>CM067323.1:124125000-126763750 GCA_034376525.1 Nicotiana benthamiana | reverse complement strand
AATTTCACACTTCCTCTATATAGATTGATTTCCTTCCTTGATAGCTGACTTCCCTATTACTCGATTTGAGTCAAAAATATTCCTTCGCTTTTCTAACTTGGTTAATTCATGGACCAGTGATTACAAAAGCTCTGACCACTTGATTTACTTTGTACTAATTAATTCTTACCTTATTTTATTTTGACAGTGTATTTAAAACTCTTTCTCTAAATAAACTCCTATGTATTTACCCCTAATTGCCAGCATTGCACAAGATGCTTGTCTGATCTCTTTCCTTAAATAATTTATTTGCTCATTACCGTATAAGTATGAATTCCGTAATTAAAGGAAGCCTTGTACTGATTGTGTCATGATCCGGATTTTTCACCCTCAGGGGTCGTGATGGCGCCTACTAATAGAAGCTAGGAAATTCAATTAATTATTACTTCTTCTCATCACATGATAACAAAATAATACCTTTTTAATTAAAAATAATAATGCGGAAGACTAAATCATTTAACAAAATTGAATAAACTGCAGAAGTCTTAATATTAATAAAATAAACTGAAAGTTGGTGCGGAAATTCAAATACAACCTCTACCCAAGAGTGAAGTCACTCCTCACGAACGTCTACAGAATACTAAATACAAAGTTTGAATAAAACACAGTACTTTGTTTCGGTACAAGGAGAACAAATGAAAAATAAACATAGGAGAGACTTCGGGCCATGCAGACACAAGTGTATAGATACTCGTCTACTGCTGCTGGATAGAAGTCAGATCCCACTAAACTACTGCTACCAAAAACCGGCTCCAAATCTGTAATATGTGAAAAAGAGCACAGAAGTGTAGCATTAGCACAACCGACCCCGTGTGCTGGTAAGTGCCTGGCCTAGACCCCCGAAGTAGTGACGAAACTAGACTAGGCTACCAGATAAACCTGTGCGGATATATATATACAAATACAATCAAATAATAGCAAAAAATAACAAGTAAAGACTAAGAAGGGACATGCTAAGGGGAAATAGAGGTAAAAAACACAATAGCAGGGATAAGTAAAGAAACTACAATTGTTTCCTTCTATCACAAAATAGAGGGACAACAAGTCATTATTGCTTATATCTCGTGGTAGGTGTACCACACGACTCCAGTACATATAAATAAGTGGTCGGCGTGCCACATGATCCCATTTTATAATATATAAGTGTTCGGCTTGCCACACGACCCATTTCATAATATAGAAGTGGTCGGCGTGCCACACGATCCCATTTCAAATCATATAAGTGGTAGGCATGCCACACGATCCCATTTCTTTCAACAGAATACACAATATAATCGCGGCAAGGGAGAAAGATGTTATAATAAACTATCTCGGCAAGGAAACAAAGTAATATAATAAACTATCTCGGCAAAGGAAATCCAAATATAACCAAGCTTACTCAATTCATTCTTAACCCAATTTAATCAATACTTACTCTCAATGATTATGGTTCAGTGTTAAGGATTTCCAAGCAAGTCCACATAGACAACAATTAAGAATTCGATAATTAAACAATTTAGGACCCACGGTCATGCTCGACACCGGGTATAGATATTCATCACCATGCATATAAACCGTACTCGACAAATAGAAATTAGCAAACAAGACTCTACTCCTATTCCATCAAGCCAAAGTTAGACAAAACACTTACTTCGAATGCTCCAAACTTGACTCGAGCATCTAGTATCGCTTTACCCCTCAAATTCACCACAAAACCGCTCAAATCTAGTCTCACATTACTTGAATGTATCAATAGATGCTAATTGAATCAATTTGAATGCATAAAAATAAATTTCCCAAAGTTTTGCTCAAAAATTCCCAAAATGGCCCCAGGCCCATTTGTTGAAAACCCAAGGTTCAAACTAAAATCCGATTACCCATTTCATCACGAGTTCTTATCTATGATTTATTTTGAAATCGGACTTACAATTGAGGTTTAAATCCCCAATTTTAAGAAAACATAAGTTCTACCCAAAATGCCCATTTTCACCCATGGAAATCCTTGATTTTAAGATGAAAACATGTTTAATGATGTTAAAGATTTATTAAATGAAGTAAAAGTTGACTTACAAATGATTTGGTGGAAGAAAGTGTTCTTGTAAAATCGCCTATGAAGTGTTTGAGTTGAAAGAATGAAGAAATGAGGTGAAATTTTGTCTAAGTATGAAAAAAATGTAGGTGCAGGTATGGGAATTGCAAAATTGAGTTTTGAATTGCGAGCCCATCAAACTTGGGATTTGCGAAGGAAATGTTTGCATTTGTGAACATAGGCCAAACGGGGAGGTATCACATTTTCGATATGAGACATCGCATTTATGGACACAGAGGGAAAAGGGTACTTCACAGTTGTGAAGAGAAATCTCGTATTTGCGAGATTGTCCGACCTGGGCCCTTTTTGCATTTGCGACGCGCCGTTTGGTTTCGCGGATCTTGCACTGCGAGCCAGACTTCGGAAATGCAAAGTCTTCGGGTTAGGTCATACCAGCTATTTTCCAAGATCAAAGATACAACTCGACACCTACCTAAAACTCACCTGAGTCATCGGGGCTCCAATCCAAACATACACACAACCTCATAAAAAACTTACAGACTTGGTCGTGCGTTCAAATCACCAAAATAACATCGTATACATACAATCAAGCCTTAACACATGATTTCTTCCCATTTTTCATACAACTTTAACTTTTCCATTTTAAGACCAAAATACGTCAAATGACGTCTGTTTTTAACCCAATTTCACAGAAAGCTCTCAAATCACATATAATACTTGTACCGGGTGCAAGAACCAAAGTACGGGCACGGTACAAATAATTTCTAATCCATTTTCATATAAAACTTTTCATATTCATTTCAGCAAAACAATTTCTTTCAAACATTCATTTCTCGAGCTCGAGACCTCAGATTTTGATTCCGGGGATACGCCCGAGTCCCATATTTTTATACGGACCCTCCGAGATTTTCAAATCACAGGTTCGGGTCCATTTACCCGAAATGTTGACTAAAGTCAACTTTTCTCATATTAATATAAAAATTTATTACACAGAATTCATATCTAAGATTTCGGCTACGCGCCCGGACTGCACACGAAAACTGAGGAAACCCTAAACGAGATTTTCAAGGCCTCGTAGACACAGAATGGGTTAGTCATCACATTCTCCACCTCTAAAACAACTATTCATCCTAGAAGGTACAAAAGAGAGGAGTACCTAAGTCGGGAAATAGATGACGATAACGGCTCCGAATACAGGACCTAGACTCCTAGGTCGATGCCCCATGAGGCTGATATCTCCATTAAACACGCACATAAAGAAAGCTCTTCGACCCTAGTTGTCGAACCTGCCGGTGAACAATAGCTACCGGCTCCACGTCATAAGACAGATCCTTGTCCAACTTGATAGTGCTGAAATCTAACACGTGGGCTGGATCGCTATGATACCTTCGAAGCATTGACACATAAAAAATTGGATGCACGGTTGACAAGCTAGGTGGCAAGGAAAGTCTATAAGCAACCTCTCCCAAATGATCGAGAATCTCGAATGGACCAATGTACCTCGGGTTAAGCTTGCCCTTCTTCCCAAATCGCATCACGCCTTACATAGGCGACACACAGAGCAATACCAGCTCACCAACCATGAAAGACACGTCTTGAACCTTGCGGTCCGCATAACTCTACTCCCTATACTAAGTTTTACGAAGCTTATCCTTAATAATCTTGACCTTATCCAATGCCTCTTAAACTAAATATGTACCCAATAACCGAGCCTCTCCCAGCTTAAACCATCCAACTGAAGACCGACATGGCCTACCATACAACGCCTTATATGGAGCCATCTGAATGCTGGACTAGTAGCTGTTGTTGTAGGCGAACTCTGCGAAAGGAAAACACTAGTCCCATGAGCATCCAAACTCAATGAAACAGGCTCAGATTATATCCTCCAATATCTGAATTGTCCGGTTGGACTGACCATCTGTCTAAGGATGAAATGTTGTCCTCAATTCAACTGGGGTGCCCAACTCCTGCTGGACTGCTCTCCAGAAGTGCGAGGTAAACTGCTTACCACGGTCGGAAATAATAGATACCGGCACCCCCACGAAGGCGAATAATTTTCCTGATATAGATCTCAGCTAACCTCCTAGATGAATGAGTGGCTGCAATAGGAACAAAATGCGCTGACTTGGTTAGCCTATCAACAATGACCCAAATCGCATCAAACTTCTTCTGGGTAATCAGAAGTGTAGTAAAAAAATCAATAGTAATCCCCTCCAACTTCCACTCGAGAAGCTCAATCCTCTGAAATAATCCACCATGCCTCTGATGCTCATACTTACCTGCTGACATTACAAACATCAAGCCACATATGCAACTATGTCCTTCTTTAATCTACGCCACTAGTAGTGCTGCCTCAGATCCTGATACATCTCCGCGGCGCCCGGGTGAATAGAATACCGAGAACTATGGACCTCCTCTAGGATCAACTTGCGAATCCCGTCAACATTGGGCACACAAACTCTTCCCTGCAATCTCAAAACACACACCATCCAAAGTCAACTTCATGGAACCTCCACGCTGTACCGTGTCTCTCAGGACATATAAATGGGGATCACCAAACTGCCGATCACGGATTCACTCAAATAATGAGTAACGAGCGATCATGTAAGATAACACTCGGCCAAGCACAGAAATATCCAACCTCACAAATCGATTGGCTAAGGCGTGAAAATCCAAAGCAAGCGGTCTCAGGGTGATAGGAATATAAGCAAGACTACCCATGCTGGCGGACTTTCTACTCAATGCATTGGCCACCACATTGGCCTTCCCCAGGTGATACAAGATAATAACATCATAGTCCTTTAGAAACTCCAACCACGTCCTCTGCCATAAATTCAACTTTTTCTGCTTGAACAGATACTGAAGACTCTTGTTATCAGCGTACACCTCACATGTCACACCACATAAATAATGCCTCAAAGTCTTCAAAGCGTGAACAATGGCTGCAAACTCTAGACCATGAACCGGATAATTCTTCTCGTGGATCCTCAACTACCTCGAATCATAGGCAATAACTCTGCCATCCTGCATCAATACTACACCAAGCCCAATACGGGAAGCATTACAATAGAGTGTGGCCCTGAACCTGTGGGCAAAACCAATACCGGTGCCGTAGGTGGATAGGTCTTGAGCTTCTGAAAGCTCGCCTCACACTCATCCGACCATCTGAACTGCGAACACTTTTGGGTCAATCTGGTCATCGGGACTGCAATAAATGAAACCCCTCCATGAACCGATGGTAGTAGCCTGCTAACCCATGAAACTCCAAATCTCTGTAGCTGATGCTAGTCGAGGCTAGTTCTTGACTGCCTCATTCTTCTTCGGGTCCACCAGTATGCCCTCAACTGATACAACGTGACCCAAAAATGCAACTGAACTCAACAAAAACTCGCACTTCGAAAACATAATGTATAACTGACTATCCTTTAGTGTAAGAAGATCCACTCTGAGGTGTTGCTCGTGCTCCTCCTGACTGCGGGAGTATATTAAAATATCATTAATGAAAACAATCACGAAAAAGTCCAATTAAGGTTTGAATACTCAGTTTATCAACTCCATAAATGTTGCTGGGGCGTTGGTCAACCCAAATGACATGACCAAAACTAATAATGCCCATATCAAGTGTGAAATGCTGTCTTAGGGACATCAGACACCCTAATCCTCAGCTGATAGTAGCCAGATCTCAAATCTATCTTTGAAAGCACCTTCGCCCCCTCGAACCTGTCAATAAAATCGTCGGTCCTCGATAGTGGATACTTGTTATTAATCATCACTTTGTTCAATTGTCGGTAATCAACGCACATTCTCATCGAACCATCATTTTCTTGACAAATTGCACTAATACACCCTAAGGAGAAACACGGAGTCTAATGAAAGCATTCTCAAAGAAAATCCTGCAGCTAATCCTTTAATTGAACTCATGCAGAGCCATGCGATACGGCGATATTGAAATTGGCTGAGTGTTTGAAGCTAGATCAATACATAAATCAATATCCCTATCGGGCGACATACCTGACAGGTGTGAAGGGAAACCTCAGGAAACTCACAAACCACGCCTACTGAATCAATTGAAGGGACCTCTATGCTGGAATCGCGAACATAAGCCAATTAAGCTAAACACCCCTTCTCGACCAATCAGCGAGCCTTCACATATGATATAACACTGTGGGTAGCATGACCTAGGGTCCCTCTCTACTCCAATCGGGGAAAGTATGGCAAAGTCAAGGTCACGGTCTTGGCGTGACAATCCAAGATAGCGTTATATGGGGACAACCAATCCATCCCCAAAATAACGTCAAAATCTACCATGTCTAAGAGTAATAAATCAACACTGTTCTCAAGACTCTCAAACACTACCACACTAGAACGATGCACTCGGTCGACCACTATAAAATTACCCACCGGTGTAGATACATAAACAGGAATACTCAAAGCATCACTAAGCATAACCGGGTAGGGTAAATAATTGGATGACACATACAAGTATGTACACCCAGGGTCAAATAGCACTGAAGCATCTCTATCACAGACCAGAATAGTACCACTAATAACTGCATCTGAAGACTCAGCCTCTGTCCTAGCTAGAAGAGCATAACACCGGGGCTGGGCCTCACCCCCTAAACCATGTCTTTTGGATGATCGAATACTGGCTGACCCCTACCTATGGTGGTCCGAGCTCTACCTCTATGATCTCTACCTCCACCTCTATGACCTGTATCCCGCCTCTAGCTAGCTTGGCAGCCTGTGGAACCTCGAGTTCCTTAATCATTGGATGAGGACCCTGCTGCTGAGAGCTGTCAGAAGCTCAAGGCAATACCTAGCATTGTGCCTCGTGTTGCCACACATGTAACAAGCCCTCGGCTGCCGAGAATAATGGAGTGGTGGTGCGTTGATAGGTGTTGATGGTGAACTAAAAAGCTGCTGGTCAGAATACTGCAACTCATAACCCCAACCGCATAAAGTACCATGTGAGAACAGTAGGGATGACTGAAATGGCCTCGGAGTATGGCCTCTACCATGAGAATCTCTACCTCCAAATTAGGTACCACTAAATCTACCTGCATGACGGGGCCTCTTGTCAGACCTATGACCACCTTCTTGTGCAAATGCCTTCTTTATCATGCGGGCCACATTGGCCGCCTCCTGAAAAATAATCTCACTGCCGGCTGTTATAGACATCTGTAGATAGATCGGTTGGATCAAACCAACAATAAACCTTCGCACCCTCTCTCTTTTCGTGGGGAGTATCACAATAGCATGGCGAGATAGATTAATTAACCAGGTCTCATACTGTGTGACTGTCACAAAGCCCTGCTAGAGGCACCTGAACTCCCTGCGAAGAGCCTCTCATTGAGTAACTAGGAGAAACTTCTCCAAAAATAACTCTGCAAACTGGTTCCAAGTCAATGATGGCAACCCTACTGGTCTAGATAAATAGTAGTCCCTCCACCAAGTCTTGGTGGATCCTGCTAGTCGAAAGGTGGCAAATTCGATCCAATTGGTCTCCATAATACTCATAGTCCGAAGAACCTCATAGCTATTATACGCGAAATCCTGGGGGTCCTCTAAAAAAGCTCCAATGAATGTGGTGGTGAAGAGCTTGATAAACCTATCCAGCCTCCACAAAGCATCTGCGGACATAGCCGCTCCATCACCGATCTAAGTCATAATACTCGTTTCAACTGCCACAGCTGGCTACACCAGTAGAACTTAAGCCTAAGGAGCTACCTGCTCCGGAGTACGTGTAGCGGGAGTATAAACTCCTCCCCCAGCCTTAGAAGTGGCTAGTGCTACTAAAAGAGAACCCGCTTTTGTGACACTCTCCACAAATCCTACCAATTTGACCAAAGTGTCCTGAAGAATTGGGGTGGCTATGACCCCTCTGGGACCTGAGATGAGCCCACCGGAGCTGCTGGGGATGGAACCTCCTCGTCATAATCAACATGAGGCTCCTCCTTTGGAACTGCTGCCCGGGGATGAGCTCTACCCCATTCTCGGCCCTTGTAGGAGCTGTTGCTAGGGGTTCGGGCTGCTGCACGGTAGAAGAGGAAGAACAGGTTCTGGCTATCTGCGAAAGAACATAGTAGAAAGACAATCAGTATTTGAGAAACATAATCGCACGTCAAGGAAGAACAAGGTGAAAGTTTTCCTAACTCTATAGCCTCTGGCGGATAAATACAGACGTATCCGTACCGATACCTCAAACTCTACCGAGTTTGTCCGTGACTTGTGAGACTTATGTAACCAAGTTCTCTAATACTAACTTGTTACGACCTGGAATTCCCACCCTCGGCAGTCATGATGGCACCTATTAATAGGAGCTGGGCAAGCCAATTAATTATTTCTTCTTCTCACCACATGATAAAAACATAATACCTTTTTAATTTAAAATAATAATGCGGAATACTTAATCATTTAAGAACAACTAAATAAACTGCGGAGGTCTTAATATTAATAAAATAAATTGAAAGTTGGTGCGAAAATTCAAATACATCCTCTACCCAACACTAGAGTCACTACTCACGAACATCCACAGAATAGTAAATACAAAGTCTGAATAAAACACAGTACCGTTTGTTTCGGTACAATGAAAAATAGGAGAGACTCCGAGCCATGCAGACGTCAGCAAGGCTACCTCGAAATCTCTAGACGGAAGTCAGCTCCCACTCAACTACTGCTACCCGAAAGCTGCCCCGGATCCGTAATCTGTACAAAAGAGCACTGAAGTGTAGTTTCAGCACAACCAACCACATGTGCTAGTAAATGCCTGGCCTAAGCACAATGAAGTAGTGACGAGGCTAGACTAGACAACAGACAATAACAAGAAAAGACTGGGAGGGGGGCATGCTCGGGGAAAATAGCATGGATAAGTAAAGAAACTACAATGGTTTCCTTCTATCACATAAAAGGGGGACAACAAGTCACGTTTTCTTATATCTCATGGTAGGCGTACCACACGATCCCCTTCCATATATATAAGTGGTAGGCGTTCCACACTATCCTATTTCATAGTATATAAGTGGTCGACGTGCCACACGTTCCCATTTCATAACATATAAGTGGTCGGCGTACCACATGATCCCGTCTCATTCAACACAATACACAATACAATCCCGGCAAGGGAGAAAGATGTTATAATAAACTGTCCCCACAAGGAAACAATGTAATATAATAAACTATCTCGACAAGGGAAATCCCGCTATAACCAAGCTTACTCAATTCCTTATTAAACCAATTCAATCAATACTTAGTCTCAACGATTATGGCTCAGTGTTAAGGATTTCCAACCAAGTCCACATAGACAATAATTAAGAATTTGATAACTTAGCAATTTAGGACCCACGGTCATGCTCGATACTAGTGTATATATATTAGTCACCATGCCAATCACCGTACTCGACAAAAAGAAATTATCAAACAAGACTCTACTCCTATTCCCTAAAGCCAAAGTTATACCAAACTCTTATCTCAAATGCTCCAAACTCGCCTCGAGCCTCTTGTATCGCTTTACCCCTCAAAACACCACAATACCGCACGAATTTCTAGTCTCAAATTACTTGAATGTGTGAATAGATGCTTATTGAATCAATTTGAATGCATAAAAATAAATTTCCTAAAATTTTGCTCAAAATTTTCCAAAATGCCCCGAGCCCACGTGGTCAAAACCCCAGGTTCAAACTAAAATCCGGTTACCCATTCACTCACGAGTTCATATCTATGATTTATTTTGAAATCGGACCTCAAATTTATGTCAAAATCCCCAGTTTTAAGAAAACCTAAGTTCTACCCAAAATGCCCATTTTCACCCATGGAAATCCTTGATTTTAAGATGAAAACATGTTTAATGATGTAAAATATTAAATAATTTACGTAAAAGTTGACTTACAAATGATTTGGGGGAAGAATGTGTTCTTGTAAAATCGCCTATGGAGTGTTTGAGTTCTAAGAATGAAGAAATGAGGTAAAATTCGGTCTAAGTATGAAAAACATTCAGGTGCAGATATGGGAAATGCAAAACAGGGTTCGCAATTGCGAACCCAACAGGCTTGGAATTTGCGAGGGAAATGTTCGCAGTTGCGAACTCAGGCTAAACAGGGAGGAATGGTATTTGCGACATGAGACATCGCAATGCGGACATAGAGGGGAAAGGGTACTTCGCAATTGCGAAGGGAAATCTCACATTTTGAGTCTGATAGACCTGGGCCCTTTTCGCATTTGCGACAAACCATTCTCTTTTGAGGATCTCGAATTTGCGAGCCAAAATTTGCAAATGTGAAGTCTGCAGGTCAGGTCATACCATCTATTTTCCAAGATAAAAAATGCAACACGACACCTATCCAAAACTTACCTGAGCCCTTGGGGTCCAACCTAAACATACACACAACCTCATAAACATCCTACGGGCTTCGCCGTGCGGTCAAATCGCCAAAATAACATCATTTACATAGAATCAAGCCTCAAAACACATGATTTCTTAATATTTTTCATAACACTCTAATTTTTCTATTTTAAGTCCAAAACACGTCAAATAACGTGCGTTTTAACCAAATTTCACAGAAAGCGCTTAAATCATATATAAGGCTTGTACCGGATATCGAAATCAAAATACGAGCCCGATACCAATACTTTCTAATCCATTTTAATTTCAAATTTTTCATACTCATTTAAAAAAACAATTTCTTTCAAAAATTTATTTCTCAGGCTCGGGACCTCGGATTTCGGTTCTGGGCATACGTCCATGTCCCATATTTTCATATGGACTCACTAGGACTATCAAATTATAGGTCCGGGTCCGTTTACCCAATATTTGGCTAACGTCAACTTTACTCATATTAATATCAAAATTTATCAGTTTCCACATAGAATTCATATTTAAGCTTTTTTGCTATGCGCCCGGAGTGTGATGCAAATAGAGGCAACACTAAACGAATTTTTCAAGACCTCGAAGACACAGAATGGGTAAGAACAAAAGTGATGAACCTTTGGTTCGTCATATTTTAATTTTAATTGGTACCCAATTTTTTAATTGTTTTCTTACCTTATTCCTGCATGTTTTCACAATATAAATACACGACTCTTTAATTAACAAAAACATCCAACAGTCATAGTTTTTTTCTAAACTAGCAATCACACTCAAAATTATTCACTCTTGTTGCTTGTGTTATGGACTGTTTACAAGACCTGTGCTTGCTTTTTCTCAATTTTCTTCTTTAAAACTTGTATTTCCCTATTTAAGCTTTGTAGCACCAGATTAATGTGTTTATTTACTGCTTTTGAATCCCTGTCTACTTACTGCTTCTATGTGGTTCAACACTTCTAATTTATTTCTACCTTTTTTATTATGAATCTCAAACCCCTGCCCCCTATGTTTTTAAGCTATGGTTTAAGGGATGGCAATACTGCATGTTATTGTCCATGAATAAAGCTCGATCGATTGAGATCCCAGCCTCTAAATAATGTGTTCTGGTAGGTTTGAGAGTACACTAGCATCCTCCATTGCTGGTCATGCTTGAATTCTGTCTTGGTCTAAGCAATCGACTCTTCACAATCTCCCTACTCCCCTGAACCCCCCTATGTGTGTTTATTAGTAGCAGATTCCCTATCATTTTCCCCTTTAGCATCCTATTTTGCACTTTCACACTTTCTTAGACCTTATGTACTACCCTCCCCCTCCCCTCTTATGAGACTTTCCTTGGGACCCGTTGAGTTCCGCTGAACTTGAACTTTTGAGGGTTGGCCCTTCCATATTGCACTTGTCCTAATCTGATAATACATTTGGGTGTGACCATTTCCCGGAGTCATGTGATGACCCGACCCTCAGTCTCATGAGGAATCGCTATTTCCCCTATTTTCTGCGTCTGTTTTCTTCATTTTCTGTAATTTGGTGTGATTGAGTTGATTTGGATTGGTTTTGGTTAGAAAGGAGACACTTAGTCTCTTTAAGGAATGCCTAGTTTGAAAAAGTCAATCGAATGTTGGCTTTTGAGTAAGAGGGATCGGATGAGTTTTCCGGTGGTTCGGTTAGCTTTGGTGGATGATTTATGACTTAGGAGTATGATCGGAAGTGGTTTTGAAGGTCAGGTGTAGAAATAAGCTTGAATTGGCGAAGTTAGTAATTTTTGCAAATTCCGGTTGATAGGTGAGATTTTGATCCGAGTGTCAGAATGGAATTTTAAAATCTGTTGTCACTTTTTTTTATTTAGGACGTGTGTGTAAATTTCAGGTCATTCGGAGGTGATTTGGTTGGGTTTTTTATCGAATGTATGTTTTGGGAAGTTTTGAAAAACTTAGGCTTGAATTTGATGTAATTTTATTATTTTGGAGTTGTTCGAGGTGTTTTGATTGTTGAAACAAGTTTGATGGTGATTTAGCATGTGTTGGTGTTTTTGGTTAAGGTCCGGGGGGCATCAGGGTGATTCCAGATAGAGAACACAGAGTTTCAAACTTGCGAAGCTCAGAATTTACCGCTGCTTCGAGTATTTCTGCCTTTGCGAAAATAGGAGTGTAGAAGCGTAGTCGCATGTGCGAAGAAGAGGCCGCAAAATTGAGTGTTGGCATGGTCAGTTGTTTCAGCAGAAGAGGACTAGGAGCCACATCTGCGAAGCCGTAGATGCAGAATTTCGACTGCCGAAGCGATTTTGGACTTTAGTAAATTTCTGCAGAAGCGGAACATTGACCGCATAAGCGGTATCGCGGAAGAGGGATTTTGACCGCGGAAGCGATTTCAGCTGGGCATAAGTTATTTAAGTTCATCTTCACGAATTTTGAAGGGTTTCTCAATTCTAACTTCGGACTTGGAGAATTGTGTGCAATTTTGAAGAGGGATTTCAAGGAGCTTCGATAAGGTAAGGATTTTTGACTTAAAATACGATTCAATGGTGTTAGGAATGAAAATTTAATTAATTAATGGACAAAAATGGTGGTTTAAGGCTTGAACTTAAGATAGAGCATAAATTAAGGATTTGAAAGGTCAATTGAAATCCGACTCTTGTGATTTTGATATGTAAGAATTTGTGGAGAGATAAGGAATACGTTGATCTAAAAGATTCTGAGTTTTGAGAAGTTGTCTCAAGGCTCGAGTTTTGCTAATTTTGGGATTTTTGATATTTTTCGATTTGGTTTTGTTCCATTAGCATATTGTGACATGTTCGTTGTGGTTTTGGTCAGATTCGGCGTGCTAGAAGGTCGATTAGAGAGGCAAGGGCATAGCGAGCCGGAGTTTGGCGAGCTTGAGGTGAGTAATGAATGTAAATGATGTCCAGTGGGTTTGAAACCACGGAATTATACAATGTATGGCTATATTAAGGCGAGACACGCGCTCTATGATAAGGGCAAATTGGTCCGTCCTGAGTGATATTTTACCACGTATTTGATTGAAACCTAATTGATATCATCATTATTCGGGCAAATTGTCAAATTTGGGCTTCATGCCAACCGTTTGAATTCTTCGGGGGTTGTTATTACTGTTTCCTCATTATTTTGACATAATACTTCAACTCAGCCCTATTGTTTGAAACTATTTTAAAACTCACCCACTTTTACTCAGGTTTGAAACTTAAATAATATTTCTAATGATATTTTGGGCTGAGAACTACTATTTTATTATTGCCCGAGGGGCTTATGTGATTTCTGGACTGAGTATGGGATCCGGCTGCGCATCGCATCAATATTATATTTAGATTGAGGCCGAGGTCCTAGTTGATGCCGCGAGATGGCTTGTTATTGTTCTTGGGCCGTAAGGGGACCCTCCCAAATTCTGCACACCCCCAGAGAGCATCGTCAATGATAAATGAATAGATCAGGTTGCACACCATAGCAGGTACTAGAGAGTACTGTTCTATGTGTTGCATTTTCGTTATTCATTTGTCAGTTATCTATTGTAGTATTTCTATATTCTTATTTCATTGGTTTTTCTATTTCTTATTCCTTTCTCTAAACTACCAATTATAGATTACCCTATTCTTTTCCATGGTTTCTTATTCTCAGCCTTTATTTATGTTTATTACTCACTGGGTCAGAATACTCACATTACTCCCCGCACCTTGTGTGCAGATCTAGGTGCATCTTAGGCTGAGTGAGGATTATTCAGCTAAGCAGCGCTATATCCAGGAGCATCGAGCTAGCTTCCTGGCGTTTACAACCTTTATCTCTCCATTTTATCCTTGCCTTTTATTTAGTATTCTCTAGAAGGACATGTATTAGGTTGATAAATTTGTATTAGAGGCTCAAACTTGTGACACCGAATTCTTTGTGTTATGTTGTATGATTTATACTTGTGATTCTGCATGTTTTATCTTTTATTTCAGACTACTATCATGATAACTTAGTAAATTTCCTGTGTTAATTAATCAAGAATTGTGTAATAAATGGGGCTATGGTTGTTGAATGGTCGGGCTTGCCTAACAATGTGTTGGGCGCCATCATGACCAAGGTTTGGGTCGTGACAGGTCCCTTTGAGGCTCTTAAGGGAATATTGACACACTCAAATTGGAGAAAGACTTTGGATCATGATCTCGTAGATTTGGTTTACCTCATATTTCAGACATGAAGTATGCATCAGGCACTCATTTGTTGTAGTTTTATTTATATTTTCTGATGTATTTTTAATTTATTCCAGACTATAGTAATTTATAATAAACTCCTGGGGATGGTTAGTGAAAAAGCACGGGTAACCATGTATGCATAAATGTTAGATATCATGACTATAAATCCTTCCTAATTCTGCACATTCATATAGAATTTATGCCTATAGGTCTTTTTGAATCATGTATATTCATCTTTCATATAGAAATCATGATCATAGGACTACCATATTCATATAGAATCATGCATACATGATTGTCTAAGTTTGCACGTTCAATTGCACCTACATATCATGTTCATAGATCTTAAAAATTCAATGCACCTAGACATCATAACCTTATGTCATAAAAAAATGTCTGCACCTAGATATAATGTCCATAGGTCATAAATAAATTTATGCAGCGAGATATCATATCTTAAACAAAATTAAGCATCTAGATATTATGTTCATAAGCTTAAAACAAGTCTTCTGCATTTTCATACCATTTCTATAAGGTTCAAAATCATTTACGCATAAAAGCCATGCCATAGGAACTTCTAATCGAATCTGAATCGCTCTATTCATGCATAGGGCTAAAACCATTAACAACAGGTACCATCTGTTGAAGAACTTTAAATCTTCGTTAAAACCTCCCTTCCTTTAATAATCTGACTACCCTTTGAACCAGTACGTTGTCATATTAATTTAGACCTTGTTATTTCATTGTTTTCTGAATTCAGTAGACACCATGCCTATGGGATCCTTGTCCAACACTTAGGAATGACTTAGGGTAAAGTTAAAAAATGAATGAGTTCTATTAAATACAACCAGCAGGTAGGCCTGGTTCGGGTTCTTATCTGAATTATGTATTAATTCAATCTATGTCAACCTTCATGTTCTTACATGTTTAGTATTTAATAAGACCCTGAGCAACATCTATAAGTCATGCTGATTATATGCTTCTTTATTTAAAGGTTGTATATCCGAGCCTTTGCATGCTATGTGCTTTCCCCAACTTGCTATACATATTTTGTATGTCGCTGTAGTTGAAACTAAAAATAAGCCTAATATCCCTCCCCTTTAGTATTAGTAATCCTAAATTCCCCCGGAATGGATAGAATTTTGGCGGATAATAGCATGCAATAAGCAAAAGAGATTATTCTGCGCTTTAATACCTTAACAGGGTGTCAATGGTAGATATGGATATGATGACCACACGATAATGTCACGTGTAGACCCTATTTGAAGAGTGATTACCAGGCATTATTTGGGATGATCCATAATACTAATAAACCTAGGACCCCCTTTCCCTCTGTTTTTTGTTTCTTCTAAAATTTTCAAACTATTTCTTTTAAGAAAAATTAGCTTTCTATTAGTTCATTCCAACTGTGTTTATTTCTAAACCATTATGTGAAAATGCCCTCGTATTTATGTTTTATTTGCCTACATATTATTTCAACATAAATTCACAATAATAGTCTGGCGATGAACCGCACTATTATATTTTGAGGGGTGCCGAAAACATTCCTCTTAGAATAATTTCAAGCCTTACCCAATCTCTTGTTAATCAAATCAAATCTCCTTAGTATCCTAATGCACCCTCATCATTGGGTGGCGACTCTTCAAATCAAACCAAAATTTCCAAAAGGAATGAGTTGTCCTCCCAAATGTCATAAACTTGATTTTGCGAGAAAAAAGGGGCGTGATAGCATGGCGTCTTAGCTGGGGATTTTCTTTAGACTTTTACTGTTCCAGACTATTTTTGTGAATTTATACTTCTTTACGCATAATTATTTGTTTATTTCTTTTATGCATTCAGTTTCCTTTTTGATTACAAAACTGACTTATCTCCTTTTTTTCCTGTCTTTACTGTTGTCCTTTACTACTGCATTATATTATGGAACTGTTGTATTTACTGATTTCTTAAAGTGAAAATACATGACAACATGCCATTAACTATTTCATAATCATGCTAAACATCATATTCCACTCGTGCCAAACAAAATCCTATAGCAACACTTATAATGAGTGGTTGCACTTTTCCAACATTATCACCCCTAAATCCGAAAAAGGAATATTTACGGTAAAACTAGTTGATCAAAGGTGTAGTCGACGGTTCCGTTCCTTTCCTCCTTTAGTTGTCCGCTCAAAGGGTACCGCTCGAAAACCCCATAGTAACCTTACTTTGTTTAATTGTGCATGCATCATGGCCAAACCTAGATGAGTCAGTTATGTTTTCGGCATATTTACTCTTTAAGATAGCCTTGTCCAAAGTCAACTGGGTTTCCCTAAAACCCAAATGGACACTACCACGTTCTGTGCATTGATTTGGAGAACTAAATGTTTTATGCCAATAATTGATATTAATAGTCAAGACCGGTGGGTGTAAGGGCCTAACCATTTTGTCTTGTAGAATCATGAGGTAGGAAGTCTCCATATTTGGCATGGTCACCAACATCCAACCAAAACTGCTAAGCTGGTGGGGAATCTTCACTCCAGTGATTAGATTTATGTCCAGAAATATCTAAGGAACCTACCTTCTCTGCCGGAAATCCAACCTAATCACAAGATCATAGAAGTTGCTACTATGTTCTGGGATTGTGAAAGCTTTGTGTTCCACTTCGGGGATATTGAAATGACACCCCTCCTAGAAGAAATCAGAGGATTAGCTAGTATACCATAGGAGACTCGAGGTTTATTAATACCGGTAAACTACAAGGGTAGAGGTTTCCTCAAAATGATGGGTCTAAAGAAAAATTCAAACTTGCATATTTGAAAGAGTCGTATATTCCCTTCGATTATTTGTAGGAGAGGTACGGTCACCGCAAATCAAACCGTACTTATCCTGACGTGTTCTCCCTCACATCATTGGGGAGTATTCACCGAAGGGTCTTTGTTTTCTCTTTTTGCTTCACAGGGATGATTGTGTTCCCGATGAAGAAAGCAGTGATCCACACCAGACTAGCTATGGTCACCAAAACATTAATGGAGGGGATTGATGGGCAACCCTTCAGAATAGTGCCTATAATCATTCTATAGATATACCAAGCCTTGGAAAAGTGTCAACAAGGAGCCAAACACTTCGAGGCTAACATTTTTCTACTCCAGCTCTGGCTCATGAGCATCTCCAAAGGGGTGAATATTGAAAAGTGATTCAGCGAAGGGAATGGGATGATCATATAGCCTTCTATCATCCAAGATTAATGAACTATATGCCCAACATGATTGGTCAACCAAAAGATGCCATGGGTGGAGCTATTTGAAAACCTAATTGAGCATCAAATACAATGGATGTTCGAGTGGTTCCCTATTGAGGAATTTATCGCATGATCCAGGGATGCACCGTTTCTGATATTGATCTATTTGAGAGGACCTACTCTTAAGTCCCTCTCCAAGTTATGAGATAGGATGGTAGGAAGTCGTTTATACCAAGGGTCGACAATTTGAGTCATTCCCGTGCCAAATATAAGGATGATGAGAGCCCTTACAAGTGCCAATCACAGCATATGTGGTACCACAAAATATTCATGGGAAGAGATACTGTTGAGCCGGACAGATACCATACTGGTTATACTCGTTACTATTCAGGCTGGCTGGAGGATAATCATGATGGTCCGGGTCAGCTCGGGTTTGTTCAAGGTCACAGGATCATACATGAAAAGGCCGAGGCACAGGTCTAATACAATCAACTGCATAAGAGGATTAGGAAATGTGAAAGCGAGAACCATGATATACAAAAAGACAACCAAAAGTCGATTGAAGAGTTGAAATACATGGCTGTCAGTGCAAACAGGTGATCGGGATACTTGGAGTAATGCTTAGTGGAGGTGGAAAGGAAATTTCTCAAATGAATCGAGGATTTCCAAAATGTTAAAGTAAACGAGGGAGGACACATTGTCAGAGCCTACCTGTTTCTAGGACTTCGCGAGTTGGTGAAGCTTTTAGATGAAGCCAAAGATGCCGAGTCTAGAGAAGGTCCTTCTAGGACCAAATAGATAGGAGTTTTTCTTTTTGTTTGAGAAATGTAAGAAGTCCAATGACCACAAGTGACATTTTATTTCCCATTATTAGTGTCGTTTTGGGATTCGTCTACTTTTTATCAATAAAATGAGGCATTTAGCATTCTATGTTCTCCAAATCAATTTGTCGCTAGGCCTACCTCGGTGCACAAAGAGGTTCCCCAAATTAGGACATGATTTACATTCTTGCACAATGTGTTTAAATATCGCAACATTTTCTTATAATCCTTACTAACTTGTTACCTTTTTATTTATACTTTTTATCTTATTCCCCTCTCCGAAGGTTAGTTCGTGTTTTCTGGCACCATCATCTTATCTGACGAAATCCAGGGGCCCTCCACCGACTCCTCCTTTTATTCATGTCAGAAACAAGAACAAAGGAAAGATGGAAGATTTGAACAACACCACAAAGGAAAACTCAACTAAACGGGTAGAGATCACTCATGCTACTCAGGTTTCCAAAGAAAGTGCGTCAAAACTCATGAAATAATTGTTAAAATTCTAGGAAGAACTTGATCAGGTTCAGAATATGGCGAATTTTTCATTTTCCCTCACCACTCCAGATATTAATTTCCGAAACACTCAGAACCCCGCACGTCCACAAAATATCCTATAAAAACATTACCATCCCGCTGCTCACTACAAGTACAATACTTGCAACACTTCAAACAATACTTCACTGCTCATCCAAAAACACTTGAACTCCACAAATGATCATTTTCACGCTCATCATAACACCCCAACTATGTGGAGACCATGCCACACTCAACCCAACCCATCTCAAGCACACCCGAGTCTAATGCTGAAGACTCACTCATCAGAAATCTGGCTGAAGAACTTAAGAAATCGACTAGCCGAATTCAGGGCATCGAAGGAAATAAGGGGATTAAATGGTCGAACTATGAAGATCTTTGCTTCAACCCGATGTCGAACTGCACGAGGGGTGAAACCCTCTAATGTTCGGAATTTTTGATAGCATATGGTATCCAAGATTTCATTTCAAAGCATACTGCAACAAGCTGGTCGGAGTACGGAAAGACGAGAGCATCCGCATGAAATATTTCATGAGATGTCTTAAAGGAGATGCTTTATCTTAGTACATTAGCCAAGACCAGAAGAGATGATCGAACTGGGCGAGTGTGGCGTCCGACTTTATGGACGGGTTCAGGTTCAACACAAAAAATGCACTAGATGTGTTCTACATTCAGAAACTAACGAAGAAGCCCATAGAAACATTCTGCGAGTATGCTACTCGCTGGAGATCTGAAGTTGCTAAGGTCGGACCTGCCAAAGAGGAAGAACAAAATGAACAAATTTTTTATCCGAGCTCAGGACTCGCAATACAATGAAAGACTAATATTTATTGAGGACCTTAAATTTTATGAGATCATCACGTTGGGTGAAATGATCGAAGAAAGGCATCAAAAGTGGTATGGCTATGAACATCGAGGCCTTGCAAGCTACCAATAAGGACCAATAGTCTGGTGGCGCGTCCAAGAAAAGGGACTTAGGTGCCTTAATTGTTACAAAGAGAAATAAATCTCCAATCAAATACCAACCTATTCAATGCCTCAACTTACATATCAGCCTTCAGTGAACTACCAAACATCCACACCGTTCTACCAAACTCCACGAGCTTCTTATCCATCACCTCCACCTCCCGCACAACCTACTTTACCTAGATATTCACAACCTGTACATGTCTACCAAGACTACAATGCTTAACCATCACACTATCAATAACCTCCTACATGCTAAAACTTCCAAAGACCGCGACCTAGTTGTAACCACAGACGTCTTAAAGAGTATACGTCCATTATTGATCAATTTGACCAACTCTACGAAAGACTCAAAGTTGCTGTTTATGTCACCCATATCTTTGGTGTAACCCTTGGGAACCCTTCTCAATGGGTCAATCCAAATAAATCATGTCCATACCATTCTAGCATGAAAGGACATACCCTCGACGAATGTCGCTCAATGAAAGTCAAGATCCAGGCTCTAATTGACAACAAGATTATTGTGACAAAGGAACCCTCTCCGAATGTCTGTGATAACCCTCTGCAAACCATAAGGCATTCTCATGATTGAAATAGAAGATGATTGTGATCCCGAAGGGTCAATCGGGTAGATCACGGAAGGTGATTACCCAAAAAAGCCTATACTTACTCTGAATCTTATTGTGGTCCAAATTCAACCCTCTAGGGATGCTGAGGTAAATATGCTTGTGTCACTTGAGTTTCAAGCGACTACAAAGAACCAACACCGATTGGGGTTGAATACATGTCCACAACAAATGCACATACACTATTCAAAGTTGTAGTTTTACCTGCCATAGCATATGCTCCGTCCAGATTGAAGATAGTCGCACAGATCCTAGTAGAGATCTCGACCGTAACACCATTCCACACGAAGGCTATACCATGGGACAATACAGATGAGACAAAGAGGAACTGGTAGAGTTTATACCTTAAACAGTTAGCTGAGTCAAGCAAGAATACCTCAAATTGATCACCCATCATTGAGACCAATACAGACGATCTTTGGAGAAAGATACAGGCCAAGGAATACTCGGTCATTGAAAATTTGAACAAAACACCTCCACAAATCTCTATCCTTGCGCTCTTGCAAAATTCTGAGACACACAAGAATGCTTTGTTGAAGGTGTTGAGTGAAGCATATGTGCAAAGCAACATTACTGGCAGGGAAATAGAAAACATGGTTGGACAAGTATTCACAAAATTACTTTTCATGAGGATAAGCTACCACCTGAAGGGTTGAGATACAACAAAGAACTGCACATCATTGTGCAATGCGAAGACTACTTCATTACCAGAATCTTGATCGATGAGGTTTCCCATCTTAATATTTCTCCACTGGTAAAATTAAAGATGTTGGGTAAGGGACTGCACTAGATAAAGGATGGATCTATCAATGTGAAAGCTTTCAACGGCTCCTAGAGGCCCACTATTGGGTAAGTTAGTCTATGCTTAAAAATGGGGCCAACCTGGTTCGATGTTGATTTTCAAGTGATAGGTGTGCCCGCATCTTACAATCTACTTTTGAGACAGCCATGGATCTATGCCGCTAGGTCCGTAGCATCAACAACACATCAGGCATTGAAATTTGAATGGAATCATCAAGAGGTGATCATTCACGATCATGGGAGCAACACGATTTACAATCACGAGACCATTCTGGAAATCGAAGGGAGAAGGAAGCTAGGCAGAGAGACCTACCATCACATTGAACGAGTAAATGCTGCTGACAAAGAAAAATGGTGGGATAACAAGATCGGGAATATAGTGAGTTGTAGTTTGTACGAACCTAACAAGGGGCTCGGCAAGAGCCTCCAAGAAATCATTAAGCCCATAAAGAAATATGGCACTACTTTCATTCTGGGATACGAGTACACCTAGGAAGAATTCAACAATTGGTAACCACCATGGCGCGGTCCTTACTATCCATTAGAGCAGCCAACACCACATTTGGAGCAGACTTCCAACCGGCCGATGTTATTTATGGGACATACGAGAAAGAAGCACTTGCAGCGATGCGGAACATGTTCTTAGAAGATAATGACATGAACTGCTGTGTTATTCTCGAGGAGGAGCGCGAGGAATGCCCTTCCATACATGCTATAAACAGAGGGGCACACCTCAATAATTGGACCATCAGGACAACCAGAGCATGTTGAGCCTCGGGGTAGCAAGGATAAAACAGACATTGTTTTATTTACTAAAAGATTTTATTTATCGCATGTTTCAATTCATGCAATAAGATTTCCAATGTTCAAAATGATTATGCAACTAATCAAAGTATTTTGACTTTCTTTATGAATCAATGCTCATTATTATTTTTCTCTCGTTACTTTACTTGCACAATATTACTATTACTTATCTGATGAACCCATAATTGTGAAATGCAATGAGACAACACAACAAACGAACACAAATTCAGAGGAAGATGACATACCAGAAGAAATTGTTAAGAAAGTTGAAAACTTTGAGAACTTGCCTAAGTTCAACCTGGACGAGACTGAGATTGTAAACCTGGGAGATGTAAAAAATGACAAAGAAACACAAATCAACATTCACTTATCACCATCAGAAAAGAATAAATACACAGAATTTCCAAGAGAGTATGTGGACATATTCTCATGTTCGTACGATGACATGACTGGTCTGAGTTTATCTATTGTGGCACACCAACCGCCAACAGATTTGACATATCAACCAGTAAACCAGAAGCTCAGAAAATTAAAAGCAGATATGAGTTTGAAGATAAAGGAAGAAGTCACCAAGTAGGTCAAAGCTAATGTTCTCAGGGTAGTGGTATATCCTACATGGTTGGCTAAGATCATGTCAGTACCAAAGAAGGACGTAAAGGTTATAGTCTGTGTCGACTATCGGGATCTCAACCAAGCTAGTCCGAAAGATGACTTCACTTTGACGAATATACACAATCTAATCGACAACTGCGCCAAGCATGAGCTACCTTCATTTGTAGATTGTTTTACTGGGCATCATCAGACCCTCATGGATGAAGAATATGTTGAGAAAACAACTTTCATTACACCATGGGGATGTACATTGCAAGATAATGTCGTTCGGATTGAAGAATGTTGGGGCCACCAACATGAGGTCCATCAGTATCATCTTCCATGATATTATACACAAGGAGATTGAGGTATACGTGTACACTGTTATCATCAAGTCTAGGATATCCACCGATCACATGGAAGATTTGAGGAAGTTCTTCATTAGATTGAGAAGGTACAACCTGAAACTGAATCCCACAAAGTGTGCATTCGGGGATATTGCTGGAAAACTACTTGGGTTCATAGTGAGTCACCGAGGAATAGAACTGGATCCATCAAAGCAGTACGTTCACCCCGTACGAGGCCCAATATTCTCTGTTAGAGCGTGCCTATTGTGCTCTAACTTGGGTGGCCTAGAAGCTGAGGCATTACTTCTGTGCCTATAATACGTATCTCATATCAAGGATGGATCCTTTAAAGTAAATCTTTCAGAAGCCCATTCCCACTGGCAAGCTAGCCATGTGGAAAATACTGCTGGGTGAATTTGAAATTTCCTACATGACTCAGAAGGTATTTAACGGACAGGCACTAGCAGATTACTCTGCAAAAAATCTCGTGGACGGAGGATACAAATCTCTGAAGACGTACTTTTCTTGAAAACTTATCATTTGTAAGAGAAGACATTGCAGAATCCTATGATGGTTGGAGAATATTTTTCGATGGAGCAACAAATTTTAAAGGATTTAACATAGGAGCATTCCTCGTATCACAAATTGGTCAGCATTATTCGGTGTACATGAAACTCAGGTTCCCGTGCACAAACAACATGGCCGAGTACGAAGCTTGCATCCTAGGACTCACGATGACCATTGACATGAACATTCAAGAGTTGCTAGTAATTGGTGATTTATACTTGATTATACATCAGGTCCGAGAAGAATAGGCAACCAAGAACTCCTAGATACTCTCGTATCTGCATCATGTAAATGAATTGAGATAAAGGTTCATGAACACGGAGTTCCAACATGTCACTAGAGTCAAGAATGAATTCTCAAATGCATTGACTACCATATCATCTATGATACAACCTCTAGAAATGAACCTTAGCGATCCTAATCTGGTAAAAATCCATGGTCAGCCACCCTACAGTGCCCACGTCAAAGAAGAAGAAGATGGAAAGCCTTGGTTTCATGCCATCAAGGAATATTTGGCAAAAAAGGAAAATATCTAGAACTTGTAAATCCTACTCAGAAACGCACATTTTCAAGGTTGTCTAAAAACTTCTTTCATAGCAGAGGAGTATTGTATAGGAGGACTACGGATATGGGATTACTAAGGCGTGTCGACGCAAAGGAAACATCTAAAGATCTAGAAGAAATTTATGTTGGGACCTAAGGTTCACATATGAAAAATTTTGTCTTAGCCAAGAAGATACTCCGGGCTGGTTACTTTTGGATGACTATGGAGACAGATTGTATTTCCGGAAATGCCACCATTGCCTGATACATGTAGACATGATAAAGGTACCTCAAAACGAGCTTAATGCAACAAGCTCACCATGGTCGTTTGTCGCTTGGGGAATAGATGTCATTAGACAAATCGAGCCGGCCACATCCAACGAGCACAGGTTCATCCTAGTAGCAATCGACTATTTCACCAAATGTGTCGAAGGAGCATCTTACAAAGCAATAGCAAAGAAAGTCGTGGCAGACTTTATCCGCGACCGCATTATATGTCTATTCAGGATCCTAGAATCAATCATCAATTATAATGGCTCGAACCTCAATAGTGACTTGATGAAAGCTATATGAGAAACTTTCAAGATCAGACACAAGAATTCTACAGCCTACAAACCTTAGATGAATGGAGCTGTAGAAGCTGCCAACAAGAATATCAAGAAGATATTGAGGAAAATGATACAGAAGTTATCATTTTCTCTACTGGGTATCGCACCACAGTTCACACGTCAACCAGGACAAGCCCTTATATGCGGGTTTACGGCACAGAAGTAGTCATTCCTGCCGAGGTAGAAATTCCCTCCCTAAGGATTTTACAAGAAGCAGAACTTGACGATGAAGAATGGGTGAAGAGTCGTTACGAGCAACTAGCTCTTATACATGGAAAAAGAATGAATGCAGTTGGCCACGGTCAGCTTTATCAGAACGGAATGTCCAGAGCCTTCAACAAGAAAGTCAAGCCGAGACAATTCATACCGGAGCAGCTGGTGTTCAAGAAATTTTTCCTGCATCAAGATTAAGCTAAAGAGAAATTCTCCCCAACTGGAAAGTTCCATACGTGGTTCACCGGGTCTGACAGGAGGAGCACTTACTCTTGCAGAAATGGACGGGAAAGTTTGGCCAAAACCAATCAATTCAGATAAAGTCAATCACTACTATGTGCAATCTTATGTTTTCCTATATGATGTAATTTGAACTACGTTTAACCTTATTTCTGTTTCAGAGGGGATACGTAGGAAACCTTATGGGCTCGGTCATAATTCAATAAAATGTTCATTTTCCCTTGTAATTTGAAAAAGGGGGACCCTCAAAATTCCAAATTAATTTCAGCCAATATTGCAATCAGCTGCCAGAAGCATCAACCCGTTAAACTAGGGCAAAAATTTGAGGAGGACCGTCAAAATTCCAAAGCAATAGAGGTTGCAATGTCCTGAACCACGTCACAATCGTCGGTTCACCTAAAAGATATGTTTTTTAAATATATGCTTATGTCATATTTTTACAAACTCATGCATGTTTATTGTCAAAATCACTTTGTTCAGCAATGCTACCCTGATGATAGATACTCTATCACCAGATAAAAGCTTAACATGTTTGAGAAGGTCAGTAGGGACATGAACTATTCTCCCCTCTACAAAACTCACCATTTTTCTTTGGATGCAGACATTTGGATTGCGTAAGCATCTGACATGCTATACATTCACGGAATAAACATTGTTCAAGAATAAAACTCTTAGAATTGTTTTCATTTAACAGTATTTGCTAACCACGCATGCATGCAATATTCCCAAAATCGCAATGTCCCCTATAGTCACAATATCACAACCTGCTATCAGCTAAGGAACTCTATTGACATTTGCCATTTTATTATTATTTTTGAATAACATAAGGCTACTATTCTGTCTCCTAATACTAAAAAATGTCTTCATAGGCATTTCTCCATTGCATAAGGCTACCATTCTGCCTTCTGATCCTAAACACCGTCTCCATCTGTATTTTTGCATTGCATAAGGCTACCATTTTGCCTTCCGATACTAAACACGATCTTCATCTGCATTTTCCATTGCATAAGGCTACCATTCTCCCTTCCGGGACTAAACACCGTCTCCATCTGTATTTTTCATTGCATAAGGCTACCATTCTGCCTTCCGAGACTAAACATTATCTCCGTCTGTATTTTTGCATTGCATAAGGATACCATTATGCCATACGAGACTAAATATTATCTCCATCTGTATTTTTTGCATTGCATAAAGCTACCATTTTGCGTCGCGGGACTAAACACAGTCTCGATCTTCATTCTGCATTGCTGAAAGATCGCTGCTTTATTTTACACTTGTATGGATGAAATATCGCCACTTCATTTAAACATGCATGGCTAAACTATCGCTGCTTTATTTTACATTTTTTCATACTGAAAAATCGCCACTTCATTTACACATGCATGGCTTAAATATCGCCGCATTATTTTACCCTTTTCATAGCTTGAAGATCACTATTTCGCTGACATTTGCATTACTGATATATCGCCGCTTTATTTTACACTTGTATGGCTATAAATATTGCTGCTTTATTGCACACTTGCATGGTTGTAAGATCGCAGCGTTATTGTGTACTTGCATGGTTGAAAGATTGCTGCTTATTACATTTCATGGGCTAAAACATCGCCAAATACTGCATTTTATGAGCTGAAAGATCGCCAAATAATCTGAGGGCATCATTTTTTTAGGCACCATTTACATAGCCCGAGAACACCATGTCATGGCCTGAAGATCACTTTAATCTCTTGCATATTATTATTCAAAGGAGTCATAGATTGCAGGCATCATTCTCATATCCCAAGAGTATCATTTCATAGCCTACAAATCATTGATCTTATGCTTTGTGGCCCAGAACAACACGGTCTGAGGACGTCATCCTAAGTGTCCAAAGACAACATTCATGGTCCGACGGAAACTTGCATCACGTTTAAATTTATGCACTATATGCCTGTATTTGTTTATTTGCAAGTAAATCGATGAGCAATGAACATCTCAGCAAGAGCGATTCCGCCCCATTTTCCCCGCAACCATATCCTGAATATTGCGTCCGTGCTTGAAAAGTCTCCATCGGCATACTCCGCCGACGGATCCTGAACCACATATGACATGATTCTTGTAGGACCAGGTATATGTAGGCTTCTCAGAAGCCATAGTACAGCCAGACCTCTTTATACCATTTCGTTTGGTAAAAATTGGTCATCATATCTTTACCCGACCACTCTTTCATCCTCCTCGATTATAGAGGGGTATCTGTTGATACCCACTTTTTTTGTATTTTAAATAGATAAAGTACCTTCAAAATAGCCTATATATGATATAAGTATACTATTTTTCCTTACTTTTTCAAAGAATTTTAAATCAATTTACTGCCTTATTTTATCAAGAAAAACCCAATAATTGTCCCCAAAATTTTCATTTTTGGTGATTCATTTTTTCTATTCCCATGTTTATACAAAAATATAGTTAATATATTTTTTTGTACATATTTTTACATATTTAATTTCTATTATCAAGGTTAAAACCGATAAATTCAATAGTAGCCATTTTTCGGTTTGAATTCGTCTCATGTTCATAAAATGTGATCTCATATATTTATGTTGATAATTATATATTATAAATTATTTTACTACTTTAAATATATTTTCAAAATTTATTTACTCAATGTTGTCTCTCAAATGACTCAACAAAAGCTCTAAAATGATGCTCAAATAATGTCAATATGTATATCAATATTGGAAGGTGTTGTGTGTTTAAAATCAGCTCAAAAGACCACTTTTTATAGGGGTTAGAGGGTGCAAGTCCGTTGCTTAATTGACAATCAATTATGCTGATTTTATGCAAGGATAATCGATTATTTGATTTGCATAATCGATTATTCTTCCAACGTTCAAAAATCAGAAGCTGATTTTCTGCTGAATAATCGATTATTGGATTCTGCATAATCGATTATTCTGTTCCAGTGTTCAAACACTGGCAACGGTCTACAGCATAATCGATTATGCAGAATGTATAATCGATTATTCTAGTCCAGATTTGAATATTTACTTCAAAAACAATTTTGGTTAAAATAAGAACTTTAACATCATTTTGTTTGAAGTATATAAAATATGTTTATGATAAATATGATTTAATAAAATATGTTTATGATAAATATGATTTAATAAAATGATTTTATGCATATCTATGATGACCTACGTTGAGCCAAAAGACGAGATAACTTAAGCGTTGCTCTTACATTGGATCTACCAAACGACCTATGCCTTGGGTCTTCGGTCTTGAACATTTAAGCTTGTCTTTGGCTTTTCTATGCAATTCCGTCATCAATATGCTTCTCGGCATTCAATCTTGATTGTTTGTCATATAATAACGTTGTTTGACACTTGACTTCATTGTTTGTCATTCATCAAAACCTGTACCTGAAAATCATGCTAATACAACCAAAACGCACATACCATAGATAGAATGATTTTCTACAATTTCCCCCTTTTTGATAATGACAAACAATAGGAGATATGCATATTGGATTCCCTAAATTCATGCTATATCTCATATTATGAAGTATTTAAAATATATTTATGATATATATGATTTAATAAAATATGTTTATGGTAAATATGATTTAATAAAATGATTTTATGCATATTTATAATGACCTAGGTTGAGCCAAAAGACGAGATAACTTAAGCGTTGCTCTTACAATTGTCCTACCTAACGACCTACGCCTTGGGTCTTCGGTCTTGAACATTTGAGCTCGTCTTTGGCTTGTCTATGCAATTCCGTCATCAATATGCTTCTCGGCATTCAATCTTGATTGTTTGTCATATAATAACGTTGTTTGACACTTGACTTCATTGTTTGTCATTCATCAAAACCTATTCCTGAAAATCATGCTAATACAACCAAAGCGCACATATCATAGATAGAATGATTTTCTACAATTTCCTCCTTTTTGATAATGACAAACAATAGGAGATATGCATATTGGATTCCCCCTAAATTCATCCTATATCTCAACGTACAATTCATGTAAACAATTTAATATAATTCCCCCTTAATTGAATATTCCCCCTCAATTAAAGCATACTAGAATGTGAAGACATTCCCCCTTATTCGATGCATATCGCCTAAATTCTTCCCCCTTTTGGCATTAGAAAAAAGGGTATACCAATTGTTATTTAAACTATTGACAATACCAATTGTTTATGATACCAATTGTTAGAAAAAAAAATCATATCAACATCAAATAATACCAAACGTTAGTAAAAGTATACCAACCATAATAACAGTCATTTTTCGTAAATATACCAACTGTTATTTAAACTAAAGATATTCATCAAAACATGAATCAATCATTTAAAATAATTGATACCACTTGTTGTTCAATATAAAAGTTATCAAAACATGAATCAATAAAAATAATTAATATCAATTGTTAGCACATATCAACTATTACGTTTTTATCAAACATACGATAACTAACCGATATTCCCCCTTGATACAATAAGGTTTCGTGCTTGGTGCATCTACTACAATTTTGTAGTCTCCAAGCACACCTGCAAACGTACCTAAAAATAGGTTTTCGGTACCCAACTTTTTTTGGGTCCTTGGGGGTTAGGCAAATAATAATCATAATCAAAATATGAATCTCTATGTTTAGCAAAACATACGGGTGTAATGTGTCCTACCCGGTTACAGTAATGACATATAACGTTCGGGTTGTGCATATGTCTTGGTTGAGCCAAATGCGTTCTAGGTGATCTAAAGTTGTTATTCCTAGAAGCGTTGAAATTCCTAGAGTTATTTCTAGGTGATCTGAAATCATTCATTCTAGACTCATTAATAAAATTCCTAGAATTGTGTCTAGGTGGTCTAACATGATTAGTTTTAGACTTATTAACAAAATTCCTAGAGTCGTTTCTAGGTGGTTTAACCTCATTTCTATCATCCTCTTTAATTACTTCACTTGTTTTAGAATCATTTATACTACATTTTTCTAGTGTATTTCTAAGTTCTACATTCTCTATTTTCAAAGAACTACAAGAAGATTTATTTGAACTTTGAACAATTAAAGAGGCTTCATTCATCTCCTTGATTTTATTTTTGAGATCGACATTGTCATTTTCCAAAAATCTATTTTCTTCTTCTAAAATTTTGATTTTATTTTTAAGAACAGTATTGTCATTTTCTAAAAGATCATTTTCTTCTTTTAGTTTTTCATTGTCACAAGTCAATTTTTCAAAATCGTTTTCTTTTAAAGAAGGTGTTTTCTCAAAATCTTTTTCTTGCAAAGAAAGTGTTTTCTCAAAATCTTTTTCTTCAATTCTTTTATGGTTTTGGAAGCTCTAATAAATTCACCATATAATTCATCATAGGCATTTTGCATTTCTTCAAAAGAGCAAGAATTAGAAGTGCTTACCTCTTCTTCTTCGTCGGCCATGAAGCATAGGGTAGTCGTTTCATCACACGAGCTGTCCGAGTCCCATGTCACATGCTTTTGGACTTGAGGCGTACCTTCATAAACGGCTTCAAGTTTATCCCACATTTCTTTGGCAGTTGTGCAATAGGAAATCCTCCGATAGTCATTTGAATTCACAGCACAATATAACATATTTATTGCCTTGGCATTATATTCATTCTCCTCCTTTGGAACCATGGCTTCTCCAACTTTCTTTGTCGGCATACCGTTCTAAATGATTTGCCACAAACAAAAGTTATTTGATTGGATGAAGATTCTCATCCGCTCTTTCCAATATGTGTAATTTGTACCATCAAATAGTGGAGGCATAGTGGTGGAGTGACCTCCGCTCATCATTCCTGCATTCAACATTCTCAACAAAAACATATATATCGCTCTCAACCGGTTAAGGCTTTCAGAGAGTTAGGCTTTGATACCAATTGTTAGGATTTAGGCCCGTCACTAGAGGGGGGGTGAATAGTGCGGCACGAGAATATTGATAAATATTGCGGGATTAAAAATTGCAGGAATAAAATAAATTCGGTAATGAAAATAGAAAGGAAAGAACACACCGAATTTATCCTGGTTCACCACAACTTGTGGTTAGTCCAGTCCCCGAGAGACTCTCTCGAGATTCCACTAACTCTGTTAAGCTTTCGGGTGCCTAACAAACCGTTACACTTGCTTGTAGACGTACACTCTACAAGACTTCAACTTGCTTGAGGATACCGCACCTCAAGACTTCACCTTGCTCGTGGATACCGCACCACAAGACTTCAACCACTAAGACTTAGGGTACTTAGCGAACCCGACAATCAATGAGAAGATATGTTCTTCTCAAACACCTTTCTCTTTTACAACAAGAACTCTCTCAAAAGAGTAGATAAAGAGATACAAATTTAGCTTTATGAACGACTCAAAGTTGTCTCTCAAATGGCTCAACGAAAGCTCTAAAATCATGCTCAAATAATGTCAATATGTATATCAATATTGGGAGGTGTTGTGTGTTTAAAATCAGCTCAAAAGACCTCTTTTTATAGGGGTTATAGGGTGCAAGTCCGTTGCTTAATTGACAATCAATTATGCTTATTTTATGCAAGGATAATCGATTATTTGATTTGCATAATCGATTATTCTTCCAACGTTCAAAAATCAGAAGATGATTTTCTGCTGAATAATCGATTACTGGATTTTGCATAATCGATTATTCTGTTCCAGTGTTCAAACACTGGCAACGGTCTACAGCATAATCGATTATGCAGATTGTATAATCGATTATTCTAGTCCAGATTTGAAAACTTACTTCAAAAACCATTTTGGTTAAAATAAGAACTTTAACATCATTTTGTTTGAAGTATTTAAAATATGTTTATGATAAATATGATTTAATAAAATGATTTTATGCATATTTATGATGACCTATGTTGAGCCAAAAGACGAGATCACTTAAGTGTTGCTCTTACATTGGTTCTACCTAACGACCTACGCCTTGGGTCTTCGGTCTTGAACATTTGAGCTCGTCTTTGGCTTGTCTATGCAATTACGTCATCAATATGCTTCTCGGCATTCAATCTTGATTGTTTGTCATATAATAACGTTGTTTCACACTTGACTTTATTGTTTGTCATTCATCAAAACCTATACCTGAAAATCATGCTAATACAACCAAAGCGCACATATCATAGATAGAATGATTTTCTACATATCTCTCTGTCTCTTGTTCTCTCTAGAACCTTCCCCATTTCCCTTTAATCCGATGAGCTTAACTCACGTTCTCTGGCCATCTTCTGGCTCGAATCCATTGTGGTATCACTACTTACTAGCCTTCTATGGTGCATACATGCTTGGTTGCTGAAGTTTCATGGCTTGACCACGAAGAAGCTTCGTGCAGACCTTCTATGAAACACGTTCCATGGCCATCTCCTGCTTGCTTTGGTAAGCCATGTCTGTTCGATCCCAGCCTTGAATCTGCCTGCTTATATCATCGACTATCTAAGCATTTCTCGCCGTTTAAGTTTCTCTAAAACCCTAGCTTTTGAGGTTCTTCTTATTTCTTTAGATCTGTTCTAGATTCATATTTTCCGTAAACCTATAAACGGTTTCTCCATATTTCTTCCAAAATTATGCTTACAAAAGTTTTGTTTCGCATGTTATTATTTTACTATGCTTCTCATGAGTTCCTGCTACTAAAAGAGCATGTTAGAGGTCTCAATTCCTTTATGTGACCTCTAAACCAGTATCGATTAGTATCTTTTTCATTGATTACTTTTCCTCTCATCTCTGCACCCGATTGAATGGACAAACCCTAGAATTTGTGGGTTCATCCGAGTTTTGAGACCATTGGCTATGTAATTTGCTTGAACTTGTTTGATTCCATAAACCCTAACTCTTTTGGCCCTATTTTGAGTTTCTGAATTTGTTTCATCTGTGGCTTAAGTAAGTCTTAAAATCTTTTTTTCAACCTTTGTTTCTGTCAGAAATTTTGATTCTCTACTAAACTCTTTTAAGGTCCTTATACTGGACATTGCTGACCTGTGTGACTACCATGATCCTACATTCTACCACCTACTAACTTTGCAATGTCATGAAATTTTTCTTTGCCCTAAATTCAGCCTAGCATATGTGTGTGCTCTTTATATATGCTGAAATTCTCTCTAAAAATGGTTTCAATTTTTAACCTGTGATTTGAGTTCTTGTTTGTAATGGCATTACTTTCCTTGTTTGTTTATTGACTTCCCTGTTATTCAATTTGAGTCCAAAACTTTCCTTAGCTTTTATGTGTTGGTTCATTCATGGATCAGTGTTTACAAAATCTATTATCCCTTGATTTACTGTGTACTAAATGATTATTACCTTATTTTGTTTTGACCATGTATTTCTAACTCTTCCCCTAAATAAACTAATATGTATTTACCCCTAATTGCCTACTTTGCAAAAGATGCTTGTTTCATCTCTTTGCTTAAAAAGATTTCTTGCTCATTACTGTTTAAGTCTGAATTCTTTAATTAAAGGAAGTCTTATACTGATTGATATTAATTGATACCCTATTCCTTAATTATTTTTCTTACCTTATTTACGCCTATTTTTCACACTATAATTACACGGCTATTTCATTAACTAAAACATCCAACACTCATAGTTTTTTTTGTGAACTTACACTTCTCTAAAGTATTCTCTCATGTTGCTTGTAGTAGGGCCTATTTTCAAGACATCTGCTTGATTTCTCTGTATTTGCTTCTTTGAAACTGGTATGTCCTTATTCATGCTTTTTAGCACCACAACAATTTTTTATTTACTGCATATGTATCCTTATTTTTTTACTACTTTGGTGTGGTTAAACACAATTGATTTCTTTCTAAATGTTATATTATGAATCCCAAACCCCTGCCCCCTATGTGTTTATGCTATGGTTTGAGGCATGGAATTACTGCAAGTTATTGTCCATGAACCAAACTCGATCCCTTCGGATCCATGCCTCTAAATAGTGTGTTCTGGTAGGTTTGAGAGTATGCTAGCATCCTTCATTGATGGGCATGCCCGATGCCTGTCCTGGCCTAAGCGATAAGCTCTTCACAATCTCTATACTCCCCTGAACCCCCCTATGTGTGTTTACTAGTAGTTGTTTTCCTCTCCGTTTGCCCTTTAGCATCCTATTCTACATTTGCACACTTTCTTAGTCCTTATGTTCTGGCCTCCCCTCCCCCCCCCCCCTCTTCTGAGCCTATCCTTGGGACCCTTTGAGTTCCTCTAAACTTAGACACTTGAGGGATGGCCCTTTCACACTGCACTTGTCCTAATATGATAATACATCTGGGCGCGAGCATTGCCCGGAGTCCTTTTTGAGGTTGTTAGGGAACTTTGACACACTCAAATAGGAGAAAGGCTTTGGATCATGATCTTATGGAGTTGTTTACCTCATATTACAGACATGTGTAGACATGTGATTTTTGACCCCTTCCCCCAAGATTTTACATAGTTTAGCATAAAATATTTAATTTGGCTTTAATGTAGCTATTTCAGCTCATTTTTACCATTTTACTTTATTTAGTCACAAAAATGAAAACTACAAAAAAAAAAAAGATATATAAATTTTAGTTATGTATTTCTCATAAACTTTGAAAATCCAAAAAATGTAGTACCTTATTTTTATCTTTATATAAGTTAGAAAATACAAAAAAAAATATTTTTGTTTTAATTGTTAGTCTTATTTTAATATTTATTTTATTTACGTAGGATTAATTAAATAATATCGTGTATTTATTCTCGATTAGGGAAAAAAATAATATTCGAATTCAAACGACTCATTTGTAGACCTAATTTTCAGACCTAACTCAAAACATTTTAACCAGACACACGAGGGAATACAGTAACCTGTGTTTGCACATGAACACATGGGTTGCACATTCACACACATGGGACACAATAAGAAAAGACACTTGAAATCCCATCAGAGACACACACTGGAACTCACGTTTTTAAGACCCTTAGAATTCATTTTTTTGGATCAGATTTTCTCTCACATTTGAACACTTATAGAGATAGACTTTTCATCTTCTTTTTTATTTTGGAAGAAGACCAAACACTCCTGCTGCCAGCTTCCAAACGACCAGCAACTCCAGCGACTAGAACACCCAGTTCGTTGCCTCACCACACCCCCAAACGACCACCAACAGCAGCCTACTCTCCATCACGTCGCAGCATGAAACCACGCGGAATTAGTTCACTGGCAAGTCGTTCGTATGTGTCGTTTTGGCTGTTATTCCAGTGTCGCCCTTGCTACGGTGGTAGCGTCATTTTCAAATCGAGGTTGTCCGTTTGAGATTTCCGGGCAGATTCGATTTTCCGTTCGTTGGCTCCGTTTCAATTCAAAGGTGCCGTTCGATTGAGTTCGACTTGCCGCTTCTGTAATTGTAAAGCCTCGGGGGAATTTCATAACTGTGAACCTTCTCAATAATCCCCAGAGTTTTAGGATCAAATTACGAATATATGTAGTTTGCTTCAGTTGAATAATAAAGTCCCTTTGAAATAGATTGTAGCGTGCCATTTAGTTGATTTTTTCAGGGCCCTCGTAAAATTAAAAACGCGTAGTTGCTTCAGGCGCTATTTAAAAATTACTTTCCTAAACTCGGGTGTACATTTATGTGACCCAAATTCAAATTCCAACGAAGTCAAAATGTGTTAACAACCACGGGTGCATTGATTGTGACGTGGTTCGAAACACGTTTTCACAACGTTGCAATTCCATTAAAAATAATAATAAAAGCGGTAAATAATTAAAATTGCACAATAGGTTTGAATATGTATTAAAATCATATATTTATCCATTTACAACAATTTAAGCGACCGTGCTAGCACAACGGGATCCGTAGGTTCCTAACACCTTCCCTCGGGTCAACATAATTGTCTTGAGATACCAAAAGTCAATCATATCCCAAGTGGCGACTCTTAATAAATAAATAATCATGTTTCGAATAATGTCACTTAAATTGGATAAACTCCCCTACGCACTATCCCTTGGGGTAGGTGCGCAAAAAGGAGGTGTGAAAACATGAAGGCTAAATTAGGTTCTCCTTTGGTTGTATTTTTATTTATATTTTTTGATGTATTTTTGCCTTATTCCGTGCTGTAATAATTTGTAATAAACTCTTGGGGATGGTTAGTGAAAAAGGGCGGGTAACCATGTACAGATAAAGGGTAGATATCATGCATATAGGTTCTTCCGGATTCTGCATATTCATATTAGATATTATGCCTATAGGTCTTTCCGAGTCATGTATATCCATCATTCATATAGAAATGCTGATCATAGGACTACCATATTCATATAAAAATCATGCCTATAAGCATATCTAAATCCAAACATCCAATTGCGCCTAGAAATCATGTTCTTTGGTCTTAAACATTCAATTGTACCTACATATCATGACCATAGGTATTAAAAAAAAGTTCTGCACCTAGATATCATGTCTTGAACAAAATTAAGCATCTAAATACCAAGGTTCATAAGTTTAAAACAAGTCTTCTGCATTTTCATACCATGTCTACAAGGTTCAAAATCAACTACACATAGAGAGCATGTCAATAGGAACTTTTAATCGAATCTGAATCGCTTCATTCATGTATAAAGCTAAAATATGTAATAATAGGTAGCATCAGTTGCAGAACTTTTAATCTTTGTTAAAACATTCCTTCCTTTAATAATGTGACTACCCCTTTTCACCAGTACATATTCAGGTTATTTTATACCTTGTTATTTTATTGCTTTCTGAATTCAGTAGACACCATGCCTATTGGATCTTGTTCAACGCTTAGGTAAGCCTTAGAGTAAAGTTATAAACTGAATTTTTTCTATTAACTACAACCAGCAGACATGCCTGAGTAGGGCTTCTTATCAGAATTATATAATAAATTAGTCTGTCTCAACCTTCAAGTTCTTTCATGATTAGTATTTAATACGTTCTTAAACATTATGTGTAAGTCACGTTGATACGTACTTCTTTTTTTAAAGGGTTATATCTGAGCCTTTTCTTTTTATGTTCCCCAAACTAGCTATACATGGTTTGAATGCCGCCTTAGAGTTTTTGCCTTTCAAAATTCAAATAATCATAATATCCTTCCCCTTTAGAATTAGTAGTCCTAAATGCCTCCGAGACTGATATGATTGAGCCGGGTAATAGCATGCAATAAGTAAACGAGACTATTTCATGTTTTAATACCTTAATAGGGTGAGAATGGTAGACATGGATATGAGGACCACGCGATAATGTCACGTGTAGCCCCTAACTGAGGGGTGATTACCGGACATTGTGTGGGGTGATCCATATTATTAATAAACATAGGACTTTATTTCCCTTTGTTTCTTTGTTTCTTCTAAAAATTTCAAGCTATATTTTAAGAAAAAATAGTTTTCTCTTAGTTCTTTCTAACTTTGTTTATTTGTAAAAAATTATGTGAAAATCCCATCTTATTTGAAGTTTTATTTGCCAACATATTATTTGTACCTAAATTCACAATAATAGTCTGGCCGGGAGTCACTTTAGTGGATTCTGAGTGGTTCCTAAAACCTTCCGTTTAGATGAATTTCAAGTCTTACCCAATCTCTGGTTACTCAAAACAAATTTCCTTCGTGTCCTAAGGCACTCTCATCATTAGGTGGCGACTCATCAAATCAAACCTAATTGCCAAAAGGAATGAGTCTTCCTCCCACATTTCATAAACTCAATTTCGCAAGGAAATAGGGTCGCGACATTTATAACAAGCGATAAATAAGTTTATGGGTCGCCCTGTTCCTTCAGCTCTTCCAGCCGCCAGTTGTGCTTCAGCTCCTCCTAGGCCTCATGAGCCATAATATGCACCTCTGGTTTTTAGCGCGCCTCCTACTCTGGGTGCTTTCCTGGGTCAATCCTGTAGACCTAGCCCTAGCCAGTCATAGCCACCATGTCCTCCCAGAGTTTGTTTTGAGTATGGTGATAGACGCCATATGGTAAGATAGTGTCCCAGACTTTGGAGGAGTGCACCTTCACAGACTTCGCAACCACAACGTGCCCCGCAGAGTTCTCAAGGCATGATCACATCTCCTGATGCAACCCCATCTGCCCAGCCAACCAGGGGCGGAGGTTGGGGAGGTATAGGTCGCCCTCGATGGGGAGGCTAGGCAAGATATTATGCCATTCTTGCTCGTACCAAGGCTGTTGCCTCCGATTTTATCATCATAGGTATTATAATGGTTTGTAATACAGATGCATCGGTTCTATTCGATACAGACTCTACTGACTCTTATGTGTCTTCTTAGTTTTCTCTACATTTGGCTGTACCTCGTGACTCCTTGAGTTCTCTTATATATATTTCTACTCTTGTGAGGGATTCCCTTATTATAGACCACGTTTATTGGTCATGTTTGGTTACTATTCATGCTTTCAAGACCATAGCTGATATATTGTTACTCAGCATGGTTGATTTTAATATTATCTTGGGCATGGACTGGTTGTCGTCCCATTAAGCTATTCTTGATTGTCAAGCCAAGACCATGATGTTGTCTATGCGAGGAATACAACATGTTGAGTTGAGTGGTACTTTAGATCACACTCCCAATAGAGTTATCTCTTTCGTAAAAGCTTAGTGTATGGTTTATAGGGGGTGCGCCGTGTGTATAGCTTATATGAGAGATGTCAGTGTTGATACCTCTTCTTGTTGATTCACTCCCACTGGTACGGGATTATCCAGATATTTTCTAGTTGATCTTCCAGGCATGCAGCCGGATAGAGATACTAATTTTTCATTGATCTATTGCCGCGCACTCGCCCATTTCCATTCTTCAGTAGCGTATGGCTCCTCCTAACTTGAAGGAGTTAGAGGATCAATTACAAGAATTTCTTGATAAGGGATTTATTTGACCCAGTGTTTAAACTTGGGGTGCTCCTGTCTTGTTTATGAAGAAAAATGATTCTTCTATGCGTATGTGTATCGATTATCACCGGTTGAACAAGGTTACAATGAAGAACCGTTATCCTTTTCCTCGTATTGATGATCTATTTTACCAGCTTCAGGGTGCAAAGGTGTTATCTAACATTGATTTGCGTTCTGGTTACCATCACTTGAAGATTCGAGATCCAGATATCCTGAAGACTTCCTTCAAGACTTGGTAGGGTCATTACGAGTTTCTTGTTATGTCATTTGGGGGGACCGATGCCCCAGCAACTTTTATGCATTTGATGCACAGTCTGTTCCAGTCCTAGCTTGACTCGTTTGTTATTGTTTTTATTGATTATATTCTTGTATATTCCCAGAGTCGGAAAGATCATGAGCAGTACCTGAGGACCGTGCTTCAAACCTTGAGAGAGAAGAAGTTATAGGAAAAGTTCTCGAAATGTGATTTTTGTTGGATTCTGTGGCATTCGTAGGCCATGTGTTATTAAGTGAGGGTATTCGGGTGGATCGGAAGAAGGTAGAGACCATGCACAATCGGCCCATGCCATTCTCAACTACATAGATTCGCAGTTTCCTTGGCTTGGTGGGTACTACCGTCATTTTGTGGAGGGGTTTTAATTGATTGCAGCCCCTATAGCAGATTGACCCAGAAGGGTGCTCCATCTCATTTGATAGAGGAGTGTGAGGTGAGCTTTCAGAAGCTCAAGACAGCTTTGACTACAACCCAAGTTTTCATATTGCCTATCGGTTCGGGGTCTTTTACAGTTTATTGTGATGCCTCACATATTGGACCTGGAGCGATGGTAATGCAGGATAGTAGGGTGATTGCCTATGTGTCCGGACAGTAGAAGATACATGAGAAGAATTACCCTGTCTATGACCTTGAGTTAGCTGCTACTGTTCATGCTTTGAAGATCTGGCGCCATTAGTTGTATGTTGTGCCTTGTGAGAATTATGCTGACCACCGAAGTTTGCAACACTTGTTCAGGACTTATCCAATTACTTTGTGAGATTGGATCTTTCGAAGCTCAGTCCGGTTCTAGATTACGTGGTTTCTATGTTTTCCTTATTCAATCGTATCAGGGACTGGCAGTATGATGACCCTCATTTACTTTTTCGCAAGGACAAGGTTCAGCACGGTGATACTAGATATGTGACCATCAGAGAAGACGGGGTATCGTGGATACACGGTTGGATCTTTTTGCTCACGATTGATGGGCTTCGAGAGTTGATATTAGAAGAGGCCCATAGTTTACGGTATTCCATCCACCCTAGTGCCGCGAAGATGTATTGGGAGTAGGGGCAGCACTATTGGTAGAGGCGGATGAAGAAAGATTTACTGGGATATATAACTAGATGCCTCAACAGTCTGCAGGTGAAGTGTGAGCACCATAGACCGGGTGGGTTGCTTTAGCACATAGAGATTTCGGAGTGGAAATGGGAGAGGATCATCACTGACTTTGTAGTTGGACTCCCAAGGACCTTGAAGAAGTTTGATGCCATTGGGTTATTGTAGATCGACTGACAAAGTTCGCTGATTTTATTCATGTGTGTACTACTTATTATGTGGAATGGTTAGCGCAGATTTATATTCGGGAGATCGTTTGTCTACATGGTATTCTTGTTTCCATTATTTCAGATAAGGGTACACAGTTTACATCATGATTCTGGAGGGTTGTTCAGTAAGAGTTGGGTACTCGGGTGGAGTTGAGCTCAGCATTTCACCTGTAGACAGACGGGCAGTCCGAGCGCACTATTCAGATTCTTAAGGATATGCTTCATGTGTGCGTGATTGAGTTTGGAGGGTCTTGGGATAAATTCTTGCCATTGGTGGAAATTTCTTACAACAATATTTATCAGTCCAGCATTCCGATGGCACCATATGAGGCTTTATACAGTATGCAATGTAGATCTCCGATGGGTTGGTTTGAGCCGGGTGATGCAAGGATATGGGGCACAGATTTGGTTAAGGGTGCTTTGGAGAAGGCTAAGGTGATTCAGGATAGACTATGTATAGCCCATTTCAGATAGAAGAGCTATGCGGACCGGAAGGTTCGTGATATTTCCTATATGGTTAGAGAGCAGGTTCTGCTTCAAGTTTCATCTATGAAGGGCATTATGAGATTTGGGAAGAAAGGAAAGTTGAGTCCGAGGTTTATTGGCCCTTTTGAGATATTGATGCATATTAAGGAGGTTGCTTATGAGCTTGCCTTACCTCCCAGCTTGGCAGGAGTTCATCCGGTATTTCATGTTTCGGTGCTACGGAGGTATCACGGTGATCTGTCACACGTGTTCGATTTCAGTTTAGTCCAGTTGGACAATGATCATTTCTATGTTAAGGAGCTAGTGGCTATATTGAACAGGCAGGTCAGAAAGTTGAGGTCAAAGAACATTGATTCAGTAATGGTTCAGTGGCGGGGTCAGCCGGTTGGCGAGGCGACCTGGTAGACCAAACATGATATGCGCAACAGTTACCCTCATCAATTGACTACTTCAGATATGTTTTTATGCTTGTTCAAGGATGAACGAATATTTAAGTGTAGAAGGATGTGATGACCCGGCAGGCCGTATTAAGAATATATGCCACTATCCCCTATTAACTGCTTTCCCCAAGTCTATTTCTTCTTATTTGGATTGCCGGGATGTTCGGTTTTGAGTTTCAGAGAGTTTAGGGACACTTAGTCCATAAATGAGAGCCTATGTGTTTGAAGATTGTCCATTGTCGGAACACTAATAGTTTTTTTATGAAGTGACACTCACACTCAAAAGTATTCTCTTTTGTTGTTTGTACTGTGGCCTGTTTACAATACATGTGCTTGCTTTCACTATATTTACTTCTTTGAAACTGATATGTCATGATTTAAGCTTTTTAGCACCACAACAATGTGTTAATTTACTGCTTTTGTATCCATGTATGCTTACTTCTTCTTGTGGTTCAACACTACTGATTTCTTTCTGCCTATTCTACTATGAATCTCAAACCCCTGCCTCCTTTGTGTTTAAGCTATGGACTGAGGCATGGCAATACTGGAAGTTATTATCCATGAATCAAACTCAATCCCTTGGGATCTAGCCTCTAAACAGTGTGTTTTAGCAGGTTCGAGAGTATTCTAGCATCCTCCATTGATGGGCAGGCTTGAAGCCTGTCCTGGCCTAAGCAATTGGCTCTTCACAATCTCCATACTCCCCTGAAATGTGTGTTTATTAGCAGTTGTTTCCCTCTCCTTTTACACTTTAGCATCCTATTCTACACTTGCACACTTTCTTAGTCCTTTAGTTCTGGCCCTCCCCCCCTCCCCTCTTGTGAGCCTATCCTTGGGACACTTTGAGTTCCTCTAAACTTTGACACTTGAGGGCTGGCCCTTCCACACTGCACTTTTCCTAATCTGATAATACATTTGGGTGTGGGCATTTCCTGGAGTCCCTTTAAGGCTCTTAGGGAACTTTGACACACTCAAATGGGAGAAAGGCTTTGGATCATGATCTCATGGAGGTGGTTTACCACATATTTCAGACATGAATGCAAAATCAGGCTCTTCTTTTGTTGTACAGACATGAAGGCAAAATCAGGCTCACCTTTTGTTGCAGTTTTATTTATATTTCTTATGTATTTTTAGTTTATTCCAGGCAGTATAAATTTGTAATAAACTCTTGGGGATGGTTAGTGAGAATGGCCGGGTATCAATGCACACATAAAGGGTAGATATCATGGCTATATGTCCTTCTGAATTCTGCATATGCATATAGAAATATGCCTATAGGTCTATTTGAATCTTATTTATCTATCATTCATATGGAAATCATGATCATAGGACTACCATATTCATATGGAAATCGTGCTTACATGATTGTCTAAGTCTGAATGTTCAGTTGGACCTAGATATCATGTTCATAGGTCTTATACATTCAATTGCACCTAGATATCATGACCATAGGTCATAAACAATTTTTTGCACCTAGATATCATATCCATAGGTCTTAAATAAACTTCTGCATCAACATATCAAGTCTCGAACAAAATTCAGCATCTAGATATTCATAGGTTTAAAACAAGTCTTCTGCATTCTAATACCATGTATACAAGGTTCAAAATCAACTACGTGTAGAAATCATGTGGATAGGAATTTCTAATCGAATATAAATCGCTTCATTCAGGTATAGAGCTAAAACATGTAATAAAGGGTACCATCAGTTGCAGAACTTTTAACCTTCGTTAAAACTCTCCTTCCTTTAATTATCTGATTACCCCTTTTATCAAGTATGTATTCAGTTTATTTTAGACCTTGTTATTTCATTGCTTTTTGAATTCAGTAGACACCATGACTATAAGATCCTTGTCCAACACTTAGGCAAGCATTAGGTTAAAGTTATAAATTGAATATGTTTTATTAACTACAATCGGCCGGCATACCTGATTTAGGCTTCTTATCTAAATTATGTAATAAATCATTTTGCCTCAACCTTCAAGTTCTTTTATGTTTAGTATTTTATCAGACCCTAAACAGTACGCATAAGTCATGCTGATTGTCACACCTCCTTTTTCCTATACCCAGTGAGGGTATAAAGGAGTTTTTTCAACAAAAGAACAATCGAGACGCGATTTATTATTAAAATATTCAGAGTCGCCACTTGGGAGATATATGGTATCCCAAATCTCCGATTGAATCCTGAATCGAGGAAAAGATTGACTCTGTTTGACAGTCCACGAACTAGAAATCCAAGTAAGGAATTTTGTTAACCCGGGAGAACATGTTAGGCATTTTCGAGTTCCGTGGTTCTAACACGGTCACTAAACTATTATATTCGGCTTAATTATCTGATTTTAAACAATTACGAACCTATGTGCAAATTTTAGTTTTAATCACTTTTATTCATTTTTAGAGAATACTCTAACGTTATTAAAACACGTCTCTAACTACGTCACATAAATGCACCCGTGGTTTTTGACATATTTTAACATCGTTGAGATTTGGATTTGGGCCACATAAATGTGCAACCGAGTTTAGGAAAGTAGATTATTAAAATATGCGCCTAAAGCAACTACGCGTTTGTAATTTGCGAGGGCCATTGAATATTCGCTAAATGCCATGCCTCGAATTCTAAGGACCAATACAAGATTAATTAAAACGAGGTCCATGCAGTTGCCATTTTTATTTGGCATGACACACCTCATCGAGGAATCATCAATAAACTATGGCTCAAAAGAATTACACTACTTAGAACTTTGGCTAAACTACAATATGGATCCAGATTAAAACAAAACAATGGCTAGTCTCCTTGTAGTCTTAGACTTCAGTTCTGGCCCAAAGGGAAGCCCATTAGCCTAAATAATACCATAAGGAGGCAAAATATCGACTATCATGACAGGTCCTATATGGACTCAAACAAAGAGCCCATATTTCCTTGAAGCATTGCTCAAATAGGACGTTGAAGAGGTCAAGATCAAACCCGGGCCAGTAGCACAATGCAATTAAAATTTTTGAGAACAAAAAACAATAACAAGAACATTTGATCACCAAAAGTCTATGAATTCAGTGATGGAATTAATGATTACTTATATAAAAGCCTCATTGAAATTAACAGATAATCATTCCTGGACATCAATTGTGAATTCCTTCAACTTCGTTTATTAAATAATAGAGTACGTGAGACTGGGTATCTATTGGAACTTGGAAACTAAATGAGCATTCTTACTGTTAAATTTTTAAATCGAAGAAACAAACTTCTCATCATTCACACTAATTATTATCTAACACACTCACATAGTTATCCTTCACATATTATAAACTAAAAGTCTGAAACACTACTGAAATACCCTACTTTTACGGCCATGCTTTCTTAAACACAAATAACATATTAATTTGCCCTCTGAATATCAAACTCATGTCAAAATGTTCACTGTTAACTTGGCACTTCAACACTACACTACATATAAACATGCTAACAACATACTTTTCAAGAGTAGGATCAAGCGATTGTCAGCAGAATACTAACAATAACTGAGATTCAAAACACAAAATCAAGTACGAGTCTACACAATAAAAGTCCATAGTCCATTTTATCAATACACATGCGAAATACTATATAGGATCCTCTTTCATGCACAGTTTCAAAAGAGAGAAGGCCTAATTAGTATCTAAGATTTTAAACCAAAGTACGAAATATAAAATAATAGTAAGGCAACAGGGGGATCAACTTGAATGTAATCTTCATTCAATAAAACTCGAACCACATTACATGCTAAGAGTCATTCTTCTATTAAATGCTAAAGGGAGGTACCTGGAAAATGAAATAACAGCAATAATGAGAAGCTTAGCAATAAGTAGTAGCAGTTAACCCCATATGCAACAACCAGAACAATGAAATCAGTGGAATTCACTAGGAAAACTCAGCAAAACAATGATTCAATCCATAAAATTAGGCCCAACTCTTTCGAAAGTAGGTTCAGTCTATTTTCAACCTCAACGAAAATAAGAACTTGTTTCAATAATGGATAAACTTCTGGATTCGAATTAAAGAAAGCAATGGAAGAGTATTCTCTTAAGCTTCCCGTTTTTTCATTTTTACAGATTTTCTATCTCTAGTTCTGCCTTCAAAGCAAGAAAATATGTCTTTATAGGCAAGGCCAGTAGTGCAACTCCCAGACTCTCATTTTTTACAGTTTACCCCTTTTAAATTCTTGTTTTAGCTTATGTGTCCCCCAATTACTGACTTCTTGGTCAAGCTAGCACATTATGCAGCTTCTAGGAAGCTTCCTAACTATTATTAAACGGTTAAGGGTCAGATTTGCCCTTGTACTATTCAAAATAAGCTACATTTATCCTCTGTTTGAATTCTTTAACAAATATACCCCCACCGTTACACATTCGGGCCACATATACCCTTCCACCGTTAAAACTTGTTTTCTCAATATTTTTAAACACGTGGCAGTCTTACATTGGTCCAGATTAGCCCACCCAGTCAATTGTTTAAACCCGTCCGACCCAAATTTATAACCCGCCCCGACCCCAATTATTTATATACAAGGACTTCTTTCCCCTGTCACTTCCGTTTTGCTTAGTATTATCCTTGTTAACTTGTGGTTCATTGTACTTAATAATTTCAGCTGCACCTGAACCTTTACTACATCCATTACTGTCATTGTGATCCACACAAGGTAAAGAATCATCACCATTCTTTAATTTTTCAAGAATCCCATCAATTCCACCGAAGAAACAAGGGTCAACACTGCCATCAACTGGACCCAATTGATTCGATGGCTCAACAGGGACAAAATCTTGAATAAACTCATCACACGAAATATCCTCACAAGCATCAAGCCAGTATGAGGGTTTCGCAGAAGCTCGACCATAATCAACCTCCATTACAGTATTGTTATATATTTTTACCAATTCATGCACCCAAATGAGCAACAAAAAATACAGTATTGTAAATATTTTTTACCAATTTATGCAGAACTAAAACTACTCTATGAACTTCATGAATAAAACAACACACAGCCCAGATACTGTAATAAACAATAGAATCAAAGTTTATTCTCCGGCATAAAAATGGATCCAAAATTCGAATGGAGTGAATAGAACCGGGTAAAAAAGGAGAGAGGAAGATTGCAGATTGGCATTAGATAGACCGTACGAAGCACGCAAATATAGTGGAGTTTTTCGTTTGGGTCGGGGTGGGTTATAAATTTGGGTCGGGCGGGTTTAAACAATTGACTGGGTGGGCTAATCTGGACCAATGTAAGACTGCCACGTGTTTAAAAATATTGAGGAAATAAGTTTTAACGGTGGAAGGGTATATGTGGCCCGAATGTGTAACGGTGGGGTATATTTGTTAAAGAATTCAAACGGAGGATAAATGTAGCTTATTTTGAATAGTACAAGGGCAAATCTAACCCTTAACCGATTATTAAAAGATACCCTAAACTCTCCAAACTACCCCCCAAATGCCCAATTATAACCAAATAACCCCAAATAGATATGGGTCAAAGTGATCCTGGACTGAATTCAATCGAAGCCCAAACCAAACCATGACTGAAATCTAAAGGTATGACCATAAACCCAAATCAAATCCCAATTTACTAAAGAGAGCAAACAAGAAGCAAATTAGACAAGCAAGGAAGAATCAAGGAAAAAGAAAAAGATAGAAGAGTGAAAGAACAAATGAAGGCAAAAATGAAGAAAAAATAACAAAAAAAAAGGAAATATACCTAGCAGATTTTGGACAACAAGAAACAGAGCCTGAGTCATCGAAAGAAACTTTCAACTTTCAGTCCAATTAGATATTAATTATGTGCTCTTATCAAGAATACATGAATAAAGTGGAAATGGACCTAAATCTTCCAAATGATTTCGATTTGAAAGATTTTAAGATTTTAGGGTTCCACCTTTGAATATAGATTCTATGAGCCTCACCAAGATTCGAGGGAAGATGGTTAGATATTTGGGATGGCTGGGGGTGGAAAGGGTTCTGAGGTGTTGTTTTGGGTTGGTCTGAGTGGTCTGTGGCGTCGCCCCCGGACTCAGAACACTGGGGAAAAGGGACGGCAAGTTAGGGTTCTAGAGAGACAAGGAAGATGAAACAGGAAAGGGGGTGGGGTGTTTGGTCTTGAGTTTGATCTCTAGCCTTTAGGACATATTTATTTAACCCACAAGAATCAATTTCCACAATTGGATGAGCCAAAATCAAAGGCTAGGATTATTTTAAAACCACTAACTCGAAACGATGTTGTATGCGGTAAGACCCCAGGATGGACCGGGTTAAGGCGTGATTTGGGTCTGATTTGAGTGGGTTAGGCTGAATTGTGCTTGGGCTTGACAAATGTAAATTACTTTGATCCAAATATAAAATCTAATCTCTCTTTGTTTCCAAAATCTTTACCTTTTTCCAAAATTAATTCATTTTGTTATTTTTCTTTTCTACTTTTTTAAAATAATAATAAAAATCTAAATTATTCCTAGAACCTAATTGAACTAAATAGACTAATTAGACCTAAATGAGAATTCAAAAAATTAATTAACCAAACTATTAAAAGGAAAATTACTCCAAATTAAAATTTAGAATGAAAAATGCAAATTAACCTATGTTTTGGTAATGTTCTTTTATTTAAAAAAATATAATTACTAATAAATAATAAAAATGTAAAATTAACTCCTAAATGCACATGCAAATACAAACAATTAATGAAAAATTCCACACTAATCTATAAATTTGCAAACACCGAAAGAAATATATTTTTTTAAATTTCTGGGATTGATTCATATTGGGCAGAAATCACGTGCTCACATTGATTACTTGCTTCTTTGTTTAAAAGGGTATATCTGAGCCTTTGCTTGTGATGTGCTTTCTCTCAACTTGCTATACATGTTTTGCATGTTGCCTTAGAATATTTACCTTTGAAACTACAAATAAGCCTAATATCCCTCCTCTTTAGGATTAGTAGTCCTAAATGCCTCCGGGAGTGATAGGATTGGGGCAGGTAATAACATGTAATAAGTAAACGAGACCAGTTTGTGCTTTAATACCTTAACGGGGTGGGAATAGTAGATATGGATATGATGACCACGCGATAATGTCATGGGTGTCCCCTCATTGAGGAGTGATTATTGTGCATCATCTCGGGTGATCCGTATTATTAATAAACCTAAGACCCATTTCCCTTTGTTTCTTCTAAAAATTTCAAACTACTTTTAAGAAAAATCAGCTTTCTTTTAGTTCTTTCAAAATTTGTTTATTTGTAAAACATTATGTGAAAATCACCTCTTTTTGAAGTTTTATTTGTCTACATGTTATTTGCACCTAAATTCCCAATAATACTATGGCCTGGAACCACACTAGTGGATTCTAGAGGGTTCCTAACTTTTTCCCCTGAGAATAATTTCAAGCCCTTACCCAATCTCTAGTTACTCACAAATCAAATCTCCTTGGTGTCCTAATGCACCCTCATCATTAAGTGGCGACTTTTCAAATTATACCCAAGTCCCAAAAGGAATGAGTTATCCTCCAAATGTCATAAACTCGATTTTACGAGAAAAAGGGGGCTCGACATTTATAACAAGGGATAAATTAGTGTCATGAAGGATGAACGTATAATGGATTACAGAAAACGAGTTTCATTGAAAGTGGACACTTTGGCACAAAATACGTGCCGCGCGACAATACTCGATAATGATGATCTACTACCGCATAAGGTGTCATGTGACCATGGTAGTTTAATATATAAAATATATATGAAATATTTTAGAAATAAATATAATTTTAAGTACTTAAAGGGAAATTTTTATATTATGCGGATAATTGATTAATTATCGTGTAACAAGACATTACCTAATTAACTAATAAGTAGATAAAATCTTAATAATTTATACCCAAGTGACTTGGCAGCATAAGGGGTCTTATTCACCCTATGTATTAGGTGGCAACCTTGTCATCCAAGACAAGACATAATTCTTGTTACAATTCATTATGGTCAAAAAGATGAGATCAAATAAATGACTTTTTCTTGGTTTAGATATTCAAGAACAGAAACAGTCTTCATCACTTCATCAAAGTAAGGAGCTTGAATATTGTTCAGATTATTCAAGAAACGTGAAAAAAACAGAAGCTTCATTCATTCAATTTCATAATCCAGAACCAATTTCGCTCCTCAAGTTCAGAAGCGAAGAAACTTAAATCTGATTTTTTGGGTTCTAAATGCAATCCACGAATGTTTCCATTGGGATAATTATACGGAGTTGTTATTACTCCAGGTATTTTGAGGCTAAGATTTTCCTTCATTTTAACATGATATCGTAATTACACAAGTTTAATAACGACGCATAAAGAAAAATTCATATCCAAAAATTTATATATATTTTGGTAGTTTTGCAAATTACGTACATTTCAAGATACTAGTGATTCCGCTGAGCTAAATTAAGAAATTCCAAGATCTTTCAAATCTAAGGTTAACTATTGCATAAATTATTACAATAATAAGTGTCCAGCAAGACTAATTTTTTTTAGAGAAGTTACATATTTGGTCATTCGGTTTATATTCTTTAGTATGTTACAATATTTTCTTTATCACGACTTCATATTCATTTGAGTATCTCCTTCTTCCAGTTCAGAGAGGGTAGAGTTTATATAGATAGTTTTACATTATTTTCTTTACCATCGAGCCATAACCGGTGGGCAGGTCTCTGTTGGGTAACCTCTGATAAGATGATAAGTTACATACCAAGCCTGTTCAGGCCGAGCTCCTATGAGCTTGTCCAGTTGGTCGAGATACATATCATAGTATGGACGAGCTCCTATGAGCGAGCCTACTATAGCAGAGAAGATATATATTTATACCGAGCCCAATAAAGCCACACATCTATTTTACTCACTATATTGAGAGAGTTGAGTCACTATCAGATTGGGAGCATATCTTTAGATTATCTTTGATCCCCAATTACTTTAAGTTATTATATCATCAGTTCTGTTTCAGGTTTTAGTATATTATCTTTCATACTCGGTACATTATTTTGTGCTAATGCCCCATTTCTGGGGGCACTGCATTTCATACGTGCAGGTTCAGACAGAGAGAAGGGTAGACCTCCTCAGTAAGTATTGCCCGAGTTCAGCTTTGTCAGTAAGCTTCCCTTTTGCTAGAGTTGCCAGGTGTAGTAGTGTGGTGTATATCTTGTGTGTATATATATATATATATATATATATATATATATATATATATATATATATATATATATATATATATATATATATATATATAGGTAATGGGTAGGTTGTGGCCATGTTTCGATCACAATACATCTATCAGTAGAGGCTTGTAGACATATTTTATCGATTATTGCAATATGTTGGGCTTGTAGGCCCTGTACGTATAATTTTTTTGGCCTGTGAGTTGGAGTAATTAGGATGGCCTTGCCGCCCAAGATTTATGTTGACATTAGTCATTTCTAGTCTTCAATTAGTTTTATATTTTGCATCGCACATTATCTTGTAATGTGTCCCATAGACAAAGTATGATATTACATATCAAAAGACTCTTAGTCGCAAGTGGTGCTCAAGGGTGGATGAGGCACTAGGTTCCGTCTCGCCCTTGAGCACGGGGCGTGATAAAAGTGGTATCCGAGCAGTCCTGTCCTAGGGCGTCTACAGGCCGTGTCTAGTAGGGTCTTATTTATTGATGTGTGATGCACCACATTATATAAGCAGGGGACTACAGGGCATTTAGGAGTTGGTTACCCTTCTTTCAAATCTAAATCGTCTTGTAGCACTGAATTATAAGAAATTTGAGTTAAACTTACATGTTGACGTTTGCATGCACAGATGAAGGTAACTAGGAAGACTACGGCTAGCCAGAGGAGAGAAACTGTAGTAGGTGAGGGACTAGTAGGGTACCCCGAGCAGATGGGGCCCAATCAGAGTCACAGGGAGAGATTCTTACCCAGCGATTACCGATTTCTCCACCACATGAGGAGATACCTAGGGAGACCGCGCATCCAATTCCCCCCTCTAATTTAATATGATCAGGCCATGAGGAGTGCGATACATTTGCTGGAATAAATGGTAGCTACCCACCAACAGGCTAGGGCATCTACTAGTTTAGGACCTTCTGAGGGATCTGGGAGTTCAAGGTCCCGAAATTTTATTGCTTTAAATCCCCCAGAGTTAACGGGGACAAATCAGATGGAGGACCTGCAGGATTTCATTGATTCATGTTCTTTCGGGTTATGCATGCCACGGAGAAAGAGGCAGTTGAGGTAGTAGTTTTTTGACTCCGAGATATATCCATCCTTTGATATGAGGGATGGTAAAGGTCCAAAGGACGTGATGCACCTCCTGCCATTTGGGAAAATTTTTCATATGCTTTCCTTGACCAGTATTTACCACAAGAGATCCAACATGCCCGACTCGATTAGTTTCTAGCCCTCAAGTAGGGCAATATGAGTGTTCCAGAATATATTATTCATTTTGACTCATTGGCAAGATATGAACCATCCATAGTTGCTACTATGCTGGATAGAATCCACAGATTTATAGCAGGGTTGGCCCAGAGTTGACAAAGGCGTGTGACACTGATGCATTACAGGATAATATGGATGTCTCGTAGATTCAGGCATTTGTCCATAATATAGAGAGGGGTAGGCGTCGGTAGCAGAGTATGGAGAGGACATATTTAGGGCAGTGTAAATGAGGATGAGATTTGCCAGGTCTCAGGACCTGTCTCAGGGTAGTTACAGGTCCTAGTACATGGAACGGCCACCAAGACCTCATCTACCTCATCTACAAGGATACATGTATGATCACTATGCTTAGTCAGGAATAGGTGAGAGCTTCCAGACATCATGTTTGCAGCGATAATGAGGTTCGAGGAAAACAAGGTCATTTCTACTACGGTATGCCATCTGCGATCGAGGAAACTTGAGCCATTGTCGTGCGGTTTTGATGCTTGTTATACATGTGGACGTCCAGGGAATATGATGTGAGATTGCCCAAATAGAGATTCTAGGGGTATGACACAACTAGTGAATTCAGCAACAGGATTAGCTATGTTCGTGCATCCCTTATGGCACAAGTCTCAGTCATCGACTGATAGAGGTTGAGGCAGCGGTAGAGGGTCCAATTCAGGTCGTAACTAGAACTGTATCTATGCGCTAGTAGGTCGACAGGACCAAGATTCCTCACCAGACGTTGTGATAGGTATGTTGACCATTTGTTCTCACGATATTTATGCCTTGATTGACTCTAGGATCTAATTTATCATGTATTAACCCATTTGTTGCGTGGAAATTTGGTAGAGTGCCTAAAATACTAACTGATCTTTTTTTGGTATCTACACCGGTCAGAGAATCCATTATAACTAGACGCATTTACCGTGGTTGTATGGTATTATCTTTTCATCGTCAGACCTCAGCAACCCTAGTTGAACTAGAGATGTTGGATTTCGATGCTATCATGGGCATGGACTGGTTGGCAGCTTGTTACGCCATAGTTGAATGTCGAGAAAAGACAAATAGATTTCATTTTCCTTGTGAGCCAGTTCTTGTATGGGCAAGTAATACAACGACACCTAGAGGCAAGTTTATTTTATATATGAAGGCGAAGAAATGATCGCAAAATGGTGCATTTATCATATTGTGCAAGATAAAGATGCTGGTACTGAGATGCCTACACTTCAGTCTATTCTAGTAGTAAAGGAGTACACGGATGTTCTTCCAAATGAACTTCTAGGTATTCCTCCAGAGCGAGAGATTGATTTTGTAATCGATTTGCTTCTAGGAATGCAACCAATATCCATCCCTCCATATAGAATGGCACCTTTCGAATTAAAGGAGTTGATGGAGCAATAAAACGATTTACTGGAGAAATGTTTCATCACACCATGTACCTCACCTTGGGCTGCACCGGTAATATTTGTACAGAATAAAGATGGCTCAATAAGTATGTGTATCGACTATAGGCAACTGTACAAGGTAACTATTAAGAATAAGTACCCCCTTCCAAGGATATATGACTTGTTTGATTAGTTGTAGGGAGATAGATGTTTTTCAAAGATAAATTTGAGTTTATGGTACCAACAGGTCAGAGTTTGGGTGAAAGATACTCCCAACACCACCTTTAGGACCCAATATGGCCACTTTGAGTTCCTTGTTATGTCCTTCAAGTTGACGAATGCACCTGCCATATTTATGAACTTGATGAATATCCTATTCCGGCAATATTTGGATATGTTCGTGATAGTATTTATTGATAATATTATGGTTTATTCACGTTCATAGGATGAGCATGTGGATCACCTGCGGCCAGTACTCCAAATCCTCCATGATAATAAATTTATGCTATGTTTTCTAAGTGTGAGTTATGGTTAAAGTCCCTAGCATTCTAGGGGGAAAATTGTATCAGCCGAAGGTATAAAGGTAGACGCTCAAAAGATTGAGTCTGTGAAATCCTGGCCTAGACCTACCACTTCGACATAGATTCGTAGCTTTCTAGGCTTAGCATGATATTATAGGAGGTTCGTAGAGGCTTTTGCTTCTTTTTCAGTACCATTGAAAAAGCTGACGCAAAAAGGAAGTAATTTTCAGTGGACAGAGGTCTCACGACCCTGGTTCGCCCTCCGTGAACTGTCTTAATGACACCTAGTCCCTACGACTAGGTAAGCCTAACAAGTGTGGAAGATAAATCGAAACCTACGGATATATAAATTTAAACTCAATAATAAGTAAAAAGGAATGGTATATAAAATGCCGCTCGGTATATACAACACAAAATCGCAAACTTCTACATCACTATCCAAAAACTTGGAAACTCTAGGGAACACAAGGTGAAAGAAAGATAGTAAAATGCTCTAGCTCAATACATGTCTACATCAACAGTATGATAGAAGGGCTAACACATTCAGATAGAATAAAGATAGAGACTCTTCGGTCTTCGGACGCGGCAGATGTACCTCGAAGTCTCCAAAAGATCTCCCTATCTCAAGGATGGTAAGCATGTACAGCGGTACCTAGATCTGCACATGAAACACATGCGCAGAAGGGAATGCGTACACCACATGGGCACTCAGTAAGTGACAAGCCTAACCTCGGTTGGGTAGTGACGAGAAAGGTTAGGTTCGTACTGAGATATGGAAATAATAATACATTGACAGGTTAAGATAAACAGTATAATTAAGGACGTACTGTATGAGTCTAAACAGGATGATAATAATACAATAATGGAAACAAAAATAAAGGCAGAACAAAACGAAACATGGCTCACAGCAAGGATAATAATAATCGGGGATCTCTTGGTATCCCTAGAATATTTTTGCATCCTTAATGTATACACTAGAGATCTCTTGGTATCCCGATGATCTCTTTGTATCCTCAATAAATACTCTAAGGATCTTTTGGTATCCCAAGGATCTCTTGGTACCCTTAATATATGCCAGGGATCTCGTGGTATCCCGCACCTCAGTCCAGATCATAACTACGTGTAGAGGAATCTCCCGGGATGCCGTCTCGTAGTCCCTAATTAAAACACACAGCAACAATTCAACAACAATAAATAAAATCTAATTCCCCAACAAGTAAACAAATAATTCTAGCCAAACATGCTACACATAATCCAATTAAGGCCGTTAGAGAGAATCGGCAATTAAATCAACTAAGCATGCTTTTCTAGACTAACACTGGCTAAGTTTGCAAGTAGATTAAAACAGATAAGAAAGGAACTCAGTTTAAATGCTTAAAGTAAAATCGGATTTTTAAAAATTATCTCAAGTACGTGATCGTCACCTCACGTGCAAGGCATTTCAAGTATCAAACATCATATCCTGGGGGGAGGTCCCCCACACAAGGTTAGACAAGCTAGTTACCTCGAATTGGCTAAAAATTAACTTGAATCCACACTCTTGCAAGGAGTATCCGACTCGAAATGGCCCAAATTTATTCAATTCAATTGTATATTGTAAATAACACCTCAAGTAACTGATTCTGCAATTAAAGTCTAAGCTAATACGTGAAATTATGCAAAATAACCAAAATACCCCCAGGCCCTCACCTCGGATTCAGGTGAAATTTACATTTTCAGAGAACTTGTACCCTCATGAGTTTATGCATAACAACAACAGAAAAATTGGAGTCCAAATGACCCCTCAAATCCTAAATTCAATGTCTCTTAACTCAAGCGCTAATTACTCATTTTTCCTAAACCATCAATTAGGTCTTTAATCACATTGAAGCAAGTTATGAAGTCAAGGACATTGCCTCCAAGTAATTTCCCTTTGTTTTCCTAAAAAATTACTCTCAAAGGCTTCAATCCTAGATTAAAATGGTGGAAGAACGGCTCAATTTTGCAAACTCAAGCATTTATATGTTCTGCCCAACGACTTCCACATTTGCGGCTCTGGGACTGCATCTGTGGTCCCGATTCTGCGGATACCCCGTTGCATTTGCAACTTTCATTTAATTTCTCAGGAACCGCATCTGCGATAACCATGTCGCTGATGCGAAATTCCCTTTGTGGTAATCCATATGCATCTGCATAATCTGTAGAAAACAGTAACATCCGCTTCTACGGCTTCCTCAACCGCTTATATGGTGACGCATCTACAGTCCCCAAATCGCTGATATGGTTATGACCGATACCAGCTAAAATCTACAATCTCTCAACTTCGAAAATCCTTCTGCCAACCATCTGAATTCATCCTTAAACCCCCGGGACCTCAACCAAAAGCACCAACATCACCAAATACCTCATATAAAGTTGTACCAATCCTTAAAACAGCTAAAGGAACTTTGAAACCTCAATTAAATTAAGGATTTAAGACTAAGAACTCCATTTTTTTTAAATACGCTTTCGATAAAAGATACACCCTAACCATCTCCGAATAACCTAAAATTTTTAAGACACATTCTAAATGACACGATGGAGCTGCTGCAACTCTCGCGATTCCATTCCGACCTTCGGATAAAAATCTCACTATCGAACCGAAAAACATGCAAAATTCAACTTTATGCATTTCAAGACTAAATTAGCTACGGATCTCCAAAACACTATCCTCATGCTCTTTTAACCCCAAAATCACACAACGGAGCTAATAGAACCATCAGATTTCCATTCCAAGACCATCTTTACTTTGTTCTGATTACGGTCAACTTTCCAACACTCACGCTCTCATTTAGGGAGTGTGTACCAATACTTTCCAAAACTCAGAACCGAACATCCCAACAAATCACACTAGTAGAAATAAACTTGGGGGAAATAGTTAATAAGGGATCAGGGCATAAATTCTTAAAACTACCGGCCGGGTCATCACATCCTCCTACACTTAAACATTCATTCGTCCTCGAATGAGAATAGAGACATACTTGAAGTAGTGAAAATATGAGGGTAACGACAGTGCATATTCTGCTCAGTCTCCCATGTTGTCTCCTCTACTGGCCGACCCCGCCACTGAGCATTTACTAATGTGATGTTCTTTTACCTCAACTTTGAACTTGTTTGTCCAATATAGCCACTGGCTCCTCAACATAAGATTGATCCTTGTCCAACTGGACTGAACTGAAATCTAACACGTGCGACAGATCACCATGGTACGTTTGGAGCATTGAAACATAAAACACCTGATGAACTCTTGCCAATCTGGGAGGTAAGGCAAGTTCAAAAGCAACCTCCCCAACACACCTCAATACCTCAGAGGGACAATAAACCTTGGACTCAACCTCCCTTTGCTCTTAAATCTCATAACACCCTTCATAGGCGAAACCCGAAGCAAAACCCGCTCTCCAACCATATAGAATAACTCATGAACCTTCCTGTCTGAGTAACTCTTCTGTCTGGACTGGGTTGTACGAAGTCTATCCTGAATCACCTTAATCTTCCCAAAAGCATCCTGAACAAAATTTGTGCCCATATAGTCTAGCCTCACCAGGCTCAAACCACAAAAGGGGATCTACACCGCCTACCATATAAAGCCTCATACGGCGCAATCTGAATGTTGGATTGATAACTATTGTTGTAGGCAAACTCGGCCAGTGGAAAAATCTGATCCCATGACCCTCCAAACATAATCACAAGTGCACGGAGCATATCCTCAAGAATCTGAATAGTGCGCTCGGAGTGTCTGTCCATCTGAGGGTTAAATGTTGTGCTCAACTCCACCCCAGTACCCAACTCCTGCTGAATTGCCCTCCAAAACGGTGATGTGAACTGGGTACCTCTATCTGATGATGGAAACTGGAATACCATGCGGACGAACAATCTCCTAAACATAAATATCTTCCAACTTCCTCGAATAATAGGCAGCACAGACAGGAATAAAAAGAGCGGACTTGGTCAGCCGATCCACAATCACCCAAATGGCATCTAAAATCCTCAAAGTCTATGGGAGACCAACTACAATGTCCATGGTGATCCACTCCCACTTCCATTCCAGAATCTCTATCTGCTGAAGCAACCCACCTGGTCTCTGATGCTCGTACTTCAACTACTAGCAGTTGAGACACCGGGCTACGATTCCAAGTATATCTTTCTTCATCCGCCTCTACCAATAGTGCTACCTCAAATCCTGATACATCTTCACGACACCCGAATAAATGGAAAACCGCGAGCGATGGGCCTCTTCTAGAATCAACTCTCGAATACCATCAACATTGGGTACAAAGACCAGACCCTACATCCTTAATACCCCATCATAACAAATAGTCACATCTCTGGCATCGCCATGCTGAACCTTGTCCTTGAGGATAAGCAAATGAGGGTCATCATACTGCTGCTCCTTAATAAAATCAAATAGGGAAGACTGAGAAACCATGCAAGATAGAACCCGGCTGGGCTTCGAAAGGTCCAATCTCATAAATTGGCTGGCTAAGGCTTGAATATCCATTACCATAGGCCTCTCTGATGCAGGTAAATAAGCTAAACGCCTGAAAATCTCTGCCCGACAACTCAAAGCATCGGCCACCACATTGACCTTGCTTGGGTGAGACAAAATAGAGATATCATAGTCCATTAGAAACTCCAACCACTGCCTATGGTGCAAATTCAGATCCTTTTGCTTGAACAAGTGATGCAAACTCCGATGGTCGGTATAAATATCACAAGGCCCACTGTATAAGTTATGGCGCCAAATCTTCAGGGCGTGAATAATGGTAGCTAACTCAAGGTTGTGAACATGGTAGTTTTTCTCATGTATATTCAGTTGTCTGGACTCGTAGGCAATCACCCTACCGTCCTGCATCACGACCGCTCCGAGCTCAACCTCGGGCTTGACAATAGACTCTATAAGACCCCGAACCTGTAGGCAATATCAAAAAAAGATGTCTTAAGCTTCTGAAAGCTCGCCTCACACTCTATGTCCACTTGAAATGGAGCACCTTTCTAGGTCAACTTAGTCATAGGGGCTGCAATCGATGAAAACTCCTCCACAAAATGATGGTAGTAAGTCGCCAAATAAGGGAAATTGTGGATCTTTGTAGCTTAGGATGGTTTGGGCCAACCCTGCACGACCTCTATCTTCTTCGGGTTGATTTGGATGCCCACACTTGATACCACATGGCCTAAGATTGCCACTGATTCTATTCAAAACGCATATTTTGAGAACTTAGCATATAACTTCTTCTCTCTTCATGTCGAAAGCACAGTCCTCAGGTGCTACTCATGATCTTCCCGACTCTGGCAATACACTAGTATGTCATCTTTAAAGACAATGACGAATGTATCAAGATATGACCGGAACACAATGCGCATCAAATGCATAAAGGTTGTTGGGGCATTGGTCAGCTTATATTAAATCACAAGGAACTAGTAATGACCCTACCGTGTTCTGAAAATAGTGTTCGGGATATCCAGCTCCTAAATCTTGAACTGATAGTAACTTGAGCACAAATCAATCTTATAAATGCTCGTGCGCCCTAAAGTTGGCCAAGCAGATCATCAATACGAGGCAAAGGATAATGGTTCTTCATTGTACCATTTTTCAAGTGGCGATAATCCACACACATTTAAATAGAACCATCCTTTTTCTCAAAAAATAGGACAAGAGCACCCGTAGGTGAATTACCAGGCCAAATAAAACCCTTATCAAGAAATTCCTATAACTGATCCTCCAACTCCTTCAACTCAGGAGGGGCCATACGATATGGAGGTATAGAAATCGGCTGAGTGCCCGACAATAGATAAACGCCAAAATCAACATCTCTCTTATGCGGCATACCCGAAAAATCAGCGGCAAACACATCGACAAAATCTCGTACTACTACAGGGTCATAATCAACATAAGGGTATCAATACTTACATCTCTCACATATGCTAAATACGCATCACACCTCTTCTCAACCATATGTTGAGCTTTAAGAAAAGAAATAACTCTACTGAGAGTGTGATCTAAGGTACCCCTCCACTCAACATGCAACACAACTGGCATAGCCAACGTCACAGTCTTGGCGTGACAATCAAGAATAACATAATGGGTCGACAACAGATCCATGCCGAGATACACCCAAATCCAGAGCAAAATAATATGATACATAAGAATGAGTGGAGCCTAGATCAAGAAAACCAATGCATCTCAACGACAAACCATGACAATAACTGTGATGATAAAATCGGAGGCAACAAACTCAGTACGGTCTTCAAAAGTGTAGTATATGGCTTGGCCTCCCCTTCGAGAGTGACCTCTACCACCCCGTCCTCTAGCTTTTGCTGGTTGAGTAGGTAGGGTAGCAGCTGCAGCTGTAACCATAGCTTGAGAACTCTGTGGGGCACGTTATGGCTGAGAAGTCTATGCAGGTGCACTCCTCCCAAGTCTAGGGCAATCCCTCACAACGTGGCATGTATGAACACACTCAAAACAAGCTCTGGGAAGACGTGGTGGCTGTGACAGAATAGAGTCAGGTCTGCTGGACTGAACTCTAAAAGCACCCCATGCATGAGGCATGCTAGAAACCGGAGGTGCATAATAAATCTCTAGAGGCATTGGAAGAGCTGAAGCAGTGGCTACTAGAAGAGGTGAATGAATAGGGCAACCCATATGACACTCTACCATGACAACCTGGAGCCTGAGAACCGGCACCGGAGAAATGGCCCGACTCTCGAGACCTCTTGGCCTCCCTATCCTTTCTCACTCTATCTCTCTCTCTCTCTAGCGTGCATACCCTCAATACTCTTAGTAATGCTCACCACCTACTGATGAGAAATATCCATCTCTAACTAATGATCCATGATAGGTTTGATAGGGGGATAAGCCCTCAATAAACTTGCGAATCCTCTCACGAATAGTAGGAACCAAGGGTGGTGCATGCCTAGCTAAGGAGAGTACGAGGATTCTAAAAATTTTAATTTCACCCAATTATGCGACATAGGCTTAAGGTGTGTGTTGGTTATTTTACCTAATTTTGCTTCTTTACTTTGTATTTAATCGTAGAATAAGTTGTTTGAGATGTTATTTATGATATGTAATTGAATTGAATAGACTTAGGTCATTTGGAGTCACATACTCATGGAAAACGTGTGGTTTCGAGTTGATTTTTGGTCGGTTCGAGGTAAGTGACTTGTCTAACCTTGTGCTGGGGGCCTTTTCCTTTAGGATATGATATTTGGTAATTTAATGCCCTGAGTATTAGGTAACGAGCGTGTACTTGAGCTAATTGTTGAATGTCTGGTTTTACTTTAAGTATTTAGATTGAGTTTATTTATTCTACTTGCAATTATCGCCTGTGCTAGTTTAGAAAAGCATGCTTAGTTGACCTAAATTGCCTATTTTCTTAAGTTGTTTTAATTGTATTACGTGAAGCATGTTAGGCTAGAACTACCTGTTGCCTTGTTATTGCACTCCATTTCTAAATATCTTCTTGTTTTGGCTGCGTATTTTCATTAGGACTACAGATTTAGGATTCCGGTAACTCTCCCCTTGTTTGTTTACTCGGGACAACGGGTTAGATTCTCGGTAGATTCCCCTGCATATTTACTTTAGAAGTACAGATCATATTCCGGTTTATCCCTACACATTGATAGTTGGACTACGGGACGGTATCCCGGGATATCCTTTGGATATATGTATATGATGGACTATGGGACGATATCGCGGGAGATCCTTGGACAGTTAATGAAAGTGTATTTATTGTTTCCTTGCATAACCTATCTTACTTCATTTTTGTACCCATTTATATTGTTCATTTCATACTATTTCAACTTATTATTATGCTTAACCGCAGTAGGGCCCAGACCTTCCTTATCACTACTCGACCGAGGTTAGTTTTGGCCCTTACTGAGTACAGTTGTGGTGTACTCATGCCCCATCTGCACATGTGCTTCATGTGCAAATCCAGGTACCTCTACCCACGTGTATCATCCTAGAGGCGGAGATATCTAGCAGATACTTTGAGGCATATCTACCGCATCCGCAGTCCAAGGAGTCTCTATCTTATTCTATCATTTAGCAGTTAGCCTTTTTTCTTATTGTTGTTATAGATATTCCGGAGTTGGATCGTTGTACTACATTTCTGTCAGCTTGTGTCCCCTTAAGTTTTCGAGTTTTGGGATGATATTATAGGCTTCCGTGATGTTGAGTTGTATATGCCGAGTGGCATTTATAAACAGTTTCTGTCTAGTTATTCAATCTTAAATTATTTATTTCTCCAAGTTATTTTATTTCTGCATTGTAGGATTACCTAGTTGTAGGCACTAGGTGTCTTCATGACATGTTTACAGAGGGCGAACTGAGGTTGTGACAAGTTGGTATCAAAGCTCTAGGTTCATACGAGTCACAAAATACATGTCGGTTTATTAGAGTCTCGCTGATCCATATGAAGACGTATGTACTTATCTATAAGAGGCAATGTAACAGTTAGAAAAATTTTCACTTTTTTCGATTCCGTTGTCATGCAATATTTTGACATAAAAATTCTAAACTTCTTTCCTCTATTCTATCATGGATTGTGAGGACACTTGCTATAACCGCCCCCTACTTTAACCGTCAGAGCTTGAGGCCCGGGTAGAGGTTGGGGATAAGCACGTGGTACACCGAGGGAACATGCGCAAGCTGCCACCGAGGTACCCCAAGTAGATCCAACCAGAGTCCAAGCACTTGGCACGCCAACTGCCACTACTACTCTATCCCTTCAGGAGAAGTTGGCTCAGTTCATGAGTATGTACACAACCTTGGCTGAGGCAGGGTTGCTTCCCCTTGGTGCAGCACCATCCTAGGGGGGAGAAGGAGGACAGACTCCTGAGCAGTGAGTGCATATTGAGAAGGTCCCATAGATCATTCATGTACCACCTACAGTGTCAGTTCAGCCCGGGGATGGGGTAGCTGCTTCAGAGGACGAGTAGCAGAGACTTGAGAGTTTCAAGAAGTATGATCCTCGGATGTTCAGTGGATTAACATCAGACGATGACTTGGAGTTTCTAGAAGAGTGCCACTATATTCTTTGCACTATGGGTATATCAGGATCTAGCGGGGTTTCCTTCACTACTTTCCAGCTTCGAACAGCCACCTATGATTGGTGGTGCACCTATGAGTTAGACAGTCAATACGGGGATGTTTTACTGTCCTAAACCTAGTTCTCATATATGTTCCTAAAGAGAGTTTGTCCCTCAGAGCCTTAGGGATGCATGGTGCATAGAGATTGAGCATTTGTGCCAGTGTGCTATGACGGTTTCAGAGTATGCTATCCGTTACAACAGATTGGCTCGGTATGTACCGGCCTTGGTTGCTACTGTCCGCAGAGAGTTTGTTGTTTCATTGAGGGTCTTATCCCACCCATCAGATCTAGCGTGGCTCACAAGTTTGAGATGGACATTTCTTGCCAACATATGGTGAGCATTGCTATGAGGATTGATGGTGTGCATGCCAGAGAGAGAGAGAGAAGAGAGGGAGGCCCAGAGGTCTCGAGAGTTGGGCCATTTCATAGGTGACCATACCCTAGCTTCAAGCCCACATTGTAGGGGTTCTATTAGTTTCCCAATTCATTCATCTCTTCCAGCAGCCAGCCGTGCGCCAGCTACCCCTAGACCTCAAGAGCCTTACTATGCACCTCTACTTTCTAACGCGCCTCCTGCGCGAGGTGCTTTCTGAGGTTAGTCTAGCAGACCTGGCCTGAGCCAGTCACAGCTACCACGTCCTCCCGAATCTTGTCTTGAGTGTGGTGACACAAACCATATTGTATTAGATTGCCCCAGACTTGAGAGGGGTGCACTTTAACAGGCTTCTCACCCACAGCGTGTCCCGCAGAGTTCTCGGGATATGGTTCCAGCACCAGCCGCTACTCCATCTGCATAGCAGCCAGCCACGGGTTAAGGTCAGGGAGGTAGAGTCGCCCTAGAGCATGAGGCCAGGTCAGATACTATGACATTCCTACCTGTACCAAGGTTGTCGCCTCCAATTCCGTCATCAAAAGTATTATACTGGTTTTCCAGAGAGATGAATTTTCGGAAGAATGATTAGAAAACTATAATTAGACATTGGATTTGAATTATTTAGAATTTATTTATGATATGAAGTCGATTATGTATCGATACAATTGATTTAAAGCCGAATTTGAGAGAAAGGCGGTAATGTCGGATTGAATTGGACGTGGATGTTCGAGGTAAGTGTCCGGTCTAACCTTAGCTTGAGGGATTATGAGTTGAGTCCTGTTTTCTATTTGCTTCTTGTTGAGTACGTTGTATAGGCATGGTGACGAGTAACTATACGTTGGTGTTGAGCATGACCATGAGTCTTTAATTGATGCTTGTTGTATTCTTGAACAATACTAAGGTTGTAATAGTGGGTGAATGTTTGATAATGAGTAAAGACTTAGTTTATTTTTCTGGAAGTTACATATTATTGATTAATGGTGACAACTGAGAGAAGTAGGAGTTGAGTTGAGATTGGTTATAGCTGATTCTCCCTTGTCAGGACGTATAGACTTTACTGTTGAGATCCCTTGCTGGGATAGTGTAGTTATTTTGGATCCCTTGTCGGGATGGTTATTAAAATTATTGTTGACTTTATACTTGTAACAGGTAGTGCTATATATATATATATATATATATATATATATATATATATATATATATATATATATATATATATATATATATATATATATATCGGGATGCTCGCCGCAACAAATATAATATTGGATAAGGCTGTACGCTGAAACAACTATTACATAGGATCGGGTTGCACGCCGCAACTGTGATATATGTGGATCAGGTTGCATACCGATAAAATATTAAATGATAAGGGATTGGATTGCGCGCCGCAACAATGTTGTTATCGTATTGCTGTAGATATTGAATTGTCCTTTCATATTTTATTGAGTTTCTGCTGGATTGCTATGTTCCCCAAAGCATGTACCCCCTCCCTTTTAATCTCTATATTTCCTTTTTATTTTTCTGCCATATATTATATAACTACACAGGTTTATATAGAGTGTGGTCCTACCTTTGTCACTACCTCGCCGGGGTTAGGCCAAGCACTTACCAGCACATGGGGTAGGTTGTGCTGATACTACACTCTACTATTTGTGCAGATATCATAGCAGTACTCGATTAGGAGCAGTAGCTCGGGATCTAGTCTTTAGTCCAGTGAGATCCTGAGGTACTACTGCAGGCGTCTGCATGCCCGACATATCTTCTATCTATTTAGATGCTTTTTTTTCTTTTTCATTCATGACAAACTATATATTTCCTTTGATTCATAAACTTGTATTTTGCATGTTGTGACACCCGTTTGCATTGCTAGACAGTCCGTGCATTTTGTGACACTAGCTTCTGGGTTGAGATATATGTTGATTTATGCGTTATTTTGGTTTATTTTATCTATGTCTTCCGCTAAATCTCATATTTCGTTGTTATTAAGTGTTTATCACTTGTTAATATAATATGAAAAAGTGGATTAAACAAAAGAGGTTAAAGATCCCTAATTTCATGGCTCGTCTAGCTTGTACGAGTAGGCGCCATGACGACTCCGGAGGATGAAAATGCGAGTCGTGACAGAAGCCTATATTCTGATTCAAGAACGCGCTTAAACCTCCAATTTGGAGCCGAATGATCACAAACAATTCAAATAGGTTAAGAACTAGTCACTACATGCTCAAAAGTTCATATTATAATTATTAAACCAATTTCTCAATCCTAAATGGAAGGTTCCTAAAATTAATCCCCGGGCCCATGTGCCCGGATTTGCGGAAAGATTCGAAGAATATTGTTACCTATAAGCTAAGGATCAAGAATATATAATTTTTACTCCATTCCCTAATACTTTTCGTGGTTAAGTCTTGTTTTTACAAAATTCTAGGGTTTTTCATCTAAAACCCTTGAATTTCCCTAATTTTCACATGTTAATCTATCCATAATCTATGTATTTAACTTATGATGTGTAGAAATAACTTACCTCTTTGATGATGATGGAATCCCTCCTCAAATGCTCTCAAATATCGCCTATGGCCAAGTGCAAAATGAGGGAAATGGGCTAATTCTCAAAATTAAAAGCCACATCATTAGATGCAGACGTAGCATTTGCGACTCCAGGCTCACAATTGCGATGCAGCATGTGCGACAAAACTCTGCAAATGGGAAGCCCAGCTTCCCCTGACATGGTCTCATTTGCGACAGCATCCTCGCAAATTCAAAGAGGAAATCATCGCAAAAGCGATGGCCTCCTCGCAAATGTGATCCCCCATTCAGCAGCCCAGGTTCGCAAATGCGACACCCCCCCCCAAATGTGGTGTCGCATTTGCGACCAAAACACAGTAAATGCGGTCATACCAGTACCAGCAGTCCTATTTCTTAGGAAATCACTCCGAAGTTATCCCGAATCTCATCCGAGCCCACGGGGCTCAAAACCAAACACCCCCACAAGTCTAAAATAATAATATGGACTTGCTCAAAGTCTTATATCTCATCAAATAAAAGTAGAATCATGAATCGCCCCCAATCCAAGCAGAATGAACTTTGAAATTTCCAACATCTACTTTTGATGATTAAACCTATCAAATCATGTCCTATTGACTTCAAATTTTACACACAAGTCATATTTGACATTACGGACCTTCTCTAACTTCCAAAATTGAAGTTGGATCCCGATATCAATAAGTTAACTCCTAGTCAAACTTTTCAAAAACCATCAAATATTTATCTTCAGCCAAATGACTCTATAATGACCTACAGACCATCGAATTCACTCTCGATTGTGCTCCCAATACAAGAATTACCATACAGAACTATTTCCTAACTCGAAATCCCAAATGGACATCGACGACAGTGAAACGAACTTCAACCCAAACTTATGAAATTTCTTCCAAAATGCTAACAATCGGCGTCGAAACATTCCGGAGTCTTCCAAAACCCGTTCTGGACATACACCCAAGTCCGAAATCATAGGACGAACCTGCCGGAACCTTCAAATCCCGATTCTGATGTAGTTTGCTTAAAATCCACTTAGAGCTTCTGAAATGAACACTCTCTTTCTGAATCAACTCTAAACTCCTTGAAATTCAATTTCGACCACGCGTACAAGTATTAATACCTGAAATAAAGTTGCCCATGACCTTAAACTGTCGAATGGCATGCTAAAGCCTAAAACAATCTGTCGGGTCGTTACACCAGCAATACTTTGGTTGGCTTGGTTTTAATAAGTTTAACCGAAATCAAATAAACCCAATAATGCATTAATACAATTTTGATGAATATTTTACACATATAAATATTTATTTTAATGTTATTTATAAATATTTCATAAACTTTTTAACAGTTGTATCTGATAATATATTATTTCATGTTAGAACTTAACATTACTGAATGATAAATATGTTTTATAACCTATTAATACAGTAACTCAAATACAATTCAAATCAATATTAATGCTAACCAAAAAAAAAATCAATTCAACACTAGGAATGATGATAGTGTTGGATATATATTTTTAAGTTTTATATTGATTTATAATGAAAATGCATAACTTAGTTTATCTTTTTCTTTAGTGCTTAGTTATGTAAATAATTTCGTTATACTTATTTGACATGAAATGTACAGTAATTTTACATTATGTTAATTTTTATTATTTCTTATTAATTAGCAAAACTTACTTTTTGCAATTTTATTTTCTTTGTCGTTTAATATTTTAGTATAATGCTATGATTTATCTCATTTATTGTATTATTTCCTTCGAAATAAATTATATAGTTGTATCGTACAATGGATAAAGATATTTTGGAGCAGAAGTTAAATATTTTGGGCTACAAAGATTGTACCAAAAACAATCTGATAACCCAAAAAAATCGATAAATTTGAAAAAATAATTAAAAAATCCAAGATTGAAATATCCGACTATGAAGGATATAGACGTATATAGATCACTACAAGTATTGGTGCATGCGTTCTACTTGTGCTCTCTTCTCTCTCCTCTCTCCTCAAAGGGATAATCAATAGTGCACGCCCACGACTGCCCTTCGTGGATTCCACGGCCGGCCTCCTCCTAAGGTTGGTTCATCGTCTTCCTCCCCCCTCAGCACTTACCAACCTCTACAAACCTTAATAAAAACTCTAATCCACATAAAACCAATGCAAATTTATTAAACCCTACTGTCATAGATATGCCCATGCATACCTTAGATACTCTACAATTGAAACCACCTGAGTTCCTTCATGGAGAACCAGCTTTGATGTGGAACAAACAAGAAGTGAAGTAATCCATCGAACAACAAGGGCTTCAAATTACAGTTCTTGGGAGATTTTCACATGGGAAGCCTGTTATTAGTGAATTACGTAAAGTGATTCCGATTCAATGTGAGAATAAGGGCCATTGATCGCTTGGATTTATTGAAGACAATCATGTGTTAATTAGGTTGTCTTTATTGGAGGATTGTGTTAATCTTCTCTCAAAGCCATCTTTTTACTTAAAGGCTCAATTAGACATGTGGCAGATGCCTTGCACAAAATGGAATCCATAGTGGACACCTGATGAAGAGACTCTAATTTCCATAGCTTGGATTAGCTTTCTTGAACTTCCTCCAAATTTCTTTGGTAAGGAATGTGTATTTTCATTTTCTCGTACGGTTGGTAGTCCATTACATGTAGACATAGAAATCCAAAAAGGGACTAGACCTAGTTGTTCTAAAGTACAGGCGGAAGTGAATTTGCTAGGTAAAATATATTAAGATTGTTGAAGAAAATGATGAATATGGGCTAGAAGAGTTTAAATGGATTAAGATTAAGTATGATTATCCGCCAAAATATTGCAAGACTTGCAAGAGAAAAGGTCATAGTGAGGCAGAATACTGGGTAATTCATCCTAAATTACGCAAGAGATTTGATGAAGATGTTGAGGATCAAGGCAAGGAGAACACAATTGTGGTAAGCATTGAAGCAAATTGGTGCGTATAGCTGCAAATTCAACAAAGCTTTTGTCAAGTGCAAAGGTGGTTAGTAAACCTGCTACTAATAATTCCAAGCAGGAATGGATACAAGAAGGGAAGAACAAATACCAACGGGATAATCGTGGTCACATTATTGATACCAAACAAGGTAAGGAAGCTCACAAGGGTAAAGGGAAGGCCAAACTTGAGAAAGTAGCAACCAAGTACATGTTTAATGCACTTGAGGTTGACAAAGTTCATCAACCTACTCTACAATATACTGAAGGCAAATGTGAGGAACATAGCAATGGTAAGAAGATGGAACATGTGGAAAAACAATCCAAGAAAGGCCATGAGAAGGAAAAAAGAAGGCAATACCGGAGTGTTAAGTCCTACTCATAAGGCTTACGAGGTTAATGTTTGGAATGATGCTAATAATAAACTAGCCGGATAAGGTAATCAACAAGAACTTAAGCGTGTAAAGAAGGAAGCATTTCAGAAAGTGTTGGAAGATCAACTTAATGAGAACTTAGCTAAGGCTAATCCTATTATTCCTAGTGATAAAAGTACGGATGAAAAAGCTAATAAGGAATCCACAAGCGACTCGGTTCATAAAAGGTTTGGAACTAGAAAAGAGGAGCTATGGGAACTCGATATGACAACAAAATGATCATGTTAAGCTATTCCGTTTCAATCATTTGAAGATTCTGGGCAGCTTGAGAACCTTGATAAGAAAAGCTAACAAAGGCTACAGGGAGTGATGCAATTGAGGTGGAGTATAATTAACTGGGAACGACAAAGATAACATTAGACAAAGTGAGAGATAGTAGACCACCTGGCGATAGACAGGCAACGCCAGGCTCATCATGCGTTAGGCTAGCGATGCCAGGCTTAGCACTAGGGTCACCAGATGAAGCAATGATAGTAAACCATATCCCCAATGCAACTTGAAAGATTGTGTCCTATGTAGATTGTGTTTCGGTGTATGCATTGGAGAACAAACTTTATGATAATGAAATTGTTAGGGATAAGACAATAGGTCAGTCCAAATCACATGCTTGAGTGGTGATATCAATAGAATAGACATTTTTTAGTAGACTACCGAAGTAATTCCTGGCCTATGCAGTATTTTTTAGTAGCAATTCAAAATAATGCAGGTTGCTGCTTCTTCTATGGTAAATAACAATGAAAATTCTTGAGCATGCAATTATTCCAAAAGTATATGGCAAAATAGAGTAAGTGCCTATGGAATTTGGCACTAATCAAATTATGCAACTGCGTCTTAATGTTCCACTGAAGACTCAACTACAACATTTACATGATTTAGTTACACACAATGTGGCACCAATTGATGAAGACTTAATGAGACAAAATCCTATAGATGATGAGGAAAATGCTGAATTAATAATAGAAAACTTCAAACAAGTGTCTAGGTTTGTGGATCTAGCACCTACAACTAGTTCTAAAGGAGGTAAGAAACAAAGAAGAATCAGAATAAAGAGCCACAACAACCTTCAAGAATTATGTCTAGGAGGGTAGCTTCTCTATCTAAATGATGATCAAAATATTAATATAGAACATAAGGTCTATGAATACACACCAAGCCTTTCCTATGGTGATCAACATGAATAGGGAGCATAACTTTTGTCTAGTTGCATTGATGGATCCTTTTCAAAAGTAGAGACTCATTGATAGATATTGAAGAAGGTTGATTATGGAGACTACTTATGCAAATATTAATGGTAAAATATGGTTGTTATTTGATGCAATGGTGGAATGGAATTTAGTGGAGGATACTAAGAAGTAGGTAATTGTTAGAGTTCTTGACCATGACATGGGGCAACACATGATGATGATATTTGTTTATGCAAAATTTTCAGCAATGGAGAGGTTGGAATTGTAGGATCTCTTGTATTACTATGCAAGTGATATAAAATTGCCGTAGTTAGTATGAGGGGAATTAATGTGATATTGCGTGAAGATGAGAAAATAGGATTTTGCATTTTGTGTAAATTTTGGTGGTTTGTTTGAGCAAAGATACAAAGGAAGTCCATTTACATGGTAGAATGAGAGATCCAATGTTGCGTGTATATTCAAAATATTAGATAGCATCTTTGTGAATTTAGAATATAATACCAACTATTGAAGTTGAACGTCTAATCAGAATTGGATCAGATCATGCACCATTGTTAATGACATGTGGGGAGCAAACCACCAATTTTGTCAATCCTTAAGGTTCTTGAACTTTATGGATGTGGTGAGGCCGAAAGCTGTTTTCATAGGGGATCCTTTTTTTGTGTTAAAGCAGAAGCTTAAAATGTGAAGGCAACACTATAAAAATGGAGTAGGGAAACATTTGGCGATAACTTCAAGTAGTTGGCTATTTTGGAAGACATTGTTAGGGTAAAAGAGATGTTGTTTGAAGAAGAGCCTACAATTGAGAACATAATTGTGCTTCAAAAGACTCAATCTGAATTAATGAAATACTTGAATATTGAGGAGCAAGATTGCAAGCAAAAAGCTGGGATTACTTGCTTTGTTAAAGGATATAGGAATACAAATTTCTTTCACAATCATGTCTGTAGAAAAAGAAAGAAATTGCAATTGAAGAGAATCAAAAGTGGAAATGGGTCATGGATTGAAGACCAGGAGCAATTGGATACAACTGTAGTGGACTTCTTTCAATAATAATTCACAAATAAAGGTGATTCATATGACTTTTCCTTGCTTAATAATGTACATTTGATGGTCACAATGGAACATAATTTGGAAATTAGCATATTGCGAACAATTGAAGAGGTAAAGACATCAGTTTTTGAGCTTAGTGGGAGAGTGCTAGTGGTCTAGATGGATTCGATGGTCTATTTTATCAAAAATGCTGGGATGTTATTGGTGATGATATACAGAATATGGTGCTACACTTCTATGGAGGAGTTGCACTGCCTAAATTCATCACTCACACCAATCTAGTCCTGCTGCCTAAGAAACCTAGAGTTGAGACCTTTTCTAACTTAACACCTATTAGCTTGAGCAACTTCATTAACAAGGTCTTATCTAGGGTGTTGCATGATAGATTGGAATTTTTTTTGTCTTTTATAATATCTCCTAATCAATCTGGATATTTGAAAGGTATGAGTATATTTAAGAACATCTTATTGACTCAAGAAATTCTCATTGACATAAGGTTAAGGGGAAACCACCTAATGTGTTGATCAAGCATTATTTGGCTAAGGCCTATGATAAGGTTTCATGGAAGTACTTATTGCATGTACTAAGGAAGATGGGATTTTATAAGAACTTCATCAACACGGTGTGGAACTTTGTGTCAACTAACTGGTACAAATTATTGGTGAATGGGCAGTCCTCAGGGTTCTTTAAGTCTATAAGGGGTGTCAAACAAGCGGATCCTCTATCGCCAACATTTTTCATTCTATCACTTGAGGTACTTTATAGGTCTTTGAATAAGCTATTTGAAGACATGTCATTTGTGGGATTCGGATTATGCCTAATTGATCTGATCCTTTAAATCACTTAGCATATACAGATAATACTATAATCTTTGCTTCTGCTTATCCTCCATCCTTGAGCAAGATTATGGTAGTCTTGAGGAACTATGAGAAGATATCAGGCCAGATTATCAACAAAGATAGATGTGACGACCCAGCCGGTGGTCTTCAGAATTTATGCCCCCTTCCCCTATTAACCGCTTCCCCTAAGTCCATTTCTGCTATCTTGGTTTGCCGGGATGTTTGGTAATAGAATTCAGAGTATTTTAAGACACTTAGTCCCTAAAATGAGAGCTTAAGTGTTGGAAAATGGTCTGTAATCAGAACAGTGTCAAGACGACCACGGAATGGAAATCTGATCGTTCTGTTAGCTTAGTTAGGTGATATCGAGGTTGAGAGCATGTTCGGAATGTAATTTAGATGTCCGTAGCTCATTTAGGCTAGAAATGTCAAATGTAAGAATTTTTGAGTTTCCAGTGTGATAGTGAACTTTTGATCCGAGAGTCGGAACGATATTCCAGAAGTTGTTGTAGCACCATTATATCATTTGGGACGTGTGTGAAAAAATTCAGGTCAATTGGACGTGTTTTTGTTAGTTTTGAAGCGAAAGCGAGTTTGGTTAAGTTTTGAAGTTTTTAAGTTCCAATCATCGATTAATTCGAGTTTCCGACGTTGTTTTAGGTGGTTCAAGGATGTTACAAGTTTGAACGTGGTCATGGGATTTGTCCATAGGTTTGGTTGATGTTCCGAGGACATCGGGTCTTTTTCGGATGCTCAACGGAGCAATTTGGAGTTTAGAATTTGCCGTAGAAAAATTGCACGTCTGCTATCCTTCTTCGCGTTCGCGAAGGAAGCCCCAAATTTGCAAAGCGTCCCGCTTTCCATTTATCGCGTTCACATCCCTCTTCATGCGTCTGCGAAGCCCAACTTTCCCTCTTTCGCGTTCGCGTCCTTGCCAATGCGGTCGCGTAGGCTCAGTTCTAGACTCCTCCTTTTTCCCTTCTACCGTTCGCGTGTCCCGTGTCGTGTTCGCATAGGTTCCAATACCATGCCTTCACGTTCACAGACCTATCCTTGCATTCGCGAATATCAATCTTATCCTCTTGAATTTTCCTCTCCGCCAACGCGATCCCCTCTCCGCGAACGCGATGAACAAATCCCTAACTAGTAGATATATCTCAAAAACGAAGCCTTCTTGCATTTTTACAAAAACTCAAGTTAGAGAGCTTGGTTTTGGGAGATTTTTTGAGGGATTTTCAGAGGCAAACATCGGGTAATTATTTCTTACTCCATTATGATTATTACCCGCTAATCTAATCTCGAATTCAAGCTTTAATTTCGGATTTTGAATGAAAATTGGGGTAAAGTCCATAGACCTAACTTTGATGAGTCGATGGGGCATTGGACCTCTGATTTGGGAGATATTTATCTGCTGATACTCGTGAGAGTACGAGGTTTCGGAAAATATGAAAATTATTCAATTCCAAAACGTTGGCATGAGGGCATTTTGGTCATTTCACCTATTCTCGCGCCTTAACTTTAATTTTAATAGTTTAATAGTTACTTACTATGTTATTATAATATGTAATTTGTTTGAATATATTTGGGCCACTCGGATTTAGATTCTCGTGGCAAGGGCATTGTTTCTTAGCGGTTTTGTACCGGTTCGAGGTAAGTGGCTTGTCTAACTTTGTGTTGGGGACCTCTCCCCTTAGGATATCCTTGTAGTTGTTTAAATGCCTTGTGCGCGAGGTGACGGGCGTGTACTTTTGCTAATTGTTTAAAATTCACCTTACTTAACGTATTTAGACTGTGTTTCTTCACGTATTTAAATGTTAAAAATGCTATTTCACCTGTTTCATCTTACGAAAAGCATGATAGTAACTTATTTGCTCTATTTGACTAAATTGCAATACCCGTATTTTTCTTGTGAGCATTCTCGACTCTAGATTCTTTCATGTTGCTTGTACTTAGCTTCTTTTTATTAAATATTGAATTGTTGTAAAGTGTTTATTGATATGCTGGACTACGGGTTCAATTCCCGGGAGATCCTCTATTATTGATCTATAGAACTACGGGTTCAATTCCCAGGAGATCCTTTGTTATTGATCTAATGGACTACGGGTTCGATTCCTAGAGATCCTCAAATATTGGTATGATAGACTGCAGGATTGATTCATGAAGATCCTCAGATGTTGGTAAAGTAGACTGCGGGTTCAATTCCTGGAGTTCCATGTGACGATGGACTCCGAGTTTGATTCCCACAGATCATCAGATATTGGTAAAGTGGACTGCAGGTTCAATTTTTGGAGCTCCATGTGGCATCCTGAGTTTTGAGTGTTTGGAATTGTATTCGTACATTGTATTTGTAGCCTATTCCGTTCTACTTATTGATTGTTAGATACTCGAGATTTACTCTATTTCCTAAAGTCTTTTCATTTCATATCTATTCTTATGTCTATCTCAGTAGGGCCTTGACCTTTCCTCGTCACTACTCCACCGAGGTTAGGCTTGGCACTTACTGAGTACCGTTGTGGTGTACTCATGCTACTATTCTGCACACTTTTGTTGTGCAGATCCAGTTACTACTTGTCTGGCGTGCTATTAGGGATTTTGGAGCTACATTTGGAGGCTTGAGGTATTCATCTTCTGCATCTGCAGATCCGAAGAGTCTCTTTCTATTCTACCTTTAGCTAGCAGTTTCATTCATGTACTGACTTGTTGTAGATACTTCTGGATGTTAAAGCCGTATGTCATATTTTATTCTTAGCCGCTGTTGCCCGTGGGTTTTCGGGTCTTGGAGGTATTACTTTATTTTGAGTTGGAGTGTATGTGCCAGGCGGCACCCTATACATTTTTTTATGTTGTTCAGTATTATTATTGTTTTTCGTAAAGATAGTTGAATTTCCGCAATGTGTCAGGCTTACCTAGTCGCAGAGACTGGGTGACGTCATGACAGGTTCACGGTTGGTGAACTAGGGTCGTGACAAGTTGGTATCAAAGCTCTAGGTTCATAGGTGTCACGGGACACATGCCGTTTATTTAGAGTCTCGCTGATCGGCACGGAGACCTCTATACTTATCATGGGAGGCTATGTAACTGTTTAGGAAAAATCCTTACTTCATTAAATTCTTGTCGTGCAAAATTTTTGGCGTCAAATCTGAACTTCTATCTTTTACTCTCTCACAAATGGTGAGGATACGCATGACCCAGGACAATCAGGCACCCACACCCCCTCCTACAGCCGCCAGAGGCAAGCGCCGGGGCAGGGGTCGTGGACATGCTTGGGGTGCAGCCAGAGAACCTGCGTGAGTAGCAGGCGAGGTACCACCACCAGCAGACCCTGTCAAGACTCAGGCACCAGAGACACCCACATCCACCACTACTCCAGTTGTTCAGGAGGCATTGGCGCAGTTTATGAGCAAGTATACCATGCTGTCGCAGTGAGGGTTACTTCCACTTCCTGCAGCCACGTCCCATGCCGGGGGTGGAGTCTAGACTCTCGCAGCCCGCACTCTAGAGTAGAGAGTGCATATGGGACCGATTCAAGATATTATTCCTGCCCAGCCTGCAGTGCTGATTCAGCCCGAGAATGGGGCACCCGCTTTAGAGCATGAGCAGCGTAGATTGGAGCGGTTCAAGAAGTATGACCCTCTTATTTTCAACGGGCTAGCTATAGATGATGCTTTGGGTTTTTTGGAGGATTGTCGCTGCATCTTTCGCACCATGGGTATTACTGCTTCGAGTGGGGTTTCCTTTGCAGCTTTCCAGCTTCGGGGAGCCGCCTATGACTGGTGGTGAACCTTTGAGCTAGACAGCCCGGATAAGGCTATCTCCCTGACTTGGACTTAGTTTTCAGATATGTTTCAGAGGAAGTTCGTTCTCCAGAGCCTCCAAGATGCATGGAGCATGGACTTTGAGCACTTGCGCCAGGGCCCTATGACTGTCTGTGAGTATGCCATCCGTTACACTAGGTTGGCCAGGCATGCACATGCTTTGGTAGCTACTTTTTGTGAGAGGGTTTGCAGGTTTATCGAGGGTCTTATTCCTTCTATTAGGTCTGGCATGGCGCAAGAGTTGTAGAGGGATATACCCTATCACCAGATTGTGAGTATAGCCAGGACGATAGAGGGTATGCATGCAAGGGAGCAAGAGGAGAGAGAGGCCAAGAGGTCTCGAGAGTCTGGGCTATACGGGTCTCCCAGTTAACTTGGCTCTTCCTTCATCCAGTATCACTTCAGCTCCTACCAGATATCAAGAGCCTTATTATGCACCTCCGGTTTCTAGTGTGCCTCCTGCGTAGGGTACCTATAGAGGTCAGCCTGGCAGGGGTGGATCAAGTCAGTCACAACCACCGCGCCCTCCCAAAGCTTGTTAAGAGTTCGGGGATACCCGCCACTTGGTTAGACAGTTCCCCAGACGTGGTAGGGGTGTGCCTTTTCAGACTTTAAAGCCTCAGCATGCTCGACAGGGTCAGCAGGCCGTCGTTCCAGCTCCAGCTGCCACCCCATGTGCCCATCCAGCCAGAGGCGGGGATTAGGGAGATAAAGGTTGCCCTCGAGGTAGGGGACATGCTATATTCTATGCCATTCCAGATCGTGCCAAGGTTGTCGCCTTCGATTCTATTATCACGGGTATTATTTTGGTTAGTCAAAGAGAGGCATCGATTCTATCCGATCTAGGCTGTACTTATTCTTATGTGTAATCTTATTTTTCTCCGCATTTGGGTACAGCCCGAGAGACCTTGAGCTCTCCTGTTTATGTTTCCAATCTCGTATAGATTCCCTTGTTGTGGACCGCGTATATCGGTTGTGTTTGGTTACTATTCGTGGTTTTGAGATCAGGGCAGATCTTTTATTACATGATATGATTGATTTTTATATTATCTTGGGCATGGACTGGTTGTCGCCCCACTATGCTATTCTTGATTGTCACGCTAACACCGTGAGGTATTCCACGTATCGAGTGGAGTGGTACTTTTGGTCACACTCCCAGTAGATTTATATCTTTTCTAGAAGATCAGTGTATGGTCGAGAAGGGGTGCACCGCGTATTTAGCCTATGTGAGAGATATCTGTGCTGATACCCCTTGTATTGACTTTGTTCCAGTAGTATGGCATTTCCCAAATGTGTTCCCAGCAAATCTTCCGGGCATGCTGCCCGATCAGGACATTGATTTTGGTATTGATTTGTTGCCGGGCACTCAGCCCATATCTATTCCTCCTTACCCTATGGCTCCCCCTGAGTTAAATAAGTTGAAGGATCAGTTACAGGAATTGCTTGATAAGGGTTTTATTCTACCCAGTGTTTCACCATGAGGTGCTCCTGTTTTGTTTTTGAAGAAAAAGGATGGTTCTATGCGCATATGTATCAATTATCTTCAGCTGAACAAAGTTACAGTGAAGAACTGATATCCTTTTCCTTGTATTGATGATATATTTGAAAAGATTCATGGCGCACAGGTGTTTTATAAGATTGATTTGTGCTCAGGTTATCACTAGCTAAAGATTCGGGAGCCGGATATCCCAAAGACTGCTTTCAGGATGCTGTATGGTCATTATGAGTTCCTTGTCATGTCATTTGGGCTGACCAACTCCCAAGCAGCTTTTATGCATTTGATGCACATTGTATTCAGGTCCTATCTCGGCTCATTTGTCATTATATTCATAGATGATTTTCTTGTATACTCCAGGAGTCGGGAAGATCATGAGCAGCACTTGAGGATAGTGCTTCACACCCTGAGAGAAAAGAAATTATATGCAAAGTTCTCAAAATGTGAGTTATCGTTGAGTTCTGTGGCATTCCTAGGCCACATGGTATCGAGTGAGGGCATTCGGGTGGATGCAAAGAAGGCGGAGGCCATGCCGAGTTGGCCAAGGCCCTCGTCAGCTACACAGATCCGCAGTTTCCTTGGCCTGGTAGGTATTACTGTCGTTTTGTGGAGGGGTTCTCGTCGATTGCAGCCTATATGACTAGATTGACCCAGGAGGGTGCTCCTTTTCAGTGGTCTGACGAGTGTGAGGCGAGCTTCCAAAAGCAAAAGACGGGTTTGACTTCGGCCACTATTCTGATTTTGCCTACTGGTTCGGGTCCTATACAGTTTATTGTGATGCCTCATAAGTTGGACTTTGAGAGGTATTGATGGAGGACGGTATGGTGATTGCCTACGCGTCCAGACAGTTGAAGGTGCATGAAAAGAACTATCCTATCCATGACCTTGAGTTAGCTGCTATTGTTCATGCCTTAACGATCTGGTGTCATTATTTGTACGGCGTGCCTTGCGAGATTTACACGGATCATCAGAGTTTACAGCACTTGTTCAAGTAGAAGAATCTGAACTTGCACCAGAGGAGATGGTTGGAGCTACTGAATGATTATGATATTACTATTTTTTTATCACCCGGGCAAGGCCAATGTGGTAGCTGATGCCTTGAGTCGTCGGGCAAAGAGTTTGGAGAGTTTGCATATTTACCAGCTTCAGATAGACCTATGGCGATGGATGTTCATGCTTTATCCAGTCAGTTCGTGAGATTGGACCTTTCGGAGCCCAGTCGGGTTCTAGCCTCTTATTCACATAATCTCATAATCATCTTCGTATCACATTCAATGTTCTCGTGGAACCTAATATGTTTTCTTTTTCTTTTGAATAAGCTTAAAAACATAACTCGATTTTTAGAAAGATAACTTTACTCTGAATATGTTCATGAAAAGCATATGGTGCTTCACTTAGTCCATATACCCGATTTCTTGATATTTAGTAAAAGAAAGTATTTCAAAAATAAAATGTTTTTGTAGTTTAAACATAAAAAAAATATTTGAGATTTTTTTTATAATTGACGTGTCACTTTTGAGATTTTAAGAAAACAAGGGAGAAGGACTGATCGCAAATACTAAATACCTTTATTTTCTAGTGACGCAACCCAGAGACGAATAACAATTCATATATATAGACATATAGGTAAAAAAGCCAAACATATGACATATATAGATGTCCAATACTCTATCTAACCGAACCAGTAGAATATCAACCTAATAGAATCATGAAAATACTTCAGCTGCGATCCCAAATCCTTTCACAGAATGTCTTTCTAGCAATGGAATAGTAAAATATCACATTTGACGTCTTAGGAATTTCCCATAACTCGTTCTAAAAGGAAAGACGGAGTTTAGCCTTAATATATAACATACCTCTCCAACGAACATCTGAATGCATGTAGTTCCTTCATGAAAGTTGTTCCTTATGTCCTAAGCTTCGAAAAAACTATATATATGTAGCTTATACACACCTATTAATAATTAAGAATTGAGTTTAAATCGGCAGATTACCATATGTTTCTAACTTGACAAATTATCCGTAGAACTTTGTAAAAAACGAACATAAAAGATCCCAAGAATATTACCTTGGAAAAACAAGTATAAATCCTGAAAAACCAGCAAGAACAACAAATTTCTATTTCCAAGAATAGCTCCAAACACAGCTAATAGAAGGGGAAAACGATTGCAAAGCGTAGAGATTAAGTTTGTAGGCATGGGGGCAAACATTAACGGTATATATCATTAAAAACGCACATTAATCACTCAAATACACCATGAAACCTTTTCTTCAGCTTCCTTATTGTTTTAAGGCAAAGGAAATGTTTTTAGGTCTGAAAAGTCGAATTTTCTGACTTATGGTACTTGTTTCACCCGACCCGGTTCGTGACGCGTTTTTAGCCTGGGCAATCCGCGATAATATAGTCATAACATTTTACTTAGATGTCGGAATGATGTGAGGTTCTGTTGGTTGTGTACTACACTCGTTAACCTTCGATTCGGTAGGTTGTGGGTCCCATATCTCTTTATATATTGGGAGAAATGATCTAATACATTTGATTCAAATATTAGAAAATTTATAAGAGAAATTTACGATAACTTTTGCCGACCTTTTTTTCCCAACTTGCTTGATTTCAAAATTTAACATGTGACCAGTGTGAAATTTAATATCTCATAACACATTATTTTTAGCATATTAGACACTCTTGGTCTTACCCCACATGTGTTAATTAACTTAACCCTGCCGAATGCGCGGGGTGCCACCCGAGCCATTTCTTTAACCACGAACCTTTGTTTAAGGGATTCCTTTGACCTACAGTTTTAGTTTAGTTTCTTGATATTACAGCATATTTTATTTCTTATTCTCCCAATGTGCTACACCTAATAATATATACCTAATATAACCACTCCACATTACGTATATTAAATAAGAGAAAAAGAAAAAACATGGGGTCTCACAGTCTAAAACATAACATGCAAATAAGAATAAACCCTATAGACATGTTATCTACCCAACTTTACCCATAATATACAACTACCCTCCCTTTCTACTAGTCACCCCAATATTTGTTTACAATTAAGTATTACAGACCAAGAATTTAATACATTGTATAAAAACAGATATACATTGATCAATAGGGAGATGAAGTAGGCCCAAAGTGTTTTCCAAGCTTCTAGTAGGCTCAAATGCCCAATGTTCCGTAGCCAATTTTATGTATAGGTGTGTTATAGTTCCATATAGACCTCTAGGATCCTGGGCAATGCTCACACCTATAATAACTTATTTATGTGCAGTGTGGAAGTTCCATCCCTGATATTCCAGGGTTCAATGAGATCTTAAGGGTCTCTAATCATTAGACATACCAGAGGGGCATGACTTAATAATCTAGGAATAAGTGAAAGTGTATATTGGTATAAAAGAGTTTAATAGACAGTATAAAGAATGTTTTAAGAGTGAAAAGAATCTCTGAAAAGCAATACAAATTAGTGATAAAATAGTTTTAAAACTATCTCCAAATTAGAACACCAGTCATTGAACAAACACGCTTTAGGAATTACATAGGGAAACAACTTTCACACAAGAAAAGGGGGGTTGGGAACACAGCGAGAACACCTTAGGCTAGAGAGTTTTTGAGGGGTTCTACAGAACTAGTAGGCTAGAAAGAATGCAGGTCATGCAGCAAAGATCACACAAAAAACATGTTGAGGACATCTAAACAACACAGCTAGAGTCACTCTAGGGAGAATAAATAACTCAGTGAGAGTGAGGCAGAAAAGGCAAGGACTTAAATGGAATGATAAATATAGAGTTTAGGCATGCTAGATAAATAGTAGTTAGTCAAACAGGATAGTTACATATGTAGACATGTACACTGAGGCAGTAAATAAACACCTAGGTTCAGATTCTTCAAATTAATCAGAAGCATACCTAGTTAATGAGTGAAAACACAAGATGTGAGAAAATGTATTGTGCAATTTCTAGCATTGGCTTGCAGCCGGCTAGAATAACAGAGATCACAAATAGCAGAGAGAGCATTTTATAGAGTGTAAAAATAGAAGTTTCTGAACTATTGTTCGTGTACAAAAGTGAAAATAGGTAAAGGAAAATATAGTAATCAATGGTTAAACAAAAGAAGGTAAAAGATCAATTATGTAGCTATTAGGAAAATTCACAGAATCTATCACACACGTGAAATCAGTTAATTCCAACCCTTAATCAAGGGATAATTACTCAATGGTAAAAGCAAGATATAGATTTAAGGAAGGAAATCAAGTAAGACTTGGTTACAGAGTAGATAATTAAGGGGTGAATAAACAAGGGTTCAATTTAAGGAAACAATTAGTAAGAACCAGCAAGTAAGATCATTTATTCAAATATGGCAAGAGAAAACTAATTAAGGCAAGAAGCTCAATCAAACCGAGTAGAGAAGTAAGAATTAAAGGTTTTGTTATGCAACAGTTCAAATGAAACTAAAAATAAGAACATAAGAATAGTCAAAGAGTTTAATTAAAAGAGAAAATCACGTAAAGAGTCAGCAAATATTGCATACAATTAAAATAGTCAATAAAGAAATAGTCAGGATTCAACACATACGTTTTAATGAAGCAAATCAAGAATACAAACACTACAAAAAAAACCTCAATTTCTTACGGATTTTACCAATGCACTGAATTTGTTGGTGTATTAGCAACAAATTGCTAACCAAATGGTAAATAATTTATTTTTCAGAATTTAGCAACCGATTCCGAACGAATTGCCAACCAAAATGTTACTAACTAAATAATTTAGTTGGTAAATATGGCGGGAAAAATAGGCGGCTAATATAGCAACTGCGTACTAATTGATTACCAACTCAAATGTTACCAACAAATATTTTTCGTTGGTAATATTACCAACGGAGTACATATCCGTTGTTAAATATGGTGTAAAGAATGAAGTATTATTTATTAACAGATTAGTAACGAATTACCAACCAATTATTTACCAACAGAAAGATTTTGTTGCTAATTTTACCAACTAATTTAAAATGCTTTTGTAAATTACCAACCGAATGGTATCTGTTTGTAAACTTGCCAACTAATACTTAATCGGTTGGAAAACTTTATTAATAGTTCAAGATTTTGGTTTGTAATTTATTAATGGATTGAAATTAATTATTAATATTACTTATGATACTTACATTATTAATTAAAGAATAAACGAAAGTATGGTCGATATGAATTGTTCGAGTACATCAAATCAAACATTTTAACAAAATCATAAATTAAAAATCATTTTATCTCAATAATTAAGAACCAAAAAGTATATATCTTTTAGACTTTTATTTGATTTCTCTGAATACATTTATTATTTTGAAATTATCAATAATATTTTTTGAGTATTGTGTTTAGTTATTTCTTAAATTCAATTTAATGTATATATACGCTTTAATTAGTGATATTCAATTCTCTTTCTCTATTTTTCTTTCTGTATGTATACATATATTCTGGGTTGCTTCTGAGCCTTAATTGACTAGTTCTTACGTTGTTTAACTAGTTTGTGCTCGTTCGACTTCGTGTTGAGGGTTTTGGCTTATTTTTTATATTCGAAGTGCGCTTCAATTCGGAGCGAGGACGTGAGTCTCTTTCCTAACCTTGTAAGAGGGAAATGTCCCCATAGGATTTATAAATGAATAATTGTTGCTAAAGGCGGAGGATACGTGCGCACTACGTGACGAGAGTTGGTGCTTAGCTACTACTATATTAATTATCCGGGTAGTTTAGGACCCACGACATCATGCCTAATTTATGAAATCTCTATGTCAATAATATCGCCTAGGATATACTAGGGACTTGAAAGAGGATAAAAGTAAATTTGTATACTTGTTGAACTCTTGTATGGCATAATTGGATATTTATGTGCCTTCGTGCGTATATATACATGATATTTGCTTGATATTTGTGGATCGAGCCGATCGCCTCGGTATGAATAGATGCATCTATAGGCAGCCGTCGACCCTCGGCAAGTGAACAATTTATTTCTATTGGTTCGGACAGTCGCATAACGTGCAGATGATTATTCTATGAAAACTCATACTCACATTGTTCATTATTATACACAAAAATAGAAATAGTAAATCATTGTAAGAACATGACTTATGCATCTTGCCATAAACTGCTGATACTAGTAGCTTTCTATGCTTATAAAATATTTCATATATTATTTGACCTTAGTAAGTATCAAATCGACCTCTCGTCTCTACTTTTTCAAGATTAGACGGGATACTTACTTGGTACATGCTACTTATGTACTCATGCTACACTTCTGTACTTAAATGTAGAGGATCTGAGGCAGTTGGATCTGATTATCACTTGGGTGCGCATCAATGGGCCATCTGGGACTTCTATGGTGAGTTGCTTCCCCTCCATCACGATCTGCAGCCGAAGAATAGTCTTCTTTAATTTGTAATTTGTTTTCTGTCTATCATGATTTAGACAGTAGGATAGTATAGTATTCTTTTATGTATATTCTACTAGTTCCCGTAGCTTTTGACACAAGGTTCTGGCAGACACATTAGTAGACTAGTTTTGGGCTGTATCATTATATGCTTCCTGCATTTATTACTGTATTTGGTTTCTAAAACCCCATTGGGATCCTTTATCTTTTCTTAAAAATTATAATTTTTGATAAACTTGGAAATATTTTCCGCACTTGGCTTGTCCGGCAAGGTTGATGGGCGCCATCATGGCCTATTATGAAAATGGGTTGTGACATCAATAAGAGTTTAAGTAGTAGTAAAAGATTCATGTCGTATATATAAGAGTCCTTTATAGTCTAAAACCTTCTATTTTTTTGTGATTAATATGAGTTATTATTTGATTCTCATTATTTTTAGGATCAATGACACTGGCAAGAATGGTACTAAAAAATAAAATATAATAATAGTTAAGTATGAGATTTGAGAAACAATTAATCTTTTTCCACGTTGCGTTTTTGATTAATTAATATCCAATGATTATCTATATTTAATTTTATCAAGAAGTTATTTCAATTAAGATTATTTATATATAACCTAAACAACTCTAATATTTGACATGGTCAGTGTACGCGCATATCGGTGTGGATAATAATACTAGTTCTAATATTAATTAGAAATAATTTCATTGCATATTCGAACATTAAATAATTAGCTATAAATTATGTGCGGACCAAGTTTATATTTAATAATTCAAACATGAGTGCAATTAAAATTTTATTATTTTATACAAATAGTTTGGTGCAATTAAAATTTATTAATTTAAATGATAATATAACAACCAAACGATACATGTATAATTCATGTGATTAGTTAGTATTAACATAGTTTAATTAAGAATCAAAAATAAAATTACGAAACTCAAATTAATATTTGAAGATTTTATGGATTTTAAATTTCTAACAATTAAGATTTTTTAAATAAGTCTAACCAAACAAATTAAAAGACAGAAAATAAGAGTAAGCAAAAAAAAATATTTTGCCACTATATATATATATATATATATATATATATATAATGAAACACCAAATTAAAGTAATAGTTTTCAAAGAAAATTACATCGAGTGTACCGCCTAATAAATTACCCCCTTTTCTATGTTACACAAATTTTAGGTGCACATAGAAGGTATCGTCTACCATCCCCACTCTCCTAAAATTACAGAGAACTAGCGCCATTTTAGCTTCTTCTTTGTACCCGCGATCACAATATGGCTAATCCTTTCCATTATCTTTCCCAACTGATAGATAAGTCTCTCACAAGTTATCGTTTGGAAGCTTCTCAATTCCACAATTCAATATTCGGGGGGTAAGTGGTAAGGATTTTTTATCAATCTAATTTATCCATTTTATTGTAGATATATGTTCAAAGCATTTGCTCATTAGAATTGGGATTTGAAGCCTAATTTGATTATTAGTACTCTTTTTGTACTACTATCTAACGATGTTTAGAAATCAATAATGCTACAATAATCCTTTTACATTATCAGGAAAGAAAGTTTGTTTGAAAAATGACTTTAAATCGCGAGTGGATATACAGAAGGTTAACGAGAGGTTTGTATAATCCTGAATTCCTAAGGGGTGTTGAGCTATAACAAATAAATGATATGTAGTTAATTAAATAATTTTCCGCTTCATTCCTCCTATTCTCTTCAACTTGGATTAATTTTCACTTTTCAGTGAATTCAGTAAATACCTTGAGATACTTGGCTCAATATTAAATTTTGGACTTATTTTGTAATAACTATACTACGAAAAACTTTACAAGTAGAAAATAATACTCTAATTAACAAATATACTCTATGAAATAAAAGATTTACTAATTCTTATTAACTTCACATGCCTATATGAAAAAATATATTGCTCATAAGAAACATGAAGACGTTTCCTCCAACGGAAAGTGTTTTTTGAAAACAAAATTAATAAAACTTTACCTAAGATCAAAAATATCTCAATAATAATTAAATAAATTGGTTATATTATAAATTAGAGAAAAAATATGAAAAGAAGTTGATTATAAAATATAGTTAACATCTTTGCCACCGAAGGCCTCCAATAACGCTTCAGCTTCAAGCCCCGTACTCGATCGAGCCGCGCTACCGGAGACCGCAGGGGTTGAGAATATCGTCATTTTATTTTATCACCAAAGAACAAACTATAGTATTTCTTTTATAATTAATAAAAAATATTGGCAAAATAGCAAGATTTGAAATCAAGATATTTCAAACAAGCAACACAAGTAAAAGAAGACTCCAAAGAAAGTATAATACATGGTAAAATTAATATATAGAAGGTAGGATAAATGATATAATAAAATTATTTAATAATAACGAAGGGTGAAATTGAGAGAAAAATACAAGGTAACGATGCGACCACACCAAATCGGTCGTTATATAAAGTAGCACATTTCATCGTTATGTAACGACATATTTAACGATACGATAAGATACAATTTTAGTAACAATAACTAAATATTGTATTTTAATGTAACAATACGATACAATACAATAGGTACAACTATCCAAACAAGCTTTAAGTTATTTGTGGACTTAGTTTATATTTTGTAATTTAAACATGAATGGAATTATTTTTTTAATTTTTTTACACATATATAGTTTGGTGCAATTAAAATTTATTAATTTGTATGATAATATAATAACCAAAAGATACATGTATAATTCATGTGATTAGTTAGTATTAACATAGTTTAATTAAGAATCAAAATAAAATTACGAAACTCAAATTAATATTTGAAGATTTTATGCATTTTAAATTTCTAACCATTAAGATTTTTTTATTAAGTCTAAGCAAACAAATTAAAAGACAGAAAATAAGAGTAAGGAAAAAAAACTTTTGCCACTATATATATATATATATATATATATATATATATATATATTTAATTAATGAAACACCAAATTAAAGTAATAATTCTCAAAGAAAATTACATCGAGTGTACCGCTTAATTAATTATCCGCTTTTCTAAATTACACAAATTTTAGGTTCGCATAGAGGGTACCGCCTACCATTCCCACTCTCCTAAAATTACAGATAACTAGCGCCATTTTAGCTTTTTCTCTGTACCCACGATCACAATATGGCTAATCCTTTCCATTATCTTTCCCAACTGATAGATAAGTCTCTCACAAGTTATCGTTTGGAAGCTTCTCAATTCCACAATTCAATATTCTGCGGGTAAGTGGTAAGTATTTTTTGTCAATCTAATTTATTCATTGTATTGTAGATATATATTGAAAGCTTTTGCTCATTATAATTGGGATTTGAGGCCTAATTGTATTATTAGTACTCTTTTTGTACTACTATCTAACGATGTTTAGAAATCAATAATGCTACTGTAATCCTTTTACATTATCGGGAAAGAAAGTTTGTTTGAAAAATGAATTTAAATCGCGAGTGGATTTACAGAAGGTTAACGAGAGGTTTGTATACTCCTGAATTCATAAGGGGTGTTGAGCTATAACAAATAAATTATATGTACTTAATTAAATAATTTTCCACTTCATTCCTCCTATTCTCTTCAACTTGGATTAATTTTCACTTTTCAGTGGATTCAGTAAATAACTTGAGATAATTTGCTCAATATTGATTTTTGGACTAGTTTTGTAATAACTATACTACGAAAAACTTTACAAGTAAAAAATAATACTCTAATTAACAAATATACTCAATGAAATAAAAGATTTACTAATTCTTATTAATTTCACATGCCTATATGAAAAAATATATTGCTCATAAAAAAACATGAAGACATTTCCTCCAACGGAAAGTGTTTTTTGAAAACAAAATTAATAAAATTTTACCTTAGATAAAAATTAATATCTCAAGAATAATTAAATAAATTCGATATATTATAAATTAGTGATAAAATACTAAAAGAAGTTGATTGTAAAATATAGTTAACGACGCGACCACACCAAATCGGTCGATATAAAGTGGCACATTTCTTCGTTATGTAACGACATATTTATCGATACGATAAGATACAATATTAGTAACAAAAAAAAATATTCTATTTAATGTAACAATACGATACAATACAATAGGTACAACTATCCAAACAAGCTGTAAGTTATTTGTGGACTTAGTTTATATTTTGTAATTTAAACATGAATGCTATTATTTTTTTATTTTTTGTACACATATATAGTTTGGTGAAATTAAAATTTATTATTTTATATGATAATTTAATAACCAAAGATACTTATATATGCCATGTAACTGGTTAATATAGTAGAAGAGTCTAATCAAATAAAATTACTAAAATACTCCAAAAAAATGGAGAATGCGGAAGAATTAAATAAAAGAAGAACAAATTAAACAAAAAAGAAGAAGAAATTAGTCAAAAAAGAAAATAAATTAAACAAAAAAGAAGAAATTAAACAAAAAAGATATTCGGCCAAAACGTTCTGTCTCCAAAAGTTCCCGCTCCTTTTTTCAGTCAGTTTCTCACGCAAGTTCTGTCCACGATCAGCAAGAAGTTCGTCAAATATTTTTCCCAACTGAAAGATTATCTCAAGCAACCTCTCATCACAAGCTATCGGTTAGATTCTTCTGATCAATTGCACAATAGATTCGGCTAAGTGGTAAGTCTCTCACAAGCTATTATTTGGATTCTTGAGTTGTAGATATGAATTAATTTGCTATGTTTGTTTGGTTATAGATATATTGAATTAGTATATTTTGTAGTTGATGGCTTATATAGATTAAAGAAGGCAGAATATAAGGATACCAGATATTCTTGTGAGCTTCACTTAATTGTATTTTAGTCCTTTGCTATTGGTATGTAACTATCTCTTCCAATCTCTATGTGAACTTTTATTCTGCCATTTTTTTGCTAAATATTTGAAAGCTCGTGCTCATTATATGGGGATTTTAGAACTAATTTGATTATTATTACTCTTTTTTTATTGTCCAAAGATTTTTAGTAATCAATAAATGCTACTGTAATCCTTTTACATTATCACGAGAGAAAGTTTGTTTGAAAAATGACTTCAAATCAAGAGTGGATGTACAGAAGGCTAACGAGAGGTTTGTATAATCCCGAATTCATAATGGGTGTTGAGCAATTTATCGAGTTCGCAAAAAATCATCGTGAAGGGAAGGATGGTGAGAGACTAAGGTGCCCATGTAACCGAAAAAAGTGTCAGAATAGAAATTTTGAAGATGTTCTTACTATCCACGAGCATTTATTGCGCGATGGCTTTGTACCTGGATATCATATATGGTACTTGCATGGAGAAAATAAGGTTACGAGAAATATAAATCAACATGAAGAGATGGGAAATTGGGATCAGTCTATGAATACCGAATCCGTAAAGGTGGGTGCAATTGATGAGCCTTGATCACCTACTTCATACCACAGAATGGTCCTTGACGCCGCTGGCCCCTCATTTGATCCGATTGATATGGATGAATTACCGAATCCTGTTGCGCAGAAATTTTATGATCTGCTAGATTCTGCAAATCAAGAGGTGTGGCCTGGCTGTGAAACACATTCTCGATTGTCAGCAGTTGCACGCTTATTGCACATAAAGTCTGATCACCATCTATCTGATAGATGTTTTGATGGCATTTGTCAATATGTGAATGAGATGATTTCCCGGATAACCTAATGCCAAATAATTTCTATGAAACTAAGATGTTAATGCAGGGAATGAACATGCCAGTAGAAAAAATCCACAGTTGTGTAAATGCCAGTATGATTTATTGGGGAGAAGACAGCGAACTTAACCATTGCAAGTTTTGTCGCCATCCCAGGTACAAGCCTACTAGGCAAATATCGAATTCAAAGAGAAATCTTGTACCTTTCAAACATATGTACTACTTTCCCCTCACTCCACGATTACAACGGTTATATGCTTCCGACATGACTGTTGCACATATGCGATGGCATGCCGAGCATGAAGTTGAGGAAAATGTGATGCATCACTTTTCAAATGCGCCCGCATGGAAACACTTTGATAAGATGCATCCATCTTTTGCAGCAAAAAGTCGTAATGTCATATTAGGGCTATGCACAGATGGTTTTCAACCATTTGGACAAACAGGTCAACAGTATTCATCTTTGCCAATAGTTGTGACACCATACAACTTGCCGCCTTGGATGTGTATGAAAGAGTCCTATTTATTTTTGTCGGTTATAGTTCCTGGACCGAAGAACTCTAAGCAAAAGCTTGATGTATTCTTGCAGCCTTTGATTGCAGAACTAAAAAAATTGTGGAGTACAGGTGTGGACACATATGATATCTCCAAGAAGCAAAATTTTAACATGCGAGCTGCTTTGATGTGGACAGTTAGTGATTTTCCTGCATATTCGATGTTGTCTAGATGGGGTACTGCCGGTAAGCTAGCATGTCTATATTGTATGGAGAATACAGATGCTTTTACTTTGACTAAAGGTGGCAAACAGTCATGGTTTGACAATCATCGTAAGTTCCTACTACTGGATCATCCATACAGAAATAACAGAATATCATTTAGAAAAAATAAAGTGGTCCGAATGCATCCTCCCCCGATAGGGTCACGTGATGATATATTGAAGGAGATAAATGAATTTGGGTTGAAAAAGGTGACAGAGTTTGGGGCTGATATTGTTGATGGAAAAATTAGTAAGTTTTCGGGTTGGAAGAAAAGAAGCATATTTTGGGATTTGCCGTACTGGAGTACTAATCTGATCCGAGACAATCTAGATGTTATGCACATCGAAAAAAAAGTTTCGAGAATGTGTTCAACACAGTGCTGGACGTAGATGGTAAAATAAAAGATAATGCCAAATCTAGAGAAGACTTGAAAGAGTTCTGCCGATGCCCTGAATTACATACCGTTGGTGACGAATATCCAAAAGCTTGTTATTCACTAGACAAGAAGTCGAAAAAAGTGTTGTGTGAATGGGTGGAGAATCTGAAATTTCCAGATGGATATGTCTCAAATATGGGAAGGTGTGTGGACATGAAAAAACATAAATTGTTTGGTATGAAAAGCCACGATTGTCATGTATTCATGCAAAGATTAGTCCCTATTGCGTTTCGTGAGCTATTACCACAAAACGTTTGGGAACCACTTGTTGAGATGAGCCTTTTCTTTAGGGATCTCACTTTAACAGCAATTCTGGAAGAGGATGTGGTTAGACTTCAATAAGAAATACCTGAAATTTTTTGTAAATTGGAGCGTATATTCCCTCCCAACTTCTTTGATTCAATGGAGCATCTCCCCGTGCATCTTGCTTACGAAGCAAGGATAGCAGGTCCGGTGCAATATCGATGGATGTACCCATTTGAGAGGTAAAATTTCATCTTTCTTCTTGTATCTTTATAGTTGTTGTTTAAAGTTGTATCTTTGTAGTTGATGTGTATAGTTGTATCTTTGTAGTTGTTGTTTATAGTTGTATCTCTATAGTTGAAGTTTATACTTGTATATTTATAGTTGCTGCCCTGCATCCAAAACTAGATTAGTTACCTCAATTTTCTGTTGTCCAGATTTGATAGTTGTTGTTGTTCGATCAGTAGCAGCTAGATTAGTTACCAGAATCCTATAAGTTGTATCTTTGTTGTTGATGTTTACACTTGTATCTTTGTAGTTGCTGCCCTGCATCAAAAAGTGGATTAGTTACCTCAATTTGCTGTTGTCCAGATTTGATAGTTGTTGTTGTTCGATCAGTAGCAGCTGGTAGTTACCAGAATCCTATAAGTTGTATCTTTATAGTTGATGTTTATACTTGTATCTTTATAGTTTCTGCCTTGCATCCAAAACTGGATTAGTCACCTTAATTTGCTGTTGTCCAGATTTGATAGTTGTTGTTGTTCGATCAGTAGCAGCTGGATTAGTTACCAGAATCCTATTAGTTGTATCTTTATCGTTGATGTTTATACTTGTATCGTTATAGGTGCTGCCCTGCATCCCAAACTGGATTAGTTACCTCAATTTTCTGTTGTCCAGATTTGATAGTTGTTGTTGTTCGATCAGTAGCAGTTGGATTAGTTACCGAATTTTATAAGTTGTATCTTTATAGTTGATGTTTATACTTGTATCTTTATAGCTGTTGCCCTGCATCCAAAACTGGATTAGTTACCTCAATTTGTTGTTGTCCAGATTTGATAGTTGTTGTAGTTCGATTTTCAGTAGCAGCTGGATTAGTTACCAGAATCCTAATAATTTCTTGCCTTTGCACCATATTAACACCATCACCATCTGCCTTGCATCTTTATAGTTGTTGTTTATTGTTGCTGCCCTGTATAGTTGTTCTCAAACTGAACAGAGCATTCACAAAGCTTATCGTTCTCTTATTGAGGAAGTAGAACATTTTGTGTTCATTGAATTGCAAGGCATTCTGCTACTGGCTTATATGAGGGGTCAGCTTTAAGTGCTTTCTGATAGGACTGCATTGATTTAAATTCAACATAAAGATTTAACTGGAATTATAAATGCAGCAAAAGAAGCTCTGATTAGTGATAAGCTTCTGATTCAAATTCAACATAAAAATTAAGTGGATATATATGAAACAAGATATAGCTTCGATTAGTGATAAGCGTCATCATAAAGATTAAAAGGTAAAGATTCACCAGATTAATTTAAAGCAGCTCGTGTGCAAAAAGAGCACACTTCATTACTTTAGCAATAAAGTAATGAAGCTTAATCATTCGCTTAATTAGACGTCCATCAAGTTCTAATCCTGATAACTATTTCCAGCTATGCCGAGTTTATCAGAATGTAGGTACTCGATCTGCTATGGTACACAATGTTGGTGAGGTTCAATATTTGACAAAGGTCCAAATCCTCCTTCTCGAGATGTACCTGCTAAGGTGGCTTTAGCAAGGATCTCTAGTGTTGTAAATCCAATAATTCAAGCCTACGAAAATCTGGCCACTGCTGCAGCACTTTTGTCACCTGGTACATGTCAAAAAGGGACTGCTGTTATGGCTATAAAGCTGGGCGTGGTACTAAAATCCATATTGATCCTATTGGCAAAGGTGTAAACCAGAAGGTGGAACAGATCGAGGAACAACAACTGTTGGAAGATGTATTGGATCCAAAAAATGCTGCAGGAACCTCTATTAGTGTGCAGCAGGGGAATAAAACAGTAAATGGTAGTGTACAACAAGGGAATGAAACCGTAAATGAAGTTGTTGGAATTCATAATAATGCTGACAAAAATAGGGTAGATATTGGCTATATTTTTTCAGGTGATACTGCTAATATTGTGGATCATATTTCTCAAAATCCAATAGGAGGTGAGCAGAAAAAAAAAAATCAAAGGCAGCTTTCTGACAAAACAGCTGTTGTAGATCAAACAAATGCAGTGTCTGCACATGGGGATCAAATGCAGCAGGGGATGCAATCTAATATACAACTCTTGAAGGAACATGCATATGGATTGGAACAATAGCCAAAAGAAACAAAAGGGAGAGATATGCAGGCTATTCAAACAGATGCACAAAATATGTCTCCTGATGGTCAGCAGGAAAATGCAGAACAAGCCTCTAACAAAACAGCTACTGCCCAGATTTAACGCTAAACATGATGGACAAAAAAACAACTTGGTGAAAAGTAGAAATGGGAAAGGTGGCAAGGATGATAAAGGAGGAGGTAATAACAAAAAGGAAGGAGAATGGAAGGTAGTAGCAGCAAAAACAACTCCTGTAAAGAATGGGGCATCACCAAAATCTCAGAATATAGGTGCTCGACGAAATGACCTTAATATTCGTTCCTGTCCAAGTACTTCGAGGTTCTTGCTACTGCTGAAGACCATGAAGGTGATGCAACAGGTCTAAAGGGTAATGTTATGGGTGTTGAATTACTGGGCATACATGCTCACAGTTCGACTGCACCTACATTATCTTGACCGCTATCAGTGATTTCAATAGGTTTCCTGTTGTTACTATCAAGTCACAAGTGTACTGAAAGCAAGTTTTGAATAGTGGAATGAAACAATTTGCTGCTCGATCTTGATTGCAATTAATAAATTGGACCGTTTCTAGCTTTGTGCGTTATCCTTGTGCGTAGTTCTATCAATTAAACACTATTGTACGTCCTTGAATGGTGCGAGTTGCTGCTCCACTTGCTTTGCATTGTATCTCTTGACAGATACTCTTTGGAACTTTTTAATATCTACAAACCAGTTTCTTGTTTTACATGTTCATTATATATCTTCACGTTTTAGTCAGTTCTCTATGAACCATAGGTGTGCTAACAGCTGTCATTAAATTCATAAAAGCAGTAGTTTATTGTAATCTTCTACTCCTAGAAACTCTTTTAATTTAGACTTCTTATTTGAGCTTATGTGTTATTTCCAGGAACCTTCGGAAATTGAAAATAATGTTCGAAATAAGGCACAGGTTGAAGGATCAATATGGAACGCGTATTTAGTTGAGGAAGCTTCATCTTTTTGTTCACACTACTTTGAACCTCATGTTTACACAAGGCATAGGAAAGTTCCACGGAATGATGATGGTGGTACAAGGGAAAAAGATGAGTGCGATGGTAATCTTTCTATATTTACCTATCGAGGTAAATCACTTGGGATATGTAAACCAAGATATATGACTGAAGAAGAACTTGATGCAGCTCATATTTATGTTTTATTAAATTGCCCAGAAGTACACCCATATATTGAGTAAGACTTCAAGCTTTTGTTTTCATTTGTAGATTAGCAAAATCATCAAAACCTTAATAAAATATTTTCTTGGATGTGGTTCAAAGGATTTTTATTGAATCCCTTTGTCGAAATTTCCTACAAATTACGGAGAAGGAAGTGGATAAGAAACTTGATGAAGATTTTGCATCAGGGTTTAAAAGATATGTGAGTACTTGTACAATATCCTTCCACTTATACTTACCTCACTTATAAGAAACTCTAATTATTTTTCTTTTATAGGCACGCGTCCATATAGATAATAAGTTCATCAAGGCCCTTGCAGAAGGTCCATGTCGAACAGCACAACCATGGACTGGTTATACAGTCAACGACTTTAAATTTCACACTAAAAGCCGCAGTTCTTCTAGATCATCTAACAACAATGGTGTACGCATAAAAGGAACTAATTATAGTGAAAATGATAGTGACTACTATGGCGTGCTAACTGATATCCTTGAATTGGAGTACAAGGGTAGTGAGTATATAAAGAGAACAGTTTTATTTAAGTGCGAGTGGTTTGATCCCATACCAAAGGCAGGAATGAAGATTCACCCACAATATAAACTTGTGGATATCAACCACGAAAAGAAGTTAAAGAAGTATGAACCATTTGTTTTGGCAATGCAATGTATTACACAACTTATCCTAGCTTACGACGTGATAAGAGTGAGTGGTGGGCTGTGTGCAAAGTAAAAGCACGAGGTTTGGTGGAGATGCCTCCATCATCTTCACAGTCAACTCCGACAGGTGGTGTTGAGGCATTCCAATCTGAGGAAGTTGGTTTAACATTTGATGTGGTACCTAACGATGAAATTATTCTCCTTAATGATCCAAATGGTGGATTCATAAACATAAGAGACGAGCATGATGATTTAGATGATGAGATAGAACTTCATCTTGAATTTGGATCGCACGAAGATGAAGATAAGGATGAGGATAATGAGAATGAATAGATATATGATGAAATTGATAGTGAATAGAGTCAAATTGCTTCATTCTCTTCAATTATAGAGTCTGAATGAATGAAACATTGTATATAATTTATTTTTAGTTTTTATCTTTTAAGAAAAAGTTCCTGGATTTCAGATTTTATGGGTTCTTATTTTTTTTAACTTAAGTAAATTTGTTCTTTTTTAGATGTTTGTCTTTTGAAATACTTTATAAAGTAAATTTGTTCCTTTTTAGATGTTTGCCTTTTGAATCTGCCATGTCTAGATTAATACTTGTATGCCTTATTTTTTTCAAAGCATTTTGTTCTTGGAGTAATATATCATTTAATTACTCTTGGAATAATATATCAATTATTGTATCCAATTAGATTTGACCATGATTCATTAAATATGTTATTTGTTCATATGCATCTGGCTTTGGAATCGCAGATATGGCACCTAGGGAAGGTGGAGCACGTAGATATGCTGAAAACAGGAATTCAGACACACCAAGATCTCGTGAGATGTTGAGCCCCACATCTGATCAGTCACCCGAACTTGATCAATCACCTAAACCTCCAGTTACAGAAACACCACATTTGGATGCAACTCTAAGCAGATCCTTACCATCTTCTTCTTCTGATCATGGTACACCTGCAGATGAAATCCGATTAGCAAGTTCGTCCAACACAATTGGCGGTAACCGTATCCCAGTTACAATCGTCCCGGGAGGGTAAGAGTAGAAGTGTCACTTGTTTATATTTTTTAAATTTTTTGTTTCTTACTTATCTGGTTTGCATTAGTGCATCTCAAATGCTTCTTGAAAGAATATGAAAGGCTTAAATGGAATGGAGTAACAACATAATTCATTTCTTATTTACTTTAGCCAACTGGACCCGGACAATGACGTCGCTTGGTCTGTCACAAAAATCTTCAAGGAGAAACTGGATCCTGAAGGACATAATTGGAAGACTGTTACACGAGAGACAAAAGACTTCTATTGGAAAGTGTCTAAGGTAATGTTATAGTATTATAAGATCAATAATATTAGGAGTTCCTTTATCTTTCTTGAGCCGAGGATTTACTACACTCGTATAAGTAGTTTTTGTTGTTATTATCAATATCTTGTGTTATTTTCATTTGATCTTCTCAAACAGAAACAATTTCTGTGGGAAACTGCAATTGTAGGTTCTGTAAAGGATAAGTTTATGAGCAAATGTGCAGAACGATACAAGGGTATGCTATCTGAAGCAAGAAGTTGTCAGAAGAAGTGCAAAACTATTCCAGTATCTATTTGGGACAGCTGGAAGCCTCACTGGGAGACTGAGGCTTTTAAAGCCAAGTCTGTGCAATGCTCAAGGAATCGGCTAAGTGAAAAAGGTGGTGAAGGTTTTGGTCCCTCACGCCATACAGGAGGCTCCAGAAGTCACCGAGAACATGCAAGACAAATGGTATATTCCTTTTTTATTAGCCTAGTTATAATATCTCCAAAGCTAGTGATTATGTACTAATATAGTGAACGTGGTTTTTAATTCTAGGCTAAAGAACTGGGAAGACTAGCTCATCCACATGAGCTTCTGAAGAAGACACATGTCAAGGCGAACAAGGAGTTTGTGGACCAGAAATCTAAGAGCACCTATGTAAGTTACTTCTCCCATTTTTTCTTTGACGTTTGCTACTTTGATTGCGCTGGCCATTTAATTTTAACATAAATATCTATAGTAGTCACTGTCACAATTGAAGGATTAGCACAAAGCATGCAAGATGTTACTTAAGAGTCAAAGAATTGATGATAATTGAATGTCATTTTCCAGTGGAAAACATTCTTCTGATTTTGCGAATCTTCAATATTTTGTCTAAAGGTCCCAACTACAGGTTATATATACCACCTTTTACTTGCTCAATATTTTGATATGTCTTCACATGCTGTTTTTACGTTCTGGCAACTGGCTGTACCGGTGTTGTAAATAGCACTCGCCTCAGCGCTAATAGCGTGAGGCGAGGCGATGCGATCTGCCATCGGTATTTTACAGTATGTCATAGCATTTTCAAAAAGCGAGCGCCTCTTCCTTTGTACCGTGTGGCGACATGTAGCATGAGGCGACTTGTAGCGTCCTTTTTTTCAAAAAAGAAAAGAACAAGGGAGTAACATCGATCTATTTAAATAGAAAATTAGGATTCGCAATTACTTTACTCTTTCTCCTTCAAGTCGACATCACACTATTGGTTTAAAGCATAGTGGAAGACATGTATCAAGATGATCTCCAAGGACAAGTGAAACTGATAGTTGTCTTGTGACTGTGACAGATGTGATTGAGCCTGAAGTTTTTTTTTTGCTGAAAATGTCCATTTTCAGTTACACTAGTCCTTTGTGGACAGCTGAGGTATCTGGTGAATGAACAGGACAGATTATATGATTTCCCATATAACTATTGTGTTATGGTTGAACGTCCAGTTTGTTGTTTATTGAAATTCTGCACTGATTCAGTGAGATAATTTCCTGGAAGAAGGCGCAAATGTTCTGTATTGTTGTTGGGACTGGAGGATCAGATTGCACTTTAGTGTACACGAAATGTAGAATAACCTGAAGCAATTGGAACGATTTCAACCAGAATGAGCACATAGAGTGCTGATACCACTTATTGAAACTGCACTAGTTGTACAAGTGTATTCCAAGGCGAACAACCAGTTTGTGGACCACAAATCTAAGAGCACCTATGTAAGTTACTTCTCCCATTTTTGCTGTGACGCTTGCTACTTTGATTGCGATGGCCATTCAGTATTAACATATATATCAATAGTAGTCAGTGTCACAATTTATAGGATTAGCACAAAGCATGCAAGATATTTCTTAAGAGTCAAAGAATTGATGATAATTGAATGTCATTTTCCAGTGGAAAGCATTCTTCTGGTTTTACGAATCTTCAATATTTTGTCTAAGGGTCCCAACTATAGGTTATATATACCACCTTTTACTTGCTCAATATTTTGATATGTCTTCACATGCTGTTTTTACGTTCTGGCAACTGGTTGTACCGGTGTTGTAAATAGCGCTCGCCTCAGCGCTAATAGCGTGAGGCGAGGCGATACGAGCTGCCATCGGCATTTTACAGTGTGGCGTAGCATTTTCAAAAAAGCGAGCGCATATGCCTTTGTACCGTGTGGCGACATGTAGCATGAGGCGACCTGTAGCGTCCCTTTTTGCAAAAAATAAAAGAACAAGGCAGTAACAACGATCTATTTAAACAAAAAATTAGGACTCGCGATTTCTTTACTCTTTTTCCTTCAAGTCGACATCACACTATTGGTTTATAGCATAGTAGAAGGCATGTATCAAGATGATCTCCAAGGACAAGTGAAACTGATAGTTGTCTTGTGACTGTGACAGAAGTGATTGAGCCTGAAGTTTTTTTTTGCTGAAAATGTCCATTTTCAGTTACACTAGTCCTTTGTGGACAGTTGAGGTATCTGGTGAATGAACAGGACATATTATATGATTTCCCATATAACTGTTGTGTTATGGTTGAACCTCCAGTTTGTTGTCGATTGAAATTCTGCACAGATTCAGTGAGATTTATTTCCAGGAAGGAGGTGCAAATGCTCTGTATTGTTGTTGGGACTGGTGGATCAGATTGCACTTTAGTGTACTTTTTTATGAACTGTAGAATAACCTGAAGTAACTGGCACTATTTCAGCAAGAATGGGCACATAGAGTGCTGATACCACTTATTGAAACTGCACTAGTTGTACAAGTGTATTCCAAATGCCATGTGAGAATGAAAGCTAGATAATAGAGCAATCAAGAAGGATCCATCAGCTGAGTGAGTGGTTGCCTGCCCAATTGAGTACATAGGGGCAGAGTTGTTGTTTGCTGGTGGTTGATGCGTCTCCAGTGAACTTCTCATGTTGTTCTTCATGTCAGCCATAAAGGTTGTGGATAATGTTGTATAGATGACCATCTTGAAAGGCTCCAAGGTTGAATGTTGGTAGTGCACTGCAGTATGTTTCTTAGGTTCCTTCAAACCACTGATTAGTAGCTGTAATTCAAAGTAGTATCTGGTGAGATTGTTGTGCTGTTTCAGTAGTATTTTTGTATTCCTGGAGGCATGTATGGATGAAAAATTGGTGCAAATGGTACAATTTCATCAGATTGAGCACATAAGTGCTAATACCACTGATGGAAACTACACTTGCAGAGTTAAACACAATTGTACCTGCAGATATGAGTATTATCAGATGCAACTATACAGCATGACCATATAGGCTTGCTTCTCTATTACTCAAGTAGTGGTTTTCTGTTGATCTCAAACTCTGTAAGTTGTTTCTGCATTGTGTAAAATGTGGTTGATGTTGTCATGCAGCTCATAAGGTTATAGGACATGATTCGGATGAAGTATAGGAAATAAAGTAACCAAAATAGAATGGATACACATTTTCTAAATGTGGTACATATGCAACATTTTAAATGTCCCATGCGCAGTATCCAATTGAAGTGATTGCCATCTTCTTGGTACAGAACACTTGCAGAGTTCTTGATACATATTACTTGCAAAAACCTACTAATTCACTTCAATTTCGTTTATTTGGTTGAGGTTAACTGAACCTCTAGTTCTATCGACTGGGAATTAATTCAGTTTAGCTCATTTATTGACATTTGAGTTTTCAGTTTTGTTACCTTTTATGACTGTGTTCTTGATGTTTTCTCTATCAAAGTTATTATTATAGAGCTTATATCATTTTCTTTTTGTCCAGGACGCCAAGATGTCTAAAATTCTATCTGTTTCGCAGCCTGAAGATGGGTCCAGTGAGCCTCCTGAAGTTGATTTCTCACAAATATATTTGGAGGAAGTCGGTGTTAAGAAGACGCGCATTTTACGGTCCTGGTTCTCAAGCTCCTTTCTATGGGCATGTTGGTGCTTCCACCAGCTCGATATCTCCACCTCAAGATCTAGACTTCAATACTCGGGTGAATGAATGTGTAGGACATCGTTTGCAAGAAATTAAGGAAGGGATGAAGCATGAGATGAGATCTCAGATCAGAGAAGAGATTAGACAAGAAATGAGAGAAGAAATGCGTGAAGAAATGAGACACGAAATGCAACAAGAGGTGCGCGAGCAAGTTGATCAACTACTCCAAAACCATCTGTCGGTCTTCATAGGTGGCTTACCTACACCGCCTTCTCGTAGACACGACTCATTGCTAAATGACACGAGTCGTAATAAGATTTATGTTAGCTTCTTACATGTTAGACACGTCTTGGATTCTGCAAGTCGTCGCCAAATGACACGAGTCACATTTAGATTTATGTTACCTTCTTTTGTTTTTGTTTGTTTGGGATCTTTTAAAGCTTTAAATGAATATTAACACAATTATTATAACCATATTTGTTAACGAATTTGAAATTTGTTTGTAAATTGCCTATAATTTACAAAATAGAACTTTTCTATAGACAAAATTGCCAACCGATTGCCAATGTATTCTTAAAATATACTATCGGATTTACCAACCAAATTGGTATCCATTAGAATAGTTGCTAACATAATACTAATGGAATTTTTCTTGTTACTATAGTTACCAACAAATTACAAACACAATATAAATAATCAAAAATCCAATTTTACTAACTCAATTTCTATATGTTAGTAAATTTACTAACGAACTTCCAACTAAATTTTTGTTAGTAAATTTACCAACGAAACTCTTGGACTCAAGATTCAAAAATTGCCAACAAATTTATTTGGTGTTTACTAACTAATTTTTAGTTGGTAAGTTTACCAACCAATTCAATATGGTTAGTACCCTCGACCCATTTAGCAACAGGCCAATTTCCGTAGGTAATCAGTTAATAACTCAAAATACCAACCAATTTGATCAATTTACCAATATTTTTTTTGTTGGTAATCGAGTTTTTTTTTGTAGTGAAAACATCCCTGATTTAAGGAGAAAAACATAGGCTTACCATGAATAGGAAAAAAATGAACATAAACACATAGAATCAGTGGAAAAGTCGAACCAAGAACATTAACAGGGGCACATGAGGATAAAAAATCAAAAGACAACAAATTAGGCTAAAGAAGAACCACAGAAACGAAAGTACAGGACAAAGTCAGTACAAAAGTAACTCATAAACTAAACAAATATAAAAAAATTTGGGGTGTTAGCATAAACGAGTTAGGGTTACAGTAAGCTTACAAAGTCGGTTAAAACACATAAGAAATAGAAGATTAAACACTCAAAATGATCAAATGTTTCCTCATCCAGTTCCTAGTTTCTAAGCTATTGTTCCAGGAAACCCTTGTTTAGAAAATGGTAAGCCATTCCAAAATCAGAGGGTTCTTGTAGAAATCATAAGGTTCTTGTAAAACTCATATGAAATAGGTTCGATATATCTCAGATCTTGCACAGATCTAAGAAGTTCATAGGACAAAATTAGCGTTTCAAGATAAAAATACAAAATTGTATAAGAAAGCTACAAATCCGTAGATCTAAGGCGATATAGGAAGATCTTACTCGGAATCAAACCGAAATAGCATGAAACAGGCGAAAAGGGCCATATATGCTAGCAGACTAACCCTAGTCCCTTGAGGACCCTAGAGATGGTGATACCAGTACAGTAGAGGCCATTACAGGCCTGGAAATATATCTCACAAGATGATTGGCCAAGGCCTGAACATCTAAAGTTAAAGATATCTGGCTGACCGGTATATAAGGAAGACTACCTTTGCGGGCGGACTTTCTACTTAATGCATCGGCCACCACATTGGCCTTCTCCGGGTTGTACAAGATAGTAACATCATAATCTTTCAACAGCTCCAACCACCTCATCTGCCTCAAATTCAACTCCTTTTGCATGAACAGGTACTGAATACTCTTGTCATCAGTGTGCACCTCACACGTCACGCCATATATATAATGCCTCCAAATATTCAAAGCATGAACAATGGCTGCCAAATTTAGATAAGGAATCGGATATTTCTTCTTATGGATCTTCAACTGCCTCGAAGCATAGGTAATAACTTTTCCATCCTGCATCAACACTGCACCAAGCCTAGTACGAGAAGCATCACAATAGACACTATAGGGCCCTGAACGTGTGGGCAAAACCGATATCGGTGCCGTAGTCAAAGCTAACTTGAGCCTTTGGAAGCTCTCCTCACACTCGTCTGACTATCTGAACTGGGTACCCTTTTAGATCAATCTTGTCATCGAGGCTGCAATAGATGAAAACCCCTGCACGAACCGACGGTAATAACTTACTAATCCCAAGAAACTTCAAATCCCTGTAGTTTATGCTGGTCGAGGACAGTTCTCGATTACCTCGATCTTTTTCGGGTGCTCTTAAATACCCTCTACTGAAACAACGTGATCCAGAAATGTAATCGAACTCAACCAGAACTCGCATTTCAAAAACTTGGCATATAACTGACTATCCTTCAGAGTCTGAAGAACCACTTAGAGGTGCTGCTCGTGCTCCTCCTTACTGCGGGAGTATATTAGTATTTCATCAATGAAAACTATCACGAACAAGTCCTTGTAAGGTTTGAACACTCGGTTCACCAACTCCATAAATGCTGCTGTGGAATTGAAATGGGGATCCTTAAATTGCTGATCATGGATATGCTCCAGTAATGAAGAACGAGTACCCGTGCAAGCTAACACTCTGCTATGCTCAGAAATATCCAATCTAATAAGTTGATTGGCCAAGGCCTGAACACCCAAAGAGAGCGATCTCTAGCTGACCGGTATATAAGGAAGACTACCTATGCTGGCGGACTTTCCAATTAATTCATCAGCCACCACATTGGCCTTCCCCGGGTGTTACAAGATAGTGACATCATAATCTTTCAACAACGCCAACCACCTCATCTGCTTCAAATTCAACTCTTTTTTCCTGAACAAGTACAAACTCTTGTGATCAGTGTGCACCTCACACATCACACCATATAGATAATGCCTCAAATTCTTCAAAGCATGAATAATAGCTGCCAACTCTAGATCATGAATCAGATACTTCTTCTCGTGGATCTTCAACTACCTCAAAGCATAGGCAATGACTTTGCCATCCTGCACCAACACTACACCAAGCCCAGTATGGGAAGCATCACAATAGACTACATAGGGCCCTGAACCCTTGGGCAAAATCAATGTCGGTGCCGTAGTCAGAGATGTATTGAGCCTCTGCAAGTTCGTTTCAACTCGCCTAATCATCTGAACTGCGCACCCTTCTGGGTCAATCTTGTCATCGGTGCATTAATAGATGAAAAGCCCTCCACAAAGCGACAATAGTAACCTTCTAACCCCAAGAAACTCCAGATCTTGGTAGCTGATGTTGGTCGAGGCCAGTTCTTAACCGCCTCAATCTTCTTTGGGTCCACCTGAATGCCCTCTGCTTAAAAAAATGTGACCCATAAATGCAACCGAACTCAACCAGAACTCGCACTTTGATAACTTGGCATATAACTAACTATCCTTCATAGTCTGAAGAACCACTTTGAGGTGCTTCTCGTGCTCCTCCTATTTGCGGGATTATATCAGGTCATCAATGAAAACTATCACGAATAAGTCCAAATAAGGTCTGAACACTCTGTTCATCAACTCCATAAATATTGTTGTGGCATCGATCAACCCAAATGTCATGACCAAAAACTTATAATGCCCAGTTGATGGTAGCCAGATCTCAAATATATCATTGAAAACGTCTTTGCACCCTAAAGCTTATCGAACAACTCGTTTATCCTCGGCAGTGGATGCTTGTTCTTTATCGTCACCTTGTTTAATTTTTCGATAATGCATGCACATCCTCATCAACCCATCCTCTTTCTCCACAAATAACACTGACACACCTCAAGGCGAAATGCTAGGTCTAATAAAACCCTTATCAAGCAAATCTCTGCATGTGATCCTTTAACTCTTTCAACTCTGGCGGGGCCATGCGATTCGGAGGAATGGAAATGGGCTGAGTGATGGGGCCAGATCAATACAAAAATAAATATCCCTGTCGGGCGGCATACCCGGCAGGTCTGAAGGGAAGACCTGATGGAACTCCCGAACAATAAGAACAGAATCAATAGAAGGGACCTCTATGCTGGAGTTGTGAACATACAACAAAGGAAACTAAACACCCCTTCTAGATCGTGCGGCAAGCGTTCACATAAAATATAACACTGCAGGTAGCATGACCTGGGTTCCCTCTCCACTACAAATGGGGAAATTTGGTAAAGCCAAGGTCACGTTCTTGGCATGGCAATCCAAAATAGTATGGTGTGGGAACAACCAATCCATCCCCAATATAACATCGAAATCCACCATGTCTAAGAGCAATAAATCAACACGGGTATCAGGACCCTCAAACACTACCATACAAGAACAATGCACTCAGTCAACCACTATAGAATAACTTACCGATGTAGATACATAAACAGGGATACTCAAATAATCACTAAGCATGACCAAGTATGGTGATAAATAGGACAACAAATCTAAATACATAGACCCAGGGCTAAATAGTATTGAAGCATCTCTAACACAAATCAAAGGAGTACATGTAATTATTGTATCTTAAAACTCAGCCATTCGCCTTGCTGCTGGCTGACCTCTAACTTTAGCGGCCTGAGCTCCACCTCTAAGGCCTCTGCCCCCGCATCTAGTTGGCTGGGAAAGCTGTGGAACCTTTGGTGCCTGAATCATAGGGTGAGAACTCTGATGCTGAGAGCTGTCATAAACTCAAGGCAATATATGATGGTGTGCCTCGGATCACCACAAGCATGGTAAGACATCGACTACTACGGCTGAGCACCCCACAACCTCGGCAAACCTTCCTGTTGTGACCACAATCATAACATCTACATGAATGCTGCAGCGGAGGAAACTGAGGCTGCCTCTATCAACACAAATGACCACCTGAAGTACCATGAGCCACCTGCAGAGCTGACTAAAAGGGCCTAGGAGGATGGCCTTTATCATAAGTACATCTACCTATAGACGAGGTACCATTGAATCTTCCTGCACGAAGTGAACTCTTATTTGACCTACGACCACCTCTATGTGGCAGAACCACCTTGACTCTACAGCCCATATTGGCCTCCTCCTTCAAAGTGACCTCACTCTTGGGCTGAGCCACTATATCTGGCTGATATGCCACCACTGGCTGAACTACTGGAACTTGAACATGCGGAGCTACCTGGCTCAAGGGTGCATGTGGTAGGAGTCTGAACCCCTCCTCCAGCCTGACAAGTGGCTGGTTCTACTGGAAGAAAACCCGCTCGAATGACACTCTCCATGAAGTCTGCCAATCAGATTAAAGTATCCTGAATAAATAGGTGGCTATGAACACCTCTGGGACCTGAGTTGCAGCTACCGGTAATGTTGGGGCTGGAACCTCCTGCGCAAAATCAACCTGAGGCTCCGCCTATGGGGTTTCTGCTAGGTACTCGGACTGTTGAGTTGTAGATGAAGAAGCACGTGTTCTCGCCATCTGCGAAAGAATAGAGTAGAAACTCAATCAGTGTTTGAGAAATTGAAAGGCATGAGAAGAAAGAACAAATGTGAAGTTTTCCTTGCATGTAGTTTCCGGGATAAATACAGACGTCTCCGTACCGATCCCTCAAACTCTACCGAGTTTGTCCGTGAGTTGTGAGACCTATGTAACCTAGTGCTTTGACACCAACTTGTCACGACTCGGATTTCCCACCCTCGGGTGTCGTGATGGCGCCTACAAGCAGGAGCTAGGCAAGCTACTTATTTTACTTCTTTTAGCAATCTTCGACTATTTAGTAAAGGAAACATAATAAGAAAAACCAGAAGTCATAAAAACAAACTGAAAACAAATGCGGAAATTCAATTATAAATCTACCCAAGACTGAAATTACTAGTCACGAACGTCAATCAAAGACTAAATACAAAGCCTGAATAAAAACACAATAATGTTTGTTCTGATACAAGGACAACAATACTAAGATAGAAGAGACTCCGGGCCGTGCGGACGTCAGCAAGGCTACCTCGAAATCTCTGGACTAAAAGTCACCTCCTGAAAGCTTTCTAAAAGCTGCTCCGCGATCTGTGCAAATGAGCACAGAAATGTCGCATCAGCACAACCGACCCCATGTGCTAGTAAGTGTCTGGCCTAACCCCGGCAACGTAGTGACGAGGCAAGAGAGGACTATCAAACAAACATGTGCGGTTCAATATGTATATATGCAATAGCAAAAGAGTAAAGAAATTTAACGAGTTAAGAGGAAGGGGAGCATGCCGTGGGGGAGGTAACAATCCATAAATAAAACACCAAATAAAGAATGAAAATAGCACAACTAGAATATAAACAAGTTTGGGAAAAATAACATTTGCACGGCATCACCTATCGTGCTTTATCACTCTTGCTCACCCAATTCAATCATATAAAGCACAAAAAATAATCCTTCGTGCCTTAATGTCCGTATCATGGCATGGAACATTACATCGTGCATTAATAATCATATCATGGAACGGAATGTTCCTTCGTGCATTAGTAAACATATCATGGCACGGAATGTTTCTTTGTGCATTAGTAAACATATCATCGCACGGAATGACCCTTCGTGCAATAGTAATCGAATCAAGGCACGAAGTGTTCTTTCATGCATTAATAATAAAAACTTGGCACGGAATGTTCATTCGTGCAATAAATAATCAAAACGTGGCACGGAATGACTTTTCGTGCATAGATATTCACAACATGGCAGGGAATGACCCTTCGTGCATTATCACTCTTCCTCACCCAAACAACAATCACAACCAAACAGGGCGATGGGATATACAAACAAGAATAAACATTCCGACAAGGAAAACCACAAGTAACCAGCTAAATATCGGCAAGGGAGCAACAATGATAACTTTCACATCCCGGCAAGGGAGATAATCCATATACTCAATAGCCTTGCAAGGGAATAGTCACATCTCTTTCATTTTCTTCTATTTCTTTCTCAATAGTTATCTTATCATTCGAGCCAACGCTTTATAGAATTTACAACTCATAATTATTTCTCATACTTTTCGCGTTCAATAGAAATAATTAATTAAACATATAAGAGTCACAATAGGCAAAGACTCACGGTCATGCTAGAAACCAGTGTATACATACTCGTCACCATGCCTATATACCGTACTCATCATTTAGCAATTAGCAAATAATACTCTAATCGTATTCCCTCAAACCAAAAATAGATCAAACACTTACCTCGAATGCTCCAAGCTCAACTCAAGCCTATAGTATAGCTTGACCCCTCAAATTCACCACAAAACCGCTCGCATCTAGTCATAAATTAGTTAAATGTATAAAGAAATGCTAATTGAATCGATTTGAATGCATAAAAATCAATTTTTCCATAGTTTTGCTCAAAATTTCCAAAAATGCCCCCGTTCCCATATGGTCAAAACCCCAAATTCGAACCAAAAATCGGTTACTCAGTACCCCACGAGTCCATATCTATGATTTGTTTTGAAATCGGACCTCAAATGGAGGTCCAAATCGATAATTTAAAGAAAATCTAGGATCTACCCAAAATCCCCATTTACACCCATGGGAATCCTTGTTTTGAAGATGAAAACATGTTTAATGATGTCAAAGATTGATGAAATTCAGCAAAATTTGACTTACAAATGATTTGGAGAAGATATATTTCTTGGAAACCCGCCTAATGAGTTTGGGTTTTGCAAGAATGAAGAAATGCGGTTTAAAATTCGACCAAGTATAAAAATGCAGGTTGTAGACTTGGGAAATGCGCAATTGGGTTCACAATTGCGAACCCACCAGGATTGGTATTTGAGGGAAATGTTCGCATTTGCGAACTGTTAAGAAAAGGGGAAGGTCCGCATTTGCAGGAGAAATAGTCGCATTTGGGAAGGCCAGGCTGATGGGCAAGAATCGCATTTGCGAAGTTTGCTCCCCATGAGAATGATCACTTTCATGATTGAAAGCCTTAAATTGCGAGTTCGCTTTTGAGAATGCTGGCTTTGCAATTGCGAAGCCTGCAGAATTGTAGGATACCAAATTTTTCAAAGGATCAAAACGCAATTCGACACCTATCCAAATCACACCCGAGCCCTCGGGCTCCAAACAAAACTTACACACAACCTCAAAAAGATCCTACGGACTTACACGTATGATCAAATCGCCAAAATAACATCATTCACATCAAATTAAGCCTCAAAATCCATAATTTCTTCCAAATTGTCATGAAGCATAAATTTTCTATTTCAAGTCCGAAACTCGTCAAACATCGTCCATTTTCAACCAAACTTTACAGAAAGCGCCTTAACCGCATATAAGACTTGTACTGGTATCGGAATCAAAATACGATGCCAATACCCTAGTCTTCTAGTAAATTTTCTTTCCAATTTCCTTAATTAATATCAGAAAATAATTTCACAAAAAAATTTATTTCTCGGTCTTGGGACCTCGGAATTTGATCTCGGGCATATTTTCGAGTCCTATATTTTTCTACAGACCCTCGAGGATCGTCAAATAACGGGTCCGGATTTTTATACACAAATTTTGACCAAAGTCAACTTTACTCATATTTATATCAAGATTTATCACTTTTCACATAGTATTCATATTTAAGCTTTTCGGTTATGCACCCGGAATTCGCACACAAATTGAGGCGACTAAAAGTGAGGTTTTTCAAGGCCTCAGAGATACAGACAAAAAAGAGAAAAATAGGTGATAACCCGTTGGTTCGTCTTATTTACTTGCCCAAGCTCTGCCTTGGTTACCAAACAAGCATGTCGAGATATGGGCTCGCATCGGCCTGGTGTCGATGAAGGTTTCTTTATTTTGAAATCGGATAATATTTTACATGGTAGGGGGATGCACTCATCAATACGGGGGGAACTACCGATTTACTCTTGGTCGATCGAGACGACGAAGAAGCCTTTTCATTTTGGAAGCTAGTTTAGACGTTTTAGCCATCGCAATGCGCAAGATTCAAGAAAATGAAGAATGTTGACAATTAAGAGAATGGAGAGTTCAAGGAAATTGAAAAGGGCTAATGAGACTTTGAGTACATCATGAGAATAAAGTTTGTAAGATTTTGAAATTCGTCTATTTAAAGAGGCCATTTAAGCATGTTGGGGAAGCTAACGGGCCAACCGTCAGCCTCCTCCAATTAATAATTTTGAGAATTGCATAAAAGAAACTCTTAAGTCACAACAACCACTGATGTTAAGATATAGGCATCAGTACCAAGGCATCAAGGATTAATTCATCAAAAATTAAGCGTAGTATCTACTCGATTACTAACCCCAAGGGCTATCCGTGTTTGAAGAATTTCTCGCTCAAGATCTGTGAAAATGCCTAGGGGCTATCCTTATTACAAGTTCTAGCAAATGCCCGCTCGAATACAAAGCCCAAGGGCCACCCCTGTTGGGGAAATTTCATACTTGGGGACTGCAAAAAGATCAAAGGATTAAATTCATTCAGAGATCTTGCTCTCACCCTACTCGGGCTCGGGAATGACAATGTTCCAAATTCACATTTGAGCTCATCTTGAGGATTAATGAGAACCTCGAGGAGTACTACATTAATTGATTAAAAGCCTAGGGTTTATTATATGCTCGGTATTTGGTCAAGTCACTGAAATCACATAATCGAGTATTTTACGAATAAATATAGAATGAAATTTAGCATGGGTTGAAAGTGATACAAAAAGATCCTTTTATACTTCCAAGAAATGATTACGAAGTATAACTATGGCACCCACGATGGATACTTACACAGGAAGAAAAAAGCAAAAAAATAAAAACCAATGAACCTAATCCACGTTTAAGACCAAGTCCTCGAGAAGATCGTATTCGAAAATCCTCTTCTCGGGGGCACCATTTTTTATCTTTGGAAACATTTGTAGGGCAAAAGGTCCTCGATAAATGTGATTTTATCTCCAACAACCAAGATTACCCCGGAAATTTTAGGCCACAATGCATTAAGATAGAACAAGCAAAAGGAAAAAACTAAAAGGGGTTGCAAGATGCACCAGCAACAATCCAATAAAGTTCATCCTAGGAACTTTATTCCGGTATAAAATGCAAAAGTTAGTAGAGTATATTGCGACATCGTTCCATGGAAAGTAAAAGGAATGATGAGTCATACCAGGTTGAAGTTAAGGGAGATGTGTAGTAGTGTAAAGTTCTCATATCTTTCAAGACGGGAATGGTTCGGTGCCCTTCTCTCATTGTCTCGACCCGAAGCTTCGAAAAAGGAAGCCTTGACATAACTGGTAAAGTTGCTACCATATGAACTTGTCATCACATATTTGAACCATAGAAATTAGAGGAAGAAGTAAAAAAAGGGAAAGGACTAAAAGTAGATAAAGAAGGAATAAGTGTAGTTTTTATTCAACCAAGTAGCCTATTATTTATAAAAAGTCGACAACGGGACCGGTGGCACAAGTTGCCGACAATAGCTGAAAAATATTTGATGTTTCGGAGAAACATGTTGACATGACATTTACAATCACTTAAAGCGCCTGCATTATGGGCGTGCATCATCACGAGAGGTTCGCTAAAATTGAGGTTCAAATCATTTCTTAACGTCTTATTCTAAGAAACGTAGGGACTATCTTTATGCTGCTAGAATCGAGTAGCCCGATTTTGAAGTCTTAAATTGGGGCTATGGGTTCGAGTCTGGGGGACTCGAAGTGAGGGGCGGACCCGACTGAAGGAGACACACCTCGAGGTTGCAGATTGTAAGCCTGGTGCGACCTACATCCAGGGCAGTACAATCTCGAAGACACTCGAGAAAGAGCGGAAATTTCCCAAGGACACGTGTGTCAGGACATAAATTATAGGATAAGATTTGTACGAAATAGTACATATCCGTACTAGGTTATTGTACAGATGTACCAATAGAATTCCTTACCATAATTAGAAATGTACCATATTAGGATTTTTTCCTTCTATATAAAGGGATCCCAATCATTTGTAAGAGACACGTTATTCCCTACAATAAAATATTCTACTCTACTTTTCTCGTTTAACATGCTCAACAATTGTTCTTCAGCCTTATCATGTTTACTATATTATTCTAAGCTCAACTCGAGGCCCTTGAGATAATCGAACTTGATGTCCCCATTGCTCCAACAATACTGGTTTGGTTCATCAATTCTTCTTAGTTAAACCTAATATTACTTGTATATTCACTAGTATTGAAATAAATCACATATCTTTAAAATCTCAAATTATTTTTAATTTTTACTCACATTTTTCGAGGTAAACACTATATCTTCTATGAACCTTTTATCATTAAAAACTCAAGAAAAGCATATAGCATCCAATTCTTCACCCTTTTTCGTATCTTTATCGCTACTAATGTATGCATAAAATTATCCTTTAAAACCAAAAAGAAAAATTAAATATTAATGAGAGGAGTAAAATATATTAAGCTAAATATTTTTAAGCTTTATATTGGGGTATGGATATTTATAGAATTGTTTCTTGTTAAGAAGATTATAGGAACTTATGTAATATTTTTCCCGAGGTCTCCTTGGTCTTCTTTTCCTAATTTCAATTTTTATTTTGGTTTTGTTTCTTTTAAATATACTACTCCCTTTGATTCATAGTAACTAACCACTTTACTTTTTCATTTTAGTTCAAAATAAATGTTTAGTTAGGTAATTAAGAAGAAAAAAAACCTTTTTTTACTCTTTTATTCTTATGTACATATTCCTAAAATGTTTCTCACTCCTCACTATTACTATGTGACAAATATTTTATAAGGGTAGTTTAGTTATACTAGGTATTTTTGTATATGATCTAAAATTTTCTTAATGGGCGTAGTAAAAGAAAACTGGTCACTTATTGTGAACTGAAGGAAATATTAAAGAACAAATTTTGGGAAAAAAGTGGCATAGAACATTTTTGTCAATTTTTCTCAAAAGATGTCTGTGTGCTTTTTTTTTTCCTGTTAGAAAGATCTACCTCCCTCTCTCTCTCTCTCTATATATATATATATACATATATATATATATACATATATATATATATATACATATACATATATATATATATATATACATATATATATATATATTGTCTCTCTATCTCTCTCTATTACAATATGTTGCAAAGGAACAAATGCCCAAAAGCGAAGATCTATACAGCATCAACAAGTATTCGGATCATAAAATGTATACCAAAATTGTTACCTTTATATAAAATGTATAAACCCTATGATTTATATTGATTATGCCCGCTAGATGTTCATGTTAATCTTACCTTTGAATAAATATAGAATCTTGCACTTTAATGGTAGCTAGGAATCAGCAAATAAAGCCATATGAGTTGAAATATATGGGGGATCAGATTTGTTTTTTTGCTGTGTTGGTACGAGTTTAAGCAACTCTATTATATATATGATACATAGTACAACAATCAAAATTCACAAGAACTATAGAATTGAAAAACATGCTAGAGGATTTTATATTTGTCTTGTTTATAATTTATGTTTTTGAGTTCACTCGATTATTTTTAATCAAAAGAAAAAGAAATATTGGTTAAAACTTACGGACATGAAGCTAATTATTCTTTTTAATTAGATATTATTTTTCGACCTTAAGTTTGGGCACCGCTCAGCACGAGCTTACCTGGACTAGTAAGTCAATATTTAAATGTATCATGGCAAAGAAGAACATCTTTACTCTTTAAACAATAATAGTATAACATAGAGTGAATAGAGAGAATAAATACAAAGAAAATATATGTTGATGCTCTTATTCATCCTGTCAACAATAAAAAAGAAGGATATTACTGAACACACAATGTAGAAATAGCCACCATGAACATTCTTCATATATATTCCTAATTTTTGTAGTACTTAATTAGTTGAGAGGACAATCTCAAAACTCAGCACCTCCAAGATATCCTTAATAACCACCACCAGAAAATCTACCATATCCTCCTCATGGATAACCTCCATAATATCCACCGCCAATACCACCAGGGTATCCACGGTATCCACCAATTCCGCCTCCTCCAAATCCTGGAACTCCGCCTCCTCCTAATCCTGGAATCCCGCCTCCTCCGAATCCTGTAAATCCACCTCTTCCTCTTCCTGGAATCACGCCTCCTCCGAATCCTGGAATCACGCCTCCTCCGAATCCTGGAAATCCGCCTCCTCCGAATCCTGGAACTCCCCCTATTCCAAATCCTAGAACTCCGCCTCCGATTGTTATAAGTTTTGCGTCATTTTCCTCATTTGTATTCTCAAATACGTTCGCTGCACGCACCAATAATCAAACATATGTAAGTTTAGGTAGGTCGATAGTTCAATTTTTTCATTTTAATTAGCTTAGTGTAGTGGTTAAGGATTGAAGTAAATGCAAAATAAACCAAGTCCAATAACAGAAAATGATTTCTACATGAAAAATATTTTCTTGAAAAATTACTTTTGTCGTACAAAAATAAATTTAAGTGAAAATGTCTTAACAGGAAAGAAGCATACCGTTGGAGCTGCCAGCAACCTCCCTAGCTGCAACCTCTGATGTTATTACAAAAATAGCCAAAGAAATGGCTAGAACCATAAAGATCTTTGATCCCATAATTTCTTTTCTTGCTTGAGGCAACTAATGAAAATTTCTCCTCTATTTATAGTATAATCGTATGAATATTTTGGGGGGAAATATTGAAGATTGTATTAGTGGACTACGTACCGGACTAATTATTAATTAGGTTGGCTGCTAATAACTAGATTGTTTATAATCGACTTATTTATAAAGCTAGCACCTATATATAGCGTGCTTAATTTCTCTTGAATTTATTGCATTTCCTATAAGGGCAATTTATATGATCTGGTTCAGAATTGATTATGTCATTCTGTTTGCGTTTTGTAGTTTGGTTATTTTTCTGCATTAATTAAAGGTCATCAGTTACTAGTAGAAATATTATCTTAATTAAGGTTGTTTTTCTTTCAAACAGTATTACTGACAGCAAACTATATTTATAGTCTTACTGAAAAAAATGCAGAAGAAAAATTAAAGAACGAGAAATGCACATGTTGAAAATAATATGAAAGGGTATATATGAGGTACTTGATTTTAAGAGTGAATTGAGAAATTTTCCGTAAAGAAAAACTGTATCTAGAAAAACTAAAATTGATGAGATTAGAATAAAAATAAAATGTAAACATGATGACGTTAAAATTGAGAGAATGTAATACACAATTCTTTTAAGCTCCGAGGCACGCCCAATAGATTTGTGGTACTAGTTACTCCCTTCGTTTATTTTTACTTGTCTTGTTTCGTTTTTCGAGAATCAGTATATATAAACTTTGACCAATGTTTTATCATATATTTTTTATACCATATTGATATGAGAAATTATAAATTATAGTGTTTTTCGTATAATTTTCGAATATGTAAATTTTAAGTTTAAAATATTAAGAAAATTTAATTCAATTTTGCTTCAAAAATTATTCAAATTGACTCTCGAAAATAGAAATGAAACAAGTAAAAGTGAACGGAGGGAATATATATTTTTGCTTTTATAACCATGGTTTTCGGGTTTGCTTTTGCGTATCTTAAGTAAATGAGGTTTTCAAGGTCTCAGAAGTACAGAATGAATAAAAAAATAAATGATGACTCTTTGAATAGTCAAATGGCTTGCTTTCGCATACATTAACTAATTTTATAAGGTACCTGCTAATCTCTTAGCCAGAAAATTTCCGGTCCCAACTATATACACTTCTTTATACCAGCTAGCTAATACTACAAAATTTCCAACCACTAAATTAACCCCTTTAAAGATAGCATGTCTAGATTATTACCACAAGTCTATGTTTAGCATGTCTATATTTATCCTGTAGTTGTAATGTAGTTAGAGATTAGTTAGCTTTAAACGTTCTTTAGGAATCTGTTATTTAAGTTATCTCACACTCTACGTGCCTTTGCTATTAAAGGAAACTTAGTGGGCGTTTGGACATAAGAATCGCAAAATTCCAAACAAAAAAAAAGTGAAAAAAAATTTCAATAGAAAATTATATTTGAAAATTAAAGTTGTATTTGGACATGAATATAAATTTGGCTTGTTTTTAATTTTTTTGAGTGATCTGAATGAAAATTTTAAAAAGCAGATTTTAGAATTTTTAAAATTTTCAAAAAATTCCAAAATTCATTTTCAAGCGATAATTGGAAAATATATGAACTAACGCGGAGGGAGACTAAAGATGTATTGGGGAGAGGTTATTAGGCACGGCATGGCTAGGATGCGGATTTTCGAGGATATGTCCCTTGATAGGAAAGTCTGGAGGTCTAGTATCAGGGTAGTAGGATAGGGGCTGTTAGCATTTTTCGCAATACTCTCCCGGGGCTGGTCGGGGTTTTGTGGGGCTCTCCATAGATGGTCTGTCTATTGTTGTGTGCCCTATTGGTAGTTAGTTGTCGTTGCTATTGCATGCCATTTTATTTATGGGATGTGGCTAAATAAATATTTGTGGATGCCCTTTTGCTTCTGTTTTGTGTTTACCTTTCCTTTTGCATGTCATGTTATTTATGGTCTATGTTTACATAATTATGTATTGATTCTTGCTGGAGTTACTAATTTTCTTTTGTCTTTGTTTTTCCTTTCCTTTTCCTAAGTCGAGGTTCTATTGGAAACAGACTCTCTGCCCTTTCGGATGAGCGTAAGGCATGCGTACATATTACCCTCCCATACCCCATAGGTACTACACTAGATAGATGTTGTTGATATAAACTAACGCGGATTTCAAAAAATAAGTAAAAGAAATTCGGAAAAGAAAGAATTTTTCTTATTTCCAAACAGGCTCTTAATTTCATTCCCGTAATTTTGCCACCAAAGCGTCCATATAATGTTTTAATAAAAAGTAGAAGAATTTAAATATATATATATATATATATATATATATATATATATATATATATATATATATATATTATGACGACCCAATCTGTCGTCCTATGTGTTCCTGCTCCGTTTTCCTCTTATTTTGTTGCTTCACATTTCAGTATCAGTATTAGAGTCGATTGGGTGTAATTGAATTGGTTTTGATTGAAAATAAGGCACTTGGCCTCTTAGAAGGAAGCTTGTTTCGGAAAAGTCAACCGGAAGTTGACATGTGAGTTAGAAGACTCGGATGTGATTTCCAATGTTTCGTTTAGCTTCGGGAGATGATTTGTGACTTAGGAGAGCGATCGAAATTGAATTTGGAGGTCCAGTGTAGGATTAGGCTTGAATTGGTGAAGTTTGAATTTTGGCGCATTCCGGTTGATAGATGAGATTTTGATCCGAGAGTGGGAATGGAATTTCGAGAGTTGCAGTAGCTTCGTTAGGTGTTTTGGATATGTCTGCACATTTTCATTTCATTCGGATGTCGTTTGGTAGGGATTTTTATGGTACGCGCTTTTCGGAAGTTCTTAAGAAATTTAGGCTTTGATTCGAAGAAATTTGGTGGTTTTTTATGTTAATGATAGTTAGGGGTGTTCAAAACCGATCCGAAACCGAAAACCGAACCGAATCGAAGTTTAATGGCTTAATGGTTACGGCTTAACGCCTTAACGGACGGAGAACGGGTTAAATTATTTTTATTAACGGCTTATCGGTTTGGGGGCGGATTATTCAATTTTCTTAACGGATAATCCGTTAACCCGTTAAGAATATTAATATATATGAAGCGTAAGGTGAATTTGTTTGGATGTGAACCTCTGGAACTCATATACATATCAGTAAACTCGACCATGCGGGTCACCTGTTTCTTGGGGCGATCTCTATTATTCTGTTCTAACCCCATTCACATTCAGTGGCAAATTAGCAACCTGAATACCAATTTCACATGTGTTCCTATTAGTTTGTTATATCCAAATCCAAGCCCTGTATTATTTCCACAAAAAGAGATGGTTGCCGTTCTAGCTTCTTAGCTTTTTATAAGAAATTTTTGTGCGTTGCTTTTTTTTCTTTTCTTTTGCTTAGCAATTCTCAAAATCCGCCACCTGCTCATTTTGAAAAGGAGGAAAGGGTTATGATGTGTTTTTTTAGGTGTTGCAAACTGTGCAGCTTCTCTCACAACTCCAACTCGAACTAAGTACTGGACATTGGACAATATAGTGTGCGGACAGCACATATTTGAGTCCTTAGGTATTAAACCAATAAATCGCCCGGTAATCGCCCGATAAGAGCTAACCCGATACCAATCCGCCCGATATCTTATCGGGTGGCTAACGGATGAATACATTTAAAAGCCGATAACCGTTAAGCCAAACCGTTAACAGTAAACAGCCGCCCAATCCGCCCGATGAACACCCCTAATGATAGTGTTCTTACGACTCGAGCAAGTTTTAATAAGGTAAAAGGTCATGTTAGTGCTTTTGATTGAGGTCCCGAGGGCCTCCGGGTGATTCTGGATGGTTAAACGAGAATTTTCGTAGTTTGCTTCAGGTTTGGGATTCTGTCTTCTAGTATTTCCGTGTTTGCGGACGAAGGGCCGCTTAATCGGTGTCCGCTGAAGCGGAATATGAGTCGCGGAAGAGACCAAGGGAAAAAGGCTGGGACCGCTGAAGCGGACAGGTGACCGCGTAAGCGGTAGCTGCGGAAGCGGTCAAGGACCGCAGAAGCGGTCGCTAAAGATTCAAGTCAGACCGCTGAAGCGGTCAATGGGACGCGTAAGCGGAAGTCGCGTAGGCGGTAAGAGGACCGCTGAAGCGGAAAGAGGTCTGGGCAGAAAGGTTTAATTGGAACTTTTCATCCACGAGGGTTATGCTTTTTCCTCCATTTATTAGCGAGCATTGAGAGCTTTGGGGCGATTTTTAAGAGGGATTCAAGGAGGAATGATTAGAGGCAAGTTCCCCGCCTTAAATACACGAGATTATGATAAAATTAGCATGGAAATTGACTGAAATTCATTAAAAAGGGGCTAAAGCTAGGGCTTGAGTTTTGATATTTCAAATTGGAATTTTGTAGGTCATTTGAACTCGGATTTTGAAGTTCTTGATATATGTGGATTCGTGGAGAGATGAGGAATCCGGTAATGTGAGTTTTGTCATTTTTCGAGGAGCGGGTTTGGGGCTCGGATTTTTCTAGTTTCCAGATTATTGATATTTCTCCATTGTTTTCGAGTGGGTGTTGTTCCATCGACATGTTGTGATGTATTTTCTCTATTTTTGTTTAGATTCGACGCGCGAGTAAGCTGATTAGGGGTAAAGGCGTCGTGATCTTGAGTTTTCGCCGGTTCCAGGTGAGTTATGTTTGGGAATGATATCCTGGGGGTATGAAACCCCGGATTTACCCATCGTAGTGCTGTATTGTGCTGACTTGCACGCTGGACCTGAGCGTGGGGTAGAGCATCATTGGGATTGTGACTTGGTCCGTCCCGGTTATTGGTTTTAACCGCCAAATTGTAAATATTTTTTTGTTATCATTATGACTTGGGCTCATTGCCATACTTGGGGCTTATTGCCGATTATTTGAAACCCCGGTATATCACATTGTGATGCTATATGAGGTGAGGCACGCACTCCATGGCTAGTCTGGGGTCATATATGTGGGAAATTGTGACCCGTTCAATCAGAGGGATGAATTATACTATATTGGCGATTGCTTCGCACCCTATATTTATGTTATATCGGCTTGATGCCATGTTTGTGGCCTCTTGCCAACTTGTAGAATCCTTTAGGGATTGATATTTAAGAGTTAGCATGATTTTCATACTATTTGAATTCAATCGAGGGTTTTTAACACTAGTTTTGCAAATTCAGCCATAATTCTATGTTTTGAAAACACAAATGATTCTTAAATGATATTTCGGGCTGACAATCATTATCTCACTATTTTATGGAGAGTATACTATTTCTTGGAACCGTGGTAACTATTTGCACCGTATATTGAAATGAAAACGGTTGTAAATATGGCACCGTGTATTGTAATGGAAACGGTGGTAACTATTGGCACTGTATGATATTGCGCTTTGGATGAAGGAGCCCCTCTGGAGTCTGTACACACCCCAGTGAGCACCGTCGACGTTAGATCATATGCATGGTTGGCTTGGGCTGTATGTCGCAGCGTATTCGTGTGCATTGCATCGCATTCGTTTATTTACTCCTGGTTGTACTACGTGGCATGACATTCAGCACTCATATACCATTGGCATACACACTGATACTTTCCTTATTCACCAGATACCCCGGTGTTATATGTTAAGGAGTGCTAAGCCCTAGAGGCTTAGGTTGTATGTTTTGAGTTGAGAATGAGCCCGCGGGGCTGATACTGTACTGAGAGGTTGATACTTAGCCCAAGGGGCAGGTTTCTGATTAATTCCTACTTGCTGAAATTAACTTTGCATAGGTCGAAAAAGCATACTTTCAAAGGAGATTTTGAACTTATTTTGAGATTTTCTAAAGGGATTCTTCACTGTATTTCCATTTTTCCCAAAAAGGGTTGTTCTGTCTTTTATAGCAGTTTGGTGTGCTCATACATGTTTTGTTATCGCTCAAATATTATTCTCTTATTACCACTGAGATGGAACTACTCACTTCACTCCCTGCACCTTGCGTTCATTTGAAGGTATTGTTCACCCGGTAGCGGGTCATTAGAAGGATCGAAGGCCATATTCTGGTAGTTTAGAAAGGTTACCGCCAGTGTTCGCGGCACTGCATTTCCAACTTTGAGTTCTAGTTTTGCCTTATATATATATATTTTGTTGGCCCAACAGTAGTGTCCGTACTCATTAGATGCTCGTGAATTGTGACACTCCGACCGGGTTGTATTGGAATAAAATTTCATAGTTAAAGGCTATTAAGAAGTATTTCTATTTATTTATATTTAACAGGTGTTTAAAGAGAATTTGGGATTGTTGACGGCCTTGTATTCATGAGAGGCGTCATCACGGTCGGTTATTTTTGTAAAGATACTAGTTGGCTGACTGAGAGCATTTGATTTCATGGTTTTCGTTAACGAGGGAAATGAATTGCGGTACTAGCTATATTAATCACCTTATTTAACTAGTCTAACCAAAGACAACATTTTCTAACTATATACCATTCGTTTTCTACAGACAAAATTATAGAGTTGAAGATAAACCTAATTTAAGTAGTATGCCTAACTCGTGCAGGTGAAAATGGGTTGAATTTTCGTTTGGTTGACTTGATCCAATTGCCAGTTGGATCAAGAATAATCAAGAGATTCAAAATTGTCTAACTTTGAAAGAATTTAAACTACTATACATTAATTTTGGCGTTCTTTCAAAAAGCAAAATAAAATAATAACGAAAAAGTGACAATGTATTGTCGCTGTGAAAATAATAAAAAAAAATACACAATTTGTATATATTTTTTTTGTGTATTATATATGTATGAGGCAAAATTCGGTTCGCCTCGCCACTATTTAAGCAAGCACGTCCCTCATAACAAGGCCGCCCTCAAACCCTCGTCAGCCAGGTAAGGACGGCCCGACCAAGGACATCCAGATCAACTAAGTCGAGAAACGACACCATTTTAGGCCTGGTTTCTTCCGTACGAGGAAGCCACCAACTTTTACACTTTTCTTTTTGTATATTTCAAGAAAAGACCTCCTAATACATAAAGGAGACCTTCACCCTGTAAGGAGGCAGATTGATTATTCTAAATATACCATCTCTCTACTTTCTCTCTCTATTGTTATCAAGCACACATCTGTACATCTCTCTACCTCTTTATGATATGGAAGCTCTCTATTGTTTTTTGTATTTTCATATCTTCCACGATCTTAGTGAAATAATCTCTTGTAGGACTTATTATACTTGATTACGATTTACCCTTATATCTCTTTAATTGTTTTAAGCTTATAAAGTGTGTATATGTTTTGAGCAAAACAATGTATATTTTGTACAATATATATAAAAATTATATAAATTTTATATTTTTTTTTACTACAACATATAAATAGCCCTAAATAAGGGGGGGGGGGGGGGTTAGATCATGTTCTGTAAGTTAGATTGACTTTTATTTCTCACATCTTGAGGCATCCAGTTGTTACCCAATCATACGTTTGGCAAATTGAGTCATTAGCCGTTTACTAATTTGGCCCCTTTAGTCAAGATGGACCTAATTAACCAGCCACTTGCACAAACAGCTTGTTTAAATGGTTGTAACTATTTATATGTTGTATTGTATTATATATTATTTTAAAAATATTATTTATTTTGATTATTATATAAATTTTATTGCATCGTATTGTTAAATTTGTCGTTATATAACGATAAAAAATGTCACTTTTATCATGTCGTTACCACTTTTTTTTCTCTCTTATCTTGCCGTTTCTTATTATTGAATAATCATATTTTATCTTTTACCTTACCTTTGTATATAATGATTTTGCCTCATACATTTTTTGTAATAATATTCAAAGTTTATTCTTTATATTGTTAGTATATGACATTATGAGACGACGTCAAACAAGACTAACTATCCAAAGTATTATATATATCAAAACGATACATTACTATATAATACAACACTATACGATACATTATGAAACGATATATAACAACCATGTAAACAACTTTATTAGAACTGTTTATCCTTTAACCTAGCTAGATTGTGGCATGCATTGCACGTACGTAGTCAAATCATATAGCGATGAATCTTTAGATAGTGCTACGAAAACTTTAGCAAGCATTTTAAAGTAATTGTCAAAAATTGTTTTGGCAGAGCAAGTATCTGAATAAATTAGAATATACAGTTTAGTAATTACCAATATTTTAATTTTTAAAAGTTGGAGAAAGTTATATATAAATAAAATCATGTCAAATATTTTAAATTTAGGATCTCTTGATTGCTTTGATACTATGTCGAATTGTGTAACAATCTCATTTAAACACTTGAAGTATTATAGAGAGTACACGTATAATACCTTAATTATAATTATGTCTCAACAATTACACTCAAATATATAGATGAACAGAACTGGCAAATGAAAAGATACATAGTTATTCATACTCAAAACAACAAAACAATTACTAAAACGCATAATATATAGCCACCATTGAATCTTCATAATCCTTAGTAATTAGTTGTGAGGCTTAGCTTCAGCGAATTTTTCCATGGCTTCACCTTTGTTGTAGCAGCACCTTCTGCAGCCATAGTAATCGCGGAGGCCGCAGCAACCATAACGGCAATATTCTCTTGCATAACCTCCACGTCCACGTCCACCACTAGGGCACCCACCATACCTGCCTCCAGGGTACTCTCGGTACCCACCTCCGGGGTACCCTCGGTACCCACCTCCAGGGTATCCTCCATATCCTCCTCCTGGATATTTGGCACCATTTACATAATTTTTCTTCTCGGATTTCTTTGCTGCAAAAATAATCACACGTTTGCATGTTAGGTGAATAGTCACTGTGTGGTTAGAGGTTCCATCTAAAATTTAAGTTTGATGGACTAATGCGCTCATAATATTATCCTTCAAAGTGTAATATTTGTCGAAGTTTAAAAATTTTATATATACGCTTATGTTCCAAGTTAAAAGTACTAAATTCAAATGAACTTGATAATTACGCTCCATCTGACTCGTTGACTTTGATCTTCTATTTCTTTTTAAATTCTTTCTAAAAGAAGATAAGCGCAGTCCAATACACAAAGTATTCTGAAAGGTCTAGGGAACAACCGATGTAGTTAATAATATAAGTATTTCATTTGATCCAGAAGGCTAATGCAGAATTTGGAGTAAGTGAGTTTTAACAACAAAAAATGATGTACAATCACTCAGAATTTAAAAGAAAAAAAGGCCAAGGTATTTTACATTTTTATATTATCATCAAGATTTAAAAGGAAGTAGGCTTACTGATTTCCAAAGAATTGGTGGAGCTCTCAGCCAACTCTGTAGCTACGACCTCTGAGGTTAAAAACAGAAAAATAGCCAAAGCAAAGCTTAGAACTATAAATTCCTTAACTCCCATTTTCTTTTACTTAAAAACTTAATAAGTACGGCTTTAATTGTGATAATTTAAAGCAAAGAGAGTTGAGGAAACTAATGAATAATTTTGCATCTATTTATAGCATGATCTAAACGCGGAAAAAGCAAAGATTTGAAGATTATATTAATGGATTATCGGCCTAGTTATCAAGTAGGTGGGTGGATATAGGGGCGGTAAATGAGCGGGTTAGGCTGGATTTGGACATGTCAAAATGAATTGTATTACTAAAATGAAGTTAAAATGGTACGGGCTAGCCAACTTTCTGACTAATCATTCAAAATTAGCCAATGTTATCCAAGTCATTAAAAAATAGCTTCTATTTTGCTCCAAAAGAGATCGCTCCAGCATAAATATACTGAAGTTCGGTGCACCTGTATATGAAATTCCAGCATATTATGTTGGATCGATTTACTTTGCTGGCTTTAGTATAATATACGGGAGTTCCAATATACTTTGCTCGAACTCCAGTATACTTTGCTGGATCCAGTATAATATACCGGAACACCAGTATACTTTGCTGTAACTCCAGTATATTTTACTGGAGTTCTAACAAAGTATACGGGAACTCCAAACTCTAATATAATATACTGGAGTTTCACTATATTATGTCGGAACTCCAGTATATTGTAGAGTATTTTTCCAATTTTGAATGATGTTTTCGCTCAGATTTATCTTTTGCATGAAAAGTGACTAAATTTTGTTGACTTTTTAAACTATGGCTATTTTTGAATGACCACTTGTAAATCCGGCTATTTTTGAATTTCTCCCATAAATGAGTCATTGTACCCAGCCCAAAGTCTACTTGAGCTGAGATGAGATGAGTTAAGATTAGTTAGACAACGAGTCATCGTCCAATCTGCCCAACTTATATAGACGGTCCAATCATAAAGTACAAATTTAAAGTACTTTTTCATTTTGGATAACTATTACATTTTAAATAGACAATGCATTTATGATAGAGAAATAACATACTCTTTCCGTTCACTTTTACTTATTCACTATTGACTTTGCACATTTTTTATGAAATAATAAATAAAGTGTTATTACCATGATACTTGTATTAATTGGTGTATAGTCTTAACATATTTGGAATATAATCTGGAATGAGTAATTAACGTTGAGGACAAAACAGAAAAAATAAATTACTTTTTTCCTTGATATGCAAAAGTGGACAAATAAAATTAAAAATCTATTTTTAGTATAGTAAACATGTAAAGTAAAAGTAGGGAGTATATTATATGCTCTTTGTATTTGCTATATTTGATGTTTTTTGTAAATGAGCACATCTATTTTTCTTTATATATTTATTTTCATTAGGGGAAAGAGAAACCCACTATTTACATAAGTGTAATCTACCATGTCGAGTTATATGATATTTCACATAAAAGGAAATTGAAAGAATAAAAATCTTAATCTAATTTAGTCACGATCCAAAATTTTCACCATCAGGATCAGCGCTTAACATTTCACATACTAGGAAAATAAACGTTACAGAATCACATATCCAATTCTAATATATTTCAGTAATTTACAACAAACAAGCTATAACGAGTTAAAATTAATGCGAAATTTTATATCAGCCTCAATATATGTACTACTACACGGATCTGGAGTCACAATTCACGAGCATTCTAAGATTTACATGTAAAAGACTGAAAGAAATACAACTATTTGAATGAAAGAAACCATAAAACAAGAGAGATAGATGGGGACTTCAAGGTCTATGGACGCGGATAGATCTACCTTGAGTCTCTAGTAGTCCGGTGCGAGCTGCTATGCCTCTCGATCAACTGGAGAAATACAAAAATTTGCACAGGAAGTGTAGATTGCAATATTAGTACAACTGGCCCATGTAACGATAAGTTTCAAGCCTAACCTCAACGAAGTGATGACGAGGCTAAGACAAGATACCCATAAATAAACCTGTGCAATTTAGCAGTATATGTACTAATAACAACAATGAAAGAAAGAGGCGAGTAATATTGGGAGGGGGGCATGCCGGGGAGATCACAAGATAAAGAATAACAGTAGTTGTAAGAACTTAATCAACCGATATACCTTAAACGAATAAAGAAGTAAGCCCAGCAAAAGAAAATGCACATCACCACCCTTCATTCTTTTACTCTCAACCTCATCATATGAATTAATAAAGAAGGCACGGCATCACCTTTCGTGCATTAATTCTCTCATAACATGGCATGATATTATTCTTCGTGCATTAATACTCACAATAGGTCACGACATTACCCTTCGTGCATTAACACACACAAAATATGGTACGACATCACCATTCGTGCATTAACACTTTCCTTCACCAAAATAATTAAGAAGCACAACAGGAGATTAAAATAACAAGAACAAGTCTTACTTCAACATTAGGTTCCACAATACCAACCTCAACTTTGAGTCAATACTCAATCAATACCTAAGTCCGTAAACATGATATGAATGATCAACATAACGACTAACTAATTTAAGCATGGATAATATGATCAATGAAAGCAAAAATTACAAGAATAAGACTCGCCTAAATGCTATAACCCGATAACTACGCATAGGTACTCGTCATCTCACCTATACGTTGTACCCAATATTCAAACATGAAGCAAATAGGTTAATAAGAACTGATCCATCAAGCCAAGGTTAACCACGACACTTACCTTGCTCCAACAACCAAACTTAAATACAAACCATTTCTTTGTCCTTCAAACAAGCCTCCAGGCCAATAGAATCTAGAAATTTACAAATCAAACGATTTAAATTAAGCCTTAGGAACTACCAATGATTGTAAAGAATTCAAGTTAGGCCATTACTGAAAAAGTCAATAAAAATCAACACCGAGCCCGCTTGAAACAAACTCAAAATTCAGACCAAAATCCGACTACCCATTCACTCTTGAGCTTGATTATGTAATTTATTTTGGAATCCGACCTCAATTTGAGGTAGTTATAAAATTCCTAGTTTCAGCCCAAACCTCCAAATTCCAGCATGAAAGCCTTAGATTTTAGGTTGAAATCTTGTAAAATGTAAGTGAAAGATTGAATGAAACTAGTTTAGAATCACTTATCAGGGATTTGGCGAAGAAAATTTCTTTTGAAAATCGCCTCTAAGGTTTTAGGTCTTGAAATTTGATGAATGGGAGAAAATTTTTGTCTAAGTCATATTCACCTAGCTGCAAATGTCGCAAATTCGACCTAGGCTTCGCAAATGCGAAGCCCGCAAATAACTTCCACATTTTTGTTGCCTTCGAAAATGCGAATAAAATATTCCAAATGCAGAACTTTAGGATCGAAAATGCAACCCATGTCTTGGCAAATGCGAAGAATATTTCGCAAATATTAAACTTGTGTGGCCCAAATTTTCTTTGCATTTGCGATGAGAAGCTCAAAAATGCGAAACCCTCAGAGGTTGCAAATCCGATGCGTAATCTCGCTAATGCGAGACCAGAGGCCTGCAACAAGATTTGATTCACCAGCAACATCTCAAGGTGTAATTTCACTCCATAACGTATTCGAAACTCAAAGTGCACCGTACTCTAAAAACACCATACAAACTAGCTCGCGCGATCATATTGCCAAAATAACACCTCCAACTACGAATTTAGCACCAAATCAAATGAAATTTTCAAGAAAATTCTCGCAAATGCGAGACTAGAGGCCTGCAACAAGATTTGATGCACCAGCAACATCTCAAGGTCTATTTTCACTCCGTAGCGTATTCGAAACCCAAAGTGCACCTTACTAAAAAAACACCATATGAACCAGCTCGCGTGATCAAATTTCCAAAATAACACCTACAACTATGAATTTAGCACCAAATCAAATGAAATTTTCAAGAAAATTTTGAAACTTCTAATTTCTCAACCGGACGTCCGTATCATGTCAAACCAACCCCGTTTTCACAAAATTTCATAGAAAAGTCATAAATGTGATATTGAACATATACGGTGTTCTGAAACCAACACACGGATCTGTTATCCCATTCAAACCTTGGTCAAACATGTCCAATTCATTTTCCTTTAACTATCAAATTTTGACAAAGTCCGATATTTCGGACTAGAGACTTTCAATTTTGTTTCCGGGAATACGCCCATGTCCCAAATTACGATACGGTGCCACTGTCAAAACATGAATTAAAATTTGTTTACCTAAAATATTGGCCAAAGTCTGCCATATAATGCCTCATGGAGAGCCACATGGATGATTAACTGATAGCTATTGTTATAGGCGAACTGTCCATCTGAGGATGAAATATTGTGCTCAACTCAACCAGCGTGCCTAACTCACAATGTACTGCCCTCCAGAAATACAAGATGAATTGTGTACCCCGATAAAAATATATAGACGCAACCACACCATGAAGATGAACGATATCGCGATATAAGTATCAACCAACCACTCTGAAGAATAAGTAACTGCCACAGGAATGAAATGCGCTAACTTTGTCAACCTATGCACAATGACCGAAATTGCATCGAATTTCCCCTGAGTATGTGGGAGTCCAATTACGAAATCCACAGTGATACCCTCCAAATTCCACTCAGGAATCTCTATCCTCTAAACCAAACCATCAGGTCTCTGATGCTCGTACTTTACTTACTGACAGTTTAGATACTGAGCTACATATGCAATTATGTCCTTCTTCATCCTTTTCCACCAATAATGCTATTGCAAGTCCTGATACATCTTAGCGGCATTCATATGAATAGAATACCGAGAACTATGGGCATCTTCTAAAACCAACTCACAAAGTCTATCAACATTCGGTACACAAACATGACCCTGCATCCTCAAAGATCCATCATCTCTATTCGTAACCTTCTTGGCATCACCGTGCTGCACTGTGTCCCTAAGGACAAGCAAATGAGTGTCATAATATTGGCACTCCCTGATGCGCTTCAATAGTGAAGACTAAGCGACCGTACAAGCTAGAACACGACTTGGCTTAGAGACATCCAACCTTATAAATTGATTAGCCAAGGCATGAACATCTAATGCAAGCGGTCTCTCACTAACTGGAATGCACGCAAGGCTGCCCATACTTGCTGACTTTTTACTCAAAGCATCGACCACCATATTGGCCTTCCTGGGATGATACAAGATAGTGATATCCTAGTTTTTCACTAGTTCTAATCACCTCATCTGGCTCAAATTGAGCTCCTTCTGTTTGAAGAAATACTGCAAACTTGGATGATCCATGAATACCTCATTCGACAAGCCATCAAAATAACGCCTCTAAATCTTTAACGCACGAACAATGGCTGCTAGCTCCAATTCGTGGACAGGGTAATTCTTCTCGTCAAACATCAGCTGCCACGACTCATATGCAATCATTTTTCCATCCTGCAACAATACGCCACCAAGCCCAATACGAGATGCATAATAATAAACTGTGAAAGGTCCTGAACTTATGGGCAACACTAACACCGTCACCATAATAAAAATAGCCTGGAGCTTCTGAAAGATTGCATCACACTCGTCTGACCATCTGAAAGGGGCGCCCTTCTGAGTCAAGAGGACTGCTGTATATGAGAACCATTCCAAAAACCAACTCTGTAGCTATCCCAAGAAACTCCAAATCTCTGTAGCTAATATAGGTCTAGGGCAGTTAATAAGTGCCTTAATCTTCTTAGGTTCCACCTGAATAACGTCTGACGACACAACGTGCCTGAATAAAGTGACTGAACTCAATTAAATCTTGCATTTTGGAAATTTAACATATAACTAGTTGTCCCTTCGAGTCTAAAGAACGATCCGAATATGTTTTTCTTGGTCCTCCCGACTGAGGGAGTAGATCAAGATGTATTCAATAAACACAATCACAAAAGAATCCAAATATGGCTTGAACATCAAGTTCATCAAATCCATAAATGATCCTGAGGCATTTATCAGCCCAAATGACATCACCAGAAACTCATAATGCCTAAAATAAGTCCGAAAAGTTGTCTTAGGGACATGAGATGCCCTAATCCTTAAGTGATGGTAGTCGGACCTATAATCGATCTTTGAAAACACCTTGGTACCCTAAAGATAATCAAATAATTAATTAATACTTTGCAATGTATACTTGTTCTTGATGGTGACTTTGTTCAACTGTCGATAATCCATGCACATCCTTATCGATCCATCTATGTTCTTCACAAACAACACATGTGCACCCTAGGGAGACACATTAGGTATAGTAAAGGCCTTATCAAGCAAATCTAGTAACTGCTCCTTCAATTCTTTCAACTCTTTTGGGGCCATTCGGTATGATGGAATAGAAATGAGCAAAGTGCCTGAGGCCAAATCAATATAGAAGTCAATATGTCTGTCGAGTGGCATCCCCAGCAGGTGCATGAAACACCCCTGGAAACTCACGAACAACTGACACTAAATACATGGAAGGAACCTCCGCACTAGAATTGCGAGACATAATCCAAATAAGAAATCTACCCCTTCTCGACCATATACATCTGTCACATAAGAGATAACTCTACTGGTAGAATGGCCAGGAATCCATCTCCACTCTAATCAGGGCAACCCCAGCAACGCAAAGGTCACCATATTGGCGTGACAATCCAATACAGCATGATATGGTGACAATAAATCCATACCTAAAATGACACCAAAATAAACCATATCGAGAAGTAGGATATCTACACGAGTCTGAGGACTATCAATGGTATCCACACACGAATGTTAAATGCAATATAACACGTTAGCATCACCGACAAGGGTGGACACATACACAGGACCGCTCAAAGAATCACAAGGCACAACCAAATATAAAGTAAAATTGGATGACACATAGGTGTAAGTAGACCCTGGATCAAATAGAATCTAGAGATTTACCAATCAAACGATTCAAATTAAGCCTTAGGAACTACCCATGATTGCAAAGAATTCAATTTAGGCTATTATTGAAAAGGTCAACACCCGAACCCGTTTGCTCTAAACCCGATTACACATTCACCCTGAGCGAGTCGTGTAATTTGTTTTTGGGTCCAAACTTAATTTGAGGTTAAATCCATAATTTATTAAATCGCTAGTTTCTATAAAAAAAACCTCAAATTTCACTATTAAAACCATAGATTTTAGGTTGAAATATTGTAAAATGTATTGAAAGATTGAAAGAAACTAGCTTACAATCACTTAGAAATTATTTGGGGAAGAAATGTTCTTTGGATAATCGCCTCTATGGTTTTAGGTTTTGAAAATCTTAAGAATGGGAGAAAAATCCCGTGTAAGTCATATTTTACAATCTGTAGATGTTGCAAATGCGAGAAAAGCTTCGCAAATGTGAATTTTCCACTCTTCTGCTGCTTTCGCAAATGCAAACAAAATCTTCAAAAATGCAGAACTTGAGGATCGCAAATGCGACCCATGTCATCGCGAATGGTAAGAATCCCCTTCCCCGTCTCACTTCACAAATGCAAAGAATATTTCGCAAATGTGAAACCAGTGTGTCCCTGTTTCTCTTCGCATTTGCGATGAGAAGCTTACAAATGCGATGCCTGATCTTGTAAATGTAAGATCAAAGTCCTGCAAAAAGATCTGATACATTAGCAACTTCTCAAGGTCAAATTTCACTCCGTAGCCTATCCGAAACTCACCCGAGCCCTCACGACTCTAAACCAAAAATGCATATTAGTCTAAAAACATCATAAAAACTTTCTCTCACTATTAAATAGCCAAAATCAAACCTAGAAATACGAATTTAGCAAAAAATCAAATGAAATTTTCAAGAAAACTTTGAAACTTCTAATTTCTCAACCGCACGTCCGAATCACGTCAAAACAACTCTTTTTCTCACCAAATTTCACACACAAATCATAAATGTGATATTAAACCTATACCAGATTCCGAAAACAATATACTGACCCATTATCCCAAAAGTCAAACCTTGGTCAAACATTTCATATTCATTTAGCCTTTAACTATCAAATTTTGACAAAAGTCCAATATCTCGGGCTAAAGACTCCCTATTTCTATTTCAGGCATATGCCCCTATACAAAATCATGATACGTATCCACCGGGACTGCTAAAATATGAATCCAGGTCCGTTTATAGAAAATATTGACGGAAGTTGACTAAACTGAAGTTTTAGGCAAAGTTTTCATATTTTTTATCAACGTTTAACATAAAAAGCTTTCAGAAAATAAGCCTAGAATGCGCAAGAAAATCGAGGAGGTAAGATGACCTTGCGGTTCATCAAAAATTCAAATAATTGTTTCAGGATTTTGGATGAATGATAAAGCTTCATTTTTGCTTAGCTAGTTTAAAGTACTTATTTTACTTTCAAGTAAAATGAATTTGATTTTTAAATGAGTATAAGAAATTTGCAAAACTATTCCCGATACTATGGCGATTTAAAAATATATATTAGGGCTTGTCAAATAAACTTGGAATATTCTGATCGAGACTCTCGTAATAGTCTAATCTTAAAGACATTCACGTTGCAAATTGTTGCGTTTTTATTAAGGAGTGTGAATGCAAATGAAAGAGGCACCTCTTGTGTTTGACCAAAAATATATTGACACCTTTTCAATTAAATAAATAGAGAGGTGTAAATTTTAGTCAAATGTAATAAACTCCAGATCTATAAACTAATCAAAAGATAATGCATAAGATGAGATAGAGATAATAAATATTACTGATACTTTTTATTTTGTCTCCCATTATTCAATGGAGGAAACCTTTTTAAATATTCTCTTGGAGATTCCTTACTTCTTCCTTTTACAATGAAGGTTACAGAGGAGAGGAAAGAGAGAGAGAGAGGGAATCCCCCCCTTCCAGAAGGTTTTTTCCATATATATAGTTGTGGAATCTTTTCTATGTGATTGGTTTGCTACTCTTTCATACTACATCCACCTCTGTCAAACCTTCAAGTTTTTTTTACTCGGCGGGTATAATGAGTGCGGGATTTGGAATAAACCATGTCATTTTTTGCTTCCTCGCCGCTTGGACGAGATGTCCGTTGGATCGATCGTAGTAGTCAAATTTTGACCAATACAGTTCGTCCCTCCGTCTGCTCGGGTTGTCCCTTATCGGGCATACCAGATGGCCTAATATTGTTACATATCTAAGAGAAAACTAACTACCTACCCCTTGAGTTTAATCTTTAGGTTTAAGTGAGGTAATGACTCCCTTTCGTTATCCTTGGATCGTTGCGGCTGTTTCGGTACCAAAACATTATTTGGGTTTGAAACGTTATTCGTGGTTACCGCTATTACGAAAAACGTTCCCAGGGAATTGAAATATTTAGTTCCCTATCAGATTCAATTGGCGACACTTGGATTTCGTGCTTGGGGGATTTATATCTCTTATAAATAGAAGAATACATCATTGAGTTGGCACACTTCATTAATTTTTACTCTAATGAACTTTGAGAATATTATTTCCTCCTGATACTTTGAATTTTTTATTTGAAAACTTACATGTTTCCTTTTCTCTATCCATTTGCTTTCCCAAATTGACACAAAGGCTAGTGATTCTTCGTGCGCTGACCTCCCTGTCACAATTTTGGTGCCAGAGAGAGATGTTCTGGCCACCGGAGAAGCAGAAGTGGTAGAGGATGAGAAGGTCACTGTCATGACCCCAAACCCAATCGTGATGGCGCCCAGCACATTGCTAGGCAAGCCTGACCAATTACACTCACATTCCGAGCTTCAAGCTCACATCCTTTATTCACAAATCATTCGCAACGAAGAGATATCCAAAATTTTAGCAATTATATAGAAAATATCCCAATCAACCAGTAAATAACATCCTACCGCTGATCCGGGGGTCACGAGTCAAGAGCCTCTACTAGAATTGCGTAATAACACTAAAATATCTCATAATATGAGTACGCGGAAAGAACAAAATAAAGATAATAATGGAGGAGTAGGGTCTTGCGGACGCCAGGCAGCTACTTCGACAAGCTCCGTAGAATACTCTGATAAACAACTAGAAGATCAACTCTTCCCCGCGGTACCTAGATCTGCACACAATGTGCAGGGAGTAAAGTGAGTACTTCCAACTCAGTGGTGATAGACTTGTATAATAATATGAAAGGCCAGAAATCCCAATATACTACACAATATAGCTATAACAAAGTTTCTATTCTCTTTTAACAGTGTAAATCTCATAAACCAGTAACAGGTAGAGCGGATAAGTATAAATGCATAAATGCATTGTAAAATGCACATGAAATCTATGGCGCGTAGCCCCCATTTAGGTGCCCACGCTCACTGTGGGGGTTCAGACTCCGGAGGGGCTCCTACAGCCCAAGCGCAATATGATAGAATAATATGTTGTAGCGCACAGCCCGGTCCATCGGTCCGGCTATTTGCAATGCAAGCCTCACAGGCACAAGTAACTTACAATTTTTAGTTTTGTTTATCAGTAATTGTAGATTAGGTGTTCAAAACCTCAGAATTTTCCAAATCATGTTTAAATAGTGTTCTAATGCAGGACTGATATCATGAAAACATGCTATAATTCATAGAAATAGTGATAACGATCCTCACGTGATCCAAATAACAAGCACACAGCCCAAATATATCCATTACCATCCAAGTAGGAGGTTTACCGGCTCATTTATAGCCAACAACACAGTACAATGCCACTCTGTCGGACTAAGCCATAGTACCCAATCATAATCGACCCCGCAATCACACTAGAGTACGTGTCTCACCTCAATACAACGTCACAGTGTGATATACCGGGGTTTCGAACCCCCAGGTCATCATCCACATATATTACTCACCTCGAATCGGCTCCGAGACTAGTCTGCTATGCCTTTCCCTCGAGAATGAACCTCCAAGGATGCCAAATATGATCAAAACCAATAGTAATACGTCACAATACACTAATAAAACATAACCTAATCGAAACAACTCGAAATACACCCAAAACACGAAGTTGGCAAAACCCGAGCCTCGGGCCCAGTTCTCAAAAAATTACTAAATTCACATTTTCGGAATCCTCGTCTCGCCACGAGTCCATACATATGAAGCTTATCAAAATCGGAGTCCAATAGCCCCTTCAAAATTTCAAATTTTTTATACTAAAAACCAAACCCTAATTTCTCCAATTTCCACCCTAATTTCAGAGATTTAGATGGTGATTCTTCCATAAATCATGTAATTAGCTCATAAAACTTACCTGAAGTCGAAACCTAGGTGAAATCGTCTTACTCCCTCTTCCAATAGCTCCAAAATATGCTCAACAATGGTGGAAAATGATATTTGTTTGCAGATGATATGTTATAAAACCCTTATGTCCGCCTAGGCATTTCTTCTACGCGATTGCATCACCTCACCTGCGATCGCATAGCTTCTGAGTCCAACACTACGCGATCACATACCATACCTCGCGATTGCACTGCACAAAACCCCCTCAGAAAATCCCAAGTCCATTTCTCTACGCGATCGCATAAGACCGCCTGTGATCACATAGAACAAGATTCCTAACTTATGCGATCGCATACCCCTGACCGCGATCGCATTGAACAAATTTCTGAGCCTCCCCAAACTTTCTACGCGATCGCAGTATCAATCATGCGATCACATAGAGCAACCGTCTGCAACACTTATGACAGCAAAAAATCTTATCCCTGGCCAACCAAGAATGATCCGTTTGAACTTCCGAAATCACCCTGGGGCCCTCGGGACCCCAACCAAGAATACCAACCTGCTCCAAAACATCATACGAACTTGTTCCAATCATAAAAACATGATCCTAAACACAAAAATAATCAAATCGTGACGGATTCAAACCTAAGTTTTAACTATAACCTCCGAAACTAACATTCGATAAAAAATCCGAGTAAACGACGTCCGCCTGACTTGAGAATTTGCAGACTTATCCAAAATCACCTAACGAAGCTACAACAACTCTCGGAATTCCATTTCGACCACCGGATCAAAATCTGACCTACCAATCGGAATTCGCCGAAATTCAAACATAGCCAATTCAAGCCTAATTCTCTACAGGACCTCCAAATTTAGTTCCGTCTTTACTCCCAAGTCATAAATCACCACCTGAAACTAGTTTAATCACCAAAAATCCATTCCGACCACTATAACTCATAAGTGAACATCCGGTTGACTTTTCCAAACTAGCCCTCTGTTAGATACTAATTGTCTCAATTTCAACTAAACTCTGACCGAATCACTTCAAATTCTACAAACTCATAAAAATGAACATATGGAAGCAAAACACAGGGTAAATGGGCGGTAACTCACATGATGACGGGCCAGGTCCTCACATCCTCCCCAATTAAAACAAATGCTCGTCCTCGAGCCGGTCAAGAAACATACCTGGAGCCTCAAACAAATAAGGATATCTGCTCCGCATCTCATGCTCGGTCTCCGAAGATGCCTCCTCAACAGGCCGACCTCTCCACTGCACCTTCACCGAAGCTATGTCCTTAGATCTCAACTTCGAACCTGGAGAACAAAAATAGCCAATGGCTCCACATCATAGGTCAAGTCCACATATAACTAGAACGTGATGAAGTCTAATACATGAGACAGGTCCCCAATATACTTCCTGAGCATAGACACATGGAACACCGAGTGAACCCCCGCAAGCTGTGTGGCAAAGCAAGCATATAGGCCACCTCCCCAATCCTCTGAGTATCTCAAAAGGTTCAATCAACCGCGAACTCAGCTTCCCTTTCTTTCCAAATCTCATCACGCCTTTCATAGGCGAAACCTATAACGAAACCTTCTCTCCCACCATATAAGATACATCCCGAACCTTCCGGTCCGCATAACTATTCTGACGCGACTTAGCCGCACGAAGACTCTCCTGGATAACTTTCACTTTCTCTAAGGCAACCTGAACTAACTCTGTCCCCAATTGTCTAGCCTCACCAGGCTCAAACCAGCCAACTGGAGATCTACACCGTCTCCCATATAAAGCCTCATACGGTGCCATCTGAATGCTGGACTGATAACTGGTGTTATAAGTAAACTATGCAAGAGCCAAAACTCTGCCCAAGAACCTTCAAAATCAATAACTCAAGCATGCAACATGTCCTCCAATATCTGAATAGTTTTATCGGACTGACCCTCCGTCTCAGGGTGAAAAGTCATGCTCATCTGAATCCGAGTGCCCAACTCCCGTTGAGAAGTCCTCCAGAACTGGGAAGAAAACTGAGTACCCCTGTATGAGATAATAGAAACTGGAACCCCATGTAGCCGCACAATCTCACTGATGAAAATCTCTGCTAAGCGCTCCGAAGAATAGGTGGTACACACCGGAATTAAATGCACAGACTTGGTGAGTCTATCCAGAATCACCCGAATAGAATCAAAGTTCCTCTAGGTACGAGGGAGACCACTCACAAAGTCCATACTAATCTTCTACTATTTCCACTCTGGAATATCCATCTGCTGAAGTACACCACCAGGTCTGCGATGCTCATATTTGACATGCTGACAATTGAGACACCCAGCCACATAACTCACAATGTCCTTCTTCATTTCCTAAACCAATAATGTTGCCTCAAGTCTTGGTAAATCTTTGCGGCACCCGGATGAATAGAATACCACGAGCTATGGGCCTCCTTTAATATCAACTCTCGGAGCCCTTCTACATTGGCCACGCAAATTCGGCCCTGCATCCGCAATACACGATCACAGCCAATAGTCACATCCCTGGCATCATCATGCAGGACGTTGTCCTTCAGGACAAGCAAATGCGGGTCATCATATTGGCGCTCTCTGATGCAATAATACAAGGAATACCAGGAAACCACACAAGCTAACACCCAACTGGACTCGGTGATATCCAACCTCACCATCTGATTAGCCAAATCATGAACATCAACTGCAAGGGGCCTCTCCCTAACTGGAATGTACGACAATCTACCCATACTCACCGCCTTCCAGCTCAAGGCATCGGGCACTGCATTTTCCCTCCCAGGATGTTACAATATTGTAATATCATAATCCTTGAGTAACTCAAGCCACCTCCGATGTCTCAAATCGAGGTCCTTTCACTTAAACAAGAGCCAATGACTGCAATGGTCCATGAACACCTCACAGGATATGCCATATCAGCCAACTCCAAGTCATGAACATGGTAGTTCTTCTCATGAGTCTTTAGCTAACGCGATGTATACGCAATAACTCTACCCTCCTGCATCAATACATATCTGATCCCATCTCTTGAAGCATCACAATATATCGAGTAAGAGCCTGAAGTTGACGCCAACACTAGAACCAGAGCTGTAGCCAACACTGACTTGAGCTTTTGGAAGCTCTCCTCGCATTATCATACCACAGAAATGGTGCATTATTCTGCGTCAACTTCGTCAAAGGTGAAGCAATAGATGAAAACCCCTGAATGAACCTGCGGTAATAACCCGCAAAACCGAGGAAACTCCGAATCTCAGCTGTTGAGGACTGTCTGGGCCAACTCTTCACCGCCTCGATTTTCTTTGGGTCAACATGAATACCATCACTGGACACTGCGTGTCCTAGAAAAGCCAGAAATTTGAGCCTGAACTCGCACTTGGAGAACTTTGTATACAACTTCTTCTCTCTCAACCTCTGTAATACCACCCTCAAGTGTTGCACATGCTCCTCCTGGCTACGAGAGTACACCAGAATATCATCAATAAACACGATCACAAAAGAATCTAGATACGGCTGAAATATAGTGTTCATCAAGTGCATGAATGCGGCTGGGGAATTAGTCAGCCTAAATGACATAACCAGAAACTCATAATGCCCATATCTCATCCTGAAAGCTGTCTTCATGATATCAGAATATTTAATCTTCAGCTGGTGATAGCCTGAACGGATCAATCTTAGAGAATACCTTTGCTCCTTGAAGCTTGTCAAACATATCCTCAATACGGGGCAGTGGATACTTGTTCTTTACCGCCATTTTGTTCAACTGTCTCTAATCAATGCATATTCTTTTTGTGATATCCTTCTTATTTACAAATAACACCGCTCTCCCTACGGTGACACACTCGGACGAATGAACCCCTTATCTAGGAGTTCCTTCATCTGCTCCTTTAACTCCCTCAACTCTGCTGGTGCCATACAATAGGGAGTAATATAGATGGGCTGAATGCTCGGCACCAAATCAATACCGAAGTCGATATCCCTGTCTGGCGGCATGCCCGACAGGTCAGCTGGAACTGCAATAGGAAATTCCCTCACCATAGGGAACGAATCAAGACTAGGAGCCTCTGCCTCAATATCCCTCTCAAATGCTAGAGATGATAAATATCCCTTACCAACCATCTGCTGGGCCTTCAAGAAAGAGATTACCCTACTAGGTACATAATCCATCGTACAAAGCCACACAATCATCGGGATACCCTGCATAGCCAATGTGAATGTCTTGGTGTGACAGTCTAGAATAGTATGGCACGATGATAGCCAATCCATTCCCAGAAAAACATCAAAATCCACCAATCTCAATAGCATCAAGTTAGCTCGGGTCTCCAGACTCCCAAGAGTAACAAGACAAGACAGATACACGTGGTCTACAATAATAGTATCACCCACTGGGGTCGATACATGCACAAGGAATGCTAGACACCCTCACGAGTCCCCAAATAATGATCAAAGTAAGCAGATACATAAGAATATGTGGATCTAGGATCAAATAAAACTGAGGCATCCCTGTCGCAAATTGAGATAATACCTGTGATCACTGCGTATGAAGAAACATAATCTCTCCTACTTGAAAGTGCATAGGAATGAGCCTGACCATCGCTCGGCCGCTCATCACCCCTGGGGAAACCACTAGATGAATGACCCCCACCCCTACTAGACTGGGATGGTGCTGAAGTAGATGGAGAAGAAGAGGAGGGTTGATCCCTCTGCTGAGACCTAAAATTGCGAAGTCGAGGACACTGCCTCCTCATGTGGCAAAACTCGCAACACTTATAACAACTACTCAGAGCTGGAGAAGGTGACTGAAGGGAGCCCCTCGCCTCAGATGAACCCTGGGCTAACGAAGCAGGTGCAGAACTCTGAGCTGGGAGGGCACTGAGTGAAGACTGGCCATGCTAATGACCTTCACGGCCACGGCCGGAAGAAGCTACGCTGTGCTATGGACGGCCTGACTGAGGAGGTCTACAATAACGACCTCTGCCTTAATGAAACTGGCCCCAAGATGGAGCACCACTATAACCGCCTGAACCTCGAGACCTCTTGGCCTCACTTTCCTCTCGCTCTCGGCGACGTTCCCCCTCAATTTTGTGAGCCATGTCCACTACCTCCTTGAATGACACTGCTACCACTCTCTCCCTGGTCATCAAGATACGAATTGAATAGTTGAGGCCATCTATGAACCTCCTGATCCTCTCTCGGTCTGTCGGGATCATCCATGTAGCATGTCTGGCTAACTGAGTATACCTCAACTCGTACTGAGTCAGTGAAATCTTCCCTTGTACTAGCCAGTCAGACCGGCAGCGCAGCTCATCTCTACGGGACTACGACACATAATTCTCTGAAAAGAGAGTGGAAAACTGCTGCCAGGTAAGGGGTGCTGGTCCTGCGGGCTTACGTCGCTCAAATTCCTCCAACCATGTGAATGTTGGCCCCGAGAACTGGAAGGTAGGAAAAGATACCCCACTAGACTCTAGAATCCTTGCTGTACGAAGCATCATCTAACACTTATCCAAAAATCCCTAGCATCCTCGCCCTTAGTACCGCTGAATCTAAGAGGCTGAAGTCGACGAAACCTCTATAACCTACGTTGCTTGTCGTTAGGAATCACCAGAACAATATGCCCTGGGGCTGGCACAACTGCCACAACTGGAACAGCCGGTGCAACTGCCAGAGCGGGGGCTACCTCTGGCGTCTAAAGCCCCTGTACAACCTGCTATGGTGTGCAAGGTGCGGGGTTCTGATGACCACCCCTAGTATGAGATGTTGATGCTGTAGTTGTAGCTGATACTACCAGAGCCAAACCAGCACAGACTGATAAGATATAGGAAAATGCCTCCTGAAGGCCAGGAATAACAATAGGCACTACTGGTGCCTGAGCGAGTGCTGGAGAGTATCAGCAACAGGGGGCTAATCCTGAATAGGGGCAACAGGTGGGTCAATTGATACTACCCCTACTGCTCTACCATGACACGAGCGCGTCGACAGCCTCTAGCAGGTGGCAATGGTTGTCATCCACCTCATCCGGTAGAACGAGTTCTCGCCATCTGCGAGAGAATATAATATAAAAGTTTAGTTCTCGGAACAACAAAACCGCACGACAAGAGTTCAAGAATATGAAGTGTTTCCTAAAGGTTCTACAGCCTCTCGAGGATAAATACAGACGTCTCCCTACCGATCTGCGAGAATTTACTAACCGGCTCAGGACTCGTGAGGCCTAGTAACCTAGGCTCTGATACCAACTTGTCATGACCCCAAACCCTATCGTGATGGCGCCCAGCACATTGCTAGGCAAGCCCGAACAATCACACTCACATTCCAAGCTACAAGCGCACATCCTTTATTCACAAATCATTAGCATCGAAGAGAAATCCGAAATTTTAGTAGTTATATAGAAAATATCCAAAACAACCAGTAGATATCATCCTTCCACAGATCTGGGGGTCACTAGTCAAGAGCCTCTTGGAGAAAATCATAATAATACTAAAATATCTCATAATCTGAGTACGCGGAAATAACAAAATACAGATAATAATTGAGGAGTCGGGTCCTGCGGACGCTAGGTAGCTACCTCGACAAGCTCCGGAGAATACTTTGATAAATAGCTAAAAGATCAACTCTGCCCTGGTGTACCTGGATCTTCACACATTGTGCAGGGAGTAAAGTGAGTACTTTCAACTCAGTGGTAATAGACATGTATAATGATATGAAGGCAATAAATCCCAATATACTACACAGTAAAGCAATAACCGTGTTTCTATTTTCTTTTAATAGTGTAAATCTCATAAAGGAGTAAATGGTAGAGCAGATAAGTATAAATGCATAAATGCAATGCAAAATGCACATGTACGCTACGGCGCGTAGCCCGATCCATTTGGGTACCCACGCTCACTGTGGGGGCCTCAGACTCCAGAGGGGCTTCTACAGCCAAAGCACAATATAATAGTAACATATGCTGCGGCGCACAGCCCGATCCACTTTCAGTCCAGCTATATGCAATGCAAGCCTTACAGGCACAATTAACTTACCAATTTTAGTACCGTTTATCAGTAATTATAGAATTAGTATTTCAAAACCTTAGAATTTGCCAAATCATGTTTAAATAGTGTTCTAGTGCAGGACTGATATCATGAAAACATGTTATAATTCATAGAAACAGTGATAACGATCTTCATGGGATCCAGATATTCGTCACGCAGCCCAAATATATCCATAACCATCAAAATAGGAGGTTTACCGGCTCATTTATTGCCAACAACACAGTAATATGTCACTCGGTCGGATATGCCAAAGTCCCCAATAATAATCGACCCTGCACTCACATTAGAGTACGTGTCTCCCCTCAATGCAGCATAATACTGTGATATATCGGGGTTTCGAACCCTCAGGTCATCATCCACATCTATTACCCCCCTCGAATCGGCTCCGAGACTAGTCTGCTACGCCTTTCCCTTGTGAATCAACCTCTGCGGATGCCAAATCTGATCAAAATCAATAGGAATATGTCACATAGGCTAATGGAACATAACCCAATCGAAACAACTCGAAATACACTCAAAAGACGAAGTTGGCCAAACCCGAGCCCCGGGTCCACTTCTCGAAATATTACAAAATTCACAATTTCAGAATCCTCGTCTCACCACGAGTCCATACATATGAAGTTTATCAAAATCGGAGTCCAATGGGCCTTTCAAATTCCAAATTTTCGATACTAAAAACCAAGCCCTAATTTCTCAAATTTCCACCTAAATTATAGAGAGTTAGATGGTGATTCTTAAATAAAATCAAGTAATTAGCTCATAAAACTTATCTCAAGTCGAAACCTAGGTGAAATCCGCTTACTCCCTCTTCCAATAGCACCAAAAATGATCTCAACAATGGTGTAAAATGATATTTTCTCGCGGATGATATGTTACAAAACCCTTCTGTCCGCCTAGGCATTCATATGCGTCATCGAGGGTTGAAGAGCCTGGTGGTGAATATGGACGACAGGAATAACCATCGCTTATACAAGAACTACATTGATGTGCGGACCGAGCACCTTATGAAGGATCCTACAGGGTTCCCTGAGAAGTGGAACCTGGCTTGAATGTTTCTATTCTTTTAGTCGGAGATATGTCTGACCGCTTTCCATTGTAGTACCAAATATGTTATGTTCCTGCAACTGCAAAAATACCACCTCACCTGTTGAAGGTATCCACGAGTGGGTGAGTGCCATCCTTCCTCATACTGCGAGGGTCTTCACATGGACGACCTTCTATGAATAAAAATGAATACAAGCCCCTTATAGGTGAGATGTTGTTTCTGTTCGCTATTTTTCCATTTTCTCTTTTTACTTGGTTTCTTATTTGCTATTCGTCGACGTCAGGGAGAGTGCAGAGAGCAATGGATTGTTGCACCCCATTTTTCTAAAGCAAAATTAGGTTTATGACATTTGGGAGGAAAACTCGTTCCCTGTTGGGAATTGGATTTTGAATTGAAGAGTCGCCACCTAATGATTAAAGTGCATTAGGATACTAAGAAGGGTTTGAGTTGAAGAACTACAGTTTGGGTAAGCGCTAGAAATTATCCCGAGGGGAATGTGTTAGGCACCGCTCAAGATCCACTAGTGTGTTTTCCCGTGATGTTATAATTGTGACTTGGCATAACAAGCAAGCAAAAGGGTTCAAATAGAAGGTGTTTCCACATAATATTGCAAGTAAATTGAATTTTGAGAAAAATAAAGAGGGCAGAAATTTTAAGAAAATGGTCTAAACAATTTTGAAAATAGATGAAATCAAGTAAAAAGAGGTGGAGGTCCTAGGTTTATGATCAATATGGATCACATCAATTCAATACCCAGTAATCACTCCTCATGTGAGGGGCTACATGAGGTATTAGAGCACCGATCATTATATCTATATCTACCCACTTCCACCCCGATGAGTTTTAAAGCACGAAATAGCATAGTTACTTAGTACATGCTATTACCCGTCCCGTTCCTATAAGCCCCAGAGGCGTTTGGGATAACTAATCCTAATGGGGTGGGAGTTGGGGCTTGTTAGAGATTAAAAGGATAAAAGTCTAAGGCGACAAATAAAAACACATAAGTAGTTAGGGGAAACAAATAGCAGTTAAAGGCTCAAACATGCCTTCTCACATAAATGATCCAAATTATCTAGCATGACTTCAAATAATGGATATAGTCTTAATTAAATTCAAATCGTTAGGACAGTCTGATTAATTACATATTTCTCATATGAGAAGTCTGAATTAGTCCTTGTCTGGTTATAATTTATCAAAAACTGACAAAGTTAAGTAATTGCCTACTGGTTTGCCTAGATGAGACTTATATGCATGAAATCTAACAATTCAGAAGGCATACTCATTTTAAAGAATGATTACTAGTTTTATAGACAAAAGTTATGCTTGTATTTTTGCCGCTGATTTTAAACTGATAAATGAAATAGACGAAGCTGATTCAACTAATTATTCCTGTAGGCATGATTTCTAAGCGTTGTTAATATTAACACAAATATGTAAATGTAGGAATCCTATAAGCATGGTATCTAGAATGAAGTTTATTATTATTAAACATGTGATTGTTCGTCAGATGATAGATTCATATGCAAAAATCCAGAAGACCTAAAATAATGATTTCTATATCAAGGAATGCAACAGCTTACATGCATGATCTCGATATGATATGTAGAGACGCAGAAAAACAAATAGGCAGCATTTCAAATGATATGCATAAATGAAAAAAACATATAGGACGGTTTTCTAGTGATATGCATAAGCGCAAAACTATTAAATAATGATTCCTATGAGCATGATGTCTACCCTTTGATTACATAAAAGACCCTCCCTTTTTATTAGAACCCCATTAAGTTATTACAACATATTACAAACCAGAATGAATCAGAAAAAAAAAAAGACATCAGAAATTCAAGCTACTACGAACAACCTAATACAAACTCTAGGTGTAACAATGTGAGATAAACAAAATTTCCAAGATCAGATTTCCAAAAGTCTTTCTCTTGTTTTAGATGTATCAAAGCTCTCCTAAGAGCTTCAAGGGACTTCTGACAGTGCTTGCATCCGAATACATTGCAGAAATACATTATACTGCAGTGTAGAAGGGCCAACCCTCAAATGTCCAGGTTTGTAGGAAATCAAGGTCCAAAAGGAAGGCTCATAAAGAGGGGGGTGCAAAATTTAGAGTCTAAGAGTAAGTGTAAGTGCATATAGTGGAATTAGGGAAGGCCATTGTAGGTCGGCGGTCATGCACTACAATTAGGAGTGTTGGCTTACCCCTGACCATCATGTTGGCCAAATCTTAGAAGCTAGGATCCATTAAGGATCAGATTTGAAACTGAGCTGTAATTTTGATACTACCAGGCCAAGAACATTAACTCAAACACATAAAAAGGAATGCGGGCAAGGATTCACAACAGAAATAAATGCAAAGAAAGAACACACATAGATAACACAAAGTAAAAAAGAATTCTGAAACAATAAAGTAAACACGTAGGGGTGAGCAGAAATTTAAATAAGAACATACCAGTTTCAGAAAAGCAAGTAAAAACAGCAGTCTTGAAAAAGCAAAGTTGCAAGCAAGCAGTTCCAAAAGATCTCAGAAAATAAGCAGAATATTGAGAGAGTATTGAACCCCAAGTAGTGTCGTAAGTATGTAAGTTTAAAGTATTGAACTAAAAGTTTGAGGTATTGGACTCGAAGAGTCTGTGTAAAAGTTTCGAATTAGAAATGTTTTAATAGTGCAAAACAATAATCCATTTTATATTGCATAAAAACAAGTAAGAAAGACAAGGAAATATTTTGCAATCAATCATACAGAATCTCCCTTCAGTTAAGGAATTCAAATTTCAAACGGGTAGTGTATAATTAAGGAAAGAAATTTTGATGAAAACCTTTTCAAAGTAGCTCAAAAGGGGAAAATACATAGAAATTATTTAAGGAAAAAGTTCAATGGTACATGGCTTGGTTAAAATAAGGAAAGAGAATCAATCAAACAGCTAGGGAAATCAAAATTGCAGGTCTTATTCGAATTAACTAAGTCATGAAATGCAAATGGAGGCTCCATTAGAGAAAATTAGCAACAATCAGCCTTATAAGAAATGATTTTTGAATGTTATTTAGAAAAAGAGTTTAATAAAAGTGAAGATCAGAATCATAAGTAAGAAGGGGTACATGTCCACTTTGCAGACTTATAATGAGTCTGAGAGTGTAGGGTCCCAAAGAGGAACCCTAAATCGCACAGAAAAATCAAAATTGCCAACAATCCCCCAAATCCTAGGGTTTATAATTGATTCAGACATAAAGGTGAGAAGGCAAGTCATTGAAATAGAGACAATAGCATGTTTGAAACACAAAGCAAGAAAGCCAATTTAAGAGCATAAAAGAATGTGTTTTAGAAAATTCGAGACATAGGAGAAAAGAGAGGATACGAAATATATAAAATATATGAAACATGCTTAGCAAGAACAGAAACAAAGTTCAGTAAAGCAAAAAATCAAAGAACTCAATAGTAATCACATATAGTAAAAGAGTAAAGAAACATAACATGGATTAACATGTGAGTATAGGAGTAACATGTATAGTAGCAAAGAAAGTAGAAGAACAGTGCTTGCTAGTAAAACAGGTCGTACGAGCATAACACAAACAAACACACATAAAAAAACAGAATGAATCGGAAAGATTCTTTTGGAAAACCTTTCAGAAACCCTAAATCGAAGGTAAACGATTGTTAAAAGAAAATTTGGGGAAAACCTTTTAAATGTCAAGTAAACCATAGATATAGCTTAGATCTAAGAAAACAAACAGAGAAAGAACATTCAATAGCTTAGGATTTGGAGAAACCCTAGAAAGGAGAATGGCTTGGGAGAAATATCAGATCTTGAGTTAGAGAGGTTAGCAATCAAACTTCTAGTGCTTGAATATGCAGAACACGATCGGAGAGGCTGTAGATCAAAGAACCCGAGAAGGATCTGAAGGAGAAGCATCAATGTCAGACCTTGAAGCTTCGAACAACCATGGTTTACTGATGGAGGGGAGTGAGACTCGGGTAGAGTGGTGGTTTAAAAGAGGTAGAAGGAGGCTAGGGTTCCAAAGAGTTTGAGAGACGAGAGGTTTCAAAGGAGGTTGATAGACGGAAAATGAGGGAATAGGATAGTCATTTGGGTTTAATTAGGAAAGGGTGAGTTATGGTCGTTGACCTGAGTGATCAACAACCCAAATTTAAGAGGGTAGGAAGGGTACGGGTTGGGTCGTTTGGAATTGGGTCATGGGTTGGGTCCAAATTGAAACTAGGTTAGTTTAATTGAATAGAATTTGGTCTATTTAAGGGCCAAAATTGAAATGAAATACGGTTGTAATTTAAATAAGAATGGGGCTAAATATTAAAAAGCCAATTTTCCCTTTTTACTAATAAAAAAATAGTAAAGATGATTTTAAAAGGAAATAGAAAGTACGAAATTAATTAATACTATACAAATATTAATTAAAAAATACTAGACCCAGTATTATAACTATAAAATACTATAAATCTTGAAGTAGTCTATAATTGCAATTACACACAATGTAGCTTTAAAAATGCCAAATAAAATTATAAAAATATGCACAAATTACCTTAACTATTTTCTGGTACAAATATGAGAGTAAAATAAATTATTCACCAATATTGAGAGTTTTGGGAATAATTACTGATTTTGTAATGCTAAATAGACAAGAAATTAATTTTATAATCACTAAAAATTAGAAAAAAATACCAAAGCTCTTGGGCATGCTTACATATGCATATACATATTATTTTGAAAGTATTTTTTAATGAAAAAATACATAGGAAAAAATTGGGTGTCAACAACTGCCAGTCTTTACCTAGGAAAGATGAAAGAGTTATCGGGTAAAGATATGATGACCAATTTGACCGAGCGAATGAATTTGAAGAAATTGATCGAGCTCTGGTGACTGAGCTGCCTACATATCCCTGATCTTATAGAAATCCTATTATACATAGTTCAGGATCCATAGGCGGAATATGCCAATGGAGAATTTTTGAAAACCAAACGCTATATTTAGTGTTGGGAAATATGGTCAGAGTCTGATAGGTGCGGGAATTGGAGCGAGATTGCTCCTGCTGAGACAGTCTTTGCTAGCATTTTTAATTACAAATGAGAAATGTGAACATATATTGTGCACAAATATTAACGTGATAAAAGTTCCCGTTGGACCATGAATGCTATATTTTGACGGTTAAGATGACGTCCTCAGACCTTGATGTCCTAGGACATGAACCGTATGACAAAGGATTTGCATGCTATGAAAAGATGTTCTCGGGCTATGAGAATGATGCCGCCAAACAATGATGCCTTTGAATAATGATATGCAAAAGATAAAAATGGGGTCCTCATGCCATGGCATGGCCTTCTCGGGCCATGAAAAGGTGCCTCCGTATAATGACGCCTTTGCATAATTTGGCAATTTTTCACCCCATGAATTGCAAAAGGCGGCGATCTTTCAGTCCATGCAAGAAGTAAATAAAAGGTGGTGGTGTTTCAGCCATTGCAAGATGTAAATAAAAGGTGGCAATATTTCAGTCGATGCAAGACGTAAATAAAAGGTGGCAGTATTTCAGCCATGCAGAGAAGTAAAGTGTCAATATTTCAGCCATGCAAGAAAATAAAATGGCGATATTTCAGCCATGCAGGATGGAGACCGAGCTTTGTCTCGGAGAAGGGCAGCCTTATGAAATGCAGAGAAATGCATATGGAGGTAGAGATTAACCTCAGAAGGCAGAATGGTAGATTTATGCAACATAGAGAAATGCCGATGGAGGTAGAGCTTAACCTCGGAAGGCAGAAAGGTAGCCTTATGCAATGCATAGAAATGCAGATGGTGGTAGAGCTTAACCTCGGAAGGCATAATGGTAGCCATATGCAATGCAGAGAAATGCAGATAGAGGTAGAGCTTAACCTCAGAAGGCAGAAAGGTAGCCTTACGCAATGCAGAGAAATGCAGATGGAGGTAGAGCATATCCTCGCAAGGCAGAATGGTAGCCTTATGCAATGCAGGGAAATGAAGATTGAGCCACATCTTAAACATGGAAGGAAGATAATAGCCTTACACAATGTAGAGAAATGCATATGGAGGTAGATCTTAACCTCGTAAGGCAGAATGGTAGCCTTATGCAATGCATAGAAATGAAAGGCAAATTGTAATGGAACCTCTTAGCTGATAGATGATAGCTTATAGCTGATTGCCATATTGTGGCTACTGGGGATGTCGTGTGGGGATAGCAATTGTAAATAGGTAATGGTTATGAGAGTTTTAAAACTGAGAAAAGCGAGTGTACAGGTGTATCTGATGATTTTACGACTTGGGTGCTTGCATCCAAAGAAAAATCATCAGTTTTGTAAATGGGAGTGCCTTCCTACTTGGCTCTATTTTCAGTGAGTTGTGTATCTTTGGGGTAGAGTTGCTAAACAAAACAATTTTGATAATGGACATACAAGATTTAGTAAAAAATGTAACATAAATACGTTGTTGAAAATAGTTTTCTTTAGATGAACAATGACTGCGACTATGTCCAAGACATTGTAACCTCTCTTGCTCTTGACTTTTGAGGGTCATTCTCAAAATTGTGCCCTAGTTTATTGGGCTAGTGCTTCAAACGACTGGATGCGATAAATTGCTTAAATCGACTTCAAAATTTTGAGGGTCCTCCTCGAAATTCTACCCCGGTTTCCAATGGCGGGGAGAAATGAAAATTTTATTGAATTTTAACCAAACACATAGGGTTGGTGTAAACAAGAATCAGGTCAGACTTAGTTCAAATTAAATCATAAAGGAAATCATAAGTGGTTACACATAGTATTGTTAGACCTCGTTTAACCTCGTTGGAAATCATTGATATATTTGATATATGTGCTTTGGTTGTATTAGCATGATTTCCAGGTATAGGTTTTGATGAATGACAAACAATGAAGTCAACTGTCAATCAATAATATTGTATGATAAACAATGAAGATGCATTAGCAAACGATCAAGATGGTTGACGAATCAATTATGATGAATCAAAAAAAATGAAGATTGATTGCCAAGAAGCATATTGATGAAGAGATTGCATAGACGAGCTCAAAAGTTCAAGACCGAAAACCCAAGGCGTAGGTCGTTAGGTAGAACCAATGTAAGAGCAACATTTAAGTTATCTCGTCTTTTGGCTCAACATTAGGTCATCATAAATATACATTAAATCATTTTATTAAATCATATATATCATAAATATTTTTGATATACTTCAAACAAAATGATTTTAAAGTTTTCATTTTAACCAAAATGGTTTTTGAAGTAAGTTTTCAATTATGGTATACTCTGGTATACTCTAGTGTATATCAATGGTATATTCTGGTATATTCCAGCTTTGTTTTAAACTGGATTTTTACGCAAGCCTAGATAATCGATTAACCAAAATAGATAATCGATTATCTCACTTAAATAATCTATTATCTATTTTAGTTAATCGATTATCTCATATCCGTTGCCTTCCAACGACTAGTTTTTTTGAACGTTTGAACTAGATAATCGATTATCTACTTTGGTTAATCGATTAACTTGTTGAAAAATCAGATTTAGTGTGTAAACATGAGCAACGGACATAACACCTCCAAACTCTATAAATAGAGGTCTTTGGAGCTGATTTTATATGAACAACATCTCTCAATATTCTTGAACATATTGAAAATATTCTTGCATCATTTTTAGAGCTTTTGTTGAGCCATTTGAGAGACAACTTTGTGTTGTTCATAGAGCTTATTTTGTATCTCCTTATCTACTCTTCTTAGATGGTTTTCATTGTAAAAGGGAGAAGTTCTTGAGAAGACCAATTCTTCTCATTGAGCATTGGGGTTGCTAAGTTCCTTGAATCTTAGCAAGTGAAGTCTTGAGGTGAGGTATCCTCGAGCAAGAAGTCTTGTGGTGCGGTATCCACGAGCAACTGAAGTCTTGTAGAGCGTACATCTACGAGCAAGTGTAGCGGTTTGTTAAGCACCCGTAAGCTTAACGGAGTTAGTGATACTCGAGAGAGTCTCTCGGGAGACTGGACATAACCACGCTTTGTGGCGAACCATTATATATCGGTGTGTTCTTTCCTTACTCTTTTATTTTCCGCACTTACTTTATTCCTGCAATTTTAATTCCGCAAAATTTACCGACATTCTCGTGCCTCACTATTCACCCCCCCTCTAGTGAACGGCATAAATCCTAACAGTTGGTATCAGAGTCAAACTCTCTGAAAGCCTTAACCGGTTGAGAGAAAGATCTACATTTCTGTTGAGAATTTTGAACGCAGGTATGATGAGTGAAGGACATTGTACCGGTAGGCCTCCATTATTTGATGGAACCAACTATTCATATTGGAAAGAGCGGATAAGAATATTCATCATATCAAATAGCTTTCGCTTATGGCAAATCATCAAGAAAGGTGAACAATTGCCGACAAAGAAAGTTGGGGAAATCATGGTTCCAAAGGAGGAAAATGAATACGATGCCGAGGACATCAAGAAGGTTGAAAGAACGCAATAGCCATCAACGTGCTATATTGTGTGGTGAACCCGGATGACTATCGGAAGATTTCTTGCTGCACAACCACCAAAAGACATGTTGGATAAGCTTGAATATCACTTATGAAGGTACGCCTCAAGTCCGAGAAGCTAGAATTGATTTTCTAACACATGAATATGAACTCTTTAAAATGAGGGAGAAAGAACCCATCGGTATTATGTTCGAACAATTCTCAAGGATCATCAATGATCTCCATGCTCTCGGGAAAGCATACACGAACAAAGATCTTGTTCGACGGAGTCTCACTCCCAAATGGCGTTCCAAAGCAAATGCCATCCAAGAGTCGATAGGAATCACGGATGTCACTATTGATGGACTAAGAGGTAACCTCGAAACTCATGAAAGCACAATTCTTAATCCTTATTTTTGGGATAATACAAGAAGAGGTATTGCCTTCAAAGCCTCATCGTCTAAAAGAGTAGAGGTAAGTGATTCGGAAAGCAATGATAATACTTCTTCAAATGATTTAATTGAAAATTTTAATGAGTTTATGAAGAAGGAAATTAAGAAAGAAGAACCAAGTCCTTCATGCCATAATTGTGGAAAATTTGGCCACACCAAATCGCACTGTCCAAAATCAAAGGACAAGAAAAAGAAGAATTATCAAAGGCCTGTGACATGGGACTCGGACAGCTCGGGTGATGAAACTGCTGCCCTATGCTTCATGGCCAACGAGAAAGAAGACGTAAGTACTTCTAACTCTTACTCTTTTGAAGAACTACAAGAAGCTTTTCATGAAGTATATGATGAATTGAAAAAGTCTTCAAAAATCTCCAAAGAAGCCAAGGCTAAAATTAAAATTTTGGAAGAGAAAAATAATTTTTTGGAAAATGACAATGTTGATCTTAGAAATAAAATTGAGGAGATGAATGAAACTTCTTCAATTGATCAAAGTTCAAATTGTTCTTCTTGTAATTCTTTGAAATTAGAGAACATAGAACTTAGGAGCACACTAGAAAAATGTAGTGTAGAAGAGACTAAAACAATTGAAGAGATTAAGAAGAAAAAGCCCAGGAAAATAAAAGGCGTAAAAAGAATAAGAATCATGTTAGAAATTATGATGCACAACCTAGAAATAATTCTAGGAATTTATTAATGAGTCTAAAATTAATCATTTTAGACCACCTAGAAATGATTCTAGGATTTTTGTAAATGAGTCTAAAATTAATCATTTTAGACCACCTAGAAACGACTCTAGGAATTTTATTAATGAGCCTAGAAATAATCATTTTAGGCCAACTAGAAATAATTCTACGATTTTTGTCAATGAGTCTAGAAATAATTATTCTAGACCACCTAGATATAACTCTAGGAATTTCAACGCTTCTAAGAATAACGACTTTAGATCACCTAGAACGTTTTTGGCACAACCGAGGCACATGCACAACCCGAACGTAGTATGTCATTATTGCAACCGGGTAGGACACATAGCACCCGTATGTTTTACAAAACATAGGGATTTATCTTTTGGCTATGATTATTATTTGCCTAACCCCCAAGGATCCAAAAGTGTTTGGGTACCTAAAACTTATTTTTAGGTACGTTTGCAGGTGTGCTTGAAGACTACAATATCGTAGTAGATGCACCAAGCACGAAACCTTATTGCATCGAGGCGGAATTTCGGTTAGTTATCATATTTTTTTTTATAAAAACGTAATAGTTGATATATGTTAACGATTGATATATCTTTGTTAACAATTGGTATCAATTATTTTTGTTGATTCATGTTTTGATAATTTTTTTTAATAACAATTGGTATCAATTATTTTTGTTAAAAATAATGAATGTTTTGATGAATATTATTTTTGGTTTGAATAACAGTTGGTATATTCTTGAAAAACAATTTGATACATTTGTTATGCTTTTCTAACAATTGGTATTGATAACAACAACATTTGAAATATTTGTTTTGTTTTTCCTAACAGTTGGTATGTTTACAACTCTTGATTTGTTAAAAATAAAAAATAAAAAAAAATTAACAGTTGAAATGTGCTAACAGTTGGTAACAGTTAGTATGATTTTGTTTCTGTTTTGATGAATAAAATGTTTGATTTGTCAGAAATTAACAGTTGATATAATTTTTAGTAATATGTTTTGCTAAAAATAACAATTAGTATCACTGTAGATAAAAATAACATTTGATACATTTGTTATGTTTTCCAACAAATGATTTTATCATGTTGTTTTTAACAATTGGTATCATTTTGAAAATATCAAATTGATATGTTATGTTTTTCTAACAATTGGTATTATTTTGAAAATAAAAAATTGATATGTTATGTTTTTATAAATTGGTATGTTTTTTTTTAAATTATTTGGTAATCTTCATCATGCATATTCCTCATTATCTTTCCTATTTTATTTTGACATTTGTATACCCAAAAGGGGGAAGTGTCGAAAGGGGGAAGTAGCCTTAGTATACTCTCTTTTTGCTAATGCCAAAAGGGGGAAGAGCTTAGGCGATATGTATCAAATAAGGGGGAATATCTCTACATTCTAGTATGCCTTATTTGAGGGGGAATTATCATTAAGGGGGAATAGTTTGCATGAATTTAGGGGGAATCCTATACGCATATCTCCTATTGTTTGTCATTATCAAAAAGGGGGAAATTGTAAGACACCTTATATGGAAATCATTGATATCTTTGATATATGCACCTTGGTTGTATTAGCATGATTTCCAGGTATGGGTTTTGATGAATGACAAACAGTGAAGTCAATTGTTATCTATAATGCATATCATCTATTGTTTGCCATTATCAAAGAGGGGGAAATTGTTAGACCTCGTTTAACCTCATTGGAAATCATTGATATATTTGATATGTGTGCTTTGGTTGTATTAGCATGATTTCCAGGTATAGGTTTTGATGAATGACAAACAATGAAGTCAACTGTCAAACAATAATATTGTATGACAAACAATGAAGATGCATTAGCAAACGATCAAGATGGTTGACGAATCAATTATGATGAATCAAAAAAATGAAGATTGAATTCCAAGAAGCATATTGATGAAGAGATTTCATAGAAGAGCTCAAAAGTTCAAGACCGAAAACCCAAGGTGTAGGTCGTTAGGTAGAACCAATGTAAGAGCAACATTTAAGTTATCTCGTCTTTTGGCTCAACATTAGGTCATCATAAATATACATTAAATCATTTTATTAAATCATATATATCATAAATATTTTTGATATACTTCAAACAAAATGATTTTAACGTTTTCATTTTAACCAAAATGGTTTTTGAAGTAAGTTTTCAATTATGTGTACTCTGGTATACTCTAGTGTATATCAATGGTATATTTTGGTATATTCCAGCTTTGTTTTAAACTGGATTTTTACGCAAGCCTAGATAATCGATTAACCAAAATAGAAAATCGATTATCTCACTTAAATAATTGATTATCTATTTTAGTTAATCGATTATCTCATATCTGTGGCCTTCCAACGACTAGTTTTTTTGAACGTTTGAACTAGATAATCGATTATCTACTTTGGTTAATCGATTAACTTGTTGAAAAATCAGATTTAGTGTGTAAACATGAGCAACGGACATATAACTCCAAACTCTATAAATAGAGGTCTTTGGAGCTGATTTTATATGAACAACATCTCTCATTATTCTTGAACATATTGAAAATATTCTTGCATCATTTTTAGAGCTTTTGTTGAGCCATTTGAGAGACAACTTTGTGTTGTTCATAGAGCTTATTTTGTATCTCCTTATCTACTCTTCTTAGAGAGTTTTCATTGTAAAAGGGAGAAGTTCTTGAGAAGACCAATTCTTCTCATTGAGCATTGGGGTTGCTAAGTTCCTTGAATCTTAGCAAGTAAACTCTTGAGGTGAGGTATCCTCGAGCAAGAAGTCTTGTGGTGCGGTATCGACGAGCAACTGAAGTCTTGTAGAGCGTACATCTACGAGCAAGTGTAACGGTTTGTTAAGCACCCGTAAGCTTAACGGAGTTAGTGAAACTCGAGAGAGTCTCTCGGGAGACTGTACGTAACCACGCTTTGTGGCGAACCAGTATATATCGGTGTGTTCTTTCCTTACTCTTTTTTTTTCCGCACTTACTTTATTCTTGCAATTTTAATTCCGCAAAATTTACCGATATTCTCGTGCCTCACTATTCACCCCCCCCTCTAGTGAACGGCATAAATCCTAACAAGTATCGCTTCACTGCATCTGAATTGTTCGGCTTCGGCCAAACTTCTCCGTCCATTTTTGCAAGTATGAGGGCCCCTCATGTTAGAACCCGATGAACCATGTACCGACCTTTCCACTTGGGAGGGAACTTCCCTTTGGCATCATCCTGATGCAGAAAAATCGTATTTAACACTAGCTACCATGGTGTAAACTGTCTTGGCTTGACTCTTTTATTGAAGGATCTGGACACTTGGTTCTGATAAAGTTGACCATGGCAAAGTGCATTCATTGTTGTCTCATCTATTAGAGCTAACTGCTCATTGCGACTTTTTACTCACTCTGCATCGTCAAGTTCTGCTTCCTGTATGATCCTCAAGGAGGGAATTTCTATCTCCGCGGAAATGACCGCTTCTGTACAATAAACCACCATATAGGGAGCTGGCCTGATTGATGTGCAAACTATGGTATGGTACCCCAGTAAAACAAATGATAGATGTTTGTGCCACTGCTTATGCTTCTCTATCATTTTCCTCAGTATCTTCTTTATATTCTTGTTGGCGGCTTTTACGGCTCCGTTCATCAGAGGTCTGTAGGCTGTCGAATTTTTGTGTTTGATCTAGAATGTAACACATATGGCATTCATCGAGTCACTATTGATATTAGAATCATTATTAGTAATGATTGACTCTGGGTGCCCAACCGATAAACGATACGGTCACGGACAAAGTCTGCCACGACTTTCTTAGTCACTGCCTTATATGATGCTGCTTCAACCCATTATGTGAAATAATCAATTTCTACTAGAATTAACTTGTGCCTGTTCGATGGGGCAAGTATAATAGGTCCGATAACATCCATTCCCTAAGCGGCGAATGGCCATGGAGAGGCACCTTTATCATTTCTTCATGTATCTGACAACGATGGCACATTCAAACATACTTGATGCAGTCTGTCTCCATAGTCATCCAAAGGCATCCTGCTCGGAGTATTTTCTTGGCTAAGACAAAGCCGTTCATATGCGGACCGCAGGTCCCTGCATGAATTTCCTCCAATAGCCTGAATACTTCCTTTACTTCGACACACCTTAATAATCCCAAATCAGGTGTCCTCCTATACAGGATTCCTCCATTGTGAAAGAAATTGTTGTATAACATTGAATGTGTGCGCTTCTGAGTAGAGTTTACAAGTTCTGGGTATTCTCCTTTTTCCAAGTATTCTTTGATGTCATGAAACCAAGGCTTCCCATCTACTTCATTTTAGACATGTGCAAAGTAAGCTGGCTAATTAGGAATCTTCACTGTAATAGGATCTATGAAGTTATTATCTGGATGCTGAATCATAGAAGATAAGTGTCATGCCCCAATTCCTAAAACCGGTCTTGATGGTGCCTCTCGTTAAGACAAGTCCATTCAATAAAATATAACCACTTATTTTAATAGTTACTGAACATGAATAAAGTCTGAAGATAATGTAAATAACAGAATATAAGGGAGAGAACGGGGCTGCGGATATCAACAGCTACATCGTCACTCCTAGTTTGCCTAGCGAAGGAATCAGTGCTTAGGAAAAAACTCTGCTCTACCTATTTCTCCTCGCACGGTGCAGGGAGTAATGTGAGTACTCTGACCCAGTGAGTTATAAAAATAAATAATGATTAAAAGCATGAAATCTCATAAAGGCACAAATAACACTATCTCAAACGGTAAAATTAAATAGGTAGTAAAACAGTAGAGTATCAATTCAATACTCTTTTAAAAATAGCTAAAGACAAATAGTTTCAACAAGTGAGAAATACCTAGAAACCAGCTCCTCGGACTCAATATTAACCTCTCAATAGAGTGTCAGCCCCGCGGGCTCAGTATCAGTCAATCAGCACAATATCAACCCCTCGGGCTCACTCTCAGATCACTTAGGAAACCGAGCCCACTGTGGGGGTGCAGACTCCGTAGGGGATCCTACAACCCAAGAGCAATATCAAGCCATTTTGTGGCGTATGAAATAAGGCCTGAAAGCCTAACATATAAACATAAGGCCTGAAAGCCTTCTCACATCACACTCGAGGCCTGAAAGCTACCTCACATCACTAAACATATCCTCACATATGGCCATCGTCCTCAATATGTCAAAAAACAACCATAAGCAACTCAGGCATTAGTAAAACAATTGTGCTCAGCTCAAACACTAGTTCCAGTATCATTTAAATCTCAATTTTGAGTAAAAATAGCTGAGTTCATGAAACGGTGTAATTTAATGTGACTTAGTTCAAGTAATGTTTCAAATAGTAAGGAAACAATGATGATAGTTCACAAAGGATTTCAAATAAACGGCAATAAGCCTAGGTATGGTGTTAACAACAAGTCATAGCCAAATACGTGGTAAAGTATCAACCGGGATGGACCAAGTCAATATCCCCAATAGTAAATGACCCCACACTCATCATTGAGAGCGTGTCTCATCCCAACATATCACTATGTTGTGCAAATATGGGGTTTCAAACCCTCAGGACATCATTTAAAATCATTACTCACCTCTAGCCTGCCAAAAGCATAGTTCGCTATGTCGTTTCCTATCGAATTGACCTCCTCACGCATCAAATATGGCCAAAACCACAACAAATATGTTACAATAGGATAATGGAACATAATCCAATCAAAAGGACTCGAAAACATCGAAATTCACGAAATTAGAAGAACCGAGCCCCGGGCCAACTTTTGGAAAGTAAAACAATTTAACATTATCGGATTCCTTATCTCGCTACGAGTCTACACCTATAAAAATCACCAGAATCAGAGTCCAATCGGCCCCTCAAATCCCTATTTTTCTTTCTATTAAGTTCAACCCCTAACCTCCACTTTTGATCTCTAATTCATTGATTTTTCACCCTTAATTCATGGAATAACATATTAGATTGATGTTTTAGGCTCGAAATTCCTTACATCAATGAAGTCCCTTGATTCACTATCAGAAATCGCACAATAACCTCCATGTCCGATGTTAATATGTTAAGTTCTTTAAAAAAATTGCGAAGATAGAATTAAATAACTCTTACCAAAACTTTCCGCTTCTGCAATCATTTTTCCACTTTTGCGGAATTTACAAACTCGTCCTAGACCGCTTCTGCAGTCCAAGAACACTTCTGCTTTGATCACATCTGCGGGCCACCGATCACTTATGCGGAAGTTAACTTAGCACTCAAAACTGCACCTGCGACTCCCCTTCCAAATCTGTGGCCCCTTTTTTGTAGATGCGTAAATACCAGATACCAGACGTATCAGCAATCACACAAGTAAAAAATTCACCCGTTGGCCATCTGATATCACCATGAGGACCCCCAGGACCTCAACCAAAAGTGCCAACCCATTCCAAAACATCATTAAAACTATATGCAATCATCAAAACACCACAACCAACACCAAAACTATCAAATTACATCAGATTCAAGCCTAAATTCTTCTAAACATTCCAAACTACACATTTTATTAAAAACCCGACCAAAACACTTCCGAATCATCAAAATTTTGCACATACATTTCAAATCACCTAACGAAGGTTCTGCAACTCTCGGAATTCCATTCCAACACTCGAATAAAAATCTCACCTATCAATCGAAAGTTGCCAAAATACTAACTTCGCCCATTCAAGCCTATTTCTGCATCAGACCTCCAAAACAACTTATGATCATGCTCATAAGTCAAAAATCATCCCCTAAAGCTAACCAAACATCTGAAAATTACGTCTGAGCTCTCTAACACAAATGTCAACATCCGGTTGATTTTTCCAAACCAAACTTTCCTTAAAGAGTCTAAGTGTCTCATTTCCTTCCAAAACAATTCAAATTTAACTCTAACCCACCAAATACCAATAAAGAAACATGAAGGAGAACTAAATGCGGGAAATGGGATAGTTACATATGAGATGATGGGCCGGATCGTCACAATAGGGTTGCCAATGCATCGGCAACCTCATTCTGTACTCTAGGGATATGTTGAAACTCTGTCTTTCTGAATCTCTTCCTCAAATCTTGTACATGATTCGTATATGGGATTATCTTGGAAGTCTTATTTGACCATTCTTCTCGGACGTGATGTATAAGCAAGTCAGAATCGCCGAACACTAGCAATTCCTGAATGTTCATATCAGTGGCCAACTTAAGACCGAAGATGCAAGCTTTGTACTCGGCCATATTGTTGGTGCATGGAAACATGAGATTGGTAGATATCGTGTAATTCTGCTAGTTTCAGATATTAGGACTACTTCTATTTCATCTCTTTTGAAGTTCGTCGCGCCGTCGAAAAACATCTTCCAACCGTCATAGGATTCTGCAATATCTTCTCCTATGAACGATACCCGTTCGAAACGAAAATACTTCTTTAGAGGTTCATATTCTCCAACCACGTGATTCGTGGAAAGATGATCTTCCAATGCTTGTCCTTTGATTGTATTCTGAGTTAGTAGACAATGTCGAATTCACTCAGCAGCATCTGCCACAAAGCTAGCTTGACAGTGGGCATGGGCTTTTGAAAGATGTACTTTAGGGGATCCATTCTCGAAATGATATATGTAGTATAGGCACAAAAATATTGCTAGAGTATTCGAGCTACCCAATTCAATACACAACAACTGCGTTCTAACATAGAATACCGAGCCTCGTACGAGATGAACTTCTTGCTGAGATAGTAGATGGCCTGCTCCTTTCTCCTTGTTTTATCATGTTCTCCTAGAACACAAACAGATGCTCCATCCAATACAGAAAGGTAGAGTAATAGAGGTCTACCTGGATCAGACGGGACAAAAAATGGTGGTGTAGACAAGTAATCCTTGATTATGTCGAACACTTCCTGATAGTCATCGATCCATTTAGTGGCGGTGTCCTTCTTTAACATCATGAAGATTGGCTCACAAATGAAAGTGGACTGAGCTATGAACCAACTTACGTATTTAAGTCTCCCCAAGAAACTCATGACCTATTTTTTGTTCTTTCTTTGTGGCAATTCTTGGATGGATTTTGACCTTTAAAGGATCAAGTTCTATTCCTCGGCGACTCAGAATGAACCCCAGTAGTTTTTTTCCAGGAACCCCGAATGCACATTTCGCGGGATTCAGCTTCAAGTTGTACCTTCTCAAAATGTTGAAGAACATCCTCAAATCTTCCATGTGATAAGTGGCTTTCCTCGACATGATGATGACATAATCTACATACACCTTAATCTCCTTATGTGTCTTATCATGAAAAGTAGTAGTCATAGCCTTCACGTAGGTGGCCCCAACATTCTTTAACCGAAACAACATCATCTTGTAACAATACATCCCCCACAATGTAATGAAAGATGTATTCTCAGCATCTTCCTCATCTATCCATATCTGATGATATCCAAAAAAACAATCTACGAATGACTGCAACGTTTGCATGGCACAATTATCGATCAGGATGTGTATGTTCGGCAAGGGGAAGTCATCTTTTGGACTGAACCGGTTGAGATCCCGGTACTCGACACAGACTCTAACCTTCCCGTCCTTATTCGGTACTGGAACGATGTTGGCTAACCATGTTGGATACTCTACTACCCTGAAAACCTCGTCTTTAACTTGCTTGATGAGTTCTTTCTTGATTTTCAAACTTATGCCACGTTTGAATTTTCCGAGCATCTATTTTACTGGGGGACATGTCGGATCAATTGGCATTTTATGAGCGACAATAGATGTACTGAGAGCGGTCATAGCATCATACGACCAGGTGAATATTTCCTCGTATTTTGTTAGAAATTCCGTGCACTCTTCCTTTTTTGATGCAAACAAATGAACACGGATACGCGTTTCTTTGACATTTTCTGCATCTCCAAGGTTGACAACCACAGTTTGGTCCAAGTTAGACTTAGGTCTATTCTCAAAATCCTCAACCTCTTTAACAACCTCTTCTGGTACATCATCTTCTTCTGAGTCTATATCCTCTTGTTGTGTTGTCTTGTTTCATGTCACGATCATCAGTTCATCAAGATAAGTAATATTAATGTTGTGTAAGTAAACCAAATGAGAGAAAGTAATAAGAGTAAGATTTATAAGAAACAGAAGTGTATTGATAAAATTCATAAATTTTTTTTGAACATTGGAGCTCTTATTTTGAAATTAAAAATGCGGAAAGAAAGTCAACTAGCGAAAATTAAAGATATTTCATGGTACTTTGTTCAACCTTGCTGCCCCAATGCTTTCCGGGCCTTGGTCTGATGGACCAATTGTTGAGGCATTCTCCTCGGCTCACGACTTGTATAAAATGGCCTTCTTCCCCCTCTCTATAGAAAATGACACAACCATCTATATTATCATCTTCTATAAATAAATTTCTCATCCCCTCGAGTGCTTCCTATTATTTGGACCTATATATATAATGTCGGTCGGCTGGAAAGTCTGCTCCAAGTGGGGTATTGGCTGTTCCAGTGGATAGTAAGGACTGCGCCATGATGGCGACCATTTGTGAACTCATTCCAAGTATACTCATATCCCAGACCAAAAGTGGTACCATGTTTCTTCAGCTTGATCGGTTTGGCTATTCCCTGGAGGTTTTTGCCAAGTCCCTTGCGAGGTTCATATCCGCTCAAATTCAGGATACTTTCAGTCCTATTTATCCCACCACTTATTCTTACTAACGGCATTTACTCGTTTCATGTGGTGGTAGGTTTCTCCGCCTATCTTCCTTCTTCTTCTGATTGTTTGGATGGCCTGGCGAGTGTATATGCGATTGCTACCATCGCCATGAAAAATCACCTCTTGGTGATTCAACTCAACCATCAGAACCTACTATAGCATTGACGCTATGGCACCAACGGCATGAATCCAAGGTCGTCCCAGAAGCAAGTTGTAAGATGCTGGGGCCTCTAGTACTTGAACACCTACATCTAACCAAGCGGTTCCCATTTGCAGACACAAACTAATTTCCCCAATAGTGGAGCTTTGGTAACTATCGAAAGTTTTTGACATTGATGGCTCCATCCTTGATCTCATCCAGGCTCTTTCCCAATGTTATGAGAGTCACTAATGGAAAAACATTGAGGCTGGACCTTCTGTCAATCAGAATTCTCGTGATGAAATAATCCTCGCGTTGTATAGTGATGTGCAATGCTTTTTTGTGACTCAAACCTTGGCAACTGGTATTAATGGAAAGTGATCTTTTGACTCTCCAGTACATGCCCTACCATATGATGATAGACTACAACTATGTATTTTAGTTGCTTATTACACTCTAATTTACTGCACTTTAATTGAGTTGGAGCTTTAATCAATAGTATTTTGCACTAACTGTGTGTTTCATGCATTGTAGGAGTGATTCTGAGCTATGTTGATATTATGAAATGAATTCAAGTGATTTGGACAATTAAAATTTGACTAAAATTTCAAGGAATTTATCAGGAATCCTGTTTAGTGGTCAACAGATGATAGTTAGAGTGAACGAAGACTCCAATAAGCATATTATGAACTTTCTAGTAAAATAGATATAACTTTTTGCTCAAAACTCCATTTAAACTCCACAATATATGGTTGGAAAGCTAACGCGCGTTCATTATTTATATTTTTCAAAATTCGAAATGTAACAGGGTCAAAAATGCGCATCAATAGCGTGATCGCGCTTAGGTCGCGCTCGTCAGACAGAACACTTGTCCACTAGCATGACCACGATAGTCAAACTTTGAAAAAGTGTCCTTTTTTTACATTGGAGAAGATATAATTATTTGGGCCCAACCCTACATGGTATATATACATGGAAAAATGGTATTTTGACAGAGGATGACATTTTTTAGAGGAAAACAGAAGCATAGAGCAGCCATGGAGGCCGGGATTCATCTTTCTTCCTCCAAACTTAGTAATTTTTATGTTTCTTTGTATGATTTGTTGTTTTACTACCATGTTTATGGGGAGCTAAACTTCACATTTTACGGTTATGGTTCTTTCACGACTATTGTTATTCAGATATTGATTTTGATTTTTTAGTTTATCGTATCGGTTTATTTATTCAATCCTGCACTTAATTATTTGATTGCTTGATCACCAATTGAATACTATCTACAAATCTAGAGTTGAATTCAAAAGTAAGAATTCCAGATTGCATATAGGATTGAGTAAAACAAGTTCTTAAATCTGGGCATCAGATAACAGATTCGCGGTGAGGATAGGCATATCCTAATTGCCTTGCTTGGTTAATTTAAAGGAATTACATATGCGTTCTTGTTGATTCTAACTCCATAGACATATATGTGTTAGGTTATCTTGAATGTGTGAGTAAGAACTCGACGGATTCTTATGAGCAATGTTAACACTGTCAACCAATAAATTAGATAAATTAGTTAGTTAATTCAATTGAAGAATACAATAAAAATGTCAGATAGCCCATAACCCTAGATCGTTTTCATTACATTGATATCATAAAAATCTACTCTTTCCTTTCCAAGTTAATTATTTATTTTTATTTATTTTCATTATATTAGAATCAAATTTTTCTTGGTTTAATTCTTGTATAGATAATTAGGATAGTCTAATTTAGTTAATAGTTGTTCATAAGTACTCGTGAGTTCGACATCCGACTTTTAGTCATTTTATTACTTAACGGCCATGTATACATGCGTGTGTGTTTTGCCGCAACATATTTTTTGTGCCGTTGGTGGGTACAATTAACTATTTTATAAATTAGACTTTTAATTTTCTTTTTACAAAGTTTTTTTCTTCTCTTTTTGTAAATATTTTTATTTTTATAACTATTTGCATTTTCTCTTAGCGTGTTTCTAGTTCTCTGAAGATGACATTTGGGGATGAAATACACGGAGATAATGTTATTAACGAAGACGCTTGGTTGATGAAAGACTTTTATGGCTAGACTTTTTGGGCTTGTCATCACTTGAAGTATGGAAAGTCTGAATTTGAATATAGGAGTAAGGGTTGGTATTGGGATATTCTCGATCAGGCGAATACGCGAAAACATGTCGTCTTCTAACAGCATCGGTGAATTACTGGTCTAAGGAGAGAGATGAACTTGCACATAAAATTGATAATTTTGGCTTGACTATACATAACTTAGATGTAGATATGAGTGCAAAGGTTGATGTGTGTAATGCCCAACAATTTAATAATGAGTTGTGTGAAGCTGAAAAAAAATCTTCTTGACAAAATTGAGGAGCTAAAATATGAATATCAATCATTGGATCTTATTTTTTCTTGAGGATGTCAATGTTGAGAATAGTGTTCTAGAGTCATATGAGGTAGGAGATAACATTACGTTGGGATACTTAAGTGTGTAAATATGTGGACGCAAATAGTAGTAAAATTCATGAGTTATGGCGCATTAGACCTCATTCCAGCTTTTACTACTTTCTTTTACTCTTGATTGTTTTTCTAATTGTATTATTTTTGTAGTGTTGTTTTATTTTGTAGGATTACGAGCATAAGAAGAAAGTCATTGGAAGTGTACAAAAGTGAGCTAGTCGAATAGAACTAGTGTGAGGTACCCGCACAAAGGACCATCCTTGGGAGAAGTATGAGTATCCCGTGGCTGCTATTGCTTCGACCTTTGGCCTTTCAGGGAGTTTCTCATTTACCCTTGTTAATTTTTATTTTATTTGTGCATTCAGGACATTGCACTCTTCCTTTAGATATTTAGTAGTATTATGTTAGTAAAAATGTTAACTCCTTATTTTTTTTCATTTTAGCTTATTCTTTTTGTTTCTGTAGTTGTCTAGTAATTTAATAGCTTAAATTTTTTTCTTTTTATTAATGTGAATAATCAGATAAATCAAAAAAAAAAAAGTTTACACAATAGACTTTTCCAGACGACGTATCTCTTAGACAGTTTTTTTGAGGGACTAAAGTCTAAACAAAAAATACAAAAATATGTCTTTTAGCTTTCTTTAGGTAGTAATAAAACCCATGACTTTTCGTTTGGCCTCGGTTCTTTTCCATGGGATGTAGTTTGAACCGGGTAGTTTTTTCTTTTAAAGTAGTTTAGGGAATAAAATGGAGGAAGAAAGATGAGATAAACCTAGGCGCCCTTGACTTGTTTGATAGTAGCATATTTAGGCTTTGACATGTGTAGTATTTTTCCTATGGTTTGAAATTATTAACGATGCCTTGCATAGTTGGAAAGCATGTCTTGCGATGCCTATGTCTCATTTTTGTGACTAATGTTAACTTTGTGATTAATTAGTAATATCCCGTGGCTTCATGAATTCTTGCATTGTTTGAGAGTCAGATTGGGACCGTCCTTAGTGAGTCATATGCCATGTGTGGTGTGTTTTTATTGTTGTCCATCTATTGTACTTGTGTCTAGAACTTGCCCGGTTTGTGAGTCGAAGCAAAATTTTCGGTGATGCTCCTTTTCAAATATGATTTTTGGATTTCTTTGATCTTTTTTAGCTTAATTGCTTACCACAAATAAAATTTATCCATAGTAAACCCTTTTGAGCTTACAGACTTTAATTTGGCACCCGCATTACAAGCATATATCCTTTTTATTCTTAATTGACATTGTTTTGATCCATTTTCCTCTTCAGGTACTTTAATTATGAGCTGAATGCTAAAAGAAGTAAGAAGGAACTAAGTGTGGGTGGCTTTTGAGTAGAACAAATAAAAGGAAGAAAGGTGTACTTCTTTTGTTAAATAATACATCAATAGCGATATTGAAAAAAACAAGAAGAATAATCTGGAAAAAAAAGAAAAAAATAGAGATGAATACATTGTTGTCTTGTTCTTGATAGTGAGTATGAAGTAATGTAGTGCTTAAAGAAGAAGATAGCATTTTTGGGGTGATATTATTTGTGAAATTGAAGTGGTTTTGAACAATTTGCGCGTAAAGTTGATTATGTGGTGTGTTAAAGTGCTTAGGAGGGTTAGTCACTACTCCTAAATATATCTTACCCATCTCTTAGTCTACATTACAACCAGAAAAAAGGCCTAATTGATTGTAGATCGTGTGAGCCTACATTAGTAGAGATTTAAATTAAGGGCAAGCCTATGGTACCAATTACATGAATATGACTTGTTTTGTGAGGGTGAGCGGTATTTTCTTTTGATATGTATGACTCCGTAAAATATATTTGATCATATGATTCGAATGCGTGGATTGTACTTACTCTCTTGCTTTGGTTGTGAGGGAACATGGTTTCACGAAGGATAGGTAAAATTATTAGACTTCTATAGGATTTTAGGTATTCAAGCCATGAGTGCATTATGACATTGAGTTGGTTTTTGAGGCTAGGGTTGTTGTGAGTATATTGTCATTGTTTGAATATTTTTGAAGAATGACATAAGTAAATGGAAGTGTATGATGATTGCATGTGCTAGAATTTAATTGTTTCTATCAACCATAGTCATTGGTGTAGTGAGATATCGATGCCCCATTTTCCCAAACTCAGCAGAGCTTGGAGATTGGGTTTACGACATTATGGAAAAAAGTATTATTTTCCATTTTGGGGAAGTGGGCTTGAAGATTTTTTAAGAGTCTCCACCTAATGATTATAATGCATTAGGACACTTAAAGAAAAGAAGAAGGATTTTTGAAACAAAACCAGAGTTCGGGTAAGGATTTGATATTATCTCGAGGGGAAGGTCTTAGGCATCCCTCAAGATCCACTAGTGTGGTTTCCGGCCATGCTTAGTTGTGACTTTGAAAGGGATGGAAAAAATAAGTACAATTTGCGCATATAAAACATGAACAAGTTGAGAATTTTGCAAGAAAGAAGAAATAATAGTTTTGAAAAAAAAAGAGAGAAGAAAGCGTTAATTTAAGAAAAAATAAATGAAAGAGGCAAGGGGTCCTATGGTTAAATATAATATGGATCACTATGGTGCAATACCCAACAATCATTTCACATGAGATATTAGCGCACCGGTCATCATATCCATATTTTACCCTTCCCACCCGTAGAGGTTATTTTAAGCGTGTGCATTGGTCACGAGTGCTTAGCGCGTGCTGTTATCCGTCCCATCATATAGGTCCTAGAGGGTGTTTAGGACCACTATTCTTACATGGGGAGAACTAGGTTGAACCCTTAAGTTTAAAGATAAAATACTAAGGGACATACAAAAAGAAAGTAGGACTTCATATAAGGGATCACGTAAAAACATGCAAATGGCTCAAGCACCCCTCCATGAAAGTACATACAAGTAGCACGCCTCAATCACATTTAAGGTATAAAGAGATGTGAGAGTTTAAAGGTCTGAATGTAGAAAAACTAAAAATCTGGGCTGAATTAGGCAGAAGATATTGGAAGAAAACTGGAGGTATAGTAGTAAAAATATGTGTATCATTTGAGAGTAGGGAAAATATTTATCCTTTATAACACAGTCACAACCAATACGTGTGCAGTAACTTACTACTAGAAACACTATTTTAGTTCTAGACTAAAAATAGCGCATAGGGGAGATGTAAAAGTTACTTCAGAATTACAGAAAAACAAGGAGAGTATGGGCTTGAAAGTTACAGAGTTCGTTATAAATTTTAGGAACATAGTAGTCCAGTCTTGAACTGGAAAAGTAACTTGGTTCAAAACATATAGGTGGAAGAAGGAGACATGAATTTAATAGTAAAGACAAACAGACTTCAGTAAGACAGATTAATTTGAGCAACTTAAAGAGGTCGAACACGATTGATTGATTTTATCCGGCCTAAGGCTTGACTAGGCGTTATGACAGACATGCACCTCTTTTTTTAAGTTTAGTTTTAAAAACCATTTTATGTGGTTGAATAACGATAGGATGGTCAAAAAATTACAAGTGAGTTCATAATTGCATGATATCTAATGCACGTGATAGCCTTAAGAACGTGATATCTACGTTAACATGATGGTCCTAGAAACAAGATTTCTAAATGCAATGATGAAGTTCTTGATTATTAACTGATTGTGGCTGTAAAATGTCATACTGACGCAAGGATCCTAAGAGCAGGATTTCTATATGCATGATGCATGTGTTAAACAAGATTTCTATTGCATAAATAATAAATGAGATCCTATAGGCATGCTCTCTACCCATGCCCTTAATAAACCTACATATCCCTCCTGGTTTCACTATAAACCCCATAGTCCTTTACAAACTATTACAACTTATGCAACCAAATTACAGTAATAAAAAATAAAAACAAAAATCTATTCTATAGGGAGCCTTCAGCCAGGCCCAGATCTCTAGCCTCACTTCTTTCTAGCTTCACAGCCTTCACCAAGAGTTTGGGTGTGACAAAGTTCCCAGAGGTCTCTTGACACCCCAGCCAATACCATCCACACAAAAGAAATCACCATTGATAAGCGCAAGTGTGGAAGAGCCAACCTTGTGCATCAAAGTTTAGTGGGTACTCAAGGTACCCAAAGTAATGCTTACACAAGGGGTAGGACCTAATTCTAAGAGTAGTGATTGTATAAAGTTTTGAAGGAGTTGAGTTGGAAACACGTTTACATGCCGGACAGTTTGAGAAAAATAGTAGAAGAGTGTAAAACATACGTGAATTTGAAAATATTTACTTTGGGTTAGTGTTGAAAACAACAGTCACATAAGCAGAGGTAAAGATAAAGGGAACAAACAACTCACAAACAATACAGTCAGACAACACACATTAAAGGTGGGAGGGGTTCATGCTTCAAACATGAGTCTAGTTCTTAGAGCACCAGACACCAAACTAAATTATCCTGATAAGAGTTTTGAGGCTATGGAGTAGCCAAAAGGATGCTAGTAGTATACAGAAAAAAATGGAAAAAATGCATTGGGGTAGGCAAAGAGGATAATGAACATGCTAGGCCTACTAATTAGGCTGATTGATCAGACCAAACCCAAATACCGTCTGTGGCGTTCTCTCCAGCACTGTAGAGTTCTCTCCAGCATCACTGTAGCGTGCGTGCACAGTGCAACGCGCTACTGTTCATCACCGGGATCTTTGGATTTCAGCGATATTTTGTTACAAAATTAGCGTCACTTGATCCTCTTCTCTTTGGGATCATTTCCCAACTGAAATTTCCCTCAAATCCATAACCAATCATCCTACATCTTAGATCAAAGAGTTGCGATTCTCACCAGCTTTTAGATGTGGTATTGCATGGATATGGATCGGTAAATCGCATCCATGGATGTTCCGTCCTCTCCCTAGCATCTGGCTGTGGGAGAGGTTCATAAAGTTCCAAACGAGGCTCCTAAAGAAATCAAAAAGCCTTCGTATGCATCAACCATTTTATCTAAGCAATCTGGTCCGGCAAATTTAGAACTATGTCCAGTCCTTTTCAACAATGGAGAACCTGTTATTCAATTCACCAAGGAAGAGGTCAACGATTTCATTTGGGAAGAAGGATTACATCAGGCAGTCGTTATTAAGTTTTCGTATGGCAGACTTGATCTATCGGAAGTGCGAAGAATACTTCCGTCGCAATTTGATGTTCAAGGTCATTGTAACATTGGTCATTTGGAATTTCGTCATCTTTTGATCAGGTTTGATCTTCACAATGATTACGTTCATTTCCTTTCAAAGTCGACTGGATATCTCAAATCCAAAAGCGACGAATATTTCTTCAGAACATTCCCATGGTCTCTAGATTTCAATCCTAAGGAGGAGACGTCGATGGCAGTTGTATGGATTTCTCTTCAAGGTCTGCCTCCAAATTTTTTTGCTAAGAGGTCGTTATTATCTATAGCCTCAGTAGTGGGAAAACCACTGGCTGTGGACAAGGCAACACAGGATAGATCAAGACCTAGCGCGGCAAGAGTTAAGGTTATAGTTAATTTTTTGGATAATCATCCTAAAAAGGTCAACATGCAGATTTTTGACAGAATATCAGGTAAATCTGTCGAGATTCATCAACAAATAGTGTTCGACAACCTTCCTAAGTATTGTGTTTATTGCAAGCATCAAGGTCACGATGACAAGTCTTGTAGAATTAAAAAACAAAATATTGGAGCAGAGGTGGATGCAGAAGCTCATTTGTCTGGGCAGAAGTGTGATGATTTAGTCAAATTACAAGGGGATGCAAGGGAATTTCTAAATGCTAAAAGAGATGGACAAGGAGTCAAGGTTTCGTAAACAATAGCTGGTACTTCAGAAACTGAATTAACACGATTCTCACAGCAGAATGTACAAAGTGTAGAAGGAGGGAATGTGAAAAATAAGGCAGTAGTGCAGGATGATGTTGGTGAAATGCTTTTTGTCATACAGTCTGGAAAGGAAAAGTCTAGGAGTCAGGTGGTTACTGCTATATCTGAAGCAACATTTGCAGCAGATTCTGGTGTATCTTTGCAGGAGCTTACTGCAGACAGCCTCAAACTTCCTATAAATCTGAATCAAATGAATAGAGGTGATGCAATTCAACAAGTAATGCCTATGAATGCATTGGCTGCTAAGGTGGCTACTGGTGCACAGGCTGGACAGAATCACAGTTGCAACGTGCAGCATTTGGGAGCTCTAACAAGTGATTAAGATTCAAATGGTACAATTGCAGAATCTTTTCCAAAGCCAAAGGGTGATCAAGCACATGTTTTACATAACACTGTGTCATCGAAGGTCGTGGATACAAATGTGGATCAGGCTTTTACTTGTGCACAGGCTGGACAGTATCACAGCTGCAAGGTGCAGCAGCTTGGAGCTAAAACATGTGATTCTGATTCGAATAGTATTTACGTTCCAAACCCAAATGATGATCATGCACAGACCTCTACAGGTTACTGCACAGAGCCTGGGCAGCTTTTGGAGCCTCAATGCATTGTGCAACAACTGGGAACTCAAAACAATGTCTCAGCTACATATTCACCTGCAGAAGCTCTACCAAAGACAATGCAACCCTCTGCAGACTGCATTATTTCTAGTGCACAAGCTAGCCAGATCAAGGGACAGCAGACCAGGTGCAATGTGCATCAGTTTCAACCTCAAGTTTATGTTACAAACCTGCCAAAGGTTACATCTACAAATCATCCAACGCCAAAAAGGGATACATATGATTCTGCCTTGGTTTTTAAGGATAAAACAGTAGCAATCCAGAATCCTACAGATCCATCTACGGACAATGCAAGATCCAAAAATGAGAAGATGATCAAGCAGCAGCAGAAAATGCACTCTTTTCAGACTGGACAATCAAATGGAACTAGTTTGGAGGCCTCGGATAAGTTCAACATTGTTACAGATCGTAATAGTTTATCAGTTCTATCAGGGGAGAAGACGACAGCAAATCATACTGATGCGCAAGCTAGCAATGGACAGTACAAACACAGGGCCAACGATCAGATGGTTCATACTCAACTTGCTGTGACTTCTTCCAAAGATTTACCTGCTGGCGATATTTCTAAGTGGAAAGATCATCGACATTTCTGTGCAAATTTGAAAAGGGAGCGGGATCTCTCTTTTCGAAAATCATCGAAACGAAAGAGTAATCAAGGATGCAATTCAAAGTCCATATATTGAAAACTTTGTAAAAGGAAAATTAAAGACCAAGTGGGAGGCTCCAGATTTCATTCCAAGTAAGCCTCCTTTTTCCACATGCATTCACGTCCTAGATACACCACCTAACATTGCGGATGGCCACATTGGAACGAGCAAGTCAGGTGCTATTTTGATGAGAAATGCAACATGGTACGACAAGAAACAAAATGTTAGGCAAATCCCAATGAGAGCGGCCAAACAAAAGCAGGCAACTACAAGCTCGTCATCAAAGTCCAATCGCTCAAAAAATAAAAGATGATTTTTTAAATCCGAGAAAAAAGTTTGAAATTTGAAGAATTCATGAAAAATCAGGTGGAAGAAGACTTCATACTACAAATCGAATCTTTCACAACAACAGAGAAAAAAGGGAACCTTTATGGTTTCCTCATCTTTTTATTTTACCATCACATTAGTATAATTCTATGTAATATCATCACAGAATATGTTATAAATTCTGTGATGATCAGTCATTTCTTAGTGCTTGCGAGTTCCTTCTTTTTACATGCTTGCTAATCCAGGAGGTCTTTGCCTCAATAGGATAGCTAAGGTAAGGTCTACGCCGGCAGTGTTATATGGGAAACATTACCGGCGTAATCCCCCTTATTTTATTTCTCCTATTTGTTGTAATTTTCCTTTTTTATTAATAAAATAAAAACCCTAGGCAATTGTCTAATGGACCAAAAAAAAAGGCTGATTGATCAGCACAAATGCATGCCAGTTGAAATAGAAGTAGCAGAACCACAAGTAGAAACACACAAGGAACAAAAGAAAGTGTGGCAACAATAACAGCATATTGTTTTCAGGCTATAACTTAAATAAGATACATACCAGTTGGAAAACAATGCAAACATAGAGCAATTATGCGCAAAGAAGTGAGAAGTAATGTGAAGATATAAGCATAGAGCAAAGCAGTGGTATGCAGGAAGTGAGCAACAGTATGAAAGAAGTGAGCAGCAGTATGCAAGAAGTGAGGAGCAGGCAGACCCAAATCAAAAAACACAGTAGAAGCCAGCAGAGTTAATGTGATGACGCCAAATCCTAAAGCTAGGCAAGCATTTAGCCTCAAACCAACAATTTAAGGAGAACTAAAATACTTTTTGAATAATAATCCAATAATACTAGTAAAATAATACGGAAAGAATGCGAAAACCGATAAGCACTCCCATATTATCTGTGGTGACAAGTCAAGAGCCTCTAATACAATCTGGATAAAAATATCTGAATGAAAAAAATAAAAGTTTGGAAATGTATATATATAATAATGAACTGAAATATGAAGAGTAGCCAGGTCCTGCGAACGTCAAGTAGCTACCTCAACGACAATGAAAATATCTGGAGACTACGAGTTCTCAGTTAAGCCTCCGGTGTACCTGAATTTACACAAAAGGTGCATGATGTAGGGGTCATTACTACCGACTCAGTGAGTAATAAGCATATAAAATGTCTGAAGATAAGAATCCACGAAATGTCACAAAGCAAAGCTAAAACACAGTCCGACACCTTAACTACAAACTAATAGCAAAGCAATATCAAATATAATAGTCAAGTATCAATGCAAAGATGCAATGCAATGCACATGAATCCGTTGCGGCGTATAGCCCGATCCGTTTAACGTCGACGACGCTCATTGGGGGTGTGTACAGACTTCGGAGGCTCCTTCAGCCCATGTGCAATATCATCATATCACTGCTGCGGCGTGTAACCCGACCCATACTCAGTCCGCATTATGCATATGAGTCACATAAGAGATTTAATCTAATTTTTCCCAGTTAACAATTATTAAGATGAATATAATTTAGTTAATTAATTTAAGAAAAAGGTGACTTAGCATTTATAAAACAATGATTAAGCACATGACTGATATCAATGAATATGCAAATCATGCTATCAGAAATATATTCAGTGTAGATGGATGCTATTGCTCTGCACAAGTCCCTAAACATGGCAATAAGCCAAACTATTAACAATACAATGTGTGTATCAGCCTCCAATAATTATATTTGGCTCACAATCCTCAATCATATACGATCCCGCATCCGCCATGGGGTGCGACTGACGCCCTAACAAAGCGTCACGATGTGATAAACTGGGGTTTCAAACCCTCATGCCATCATGTATACAAACTACTCACCTCTAACCAGTCGTAGACTTGTCCGCAATGACTTTTTCTTTGGAATATCCCTCAACGAGCGTCGAATCTAGTCAAAACAACAACGAATAGGTTATTATAGGTTAAAGAAACATAACCCAATTGAAATTACTTGAAACACGCTAAAAATCACGAAGTTTATAAAACTCGAGCCCTAGGCCCACTTGTCCAAAAATTTAAAAAATTACATAAACGGATTCCTCGTCTCACCACGGGTTTGTACATATAATGTTTGTCGAAAACGGAACTCAAATGCCCCTTCAAATTTCATTTTTACACCACAAATTCTCAAGCCCTAACTTAACCTATTTTGGTTATTTTTCACTGATTTCTATTATGATTTTGCCATAAGCTTGAATAATTAGGCTAAGAAATTTACCTCCAACTGACTCCAGGTCTATTCCCTTGAAAATCGTTGACCAGAGCTCGTGTCGGGGTTAATAATGGTGGAAATAATGAAGACGTTCGCAGATGTTTTAATTATAAAACCCTTCTGTCTTCCCAGTTATTCTTCTATGCAATCGCACTCAACCCTATGTGATCGCATATGCCAAATTCCACTCCCCATAATTTAATCTTATGCGATCGCACTCTTCCCCTTGCGATCGCATAGCACAATCCTCTGCCAAGGACCCCAGGCCCAAATGCACTATCGCATTACACGAACGTACAGGTCAGTCTCCCAAGTCTATGCGAACACAACCCCTTACCGAAATGATAGCATAGAGTAAATCTCAGTCCCTACCAAACCTTCTATGTGATCGCAATGATACCTATGTGTGCAATATTTCTGCAGCATTTTTCAAAACTCCCCGTTAGCCATCCGAAATCACCCCGAGACCCTTGGGACCTCAAAAAAACACACATATATGATCAATAAATTCGTTCAAACTTACTAGTACCATAAAACACTATCATCAACATCAAAATCATCAATTTTGCACGAATTCAAGCGTAAGTCAAACTAAAACATCTGAAACTTGCATTTGATCTAAAACCCGACTTAATAATGTCCAAATGACCCGAAATTTTGCACACATATCAAAAATCAATTAACGGAGCTACTGCAACTGCTGGAATTCCATTCCGACCCCTGGATCAAAATCTCACCTATCAACCGGACATCGCCAAAATTCAAACTTAACCAATTGAAGCCTAATTCTACATTGGACCTCCAAATTCAGTTCCGATTTTGCTCCTAAGTCATAAGTCACCACCCAAAACTAGTTAAATCGTATGAAATCCCTTTCGAACCCTCTAACTCATAAGTCAATATTCGGTTGACTTTTCCAAACTAACATTCTCTTAAAGAGACTAATTGTCTCATTTCTACCCAAACTCCATCCGAATTACTTCAAATTCTCCAAAAACATATAATGAAACATATAAAAGCTTAAAACAGGGAAAATGGGGTGATAACTCACGTGACAACGGTTCGGGTCATTACAACCCTTTGATGGATATGCCCAAAAAATGTGAGGTGAATTCATACGGGTAAGTACGGTAGGACTTGATATGACCTTACGTCTCGTACATTTAGTAAAAAGGATTGTAGGAATCCTTCAAGTAAGTTTTTCTTTAGTCTCATCATTTTGAGAAAAGCCTCTAACCTTGTGATTTTTCGGCATAAGCATAACCGGTGTCTCCCATGGTATACCAGCCAATCCTTATATTTCCTCTAGCAAAGTGTCATCTCAATGTTTCCGAAAAAAACACAGACCTATCCCCATCCCAGAATAGAGTAGCAGCCTCTATGATTTTTGTTGTCGGGTTGGATTTCCAAAAGAGAACGCAAATTTCCCAAATAATTGCGGAGGAGATTTTGATCAATGGAGTGAAGGTCTTCCCACCAGCTTAGCAACCTTGGATGGATGTTTGTTACCATGCTGAATCTGGGGACATCATGCGTTATTTCTGCAAAACAAAAGTGTTAGACCCTTAACCCCGCCAGACTCGACTATTTCAATATCAATAATTTACTTAAGAATCAATTAGTTCTCCAAATAAATGCATAGAACAAGGTAGTGTCCGTTTGGGTTTGAAGGAAACCTAGTGGACTTTGCACAAGCCTACCTTAAAGAATCATTATGCGGACGACACACCTGACATACCTAGGTTTGACAATGATGCATGCTTAATTAAATAGAGTAAGCTTTTCTATGGGGTATTAGACCGGTACCCTTGAGTGGAAAACTCAAGAGGGAAAGGCACAGAATCGTCGACTACACTGTTGATCGATTGGTTTTACCGCAAATATGTCTTTTCCAAATTTATGGTGTTATAATTTCGGAAGGGCGCGACCACTCATTATAAGCGTTGCTATGGTATTCTATTTGGCATGAGTGGAATATAATGTTGAGTATACCTTTACAAGAATGAAACAAGTTGTCACATATTTACACGTTCATAAAGTAATGATTACAATAACTGCTCTTAATTACAACAATATTAAAGGAAAGAGGTAACAGGAAGAATTATACAAAAGAAAAGAAGAACCAAGTCAGTTTCGTAGTTGAAAAGAGGTACAGACATTAAATAAATGAAATAAAGAAACATTAAAGTCACAAGTAACACGAAAAGGTAAAAGCCTAAAGAAAATCCCCAGCAGAGTCGCCATGCTATCGCGCCCCCTTTTTCTAAATCAAAATCGAGTTCTTGACATTTGGGAGGATAACTTGTTCCCTTTTAGGAATTGGGTTTTGAATTGACGAATCGAGACCGAATGATTAAAGTCCATTAGGACTCTAAGAAGGGTTTGAGTTGAACAACCACAGTTTGGGTAACGGCGAAATATTATCCCAAGGGGAAGGTGTTAGGCACGCCTCAGGACCCACTAATGTGGTTCCCGGCCATGTTATAATTGTGACTTCACATAACAATTAAGCAAATAAGGTCCCAAATAGAAGTAGTTTGCGCATAATATAGCAAGTAAATTGAATTTTGAGAAAAAATAAAGAGGGAAATTTTTTTAAGATAATGGTTTAAACAATTCTGAAAATAAATGAAAACAAGTATAAGGGAAGGGGGGTCCTAGGTTTATGATCAATATGGATCACATAAATAAAATACCCAGTAATCACTCCTCAGTAGAGGGGCTACATGAGATATTAGCGCAGCAGTCATCATATCTATATCTACCCTTTCCCACCCCGATAAGGTATTAACCGCGGAATAGTATCGTTACTTACTGCATGCTATTACCCGTTCCAATCCTATTAGTCCCAGAGACATTTGGGAGTACTAATCCCAATGGGGAGGGAGTTGGGGCTTTTCAGATTTTAAAAAGATAAAATTATAAGGCGACAAACAAAAACACATAAGCAGTTAGGGGGAAAAAAATAGCAGTTAAAGGCTCAAACTGGCCTCATCACTTAAATGAGACAAATTATCTAACATGACTTTAAATACTGGTTATAGTCTGAATTAAATATAAAGCATTAGGACAGGCTGATTCATCACAAATTTCTATAATGAGAAGTCTGAATTAGGCCTTGTATGGTTTTAGTTTATCAAAAACTGACACAGTTAATTAGTCATCTACTGGTTTGCCTAGATGAGACTATAGGCATGGCATATAACAATGCATAAGGCGTACTAATTTAAAAGAAGTATTACTGGTTTTATCGACAAAAGTTCTGCATATATTAAAAGACATTGCCACTGATTTTAAACTCATAGATGAAATAGAAGAAGTTGATTCAAATGAATATTCCTATAGGCATGATTTCTAAGCAATTTTTCTTTTTAAAATGATTAGTAAGTGCATGAATTCTATTGGCATGGTATCTAAAATGAAGTTTATTATTATTAATCCTATGATTTTTTGCCTAATGATAGATGAATATGCAGAAATGTAGAAGACCTATAGTCATAATTTCTACATGAAGGAATGCAACAACTTATAGGCATGATCTCAATATGATATGCAAAAGTACAGAAAAACTTAGAGGCAGGATTTCTAATGATATGCAAAAATGCAAGAAAAAAACTTATAGGCAGGATTTGTAGTGATATGCATAAGCGCAGAACATGTAAATAATGATTCCAATGAGCATGCTGTCTAAAATTTGGATACATAAAAGACCCCCCCTTTTACCTGAACCCCCATATGTTATTACAACATATTATAGAGTAGAATGAATTAGAAAGACTAAAATAACATCAGAAATTCAAGCTATAACCAAACATCCTAATTCAGACACAAGGTCCAACAATATGAGATATACGAACTTCGAGGATCATATTTCAAAAAGCCCTTCTCTTGTTTAAGATTTATAAAAGTTCCCTATGAGCTTTAAGGGGCTTTGGGTAGTTCTTGCACCCCAAATACATTGTAGATATAGATTATATTGCAGTGTGGAAGTGTCATCCCTCAAATGTCCAAGTTCAGAGGGAACTCAAGGTATCAAATAAAGGCTCATAGAAGGGTAACAGAACTTAGAGTCTAAGAGTAACTGTAAGTGAATAGAGGGGATTTTAGAAGGGCATAGCAGTATGGCGGTCATGCCCGACAATTAGGAGTGCTGGCACACCCCTCACTATCATGTTGGCCAAATCCTAGAAGTGAGGATCCATTGAGGATCAAGTTCAGACCTGAGCAGTAATTTGGATACTTCCAGGCCAAGAACCTTATATCAAACACATAGAAGTGAATAGGTGGTAGGGATTCACAATAGAATAAATGCAAGGAAAGAACACACATAGTTAAAACTAATCACTGAACATGAACGACAAAGTAAACAAGAATGCTGAAAATATAAAGTAAATACATAGGGGTGAGGTAGAAATTAAATCAGAACATACCAGTTTCAGGGAAAACAAGTAAAAATAGAATTCTTGAAAAATCCAAGTTTCAAGCATACAGTTCCAAAGGTTCTTAGAAAAAAGCATAATGTTGAGAGAGTATCGAACTCAAAGCAGTATCGTAAGTGTGTAAGTTAAAAGTATTTAGCTAAATGTTTCAGGTATTGAAATCGAAGTGTCTGTGTGAAAGTATCGAATTGGAAGTGTGTTATACGTACAGAAGGGTAATCCCTTTTATAGTGCATAAAAACAAGCAAGAAAGTTAAGGGAATAGTTTGTAATCAAACACACAGAATCTTGCTTTAGTTAAAGGATTCTGATTTCAACCGGGTAGAGTATAATTAAGGAAAAAATATTTGATTAAAAACTTTTCAAAGTAGAAAAATATGGGTAAATACATAGAAATTATTTAAGGAAAAAGTTCAATGGTACAAGGCTTGGAAAAGATAAGGAAAGGGAATTAATCAAACGGCCAGGGAAATAAAAATTACAACTCTTCTTCGAATGAACCAAGTCATGAAAAGGTAAAAAAGGTTCCATTAGAGATAATCAGTAACAATCGGTCAGGCCTTATTAAAAAAGATTTCAGAATCAATCAATTAGTTATTAAAAACCCTTTGAAAGTAGTGCCCTTATATATATGAAACACAAAAATATGCGACTCAAGAAGGGATTGCCATGTTTTTTAGAAAAGAGTTTAATCAAAGAGAGGTCAAGAATCATAAGCAATAAGGGGTAAAAGTCAAATTTGTAGACTCTTAATGAGTCTGACAATCCAGGGTCCCTAAATGGAACCCTAACTAGCACACAAAAATCAAAATTTCCACGAAACCCCCGAATCCTGGGGTTTCGAATTGAATCAGAGATGGAGGTGAGAAGGCAAGTCATTGAAATAGATATAGTAGGAGGTTTGAAAAGCAAATGAAGAAAGCCGATTTAAGAGCAAAAAAGAACATGTTTTAAAAAAAGTCAGGATGTAAGCAAGTTTAGGAGAAAAGAAAGGATACGAACTTAGACAAACCTAGATGAAAAAATCTTAGTAAGAATACAAACAGAGTTGAGTAAAGTAAAAAATAAAAAAACACAACAGTAATCACATATTATAGAAGAGTAAGGAAAACATAACACGGATTAATATGCGAGTACATGAGTAACACGTATAGTAGAAAAGAAAGTCTAGAATAGTGCGTGCGTAGTAAAAGAAACCATACGAGCATAACACAGACAAACACACATAAATAAAGAAAAACAAATCGGAAAGATGCTTTTGAAAAACCTTTCAGAGACCCTAATTCGAAGATAAACGATTTTCAAATGAAACTTTGGGGAAATTCTTTTAAATGCCAAGTAAAGCATAGATACAACATAGATCTAAGAAATCAAACAGATAAAAAATATGAAATAGCTTGGGTTTTTGGAGATACCCTAGAAATGAGAAAGGCTTGGAAGAAAGATCAAATCCTGAGTCGGAGAGGTCAGGAATCAAGCTTTTAGTGCTTGAATATGCTAGAACACGACCGTAAAGGCTGTCGATGCACAAATCTAAGAAGAATATGAAGGGGAACCATATAGGTTAGGTCTCAAATCTTTGAAAAACCATTGTTTACTGATGGAGGGGATTGTGTACCAACCATACATGGCATGAGAAGCCATGGATTCCGGTGGACTGGTGGTTGAGGAGGCGTAGAAGAAGGTTAGGACTCCAAAGAGTTTAACAGAGTTTGAGATATGAGAGGTTTCAAAGGCTACTGAGAGATGGAAAATGAGGGATTAGGGTATTCGTTTGGGTTTGGTTAGGAAAGTGCGAGTTATGGCCGTTCATCTTAAACAAACTTTCATCCTCGGACGGACATAAAGAAAAAAAAGTACCTGGACTATTGAATAGGTGGTGATATTGGCTGCGCATGTCCTCCTCGGACTCCCAGGTCGCCTCCTTAACCGGTTGGGCCCTCCACTGGACCCTTACTGCAAAAACCATCTTGAACCTCAACTGACGATCCTGTCTATCAACAATACCAACTGGCTCCTTCTCGTAGACCAAGCTCTCATCTAACTGAATGGTACTAAAGTCCAATACATGAGAGTAGTCGGCATGATACTTTCGAAGCATCGATACATGGAAAACTGGATGGACTACTGATAAGCTGGGAGGTAAAGCAAGCCCATAAACAACCTCTCCAACTTGCCTTAACACCTCAAAGGGGAAAATAAACCTTAGTCTCAACTTGCCCTTCTTTCCGAACATCATAATGCCCTTCATTGGCGAGACATATAAGAGGACCCTCTCACAAATCCTATATGATACATCACGCGCCTTCTGATCCCCGTAACTCTTCTGCCTGGACTGAGCCGTGTAGAGCCTATCCTGAATTAAGTTTACCTTATCCAAGGCATCCCATACAAAATTTGTACCTAGTAACTTAGCCTCACTAGGCTGAAACCACCCTATAGGAGAACGACAACAACGACCATACAATGCCTTATATGGGGATATCTCTACGCTGGACTTGTTGCTATTATTATATGCAAACTACGCCATGGGAAAAAACTAATCCCACTGCCCTCCAAAGTCAATCACACTTGCTTTAAGTATATCCTCTAGAATCAGAACTGTCCGCTCCGACTGCCCGTCGGTTTGAGGGTGAAATGCTATGCTAAGATCCACGCTGGTGCCCAAACCACTATGAAAGGCTCTCCAAAAGTGAGATGTGAACTGAGGACCCCTGTCAAAATGAAGGAGATAGGTACACCATGTAACCAAACTATCTCCCGTATATAAATCTGAGCGTATCTCTGCACTGTATAAGTAGTCACCACTGGAATGAAAGGGACCGACTTGGTTAACCTATCCACAATGACCCCCACTGAATCAACCTTTCGCAAGATCTGCAGCAACTGAACCACGAAGTCCGTAGTGATGCGCTTCCATTCCAAAATAAGCATTTACTAAAGTACGCCACCTGGCTTCTAGTGCTCATACTTGACCTGCTGGCAATTCAAACATCTAGCCACATACTAAACAATGTCATTCTTAATCCTCAGCCATCAGTAATACTGTCTCAAGTCATGATAAATCTTCTTGGCACCTGTATGAATAGAGTACCTCGAACTGTGGGCCTGCTCTAGAATTCTCCTCTGAAAGACATCAAAATCACAAACACAGACACAACCCTGAAGCCGTAACACTCCATCGTCACTGATATTAACCTCCTTGGCACCTCGCTGAAGTACCATCTCATTGAGGGCTGTTAAATGCGGATCATCGAACTATCGGGCCTTAATCTTCCCTAACAACGAAGACTGAGAAACCACGCATGCTAGAACTCGTCTGGGCTCGAAAATATCCAATCTCACAAGTTTTTTATCCAAGGAATGAAAGTCCAATGCCAATGGCCTTTCTGCAGCAGGAATGAATGCCAAACTACCCATGTTCTCCGCCTTTCTTCTCATGGCATCTACGACCACATTCACCATACGCAGGTGATAAAGGATTGTAACATCATAATCTTTTAGTAACTCAAGCCACCTGCGCTACCTCAAATTGAGGTCCCTCTACTTGAACATGTGCTCCAAACTACGATGATCTGTGTAAACCTCACATGACGCTCCATACAAATAATGCCTTTATATCTTCAAAGTATGAACAATTGCTGCCAACTCTAGATCGTGCACTAGGTAGTTCTTCTCATGAATTTTCAACTTGCGTGAAGCATATGCAATAACTCTCCCCTCGTTCATCAATACACATCCTAAGCCTACGCGAGAAGCGTTGCAATAGATAGTTTACATCCCTGAACCGGAAGACAATACAATAACCGGTGCTGTAGTCAGAGCTATTTTGAGCTTTTGAAAGCTCTCCTCGTACTCATCGGACCCATGGAATAGGACACCCTTTAGAGCCAATCTAGTCAAGGGCGAAGCAATAACTGAAAAACCCTTCACATATAACTGGTAGTAGCCTGCTAACCCCAGGAAACTTCTGATCTCCGTCACGAAAATTTTAAAATAGCCAACTAAGAAACTGCCTCCACCTTCTTAGGATCCACTTTAATACCCTCTTCGGACACAATATTCCCCAAGAATGCCACTTACTCTAGCCAGAACTCAGACTTGGAGAACTTGGCATATAGTCTCTACTCTCACAAGGTCCGTAGCACCACTCTCAAATGCTACTCGTGCAATTCAAGGCTACGGGAGTATATTAGCATGTTGTCAATGAAGACGATAACAAAAGAATTAATAAAATGCCGGAAGACCCTGTTCATCAAGTCCATGAATGTCGCCTGAGCAATCGTCAATCCAAATTTCATCTCCAAAAATTCGTCGTGACCATATCTAGTCCTGAATGAAGTCTTCGAAACATCTAAATCTCGAATATTCAACTGATGATACCCCGATATCAAGTAAATCTTATAGAATACCTTGGAATCCTGTAACTGGTTAAACGAATTATCGATACGTTGAAATGGGTTATTGTTCTTGATGTCGACCTTGTTAAACTTTGAGGTAAACAATGCATATCTCCATAGTCCCATCTCTATTCTTCACAAATAGCACTAGTACACCCCAAGGTTACACACTGGGCCTGACAAACCCCTTTGCTAATAACTCCTCCAACTGCTCTTTCACCTCCATCAGCTCATTAGGAGCCATACAGTACGGTGAGATAGATATAGGCTGAGTTCCTGGAGCCAAATCAACGCAGAAATCAATATCATAATCCAGAGGCATATCTCGAAAATCAGAAGGAAAAACATTGGCAAACTCTTGGACCACTGGCACCGAATCAATCACCGGAGACTCTGCTGCAGTGTCTCGAAAATAAGCCAGATAAGCCAAACACTCTTTCTCAACCATGCGCTGAGCCTTCAAAAAGGAAACAAACCTGCTAGACGTATCAATAGTGGAACCCTTCCACTCGAATCTCGGCAATCCTGGCATCGCTAGCAAAATAGTCTTGGCCTGACAATCAATGACGGCGTGATGAGGAAATAACCAATACATATATAGGATGACCTCAAACTAGATCATATCAAGCAACAAAAGATCTGTCCATGTATCGTAACCACAAAATATCGGTAGATCAAGTCCACAACCACATAATCGCCAACAGGAGTTGACACATGAATAGGAAAACCGAAAGGCTCGGGAGAGATGACCAGAAAACGAGCAAATAGAGATGAAACATATGAGTAAGTAGATCCTGGATCAAATAATATCGAAGCATCCTTACTGCTGACTGAAATAATACTTGTGATGACGATATCTGAAGTCAATGCATCTGGCCTAGCTAGAAGGGTATAAAATATAGCTAGAGCGCCGGCTGAGTGGCCTCCACAGCACTGAGCAATAGCGGGTTGTCCTCAACCCACCTGGCCTCCATCCCTGGAACAAATTCTACCAGTATGCTCTCCTCCTCTTGGTGGCTGGGACGCCGACTTTAGAGTAAATGGTTGCTATCCCTACTGCACTGCCTTGCCCCTAAGCCTGGGACAAGTCCCCATCAAGTTACTAGGATCTCCACACTCATAGCAACGTGGTACAGCGACTTCCTGCCCCGAAGACTGACCCTAAAAAGCTGTAGAACTATTAGGATGAGCTGGAAGTGCCGGTGGATGATATGAACTCTCCAACATGGCACTAAAGTAAGAGCTAGAACGACCCTGAAGACCTGAATACCCGTTGGATGAACCCTGAGTAGCTAGTGGGAGATAACAACCCTCTTGCATAGCACTAAAATACGGATGGGTAGGAGCTCCCCGGGCCGGAGGTTGTGGTGTTGGAGCTTGGGGCCTGCTCGGCTGACCCCTACCATGCCGACTTCTTCCTCTTGCTTGGTCACCTCTGAACTCTCCAAAGAACCTCGCTCTCTTGTCCTGCTGAACCTGCTCCCTACCACTTTGGCGATACCCCTCAATACCGCGAGCAATCTTTACTACTAACTGATATCCTGTACCCATCTCCACCTCTCGGGCCATGCTGTTTCGGATACATGGGTGCAACCCGAGACAAAACCTTGCACTCTCTTTACATTTGTTGGAAGTATCATAATTGCACGGGGAGATAACCCAGGGAACCTCGCCTTATCATCGGTCACTGACAGCTGACCCTGCTCGAGATGCTCTAACTGATACCGCACCTCTTCCATCTCGGAGTGAGGAATATACCTGTCCAAGAACAACTGAGTGAACTAATCCCAAGTGCGTGGAGGAGAACCTGCTAGCATAATAAGAACCTAAGACTTCCACCATCTGCGAGCCTACCCTCCAATTGGAAATTGGTAAAGTCAACCCCATGTAACTCTAGTATCATCATGTTCTACGGTCTGTCCCTGCACCTCTCAATATAATCTTGAGCGTCCTCATAACGTTCAACACCGAATACTGGAGGGTGAAGTCTGGTCCATCTGTCATGTAACTTTTGCGGATCATCATCCCCAACTAGCATGGCCTGGGGTGCCACTGCAGCAACTGGCTGAAACCCATCTGCGGATAGTGCACTCGCAGTCTAATAAATGGCGATTGTACCACCTGGAGCCTAAGCGGTAGGGGTCTGTGCTCCCCCTCCTGCCTGTGAGGTCGTTGAATCTGCTAGAAATAGACCGGCTTGGGTCATAGTGTCCAAGAAGCGAAGCATACGGCCCATGACCTTATGAAATCCCAGTGCTGAAATAAAATCTATCGGAATATGCTCAGTTGCAGGCGCCTCGCCCTTCTCCTCAATGATCGGGTCCCTCGTAGAATCTACTAGTGCTGTAATTGGAATAGCTCTAGGCGTCATCGTCCCTTACCTATGGGGCTCGGGTTTTGCAAATTTCGTGATTTTAAATTTTTTTTCGAATATTTTTGATTGGGGTACATTCCCTTCACCTATTTCAATGTATTCACTGCCGTTTTGGCAAGATTCGACGCGCGAGAAGGTCGATTCGAGAGGCAAGAGAATTGCTAGGTAGTTTTCGGTAGGCCAGAGTTGAGTAATTGATGTAACTACTGCCCTGAGGGTTTGAAACCCCAGACTTTCACATTGTAATGCTATATTGAGAGGTGACACGCATTCCACAATGAGTGCGGGGTCGCATACTATTGTGGATTGAGAGTTAGTCCATCCCAAGTGTTAAATTCTACTATATTGGCGACTGAAACGCATACCTTGTTATTGTGAATTGGGGTTATTGCCGTGCTTGGGGCCTTGTGCCGACCTGTGGAATTCTTAGGGGATTTTTATATGTTTTCCTCACTTGTCTGCACAACATAAATTCTAAGTCATATTTTCAAATATCAATAGGGAGAGCCGTCGATGTTAAATAACTGGAGCGTGCTGCACGCCACAGCGGATACTAGAGTGTACCATTATATGTGTTGCATTCTATCATGCATTATTTCTTAATTGTATTAATTGTTGTATATTGTTTCCACTGTTTTGGATATGAACTGCTAGATATAGAGTACTTTGTGCATTACTCGTATTCGGGCATTCCTAGTAGTGTTTTGGGCGCCATCACGACAGGTTGCGGTCATGATAGATAATGGCTGCTCAAAACATATGGCTGGGAACAAGGACCAGTTCCTTTCGCTTAAGGACCTAAATGGAGGCAATGTCTCCTTTGATATTAGAAATAAAGGTAAAATCGTTAGGGTTGGAAAGGTAGTTATGATAGACTCTCATTCCATTCAGAATCTCTACTTGATAGATGTCTTGAAATATAGCCTAATAAGTATGTCACAGCTGTGAATAATTACCTTGTAGCTTTCACGTCAACCAAATGCTTTGTTATTAACCTTACCACTGACATGATTGTTTAGTAAGGAAAAAGAGTTAACAATATTTACATTGTAGATTTGTCACCTCTTTTAGAAAATGAACTCACTTGCTTAAGTGTGTTCGTTAATGATCCCCTCCTCTGACACAAAAGACATGGTCATGCCCGTCTAAATCAGCTAAACAAATTAGTTTCCAAGGACTTGATGGTAGTGTTACTTAATATCGAGATCAAGCAAGACAATGTTTGTGAGGCATGTGCAAGGGGGAAGAAGGTAAGGTCCTCCCTCAAATCCAAGAAAATGATAAGTACTTCCAAGAAATTGGAATTGGTTCAAATGGAACTTTGTAGTCAATGAGAACCATGAGCAGAGGTGGAAAGAAATATATAATGGTACTTGTTGTTGATTATTCTAGATTTACTTAGGTACTATTTCTGACATCTAAAGATGAAGAATTTAAAATATTTACTGCTTTTGTTAGAAACACTCATAAACAATTAGGAAATAACCTTGCATCCATTGGGTATGATCATGGAACTAAATTTGAAAATGGAAAGTTTGCTGAATAATGTGATGAAAATGATATAGATCATAAATTCTCTTCCCCTATGACTCCTCAGCAAAATAGAGTAGTTGAAAGTAAGAACGTGACCCTTGAGGATATGGCAATTACCAGTCTTCTTTGTGACCCTTGAGGATATGGCAATTACCAGGCTTCTTTCTACTAAATTACCTTACAGTTTTTGGCCAGAGGCTGTAAACACTGCATGCTACATAATCAATAAATGCATTACTAGATCTCTTTTGGAGAAAACTCCCTATGAGTTACTTAAAGATAGAAAACCAAACATATCTCATCATAGGTTTTTTGATTGCAAGTGCTATGTGCACAATAATGCACAATAACAAGGACCATGCTTCATTCTAGGCTTTCTAGCCTTAGTTCAAATATACAAGTAAGCAAATGGAGATATAACATTGAATAAATAAAAGACATACCTAATTTTTCTTGTTAGCACAAAATTAGTCAAAGTAGTTGTAGTGCAATAGAAAACACATGCAAGCAAACAGAGTACATTTGAACATATTTCTTATACACAACTACAAATACAACAAGTATATTTTACCAAGATCTTTCCCTTTTTTCCTTTATAATTTTTTCTACTTTCCAACACTCTAGTTAAGATATATATTTTCCAGTTATAATTAAAATTAAAATAGCAAGGAGTATATTGCAGAAGTAATTTCATACATTTTCCCTTTGGTAGAGGAATTCCAAAATTCATGTTCCAACTACATAGCCTGCATCCTCTAATGTTTTTCCCCCTAAAATCATATTTCCATCTACAATAAAGCATCCACCAATATTAAAATAAGCATAAGGACAATAAAATGGTCGTAGAATCTCTAACATAAGCATAATCTGTATCCATTTCATTTTTCTGGCTCCTTGAAAAGATGAATGCAATGGTACGTAGATTAATATACTGCAAGCTCAATAATAAGTAACATACTGTAAAGCCCCAGAAAAAATTGCTTAATAATTTAAGTTTTCGCGGTACCAAGGTTGGCTAGATATTTTATCTTACGTGCAAATGAGGATCTAGAATTGAATGGATATCAATTAGATATTTTAATAAACGTGTAAGTCGTATTAGAAGTGGATTGGGGTCTAAGGAGAGGCCTAAGTCTAATCCAAGATGGAAATCTCATATTAGATGAAAGTTGTAAATAAATGCGCACATGACCTTACTTTGAATGATCATATCTCCAGTTATATAAGGAGTGTGAAGAGAAAACTATGAAATTAAAGCTCTTTGAGTGTAGTTTCCAACGCAACAAACCGTTTATCATTTGGAGGTGCATACAGAAAGTTATGACCATTGTTTTTGGCATGTGTCACTACGTTCCCAGATGCGCACCCCCGCTAAAATGTGCGCGCCCAAGACAGAACATTGGGAAAATTAGAGTGCCCACATGTGCGCCTACATGCGCGACCGCGCTAGTAACGGGCCTCTAAATACCACAAGACCGGGTCTAGAGAATTCCGAAGTCATTTTTGGGGTAAGGGCTTGCTTTCTCAAGAGTACTTTGAGTGATTTCTTCCCCTAAAAACTTATGCTAGTAAGAACTAATCTTAAAAATCCTTAAATTTTCCTTCAAATCCTTGAATTCATCAAGAACACCACAAGTGGGGATTCATAAAATTCGTACTACAAGAGCTATGACTATCATCTCTAATTACTCTATGGTTATTATTCATGTATGGTACATACATTAGAACTCATGGCATGGTGATTGGGATTCTTAAGTGCCTAACTTAGGTTGTGTTGGTATTGTAGAGATTGTAAGATGGCCATAGAGGTATGATTCTTGGTATAATAGTATTATGTGTGCTTGCATGTTAAAATAGGGTTGTGGGAAGATTGATGAATATAAGTAGGTAAATATTTGGTTGGGGAATGAAGGAAATATTGTAAAAGAGAGTTAAAAATCAAGACGCTCAACGAGTATTTGATAAAATGCTCGAATAACCTGAAACCATGAATACATTTCTATTTTGTGTTCAATTTTGTTATGTCTCATAGTAGATTGGAATTTCTAGAATTTTCGAAACATTGTAATAACTTAAGGAAAGCGTAATTGAGGTATGTATGGCTAACTTTGATCTTTATAAAACCACCTTATTTGGTGTACGGATATTTGGTATGTAATATCTACGTGGATTGATTGTGAAATTCTTGTAATTGGTTTGATTTGCGTGATAGTGGTTAGGTCTACTGATATAATGGTGCAAGTAATTGCCAATAAACTAAATGTGTAAGTTTGAAAGTGCTATGTGGTACGAAATGAGAAACAAATGATTGAAGGAAATCGTAAATGATGCAATTGTAACTACTGTGGTAATAACATATTTTGCTGTTTGTGGAAAATTATTATGATGACTTAAACTCCATATGAATTTTTGAAAATGATGGACAGTGGTATTGATGGTTATGGAAATTCTACGTGAATTGTTGTTGTTACTTCTTGAGAGGTGTTGTTTTTGTTCTCTATGAATTGTTGTTGTTGGTGTTGTTGCATTGTTTGTGAATTGTAACATTATGGTGGGATCGTGTTGCGCGTCACAATACGAAGTTATAAGGTGTGGGTTGTGGTGATACGGATGGCTGAGATAATAAGGGTGGCCGAGGTAATAAGAGTGGAAAATGATCGAATCTATATAAATAAAAGTATAAGAAAAGTTGTGAACTTATTGATGTGGAATTGTTGAAGGGGAAACAAGAGAGATCGTAAACTTGTTTGGCTTGATTGTTCCTTTCTTGTGTATATGATTGTTGATTCTATTACTGCTTCCTATCTTCGTATGGTTTGAGTTTACTTGGGCAATGTTTGTTCATACATAATTGTACAATTCAAATGTACTGGCGTCCCTTTTGGGGGGGCACTACATTCGTGTTATAATTGTAGGTGGATCTATAGCAGGTACTCTAGTCCATCGACCGTAGCTCCCTTTAACTTCAGTCAGATGTATTGGTGAGCCCTTTCCTCTCGGGGCCTTGCGTAGCTTATGTCGCTTTCAATTTTGGAGTCTTTTTGTTTTGGTTTTTGGTGTAAGGTATAGACGGAGCCTTGTTACCAGAAAGTATTGTATAATCCTTTTGTATCCTTAAAGGCTATGTAGACAGTAAGTGTGGGTGGTAAACTTATGTAAATATGTAATTTGTACATAGGGCGATATAAGATGTAAACAACGCTAAGAACCCTCCATGTTGTGTATGTTTTGTAATAAAAGGTGTTTTTAATTATGAATGGCTATTTCACTTGGCTAATAAGTAATAAAAATGCGGGTGTAACATGTGGGATAGGAATGTCACCCAGGTCCGCTTGGCTGGGGATATCCGATAGAGCGGCGGTCATGTCCCTCTAATTTGTGGCGTGACAAACTTGGTATCAGATCCTAAGGTTATAAAATATCCTAGAATGTCTTGGAGCCGTGTCTAGTAGAGTTATTCTTATCAGTATGTTGTCGACCACATCTATAAGTTGGAAGTTATTCGGACATTTAAGAATTTCACCCTTCTTTGATACTCCAATCGTGTGATAGAGCCCAAGTTAGGGAGTTGATTTCCTCTCTAAGTCTTATTCTTAAGATTGGTAACCTTGATGCCATAATCTTCTAATGTGAAACATGCAAGGAGGGATTGATCCCATCATTGAGTCTAAGATGAATGCCCAAGGACTTGTTATGGGAGTGTTTTCAGCTGTCGGTGTATTGGTAAAATATATCGCTAAGAAGGGAGTGTCCTTTGACCCTGTTGATGTCTCTGTCCCATCATATCAAGTAGTATATCAGTGTGTTACCTATGTGCGTCAGGGGTGTGGAGTCGAGGGGGATCGACTAAGTTATTGCCCTATCGATATAGAGTCATTGAGGGAGTCAAATGAAAATTTCTACTCACTATATATGTACGTCCACATCGAAGAACTCTCATGAACATGTCCATAACAAGCTAAGGTGTTAAATAGCAAACATGGCGTGAATCGATTCTTTGAACGTGACACTCTATTAGTGAATCCACTATAATTACAATTCTCTTATTTACATTCTTCTGGAAATAAGGTCTATAATTATGCCCTTTAATCGAGTAACAAATCTAGGATTGATATTTCCCACTTGCTTTTCCTAGAATTCTCACCAATGGATTATATCCGATGAGCTTCTTATAGAATCTTTTTATCTGAATGGACGGAATCTAGTCGTTTGTGCCTATACATGCACTATCATAAATTATACCTATGTGGAATCAAGTTCAATGCAACACATCCCATCGTTGTGATCCTTCCCGAGTCACTCTTTTACTCATTTGTGTATATGTCTTATCTGCTTTGAACATTCAATCTACTCTCTTGCGAGCATCATCATGAAATCTTCTATGACGAGCCGTCCAGTCTTCTTTGGAATATATGTCCCGTTTTCCCATTAACTTCTTCCACTAAGTCCATTTCTGCTATTTTGGTTTGCTGCGATATTCGGCAAGAGAGTTCGGAGTGTTTTGGGACACTTAGTCCCTAATTGAGAGCTTAAGTATTTGAAAGTGGTCTGTAATCGGAACAGTGTGAAAACGACCTTGGAATTGGAATACGATGGTTCCATTAGCTCTGTTAGGTCATTCCGAGGTTAGGAGTGCGTTCAGAATGTATTTTGGATGTCCGTAGCTCATTTAGGCTAGAAATGCCGAAAGTTAAAATTTTAATGTTTTCGGTCCAATAGTAAATTTTTGATCCAAGGGTCGGAATGGGATTACGGAAGTTTTTGTAGCTCCGTCATGTCATTTGGGACTTGCGTGCAAAGTTCTAGGTCAATCGGATGAAGGCTGATTAGGTTTTGAATAGAAAGCGTATTTTGGATGAACTTGAAATTCGCTTGAATCTTCGATTTAATCGGGGTTTTGGTGTTGTTTTAGGTGTTATAAGAATTGGCTTAAATTTGACTGAGGTAAAAGGTAATGTCTGTGTTTTTGGTTGAGGTCCCGGGGGCCTCGAGATGTATTCGGGTGGTTAAACAAAGATTTCGGAGGTTGTTGCATGTTCCGCTGCTTCTGTTGTTTCCGCATCTGCGGAAAAGGAGCCGCATAAGTGGTTCCACACATGCGGCATTTATGGTTGCATAAGTGGTCAGAGAAGGGAGGGTGGTACTGCATAAGCGGAAGGGAGCCCGCAAATGCAGTGACCGCAAAAGCGGTCCTGGATCGCAAAAGCGGTTTCTGGGGGACTTTATTTAAACTACAAATGCGGTTGATTTTCCGGACAAGTGGTCCCTGGTCTGCAAAAGCGGAAATCACTGTAATGTTAAGGCTTTATCCAGGGCTTAATTTCAAAAGTTGGAAAAATCAAGTTTGAGCTCGGGCAAAGGTGATTTTAAAGGGCTTCGAAGAGGAGATTATTGGGTTACGTTTCCATGATCTTTTTTTTATATTTCATCGCTTAGTAATTAAATCCATCATTTAATTTGGAATTAAGGATCAAAAAATGGAAAAATTTAGGTGAAAGTTCATTGACTAAACTATTGGGGTTTAGGAGGCCTTCGACCTCTGATTTCAGAGATTTTTATATGGTTAGACTCGTGAGAGTACGAGGTTTTTGAAAATATGAAAATTATTTGATTCCGAGATGTTGGCCTGAGGGCATTTTGGTCATTTTACCTAGTTTCGCGCGTTACCTTTAATTTAAATAGTGAAATTAGTTATTTACAATGTTATTTACAATATATAATTGGTTTTAATATATTTGGGCCACTTGGACTTGGATACTCGTGGCAAGGGCATTGTTTCTTAGTAATTTTTGTACCGGTTCGAGATAAGTGGCTTGTCTAACTTTTTGTGGGGTACCTCTTCCCTTAGGATATCTTGATTGTTGTTTAAAAATCCTTATGCGTGAGGTGACGAGCATGTCTGCTAATTGTTGAGAATTCACCTTACTTGACTTATTTAGATTGTGTTCTTCACGTGTTTTAACTATTATAAATGCAAATTTCACTTGTTTTTGCTTAGGGAAAGAATGTTAGTTAGCTTGCTTCTTCTATTTGGATAAATTGCTATATTTGTTCTTCGTGAAGCATGCTAGACTTTAATTCTACCTGTTGTCTTTACATAGGATTTGTACATTATTGAAGTATTGTGATTTGTTTACGATTGGGTCTACGGGTTTGATTTCCGGAAATCCTCAGATATTTGTAGGATAGACTACGGGTTCAATTCTCGAGGGATCCTCAGATATTGGTATAATGGACTACGGGTTCAATTCCTGGGAGATCCTCGGATATTGGTATCATGGACTACAGGTTCAATTCCCGGGAGATCCTCATATATTTGTATGATAGACTACGGGTTTGATTCCCTGGAGATCCTCAGATATATGTATGATGTAGTACGGGATCAATTCCCATAATATCCTCCAGAAATTGGTAAAATGGACTATGGGTTCAATTCCCAGGAGATCCATGTGGCACCTTGATATTAAGTGATACTTGGTTGTGTTATTTTCCTTAGTTCAGTTGTCATTGACTTGCAGCTTCTATCCTACTTTACCGTTGCTTTTCCTGATTATTCACTGCCTTACACTGTTCATTATTGTTGATATGTTTATTATTAGTAGGGCCCTGACCTTCCTCGTCACTACTCAACCGAGGTTAGGCTTGGCACTTACTGAGTACCACTGTGGTGTACTAATGCCTAGTCTGTGCATATTTTTCATGCGCAGATCCAGGTATTTCTGGTCGAGCGCTCTATCAGTGATCCAGGAGCTATACTCGGAGACTTGAGGTATGCATCTGCCGTGTTTGCATATCCGGAGAGTCTCCCTCTTATTCTACTTATAGTTAGCTAGCTGCTTTTCCGTTCTCTTGTATTAGACTACTCTGCTTTTTAGAGCATTGCACATTTTCTGTGTTGCGCATGGCTTTCCTGGTCTTGGAGGTTGATCTAGTAATTTTGATATTGAAGTGTATGTGCCAGGCGGCAAATCTATACATTTTCTTACGATATCCTTTATTTTGTTATTGTTTTCCTAAAGATTGCTAAAATTCTTCAATGTGTTAGGCTTACCTAGTAGCGAATAATGATTGCCGTCATGACAGGTTCATAATCGGTGAACTAGGGTCGTGACATCATCTCACTTCCTAATAATATAAGAGCATACCTTACAACATCACATGAGTGCATGTCTATCGAAATGGTACCTTTCAAATCAAAACCAACTGCTATGCAATCAAGAGAAAATATTTTATTTCTACAACACTCTAGACCTTCAATGGGCTCTTATTTTAATAGATTTCGCCAGAATACATTCACATGAACAATTTTGACCCCTAATCTTACTTAACGGGGGTAATGGGGAGATATCTTACATAAGCTTACTGTCCACTAACTTCATCTTCAATAATTTCCACCGGGATGATAAAAAATTGATCTCCACCTACTTTTTTCAAGATAGACATGTGAATCCACGGAATATATGGCGAAAAACTATGGGGACACTTCATAGTCCTAGTTCGGCCTAATGTGGAATACACTTATGGTACCTTTATGATCAACTCACATAACATCTTTAGGGGAACACAGTGAGAAAAGTTTACTCGTACTCAACCTCCAAACTCTAAATCTCTAGGGGAACACTCACACTTATCCCATGATGACCTTCAATAATTACTCTGAGATGTGCTATCTTAAACTGACCATAAAATTACCTATCAAATATGCATGTGATCACACTATAAATCTTCATCTTTGATTAGGCTGAACTAACAATACTTAATAGATCTAATACGACGGGGAACAACATAGTTCATGATCAGACTGGAGTTATTCGGGAATCCGTTAATGTGCAGAGCAGAGCATTTCATGAGGTTATGTGCTAAGAGACACAGAAGGTTACAATGAAAGGTATCGACATGGTTATTCATTACGGGGACATCAATTATTAAACAAATAATGCATCAGGGTAACTCATACATTGGCAATAAGAACCATTAAGGAGGAATACTCAAGTACGCGAACCACTCGTTTCCTAGAGTGTAGGAAAAATCCGTTTATCAAGAATAACAATACTCGGGCACCTTAAAATACATCAAGTTTAATTACACCATTAGTATTACCTGACACACAGAATCAATGCCACAAGCCCATGAGGATGAAAAGAAGTGATGCACTTATGTGATCATCATATTCTCAAATAACTTAACCCACCATGACAGTTGATCCTATATGAGAGAACTAAATATACGACAACTTAGTCTTTCAAATCAATATGCTCATGATATGTGTAAAATTTGAAGGCATCTAATCTCACCCCTTTCATGACTAATACCACATAGCTAGGTCAACTAAATATTGGGACGAAATCATGTATTGCTTAGAGGAATTTTTAATGGTTAAAATGATGCTCCGGGGAGAAAGACAAATGGCACTCTTATCCACCAAAGGAGGTGGAAAAGGGTAGTAAAACTACACTAATATGAAAATGATATAGTCAATTATTCAAGAAGTCGAGTGAGAAGAAGTCCACATAACCCATCCAATCCGACCTATTTAATACTTTGGAAAAAGGGATACACTTTGGTTTGAAATCATGGCAATTTAATCTAGAGCTTTAAGGAAAATCATTACTTTTGAAACCAATGATACAAGCCCTCGTAGTCCTAGAAAATCAATAACAATGGCGAGAAGGTACTTAAAACCATTACGCGTTGGTATAAGACAAGACCTCAAAGTTTGCACATAGATAAGTTCGAAAGAATGAGACGTATTAATGCATATAACGAGGATAACTAACTGGGCTATCTAGTCATATGGACAAGTGGAGAAGGTAGGTTATTGTTTAGGAAAAACTCACATAAGAAGTGCGAGAAATATCTTTTTATCCTAACAAACGGAACATGTCCCCATCCTTAATACGTCAAGACTTCCTCTTTGATGCCATGAAATATAAATGAATTATACAATGAGAGTTATCACATGAAGTAGATAGTAGGGTAGCAAAACTAATGAGCACTATTTGGAACGAACGAGCATAAACCAAGTTGAAGACATCAGAAGTCTGTAGGAAATGAGAAATTTTCCCACTATTAGGGCGCTTGTAGAGTACATAAAAGTGAGGTTATTAAATCACATCATATAGTTTGATAACTAGTCGACACATTGAGATGATATAGCATTGAAGATTATGGTAAACAACACATGATGCAGGACAAGATAAAGAAAGTGAGAGAACCTTATGAAAGTAATCTTTATATTGTATCCACTAGGAAGGGTGGTAATATAAAGTGATTACGTGAAGCTACCCTTTTTTGTTTTTTGAAAGAAGATCTCTGTATGAAGTCACATTATGTATAGCTCTAGAATTCTAAAATCAAATTACGTTTAGCAACTCTACTTCATAATGAAGCACTACAACATACCTCTACACAACCAGCTATTGCAGACCACATTTGGAGATTCTATAATACTTAACGGAGAGAAAGGCTTTGACATAAGAATGTGGTACAAGGTGTATTTCTCCTTTTTCAACCCAAAACCCAATGGCAAGAGTTAGACTGATAAGAAGATCGTTGGACTAGCACAAGTGTGGATAATCTATTATCGGAAAAAGATCATTCAATTCCAGTAATTGTGGCATGCTATCAACCCTTGATGAACTTGAAGTGATATGAGAACCCAATGAGATAATGTAGAATAATCATGGAGGGTTTGCAGATATTCATAATTAGTTCATTATGGTTTTTATCTTCAGAACTTCTCAGATGCTAATGAAATAAAAAAGAATATAAGAAATAGGTGTTGTGCTGTAATAACCCCCAAAGGTGTGCTTCGTCTTGATGGACAGCCTAGTAAGGGTCCTTAAGAGGCAGAAAGTGTTACAATGACTCATAGAAGAATGTGTTCTCTCATGGTTATCGAACAAGTGTAGGAAAATAGCACAATGAATTCACTAACTAAAGAACACAATGAACAAATGTTATGAAGGGAGTAAAGATAAAGTAAACACTTGTTATGAGCTGGACATGCTTATGCTATATTAACTCCCAACTGCAACATACGACCATGCCATGAGCAACCACAATATGAGGACAAAGTGAGCTACTTACTGCGGGATATCCCAAGTGTATACGAAAGTTATGGCTACACATGAACATCCTATGATACGGATGTAAGGATCTCAATTTTTAGCGATACTTTATGCACAGTAACATTGTCCTCCTCAAAAGCACAATATTGGAAAGAGGCAGTCAACAATGAGAAAGAATCCATATTAAGAAATCATACTTGGGAATTGGTTGATCTTCCTCGAGGAAAAAAATATTTGCGTTCTAAGTAGATTTTCATAAGGGAAATAAAAGCTGATGGTACTATTGACAAATATAAAGTAATTAGTTGTCAAATAATTTAGACAACGATAAGGTCTTGATAAGTTTAATACATACTCGCCGGTAATGAGAATTACATCTACTCAGATGTTAATAGCATTAGTTGCCTTGTATGGCCTTGAAATCCATCAGATAGACATAAATGCAACCTTCTTAAATGGAGATTTCGAGGAAGAAATTAATATGGAACATCCTGAAGAGTTCGTGGTTACTGGAAAAGAAAAGAAGATGTGTCGAGTTGCTAAGTCACTTTATGAACTAAAATAAGAACCCAAACAATGGCATCCGAGATTTGATAAAATAATATTGTTAATTGGTTTCAAAATTAACGAGTATAAATAAATATGTTTACGATAAGAATACTTCAAAGCATATAGTCATTATTTAATTATATGTTGACGAAATATTTAAAACATGTGGGCTTTTAATTTATGCATGAAAAAAGCCAATATTAGACGTAATGTCTAAATAATATCATTTTTGAATCCCACAATCATTAGTGATGACTCGTGTTGATACTACTAATTAGATAGTTATTAATGTGCTTTACCAGAAATGATTTGTTTCTTACTTCAACATTTATAATGTTTAGCTCTTTTATGAAAGTGGGTCAACTGGAAGGCTGTGACTTTTCATGAAAAGTGAATTTGCATGTTTTGTATAAACATGACCGCTCATGAACAAATGTATTAATATGTTTGTCTATAATGAGGTGAACCAATCGATTAACATGTCCAAAATCCATTCTTAATTGGCTTGTTTTATAAATGGAGGTGATATAACTTGCATATCATATAGACGTATGAATAAATAGCATACAAATATTTGAAAATGGCGTAATGATTGCGAATTGTGTCATATATTAAAAAGTTGTGTCCACAACTGATTCCAATCATTCCTATTGTTGCTAAAATATTTTATTGCTACGTTAAATGTAGTCAATAATCTGATATGCAATAGAACGTCGAGACATATTAGTCTACAACATAGGGAAGTTTGCATTGTACTTTTAGGACAATAAAATGAGTTTTGAAATTGTTGCGCCCTATTTTCTCGCCAAAGTAGGCTTCGACATGTGACAACTCTTTTAAAATGGGTATTAAAATAGAACAACCACTACCTAATGATTATTAGGGTACGTTAGAGAACCTATTTGCAAATAAACTTGTTTTAACTAGTTTACATCACTAAAGATCTTGTAAGGGCTCAAATTACCTCAAATAAAAGGTGTTAGGTACTCTTCGAGGTCCACAAATATGATTTCCGGCCGAATTTTAAACTAAGTAGGATTATATGCTTTAAACAATTCAAATTGAGTAATTAATTTGTCACCTAAGTGAGATAGTTGGCAAGCATCAAGTTTTACTAATACTGCAACGAAATTAAGCAACAAAATATAGAGAGGTTCTCAGTTCACTAAGGGAATCTGGATGTATTATCCTTATAATAGGCTTGCTAGCTACAAAATTATCAATATACTTGAAAAAAGCAAAGCTTAGATACCCACACCATATAAATGCAATAAAGTAAGTAAAACATGCGAGATTAATTAAATAGGGGACCTAAATTTTTACGCTTAATGGATCAGCTCCCGTGCAAAGCCTTCTAGTGATTTTTATAGCCAAAGTGCATTGATTATTCGGGCAATTTGTGTATCATCTATGCTACCCCTATTTCTATCTTTAAGTTCTTACCAAAAACACAGTAGTTGATTCCTAGTCGTGTCTTAATAAGTGTACCCGTCCAATTCCAATAGTCCAAGAGGCTTTGCACACTATTCTAAAGGGATGGTTCAAGACTTAAAGAAAGCTCAGGTTTCTAATTTTTTTATTTTTATTAGCGCGACATAATAGGAGCACATTGGGACCTAAACAAGTATAAAATAAGGCAAGTAAGGGCTCATGTTAACCTTCCGTACAGTCACAAATCAAAAATAAATACACAACGAACGTGCATACAACAAACTTAGAGATTGATTTATGATGGAACTAGATTTTAGCTTTGTTGGCCAAGTTCAGTTGAAATTATTAAGATTGACAAATGAACTCAGTGATGGAACTGGTCCATCTTAGGGGGAAAAATTGTTTTGGCCCATGCACATGAGATGCACGTGAAGAAGATAAGTTCTTTTGGATCAAGCAACAATATCTTCTGAATATCCTCTGAACTGATCCAAAATATTGCATATGGGATAAGGACAAGATGTCTCCTTATGATAAGAGAACACATCCGGATAAGAGTTGGAGTTTTGATTGGTCTAGGACTCAAGCTCAATGGAGGATCAAAATTGAGACACAATCCAACAATAATTACTAATCTAATAAATAGCTGAGTCGTTCTCTTTTACATGTATTTCACATACGCAGAAGTAAAACATAATTGAGAGAAAAAGAGCAAGTATGTTTTGCAAGCAATATGTGTGAGATATAAGTGTGCACACCTGCATCAACTTGAACGAGATAGACGAACCAGCTCCATTGAGTTTATTCTTATTCTAGTTCAATTGCAGTAGGTGTTTCTATTTGTACCTTTTTTCTTTCATGGAAGCAATTATATGAGGTACTTTGTGTATTCAAGTTAGAGGTGTTGGGAATAAAGAATTTCTTTTCTTGGAAGGCTTAAGAACACTGGGGGCTTCGTTGTGAGAGTTCTGCGTTTCTTTGAGTCATAGCTTGCCCCAACCTTTTTCAATAGGTCTGCTAGGGTCTCTTCAGTAGATGGAATAGGTTCATCTCTCAGTGTGCTCAGATGAACCAACCCCTCAGTAGCTTCCCTAGAACCACTTCCTCCTGACTTTATGCCACTCACATCTACCCTTTCTTGTGTAACCCCACAATAGCAAGCACTACTCATTTTCCATTTCCCCTCTTATCACCGCATACACCATCTCTCTCTCTCTCTCTCTTTCTTTTTCAGAATTCTTTTTACCTCCACTCGTTTATGACCATGGTAATTCTACATCCTTAACATACCCAACAAGAACAAATCTAGTTTCTAGATTTTCAAACATAGAAGAAATTATCTTAGATGGAGATTTTTGAGTCTTTTTAGAGTTAGAAAACCCAAATCCTTCCCCCTCAATAGTGGATTGATATGATTCAGAATCTGAGCTGGAGTTAGGGTTTTAGGACTGACTTACCTTCAACTTCTCATTTAATTTCTTCCTCATAGCCCCATATGCAACAGTCTTTCGACCAAGCATTTTCACCCTTCATAGTCTAGGTTTTGGAGATGTACTGGGTGGAGGAGGTGTGGATGAATTTGAGGGAGTGAATAGTGGAGGAGTTCCAGGATTGTCTTATGTGTTAGTCATGATCATTGGTTTCTTGAGAGAATTTTGGAATTAGGAATTTGGAGAATAGGACAATTGAAAGTGAAGAAGAATTTTAACGGTTTTGAATTATTAAGATGGCAGGAGAAATGATGTGTATTTAAAGAGAAATACACATTTAATAGCTAACGGCAACTTTTAGCAGCAATCAATTAGAGATCTAATCAACTTGAAATTCCAGATTTTGAACAATCGGTTTATCTTCCCTTGATTTTAGGAAAATATTTCGGTTTAGAATTCTAGGCAGACGGTACTGGTTCAAAGCAAACAGATAGTATTTTCTAGGAACTGAACAATTTTAGAACTTATGCTCATGATTTAACTAATAATTTTTTTAATTGTACAGAGTATAGAAAACATACGTAGTTTTCATAAAATCCACACTGTTAACTAGGTTCTTCATTTAGAATTCTCTTGAACATGCCTCAAATGTCATAATAAAGAAATTTTTGTAATGACCAGTGAGTCATATAAACACATGTCACAGGAATATACTAAATAATGTATGAAGACGAGTAAGAATTAAATTAGATATTTATAAAAGTTCATAGTTCCTAGCCAAAAATAATTTTTTTTCATTTTTCATAAATTATTTCTCTTTTGTTTTTCATCTTATTTTTCATTGTGCATTCTAAGTTGAACCTATTAGGTGATCTTATTCATCCCTAATTCCAACTTGTTGCTCTCAAAGTTTTCTCTACTTAATGCTTTGGTGAAGATGTTAGCAATTTGTTTATCAGTAGCACAGAATTCTATGGAGATCAATCATTTCTCATAGTTATTTCTTAAGAAGTGGTGTCTAATATCTATGTGCTTAGTCCTCTTATGATGAATAGGGTTCTTTGTCATACGGATAGCACTAGTGTTATCACATAATATAGGAATACAACCAACTTCAATGCCAAAATCTACCATCTGGTACTTGATCCATAGCAATTGAGCACAACAGAGCCAACAACAATATATTCAGCCTTAGCAGTGGATAAAGCCACTGAATTTTTCTCTTTAGTGGCCCATGATACAAGACATGAACCAAGAAACGGAGCCATACATGTGGTGCTTTTCCGATCCACAAGGAAACCTGCATAGTCAACATCAACATATCCTACTAGATTGAAATTACTACATTTAGGCTACCAAAGACACACATCAGTGGTGTCTTTCAAATGCCTTAGTATTCTCTTGCCAACACTCAAGTGAGACTCATTTGGATTAACTTGGAAGCGAGCACAAAGCCCTACACTGAAAACTATGTTAGGTCTGCTGGCAGTAAGATACAAGAGTGAACCAATCATGCCCCTAACAACTTCTGATCAACTAATGAACCAGGTTCCTCTATGTTTTATTTAGTTGCAGTTGCAATGGGGGTTTCTATTTCATTTAAATCGTCTATTTAAACTTTGTGATTAGCTCTTTTGCATACTTCTGCTGATGGATCATGGTTCTAATTGGGAGATGTTTGATTTGTATGTCTAAGAAAAATTAATCTCACTCATTATACTCATTTCAAATTCACTCTGCATTAACTTAGTAAAATCCTTATTTAGTTTATCAATGGTTGGCCCAAAGATTATGTTATAAACATATATTTGTACCACATGGAGATCCTTACATTTTTCCCTTAAGAATAGGGTACTGCCAATTTTACCTTATTTGTAGAAATGTTCAAGCTGGAATTGGACAGTCGTTCATACCATACTCTAGGAGTCTGCTTGAGTCCATAGAGAGCCTTGTCTAATTTTTAAACAAACTCAGGACATTCCCTGTTCTCAAACCACAGAGGTTGTTTCACAAATACTTCTTCTTTCAGATAGCCATTTAGGAAGGCACTTTTAACATCTATCTGATGGAGAGTGAATTCCATGTGTGCTGCAAAGGCTATGAGAAGTCTTATTGCCTCTAGTCTTGCAATGGAGCAAATGTCCTATCATAATCTATACCCTCATCTAGGATGTAACCTTGGGCCACCAGTCTTGCCTTATTTCTTGCAATTGTTCCATCTTCATCAAGTTTGTTTCTGAAAACCCATTTTGTGCTTATAACTTATCTGTCATTGGTTCTTGGAACTAGATGCCAAACTTGACTTCTCTCGAACTGATTGAGTTCATCTTGAATTGCATTTATCCAATCTACATCCTGCAAAGCCTCAACAACATTTTTATGTTCAATAATAGATAAGTAGGCATCAATAGCACATATATTCTTTAATTATGATCTAGTTTCGACTCCAAATATTGGATCAGAGATTATGTTATCAATAGGGTGAGAAATTTCATACTTGTATGGTTTCAAAACTGACTCATTTCTGCTAGATGTTTTTCCCATGTTATGTTGCTAAGGAACAAGGTCATGAATAGGTTCTTTTAGAGGATTGGTTTCAATTCCTCTTTGATCAGTTCGCCCTGTCAGGTTGCCATGGACGGATGAAACTGTTCCATCACATGTTCCTTCCTTTGGCCCCACTTTCACTTGTGCTAAGACTTCATTTAAATCCTTTACCAGTCCAATGTCTTCGTGTTCATGTTCCTGTCTCTCAGAAAGAATTTTAGTTTCATTAAACACTACATGCACACTTTCTTCTACACACAAAGTTCTATTGTTAAGCACTTTATATACTTTGCTATGTGAAGAATTTTCCAAGAATACTCCCTTTATCACTTCTGGGATCGAACTTACCTAGGAAGTGCTTTCCATTATTGTGCACAAAGCACTAGCATCCAAATGCCCTAAGATGTGATATACTTGGTTTTCTCCCTTTAAGTAACTCATAGGGATTCTTCTCTACAAGAGGTCTAATCATGCATCTATTGATAATATAACACGCAGTGTTTACAACCTCTGTCCAGAAGATATGAGGCAGTTTACTAGAAAGAAGCATAGTCCTAGCCATGTCTTCAAGAGTCCTGATCTTTCTTTCAACTACTCCATTTTGTTGAGCAGTCCTATAGGCATAGAATTTATGGTCTATACCACGCTCGTCACAAAATTCACAAGCTTAGAATTTTCAAATTCATTTCCATGATCAGACCTAATGGATGCAAGTTGATTACCTAAGTGTTCATGAGTATTTCTAACAAAAGCAGTAAACATGTCAAATGTCTCATATTTAGATGTTATAAATAGTATCCAGGTAAATCTAGAATAATCATCAACAAGTACTTTTACATATTTCTTTCCACCTCTGCTCAAAGTTGTCATAGGACCACATAGATTCATATGGACAGTTCCAATGTCTTTGTCTTCCTTGAACTTGATGTTAGGTAGCCCAATCACTAAGTCCTTGGAGACTAATTTGTTGAGAAGATTCAGACTAGCATGTCCAAGCCTTTTGTTCCATGTGAGGGGATCATTATCCAACACACTTAGGCAGGTGAGTTCATTTTCTTAATGAGTAGACAAATCTACAGTGTAAATATTGTTAACTCTTTTTCCCTAAAAACAATATTGTCAGTGGTAAGATTAATTACAAATCATTTGGTAGAGGTGAATGCTTTAAGGTTACCTCTGTCATACAGTTGTGACACACTAATCAGGCTGCATTTCAAGCCATCTATCAAGTAGAAATTCGCTATGGAGTGTGAATTTGTCTTACCTACCTTTCTAACCACAATAATCTCACATTTCTTCTCATTTCCAAGAGAGACATTACCTCCCTTTAAGTCCTCAAGTGAAAGGAATTAGTTCTTACTTCCAGTCATATATTTTGAGCAGCCACTATCCATGTACCTTATTTGGCTACTTCCCTTCACTTGGACCTACAAACAGTAATCAAGGATTAGTCTTAGGAACCCAAACTAGTTTGGGTCCCTTTATATAGGCAAAAAGGTAAATCGAATTCCTTTTAGCCCACCCAGGCAACCTATTTTTCTCTTGAAGAAAAGCTTTGTTCTTTTGATTGGCCTTTTTCTTTTGCATAAATTTATTTTTGTAATGGCCAGCCTTGCCATAGTGTGCACAGATTTTAATTCTCAGGAAGGGTGAGGTACTTGCTTTTAGGGTCCCACTTAGGTGCTTGAGTCCTATAGCCAAGTCCTCTTTTGTTGCTACTGTGATGTTCTTGTAGCCAGGAAAGTACATCAAAAGCCTTATTCTGTTTGCAAATTCCGTTTACGTTCCCTAGATATTATTCCAAGACTTTTATCTACTCATCCTTCCTGCACAACTCATCTTTTATTTTTCCTAATTTTTCTTCTAGGGTAAGATGAGTGTGATCAACTTTTTCCTTAGCTATTCCTAGTTTCAGTACTAAGTTCTTTGATCTAAGTTCTAAGACACTGTTGTCCAGTTCAAGAACCTGGTTCTTCAACACATCATTTTTAGTATCACTTTCATTAGCCGTAGATTTTAGATTATCGCACTTTGATTTTAAGATCACACATTCCCTAGACAGATCTTCCTTTTCATTGTTAATTATCCAGACTCATCAATGAAGTCTAGCAATAGCTCAGACAACCTTTCATTAGACAGGAATTTAATCTTGTCCTTAAGTTGGAGGACACTTACCTCTTGTTCATCATCTGATTCTCTGATGGCCGTAACATTTGGTTCATCTCTAGCATCATCTTCTGATTCCTTATTTGATGCTTCTCCCCAGGCAGCAACCATAGCCTTTGTTGATCCTTTGTTCCTTCTTGGTTGAACATGTTCCTTCTTCATATTCCTTCGTTCATCCCTTTCCTTCTTCCACTCAATTTCCAATTGAAGACGGTTCTTGATCATATGATCAGTTATACCATATTTATATAAACCCTCGTTGGTCTGTTTCTCAGGAACCCTTCATTTGTTGAAGGTTGTACCTCTTGAAAAACGGACTTCTTTCCTTATTGTGTACATCCATTTTCATGGTTTGCCTTATCAGTTCATATGCAGTGAGATTTCCTATCAGTTCATCCTGCTTGAGGGTAGCACCGTTCTTGGATTCCAGAATAGCAGTGATTTTGCATTCCCAAGTCACTGGTAAAACTCTTGTCAAGATTTTCTCAACCTTGTCTTCTTCAAGGATAATTCTCCCAAGAGATATAAGTCTATTTGTTAATGTTGTGAACCTTGTGTGCATCTCTTGCATAGTTTCTCCTTTCTTCATAGTAAAATTATCATATTGAGAACATAGTAGTGTTCCTCTTGATTTATTTACTTGCAGAATTCCTTCATCAGCCACTTGTAACGTGTCCCATATCTCTTCGGTGGTGGTACAGGTGTGAATCCTACTGTAATCATCTGGACCGAGTTCATACACAAACCATTTCTTTACCTTGGCATTCTTTTCCCATTTCTTCAAGTCTTCAGCAGTTTAGTCAGCTCTTGTGTTTGGCACATCCGTTCCTTCAGCATTCTTCTTTATCGTTGCCAGAGGACCATCAGTGACGAAGTCCCATTGTTCATAGTCTTCTCCTATGATGTGAGCTGTCATCCTATTCTTCCACCAAGAATATATTGTCCATTAAAGAGCGGAGGCCTAGTAGTGGATTGCCCTTCCTAGTTTCCACGTGGTTCACTCTTTTTGATCTTTCCAAAGGTGTTAGCCTCTTGAAGGACAATTTACTCTGATGCCAATTGGTGTTTTAAGCGTCAATACCACACAAGAGGGGGGGTGATTTGTGTGGTACCTAATTTTTGCCTAACTACCCTATAGAAGAACTTGGTTCTTCTATGTGTTTCAACTACAACAATTTGAAGAATAATAAATACAAATAATAGAGAACACATAGATTTTTTACATGGAAAACAGCTGGCTCGAAAGGGTGAAAAATAACGACCTACTACCTAGTAGGATTTAAAATTCAGCTAAAATCACTGAGTCAAAATAGCATTTATAAAAACTTTTTGTAAACCTAAGGATTAACTCTAATCACGTTCTGGCACACAGGCTCAACAGTGGCGACAACTTCATGTTAGCTATAACTTGAACACTCTAGGTATCTAATACAATTATTTCTATGAAAGCTGAAAGGTACGATGTTAAACCACCTACTACAATTGAACTAGAATAAAAGATTGACACAATGGAACTGGTTCTTCTATCTCGTTCAAGTAGCTTGCTCTCAATTTAGTTTAACTTCTGCGTATGTGCATTACCTGAATGGATAACAACACTGACATTTAATAGGTTAGTAATCAGAGCTTTATTGGGATTCAATTGCTGCTCTTCTATCGTGGAAGAGTTCATGATAATCTCAAACTCTAACATTATCTTCATCCTAGATTTTGTTCTCTTCATATAGGGAGACTTTCCCCCTTATCCAATATGCAACCTTTTCGATCAGATGAGGATATAATGTTGCTTGACTAGTAGGACTTATCACCTTCACGTGCATCTCATATATATAGGTTGATCATGATTGTGCTTCACAAGATGGACATGGTCCGTGTTTTAGTTCTTTTGTCAATCTTCAAAACATCACATGTTCTTGGCCAACATCTAGTGCATTAAACTTGTTCTTGGTTGCTACTTCGTCAAGTTTGGACTTCCTTTACCCTTGTCAGCTTCCTTACCTTGTTTGTTTTCAACTATGTTACCCCAATTATCCCGTTGGTATTTCTTCCTTGCTTGTATCCATTCCTACTTGGCATGATTAGTAGCAGGTTTACTAACCACCTTTCCACTTGACATCACCTTTTTTGAATTTGCAGTTGTACTTATTGCTTCAGTGCTCCCCACAATTGTCTTCTTCTTGTCTTGATCCTCAACATCTTCATCATATCTCTTGTGTAATTCTAGATGAATTACCCAGTATTCTGCCTCACTGTGCCCTTGTTTCTTGCAATACTTGCAATATTTAGGCATATAATCATACTTAATCCTAATATTTGAACTCTTGTGGCCCAGATTCATAAGTTTATTCAACAATTTTAATATGTTTTACCTAGAAAATTCACTTCCACATTTACCTTAGAACAACTAGGTCTAGTCCCATTATGAGTTTCTAGGTCTACCTGCAATGGATTACCAACTGCCCGAGCTAATGATAATACACATTCCTTACCAAAGAAATTTAGAGGAAGTTCTAGAAAGGTAATTCAATCTATGGCAATTGGAGTATCTTCATCAGATGTCCACCATAGATTCCATTTTGTACAACGCATCTGCCACCTGGTTGAGCCTTTAAATAAAATGCTGGCTTTGAGAGAAGATGAACATAATCCTCCAAGAAAGACAGCGCAATTAACACATGATTGTCTTCAATCAAGCCTGTTGAACAATGACCCTTATTCTCACATTGAATTGGAATCACTTTACCTAATTCACCAATAACAGGCTTCTCATATGAAAATTTCCCAAAAACTTCAAGTTGAAGCCCTTATTGTGCGATGGATCACTTCACTTCTTGTTTGTTCCACTTAACAACTAATTCTCCATGAAGGAATTCAACTGGTTTCAATTGTACCGTAGATATGGTTTGCATGGGCGTATCTATGACAGTAGGGTTTAATAAATTTGCATAGGTTTTAGGTGGATTAGGGTTTCTATTAAGGTTTGTAGTGGTGGTAACAGCTGAGCGGGGGAGGAAGAGATCGACCAAAATCAGGAGGAGGCTGGCCGACGGCCGTGGAGTCCATGAAAGGCAGTTGCCGGTATACATTGTTGATTGCCCCTTTGAGGAGAGAGGAGAGAGAAGAAAGAACAAGTAGAAGCCTGGCACCAATACATGTAGTGATCTATATAGGTTTATATCCTTCAAAGTCGGATTTTTCAATCTCTGTTTTTTAAATTTTTTTTCGGATTTTCTTATTTTTTTTGGGTTATTGGATTTTTTTTCCGGTAGAGTCTTCATAGACCAAAATAAGTGACTTCTACTCCAAAATATCTTTAGTCCTAGTACGATACAATTACATAATGAATTTCCAAGAAAATATCAAAATAATATGAGATAAATCGTAAAATTATACTAAAATATAAAACAACAAAGAAAATAAAATTACATAAAGCAAGTATTGTTAATTAATAAGTCATAATAAAAATTAACATAGTCTAAAAGTACTATATGTGCCATGTTAAAATAAGTATAACCAAATTAATTACATAACTAAGCACTAAAGAAAAAGATAAACTAAGTTATGCATTTTCATTATAAACCAATCTAAAATTAAAAAATAGATGTCCACTATCATCATTCCTAGTATTGAATTGAATTTATTTTTTTTTGTTAGCATTGATATTGATTTAAATTGTATTTGAGTTACTATAGTTATGGGTTATAAAATATATTTACCATTCAAGAATGTTAAGTTTAAACTTGAAATAATACGTTAATATATAAGACTAGGAAAAAGTTTAAGAAATATTTATATATTAAATTAAAATAAATATTTATGTGTAAATATTTATAAAAATTGTATAAAAGCACTATTGGGTTTGTTAGGTTTTAGTTTGACTTATTAAAACCAAACCAACCCAATTATCGTCAGATTTTTTTTCCAATGCCAAACCACAATGGGGCTTTTTTTTCTGGTTTGACTCGGATTATCAGTTTGCTGTGGTTTATCGATTTTCTTTGTACACCCTTAATCTCAAATAACAGGTACTGTATATTTTTATTGACACCCTAAGACTCAAAGCTTAGGCAGCTGCATTGGTCGATTTGCGGTGGCACAACTTGAGTGTACTATTGTGTTCGATTCCTATTTTAGTAATCGCTCAATTGTATTCGATAGTGATTCCCCCGCCACTTTCAAAATCCTGAAACAACTATATTTGGCTAACTTTATCCAAAAATATATTACATGTAAAAAATTCGGAGGAACCGACAGTTTCTTAAACCTGAGTTTGCATGGCTGACGAAACAAAGATCCATAAGGACAATACGTTGTTGCATAGTGATGGAGTAATTGAGATTTGAGAAAGTAAAATACATTGGAGTATTTTTATTGTTTTTCAAAAATACAAATTTAAAGAGTGATTAACAATTTCAAGATCAGATATTTAATCCCATGTAAAACTATATTATATTAGACCATTAACTCCTGCAATTTCGTTTGTAATTTATACCAGTTAATCGAGCAATTCCCCTTGGTATCTTTCATTTTCCTCACTTTTGGGATATCTATCTCATTTTCTTTGTCTTTTGTCATTTTTATTTTACTTGTTGGGGGAGTTGGGGATTGAGAGAGCATCATGCATGACGAAAGAAAAGTGGCATTATTGTAAATCAAAGAGTTATATAAAAATTCAATTAGGAGAGAATTCATCATTCCATGTATGGAAGTGGGGACTCTAATGCAGAAGCATTTAATTTGGTGCAAAAATTCAGTGCCAAAAATAACAAGTCCCATACTTCCCTTCACGTGAAATTTTCATGGCCAACATATCTTTGCTCTATAAGGAAATATTTATTTAGGTCTATAAGTATGATTTTAGGTTGATGTACTTGTCCACTGCACCTTTTAGAAAGTAAACAAACAAGTGAGAAATAGTGCATAGATAAATATTTTTCAAAATGGCCTCAACAAAAAGTTTGCTCTTTTTAGGTCTTCTCCTTGCTATTGTCCTTCTTGTTTCCTCCCAAGTGGGAGCTCAAAGTAAGTAATTTTCATTTTGCTTGTTTACATATCTTATTTATTAATTTACATTGGTGTTTTTGCATTAATGCAACTATAATGAGAGACAGACTTATGGCAGGTTCTATGCGTTTAACTGAATTTCTTCTTCTGGCTCGAACAATAATGTAGATATACTTATACAAAGATAGTGGCAAAGTCGAAATTTTTAAGTTATGAGTTCTGATATTGTCGTTGAATCTTAGCTCGTTTTAGTTACTGGGTTCGTAATTAAATATTTTTACATATTTAATAATTTATTCAATACAAATATAGAACTTAAGCGAAAATTACTGGGTTAGACCGAACTCAAATTTGCCACCCTACCTATGCCCCTGTATACAAAAGCACCTAAAATATATAATGTATTTTATTCCGAACTTATTGATTGTAGATCTTGAATTTGTCTATACATCTAACGATATCCTTGATGTTGTTAAATAGAAGAAAGCAAGGTGACTGGCGATGTTGAAGAAGCTAAGTATCGAGGAGGTGGATACCCGGGCAACGGTGGCGGAGGAGGGTATCCCGGTAATGGTCGTGGAGGTGGACGTAACGGATACCCGTGGAGAGGTTGCAGATATGGTTGCTGCCGCGGGTACCGTTATGACCCGGGATGTGCAAGGTGTTGTGCCACTGCTCATGAAGCCCCTGATGCTCAATTTGAAGATGATTCCAAGAATTGATCATATATATTTACTTTTGTTTTCTGAAATATTGCTTTCCTTTTAAGAAATAAGGCATGTTTTCTTCATTGGACTACTACTAATTCCATTGAATGACATTGCCAATGCCTGAATATTTCACTATCTAGTAAGATTTTCAATGAGGTTTGTTTTTCTCTATTTTAGTGTTATTATTATGCATGCATTTTGGAGTTTTTCACTGGTGAAGTGTTGTTTTTGTTTTTGTTGTTCCTTTCCTTCACGGAGCCGAGGGTCGATTGGAAACTGCCTCTTTGCCCTTTCGGGTAGGGGTAAGGCCCGTCTACATATTACACTCCCCAGACCCCACTTTGGGGGACTATACTTGATAGTTATTGTTGATGTCGTCACTGGTGAAGTTGTCCTTCCATTATGTATCATTGTTCCAGCTTTAACTCATGAATAAAACGATCATGAGATAACTCAATCCGCCAATATTTGTATAAATATACGAGAAGAAAACACCTAATAACGTTTTCTCATCCAATGATAGGTTCAAAGATCTTTCACATTAAAATGTCGACATTTTACTATAGGTATATGAGAATAGAACACCTAATAACTTTTTCTCATCCAGTATAGTTTCCAATGATGGGTTCAAAGAGCTTTCACAATTAAATTGTCGACATTTCACTATACGTATACGAGAAGAAAATACCAAGTAATTTTTCTCATCCAACATAGTGTCCAATGACGGGTTCAAAGAGCTTTCATTAAAATTTCAACATTCTGCTATAGGTATACGAGATGAAAATGTCGACATTCATGTCGATTCCTAGATTTTATGTGTCATAGTCCACGTCATATGCAAGAATTTGGCGACCGGCCTCGAATCTCCTAATATTTTGCTACCCATAAAAAACGACCTAATAAACAATAGTCATTGCATAGCCATGATTGTTCCTCATTTATTGGTATTTTAGCACCATAAAATAGGAATGCATGACAATTCATTGATTTTCGTGTGATATAGTCCAGACTATCTGCATAAATTCAAGCGACCGACCCAAATCTCCTATAATGTTGCGGGCCCATAAAAACGACCTAATGAACATAGTCAACGGTTCTCCATGACCGTTCCTTAGTTTTGGTGTTTTATGGCCATAAAATAGGAATTCAAGACGATTCCATATTTTTGTGTATTTTAATACACACCAGCAACAATAATTTGACTGAACGGCCCCGAATCTCCTAAAATGTTACGGGCCCAGAAAAATAACCTAATCAATAATAGTCATTGTTTCGCCATGACCGTTCTTTTTCTTTTGGTATATTCTAAGGTCATAAAACAGGAATTAAGGAGGAAACCCAGATTTTTGTGTGTTATAGTTCACGCCATCTGTAAGAATTCGAGCAACCGGCCCGAACATCCTAAAATTTTACGGGCCCATAAAAAATGACCTTGTGAGCAAAAGTCACGCTTCGCCATGATCTTTTCTCATTTTTGGTGTCTTGAGACCATAAAATAGGAATTCAGGACGATTCCCAGATTTTCGTGTACTATAGTCCACACCATCTGCATAAATTCGGGCGGATGGCCATGAATCTCGTAAAATTGTATGGACCCACAAAAAACGATCTAATGAACAATAGTCACCACACAAGCATGACCATTCCTTCTTTTTTGCATTTTAGGGACATTAAACAAGAATTCAAGATGATTCCTAGATTTTTATGTGTCATAAACTATGCCATATGCAATAATTTAAGAGACTAGCCTCGAATATCCTAAAATTTTATGGGCCCATCAAAACGACCTAATGAATAATAGTCATCGCTATGACAGTTCCTTTTTTCATTTTAGGGCTATAAAAAAGAATTCAAGACGATTCCCTGATTTTCGCGAGCTATAGTCCATGCCATCTGCATGAATTCAGGCAACCGGCCCTGAATCTCCAAAAATTTTACGGGCCCCTAAAAAATAACCTAGAAAACAACAATCATTTTTTTCCAAGATTGTTCCTTGTTTTTTAGTGTTTTAGCCCCATAAAGTCAGAATTCAAGACGATTTCTAGAATTTCGTGTGCTATAGTCCATGCCAATTACATGAATTCTGGCGATCAGCCCCGAATCTCTTGCGGGGCCATAAAAAAAGATGCAATGAACAATAGTCATCATTTAGTCATGACCATTACTTATTTTTTAGCATATTAGAGCCATAAAATAGGAATGCAAGGCGATTCTTATATTTTTGTGTGTTATAGTCCACGTCTTATGCTTGATTTCATGCGACTAGCCCTGAACCGTTTAAAATTTTGTTGGACCATCAAAATAAACCTAATTATAATTAGTCATCGATTCACCATGATTGTTAGTTATATTTTGGCATTATAGGACCATAAAGAAATTCAGCACAATTTTTAGATTTTCAGTGTTATAGCCCACGTCATCTGCATAAAATCGGGCTGTCGGCTCCGAATATCCTAAAATTTAGCTGGCCCATAAAAATAACCTAATAAAAGATAGTCACCTCTTAGAAATGACCGTCCGTTATTTTTTTGCTTTATAGAATCATAAAATAGAAAGCCAGGATGATTACCACATTATCGTTTGTTATAATCCATGCTATCTATAAGGATCCGGCCGAGTGACCCCAAATCTCTTAAAATGTTAATAGCCCATAAAAAAGACATAATGAATAATATTCATCGCTTCTCCATGTCATTTTCTTATTTTTTTAGGTTAGGGCCATAAAATAGGAGTCGGGATGATTCCTAGATTACTGTGTCTGCATGAACTAAGGTAACCGGCCCCAAATCTCCTAAAATTTGGGGGCAAATGAAAAATGACCTAATGAACAATAGTCATTACTTTGCAATGATTGTTTCTTATTTTTTAGTTTTTTAGGACCATAAATTAAGAATTCAGGAAGATTCCTAGATTTTCGTGTACAATAGTCCACACTATCTACATGAATTTGGGAGACTGCAACCTAAAATTTTGTGGGTCCATAAAAATGACCTAATGAACAATACTCATTGCTTCTCCATAATTGTTTCTTATTTTCTAATTTTTTAAGGCAATAAAACAGAAATTTAGGACGATTTCCAAATTTTCTTGTGCTATATTCCATGTTACCTTCAAGAATTCAGGCGACCAGCACTGAATCCCCTAAAATATTTTGGGCCCATACAAAAACAACATAATGAACAATAGTAATCGCTTCTCCATGACCTTTCATCTTCTTTTTTTGGCGCTTTAGAGCCATAAAATAGGAAATTGATACGATTCCCAAATTTTTGTGTGGTGTATTCCACGCCATCTGCATGAATTCAGACGACCGGCCTCGAATAACCTAAAATTTTAGGGACCCATAAAAATGATCTAATGAAAAATAGTCACCGCTTATCCATGAGCGTTCCTCATTTTTTGACATTTTAGGGCCACAAAATAAGAATTTAGGATGATTCCTATATTTTTGTATAAGTCTAGGCCATCTTCAAGAATTCGGGCGATTAGCTCCGAATTTCCTAAAATTTTGAAGGCCCATAAATATGACCTAATGAATAATAGTTATCGCTACACTATGCCCATTTCTCCTTTTTTGGAATTTTAGGGCCATTAACGGAAATTAAATACGATTCTTAGATTTTTGTGTGGTTTAGTCCTCGCCATCTACATAAAGTCAGGTGACCGGCCCTGAATCTCATAAATTTTTGCGAGCATATAAAACAACCTATTGAACAATAGTTACCGCTTAGAAATAACCGTTCATCAGTTTTTTGGCATTTAGGACCATAATACAAGAATTCAAGACGATAGCTGATTTTTATATGCTATATTACTTGCCATCTGCATGATTCAGGCGATCGGTCTGGAATCTCCTTAAATTTTTTGCGGCCCGTAAAGATTTACCTAATGAAGAGTGGTCATCACTTCGCCGTGATCATTCCTCATTTTTAGTATTTAGGTCCATTGAACAAGAATTCAAGATAATTCCTTAATTTTCTTGTGCTATAGTTTAATGGGCTGGTGCTACTGGTGGATGCGCTGAATAACCGAACGCGAAACAATTCCATAATTTTTAGGGTCCTCCTCAAAATTCTGCCCCAGTTTACTGGGTCGCCACTGACGAAGAGATTGAGAAATTGACTTCGGAATTTTTAGGGTCCTCCTCAAAATTCTACCCCAGTTTTGATAGCAGGAAAAATGGAATTTTTATTAAAATGTTACCGAACTCATAGGAATGCCTACGTATCCCCTCTTAAACGGGAATCGGGTCAGGTGTAATTCAAATTACATCACAAAGGAAAGCACAATGATTAAATGTAGTATCTTTCCATTGTGTCTGGGTTGATAGGCCTCGACTAAATTTCTCCATCCATTTCTGCGAGAATAAGGGCTCCTCTAATTTGAACGCGGTGAACCATGTATGGACCCTGCCAGTTGGGACAGAATTTCCCTTTGGCTTCACCTTGATGTGGAAATATCTTCTTCAACACCAGTTGCTCTGGTGTAAACCTCTTTGGTCTAATTCTCTTGTTGAATGCTCTGGATATTCTGTTCTAATCTAATTGACCGTGACGGACAACATTCATTTTCTTCCCGTCGATGAGGGCTAACTGCCCGTAGCCACTTTTGACCCATTTCGCATCATCTAATTTTGCTTCTTGTATGACTCTTAAGGATGGAATTTCTACATCAGCGGGGATGACCACCTCTGTACCATAAACCAGCATGTAGGGAGTTGCCCCCGTCGATGTGCGGACTGTGGTACGGTAACCCAATAAAGCGAACGACAATTTCTCAGGCCAATGCTTGTGCTTTTCAATCATTTTCCTTAGTATCTTCTTGATGTTGTTTTTTGCTACTTCTACAGCTCCATTCATCTAAGTTATGTAATCCGTAGAGTTCTTATGTATGATCTTGAATGTTTCGCACATTGCCTTCATCAGGTCGCTTTTGAGATTGAACCGTTGTCAGTGATGAATTATTCTTGAACCCCGAATCAACAAACCATATGATCTCGGACAAAATCTGCAACTACTTTCTTGGTGACTGCTTTGTATGGTGTTGCTTCAACACATTTGGTAAAGTAATCAATTGCCACTAGTACGAACCTGTGCTCGTTTGACGCGACTGGCATAGAACATACGGACCACAGGTTCATACACTTTAGGCAGAGAAATAGAGAGAAATTTGTCCCATCCTTGATAAACAAAAAGTTCTTTTACCTTAAAGTTGAGGAATTCCATACTGTCGAGATCTACCAAACGACCATGGGCTATGGTATTGTCTTTGAGGGAAATATAGAAGTCCCAATTTGAGGAGTCCCAGAAATTGAGATCGGGTTCAAGACAGACAGAGAAATCAAACTTGTTTTTCTTGGGAGTGAAGACAATAGGTTCATCCATGGGTCGTTTAGTAGCAGCTTTGTCACCAAGAAGCAGGGAGTCCTCAGAATATGCACCTTGAGAGAGGCACACTCCTCAAATCGGTCAGACCCTACGTCTACTTGCTCAGGCGGAGCGGAGGAAGGTTTTGTTTAAGAACAAGTGCTTTTTCTTATAGAGGCAGAGGGATTTTTGGAGGTCTTGGCCATGGTGGAGATGAGGTTTTGGAACAGGAAGTGTAAGGGTTTTGTTGAGAGGATGTGAAGAAGAAAGATGAAAAGGACTATCTAAAGAAGTGGGATTTGACAATTGACTGGAAAAGGAAAAGTTGTCAGTTGAACCGACGCAGTGATTGGCTCTCTATTTTCGGCTGCAACTGATGGGAAATTAGACAAGAAAGGTAGGGAAAATAGGACGGCGTAATTAATGAAATGAAAAAAAACAATTATGACAAGTTTTTGAAAAATGATACTTTGACCCTAAAGATATTTTTGTAAAACAAATAATTCTAAGAAGTTCCAGAACAAAAGTTTTCCTCCAACAAAGGTTTAGTGAAAATATCGCCTAATTGAGCAAAAGTGCAAACAAAAGCTAATTCTATGTCACCTATGAGAATATGATCTCAAATGAAATGATGTTTAATATCTATATGCTTAGCTCTAGAGTGATGCGCAGGATTTTTCTAAAGATAAATAGCACTGGAATTATCACAAAAAATTTTGTATAGGTTTGAAAGAGAGATCATAGTCACCCAGTTTATGGGACATCCACAGTAATTGTGCACAACATTGTCCAACAGCAATATACTCAACTTCAGTAGTCGACAATGCAACTAATGATTGTTTTTTACTATTCCAGAATATCAAAGCTTTTCCTAGTAGTTCACATGTGCCACATGTGCTTTTCCTGTCTTCTTTATTACCTGCTAAATCTACATCTGAGAAACCTTCTAATTTAAAGGAATTAGATTTAGGATACCATAACCCATGAGATACAGTGCCAATAACATATCGAATAATTATTTTTACAGTAGTTAGATGTGACTCCTTAGGAGCCGACTGGCACCTGGCACATTTACATACGCTGAACATAATATATAGTCAACTTGCGATCAGATATAGTAGCGATTCAATCATTTCTCTGTATTTGGTTTCATCAACTGGAGTTCCATGTTCATCTTTATCTAAATTTGTAGCAGGGCTCATTAGAGTTCCAATAGATTTTGCATTGCTCATACCGAATTTTTTAATCAGCTCCTTAGTATATTAGATTGACAGATAAAGGTTCCTTCTTCAAAGTGATGAACTTGAAGTACATGGAAGAATGTGAGTTCTCCCATCATGCTCATTTCAAATTTGCTTTGCATGAGATTTCCAAATTCCTTAAACATAAGAGGGTTAGCACTACCAAAGATAATATCATCAACATAAATTTGAATTATAAGATTACCTTATGATGATCTTTTTATGAAAAGAGTGGTATAAATTTTACCTCTGGTGAACCCATGATCAATAAGAAAGGTACTTAACCTGTCATACCAAGCACGTGGAGCCTGTTATAATTCATACAGGGCTTTAGTAAGCTTGTACACATGATATGGGAATTTTGAATTCTCAAACCCTGGAAGTTGTTTCACAAATACATCTTCTTCGATGAATCTGTTTAGAAAAGCACTTTTGACATCCATCTGAAATAATCTGAATCCTTTGAATGATGCATAAGCTAACAGGATTCTTATTGACTCTAATCGGGCTACTGGAGCAAAAGTTTCATTGTAGTCGACTCCTTCCTGCTTTGAATAACCTTGAGCAACTAGTCTGGCTTTGTTCCTTACAACTTATCCTTCTTCATTTAACTTGTTCCTGAATATCCATTTAGTTTTGATAACTGAAGCATTTTTAGGTCGGGTATCAGCTCCCATACTTGATTTTTGTTGAATTGATCAAGTTCCTATTGCATAGCATTTACCCAGCTTGAATCGTTTAGAGCTTCCTCTAGCTTCTTTCGCTCTATTTGGGAGATCAGTGCAATATTCACCTTCTTTTTGAGAGCTGCTTTGGTCTTCATCCCTTCGTTTGGATTTCAAATAATGAATTTTTATGTATATTGAGTTTCATTTCTCAATCATTTGGTCTAACAGTGTTTGTAGTTGACTCCACACGCTGCTCTGGAGTGTTATCACTTGCTTGTTCAGTCGACTCTACCGCTCTTGTGGGAGTAGTTGACCCTTGTGATTTTCCCGCGTCCTGAACCTCTTGAGCTGGATCTTCATCGCCTGTGTTAGATCCTTTCTCGACAAAGGGATTATTTTCATTGAATATAACGTGAACTGATTCTTCTAAACATAAAGTGCGTTTATTAAAAACTCTAAAAGATTTTGCTATTTAATGAGTACCCGAGACAAAAACCTTCATCTCTTCTTTGATCAAAATTTCCAAGATTGTCCTTATCATTGTTATGAATGAAGCATTTTTTTCCAAATGGATGAAAGTAGCTGATGTCAGGACGTTTGCCTTTCCAAAGATCATACGGAGTCTTTTTCAGAATTGGCCTTATAAGGCAGCAATTGAGAATATGGCAAGCAGTACTAACTCCTTTAGCCCAGAAGTGATTTGGAAATGAGTGTTACAAAAGCATAATTATGGCCATATCTTGCAGCGTTCTATTCTTTATTTCAACCACTGAGTTTTGTTGAAGAGACCGGGGAGCAGAGAAATTATGGGCATAGCCTTCATTATTACAGAAATCTTTGAATGCCTTACTTTCAAATTCGCCTCCATGATCACTTTGAATTATGGAGATTTGATAACCCTTCTCTCGTTCAATTTCTTACAAAGGATCTCAAAGTTTTGCAAGGCTTCATCTTTTTGAGACAGAAAAATTACCCAAGTGAAACGTGAAAAATCATCAACAATAACAAATTCATATTTCTTGCCACCTATTCTAGAAGTTCTAGTTGGGCCAAAAACTCCATAGGAAGTAGTTGCAAAGGAATTGACGTAGAAACTATGCCTTTGTTTTTTAAAGAGTTTCTAGTTTGCTTAACCATGTGACATGCATCACAGATATGAGTTCTAGAGAAGTTTAGTTTGGGTAACCCGATGACTAAATCATGTTTGGACAATTTTCTGAATTAATGCATGCTAGCATGTCCTAATATTCTATGCCATAACTAAGGATCGTCAGATATAGATATTAAGCAAATATTACCATCTATGTTTACAAAACCGTTAAGTTTATAAACGTGTCCATACCTTTTTCCTGGAAGAATTATTTTACCTGACTCATCTTTGATGGCACATCCAGTTCTCTTGAATTTTACCTCTTATCCTGAGTCGCAAAGTTGACTTATGCTTAGGAGATTGTAGTTTAGTCCTTCAACTAGATACACTTCGGTAATATCACATCTGTAGTTGAACGGAACAGTTCCAGTGCCAACTATTTTGCCATTTGTGCGTCTCCAAATTTGACACTTCCTCCATCAATTTCTGTGATTTCTTTATACAGGTTTTAGTTACCTGTCATGTGACTGGAACACGCACTGTCTAAATACCATTTTCCTTTGCTCTTTACTGTATGGTGTTCCTGCAAAACAAAATTATTATTTTCTTTTAGCTACCCAAGTTTTCTTGAGTCCTAGTGAGTGAGTGTTACTAGATTAAAAATTCTTAGGTTTCCAAATCCATCCGAACATATGAGATTTACGAAAGTGACAACCAGAATATTTATGTCCGCTTTTATTGCAGTAATGACATTTAATACTAGACCCTTTTTCAGGTCTCTCATGAGAGTTGGAGTTAGCAATTCTAGGTGTTTGCTGACTCCTTTCCAGTTGACTTGTAAGTCGACTGGTCGATCTAGTTCTGATTTGTTCTTTTCCAGTTTACTTGTAATTCGACAGATTAGACCTAACAAAACTATGACTGGTGCATTTGCGTAAGCTGTTAAACGGCATTAGCAATTCCTCAAACTCTTCTTTAAGTACTTCTTTTTTCATTTCACATACTTCATGTTTGATTTTCCAATGTTTGAGTTTCCTAGTGAGTTTTTTAAGCTCGTTCATTATCTTTTGAGATTCTTTAGGGGTGAAGTCAAGCATGTCTTGCAATTCATTGCATCTTTCACAGCCATAAGATCTTACCTCGCTAGTTTCCCCTTTGCCATGAAGCAATTTTCATTGTCTTAATCATCTTCATCCATTCAGCATCCTGAAGTTTTATTGATCTTGTTTTTTAGAATCCTCTAGAGATTTTTTTTTATTTATGGGCACTCCGCTTGGATGTGTCCAAACTTTCCACATTCATAGCACTTTCGATCATTCTTGTTTTGATCGTTGTATTGTCTAGATCTTCTTGGTATAAATCTTCCTTTCTTTGTATTTCCATATCTTCTCATGAACACGTCCATGTTTCTAGACATCATCACAATTTCTTCTTGTAGGGCTTCAGGATCATCAGTTTCATTCTCAACTTCCTGAATGGTAGCTTTGAATGCAACAATTTTCTTTTTCTCTTCTTGATATGTCTTCTTCAAATTTGTTCTTTCAGAATCAATGAGTTCTCCTCGCAATTCATCATAAGATAGTTTATTCAGATCTTGAGATCCCAATGTGACAACTTTAGTCTGCCAAGTGGTTGGTAGACTCCTGAGAATTTTCCTAACTTGATCACCACTAGTGTAGGGTTTGCCAAAAGCATTTAAGTCCCTGATTATCTTGTTAAACCTGGCATACATTTCTTCGATGGATTCTCCTTCTTTCATGGAGAAAAGTTCATAGTCATGAACGAGCATATTTATGTGAGTTTCTTCTACTTTGTTGGTACGTTCATAGGTGACTTCGAGTTTGTCCCACATTTCCTTTGCCGTATCATATCTAGAAATCTTTTCATATTCTTCACCACGTATTGCATTGTGGAGTAGATTCCTTGCCTTGTGGTTTATTTGAACACCTTCCAATTGCTCCTTTGAATATGAATGAGTTTCATCAGGGTCAGCGAGCGGAGGAGTGCTGGCAGGCAATGGATAATTCCCTTTCTTGATAACTCTCCATACTTTGACATCGTATGCTTTGGTGAAGATTTACATGCGAATTTTCCAGTGGGAGAAGTGTTGTCCATTGAAGTAGGGTGGTCTTACTTGAGAGGTTCCTTCTTGAAACAGAGCTCCAACAATAACCTGATTTACCATGATCTTTTCCTCACAAGCTAGTAAGCAAAAGTAAAAAGTGTGAGCACTTCTCTGATACCAATTGAAAGTATAAGAGGGGGTGAATTGTGAATAATTTAAACTTAATTTTAAATAAGTCGACTTAAAACTTTATTAGTCGACTGAGTGTGACGCTACTGCAGATGAAGATATATAAAGATAATTATGCAGAAAGTAAGTACAGAAATATAAAGATACCCAGAATTTTATACTGGTTCGAATTAAATATGAATCATAATCCAGTCCCCTTGTATTGCAAGGGATTTCTCTTCAAATCAATGAATTTCTTTTGAGTAAAAATATGATATTTGTTGCACACTCTTCTTTCACTCATTTGATATAATGCCTCACCAATTGAGAATTGTCTTTCTATCTTTGACTTGTTACAGAGTAAATATATCTAGACTACTATGATTGTTTGCACTAAATTGAAGAGAGCTATTTGGTTTGATTAAAGTATACTAATGGAATAGAGCACTAGGAATTAGTACAGCATGGAAATGGTGAAGGCTTTTCAACCCAAGGGTTTTGATTCTTGGAAAGCGTTGATTATTTCCAAGAATAATACACTAGCCATTACCTTGATGATGATCATTTTCCTTTGGCTAGAGATATGATTGAACACAGATTGTCTTTGATTGCAGACCTTCGAGTCTTGATTGCCGTCCAGATCTTCCATTATTACACATCATCAGAGATTTGTGTTGAATCTTTTGTTGTATCTGGGTAGATATGATTTCCCCAAAATTATAGGAGAATTCCTGGTTTGTTGATGAGATGCTGATCTTTTCCTTGAACGTCGATAGCTTCCTTTAAGGAAGATTTCTTTCCTTATTTGCTACAGCAATTTTGCTTCCTTGTTTGAAGTCAACGAGAGCTTCTCTTTTACATATTTCGTTTTTTGCTACATCAGTTCCAATGATTTCGCTTCGTTTGTTGAATTCTTCCCCATATATATTAATTGCATCATAAAAATATGATCTAACAATTGTATCAACACAGAATGGCAAGAGCATACAATAAAAAGATGTGTCCAGGGAAGTTTGAAGTGGGTCAGTTTGTATTGAGGCGTATCTTGCCTCATCCAGTTAAAGCAAAAGGAAAGTTCGAACCACATTGGCAGGGGTTGTTCGTTGTAACTAGAGTGTTGTCCAATGGTGCATTATATTTGGCAGATGTAGAAGGCAAATGTGAAAAAATGGCTATCAATTCTGATGCAATCAAGAGATACTATGTATGATTTCTTTGTTTGATTGTACTTGTTTGTATTTGGCATGTTTTGAATATTGAAATAACGAATGCATTTTGTTCTGCTATCTAAACACTTTATCAATTGTCACCCCTTTGAGACTTATTTATTTTCTTTCATACCCCTCTTTTGGAATCAATGACATAATTCAAAAACGTAAGAGCGAAAGATAAGTAACAGAAATAAAGTAAAAAAAGAAAAAAATAGAAAAAGAAAAAAATAGAAAAAGAAAAAGAAAGCAAAAACCAAAAGGAAGAAAAGAAGAAAAAGAAAAGAAAATGAAGATCACAACAACAAAGCAATTTCTATAGCATAAACTACGTTCGACCTGATTGCTTTTAATTATACGTAGGCAGCCTCAGGGTTCGGTCCCATCAAAACAAAAATTTAAAAGTCCCCAACCAAGAAACTGGGGTAGAAACTGTGGTTGTTGTAAGAAATTTGATTCCGAAAGTTATAATTTTAAAATTGTTTGATTTTTTTGAGCCTTTTATATCATTTCTTTCCAACCCTTTCCAAAACCCTCGCGGACACCGTAAGGTGACGTGAGCTAAGAGAAATCAAAAATGAGAGGGTCTTATTGGTGAAAATCTTCATGGGCACCGTAAGGCGACGGGAGCTGAGAGAAATAAAAATGAGAGACTCTTATTGGTGAAAAATTCAACGGCCACCTTGAGGCGAAAGTAAATTGAGAGATGAACAAATGACAAAGGTTTGTTGGTGGAAAACCTTTCAAGGCACTGTAGGATGAACATGCTCAAAGTTTGGGTGAAGAAATCAGGTTATAAAAGTTCTGGGGCAACAAAGTAGGGCAACTGAAAGTTGATTGGTCTTGACAGATTGAGCCGATTAATCCAAAATGCATGTCATGATTACTGGTACCAGTTGTTCCACTCGGATAAGCTTCTTCTCTTTCTCCTTTTTAGCAGTGATTGTTTGGGATTCTTCTTGTCCTTAACTCTCAAAGTCATTGTATTTCATTTTCTTTTGGGTTTTATTTCTCTAAGAAGTTTCAATGTTGATTTTTTGAGCGAGAAAGAAAGGGTTTCAAACCTCACTACCAACTTCCAAAATTGCAAAGCATAGTTTGTTCAGAACATACCAAAGATAGCATGATGTGAAGTGAGATACAAGGAATCACCGAAAGTTTCATCGATGGAATGATTTGGTAATGTCATGGAAGTTCAAAGGTTCAGATAAAGGGACCAGAGGTGTAAAACAACAGTATGGGTATAGAACATTCGTATTTTCAAAGGTTATGGGGTTTGAAAGTTAGAGAGAAATTCAAGCGGTTCAGGGCCAGTTTCGGAAAGCAATTCAAAACAAAACATGGCAGCGGAGAGACCTTCAGCAAGAATGTCATCAACTAGCCACCATTTTAAAATGACAAGATTTTCCTTTGATTGAAAAAGAGGTAGAAAAATTTGTTTGTTTCAGATGAACTCTTCGTAAGGAAAGGCATGTACCAAAGGTTTGATTTCGATTTTCAGGGCCCTTCTAGAAAATGATACTTAGTTTAAAATTCAAAACAATTATGAGTAGTAAGATCTACCATAAATTTACCCAAAAGAATATAAGTTTATTTCAAAATTTTTGTTATGGAGATAGAATTCAGTTAGGAGTTGTCAGGAGCCTCCTGAAAAATAGAACCTAGTTTAAAAATCGAAACAATCATAAGTAGCAAAATTTAGCCCAAGGAATATAAGTTGGTTTCAAATTTTGCATGTTTAAGTTAGAATTTAATTAGGAGTTTTCAGGACCCTCCTAGATAATGGAATGTAGCTTTAAGACCCTATTAGATAAAAACATTTAGCGGAAGTCACACCTTTAGAAGATATAACTTAGATTTATAGCTGTATTTTAATTAAGAGTTATCAACACCCTCCTAGATAATAGGATCTAGCTTTCAAATTCATAGAATATTTTATAACATTATTCCGTTTAACACTCACATATGTGCCCATCTATCAAACTGGGGCAAGAAATTTTTTTATTTTGTCTATTTTTGTTGAAATCAGGTACCAACTTGGAGAACTGGGAGAAGGAGTTCAAGTTCAGCAGTCGGGATATTTTTATCCCAGATACCCAAACTGGGGCAGAACATTTTCTTTATTTTTGGTTTTTTTTGTTGAAGTCAGATGCCCGCTTGGAGAGCAAGGAATACATTTCAAGCTGCACTCAAGAGCCCGCCTGGAGAGTAGGGAATAAATTTAAATTTAGCACTCAGGAGCCCGCCTAGAGTGCATGGGAATACATTGCAAGTTCAGCAATCAGAAGCCCGCCAGGAAGCATTAGAATACATTTCAAGTTCGGCAGCCAGGAGCCCGCCTGGAGAGCCTGGGAATACATTTCAAATTCAGCGGTCAGGAGCTAGCCTGGAGAGCATGGGAATATATTTCAAGTTCAGCAATCAGAAGCCCGCCCGAAAAGAATAGGAATACATTTGATGTTCAGCAATTAGGAGCTCACCTGGAGAGCATGGGAATACATTTCAAGTTCATCTATCAAGAGCCCGCCTGGAGAGAGCATGGGAATACATTTCAAGTTCAGTAATCAGGAGCACGCCTGGAGAGCATTGGTATACAATTCAAATTCAGTAATTAGGAGCCCGCCTAGAGAATATGGGCATATATTTCAATTTCAGCAATTAGGAGCCCGCCTGGAGAGTAGGGAATACATTCAAGTTCAGCAGTCAGGTTACCCCTGGAGAAAGGGGCAACATCTCAAAATACAGTTCGGCAGTCAGCCGTTTACCTGGAGAAAGGAAAAACATCTCAAAGTGTAGTTGGCAGTCAGGCACACACCTGGAGAAAGGGAAAACATCTCAGATTTCAAATCAAGGCGGCAGTAAAGGGATCTCACTGGGAGAATACAAGTCAATGAGACAACAATAACCACAAGAGCAAGTTTGAAGACATAGATAGGATTTTTGTAGTGCATAGATCATAGTCTAGTGTAGCTTCTTTTTGTTTTGAGATTGTATAATAGGGGTCAGTAAGCAGTAGCAGCAGCAACAGCAACAGTGAAATCACAGCTTCATGGTAGTCCCACCTACCAAACTTTCCTGAATTACACTGACCAGATTCTTTTTTAGCCAAGGATATATAGGCAACCTCAGAAGCAGGGTGCGGTCAACTCTTTCAAAAATGCTTCCCATGAGGTATTCAAACGGGCGAAAATTACTCGAATCTGCTCATTTTATCTTTGCCTGAAAACTCTTCGTTTTTTCGAGCAAAGATGGGCAGCTGTGGGCACGTGATTTTTTACCTATATGAATTACTCTCATAGTTTCAAAATAAAATAATTTCTTTTATTATTTTGCAATTTTGAGGATTGTCGGCATTTTTCTATTAATTGTTTGCATTTGTTTGTGCATGTTTAATTGTTTTTCATTAATGGAAAATACAAAAAATGTATTGCATTTACATTTAGGAGTTAATTTTACATTTTAAGATTTATTAAGTAATTGGTATTTCATCAAAGGGAAAATCACAAAAATAATTTGATGTGCACCTTTTAATTTTAAGTTTTGTTTTTGAAGGTTTTTCTTTCAATTTGTTTTTAAATAAGTGTGATAAGTGTAATTTAGGTTTTATTAGGTCCTAGGATTTAACTCATATTTTTATTTAGTCTTGGAAAAAAAAGAAAAGAAGAAAGAAGTTTGAAAGAATTGATTTGAAGGGGAATATAAAAGATTGAAGAAGTGTTGATTTGAGCCAGATTTATTTCGTTCCCGACAGGCCCACAAATCATCCCTATATTAAACCTAAATTATTTTGTATGCATCTCTTAAACCCACAAGACATCAAACCCATTCAAATCATCTCTCACCCGGCCCAAAGATCCAATCCACTTTCTCCAGTCCCTAACGACAACGTTTGACGCTAAGTGAAACTGAGCCATCGAGGTTAAGAAATCTAACAGCTCTGTGAGGGTCTTGGAGTATATTACTGTCCGAACACCCCCCCCCCCTCATATTCCCCACACATCCTCAATCATCATTGCCACACACCCTCATAGAACCTTTCACCTTCTCCGCCGTCTGCCGCCTACCAGAAATCGCCTCCCTGGAAGGCGTTTCTCCAATTGACCCCATTTTTACACCATAGATTTCTCTCCCTCTCCTTTTTCAAAATCTCAAAACCCCCTCCCTTGAATCCCAGCCGAACCTCTCGAATCATGAATCAAAGAGAACGGCCAAAACTCTAACTCATCCAATTGGCACCAAATAAACACCCCAAGACCCTCTTCCCGTCCTCTTCCAGAATCCCTAACTTATTTCCTTCGAATCGCACTGGTGTGACTTGAATCGTCAATTGAAAACCAGACCAAAAACTTAATATGTCCAAAATCGTTGAAAACCCCATGTTCGTGCAGTAGAAACAAAAAATAATAATGATTACTCGGAAATAAACTTTGGGATTTGAAACCGAAAAATGAAATACCGAGAAAGAAAAATATATTTGTTAACTCAAATACAAAGCTTACAATACTACACTTGTAATTTCTAATACATGTTTTGGGATGATTTTCAAATGAGTTCTACAACCTATTTATACTAAAACTTACACCAAAAATTCAACATTGGCATACAAAAATAATCAAACATGGCATGTAAGAAAATTTAAACTTATACAAATCAATTTTGTCATGCTAGACAACCAATGTTCTTGAATACCATTTTTGACTTTTACTTTTAAAACTAGTCTATTTTAATTATTTTTGATCAATTTATATAATTTCAACAGCCTACCTTAAATTGATCAAAATAATTTACGTATACCAAGCATCGATTTCAATCTCTCGAATGTTTCTGCCTTCAGCGGTTTAGTCAACATATCCGCTATCTGATCTTCTGATTCACGGAACTTAAGTTCGATTTCTCCATTCTTGACAAGATCTCTTATGTAGTGATACTTAATCCCGATATGCTTGCTCTTGCCATGAAATACTGGATTCTTGGCTAATGCAATCGCTGACGTATTATCACACATAATCTTTGTAGGACCATCTTGCTCGTGGTTCAGCTCACCGAGCATTCTTCGAAGCCAAACTGCTTGACATGATGCAGAGGTTGCTGCCATATACTCTGCTTCAGCTGTAGATAAAGCAACTACTTGTTGCTTCTTTCAAGACCACGAAAACACATCTCCCTCGAGAAAGAATATATAACTGGAAGTGCTTTTCCGAGTTTCAATATCACCCCCCCCCCCCTCAATCACTATCTGTGTATCCTACAAGTCTGCACTTGTCAGAATATTTATAGGAAATTCCATGATCCAGGGTACCTTTAATGTACGTCAGAATCCGCTATGTTGCCTGCAAATGGGACTGGCTCGGTGTCTCCATGCACCGACTGATAATCCGTACTCCATAAACTATATCTAGCCTTGTTGATGCTAAATAACGTAGACTACCGACAATTCTTTTAAAATAAGTAGGATTTACCGAATCACCCGTTCCTTCTTTCTTTAACTCAAGACGTTCTGCAACTGGAGTCTTCATCGAATTTGGTGATTCTATCTTGAATTTCTTCTAGATATCTCTGGCATATATATTTTAAGAAATAAAAATACCATCTTCAGTCTGTTGCACTACTATGCCCAAGAAGTAAGACATCAGCCCCATGTCTGTCATTTCAAACTGACTTGTCATAGCCTCCCTGAATTCAGCAAACATAAATTCACAGTTTCCTGTAAATATTAAGTCATCAATGTAAAGACAGACAAACATAATGCCGCCATTAGTCTTTGACTTAATATACAGTGTATGCTCATAAGGACACTTCTGAAAACCTGCCTCCAACATGTAAGTATTAATACGCGTATACCAAGCTTGTGGAGACTGTTCCAAACCGTATAACGCCTTCTTCAACCTTTACGCCTGGTTCTCCTGTCCTTTCTTGGCATATCCAGGTGGTTGCTCGACATAAACTTCTTCCTCCAAAAAACCATTCAAGAATGCCGACCACCTGTGTTGGGATGCAATGGCTACTATCATCCGTATAGTATCCATTCTGGCAACAGGTGCGAAAATGTCATAGTAATCAATTCCCGGCTTCTGCTTGTAGCCTTTGACCACCAATCTTGCCTTGAAGTTGTCCACCTCTCTTTTGGGTGGGTACTTTGTCTTGTACACCCACTTGACACTGATTGGCTTCTTTCCTTCTGGCAAAGAAGTTAACTCCCACGTGTCATTCTTCTCGATAGAATGAATTTTTTCATTCATCGCCTTGATCCACTTCTCATCACCTGATGCATCTTCATAATGCACTAGATCACAATCTGCAAAAAGACCAAAATTCACCAGAGTTTTATCGCTGATGTCATCATCGACTTCATTGTCTTTAGTGACAACATAATCATTGAGGCGAGCTGGTGGCACGCTCGTTTGACCCGAATGCCGTAATTGTTCTACCAGTTCTGCTGGCTGAGGAGATGGAGGATTCCTATCTAGTGGTTCAGGTGTTGAGATATCTTCCTCATCGGGCTCTTCTGACTCGATCAGTATACCTCTCCCAGCATGATCTTTCTTTCTCCAGCTCCACGCTTCATCTTCAGTGAACCGAACATCTCTGCTGGCGATCAATTGTTTTGTGACTGGATTATATAACTTATACCCCTTCGTGACTTCAATGTACCCAATAAAGATACACTTCTGGCTTTCATCATCCAGCTTCTTTCTCCGCTCATCTGGTACATGGGGATAAGCTATACACCCAAATACCCTTAATGAAGAAACATTCGGCTTATTGCCACTCCAAGCTTGGTGGAGTTCTCCCGTTCACGATCTTTGTCGGGCACCTGTTCAACACGTACACAGCACAGGCAACAGCTTCTGCCCAAAATTCCTTCGGCAAACCTTTCCCCTTCAGCATGCTTCTTGCCATTTCAAAGATTGTCCTGTTCTTCCTTTCAGCCACACCATTTTGTTGAGGTGTATAATTGGCTGTCAACTGATGAAGAATTCCTTCTTTTTTGCAAAACTCTTGAAATTCGTTAGAAGTGAATTCACCACCTCTATCAGATCTCAGAGTTTTCAAATTAAAGCCACTTTATTTTTCAACAAAAACTTTAAATTCTTTGAATTTTGAAAAAGCTTCTGATTTTTCTCGGAGAAAATAAACCCAAGTTTTTCTGGTACAATCATCTACAAAAGCAAGCATGTATCTCTTACCTCCTAGAGATTCCACCTCGACTGGGCCACATAAATGTGTATGCACTAACTCCAAAGGATTCTTTGATGTCTTCAATATTCCAGCTGGAAAAGAATCTCTGTGCTGCTTCCCAAGAAGACATCCTTCACACTGCTGATCAGGAGCATCGATCACTGGTAATCCTGTCACCATTTTCTTTTGGGACAATAATTTCAGCTCGCTGAAATTTAAATGGCCATATCGGAGATGCCATAGCCAGTTGCTATTCGTCGCCACTGCTTGAAAGTTCATCACTCCTTTATTGAGAGTGAGAGAGTACATCAGAATTTTTGCCACGTTTACCTGAGTAATCATCTTGTTGTTTTTGCTCCGGATGGTGTAAACTCCGTCTTGAAAAAGAATCTGGTGCCCCTTTTCTGAAAGTTGGCCAACACTCAATAGATTCCAGAAAAGACCAGGTACAAAAAAAATATCTGCAATAGTAACATCGTTGCCATCCTTGGCTTTAATTTTGATGTCACCTTTGCCTTTCACACTAATCTTTGTCTTAGTCCCAAAGTTCACTTCTCCGCCCTCGTACTTGTGCAACTTTGAAAATAGATCTTTCTGCCCGCACATATGATTCGAGCACCCGCTATCAAGGTACCAAACATCTGTACCTCTATCCACTTGTACACCAGCGTCACATGCTAGAACCATATCTCACCAGCTTCTGCCACGTGTGCCTGCTGCGACCGTCTGTTCTGATAATTTGGACATTCATTTTTAAAATTTCCAAATTTTTGACAGTTGTAACATCTGACATTTGATTTATCGAAGATCCTTCCAGAAGAATTATTTGTCTTTCTTTTGTTTTTGCCTCGTTCGCCACTGCGCCTGTGACCGCCATTGCCACCGCGACTTCCTGGTATGAAATTGCTTTGCAATGTCTGCTCTGGTTGAGAGGTTCCATCCTTCTGGTTCATTCTTTGCTCGTGAGAACTTAATGAACCCAACAATCTGTCAACTGACATGGTTGATGTATCTTGGCTTTCCTCGATGGCTGCTACAACATAGTCAACTCTTGCGGTTAGAGATCGTAGTATTTTTTCTACTACTCTCTGCTCATCCAACACTTCCCCGTTGGACCACAACTGATTCACCATGGACTGCACTCGGTCGAAATAACAGGCAACACTATCCAAGTCTGTCATTCTCAATGACTCGAAATCGCCCCGGAGCATCTGCAATCGGACCCGCTTCACTCGTTCATCACCTTTGTAGGCTTTCTGCAAGATAACCCACGCTTGGTGAGCTGTCTCAGCCGCTAATATTCTTTCAAATACCAACTCGTCAACAGCTTGAATGATGGCATATAATGCCTTCTGATCCCGCTTACGAGTTTCAACTAATACTTCTTTCTCCTCATTTTTTATAGCCTCGAACGCAACTATATTAGCTACCTCTGTGTACACGCTCTCCACCAAATCCCATAAATTTTGAGATCGAGGAAAAATACCTTCAATTGGATTGACCAATTGTTGTAATTTTTTCTGGTGAGTTTTGGAAGGTGAAATTGAATCGTGTTACTAGACGACATGATTCAATATTTTCTACCTCACAACACTCAATCTTGCTCTGATACCAAATGTAGAAACCAAAAAAATAATGATTCCTCGAAAATAAACTTTGGGATTTGAAACCGAAAAAATGAAATACCGAGAAAGAAAAATATATTTGCTAACTCAAACACAAAGCTTACAACACTACACTTGTAATTTCTAATACAAATTTTGGGATGGTTTTACAAATGAGTTCTACAACCTATTTATACTAAAACCTTACACCTAAAATTTAACATTGGCATTCAAAAATAATCAAACATGGCATGTAAGAAAATTCAAACTTATACAATATCAATTTTGTCATGCTAGACAACCAATGTTCTTGAATACCTTTTTTTACTTTTATTTTTAAAACTAGTCTATTTTAATTATTTTTGATCAATTTATATAATTTCAACACGTGCACCATTAGCCTTCCATCATGCCAATTTCACGGCTAAACTCTAAGGAAAACCTTGATGTCGTCCCCCAAATCATGAATCTGCGCTTAGATTCTTGGGAGTTTCAAGTTCTGAATTATCCGGGAACAAAGGCTAATGGGTTGTTCTTGTCAAAGAGCAATTGATTATCCTCGGTTTTTATTTAATTTGAAGTAACCTTGGCCGTTGGCTTCTTTAATGAGTTTTGTTTTTTGATTCTGCCCGCAGGTATTTTTGTACTTTTGTTCGTGTTCCTTTTCTGTTCTTCTTCCCTGTTTAAGTTCATAATTGATTAAGAGATCATTAGTCATTTTAGTTAATTTAGGTCTAAATCGTTTAAGTCATGTGTTAGTTAATTATAATAAGCTTATTGATTTCCTTTTCTGTTTTACTATGGACAATGTTTAATTGTCTCAGTGTTCTTGTGAAGTTCATGATCGTGTTTGATTCAATCAAAATTTGTTTCTTCTTTACAACTTTGAAATTGTTCAAGTTTTTCTGAGTTCTTCCGAAAATTTCATTATGATATGTGGAATGCCTTTTGTGTTCGTTTAGTCCTGTTTGTCACTCTTCTTGAATAAGTAGAAGGGTTAATTGTCAGGTTTGAAACTCTAGGGGGTCTCAAAGGAAGGGTATGGGTAGTAATAATTCGTTGGGCAAAGGGTAATTCAGGGATTTCAGATTGGGCAATGGGTAACTGACACACTTTTAAAAGGTTGAGTATGCAAAAGGTTGCTCGTGATCAACAAGTGTGTAACAGGGATTTGGGTACAGGTTCAGGCACTATTTTATGTATTCTGCCTACTGCATAAAGAAATTAAAATACAACACTTTTAGACTAGGGGTAGTGAAACGCAAATTCATTATTTAGATTAGTGGATTCAACATGAGAATAATTCTACTATACGTATACATTTTAAACTTGTTCTAAATATATATACATAATTCGAGCCGAAAATAATAAGTTTATCTGACCTCACAGAACTAGCCTGAGATCCACGTCTCAATATAATCTATAGATAATTTTTAGGAATAAGGCAAAGTTCGTTTTTCTTATGCATGGTAATTCCAGGCCTAACATTTGTGTCAATGTCTTCTTTTTTCACTCCATAAGGTAACGCCCAATCAAATGCATAAAGAAGATTTGACAAAGCAAGTTCCATGGATGCAACCCCAAGTGCAATACCTGTAGAGACGAATTCAAGATTTAATCTTTATATAGATTCAAGATTCTAAGCTTTCTGAAAATATGTATATTAGTTAGCGGTTGTAAATATTTTTTTTTTGCTGAGCGACAAAATGTGTTACTTTCCCTAAAAAATTGTGGGATCAGTTGAATATCTGGGCAACCTCTTCTGCCTGCACCAAATGAAAGTAACTCAAAATCTTGACCCTTGTAATCGATGTCGCTATTCAAGAATCTTTCGGGTATAAATTCTTCTGGATTTTTCCACATTTCAGGATCCCTTGCTATAGCCCAAGCATTAACATGAACTATGGTTCCCTGTCGAATTTCATAACCTTCTAATATGGTTTTTTCCATTGATTCTCTTAGAGCTAAAAGTGGAGCTGGTGGATAGAATCTAAATATTTCCTTTATCACTGCTTTGAAATAAGGCATGTTTTGGACATCTTCATTTACAATGCCTTTTTTCCCAACTGATTTTCTAATTTCTGTTTGAACTTTTTTCATGGCTTTTGGATTCTTTATCATCGCCCAAACAGTAGCAGCTGCACTAGTGTCTGATCCTGCGACTAACACATTCTAAAATAAAAAGAAAAAGAAAAGAAAATAAAAGTTGTAAACTAATAACTTAAGAAAAATAGGTCTAACTTTCAATTTTTATTCTAAAAACAAAACAAAAAAAGATTATTATCACCTTTACCCTGCGCCAGAAACTATTTACATCTATGAGTCGAAAAAATGTATAAAATTTGTATACTTTTTGTATATAGCATACATAATGTGTATATGTATACAAAGAAAATATAGAAAATATATATATTTTTTCGGCTATTATTTTTACAACAGCTATACAGTATCATTTTTCTATAAAAAGGGAAGGTAGGTTCGGTCATGTTGAGCATAAAAGGAAGGGTTATGACTCATCATTTGACTTATCGTGATTCAACCCATTTTGATTCGATTAAACTTTGAGTGGGTTGGATCATGGCTGGTTTTGATCTTTTTCATGTATGACCAACCTGCCCATTTGACATTTCTATATGCGTAGGCACGTAGATATATACATACACATATACATATATATAGCGTGTGCACCAGCGCGTCTAGAGTAAGGTAAGTTAGGGAAATTACCATGAGAATTCCTTTTATATCCTCCATAGTAAGATCAATAGGTGTTGATTGCTCTTTCTTCAATTGTAGCAAAAGATCAACAATATCTCCTTCCATATATTTTGGCTTATTAGGATTTTGATGTTTCTCAATGATTTCTTCATAAAAATTATCCAAATCCTTGAAATTTCTCTCAAGTCTATATGTCAATCCACTTAATTTATCAATCCAACTTAAAAAAGGACAAAAATCAGACACAAAGAAACTAGCCATCATTGCTTGTGCCTCAGCCAAAAGAAAATCAAATCTCTTCCTTTCATGTGCTTCTTCTTCAAACCTAACACCAAAAGCAACTCTACAAATAATACTACTAGTTAATGAAATCATTAAATTACTCAAATTAATAATTTGTGAATAGAATCTTGTTTCGATATTTTCTTAATCATTCTAAAAACTTCATCTTCACGAATTGGACTAAATAATTCAACTTTTTTTAGACTAAAAAGATGAAGAACACAAATTTTCTCATTTCTCTCAAATAATCATGATAAGGTTCAAAAACAATATCACGACCATAGTAAGATAATTTTTGTTGGCCAAGAATGGATGGTTTACTACAAAATATTAAGTCTTGGGTTTTCAATACTTCTTTTGCTAATTTTGATGAAGAAACTACAACCATTTGAGAAGAAGCTAGTTTTAAGGAGAAGATTTTCCCATATTTTTTGGAAAGTTTCCAAAAATAGATATGAGGGTTTAAAGTATCATATTGATACAAATATCCAATGAATGGTAAACCTATAGGACCTGGTGGCAATGTGGTTTTTCCACCATTTTGGGATTTAGAAAGAAGGAAAATCAGAATGAAAGGAAGAGCGACAAAAAGTAGAAAGAGCATTATCATTTTGTTGTTCCAACTGTCTAGTCATATGAAATATCTTTTATAGATGGTTTTTATGGTAAAAACTTTCCTGTTTTTGCTTTAAATTTAACTTAATTCGATATGTGCCGCAGATTGGGTTGTTCTTTCCTAAACCAGCGATATGGGGATCGAGCCCTGGGTATGGTAAAAACCCTTGGTAGGGAGCACTTTCTCTCGAATAGGATCTTACGCGGTGCGAATTCGGATATAATCAGGCTCGAATATCGGATGGAAAACCGAAAAAGAAAACTTAACTCGATGTGGATCTAAACAATTCTTTTTCTAAAATTCTCTGGAAAACTCGCAGCCGCTACTAATCGAATGCGTTTTAAGTGACATGTTTATTGTGCAATAGCTTGTAAATCACATTAGATATGTAAATAAACTTATATATTATCATATAAGCTAAAAAATAACTACATATAACTATTAAATAATTGAAACTAGTTTTCGAAAAGATAAGTCTGACAACATACTGCAACAAATTAAACTATACTAATTATGCTAAATGAAATTAAATTATACTAATTGTGCTAAATCTTTATATTGATAAATCTCTTCAAAATTTGTATTTTCTACGTTGCGATAGAATTTTGAATTGAACTCGTATTCAGGATTCACCTCTTGATTCATGAATTCTCAACCTTTCGTGGAATCGTAGTTTTCATATTTTTTGCTAGTTGTATCATTTATACAAAACCACAGAATTTACTCCTAAAAATGGAAATATGAATTTAAGTGGGAGCAAATCGCTGTGGAATAATGACAGTATCTAGCACTCAAATCAACTTTAATACGCAACTAAATATGGATAAAGAATTTAAATTCGATGAATTTCTCTTTTAAGATTTTACCATTAAACTCATTATATTTCTAAAATTATGTATTCATATCTATTATTTATTATAATTTTAATTAATTTTACACCTAATTTTATGCTTCACGTTAAAAGTTATCAAAGCAATTATTTTATTTTTCTCTCTCGATAGCAACAAAAAATCTCCAAAACAAATTAAGATACCTAATTGATAGAAGTGGTACCTACCTAAATCCTAGAAAGTCATAGGTTATGAAAGTGAAATAGAAAAATCACATGCATAAATAACTAAAGCTTGAAAATGGAACTCTGTCCTCTAGCTATCTATACTTTTCGCATTTTCCAGATATTTTTCTCACCCTTAGCCTAGATAGGTAAAAATAGTAATTTTCCGAGTGGTTACTAAATAATAGCAAGCGTTTGTAAAGTCGTTGAAAAATAACACTATTTTGTTGTAACACAAAAAGTTCCAGCATAATATATTAGAGATCGGTGCACTTGTGTATGAACTCCCAGCATATTATGCTAGAACTCCAACATGGGGGAAGTTTTTGTATAATATACTAGAGATTGGAGCATCGTTGCTCCACTCTCCAGTATATTATACAGGATTATTTTTTCTGGATTTTGAATAGTATTTTTGTTCAGATTTATCTTTACATGACAATGTAGCTAAATTTCAATTTCTTTTGAAACGGTGGCTATTTTTGAATGACCACTTGTAAATCTGTCCACAGATATTTTTTTCCATTTTTATTGAACTCTCTTTCAAAAATATGTTTGTGTTGCGGCCAAACGCACACGCAAGTATACACGGTAGTCAAGTAATAAAGTTACTAAAAGTCGAATGTCGAACCCATGAGGACTTGTAATTAACTATTAACTAAATTAGATTATCCTATTATCTAAACAAGAATTAAACCTAGAAATATTTTATTCAAAATTAATTAAATAAAGAAGTATAAATAATAAACTTTGAACAGAGAAAGAGCAGATTTTTATGATATCAATGTAATGAAAACGATCTAGGGCTATGTGCTATCTAGCGATCCTATTATATACTTCAATTGAATTGACTAGTTATTTTATCTCGTTTACTGGTAGACAGGGTTAATATAGCTCATAAGAATATGTCAAGTTCTTACTCGCCTATTCAAGCTAACGTATCGCCTATATGTCTATGGAGTTAGAATCAACAAGTACGCATTTATAATTTATGTAAATCAACCAAGAAGGATAATTAGGTATATGTCTATCCTAACCGCGAATTCGTTCCCCGATGCCCAGGTTCAAGAACTTGCTCTACTCCATCCTATATGCAATCTAGAATTTCCACTTTCGAGTTCAATTCAAGATTTGTAGATAGTATTCAATTGGTGATCATGCAATCAAATAATTAAGTGCAGGATTAAATAAATAAACCAATATGAAAAACTAAGTAATTAAACTCAATATCCAAATAACAATAGTTATAAAAGAACCACAACCCTATAACGTGAAGTTTTATTCCATATAGACATGGTAGCAAAACAACAAATCATACAAAGAAACATAAAAAGACTAAGTTTGCTGGAAGAAAAGATGAACATGGCCTCCACGATGGCTTTGTACTCTTCCTTCATCAACAGTTACTCTCAAAAATGTCCTCCTTCTACAAAATATCGTTTTCCATGTATATATAACCAAGTAGGTTGGGCCCAAATAATTATACCTTCTCCAATGTGAAAAAGGACATTTTTCACGGGTTTGACAAGCGCGGTTGCGCTAGTGACCCAGTATTCTGCCTGACGAGCGCGGCTTCCCTATTGACTTGCATTGTTCACCTTCTTCCGTTTCGAAACAATCGTAAAACACAAAGGTTGTAGATATTTGATTTAGCTTTCCAACCATATATTATGGAGACAAAATAGAGTTCTGAGCAAAACGTTATGTGTATTTTACTAGGCAGTGCACATTATGCCTACTCGAATTTTCGTTTGTTCTTAACTATCAAAGTTGACCTAGAACGACTAGACTGGTCGTTTTGAGCTGTAGCATATCGTTCAACAGTCTGAGGCCATAAGAAGATTCATTTCAGGTATTATGACTTGTGCGTATCGTTGGAATTGAATTTCGGGAAGTTCAGAGTTGATTTGGAAAGAGAATTCTCATTTAAGAAGCTCAAAGTTGAAAGAATTAGCTGAGATTGGATTCCAGAGTAAACGACCCTGGAATAGGATTTGAAGGTTCCAGCATGTTTGAATGATGATTTCGGACTTGACTGTATGCCCGGATCGCATTTTGGATGACCCGAGAGTATTTTGGTGCCTATTGTGGAAGTTATTATTTTGGAAAAAATTTCATAAGTTTGGCTTGAAGTTCATTTCAGTGTTATCAATGTCCGTTCGGGATTCCGAGTCTGGGAATAGCTACGTATGGTGATTCTGGAGTTGGGAGCGCAATCAGAAGTGAATTCGGAGATCCATGAGTCGTTTTGGAATCATTTGGCTAAAGATAGAAATTTGAAGGTTTTTGAGGAGTTTGACCGGAAGTTGACTTTTTGATATTGAGGTCAGAATCAAATTCTGGAAGTTGCAGTAGGTCCGTAATGTCGAATGTGACTTGTGTGCAAAATTTAAGATCAATCGACATGATTTAATAGGTTTCAACGTTGAATGTAGAAGTTTGAAGTTCTAAAATTCATTAAGCTTGAATTGGGGTGCGATGCATGACTCGATGTTCTTTGATGTGGTTTGAGGCCTCGAGCAGGTCCGGTTTATTTTATGGGATTGTATGATTGTACGGGGCTTTGAGTGTGTTTCGGGGTGGTTTCGGATCATTTCACGGTGTCTTGAAATAACTGATTCTGGTATTTGGTGTTGTTCTTCGCGTTGGCGAAGAAGGTTTTAGCCTCGGGGACTCTGTTCTTCGCATTCGCGAAGAAGAAAATATCTGCTGCATATTCACAGGATCATATCTCACAATCTATAAGGAATTTAAGATGATTCAAAAATGACTGTTGTAGCCCTTTGTGTATAGTTTTCTAAAATGTAAAATGTTTGGAATTTTGATTTGTATAGCAAAAATTATGTCTAGTACACTATAGCCTGTCCGGAAAGATATAGAAAAAATTTGTATTGCACATGGCCGACTTTGGCCGCTTATATCTCAAAATCTATAAGTAATTGAGATATGACCAAAACTTGAAAGTTATAGATCTTGCTTTCTAGTTTCCAAAAATTAAACCATTTGTAATTTGGAAGTATATACAAAATGTTGTGGTTATTATTCTAGAGGTTATCTCAAAAGAGTTTGAAAAATGATTTTTGGGGATTTTCTTCTTCGCGAACGCAATAGGGGTCTCGCGACCGCGAAGAAGATTCGTCTGGGCGGTGTATAAGTGTAAAGAAATGCGTTTGGCTCATTTATCTCATTGCCTCCATGGAATCCGACCTAGGAAAAATTTTAGAGATCCATTTTCATCATCCATGTCAAGTTAAGTGATTCCCACATATTGTAGGATAATTACTTTGATTATATCAAGATTTTAATATGGAAGATCATGTAAATTAGTAGAAACTTTGGAATTTTGAAGAAAACCTAGAAAATTAGTATTCTTGGATTTTAACCATGATTTTGGGTATGAAATTAGGAGAAATCGTATATTTGAGTTCATGATGGTTAAACCTTATCTTTGAGAAATTTCGGAATCCAGACATGTGGGTCTGATGGCATTTTTATCAACTTTTCGATCGGGGTTAGGAATTGCTATAAATTGGATTGTAATGAGTAATTGAGCATATATTATTGGATTTGTATAATTCTTGGCTAGTTTTGGAGCATTGTGCGTCGATTTAAGTCTTCAGAAGAGTGTAGAATGCCGGTTATAGATCTTCGAAGCGAGGTGAGTCTCCTTTCTAATCTTGTAAAAGGGAATTGTCCCCATAGGTGAGTTAATCAGTTATGTGCTCCTATTTTTGGGGGCTACGTACGCACAGGATGACGAGAGTCCGTGCGTAGCAACTATTTTGCTTTTGTCCGGGGAGTCTAGGACAAAAAAGCATGCTATACTTGGAATATTTGTAATCTTATTGACATTTGATATTCTTAAATTATATTGAATTAGTAAATAAATTTCTAACAAATATAAACTTTATTTTCTTAAAGTTTCATAAAATTAAGAAAAGATGTTAAGAATTTTGATTTGTGTAGCAAAAGCTATGTCTAGTACACTATAGGTTGTCCGGAAAGATTAAGAAAAAAATTTGTATTGCACATGGCTGACTTTGGCCACTTATATCTCAAAATATATTAGTAATTGAAAGATGCCCAAAAGTTGAAAGTTATAGATCTTTGTTTATAGTTTCCAAAACACTAAACCATTTGTAATTTGGAGTTATATACAAAACGTTATGGTTATTATTCTAGAGGTTACCTGAGAAGAGTTTGAAAAATGATTTATGGGGATTTTCTTCTTCGCAAACGCGATAGGGGTCTCGCGAACGCGAAGAAGACTCGTCTGGGAAGTGTATAAGTGTAAAGAAATGGGTTTGGCTCATTTCATCTCATTGTTTCCATGGAAGCCGGCCTAGGAGAGATTTTTGAGCTCTATTTTCATCATCCATGTCAAGGTAAGTGATTCCCACCTATTGCAGGTTAATTGCTTGGATTATATAAAAATTTGAATATGGTAAATCATGTAAATTAGTAGAAATTTTGGTTATAGATCTTCGGAGCGAGGTGAGTCTCCTTTCTCACCTTGTATGAGGGAATTGTCCCCAGGTGAGATAATAATTTATGTGCTCCTATTTGTGGGGGCTACGTACGAACGGAATGACGAAAGTCCATGCGTAGCAATTATTTTGCTATTGTCCGGGTAATCTAGGGAAAAAAAGCATTCTATACTTAGACTATTTGTAATCTTATTGACATTTGATATTCTTAAATTACATTGAATTAGTAAATAAAATTCTAAAAGATATAAACTTTATTTTCTTAAACTATTAAAGAGAATTGGTCTTTCTTTGGATAATTGCTCCATGTTGACTTCTTGATGGACTGTCTATCTATCTGTGTTTATTTTTGGAACAGACCGAACGACTCGGTAGATTAAATTGTTGCATCTATAGGCGCGTCATCGACCCCCGGCAGATGCACAGTTATTTCGGTTGGATCAGGTCGTCACCTCGGCATGATTTGCGCATGCATACATTGCTTGCCTAAAATATTAAATGTTCATATTGCCTTTTCTGGCCTGATATAATTGTTAAAGATAACTGAAAAGAAATGTTGAAAATCCTTTATTACTTATTAAAGGCGTTTACCTGTTTACCCGCTTTGTGATGTTAAAACTGCTATACAAATCCATGAATTCCTCACATGTTAGTATATTATTATTTTACCACTAGCAAGTGTAAAAGTCAACCTTTCGTCTCTACATCTTCGAGATTAGATGAGATACTTGCTGAGTACACGTTGTTTTTGTACTCATACTACACTTGATGTGCATTTTTGTTGCACAGGTTTATTGTGTGACTAGTGGCTTAGTGGCTTAGCAACATGTTTGACGCAGAGACTAGGTGAGCTGTATTTCCTCAAGGCGATTCTGTAGCTATTATAGTCTCTCTCAGGATTTTAATTATTTTCTGTCCGATTATATTTCGTACAGTTATTGTACTTATTTGGTTTCTCATAGAAATTATTCATGTACTTGTGACACCGGGTTCTGGGAAGTATTTGGGATTAAATTCAAAAAATTTAAATTTGATTAATAATTCATTATAAATTATGAAGAATATACTGAGATTTGTTTTAATTTTATAAAAAGAAGTGTTTTGAAATTATTAAAATAATAATTTAATTAATATTTCAGTTTGCTTGCCTAACAACGGTGTCCGGCGCCACCACGACCCTTAGTGGATTTAGGTCGTGACAACATGGTATCAGAGCAGTAGGTTTCCGTAAGTCTCACGAGTCATGAGCAAGTCTTGTAGAGTCTCGTGGATCGGCACAAAAACGTCTGTACTTATACTCGGGAGGCTACAGGGCTGTTAGGAGTACTTTCCTTCTTGATTTCTCGTCGTGCAATTTGGTTATTTGAGTTTTAGGCCCTTGTTTATTTCCTACTCAATCTTATGCGACGTGAACCGCTTGTTATAAATCGAGAATTGAAGGATTGTAATGGTACTACGAACATGGTACAAGGTGTTTCTCCGTGCAAGGTTGTGTAAGCTCTTATTGTCGCCTTGTTAAAGGATACTCTATTGATTCAGCTCAATAGGGGTACTTATAAGAGTCGTGAGGCAAGGCACGGGTTGTCGTGATGCTTATGAACGATTATTGCGTAGTATTGATATGATAGTAGGATGTTTGCCTACGTGTCGAGACACTGAATGACTTGAATGGAGGTTTACTCAGTGCATGATCAAGAGGTTTAGTGTTTTATTCCCTATAGAGGAAAGGAAATCAGATAGAGAATATTCAGGTTTAGGTTGATGATGTATTGAGACACGGTATTTACTAGTGTGGTGGAATTGCCTTCTGCGATGAGATGTCATTGTCCTCTTGGAATGTACGATGTTCTTCAGTGTTATGATCTTCTACAATTCGCCTTTGAGGCAGATTATTGCAGGGTAAGGTTGTTCAGGATTGAATCAGCATTTCTAATATTGGCAGCTCTGGGAAAGATGATCTTCAGAAAGGTTTAAAGTTAGTAGCGATTTGTGCGTTCAAGTGCTAGAAAGTTAGATTTCATTGAAGGCAACAATTGAGCAACAAAGAATGAGGAAAGACGTTTAGGAAGTGTCAGGAGGTGGCTAAAATTTCTAGAATGCCAAGTATAAGGAGCAAAGGGTGAGTTGTAGATTAAAAGGACGAGTTCCGCCAAAGTGGTAAAATGATGGAGTTGCATATGGGCATTGTGGTAAGATGACTACGCACCTTAAGGAAAGTTTGGAATGATTTGAGAATTTCAGAGATTTGTGATTGGGGTCAACGGACTTAATTTGAAGTATGGACTGTTATGCGGCAGGAGATTTGATATAATGAGAAAGAGCTGCTTGAATGAAGAAGGATACAACATAACATCGCATTGGAAGGTTATTGCCGCACATTTAAGTGATGTCCGCGAGGGATGAATGGACTTGTGCAGCTAGAGATTGAGATCGGACTCAGGAAGGGTTATTGATGTAGTAGTGATTGCACCCTGTGCAGCAACGTTGGAATATGAAGGGGAGTGATTTCCATAGGTGGGTTATACCATGTGAGCAGGTTAGCGATCACGTTGTTGGCGAAGCTTCTATGAGGAATTCCATCGGTAGTTCAGCAAAGAGATCAGTTGTGCGAATGTGTTTGATTGTTCATAATATAAAAGGGGGTTTTATAGAGGATTCGGACAATTTAGGCGGTTCATTGCGAACGGTTCTGTCAATAAGAGATAAAGTATTCCGGTGAGCTCCAAAGTTGTGTAATAGTGGCTTCAAGCTAAGTGGGAAAGTCCTACCGCTTATGATTGGGTTGCATGGTTAACTAATTGCGAGGTTCAGGTTATTAGTATGTTGATGGGTTATGTCAGCTACGGGGAAAGAACATAAGTGGTGAATTGAGCAAAAGGATTGTTAAAGTTGTGCCATGGTTGGCCTTGTTGGCTCATGTTCAGATTTGAGATAGGATTCAGGGTTTATCCCACGTATAAGTGTGGGTTTCAAGGGAAGTGATTCTGCCAAGTGCTTTGTCGAGAGGGTATTCATGTGCTAGAAGATCTGTGGAGTTAATTATATTCGAGGCCAAGTTAGAGCGGGTGGCTCTCAACGACAGTCCTAATGGATTGAGAATGGTAGAGTATGGTGCCTAATGATTTCGAGCCTACAAGTACGGTTAAGAGTCAAGCTTTTGTAGCAGCTTATGAGAAGAGGCCCAGAATGTTCTATATTGTGGTGGCTTGCAGTGCAGCATTTGAGAAATATGAAATGGTCTGTGGGAATCTGGGACAATATGGTCTTGCGATTCAAGGTCACTCGGGGTGAGTGCAGTAGGAGTATGTTATGCGTTGAATGGAGTTTGTATTATTTCTAAAGCAATAAAGGATAAATTGGAAAGAAGTAGATTGATTAGCCATGGTTGACTTGGCATATTGGTGGTAGTGATCAGTTCATTCAGCGTGATCAGGGTATGCGTGTGGTTTGTGGTGGTACATGCGAGGCTTGTCGGTCGCCGTAATTGATGTTATTCAGAAGAATTCTTCTATTATGGTCTGTTATGTATAGGCGGATCCCGGAAGAGTTATAGTGGCTTAGACCACTACATAAAGATTTCCATATTCTACGATTATGAGAATTCACCTGTGTGATACAATGATTCTCCTGAAATGAGTTAAGTGATAAAACTTTATATGATGAAGAGTTAACCTATTAGTGATTCCGGAGTTATGAGAAAAATCATGTTTTATTGCATGTTGGTATGATGGGAGCAGCGAGTGGTACGGAATTTGAAGTGAGGATCAAAGTTGCAGTCGGTGTTGTCAAGGATGTCACGAGCTCAGGTAAGCGGGTAAGGAGTTTCAATGTTCAAGGTAAGATGGTATTGTCTTTAGCATCACCTAAGATTGGTGTTTTGTACAAAGGGCTTTGCATCCTAGTTCAAGATTCTTGATCGCTTTTCAGCATTAGTACGGCCGGTGGTTTGGATGTACAGACCTGTTATCGATTATGGAAGGCCGTGGGAGCGTGTCCTACAGGAAGACTGCATAAGTGTGGCATCTAGTCACTTGACTGATCAAAGATTCAAACCAAGTTTGAAGATTGTGATGATATCGTTAATTTTAGAATATGTGCCTGGAGGGCACTCAGTTATTGGGTTGTGGACGATAGAGGATTACTCCAATTATGATGATTATTCTGGTTTGTTATGGGATAAAGGAGGTTATTATGGAACTGGGACAGATTGTGGACCTAGTTCGATACGATCAGAATCGGCTTGAGGTCTGTGAATGAATTTAAGTATGAATATATGCCTTCAGCATAGCGCTCATTATGGAAGAGTATTAAGGACGTGGATATTATTTTGCCATTGTGTTTTTCATGTAATGATGTACTGTGATGTATGAGTTGTGAATAGCTCGAGGATTTTCTGATATGTTGAGGTTCCATGTAGAGATAATGTCATATGAGCTAGAAGTCTCTCGAGATTCAGATTGTATATCGCACCTCAGTTCTGCTTGAGTTTTGTAGCCTATGGCACTATATGCTCCCTCAGGGATGGTAGTATGCACTTATCATGCTTGTGACCGATATTCGGCATTTTGTTGTAATGAGAAAATTAGCTTGATCTATATCTCCTTGTGAGAGTTCTATGCATGGATCAGATGGCACGTCACCATAGGTATGTTATTTGGATCTGGTTGTACACCGCAACAGCTGATGTTTAGTATAGTTCCCCATATCTGTTTTTATGTGTTTTGTTTCCTATTTTCTGAGAAAAGCTCATATCAGTTGTGTGCCCGCATCGCATGTATGATTCGCGAGCTGGGTAATTGGATTTCCTTTTTAGGGTTCATTTTCCTTTTGTGTCGCACTCTAATTGGTAGCCTATTGGCACTTGGTAGCATCATATGAGACTTTTGGTCATGTAGGGGTGGCTTATTACCTAAGCATTTAGAACTGGGTGAGACGAGATTATTGGATTTATTATACGTGCAATCTGATATTATGAAGTACATTAAGGAGCTAAGGCCATTATTCGGTTTAGAATGAAGTGATGGTTCTTGTCAAGAGTATAGAATCAATGATTGGTTGACTCGATAATTGGTTATGAATTTCTACACATCTCGTCCGACGTTGTGGTATTATAAAAGTTAGAGCAAGAAATATGTGTCTCATGAGGTGTAATGGGAGCATCAGAATCATGGAATTTCGACTATTATGTTTAGAGGATATTATTGAGGTCCTATGAATAAAGTGGTGCAAGGTATGGAAACGGTAAAAGTGTATAGTCATGATTTGGTGCATCGTGCGATGATTGACACTATGGCAGAGAATTCTGGAAGATGGAATTGGTCTCTAAGGCTTATTTGGTTAAGTGAAAAGGAATATCTTCATAGTGATTGGGCTAAGGTGCTCAGTGGAGTTGTGGTAGCGCAAGTAGGTGCTCACCATGTTAAACAGCGATTTCAGAAAACTCCAGCAAAGTTCTTAGCACGTTCAAGGATGAACATATGTTTAAGTGGGAGAGAATGCAATGACCCGACTGGTTGTTTTGAGCTCTAGCGCATCGTTCAACAGTCTGAGGCCATGAGCAATTTCATTTCAGGAATTATGACTTGTGCGCATCCTTGGAATTAAAATTCGGGAAGTTCAGAGTTGATTTGGAAAGAGAATTCTCATTTCAGAAGCTTAAAGTTGAAAGAATTAGCTGAGATTGAATTCCAGAGTAAACGACCCCGGAATCAGGATTTGAAGGTTCCAGCAGGTTCGAATGATGATTTCTGACTTGAGTGTATGCTCGGATCACATTTTGGATGACCCGAGAGTGTTTTGGTGCCTATTGTGGAAGATAGCATTTTGAAAGAAATTTCATAAGTTTTGCTTGAAGTTCATTTTCAGTGTTATCAATGTCCGTTTGGGAATCCGAGTGTAGGAATAGCTCCTTATAGTAATTCTGGAGTTGGGAGCGCAATCAGAAGTGAATTCGGAGGTCCGTGGGTCATTTTTGGAATCATTTGGCTAAAGATAGAAATTTGAAGGTTTTTGAGGAGTTCGACCGGAAGTGGACTTTATTTAGGTCAGAATCAAATTCTGAAAGTTGTAGTAGGTCCGTAATGTCGAATGGGACTTGTGTGCAAAATTTGAGATCAATCGGACGTGATTTGATGGGTTTCAACATCGAATGTAGAAGTTTGATGTTCTAAAGTTCATTATGCTTGAATTGGGGTGCAATTCATGATTCGATATTGTTTGATATGATTTGAGGCCTCGAGTAGGTATGTGTTATGTTATGGGATTGGTTTGTGTGATTGGACAGGGCCCCGGGGGGCCTCGGGTTTATTTCGGGGTGGTTTCGGATCCTTTCAGGCTGTTTTGAAATAGCCGATGCTAGCATGTGGTGTTGTTCTTCGTGTTCGCGAAGAAGGTTTTGGCCTCATGGACTCTGTTCTTCGCGTTCGCGTTCGCGAAGAAGAAAATATCTATTGCACAGGTCTAACTTCAGAGGCACATATCTCACAATCTATAAAGAATTTTAAGATGATTCAAAAATGAGAGTTGTAGCCTTTTGTGTCTAGTTTCAAAAATATAAACCGTTTGGAATTTGGTTTGTGCATCAAAATCTATGTCTAGTACACCATAGGCTGTCCAGACAGATGAAGAAGAAATTTGTATTGCACATGGCTGATTTTTGCCGCTTATATCTCAAATTCTATAAGTAATTGGGAGATGACCAAACCATGAAAGTTATAGATCTTGGTTTCTAGTTTCCAAAACAATAAACCATTTGTAATTTGGAGTTATACACAAAATGTTATCGCCCTTATACTAGAGATTGTCTAAGAAGAGTTTGTAAAATGATTTTTGGGAATTGTATTCTTCGCGAACGCGAAGAAGACTCGTCTGGGCAGCGTATAAGTGTAAAGAAATGGGTTTGGCTCATTTCATCTCATTTTCTCCATGGAAGACGACCTAGGAGCGATTTTGGAGCTCCATTTCGTCATCCATGTCAAGGTAAGTGATTCCCACCTATTGCAGGATAATTACTTTGATTATATAAAGAATTTAATATGGAAAATCATGTAAATTAGTAGAAACTTTGGAATTTTGAAGAAAACCTTGAAAATTAGTATTCTTGGATTTTAACCACGATTTTGGGTATGGAATTAGGAGAAATCGTATATTTCAGTCATGATGGGTAAACCTTATCTTCGAGAAATTTCGGAATCCAGACACGTGGGCCCAAGGGCGTTTTTATCAACTTTTCTGTCGGGGTTAGGAATTACTGTAAATTGGATTGTAATTAGTAATTGAGCATATATTAATGGATTTGTATAATCCTTGGCTAGTTTTGGACAATTGTGTGTCGATTTAAGTCTCCGGAGGAGCGTGGAATGCCGATTATAGATCTTCGGAGCGAGGTGACACTACTGGAAAATAGGCCTACGGCAACGGTTGGAAACCGTTGCAATCGATAGGCAAACCGTTGCCATAGAGGTATTGGAACAGTTAATTGACCGTGACATCCGCTCGCGTACCAATAGATCTAGAGCAACTGTTTTGGCAACATTTGACGACACCGTTGCTATATATCGAGCTAGCGCAATGGTTTTCCCTCTGTCTGAGGCAACGAGTATTCATTTCAACAGCAACGGTAAAAACCGTTACCGTAGAATTTATGCAACGGGTGTAAACCGTTACCAAATTATTTACCACAATGGTTGGAACTGTTACAATATACTGTATTGCAACGGTTATGGAGGCTATTGCAATGGTTATTTACAACTATTATAACGGTTTTATTGCGCTAACGTAACATTTCAACGAGGCCTCTCAGCCAGCATACCACTTTGGCCATGGAAGTGCATTTGGAGGAATATGGCACCTCCGAAGGCAGAATGGTTTACTGGGTTGAATGCTCATGGAGCACGTTTGACTAATGAATGTATAGTAAATGTCCACTTTGTGAGAGGCAAAATGATGACATTAACCATCTTTTCGTTTACTGCTCATTCACCAAGCAAACCTGGGATCTCTTTTCCAGCATTATGGGATTTAACTGGATAACGCCAAAGACTACTATGGAACTGCTACAGGCATTAAAGGGATGGGAACCACAAAAGTGAAAACTTGAAACTCCATCCCCTGTGCTATCTGGTGGACAGTCTGGAAAGAATGCAAGATTTTTTTAAGGCAAAACTGATTCTGTAATTAGTATTAAGTACAGATGCATCTCTCTTCTTTTTTTGGTGTAATATCAAATGACACAGATGCCATGATAGAATTTTTGAGCTCTTTACATTTACAGCTGTAAAGACCTTTGTAAGTTATTTTTCAGCGTCTTCTTGCCCCTGGAAAATGAAATATTCCTATGGGCATTTTTATGACCCCATAGATAGCTATGACCAAGACCAAGAGAGAAGTGAACGACCGGATGGCTTTACATTTCACTAACCATGCACTAGCCAGCATGCATTGTCGGCAGCAAAAAGCGACCCTGAATTTCCTCTAGTTATAATTCAGGAAAGGTTTTCTGTTGACGCTCAATTAAAGGTTATCTATTGCTAGAGGAAAGAAGATCAAATCCAAGGAAGGAACAAACTGATTTCTTTGATTATGTCTTAGAAGAACTTCAAAGGAAGGACACAATCCTCACGGAGGCAAAAGCCCTAGATATGATGTTTGTACTGCTCTTTTCCAGCTTCGAGACCACCTCTCTAGCTATAACTTTGGCCACTAAATTTCATTACGACCATCCATTGGCTTTAAAAGAATTAACAGTAAGTGTGACTAATCTTGTTCAACTAGTCAGCCTCGTTTTTACATGCCAGTAGTAACGAGTTGATAATGCTTTCAGAAGGAATGCAAAAAAGCTAATCAGCTATGATTCTGAGAACTCATCGAAAAATTTGCAAGAAATTTTTGTAGCTTTTATACAGGGATTGATTTCCTTCCCTGTACCATTATATTACCATTTATTCATTAAACCAATCATTAAAGGAGAGCAAACACTGTTTCACAAAAAAATAACTGGTTTGACACCACAAAATTTAAAAAACAAAAAAAAAACAAGAAAAAATTCAGATTCACATCCCTAGAGCAATCCTATAGCAATCGATATAAATATAAATAAACCAGACCTAGAGCAATTCGACAACCTCCATGGTAGATTGAAGAGTTAAAAAAATGGCATCAAAATAACTTACGTGGCTAAAATCACTGCTGTTGGATTTAGGGATTTGGGGAGAGCACCTATTTTGAGGAAATTTGTTCGGATGCCTCAAACTTTCACCAACCCTTATCACGATACCAAAAATTTTGCCACACCCACTAAATCAACAAAGCTTCTGTGCAAGAACTGATTAAACCAAGTTCAGAGAGTTCAAGAGAGGAATACGATAGAGAGGAAGATTTTTGGAGATACAGGCGTTCGCAATCGTAGAACTTGGGTGTGAGGGTTCAGTGCAATCGAAGAAATTGGGTGTGAGGGTTCTTAATTTGGGGGTATTAGCTATAGCGTTCAATGTATCTCAATTTTAATAGGGAAGGGAAAAAACGGTCTTTTCACATAATATTCTTTCTTATATTTATTCAAAAATAAAATAAATAGAGGTTATTTAGGCAGGTTTAACAAAATTTAGGGGGGAAAATAAGAAGGGAAAAATAACCGTTCCAATAGAAACTTTTACAATAAAAGTGTTCCAGTAGATAAATTTATTGGAACGCTTTATATAACTGATGTGCCAGATTACTCTATGGCAACGGTTGTTTTACAATTGCAATGGTTGTACAGCTTAAGTGTACTGATATCACCTAAATGCTATTGTAATGGTTGTAACCGTTACCATATCTTTTCTATGGCAACGGTTTTCAACCGTTGCTAAAATAATTGTTGTCACAGACCCTTTTTCTGGTAGTGACTCCTTTCTAACCTTGTAAGAGAGAATTATCCCCATAGGTGAATTAATTGGTTATGTGCTCCTATTTGTGGGGTCTAGGTACACACGGGGTGACGAGAGCCCGTGCGTAACTACTATTTTTCTATTGTCCGAGTAGTCTAGGACAAAAAATCATGCTATACTTGGAATATTTGTAATCTTATTGACATTTGAATTTCTTAAATCACATTGAATTAGTAAATAAATTTCTAAAAGATATAAACTTTATTTACTTAAACTATCTATCTTTATAGAATAGAAGAAGCAAAACAATATTATTGTACCAAGTGTCAAAATAAAATATCAACACGTGTTATATTTTAAGACAAAACTCCAATAAATTTGGAGATTAAAAAAATTTTGAAAATAGAAAAAACCCTACAAAATTTTAATCCACTTATTTGGCCAGTTTTTCACATCCCACATTTGGGAAGATCTATTCACACCATGCCCACGTTTTTTGGGTAGTTCCTTTTTAAATATGATAACTAAAAGAATATAATTACTCACGATATTTTTAAAAAAATTGAATTTTACATAAAAATATTATAAAGGAAAAAATACTCCACGATCATCAAGGAAAAAAAGGACTCCCACATTTTTTCACTAATGTTTTTATTTATTTTATTATAAACATAAATATTTGACTACAAACCTGAGCATCAAAACCTAACTCCATTACTTAGAAACTGTTTCCTACACTGATAATGTGTCAAATGGTCTGTTCCTTCTTTTCTTTTCTTTTACATTCCCTTATTTCTCTGCTCAAAATACGAAACTTTACAAATATAACTACAATACTTCATGAAATCAGTCAATTTTCGAGCAACTTGATTTGATTGAATCTCAAAGTTAAAGTCGATCGAATGTGGGAATCGCGGATCGTTTGAATCCTGAAATACCATTGAGTTAATTTTACAAGATGCAAAGGTAATATAGTATTACATAGTTCTAAGTTTCGTTCTTTTTCTGCTTTTATGATAAATTTTTCACAATAAACTATACTAATTAAATGATTATGTGTAGTATCAATATTTTGTTTCTGTTTCTGAAAGTTTATCAACGGAAAGTTTGTAATTAATTTCCTTATGGAGAACTTACAGCAATTATTATTCAACTTTACTTAGTTTTAAAGTTTCTCTTCTTTTCTGGTTTGTCGGTTAAAATTTTCGCAATAAACTTTACTAATTAAATAATTATACCTGTATTCTTTTTCTGTTTCTGAAAGTTTATCGTCAAAAAGTATGTTATTACTTTCTTTAGGATGAACATTTGGAAATTTTGATTTTATATGCAACGATTATGTATAGTACGATTATTTCTCTATCTGTTTGTTAAGGTTTTATTCACAATTGTGTTTCTTGATCAATTGTCTAAGAAAAATGCCAGTAATTCAAATTATATATAAAATATTCTTTAATTGATATGAAGCTCACTTTAAAAATTATTATAATTCATCTATATTGAATCTTTGTACGGTTTAACTTTTATTATCTTCAAAATAAATCTCTGCTAGATATCAACTATGTCGCATCGGTTAAACTATTGTTGGCAAGTTTGTTATTAAGTTTGTTAGAACAACCATACTGAAACCATAAATTTGTTACAGGTTTGTGCATCCTGACTAAAAAATAATACTTCTCACTGCAGGCATGTCTAAACCATTATCTACTTATTGGAGAGAGGACTTCTTCAACTACATTATATATAAAAAAAATAGGTTAACATTCTCTGGAAATTCAGTCATATATTTTTTTTAAACTCAATTTTTATATTCTGTGCTTTTAATAGCTTTGTGCTTTCAAACAGTAAACATTATATTGCTGGTGGATCATCTCTTTTTGATATTGTATTATTTTTTATTTAATGCTTTATTTTCTTTCTCTCGCACTTCTATAGAGTTACAACTTGAGTTTACTTTAAATTTCAACAGATTACTTAAAGTTAATTTTTAAGTGAATGGTGGTTTTTCTATAGTCTTTGCTTCACCTTTAACAGTGATCAACAAATGAAGCATTTAAGGTTCTCGAATTTTTCTTTAATAAGGCTACTAACATGGAGGTTCTTGCATACAAACCATCTACTCATGATGAGATAGTTATGTTTTCTATCCCCAAAGTGGAGATCAATCCCATGAAGGCAAGTAATTTGTGAATACCTACATTTTTCCTTTTCAGAGATTTTATGGATGAAAGAAATCATCGATACAAACCACGATGAGGTTCATAGATGTTGAGTAAATTTATTAACTTCAAATTAACTTTGTAGATATTGTAGATTTTGTACTAAAATTATTACATATTGTCAGACCTTATAAAGTTTTTGTTGTTAATCTTGACATAAAAAAATTACTGCAATCATGTAAATATTTAATTTTTTAATAAAATTATTTTTAGCAAGTTTCAAAAATATTATTGCAATACTTAATTATTGGTGTTGCCGTTTGTAGCTTTACTTGCTTGATTGATGGAATTATTAATTGTAGGGGGAATCGACTTAAGAAATAATATAATAATAATGTGACATAAAATCATAGACTACTAACTAAGCTAATTGAAGAAATATGTTAGTGAAGTTAAGATTTCCATATCAACGTTCGTTATCGAAGACTTAATAGCATGTGATATATATGTTCTGTTATAGATAACTAATAAATTAAAATGCTATTACTTTGTAGCTACAATTTGATTGAGTTTGAATATTTATTTATGTTTGCTTGCGCTGGTCCATGGAAACAGTCAATAATATCTCTGTGCTATTTTAACCATTACATATGGTGGCAGAAGGCATACTTGATCTCCTCCATCATTTGGCAAAGCTTGCTTCTATTCTTATGGAACATTCTCCTCCTATTACTTAATAGTTATAGTTGAACGTCAATTTGTACGAATGCAAATTACATTGATATTACTTCTTATTTCTTAGACAGTTGAATTTTTCCGGAAGAAGCTTTTCTATTTGTCACAACTTTATATCATTACTTATCATTCCTCGGGCACTTGAAATATGCTAAGTTACTACAATACGGCATAATTTATGCTAACTTTGCAGAAAATTGTATGAACTATTAGCTAGAGTACTTATAGGAAATAACATATTGATATGTTTTTATAATGGTTAAACTATATTTTGCAAATGGCATATGTGTGATGTATTTGTCTAAACAATGTCAACAAAATATGAACATTATAATTTTTCTATTATTATCCAGATTTTTGCTTGTGATGTCAAGATAGTCCTTAGAGGAGCATTTACTTGATTCTATTTTTGTTTCACTTTATGATATTTTTATTTTCGGTAGAGATATTGATACTCTGATTGCTTCAGTTTTTAAAAAGGAGATAATTTGATTTTAGGAAATTTTTGCAGTTTAAAAGAACAATGCATAGTTTATCTAAAAGTCTAAATTTTATTTGGACTACTTATGAGCATGTGAATATGAATATAGGATAATTAACTTTTTTTCCTGATAGTTTATATTTGTACAATAGAACTATAACACAAAAGTTTTTTCCTTACAAGTGTGTTGAAAAATTCATAAATATCTTAACAATTACTATTAATATTCTTGCTTTCATTACAGATGATTCATAGAGCAATTGAGAAATTGAATGAGGATAACGGTTCTTATGAAAAACTAAAATAAAAGTACATTATGACAGTGGGGTGACTTGCCATCGGCTCATATTACCATACTCAGACATCATTTGAGTGACCTATTGTGACAATTCGACCCGTTTTCACGTGAGTTACCGTTCTATTTTTCCCGTTTTATGCTTTTATATGTTTCATTATATGTGTTTGTAGAGTTTGAAGTAATTCGGACAGAGTTTGGTTGGAAATAAGACAAGTAGTCTCTTTAAGAGAATGTTAGTTTGGAAAAGTCAATCGGATGTTGCAAAAAAAAAAAGGAATGGATTTCCGACGATTCGACTAGTTTCGGGTGGTGATTTATGACTTGGGAGTGAAATCAGAACTGAATTTGGAGGTCCGGTGTAGAATTAGGCTTGAATTTGTTAAGCTTGAACTTTGGCGAATTCCGGTTGATAGATGAAATTTTGATCCGGTGGTCGGAATGGAATTAGGAGAATTGCTATAGCTTCGTTAGGTGATTTTTGATATATATGCAAAATTTCAGGTCATTTGGACGTCGTTTGGTTGTGTTTTTTATCGAATGTGAGATTCGGAAGTTTTAGTTAAACTTAGGCTTGAATCTGTCAAGATTTGATAATTTTTGTGTTAATGGACGTATTTTGATGAGTATTTCAAGTTTTAATGAGTTTTTAGGATGCGTTGGTGCTTTTGGTTGAGGTCCCGGGGGCCTGAGGGTGATTTCGAGTGTTCAAACAGACTAGTTTTTGCCTTGGGAGATAGCGGATTTTTGCTGTTGGGTGTAGCGGACTTTTGTTCATCGCGTTCACATGAGGAGTAACGCGAACGCGTAGGGTATTTTGAGGGAGCCTGGTATTTTTCCTTCGCGTTCGCGAAGGAGAGGCCCGCGTTCGCGTAGATGTGGAATCTTGTTTATCGTGTTCACGTGAGGTGGTGACTCGGTCGCGTAGGCTATGGTTGTGGGACATCGCGTTCGCATTGTGGTTGTCGCGTTCGTGTATGAGGGCCTGGGATCTAGATCAAACAATTCATCGCGTTCACGTGGCTAAGGCTGCGAACGCAATGAAGGAATAGTTGGGCGAACAGAAGGGTTTATAAACATTTTCTCCGTGACTTGGGTTCATTTTTCCACCATTTTTGCACCAACTTGAGAGCTTGTTGGTAGATTTTGAAAGGGATTTCAATTGGAAGTGATTGGAGGTAAGTCTCGAGGCCTAGAAAGACCATTTAATTGAAGATTCATCCTTTGATTCTCTAAAATTTAAGTAAAAATTGAAGAAACTAGGGCTTGATTTTTGAAATGTAAATTGGGGATTTGATGGCCCATTTGAACTCCGATTTTGACGAACTTTATATGTACGGACTCTTGGTAAGATGAGGAATCCGGTGATGTATATTTCATAATTTTTTGAGAAGTGGGCCCGGCGCTCAAGTTTTACAAACTTCGTATTTTTGGATGTTTTTCGAGTTTTTTTTATTGGGTTATGTCCCATTATCCTATTATAACCTATTCCTTGTTGTTTTGGTCAGATTCTGCACTCAAGGAGGTCGATTTGCGAGGAAAGCGCAAGGCGGGCTAGGATTTTTGCCGGTTTGAGGTGAGTAATGCTTATGAATGATATATTGAGGGTTTGAAACCTCGTATTTGCACTATGCGGTGCTATGTTGAGATGAAACACGCGTCGTATAATGAGCGTGGTGACATTACTGCTGGGGACTCGGACTTGGTCCATCCCGATTGATGACTTACTGCACTTTTTGACTGAGATTGAGCTTGTACCCGTATATCTTGGGCTAGTTGCCATGTTTGGGGCCTTGTGCCGGTCTATTGCACTACTAGGGAGCATGTTGAGCTGATTGACCTCACTTTACCTATTTAACACATTCCATATGTCCTGACTTTGACTGCAGATCGTGAAATAAATTGGACGTAGTAACTTGCACCCTAAATGAGAAATACCTAGGTTTGAATACCATGTCTTAGCTGAGTGGGATCGCGAGGCCAAGCCTGTATTGACTGAGAGGGGTCAAGGACCCCATAGTGAGGGTATTTTATATATACCGTATCGAGCTGCACGCCGCAGCAGTATATACATATACATTTATTGGATCAGACTGCACGCCGCAATAGTATATTATATGGATCGAATTGCACGCCGCAGTGATATATTATATGGATAGGACTGTACGTTGCAGTGATATATGGATCAGACTGCACGCCACAGTATTATAGCGCTTGGGCTGAAGGAGCCCCTCTAGAGTCTGCACACACCCTAGTGAGCGCGGCCGTCTATATTTATTGGATCAGGCTGCGCGCCGTAGTAGTATTAGTAATTTGTCGGACAGAACATAGAAGTTTTTACGTGTTTATTTTTCTGTTTAGCATTTATTTACTGTATTTACTGCTGAATTTAGAACTGTATAGTGCTCCTACAGGACTTCTTATCTTCAATCATTATTTATTGCTATTACTCACTGAGTTGGAAGTACTCACTCTACTCTCTGCACCTTTTGTGCAGATACAGGGATCTTGGAGGCTTAGCTGCAATTTTTTGCTGTTCTTAGTCCAGCATCGGAGTTTTTAAGGTAGCTGCTGGCGTCCGCAGGACCTGATCTATCCTCTTATCTATATTTTGTTTCCATATCTATATTTTTCCGTTGTATAGGATACTACTCAGTTGTATTTATAGGCTTTGACTTGTGAAGCCGGATCCTTTGGGATGTTATTACTTTTGGTTACGGTTTCCGCATTGTTTTCTATTATTATCAACTCAGAAGTTATGATAAATTTTTTATATAAGTTAATGATGTTGCTGGGAATATTTTAAATGGCCGGGCTTGCCTAACAAGGTGTTTGGCGCCATCAAGACCGGGGTTTGGGTCGTGACAAGTTGGTATCAGAGCCTAGGTTACCGGCCTCGCAAGTCATGAGCCGGTTTAGTAGAGTCTTGCGGATCGGTACGAAGACGTCTGTAGTTATCCTTGAGAGGCTGCAGAACCTTTAGGAAAAACTTCATATTCCTGAAATTCTTGTCGTGCGACTTTGTTGATCCGAGAATTGTATTCTATTCTCTTGTAGAAGGAGAGAACACGTGCTACCGGGCGTGGCAGACGACCAACATTTCCACAAACTAGAGGCCGATGACGCGTCTGTGGACGTGGTCGAGGCAGAACACCATGGGAAGCACAAGTTGACCGACCAGTTGCCCCCATTCAGGATCAGCCACCAGCTGTAGGAGCTCCAGCGGCACCTGCTCAGGCACCAGCAGTGCCTATTGTAATTCCGGGTCATTAGGAGGCCCTGGCTTAGATCTTATCGATTTGTACTGGCCTGGCTCAGGCAGTCTCGGCTAGTACCGCAACTATATCTCAGATTGGGGTTGTCATCAGACCCCCGCAGCTCGCACTACGGAGCAGGGCGTACCAGGTTTGCAGACCCTAGAGGTACCACCAGTTCAACCAGTTTCCCCTGTTCAGCCAGTTGTTCCATTTCAGGGTGATGAGGTGTCAGTGATGCTAGATGACAAGCAGCGTCGTCGTGAGAGGTTCAGCAGGCTTTCACCTTCTACTTTCAGCGGTGTTCCGGCGATGATGCCTAGGGGTTTCTTGACAAATGTCAATGCATGCTTCGGACAGCAGGGATCTTGGAGACAAGTGGGGTTTCTTTTACCACTTTTCAGTTCTTAGGGGCAGCCTTTATATGGTATGGGGCATATGAGCGGCGTAGGCCGGTAGGTGCAGCACAGTTCTCTTGGCAGGAGTTCTCCACTATCTTTCTGGAGAAATGGGTACCTCGGTCGCAGAGGAAGAAGTTGCGCAAGTAGCTTTAGTGGCTTCACCAGGGGGATATGAGGTGAGATTTGCAGAGTTAGCTCGTTATGCCCCGTGGATGGTTCCGACGGGTCAGGAGAGGATCAGACGATTTGTGGACGGACTCATTTACTCCATCCGTATTGTGATGACTTGAGAGAGGGTCCTGAGTCATACCTTTGAGGAGGCGGTGGATATAGCCCGTGATATTGAGACGGCTCACCGTCAGAAGATAGAGGAGAGGGAGGCCAAGATACCTCGAGGATCAGGTGGCTCCAGTGGTGCTCCATCTAGGGGCCAGTTTCAATAGAGCAGGGGTCGTTCTTTCAGGCCTCCACAGCCAGCTCGGTCAGGGTACCGTGGTTCATCTTCTGGTCGGGGTTATGAGGGCTCTCAGCAAGGTCATCCATGTCTGAGTACACTTCCAGCGCAAGGTTCGTCTCATTCCCCATCTGTTCAAGGTTCATCTCGGCCGAGTTCTTCAGCCAGCTACTCTAGTGCGGGGGTTTCCCTTCATTCCCAGCCCTAGAGCCAGGGAGTTGTTATGCGTGTGGCGAGTTTTGGCATATGAGGAGGGGGTGTCCCCGTCGCTCATCCAGTTCATCTCAGCAGAGGGGTCAGCCCTCATCTTCTGGCCCAGTATCTTCACCACCGCCCAGTTAGCTAGGGGTGAGGGTCAGGCAGTTAGGGGTCGCCCTAGAGGTGGAGGCGATCCAGTGGTGGTCAGGCTCTTTACTACGCTCTTAACAGAAGGTCAGATGATGTTGCTTAGGATGCTGTTATTATAGGTATTATTTCAGTAAGCCACGGGGATGCCTCGGTTTTATTTGATCTCGGATCCACATATTCCTATGTATATTCTTACTTTGCTCATCATTTGGGTACTACCTGAGGTTTCCTTGCGTTATCTATGCATGTATCTACCCTGGTGGGTGATACTATTATTATGGACCACATGTATCGGTCCAGTCTTGTTACTATTAGGGGTCTGGAGACCCGATTGCTATTGAGCATGGTAGATTTTGATGTTATTCTGGGCATGGACTGGCTATCACCGTGCCATGCTATTCTAGACTGTCACGCCATGATAGTCACATTAGCTATGTCGGGTATTCCAAGGATCATGTGGCGTGGTATGACTGATTATGTACCCAGCAGGGTAATCTCTTTCTTAAAGGCCTAGCGGATGGTTGGGAAGAGATGTTTGTCATATCTAGCATTTGTGAGGGATGTTGGAGCTGAGGCTCCTAGTCTTGATTGGGTCCCCGTGGTGAGGAATTTCCTGATGTGTTTCCAGCAAACCTGTCGGGCATACCGCCGGACAGGGATATCGACTTCGGTATTGATTTGGTGTCGGGCACTCAGCCCATCTCTATTACTCCGTATCGTATGGCACTAGCGGAATTAAAGGAGTTGAAGGAGCAGCTGCAGGAACTCCTAGATAAGGGGTTCATTCGCCCGAGTGTTTCGTCGTGGGGCACACTAGTTTTATTTGTAAAGAATAATGATGGCACAATGAGAATGTGCATTCATTACAGATAGTTGAACAAAGTGACAGTGAAGAACAAATATCCACTACCCTTTATTGAGGATTTGTTTGACCAGCTTCAGAGGACAAAGGTATTCTCTAATATTGATCTCTGTTCAGGCTATCACCAGCTGAAGATTAGGAATTCTGATATCATGAAGACAACTTTCAGGACGAGATATGGGCATTACAAGTTTCTGGTTATGTCATTTGGGCTGACTAATGCTCCAGCCGCATTCATGCACTTGATGAACAGTATATTTCGGCCGTATCTGGATTCTTTTGTGATCGTGTTTATTGATGATATTCTGGTGTACTCGTGTAGCCAGGAGGAGCACGCGCAACACTTGAGGGTGGTATTGCATAGGTTGAGAGAGGAGAAACTTTATGCAAAGTTCTCCAAGTGTGAGTTCTGCCTTAGTTCTATGGCTGTTCTAGGACACGTGGTGTCCAGTGATGGTATTCAGGTTGACCTAAAGAAGATTGAGGCGGTGCAGAGTTGGCCCAGACCGTCCTCAGCTACGGAGCTTCAGAGTTTCCTTTGTTTGGCGGGTTGTTAGCGCAGATTCATTCAAGGATTTTCATCTATTGCTTTGCCTTGGACAAAGTTGACGCAGAAGAATGCTCCATTTGTGTGGTTGGATGAGTGCGAGGAGAGCTTCCGAAAGCTCAAGTCAGTTTTGACTACAACTTCGGTACTAGTATTGCCATTAGCTTCAGTATCTTACTCGGTGTATTGTGATGCTTCGAGAGTTGGGATCATATGTGTATTGATGCAGGAGGGTAGAGTTATTGTGTATGCTTCACGTCAGTTAAAGCCTTATGAGAAGAACTACCCTGTTCATGACTTGGAGTATGCTGCTATAGTTCATGCCTTGAAGATTTGGAGGCACTATCTATATGGCATATCCTCTGAGGTATTCACTGATCATTGCAGTCTTCGGCACTTGTTTAAACAGAAGGACCTCAATTTGAGACAGGGGAGATAGCTTGAGTTACTCAAGGATTATGATATTACCATATTGTATCATCCGGGGAAGGCCAATGTAGTGGCTGATTGTTTGATCCAGAAGGCAGTTAGTATGGGTAGCTTGGCGTACATTCCAGTTTGGGAGAGGCCCCTTGCATTTGATTTTAAGGCCTTGGCTAATCGGATGGTGAGGTTGGATAGTTTTGAGCCAGTAGGGTATTGGATTGTATGGTTACCCGGTCTTCTTTGTATGATCGCATTAGGGAGCGCCAGTATGATGACCCACATTTTCTTGTCCTGAAAGACAGGGTCCAGCATGATGATGCTAGAGATGTGACTCTTGGTAGTGATGGTGAGTTGCGGATGCAGGGCCGGATTTGCCTACCCAATGTGGATGGGCTCCGAGAGTTGACATTAGAGCAGGCCTACAGCTCACGGTATTCCATTCATCCGGGTGCTACAAAAATGTACCAGGACTTGAGGTAGAATATGGTGGAGGATAATGACAAAGGATATTGTGTATTATGTGGCTCGGTGTCTCAATTGTCAGCAGGTCAAATCTGAACATCAGAGAGTGGTATCCATCGTACCACGAGGGGACTAGATTTTATTTGGGTGATTATGGATAAGCTGACCAAGTCTGCGCACTTCATTCTAGTGTGTACCACCTATTCTTCGGAGTGGTTAGAATAGATTTTCATCTGTGAGATTGTGCGGTTGCATTGGTTTCCAATTTCTATTGTCTCAGACAGGGGTACTCAGTTTTCTTCCAAGTTCTGGAGGACTTTTCATCAGGAGTTGGGCACTCAGATATAGATGAGCACGACTTTTCATCCTCAGATGGCCGGGCAATCTAAGCGCACTATCCAGATATTGGAGGACATGTTGCGTGCCTGCGTAATTGATTTTTGAGGTTCTTGGGCTGAGTACTTTCCACTTACAGAGTTTTCTTATAACAATAGCTATCAGTCCAGCATTCAGATGGCGTCATATGAGTCTTTTTATAGAAGACGGTGTAGATCTCCAGTTGGCTGGTTTGATCCCAGTGAGTCTAGATTATTGGGGACGGAGTTAGTCTAGGATTCCTTAAAGAAGGTGAAAGTGATTCAGGAGAGACTTCGTATGGCTCAGTCGTGTCATAAGAGTTATATACACTGAAGTTTCGAGATGTATCTTATATGGTGGGCAAGAAGGTCTTGTTGAAGGTCTCGCCTATGAAAGGCATCATGAGGTTTGGAAAGAAGGGGAAGCAGAGTCTGCGGTTCATTGGACCTTTTGAGATACTTAGGAGGATTGGGGAGGTGGCCTATATGCTTGCTTTGCCACCCAGCTTGTCAGGAGTTCACCAGGTGTTCCATGTTTCATTGCTCATGAAGTATGTTGGGGACCCTTCTCATGTATTAGACTTCAGCAGGATCCAGTTGGATGAGGACTTGACCTATGATATGGAGCCAGTAGCTATTTTGGGTCACTAGGTTCGAATGTTAAGATCATAGGACATAGCTTCCGTGAAGATACAGTGGAGAGGTCAACACGTGGAGCAGGCCACTTGGGAGAATGAGCAGGAGATGTGGGGCAGATATCCTCGTTTGTTTGAGGCTCCAGGTATGTTTCTTGACCCGCTCGAGGACGAGCATTTGTTTTAGTTGGGGAGGATGTGACGAACCGACCTATCATCACGTGAGTTACCGTCCCATTTTTACCATTTTATGCTTGTATATATTTCATTATATGTGTTTGTAGAGTTTTAAGTAATTCGGACAGAGTTTGGTTGGAAATGGGACAATTAGTCTTTTTAAGAGAAGGTTAGTTTGGAAAAGTCAACAAAATGTTAAATTATGAGTTATAGGGCTCGGAATGGATTTCCGGCTATTTGATTAGTTCCGGGTGGTGATTTATGACTTGGTAGTGAAATCGGAACTGAATTTGGAGATCCGGTGTAGAAGTAGGCTGGAATTGGCTAAGTTTGAATTTTGGCGAATTCCGGTTGATAGGTGAGATTTTTATTCGGGGGTCGGAATGGAATTTTGAGAGTTTCTGTAGCTTCGTTAGGTGATTTTGGATATGTGTGCAAATATTTAGGTCATCTGGACGTCGTTTGGTCGAGTTTTTGATTGAATGTGATATTCGAAAGTTTTAGTTAAACTTAAGCTTGAATCCGTCAAGATTTGATGATTTTTGTGTTAATGGATGTGTTTTGATGAGTTGAGCAAGTTTGATTGAGGTTTTAGGATGCATTTGTGCTTTTGGTTGAGGTCCGGGGGGCCTAGGGGTGATTTCGAATGTTCAAACGGACTAGTTTTGGCCTTGGGAGATAGCAAATTTTTGCTGTTGGGTGTTGCAGACTTTTGTTCATCGCATTCACGTGAGAAGTAATGCGAACACGTAGTGTATTGTGAGGGAGCCTGGGATTTTGCCTTCACGTTAGCGAAGGAGAGGCTCGTGATCACGTAGATGTGGAATATTGTTGATCGCGTTTGAGTGCAGTGGTGACGCGTTCGTGTAGGCTTGGGATGTGGGCCATCGCATTCGCAATGTGGTTGCCGCATTCGCATATGAGGGCCTGGGATCCAGATAATATAAAGCATCGCGTTCGTGTGGTTAAGGTCGCGAACGCAATGAAGGAATTGCTAGGCGGACATAAGGGTTTATAAACATTTTCTCTGCAACTTGGGTTCATTTTTCCACCACCTTAAGAGCTTGTTGGTAGATTTTGAAGGGAATTTCAATGGGAAGTGATTGGAGGAAAGTCTCGAGGCCTAGAAGCACCATTTAATTGAAGATTCATCCTTTGATTCTCTGAAATTTGGGTAAAAATTGAAGAAATTAGGGCTTGGTTTTTGAAATGTAAATTGGGGATTTGATGGCACATTTGAACTCCAATTTTGATAAAATTTATATGTACAGACTCGTGGCGAGAAGAGGAACCCGGTGATGTGAATTTCGTAATTTTTCGAGAAGTCGGCTCGGGGCTCGGGTTTTGCCAACTTTGTGTTTTTGGGTGTTTTCGAGTTCTTTCTATTGGGTTATGTCCCATTAGCCTATTATAACCTATTCCTTATGATTTTGGTCAGATTGTGTACTCGAGGAGGTCGATTTGCAAGGTAAGCGCAAGGCGAGCTAGGATTTTGGCCGGTTTGAGGTGAGTAATTGTTATGAATTATATACTGAGGGTTTGAAACCCTTTATTTGCACTATGCGATGCTATGTTGAGATGAAACACGCGCCATATGATGAGCGTGGTGACGTTACTGCTGGGGACTCGGACTTGGTCCATCTCGATTGATGACTTATTGCTCTTTTTGACTGAGACTGAGCTTGTAACCATATATCTTGGGCTAGTTTCCATGTTTGGGGCCTTGTGCCGATCTGTAGAAATCCTAGGGAGCATGTTGAGCTAATTGACCTCACTTTACCTATTGAACACATACCATCTGTCCTAACTTTGACTGTAGATCATGAAATAAATCGGACGTAGTAAGTTGTACCCTAAATGAGCAATGCCTAGGGTTCAATACCCTGTCTTAGATGAGTGGGCTCGTGAGGCCAAGTCTATATAAACTGAGAGGGGTCAAGGACCCCGTATTGAGGGTATTTCATATATACCGTATCGGGCTGCATGCCGAACTAGTATATAAATATACATGTATTGGATCGGACTCCACGCCACAGTAGTATATTATATGGATCGGACTGCACACCGTAGTGATATATTATATGGATCGGACTACACGCCACAGTGATATATGGGTCGGATTGCACGACGCAATATTATAGCTATTGGACTGAAGGAGCCCCTCTAGAGTATGCACACACCCCCAGTGAGCATAGTCGACTATATTTATTGGATCGGGCTGTGCGCCGCAGTATATTATATATTATATTGGATCGGGCTGTGCGCCGCAGCTATGTTAGTAGTTTGTCGGACGGAACATAGAAGTTTTTACCTGTTTCTTTCATTGTTTAGCATTTATTTACTGCCTTTACTGCTGAATTTAGAATTGTATTGTGTTCCTACAGGACTTCTTATCTGCAGTCGTTATTTATTTATATTACTCACTGAGTTGGAAGTACTCACTCTACTCCCTGCACCTTCTGTGCAGATACATGGATCCCGGAGGCTTAGCTGCAATTTTCTACTGTTCTCAGTCCAGTACCAAAGTTTTAAGGTAGCTGATGGCGTCCGCATGACCTGATCTCTCCTCTTATTTATCTTTTGTTTCTGTATCTAGATTTTTCCTTTGTATAGGATACTGCTAGGTTGTATTTAGAGGCTCTGGCTTGTGACGCTGGATCCTTTGGGCTGTTATTACTTTTGGTTACAGTTTCCACAGTGTTTTCTATTATTATCAACTGAGAAGTTATGCAAAATTTGGTATTTAAGTTAATGATTTGGCTGGGAATATTTAAATTGTCGGGCTTGCCTAACAAGGTGTTTGGTGCCATCAAGACTGGGGTTTAGGTCGCGATACCTATATGAAAAGAGTAAACGGCAGAAACTCCCCATGGCTGCTATAAGGCTTTGTGATGCAATTTCCTATTCCATATGTATATTAACAGTATATTTTCATAAGGGTGAATCTAGATCAAAGGTTACGGGTCCCGTGAACCCAATAAATTTTTCATAGACCATGTATTTATACTAAAAAATTTATTAAAAATATAAGAATATTTAACTTGGAACCCAGTCTGTTGGTCCAGTTATCATGTAGATTAACTTAAGATTGTAATAGGAACATATAAGCTTAAAATTCTGGATCTGCCTCTGTATATACATGTACTTACAATAATAGTAATTGTATGATCCTTGTTGTCTGTCATATACTTCCTCCATTTCAATTTATGTGAACTCATTTGACTGGGCACAAAATTTAAGAAAAGAAAGAAGACTTTTGATCTTATGGCTTAAAATGAGGCACCTTTATTTTGTGTGGCTATAATTTTTTGTATAAAAGTAAATTGTTTCCAAACAAGGAAAGGGGTCATTCTTTTTGGAAAGGACTAAAAAAGAAATAGGTTCACATAAATTGAAACGGAGGGAGTATATTTAATATTCTCCGCGCAACGCGCGGGTACGGATACTAGTTAAAGAGAATTGGCCTTTCTTTGGATAATTGCTCCTTGTTGACTTCTTGATTGACTGTCTGTCTGTGTGTGTTTATCTTTGCAACTGGCCGAACGACTCGGCAGATTAAATAGTTGCATCTACAGGCGTGCCGTCGACCCCCGGCAAGTGCACAGTTATTTTTGTTGGCCATCGCCTCGATATAATTTGCGCATGCTTACATTGCTTGCCTAAAATGTTAAATGTTCATATTGCCTTTTTTGGCCTGATATAATTGTTAAAGATAACTAAAAAGAAAAGTTTAAAATCCTTTATTACTTATTAAAGGCGTTTACGTGTTTACCCGCTTTGTGATGTTAAAATTGCTATATAAATCCATGAATTCCATACATGTTAGTATATTATTATTTGACCACTAGCAAGTGTAAAAGTTGACCTCTCGTATCTAATTAATCGAGATTATACAGGATACTTGTTGAGCACACGTTTTCATACTCATTATATACTTGCAGTGTATTTTTGTTGCACAGGTTTACTGTGTAGCTAGTGGCTTAGTTGCATAGCAACATGGTTGACGCAGAGACTAGGTGAATTGTATTTCCTCGAGGCAATTTTGTAGCTATTATAGTCTCTCTTAGGATTTTAATTATTTTCTGTCCAATTGTAATTCGTACAGTTATTGTACTTTTTTGGTTTCTCATAGAAATTGTTCATGTACTTGTGACACCGGATTCTGGATTGTATTTGGGTTTAAATTCATAAATTTTAAAGTTGATTAATATTTTATTATAAATTCTGAAGAATATACTGAGCTTTATTTTAACTGTATAAAATGAAGTATTTTCCAAATTATTAAAACAATAATTTAATTAATATTTCAGTTGGTTTGCCTAACAGTGGTGTTCGCCGCCACCACAACCCTTAGTAAATTTGGGTCGTGACATGACCTTTGACACGATCCCGGCTCAATTTCATGGGCTTTTACTCAGACTTTAAAGCTCCAAATCACAGAATTCCATGATATCTATATAGCTCGGAATAATTCGTACAAGTCATCAAACACACAATTAGTGCAAAACACTAGCGATTAAAGCGCAAACTCAACTAAAGAGCAGTAAATTAAAGTATAATAATCGACTAAAATGTAATTATAGCCTATCATCATTTGTCCATGAAATGTTTTTAAAAAAAATCGAAATTTATTTAAAATGATTTTTTAAAAAAAACCATTTTTATAATATTTTCAGAAACTTTTGTTCCCCTCCTCACAAAACTATAATATTATTCAAGTGAAATGCATATTCAAACATAATTTTAAATTATGAATATTATTTTTTAATTTAACTTCAAATACTACTTTTTCAAAAAATTGTAATGTAAATTAATTTAAGGGCTTGGACATTTTAAATTTAAGTCGAAAACTGAATATGAATTAATGTAAAATAATGCACTAACGTTTTCGGAATTTCATGCAAATCAAAGGTTTGATGAATTAAGGATCTTTCCTCGGGGAAGCAAATCTTTTTCACAAACGTGCGCCTCTCATATTAAATAGCATGGTCCCCTACCCCGCCCCCTCTCTCCCCCCAAATTATTGGTCCCCTACCACTGTACCCTATATAGTTACTAATATATTACTATATTTTATCGATTAGGTCCATTTAATTCGGATAAATATGTATATCAAATCAATATATATATATATATATATATATATATATATATATATATATATATATATATATATATCAAGCTCGTAACGAGCAGTTAACATGTTGGTTGCATATAAAACTTTCAAACTTAAGAATGAATAGTTAATATGTATTTTTACTTTATTAAATCACTTAACCGTAATAAATTAATATAGTTTGAGATTAAAAAAAAGAATACTATATCCTTGGTGGGATATTTAGGCTAATTAGGTCCCTTATCTAATTAGGTCACCGGGATTTAGATAATTAATAACTCATGGCAAAACCTGCATCGCCAACAATTAAAAACCAATAACGTCATTATAATTCCTCTATAACATTGTTGCCCAAGTGAGTGAAGTGATATTAATCCAGGAATGAATAAGAATAGTGAAGATTGGCCTATTTTACTCTTGATATTTTTTATTTTCCATATATGTATTTTTTTTAATTATATATGATATTTTTAGCTAATTGATGTTATAAAATAAATCTATTGTAAAATCTGTTACTACTTTTGTGATTATAATTTCAATATCATGTGTAATAGTATGCATATAATGTGAGTCTATGTGTGTCCGTGAGACTTTAAGTTCTATTTTTTTCTCTTATTCTCTATTGCGTATATAGATTTTTGAGTTTTGATTGTTATTAATAAGTCTTTCTAAATTGTAAAAAATATGTATGTAAAGTATAAATAGATGGCTTTTAGGAATTTGTTACAAAATTTACCTACATTTTCACCCTTTTTGTTACATGCATTGACTAATATACAAAGTCTCACTTTCTTTTATTCTTAAGTACGTGTCCTCACCATCGATAAGAGAGTGGAAGGCAGAGGTTTAGGATTGTGAATGCCAAAATCTCGCACGAAAAGGAAATTAAATGAAGTGAAATCTTTTCTAATGGTTACATAGCCACTCGCAGATTAGTATAGACTTCTCCGTACTGATCTACGAGACTCTAATAAATCGGCTTGGGATCTGTGACTCCTATGAACCTAGGGCTCTGATACCAACTTGTCACAACCCCAGTTCGCCTTCCGTGAACATGTCGTGATGGCGCCTTGTCTCTACGACTAGGTAAGCCTAACCAATGCGGAAATTTAACCAATTGCGGAAGAAAACATTTAAATTGAACCAAATAAATAAATCAATGATTAAGGTGCCACCTGGCACATACAATATCAACTCTCATAACTAAAAAAAATGCCCAAAACCCAGAATCTTACAAATCACAAGCTATGAGATACATAAGAAGCTCTGACTCAGGAATGTCGATACAAGGAGAAATACTGGAAGAACTATACTTATTATAGGAAAACTGGAAAGGGACTCCTTGGTCTGCGAACACAACAGATATACCTCGAAGTCTCTAGCTGTACGCCACCCTCCAAGGCTGACAAAACTGAATGAGGGTACCTTTATCTGCAGAATAAAAGTGTGCAGAAGAGTAGCATGAGCACACCACAGCAGTGCCCAGTAAGTATCAAGACTAACCTCGATGGTGTAGTGACGAGGGACAGTCAAGATACCTACCGGTCAATAAACAATATAATTATAGAGATAATGAAAACGATATATAAATTTTTGTAAAGACTGCATAAATGACTAAATGCTACAACTCATAATGAATGAAATAGGGCAACAAGTAACAACGAGAATGTAATAAATGATTATGTGAAACGAATGCGGAATCATAATACAAATCCTAAGGTCACAACACAATAAGAACAAACAAGTCACCAACTCATTATTCTGCAATGATGCTTACATAAGGTCCTTTCAACTTTTTCAACAATTTGACCAAAATCTCGGACCAATCACAATTTATGAAAACCCAGCATCTGAAGTCTAACACTTGTCATCATGTGCCCTATCACTCTCACGGTCATGCTAACAACTAACTCGTCAACTAGGGCTACTCTCACATATATAATGAGTAAATGAAGGCGTATCTTCACCCCCAGCCAAAACAGGAGGGATTATCTCTAATAGGAGGTCCAACGACGTGTATGCTTGTGCAAGTGTACCTAACAAGAATTCTACCAACTAGTAAGTATAAGAAATGAAATGACCAGCACCCAAATTATTCGCACCCGGATAGAATACAGGGAAATATCAGTTCAGGACACAATGAGTCTTACGGGGGTCTCCCAGGATATCGTCTTGTAGTCTCAAACATAGATATGTGTGCTAGGGATCTCTTGGTATCCCAAGAATCTCTTAGTATCCTCAATAGATGTACTAGGGATCTCTTCGTATCCTCAATAGGTGTACTGTGGATCTCTTGATATCCCGTGGATCTCTTGGTATCCTCAATATATATACTAGGGATCTCTTGGTATCCTGAGGATCTCTCGGTATCCTCAATAGATGTACTGGGGATCTCTTGGTATCCCGAGGATCTCTTAGTATCCTCAATATATGTGTTGGGGATCTCCTGGTATCCTGCATCACAGCACAACCAACATAGACGCACAACCCAGACAATAAAATAGCAATACCCCAGCAAGGGAGTCGTCAATTTTAAGACAATAACATCTCGGCAAGGGAATCAACAATATAAACAATGACGTCCCGACAAAAGGAATCAACAATAGAAACAATAATGTCCCGGCAAGGGAATTAACAATAGAAACAATAACATCTCGGAAAGGGAACCAACAATAGAAGCAATAACGTCCCGGCAAGGAAATCAACAATACCTAATAAGGTCACGGAACGCCAAGGAAAAACACAATAACCTCAACGACAAAAACAAGACATAATAAGGGTATAATAACTACACTGAAACCACAACAGTTGGACATGTAATATATTTGCACGAAGTCACAGATGAATTTACAGTCGAGGAGTATCCAAATAGTAAGGAAATTAACATGAATCAAAAAATTACAATTTAAGGAAATATCAACTTATTATAATATATCCATCTTCTTTACAATTAAGACCAGTTAATTATAAAAGATATAACATTTATGGTTTTCAATTGGAGGCGAGTAGTTAGGATGGATAATATGACTATAGCAGGGTGATTGTCTTCAGTTAAACACGTAAAAGTCAATTAAACAGCAAGAATAAATCAAGAAGAGCAAACAACACCAAGTAAGACATGTAGAGGTGAAACAAATAACAAGGAACTCAATTGTATCATTATCATCTTCAAACTCGGTGATTTCAAGAGTCTAAGAGCCTAAAAGGGAAAATTTACAACAAATAAGTCCAGGCACGCACTCGTCACCTCGCGTTCATGGAATGCAATCAACAGAGAAGACCCAAATCCTAAGGGGAAGTCCCCCACACAAGGTTAGGCAAGATACTTACCCCAAACCGGGCTAAAATCGACTAGCAACCATGTTCTTGCAACGAGTTCTCGACTCCAAATAGCCCAAATCTATTCAATTGAATCACACAGTATAAATAATATCTCAAGCAACTGATTCTACAATTTAATTCAAAGCTAAAGCGCGGAATTAGGTAAAATGACCAAAACATCCCTCGAGCCAACATCTCGAAACTGGATGAATTTAAAATTTTCAGAACCCTCGTACTCTCACGAGTCTAACCATATAAAAATATCTCAAATCGGAGGTTAACCACTGCCTCAAAACCCCACAATTCGGTCTATGAAGTTCTACCCATTTTACATTCAAAAACTGAAATTAAAGGATGAAATTAAGACGAGATTCATGGAAGTTCGTCTAAATCGAGTGAGAAACACTTACCCAAGTTTCCCAGGTGAAAATCCCTTCAAAAATCACAAAGAACCGAGCTCCATCAGTCAAAAATGTGAAATAATTGTAAAACCCTCGAAATTGGGATTTATATCTGTCTGCCAGTTATTTGTGTATCGCGATTGCGAAACAAGGGACGCGGCCGTGTAGAGGAAATATTGATTGGCCCAAAAATGTGTTATGCGACGTGATGGGGTGAACGCGTTCGCGGTGAAGGGGCCAGCAGTGCTTCACGATCGCGGAAGCAGGAGTGCGATCGCTATGTAGGAAATATGGGGTCCAGTGGCTTGTCTATGCGAACGCGGAATCAGGGATGCAATCGCGAACTGAAGACAATCAGGCCTTCGCGATCGCGGGAAGCTTGTTGCGAAAGCTATAAAGTAACACATAGAACATCGCGATCGCGGGAGACTCTTCGGGATGGCGTATAAGGATATCAGAAGCAGCAGTTCAGTAGTTCAAAAAGGAATAAAAGGGATCCGTAGCCCATCCGAAACACACCCGGAGCCCCCAAGACCCCGTCTAATCACACACACAAGTCATGTAACCTAACACGAACTCGCTCAAAGTTTCAAATAAAATAAAACAACATCCAAACGACGAATCAAACCAAAAATCAAGCTAATGAACTTTCAAATATTCAAATAACGAATCCCATGTCGAACCTATCAATTCAACTCGGAATGACGCCAAATTTTGCCGACAAGTCCAAAATAACATATGGGAGCTATTCCAACTCTCGGAACCGCATTCCCTGACCCTGATTTCCCAAATGTCAACTGTGGGTCAAACTCCTTCATTTCCTAACTTCAACTTTCGCCGAAATGCCTCAATTTACTCTACGGACCTCCAAATCTCAATCCGGACGCGCGCCTAAGTCCAAATTCACCATACGAAGTTGTTGAGATCATCCAAAATCTATTCCGGGGTTGTATACACAAAAGTCCAGTTTAGGTCAAATTTTCACCGTTCTAACTCCCAAAATAAGGTTTCTTCTCTATGACTGACTCTAAACCATCCCAAAACCAAATTCCACCATGCACGCAAGTCGATACTCATGTTCAGAAGCTGATCCAGACATTATGCTGCTGAACTGAGCTTAATTTCTAAAAACAACCGGTCGGGACGTTACATCCTCCCCCTCTTAAAACCAATGTTCGTCCTTGAATGTGCTAAGATTCGCCTCGAAGTCCTCAAGTCACTGAGTGCGCACGTCACCCAATCCGCTCTAAGCATGAAGACATCATCTCAACTCAAATTTATTCTTCCTAGCAATACCATTAAGCCTTCAAACTAGATTCCCCACCTTCTATCCATTTCCAAGGACCCGATTTCCAAGTCCATATCCGGTATCAGTCTCAACCGGCTAATTTAGCACGAGCCAACACACACAGGGTACAACCACACAACATGACACACCACACATAGCCGGAGAATAATATTTTTGATATCAATACTTGCCTGAGATCAAATTTGCACTAGCCTTAAGCCTCATGTTCAATAGGAACTCTTTTCAAACCATCCACAACACTGTCGATGAAACAGTAACCATGAAAACCACATAACAAAATACCTGAATAACCAAATCTCATCCAGCATCATCGGGTGCACACCCCATAATCAAAAACTCAAGAAGCATAGAATGAAAATAAATACGAGAAAGGAAAACACATAAAGGAACTAACAAACAAATCAAACTGGCATAAATTCTTCTAAAACACAAATCTACAAATACATCTAACAAGAAGGAATGAAAGCATATAAAGGACCCACGAGGATCTTATTCTGATATAACTCTCACCGCGGTACACAGCCTGGTCTCAATATATCAAAATATCTGAAATCATGAGGGTTCCGCTCTCAATCACTAAATCACAAGTTGGGCTCATACTAACCCATCTAGAGACTCTCACTGGATCAATCCTATCTATAATTTAAATCACACCCTGGCTTCCACACTAGTGGAGCATAGAAATCATAGCTCGTAAGCAAGAATACTCAAAAGTGACATCAAACCTACCAAAACAAACAACAGGAAATTACTACTAGCTTCATAACTCTCGACAACAACTAGAAACAGATGATAGACATGGTTAGCACTCATAGAACCTACCAACAGGATACTCACATAATTAGAGTGCAAATCATGAAGCACTCCCATATATGGAACAAAAAACAAGCAACTCAACCTGATAAGCAGAAGTGAGATGAACTGCAGAGAGCCCCTCTCTATAACAAACTAAATTAGTACCTGAATGACATCAGCTGGCACACTGGCCTCAAGACTACTATGTGAAACATAGCAATGACTCGAGCCTCCCCCTCTTGGGCTCCCTCTACCTGCCTGAATACCTCATTGCGACACAACGGTCTAAATCTTGGGACAATCTCTCACCATGTGGCTAGGACCTCCACACTCAAGGCACCCTCTCCGCTGATAAGGCGGGAAAACTGTGCGATACGGGTACTCTGAGACCATGAACACCTAAATCACCATGCAAGGCCTGAAATGTGAACTGAACCGGCTGACCCATATAACCTATACCATGGCATACCCTACCTCCGAATCCAGAACTAGTACATATCACCGGTCTGTGAGGCATCCTTGCCTCCTCAAAATGTCTCTCCTGATCTCATCAACTCTCTCTCTCATGACCCTGCCTAGCCTCTCTCTCTCTAACATGCATACCCTCTATCCTCCTAGAAATATTCATCACCTGTTGATATGGAATGTCCATCTCTAACTCACGAGAAATACTGGACCTGATGCTGGGAATAAGTCTCTCAATAAACCGGCAAACGTTCTCACGAACAATAGAAACCAAGGCTGAGGCATCTCTAACTAACTGGCGTAACGGACAACATACTCCGAGACGGTTATAACACCCTGGTGAAAATGCTCAAATTCCACGCGCCATGCATCCTTGAGGCTCTCAGGAACAAACTCTCACAGGATCATATCTGAAAACTGGACCCAAACCAGTGAAGCTGCCTCCTCTGGCTCATAGATACGCTACCAATACTAGGCGGCTCCTTGAAGTTGGAAAGTAGTGAAAAAGTAATCCCACTCGATCCAAAATACCCATAGCACGAAAAAAGCAATAACACTCGTCAGGAAATTCTAGGGCATCCGCTGAAGCTGAACAACTGAACTAAGGAGGCTTAAACCTCTTAAATCTCTCAAGTCTCATCTTCTCCTGCTCGGAAGCCACTGCCATGCCCTCAGGGTTAACTAGTGCTGCAGGCAGTGCTGGAATAATCTCAAGGACTTTCTCAATATACGCTCGTTGCTCAGGAGTATAGGCGGCGTGAGTCTGTGCTCCCCCTCGTCCTGGGTGTAGCTGCAGTAAAAAAATAGTCCTGCCTGAGCCAAAATGGTGTACCTACTCATGAACTATGCGACAATCTCCTGAATGGCTTAAGTAGTTGTAGCTGTAGGCGTTAGATGCTCAGACTCTGGCTGGTTCTGGTGGTGGTATCTCGGCGGTCATTCACTCAGGTGCTCTTGCTGCACCACGTGTGCGTCTTCGAACTCTAGCCCGACCCTGACCTCGGACGGCTGCAGCAAGGGGCACGGGTGGCTGATCACCTCGAGCACTATGTGTCCTCACCATCGGTGAGAGTGTGGAAGGAAGAGGTTTAGGATTGTGAATGCCAAAATCTCACAAGACAGGGAAATCAAATGAAGTGGAATTTTTCCTAACGGTTACATAGCTTCTCGTAGATAAGCACAGGCGTCTCCGTACTATCCACGATACTCTAATAAACCGACTTGTGATCTGTGTCTCCTATGAACCTAGGGCTCTAATAACAACTTGTCATGACCCCAGTTCACCCTCCGTGAACATGTCGTGATAGCACCTAGTCGCTACGACTAGGTACGCCTAACCAATTTTGAAATTTAACCAATTGCGGAAGAAAACATTTAAATTGAACCAAATAAATAAATCAATGATCAAGGTGCCACCTGGCACATACAATATCAACTCTCATAACTAAACAAAGTGCCCAAAACCCGGAATCTCACAAATCACAAGCTTTGGGATACATAAGAAGCTCTGACTCAGGAATGTCTATACAAGGAGAAATACTAGAAGAACTATACTTATTACAGCAAAACTTGAAAGGGACTCCTTGATCTGCGAACACAGCAGATATACCTCGAAGTCTCTAGTTGTACGCCACCCTCCATTGCAAATGATACAACTATTAGAAGTTGTCTTCTTTGGAGCTTAAAAGGTATTCTTGCATCAGATGGAGTTAATGACATTTTCGAAATGAAGACCTTTTGTCCTGCCATATTTCCCGATAAAATTTTGCCTTCAATAACCTGATTTCCTAGTCTAGTGATGATTAATCTTGTTCCATTATATAGCCCTGAAGATGGGTCTATATTTCTCAATAACATCACTGAGACACCCACTTTTAAAGTGATAAGATGATTTGGAATTCCAGAACACTTAATAGTGTTTAGAAATTCATGTGTATGTATGTGTTCCAAACCTGTAAAAGCATCGTCTGACATGCAAATTGTATCGGAACTAAAAAAGGTTTTTGGTCGACTATTGTTTACCGAAACCATGTATTCGTTGATTGATTCAACCATGTCAAGAGTGGGAGCAAGAATTCCTCTTTGTTTCAGGTATGTTAATAACTACAATGACTTAAAAAATTCGGATGTGTACTTTCCACAATCGCACAAATTGGATAGTCACAATTATTGATGAAAAGATCATCAGGGATGTGAACTTTATCGATACCATCAACATAATTTCCAATCATACCATCACCTATTGCTAAAATCCAATCAAAAATTTATATTAGCTCATTCAAATGTAAATCCACCTGATTTCCTTCCAACCTCATATTTGTTGTTATCTTTAAGACTTGAGTGATTCCACAAATATGAAGAATTAAGGGTAGCATTAAAAATATCTTGTCTAGTACCTTTTGGAATGACTGGAAGTATTTGTCTAAAGTCACAACCAAGAACAACAGTTTTTCCTCCAAATGGACGATCTAAATTGGATGGATCTTTAAATCTAAGAATATTTCTTAGAGTTCTGTCTAGAGCTTCAAAACAATATCTATGCATCATCGGTGCCTCATCCCAAATAATTAACTTTGTCTTCATAATTAATTTTTATAAAGGAGTACCTTTTTTGATATTACATGTTGAATCTTTAGTTGCATTTAGTGGGACTGGAAATCTAGAATGAGTTGTCCGACCTCCTGGTAACAAAAGAGACGCAATTCCGCTTGATGTAACAGTTAATACAATATCTCCTTTACATTTGATGGCAGATGACAAAGTCCTCCAAATAAATGTTTTCCCTTCCTCCATGACCATATAAAAAGAAAAATCTGGCTTTGTCCTCATGAACTGAATTGACAATTATGTCATAGACTAACTTTTTCTCACTTGTCAATTTAACCAATAATTCTTCATGTTCCTCAGCAAAACAACATCTATTATAACACAGTTCTTCACATATTAATCTATTGGTGTTGTCAACTTCTTCTTCATTGAAAATCGATCTTAGCATTGTAGGAAAATCGTATAATGTTCTTCCGCAACCTTTCAACAAATTTTTCAACTTTTGTAGACAATGATTCTTTAGTTCATCTTTTGTTAGCTCAGCCTCTAAAAAAATAAAAGCATATAATTAATTAATTAATAAAAAAATTATATAGTTGGGATAAGACATATAAAGATAAGAGGAAAATGATTTCTTAGAAATAGTAAAAGAAAATTAATGTTACTTTACTTTATATGAAGGCTACCTCGATTATGTCTCGATCAAAATATATTAATAATTAATCGCTCATAAGTTGCAAGCGTAAATGTAAATCGTATAATAGAGTAACATTTCATTTTGCATGGAAAAAGATGTAAAAATATTTTAATAATTTTATACTATTAAAATGTTAAGAAGATAGTCGAATTGTATACCTGGATTATCCAATATTCTTCTTTCTTCATGTAAAATATCATCTGCTAATAAAATCCATGTTGCATCCCAAACACATTCTGGTCGTGACATTTAATTGGATAATAGTAACATACCAAATAATTGCCTTAGATATGATGGCATTCCCCAATTACTTGCCTCCTTTATGGCATGTACATACTCTTTGTCATCATCTAATAAACCAAGTGCATAAGATGCATCTCTAAAAGTTAAATGGTCTTGATTTTTGATTTTGCGTAAATCCTCATAACACTTATGTCCTTCAATGACATTCAATAACATTCAAAGGTAATATTGCTCTCCACTACCAGGGGGTACAAAGAATATTCTCCCTATTGAAAATGCAGAATTTCTTCTTTTTTCTCAATTTTTAGTTTTTTATTCCACGCAAACTTAAGAGGAAATTATACATAAGTTAATTTTCTTGCTTCTTCATATGTATTATTTTCTTTAAACAACCTTAAAAACTTTGATTCCTTTACACTTGGTCTATTGGCAACATCATCAATTGGATCATCATCAGAGAAAATAAGTGTTTGTTCATTTGGTACATGAAAGGAAAGTCTTTCTACTGAAGGTTGTCTATGCTGAATTTTAAATTTAAAAATTCTCCAAGCAGCTTCACACGGTGATATGTATCAACAATCATAATACATTTTAATTTCATCAATAGTCGATGAGTCTTCCCCATGCACACTTTGAGAAAATGTTACTATCACGCGATCATGACCCTTATTAACGTACATAAATTAGTACTTGATTGACCGAGATTGATTGCACCATTCAACATTTATATGTGGTCCATACTTTAATAACAAATATCTCTTGTGTGGCACCACGTACCTGTTATCCAATTCCATTTCTTCTTTCTGGATAGTTCTACCATTGTCATTTATTTTATATACAGGATATCCATCTTCATCGATTGTGGTATTTTGTACAAACTTCTTTGGAATGTGTTTTGTACATCTACCAATATGCATGCAAGGAGAGGATTTTTTAGCAGAACCACACGAGCCATGCATCATAAAATTCTTTACGGCCATATAATAATATGGATAGACCGACTCATCTGGTATTTCAACTCAAATTATGTAATCTATATCTCCAATATTTGGAAATTTATTATGAGGAAAGTGTAATATGTGTGCATGAGGCAACCCACGCCTTTTGAATTCTATAGTATGAATCACTGCAAAAAATAATAATTTTCAATTGGGGTATTTTGTTGTAATTTATATGTAAGGAAAAAATGCTTTATTGAATTATATTACAAACATGATAAGAATTTATAAAATATATTAAATAATACATGATTTAACTGATCCAAAAATTTGTTTCTCTTTCAAATCCTTTATTAAACGATCCAATTTGATTTTGAACACCCTAGATAAAATGTCTGGGCGATCTTCTAGTTGCAAGCCCTTTCACTTTACAAATCTACTTATTTCAGGCCACTTTGGGTTGCAAGTAAATGTGATGAAGGGATTTGGATATCCAGCCCACTTGTAGATTGCCATAACATCTTGATAATTTTGAATCGTGTATCTTGCACCCCCTGTGAAGCTGGATGAAAGAATTACCCTTCTACCTTGAGAAGAAGGATTTATCTCTCCATGTACTACTGCATCTTCTAATCCTTTACACATGTGAGCTCGCAATTGTTTTTGATGAGTTCTAATATACTTCAACCTAGACGATTCAAACATTGTAAATCCATCGACCAAGAATTGTTGAAATTATCGTCTTGAGTTCACAATTGTTGGTAATTCTCCATTCCTTTCTTGAATTTTGTATGCGAAATATTTACGCATGCTAACAAAATTCCTTCCTCCACATGATTCATCATTTCCATTTAAAAGAATGTCTTCCCTATAACCATCTTCACCTAATTGTCACGACCCAAATTCTGATCGTGATAGCTCCAAACACCTTGATAGTCAAGCCCGACCATTTAAGAATTTCCAGCCAAATCTAACCTAAATACCATTTTTAACATAAAATCTCACTTTGAACCCCCTGTGAAGCTGGATGAAAGAATTACCCTTCTACCTTGAGAAGAAGGATTTATCTCTCCATGTACTACTGCATCTTCTAATCCTTTACACATGTGAGCTCGCAATTGTTTTTGATGAGTTCTAATATACTTCAACCTAGACGATTCAACCATTGTAAATCCATCGACCAAGAATTGTTGAAATAATCGTCTCGAGTTCACAATTGTTGGTAATTCTCCATTCCTTTCTTGAATTTTGTATGCGAAATATTTACGCATGCTAACAAAATTCCTTCCTCCACATGATTCATCATTTCCATTTAAAAGAATGTCTTCCCTATAACCATCTTCACCTAATTGTCACGACCCAAATTCTGATCGTGATAGCTCCAAACACCTTGATAGTCAAGCCCGACCATTTAAGCATTTCCAGCCAAATCTAACCTAAATACCATTTTTAACATAAAATCTCACTTTGAAATAATAGAAAATACTGCGGAAAACGTAATCAAAAGTAAAAACAACCCATAGTATCCGGCGTCACAAGTCTGAGCCTCTAAATGTAATCAAACAGTATCATATACAAAGGAAAATTCTAGATAAGGAAGCAAAAGATAGATAGATGAGAGACCAGGTTCTGCACCAGCAGCTACCTTGACAACTCCAGTACAGAACTGAAAAGCAACAGCAAATCGCAACTACGCCTCCGAGATCCCTGTATCTGCACACGATGTACAGGGAGTAGAGTGTGTACTTCCAACTTAGTGAGTAATAGCAATAAATAACAACTGAATGTACGAAATCTGGTAAAAACACTATACAGTTCTATTTTCAGGAGCAAAGAAAGTAAATAAGTACCAAATAGGGAAAAGAATCTGACAAATAGTTTTCTTTCCGTCCGACCAGTGACTGACACTGCTGCGGCGTGCAGCCCGATCCTACACCACACACACACACACACACACACACACACACACACACACACACATATATATATATATATATATGCTACGACGCGCAGCCGATCAAATATAATATCAAATGCTGCGACGCGCAGCCCCATCTAATAAATATAGTCGATTGCACTCACTAGGGGTCTGTACAGACTCTGGAGGGGCTCTTTCAGCCCAAGTGCTAAAATACTGTAGCGTGCAGTCTGATCTATATATCACTGTGTCCTGCAGTCCGATCCATATAATATACTACTGCGGTGTGTAGTCCGATCCAATACATGTATATATATACTGTTGCGGCGTGCAGCCCGGCCCGATGTATATATATCAAATAGCCTCACTACGGGGTCCTTGACCCCTCTCAGTTAATATAGACTTGGCCTTCTCGGGCCCACTCCGCTAAGACAGGTTATTCAACCCTAGGTATTGCTCATTTAGGGTGCAAGTTACAAAGTCAGATTTATTTCATGATTTACATTCAAAAGTCAGGACAGATGGTATGTGTCCAATAGGTAAAGTGAGGTCTATCAGCTCAACATGCTACATAGGAGTTCTACAGATCGGCTCAAGGCCCCAAACATGGCAACTAGCCCAAAATGTACAAGCACAAGCTCAGTCTCAGTCAAAAAGTGCAATAAGTCAACAATCGGGATGGACCAAGTCCGAGTCCCCAGCAGTAACATCACCACGCCCATCACACGACGCGTGTTTCATCTCAACATAGCACCGCATAGTTGTCATGACCCAAAATCCCAACCCAGTCGTGATGGCGTCTTTCATGAAGACAAGGCCAGCCAACAACCAAACAATACATCTTTTATAAATTCTTAGTAGGAATAAGTCCAATTCACAGGTAATATGATCACAAGTGCAAAATAAACATGATTGTACAATTAAAACCATCCTAACTCAGCTCGAAATCGGGGTGTCACAAGTCATGAGCTACTACAGAGTTCACTAATATTTTACAAGTTTGGAAATATCATAAATAACAAAGATAAGGGAGAAAATGGGGATGCGGACGTCAACAGCTACCTCGTTACTCCTAGTCACCTCTTGGTCTAGAAAGAATCAGCGCTCAGGAGCGAACTTACATCTGCACACATGGTTCACGGAGTAATGTGAGTACTCTGACCTAGTGGTAATAAAAATAAATAACAACTGAAAGCATGAAATCTCATAAGGGTAAAATATAGCGCTATCTCAAGTAGTAAAACCAGTTATATATTATAATTGCGGATATCATATAATTCTGTTTTTTAACACAATGAAGACCATTTATTTCAAAAGTAAAGAATAATAAAAAGCTTGCCCCTCAGGCTCAATATGAAATCTAAATATAGTATCAGCCCACAGGCTCACTCCCAACTCACCAGCACACAACATCAGCCCTTCTCAACTCACCACAAACAAGCAACGGCCTCTCGGGCACACTCCCAACTCACGTGGGTACCCAGCACTCACTAGGGGTGTGTATAGACTCCGGAGGGGCTCCTACAGCCCAAACGCAATATCAATAGGCCTAAAAGCCTTCACACATTAATACGAGGCCTGAAAGCTCTCACATAACACTCGAGGCCTGAAAGCCTCCTCACATCACTCAACTTATCCTCACGTATGGCCCACGGCCACAATCAATCCATAAAATAATCATAAGCCCATCGGGCGTGAGTAAAATAATAGTGCTCAGCTCAACAGCATTGTAATTATCATTAAATCTTGAGTTGAATATATATGTAGCTGAGTTCACGAATAATATAATTCAATTGGACTGAGTTCAAATAATATTTCAATTGGTGAGGAAAATAGTGATGTAATTCACAAAATATTTAAAATAATTGGCACGAAACCCAAATATGAAAATAAGCCCAAATCACGGTGAAAAATAGTAATTCTTTATTAAATACGCGGTAAAATATTAATGATCACATTATAGCATTACGATAGCATAGAACAAAAATCCGGGGCACTGTAGCTAACCCTATGCGATTGCATAGAACAAAATCCTGATACTGTAGCTAACACTATGCGAACGCATAGAACAAAAGTCATGAGTACTGTAGCTAATACTATGCGAACGCATAGAGAAAAAATCCTGGTACTGTAGCTAACACTATGCGAACGTATAGAACAAAAATTCTAGTACTGTAGCTAACACTATGCGATCACATTAGAGCAGTGTGATCGCATAGAACAAAATTGTTGTGCACAGACTGCTGCATTTCCGCAGCATTTTCCAACTTCAAAAATTCACGTTAACCATCCAAAATCACCTCGAGGCTCTCGGGACTTCAACCAAGAGCACAAATATGTCCTATTACCTTATTCAAACTTGCTCGAACCATAAAAACACTGTCGTTAACATCAAAAATCTTCAAATTTCATCAAATCAGAGCTTAAGTTAAACTAAACTTTCAAAACTCATATTCAATCAAAAACCCGACCCAAACACCTCCGAATAAACTCAAATTTTGCATGCAAGTCCAAAATCACCTAACGAAGCTATTGGAACTGTCGGAATTCCATTCCGACTCCCGGATAAAAATTTCACCTAACAACCGGAAATCGCTAAAATACTATCTTCGGCAAAATAGGCTAATTTCTTCACCGGACTTCTAAAATTAATTCGGTTTGTGCTCCTAACACTTAAATCATCCCCAAAGCTAACCGAATCATCGGAATTCAATTCCGAGCCTTCTAACTCACAAGTCAACGTCCGGCTGACTTTTCCATAGTTCTTCCTTAAAGAGACTTATTGTCCCATTTCCTACAAACTCGATACGAATTGACTCAAAGTCACCAAGTACACATATAGAAACATGAATAAGCATTTCACGGGAATAGCAATTTCTCATGTCGTCTTACAATTCACACTATGCAATGCATCACTACACGAAATTATCCGACAATGAAACATCAACCTAACTACTCCTCCATGAGGACCGCGTTACTAAAATGCACATATCTGGCCTGATATAGAGCCATTACTCACATTATATCTATCCATCGACTTCAAGCCAATTCTGATCACACTGAATAGTCTGATAACCTTTCAAAGGTCCATAATAACTCTCAATTTTCTCATAACACACAAGAACAACCATCACAATCGGGGTAATCCTCCCCAGTTCGCAACCCAATATACCAAGTTCCCTTCAGGCATGAATCTTCAATTTAGCGACACCATCACAACGTCATACTTTATATACATCATTAATCAATCAAGTGATCACATGTCACCCTTATATAATGTTCTCGTGGGAAACACTCCAACAACATACCACAATAATATCTGGAGTGTACCTCCAAACCACCAGTCACACTAACGCGGAAGAGCGATCAAGAATTTTAACCAAGATGCAAAACACTTTTTACAAAACACCGATCTTAGGTGACGCTAAAGACAATACCAATTAATCGTAAACATCAAAACTCATCTCCTCCTCATCCGAGCTCATAACATCTTGTAAATAAAATTCCTTGACTCGTGCCATGCTCGACCCAATTTCCATAACCAGAACTAATTCAGGAGCATGCATCAGACTCGAACCACTATAGCATATAATCACATAATCATCTAACCAACATCAAGCTCCCCAACTTGGATCGAAGCCATAGATCACAACACATATACTTTATTGTTGTCATAATACCATAGTGAGATTAAACTCAATCTTTCATAAGCTTGTGGAAACATAAATCATCTGCAATTGTTTTTTAACTCTTTTGCATCTTCTTGCATTCACTCACATAACAGTTATGCCTACTCTCTAGGCAACAATTTTTTTTACTATGTCCCAAAATTTTCAGAAATTTCGGCAGAGTTTCCTTTGTAATTGGGCCTATCCACCTGCCAGAGAATCACCAACACCATCCTAACAACACGTCCAAAACTTGAAAAAGCATCACAACGTATATCATACACTCCACAGTTCATCAATAATCCATTAGACCTTCCTTGTCACTTCCAAGCCATATAGATAGATCTCGCAGTATATCAGGTAACTATCCAACCATCATTCCCACTAATAGGGACAATATCGAACATAAAAGTTCATAATACCAGTTTGCAAAATGAGCACCTCGATGCTAAAGACATAGAAGAATATTCGTCCTCAAGTTCTCCAGACTGGCCCAACATCAACTCATAGCAATCACATCTCGCCCATTGATTGGGAATTACAAGCCATCAAGGCACATATAATACTGAGCGCTCATGTGCACATACAAGTGCGTGGAGGGAATTTCAAGATTATATTCCAAGCTGAATCATGTACGCACGATAAGAATTCCAAGAATATGAAGTTTTCCTAAAGGTTATGCAGCCTCTCGAGGATAAACATAGACGTTTGCATACCGATCTACTAGACTCTACTATACCTGCTCATGACTCGCGAGACGTAGCAACCTTGGCTCTGATACCAACTTGTCACGACCCAAAATCCCAACCCGGTCGTGATGGCGCCTTTCGTGAAGACAAGGCCAGCCAACAACCAAACAATACATCTTCTTACAAATTCTTACTAGGAATAAGTCCAATTCACATGTAATATGATCACTAGTACAAAATAAACATGATAGTACAATTAAAACCATCCCGACACAGCCCAAAATTGGGGTGTCACAAGTCATGAACTACTACAAAGTTTACTAATATTTTACAAGTCTGGAAATATCATAAAATCTCGAGTTGAGTATATATGTAGCTGAGTTCACGAATAATATAATTCGATTGGACTGAGTTCAAATAATACTTCAATTGATGAGGAAAATAGTGATGTAATTCACAAAATATTTCAAATAATTGGCACGAAGCCCAAATATGGTAATAAGCCCAGATCATGGTGAAAAACAGTAATTCTTTATTAAATACGCGGTAAAATATTAACTGGGATGGACCAAGTCACAATCCCCAATAGTAAATGACCCCGCGCTCATCATACAATGCGTTTCTCATCTCAACATAGCAGTAAGTTTTGCAATTCGGGGGTTTCAAACCCTCAGGACGTCATTTAAAATCATTACTCACCTCAAGACAGTCTAACGTCTACTCCGCTATGCCCTTGCCTCTCGAATTTATGTCTTTCACGTGACGAATCCGCCCAAAATGACAACGAATGTGTTGCATTATACTAAAGAGACAATACCCAATTAAAAAGACTCCAAAAATTTTGAAATTCACAAAATTCGTAAAACCCAAGCCTTAGTCCCAAATCTCGAAATCCAAAAATTTTTGCATCAAAATGGTCCTTATCTCGCCACTAGTCTATACACACCAACTTTACAAAAATCGGAGTTCATTTGACCCCTCATATCATAATTTTAGAATTTCAATCTCAAACCCTAATTTCATATGATTTGGCTATGTTTTCATGGATGTCTAAGAGGATTCTTCAATAAAATCATTTATTTAACTCATAAAACTTACCTCCAATCGATCTTAGTTGAAACTCCCTTCAATCTCCGTCCAAAAGCTCTCCAAATAGAGTAAAAATGGTAGAAAAATAATGGGTTTCGCGACTGAAATATTTTTAACATTCTGTCTGATACTGTAGCTAACACAATGAGATCGAATATAGGATTGCGATAGCATAGAGCAAAAATCCAAGCACACTTTAGCTAACCCTATGCGATTTCATAGAACAAAATCCTGGGTACTGTAGCTAACACAATGCGAACGCATAGAACAAAAGTCAATAGTACTATAGCTAATACTATGCGAACGCATAAAGCAAAAATCCTGGTACTATAGCTAACACCATGCGAACGCATAGAACAAAAATCCTGGTATACTATGTGAACGCATATAACAAAACTCCTGGTACTGTAGCTAGCACTACGCAATTGTATTAGAGCACTGCGATCGCATGAAACAAAATTGTTGTGCACAGACTGCTGCATTTCTACATTATTCTCCAACTTCAAAAATTCTTGTTAGCCCTCCGAAATTACCCCAAGGCCCTCGAGACTTCAACCAAAAGTACAGATATGTCCTACTACCTTATTCAAACTTGCTCGAACAATAAAAACACTATCGTTAACATCAAAAGTCTTCAAATTTCATCAAATCAAAGCTTAAGTTAAAATAAGCATTCAAAATTCATATTCAATCAAAAACCCGACCCAAACACCTCCGAAATAATTGAAATTTTTCACACAAGTCCAAAATCACCTAACGAAGCTACTGGAACTGTCGGAATTCTATTCCGACTCCCAGATAAAAATTTTACCTATCAACCGAAAATCACTAAAATACTAACATCGCCAAAGTAGGATAATTTCTTCGCCGGACTTCCAAAATTAATTCTGTTTGCGCTCCTAAGCCTTAAATCATCCCCCAAAGCTAACCGAATCATCGGAATTCAATTCCGAGTTTTCTAACTCACATGTCAACGTCCGGTTGACTTTTTCAAACTAGTTCTTCCTTAAAGAGACTAATTGTCCCATTTCCTACCAAAATCGATCCGAATTGACTCAAATTCACCAAGTACACATATTGAAACATGAATAAATATTTAAGGGGGAATACGAGATGAAAATACAGGAAATGACGGTTTGGGCATTAAAATAGTGCAAATACGGGGTTTCAAACCCTCAGTATATCATTCATAACCATTACTCACCTCAAACCGGCCAAAGTCCTAGCTCGCCTTGCGCTTTCCTCGCAAATCGACCTCCTCAAGTGCAAAATATGACAAAAACCACAAGGAAGATGTCATAATAGGCTAATGGGACATAACCCAATAGAAAGAACCCGAAAAACAACCAAAAACAGGAAGTTGGCGAAACCCGATCCCCGAGCCCACTTCTCGAAAAATTACAAAATTCACATTTTTGGATTCCTAGTCTCACCATGCGTCCATACATATGAAGTTTATCATAATCGGAGTCCAATAGCCTCTTCAAATTCCAAATTTTCAATACCAAAAACCAAGCACTAAATTCTCCAATTTCCACCCAATTTTTAGAGACTTAGATGATGAATCTTCAATAAAATCTCGTAATTAGCTCATAATACTTACCTCAAGTCAAAACCTATGTGAAATCCTCTTACTCCCTCGTCCAATAGCTCCAAAATGTGCTCAACAGTGGTGGAAAATGATATTTGCCCGCGGATATTATGTTATACAACCCTTCTGTCCGCCCAGACATTTCCTCTATATGATCGCATTAACTCACCTCCGATCGTATTGAACAACATTTCTAGGCCTCCAAAATGTCCTATGCGATTGCAACCCCTACTACGCGATCGGATTGCTTTAGAATCCAACACTACGCGATCGCATAACCAACCTCGCGATCGCACTGCACAAATGCCCTCCTCAGAAACCTAGGTCCATTACACTACGCGATCGCATCGGACGTTCTGTGATCGCAGAGAACATCTTCCTCCACTTATGCGATCGCAAACCCCTGACCGCGATCACAATGAAAAAATTGTAAAGCCTCCCCAAACCTTCTATGCGATTGCAACAGCACTGCCGTGATCGCAATGAGCAAAAGTCTTCAACATTTATGACAGCAAAAATCAGATCTCCTAGCCAACCAAAAATGATCCGTTTGAACCCCCGAAATCACCCCGAGGCCCCTAGGACCCCAACCAAAAATACCAACCAGCTCCTAAATATCATACGAACTTGTTCCAATAATAAAAATACATCCTTAAACACAAAAAACATCAAATCATGACGGATTCAAGCCTAAGTTTCAACTATAACTTCCGAAACTAACATTCGATCAAAAACCTAACCAAACGACGTCCAAATGATCTGAAGTCTTGCACACGTATCAAAAATCACCTAACGAAGCTACTGCAACTCTTGACATTTGATCTCAACCCTTGGATCAAAATCTCACCTATTAACCGGAATTCGCCAAAATTCAAACATAACCAATTCAAGCCTAATTCTACATCGGGCCTCCAAATTGAATTCCGAGTTCACCCCGAAGGCATAAATCACCACTCGAAACAAGTGTACCATTAGAAATCGATTCTGAGCCCTATAACTCATAGTCAACATCCGGTTGACTTTTCCAAACTAGCTTTCTCTTAAAGAGACTAATTGTCTCAGTTCCATGCAAACTCTGCTGGAATCACTTCCAACTCTACAAACACATATAATGAAGCATATAGAAGCATAAAACAGGTGAAACGAGGCTGTGACTCACGTGATGACAGGACGGGTCGTCACACTAATGGAAACAATAAAGGATACTGAAGACCTAAATAGGCAGCATTCAACTAATTTATTCTTTGTAGATGTCCATATTGTGTTTCAATGATGATATCTCGATCACATCTAGTTATATCAAAATCTCCCACTACAAAAGCAGAAACCTCTGAAATTATTGGTAAGTTGTATCTTCTTCCATCATAATTACGTTTTCCTATCAATCCGAGTCTAACATTGGACAGACTATCTTCCTGAAATTTGTCTCTGACCATTCTAATACTTTGTCAAAACATTCTGGTCATCAAGCATTTGTTTCAGATCTTGAACTTTTTCAGCTTAAAGTTGGTTTATTCTATCACCACGGCTACATAAACATAGGTTTTGATAAATTCGATAAAACTTTTGTATTTGTTAGATTATCCATGCATATATAAATTTGTAATAATAAAATATTAACCCCAGTGCATGGATTCTATTCTCAACTTCGTTTTCTGTATCGTATATATAATTGGGCAAACTTGGGGGTGGATCCTTCGGGAGACAATAAACTCTTGATTTGATGATAGTTTTGTCCAGATATTTTGAATGTTCTTGGACCCTTTGTTTGGTTGACAGAAGCATCAACTTTTCCTCCCGCTGAGGTAAATGAAAACATTGAGTTATAACTTCTAATATTATCTCTAAAATGCTTACTTTTTGGACCTATATAACATTATTTGTTGGATAATAAAAATTTATTCATATATTTGAAGATACTATTGAAGTATGGTAAAATGGATTTTCTTGTTACCTGGTCCGAACAATAATTATTTTAAAATGGTGGGAGGTTCTTTTGGCTTTGGTAAGACTATCTTTCCATGATTACAACACAAAGAGAACTCTGATTTTTTTGCTTTGATTTTCTTATTGATTCTTTCTTCGTACTAGAAGTAAGCACCACAATGTTCACATTTATATGTAGGATCGCCTATATCCCAATACTCTATGAATAAAATAAGCAAATGTAAGATTAACGTAAAGGCGTGGTAAGCCTAGTTATTGTATATACATATTTTTTTTTAAAATATGCATGCGTCATTGTCAAAAATTCTATATTCAATATCAGGATCTAAATAGTATTAAAATTATATAATATTAGCTATGAAAATTGAAAAGGGGGACATCAATGAATCTTTGTTTGGGTTAAGATACACATAGCTTCATAGTCATCTTCATCATGACTTGCATCATTAATTTCTGTGATTTTTCCCACGTATTATTACGTTAAGTAATTAATCATGATACAATTAATTTAAATATTAGTATAAAGTTAGTTTATTTGTGTAATCTAATAGCAAAATAATTTATTTATGACGAACATACCTGCTACATCCCATCAATATTAATACCGTCAAGTTCTAATAATAAATCATAATAAAATATCGTTAGTATAAATAAAAGATTCATGTTATATTACAAATTTTATTTATAATAGCAACCTGGCAGTAGGGGTAACTCATTTAAATCAAGTAGAAGAAAATTTGTCTGCATATTCGAAGTTGACAAACCAAATTGAGATTGTTGCTGTCGAGGTAAATTTGGATATTGTGACTGAGATTGAGAGGATGAAGCGTGTGCACATCTCTCTAAAGATTGTATAATTTAATCAGGGAAAAAGTTGACGGGTTGTTATATCTGTTAAAGGTTGTGTTGCCTTTTCTTTTCTAATTCCATCTCCTGTGATAGTAGCAGAACAAATAAACTCTATAAACCATAAAACATACAACTTTTCTAAGTTTAAAAATCTTGAAATAAATATAACGAATATGACGTTAGAGCAACATTGGCTAAGACAGCAATTTACAAAGACAGATGAAAAGAAAAAAGAAGAAAAACGGATGGTAACCCTAAACAATCATCATTTCCTATTCCATAATATATTTTAAAATCTCATCAACAAATTAAAAAAAATCTACATTTGTATCCCATGTTCCAGCAAAACTATTATTCCGACTGAAACATGGAGGTTATATATCATGCATCAAATGAAAAAAAAAAGTGCTATTATAAACATAATATCAGCATAACGTGTTATAATTATTAAGCAGTGGAATTCTTTATGGGCAGTTCATATTGGAACTTACGCAAGCTCAGAAATGTCTAGCTAACAATACATAATTCTGGGACCAAGATTAGAGAAAGTGAACCTAAACAATCTTGATTGGGTAAGGTAAATAAAACAGAAATTCAATATTGCCTCAGTTAAAGGCATGAAGAAGTACCAGTTCGCATTTAGGTAATTAATATTTTAGTAATTCGTAAAATTTATCATAAGTTTCTAAGGAAACATTCAGCTTGCTTATTTGAAACTATAAGATACGATTCCTTCATAAAACATGCATAAAAAAACTGATTTAAAATATAACAATACTAAGAAATAACGTTAATGAACTTGCATATCCTTGTTTTCTGTTGGAGGTGTCAGGTGTGGGCAATATTGACGTTATGCTCAAAGTTTTCTTCATGTCACATTGGAGACAATAAAGTTAACATTTTTGTTATTAACATTGTTCTTTTTCTATCTTTAGTGTTCTTCTACTTGGCCAATATATATTGACATCATGCTCAAAGTTTTCTTCATTTCACATTGGAGACAATAAAGTTAAACATTTTTGTTATGAGTAAGAATCAAAAGATTATATTATTTCATCACATAGCAAAATCCCATATACAATAGAACAAAGAATCAATACAATAACATTTCATCATTCAAGCAAATCCAAACTCTCAAGCTTCTTAATGCCTTAATACAGCAAACAAGGACACGAGCAAAGAAGTTCCAATCAAAGCACCAGAGACCGGCAAAGAGAAACCCGCCCCAGCATCAGGCGACGGAGCTGGTGCAAGACTAGGCTCCTGAGCCGAAACAGTAACAACAACGAGAAAGACGAAAGTCAAGAGCGCCTTGATGATGCTACCAGAAGCCATTTTGATAAAGAAATGAGGAAATTTATATACGACACAGGAAATTGAATGGAGAAAAGAGAGATTTATTCACAAAAGATTGCTCAGATGGTAAGCAACCCCCACTTCCAACCGAGAGGTTGTGAGTTCGAGTCTTCCCAAGAGCAAGGTGAGAAGTTCTTGGAGGGAAGGATGTCGGGGGTCTATTTGGAAACAGCCTCTCTACCCCAGGGTAGAGGTAAGGTCTGCGTACATATTACCCTCCCCAGACCCCTCTATGTGAGATTATACTGGGTTGTTGTTGTTGTTGATGGTGGAAATGGAGTATATTTATAGTAGTAAGGCAACAAAAATGACAGCTAGTAGAGAGATGGATTTGTTGAAAAAACAGCTCAGATATTGGATCCGGATATTGATCCTCTTGTTTCTTGTTAGTGTTTTCTTTTCTTCCATGTCAAATTGAGTAGAATCAAGTTAGGGCTAAGAAGTTGAAAAGCCATGTGTTTATTGCAGTTGCAGAAAAAGCGAGACTAATAGGGCGCCTCTGTTTCGCTTGTAGCAGTTAGTTACTTATTAAATTCATATTTTATTTAATTATATTTAATATAAAGCAGCGTTTTTAAGTTTTGGACTTCAATATTTCAGCTTCCGCTTTATCAAATATATGATAAAATAAATTACAATATGATTTCTCACAGGCCCACTCATAAACTGTCAACTATTAATGATGGTGGTTTGCTAATCTCCAAGTTTATATCCTCCTTGTTTCGACAGTTCAATGGGTTAGTTTGTTGTTCTTGCTCTTAATTTATAAATTATTTTACGGGTTTTTTATTTGAAAAAAGATGAACAATTGTTTGGATTTAAGACATCAGGAAAAGCAATGAATGGTGTGGAATTGCCTCAAGGGTTGATTGTATTGTGAAAGAGTAATTGAGAAATTAGAAGTTTGATCTGCAAATAATGGGGGACGCGTCCCTAATCGGTGATGAACTACTAAATACTCTAGAATTGGCTTTGCACTGTGTTGATCCTTCACCATCAGCTCGTCTAGAAGAAAATCAAGTTGTCCAGCAACAACAACAACAACAAGAACCCAGTATAATCCCACTTAGTAGGGTCTAGGGAGGGTAGTGTATATGCAGACCTCACCCCTACCCTTGGGTAGAGAGGCTGTTTCCAAATAGACCCCCGGCATCCTTCCCTCCAAGAACTTCACACCTTGCTCGTGGGGAGACTCGAACTCACAACCTCTCGATTGAAAGTGAAGGTTGCTTACCATCAGAGCAACCCCTCTTTTAGGTGAAACAGCTACCAATTCAGGTGATATGGTGCTGCAGCACCAGCTTCAAGTGATGATGGCGTAACAATATTCAGCGACATACGACCATGATGTAGCAACTGCGTGTGGGGATACTATTTTATACAACCATGACATACAAAAAATTAAATCTGAACATACATATTAAATCAGAAATATTCATATAATTAATGTAATTTGAAGCTGCCTCATCCCTCATATGTGCATGTTGAATTTGGATCACTCAAATTTTCTTTTGTAGCTATTGAGACAGAATATGATTTCATTAGTTACACGACTTATTTTGTTTCTTGAAAACAAATTTCTCGGGTTAATGATTTGAATTTCCATACTTTTTATTTTCATGATAAGTTAGCAATTACTATCTTTGTGTCTCATTCGCTTAACCTTTTTCATTTGGTCTTTTCCGTAGTATACATTTTTCCTTTACTATTTTTATAAGACTATTGTTGTGCTTTTTATGTATTTCACGAGACTCATCTTATGGTTTTGAACAAGAGAAACATCTGTCATAAATGGTTTCCTCATCCGAACTACGAAAGATTGAGTTTCAAAATCACCCAAACCCCTCTAGTAGAACAACTACCCGTAAGTAAATCAACAACAACAACAATCTAGTATAATCCCACTTAGTGGGGTCTGGGGAGGATAGTGTGTATGCAGACCTTACCCCTACCCTTGGGTAGAGAGGCTGTTTCTAAACAGACCCCCAGCATCATTCCCTCCAAAAACTTCACACCTTGCTCTTGGGGAGACTCGAACTCACAACTTCTCGGTTGGAAGTGGGGATTGCTTACCATCAGAGCAACCCCTGATGTCTTGACCGTAAGTCAATCAGTTGGAAGATATAGAATTATTCTTGATCTCTATCTTGGAAAAACTGATGACTCACCTTGTCCAAAAGGTAAATATCACATGATCTAATATAAGAGCTGCTTGTTTCGTAGGTGAGCAAACAGATTCGAAAGCTGCCTATACAAATGAGCAGGAGTAATTGCAGCTCATTGTCTTATAAAGGTAAATAACATGATGAACTGGTTGAAAAGGTGAAAATAGGTGGTCCTTTTAGGCTGTAGCATTCCTGTTTCCCCTCACTCTCAGACTGGATAGCTGAAAAAATAATTTGAGCACATCAAAACAGCAATTTAGACTCTGCATTTATTGTTGAAACTGGACTATTTAGGCTCTTTTCTTGGAGACTCTTGACTACCTTGACAACTTGTGAAACAGATACGTATCACTGAGCAAGGAGATGCTAAAATGAGATAAAATAGTAAAGGTTAACCAAATAACAATAAACGCAGTTTAATAGTCAAACTTTACTACCAGAAATAAACATGAAATGCTTGAAATATGTCGCCCATAAGTATCAAAATTTTAAACCAACTAAAACATAAAAGTGAAACAACATAAATAACTTCAAACGATTAAAATACATTGTTCATAACTAATAAAACTACTAAAAATACTAATGAGATAGTTCTTGCTTTCTCTAAGTGCTACATTTGCAAACACCTTGTGCTGTTTTCTTCTCCTTAAATAGTCTTTTGATTTTATTTCCTGACAATTGTTTATTCGGATCTTCTTCAACCGTTGTTGCGACATTAGGTAAACTTAGCTTGGGAGGTGTATTTGCAATATCGATTAACTCATTCTATTCAGTAGAATCCTACATATATATAAAAATCAAAATTGTTAAAGGAAGTAGGAAAATGACAGTTTGTATATCTTTATCAATTTATAAGGGAAATGTTATTTTATACATGACTAAATAATGTAAAAAATAATAATAATGGGTTTGCAACTTCCTATAGAATAGAAAAAGTGAAGATTCACAACTTTTAAAGTTATTAAAAAATCTCCAGATGTGTAAATTTATTCGGAAACATATCATTCTAGATGTATAAGTATGTGTCATGTTAAGGAACAATTAAAAGTGAGCGATGTATTTACCTCGCATTCCTTTTCTCCATCAAAGACTTGGCTATTATTGAAGTCAGGGTCCTATCACAAAATAATAAATAAATGAGTTTGAAATTATGATTCAAATTATGTAATTTATAAGAAACTAGCAAATTACATATGTTATGAAATTTTTAACCATATATGACATACAGTTAAGTCATTTGTAGGTGTATCAGGACTATATTTCCTTATCAATTGCTCCGCATCGGTATGCTTCACAACACTATAAATTTTCTTTTGCAGTTGAATGTTCTCACTCTTGACAATAACCTTAAACATGAGTTTTCTATGGAGAACATTGTTCAGCTCTACTGGGTACAGATACGTATCAACACATCCGGTATTCTAGATTGAAAATTTGCGTTAGAATTGCTAAAAAAAGAAATATGAATATAATCAACAAATCCTTCCTTCAATTCGTTTGCGGATTTGCCTATGAGAAACATGGCTTCGTGGTCCAGAGCAATATGGAAACAGATCCAGAATTATCCATTACACTATCCTGAAGCTTGTACCTAATTTCACAGGAAATATTTGAGTTATAAATGTAACCAATTGATTGATTAAGGAAATAGAGTTGCTGTTTTTATTTAATAACTGCTCAGCAATCTTTATTTTTGCATTTAGGGTTTGGGCATTAATAAATATTTTCCAGTTTATCCACTTTTTTTTGGCACTTTTTGCAAGTGACATAACACCATCCTTTTTCAAGTTCTAAATTTTCAATACTTGCGACAATCCATCAGGGACCTTCCTGTTTAATAAAATGATTATAGTTTAAATCGTGACGTATATAAAGAGCGTATATATGGATAAATAAATAATAATATATAATTTGCATATTTTATAATACAAAAATTATGATCGTCAACCAATATGTCATATGAAAGATGATATAAAGTATGACAAGAATTTAAGTTAATTGTAAAGAAGATACAGGGAGAGCTGACAGGTAAGGCTTCGGCACAATTGGTACCTAAGGTTTTGGAATAACATGAATTTAAGTAATTTATACTCCATGACTGTTTTTCAGCCATGGAGTAGTCATAATTGTTCAAATCAAAGTATGTTGTAAATTTATGACAAGAGGGGCATGCTCTGATAGTAAGCAACCCCCACTTTCAACCGAGAGGTTGTGAGTTCGAGTCTCCCCAAGAGCAAAAGGTGGGAAGTTCTTGGAGGGAAGGATGCCGGGTTTCTATTTGGAAACAGCCTCTCTACCCCAGGGTAGGGGTAAGGTCCGCGTACATACTACCCTCTCCAGACCCCACTAAGTGGGATTATACTGGGTTGTACTTTAAAGTATGTTGTAAATTTGAAAGGTTAAAAATGGAGTTGGAAGCGCAGTTAAAGCGAGGGATATTGAGTCAATTCTCAACAGGATCCTTTAGGAAGAGTGCAAAATTCAGTTTCAAGAGGCAGAATTATTCGATCCAAGGAGGAATAATTTGAGATTCAGTTTCAGCAGGCAAGCATTGCTTGATCTGATTCGAATGAGTTCTTCGAATTAAAATGTCAAGATGAGTGTGCTAGACAATCTCGATTCGACGATGCAGCGGTTATTCATGGCGTGTAAAGGGGATGTGTAGGGAGTTCAGGACTTGTTTGATGAAGGCATTGATATGAAAAGCATCGATTTAGATTGTAGGACTGCTGTTCACATTGATGCCTGTGAAGGCCATGCGGAATTTGTCAAGCTTCTGTTGAGTAGGGAAGCTAATAAAGATGGCCGTGACAGGAATTTAAGTATTTGGTATGGCAGGAAGCTATGGCCCTATTCTAGAGCTAAGGATTTTTCATTGGTGTAGGAAATTTGGGATCTCATGCTTTGGTACGGATGGAATCTAACGCTTTGGCACTGTTGGGATGTTAGGTTTTGGAAAAATCGGTAACTTAGGATTTCAGACAGCTGGTTGTAGTAATGTCAATACATAATTCAATAAGATGTGTACCTTTTGAGTAGATTGGTTAAACAGTATCCCATTGTTTTTGAGGATCCCTACAAGCTGCCTATAAGTTCCTCTAAAGCTATTGCAAGTGCTTGTATGTATCTGTGAGGATGAGGCACAGTCAAAAAATAAATAAATAAAAATATAAACAAATGAATGACAACTGTGACGTGTAACGAATAAAAGAGTCTCATACCTTAGGAATTCAGCAAAATAAAAGGAGATTGACACCAAAATCTAACCTAAAGGACCATGAACAAACACAAATAAGACACAGAGAAAGACAGAATTCTGCCTTCATTAGACTATCTCACTGACGGTCATATTGTTATTCTCTTGGCAAGTGTTCTAGCTATAGTAGCAGACATATGTTTGCAAGTGACACTGTTGAGAATGCCTGCACCCTCTTTAAAAGACGAATGACTATTAAACCTAACATATGGCATGTTAAGACATTACTCCTAATTATTAATAAACAGATCTGACATGTGTTCCGTCAAATATTATAACAACTTAAATTATTTCAACTCTACATATTTATGCAAATGGAGTACCAATCATATAAAAAGTCATCGACTTATAATTTCACAAATCACTAACATTTTAATCCCGTAAAATAGGAGAAGCAATGGCTGAACTATCTGAAGAAAGCAAAGAGAAAAGTTGGTCTACTGAAAAAATAAAAGCAAAAAGATAAAAAAAGTTAACTCACTTGCATGGACTAGATTAATTGGGAATTGTTTTAACATCAGCAATTCCCTTCTGTAACTCATCTAAAACAGAGAAACTTTGTTGAGAGATGGTTCGAGAAAGCCTCTCAGAGCAACTATCTCGAACAGAAAGTAATCTATATGTATAAATGAGGATTAGAGTTAGAAAAATACATGAAAATATTGATATGAGTGTAGATACATTTAACTGGGTTTTAAACTCTTCGGATTGAGGAAAAGTATGATTAATCCACAACTTTGATGTATTCCAAGTGTTGCGCACAGATTATGAATCAGCAAACAAAGAATTATGTGTAGCATGTGATGAATAACTATCAAAAAGTAATGTGAAATGTAATAGTTGCATGTTACCATGAAATTTATGGGCTTTTATGAGCTGCATAACAACAATAATAGGTTGGTTGTTAGAACTTAAAATGTGAGGTATAACTTGATCAACAAATTCACCCCAGAATGTAGCAGATAACTTGTTCCTCCTGTCAAATAGAAACATATAATGTATAATATTTAATATATGTATTTATGAAATAATCATTAATCCATGATTGTCTATTTATTCTTACAGTATTTATGAAATATATCATTAATCCATGATTGTCTATTTATTCTTACTCATCATCTTCCAGTTATACTTCCTAGTAATTTCACCTTGTTTTTGCGATTGGACCTCACTAAAATTGACAATCTCTACATTAACATCTAAAGAAATATGAAGATGTTAAAATAAGTACCATCAATCTATTAAAAAAATGTAAAAATAAAGTAAAATAAACACAAATATTACCAAATAATTCACTCTCGTTGACATCAAATTTATTTATCAATTGATGATATGGTCGCAGATTAAAGATATTCATCGGAAAAAGTAGATCAATTGGTTCAGCCACTATTGTGCGTTGAGTAAACATCAGCATCAATCTATGTTTTGTGGTGTTGAACCTCTCCTTGTTTTGGCAGACGATAAAGTTCGCCATAAGATATAATCCAAGCTCATTATTCTTTTTGTTGAAAATATGCAAAACAGACTTGCCAATAGTAGCATGTATATGATTGCCCTACAAAGAAATTACAATACATATAATATGGTAGGTTTATTATATATTTTAAAGATCTAGTTGAGTATCCATGGAATTGTACCAATGAAAGACTTTTCCATGTGCTGGTTTCTGTTTATCTAAGTTTGGGTTTCAGATAGCTGATGCTTCAAGGAGAAAAAGAAAGAGAATTCAGTGGTCTCTGGTTGTCACGACCCGGATTTTTCATCATCGGGAGTCGTGATGGCGACTACTGTCGAAGCTAAGCAAGCCAACTTAAACATACCTTTTCAACTAATTTTAAACAAGATAATAATAAAAACAATAAATTTAAGCAGAAGTCTTAATTTAACATTAAACTAAAGAAATGGGAAAAAATTTAACATCATCCTCTACCCAAGATTTGGTGTCATAGTTCTCACGAACTACTATAAGATACTACAAATACAAGTCTAAAAGAAAATACATAAGAAGTCTGTTTCGATATAATGAAAACAAACGGAACTGAAATGGATGAGATTCAGGGCCCGCAAACGCCAGCGAACTACGTAGGAGTCTCTGGACTGAAGGCACGCTCCCAAGCTACTCCTGCGGTCCGTAAGCTGTCTCCTGACCTGTGCACAAAAGGCACAGAAGTGTAGCATCAGCATAACCGACCCCATGTGCTGGTAAGTTCGTGGCCTAACCACGGCGAGGTAGTGACGAGGCTAGACTGGGCCTACCACAATTAACCTGTGCATATATATGTGCAATAACGGAAAGATAAACGAAATTTTGAACAAATAATAGGGAGGGACATGCTGACGGGTGTAACAATTCATATATATGACCAACGAACAAAGAATGGAAACTGAATAATTATCATCAATAAAAGTGAACCAGTAAATCAACAACTGCACGACACCAACCCTCGTGCTTTTACTCTCAATTCTCGTCAAACCTGTCAAATATAGTGCACGGCATCACCCTTCATGCTTTTCCTGACATAACTCTCATATCAAGGCACGGAATGGCCCTTCATGCTCAAATAATCAAGAAACATGGCACGGAAAGAACCTTTGTGCATAATTATCAAAGCATGGCACGGAAAGACCCTTCATGCATGATTATCAAAGCATGGCACATAATCACTCTTCCTCACCCATCCATCGATCACAACCAATCGGGAAAAGGAATATACAACAAGGTTAAACATCCCGACAAGGGAGAACAATTCAACAATAAATCTCGGCAAGGGAGAACAATTCAACAATAAATCCCGACAAGGGAAAACGAATCAATAATATGTCCCGGCAAGGGAAAAATACCACACTTCCTTCTTTAACTCATTTGCTTCTTAACTATCACTACATAATTCATTGAACAAGTAATTAACTCATTTGTTTCACCTGTTTCGAATTTAAAAGCAATTACGACTCAAGGTCATGCTAGACTCGGGCGCATAGGTAATCGTCACCATACCTATACACTGACTCCACATAACACATTGCAAATATTGTCCTAATCCTATTCCCTCAAGCCAAAGTTAGAACAAACACTTACCTCGAAAGCTCCAAACTCAACTCACGCCTCTAGGATAGCTTACCCCTCGAATTCGTAACAAAACTGCTTGAATCTAGTCACAAGTTACCCAAATGTATCAACTAATACAAGTTAAATAAATTTGAATGCATAAGAATGAATTTCTCAAAGTTTTGCTCAAAATTTCTCAAAATGCCATCGGGCCCACGTGGTCAAAACACGATGTTCGAACAATAACCGGGTTACCCATTCCCCCACGAGTTCATATCTATGATTTGTTTTGAAATCGGACCTGGTGCATCCTCATCAACCCATCATTTTTCTTCACAAACAACACTGGTGCACCCCAAGGCGATACACTGGGTCTAATGAAACCATTATCAAGTAAGTCTTGAAGCTACTCCTTCAACTATTTCAACTCTAGCGGGGCCATGGGATTTGGCGGAATGGAAATAGGCTGAGTGCCTGGAGCCAAGTCAATACAAAAATCAATATCCTTGTTGGGCGGCATACCCGACAGGTCTGAAGGGAAAACCTCAGGGAACTCCCGAACAATAGGAACATAGTCGATAGATGGAAACTCTGCCCGGGAGTTGCGAACATAAGCAAGATATGCTAGAGACCCCTTCACGACCATACATCGAGCCTTGATATACGATATAACGCTACGGGTGGCATGACTTGGGATCCCTCTCCACTCAAGTCGGGGAAAATCTGGCAAGGCCAAGGTCACGGTCTTGGTGTGACAATCCAGAATAGCATGATATGTGGACAACCAGCCGATCCCCAATATAACATCAAAGTCCACCATATCTAAAAGCAATAAGTCGACTCGAGTCTCAAGACCCTCAAATATCACCACACATGAAAGATGCGCTTGGTCGACTACTATAGAATTACCATTCGGTGTGGACACATTTACAGGAATACCCAAAGCCTCACTAGGCATGATCAAATAGGGAGCAAAATAGGATGACCCATCTGATGACTCGGCCTCAGGCCTGGCCAGTAAAGCATAACAACGGGGATGGCCCCACCTCCCTGAACGATGTCTCTGGGGAGATCCGCTGTTGGTTGACCCCTGCCTCTGGCGGTCCGAGCTCCACCTCTACGGTCTCTCCCTCCACCTGTATGATCCCTTCCCCTGCCTCTAGCTGGCTGGGCAGCCTGTGGATCACTTGCTGCCTGAATTGTAGGGTGAGGACCCTGCTGCTAAAACTAGTCGAGGCTCGAGGGAAAAACCTGAAAATGTGCCTCGGGTCAGCACAACTATGACATGCCCTCAGCTGCTGAGACTGTTGGCCTTGTCAACTTGTATCTCCTCCCCTGAAGCTCTGTAGTGGCGGTGCACTGATGGGGGATAGTGGTGCGCTGAAAGTCTGCTGATCCGAATAATACTACTGAGGACTACCACCGCCTGGAGTGCCATGAGAAACCTGAAGTGCCGACTGGAAGGGCCTCTGAGAGTGGCCTCTGTCATATGCATCCCTACCTCCAGATGAGGTACTACTGAACCTACCAGAATGGCGAGGCCTTTTGTCTGACCCCTGACTACCTCCTCGAACTAGTGCCATCTCTACCCGGCAGGACGCATTGGCCGCCTCCTGAAAGGATATATCACTACTAACTCCCATGGCCATATGAAGACGGATCTGATGAATCAATCCATCAATAAATCACTGGACCCGCTCTCGCTCTGTAGGGAGTATCACAACTGATGGCGTGCCAAATCAATAAATCTAGTCTCATACTGTGTAACTTTCATGGAGCCCTGATGGAGGTTCTCAAACTATCTACAAAGTGCCTCCCACTGAGTGACGGGGAGAAACTTCTCCAAGAATAACTCCACAAACTGATCTCATGTCAAAGCTGGAGACCGTGAAGGTCTGGATAGGCAATAATCTCTCCACCATGTCTTGGCGCACCCTGCAAGCCTCAGGGTGCAAAAATCAACCCCATTGGTCTCCACTATATCCATAATCCCGAGGATCTCATGACAACTGAATAGAAAATTCTGGGGATCCTTCGATGAAGTACCGCTTAAAGTGGTAGTGAAAAGCTTGGAGAATAGATCAAGTGTCCATAAAGCATCCAAAGACATGTCTGTCCCATCACCGGCCTATGCTGTAATACCTGTCTTAGCTACCACTGCAGGCTAAACCACTGGAACCTGAGTTCGGGGAACAATCTGCTCCAGAGTACGCGTAGCAGGAGTCTGAACCCCTCCTCCAGCCTGAGAGGTGGATGGTGCTACCGGAAGTAAGCTCGCCCTAGTGAAACTGTCCATAAAACCTGCTATACAGACGAGAGCATCCTGGAGATCCGGGAAAAACAAAACCCCTCCTGGGACCTCAGCTAGGCCAACTGGAGCTTCTGGGGCTGGAACCTCCTCATCAAAGTCAATATGAGGCTCCACCTCTGGGAGTGCTTCCTGGGGCTGAGCTCTGCACCTACCACGGCCTCTGGCATAGCCACGGCCCCTGCCTATCGCGGGAGCTGCTTCTGGGAGCTCGAGTTGTTAAGCGGTGGAAGAGGACGCACGTGTGCTCTCCATTTGCAAAAGAACAGAGTAGAACGACAATCAATATTTGAGGAACAAAATCGCATGACAAGAATGAACAAAGGGAAATTTTTCTAACTCTGTAGCCTTTGGTAATATAGACGTCTCCGCACCGATCCCTCAGACTTTACCGAGCTTGCCCGTGAGTTGTGAGACTCAAGTAACCTAGTGCTCTGATACCAACTTGTCACGACCTGGATTTCCCACCATCGGGAGTCGTGATGGCGCCTACTGTCGGAGCTAGGCAAGCCAACTTAAACATACCTTTTCAACTAATTCTCAATAAGATAATAATAAAAACCATAAATTTATGCGGAATTCTTAATTTAACATTAAATGAAAGAAACCGCAGAAAAAATTTAACATAATCCTCTACCCAAGATTTGGTGTCAGAGTTCTCACAGACTACTATAAGATACTACAAATGCAAGTCTGAAAGAAAATACATAAGAAGTTTGTTTTGATATAATGAAACAAACATAACTGAAATGGATGAGGCTCAGGGCCCGCGAACGCCAGAGAATACCTTGGAGTCTCTGGACAGAAGGCACGCTCGCAAGCTGTTGCTGCGGTCCATAAGGTGTCTCCTGACCTGTGCACAAAGGTCACAGATGTGTAGCATCAGTACAACCGACCCCATGAGCTGGTAAATGTCTAGCCTAACCCTAGCAAGGTAGTGACAAGGCTAGAACAGGCCTACCACAATTAACCTATACAAATATATGTGTAATAACAGAAAGATATATGAAATTTTGAACAGATAATAGGGAGGGGAAATGCTGTGGGGTGTAACAATTCATATATATGACCAACGAACAAAGAATGGAAACTGAATAATCATCATCAATAAAAGTGAACCAGTAAATCAACAATTGCACGACACCAACCCTCGGTCTTTTACGTTCAATTCTCACCAAAACTGCCAAATATAGTGCACGAAATCACCCTTCGTGATATTCCTCACATAACTCTTAGATCAAGGCACGCAATGACCCTTCGTGCTCAAATAATCAAAAACACGGCATGGAAAGACCCTTCGTGCATAATTATCAAAGTATGGCATGGAAAGACCCTTCGTGCATGATTATAAAATAATGGCATGGAAATACCCTTCGTGCATAATCACTCTTTCTCAGTCATTCATCAATCACAACCAATCGGGGAAAGGAAATACAACAAGGTTAAACATCCCGGCAAGGGAGAACAATTCAACAATAAGTCCCGGCAAGGAAAAAACGAATCAACAACGAGTCCCGGCAAGGGAAAAATACCACACTTCATTATTTAACTCATTTTCTTCTCAACTATCACTTCATAATTCATTTAGCAAGTAACTAACTCAATTGTTTAACCTTTTTCAAATTTAAAAGCAATTACGTCTCACGGTCATGGTCACCATACCTATATATCGTCTCCACATAGCATATAGCAAATATTTTTCTAATCCTATTCCCTAAAGCCAAAGTTAGAACAAACACTTAACTCGAAAGCACCAAACTCAACTTACGCCTCTAGGATAGCTTTACCACTCATATTTGCAACAAAAATGCTCGAATCTAATCACAAGTTACCCAAATTTGTCAACAAATGCAAGTTTGATGAATTTGAATGTGGTCAAAACCCGAGGTTTGAACCAAAACCGGGTTACCCATTCCCCCACGAGTTCATAACTACGATTTGTTTTGATATCGGACATCAAATTGAGGTCCAAATACCCAATTTATAGAAAACCTAGGTTCTACCCCAGATACCCATTTTTACCCATTGAATTCTTTGATTTTAAATTGAAATCATGATAAAAGATTTTAAATATTGAAGAAATTGAGTAAAAGTTGACTTACAATTGATTTGGGAAAGAAGGAGTTGGGAGAAAATCGCCAATGGAAGTTTGGGTTTTGAAATAGGAAGAATGAGGTTCAAAATCGTCTACGTATAGAATGCAAAATTACAGATCTCGCATTTGCGAGACAGTGTTCGCAATTACGAATTATGAAGAAGAAAGGGCGAATGTCGCAATTCCGAAGAAATGTTCGCAATTGCAAACAAGGCCAAATTTGGGCGGAACACGCATTTGCGAGGGAAAGTTCGCATTTGCGAACTCATGGCATATGCTGGGCAATCACATTTGCGAAGAAGTCTTTACATTTGTGAAGACTGGGCTAATAGAAAGGGGATCGCATTTGCAGGGTCTTTCTTCGCATTTGCGAAGTGAACAGGCCTGGATTGGATCTCACAATTGCGAGGCTGGCTTCGCAAATGCTAAGCCTACGGTCAGGCATACCAGTTGTTCAAACATGCAACAAAATGAACCCAACACATATCCAAAACTCACCCGAGCCTTCGGAGCTCCAATCCAAATATGCACACAACCTTAAAAACATCTTACAGTGCTACTCGTATGATCAAATCGCCAAAATAACTTCATTTGCATAGGATCAAAGATCAAAACATATAATTTCTCCCAATTTTTGATAAAACTCTTATTTCTCGTTCTAAAGGCTGAAACACGTCAAATGAAGTCCGTCTTCAGCCAAACTATACAGATAGCGCTTAACGCTCATTTAAAATATGTACCGGGCATCAGAACAAATATACGAGCCCGATACCAGCACTTTCTAACTCATTTCCATTTCAATTTTTCATATCATTTTCAGTTAAACAATTTCTTTCAAAAATTTTGTACTCGAGCTTGGGACCTCGGATTTTGGTTCTGGAAATATGCTCGGGTACTATATTTTCCTACGGACCTTCCGGGACAGTCATATCATGGGTCCGGGTCCGTTTACCCTAAATGTTGACCAACGCCAACTATATCAATATTATTATTAAAATTCATAGTTTTTAACACAAAATTCATATATTTCCAGTTACGGCTTCACGCACGGACTGTGCACACAAATCGAGGCAACCAAATAAGAGGTTTTCAAGACCTCAAAAGAACAAAGAAAGGGAGAATTACGGTGATGACCCTTTGGGTCGTCACACTAGTGATTATTTTCTTAAGAGGTTCTTCATTGGTAATATTGTCTGGTTCGATATGTTAGTATGATAAAATATGACCTATCTTATATGATAGGAGATTTTTAAAGCGACTTCCCTATAAGTTTCTGAAAGTGAATTTGATAGAGTTTGTTATTGATTAGAAGAGAAAAGGCGAGGAAAATTTCTGGACCTTACACTTGAGAAAGCAAGAGCTGCTTGGTGAAACTTAGAATTTACAGAAGCTTCGTGGCCTCTATTTTGTGCATAATAGAGCATAATGTTTCTTCATGCGCACAAACAAATCTACAGATATTGACATTTAAATTTCGAAGAGTACAAAAGGATAACAATCTGGAAGAGCTAAACAAATATATGTGTTTTGACATTTAATTTTCGAACATCACAAAGAAATTAGCTAGGCAATAACATAATAAAAATACATGTTCATCTAGTAGAACCAATTTAGTGGAGAATATAGAGCTAGGATTAAAACGATCCGGCTTTTCCCAAGAAAATTCAGAAATAATAGTCCAACTTCAACATAAAAAACTCCTGATAAAATAGATACTGCACAATAAGTTTACAGCACAATGCCTTAGCTTCTGAAGTGATTTATCCTTTCTAAATTCTAACCAATATTATTAGCCATAAAACTGATACACAAACTTTCCCGCATAATTTTTCTTGGGTCCAAAGGGATTTATAGCGGTAAAGGATTCATAACTGACACTCTGCCTATGAATCCTCTAACTATAGGCCGGTCAATTGTGCCATTGCATCACCCAAAACCTACAGTCTTCAGCATTAACATCCAGTTAAGGATTCAGCTCTGTCGGGGACTAAGGTTCACTTGACAGAAGATGCCATCAAAAATCTAGATATCACAGAACCCAGCAAAGTTAAAATTGAGAAACTCGACCCAGCGTGCAGCTAGTCAACAACGACTTCACGAAGAAGGCCTACATCGGGCACGGCCTTTCGGACACAAGTAAGTATCATGAATTTTATCAAAACGTGTAGATATGTTCGATTTTTCCCATTAGATATGCCAGGGATACCACGGTACATCGCTACCCACAAATTGAACGTTGGTCCACTACACCCGTCCGTGTGGCAAATAAGGAGAAAATTCAATGCCACCATCAACGAAGCTGTGAGTGAAGAAGTAGACAAACTATTAGCAAACGGTTCCATCAGGAAATCTAAGTACAATGAGTGGCTCGCAAAGGTTTTATGGTCAAGAAGAAAAATGGGAAGTGGCGAATGTGCGTGGATTTCACCGACCTAAACAAAGCATGCTCGAAAGATTCGTTCCAACTTCCCATATCGACCAGCTGATAGATGTGACGGTCGGACACTAACTATTAAGCTTCCTAGACTCATATTCCGGCTATAATCAAATGATGATGGCCGAAGAAGATTAGGTGAAGACGACCTTCATCACACACTGGGGGACGTACTGCTACAAGGTGATGCCCTTCAGACTCAAAAACACCAGAGCCACGTACCAAAGGTTGGTGACCGAGATGTTCAAGGAGCAACTTAGCAAAACCACGAAAGTCTACATCGACGACATGCTAGTAAAGTCGTCCAGAAAGGAAGATCACCTCGACCATCCGAAGGAGGCCTTCGAAATATTGAGAAGACACGGGATAAAACTAAACCCCTAGAAATGCGCCTTTGCGGTGGCCTCGGGAAAGTTCTTGGGATTTCTCGTATCGCAGAGGGGTATCTAAATAAATCATCAGATCAAAGCAATAGATACGATCCCGGATATGCTAAGTAGCAAAAGTAGGTATAGAAACTAATGGGTCAAATAGTCGCCCTCTCCAGATTCATCTCATGATCATCCGACAGGTGCCATATGTTATTTAGTGTGTTGAAGAAAGACCAGGGGCTACAATGGAACAAGGAATGCGTCGAGGCCCTAAAGAATCTGAAGGCGTACCAATCCTCGCCGCCCCTGTTAGTAAAAGCAACTCCAGGAGAACCACTTCTGGTGTATCTAGTCGTGTCTGAGGTCGCGTCAGTGTTGTCCTGGTGCGTGAAAACAAAGCTACACAATCCCCCATCTATTACCTTAGCAAAACACTAGTGGACACCGAAACTTGGTACCCTCACCTCCAGAGAGTGGCACTAGCGCTGGTAGTAGCTTCACGAAAGCTACGAAATTATTTTTAACGATATCGTGTACCTTTTGAGAAACGCCACCAAGTCTCAAGTCCTAGCAGACTTCATAGCCAACTTCAGCGTGGAGATCCCGCCGAAGGCAGAGTTCGAGGCCCGACACACCTCCCCCAGCAACGACCTATGAGTCCTCCACACTGATGGCACTGCCAATGCATCAGGATCGGGAGTAGGACTTGTCCTCGAGGTCCCTACAGGGAAAAATAATTCGTCAGTCCATAAGACGTCCAGAAATGACTAACAACGAGGCCTAGTATGAGGCCGTTATCGCAAGTATGAAACTAGCCATCAAGTTTGGGGCTCGATAAATCCTCTTCCATTGCGATTCTCAACTCGAGTACAACCAGATCACTGGGACTTACCATATCCGTGAACAAAGGCTACAAAAATACCAGACAGAAATCCGCAGGCTAATGGCTGAGTTCGATGAGTGCTGCTTCGAACAATTTTCGAGAGCATGGAACATCGAAGCAGATGGCCTGGTAAAATTGGCCGCGGCCACCAAAAACATCAGCAAGGAAAGTATGGTCACCCTCCTCCATTCAGCCATCAACCACACCGAGTTATTTTCATTAAACCTTACCTAGGACTGGCGCAACTAGTTCATGTCCTATCTACGGGACGGAATGCTGCCGCTTGATAAGAAAGAGGCAAAGAAACTCTGCGTGCAAGCCGCATGGTACTGCCTGATCAACGACGACCTCTACAAGAGAACGTTTGGCGGACCCTTGTCGAAGTGCCTACGCCCGCACCAAACAAGGCCAGTACTCGAAGAGGTACACGAGGGTCACTATGGCCCCCATACAGGTAACCGCGCCCTCGTACATTGTATCATCCGCGCCGGCTACAAGTGGCCCACCATGAAGAAAGAAGCAGCAGAATACGTCCGCCGATGCGAACAATGCCAAAAATATGCCCAGTGATCCACCAGCCAAGGAAACCCATACACTCAGTCACCTTTCCCTGACTCTTCATTAAATACGGAATGGACATAGTCGGCCCCCTACCTGCAGGATCGGGAAAGGTACGATTTTTTCTTGTTGTGACTGACTATTTTCAAAGTGGTGGAAGCACGTGCATATGCACAGATACACGAACATGAGGTCATCGCCTTCTTATGGAAGAACATCATATGCTGCTTCGCCATCCCCAAAGAAATCAGTTGCGATGACGGACGGCAGTTCATCGGTAAAAAAATGACCAAATTCTTCGAGAAATGGCGCATCAAGAGAATCCTCTCCACGTGATTCCACCCTGCCGCCAACGGTCAAGCAGAATTCTCCAACAAAACCTTACTGAACATACTGAAGAAAAATCTTGAAGACGCCAAAGGGTTGTGGCCTGAACTATTACTCAAGCTGTTATGTGCACACAGGACTACACCAAAGTCCAGCACAGGGGAAGCTCCATACTCGCTGGTTTACTGAACCGACGCGGTCATACCCATCGAAGTAGGCGAACCAAGCCTGAGCTATTCGCACACCAGCGGAATGGAAAATGATGCGAATAGGCTCCAAGACCTTGATGAAGAGGAGGAAAGAAGAGAAATGGCCCACATAAGAATGGTGGCCCAAAAATAGCAAGTCGAAAGGTACTATAACAAAAGAGCAAAAATAAGGCCGCTCAAAGTAGGAGACTACGCCCTCAAAGCCAAGACATTAGCCTCCAAAGACCCAATTGAAGGAAAATTGAGCACAAGCTGGGACGGACCCTACAAAATCACAGCAATAGCAAACAAAGAGGCATCTCAGTTGGAAACAATGGAAGGAAAAACACTCTAGAACAACTGGAACGTCGCCCACCTCAAATATTTCCATTTCTAAAAGGCGTCCCCCAAGTCGCACTCTTTTTCCCTCACCCGAGTTTTGTCCCAATTGGGTTTTCTCAGAGAATTTTTTAAAGAGGCAACGAAGGGAACACCTAGAGATATTTGCGGAATAAGTGTATCACGTCAGCCTCTCCATACGCCCTCCAGCCCGACCTGATATAGGGACTAGACCAACAACATCTCCAATATGTATAGTAAAAGGCTACGGCCAACTCTAATGTGTAAAGTAAAAGGCTACGGCCATCTCTAATGTGTAAAAAGGCTACGACCATCTCCAATGTGTAAAAGGCTACAACCATGTCCAATGAATGAAAAGGCTACGACCATCTCCAGTAAACGAAAGGCTCGACGACAGTCGAAGTCAATTTCATGGCCAAGGGCATTCGATTTAACATGGCTAAGGCCATCACCGCTAATAGTTGACCCAATGTCGACTACGGTAGAACGAGAAACTCGATGACGGTCGAAGTCCATTTCATGGCCAAGGCCATTCTATTCAACATGGCTAAGGCCATCGCCGCTAACAGTCGACAAAGGATAAGACTACCCCCAATGAATGAAAATACTACGGCCACCTCCAATGATTGAAAAGGATACGGCCATCTCCACTAAATTAAAGGCTCGAGGACAGTTGTCAATTTCATGGCCAAGGTTATTCGATTCGACATGGCTAAGGCCATTGCCGCTAACAGTTAACCCAATATCGACTACGGCAGAACGAAAGGCTCGATAACAGTCGAAGTCAATTTCATGGCCAACATCTTCATAACAAAGGCCATTCTATTCGACATGTCTAAGGCCATCAATATCACTTTTTTCTTTTAAATAAAACATTATATTCATTAATATCATAAGATGTACAAGATAATTTAGTAGGAGCTTTGACTTGCTCCAACTAGTTATATCATTCTAGATTGAGTCCTTTTATGGAATCACTATTATACTCAGTACAGGGATTTCATACAATATAGCTAAGGAAATCTATCTATTTAACTCAAGCCATTCCTCCATCGATTGCATTTTCTACCTCTGGTATGAATAAGAAGGGCAATCTCTCTACAGACATGAGTTTCTTCATACTTATTCAATTCAAATGTGATTCTATTCCTTTCCCTCCATATAAGTGCAATTCTGTTGATGAACACACAAGTTGTTATAGCATTTAGGGCCACTCTACTTTAAGCCTTAGTACATATCCATTGCAATTCGGTTTCCCAGGTATCTACTGCTCTATGATGTCCCAGCCAGAGGCAAAGTCTAGTCCATAACCTCCTTGTGATTGAGCATTCAAAGAAGAGGTGATCGAAGGTTTCTGCATGTTGATGGCAGAATGTACAATTGGTAGGGACTTGGATGCCTATCTTCATCAATCTGTCTACAGTAGGAAGCCTTTTCTGTGCAGCTAGCCATACAATGAATCTGTATCTTGGTTGAGCATTGGTAAAAAGCAGCAGGTTTCTCCATGGAACTTTGTTGAATTTTGGCAGCAGCGTGTGGTATAGTTTCTGAACTTGGAAATGTCCCATCAATATCACTTTGGATAAGACCAGTGATCCCACATGGCTAAGGCCATCTCCGTTAACAGTCGACCCAACATTGACTATGGAAAAACAGAAGACATGACAACAGTTGAGTCAAGCTCAAACTACGAGTTGCAAACATGTCAAAGCTCATCCTCCTTAGATCTACGCTCAGCGGTTAAGGCCGTAACCCGAGCCCAAAGTTCAACAACCTCTTCTGTTACGGCACGACCAAGATCCAACTCATCATCCTTTGATTGAAGGAGCGCCTCCAATTTAGTGTTCCGGGCGACCGCGGCCACGAGCTGCTCGTCCGCCCTCTCCAACGCGGCCAACCGCTTCTTCAGTTGCTCCTCCGTCTGGGTAAGGCCCTTGTGGAACAGCCTAAACTCAGGGTCTTGCTTGTATACGTCGGCCAACATTTGATGCGCATCACAGACACGCTTCTACCTCTGCAACAATTTTATGGGCATCCTCCCTCTTCGCCAGGCATCACCCCTTCTCCACCTCCAAAACAAGAACCTGAAAAATATCAAAGGATGAATTAGTACACAGGCGGACCATCCCTACAACACCAATAGGAAGGAGGGCCAAAGTTGCCTGCAAGGCCGCGCCCGCTACCCTTCGAGACAGGCCCTTGTCACTGACCTCCGCCAATGCCTCATCCTTGGAACCCACACAAAGAAGGGTCATGTCCGCGACCTCCTCACAGTTCTCCAAGAGGTTATAGCCTCTAGTGATCACAATGCGATGCGTAGACCTACCGGCCGTCATCTCAACATGAACCAGAGAGCCCCTTCCTCCGTCCATCCTCTGCAAAAGCGCACTTGTCCCCGCTGCTGCGGCCGACTAGCCGTCCGCTCTAGTAAAAGAAAGACCGTCCTCGGTATAAGCCCTCCCCCAAGGAGCAGCCCTCTACGAGCGGATTGCGTCGGCCATAAAAGATAGCCCCGACTGCGATGAGGAAATTGCACCCTCCCCCTTTGACAGCTACTCCTTTGTCGGTGATCAGCTGGTGCCTCCTACTTTTGAGGGACTACTCATCTTCGGGATCCATCTCCATCGGCAGCGAAGGAAACTCCAAAGGAAGCGCTTCATTACCGGATGCGACTTCAGCCCCCCTCGCGGGTATGGCCTCAGGAACAACCAGAACCTCCTCTTCCGCTGTTATCTCGGCTGCCGCATCAGATACAACCCCTGGCACAACTTCCTGCTAAGGGTCCAAGAGGGCGCTACTTTCGGGCAAACCCTCCGCAGGCACGTCGTCCTCCTTAGAGCCCGGCTCTGCCCTAGGCTGGCTGGCATCAGTTATCCTCCTGTTGGCCCTCCTGGAGATGCCCCGTCCTGTCAAGGAAAAGGTACATCAAACAAAAGGACTCCCAAATAAGGACAAGGAAAAAGAAAAGAATAAGGAAAGACCATTACCAGTCGGGTCGTACACGCTAGAGAATTGAGCCCATGTATGGCACTCCTCCACATGCAGAATCATTCTATCCACCCATGAGCTAATGTCGTCCGCACAGGAAAGAGACGAGGAATCCGTAGGCGTACGAGCCGCCATTTCAAACAACAGATAAAAGAACCTCAAGGAGTTAAGTCGTCATTAAGAAAAGCGCTGAATAAGACAAAAAGGAATACTTACACTCCTGGTTCCACACCTCCAGAAACCCATCGAGATTAGCCACCAAATTCTCCATCCGGACATAGAAAATCTTCTTCCCATAGCCATAGTTGGCTTTGTCATCAGACTGCACCACAAAGATTTTCTTGCCGCGATGCGTCAGGTGTAACATCGAACCCCGCAGGTGTCTAGCATTGAACATATGCAGAAGGTGGTATATCGTGACCACACACCCGACTTTCTCCGTATGGGTGGTAAGTATATTGCACACTTTAAGCGTGTAAGGAGTGAGTTGAGCCGAGCACGCCTTGAAGAAACGGAAAAGTTCCTCCGCTAGAGGTTTGAGCAGGAAACTGTAGTCGCTCCAGAATGCATAGTCGTAGAACGTGCAAAACCTTGGCATGTGCACGTTGGCATAATTTTCTCTGGAAGGCACTATATCAACGTGGTCTGCAAACCCATATGCCATCCTAAGAGCATCCAAGTGGGAAAGCGTCAATTCACTACGTTCCCATGGCGGAGGTGAACTTTTATGACTGAAGTCATTTCTTTTGCTCATGTTCTTAGGAAGAACATTCGCCACTGACAGAGGAACAAGAACCTCTTCGACCACCTCCGCCTCACCGTGAGGGAGGTGAAACCCTCTAAAAGGAATTATTTCTGGACTTCTTGATACCTTGAGATCGTTTCACCATGATTAAAGCTTACCAAAAAAGAGTATTTCAAGTAGATGCAAAGCTCGACCCGTAGAAACAACAGTTCTTAAGAAAAGCATTGATTGCCGGAAAAGAGAATGAGAAAAAGAGGGAAATGTCATTCAAAGATTCAAACGATGAACCATTTTGAATCGCTCTATTGTTTATAGGAGTGAGGTACACAGAAATCGAAGCGGCATCATTCAAAAGCTGGCGCGGGAAACCCAAAAGTATATACAAAGACATGAGCATTTTGGTTATTCTGTGGTGTTTTAGGGCTCTAGGATAAGTAGCGGAGCATTGTTGCATGTGTTGCGGACTTGGGTCTGAGCAGGTTGGGCTGGTGGTGGTGATTTGTTGGAATTAACGGCAACAAGAGTGATCGACATACTTGCCAAGTTTTGGACTTGTTCCAACTCTTCTCGAAACCTCAGCAAAGTTTGGTCAAGATGAGCAATAATTTTTTTGGTGATTGAAGCCTCTCCGACTTCCTTTCTAGCATTGGTATCTTCCATTTTGTTCTTGTTCCTGTTTCTGGGAGGACTCGGAGGAGGAGGAGGTGGAGGACCCTTTGATCTTGTGGTGTATGCTGATGGTACCAGAATGCACGAATTAACCTTTGGGGAGGGGAATAAAATAAAATAAAAACAAAAAAGGTAAAAAGTTAGTACAAATTCTGAGAAAGACAATATTGCGGTATTTAAGCACATTGTTGCGAGAATATAAGTCGTTTCCTATTTGGGTGCCTCGTTGTGCCCGAGGTAGGCCTAGTTACTGATAAAATTTGGAGAACTTATAACACCAAGTGCCTAATTTTATCGATAGAAAATAGAACAAGTCAAAACAAACTGAAGTAAAGAGAAAATGTTACTAATGGCCAGTGCCTTATTACATCTAGAAAGCAGTAAAAATCCTAACAACTTGGTCTCATAAGGACCTTCCCCGGATTCGGTATATTTGACTCCCTCGTACAACTGCATCAACTCGCGTAGTCTCAGCAACAAGTAAGCTCGAGCCAAGTGCCCACCTTCATTACCTTCAGCTTCCTGACAGTCGTTGATCCTTTTCAGAAATTTGCCTTCCAACCCCACTAGACCCTACTCCAAGTACACTAAACGGTTGTTTACGCGGATAGCCATGTATTTCCATTCATTGACTAGCTTCTCCTGGGTCTCTAGTATTTTCCGATGCTCACTTTTGCACTCTCGTATCCGTTTGCGTAGCTGATCGTACTTGACTTTTGCCGCAGTCTTCTCATTCGGAACCCTGTGACCATGGACGAAACCTATTTTTCCCAAGACGATGTGGTCATCTTTTAACCATCCTAGATAAAACGGCGCATGCCCTGCCTGAAACCTGTCTGGTTCCATAGATTCCTTCTCTAAAATGTGTTTGGAATGCCACATATGCTGAGCCTGACACCTGTGTGGGCAATCGTCATCTTGGAAGTCAGATCTGTAGTGACTAATCTTTTCTACCCTTGGTATAATCTACTTTCTTCCAGCTTGCCTCATGACTCAGAGATGGACATAAGGGTAAGTTCCTCTTAAGCCGATAAGTACAAGGCATGGCGCATCCCTAGACCGAATGACAAACTCTACAGTTGGAAACCACTCGTACATCCATTGTACCTGTTTTTCTTTCAGATTCTCCAAGTGTTCTACCCATCTGCTGGCGTCTTCTGGGCGGGCGAACATATCCAGCATGAAGTGTATTCGCTTTGGATGATGGAAAGCGATATGGCCATCCCAGTCTCGGCGTATGATTCCTGTTTATAATCTCCCTTATGAAGATGTTCAATGAGCCAGAGTTGTTGTTACAAATTGCACCCTTCGAAGTGTGGTGCCCCTTGTTGACATTTTTCTAAGGCTCTATACAGTTCAGCGAGGATCATGGGTTTTATAATGAATGTCTGCCCGTCTAGTTTTATATGGATTTGGTTACCATGTATACCCTCCATTATGGCTTTGGTTACCATGGCTAGGCTTGTATGGATTCTAGCCTTCTTCATTGGAAAGACTATCATGCCCAGGAAACAGAACATGAATACAAAGGCTCTCTTATTTATGTGCCCCAAAGAGGTGAGGGCGAACTTGTCCATGTCAGTGCGATAGGATTTGCTATGTCCGAACCTTTCATACATGAAGTCGAAAGATATGTAGGAGTCCTTCAGACTAGCCAGATTAGGATTCTTCTTGAGCCCCATTATTTTCAGGAACACTCTACCTTTGCGGTTTTCTGGCATAAGCAGCCCCGGGCTATCCCAAGGAATTTCGGCTAGACCCCCAATTTCTTCCAACAACGGCGTCATTTCAACACCCCCAAAGAGGAAGACAAACCGTTGACTATCCCAAAACAGAGTAGCAGGTTCCACAATCTTGTTATCTAGCCTAAATTCAAAAAGTGAAGGAAGATTCCCTATGTGCTTGCGGACAAGAACCCGATCACTACCATGCAGATCCTCCCACCAGCTTAGTAACTTTGGATGAATGTTTGATACCATACAGAATCTGGGGACCTCGTGCCTCATTTCGTGCAAAATAGAGTGTTAGGCCCTAACCCCAACGGATTTGACTATTTATATCAATAATTAGAAAAATGCTTTTAGTTCTCCAAATTAATGCACATAACGTGAATGTCCGTTTGGGTTTCAGGAAACCCGATGGACTTTGGTTTTGGATATCTTAATGAGTTATTATGCGGACGACATAAATGAATCGGCTAAGTTTGACCATGATGAATGAACAATATAACGGAATAAGGTTTCTACTTTTGAAATGCTAGACAAGGTACCCTTGAGCGGACAACTCAAGAGGGAAATTATCGGAACCGTCGACTACAACGTTGATCGACTGGTTTTATGGCAAATATGCCTTTTCCACATTAAGGGGGTTCAAAATATTGGAAGAGCGCAACCACTCATTATAAGCGTTTCTATAGGATTTGTTTGGCACTAGTGGAAAATGATGTTGAAGGATGCAATTACAACAATGAAATAAATACATGTATTTTTACGTTCATTAGATAATGATTACAATAGATGCTTGAAATTTAAGACGGAATGGAAATGAAGTTAAAGTAGTAAAATGGAAAAAGAAAAAACATGAAGAATCAAGTTAGTACTTATGAAGAAATAATTAAAGCGGTAAATAAAGGTAGTAAATAAATCAATGAAGTCACAAAGCACGTAATGATAAAAGCCTTAAAGATATCCCCAGCAGAGTCGCCATGCTGTCGACGCCCCTTTTTCCCTCCTAAAAGAAGCAAAATCGGGTTTATGACATTATGGACAAAACAACTCTTATTCCCATTTGGGAATTGGGTATGGGAATTTGAAGATTCACCACCGAATGATTATAGTTCCTTATGACACTTTTAAGAAGAAGAGAGTATTTTGAAGAAAACCAGAGTTCGGGTAAGGGCTTGAGATTATCTCGAGTGGAAGGTGTTAAGCACCCTTCAAGATCCAATATTGTGGTTCCTGACCGTGCTAATTGGGACTTTAATGGGAAAACAAGGCAAATAAACAAGTAAGGTTCGCATAAAAAACATTTAAACAACTTGACAATTTTGAAAAGGGGAAAGGCTTGATAAAAGCAGGAGGGAGAATTAATTTGAAAAGCATCACTTTAGGAAAATGTTTAAATAAAGCAAGCAAAGGAGAAAAAGGTCTTAGGTTTGACTGTAATATGGATCATTCGATACAATATACCGCACATATTCCCAAAGAGAGGTCGTTTTATGATATTATCGCATCGTCGTCATCTCCATATTCTACACTTCCCACCCCGTTAAGGTATTAAGCGCATTTAGTCTAGTTTACTTATTTCATGCTAGTACTCATCCCAACCTATTAGTCCCGGGGTATTAGGACTTCTAATCTTAAGAGGGGGAGAGAAAGATAGGACATATATGGAGTTTAAAATACTAAGCGTCAATCAAAACAAATAGCATGTAAAGGTATACAAATCGGACTTAAAAGCTCATGTAAACCCCGTATGCCATAACAGCAATTACTGTAGCACGACTTACAAATACTGGTTTGGTCTTGATATTAAAGCTGATCGCGATTAGATTAGTTAAACACATAAAACTTGATAGAAAATCTGCTTCGAGCTCTCCGGGCATGTTATCAGGAATTGTTGTATTTAAAAGGGCGGGGCGTTTTAAAAGGTAGTAGAGGAGTTTTGGAAAGCAGCGGATAGTTTAAGTAAACTGTGTAGAAAATGTTTCAGAAAGACCAACAGATTTGGGAAGAAAATGAGTTGCACTTCTGTTTCGAAAACATTGGGGCAGAATAGTTTTATGCAGAAAACAAAAGCGTTTGAGCAGACAGATTATTTTAAAAGACTGTTTCATAAAAAATACTTTCGGAAAAACTTTATTTTGTAGACTGTTGAAAAATTATTTGGGCAGAATTTGTTTTGAAAGGCAGAAAAACATAGACTTAAGACGTTAACAGGCATGCATAACTAAAACTTTGTGAAAAACGTTATTTTAAGAAGTACAATAAAGCTCAGATGACTGACTGTTGTTAATTAAGCGAATAAGGTGAGGTTGCGGTTAACCCTATAGGCATGATATCTATGCTTCTGATTTTAAAAGCCGTTAAGGAATTAATGAATAATTGAGCGTTTAACCCTACAGCTTGCCTATCGCATGCAAGTTCTATAAGGATGATTTCTATATGCATTTTGAAAAATATGTAAGTCCCATAGGCAGGATTTCTATATGCATTTGATTACGAAAGTATGCAAGTCCTATAGGCAGGATTTCTATATGCATTTGATTACAAAATATGCAAAGTCCTATAGGCATGCTTTCTATATGCATTTGAGTACAAAATATGCAAGTCCTATATGCAAGATTTCTATATGCATTTGATTACAAAATATGCAAAGTCTATAGGCATGCTTTCTATATGACTTAAGCATATAACACTATGAATATGGTTTCTAACATTTGACTTGTGCGAGAATAATAAAGCCCTTCCCCTATCCTTTTCACTAATATCCCCAAATCTTTTTACACAATTAATACAAAACTTGAAAGAAAGGACTTAAAGAAAATAAAATACATTAGAACTACAACAGGCCTGAAGATGCTCAAAGCAACCTTAATGTCCAACCCATGTATTTAACCAATTCAAGATTCCAGATTCCAAGGCCTTCTTGTACTCAAAGTGTTTTCAGAGTTCCAAGGAATCTCAGGGATTCCCGGTAGTGCTTAGCACCTTGAATAGCTTAGAGTAACATAATAGTGCAGTGTGGAAGTACCGGTCCTAAGGCATCCGAGATCAGAGGGAACTCAAGGGTCCAAAGGCATGACTTACCAATGGGGGGGGGGGGCAGAACTTATGAGACTAAGAATGAGTGTAAAGTGAAGGGTATTTGAGAAAAAACCAATGGGTGGTCATACCCATCCATGGGTAAGAATGGAATACCCCGGACCCTTTACATGGTTTAACAAGTAAGAGAAGACTTGAAATAAGTCAGACATAGGTCTGGATGGTGATTAGGACACCAACAGACCTGAGTCAAAGCTCAACACATAATAGGGGTTAAGGGAGTGGGATTACTTTGAGTATAGGTTGAGAACAACCCGGTTCTAAACTAGGAATTGTAATGGAGTGCCATCCTAGTTTAAAACAAAACTGATACACAAACAAGGTTAGGGAAAAGGGATCAAGCATGAAAGCATTTGCACAAAAAACATAACATAGTTAAACTAGAGGGGGTATTGGGGAAAAGGATGTGCATGAAGACAATTATGACAAACATAACAAAATTAAACACATAGGGATATGGGGTAGGGATGTGCATGACGATAATGATAACAGAATTAAAGACATGGGAGTGTGGGGAAGGGATGTAACATGCTGAAGTTCAATTGCATAAGGAAATAGAGCATGAACAGATATATGAAAAAGCATAAGTGAACACATAGTCCGGAGGTGGTATTTATATCATGGAACTTACCAGTTGCAATTTTCAAACAATAGAGAAAATAGGGCAGGTGAGACATTATAGTTTAGCCTTGGCTTTCAGCCGGCTAAACTCAAACAGTAGAACAAGTAACAGAGCAGAACATAGAAGAGAATAGAGAGTTATTAGATGAGTGAACATAAGATTATTCGTTGTTTGAAAACACCAGAGGTGGGGGTTTTTTATAGCTTGAAAATAAGTAGCATATAAGGCAGGAAAATAATCCCAATATCAATCATAACCAATTAGGGAAAGGGTTCCCTTTAATTAAGGAACCAGACTTGAGGTAAATAAACCCAAGTTTATTTTTGGGAGGAGAATCAAGAATAAGTTATAAAATACAGGGTAAATACGTGTAAGGGTTTTGAAATCCACACGGTTTAACACATAAAGCAAGTCAATCATATAGAGAATCAAGGAAATTTGAGATACAAATTGATACTGAACTTAGTCAAGGAACATGTCCAAATTAAAAAAATCAAATAAGCTGGTAAGAAATCAATTTTCAAAATTAGGGTTATTCAGAAAAGGTTGGAAAATATGAATATATAAAGAGGTGCACAAATTCGAACATGCAGTACTGAAATTGGTAGAACAGTCACGTAATCAAAGAGCAGAAGCACACAAGGAAAAAAGAAAAAGCAGTTAGGGTTTAAACATGTAGCAAGTAATTACACAGAGAGAAGCAAAAAACCCCTAAAACCTAGGGTTTTCATCATATATCGAGCAGAGTTGAAGATAAATTTAGGAAGAACAACATAAAGAAAAATAGAGTAACACAGTAAAGAAAATACATAGGAGCCATAACAGAAAATACTCAGAAATCACAGTAAAGTATAAAATAAATCACAATGGAGCAGATAAAGCAAGGAAATTGAAGAAACCCTAAATTCTAGGAAGACAAACACTTTGTAAACAAAGTTGGCGAAGAAATGTGAGAAATACTTTGAAACTTTAGAAAATAACTAGGATCTAGAGAAGATTGTGAATATAAACACAGAGAAAACCTCGAAAATTAGGGTTTCAGAGAGAGAACCATAGAGACACGAGAAAGCCTAGAATGGACCGATTCTGAGTCGACAAAGGACACACAGCATCAAGGCTTGCCGGAGAGAGACCAGACATAGATGTAAAACTCAAGTCGAAGGATCTCTGAGTCGATTGTCTTCAAGATAGGGCTTTGATTTTCGAGCAAAAGAACCATAGGAGGTAGGGAGAGGTGACTACAGGTGTTTTGAAGCTTGAGAAGCCATAAACGCCGGTGAAACGCCCGGAGAAGGGCTAGGGATTAGAGGGGCTTGAGAGCGTTTTGGGGGTGAGGGGATACAAGGGCGGGTGATTGTAGAGAATGAGTAGGGTTTTTGGGGGATGTTTGGTTTAATTATGGCAGGTTTCATGTGGACCGCTGATCTTAATGATCAATGACCACAATTTAAATTGGGAATGGGGCCAGTTAATTTGGATGGGTCTGGGTCGGGTAAAATTTAAATTCGGATAGTGTAATTGGGGTTGAATTGGGGCTGAAATTGGGTTATGATTGAAATAAAAGGGGCAACGATTTAAATGACCATTTTCCCCAATTTGAATTTTATAAAATAGTAAATAATATTGTAAAATTAAATTAAAATACTAGATTAATAAATAATGAATAAGTAAAAATTTAAAAATGTTAGAAACGATTTTGTAGCTAAAAGACTTGATAAATCTAGAAATGGGCTAAAATTGTAATTTCATGCAATTTTAGTTTTGAAATACCTAATGAACTTGTAAAATTATGAAAAATTATGTAAATGAGAGGAAAAAATACATTAATCACAAGAATAACAAGTTTTGGGACTAAATATTGTATTTTATAGTGCAAAATTAAGTCATAAATTGATTTTAAAAATCCTGAAAAGTGTATAGAAATGTCAAAACCTTTATGGATTCTTATATATGCATCTATATGTTATTTTGGGAATGATTTGAGTATAGAAATATATGGGGAAAATTGGATATCAACACTTGGCCTAGATGAGTATAGCATAATTCAAAGCTATAACACTGTCAAAAAAATATGGCACACATTACAAGTGGTCCATGAGGGAACACCTCAAGTGAAGAGATCAAGAGGAACATTGCTATATTCTCAATATGAGAATTTCACTATGATGGATGGAGAAACTATCCAAGAGATGTACACTAGGTTCACTACACAAACAAATGAACTAGAGTCTCTTGGAAGGATTATTCTGGAAGAAGACAAGGTTGAGAAGATCTTAACTAGAGTTCTACCAATTGCTTGGGAAAGCAAAATCACAACTATTTAGGAATCCAAGAATATTTCTACCCTGAAATTGGATGAACTGATTGAAAATCTTACTGCCTATGAATTGAGAAGGCAGACTATGAAGATGGATTCTCCAAAGAAACAAAGAAGTTTGAGTCTCAGAATCTCAGAACGATCAGATTTTGAAGATGATGAAATGTCTATGATTACCGGAGATTTCAAAAAGTACCTTATGAGAGTAAAGAGTCCTTCTAGAAGAACAACATTCAACAAACCTCGACCTCATGAGAAGCAGACAAATGATGGTTGCTACAAGTGTGGTAAGACAGACCACATGATCAAGAACTGCCCTCAATGGGAGATTGAGTGGAAGAAAGAAAGAGCTGAACGCAGAAACAGAAAGAAGGAACAGGTTCAACCAAAAAGAAACAAATTAAGGTTCAAATAAGGCCATAGTTGCTGCATGGGGAGAAACCTCAGATGAGGACTCAGACGATGAAGCTAAAAATGAGAAAGCACTTATGGCCATCGGAGAATCAGAGGACGAACAAGAGGTAATTATCCTACATCTTAAAGAAAATATTAAATTTTTTTCTAAAGAAACGTTGGCTGAGCTACTATTGAACATCATTGATGAGTCTGAAATAATAAACAGTGAGAAGAATGTTCTATCAAGGGAATGTATCATCCTAGAAGCAAAATGCAAAAGGTTAGAGTCTAGGGCTGATGAGAGTGACAACACAAATACTGAGATGAATAATCGGGTTCTTCAACTTGAAAATAATGTCCTAGAATTTATATCTGAAAATATTAAACTAAAATTAGGGACAGGAAAGAAAATGACTAATCAATCATTTCTCACCCTACAAGAAAATCTAGGAATAATGAAAGATGAATTGTACAAGAAGGATGAATTGATTAAGGTCCTAAAAGAAGATTTAGGAAATGTGAAGCATGAACTAGACATAACATGCACATGGAACAAGGCTTCTGATGCACTCCCTGGCCGCAATAACATCACGACAGCAATATGAGAGGACTTGGATTTGGGACACAAGCTCCAAAATAGGATCCCAAAAACAAGTACCTCACACTTCCGGAAAATAAGATCCGCACACATTGTGGTAAGACTGGCCATTACAAAAATGATGCAATGCAAAAGAGAATGCTAGTCTTCAAAAGAACAAAGCCTTTATTCAAGAAAAACACAAACTACCTAGTTGGGCAAAGAAAAATTAATTCATCCTTTTGCCCATAGAAAGGGAGCCAAACTAGTTTGGGTTCCTAAGACTAACTACGATTTCATTTTTCATGTCCAAGTGAAGGGGTGTAGCCAATTATGGTACATGGAAAATGGCTGATCAAAACATATGACTGGGAAAAAGGACCATTTCCTTTTACTTTAGAATTTAAAAGGAGGTAATGCCTCCCTTGGAAATGGAATGAAAGGCAAGATCATTGGAGTTTGAAATGTAGGAAAGATAGACTCTCATTCCATTGAGAATGTCTATTTGATAGATGGCTTGAAATATAGCCTGAAAGTGTGTCACAATTGTCGGATATAGGTAATCTTGTGGCTTTCACTTCCACAAAATGTTTTGTGATTAGCCTTACTACTGACAAGATTGTTTTGTAGGGAAAGAGAGTTAACAAAATTTACGTTGTAGATTTGTCAACTCTCTCTGAAAATGAACTCGCTTGCCTAAGTGTGTTAATTAATGATCCCCTCCTTTGGCACAAAAGATTTGGTTGTGCAGTCTAAATCAATTGAACAAATTAGTCCCTAAAGACTTGGTGATATGGTTACCTAATATCAAGTTTAAGGAAGACAAAGTTTTTGAGGCATGTGAAAGGAGGAAGCAGGTAAGGTCATTCTTCAAACCCAAGCAAATGGTAAGTACATCCAAGACGTTGGAACTGGTTCATATAGATCTTTGTGGTCCAATGAGAACCATGAGCAGAGGTGGTAAAATATATGTAATGATGCTTGTTGATGATTATTCTAGATTTCCCTGTGTGCTGTTTCTATCCTCTAAAGGTAAAGCATTTGAAATGTTCACTGCTTTTGTTAGAAAAACACAGAAACAATTAGGAAATAAACTTGCCTCCATTAGGTCTGTTCATGGAACTGAATTTGAAAATGCAAAGTTTGGTGAATTCTGTGATGAAAATTAATAGATCATAATTTCTCTGCTCCTAGGACCCCTCAGAAAAATGGGGCAGTTGAAAGGAAGAACATGACCCTTGAGGATATGGCAAGGACCATGCTTGTTTCCAGTAAACTACCTCACAGCTTCTTGGCAGAGGCTATATACACTGCATGTTATATATTAAATAGATACATGACTAGACCTCTTGTTGAGAAAAGTCCCTATGAGTTACTTAAAGGGAGAAAACCAAACATATCACATCTTAGGGTTTTGGTTGCAAGTGCTATGTGCAAAATAATGGCAAGGACTCCCTAGGTAATTTTGATCCCAGAAGTGACGAGGGAGTGTTCTTGAGATATTTTTTCACAAGCAAAGCATATAAAGTGTTTAATAAAAGAACTTTGTGTGTAGAAGAAAGTGTACATGTAGTATTTGATGATTCTAACATTCTTTCGGAGAGACAGGAATATGAAACTGAAGCCATTAGATTGGTGAGACAAGTGAGTGAAGCCACATCACAAGTAAAGGTGGCATCAAAATAAGGAACATGCGATAGAACAGGTCCTTCCACTCAGCTCAACCTTATAGGGGGAACCAATATGAGAGAAACTGAACAAAATTCTCTAAAGGAACCTGCACCTGAACCTGTTCCTATGCAGCATAACAATAAAGAAGCATCTAGCAGCGACCAGCTAGTGGGGAAATCTTACAAGCACATGAGTTGTCATCTCATTGAGAATATCATCAATGTTCCAACATTTGGAGTGAAAATTTGATCTCAACTGAAGAACCTGTTGATGACTTTCTATCCATCATTGAACCCCAAAATATTGCTCAGCTTTGCATGATAAAGATTGGGTCAATGCAATGCAGGATGAACTAAATTAATTTGAGAGAAGTCAAGTCTGGAACTTGGTTCCAAGACCCAAGGACATATTAGTCATTTGAAAAAAATGGGTCTTCAAGAACAAACTAGATAAATGTGGAACAGTTACAAAAAACAAAGGAAAGGTTGGTGGTTCAAGGTTATAGTCAAGAGGAAGGTATTGACTATGGTGAGACTTTTGCTCCAATTGCTAGACTTGAAGCAATTAGACTTCCCATATTCTTTGCAGCACATATGGAATTCACTCTTCATCAGATGGATGTCAAAAGTTCCTTCCTAAATTGCTACCTCAAGGAAGAAGTGTTTGTTAAACAACCTCAAGGATTTAAAAGCAAGAAGTGTCGTGAACTTGTGTAAAAGATAGATAAAGCTCTATATGGTCTCAAGCAGGTCCCTAGATCTTGGTATGAAAGATTGTCAAAATTCCTACTGTAGCATGGGTACAAAAGAGGTAAAATTGACAGCACTTTGTTCCTAAAGGAAAAAGGTAAAGATCTTCTTGTTGTACAAATATATGTTGATGACGTAATATTTGAGGCCACTACAGATAGGTTGAGCAAGGACTTTGCAAAACTAATGGGAAGTGAGTTTGAAATGAGTACGATAGGTGAACTCAATTTCTTCCTAGGATTGCAAATCCTTTGCTTTACGGAGATAGTTATGTACTGACTAAATGACTAGATTCTCCCGGAACGTTAGCTAAGCTAATTGTCTTAGTTCCCTTCAATTAAATCAATAAGATTTTTGATTGATTCAGGGCGCCGCCACCCTTCTTAAAATTAGAGCCCATTGAGGGGGGCTCGTCCCCTTCCCCCGCCGCCTTCCGACCTGCGGTAGTGTACATGAGTTCCCGATCGTGAGACTACCTGTTGAATGCCCGATGGAACATTGCTCCGACTTGAGCTATGCAACAACGAGATCTCACTTGATCCTTGTCATATGTGAAAGTCCAAAGAAACAATGATCCATCAGCAAAAGTACATAAAGGAACTAATAAAAAAGTTTAAAATGGAAGAATCCAAAGAAATAAATACTCCTATTGCCACTGCCACTAAATTCGATATCGATGAACCTGATTCATGAGTTGATCAAAAGTTGTATAGGGGTATGATTGGTTCACTTTTGTATCTTACTGCCAGCAGACTTGACATTGTTTTTAGTGTAGGGATTTGTACTCGTTTCCAGGTGAATCCAAAGAAGTCACACTTGAAAACTGTTAAAAGGATATTGAGATATTTGAAAGGCACCACTGATTTTTGTCTTTGGTATCCCAAAGGTAGTAATTTTGTTTTAATTGGATATGCTGATGGTGATTATGCAGGTTTCCTAGTAGATAGGAAGAGCACCTTAGGTATGGTACACTTTGTAGGTTCTTGTCTTGTATCATGGGCTGCAAAAAAGCAGAATTTAGTAGCTCTCTCTACAGTTGAAGCTGAATATGTTGTTGCTGCTTCATGTTGTGCTCAATTGTTGTTGATTAAGCAATAAATGGTAGATTTTAGAATTGAAGTAGGATGCATACCAATATTGTGTGATAACACTAGGGCTATAAGTATGACAAAGAACCATTTTCATCATAAAAAGACTAAGCACATAGATGTTAAACACGATTTCTTATGAGATAACTATGAGAAAGAGTTAATCTCCATAGAATATTGTGCCACTGACAAGCAAATAGCTGATATCTTCACTAAGGCACCAAGTAGAGAAAACTTTGAAAGGAACAGGTCGGAATTAGGGATGATTAAGATCACCTAAAGGTCCAGTTAAGATTGCACTATGAAAAAAAATGAAAAAAATTATTTTTTTGTTTAGGATTTTTAATTCATGTAAATGTCAATATTAATTCTTACTCAGTCTCATACTTTAACTAGTATACTCTTGTGACATGTATTTATATAACTCATTAATCTCTTACGAAGTTTTCTATTCTGACATTTGAGGCATAATAAAGAGAATTATAATTTGAAGAACCTGGTTCATCAATATATGCTCATTAAAAGGTTCAGGTATATTTCTATATTTAGCACAACTAGAAAAAATAAATTAACAATTATGAGCAAGAGTCCTAGATATACCAAACGTCCAAACATTATATCCGTTAGGAAAATTGAACCAGTATCATTGAAACTAGAAGTCTAAATACAACGGAACCCCTCCCTAAATATTAGCGATCCTCATTCATCACTAAGGAGACTAGAACTCTCAACTGATGAGACTTCTAATAGATCACTGAAAAAGTTGCCTTTGCTGATCTAATCATGACTCCTCTTTATTGATACCCAATTTTTTCCCTATATATTCTTATACTCAAAATACTCTCAAAATAGTATATGTATTCACATATGAGCATCCCAATAGATTTTGGCATTTTTATGGATTTTCAAGCTAATTTATGGCATATTTTACACCACAAATCCCAATAATTAGTCCTCAAAGCTTGTCATTTTGGAGAATAGTTTATTTTATTATTACTATTAGATAAAAACATAATTTACATGAATTTTACATGATTTTACAAGTTCATTTATTATTTTTAAAATTAAGTTGCATGAAATTGCAATTTTAGCATATTTCCTGATTTAATAGCAATTTTAATTATAAAATAAATACCAATATTTTTAAACTAATGCATATATATTTTTCACTAACCCAGTGCATTTAATTTTTATTTTTATCATCTTTTACTATTTTAATAAATTCAAAAGGAACAAATGACTATTTCAATTTTGGCCTCAAATTGCTTTCAATTGTTTCCCAATCTGGCCCCCCAATTCTGACCCCAATTAACCCAATTGAATGACCCAATTACCCGACCTATTTCAAGACCCACCCAGCCGTTGTTTAATCCAGGCCATTGGTCATTTTGATCAATGACCACGATCTCCCCATTCCTTTTAAAATTCCTAACACCCCAAACCCTACTTCATTTGATACAAATAGCCGCCCTCAAACCCTCTTCGTCTGAAAACTCTCTCTAGCCCCTCCGAAACCCTAGCCCTCTCCCACCGTCTTCCACCATGTTTCACCAAAATCCGTGGCATCCTCAGGTGGCATGTACTAACCTCCATGTGCTCTTGTACGCCTGCTACTGGAAGATTCAAGGTCTCACCTTCAAGGCTTTCACTCAGATTGTCGTTGATCAAGTTTCACGGCCATCTCGGGCATGTCATGGTCCTATGAGCCTATTTCTGGTTCATCTAGCTCATAACAGACCCTATTCCAGGCCTTTCTCACTTATAGGGTTCTTTTGAAACCCTAGCCCTTCAAGGTTTTCCTATATTTCTCTACATCCGCTCTAGATCCATGCTTGATTTAAGGTTTTCAAAATGATTTCTTAAATCTCTTCCAAAAAATTTTCTTTCAAAACTATTCATCATCTCCGATTTAGGTTTTTATTCTTTTACTTGTTCTACTGTGATTTTACGTGGTGTTCTTACTGTATTCCTCTTACCGTGACTCTTGTTTCTTTCTACTTTGACTTTTATGTGTTTTCTTCTACTATGTTTCCTCCTAATGTTTTGTTCTATTTTCTTTTACTGTGCTTTCTCTCAGCATGTTTTCATGGAACAATTAAGTTCCTTTGTATCTTTCTGAGTTTTTTTGTCTGATTTGTTAGTCTTCCTCCCCACAATGGACTAATGATGAACACCCTAGAATTTGGGGGTTTTCGGACCACTTGTATGTGACTTGCATGTTTGATTTTAATTTCTGAAAGTCATCTCTGTTTTCATATCGTTATGACCTTTTTGCCAAAAGCTAGATTTTCCTTCTTTCACGTTTGAAATGTTCATGTGCTCCTTATATACTATGTTTTTCCCCCTAAAATGGTCTTTCGAATTTGCAATTAGTTCAAAATTTCTTCTGAATACAGCTTGATTGATTTCTTTCCATTTTTGAACGTCACTCGACCTAAGTAAAACCCTTCTCTTTTTCTGACTGGATTCATTCGTATGAAATCTGGGACTTTAATTTACTGTGTGTTAATTGGTCTTCTTACATTATTTGCATAAACAGTGTGCTTCAAAAAGCTTTTCCTTAAATAACTTTTATGTATTCACCCTTATTTGTATACTATGCACATGTTGTTTATTTGATCCGCTTTCCGTATATATATTTTGTCCTTTACTGATCAAATTGGGATTCCATGATTAAAGGAATCTCGGTTAATCAATCGATCTTAATTGATACTCGACTAATTTTCTTTCCTTGTTTGCATGTCTGATTTCAAGTATAAATACATTCTCTTCTTTTCACTTCATCATCGAATTCTGACTGCAATCTAAAAATTAAAATTCACCTCTCTGTCTTCTTTACTACTATTATTACTACTCTCTATTTCTCTTCACCACTATTGAGCATTCTACATCTGCACTTCCTATGACTTAAACTCCTAAATACTTGGGAGTCTCTTGAATTTGTTCCTGTTTGTTCCTGGCTGTCTTTTCATGTTACTATTATGCTATTCTAGAATTTATAATTGGTATGTTCTTCTATGTTTAATAACATCCTTGTTGAATTTCTCTGCTTCTACCCTTTCTTTATGTGTTTACTTATGCTTTCCTGCACTATTTGATTACCTTCAAGCATGCTATGTCTCTTATGTACTGATCCCTCTCCCTCTGTTTCCTTTGTATGTGAGAATTGTCTTGGGTCATGGCAACACTATGGATTGCTTTCTGTGAACCAGAACTATACTTTTCTGAGTCTTTACTCGATTGTTTTCCCATTCCCTTTCGCTTTAATGTTTTGTGCTCTAATTCTTGTCTGTTGGTGTCCTGATCGTCATTCATACCTGAGTTTGACTCTATAAGAATCTGCTATTATTTGCTCGAATCTGAAGGGGAGGTTCGGGGTATGTTAGTCTATGCCATGGCTGGGTATGACCACCTCCTACTAAGGTTCCTCTGTCACTTTACACCTATTCCTAGCTCTTAAGTTCTACCCCCCTCTGATAAGCCATGCTTAGGGACCCTAGAGCTCCCTCTGAACTTGGATGCCTAAGGGCTTGTGATTCCACACATTGCACTACTCCGTTACCATATTCACTCTTTAGGGTGTAAGCATTGCCTAGGATCTTGAAGCTCCTTGGAACTTTTAAACACTCTAAGAGAAAGCCTTGGAATCTGGAACCCGTATTTGGTGAAACACATGTATTGGATATCAAGATTGCATTAGAGAGTTTGGATCTAGCTGTGTGCTATGATGTATTTTTTTTTATTTTTGGATATGTAATAATAACTTTGTAATAAACTTGGGGAATATAGAAGTGAGGGTATGAGAGGTTTGTTTTTTCGTTGTTTGCATGCTAAAGGCTAGAAATCATGCCTATAGGACCTTTGCTAGTTTAAATCACTTAGAAGTCATATCTATATGTTTTTACTACTTTAAATAACCTAGAAATCATGCCTATAGGATTTAATGCTTTGAATCGCCTAGAAATCATGCATATATGATTTAAGACTATGAATCGCCTAGATATCATGCCTATAGGACTTTTACTTCTTTGAATCAATTAGATATCATGCCTATAGGCTTTTAACGTTTGAATCACCTAGAGATCATGTCCATAGGCTTGTATATTTCTGCATTCAAGCATAAAGAAGTCATTCCTATAGAATTGCATAAAAATAATAGGCAAACCATATGTAACATAACTCTCGCCTGCCCGAAGCATTTAAAATATCATTGAGTAAGTAAAGAAATCAGAATAGATAACATGACTCTAGGATCTCAAAAACTCTCTTATGTTGTATAATCAGTAATCTGGCAATTATTTCAATGTTTGCAACATAATTCGTCCAAACCTGTCTGCAACTCTAAGAATTTATATTTATGTCGCTAAAAAGTTGTTTTCCAACTCTCTGTTTGAACTTTTATCTATGAGGTCACTTTCAAACAGTTTTCAAACTCCCGCCTCTTTCTATGAACACTTTACTTCTGAAACTCTTCTATACATTTCTTTAAACAGTCCCAACAATTTTCCAGAACCTTGTTTTGAGATTCTGTAACTTCTGCTTCTTTCAAAACTTGTCTATGTTAGTGCTAAATTTACAACTTGGTAAAATACTCCAGATCCTAACAATTGGATCCAAGTTGCCTAATGTAGACCGTTTATTTAATTATATATGTTAAACTGATCCGTCCGCCGCTTAATTTTAACTTAAGACCAAACCAGTATATGGAAGACATGCTAAACTATATGTTGTCTGTTTAAAGGGGTTTCTTTGGTCCTTGGCCTATCTTCCTGTTCTTTCTCCTAATTGGTATCTGTTTCGAATGACGAATTAAACTTTTATCCTTTAAAACTCCATCCAAAGCCCCCATCCCTCTCTTCAATTTTAGGATTAGAAGCCCTAATACCCCAGGACTAATAGGTTGGGGCGGACACTAGCATGCAATAAGAAAATGAGAGTAATCGTGTTTAAATACCTTAACGGGGTGGGAAGGGTAGAATATGGATATGATGACTGGTGTGCTAATATCTCGTGTGAGAATAATTGCTGGGTATTGCACCAAAGCGATCCATATTATGTTTATATCTAGGACACCCTTTCTTCTTCTTTTTTAATGCTTTATCTTAGATTAATGTTTTCAACCAAAATTCCTCTTTTCAAAATAACTTGTGTCTTTATTCTTTCAAAATTTTCAACATGCTATTTTTCCTATGAGCAAACGTTGCTTGTTTACTCCTACTCTTCTTAAAGTCACAATTAAGCACGGCTGGGAACCGCACTAGTGGATCTTTAGGGGGTGCCTAACACCTTCCCCTTGAGATAATCTCAAGCCCTTACCCTAACTCTGGTTTTCTTTCAAAAATCTTCTTCTTTTCTTTTAAAGTGTCCTAATGCACTATAATTATTAGGTTGCGATTCTCTAAAATCAATAACTCAAATTCCCCGAAAGGGGATAAAAGATTTATTCAACCCATAATATCGAAACCTGCTTTTTCGCCCTTCTCGAGAAAATGGGGGACGTCGACAACATGGCGAATCTGCTGGGGATTTCTTTAAGGCTTTTACCTTTATGTGCTTGGTTACTTTATTTGCTTCTTAATTGCATTTACTTTCAGTATTTAATTGTTTATCAAGGATACTAACTTGACTCTTAATGTTTTCTTTCCATTTAACTTCTTCTTTTAGTGCCTTATTATTTCAATCCCATTGTATTTTTCGAGTATTTATTGTAATCTTTGTGAAAGTGAAAATACATGCAATTTGCTTCATTATTGTAACTGCAATCCTCAAAATCATATTCCTCTCGTGCATAAACAAATCCTATATCAACACTTATAATGAGTGGTTGCACCCTTCCAATATTATAACCCCCAATTGTGGCAAAGGCGTATTTCTGTTAAAACCAGCCGATCAATGGTGTAGTCGACGGTTCTACGCCTTTCCCTTTTGAGTTGTCCACTCAAGTGTACCTTGTCTAGCACTTCAATAATAGAAACCTTATTCCACTAAAATGCTCCTGCATCATGGTCAACCCTAGAAGAGTCAGTTATGTTGTTCACATAATGACTTCTTAAGATAGCCTAAACCAAAGTCCATCGGGTTTTCCCGAAACCCAAACGGGCATCTCCAAGTTATATGCATTTATTTGAAGAACTAAATGCCTTTTGCTAATATTAATTTAAATAGTTGAGTCTGGCGGGGGCAATGGCCTAACCCTTTATTTTGCAGAAAATGAATCACAAAGTTCCCGACTTCGGCATGGTCAACACACCCTCACTTTTTCAGATCTGGTGGAGAAACCTTCCATCAAGTAACTAAATAAATGAATGGAATGATAGGGTTACCATGGAAAGTGAGAAGCTAGAATACATGGAGTACAGCCTGCTGGAATTAGAAGGAAAAGTGAGGAAAACAGTCAATGACTGTCAAAACGCCGAGGAAGGCGAAGGAGAACGTATGTCGAAGGTGTTTTTAATAGAGAATATGCGTGAGCAGGAGGATTGGATAACCGAGAACATTCAACATGAAGAAGTTCCTTCTGGGAACAAGTAGTTAGGATCCTTTGTTTTTCGCTTTCATAATGTAATAAGGCCATTGGACATTAGTGACATATTTTATTATTCAATCGTTTTCTTTAAGACTCGTCTTGTTTTTATCAATAAAATGAGCCATTTTGCATCGAAAGTTCTCCAAATTTAATTTATCGCTAGGCCTACCTCGGGCACAATGAGGTACCAAAATTAGAAAACGAATTATACTATTGCACAACATGTTTAAATATCACAATATTATTTTTCAGAATCCGCACTAACATTTTACCTTTTTTTATGTTTTTCATTCATTTTTATTCCCCTCCTCGAAGGTTAGTTCGTGCATTCTAGAACCATCAACATACTCAAAAAGATCCAAGGGTCCTCCACCTCCTCCTCCTACAAGTCCTACCAAAAATAGGAACAAAGGCATAATGGGAAATGCAAGCGCTAGAAAGGAACTTGAGGAAACTTCTCAGGGTGCTGCAATTACCAAGGAGACTGCTGCTTATCTTGAGCAAACTTTGCTAAGATTTCGAGAGGAATTGGACAAAGTTCAGAACCTGGCGAGTCTGTCAATCACTCTCGCCACTCTTGATGTTAACACCCAGAACCCTGCACCTCCACAAAACACCCCACAACCACCAATACAACCCACTCATGCCCAAGCTTGCAACACATGCAATAACACTCCACTACTCATTCCCGAACCACAAAACACCATAACACTCATATGTTTGTGGACATTATACCCCACTACACTAGACCAATCACAAGTGCGCTCGTATCAGAAGACAAGGGCTCTCTCATTCAGAATTTGGCCGCTGAACTCAAGAAATTGACTAGCCGGGTCCAAGGTTTCAAAGGTAGTAAAGGTGCTGAAGCGTTGAACTATGATGATTTTTGCATTCAGCCAGATGTTGAGCTTCCGGAGGGGTACAAACCTCCCAAGTTGAAGATGTTCGACGGTACAGGTGATCGCATGGTCCACTTGAGAATGTATTGTCATAACTGATAGAAGTCGCAATGGACAAGAAAATCCGCATGAAGTTGTTCATGAGGAGTCAGAAGGGTGAAGCTTTATCATGGTATATTTTCTAGGATTAAAATAAATGGTCAAGTTTGGTGAACATGGCGTCTGACTTTATGGACCGATTTAGCTTCAACACTGAGAACGCACCAGATTTGTTCTACATCCAGAATCTAATGAAGAAGCCCATAGAGACCTTTCGCGAGTATGCCACTCGTTGGAGGTTAGAGGATGCTAAGGTCAGGCCGCCCTTGGAGGAAGAACAGATGAACATGTTCTTCGTTCGTGCTCAGGATGCACAGTACTACGAAGGGCTGATGCTAATAGAGGGTCAAAAGTTCTCCGACATCATCAAGTTAGGAGAAAGGATCTAAGAGGGCATAGAAGATGGTATGGTCACTAACCTCGAGGCACTTCAAGATACCAATAAGTCTTTACAGTTTGGTGGCTCGTCAAAGAAAAAGGATTTGATGAAAATGCCGTAATGGCTGTGCAAAGGAACAATTTCCCTATGAAGTACCAAACCTATCCCTCAGCTCCACTCATATATCAATCCACCATAAATTACCAAGCACCCTCACCCATATACCAAATACCACCATCTGCCTACCAATCACCTCCACCACCCACGTATCAACCCACCGTACCCAAATATTCCCAAACCGCACTTGTGTACCAAGCATAAAACTCCCAACCTTCTCACTACCCATCATCACCTACCCACCATAAACTTTCCTCGGCCAAGACCAAATTTCGACCTAAACCTCCTAGATAATGCATCGCCATAGCCGAGCCAATTGACCAATTGTATGTAAAAATCAAAGAAGCCGGTTACGTTGCCCCTATCCCAGCCGTAAGTCCATCAAATACCTCACAGTGGATTGCACATACCATTCTGGGATGAAAGGCCATACCATCGACGAGAATAGCTCATTGAAAGACAAGATTCAGAATCTTATTGATAACAAGGTCATTATAGCAAAGTAGCCCGCTCCTAATGTCCGCAACAACCCTCTTCCCGACAGCAAGGGTGGAGGCATCCATATGATTAAGATTGAAGATGATTGGGACCCCAAGGGGTCAATCAGTTGTTAGCTGAAGGAGATGAGCCTAAGAAGCCATCAGTTACCCTCAATCCCATTGTTGTTCACATTCAGCCCTCTGAGGGCAATGTGGTAAATGTGTCTGCACTAGTCATGTTCAAAGCACCTTCTGTGAAGGCACCAAAACCAATTAAGGTTGAGGTCTGGATTCCAAAGGCACCTGCACTATTCGAAGTTACTGTGTTACCTTCCAGGATGCCACATCTGATTTTCATGACCGATGTGACCCCGTTCAAGTCAAACTCCATACCTTGGGATTACACAGCCGAGGCTAGAAGGAAGGGAAAGACATATACTGGGGAAGAAATCGCCATACAGGTTCATGACTAGGATAGGTAGGGTATACACCCCGGAACATTTAGTTGAGCCCAGCAAGCAAGCCTCTGGGCGGGCTATTGAAACTGGACCCGATGACCTTTGGAGGAAGATACAGGCCCAAGAGTATTCAGTTGTTGAGCAATTGAATAAAATACCAGCACATATTTCTATTATTGCTTTTCTGCAAAGCTTTGAGGCACATAAAAATGCCTTAATGAAAATACTGAGCGAAGCTTCTGTTCCCAGCAACATAACACGAGGCAAAATGGCAAATATGGTGGGGCACGTGTTGGAAAGCCACAAGATCACCATTCACGAGGATGAGTTACCACTAGAAGGATTTAGTCACAAAAAAGCATTGCACATCACTGCACAATGCGAGGACAATTTTATCACCATGATCTTAATCGATGGGGGATCCAGCCTTAACATCTGTCCGTTAATAACTCTCCGGACAATAGGAAAAGGACTGCATGAGATCAAAGACGGAGCTATTAGTGTCAAAGCTTCTGATGGATCTCAATGATCCACCATCGGAGAAATTAGCATTGGCTACAAATGAGGCCCACCTGGTGCTATGTTGACTTTCAAGTCATAGACGTGCCATCATCCTACAATTTGTTTCTGGGGAGACCCTAGATCCAAGCCGCTGGGGCTGTGGCATCAACCTTACATCAGACTATAAAATGTTAATGGAATCATCAGTAAGTGATCATCCATGGCGACGATATCAACCCTATATAAAGTCTCCAAACTATCCCGATGATCGGAGGCAGAAGGAAAATAGGTGGAGAAACATAACAGCACATCGAGCGTGTTAATGCCATAGACAAAGAAAAGTGGTGGTATAACAAAATTAAGAGCGTTCTGAATTGGAGCGGGTATGAGCCCGGAAAATGACTTGGCAAAAATCTCTAAGGCATCACCAAGCCTATCAAGTTGAAAAACCATGGAAGCACCTTCTGCCAGGGATACGAGTACACCTGGGAGGAGTTAAATCATTGGTCACCACCGTGGCGCAGTCCCTATTATCCTCTAGAACATCCCATACACCAACTAGAGTAGACCTTTCAGCCAGCTGACATTATATATGGATCAGAGGAAGATGAGGCGATGGCAACAATGAAGAACCTATTTCGGGAGGATGATATGGATTGTTGTGTTATCCTTATGGAGGAAGGGGAGAAAGGTCCTTCCATCCAAGCTGTGAACCGAGGAGAACACCAAGAACACCAGTTCCTAGAGAGATTTGGGGTAGCAAGGCTAAACGACGCATATGCATCGCATTTAAATTTTAGTTGATTTTAATTTTCCGTAATGTCTTTACTTTTGAAAGAGCTCTGATGTTTCAAACAATTACGAATTTAATCGAAAGCATTTTCCAAGTTTGTCTTTATATCTCGCTCTTATTACTTTCCTCTACCATTTACTTTATGTTTACATAACATTACTATTACATATCTTGATGATGAACTAACGACTGTAACTTGTAACGAGGCAATGCAACAAACGGAGATCGATTCAGAAGAGGATGAAATACCATAAGAGGTTGTCATGGAGGTCGAGAATTTTGAGAACAAGCCTAAGTCAAACTTGGACGAAATTGAGGTTGTTAATTTGGGAGACTCAAAAAATGTCAAATAAACACGTATCAACGTACATTTGTCACCACAAGAAAAGAAAGAGTACACAGAGTTCTTAAAAGTGTATGAAGACATCTTTGTATGGTCCTACGATGACATGACTGGTCTCAGCACATCCATCATCACTCACAAATTGCCAATATATCCTTCATTCCCACTGGTAATACAGAAGCTCAGAAAATTCAAGCCAGACATGAGTTTGAAAATCAAAGAAGAGGTTACCAAGATAGTCAAAGCCAAGGTTCTCATAGTGGTAGAATATCTGACATGGTTAGCAAACATTGTGCGGATACCAAAGTAAGACGGAAACGTTAGAGTCTGTCTCGACTACCGAGATCTCAATCCGACCAGTCCCAAGGACGATTTCCCTTTGTCGAATATACACATATTGATGGACAACTGCGCTAATCATGAGCTGCAGTCGTTCTTCGATTGTTTTGTTGGATACCATCAGATATGGATGGACAGAAGAAGATGTAGAGAAAACGGCGTTCATCACACCATGGTGAATATACTATTACAGAATGATGCCATTCGTCTTAAAGAATGCCGATGCCACCTACACGAGAGCCATGACCACTATCTTTCATGACCTGATACGTAAAGAAATCGAGGTGTATGTGGACGACGGCATCATTATATCTAGAAAGATGCAGATCAAATGGAGGATTTGAGGAAATTCTTCAACAGATTGAGGAGATACAACTTGAAACTAAATCCAGCAAGTGAGCATTCGGGGTTCCCGCTGGGAAATTATAGGGGTTTCATTGTGAGTCACCGGGGATTAGAATTAGATTCGTCAAATGTTAAAGCCATTCAAGAGTTGCCACCACCGAAGAGCAAGAAGGATTTAATGAATTTTTTGGGAAGACTCGACTATATTAGCCGGTTCATAGCCCAGTCCACTGTCATTTGTGAATCCATCTTCAAGATGCTTGTCATGACCTTAAATTTTCCCTCCATCCGGGTTGTGATGATGCCTACTATCAGAGCTAGGCCAGCCAACCGCTTTTAAACATTTCACAAGCTTAATCTAAATAATATAATAACTGAAAAAAGATAATTAAAAAATCATGAATGACTTTTAACGAAAACAATAATTAAGTGCGGAAGTTTGTAACAAGTCTCTACCCAGTATCTAGTGTCCCCACTCATGGACTACAAAGGAGTTCTAAAAACATCAGTCTGAAAGGAAATACATATAGCTGTTTGTTCTGAACAAAATGGGAAAATAGAATGAAGTAAGGATAGAGAGGACGCCTGGCCTGCGGACGTCTGCAAGCTATCTCGGTGTCTCCCGGATCAGAATGCCAACACATGCACCGTTGCTGCTACTGCTGACCAAATCTTGTATCAGCGCAAAAAGAGCGCAGAGTGTAGAATCAGCACAATTGAGCACATGTGCTGGTATGTGCCTGGCCTAATCCCGGCGATGTATTGACGAGGCTAGACATTATACCATATAAACCTGTGCATTTCAACATATAATGGCAATAGAGGAGGATACATGAATTTAAACAATTAAAAGGGAGGGGAGCATGCTGTTGGGGTGAAGCAATTCAGATATAAAGTCAACAGTTGAAAGGAATAAAACAGTACAACAACAAAAATCCATAGAAGCAGATTAACGAACAGTTGAATGGCACCGCCCATCATGCATTTACTCTTGTCCTCACCAAGATAATTAATTAAAGTATACGACATTACCCATCGTACATTATGACTCTTCCTCACCCAATCAATAGTATGGAGTAAATCAAAGGTTACACGGCATCACCCATCGTGCTTTATCACTCTTCCTCTCCCAGTCCATAGTATAGAGTAAATCTATTATTACACGACATCACCTATCGTGCTTTATCGCTCAGCCTTACCCAAGCAATATTAATAAGTAAATCAAAGGTTACACGGCATGACCTATCGTGCTTTATCGCTCGACCTCACCCAAACAGTATTCACAAATATTAGGGCGAATGTATACACGAAACCGTAATAATAATAGCCCCAGCAAGGGGAATACAACTCAAGAATGAGTCCCGGAAAGGGGAAAAAGTACCAAAATTTCATTCTTTAGTCCATTTGCTTCTCAACTATCACTTTATAGTTGATTTAGCAAGTAATTATAAAAATTGTCCACTTCTTTTGAAATTCTAATAAAAAATATGACTCAGGGTCATGCTAGACTCGGGCGCATAAGTAACCGTCATCATACCTATACACCGACTCCACATAGCACAGAGAAAATATTATCCTAATACTTTTCCCTCAAGCCAAAGTTAGATCGAACACTTACCTCTGTCAGAAAATAGCAAATCAATCCTCTACCGCCGCTTTTCCTCTAAAATCTGACTCCGAGCCAATGACATCTAGATAAAAATTTCCCAAATGTATCAACAAATGCTAGTTAAAAACCATTTGAATGCATAAGAATGATTTTCCAAAGTTTTACCCAAAGTTCTAAAAATGCCCCCGTGTCCACGTGGTTAAAACCCGAGGTTCGAACCAAGATCGGGTTACCCATTCCCCCACAAGTTCATATATGAAATTTGTATTGGAATCAGACCTCCAATTGGGGTCTAACTTTGTAATTTTTGAAAAACTTAGGTTTCAACCCAACCCCAAATTCCCATTTGTGAAAACCTTTTCTTGAGCTTGAAATCATGTTAATAGATGCTAAGGAGCAAAATTAAGTTAGAGTTCACTTACCAATCGTTTATAAGGAGGAAAGTTGGTTGGAAAATCGCCTCTTAGGTTTTGTGTTATTGAAAAGTGGTAAAATGACTGAAATTATTAAACCTATGTATCTTTCTGAGGGTCTGGCGCGAACTGCACAAAAATGTGTTGCGGCCACATTGAGTGGGGAAAAGTCGGGTCCCTCTGATCCCCCCCAGCGCGGACAACCCTAATTAGTTGCGCGGCCGCGCTGGTCATCCCAAAATCTCCTGGCCTCAGACTCAGCCACGCGAGGCGCACTGATGTGCATCGCGGCCGTGCAGCTCCAACACAGACCACACATAAATGATTGCGGCCGCACTGGAATCTGCAATACCTAAACTGTTTTTCCTCTAAGTGAAACCATCCCAGACCACCTTCGAATCGCTCCCGAGCCCTCGGGGCTCCACACCAAACATATACACTGTTAGCATCCTATAGACTTACTCGTGTGATCAAATCGCCAAAATAATACCATTTACATAGAATCAAGCCTCAAAACACATAAATTTTCACTACAAACTTCATAACTTTTGAATTTTCCATTTTTAGTCTGAAAAATATCAAATGACGTCCGTTTGCAACCAAACTTTACAGATAGCGTGCAACGCTAATTTAAAACTTGTACCGGGCGTCTGAACCAAAATACGAGCCTGATACCATCACTTTTGATCAATTTTAACTTTCATTTTTTCTTAAGCATTTTCAGAAAACAATTTCATAGAAAAGTTCCGTACTCGGGCCTTGGACATCAAATTTCAATTTCAGGAATATGTTCGGGTCCCAACTTTCTGTACGGACCCTCCGGGACCATCACATCACGAGTCTGGGTCCGTTTACCCAAAAATGTTGACCAAGGTCAACTATGGCAATATTATTATCAAAATTCATAGTTTTTTAATAGAATTCTAATATTGCCACATAGAAATTTTCTGGCTTTGCGCCCGGACTGCGCACGCAAATCGAGGACACCAAATATAAGGTTTTCAAAGCGTCAGAAGCGCAAAGAAAGGGAGAATTACGGTGATGACCCTTTGGGTCGTCACATCCTCCACCTCTAAAACAACCGTTTATCCTCGAACGGACAAAAGAAATAATTACCTTAGTCGAGGAATAGATTGGGATAACGGTTCCACATATCAGACCCGGACTCCCAGGTCGATGCCTTAGGACGCTGAACTCTCCAATGAACACGCATTGAAGGAAAGCTCCGCGGCCTCAACTGTCGAACATGCCGGCCTAAAATAGCCACCGGCTCCTCCTCATATGATAGGTCCTTGTCCAATTGGACAGTACTGAAATCTAACACGTGGGCGGCATCGCCATGATACTTCCGAAGCATGGATACATGAAAAACCTGATGCACGACTGACAAGCTAGGCGGCAAGGCAAGTCTTTAAGCCACCTTCCCCACGCAGTCAAGAATCACAAATGGGCCAATAAACCTAGGGCTTAGCTTGCCCTTCTTTCGGAATCTCATCACGCCCTTCTTAGGCAAACACAGAGCAATACTCGCTCACCAATCATGAAAGCAACATCCTTGACCTTACGATCTGCATAACTCTTCAGCCTAGACTGAGGAAACCAAAGCCTGTCCTGAATGATCTTGACCTTATCCAAGGCCTCATGTACCAAATCTGTACCCAATAAGTGAGCCTCCATCGGCTCAAACCATCCGACTGGGGTCCGACACCGCCTACCATACAACGCCTCATATGGAGCCATCTGAATACTGGACTGGTAGTTGTTGTTGTAGGCAAACTCTGCTAAAGGAAAGAACTGGTCCTACAAGCCTCCAAAATCAATAACGCAGGCTTAGAGCATATCCTTAAGAATCTGAATACTCTTCTCGGAGTGACCGCCCGTCTGGGGGTTAAATGCTGTACTCAACTAAACCTGGGTGCCCAACTCATGCAGTATCGCTCTCCAAAAATGTGAGGTATACTGCGGGCCTCGATCCGTAATAATAGATATTGGTACCCTATGAAGGCGAACGATCTCTCTGATATAAATCTCAGCATATCTCTTGGATGAATAGGTGGTTGCAACTGGTATAAATTGCACATACAGGGCCAGCCTATCAAAAATAACCCGTATATGCATCAAACTTCTTCCGAGTCATCGGAAGGCCAGTAACTAACTCCATGGTAATTCTCTCCCACTTTCACTCGGGAAGCTCAATCCTCTGAAATAACCCACCGGACCTCTAATGCTCGTACTTGACCTACTGAAAATTCAGACAACGAGCCACATATGCAAAAATGTCTTTCTTCATCCTACTCCACAAATAGTGCTGTCTCAAATCCCGATAAATCTTTGCGGCGCCCGGGTGAATAGAATACCGAGAACTGTGGTCCTCCGTTAAGATCGACTCTCGAATGCCATCAACATTGGGCACAATAACTCGCCCGTGCAATCTCGATATGCCACATCACTTAATGTTATTTCCCTGGCACCTCCCCGCTGCACTGTGTCTCTTAGGAAACACAAATGGGGACCAGCAATTTGCCGCTATCGAATACACTCCATAAATGACGAACGAGCAACTGTGAAAGCTAACACCCTTCTAGGCTTAGAAATATCCAATCTCACAAATCTATTGGCCAAGGCCTGAACATCGAAGGCAAGCGATATCTTGTTTACCGAAATATAGGCAAGACTACCCATGCTGGCAGACTTCCTACACTATGCATCGGCCACCTCATTGGGCTTCCTCGGGTGGTATAAAATAGAAACATCATAGTCTTTCAACAACTCCAACAACCTTCGTTGTCTCAAATTCAACTCTTTCTGTTTGAACAAGTACTGAAGGCTCTTGTGATCCGTGTACACCTCACACGTCACACCATACAAATAATGCCTCCAGATCTTCAAGGCATTAACAATGGCTGCCAACTCTAAGACATGAAATGGATAATTCTTCTCGTAGATCTTCAACTGCCTCGAAGCATAATCTATGACCTTACCATTCTGCATCAACACTGCGCCTAGCCCGATGTGGGAAGCGTCACAATAATAGTATAAGGCACAGATCCCGTGGGCAAAACCAATACCGGTGTCGTAGTCAAATATGTCTCGAGCTTCTGAAAGTTCACCTCGCACTCATCTGACAACCTGAACTGGGCACCCTTCAGGGTCAATCTAGTCATCGGGGCTGCGATGGATGAAATCCCTTCCACGAGATGGCTGTAGTAACCAGCTAACCATGAAAAGCTCCGAATCCTTGTAGGTAAAGTTGGTCGAGGCTAGTTCTTGACAACCTATATCTTCTTCAGGTCCACCTGAATACCCTCTGCTGATAGGACACGATCCAGGAATGCGATTGAACTCATCAAAAATTCGCACTTTGAGAACTTGGCGTACAACTAATTATCCTTTAGAGTCTGAAGGATCACTCTGAGGTGCTGCTCATGCTCTTCCAGACTGAGGGAGTATATCAACTTATCATCAATGAAGCAAAATCACAAACAAATCCAAATATGGCCTAAACACTCGGTCCATCAACTCCACGAATGCTGCTGGGGCATTTGTAAACCCAAAATGACATCACCAAGAACTCATAATGGCCGAATCGAGTGCGGAAAACTATCTTAAGGACGCCGAATGCCCTAATCCTCAACTGATGGTAACTAGATTCCAAATCAATCCTTGAAAACACTTTGGCACTCTGAAGCTGATCGAACCATATCCTAAATCCTTGGTAGTGGATACTTGTTATTTTTCGTCACCTTGCTAATCTTACGGTAATCAATGAACATCCTCGTCGACCCATTCTTTCTTTTTACAAACAACACTGGTGCGCCCTAAGGTGAAATACTGGGCCTAATGAAACCCTTCCCATGCAAATCCTGAAGCTGCTCCTTTATTACTCTTCCAACTCTGGCAGGGCCATGCGAAAAGACGAAATGGAAATAGGATGAGTGCCCAGCGCCAGGTTAATATAAAAATAGATACCCATGTCATGCGGCATGCCCTACAGGTCTGAAGAGAAAACCTTGGGAAATCTCCCGAACCATACGAACAGAACAAATGGAAGGAAACTCTACGCTGGAGTCACAATTGTACGCCAATCAAACTTTACACCCCTTCTTGAACATGCGTTGAGCCCCCACATATGATATCACACTTCATGTCGAATGATCTAAAATCCCTCTTCACTCTAAATAGGGCAAATCTGGTAAAGCCAAGGTCACGGTCTTGGTGAGACAATCCCAAAATTACATGGCACGGGGATAACTAATCCATCCCCAATACAACGTCAAAGTCCACCATATCTAGGAGCAATAAGTCGACACGGGTCTCAAGACCCTCAAATACTACCGCACAAGAACAATGGACTCGGTCGACCACTATAAAATCACCAACCGGTGTGGATACATATACAAGAATACCCAAAGCCTGACTAGGCATGATTAATAGGATGAAAAATAGGACGACACATAAGAATAAGTAGATCCATGGTAAAATAGCACTGAAGCATCTCTAATACAAATCAGAACAATACCTGAAATGTCTGCATCTGAAGTCTCAACCTCCAAACTAGCCGATGGCTGATCCTTACTGCTGGCGGTCTAAACTCCACCTCTAAGACCTCTATCCCCGCTTCTGGCCGGCTGGGTAGGCTTTGGCACCTTCAGTGCCCGGATCCAAGCATGATAACTCTGATACTGAGAGCTGCTCAGAGCTCTAGAGCAAGATCTGACCATGTGCCTCGGATCACCACAAGCATGGTAGAACCTTGACTGTTGCGGATGAGCACCCATCAACATCGGGCATGTCATTTGGAAGTGACCATGCTCGCCACACTCGTAACATCTACACATACACTGCAATTGAGGAAACTGGGGCTGACCCGGTCGACCACCTGAAGTACCATGAGTGACAGGGGAAACTGGTTGAATGGGCCTAGAAGGATGGCCTCTACCATAAGAACCAATACCTCTAGAAGAGGTACCACTGAATCAGCCTGAATGCGGGGCCTCTTATCCGATCGATGGCCTCCCCCTGTGGCAGTTCCACCTCAACTGCACCGCCCTCATCGATCGTCTCCTGAAACGAGACCTCACTCCTAGTCTGAGCCGCTGCACCCGGCTGACCTACTATCGCTGGCTGAGACCCTGGAAGCAAACCCGCTCGAATAACACCCTCCACAATATCCTCTAATTGGACTTAAGATTTCTAACGAATTGGGGTGGCTATGAACCCCTCTAGGACCTGGGCTTGGCCCATCGGAACGGCTAGATTTTGAACCTCCTCATCGAAGCCAACATGAGGCTCCACCTCTAGGACTGTTGCTCGGGGCTAAGCTCTGCCTCGGCCTCGGCCTCGCCCTCTACATCTGATAAGAGCTGCTGCTCGAGACTCGAACTGTTGCGCGATAAAAGAGGAAACATGTATTCTCGCCATCTGTGAAAGATAGAGAAACGCAACGCACAACAAGAAAGAACAAAGTGATATTTTCTTAATCCTGTAGCCTCTGAGGGATAAATACAGACGTCTCCGTACCGATCCCTCAGACTCTAGAGAGTTTGTCCGCGAGTCTTGAGACCTAAGTACCCAGTGCTTTGATACCAACTTGTCACGATCCAAAATGTTTCCACCATCGGGGTCGTGATGGCGCCTACTATCGGAGCTAGGACAGCCAACCCCTTTTAAACATTTCCGAAGCTTAATTTAAATAGTATAATAACTAAAACAAATAATTAAAAATTCGCGGAAGACTTTTAATGAAACTAATAATAAAGTGCGGAAGTTTCTATCAAGTCTCTAACAAGATCTAGTGTCACCACTCACAGACTACTAAGGAGTTCTAAAAACATCAGTCTGAAAGGAAATACATATAACTCTTTGTTCCAAACACAATGGGACAACAAAATGAAGTAAAGATAGAGAGGACACCGGGCCTGCGGACGTCTACAAGCTACCTCGGTGTCTCCGGAATCAGAATGCCAACACTTGCACCATTGCTGCTACTACTGACCGATCCTATATTTGCGCAAAAAAAGCACAGAGTGTAGAATCAGCGCAACCGACCCCGCGTGCTGCTAAGTGACTGGCCAAACCCTGGTGAAGTAGTGACAAGGCTATACAGGCTACCATATAAACCTGTGCATTTCAACATATATGGGAAATAGAGGAGGATACAGGAATTTAAACAATTAAGAGGGAGGGGAGCAGGCCGTGGTGGTGAAGCATTTCAGATATAAAGTAAATAGTTTAAAGGAGTAAAACTGTACAACAACAACAATCCATAGAAGCAGATTAACCAACAGTTGTACGGCACCGCCCATCGTGCTTTTACTCTCATCCTCGCAAAGATAACCAATTGAAGTATACGACATCACCCATCATACTTTATCACTCTTCCTTAACCAATCAATATAATGGAGTAAATCCATGGTTACATGGCATCACCCATCGTGATTTATCAGTCTTCTTCTCCCAGTCCATAGTATGGAGTAAATCAATGATTACACGGCATCACCCATCATGCTTTATCGCTCAGCCTTACCCAAGTAATAATAATAAGTAAATCAAAGGTCACACGGTATCACCCATCGAGCTTTATCACTCGTCCTCACCCAAACAGTATTCACAAATAATAGGGCAAAGGTATAAATGAAACTGTAATAATAATAACCCAGACAAGGGCAATAAAGCTCAACAATCAGTCCCGGCAAGGGAAAAATGTACCAAAATTTCATTCTTTAGTTCATTTGCTTCTCAACTATTACTTTATAGTTCAGTTAAGAAATAATTATCACAATTGTCCACTTCATTCAAAATTCTAATAGCAAATATGATTCACGGTCATGCTAGACTCGGGCGCATAGGTAACCGTCACCATACCTATACACCAACTGCACATAGCACATTGCAAATATTATCCTAATCCTATTCCCTCAAGCCATAGTTAGATCAAACACTTACCTCGGTCAGAAAATAGAAAATCAAGCCTCTAACACTGCTTTTCCTCTAGAATCCGACTCTGAACCAATGACATCTAGATACAAATTACCCAAATGAATCAACAAATGCTAGTTAAAAACCATTTGAATGCATAAGAATAATTTCCTAACGTTTTACCCAAAAATTTCAATAATGCCCCCAGGCCCACGTGGTCAAAACCTGAGGTTCGAGCCAAGACCGAATTACAAATTCCCCCCCCCCCCCCCCACACGAGCTCATATATGAAATTGGTTTTTGAATCGGACCTCCAATTTGGGTCCAAGTCTCTAATTTTTTAAAAACATAGGTTTAACCCCAATCCCCAAATTACCATTTGTGAAAACCTTTGATCGAGGTTTATATCATGTTAAATGATGGTGAAGAGCAAGCAAATTAAGTTAGAGTTCACTTACCAATCGTTTAGGAGGAAAGTTGTTTGGAAAATTGTCTATTAGGTTTTTTCTTTTTGAAAAGTTTAAAAATGAATTAAATTGTTGAACTTATATACCTTTCTGAAGGCCTGGCGCTTACCCCACAAAAATGTGCAGTGGCCGCGCCCAGTAGGGGAAAGATCGAGTCCCTCTGAAACCTCCCAGCGGGAAACGCACTAATTTGGTGCACGGCCGCGCTGGGCATCCCAAAATCTCCTAGCCTCAGACTTAGCCACGCGGGCCGCACTGATGTGCATCGCGGCCTCGTGGCTCAAACGCGGACCGCACAGAAATGATTGCGGCCACACTAGTATTTGCAACACCTGAACTATTTTCCTCTAAGTGAAACCATCACGGACCACCTTCGAATCACTCCCGAGGCCTTGAGGCTCCCAAACAAACCAATACACTAAGTCGTTAGCATCCTATGGACTTACTCGTGCGATCAAATCGCCATAATAACACCATTTACATAGAATCAAGCCTCAAAACACATAAATTTTCATTTCAAACTTTATAACTTTCAAATTTTCCATTTTCAGTCTAATACACGACAAATGACGTCCGTTTGCAACCAAACTTTACAGATAGCCTTTAACGCTCATTTAAGAATTGTACTGGGCATTGAATCCAAAATAAGAGTCCGATACCATTACTTTAGGTCAATTTTCACTTTCATTTTTCCTTAAGCATTTTCAGAAAATAATTTCACAGAAAAGTTTCGTACTTGATCCTGGGACCTCGGATTTCGATTCAGGGAATACGCCCGGGTCCCAACTTTCTTACAGACTCTCCGGGACCATCACATCATGGGTCCAGGTCCTTTTACCTAAAAATGTTGACCAAGGACAACTATAGCAATATTATTATCAAAATTTATAGTTTTTAACACAGAATTCAAATATTTCCACATAAATATTTTCCGCCTTCTTGCCCGTACTTCGCACGAAAATCAAGGCAACCAAATAAGAGGTTGTCAAGGCCTCATAAGCACAAAGAATTCACGATCACATCATCCACATATACCTCGATTTCCCTATGTATCAAATCATGGAATATTGTTGTCATGGCCCTCATATAGTTTGCCCTGGCGTTCTTCAGACCAAACGGCATGACCCGATAACAGTAAGTTCACCCCGACGTGATCAATGCCGTCTTCTTTGCATCTTCCTTGTCCATGAAGATCTTATGATAACCCACATAACAATCCACAAAAGAACAAATCTCATGTTTGGAATAATTATCGATCAGTATGTGGATGTTTGCTAATGGAAAAATTGTCTTTTGGACTTTCCTTGTTGAGATCTTGATAATCAACACACACCCTGGTTTTACCATCTTGCTTCAGCACAAACACAACATTAGCTAACCAGGTGGGATACCGTGTAACCCGAATGACCTTTGCATCAAACGGCTTGGTGATCTCTTCTTCAAATCTTCGCAATTATGTCTGTTTTGAACTTTCTCATTTTCTGCTTAACAGGTGGGAGTGATGGATTGGTAGGAAATTTGTGAGCCACAAAATAAGTACTCAGCCCCAACATATAATCATAGGACCAAGCAAAAATGTCTTTATATTCCAACAACGCTGCGATTATTTCTTCCTTGAGTTGCGGCTCCAAATGAACACTTATTTTAGTTTCACGGACAATATCTTGGTCCCCTAGGTTAACTGATTCTGTGTCATTTAAGTTTGGTTTGTGTTTTTCCTCAAAGTGTTTTAGTTCCTTACTGATTTCTTCATAGGCCTCATCATCATCGTATTCCTCTTCATCATCACATTAAATTTCTTGTATTATTATTTCTGAGTTATGTTCGCTTATAAAACTGGGCCGAGAAGTCCTCATGACTATCATGTCATTGATATCAGCATAAAAATAACTGTACATAAAAGAAAAGAAAAATGGACAAAAAATTAGGAAAGGAAAAAGGAAAGAAAATTGCATTTCATTAAAACGTAAAGATAACAGGGCTTATCTCATCCCAATGGACGAAACATAGTCACATGGATTACAAACCCTGGAATAATCCAGGTGAAAGAGAAAAAGAAAAACAAGGTCCTCTACCGCGACTCCCTCCGAACGGGCAGAGGAGTGGCTTCCCAATTATTGATCCTAGCGTGTGGCCCAATGTGCTGAATGTATGCATTAGTGGAACCTTCACCAGCCTCAACCATGTTTACCACATCAAATACCCTCTCAAACACTTTGTCCAAATTCCCCTCTGCACCAATCAGTGGACCCGTCGCCTGTGTTGATAAGTGCTTTTAGGCCCTCGGTGTGACGAAGGACCTGGACAAATGTGGAATCGATTTGGGAAGAACCCAAGCCTTCTTTTTCAACTTATGAGCTCTTCTGACATGTGCTGTTAATGGCTTGAACCCCAGCCCGAAGGTATCCAAATTCTTGGTCAAGGAAACAGGTTGAACAATGCCATGAAGCTCAGACCCTACGCCTTCTCTAGAACGAAGCCATTACCGAGTATTTCTGATACAACCATAACGGTCGCAACTACCACCCTGGGACGTGCAATGTTCTTACCCTCAGGCACTCGCTTCAGTGGGATCGTGTCGAAGACCTTATAGATCCATGGCCCCTTTATCATCATCAGTTTCTATAAATGGCACATTCGCGCCACTTGCATCGCATGTGGGGTTTTCCCCTGTAACACGATTTCTTGCTTGTCCCACTCGAATATGAAATTTAGTGCAATGTGGAAGGCACTGCCTTGAGCGCATGGATCCACGGTCGTCCTAATAATAGATTATAAGGTATTGCAGCGTCCAGCACCTGAAATTCCATAGTGAACTCGACTGGGCCAATAGTCAATTCAAGGATTATGTTCCCCACCGTGTCTGTTCCACCTCCATCGAACCCTCGAACACAAACACTATTTTTGTGGATTCTATCATCATCAATCTTCAACTGGTTCAATGTAGACAATGGGTAAATACTGGCACTAGACCCGTTATCGATCAAAAAACGAGTTACCTTTAAATCTTCACACTTGACTGTTAATTAAAGAGCTTTATTGTGTTTCGTGCCCGCAACGAGCAATTCAACATCAAAAAATGTTATCTTGTTCACCTCGAAGATCTTGTTGGCAATTGTTTCCAGATGGTTGACTGAAAATTTGTCAGGGACATGAGCTTCATTTAATATTTTCATCAAAGCTCGGTGATTCTCGTCCGAGTGGATCAACAATGATAACAATGAGATCTGAGCCGAAGTTTTCCTATGTTGTTCCACATTAGAATAATCCTGTGCCTTCATCTTTTTCATAAATTCTTCTGCCTCTTCTTCCGTCACTGCCGTCTTGAATAGTGTTGGACTGTCTTTAGTGCCCCTAGATTTTCTCAACTATTTGGGGAAAATACAACGTCCCGATTGAGTTAAACCTTGCTCTTCACAAATCTCTTCCTCAATTTCTTTTCCCTTGTATGTTACCACCACTTTTTCATATTTCCACGGCAAAACTTTACTATTGACCACAGGTAGCTAGACTACCGGCTTTATGATAACCGGTTATGTGCATGCCCCTTTCACAACAACGACGGGCGGCAGGTGATGCCCCTTGAACCACTAACTTGGTTGGCCTTGTCCTTTTTGCAAAAAAATGGCCCTTTCCCTATTACCACCACCGGCTTGCCTTTCATCCTTTCCGGCTGAATTGCTAGCTTTACCTCAACTTCCTTTTCTTTCTCCTTGGCTTCAACAGAATGAATCATCATGACCATCTGCGAGGGTTTTGTGGACTCTGCTCCCTTTTGTATCAGTTCGATCATGTTAGTCTCATGATGTGCTGGCAACGAGTTTTGGTTGATATTTGGCGCCTTCGGAGCTTGTACCTCGATACAGAGACTGTGAATGAGTTCCTGTACCGCATTCTTCAATTTCCAGCACTCTCACTATCGTGCCCCAGCATCCCAGAGAAATATTCGCATCTAACAGAATGGTCTAGGTTTTTTGGAGGGGGGCTTGGCATTTTGAGTTCGATTGGGGTCAACATTCCCAGCTGCTTCAATCTGTGAATGAGAGTAGTATAAGATTCTCCAAGCGGAGTGAATGTTTTTCTGTTTGGGCCCTTCTCACTTCTTAAAGATTGGTTTGGATGAAAGACAGTTCCTGGTCTATTGGCCCTGGGAGGCAGATAGCTATTTTGTAGGGGTCGGTATGCAGGTGAGTAGGTGTTTTGACGAACCGGCGCATGCCATTGCGTGTGTTCCGGGGACTGGGTGTATGTCTGGGCATGGTGGACAGCAAAGTGTGGTTCTGGTGGTGGGTAGTAATGCTGTGGTGGGACATGTTGTGTATATGGATAGTTTGGGTAGTGAGATCTAGGTTGGTTGTAGTAAGTCGGAGGGTTGTGGGGTCTGGACCTGGTACTAGCTTTTATTGTGGCAACTTCTTCTTTCTTCTTCTTTCCAAGAACACCACCCGTACCACTTTGGATGACACAGTGCTTTCAACACCGAATAACTCATGATTTTATTGGATTTCAAACCTTCTTCGGTCATGGCTCCCATTTGAAGCACTTCATTAAATGACTTTCCAACAGATGTCACCAAATGACCAAATGATGTTTGCTCCAATGTCTATAGGAAATAATCCACCATCTCACTTTCTCTCATCGGCGGATCAACCCTTGCTGCTTGTTCCCTCCAACAAAAACCAAATTCTCTAAAAGTTTCCGCAGGCATCTTCTCGAATTTTAACAACGACAAACAATCGGGGAATATCTCAAGGTTGTATTGAAAATGGCCAATGAATGCTTGTGACAAATCATCTCATGTATACCATCGGCCAGGGTCCTGCCTTGTGTACCACTCCAGTGTGGATCCACTCAAGCTTTGACCGAAATATGCTATCACTAATTCATCTTTTCCTCCAACCCCTCTCATTTTGCTGCAGAAACCTCGAAGGTGAGTCATCGGGTCACCCTGTCCCTCGTACAAATCGAACTTGAGCATTTTAAACTCGACGGGCAATTGGATATCGAGAAAAGGGCACAAATCCTTGTAAGCAACACTGACTTGGTTGCTCAAGACGTGCATGTTCTTGAAGGATTGCTCCAGGCTTTTGACTTTATGGATTACTTCTTCCTGTTGTGCATTCTTGATGGGATTCTCAACGTCTCTCAGGATCTCAAAATAGGATGTGTAAGGTTATGGATCCGGAGCTTTGAAAGTGGGCTCAAGTGGGTAATATTGAGTGTCGTGTGCTTGGAACAGTGGCTCACCGGATGACCTATGTAATGTGGCTAGGAGAAGTGCCTCAAAGACTGGAACCATAGGTGGAGGAGGGTTCTGTTTGGGCGGTGGCGCTGGAGAAGCATATGACGCGGTACCATAGCCCTGGTTGGGATAGGGAAAAGCTGAAGATGCGTGGGGAGTGTTGGGCTCCGGAGACTGAGCTAGAGGTGGGATATAAGATGGGTTGGCGGGGTTTGATGGTGTCGGATGCCCTTGAGACCATGGCCGATGCATTTCGGCCATTTGTGCTTTTAGTTTCCTCATTTCTTCTTTCATAGCACCCGCATCTATTACCTCAGCCTCATTTGTAGGATCCACAATACTTATGTCTACCTCTTGTCATATCATGTCTACTTAATCTTTTGACCGAGTGTTGTACGATGACTTGCCATAATGCCTGATTAACTAACCACCTGTTTATACTCACACATTTAGACAACAACTTGGTTAGTGATTAGGCTTTAACAGATTTGCTAATCGCACGTTGGCATGGATACATTTATGCAGTTAACCATTTCTATTATGCGTTTGCTCAACTGCATGCGTCATCCCGGCCTTTTATTACTTTCAATCACAACTTTCTTTTCATTTTTTTCTTTTTTTTTCATTTGTTTTCACATTCTATCCTCTCTTTGTTTTTCCTCTCTTTTCTTTCTTTATCTTCGCCTTTATTTTCTAGCTCTTTTCCTCACTCTTATTCCTCTTTTCCTTGCCTTTCCGCTCTTTATTTTTTCTTTCTCTTTATCTGTTTGTTTTTTTTTCTTTTGCATTACGGTCGAAACCTATGGAGATTGCCTGCATAGCATGACCTTGCTCGAATCGGACCACGCATATTTTGTGAAGATAAGTGCAAAATAAGGATGGAAATAAATTTTTTGGAATTTTCAATTCTCATTACTAAAACAAACTATTACAAACTAAACATTTTTGCAGAATGAAAATAATAGACATAAAGTAAAACAAACCACAGACTCAAAGACTACTAGCATAATTGACATGAAAATATAATGGAAAATCAGACAACAGACTCGAGAATAAAAAACTACAGGCACAGATTATGCATATTCTAAAGCCTCAAATCTAGGTGCCGGCGGGGCATTGTTCGTCCTTTCCGCGAGCCTAGGATACAAATCTCTTTCAAGTTGCTCCAATTCATTCATGGTCTACTTCACGTATATCATTACTATTGGGACAAAAGTAGTATAGGTCATATCTTCCTAAACCCGACATCTTCTCAAAATGGCGTGAGCGATGGCCCTGATCCTGTTTTTGATTTGCTTCTTTTCTATGAGTTGACGTCTTATCTGATTATTGCATGTCTTCAGGGCTTGGGAATCTTGAAGATGCTGACTCTGCAGCTGCTGCACCTCTATCTCCATTTGGGCCAACAGGTCATAATAGTGCCCACTTTCAATCTCAAAATCTCTGGCCTACTTAACAGCTTTACCTTCAAGGATAGCCACCTTCTTCTTTAGAATAACAACAACTTGCTCGTAGTCCCTTTTTAACTGATTCAAATACCGACAACAGTCACATGTTCTTTCAGCCCACTGCGCCTTGAGCTCTTCCATGGCCTTCTCAGATTTTTCTTATTCATTTTGACATTCCCTGACCTCATTTTCCAACCTTTTTATGAACCGCTCATCTTATCGACTCCTTGGTTGTTTATTCGCACTATTCTCAACTGCCGGATTTGGGTTTTAAATGCTTCATTTTTTGGAGCCAGTCTGTTCTTCTCACCTTGATCTTCGGCAACTTGCACACTATTCTCAATTTTCATACTTTCGACTTGCTCCTTCAGCTTCCCGATCACAGTCTTGTAACCTTCTTCCTTCACTAACCAATCCCAATTCTCTTGGGACGACTCAGCAAAATCTTCGAGATTAGATCTTTTAGCATGTCTCGTATGCCACACCACCTCTGTACCAATCATGATACCCAGGGGCAACCTCCGCTTTAACCCTATCTGACACATAAGTGTTTGTCTTCAAATGTTGTCACTCACTCCAAATTTGGCAAACTTCTTCATCGGGGAACCGACGGTCAGGACCAATTTCGACCACTTGGCTACTCAGATCTTCAGCTCTCGGCACCAATTGATACCTCCCGATATGGCACATAGGGCTAGATGCTCTTGAGTCCCATCAATAGAAAATGAGTCCTGACTGCTGGTATATATATGACTTCCTCGACAGGCAACCATCTGAGCATCCACTATATCTGTCTGGCAGTGAGGGTCCGAAATAATGATGCCCAAGCTGTGACTTCTTCAGGTAGACTAGCCCCTTTGATTCTACTGTAAAATTCTCCCATACAAGTTTTCACAGACGAACCATAACTCAAGAGCTGGGAGCGGTGGCATAAATGCTCGATCATCCACATTTGCAACAACAAGTTACATCCCTCAAAGAAGTTTACCACGACTTTGCAAGCAGTAAGAGCCCGGAAGATGTCAACCACAATCATAGGGGTCAAAGTGATTTTTTCCATGGTTTTCAAGGTACTGACGACCCCAGCTACTTTCAAATCAATATTTCCATCTTTCCTTGGGAATACAATGAGGCTCAAAAAAGTTATCATAAAAGCCACCCGCCTGTGTTCCTCCCATTTTTGTTGTTGGTTACTTCTACTACATGGTTTGAAGTCTAGCTTATTAAATCCTCCCACGTGTCTGTATCTATCATATATGAAACAGAGACTGCAGTAACCTTAGCAAAATCTGGGTAGTGGAATTTTCAGGGTATTTTCAAGGAATCCAAAAACCGATGTACGGTGACGGCCCTGGGAGCAATTAAGTATTTGAACCTCAATGGAGCTTGATCACTGCCGATGTATCCCACTATTTCTTCCAATGTCGGGGTGAGCTCAAAGTCCGAGAAATGAAATACATTATGTGTCAAATCCCAAAAAGTGACCAATGCTCTGATAATATCCCCCCCCCCCCCCCCCCGAGGCTTGGTGTCTTATAAATCCGAGAGATCTTTCAGATACTTCTTCACTTCATCTTGCCCTTATTTTCCTAAGTCATTCCACCATAATCGCAACTCAAAACGGGATTTTGGTCAATATTGAAAAGGGTTTGTTTAGCATCGTGCTCATCCTACACATTTATTAAGGTTATTAATCAAAAGAAAAATCTTTATTTAACTCAAAATAAAACTATCTACATTCTTTTTCCAGATTTTAAACATGAAGAGCTGGATTTTCAAACGCGGCCTTTCAGCACTTCGGGACGGAGATTTAAGGGTTGTGCGAGTCAATCGGTCAAAATCAACATTTGACTCAAAATGGTCGTTTTTGCAAAGTCAGCCTTCCGGCGTCCCTTTCAGGAACATTCAGTTATTTATGACACAATGGCATTACTCGAATTATTTACGACTCTTTTCCTATTTTTAAGTTAAAATAAATGACCCATTATTGCAAACACGACCTTTCATCGCCTCAAGGAGGAAAGATTTAAGGCTGTGGGGGCCGAAAATCGAAACATGACCAAATGTGACCGTTTATGCCAAGTCAGCCTTCCGGCGTTTCGTTTGGGAACATTCGGCTATTTTGCAAAATAGCATCACCTAACTTTTTTATGACGCAAAGTAAAATTTTAACATTTTTTGGCTATTTTTGCAAAAAAAAGGTTGGACGGGATGAGGGTTGCCTACGTATCCCACACCTTGTGAGAATCAAACCGGCGTAGTTCGGGCAAATAAACTAAGTAAAAAGTTTAAAATAAAACTTTCCAAACTTTTCTCCATTTTCTATTTTTGAAATAAAATCAAAATGACCATTTTTTTTTCAAAAAATTTTCCCAAAGTAAAAGACTCACTCTTTTTCTATTTTTCTTTTTCACTTAATAAAACAAACTACATAAAACACATTTTCTTTTTTTTTCTTTTTTTAAATTTCGGCAGAGTTTTGACAGTACTTGGCATAGGATTTTATCCAAATATTAACTCCCTAACTGCTATTTCTCTCATTTTAACTTTGTTTTTGTCTTTTCTCTAATTCCGGCATTTCAAGAATTCCAAAACCGGTCAACAAATATGTCCGAAACAAATAAGTGCACGAGAACAAATAGGATGCATCAGGATGGTCTTTTCATTTCAGGTTGCTAGTCCTAGATGGACCAAACCCCTGTGTTGAGTCACCTAAGTCAAATGAAACGTGATGCAAATAAGCATTCCTACTAGGGATCCGACATGAAGTCAAGTTATTCTATGTTCAAAACCTGGGTCGGTGTTCTAGACTGTGTACCCGAGCGGACAACTCGAGTCGATGAGGGGGAAACTTACCGGGAAACAAAAGGTCATCCGACTTTGTAACTTATCCGGCCTCTTTCTTATTTCAGGGTATGATACTATCAGAATAAGGAGTCTCAACTAGTAAGCACATCCCTGGAGGTAGAGAGAGAAGGTGTTGGCACAATTTATATACAGTTCAAATAATATCAAAGCGGTAACAATTTAGCACATTAGCATAAAGCATATAGGAAAACCATATATAACAAAATACAACAATTTATCTAAGCTCGAATTCTGAACCCTGAAAAAACATTCTGGGTTCTAGTCCCCAGCGGAGTCGATAGAGCTGTCACACCTCCTTTTTCACTACACCCACAAGGGCGTAAAGGAGTTTTTCCAATTAAAGGACAATCGGAAAGGGATTTGGTCATGAATTATTAGAGTCGCCACTTTGGAGATTAATGGTGTCCCAAGTCACCGGTTGAATCTCGAACCGAAGAAAGAATTGACTCTGTCAACAGTCTGCAAACCAAAAATCCGGATAAGGAATTCTGTTAACACGGGAAAAGGTGTTAGGCATTCCCGAGTTCCGTGGTTCTACCACGGTCACTCAACTGTCGTATTTGATTTTATCCAATTTTAAGACATGCTAGCTTATGTGTCTTTCATTCGTAAACCGCTTTTTACCATTAATTATTTTAACATAACTGCGACGTCGTGAAAACGTGTCTCTGACCATGTCGCCATCAAGGCACCCGTGTTCGTCAACACATTTTGACTTCGTCAAGATTTGGATTTGGGTTGAATCAATGCGTGCACGATTTTAAGAAGCTAATTTAATTAAAATGCATCTAAAGGTTCTAATGTAACATTATTTGGGAAAGGACGTTGAAATTCGCTAAACGGTCCTTCCAAATTCTAATCATTTTTAATAACAAATTATTAAGGGTCCCACATTTATTTTTGTTCATTGAGGCTCGTCTCATTTTATTACTATTGTTAGATCATTATTTGTTTTATAAGAATTGTGACGTCATGACAACGCATTTTTAGCCCCGTCGCCATCAAGGCACACGTGGTTATCAACACATTTCGACTTTGTGGAGATTTGAATTTGGGTTGCATCAATGCACACCTGAGATTAAGAAGGTACTTTAATTAAAGACACGTCTAAAGATTATAGCGTATTATTATTTTGGGGAAGGCTGTGAAATTTGCTAAAGGACCTCCTAAGATAATTCTTATGAGTATTTATCGAGGGCCCCGCATTTGTTTTTGTTTGGCGAGGCTCGTCTCGATATTTTATTAAAAGGCCAACTTAAATGAACATGGACACAATTTTCAAAATGAAACTAAGCTACGTGGTCTTGTGACCCCAAAATCAAATAACATATGGGTTATTTTACTGGGCTTTGATGCAGCCCAATAGCCAAAGCTGAATGAAACTCAGCCCAGGCTTCCATAACTTGGGGTCGAATCTCCATAAATACCAATGCCATTCAATTCACAATGTTACACTGTCCAGCTTAAATCCAATCAATCAAAAAAGCTGACTCTGGTATTCTAATTGCCTTATTTTAATTACTTTAGCCCAGGGCATTTAATAGCTGATGATCAAACTTGTTTATCAATATTCAAACATTGCGAACAACATATTGGACCCATACTTCTTCAAATAGCTTTGGCCATGGATTTACGAGATAGCATACTAGAGCACAAATAAGTAAATAGATGGTTAGTTGGTGATTCTATTTACCAATTATACACAACCAACTTAACAAAAGAACAAAATTGCTTAATCCAGAATGGTAGTCTCTTAGAACAAATGAGTATATTTCGTAACTGAGTATTACTAGATTACAGTCTACTGTCCACATTCCCATTACAATATCAATTGTCATAATTATTCAAATATTTCAATGAAGCAAGCCTCTACTTCCACTACTGTTAATCTACGAATGATATTGACACAAGGTTGCACACATTGATATCACAGTAGCATGATCTAGCTCTTATTTCCTGTATTCGACCAATTTACATAGATTCAGCTCTTCAATATCAAATGAAGGTGGAAACATACCTTGAAATGAACAAAAATGAGTATGATAGAAGGTCTGTAGCAGCGGCAATCAAACAGCAACACAATAGCACTCAAAAAACCCAGACAATATGAGGAATAGCCCAGAAGAGAGTTCCAACCAGAGAAGAAGTAATGACAAACAGCCCGGAGATGATTAAACCAAATTTGCTCAAATAACCAACTATGAACCAAGGGAGTATAACCAATTGTCTTCCAAAGTATACCCAAACAGGAGCAAACCAACCAGAATTGTTGTAATCAAACTCAAATAACACTACAACTATCCGGATGATTTCAGAACTCAGCTACAAATCAGATTGAGCTACCAGCTACCCAAATCACTTAGAACTTTGCAGAAAAACTGAAATAATACAGAAGAGAACTATGAAACAGTAGGATATTTTGTTTTGTATTTTTCTTTGTTTTTGCTATTTTTATTTTATTTTTTGAAGGTTTTTCTATTGTTTTTTTATTTTTGAATCTAAGGAGAGCTATGATCTAAATTCTTGAACTGAAATTGAACTTTAAATCTGGAAAAATTAGTAGTATACTTGGGGGAATATTTGGCTGAAGGAAGAGACCTTTTCAAAGGAATGAGACATGCCTTTTATAGGTAAGAGTGAGGGAAGCCCTCAGATTTGTATTTAAACTAACAGCCCCTAATTATTATCAGCATAAAACACTTATTTTCTGACTAGCTCCTCAAGTTTCTTCCCTGAGTCTATTGAAAAATACACTAAAGTCCTATTCTAGAACCCTATAGGACACTCTTTTAACAAGACAATTCTTACATTACCCTTCCCTTGTTTTAAAATTACAAATCCTAAAGATTCTACCCTTTTCTACCCCTAAAAAGCCCTTATGAACCCCCTAAAATTACTGCCTTTGTTAACTACACCAAGCCCTTACCCCAGTTAAAGCTTAACCCAAGTTAACTACTCAAAACTTGTCAGCTATATCCAAACAACCAATTAACACTACTAAAACTGAATTAAAACCCAAATAAACCTAGCAAACAAACTGAAAGAACCCAAATTAATTCAATTAAAATCTAACAATATTCAAGACAGAAATCACACATACTAATATGAAATCTAGGATTACTAAACCAAATTAAAGAATGAAACCAACTCACTTCTAATCAAATAATAGCCTAGCAGAATCATTCAAGAAATGGGCAACCAAAATACACAAACTCTTGGGCCATGATTTCAAAAATACGAAGCAAACTTGAGCATAACACAATCAAACCAATCAATAAAAATGCCAACTAAAATAAGAATAACCTAAAACTAACCAGCAAAATTTGAGCATCATAAAGAATAGAAGAACAGAATACATAAATCAATTCTTGTAGAATTCAAAACAAAATTTGAAATTAAGACGAATAAAACCTAATCGAGTCGAATTATATTAAGTAATCAGGATTAAACACTTAAATGAATCGAGGAACACTACACTTACATTATAACAGAAGCATGAACGAAAAAAATAACAACTTCTTCATTAAACAACTAAACATGAATCCGCCACAAAGAAACAAGATGAAAAAGAAAAAAAAAAGATTAAGGAAAAGAGAAGAAACTCAGGGATAAAGTCTTCAGAAGACCAAATCGCCGAAATTGGTTTCTTAATTAATGTTATATGTTTATAAACATATAGCATCAACTAAGAAATCACATGGGTGCCATAACTCTCCAAACAGAAACGACCTTGAAACCCTAGAACAGAAATTAGGAACGGCCTATTGAGATTTGAAGTGAAACAACCATGGGTTTCAGGTGGTGAAGGCTCATGGACTATCTAGTATCAATGTTGTCTTATTTGGGTGAGTTTGGTTTTTGACCGAGTTTTGTGATCGAAAGTTCGGGAGGCTGAGTTGGGATTTGAACGAAACTAATGGTGGATATGGAAGAGGAGTAGGAGAAGAGTCTGGGGTGTAAGTTTTGGGGTGATTGGAGGTTGAGCCGCCACCGGTAGGAGTGAGGATTTTATGGCGGCGTTCTAGGGTTCTTCAGGAGAGGGGGTTATAAAGAAGACAATGGACTGGGGTGAGGGGGGATCGTTCGGACATATATATATTATTTCCTCCTCAGTTCGCAACCGTTCGATCATATAACTTCGACGGTCCAGATTAAAAATCATGGAACGACTTCGTTTTGGCTGGGTTGTTGGATAAGGTACTGAGGTATTTGGGCCACACTGGGCGTGGGGTGGTTTCTATTGACTTGGGCTAGCCGATATTTGAGCCCCAAATGAGCAAACCCTCTTTGTTTTAATCATTTTTGTCTTTTCTTTTATCTTATTATTTTCCTTTTTCCCTTTATTTAATTTCAAAATAAAAAATCTAAATTAAAACTAAAAATTAAATTAACCTATCAAATTGATTTAATTGACTCCTAATTACTATAATTAAATAAAAACCCAATTAAAGAAAGAAAGAGGAAAAAAATATCTAAATTCAAGACTAAAACTAAAAGTGCAAAATAAACTATTTTTGTGATAATTTTTTCGTTTTTATAAAACAACTAATTTGATAATTCATACTAAAATATATAATTAAAAAAATACAAATGCATATTCTTATATTTTCATGTGAATTAACACGCGCAAATAAAATGTAAACAAATAACAGAAAATAACGTAAAAATTCACAAAAATCGTGAAAATAAGGAAAAGTTATTTTTGTTTGAATTTTTGGGAATTATTCATATATAGGGGGAAAATCACGAGCTACACCCCGGGTACGAAGCCTGCATCATAGGACTCAAATTGGCGATTGAGATGAACATTCATGAACTATTAGTGATCAGAGACTCAGACCTACTCATACATCAGGTTCGAGAAGAATGGTCAACCAAGAATTCCAAGATACTCCCTTATTTACACCATGCATAGGATTTAAAATAGAGATTAATAAAGGCGGAATTCCAGCACGTTCCCAAAATACAAGATGAATTCACTGGTACCTTAGCCACTTTATCGTCTATGATCCAGCATCCAGATACAAACCTTATTGATCCCATCCAGATCAAGATTCACGACCAACCATCTTAATGTGCTCATGTCGAGGAAGAAGCCGATGGGAAGCCTTGGTTGCATGATATCAGAGAATTCTTGACAACAAGAGAATACCCAGAACTTGCTAGTGCTACCTTGAAACGCACACTCCGGAGGTTATCCAACAACTTCTTTCACAACGGAGGAGTCCTGTTTAGGAGGACTCCCAATCTGGGGTTATTAATATGTGTCGAGGTAAGAGAAGCAACCAAACTATTGGAGGAAGTGCACGCAGGAACCTGCGGACCGCACATGAATGGTTTCGTTTTGGCGAAGATGATACTCCGAGCAGGGTAGTTTTGGATGACTATGGAAATAGACTGCATCCAGTATGTCCGCATATGCCACCGTTGTCAGATACATGTAGATATGATAAAAGTACCTCCGATCGAGCTTACTGTAACAAGCTCACCATGACCGTTCGCCGCTTGGGGAATGGATATTGTTTGACCAATCGAACCAGCCGTGCAAATGGGCACAGGTTCATCTTAGTGGGAATTGATTACTTTACCAAATGGGTTGAAGCGGCATCCTACAAAGCAGTGACCAAGAAAGTTGTAGCAGATTTTGTCCACGACCGCATAGTTTGTCGGTTCGTAACTACAGAATCAATCATCACCGACAATGGTTCTAATCTCAATAGCGACCTGATGAAAGAAATGTGTGAAACTTTCAAGATTAAACACAAGAACTCCATGGCTTACAGACCTCAGATGAACGGAGCTGTAGAAGTGGCCAATAAGAACATCAAGAAGATACTTAGGAATATGATCGAAAGGCATAAGAAATGGCATGAGAAGTTTTCGTTCGCCTTATTCGAATAACGCACCACGGTCCACACATCAACTGAACTCCCTACATGTTGGTTTATGGTACAAAGGCAGTCATCCCCGCCGAGGTAGAAATTCCCTCCTTAAGGGTCATAAAAAAAGCAGATCTAGATGACGCAGAATGGGTCAAAGGTCACTACGAGAAATTTGCCCTTATAGACGGAAAGAGGATGAATGCAGTTTGACATGGACCATTATATCAGAACAGAATGGCTAGAGCCTTCACCAAGAGAGTTAAGCATGGAAATTCACACCTGGATAGCTGGTATTGAAGAAAATATTCTGCATCAAGATGAAGAGTAAGGGAAATTATTTCCCAATTGGTAGGGTCCGTACATGGTGCATCGTGTTCTAACTGGAGGAGCCCTTATTCTCACAGAAATGTTCGGAGAAGTCTGGCCGAAGACAATCAACTCAGAGGCGGCGAAATGATACTACATTTGATCATGTTCTTTTCTTTCATGTAATTTTAACTATTCCTTACCCGATTCCCGTTTAAGAAGGGATATGTAGGCAGCACTATGGGTTCAGTCACACTTTAATAAAATTCCATTTTCCCCGATATTGGAACTGGGGCAGAATTTTGAGGAGGACCCTCAAAATTCTGAAGTCAATTTATCAGTCAATTTATCGCCTTTCCTTATATATTTTTCGTCCTTTACTGATTAAATTGGGATTCTTTAATTAAAGGAATCTCTGTTAATTGATTGATATTAATTGATACTCAACTAATTTTATTTCCTTGTTTGCATGTCTGATTTGAAGTATAAATACATGCTCTTGTTTTCACTTCATCATCGAATTCTGACTGTAAACAAAAAATTGTTAGATAATACGCTTAACTCTAGAGGGGGGGTGAATAGCGTTATAACAAAAATTAGCGTAAACTTGCGGAATTTAAAAATTGCAGGAAATAAATAAGTGCGATAAGTAAATAAATTAGAACAAACGCACCTATGTATCCTGGTTCACCACAACCCGTGGCTAGTTCAGCCCCCGAGAGACTCTCTCGAGATTTCCACTAACTTGTTAAGCTTACGGGTGCTCAAAAACCGTTACAACTTGAGGACACAAGCCTCAACAACCTTTGCTCGGAGATACAACACTCCAAGACTTCAACAAAGGAAACACAAGTTCCTTCTTACAACACAAGGGACTAACACTTCCCTTCAAGTGTACAAAAACACTTAGCACTTAAACAAGACACTCCTTTAAGAGTAGATATGAGTAAAAAGAATACGCTCAAGATCGCAACAACTTTCGACAAGAATTTGGCTCTCAAAAGCTTATGTAATGAATATAAAATGATAAGCAATAAGTATGCAAGCTTTAGCAATTGTATAATCAGTTGTTGTGTTTAGAAGACTGAATTGAAGTTGTATTTATAGTTGAAAAACCTTGTATTACCGTTGCCTAATTGCCAAATATGAAATGCTGATTTTACTCTGTGACAATCGATTGTCAAATTACCACAATCGATTGTTTGCCAGATCTTCCAAAAATCAATCCCAGATTTTACGCATAACAGTCGATTATCTAAGATCAATAATCGATTACTGGAAACGTTCAAAAAATCATTTCCAGATTTTACTTAAAACAATCGATTGTCAGAAATCTACAATCGATTACTCAGCAACGTTCAAAAAATCCTTTCCAGATTTTAATTAAAACAATCGATTATAGGAAATCAATAATCGATTACTCAGCAACGTTCAAAAAATCCTTTCCAGATTTTAATTAAAACAATCGATTATAAGAAATCAATAATCGATTGCCTGACAACATTTGAAAACATTTTGGCAACGGTCAGTTATACAATCGATTATACTAAATTAACAATCGATTATATATCAGTCTTGAAAAATCAATTTAGACACTGCCTCTTGACAATCGATTGTTATAGGTTCACAATCGATTATTTAATAACTTTGAAAAAGTCTGGAAGACACTGCCTCAACACAATCGATTGTCATAAGTTCACAATCGATTATTTTGTGACTTTGAAAAATCTGATGGACACTGTCTCTTCACAATCGATTGTCATTAGCTTCACAATCGATTATTTTGAGCTTTGAAAAACTTTGATGGACACTGCCTCATCACAATCGATTGTCATAAGGTTCACAATCGATTGTCATGCAGATTTAAAAAATCTGATGCTCACTGCCTTAACACAATCGATTGTCATAAGTTCACAATCGATTGTCAAGCAGCTGACTTAAACATAATCGATTATCATAAGTACATAATCGATTATCTTAGTCCAGATTTTAGAGGCATGTTTAAAAATCATTTTGACTAAAGTAAATATGCATTATTTAAATTCATTTTGCTCTAAATTAAATATGCATGATTTGTTAAAAAATTTTGTACGAGAGAAGCCAAGTCTTGAGTTTAAGTTGTCGGATCAAGATCACAATTAAATACCGACTCATATAAAACTTAATCTCGATCTTTGTCTTGTCCTTGAATCTCGTTATACATCAATTTTGCGCTTGTGCTTGGACCTCGTCATATATCAATTTGCGCATAGTTTGTCATTCATCAAAACCTACAAATATGAACACACGTTTAGTATAATGTCTTGAGAACGTGTTTCCAACAATTTCTCCCTTTTTGATAATGGCAAACTTTAAGCGGGATATGCATGTTAGGAAATCCATAATGATGATTCAAGACAAGTAAAGATATGCAACAAGTATATAGATATGCAATTAGTTCCCCCTCAATATATGTATTCCCCCTCAATTTGTTCCCCCTCAATATATGAATTCCCCCTCTATTTATGCCGATAAGAATTGAGAGTGCATACCCGTTATCTTCCCCCTTTTGCCATTAGCAAAAAATATAGAATAATCAAAAAAAAAACTTGTTTATTTATTAAATCTGCAATTTCAGACATAATAACGCAAATAATGTCAAGACAATCGATTATTGATACTGGATAATCGATTATATAAAAGAGAAATCGATTGTTCTGTGCGTCAAGCTTTATAATTGCCCCTGCCTTTAGGGCGATACCTGCAAAAATACGATAGACGTCTCCGACGCTCAAGTTAGAAAACATGTGAAAGGGAAAATGCAATGCATGACTTAGATCAACGTGGAGTCAAGGATCCCGAGTTCACTACGAATTCGGAAGACGGACTCTTTCTCTAAGGGCTTTGTAAAGATGTCGGCCAATTGATCTTTGGTTTCAACAAATTCAATTTCGACATCGCCCTTGAGAACGTGATCTCTTATAAAATGATGTCTAATTTCAATGTGTTTTGTTCGCGAATGAAGAATGGGGTTCTTCGTCAAGCATATGGCACTAGTATTATCACATCTAAGAGGGATATGATCAAGACTTAGGCCATAGTCCAAGAGTTGTTGTTTCATCCAAAGGATTTGAGCGCAACACCTCCCCGCGGCTACATATTCAGCCTCGGTTGTGGACAACGCAACACTTACTTGTTTCTTGCTAATCCAAGAAACGAGAGAGCTACCGAGCAAATGGCAAGTGCCACTAGTGCTCTTGCGGTCCAATTTGCATCCAGCAAAATCGGAATCGGAATAGCCAACAAGTTGGCATGAAGAACCTTTGGGGTACCATAGACCCACATTTACAGTACCAACAAGATACTTCAATATCCGTTTCACCGCAGTTAGGTGAGACTCCTTCGGACACGATTGATAACGAGCGCATAAGCACACGCTAAACATGATGTCCGGACGACTAGCAGTAAGATAAAGGAGAGAGCCAATCATACCTCAATACTTTTTGATGTCGACTTCCTTACCTTTCTCATCTTTGTCTAGATGATCAGATGTGCTCATGGGGGTTGCCATTGCTTTTGCATTGGTCATTTCAAATCGTTTCAGTAATTCTTTGCAATATTTCGCTTGGCAAATGAACGTACCTTCTTTCATTTGCTTTACTTGTAATCCCAAAAAGAATGTTAACTCACCCATCATAGACATCTCAAATTTGCTTGTCATTAAATCGGAAAATTCCTTGCACAAAACATTGTTAGTAGCACCAAATATAATATCATCCACATAGATTTGAACTAATAAAATATCATTGTTTTTATGCTTAACAAAAAGAGTGGTGTCAACTTTCCCCCTAATGAAATCATTTTCCAATAGAAATTTACTCAATCTTTCATACCAAGCTCGGGGAGCTTGTTTTAAGCCATAAAGAGCCTTTTTGAGTTTGAAAACATGATCGGGAGATTTAAAATCTTCAAAACCGGGGGGTTGTTCAACATAAACTTCTTCTTGAATAACACCATTTAGAAAAGCACTTTTCACATCCATTTGATATAAATTGAAATTCATAGAAGAGGCAAAAGAAAGCAATAAACGAATAACTTCTAATCTAGCTACGGGAGCATATGTTTCTTCATAGTCAATACCCTCTTCTTGATTATAACCTTTTGCTACAAGCCTAGCTTTATTTCTAGTGATTACACCATTTTCATCTAGTTTGTTTCGAAAAACCCATTTCGTACCAATTATGTTATGATTTTCGGGTCTTGGCACCAAATCCCAAACATCATTCCGTTTGAATTGGTTAAGCTCCTCTTGCATTGCCAAGGTCCAAAATTCATCCCCAATTGCTTCGGAGATGGTTTTTGGTTCAATTTGAGAAACAAAAGCAGTATGTCCTAAGGTGTTCTTAAGGGAGTTTCGGGTACTTAACTTTTCTCCGACGTCGCCAATTACCTGTTCGAGAGGGTGATCTTTGATTGTCCTCCACTCGTTAGGCATTTTCGTTTCTTTCTCCAATTGTGGCGTTTCCTCCGTTGATTCTTCCAAGATTTCATCTTGAATTTCCTTAGGAGTTTCCTCTTGTACTTTGTCTTTTATACTATTTAAAATACCTGCAAGATCAGAACAAGAATCCTTTCTCGCCAAGCGAGCATTATTTTCGGAAAACACAATATGAGGGGATTCCTCCATAGTTTGGGTTCTATTATTAAATACCCTATATGCTTTGCTACGTGAAGAATACCCAATAAAAATTCCTTCATCGGATTTGGCATCAAATTTTCCCAATTGATCTTTTCCATTGTTATGAATAAAAACATTACAACCGAATACTCTAAAATGGGAGATAATTGGTTTCCTTCCCTTGTAGAGTTCATAAGGGGTTTTCATGAGTATTGGCCTTATGACTACTCTATTTAAAACATAGCACGCGGTACTCACGGCATCCGCCCAATAATGTTTGGGAATCTTAGCCTCTTCGAGCATGGTTCTAGCCATCTCTTCGAGACACCTATTTTTCCTTTCCACCACCCCATTTTGTTGTGGTGTTCGTGGAGCGGAAAAGGTATGCTCGATACCGAGTTCATCACAAAAGTCCGCAAAGAGATTGTGATCAAACTCTCCCCCATGATCACTTCTAATTGAAGTGACGGTTGTTTCCTTTTTGTTTTGAACACGTTTAAGAAAATATTTAAAATTCTGAAAAGCATCACTTTTATGGGCAAGAAATAAAGTCCAAGTAAATCTGGAATAATCATCAACAATAACAAAAGCATAACGATTTCTACCAAGACTTTCAATGCGAGATGGTCCAAACAAATCCATGTGAAGCAATTGCAATGGTCTAGTAGTTGAAACAATATTTTTCGATTTAAAAGATGCTTTTGTTTGCTTCCCTTTTTGACAAGAATCACAAATAGAGTCATTTTCAAATTTCAAATTTGGAAGACCAACAACTAAATTTTGTGAAACTAATTTGTTCAAAAGATGCATGTTGATGTGAGGTACTCTACGATGCCATAACCAAGAATCATCCTCTTTGCTCATTAATCAATTCACATATTCGGGTGAAGAATTTGCAAGATCAACCATATAAATGTTATCCATTCTAAAACCACGAAGGATAATTTTAAAATCGCTACGTCTAAAAACTAAGCATTCATCCGAATCAAATAAAACAAGATTTCCCTTGTCACATAATTGACTTATGCTCAAGAGATTATGTTTTAAACCTTTCACTAGTAATATATGCTTAATGGAAGAAATTTCATCCTTACCGACCGATCCGATGCCGATAATCTTTCCTTTGTTGTTATCACCAAAAATAACACTTCCCCCTTCCTTGTGTTCTAGTTGAAGGAATTTGGATTCGTCTCCCGTCATGTGCTTGGAGCATCCACTATGAAGGTACCATAGCACACTTGATCCCTTCAAACATTCCTACAAAACAGATTAATGAGTTTTAGGTACCCATGCCATTTTGGGCCCTTGGGGGTTAGGCAAATCATAGTGATGTGATTGAGTGTTATGTCTATGTCGTGTAAAACAAGCAGGAGCAATATGTCCAATTCGTCTACAATAATGACAAGTCACGTTATGCATCCTTCTATGTTGATAGTAATTGGACAGACGAAATTCATTTACTCTATTCTTGACAATATGACTGTTGCGCAAATTTTGAAAATCATTTCTCCTTCCATTTGTTCTAGGATATGCATCATTTCTAGAATAGTTGTTTCTAGGTTGGAAGTCATTTCTACGTTGGACACAAGCCTCAACAACCTTTGCTCGGAGATACAACACTCCAAGACTTCAACCAAGGAAACACAAGTTCCTTCTTACAACACAAGGGACTAACACTTCCCTTCAAGTGTACAAAAACACTTAGCACTCAAACAAGACACTCCATTAAGAGTAGATATGAGTAAAAAGAATACACTCAAGATCGCAACAACTTTCGACAAGAATTTGGCTCTCAAAAGCTTATGTAATGAATATAAAATGATAAGCAATAAAATATGCAAGCTTTAGCAATTGTATGATCAGTTGTTGTGTTTAGAAGACTGAATTGAAGCTGTATTTATAGTTGAAAAACCTTGTATTACCGTTGCCTAATTGCCAATTAAGAATTACTGATTTTACTCTGTGACAATCGATTGTCAAATTACCACAATCGATTGTTTGCCAGATCTTCCAAAAATCAATCCCAGATTTTACGCATAACAATCGATTATCTAAGATCAATAATCGATTACTGGCAACGTTCAAAAAAATCATTTCCAGATTTTACTTAAAACAATCGATTGTCAGAAATCTACAATCGATTAGTCAGCAACGTTCAAAAAATCCTTTCCAGATTTTAATTAAAACAATCGAATATAGGAAATCAATAATCGATTACTCAGCAACGTTCAAAAAATCCTTTCCAGATTTTAATTAAAAAAATCGATTATAGGAAATCAATAATCGATTACCTGACGGTATTTGAAAACATTTTGGCAACGGTCAGTTATACAATCGATTATACTAAGTTAACAATCGATTATATATCAGTCTTGAAAAATCAATTTAGACACTGCCTCTTGACAATCGATTGTTGTAGGTTCACAATCGATTATTTAATAACTTTGAAAAAGTCCGGAAGACACTGCCTCAACACAATCAATTGTCATAAGTTCACAATCGCTTATTTTGTGACTTTGAAAAATCTGATGGACACTGTCTCTTCACAATCGATTGTCATTAGCTTCACAATCGTTTATTTCGAGCTTTGAAAAACTTTGATGGACAGTGCCTCATCACAATCGATTGTCATAAGGTTCACAATCGATTGTCATGCAGATTTCAAAATATCTGATGCTCACTGCCTTAACACAATCGATTGTCATAAGTTCACAATCGATTGTCAAGCAGCTGACTTAAACATAATCGATTATCATAAGTACATAATCGATTATCTTAGTCCAGATTTTAGAGGCATGTTTAAAAATCATTTTGACTAAAGTAAATATGCATTATTTAAAATCATTTTGCTCTAAATTAAATATGCGTGATTTGTTAAAAATATTTTTACGAGAGAAGCCAAGTCTTGAGTTTATGTTGTCGGATCATGATCACAATTAAATACCGACTCATATAAAACTTAATCTCGATCTTTGTCTTGTGCTTGAATCTCGTTATATATCAATTTTGCGCTTGTGCTTGGACCTCGTCATATGTCAATTTGCGCATAGTTTGTCATTCATCAAAACCTACAAATATGACCACAAGTTTAGTATAATTCCTTGAGAACGTGTTTCCAACAAAAATCAGAATTCACCTCTTTGTCTTCTTTACTACTATTATCACTACTCTCTAGCTCTCTTCACCGCTATTAAGCATTCTACATCTGCACTTCCTGCTGCTTGAACTGTAAATACTTTGGAGTTTCTTGAGTTTGTTCATGTTTGTTCTTGGCTGTCTGTTGCTGTTACTATTTTGCTATTCTAGAATTTATAACTGGTATGTTCTTCTATGTTTAATAGTATCCTGGAGCTGAGTGAGAGACAATATTTCTAGTGAGAGAAACTCTGGCGACTGGTAAGCGAGCCGCTGCAACCGCAGGACACCATCGTCGCCAACCACAACCACCCTACCACTGAAATATGACGAGATGGATAACCCCAGAAAGTGGAATCCCACAAGAATTCACCCCAGTACCTCTATACACTGGTTTCCAGGTATGGGGAGTGCTCGTACAGTCATGCAAGATCTGTTGGAGAAAGATGAAGCAGATGCGACTCTAACAGCTAGGAAACTCACATACTCCAATGGATCCCAGGATCAAACATCGGTTGAGGTAGTCAAAGATAATAGAGTTAAAAAACAGGGCATGCAGCTTAAGTTTTACTCTATGATGGTAAAGGATGGAGTAAAGATCGCAAAATTGAACCCACAGGAGATAGAGATTCAATCCCATAAATTGAGGAATGCATCGATAGGCTATGTCCTAGGAGGTAATTATTCATTCAAAGAAATGCTAAAATTTGTATATGGAGTTTTGAAGGATGTTACAACGCCTACAGTGTTGCTGCATGATGATGGATACATTATTTTTAAATTTGAATCTATGGAGGACAAGAGCCTAATTATGCAACAAGAGCCATATACTTTTAATGGTAGGCCTATGATAATGAAATACTGCGACCCTAATTTCTAGATTAAGAACGAGTCGATGAGGCTTCTTCCCATTTGGATCAACTTCCCTGGGTTGCCAATTCAATGCTGGGCTGAAGAGAACTTAAGCAGAATAGCTAGCATGATAGGAAGGCCTCTCTATACTGATAGATTAACTGCTATGTGCGAAAGAATTTCCTATGCTAGAGTCCTGGTGGAAGTAGATATAACCCAGCCTGTGCCTGAGAATTTCTATATAGAGATACCAGATGAAAGAAGCTGGCTGCAAAATGTGGAATTCGAATGGAAGCCAACTTTCTGTCTAGAATGTAACTCGTTAGGGCACAAAAAGGGAGATTGTCAGAAAGAGGAGCATCAAAATGAAGGGGTGCAAAACAGAGAAAGAGGAAAAAGAAGAACACAAAAATGCAGTGGCAACCAAAAGCTGTAACTGAGGAGCATCTACCCGAGCACCAGAATGAAAAATCAACCGCGCTACCTATGGTGGAATTACAAATAAACAATAAAGGCGAACATATTGCTATTATCCAAGGTACAAAGGATAAAACAAAGCACAAGGAGATCAACTATGATGAATTGGCCAGGAGGAATACTTTGAAATACTACCTACCATGGAGCCCTCTGATGGCAACCAACAGAAGGGAGAAGGCAGATTAGATCCAGGAGGCACCTCAACCACTACTTCCTCATGATCATTGTATCCTGGAATATTATAGAACTAAGCAAGTCCTATAAACAGAGAGAGATAGCAAAATTCCTGAAAACAAATAAAGTAGATCTAATAGCTTGCCTAGAAACAAGAGTAAAACAACACAACTCACAGGCAATCTATAAGAAACTGGGAGGAGAATGGCAACTACAGAATAACTATGCATATGCTCCTAATTGAAGGATATGGATAATGTGTAAAGAATTAAATGTCCAGGTTGATATTCTGGAAAGCACTGACCAAATGATCCATTGTCAGGTGACAGACAAGAATTCAACATTTGCTAGTTACATCACATTTGCAAATGGACAAAATACTACACAACACAGACCACCACTATGCGAGGACTTGAGAACTGTCAACTATAATGGTCCTTAGCTTATAATGGGTGACTTCAATAGTGTGCTGGGTGTGGATGATTGAATAAATAGACAGCTAGTGCATCCATTAGAGACAGCTGATTTCCAAAGATGTATTGATGACATTGGAGTGGGGTAGATTACCAAAAGAGGAAACAAATTGTCATGCAGCAACAAAAGGGATGCTGAAGCCAGAGTCTATAGCCATATAGACTGGGCTTTTGGCAATGCTGAATGGTTTAATTCATATACTGGGGTTGAAGCAATATACCTGCTAATTGGATGTTCAGACCACACCCCTATCCTGATTGACAGTAATATCATTAAACTCAAAGTGAATAGGCCATACAGGTTACTTACAACAGTTATGCATCAAACAGAATATAAGAAAGCAGTTCACAGAGTCTGGAATCAACAGATCAAAGGCCACACTATGTACTCTATTTGGTGCAAACTAAAGAAACTTGAACAAGCTACCAGAACCATCCATCAGGAGCACTCATCTGTTGATAATAAAGTGCAACTACTGAGAGAAGAACTAAAGGTACTACAAGGAAAGCTGAATGAAGATTATTTCAACAACAAGGTTATTGAGGAAGAAAAGGCAGCCTTAGAGAACATTGAAAAGTGCGAAGCAATTCAAGAACAGAAAATGACACAGAAGTCAAGAGCAACTTGGATCCAACTGGGTGATAATAATACAAAGTACTTCCATATCTACATGAAATCCAGACAAGCTAGAAACAGGGTCAGCAGTATTCTAAATGACAACAAGATGAAGATTACTAAACTACAGCAAATCCAAAAAGAATTCACTCACTTCTTTCAACAACTACTGGGCACAAAAGCAAATCAACTTGTAGGAATAGATATAAATGTGGCAAGAGATGGGCCCTGTCTATCATTGAACCAACATCAGCAACTTCTAAGTCCAGTAACAAAGGAAGAGATTAACCAAGTAGTGCAACAACTACCAAATGACAAGGCTCCTGGAATAGAGGGTTATCCTGCAGAATTCTTTAAAGAGTTTTGGTCAATTGTGGGGGAGAAAGTCATAGAGGCAGTGCGGCAATTCTTTTAAACTGGAAAACTATTGAAAGAGATTAACTGCACAACTGTCACATTGATTCCAAAAGTGAAAAATCCCAAGAATTCAGACCAATTGCCTGATGCTCGACATTGTACAAAATCATTGCCAAGATACTTACAAACAGACTTAAACTGGTTGTGGATTACTTGGTAGGGCATTAACAATCTACTTTCACAGAGGGGAGAAACATACTAGATAATGTTATCATGGCTTATGAACTGACAAAAGCTTATACTCAAAAATCAGTATCTCTCAGATGCCTGATCAAAGTAGACATCAGGAAGGCCTATGACTCTGTTGAATGGGAGTTTCTGAAGGCAGTCATGCTGGAATTTGGAATACCCTACAAAATGGTAACTCTCATCATGGAATGTGTTACCACAACAAGTACTCTATCTTAATAAATGGAGGACTGACCAGTAAGTTTGGAAAATGGTTCCAGCAAAGACCACTTTGGCATCAAGACCTTCCAAGCTTGTGATTATCTGCATAGTGTAGGCCCAGTCAAACCTGGTTTATCAGTCAACACTCCTGTGAATAGCAAGTTCATAGCCATGGTTCAGGTGGTTGGGACAAAGGATGCTGAGATTCAAGCTCGAGTAGTAGAGTTGGAGGAAGAAAGGAATGGGTTGAGAGTTTAACTTGCATAAGAAAAAGAGAACAATGAAGGGATGCTCCAACAAATGCTAAATCTGCTACAAACCCAACCCTCTAGCTCCTCAAAGCCTTAAGTTTCGTTGTCCTGTAGCGAACTAGTCTTGAAAACCCTCTAGTGACCAAGATTAGGGACTTTTATCTATTCTATTTTTTATTTTTGCTCATGGTTGGTAGTTTTGTTTTTCTTCTTGTGGACTGCTGTGTAGAAGCATCTCTATTCAATAAATATATGCAGCTCTCTTGCTTTTTGTTAATTCTAATCTTAATAGTTCTTTTTGATAAGTTGATTTTGATTAATTAAAAGCATGCTTTCACTTGCAGTAGCCCTAGTGGCCATGAGTACAAATTAATTATCTGGTATTTACATTGTCTATGCAACTTTTCGATGATGCCAAAAGGGGGAAGATATTGTGCTTAAATCTATTATCTGAACATGTGATGTTTATGACCTAATTAAATCTAGCCCATAATGATAAGTTAAAATTTTTTAAGTGTTGATATTTCAGCTGAGTTCCACAGGTTCTTTGATCAGTAAAAGCACAGAGTTTGTCATCATCAAAAAGGTGGAATTTGTTGGCCCAAATTCAGTTGAAGTTTTGAAGATTGACAAATGAACTCAGGGATTGACCTGGTCCATCTTGGGAGACACAGTCGTTATGGCCATTGCACATGAGAGGTACGTGAGGAAGATATGCAATGAAGATAACACAGTAATATCTTCTGAACTGATCGAAAAGATTGCATTTAGGATAAGGAGAACAGTCTCCTTATGAGAAGAGAACACAATCCTATGCTACGATAAGGGTTGGAGTTTGTATTGGTAAAGGACTCAAATCGACTAAGGATAAGCATTGGAGTCTCTATCAAACTCTAATTGCTAATCTATTAAATAATCAAGTTGTTCACTTTTACAGGTAGTGCACATACGCAGAAGTAAAACATAATTAGGAGCAAAAGAGCAAGTATGTTTTGCAAGCAATATATGTGAGATATAAGTGTGCATGCTTGAAGCTACTTGAACGAGACAGAAGATGTCAGGACCCAAAACCCACTAAGGGTCGTGGTGGCGCCAGACAGCGCTGTCAAGCCAGCCAACTAAAATACTTAATTAAATTCTTATTTTAGTAATTTCAAAAATACTTCTTTATTTTGATTAAAGCAATATTCAGTATGTTCCTCTAATTAAATATGGAATACTAAATCAACTTTAAAAATTTCTGAATAAATCCGAATATATCCCCAGAACTCGGAGTCACAAGTACATGGAAAATTTTCTCAATAAAACTAAATAGGTACAACAACTGCACGGAATACAGTTTGACAGAAAGTACATAAAGTTCTGAAAGAAACTATACTAGCTGTGGAATCGCCTCAAAGAATTACAGCTCACGTAGTCTCTGCGCCTGACATGCCGCTATGCCGCTAAGAAACGAGTCACACAATAAATAATGTGCAATAAAATGCACAGCAAGTGTAGTATGAGTACAAAAACAACGTGTACCCAATGAGTGTCCCGCCTAATACAAAAGGGGTAGAAACAAGATGGTCAACGTTGATACTCGCTAGCATCCCAGTGACTATTTATCCATAAAATATATTAAATAGTGGATTTATTTATTAACATGGTTCTAACCCAGATAGAGGAAACAAGTATTCATATAATTCATTCATGGAAAATTTCCTTAGATTTCTTGTTATTACTAATAAAATGATCTTGAGCCATAGTGTGGCATAAAACAACTCGAATAAGTTCAAGACAATAACAGAAACGTGCAAAATCATGCCGAGGTCGACGGCACATTCCAACAGAAATGCAAAGTATGCACTGCCGAGGGTCGAGCGACCTGTACCATAGATTCATGTATTTCACCAAGGTGATTGGCCCGTTCCAATAATAAACATATGCAGACAGGCATTCCGTCAAACAATCAGCGTGGAGAAAATATCCATGTAAGGTCCATTCTTTTTTAATAATTTGAGAAAAACATAGCTTTAGTCATTTTAGAAATCCTCTTATTAATTTAATATGATTAAAATATTTCAAGCCATCAATATTTACAAATAATCCAAGTATAATATGCGTTTGGGTCCTAGACTACCGGGACAATAGCATAGTAGTAGCTACGCACAGACTCTCGTCACCTCGTGCGTACGTAGCCCCCATTTTTAGGAGCACATAATCAGTTTAACTCACCTATGGGGAAATTCCCCCTCACAATATTAGAAAGGAGACTCACCTCGCCCGAAGATCTATAACCGGCCCTCTACATCCTTCCGAAAGCTCGAAGCAACGCAAAAATACTCCAAAACAAGTCAATGGTCATTCAAAATATATACTTAATTAAACTCTACAATTGAATTTGTATAAATTCTTAACCCCGAATGAAAAGTTGACAAATGTTCCCTCAGGCCCACGTGCCCGGAATCAGAAAATTTTCGAAGATAAACTTTGGTCGTGACCTTAGGAACTCAAATATATAAATTTCTCTTAATTTCCTACTCAATATCATGGTCAAAATCCAAGAATATGATTGTCTAGGTTTTCCACTAAAATCTCAATTTTTATACTAATTTTCATGACCAAATCTACACAAAGTTGATATGTTTACTCAAAATGGGTGGGGATAACTTACCTCAATTATTAATGACGGGAATCCCCTATTGAAGCTCCCCAAAAATTTCCCAAGTCATGAAAACATGAGAGAAATGAGCCCAGAATCCGACTATTAAAACAACCCCTCTGCCCCAGCTCTTTCCGCTTCTGCGGAATTATTTCAACCTATGTGGTTCCGCTTTTGCGGTAAAAAATACAGCTTTGCAATCCTGGGCTCCAGTCCCTCTTCCACTTCTGCAACTCGCCAATCGCAGGTGCGATTCCGCTTTTGCGACTGCTCTACCACAGCTGCGGTCCCCTTCACTATAGGTCAAAACAACTTCTGCAATCCATATTTCGCCTTTGCAGGGTCACTTCTGCAGTCCCATTTGCGCAGAAGAGGAAATACCAGATACCAGCTTCCCAGTTTTTCAAAAAATCTAACTTTCGATCCGTTAACCAACCAAAAAATCCACCCGAGGCCCCCGAGACCCCAACCAATTATACCAACCAGTGCCAAAACATAATACGGACTTTCTCGAGGCCAAATATTACATCAAACAACGGTAAAACCACGAATCGACCTCCAAATCAAGCCTTATGAACTTTGAAGTTTCCAACTTCTACTTCTGATGTCGAAACCGATCAAATGAAATCTAATTGACTTCAAATTTTGCAAACAATTCATATTCGACATTACGGAGCTGCTCCAACTTACATAATCAGATTTCGGCCCCGAAATCAAAAAGTACACTTGCGGTCAAACTTCTGAAAAACCTACAAATTTCTAACTTTTGCCAAACGACTTCAAATTGACCTATGGACCTCCGTATTCACTTCTGATAACGCTCCCAACTCCAACCATACAGAGCTACTCCCAGTCCCGGAATTCCAAACAGACATCGATAATGATGAAATGCACTTCAAGCTAAACATATGAAATTTCTTCCCAAATGCTAACTTTATTAATAGACGCCAAAGTGTTCCTACATTATCAAAAACCAGAACGGGCATATGCCCAAGTCCGATATCATTATACGAACCTGCTGAAACCTTAAGATCCTGATTTTGAGGCCGTTTACTCAAAAATCCAATCCTAGTTCAACCATTCAACATTAAGCTTCTGAAATGAGAATTTTCATTTTTCAATTCCAATCTTTCTGAATTCCAATTCCGACCATGTGAAAAAGACACAAAACCTCAAATGAAGCTTCTCATGGCCTTAAACTATTGCACATCGCGCTGGGGCTCAAAACGACCGGGCAGGTCAATAAATTCTCTCCCACTTAAACATACATTCGTCCTCGTACATGCTGAGAACTATGCCGAAGTAGTCTGAAATCACTGTTTAGCACCTTTTTCCCCTTTCGTGCTACAACAACTTAGCTTAGCACATTAGCTCGATATATTCTGAAGATATTTCCTTTTATTCAAGCAAATAGGCCTTAGAGGTCAATTCCAATACCCAGAATTCTTTGTCAGCCCTTTTTCATCAAAAGATCACCAAATCATTCACCACACGCCGTCTTCAAACATGACTACATAACTTTGTTAGATTCTTACCTTGCAACACAAAATCCACAAGACTACGATAATATTGGTATGATCAACTTTAGCTAAAATTCAAAGAATCAGATACTCCAATTGCACCTCATTACCTACATGGGTCTTGTTCTAACTTTTACAACACTGACACGACGGAAGAGATATTCCAAAATTCATAACCAAATACTGAATCAACTAATCATTAGGTCTATACCTCTGACAAGAACCATTCCAACATTTTGAACAAAATAAGGATCTATGCTCTTTATTATACTTCATGTACTCAGATTGCACTGATCCTAAATTTCATAATCTTATATTACCTAGTACGAACTGCTTAGGCAATAAGCCAACTCGGAAACAATCAAGAGTCCCATATGATGCCACAATCTGCCAATAGGCTACCGATAAGGATATGATACAAGAAGAATACAAACTCTAAAATAGACATCTAATTACCCTGCCCGCAAATCATACGTGCGACACAGGCTAACAACTTATACGGGTTTTCCTCAGAAAAATGGGAAACAGAAAACATTAAAGAAACTAGGGGAACTATACTGAACATCATACTGTTGCGGCGTGCAACCCAATCCAAACAGCATAACCATGGCGGTGTGCCGCCCGATTCACACATCATAACTATGGTAGCATGCCACTCAATCCATAACATATCCATGGCGGCGTGCATTAGGAGATATACATTGAGCTAAATAGCTCATCACATCAAAATACTTAATATTGGTCATAGACATGCTAAGGTGTATAATATCATCCCTGAGGACACATATAGCGCTATAGGCTACAAAATTCAAGCACAACTGAGGTGCGATACATGGTCTAATTTTAAGAGCCATCATGCTCATATAACATCACCGCTGCGCAGGACCTCAACACATGAGAAATTTACCAAGCCGTCTCACAACTCATACGGTGTAATATATCGCTACCTGAAATAGCTAACCGTGAAATAACACTGTGACTACTCTTCGGTAAAGAGCGCATTGCAAAAATGAACACAACTAGCCTAACGTAAGGCTTACTTTCACATTCATATCCACCCACCGACCTCAAGCTGATCTTGATCATGTCAAACTAGGACATTAACATTTCAAAGGTCCATGCTAACTTCTCTCTCTCATAACACACAAGAATATCCATCACAACTGGAGCGAACCTCCACAGTCCATAATTCAATAACAGAGTGCCCACCAGGCAAAAATTATCAAATCTATAGTGTTACCAAAATCCTCATACTTGGTCTAAATCTCTAATCAATCAAGTGACTACACGTCACAATCATACAATCTTTCGGTAGGACACGATCCCACAAACTTCCCAAATAAATAATGGGTCTGCACATCCGAACCACCAGCAGCACTGATGCTAAAAAGGCGATCAAGAATTCTTATCCAGTATACAAGGCCTTACTCACAAAACACCATTCTCAGGTGATACTGAAGACAATACCAACTTACTCAAAACACAGGAACTCTTTTCCTGCTCATCCGAGATCGTGACATCATAGTTTACCAAACTGCACCCTTGATCCTTACTTCAAATTCCATACGACTACTGCATGTCACGTGCCGATATAAGATACACACGATTTCTATCACAAATCTGGAACCACTAATAGACTAACACTTCATCATATACAACTTTTCATTTAACCCACTTCGGGAGAACTATAGCAGCATACAGGCAAATTCTCATAACAATCGAATATGCCAATCTCTAAGTAGTGTTCCAAGCCACCATAACCCTTCCGTGATCCACATACTCATAACAGGTCATAACCAAAGAATGCTTCTTAATAACATCAATTACTACGTCTGACAAGCATTGCACGCACCACCACAAATCACATGCATGACTTGATCATGCTGGATGAACTGACCACCACTACCAGTATGCCAAGTTAACCATGGCTAATCCATTTACTTCCTTCCACTTTACTCTTGGTTGCCTTAGAAATAATACCTCTTCATTCAACACATAACATACTCCATCTTCACTCATCCCGAGTGACCTTGACTCATGAGACCATACTGTCTCGAATCCCACGAACCATTTCATATCTCTCAAATTCTACCCGCAAGTCTAAATATCATACAACATCCCGGGCACCTTCTCATAAGCTACTACAAAGCTTGATTCTTAATCGTACTCATAGGCTCAAAATTATTGGGCACCACATTTTAACTTCTGAATTCAAAGGACCATTATTGAGAGCCACCCGCTCTGACTCACTCCATAGACCTTATAACACATGAACACACTCTACGCGAAGCATCCGGGCCTTATCTTGCAGGTGATGACGACGTCTAGTTGACGGCAGAGAAAGACTCGGCATTCAGGCGAGCCACCCGGTGTTGTGGTGCGAAATAACTTCCTCTAAAATCTGCATCTACATGAGGCATAAATGTTAAACCTTTTCTAAGTTCGTACGTGACCCAATAAGGCCAACCATAGCATGCCTCTAATAATTCATTTGCTCGAATTACCTCTTATGGTATTTTCTCATAGCTGAAATAACCCATAAATGTGCTAAAAACCAGAAATTACACAAGTAGCTAATCATATAGCCCAATCATAAGCAGTGGGACCTCCCACTTAGCTTGAAGCGATCATTCCATAATTCTAGAGTTCGCCTGACCTCTTTACCTGTTATTGGCATAACCTCGCGCCATGGGTTATCAAAATTTGTCGGAATCTTCCTGTAAATCCCTATCTTTCATATTCTTATCACCATCCACATTCGCACGACTGATCTCTTTGTTGAACAACCAATATAATTTTTTGCAGAAGCTTCACCAACCACGTGACCGCTAACCTGCTCATGGGGAATAACCCATCTAGGGAAATCACCTCCCGACATCTTCCCACGCCGCTGCACGGGGTACATTTTCTTTGAGACCAATAGCCCATACTTCACATCATACCCACAGGCTTGAATCACAAATCCTTAAAATCCCTAGTTAGATCCAAACTCTCCTTAAGGCGCGTAGTCATCATACTACCAAGTCCGTATGCAACACCCGCCACTCTCCCACTTTGACAGAACTCATCTATTTAATTAACCCCTCTACCTTGCTCCTCATACTTGGCCTCCTAGATGTTTTAAACACCGCCTGACACTTCCCACGTGTCTTTCCTCATACTCTGCTGCTCAATCATCGCCTTAAATAAAACCTATCTTCGTGGCACTTGAACCTACAATAGCTGCTAATCTTTAAGCCTTTCCAAAGGTCATCCTTATCGATCTGTCAACATTAGAAATTCTGATTCAATCTTAAACCACTGCACCATGCGACAACTGACAGTCGTATATCCAGTAGTAGTTCACAATACCCTACCATAAAGGTTAATTGTAGCAGATTATAACATCGACAAACTTGGTATGTTCCCAGGACCATGACACCCCATCGTAAAAAAAAATCTCCACAACGCTGGCAAATGCCAAGTCTCATTAATTTCACTAGCCCACATCTGACCATTCTTAGTCGTAGTGCCTTTTCCCCTACCAGAATAAAATACTGAATCCCTTGATTACACGCTGAGTAAACGCGTTAAATTCATCCACTACCCCGACACATGGGCAAACATCCTACAATCATAACAACACAATGGAAATAATCGCTTATAAGCATCATGACAACATGTGCCTAGCCTTAGGGCTCTTAGCAGTCCTGTTACCGAGCTGAAAAATAGAATATCCTCCCATAAAGAGACTATAATAGTACAATCAACTATACCGGGAAAATTATCCCACACCACATTTGTAGTGCCATTTCAATTCTTCAAATTCTAAACTTCTAGCAAGCGCCCACGTCACGTAAGATTGAGTAGGAAGGAATCAACGACATAAGCCTCAAAGGAATCGAACCGCACGATAAGGGAATCAAGAAGGGAAGTACTTCTAACAGCCATCTAACCTCCCGAGGATAAGTACAGACATCTCTGTGTCGATCCGGGGGACTCTACTAGACTTCCTCATGACTCGTGAGACCGACAGGAACCTAATGCTCATATACCATGTTGTCATGACCCAAAATCCACTAAGGGTTGTGGTGGCGCCAGACACCGCTGTCAGGCCAGCCAAACGAAAATACTTAATTAAATTCTTATTTTAATAATTTCAAAAACACTTCTTTATTTTGATTTAAGCAATACTCAGTATGTTCCTCCAATTAAATAAGGAAATATTAAATGAACTTTCAAAATTTTCTAAATAAATCCAAATACATCCCTAGAACCCGGAGTCATAAGTACATAAACAATTTTCTAAAGAAAATCAAATAGGTACAATAATTGCTCGGAACACAATTGGATAGATAGTAAATAAAGTTCTGAAAGAGACTATATTAGCTGCGGAATCGCCTCGAAGAAATACATGTCACCTAGTCTCTGCGCCGCTATGCCGCTAGCCACACAATTAACTTGTGCAACAAAATGCACATAAAGTGTAGTATGAGCACAGAAAAAATGTCTACCCAATGAGTGCCTTCCTAATCCCAAAGGGGTAGAAACGAGATGGTCAACTTTGACACTCACTAGCAGTCCAATGACTATTTATCCATAATAAATATATTAAACAGTGGATTTATTTAGTAAACATGGTTCTAACCCAAATAGAGGAAATAAGTAGTCATATAATTATTTCATGGAAATTTTTCTTATATTTCTTGTTATTACAATTAAAATGATCTTGAGCCATAGTGTGGCATAAAACAACTCGAATGAGTTCAAGACAACAACACAAAATGCGCATGTCATGCCAAGGTCGACGGTCCGCTCCAACAGAAATGTAAAGTGTGCACTGCCGAGGGTCCAGCGGCCCGTACCATAGATTTATCTATTTCACCGAGGGGATCGGCCCGTTCCAATAATAAACATGTGCAGATAGACATTCTGTCAAAAATCAGCATGGAGAAAATATCCAAGTAAGGTCCATTCCTTTTTAATAATTTGAGAAAAACATAGTTTTAGTCTTTTTAGACTAAAGCATTTCAAGCCATCAATGATTTACAAATAGTCCAAGTATATCATGTTTTCGGGTCCTAGACTACCCAGACAATAGCATAGTAGTAGCTATGCATGGACTCTTGTCACGTCGTGCGTATGTAGCCCCCATAATTAGGATCACATAATCAATTTAACTCACCTATGGGGAAATTTCCCTTAACAAGATTAGAAAGAAGACTCACCTTTCCTGAAGATCCAAATTAGGCCCTCTACATCCTTCCGAAATCTCGAACCAACGCAAAAATGCTCCCAAACTAATCAATGGTCATTCAAACCCATTAATATATACTTACCTCAATTATTGACGCAAAAATGGTCATTCACCTTTCCACCAAAATCTCAATTTTTATACTAATTTGCATGCCCAAATCCACACAAAATTGATATGTTTAACTCAAAATGGGTGGGGATAGCTTACCTCAATTATTGACGACAAAACTCCCCTCTTGAAGCTCCTCAAAAATCGCCCAAGTCATGAAAATATGAGAGAAATGAGCCCAAAATCCGATTTTAAAAACAACCCATCTGCCCTAGCTCTTTCCGCGTCCGCGGAATTATTTCTGCCTATGCGGTTTCGCTTTTGCTATAAAAAAATGTCGCTTCTACGGTCCTACGCTTCAACCCCTATTCCACTTCTGTCACTTGCCAACCGCAGGTGCGGTTCCGCTTTTGCAGCTGGTCGATCGCATCTACGGTGCCCTTTACTATTTGTCAAAACTGCTTCTGTGGTCCATACTTCACCATTGCGGGGCCGCTTCTGAGGTCCTATTTCCGCAGAAGCGGAAATAGCAGATACCAGCTGCCTAGTTTTTCCATAAATCCAACTTTCGATCCGTTAACCACCCGGAATCCACCTGAGGCCCCCGAGACGCCAACCAATCATACCATCCAGTCCCAAAACATATTACAGACTTGCTCGAGGCCTCAAATCACATCAAACAACGCTAACACCACGAATCGACCTCCAATCCAAGCCTTACGAACTTTGAAGTTTCCAACTTCTACTTCCAATGCTGAAACCTATCAAATTACATACGATTGACTTCAAATTTTTCAGTCAAGTTATATTCGACATTACGGAGCTACTCCAACTTTTGGAATCGGATTCCGACCCCGGTATAAAAAAGTCCACTTGCGGTCAAACTTCTCAACAAACTTCAAATTTCAAGCTTTAGCCAAACGGTTTCAAAATGACCTACAGACCTCTGAATTCACTTCCGATCGCACTCCCAACTTCAGAATCATCATACGGAGCTACTCCTAGTCCCATAATTTTGAACGGGCTTTGATAACACTAAAATTCTTCAAGTCTGATATTAGTGTTTGAGAATCACGGAATGTCTAAAGAGTTATTGGCAAAGGATGCTCGGCGTATAGGGCATGAAGTTGCTTGGTTGTATTGGGATGAAGATATCATTTTGCGGTATCGGAGTGGCAGTGAGGCATGCGTGTTTCGGTCTATCAATTCAGGTGATTTGCAATTTTAGTAAGAGAGAATGACTTTCAGAAATAGGTCTAATGTTTTAAAGAGTATACGGGGAACAATCGGGTATCTTAAAGTTGCATGTGTGCTTAGAAACAGTGTTTTCATTGGATGGGGTTCTTCAGGATAAATATCTGCAGAATGTGGTATTTTTGGGGATATTTGAGAGAGAAAGTATTCAGTGTCTCATAAGTTTCGGACCGTGTTGTTCATGCTTGAGTCTCGTGTGGTAAGCATGGGTGAGGCATTGTAGTGCTACATCATGAGGAAAATTTCAAGTTGAGGATCGAACTGGAGGAAATTTGGATGGGTAAAGTATCTTGATAGAAGACTGAGTCGGTATTCAGTCTTCACAGTTTAGCTTGTGCAAATGAAATTGGGGAAGAATTCTTGTTGCGTTTCACCGTGGTTTCGAGATTTATAAATCTTCTATGGGCATGCGAAGCATGGGATTTTTAATGATTTTCTTCCAAATGGGATCAGTGGAAGCTCTTGGCTAGATGAGTTACAGTTCAGTTCTAAAAAGAAGTTCATAAAACTCTTAGGAAACGGGTAGCCTCAGATAATCAAGGAAAATGGTACTGCTAATTGGCAGTGATTTGACGGGAGTATTCGTCTCGGAAAGGGGTAATGTGATTAAATTGATGATACTTCAGTAGTATTGCGGTGAATTCTTGTTAGATCGACTACTGATATTTGAGTTTGTGTCATGGCACAATGGAATTTTAGAATATCTTCTATGGGATGATTGGGTACTTGAGGTATGATATATTCATACGGCGGAATGTGGGATCAGATATGGTGAATAGTGTGCTATATGAAGTTAGAGACTGGGAGTTCTCAGCTTCAGACTATGTAGTTGTTGTGGATCGTGTATTTTGGCACTGCTTAGCGGCTATTGGGATTTGGATGCCCGAGTGGATCTTTATTTGCTTGGTATGTTTGATTTTGGATATGATGTTGGGGTGTAGGCTGGCTGTCTCAATGTGGTTTATTCTATACTATTACGCTATGGCCCATGCCGGAAAATGCCACAGGCTGAGTGGCGAGGTGCATCGAATTATGTTCTAGCAGAGTGGTTTGTATGTAAAGACCAGAGAATGGATGGGAGGGATTGTTTTTCTTAATTGGGCCTTCGTGAGGAATGTCAGTGCAGAAGTTTCTACCATTGGTTCAGCTCCGGTGTTAAGGGACTTTTTATATGTGTTTCCTGTAGCCGGGTATGTTTCCGGGCAAGGCTATGAATTTCGATGCTGATTTGGTGCCGGACACCGTATCGTACGACTCCGACATGAGTTGTAGTAGTGAAAGGAGCAGCTTTAGGCTCATTGATAATGAGTTCACTAGCAGGCTGATGTGGCTACGTATTCAGCTTGAGTTGCTTTTCGGTGATGTCAGATGTTATGATTTGTTTGTTATGGGAACATACGATGTGGTTCTATTGGGGATTCATAGTGAAAGTCGAGCGGGAAGAGTAATTAGGTGATGCTCGATAAATGGAGTGTTGGTTAGGACCTATTGGTTTGCATGTTGTATGTTATCTATTTTACCGTGGGTGTAATGAATTGATGGGGTTCTAGACATCAAATCGTGCGTGGTTGTCGATTTTGAGCATAGTGACTTGATGTGTTTGATGAGTAACATTATTTTAATAGGATCGCCCGCATTATGGCGAGGTCACGTGGAGATATGACCTTTCGGGGTAGATTCAGGTGTTTTATTTCTATGATAGGAGACGGGGTCTCAGCCTTTTGTTGTAATGGTACTACTGATCCTAAGGTAAAACTCTTTCATTTGAGATATTTTTCACGATTTGAGTATGTTCAGACCGTTTCTTATTGGTGCGTGTATTATACAAGTTGTGGCTTAAGCCTGTATGGAGCTGTCATATCACCGGAGTAGTGTGTTTGATTCTAGGTGATCGTTGGGGTCATTATTGACTACTAATAGATTTGTTTTCAGCTTGTTTGGAGGATAATATCAAGGTTCGGCTCGGAAATATGTCGTTGTATTAGTCAAAAGGAAAGTGTCTTCATGAGTGGTTGGTCTGATAAATGGTTATGGTTTGTTGCGTGTCTTATTTATCGTTGGAAGTATATGAAAGTGTTGGAATAAGACTTTAGCTGTTAAGGGATTTTCTATCGGTATTTGGTTGTAGTGGGTAACTGGTGTGAATAGAAGTTATCGTTTCGAGTCATTGGATTATGTGGTATGTCATATGATTTCACCAAAGGTTGCAGGTATAGGTTATTACAGCTGGTTCGGGACTATTAAAAGTATAGGTGTAAGGTTTTGATCGTATTGTTGGTTTCAAAAGTGAAAAGGTAGTTCTATGATTTATGGGCTAGACTGGATTGTGTAACTTTTGTTAATATTTGTTATCGGGCCTATATGAGATAGGGTGACTTGGGATAACCCCCGAGTATATGCTTGGTAAGCTTATCCACTTATTGGTTTTCTTATAGGGTAACTCTGGTTACGATCGAGGACGAGTGTTTGTTTATGTTGGGGAGGATGTGATGACCCGATCCATCGTCTAATGAGTTACCGCCCTGTCCCCCCCCCTATTTTATGGTTCTTCATGTTTCATTATCAGCATTTGGTGTGTTAGAGTTTAATTGGATTGGTTTTGGTAGAAAATGAAATACTTAGTCTCTTTAAGGAAGGTTTGATTTGGAAAAGTCAATCAAATATTAACTTAAGTGCTAGAAGGATCGGATATAATTTCTGGTGATTTGGTTAGCTTTGGGGGATGATTTGTGACATAGTAGTGTGATCGGAATTGATTTTGGTGGTCCGGTGTAGAATAAGGCTTGAATTGGCGAAGTTAGTATTTTGGAAAATTGCGGTTGATAGGTGAGATTTTGATCCGAGAGTCGAAATGGAACTCCGAGACTTGCTGCACCTTTTTAGGTGATTTGGGATATCTGTGCAAAATTTGAGGTCATTCGGACGTGGTTTGGTTAGGTTTTTTTATCAAAAGTGTATTTCGGAAGTTTTAAGAAAATTACGCGTGAATTAGATGAATTTTGGGTAATTTGATGTTGTTTGAGGTGCTTTGATGATTGGAACAGGTCTGAATAATGTTATAAACTATGTTTTCATGTTTGGTTTGTGTCCCATGAGGATCGGATAAGCTTTGGAAAAGTTTTTGGATTATTTTGTCGTTTTGGGCATAAGCATGTAAAGATCCAACAGTCCATTTTTAATTCTATAGATCGAAATTTGATTTCGAAACTTCCAGAATTTAAATATTGAATTATTGGAGTGATCTGGAAAGTTTGGTCTAATTACATCAAGTCATAATGGGTTTTTGACACCAAATTTGAGTTAATTATTTAACGAGTGAAATGGGTATTGAACTAGGCAAATGAACTCCGAATGGACTTCCGATTGAATGGTTGTGTTTGTATTATTATTTACTACTCATAGGAACAAGAATTTTTTAATTCTGAGTTCGTATGACGGATCTAGAGCCATTTAAGTAAAAATAATACCTGCTGCAATTTCTTTGGTAGTTGTTGGTTTTTATAGCGCGTGAACAGTATCAGCGCCCGTGAATAATACTTCTGAAAAGTTCTAGGCAGAATGTTTACATTTCATCTACGAACTACTTCATTTCTTTCACCATTTTTTGACATTTTGAAGCTTTTGGACGGGATTTGAGAGAGTTTCAACTGGGATCGATGGGAGGTAAGTTTTATGAGTTAAATACATATGATTATATTGTGAATTATCCTTGAAATTCATGAAAGCATAGCCAAATTGTAAGAAATTAGGGCTTGAGATTGAAATTCTAAATTTGGGATTTGAGGGGACATTTGTGGTCTGATTTTACAGATTTTTGTATGTATAGACTCGTTGCGAGATAAGGAACCCAGTGACGCAAAAATGTCAGAGTTTTGAGACGTGGGCCCAGGGCTCAGGTTTTGTCAAATTCGTGAATTTGATGTTTTTTGATTGCTTTCGATTGGGCATTGTCCCCATAATGTGACATATTTGTTGTTGTTTTGGGCAGATTCGTCGCACGAGGAGGCTACTTTGAGAGGTAGGGCGTGCTAGACTTTGACCGTCTTGAGGTGAGTAATGATTGTATATGATATCCTGAAGGTTTGAGACCCTGGATTGCACATCGCAGTGCTATATTGAGGTGACTTTCACGCCGGATAGTGGGCGTGGGGTCGGGCACAACTGGGGAATGTGACTTGGTCATCCCGATTGATGAATTTACCACGTAATTGTTTGAGATTTATTTGTTATCACTATTTTTGGATTGATTTCCATATTTGGGCTTCGTGTCAACTATTTGAATCATTCGAGGAGACTTATTACTTGAACTCACTCATACTATTTTTCCACTATTTTACAACTCAGCTAATTTTACTCAGATTTGAGTGTTAAATGATAATTTAGGCTGTGAGCTACTGTTTTGCTAGTGCCCGAGGGGCTTGTAATGATATTCTGACTGAGTGTGACCGAGGGCCAGATGTGAGGATACACCGAGTAGTATGAGGCCGAGGGCCTGGATGTGAGAGTTATACATGGATCGAGCTGCACTCTGCAACGATACATATATGGATCAGGTTGCACGGTGTAGCAGTATATATATTGGATCGGACTGCACGCCGCAGTGATGTAGCGCTTGGGCTCTAGGAGCCCCTCCAGAGTCTGCACCCCTCAGTGAGCGCGAGTACCTATATGGATCGGGATGCACGCTGCAACGAGATATGGATTAGGGTGCACGCTGCAGCGATATGTGGATCGGGTTGCACGTCATAGTGGTTACTATGTGATAATGTTCCGAGAGTAATCTTAGGGAGGGAGCCCAAGGGGCCGGTACAATTTGGGATATTGCCCGAGGGGCAAACTTTTGTGTGCTCGTCTTGAATACTTATTTGCCTTTTTACCTTTTATACTGTGGTATTTCTGCCAAGGGGCAGATTTTCTATGCTTATCAGCACTAACTGTTTTGAAATCGTTTTCGTAATTATTGAACAGATCATTTTCAAAGAGATAGGAACTGAGACAAGGCATTTTCTAAAGATTTCACAGATTTCACTATTTTCCCATAAAATTGTACCCGGCTTCTATAAAGCATGTTGGTTGCTTTACGTGATTTCTTGATACTCAGTTATTATTTACCTTTATTAATTACTAAGTTGGAGTACTCACTTTATTCCCTGCACCTCGCATGCAGTTGTAGGTATATATTCACCCGGTAACAGGTATTGGTTGTGTGGAGGCAGAGTTGTTGAGGTTTTAGCGAGGTGACTGCCATCCTTCGCAGCATCACTGTCTTCCTATGTAATTCATTATTCTTGTTCTGTGTATTTCTATGCTGTAAAGTGGTTTCATACTTATAGATGCTCGTGACATGTGACACCCCGATTAGGGCTGTGTTGGGCTGTGATTACGTTAATTAAAATCACTAAATCATATTCAAGCTGTTATTGAACTGATTAATTTTTTAAAAGTGGTGTTCTAAAGTGGTTTGGCTGGACTTGTCTTCACGAGAGGCACCATCACGACCGGAGCGGGGTTTAGATCTTGGCATACACTCGGAAAATCAAGCTACAATTGGCAGTATGAATCCAGTGTTTTTAATGTAAACACACAAAAATGGAATATGGAGAAAACTAACAATGAAAACAAAGGGGGAAATCAGAACAGTAGTAATGAACTAGGGGAAGTAACATGTTTTGCACATACAATAAGAAACTTGGACATCAAAAGGAAAAATGTTACAAGCTTGTTGGTTATCCATAGCCTTTAAGTTCACTAAGCGAAAAAGAAACTATGGGAGTGCCCAGTTAATGATGCATCTATTGAGGAAAGTGAAGGACCAGGAAGTGGATTTGGCTCTGGTAATGTTTTACCAAGTCTGATGAACTCAGAAGGGTCTGCTAAAGAGCAGTGTGAACAACTGATACACATGATTCAATCTATCCAGGGTGGAGGTTGTAATGCTTCAGGTTCTGATGCTAATGCTAGTGTCAACTTTGTGGGTAAATGTTATGCTTTTCACACTTTTATATCATGCTTTACTGCATTTTCATCATCCAAGTTTTGGATAACAGATTCTGGTGCCTCTCAACATATGACTCATGATAAAATCTCTTAAACAACTTTAAGGAACTTTTTGTACCCATTCACGTTACACTACAAAATTCTTACATAGTTAAGCTCACTAGTTTAGGGAGTGTAGCTTTATCACCTAATCTTGAGATACAAAATGTTCTTTATGTTCCCAGTTTCAAGCATAACCTCTTATCTGTTAACCAATTATATAAGCAGCTTAATTGTGATGTACATTTTACTAGAATCAGATGTTTTGTACAGGCCTTCTCTTTTCCATGCGATATTTTCCCAATGGCAAGGCAGTCCAAGTTGTATTTTTCAACAAGTTCAATTACTACCAAATAATATTTTAAATTATTATATATAGATACTTGGGGACCATATAATGTTCCAACTTACAAAGGAAGAAAGATATTTTCTCATAATAGTAGATGATTTCTCAAGGGCGTCTTGGGCCTATCTGCTATCTTCAAAGTCTAATGCTTTTTCCACTCTTAAATCCTTTTTAACTCTTATAGAGAGGCAGTTTTCAGCCAAGGTAAAGATTATTTGATCATACAATGCATATGAGTTAGGAACAGGTTTTGTTCCCTCAGATTTCTTTACTTCAAAAGGAATAATTTACCATACTTCTTGCATTGCCACCCCACAACAAAATGAATAGTTGAAAGAAAACACAAGCACTTACTAGAGATTTGTAGAGTTCTTTTATTTCAATCTCATTTGCCTAAGAAATATTGGAGTGACTCCTTATTAATTGTAACATATTTAATTAATAGATTTCCTTTAAGAGTTTTCGACAATAAGTCCCCTTATCAGATTTAATTTTGAAAGGTCCCAGATTATTCCCATTTAAGGCCTTTTGGCTATTTGTTTTTTGCTTCGACTTTATCTAGGTATCGTGGTACATTACAACCTTGAGCTATTTCTGGAGTATTTTAAGGATATCCTTTTGCAAAAAAAAAAGAGATAAGATTTTATATCTTAAGGCAAATCAAGTGTTTGTATCCAGGGATGTAAAGTTTTTTGAATCCATTTTTCCTTTTTCCTATTCCACTCCAATGTTAAAGTTATGCCCAGCTAGTTTCCCTATCTCTGATAAAATCTTACCAATCTTTTCTTAATCTCAAGAATATGTTTCACCTAATTTAATGACATCAGTTTTGACTTCCTTGTCTTCTCCTAATCCCAGGGTTTCAAGATCTCCCATTGGTACTTTGTCTAAACCTAGAGTTGATTCACATCCAGCAGAAGGACTACGTAGATCAACTAGAGAACATAATGCACCTAAGTATTTATCTAATTATATATGTTATGCTGGTTACTCTGTTTTTTCACCAAATCCTCCTCTAACCCCTTTTCACTCATATTCTTTTTCTGCTCTTTCAAAAATAAATCAACACTTAGTTAATACCATATGTCAAATATCTTAACAAAATTCTTACCGAGAAGCAGTATTTCATCCTCGTTGGCAAACAGATATGGCAAAGGAACTCGAGGCATTAAAATCTAACAACATTTGGGATGTTGTTCCACTACCTTTGGGAAAGAAGGCATTGCCCTACAAATGGGTATACAAAGTTAAAGTCAAATTTGATGAAAATTTGGAGAGATTAAAAGCAAGATTACTGATAAGAGGGGATACACAGAGAGTGGGAATAGACTACACGGAGACTTTTTCAGCGGTGGTGAAAATAACGACGGTCAGGTGTATATTAACTATTGCAGTTAAGAAGAGATGGAAAATATGCCAATAGGACGTCAATAACCCCTTTCTTCACGGCGATTTGGACGAAGAGGTATTCACGAAATTTCCACCGGGAATTGATCCTCTGAGTCCAACACATGTGTGTCGTCTTTCGTAAATCCCTTTAAGGACTCAAATGGTATGCTCGTCTTTCCTCCGCATTGGGTTCCATAGGTTTTACTTCATCAGTCAACGATTATTCTTTATTTTTCAACTGTTCTGGGTCTTTGACGAGTATATTGGTCGTCTATGTCGATGATATTCCCTTGATAGGAAATGATCAAGAAGAAATCTGTGAAGTAAAGTGTTTTCTTGACTCTCAATTTAGAATCAAGAACCTAGGAGAGGCAAATTATTTCTTAGGAATGGAAATTTTGCACAAACCTGGAGGTATTATTGTTACTCAGAGTAAGTTTGAACTTGACATTTTTTCTGAATTTGATTCCTCACATTCACAGACAGTACCCACTCTACTTGCTTCGAATATCAAGCTCATAGTAGATTCAGGAGATCTCTTGCTGGACCTGATAATTTATCGGAGACTTTGGGGAAATTAAACTTTCTCACACATACACGACCTAATCTGTCGTTTGTTGTACAAACTTTGAGTCAATATATGCATTCTCCAACATATGTCCACTTTCATCCAGCTTTGCACACACTACGATATGTTCGGAATGATCCAAGTTTGGGTATTTTCTTCTCTTTTGACCCTTCCTTTCAAATTTTAGGCTTTTGTGACGAAAATTGGGCATCCTGCTCGGATACTTGGATATCCGCGAGTGGCTTCTTCTTAAGTTTGGGCAATTTCCTTATCTCTTGGAAATCGAAGAAACAACAGGTGATCTCTCTCTCTCTCTTCGGTGAAAGCTGAATATCGATCTATCGCTGTCTTGTTGCAGAACGTTCCTGGGTTGTGCGACTTCTTTCTGATCTCTCTGTATCTCCTTCCCTTCTGGTTTCAGTATGATGTGAAAATCAAGAGGCAATTCACATAGCAAGAAACCCAGTTTTTCACGAACGATCAAAACATATTGAAATAGATTGTCATTTTGTTCGTGAAAAATTGTTGGATGGCCTTATTTCCCTATCGTTTGTTCCATCATCTTCCCAAATTGCAGACATATTCATAAAAGAATTGGCAGGGCCTCTTCATCGGAATTGTTTCGGCAAGTTAGGATTCAGATCTCCGGACGCCCACTTGAGGGGGGTGTTGACGGAGCTTTTGATGGTGGAGTGCTTAATAATTTTTTAGAAAACTACCCACTAAAGCCCCTTAATATTTTAATAGCCCGTGTTTTGTCATACTTACAAAAAATGGCCCTTAGGCCCAAACATATTTCATATAGTAGCCGAAAGGAATAAGGATAACAATAGAAGCGCTTGTAGCTCAGTAGCTAGAGCACATGTGTCATAAGCTAAAGGTCGCAAAGTTCAACCCTCACCTTGAGCGATAAAGAATCTTGTTTTGCCTTTTTAAATGTACTTCTGGATCCAATAAATATTAGCTTACAATTGAATACAATGTATATTTTCTAATGTGTAAACATAGTTTATATAAATTATATATAATTTTATATGTGTAATGTGTGCACTCTATGTATTTGGAGTGTATCATGTATTTTTGTATAGTGATACTCTTTTTTACATGTTTTGTATAGTTACATCTATTTTGTATATTATTTGTATAGTGACAATCTATTTTGTATATTATTTGTAAAGTGATAGTCTATTTTGTATATTTTTGTATAATGACAGTTTATTGTGTATATTATTTGTATAATGACAGCCTATTTGTGTATATATTTTGTAGTTTGTATAGTGATAGATTTTGTAAAATGACGGTCTACTGTATATAAATTGAATAGTGGCAATCCATTTAGTATATTTTTGTATAGTGATAGTCTATTTTGCATATATTGTGTATTGTGAGGGTCTATCGTATATAAGTTGTATAGTGATAGTCTATTTTGTATATTTTTTGTATAATGACAATCTGTATTGTATATCTTTTGTATAGTAATAGTCTATTTAGTATATTTTTTGTGTAATGATAATTTATTTTTATATAGTAACAGTCCATTGATATAAATTGTACATTAACAATCTATTTAGCCATTTTCATTGTAGGGCGGTTGTCCTATCGTTACAGGAAACCAACTGGAAGTCCTTTTAACACCAATGATACAAGTCCTTGTAGCTGCAATTAAAGAAATCTTCCACTTTCTTCAAATCCTTCTCATTTACATGAAGTTTCCAAGTCAGAAACTACCCAAAGGAGGCTTTTAGGCCACACCAAAAGCCTGAAGTAAGATTGGAAACTTAGTCAAGATTAAGTTTTGCAATTACTCAGGAAAGGTGGAATATAGTATTCAAACAATTTATGATTTTACTCTATAGGTTCCTTGATAAATCTGCAATCCCAGATGGCACACAAGATTAAATAGAGCAGCAGCAAAATCCATGGAAATTTACAACTTTGACTAAGGTGGAAGAAGTGAAGCTAATTATCGACATGATTCCTATTTGGCTAACAACTTTACCGTTTGGTATACGAGAATAGAGAGTGACAAGATTTTATGAGTTAAACCAGTGAATAGTTTTCTATTAGTGGATTAAAAAATGTAATAAAGTTAAATAAATAGGAAGAAGGAGAGAAGGAAAGCCATCAGATTGAACCCAAACAGAAATCCAACGACTTGCACCTTTGTAAAAATATAAAAAGGTATGCTTTATCTTGGATGGAAGAACCAAGCTTCATCGTAAAATTGAAATCAAAACACATTCAGTCTAACCCACTGTGCTGGATCTCATTGGCTTTAGATCTGGACGAAAACACAAACACCGGCGACCCTCCATTAAACCCGGCGACTCTTTCTTCTCGTTTTATTTACTGTTTTGGGATTTTGATATTATCAAAATCTAGATCTGAAAGATGGTTTGCTTGCTAATTTGAACTTTGGCAGATCTTGCCGGTGTATAGCTTTTCCGACGATCGTGGAGTTTTTCGGCTAAACCATTTCAGGCCATAAATTATTTCTCCAATGAATCTGTGTTTGATGTGTATCCAATTTTTTACAGAGCTTGTGAGTTAGATATATAGTTCGGTGGCTAGCCACTAAAATTTATTTTGGGCTATAAAATGTATTGTGTAATTTTGGGCTACCGATTAATCTTAGATTTTCTCAATGGGCTATAAATGAAGTTCTCTCATTATTTTTCCTCTAATGATCTAAAGCGTACGAGTGATTTTGACGAAGGTAACATAGAAGACTGGACTGGTTAAATTGATTGGTTTGGACTAGTACTACCTCAACTAAATTATTGGGCTAACAGACTAATGTTTTGGGCCTACAACTATATGTGTATATGAGTAAAAAAAAAGAAATAAGAAGATACGAACTATTTTGTATAGAATATTCTAGATAGTCTGCTGAGTAGGATAATATACAGCTTTCATTCTTTGTCTCATTTGTATAGAGTCCGTTACAGACCTTTGTCATTATAATAAGTCCTTTGCATATATAATAAGATACATTTTTTGTAATACGAGAAGGAGAAATACAAAAATCAAAAAGGGTTTTCTTCTGAAAATTTTCATTTGTCTACAGTAATAGATTAGGTTAAATTACTTTAATAGAATCAAATCTTGAAAATCTCCAAATGAGAGTTCTTGTAAAATCTTGAAGATTTTGTAAGAAGAATGTATTATTTCCAACATAATACCATATTAATACCAATTCTAATGGGATGAAATTGACTTCAATATACCCATAAAACCTCAAAGATTTGGAGTGGCCAAAAGGAACTTTTGGGCTCATATTCACATATTCAATGCCCTAGAGCAGTAGCCATGTAAAGGCATAGCTTTATTTGCGCGCATGCCTAAAGTTTTCAGAAACTCTAGGATGTCACAACACCACGCGCACCTTCTGAGTCCATTCCTGGGCTCGCGCTTAGATCCTCTATGGTCTATATCCGGAAGCATATATATACCTTGACCTAGGCCCGCGCATAGATCCTCTTTTGTTCTATATCTGGAAGGTGAAAAAGGTAATTAAATTTGGCTTGCCTAGCTCCTACTAGTAGACACTATCACGACCTCGAGGGTGAAAAATCTAGATCATGACATCGATGCCCTAGCAGAGTACCCATGCGCGCTTTCAAGGGATGTCTTCATTTGCACGCTTTCCTAAAGTTTTCAGAAACTCCAGAATGACACAACACTATGCGCGCATTCTGAGCCCATTCCTGGACTCGCGCATAGATCATCTATGTTCCATATCCGGAAACACACACACACAGATATATATATATATATATATACACACCTTGCCCTAGGCTCGCGCATAGATCCTCTTTTGTTCTATATCCGGAAGCGTATATACTTTTCCTGCAAGAAGCGCCCAAAAACACGCATGGAATATTTTCGTCAAAAAGATTATGATTGAAATTTATTTGAAGGAAAATATATTATTATAAATCTCTTTGAAATTCTTTATTTCCTCCACACATAAAATAAGCTGTCAATACCCCTATTTATAATAGTATGAAATATACTTCAACTAGAAACAAGAAAACATATTCCTATATTTATTCTAACTACAAATCCTATTTAGACATGAACCAAATAAATCAAATCCTAAATAATTAAAGTATCCTACTACAACTTCTAAGTAGTTTTACAATATTCTCCCGTAATTCAACGTTGTATATGTCTGACTTGTTGTTGTGCAGTTATGTTGGATAACTTTTCCAACTCTCAAATTTGATGAAGCGCATCTGTTCATTCCTCAATTTGTTGAAGCACCTTGTCTCCAACTCATGTTGATTCACTTTGTCACCAACCGTTGATGCACTTTGTCACCAACACTCAATTTTGTTGAAACCCCTGTCTCCAACTCATATTGATGCACTTTGTCACCAATCGTTGGTACACTTTGTCATCAACACCGAATTCTGCAGCCTCTTGAGGATAAATACAGAAGTCTATGTACCGATCCACGAGACTCTACTAACCGGCTCATGACTCATGCGGCCTAGTAACCTAGGCTCTGATACCAACTTGTCACGACCCCAATCCCGGTCGTGATGGTGCCCAACAACAATTGCTAGGCAACACCAACCATTTGATCACTCTTGACCCAAGTATGAACCCATTAAAAATTAATACAGTTAATTTATTAGGTAATATAGTTCTAACCAGTGATAATCAACAGAAACAGTACAGAAACAATAACCAGTGCCAATACAACTCCCAAGAGATCAAGGGTCATGAGTCTAAAGCCTCTAAAAATAACTCAGTAGCAAATCTAAACAAAAGAGAGTAGATGATGAGGAAAGACAAAGTGATAGGGGCTGAGTCGGGTCCTACGGACGCTTGATAGCGACCTCGAAAACTCCGGGGTTAATTTGGGAACAACAAACTACACGACTAAGCTCCTGATGCTCCTTTATCTACACATATGGTGCATGTAGTAAAGTGAGTACTTCCAACTCAGAGGTAATAGACATATATAATGAATGATAGTAAGAAATCTCAAAAATATTACAATGTACAGCTGAAACTAACAATTTAGCACATTTAACGGGGTAACAACAGCTAATCAATGACAGGTTAGTCAAATATATATCAATGCATGGATGCAATGCACATGACCGATGTGGCGTACATCATGATCCATTTTGGTACCCGCGCTCACTGTTGGGGTTCAGACTCCGGAGGGGCTCCTACAACCCAAGCGCAATATCATCATAGCATTCGTTGTGGCATGCAGCCTGATCCACAAACAATACAGTTATATGCATGCAAGCCACACGAGCACAGTCAAATTTATCATTTTCAGTCCCAATTATCAGGAATTATAGCTTAAGTTTTTAAAAACCTTAGAAATTTACTAATCATTTGGAGACAATATTTAACTCCAGGCTGATATCATGTAAACTTGCTCAACATCATGGAAACAGTGTCAATAACCCCTAAGGGATCCAAATAATCGGCACGCAGCCCAAGTGTGCTCGTAACAATCCATGTAGGATTTTTTACCAATCAATTTCTAGTCAATAACATAGAACATCACTCGGACGGGCTAAGCAATAGTCTCGTCCACAAACGACCCCGTAGAGTACGTGTCTCGCCTCAATAAAGCTTGACCGTGTGATATACCGGGGTTTCAAAACGCTCAGGTCATCATCTACATCTATTTCTCACCTCAAGTCGGCCGAAGACCAGCTCTCAATGCTCTTTCCTCTCGTATCCACCTCCTCGCGCGTCGAATCTAGCCAAAACCACAACGAATACGTTAAAGTATGCTAAAGAAACATAACCCAATCGAACATACTCAAAATATACAAAAAATCACGAAGTTGGCAAAACTCGAGCCCTGAGTACACTTCTCAAAAAATTACATAATTTGGATAATCGTACTCCTCATCTCGCAACAAGTCTATACATATCAAATTTACCAAAATCGAGGTTCAATTGCCCCTACAAAACCCACATTTAAACTCTCTTAAGTTTCAAGCCCCGACCTCCATTTTTGACCATAAAATCTTTGAAATTGAGTGGTTAATCCATATTTTACACCATAATAACATAATTCGAGTCCAATAATTCATACCTTGTGAAACCCGTTCGAGTTCTCTTCAAAATAGCTCAAGAAAAGCCTTAGTTGAAGTCCCAAAATATTTTATTCTCTTTTCTAAATCGTGAACAATGTTCATTTTAATTGCAGGTCGATTTCCGCTCCTGCAGTTAAATAACTACATCTGCGGTCGTGACCAAATGATCGCTTCTGCGATCTCACTTAATTCCTCAAGGACCGCTTTTGCGGCCCACAACCGCTTATGCGTATTTCCTTCCGCACCTGTGGTTAAAGCCAAGGCCCCCAAGATTGCACCTGAGACCCAAACGCCACATCCGCGGAACCGCCTATGCCGCCACTTTTCCGAAGATGCGAAAACAACCCAAAAATCATGCAACTACTCCGAACCCTCCGTTTAACCACCTGAATTCACCTGGAGTCCCCCGGGACCTCAACCAAAAGCACAGACATGATCTACTACCTTAATAAAACTAGCTCGAACCATCAAAGCACTATCGTTAACATCAAAATCCTCAATTATAATTAAATCAAAGACAAAATTTCTTAAAAACTTTTGAATTGCACATTCGATCAATAACCCGACCTATAACCTGCGAATGTCCTGAAACTTTGCACGCATATCCAAAATCATCTAATAGAGCTACCGAACTCTCAAAATTCTATTCCGACCCCCAAATCAAAATCTCACCTATCAACCGGATATCGCCAAAAAGCCAACATAGCTAATTAAAGCCTAATTCTTCACCGGACATCCAAATTCAATTCCGATTACACTCCTAAGTAACTATTCATCCCCTGAAGCTAATCGAATCACAAGAATTCACATCCGAGCCCTTTAACTAAATATTCAACTTCCAGTTGACTTTTCCAAAACAAGCTTCCCATTAAGAGACTAAGTGGCTCATATTTCAACTAAAACTAATCCAATTCTACCCGATCAAATCAAATACTGATATTGAAACATAGAACAACATAAAATGGGGGAAACAGGGTGATAACTTACTTGAGGACAGGTCAGGTCGTCAAATCCTCCCTAACTAAAACAAACGCTCGTCCTCGAGCGGGTCAAGAAACATACTTGAAGACTCGAATAGGTGAGGATATTTGCTCCCATCTCCTGCTCGATCTACCAAGTGGCCTCCCTCATATGCCGACCTGACCACTGCACCTTAACTGAAGCTATATCCTTAGATATCAACTTCCGAACCTAGCGACCCAAATTAGCCACTAGCTTAAAATCATAGATCAAGTCCTCATCCAACTGAATCGTGTTGAAGTCTAACATATGCGACGGGTCCCGAACATACTTCCGCAGCATAGAAACATGGAACACCGGGTGAACGCCTGACAAGCTGGGTGGAAAAGAAAGCATGTAGGCCACAACCCCAATCCTCCTAAGTATCTCAAAAGGTCCAATAAACCCTGGACTCAGCTTCCCTTTCTTTCCATACCTCATAGCGCCCTTCATAGGCAAAACCTTCAACAAGACCTCGCCGACCATATAAAATACATCTCGAACCTTTGCGGTCCACATAACTCTTATGACGCGACAGAGTTTTACGAAGTCTCTCCTGGATTACTTTCACCTTTTCTAAGGAATCTTGAACTAACTTTATCCATAATAGTCTAGCCTCACTGGGCTCAAACAAATTAACCAAAGTCCTACACCGTCTCCCATACTAGGCCTCATACGGCACCATCTGAATACTGGATTGCTAGCTGTTATTGTTAGCAAACTCTGTAAGTGGAAAGAACTCTGCCCAAGAACCTCCAAAGTCAATAACACAGGCACGCAACATGTCCTCCAATATATGGATTGTACGCTCGGACTGCACGTCCGTCTGATGATGAAACGTTGTGCTCAACTTTACCTGTGTACCCAACTTGCAATGAAATGTCCTCCTGAACTGGGAAGTAAACTGAGTACCCCTATCTAGCACAACGGAAATGGGGACCCCATGCAACTGTACAATATCCCGAATGAAAATCTCTGTTAACCTCTTCGAGGAATAGGTAGATCCGGGATCAAACAAAAAAGAGGCATACCTAAGGCAGACTGAGATAATACTCGTGATAATAGCATCTAATACAATGGCATCTCTCTTATTTGGAAGACATAGAATCGAGCATGATCACAACCAATCCGGTCTCCACCCCTGGGGCGACCTCTGGCTACCTGGGCCCCACCCCTAGATGACTGATTAGGTGATGATGAAACAGAAGCACAAAATTAAGGTTGATCCCTCTATTGAGAGTGACTACCACGGAGCTAAGGACCATGTCTCCGTATGTGACAAAACTCACCGCACTCATAGAAACGACCTTGAGCTGGAGAAAGGGACTGAAGGGAACCCCTCGATGCAGACGAACTCTGGGATGAAGAGTCAGGAGTAGTACTCTGAGCTAGAAGGGCGCTAAGTGAAGACTGGTCCTACTGATAACCCTGATGACCACGTCCTGAAAAATCCCCAATGGACTCTGTACGACATGACTGAGAAGGTTTGAAGGAACGACCTCTACTGCGCTGGAACAGGCCCCTAGACAGAGCACCGCTGAAGCTACCTGGACCTCGAGGCCTTTTATCCTCCCTATCCTCATGCTCATGACAAAGATATATCTCGATCTGACAATCCATATCAACTACCTCCTCAAACAAGGCAGCCACAACCCTCTCTCTAGTTATCAAAATGCGGATTGGATAGTTGAGGCCATCCACGAACCTCCTAATCCTCTCTCAATCTGTTGGGATTATCGAAGTAGCATGCTGAGCTAGCTGCGCAAACCTCAACTCGTATTGGGTCATAGTCATGTCCCCCTGAATCAACAACTAAAACTGACGATGGAACTCCTCCTTGCAAAACTGCGGTACATACTTCTCCTGAAGGAGAGTGGAGAACTGCTGCAAAGTGAGGGGCGCTACTCCAACAGGCCTACGCCTCTCAAACACCTCCCACCATGTAAATGCAGGCCCTGAGAACTGGAAAGTAGTAAATGCCACTCGACTCCAATATTCCTGTAGTGTGAAGCATATGCTGACACTTGTCTAGAAATACCTAGGAATCCTCACCCTATGTACCACTGAACGTCGGAGGATGGAGCCTACCAAACCTCTCCTATCGATGATGCTCATCATTTGGCATATCAAGAACCACAAAGTCTGGAGCTGGTGCGACTGCGCAACTGGGGCAACTGGTGTGACTTGGGCGACTGGTGCAAGTGGCTGAGCTGGGGCTGCTCCCGGTGTTTGCAACCCCTGAACACCCTGCTCGGGTGTGTGTGCGTCGAGGTCCTGCTGACCACCTCTGGTCTGAAAAGTAGCTGCTATAGTAGTGGTTGAGTCAGCCTGAGCCAGACTCTACTAACCGACTCATGACTCATGAGGCCTAGTAATCTAGGCTCTAATACCAGCTTGTCATGACCCCAATCCCGGTCGTGATGGTGCCCAAAAACAATTGCTAGGAAACCCATTTGATCACTCTCTTCCCAAGTACGAACCCATTACCAATTAATAGTGTGAATTTATCAGATTATATAGTTCTAACTAATGATAATAAACAGAAATAGTACGGAAACAATAACAACTACCAATACAACTCCCAACAGATATGGGGTCACGAGTCTAGAGCCTCTAAAAACAATTGAGTAGCAAATCTAAACAAAAGAGAGTATATGATACGGAAAAAGAAAGTGATATGGGAGGAGTTGGGTCCTCCAGACGCCTGACAGCTACCTCGACAACTCCGGGATAAATGTGGGAACAACAAACAGCATGACTAAGCTCCTGATGCTCATATATCTGCACACATGGTGCAGGGAGTACAGTGAGTACTTCCAACTCAGTGATAATAGACATATATAATGATTGAAAGTAACAAATCACGAAAATACCACAATTTAAAGCTGAAACTAACAATTTAGCACATTTAACAGAATACCAACAGCAAATCAATGATAGGTAAGACAAATAGATGTCAATGCATATATTAAATGCAATGCACATGACCGATGCGGCGTACAGCCCGATCTATTTATGTACCCATGCTCACTGTAAGGATTCAGATTCCGGAGGGGATCCTACAACCAAAGCTAAATATCATCTAGCATTCATTGCGGCGTGCAGCCCGATCGACAACCAGTCCAGTTATATGCATGCAAGCCACACGGGCATAGTCAAATTTATCATTTTCACTCCCAATTATCAAGAATTATAGCTTAAGTGTTTAAAAACCTTAGAAATTTAATAATCATTTTGAGACAGTATTAAACTCCAGACTGATATCATGTAAACATGGTCAATATCATGTAAACAGTGACAATAATCCCTATGGGGTCCAAATAATCGGCACGCAGCCCGAATAGGCTCATAATAATCCAAGTAGGATGTTTACCTATCAATTTCTACTCAGTAACACAGTATGAACATCACTCGGACGGATTAAGCCATAGACCACGTCCACAAACGACCATGCACTTACCGTATAGTACGTGTATCGCCTCAATACAACATCAGTGTGTGATATACCGAGGTATCAAACCGTCAGGTCATCATCTATATCTATTACTCACCTCAAGACGGCCGAAGACTAGCTCGCAATGCCCTTTCCTCTCATATCGACCTCCTCGTGCATCGAATCTTGCCAAAACCACAATTAATATGTTACAGTGTACTAAAGAAACATAACCCAATAGAAAATACTCAATATACACCAAAAATCACGAAGTTTGCAAAACCCGAGACATGGGACCACTTCTCAAAAAATTACATAATTTACATCACCGGGCTCCTCGTCTCTCCACGAGTCTATAAATATCCAATTAACAAAATCGAGGTTCGATTACCCCTACAAAACCCACATTTAAACTCTCTTAAGTTTCAAACCCTAACCTCTATTTTTAACCTTTAAATCCTTTAAATTCAGTGTTTAATCCATGTTTTTACACCATAATAACATAATCTGAATCCAATACTTCATACCTAATGAAACCCATTCGAGTTCTATTCAAAATCGCCCAAGAAAATCCCTAGTCGAAGTCCCAAAATATTTTCTTCTCTTTTCTAAATAGTGAACACTGTTCACTTTAATTCCAGGTTGATTTCCGCTCCTGCGGTTAAATAATCGCATATGCGGTCACTGCATCCCCGACCAAATAATCATTTCTGCAATATCACTTAATTCCCCAGGGGCCGCTTCTGCGGCCCACAATCCCTATGCGAATTTTCTTCCGCACCTACAGTCCAAGCTAAGGCCTCCAAGACCGCAACTATGACCCAGTCGTTGCATATGCGGAGCCGCCTAGGCTGCCCCTTTTTTGGAGATGCAAAAACAACATATCCTGCTATCACTCCTCCTTTTTCTGCACCCCGCGAGGGTTAAAGGAGTTTTTTCTAATTAAGGTACAATCGAACGCAATTTGCTATTTATTTCAGTGTTGACACTTGGAAGATTTAGGGTGTCCCAAGTCGCTAGTTTTAATCCCGAATCGAGGAAAGGAATTGACTCTAAATTACAGTCTGCGTACCAGATATTCGGATAAGGAATTCTGTTAACCCGGAGAAGGTGTTAGGCATTCCCGAGTTGCGTGGTTCTGGCATGGTCACTCAACTGTTATATTCGATTTATTTATCTGATTTTAAAAATTATGTACATAGCGCAAATTATGACTCTTTTACCTCTTCAATTTTTATGTACCTGGTATTATTATGAACTATGTTTCAGGTTACATAGTTCAGTACATTCGATTGTGTACCTGGTATTTGGAAATGCCAAAGAAGAAGAGAAAGGTTAGTAGTGCAACATTAATACAAGAACATCAACAATAACAGCAGTAGCACAAAGCCCAGGAACAGATTTTAACAAGAAAAACCAGCTGAAAAACTACAGCAACAACAGAACAATGAAACAGGCAATACCAGCACAATATTGACCAAAACTCAAACCAAAAATCATTTGGGAAAGAATTTGACCCCGATCTATACTAACATCAATACAAATGACCCCAGGATTGGAACCAAACAACTAAACTGGACCAAACTTACTCAAAATCATACCAACAACAAAGTCCCAGCTAAATAGTAACTCACAACCAAACTGAAAAACCAGGAAATCCAATAATAAAATCAGTAGTACTAAATGCAATCCACGGAAGTGGTAACAGAGTTCTGATTTTTAGCAGTAAATAAAAGGCTTCTCTTTTAGGTTTTAGCTCTCAAAGATTGATTTTCATGTTTTGAAAAATTAGCCTATCTCTCACTCTTAAGTCCTGAAATTTTGATTGTCAAATTTCAGTCCCTAATTAATTCTCAACTCTATGTATGTATAGTTCCCCCTAGACCTTCCCTCCTTTGAAAAACATCACTTACCCGACCAACAACCCCAAAAAATCTGCCCACTTTACAACTAAATCCCACTAAGGAAGGATTTTCCTTATTTTATTCCCTAAATTAAGGCGTAATATAAGGTCTTATTCTCCACTAGCATTAAACTAATGTATAAGCTCTTGTCTTATTAGTGCTTGACTAACAGACCATTAATTTGGTCAATTCTGACCATTTTCCATTCCCAAAATACCTATATAATCCTAATGTTATTACTGTATTACCCTAAGCTTTACAAGTCAAAAGTTACAACTATGTAATTTCAAACCTGAAGCTAATTTCCAGCTAAACAGCCAAATTACTACAACTATATCCAATTCAAAATCCTATTCAAACAAATTCACGTAGAAGAACGGAAGAAATCAAAATGGTATCAAATAGAGCGTGGAGACAAACTATGAAGAACAGGGGATTTAAACCAAATGAAAAAAACAAACTGAACATAACACGTTCAATTCATAACAAATTTAGCATAGAAGACTAAAATGGTAAACATACTGGAAAATGACTATGAACTACTATCATGTTTATTTCAAGCAAATTAATTGATGACACTTAATTAACTGATTATGTGAACTACACTAGGTAGCTAAATCAATTAATCAAGGTATAACAGTTAGGCTCGAGGACTTCAGTGATTTTCAACTGGGAATCTTAACATGAACTAGACTATTCTAATGGATTGAACAAAAACTCACAATAACAATCAAATAATCAAACAAACAGAAACAAATGACCAAATAAAGGTCTCAAGAATAATGAACAGAAATGAAAGATAAAAATAATAAAAATCACCTAAATTAACTATCATGCAAAAAAATACAACACACAATATAAACAAGAATATAAAGAAAAAGAAGCATTTATCTGTTACGGCTCAAGAACAAACGACCCTGGGCTCAACTGGACTCGACCATTTTGGGTCAAACGGACCTTAATCGGGGTTTTCTCACTTGAGAACACCTAAATTAAGGTCTATTAGACCTCAATCTCCCATCGAATTAGACAGAACCCCAACTTTTAGATTTCCAGGGTTCATACAGGTGATTTGGGATTCATGGATTTTTGGTTAGATTCGAACCAAACCAGTGATGATTTGATGATAGGAAGGTTAGGGGGTGTTGAGCTGTAAGTTTGGGGTTGATCGGTGTATGCTTGGTTTTGGCTCGAATCTTCGATTGAATATTCGAGAAGATGCATCTTGATTCGGGCCAAGGGAGTAGGGGATTTGGGTTAAGGGTGTGAATGGGGTTCGATGGTGTTAAAATGGCGGCCGACGGTGTTGATGCCGCCGACTTTCAGGCGAAGGGAGCTAATGGCAGCTAGGGTTTGGCCTGGGTCCATCTCTGAACCGGTGAGACTGTGAAAATTGAGGAAAGGGGGATTTTGTATGGGGGCGTGGGGTGAAGGGTGAGGTCTTATATACGGGGTAGGGGACCTGATCTTTCGCGTTAGATCAGGTTAGATTGATTGCCAGGATCTCTTTGCCAATAAGTAACTACATCATTTAACTTAAATGGGACTGGGTCGGTCTCTGACTTTAACGGGTCAGGCATCTGGGAGAGTTTGAGACCGTTGGATTGAACTGGATTAACCGCTCAGATCAAGCCTCATAAAACGGTGTCGTTTGGTTTAATGAACGAACTGATCTGGGCCGTTAGATTGGTTTGATCAATGGCTCCAACGAAAGGCACCGATACGGCGTCGTTTTGTTATTTTGAGAGTCCAGTCCTAGACTAGGTCAATGCATAATGGATCGGGCCTGATTTCACTTTGAAGTTTTGGCTCAAACCAAGTTTTCTTCCTTTTTTCCACTCTTTTCATTTTCTTCTTTTAGTTAACAATTAACAAAATTCTAAAAACAAATTATAAAAGCCAAAATTAAAATAAAAAATATATTAATTAACCCTTAACACAAGTCAAAACATCTAACTAAAAAATAAAATCATGCCACAGCACATTGAAATGACAAGAACAGAATAAACGCATATTTTTCAGATATTCTTCTTTCAAAAACTAAATATTGTGTAGTTAATTCCTAATTGTAAAAATAAATAAAATCCTAAAACAAGATATACATGCACAGATAAAAGCACAAGTAATTATCCTAAAATTCCTTGCAAATTCTAAGAATTGTACGCCAAAGAAATTTATTTTATTTTGATTTCTTTTGGAGTTGTTTTCGTGGAGGAAATATCACGTGCTCACAGCTGCCACTCTTTGTCCGGAAACACGAGGAGTTTTCGTGCAAAGATAAAGTGCGCGAATACAAGCGATTTTTCCCGTTGGAATACTCCATGTGAAGCATTTTTTGAAAGATTTAACCGAACCGTTGCTACGAAGGTTTCCTACATATCCTTGACTAAAAGGGAATCAGGTTAATTTAGTTCGGAAAGTTTTGGTAGCTGGGACTACCATGGAATTGTGATTTTGCTGTTAATGTTGCTGCATGCTGTTACTAATGCTTTTCTGGCTTCCTTATTACGACGTGCTAAAATAAAACAAGAAGCTAGGCTAGACTACGGATCATAAGCTCTTATCTATCTTCCACTTGTTCTTACTGCCTTGCTTTCTTGTTGGATTGTGTTTCTTCTGGTGCTTCTTTCTTCCGAATACTTGGGGATGATTCCGGACTTTTGCTTTTCTGGATACCAGTTTTTTCCGTCTTGTTCTGTCGCTAGGGATATGGCTTTCTTCATTAAGCGTTTTTGGCGGTTTCTCTGGGAATACGTTTTTCTTCATCATATTTGATATGCTGGGAATAACAAAAGTTCAAAGGCCGCTTCTCTCGAGGTTTTTCTTATCTTCCTTTTGACTCATGCGCTTGAATTTTTTATAGATCCTCTTGTTGTAGCCTTTTGCCTTCCGCTGGGTTACCAGTTTCAACACCCGAAACATAAAGACTAAAAAATATTCCTCTTGTTATACAGGTGGGCGCCCATTTATCTAAAACATGAAAAGAATTCCTCTTCTTATACAGGAGAGCGCCTATTTATCTTAAAAGTATTCCTCTTGTTATACAGGTGGGCGCCTATTTATCGAAAGACATGAAAAATATTCCTCTTATTATACAGGTGGGCGCCTATTTATCTAAACCATGAAAAGTATTCCTCTTATTATATAGGTGAGCGCCTATTTATCCAAAGCATGAAAAGTATTCATCTTATTATACAGGTGGACGCCTATTTATCCAAAACATGAAAAGTATTTATACAGGAGGGCGCCTATTTATCTTAAAAGTATTCCTCTTGTTATACAGGTGGGCGACTATTTATCTAAAGACATGAAAAATATTCCTCTTATTATACAGGTGGGCGCCTATTTATCTAAACCATGAAAAGTATTCTTCTTATTATATAGGTGAGCGCCTATTTATCCAAAGCATGAAAAGTATTCATCTTATTATAATGGTGGGCGCCTATTTATCCAAAACATGAAAAGTATTCCTCTTATTATACAGGTGGGCGCCTATTTATCAAAAGCATGAAACGTATTCCTCTTATTATACAGGTGGGCGCCTATTTACCTACACCATGAAAAGTACTCCTCTTATTATAGAGGTAGGCGCCTATCAAAAGCATGAAAAGTATTCATCTTGTTATACAAGTGGGCACCAATTTATCTAAGACATGAAAAGTATTTCTCTTTATATACAAGTGGGCGCCTATTTATATAAAGACATGAAAATTATTCCTCTTGTTATATAGGTGAGCGCCTATTTATCTAAAGACATAAAAAGTATTCCTCTTGTTATACAGTTGGGCGCCTATTTATCTAAGACATGAAAAATATTTTAATTTGTTCCTCATTCCTCCGAGAAAATTTTTGACAGTGGCAGAAAATTTTCTGCCCTAGTTCTGGTGACCTTGCTTGTGGCGTGTCTTTCTGCCATCATCAACCTTTACATTCCTGGGAAAATCAAATAAAATCTTGTTTGTTTAAAATACGGTGAGTGGTCGTGCCACTCCTACTGAGGGATGGTTTTTCCCTTTCCCTTTTCCTTGCTCTGCGCTCCCCAAAGCTGGTTGGGGATAACGTTATTTGTTGTGGATGATATTTCTGCAAGGGATGATTTTTCCATTTCTCACTTCCCCACTCTGTTTTTTTAAAACTTGCGGGGGTATTTTTTAACTCCAAAACTACTTTCTTCAAAACGTTTATTTTCACTCAACACTATCGATGATAAAAGTGTTATCAGCTGGGGATAATGTTTTTGAGGATGGAACTGCTGGGGGTGAATTTTCCCTTCCTCCTTCCCCTCTCTGTGTTGTATGACCACCTCGAAACTCGGTCGATAATGAGTCAAAGTTCTGCTGGGGATTCTCTCGAACTTGGTCCAAGAATTCCTCAACTGTCATTTGGCCTCGCAACAAACGCCTTTTCGTCTTATTGCCTTGTTTTTTGGCACGTCCTCTTCACATTTTGCTTTGTACCATTTTGGCAACTGTAATAAACTCATAAAAATCTTTCTCAAAAACAAAATTTCTTGAAAATATCTTTAAACAAAGAAATGAAAAGATAGAAAAAGAGAAAATCTTTCTGAACAAGTGCTGGGGGAATAGAAAAGAAAAGAACTTATGTAGATGGTATAACTGGTCCAAACGATCATGTTGTGCATTCCGGATTAATCAACCTGCTCTATTTGTATCAATCATTTTTTCTGATGGCCTCATTTGCCCGGGATAAAAAGATGCCCAACTCTTTGCCATATACGGATCCTTTCCGCCAATCTCATCTTGTTTCTCATAGTACCCTTCGAGAGGTTTTCACTAATAGGACTCTCTCATTTCTCTCAACTATCATCGCCTTATGGTGCCCGTGAAGGTTTTCATCATAAGACTCTCTCATTTTATTTATCTCATCTTTCGTCGCCTTATGGTGCCCGTGAAAGTTTTCACCGATAAGACTCTCTCGTTTTATTTCTCAGTCGGGGATTGGAGTGTTATCGATAGGATTCTCTCTTCGGGGAATTCTTTTGGACTATCAATTTCGTCATCTTACTATCCTCATTCAGTCGGGGACCAGCGTGTTATTCTCGTCTTTCATTTGCCTGTCTTGGCACCACTTGGCTACTGATCGGGAGGTCTCTTTTGGACATCAATAGGGGTTTTATGTGGGGCTTAAAATAAAAGGAGATAAAAATAACTTTGATGGGTAAAACATTATAACTCTTGGAATCAAACCTCTTATCAAAAATTAAAAAAAACATAACTTATGCCCCGGTTTTTCCTGCTTGGGGGATTTTTTAATTTTATGATTGTTACATTATGACCGAGCCGTGAGACGAATACGTATCCTCTTTGAGGAATCAGGTGGAACGTAGTTCACTTGATCACTAGGTTTTTCTTGTGACTATCCCTTTTTTTGTTATTATTGTTCCTTCTTTTCGTCTTCATTAACAATTCAAAGAGAGGGGTATGAAAGAATAAGTAAGACTCAAAGGGGGAAAGCAAAGGTTAAAAGTGTTTTGATAGAAGAAAGAATTGCCTCCCTCATTTCATTATCTGATAAACACCAAGTACAAACAAACAAATGAACAACAATTATAATCATAGAAATCACACATAATATCTCTTGACTGTATCAGAATTGATAGCCATGTCGATGCATCTTCATTCAACATCTGTAAGACATAAAGCACCGTTGGATAACACTCTAGTCAGAATATACGGCCTTTGCCAATTCGGGGAGAACTTGCCTTTTGCCTCGATTTTAATCTGGTAGGATCCATTTCAATAAATGTTGTCCTACTTCAAAATTCCTGTGGCACACCTTCTTATTGTATGCTCTTTCAATTCTCTTATGATACAACTGACCATAGCATACTACTGCCAATCATTTTTCATCGATTAAGCTCAACTGCTCCAATGGAGATTTGGCCCATTCATCATCGTCAATCCCGACTTCAGCGAAATCCGGAGGGACATAATTTCGACCTCCGCTGGTATTACTGCTTCAGTTCCGTATAACAACGAATAAGGAGCTGCGCCTACTAAAGTACGAACAGTAGTGCGATAACCAAATAATGCAAAGGGAAACATCTCATGTCATTGCCTAGACCCTTCCACCATCTTCATCAAAATCTTCTTTTTATATTTGTTGGCTGCCTCAACTGCACCATTCATATTGGGACGATACAGGGGGAATTACGGTGTGTAATATTGAACTGTTGACATACTTCTTTCATCAAACTGTTGTTAAGATTAGCACCATTGTTTGTGTTGATTACATTCGGGATACCAAATCTACAGATGATATGGTTATGGACAAAATCCACCACTACTTTCTTGGTCACTGGCTTGAAAGTCTTGGCCTCCACCCATTTGGTGAAATAGTCAATGGTTACCAGAATGAACCTGTGACCGTTTGATGTTGCCGGCTCACTAGGCCCAATGACACATATGCCCCATGCGACTAATGGCCAGGGTGCTGACATTGTGTGCAATTCTGTAGGCGAAGAATGAATTAGGTCTCCGTGTACCTGACATTGATGGTATTTTCACACGAAACTGATACAATCATTCTCCATAGTGATCCAATAATACCCTACTTGCAAAATCTTCTTCGCCAATACATATCCGTTTGTATGTGGCCCACAAACTCCAGTATGTACCTCTGTCATCACTGTTGTGGCCTGACCAACATCTACACATCTCAGCAATCTGGGGTTCTTTTGTACAACACTCATCCTCTGAGGAAAAATCTTTTTGCCAATCGCTGAATGGCCCTCTTTGATCTTCGGTGGCCTCCTCCGGGTATATCCCCATCCTGAGGTATTCCTTGACATCATAGAACCATGGCTCGCCATCCATTTATTCTTATATCATGTTACAATAGGCATGCTGATCACGAACCTGAATATGCAATGGGTTGACGTGAACCATGTCTGGGTGGTGCAACATCGAAGCCAAGGTGGCCAATGCATTGGTAAAGTCATTGTGAACTCTTGGGATGTGTCTGAACTCCACCGACCGAAAGCGATTGCTCAAACCGTGCAAGCACTGTCAATATGGTATAAGCTGCCAATCCCATGTTTCCCATTCACCTTGAATCTGATGTACCAGGAGGTCCGAGTCTCCCAAGACCAAGACGTCCTGGACATCCATGTTGTTAGAAAATACACTTAACGCTAGAGGGGTTGAATAGCGTAATAATAAAAAATAGCGTAAACTTGCGGAATTTAAAAATTGCAGGAATTAAATAAGTGCGATAAGTAAATAAATAGGAACGAACGCACCGATGTATCCTGGTTCACCACAACCCGTGGCTAGTCAGTCCCCGAGAGACTCTCTCGAGATTTCCACTAACACTGTTAAGCTTACGGGTGCTCAACAAACCTTTACAAACTGAGGACACAAGCCTCAACAACCTTTGCTCGAAGATACAACACTTGAAGACTTCAACCAAAGGAATCACAAGTTCCTTCTTACAATAAAAGGGAACAACTTTCCCTTCAGTGTATAAAAACACTTTGCACTCAAAACAAGACTCTCCTTAAGAGTAGATATGAGTAAAATAAATACGCTCAAGAACGCAACAACTTTCGTCAATAATTTGTCTCTCAAAAACTTATGTAATGAATAGAGAATGATGAATAAGAGAGTATGCAAGCTTTAGCAATAATATTGTCAGTTGTTGTATTTGTAAGACTGATTTGAAGATGTATTTATAGTGTCAAAACCATGCATTACCGTTGCCTAATTGCCAATTAAGAATTGCTGATTTTGTGCTATGACAATCGATTGTCAAAATGATACAATCGATTGTTTGCCAATCGTTCCAAGAATAATTCCCAGATTTTACGCATAACAATCGATTATCTAAGACATATAATCGATTACTGGCAACGTTCAAAAAATCATTTCCAGATTTTACTTAAAACAATCGATTGTCAGAATTATACAATCGATTACTTGGCAACGTTCAAAAAATCTTTTTCAGATTTTACTTAAAAACAATCGATTGTCAGAATCATACAATCGATTACTTGGCAACGTTCAAAAAATCTTTTTCAGATTTTACTTAAAACAATCGATTATTAGAAATCTATAATCGATTACCTGACGGTGTTTGAAAATATTTTGGCAACGGTCAGTTACACAATCGATTATGCTATGAGAACAATCGATTGTTTATCAGTCTTTGAAGAATCTAATTGACACTGCCTCAACACAATCGATTGTCATAAGTTCACAATCGATTATTTTGTAGCTTTGAAAAACCCTGATGGACACTGCCTTAATACAATCGATTGTCATAAGTTCACAATCGATTATTTTGTGGCTTTGAAAAATCTGATGTACACTGCCTCAACACAATCGATTGTCATAGGGTACACAATCGATTGTCATGCAGATTTGAAAAATCTGATGTACACTGCCTTAACACAATCGATTGTCATAAGTTCACAATCGATTGTCATGCAGCTGACTTAACATAATCGATTATCATAAGTACATAATCGATTATGTTAGTCCAGATTTTAGAGGCATGTTTAACAATCATTTTGGCTTACATAAATATGCATGATTTAAAATCATTTTGCTTTAAATTAAATATGCATGATTTGATAAAAATATTTTTACGAGAGAAGCCAAGTCTTGAGTCAAGTTATCGGATCAAGATCACAATTTAAAGAACGACTCATGTATAAATTTATTTCTTGGTCTTGTGCTTGAATCTCGTTATGTATCAATTTCACGATTGTGCTTGGACCTTGTCATATGTCAATTGCGCATAGTTTGTCATTCATCAAAACCTACAAATATGAACACACGTTGTGTATAGTGCCTTGAGAACGTGTTTCAACAATTTCCCCCTTTTTGATAATGGAAAACCTTAAGCGGGATATGCATATTCATAATGACGATCCAAGACAAGTATAGATATGCAACAAGTATTTAGATATGCAATTTGTTCCCCCTCAACATATGAATTCCCCCTCAATTTATGCCAATAAATATTAAGTGCATAGCCTCTTATTCTTCCCCCTTTTGCCATTAGCAAAAAAAAATGCCATAAGTAAATAACTTGTTTATTTATTAATCAAAAATACGAATAAAAAAGAAAGACAATAAAACATAGAACAATACGCTAAATAAAGAAATTATTCATCATCATTTCCCGCCTCGTCATCCGGCACTGCTTCATAGGGAACAAGTCCAGCATATGGATAATGAACATGGTCGAAATATCCATGATCTCATATGTCAACTGATTGACAGATGTGGACAAAGAAGCAAGTTGATCGGAAATAGATTGAAGAGTAGGTTCTTGAGGCTGACGCGATTGACGAGTTGGAGGAGCAGGAGCTGCATGTTCGCTGTCATGAGGAAAGGAGGATTCAGAAATTTCCTATTTCTTGGTGCTCTTTTTGAGCGAGCCGATAGAGGTGTTGAACCCGGAGGCTTCAAGAAAATTCATTATGAGAAGGGCCTAGGGAAGTGGTCTATCGTCGCCAATTGCATCAAGCATGTGAATCTTGACGAACTTACACCAATTGATGCGAGCTCCGGTTATAATGGCATGCATGAGTTTTGCGTCCTCTTGGGAGAGAGTGGTATGGTTATGTTTTCGAGGCTTGAGGACTCGGGTGATAAAGTAGAAAATCAAACGATATTCGGGGAGCATTCCCGTAATTGTAGGACGACGATTGGACAGATTAGGATCATAAGCTCCAAGTCCTATTTGGTTTAGGAGAATTCGCTCATCAAATAAGGCGGCGGCTTCTCTAATGTAGCGAGAAATGTTTTCCCCACTTCGAGGAAGATGAGCAATAGAATGCAAGTTTTCATTGGATAAAAGAATTTGAACGCCATTAATGTTTGTCGCAAGCTCACCATCGTCGTCCTCATGAAGATTTGTGTAAAACGCTTGAATCAATGGAGGATTAATATGAGGATAGGTAAGATATAAAAAGTCAAGAAGTTGACATTCCTTAAGTATGTTTGTAGCGGGGGCGCATGATTCAAGATATTTGCTTGTAGAAAAGCGAGGAGGAAGAATGTCACGCTTTTCGAATTTTGTCAAGAATCTAGTTAGCTCGGTTTCAGAATTGAATTGTAAAATAGACCCATCTTGGTAAGGGAAATTTGGAGGAGGAGGAGCAGCAGAAGAAGATGCACCATGTCTACCTGAACGGGGACGTTTAGAGTGTCTGCTTGACATTTTCAATAAGTAGTAATGGCCTTTTTTTTAAGAAACTTGAGAGATTTTTGAAAGTTTGGGAGCTAATATTGATACCAAGTGAAGAAATTGAAGGCATATGGTACCTATTTATAACGAGGAAGATGACATTGCATATAAGGTAACAATCTGCAGAAAACTAAGAGCCAAAACGGTCAGAAACGGTAAGAAAAATTTTCACTGACCGTTACACAATCGGTTGTGAATCGAGATAATCGATTGTTATGGAATTTTGACTTGAACTTGGAATTTACAAAAATCGATTGTGGGAATCTGGCAGGACCCAAACGGTAACAAGGATTTGAATTTCTGACAGAAGATAATCGATTGTTGAATTATGGTAATCGATTGTTGTGACACAGTGTGCACAGTGATTTTCTTACTAGGAAAATAGTCGATTATATTTTTGAAACAATCGATTGTTTTAGGAAAGTGGTACTGAATGCCTGAGAAGGTAATCGATTATACAGAAAAAAATCGATTATTAATTAAAACCTGCATAATAAGCAAAAAACGTAAATAATCGATTAGTGATACTTGCTAATCGATTGTCTGGCACAGTAAACATGAGACATAAGGAAAGATAATCGATTATTTGCTGTGACAATCGATTGTTCTATGTCATTGCTTTATAATTCCTCCTGCCTTTAGGGCGATACCTGCAAAAGAGAATTAGACGTCTCCGACGCTCAAGTTAGTAATTTGTAAAGAATTAATGACTTAGATCAATGTGAAGTTAAGATGTTGGCAATCGAGAACGTGATCTCTTAAGAATTGTGTCCTAAGGTGTTCTTAAGAGTGTTTCGAGTACTTACCTGTTGTTCAATGTTGCCAATTACCTGTTCGAGAGGATGTTCTTTGATTTTCCTCCATGCGTTAGGTAGTTTCATTTCTTTTTCCAATTGTGGCGCTTCCTCCGATTATTGATCCAATATTTCATCTTGAGTTTCCTTTGGAGTTTCCTCTTGTACTTTGTCTTGAGGACTTAGTGAGTTTAAAATACCTGCAAGATCAAAACCAGAATCCTTTCTCCCCAAGCGAGCATTATTTTCGGAAAACACAATATGAGGGGATTCCTCCATAGTTCCGGTTCTATTATTGAATACTCTAATTGCTTTGCTACGTGAAGAATAACCAATAAAAATTCCTTCATCGGATTTGGCATCAAATTTTCCCAATTGATCTTTTCCATTGTTATGAATAAAGCATTTGCAACCGAATACTCTAAAATGGGAGATATTTGGTTTCCTTCCCTTATAGAGTTCATAGGGGGTTTTCATGAGTATTGGCCTTATGACTACTCTATTTAGAACATAGCATGCGGTACTCACGGCATCCGCCCAAAAATGTTTGGGAATCTTAGCCTCATCGAACATGGTTCTAGCCATCTCTTCGAGACACCTATTTTTCCTTTCCACAACCCCATTTTGTTGTGGTGTACGTGGAGCAGAGAAGGTGTGCTCGATACCGAGTTCGTCACAAAAGTCCGCAAAGAGATTGTGATCAAACTCTCCCCCATGATCACTTCTTATTGAAGTGATGGTTGTGTCCTTTTCGTTTTGAACACGTTTAAGAAAATATTTAAAATCATGAAAAGCTTCACTTTTATGAGCAAGAAATAGAGTCCAAGTAAATCTAGAATAATCATCAACAATAACAAAAGCATAACGATTTCTACCAAGACTTTCAATGCGAGATGATCCAAATAAGTCCAAGTGAAGTAGTTGCAAAGGTCTAGTAGTTGAAACAATATTTTTCGATTTAAAAGATGCTTTTGTTTGCTTCCCTTTTTGACAAGAATCACAAATAGAGACTTTTCCAAATTTCAAATTTGGAAGACCAATAACTAAATTTTGTGAAACCAATTTGTTTAAAAGATGCATGTTGATGTGAGCTACTCTACGATGCCATAACCATGTATCATCCTCTTTGCTCATAAGACAATTCACATATTCAGATGAAGAATTTGCGAGATCAACCATATAGATGTTATCCATTCTAAAACCACGAAGGATAATTTTAAAATCGCTACAGCGAAAAACTAAGCATTCATCCGAATCAAATAAAACAAGATTTCCCTTGTCACATAATTGACTTATGCTCAAGAGATTATGTTTTAAGCCTTTAACTAACAATATATGCTTAATGGAAGAATGTTCATCCTTACCGACCTATCCAATGCCGATAATTTTTCCTTTGTTGTTATCACCAAAAATAACGCTTCCTCCTTCCTTATGTTCTAGTTGAAGGAACTTGGATTCGTCTCCCGTCATGTGTTTGGAGCATCCACTATCAAGGTACCAAAGTACACTTGATCCCTTCAAACATACCTACAAGACAAATTAATGAGTCTTTGGTACCCAAGCTGTTTTGGGTCCTTGAGAGTTAGGTGTAACATGCTGTTGTGCTTGACAAAGATTTAAGTGTCTATGTCTAGTGAAACAAGCAGGAGCGATATGTCCAATTCGATTGCAATAATGACACACAACATTAGGATTATGCATTCGTCTACGTTGATAGTAATTGGACGGACGAAATTCATTTACTCTATTCTTGACAATATGACTATTGCGCAATTCATGAAAATCATTTCTCCTACTATTTATTCTAGGATATGCAGCATTTCTAGAATAGTTATTTCTAGGTTGAAAGTCATTTCTAGGTGTTCTAAAAGGTTCAAAGTCCCTTCTAGTGTTTGGCCTAGAATATGCGTTATTTCTAGAATGATTATTTCTAGGTTGCGATTGTTGAAAGCCATATCTAGGTTTGTTATATCTAGGATGAGCGTTTGTTTTATTAATCCTAGGTTGAGCCTTAGGTTGTTGGGGGTTGGCTTCAACCTTTTCTTTAGGCTCATTTTTAAAACCTATGCCATGCTTGGTCGACTTCAAATTAACAAGGAATTCATTCAAATTTTAATGAGAAGAATTAATCTTATCTAGGGTGCCCTTAAGTCTTTCTACCTCGTTTTTGAGATGCATGCAAGAAGTACAACTTTTACTAGAACTCTCGGGTTTGTCGGCGATTCTCTTGCCGAAAAATTTGTTTTCTTCTTTCAACTTCTCATTTTCTAAAATTAGTTTTTCCAAATCTTTTTCTTTCAAAGAGAGTTGTTTTTCAAAATCTTTTTCTTTTAAAGAAGCATTTTCCTTATGCTTTTAACAGTTTTGGAAGCTTTAATAAATTCACCATACAACTCATCAAAAGCATTTTGCATTTCCTCAAGAGAAAATAAATTTTTGGAAGAAATTTGACATACCTCTTCTCGGTTGTCTTCTTGTGCCATAAGACAAAGATTTGCGGCTTCGTCTTCTTCTTCCTCACTCGACTCGTATCCGGAGTCGCCTCCCCAAGATATGTATGCTCGTTGTTTCTTGAAAGGTTTCTTCTCCTTTTTGATATTTGGGCAATTTGATTTAACGTACCGGTTTCTCCGCACTCATAGCACTTTATTTGATCTCCTTACTTTTTGCCTTTTCGTTCATACTCTTTTCGCATGAACTTTTGAAATCTCTTGATAACGAGTCCGAACTCGTTGTCTCCGTCCTCATCATTTTGAGCTTGGCGATTCTTTGTTTCCTTTGATCATTAACAAGAGGGTTAAGTATAGTAGATTCATAAGTCTTAAGGTTACCTCTTAATCCATAGATGGTGACATTTGAAGTGCCAATAGACTCTTGAATTGCGTCGGCCTTGGAGCGCCATTCCGGAGTGAGACTTCGGAGAATCTTTCGGATAAGTTCCTTATCCGTGAAGGTCTTCTTGAGAGCATGTAAGTCATTTACGATTTTTGAAAATCATTCGAACATCTCATCGACCTTTTCGCCTTCCTTCATGTGAAACACTTCATATGCATGGGTTAGAAAATCAACATTAGCCTCTCTTACCTGGTCCGTACCTTCATACGTGATTTCCAGCTTGTCCCACATTTGCTTCGCCGTTGTGCAACATGATATTTTCCTATAGTCATCAGCATTTATAGCACAATATAATAAGTTAATTGCTTTAGCGTTGTTTTGCACTTTTCGGATATCATCCGCATCGTATTCCTCTTCGGATTTTGCAACCCATTCGTTTTCAACCTTTTTGGTTGGAATTTGTTCTCCCTTCACTATAACCTTCCACAGATGAAAATTATTCAATTGAATAAATATTCTCATCCTCTCCTTCCAGTATGAATAGTTTGTACCGTCGAATAGTGGTGGTCGGGTTGAGCATTGTCCTTCACCTATTCCTCCAATAGAGTCACGAGTAGAAGCCATGGATTGTTTGTCTCAAACGGTTAAGTCTTCAGAGAGTTGGGCTCTGATACCAATTGTTAGAAAATACACTTAACGCTAGAGGGGGGGTGAATAGCGTTAACCTAAAAAATAGCGTAAACTTGCGGAATTTAAAAATTGCAGGAATTAAATAAGTGCGATAAGTAAATAAATAGGAATGAACGCACCCATGTATCCTGGTTCACCACAACCCGTGGCTAGTCCAGTCCCCGAGAGACTCTCTCGAGATTTCCACTAACATTGTTAAGCTTACGGGTGCTCAACAAACCTTTACAAACTGAGGACACAAGCCTCAACAACCTTTGCTCGAAGATACAACACTTCAAGACTTCAACCAAAGGAATCACAAGTTCCTTCTTACAATACAAGGGAACAACTTTCCCTTCAAGTGTATAAAAACACTTTGCACTCAAAACAAGACTCTCCTTAAGAGTAGATATGAGTAAAATAAATACGCTCAAGAACGCAACAACTTTCGTCAACAATTTGGCTCTCAAAAACTTATGTAATGAATAGAGAATGATGAATAAGAGAGTATGCAAGCTTTAGCAATAATATTGTCAGTTGTTGTGTTTGTAAGACTGATTTGAAGATGTATTTATAGTGTCAAAACCATGCATTACCGTTGCCTAATTGCCAATTAAGAATTGCTGATTTTGTGCTATGACAATCGATTGTCAAAATGATACAATCGATTGTTTGCCAATCGTTCCAAAAATCATTCCCAGATTTTAGGCATAACAATCAATTATCTAAGACATATAATCGATTACTAGCAACGTTCAAAAAATCATTTCCAGATTTTACTTAAAACAATCGATTGTAAGAATTATACAATCGATTACTTGGCAACGTTCGAAAAATCTTTTTCAGATTTTACTTTAAAACAATCAATTGTCAGAATTATACAATCGATTACTTGGCAACGTTCAAAAAATCTTTTTCAGATTTTACTTAAAACAATCGATTATTAGAAATCTATAATCGATTACCTGACGGTGTTTGAAAATATTTTGGAAACGGTCAGTTACACAATTGATTATGCTATGAGAACAATCGATTGTTTATCAGTCTTTGAAGAATCTAATAGACACTGCCTCAACACAATCGATTGTCATAAGTTCACAATCGATTATTTTGTAGCTTTGAAAAACCCTGATGGACACTGCCTTAATACAATCGATTGTCATAAGTTCACAATCGATTATTGTGTGGCTTTGAAAAATCTTATGTACACTGCCTCAACACAATCGATTGTCATAGGGTACCCAATCGATTGTCATGCAGATTTGAAAAATCTGATGTACACTGCCTTAACACAATCGATTGTCATAAGTTCACAATCGATTGTCATGCAGCTGACTTAACATAATCGATTATCATAAGTACATAATCGATTATCTTAGTCCAGATTTTAGAGGCATGTTTAAAAAGCATTTTGGCTAACATAAATATGCATGATTTAAAATCATTTTGGCCAACTCCCTTTGAATTTTCGGCTCCATCAAAGAAAAGCTTACATCCTGGTTCTTTAGTCGATTCTACCTTATCTATATGCATCACTTCTTCATCGGGTAAATATGTTCTCAAAGGCTCAAATTCTTCATCAACAGGATTGTCAGCTAAGTGATCAACCAACGCTCGGGCCTTCATGGTCGTCCTCGTCACATAGACGATGTAAACTTTTGTGAGTAATATCGGCCACTTCGCTAACCTCTCTATGGGAATAAGCCTCTGCAAAATATACTTCAGTGGGTCCAACCGTGAAATGAGATAAGTAGTATATGATGACAGATAATGTTTCAGCTTTTGTGCCACCAAGTTAGGGCGCTGCAGGTTATCTCAAGTTGAGTGTACTTAACTTCATATATTTTAAATTTCATGCTCAGATAATAGATGGCTTGCTCCTTCCTCCCTGTACTATCATGTTGCCTCAATATGCAACCTAACGAATTCTGCAGTACCGTCAGATAGAGAATCAACAATCTTCCTGGTTCAGGTGGAACCAATGCGGGTGGATTTGACAGATACCCCTTTATTTGGTCAAATGCTTCCTGACATTTTGTCGTCCATTCTACTGCAACATCCTTCTTTAGCAACCAAAATATGGGTTCACAAGTCATCGTGAGTTGAGCTTTAAACATGCTGATATAATTTAATATTCCCAATAGACTCACCACCTCCATTTTATTCTTCGGCGGTGGCAATTCCTGGATGAATTTGATCTTTGATGGGTCCAACTCAATACCTCGTCGACTGATGATTAATCCTAGAAGCTTTTCTGATGGAACCCCAAAGGCAAATTTAGAGGGGTTAAGCTTAATATCATACCTTCGAAGTCTTTGGAAGAACTTCTTTAGGTCTGCTACATGGTCTTCCTGATGCCTCGATGTTATGATCACATCATCTAGGTACACTTCAATGTCTTTGTGCATCATGCCATGAAATACAGTAGGCATTGCTCTCATGTATGTTTCCCCATCGTTCTTTAAACCAAATGGCATTACCCAGTAGCAATAAGTTCCCCATGGCATATAAGGAAAGTCGTCTTTTCTGCGTCTTCTTCGTCCATCAGAATATGATGATATCCGACATAGAAATCCACAAAGGATCCCATCTCACGCCCGGAACAATTGTCGATCAAGATATGGATGTTGGTTAACGGAAAGTTATCCTTAGGCTTGCCTTATTTAGATTGCGGTAATCTACACATACCGTGATCTTCCCATCTTTCTTCGGCACTAGTACCACATTGGCAAACCAATCAGGATATCGATTGACCCAAATTACCTTTGCTTGCAGCTGCTTGGTCACTTCCCCTTTGATCTTCACACTCATATCTGTCTTAATCTTCCTAAATTTCTTCTTGACAGGAAGGTATGCCAGCTCGGTGGGCAACTTGTGAACCACTAGATCGGTGCTTAATCCGGGCATGTCATCATACGACCATGCAATAACATCTTTGAATTCAATGAGGGCTTTGATTGGTTCGTCCATGATGTTTGGCTCAATGTGGATGTTGATTTTGGTTTCCCTGACATCGTCTGCATCCCCTAAATTGACAGCTTCAGTGACATTCAATTTAGGCTTAGGTTTCTCTTCGAACCAGATTAACTCTCTGTTTATTTCTTCAAAGGATTCATCCTCATCATATTCAGATTCATCATCATAATTGTCCTCTTGTACAATTAAGTCGGAATTAGATTGATTTTTTAGACTAGGTTGAAGATCCGTTGTGCATGCCATATCATTAGAACCAGTAAAAAGAGAACTGTTCAGAAAGAGAAGAGAGAAGCAAAATAGGAAGAGAAAATTTTCACTTAATTATAATGCGCGATAACAGGGTTCACACTATTGCGAAATATAAAAATAAAATGAAATTTGGATTACACCCTGGAATAATCCAGAAAACAAGGAAGAAAATCTAGAGCCTACTACCAAGACTCCCTCTGGGTAGGAAGAGGAGTAGCCGTACAAATGTTGATATTGTCCCTGTGCCCACAAATTGTATATCTGCTCTGCTGGAACCCTCTCCATCTTCTCTCATGTTAATATCAGCGAACAACCTTTCAAAACTCTGATTCAAATCTATGTCTAGCCCAATCAACGGTCTAAAAATGTTTGGGATTGATGACCTCTTGACACTTGCTCTAACAAAGGATCTGGAGAGATGCAGAACTGGTTTGGGAAGTACCCAAACTCTCTTCTTCATTCTCCGAGCTCACTTTACATCTGTTGCAGTAGGTTTGAATCCCAATCCAAAGGTCTCTAAATTCTTGGGCAAGGAGATAGGTTGAATAATACCCTGTAGCTCAGCCCCCAGACCTTTTCCTGGCATGAACCCATTACCCAGCATCTCTGAAACCATCATGATGTTTGCGGAATCTATCCTAGGGAGTGGAGGTCCTTTCCTTTAGAAATTTTATTCTCTGAAACCCCATCCAAAACCAGGTACACCCATGGCCCTTTGTCGTCACCAGTTTCTTTGAATGGCACAATATCATCACCCACTATACTTGTACCGTCATCTCCGTGCACCACTATCTCTTGCTTTTCCCACTCAAACTTCACCATCTAGTGTAATGTAGAAGGTACTGCTTTGGCAACATGGATCCACGGTCACCCTAGTAGAATATTGTATGATACTGCTACGTCCACCGCTTGGAATTCTATGGTGAATTGCACTGGACCAATGGTCAATTCCACTATGACATCGCCCACCGTGTCGGTACCACCTCCATCGAAACCTCAGACGCAGACGATGTTCCAGTGAATCCGGTCATGATCAATTTTCAGCTTGTTCAAAGTAGCAAAAGTACAGATGTTGGTACTTGACCCGTTTTCAACCAACACTCGGGTGACCACCGAGTTTTCGCATTTCACGGTCAAATATAGGGCTTGTTGTGTCCTGTACCATCTATTGGCAACTCATCATAAAAAAACGTCACTCGATTAACTTCGAAGATTTTTTGCACTATATTCTCCAACTGATTTACAGAGATTTTATCTAGGACATGAGTCTCGTTCAGGATTTTCTGCCTTGCAATGATCGCTGGAATGAACCCACAAGGATAGCAACGAAATCTGTGCTAGAGTCTTCCTTAACTACTCCAAAATAGAGTATTCTTGTGTCTTCATTTTCTTCAGAAACTCCTCAGCCTCTTCTTCCATCACCGGCTTCTTAGCACCACTGGATTGGACCTCTTTAACTCCACCGGAGCAAAACAACTTCCCGAATGAGTTAACCCCTAAGCCTCACATATTTCTTCCTCGACTTGCTTGCCTTTGTACATTACAACTGCCTTTTCATACTTCCAAGGCACGTCTTTGCTGTTAATCACTGGCAGTTGGACTACCGACTTGATGATGACCGATTCCCGGCAAACCCCCTTACAACAAATACGGGTGCAGATGATGCTCCCGGTATTACAACTTTGGCTGATTCTGGTTTCTTTGGAGCAGTGGATGGATTATTCCCCAATATCACCACCGGCTTGACATCTACCTTCTACACATGTAAACCTGCTTTCCCAATGATCGATTTTTCTTTCGGAGTGGCACGGATCATCATCACTGTCTGTGAGGGTTTCTCTAGCTCCCCTCCTTCGTGCATAAGTTCGATCATGTGGTTTTCGTGGTGTGTTGGCAATGGGTTCTGGTTGATGTTGGGTTCCTCCGGTTTCTGGACCTCGATCTTTTTGGCATCAATAAGATCTTGTATTGCACGTTTCAACCTCCAACATTTTTTAGTATTATGCCATGCATTCCTGAGCAGTACTCGCAGCTTGCTGATTGGTCAATATTTTGTGGTAGGGGATTTGGAAACCTAGGCTCAACACAACTCAACAATCCTAACTGCCTCAACTTGTGGAACAAGGCGGTAAAGGTTTCTCCCAAAACAGTGAAGGCTATTTGTCTTAGTAGTCTTTAATTTCTGGAAACCTTATTTCCCGGAAACATGCCCTTGGAGGGTTCCTGTATGCCCTTGACAGTGGGTAGGCATTTTGTGGAGGTGGGTATGTGTTATGTGTAGGTGGATAGGCGTTCTGTTGAGGTGGATATGCATTTTGGGGAGCCAACGCGCGCCATTGCGGGCCAACCAGAGGCTGAGTGTATGTGTAGGCTTCGTGTAAAGAGAAGTGTGGTTTTGGTAGTGGATAGTAATATTGTGGTGAGCTGTATGGGTTATTTGGATGGTAGGATCTAGGTTGGTTGTAGTGGGGTTTACTGGACCTGGACCAACTACTTGCCTCGACTGTGGAGACTTCTTCCTTCTTTTTCTTTCCAAGCGCACCTCTCATGCTACTCTGAATAGCCTGAGTCATTGCCTTAATTGCCGAGTAACTCAGGGTCTTATTAGACTTCAGTCCCTCTTCTATCATAACCCCCATCTTCACTACTTCATTGAAGGTTTTTCCAACTGATGTCACCAAGTGACCAAAGTAAGTTTGTTCTTGCGTTTGCAGAAAGTAGTCTACTATTTCCCCCTCTCTCATTGGAGGATCAACTCTGGAGGCTTGTTCTCTCCATTGGAACCCAAATTCATGGATGCTCTCCTCGGTCTTCTTCTCAAGCCTTATCAACATGAGACGTTTAGGGACTATCTCGAGGTTATACTAGAAGTGACCTACGAAAGCCAGTGCTACATCATCCCAGGTGTACCACCTGCTCAGATCTTGTCTTGTTTACCACTCCAGTGCTGACCCACTCAAGTTTTGGACAAAGTAAGCTATCAGTAATTCGTCGTTGCCACCTGCTCCTCTCATTTCTCTACAAAAGCCCCGCAGATGTGCCATAGGATCGCCATGTCCTTCATATAAATCGAACTTGGGCATCTTGAACTCTGCCGATAATTAGACGTCTGGGAAAAGACATAGATCCTTGTAGTCCACGCTGACCTAGTTGCTTGACCCGTGCATGTTCCTGAAGTATTGATCCAGGCTTTTAAATTGCCGCATGACCTCATCCTGCTCTGGGCTCATAGTCGGCTTTTCAATCTCGACGGGACCTCAAAGTATGTATTATAGGTATGTTGATCTGGTGGTTTGATTGTGAGTTCAGGGGGGTAGTATGGTGCATTGTGAGCTTGAAACATTGACTCACTGGATGATCTGTGCAATATGGCTGGAGGAGGTGCCACAAAGACAGGAACATTTTGGCGACGAGGGTTCTGATTGGGTGGTGAAGTGTGGGGATCATAGGCATCTTTTCCCTGAGAGTGTTGATGGCTTGGGAAACTTCTTGAAGGGTCGGGTGACGGGTATTCCAACGTGTGTCCTAGTGAGAGAATAGGAGTAACGGGTGGTTCAGGCCCCTTTTGGGCTCTAGCTAAGGCTAGCTGCATTTCATTCATTTCCAGCTTCATCTTTTCCATTTTTTCCATGGCCTCCTTCAGCATCTGATTTTTCGTCTTTTCCGACTCAACAATGTTATCTAAGCCAGTCATGATTTCTGGTATAGGCCTTTTAATGTTGTTTGATAATGGTACGGTGCCAGTAGGCTCTATCAAACTATCTGGTTTTTGACAAAACAACAAACTTGTCAGCATTAGAGTTTTAACACATAACGTAATTGCACATTGGGAATGCAATGCTCTTAGGCAGTTAACCATTTCTAACATGTTTTTCTTCGACTGTATGCATCATCCTTGCTTTATTTTTTTCGTGCCCTTTTCAAGTGCTTCGAAAACCCTCCCTTATTTTCTTTCCTCTCTTTCTTTTCTTTTTTCTCTATCTTATTTTCTCCTATTATCTTTCTCTTTTCATTTTTATCGGTGGTCGAATCATATGGGATTGCTTACGTATCATGCCCCCGCATGAATCAGACCAGGCGTAGATCGTGAAGAAAGATTTTAAATTTTTCATTACTTAAAACAAACTATCAAAAACTAAAACCCTTTTTTCAAAAAGAAAATAACAAACGCAAACTAAGGTCAAATACAAGTTCCATTACTACAATAATATTTTGACGCGAAAAGACAACGGACAGATAAACCACAGGCTAAAAAATAGAGAAATACATGCACGAATTACGCATACTCTAAAGCTTCAAATATGGATTCTCGCGGGGCATCGCTCGGCCTTGCTGCGGGCCTAGGTTATAAATCCCTTCTGATTTACATTAATTCATTCATGGTCCATTTCACATAGATTAGCACTGCTAAGAGAAAAGTAGCATGGGTCATGTCTTCTCAAGCCCGACATTTTCTGAAAATGGCACGAGCAATGGCTCTAATCCTGTCCCTTGCTTCTTTATTTTCTATAAGAAAGCGTTTTATCTGACCACTGCATGTCTTTAATGCTTGAGAATCCTGCAGATGCTGATTCTGCAGTTGTTGCACTTCTACCTCCATTTGGGCCAACAGGTCATAACAGTGTCCGCTTTCCATTTGGAAATCCTCAGCCTGCTTAACTATTTTACCCTCAAGTGTAGCCACCTTTCTCACCATATTGGAAATATTTTTCTTGTGGTCCTGATTCAATTTATTCAAGTATCAGTGATGCTCATCTGCTCTTGTACCCCAGTCTTCTTTGAGCTCTTCCATGACGTTCTTAGCCTTTTCTAAACTATCCATCCATTCCCTGACTTCATTTTTCAGCCCTTTTATCAACTACTCATCTGATCGAATCCTTGGTTGTTTATCAGCAACACTTCTCAATTTCTTGATTTGGACCCTAAGTGCTTCGTTTTCTTGGGCCAATCTATTCTTTTTGCCTCGATACGCAGCAACTTGCATACTGTTATCGAATTTTAGACTTTCAACATGTTGCTTCAACTTACCGATCTCCGCCTGATAACCTTTTTCCTTTGCTAACCAGTTCCATTCCTGCTAGGATGACTCGGCAAGATTTTTGAGATGAGGTCATTTAGCTGGTCTCCCGCAGGACATGTCACCTCTGAACCAAGCATGATACACAGGGGAAACTTCTCCTTTAGACCTATCCAACACACAAGTATTTTGCTGTCAAATGTTGACACTCACTACAGATCTGGGCAACTTCTTCCTCGAGGAACCGAACGTCAGGACTGATTTCAGCTACTTGGGTACTCAGGTCTTCATCTTTCATCACTTCTTGATACCTCCCAAGTTGCCTCAAAACTCGATATGGTGCATAGGGCTGGATATTTTTAAGTCCCATCAACAGAAAGTGGGGCTTGGTTGCCGGCATGTACATGATTTCTTCAATAGGTAACCACCCAGGCGTCCATTGCATTTGGTTGGCAGTGAGAGTTGGAAGAATGACGTCCAAGCTGTGACTCCCTCGGGTAGACTAACCCCTTTGATTCTTGTGTAAAATTCTCAAATACAAGTCTTCTCGGGTGAACCATAACTCGAGAGTTGGGAGCGGTGGCATAAATGCTCGGTCATCCGCATTTGCAACAATAAGTTACATCCCTCTAAAAAGTCGCCCCCGACTTTGCAAGCAGCAAGAGTCCGAAAGATGTCAGCCATAATCGTAGGCGCAAGAGTGCTTTTATCTTGGGTGAGCAAGGTACTTAAGACCCCAACTACTTTCAAATCAATATTCCCGTCTTTCCTTGGGAATACTATAAAACCAAAAAAGTTATCATAAAAGCTACCAGCCTGTGTTCATCCCACTTCTGTCGGTTATCTCTACTACACAATTTGAAGTATGCCTTATTGAACCCTCCCACATGGTCGTATCTAGCATATATGAAGCACAGACTACAGAAGCCCTTTCCCAAATCTGGTGAATTTTTCGGGGTATTTTCAAGGAATCCAAAAATCGGTGTACGGTGACGGCCCTGGGAGCAATCAAGTACTTAAACCTTAACGGAACTTCATTACTTTAAATTTATCCCGCTATTTCTTACAACATCGGGGTGAGCTCAAAGTCCGAGAAATGAAATACATTATGTGCCGAATCCCAGCAAGTGACCAATGCTCTGATAATATCCCCGAGGCTGGATGTCTAGTAAATCCGGGAGATCTTTTAGATATTTTTTTACTCTGTATTGCCCTTCCTTGCCTAGGTCATTTCACCATAATCGCAACTCAAAAGGCATCTTGGTCATTATTGAAAAGGGTTTGTTTTGTATTGTGCTCATCATGCACATTTATGAAGGTGATTAAGCCAACGAAAAACTTTTATTTGACTCAAAATAAAACTATCTATATTATTTTCAAAGATTTCTTTTTTATTTTCGAAACGATGGACTCGGTTTTCAAATGCGGCCCTTTTGCAATACGTGAACGAAGATTTTAAGGCTGCAAGAGTCAACTGGTCAAAAATCAAAATGATGACCAAAGATGGCCATTTATGCAATATCAGCCTTTTGGCGTCCCGTTTAGGAACATTCGTCTATTTTTGCAAAAACGGCATCATCCGACTATTTTTTAAAGAAAATTAAAATTGAACTTTTTGGCTATTTTTTACAATAAGGGGGGTTTGACTAGATGAATGTTGCCTACGTATCTCACATCCAGTGAGAATCAAACCAGCGTAGTTCGGGTAGATTAATATTTTAAAACAAGACTCTTTTTCATTTTCTTTTCAACAAACAACTTTCCAAAATAAAAGACTCTTTTTCCCTATTTTTCCTTTGCTTTTTAGCAAAACTGATTATTAAAATAAAACATTTTTTCATTTTCTCAAAATTCGACAGAGTTTCGACAGTATTTGGTCATTGGTTTTTCTACAATAAACAATTAACTCCCTAACTGCTATTTCTCATTCTCTTTTTTTCTTTTCCTCAATTTCACAATATTTCCGATATTAAAAAATTCGGTCAGCAAGCGGGCCCGAGACAAATAAATGCATGAAAAAACAAATAAGATACTTCGGGATGGTCTTTTCATTTCAGGTTGCTAGTCCTAGACGGACTTAGCCCCTATGTTGAGTCCCCTAAGTCAAATGCAACGTGATGCAAATAAGTGTTCCTAATAAGCGTTTCAAACCTGGATTTTTGTTCTAGACTTGGCTTACACGAGTGGACAACTCGAATCGAGGAGTGGGCAACTTTGCGGGAAACAAAAGGCCATCCGGCTTAGTAACTTGTCCGAGCCTCTTTTTATTTTAGGGTATGACGCTAACAGAATAGGGAGTCTCAAACGCTAAGCACTTCCCCGAAGGTGAAGAGAGAAGGGTTCGGCACAGTTTATATATACAGTCAAATAATATCAAAGCGGTAACAAAATATCATTTTGGACTCTAAGCACATATCACATGAAATATCAGATAATAAAGCAAAATTATAACAGTTTATCATAAGCCCGAATTCTAACCCTGAACCAGTGGTTATGGGTTGTATTCCCTAACAGAGTTGCCAGAGCTGTCACACCTCCTTTTTCCGCACCCCGTGAGGCTTGAAGGAAAATTTTCTAATTAAAAGACAAAGGAACTGGATTTGCTTTTTATTTCAAAGTCGCCACTTGGGAGATTTAGGGTGTCCCATGTCACCAGTTTTAATCCCAAATCGAGGAAAGGAATAGACTCTAAATTACATCTGTATACCAGATATCCAGATAAGAAATTTTGTTAACCTGGGAGAAGGTGTTAGGCATTCTCGAGTTCCATTGTTCTAGCACGGTCGCTTAACTGTTATATTCGGCTTATTTATCTAATTTTAAAAATTATGTACTTAGTGCAAATTATGACTCTTTTACTGCTTTTATTATTATTTTTATCATTTTAATAGAAGAATTGCAACGTTGTGAAAACGTATCTCAAACAACGTCGCAACCACTGTACACGTGGTAGTCGAAATATTTCGACTCCATTGAGATTTGGATTTCTAAGCAACAAGCGTAGTGTTGTTTCGGGAAAGGCCATGAAATTTGATAAAACAACCCGTCCTGGAGTCTAAGAAACTTTGCAAACACGTAAAGAGAGTTCCACCGCTTACGTATTTTTATATGGAGGAGCTTGTCTCATTCCTTATTTTTAAAAGACTTGCGACATCGTGGAAATTCATCTCGAACCACGTCACAACCAGTGTACACGTGGTCGTCAACACATTTCGACTCTGTCGAGATTTGGATTTGGGTTGCATAAATGCACACTCGAGTTTAGGACGGTAAGATTAATTAAGGTGCGCCCTAAAGAGACTAATGTATCGGTAGGAGGCCGTGAAAATTAGCTAAAGGCCAAGTCTGAAGTCTATTCAATTATTATGTGTATTTATTGAGGGTCTCGCTACTTCTAATTTATTTGGCGAAGCACACCCATTTTTATTTTTAAAATGGATATCGTAAAGCGACTATATTTTCTATTTTTGTTTCGTCTCTAAAAATGGAAAAAAATTCATAATTTATTTATATGCTTACAAGTTATTATAGTTAAGTCTCGAACCTAATCCGTTAATTCTGAAAATGAGCAATAGGGCCATCCACTTAATATTTACAGGCCCAAGCCCAATGTATTTGGTACCAATATTCGGGCTTGGGCCAACTTTAACCTAAAGTTGGGCCTAACTAAATTATACTACACATGTTTGAACTTTAAGAAAAACAGAAAAATAAAAGTGTTATCTTGCGAAACCTATTTTTACGGATTTAGTGATCAAGTAGTTAATTAAAACAGTTTAAGCTACTGAATAATCAACCTAAGGCCTTATGCGTATTTGGAACATACTTGTAGACAAAGTAGACTGTAATACAAGAATTATTATTTCTATACCGCACGTTTTCTTTAACTAGCATACATATATAATTATTCACTAAGCTAATGTCACGTATTCCATTATATATATATCATACAATTACATGATTATAATTGAGGAAGTTAACTAATGTATCTATACAATTAAAATTCAGAATATAACTAAGCTAAGTGCAAAACTTCAACTCTTCATTTCATATTCATGCTTCAATATGTTTCAGCTTACATAGTTCAATACATTCGATTGTGTACCTGGTATTTGAAAATGCCAAAGAAGAAGAGGAAGATCAGTAGTGCAACAGTAATACAAGCACAACAACAACAGGTTCAGCAATAATAACAGCAGTAGCACAAAGCCCAGGAACAGATTTTAACCAGAAACACCAACAAAAAAACTCTAGCAGCAAATGAACAATGAAACATCCAATACCAGCACCAGATTGACCAAAACTCAAACCAGAAATCAATAGAGAAAGAATTTGACCCCCAGCTATACTAACGGTAATACAAATGACCCCATTATTGGAACCAAACAACTAAACTGGACCAAGCTTACTCAAAATCAGACCAACAACAAAGTCCAAATGAAATATTAACTCACAACCAAAAGAAAAACCAGAAAGCCAATCTGAAAAGAAGTAGTACTAAATGCAATCCAAACAAGTGGTAACAAAATTTTGATTTTCAGCATTAAAGAAAAGGCTTTTCTTTTAGTTTTAGCTCTCAAAGACTGATTTTCAAGTTTTGAAAACTCAGCATATCTCTCACTCTTATGTTCTGAAATTTTGATTGTCAAATTCCAGCCCCTAATTAATCCTCCACTCTATGTATTTATAGTCCCCACTAGACCTACCCTAATTTGAAAATACCACTTACCCGATCAACAACCTCAAATATTCTGCCCATTTTCGACCAAATCTCTCTAAGGAAGGCTTTTCCTTATTTTATTCCCTAAATTAAGGCGTGATATAAGGGATTATTCTCCACTAGCATTAAATTAATTTATAAGCTCTTGTCTTATTAGTACTTGACTAATAGACCATTAATTTGGTCAATTCTGACTAGGGGTGGGCATCAGTCAATTTGGTTCGGTTTTGGAAATTATCGGTTTTGCCTATCCATTATCGGTTTACAAATATCATAACCCGATAACCAAACCGATAAGATATTAGTTATCGGTTATCGGCTTATCGGTTATTGATCATTATCGGTTCGGTTATCAGTTTACCCGATAAGATAACGCTACACTTAAAAGTGCCGAAACTTCAACCAACTGATAATAGCTGCAGAATGCACAAATACAACTGCTAGCTATAACGACATAATCACCTTATCAATCATCATATTGTAGCTTGATTTGGTGAGCTTTATTCTGATCTTTCTGCTTCTGGATGACATAGCTGTATAACCATTAATACAGTGATGTTAATATCCAAATACAATTAGAAAGAAAAAATAAATGGAAAAGAATGACACGTACATCTTCTTTAGTAACCTCTGGTAAACTTGGAGCTCTAGCTTTTCCAGGACAAGATAAACACCAGACCTTAAGAACCTGGTAATGGCAGGGATGCTATTAGGATATGCAAATATTATACCTCACATGTAATAAGGAAAAGTAAACATACTGGTCTTCATGCTCCTGCAGAGCACGTCGAAGAAGTTGTAGATCCCCCCTTCTAAGAGCAAGCACAATGTTGTTGTACTGTAAAAATAATATAAAAGAAATAAATGAGAGTCAGATTACAAAGCACGAAACTATTGTTTTCTACATCTATTCAACATAAAGTAAACATATTTTTAAGAGCAAGCATATTTTCAAAGCATCGTCCATATTTTTAAAGTGCTTTGACATTACTTCTTCGTCCAAGACAGCATAGGGAAGCACAGTTTCTAGCAGCTGCATATGCAATGGAATTGCTAATTCACGCATGCATACGGGTCTTCGTGCAAGCGTGACTATGAAGCACATTTATTCAAGCAGCTGACTCTGCTTTTTATTAGTTTAATACACGCTTGGTTAATGGTCTTATTTCAAAATTTCATATGGCTTTGCACGTTACTCCTTTGTCCAAGAATGTCTAGTGAAGCACAGTCTTCATTGGTGGACTTTTTCAGAATGCCATATGGCAAATGGATATACTTTGGAATTTTATATGTTGGCATGTCTTCTTTGCCTATTTTTTAATTAAATCAAGAGAGACAATGAATGAGGGAAGGGAATTAGTAAAATAAAACCCTAGTATATATTTAAGAGTAGATTAGTAAATTACTTCATCCTTATTGGGTTATCAGTTTTTACCCAATAACAAAAATGCAAATGAAAGCGAACCGATAACCCAATAAAAAAAAATTTCACCCTATTACCGAACTGTTAGCCCAATAACCCAATACCGATAACCCAAAATAGAATTAACGGTTTGGATTATCGGTTTTACCCGATATATGTCCACCCCTAATTCTGACCATTTTCCATAACTAAAATACCCATGTAATCCTACTGTTATTACCGCATTACTCTAAGCTTTACAAGTTTGAAGTTACAATTATGTAATTTCAAACCTGAAGCTAATTTCTGGCTAAACAACCAAATTACAACAGCTATATTCAATTCACAATCCTATTCAAACAAATCCACACAGAAGAACAGAAGAAATCAAAATGGTACAATCAGGGCGTGTAGACAAACTATAAAGAACATGGGATTTAAACCAAATGAACAAAACAAACTGAACACAACAGGTTCAATTCATCACAAATTTAACACAGAAGACTAAAATGGTAAACATACTAGAAAATGACTATGAACTACTATCATGTTTCTTTCAAGCAAATTATTTAACGACATTTAATTAACCGATAATGTGAACTACACTAGGTAGAGAAGAATCAATTAATCAAGGTATAACAGTTAGGCTCGAGGATTTCAGTGATTTTCAACTGGGAATCTTAACATGAACTAGACTATTCTAACAGATTGAACAAAAACCTCAATAACAATCAAATAATCAAACAAACAGACACAAACGACCAAATAAAAGTTCTCGTGATGATGAACAGAAATGAAAGAGAAAAATAATAAAAACCACCTAAATTAACTAACATGGAAACAAAAAAACACACAATATAAACAAGAACAGAAAGAAAAAGAAGCACTTATTTGTTAAGGCTCAAGAACAAACAACCCTGGGCTCAGCTGGACTCGACCATTTTGGGTCAGAAGGACCTTAATCGGGGTGTTCTCAGTTGAGAATAGCTAGACTAAGGTCTATTAGACCTCAATCTCCCATCGAATTAGATAGAACCCCAACTTTTGGATTTCCAAGGTACATATGGGTGATGTGGGATTCAGTGTTTTTTGGTTAGATTCGAACCAAACCAATGATGATTTGGTGGTTAGAAAGGTTAGGGGGTGTTGTGGTGTAAGTTTGGGGTTGGTCGGTGTAGGTTTGGTTTTCGCTCGAATATTCGATTGAAGATTCGAGAAGATGCAGCTTGATTGAAGCCAAGGGAGTACGGGATTTGGGTTGAGGGTTTGAAGGAGGTTCGATTGTATTAAAATTGTGGCCTGCGCCGTTGATGTCGCCGGGTTTCAGGCGAAGAAAGGTTATGGCGGCTAGGATTTGGGCTTGGGTCCTTCTCTGAATGAGAAAGACGATGGATAGTGAGGAAGGGGGGGTTTGGTATGGGGGCATGGGGTGAAGGGGGAGGTCTTTTATATGGGGTAGGGGACTTGATCCTGGCCGTAGGATTAGGTGAGATTGATGGACAGGATCTCTTTGCCAATAAATAACGGCATCGTTCAACTTAAATGAGACTGGCTCGGTCTCTGATCTTAACGGGTTGGGCATCTGGGAGAGTTTGAGACTGTTGGATTGAACTGGATTAACGGCTCATATCGAGCCTCATAAAACAGCGTAGTTTGGTTTAATGAACGAACTGATCTGGGCCATTCGATTGGTTTGATCAACGGCTCAAACGAAAGGCACCGATACGATGTCGTTTGGTTACTCTAAGAGTCCAGTCCTAGACTGGGTCAATGCACAATGGATTGGGCCTGATTTCATTTTGAAGATTTGGCCCAAACCAAGTTTTCTTCATTCTTTCCAATCTTTTCATTTTGTTCTTTTAGTTAACAATTAACAAAATTCTAAAAATAAATTATAAAAGCCAAAATTAAACTAAAAGAAATATTAATTAAACCCAAAACACAAGTCAAAACATCTAATTAAAAAATAAATCATGCCACGACATATTTAATTGACAAGAACAGAATAAATGCATATTATTATGATTTGCTTCTTGCAAAAAATAAGTATTGTGCAGTTAATTCCTAATTGTAAAAATAAATAAAATCCTACAACAAGATAAACGTTCAGAGATAAAAACACAAATAATTATCCTAAAATGCCCTGGAAATTCTAAGAATTCTAAATCAAATAGATTTATTTTATTTTTATTTCTTTTGGAGTGGTTTTCGTGGAGGAAAAATCACGTGCTCACAGCTGCAACCCAAAAATCATGCAACAACTCCAAACCCTCCATTTAACCACCCGAATTCACCCCGAGGACCCCGGAACAACCAAAAGCACATACAGCATCGATTACCCTATTCAAACTTACTCGAACCATGAAAGCACTATCATTAATATCAAAATCCTCAATTATCATCAACTCAAAGGGAAAATTTCTTAAAAACATTCGAATTGCACATTTGATCAAAAACCCGACCAGAACACCTCCGAATTACCTGAAACTTTGCACGCATTGTCATGACTCAAACCCATTCGTGATGGTGCCCAACCATACAGCTAGGCAAGCGACCATTTACCTCTCAAAAATCCAACATGATAACTCATTATCGGCAATTTAAGGAAAATTAACAGTTTTAATATAATACTCCAAGGTTTATAATAAAATTAATCTGGACCAAAATGAAATATCCAATAAAGTCACTCCCAATAGAATCTGGGGTCACGAGTCTAGAGCTTCTAAAATAAACTGGATGACCATTATCTGAACGAAAATACATGAGTCTGGAAAAGTATATATAAATAAAATTGAAGTAGGAAGAGTAGTCATGTCCTGCGAACGTCAAGCAGCTACCTCAACAACTCTGATAAACTTTAGAGACAACGACTACTCAGCTAAACCTCCAGTGCACATGAATCTGCACACAAGATGGAGGGAGTAGGGGTGAGTACTAAAAAGTCAAGGAGTAATAAGTATATAAAATATCTAATGATAAGAATCCACGAAATGCCACAAAGTAAAGCTAAAACTAACAGTCTGGCACCTCAACTAAGAACAAAAAACAAAGCAATATCAAGTATACCAGTCAAGTATAATGCAAAAATGCAATGCAATGCACATGAAACACAGCGGCGTACAGCCCAATCCTTTTAACGTCGACGACTCTCACCGGGGGTGTGTACAGACTCCTGAGTGGCTCCTACAGGTGACTTAGCATTTCATAACAGTGATTAGACACAAGACTGAGATCAATGATTATACAAATCAAGTTATCACAATGATATTCATGTTAGACGGATGATATAAATCGGCACAAGGCCCCAGATATGGAAATAAGCCCAATTTTCAAAAATACAATGTGTGTATGAGCCGCCAATAAATTATAGTTAGCACTCGGGATGGACAAAGTCACAAACCCCAATCATATACGATCACGCACCCACCATGGGGTGCGAGTCATTCCCTAATATAGAGTCACAATGTGATAAACTAGGTTCTCAAACCCTCAGGCCATCAGCTATACAAACCACTCACCTCTAATCGTCCGTAGACTAGTCCACAAGGCCCTTTTCCTCTTGAATCAACCTCTTCGCGCGTCGAATCTAGTCAAAATTAGAATAAATACGTTACATTTTGCTAAAGAAACATAGCCTAAACGAAATTACTCGAAAAATGCTAAAAATCACGAAGTTGGCAAAATCCGAGCCCTGGGTCCACTTCTCAAAAAACTACGAAAGTCACATCACCAGATTCCTCGTCTCGCCAGATGTCCATACATATAAAATTTCCCAAAATCAGAGTTCAAATGACCCCTCAAATCCTCAATTTAAAATCCCAAAACTCAAGCCCTAGTTCTTCCCAAATTCCATCTCAAATCACTAATTAAATGATGAATTCAATTGTATATTCATTTACTCTAACCAAATCTGAGTAAGAATCACTTATCCCGATTAATTTCTTGAAAAACGTTCAAAACATTACCAAAATCCGAGCTCTATAGGTCAAAATATCAAATAAAACCCAAAACCTTGTATTTATGGAGTACCCCTAGAATTTCTGAGAGCGCTGACCGCACAAAAATGACCGCGGTCCGCGACCAGGAAGTGCGGTCCACGCAAAAATGGTCGCGGCCACGCAAGAATTTGACTACAGTGACAGGCTTCACTATTTTGGTCATAACCTTCGCTATAGATGTCCAAATGTCTATTATAATATGTTTCTGAAATCTAGATTCAAAGATCTACAACATTCCTTTTCTAATCAACCCCAAATTCATTGTAGATCAAAATATATGAGCTTCCGAAGTAGGACTAATGACCTGCAAGTCTTCAGTGACCGCGGCCGTGCGCCTAGTGCGAGAAGGAGCGCGGTCCACGCCTCCACATCTGCCCCCTCCATTTTTCTAAGTTTCGGGGTGTTGGTACTCGCTCAAAGCTCACCGGAAACACATCCGAGGTCCCCGGGACCTCAACGAAAAGCACCAACGTATCCTAAAACATCATTTAACCTCGTTCAAATCATCAAAACACCTCGACTAACACCAAAATCCTCAAATCACATCGAATTCAAGACTATGGATCTCAAGAACTTCCAAAGTTCGTTTTTTATCAAAACTCAACCAAACCACGTCGGAATGACCTCAAATATATCAGACAAGTATAAAATGACATAACGAATTTACAACTCCCAAAATTCCATTCCGACCCTCGGATCAAATTTTAACCTATCAACCGGAATTCACCAAAATGCTAACTTTGGCGATTCAAGCTTAATTCTACACCGGTCATCACAAAAATATTCGGGATACACTCCTAAGTCGCAAATCACCTAACGAAGCTATTTGAATCATAAAATACACATTTCGAGTACTCTAACACATAAGTTAATATTCGGTTGACTCTTTCAAGCTAACCTTCTCTTAAAGAGACTAATTGTCTCATTTCTAGCCAAATTCTATCCGAATTACTTAAAATTCACCAAAAACATATAATTAAACACATAGAAGCGTAAAAGGGGAAAGCGGGACGAAGATACATGAGATGATAGGTTGGGTCGTTACATCCTCCCCAACTTAAACAAGCGCTCGTCCTCGAGCGTGCCTAGAGTTGAGGATCCAACCAATACCTGAATGACCTTACCAAACATATACCCAGGGTGATCCAACATCACCCTAACTCACAGAGGCCCGATAATACAACACAGCTAAAATTTCACAATCGATCTAGAAAAATAAGCGTAGAACCACATTGCACTTTCGAAACCATACACATGATTAGAACATCACATTAATACTTTGAATAAGCCCGAACCAGCTGTAATAACCAATACCTGCAACCCCAGGTGAACCCATGAAACAAACCACACAATCCAACACTCAAAACGATGGTCTCTATTCACAACTCTTGCCCAAAATACTCAATTATTGATAGGAACCTCTTATTAGCTAAGTTCTTATTCCAGCACTTTCATATACTGCCAACGATGATGAAACACGCAATAACTTGTGACAATTTCTCCGACCAATCATTCATGAAGCCACTCCCTTTTTGGCTACTATCACAACAGATTTCCGAGCCGAACCTCGATACTAACATACTAACAGGCTGAAACCAAATCCGTTGGTATCCGTTTATGACTCCAACGGTTAATCCCACTCATTAGACGACAAATTGCTTTACTAAGTTCCAAATGTTTTTCAAAAATTTCGGCAGAGTTTCCTTTGTAATTGGGCCTCTCCATCTGCCAGAGAATCACCAAATCCATCCAAACTTCACGTCTACAACTTGACAAAGCATCAAAATACATAACAACAACATTAATCTCGATTTCACATGTATTCTTTTATCAAAATTTGATACATGGACATGCGTTTCACCTATTTGAATCATAACACATGGACAATACCTTTCAATCCTCCATTATTGGGCTATTCAACCGAGTAAGAACATATTCCTTCTTTAATGTTTTCGGCCTTAAAGGTGGTCTTCTTGACTCAACAAATTTATCATAATACATTTATATAAGTGATCTCATCTCCCAGACTTATCTAACCAGTATGACAAATAGATTTCCCTCATGCCAATTACCCACTAGATTTACCTTTAGTCAATATCTTGTATAGCTTCCACTGCCATACACATTACACAATCACTAAATCATCATGAGTCTAAAATCATAAAAACATTCTTCACGCGCCCATAACTTGGGGCTACAGATCCTATCACAATAGAAATCACACACTCAATAGTTCATCTATCATCTAGTAGAACTTCCTCGATACCTCCAAGTCATATAGACTCACCACACAACACCTACATACTCATCATGTAGCTATTTAGCCACCATTCCTACAATTAGGGACAATACCGAACATATAAGTTCATAATACAAGCTCGTAAAAGCAGCACCTCGGTGCTCAAGCATTAGTAAGAGATTCGGCCTCAAGTCCTCCAGACTGGCTCAACATCAACTCATAGAAATCACATCTCGCCCCTCGATTGGGGAATCACAAGCCATCAAGGCATATCTGCTACCGAGTGCTCATGTGCGAATGCGAACACGTGGAAGGAATTTCAAAAGTTACTCTTTCAAGCTGAATCAAGGACGCGCGATAAGATTTCAAGAAAGCGAAGTATTTTCTAAAGGTTTTGTAGCCTCATGAGGATAGATATGGATGTCAACATACCGATCTGCGGGACTCTACTAACCGCATCATGACTCGCAAGGCCTAGTAACCTAGGCTCTGATACCAACTTGTCACGACCCAAACCCGGTCGTGATGGCACCCAACCATACAGCTAGGCAAGCCTGACCAATTACCTCTCAAAAATCCAACCAGATAACTCATTATCGACAATTTAAGGAAAATTAACAGTTTTAAAATAATACTTCGAGGTTTATAATAAAATTAATCCGGAATAAAATGAAATATCCATTAAAGACACTCGCAACAAAATCTAATGTCACGAGTCTAGAGCCTCTAAAAAATACCAGATGACAATTATCTGAACGAAAATACACGAGTCTGGAAAAGTATATATAAATAAAATTGAAATACGATGAGTAGTCAGGTCCTGCAAACATGAAGCAGCTACCTCAACAACTCTAATAAACTCTGGAGACAACGACTACTCAGATAAACCTCTAGTGCACCTAAATCTGCACACTAGGTGCAGGGAGTAGGGGTGAGTACTACCAACTCAGTGAGTAATAAGTATATAAAATGTCTGAAGATAAGAATCCACGAAATGCCACAAAGTAAAGCTAAACCTAACAGTCCTGCACCTCAACTACGAACCAACAACAAAGCAATATCAAGTATATCAGTCAAGTATAATGTAAAAGTGCAATGCAATGCATATGAACCGCTGCGGTGTACAGCCTGATCCTTTTAACGTCAATGGATCTCACTGGGGTGTGTACAGACTCCGGAGGGCATCCTACAACCCAAGAACATTATCATTATATTACTATTGCGGCGTGCAGCACGATCCATACTCAGTCCACAATATACATGTGAGTCACATAACAGATTCAATTTATTTTCCCGATTTCAATTATTAGGAAGAATATAATTTAGTTATTTAATTTCAGGAAAAAGGTGACTTAGCATTTCAAAACAGTGATTAGCCACAAGACCACGATCAATGATTATACAAATCATGCTATCAAAATGATATTCATCCTAGACGGATGCTACAAATCGGCACAAGGCCCCAGATATGGCAATAAGCCCAGTTTTCAAAAATACAACATGCGTATCAGCCACAAATAAATTATAGTTAGCACTCGGGATGGACCAAGTCATAATCCCCAATATTATACGATCCCGCACCTACCATGGAGTGCGAGTCACGCCCTAGTATAGCGTCACAATGCGATAAACCAGGTTCTCAAACCCTCAGGACATCATCTATACAAACTACTCACCTCTAACCGGCCGTAGGCTAGTCCGCAATGCCCTTTTCCTCTTGAATAGACCTCTTCGCGCGCCGTATCTTGTCAAAATCACAACAAATACATTATATTATGCTAAAGAAACATAGCCCAATCGAAATTACTCAAAAAATGCTAAAAATCATGAAGTTGGCAAAACCCTAGCCCCGAGTCCACTTCTCACAAAATTACGAAAGTCACATAACCGGATTTTCGTCTCGCCGTGAGTCCGTACATATAAAATTTCCCAAAATCGGAGTTCAAATGAGCCCTCAAATCCTCAATTTAAAATCCCAAACCTCAAGCCCTAGTTCTTCCCAAATTCCATCTCAAATCACTAATTAAATGATGAATTCAATGGTATATTCATGTACTGTAACTAAATCTTAGTTAGAATCACATACCGTGATTAATTTCTTGAAAAACATTTGTAACATTGCCAAAATCCGAGCTTTATAGGTCAAAATATCAAATAAAACCCAAAACCTCGCATTTATAGAGTACCCCTCAAATTTCCGACAGCGCTAACCGCACAAAAATGACCGCGGTCCATGCCCAGAAAGTGTTGTCCGCGCAAAAATGGCAGCGGCCGCGCTGGAATTTTACTACAGTGATAGGATTCACTATTTTGGCCATAACCTTCGGTACAAATGTTCCCATTCCTATTATAAAATGTTTCTGAAAACTAGATTCAAAGATCTACAATTTTGGTTTAAGAATCAACTCCAAATTCCTTGTATATCAAAAGATATGAGCTTCTGAATTAGGACCAACAACCTGCAAGTCTTCAGTGACCGCGGCCGCGCGCCCAGTGTGAGGAAGAGCGCGGTTCGTGCCTCAACTACTGCCCCCTCCATTATTCTATGTTCCGTGGAGTTGGTACTCGCTCAAAACTCACCCGAAACACACCCGAGGCCTATAAGACCTCAACCAAAGGCGCCAACGCATCCTAAAACATCATTCAACCTCGTTCCAATCATCAAAACACCTCGACTAACACCAAAATCCTCAAATAAAATCAAATTCAAGCCTATGAATCTCAAGAACTTCCAAATTCCATTTTTTATCAACACCCAACCAAACCACGTCAAAATGACCTCACATGTTATAGACAAGTCGAGAATGACATAACGAAGCTACAGCAACTCTCGGAATTCCATTCCGACCCCCTGATCAAAATCATACCTATCAATCGGAATTCGCTAAAATACTAACTTTGCCGACTCAAGCTTAATTCTACACCTGTCATCAAAATAATACGGACATAATTCTAAGTCCCAAGTCACCTAATAAAGTATTCGCATTTCGAGCTCTCTACCACATAATTCAATATTTGGTTGACTTTTTCCAAAGTAACCTTTTCTTTAAGATACTAATTGTCTCATTTCTAGCCAAACTCTATCCGAATTACTTCAAATTCACCAAATACATATAATGAAACCCATAGAAGCATAAAACGAGGCAGAGATACATGATACATATCCAAAATTACCTAGCAGAGCTACTGCAACTCGTGGAATTCTATTCCGACCCGCGGATCAAAATCTCACTTATCAACCGTATACCGCCAAAATGCCAACATTGCAAATTCAAGCCTAATTCTACACCGTACTTCCAAATTCAATTTAGATTACACTCCTAAGTCAAAAATCATCTCCCGAAGCTAACCGAATCACCAGAATTCACATCCGATCCCTCTAACTAAATAGTAAACTTTCAGTTGACAATTCCAAAACAAGCTTCCCTTTAAGAGACTAAGTGTCTAAGTTGAATCCAATTTACCCGATCAACTCAAATAATGATATTGAAACATAGAGAAACATAATAGGAGAGAACCGGGGTGGTAACTCATGTGACCACGGGCCGAGCCATCACATTTTGCCAACATATTTTTTGGCCAGACGGTCAGCACACATTGGCTAGCGTCGCCCCCCGGCAGCGGAAGCTAGTTGATTTTCTCCCAAGATCGTACAAGCTATGATACCAATATGAAGGAAAATATATTATTATTATTAATCTCTTTGAAATTCTTTATCTCATCCACACATAAAATAAGCTATCAATACCCTATTTGTAATATTATGAAACCTATTTCAACTAGAAACAAGAAAGCTCATTCATATATTTATTCTAATTGCAAATCTTATTTAGAAATAAATTAGTTAAATCAAATCCTAAATAATTAATGTATCCTACTACAACTTTGAATTAGGTTTACAATAATATATATTACTTCAAATATATCTGCATCATTATCTATAAGTTGAAGAAAGATTTTTGTTCAAATATTTTTGCTTTACTACGCATGCAGCAACATATGGTGACATATATTATATATAGATGATCAATCCAAGTTCGAGGACGTTTGCAAAAGTGTTTCTATTATGGAAAGTTGGTGCAAACATCTCATACTCATCTAATTAACCTAATTATTGAATGGATGCATCACACAATTGATGATTGTCTAAATTTGCAATTCTTTCATCAAACATATGGACACATACCAAATATTATTAAGTATTGATAATAATATTAAAATTTTGGAAAGTGAATTTGTAACGACCCGACCAGACATTTTGAACTCTAGCACGTCGTTCAGTGGTCTGAAGCCATGAGCAGCTTCATTTCAAGTATTTTAACTTGTTTCACATGGTCAGAATTGGAATTCAGAAAGATCAGAATTAAATTTAAATGGAAATTCTCATTTCTGAAGCTTAAAGTTGAAAGAATGAGCTAGGTTTGGATTTTTGAGTAAGCGACCTCGGAATAGGATCTAAAGGTTACAACAGGTTCATATAATGATATCGGACTTGGGCATATGCCCGATTTGGGTTTTGGATAACCCGGGGTCTTTTTGGCGCTTATTGTGGAAGTTAGCATTTTGGAAGAAATTTCATAAGTTTGGCTTGAAGTGCATTTCAGCGTTATCGACGTTCTTTTGGAATTCTGAGACTAGGAGTAGATCCGTATGGTGATTCTAAAGTGGGGAGTGCGACCGGAAGTGAATTCGGAGGTCCGTAGGTCATTTTTAAGTCATTTGGCTAAAGATAGAAATTGAAGGTTTTTTAGAAAATTGACAGGAAGTGGACTTTTTGATATCGGGTCGGAATCCGTTTTCAAAAGTTGGAATAGGTCCGTAATGTCGAATATGACTTGCATGCAAAATTGTCGAATATGACTTGCATGATAGGTTTAGACATCAGAAGTAGCAGTTGGAAAGTTTAAAGTTCATAAAGTCTGGATTGGAGGTCGTTCGATGATTTTATCGTTGTTTGATGTGATTTGAGTCCTTGAGCAGGTCTGTAATGTGTCTTGGGATTGGTTGGTGTGATTGATTGGGGTCCCCGGGGCCCCGGGTGAATTCCAGGTGTTTAATGGATCAAAAACGTGATTTTTGGAAAGCTGAGGAGAAGTCGCAGAAGCGGACAAGCGTGAGGGCAGCCAGGACCGTAGAAGCGGCCCTTGATCCACTGATGCGGAACCGCATCTACGGTGGATAGGTTGCGGAAGTGGAATTGGGCAAGGCCATAGAAGCCGCAAAAGCTGCCTAATTTATGCAAAGGTGGAGCCACATAAGCGGCAATAATTCCGCAGAAGCGGAAATACCTGGAGGCAGATTGTCATTTTAAAGTCGAGGATTGGCCCTTTCTATTCTTTTTCTTCATTGCATTTGGTGATTTTTGGAGGGTTCAAGAGAGGGTCTTCATCAACCATGCTAAGGTAAGTTTTTCCCATATGAGCTAGATATATCAATTATATACGGGTTTAAGCATGGAAATTAGAGTAAAGATTGGGGGTTTTGTTTAAGACCTAGAAAATTATATTCTTGGAATTTAGCAAGGAATTTGCGCATGGAATTAGGAGTACATTATATATTTGAGTTTCTAAGGTCATGGGTAAACTTTATCTTCGAGAAGTTTTGGATTTCCGGTACGTGGTTCCGAGGGAATCTTGGTCATTTCAAAAATGAAGTTGGGAAATTGTATTGTTTGAATTGTTAGAAAGTATTTGAGTATATTCTCATTAGCTTATCGTTATTTAGCTAGTTTTGGAGCTCTGTGCGCTAGTTCGAGCTTTCGAAGAGATGTGAAGCCCCGATTATGAGTCTTCGAAGCGAGGTGAGTCTCCTTTCTAATCTTGTGAGGGGGAAATTACCCATAGGTGAGTTAAAATAATTATGTGCTCCTAATTGTGGGCGCTACGAACGCACAAGGTTGTCCGCGCGTAGCTACTATTATGCTATTGTCCGGGTAGACTACGACCCAAAAGCATGTTATACATGGACTATTTGTGAACCCGTTGATGGCTTGGAATGCATTAATAACATTAAATTAATAAATGGATTTCTAAAAGACCTAAGCCCTGTTTTTCTCAAATTATTGAAGAGAATTGGCCTTTCTTAGATATTTTCCTCGTGATGACTTCTTGACTGATTATCTATCTGCGTGTGTTTATTTTTTTGTTGGAACAGGGCGATATCCTCGGTGAAATGGATGCATCTATGGTACATGCCGATCGACCCTCGGCAGTGCACACTTTATATTTTTGTTGGAGCGGGTCGTCAGCCTCGGCATGATTTGCGCAAGTTTGTCCTATTGTCTTGAACTCATTTGAGTTGATTTTATGCCACATTATGGCTCGAGATCATTTTATTAATAATAATAAGAAATCTAAGGAAATTTTCCATGAAATAATTATATGAATACTTGTTTTCCCATATCAGGATTAGAATCATACTTATAAGACATATCCCCTGCTTGAATATATTTATTACGGATAAATACTCATCAGACTGCTAGTGAGTGTTAGAATTATCTATCTCGTCTCTACTCCTTCGGGATTAGGCGAGACACTCATTGGGTACATGTTGTTTTTGTACTCATACTACACTTTCTAGGCATTTTTTTGCACCTGTATATATAAATCCAGTGGTCTAGTTGATGTAGTAGCACGGACCATTCTGGGACTAGGTGAGCTGCATCATTCGAAATGTCGCAGCTAGGGTAGTCCCTTATCAACATTGTATTTAGTTTCCGTTCACTGTATTCCGGACGGAGGTTGCAGTTTTATTCCTCTTATCAGTAAGTGCTCATGTACTTGTGACTCCGTGTTCTGGGATGGTTAAAATATTGTAATAATTGTTTAACTTTTAAATTTTATTTGAACTATATTTTTTAAAATTTCTAAATATGGAAGAAAAATCACGTATTTTCAAAAGTGTTAAAACGAGATTTGATTAAGCATTCAGGTTGCTTTCCTGACAGCAGTGTCTAGCACCATCATGACCCTTAATGGATTTTGGGTCGTGACAACATGGAATCAGAGCACTAGGTTCCCGTTACTCTCACGAGTCATGAGTAAGTTTAGTAGAGTCTCGCGGATCAGTACGTAGACATATGTACTTATACTCGGGAGTCTACATGAGTACTTCCCATCTTGATTTCCTGATTGTGTGGTACGATTTCTATGAGGCTTATGCATTTGATTCCTTCCTACTCAATCTTACACGACGCGAGCACTTGTTAGGAATCGAAAATTTGAAGAATTACAATGGCACTGCAGATGTGGTGCAGGGTGTTTCTCCCAGTATAGCTAATTGGACTGTTATAGTCGTCTCATGGATGGATATTCTATTATTCAGCTCAGTAACAGAACTTCTAAGAGCCTTGAGGCTAGGCACATGTTTCCATGATGCTTATGAACTATTATTTCGCATTGTTGTTGTGATGGTGGGATGTTTGCCCTCTGTCGGGGAAGTGGATGAATTGAAGGGAAGTTTACTCAGCGTGTAATCAAGGGATCCAATATTTTATTTCCGGCAAGGGAAAGGCAGTCGGACTAAGGAAGGTCAAATTTGGGCTGGTAGAAGTAATGAGACCTAGTATTTGCAACCGTGGTGGAGTTTTTCTTCTATGATGGGGTGTCGTGGTCCTAATGGAACATACCGAGTTCTTCAATGTTATAATCTGCTAGAATTTGCCTTTATGGCAGGATATAGTAAAATATTATTGGAGATACATCTGTCAGATATCACATGGTGCGGTGGTTTAAGATCGAATCAGAATATTTAATGTTGATGGATTCATAAGGATGACATTTGGAAAGGTTCTAAAGTTAGCAGCAATGGTGGATTCAAATGCCGTGAAGATAGATTCTGTTCAAAGCAGCAAATGAAAAACAAGGTATGAGGAAGGACATGTGGATGGTGTCAGGCAGTGTTTAAAACCTCTAGAGGGTCAAGTACGAGAAGCAGGGCCAAGTGGTCGATTAATAGATGACTTCTGCCAAAGTGGTAGAGTGGCGAGGTTGCATAAGGTCTTCGTAGTAGGATGATTTCGCGCCTTAAGGAGTGTTTGGAATATCGGAGAATCTCAGAGGGTGGTGATTGGGGCCTACTGAGCGAACTTAAAGCATGGGCCATTATGCGGCAGAAGATTTGATTTAGTGGAAAAGAGCTACTTGACATGAAGGAGGATGCATCATAACTCTAAATTGGGAGGGTATTACCGCGTATTTAATTGATGTCCAGGAGAGTTAAATGGACCGGTATAGTCAGGTAGTGAGCTTAGACTCACGATAGGTTATTAGAGTCATAGTGACTATACCCCATGCAACAGCGTTAAAGGATGTCGGAAGTTGCTTCTACAAGTGGGTTTTTCCCTGTGAACAGGCGGTCGCTTGGTTGGCGAAGCTTCTGCAAGGAATATTTATAGGTTGTTCAACAAAGAGATCGGTCGTGCGAATGTGGTGGATGATTCAGAGTTTTTACCATAAGATTCCGAGAAATTTTAATAATTTTAAGCTCGTAAGAGTTAAAGAGGTTGGGCGAACTCCGGAAGTATGAAATGATTGCTTCAATCTATGTGGTATAGTCTCACCGCTTATGCTTGGGCTGTATGATTAGCTACATGCATGATTTCTGGTTATTACCATATTGATGCTTTATTTCAGCTATGAGAAAAGATCATAAGTGTAATTCAAGCAAATGAATTGTTGGAGGCATCCTATGGTTGGCCTTATTGGCTCATGTTCGGAGTTGGAAAAGGTTCATGATTGACGTATCATATAGAATAGGTTTGAGAGGAAGTGATTTCGCCAGGTGCTTCACGGAGAGAGTGTTCGTGTGTTATAAGATCTATGGAGTGAGTTATATTCAGGACCAAGACATAGCGGTTGTCTCTCAATAATGATCCTAGTGAATTCGGGATTTTAGTTGTGGTTCTCAATAATTTTGAGCCTATGGGTAAAGTTAGAAATCAAGCTTTATACCATCTTATGAGAAGGTGCCCAGAATGTTCTATGGTATTTTGACTCGTGATGTAGCATTTGAGGAATACGAAATGGTTCGTGAGATTCGAGGCAGCATGGTCTCATGATTCAAGGTCACTCGGGATGAGTGCATATGGAGTATGTTAGGTGTTGAAGGAAGAAGTATTATCTTTGAGGCAATCAAGGATTTAGTAGAGGGAAGTACATTGATTAGCCATGGTTAGCTTGGCTTATTGGTAGTGGTGATCAGTCATCCAGCGTGAGAGGCCATGCATGCGATTTGTGGCGGTGTGTGTAATGCTTGTTAGCCGTAGTGATTGATGCGATTAAGAAGCATTCTTTTTTTATGGCATGTTATGAGTAGTCGGATCCCGGAAGGGTTATGGTGTCTCGGACCATTACTTAGAGGTTAGCATATTCGTTGGCTATGAGAATTCGCCTGTATGTTGCTACAGTTCTCCTGAAGTGAGTTAATGAAAAGTTTTATGTGATGAAGTGTTAGTCTATCAGTGGTTCTTGAGTTGTGATGGAAATCGTGTCTATCGTATATCGGCACGTTGGGTGCAGTGAGTGGAATGGAATTTGAAGTGAGAACCAAGGTTGCAGTATGGTAAATGACTGTGATGCCACGAGGATGAGCAGGAAAGGAATTTTAGTGTTTTGAGTAAGCTTGATACTGTTGTTAGTATCGCCTGAGATCAGTGTTTTGTGAGAAAGGCTTTGCCTCCTGGTTAGGGATTCTTGACCGCTTTTCAGCATTAGTGCAGCAGATGGTTTGAATGTGAACACCCGTTAGTTAGTTCGGAAGATTATGGGAGCTTGTTCCACCGGAAGTGTGACATATAGTCACATGATTGAGTAAGATATTTAAACCAAGTATGAGGATTTTGGTAATATCATTAATTTGAGAATGTATGCCTGAAGGGAACTTTGTTTATCGAGATATGAGTGGAGGAGGTTGGTCCAGTTATAATCGTTCTTCTAATATGTTATGAGGAAGAATGAGTTACAACGAACCTTTGAAAGGTTATTAGCCAAGTTGGTGCAATCAGAAATCGGCTTGAGATCAGTTGATTGATTTATATATGAACAGGGCTTTGTATCAGGCCAGTTTTGTCTTTGTTTCAGCGAGCGTTCCCTATGGGGGAACAGTCGGGGTGTTATTCTATCATCAACTATTCCAGATAATGACGTATTGCGCCATATGATTTGTGAAACGGCTTAGTGAATCTCTTATGTTTTGAGGCTCCTCGTAGAGTTAATGTTATATGAGCAGGATGGCTCTTGAGATTCAGATCGCGTATTGCACCTCACTTGTGCTTGCGCTTTATAACTTATAGCTCTATATGTTTCCTCAGGGACGGTATTATGCACCTCAGCGTGTTTATGATCGATATTCGGTATTTTCATGTGGTGAGCGATTTATCTCGATGTGTATCTACTTATGTGAGTTCTACCAGTGGGTGGCACGCCGCCATGGTTATATTCTGTGGATGAGGTGGAAGATCACCATGGTTATATGGTGTGGATCGGGTGGCACACCGCCATGTTTATGTTGTTTGGATCGGGTTGCGCGCCACAACATTATGATGTTCAGTAGAGTTCCCCTAGTTTCTTTTATGTGTTCTGTTTCCCATTTTTGTGAGGAAAACTCGTATAAGTTCTTAGCCCGCATTGCACGTACGATTCAAGGGCAGAGTAATTAGATGTCCGTTTTAGAGTTTGTATTGTCCTTGTGCCATATCCTAATTTGTAGCCTATTGGCACTTGGTGGCATCATATGGGACTCTTGATCGTGTTTGAGGTGGCTTATTGCCTCAGCAGTTCGTACTCAGTGAGATGAGCTTATGGAATTTAGGATTAGTGCAATATGAGCACATGAAGTATATTAAAGAGCAGAGATCCTTATTTGGTTCAGAATGTGGTAATGGTTCTGTCACAGGTATAGACCCAATGACTTGTTGATTGAGCAATTGGTTATGAATTTCGGCACAACTCTTTTGACGTGTCAGTGTTGTAAAAGTTAGGACAAGACCTACGTAGGTCATGAGGTGCAATGGGAGCATCTAATTCATTTATTTTTGGCTAAGTTTATCATAAAAATATTATCGTGGTCCTGTGATTTTTTGTTGCAAAGTAAGAATCCAGCAAATTTATGCAGTCATGTTTGAGGGCAGCGTGTGGTGAGTGATTTGGTGATCTCTTGATGAAAACAGGCCTGACATGGAATTCCGGATGTTTGAATTGGACTATAAGGCCTATTTGCTTGAATAAAAAAAGAAATTATGTTCAGAATATATCAAGATAATGTGCTCAGCTAAGTTGTGACAGCACAGGAAGGTGCGTAAGTTCTAAACGGTGATTTCAGACTACTTTGGTATAGTTCTCACCACATTTGAGGACGAACGTATGTTTAAGTGGGAGAGAATGTAACGACCCGACCAGTGGTTTTGAGCTCCAGAGCGTCATTCAGCGGTCTTAGGGCATGAGCAGCTTCATTTCAGGTATTGTGGCTTGTTCGCATGGTCGGAATTGAAATTCAGAAACATCATAATTAAATTTAAATGAAAATTAATATTTCAGAAGCATAAAGTTGAAAGAATGAATTAGGACTAGATTTTTGAGTAAACAACCTCGGAATCGGGATCTGAATGTTCCAGCAGGTTCATATCATGATATCTTACTTGAACGTATGCCCGGTTTGCGTTTTGGATACCCTAGGAGCGTTTTGGCGCCTATTGTGGAAGTTAGCCTTTTGGAAGAAATTTCATAAGTTTGGCTTGAAATGAATTTCAGCATTATCAATGTTCGTTTGGAATTTTGAGACTAGGAGTAGCTTTGTATGTTGATTCTAAAGTTGGGAGCACGATCGGAAGTGAATTCAGAGGTCCATAGGTCATTTTGAAGCCATTTGGCTAAAGATAGAAATTGAAGGTTTTTGAGAAGTTTGACCGGAAGTGGAATTTTGTATATTGGGTCAGAATTTGATTCCAGAAGTTGGAATAGATCCGTAATGTTGAATATGACTTGCGTGCAAAATTTTAGGTCAATCGAACTTGATTTGATAGGTTTAGACATCGGAAGTAGAAGTTAGAAAGTTCATAAAGTTTGGATTGGAGGTCGTTCGATGATTTTATCATTGTTTGATGTAATTTGAGGCCTCGAGCACGTCCGTGATGTGTCTTAGGATTGGTTGGTATCCCGGGGGCCCAGAAGAATTCTGGGTGGTTAACAGATCAAAGATAGGATTTTTGGAAATAACTAAGTAGTTGGTATCTGGTACTTTTGATTCTGCGGAGATGAGACCACAGAAGCGGCCCCGCAGAAGCGGAAGAGAACCCACAGAAGCGAAAGAGCGTGAGGGAAGCCAGGACCGCAGAAGCGGCCCTTGATCCACTGATGTGGAACCGCATATGCGGCAGATAGATCGCATAAGCAGAATTGGGCTAGGGCAGGGAAGCCGCGGAAGTGGCCTAATTTACACAAAGGCGGAGCCACATAAGCGGCTATAATTCCGCAGAAAAGGAAACGCATGGAGTTAGACTGTCATTTTAATGTCGATGACAGGCCATTTCTATCATTTTTCTTCATGGCATTTGGCGATTTTTTAAAAGAAGGGTCTTCATCAACCAGGCTAAGGCAAGTTTTTCCAACCCATTATGAGCTAGATATATCAATTATATACGGATTTAAGAATGCAAATTAGAGTAAAAATTGGGTTTTTAGTTGATGACGTAGAAAATTATATTCTTGGAATTTAGCCACGAATTTGAGCATGGAATTAGGAGTAAATTATATATTTGAGTTCCTAAGTTCATGGGTAAACTTTATCTTCGAGAAATTTCGGATTTCGGGGCATGTGGGCTCGAGGGAATGTAGTCATTTCACAAATAGAGTTGGGGAATTCTATAGTTTGAATTGTTAGGAAAGTATTTGAGTATATTCTCATTAGTTTGTCGTTATTTGGCTAGTTTGGGATCTCTGTGCGCTAGATCGAGCTTTCGGAGAGATGTAAAGCACCGGTTATGAGTTTTTCCGAGCGAGGTGAGTCTCCTTTATAATCTTGTGAGGGGCCCATAACCCCATAGGTGAATTAAACTAATTATGTGCTCCTAATTATGGGGGATACATAGGCATGAGGTGATGAGAGTCCGTGCGTAGCTACTATTATGCTATTGTCCGGGAAGACTAGGACACAAAAAGCATGTTATACCTTGATTATTGCTGAACACATTGATGGCTTGGAATAATTTATTCACATTAAATTAATAAATAGATTTCTAAAAGACTTAAGCTCTGTTTTTCTCAAATTATTGAAGAGAATTGGTCTTTCTTGGATATCTGCTCCATGATGACTTCTTGACTGATTATTTGTATGCATGTGTTTATATTTCTGTTGGAACGGACCGATCGTCTCAGTGAAATGGATGCATCTATGGTATGGGCCGCTCGACCCTCGGCAGTGCACACTTTACATTTCTATTGGAGCGGGCCGTTGACCTCGGCATGATTTGCGCATGTTTGTGTTGTTGTCTTGAACTTATTTGAGTTGTTTTTATGCCATATTATGGCTCGAAATCATTTTATTACTAATAACAGGAAATCCAAGGAAAGTTTCCATGAAATATTATATGACTACTTGTTTTCTCATATCTGGATTAGAATCATATTTATAAAAAAAATCCCCCTTTTGAATATATTTATTAAGGATAAATACTCATTGGACTGCTAGTGAGTGTCAGAATTTACCATCTCGTCTCTACTCCTTCGGGATTAGGCGGGATACTCATTGGGTACAAGTTATTTTTGTTCTCATACTACACTTGTTGTGCATTTTGTCGCACAGGTATATGTGATTCTAGTGGTCTACGGGACGTAGTAGCACGGACGATTCTGGGACTAGATGAGCTGCATCATTTGAGATGACCGTAGCTAGGGTAGTCCCTTTTCAGCACTATATTTTGTAATGACCCGCCTGGTTGTTTTGCAATTTGGAACCCCATTCTGTTAAATAAAACTTCCCATGCCTTCCTTAGCTAAATTACGACATGCGGGGGCGATCAGTTCGGAAGTTAGAAGAGTTGTGAGTGAAAATAAAACCAAATATTCCGATAAGGTTTTCATAAAAAGCAAGTTTGACTTTGGTCAACTTTCTTTGGAAACGGATCTAGATTTGTGATTTAACAAGCTTGGGAGTTCCGTGGAAAAATATGGGACCAGGGCGTATGCTCCGAATCAAATTCCGAGGTCCCTAGCCCGAGTATGAAATTTTTATGTAAAATTGTTAAAATCGAAGTTTTAAGGAATTAATGAATCTAAGTAAGTGTTAAAAACCAAGGTGTTGGGTTCGGATCCCAGTTCTGAAACTTGGTACAATTCCGAAATATCATATAAGACCTACCCGTAAAATTTGGTGTCAATCCGAGTATTCTAAGGGCGTTCTGACCTGTTGATAATAAGTTAAGAACTTGTAGTTCATTAATTTTGATCAAATGGTTTTGGGGTCGGATTCCTTGATTTAGTGTTATTTTCGAAGTTTTGAGGTTGCGACTAGGTTCACTCGTGATTTCAGACTTGTCAGTATGTTCGAGCGGGGCTCGAAAGCCCCGAGCGTCAAATGATCAAGGTTCGAGGGAAGTTGGAATTTTGATGGGGGCAACATTTGCTGCTTCTTTCAAAAACGCTTCTACGACTCTTGGACTGTAGAAGTGGTGCCCAAACCGCAGAAGCGGCAATCACAGGGGCAGTGAGCTCATTAAATATGGGCTCAAGTGCATTTATCTCCCATTACCTCCATACTTGGGCGATTCTTGAGCTTCCAAAGATAGGGTTTCAACAAAACATCACATAGTAAGTAAACACCACTCACTCTTAGCTTAAGTGCATAAACATTACATAGATATAACACTAAGAATCAAACAAAGTCAATGGTTAGAGCTAGACGTAGGGTTTGGATAAAATTATAATTCTAATTAGCCATGTAACAAACTAAAATTCATATATTAGTAATCCTTAGGTTATAGAGAATATTTTCCTTCAACAAATTTTGGAATCCGGGCACGTGCGCCCGGGGTCGGAATTTAGAAAATTTGCGCGAAGGGTTGGGAAATTGCTTAATTAGTTGGGATTCCACTTTGTGAGCACGTATTGACTAGGTCTTACTTTATTTAACTAGTTGGTACTCGTTCAGCTTCGAATTAAGGTTGGAGCCCACTCTTGCTATTGAAGGAACGCTACAGAGCTAGGTGAGTCTCCGTTCTAACTTTGCTTCTAAATGCGGGGGCTACGTACGAACAAGGTGACGAGAGTCCGTGCGTAGATACCATTATACTGATTGTCCGGGTAGCTTAGGGCCCACATCATGCTATATCTATCAATATTCACACATCATCATGTTAATGTGATTGCCTATTTTTATTAAAGGCTAGAACGAAAATAAATGTGAACTTGTACACTTGTTGAATGCTAGTATGACATAATTTTACACGTATTGCCTTCGTATTCATTTTGGATGCTTGCTTGTTATTTGTGGATTGGGACGATCGCCTCGGTCTGAATAGATGCATCTATAGGCGAGTCGTCGACCCCAGGCAAGTGCACATTTCATTATGTTGGTTCAGACAGTCGCCTCGGTATAATGTGTGCATGAATCTTATGTGGAAACTTGTTCTCACTTTTCTTGTTATTAAACATTGAGCATGAAATTATAAAAATCATGATACCTTAAAAGACATGACTTATCTCTCTTGCCTTGAACTTTTTAATACTAGTAGCTTCCAAGCTTATAATTAATCTCACATATTATTTGATCTCAGTAAGTATCAAGTTGACCAATCGTCTCTACTCCTTCAAGGTTAGGAGGGATACTTACAGGTTACATGATGTTTATGTACTCATGTTACACTTCTGTACTTAAATGTACATGATTTCGGGCAGATGGATCTAGTCATTTTTCAGGAGCGCACTAGTGAGGTACCTTGGACTTCTACAGTAAGCTGCCTCCACTCAGACAGTAGGATAGTGTATTATTTTTGTATATTCTTTACTAGTTGCCTGTAGCTGTGACACCAGGTTCTGGCACACACTTTAGTAGACTAGTTTTGGGTTGTAATATTATATCTCCACTTTATTTTTGTTTTGGGTTCTGGAAACCCCCTTTTGGAACACTTAATCCCGTCTTAAAAATGTTGACGTTGATAAACGTTGAAATGTTTTCCGCAATTAGCTTGCCCGGCAAGGTAGTTGGGCGCCATCAAAACCTATTGTGGAAATGGGTCGTGACAACATGGTATCAGAGCACTAGGTTCACGTAGGTCTCACACTGTTACGGGAATAACCTAATAGAGTCTTGTAGATCGATACGGAGACGTCTGTATTTATCTTCAATAGGATATAGGGTGTTAAGAAAGCTACTCTTTATTTACTTTCTATCTTGCAGTGGTTAATGTACTAAGTTTCAATTCTATTTTTTCACAGATGGTGAGGACTCATACCGCTGACGTTCCTGACCAGGGAGGAGCTGCTCCCCCTGTTGCTAAAGGCTGAGGTAGAGGCCGGGGGAGGGTACCTGCTCATGGTAGGGGACGAGGATGCCCCAGAGCTATTCCAGTTGCACCACCAGCAGATCCTGCAATGGATCTGATCGTTGAGGAGCAGGGCGAGGTGCCCATAGCTGAGCATATTCCGGTGGTCATGGGCCGCATGCTTTGGTTCATGGACACTATGACCCAGGCTGGTTTATTTCTAGCAGATCCAGCCACCTCACTGGCAGGATGGGAAGTACATACCACTACTACTCAGTCTCAAGTTGGCACAGTTGTCATTTATCAGACTCCTGGTGCACTACCCGCAGATGGGGTTCAGCCAGTTGGTGCAGTGGCACCCCAAGCCATGCCATCTAGGGATGGTGGTCCGCAGAAGTTACAGTACAGATGGACTAGACTTCTCCCTCCAGTATTCAGTGGTGAGTGTCAAGAGGACGCTCACAGTTTCTTTGAGAGGTGCAGGGACATACTGCACAACATGAGGATACTGGAGTCACATGGGGTTGACTTCACCACTTTCTAGTTGGAGGGCAGGGCCCGCAGATGGTGGAAGTCTTATGTTCTTAGGATGCCAATAGTTTCTCCTCCTCTCACTAAGGATTTGTTCACTCAGTTGTTCTTGTACAGTTATATTCCTCCCTCCGAGAGGGAAGAGTTGTGGTATCAGTTTGATCATTGCGAGCAGGGTCAGATGTCGGTGACCGATTATGAGGCGAGGTTCTCTAAGTTATCTTGCCTTGCACTTATGATACTTCCTGCAGACACAGAGAGAGTGTGGAGCTTTGTCTCGGGGTTGCAAGCAGGTATCCGGAATAGCATGGCCTAAGAGGTGCAGATGGGTACAGGATATCAGCTAGTGGTAGAGATTGCTTGACGTATAGAGGGGTATCACCAGAGGAGCTGTTGGAGAATTTATTAGCAAAGGGTTTTGTTAGGCCCTGTGTGTCACCTTGGAGTGCACCAGCATTATATGTGAAGAAGAAAGATTGGACTATGCGGATGTGCATTGAATACCGCTAGTTGAACAAAGTCACCATCAAGAACAAGTACTCATTGCCGCCCATTGATAATTTGGTTGACCAATGGAAGGGTGCTAGGGTGTTCTATAAGATTGACTTGAGATTAGGGTATCATCAGCTGAAGATTTGGGATTCAGACGTTTAGGAGACTGCATTCGGGACTAGATACGGCCACAACGAGTTTTTTGTGATGTCCTTTGGGTTGAAGAATGATCTAGCGGCCTTTATGGACTTGATGAACAGGGTGTTCCGGCCTTTCATTGATTATTTTGTTATCATCTTCATCGATGTCATCTTGACATACTCTCGTAGCCTGGCGTAGCACGAGCAGCATTTGAGAGTATTACCTCAAACCTTGCGAGAGCAAAAGCTATATGCCAGGTTCTCCAAGTGTGAGTTCTGGCTAGAATATGTGGCATTCGTGGGGCATATTGTGCCCGGAGAGGGTAATAAGGTGGATCAAAAGAAGGTGGAGGCAGTTCAGAGTTGGCCACGGCCTACTTCAATGACCGAGATCAAGAGCTTCCTGGGGTTAGCAGGTTACTATCAACGGTTTGTGCATGGTTTTTCTTCTATTGCTTCGCCCTTGACTAAATTGTCCAAGAAGGGTGTCCCATTTTGTTTGTCTAATGAGTGCGAGGCGAGCTTTCTGAAGCTCAAGATTGCCATGACTACCGCACCGATTCTTGTATTGCCTTCCGGTTTAGGAATCTATACTGTATATATCGTGAGGCATCTCGCGTTGGCTTGGGATGTGTATTGATGCAGGAGGGACGGGTTATTGCATTTGCTTCGCGTCAGCTGAAAATCCATGAGAAGAACTACCAGTGCACGATCTAGAGTTTGCAACGACTGTTCATGCTCTGAAGATAAGGAGGCATTATTTATATGGGGTGTCATGTGAGATTCACACCGATTATCGCAGTTTGCAGCACCTGTTCAAGCAGAGGTACCATAGTTTGAGGCACTGCAGGTGGCTTGAGTTACTAAAAAATTATGATGTTACCATTCTTTATCACCCGAGTAAGTCGAATGTAGCCGCAGATGCCTTGAGAAGAAAGGCAGAGAGCATGGGAAGTTTGGCATTTATTCATTATGCGGAGTGACCATTGGCTTTGGACAATCAGTCCTTCGCTAACAGACTTGTGAGGTTGGATATTTCGGAGCCCAGCCAAGTTCTAGCATGTGTGGTTGCTCAGTCTTTATTGTTGGGAAGATTTAGGCCCGACAGTTCGATCATCCGCATTTGATAGCCCTCAGAGAGAGGGTACTTCAGGGAGGTGCCAAGGAGGTTGCTATCCACGAGGATGGAGTGTTACGGCTTCAAGGACGTGTATGTGTTCCGGATGTGGATGGCTTGCGGAGGAGGATTCTAGAGGAGGCCCACAATTCGAGTTACTCCCTTCATCCGGGTGCCACGAAGATCTATTGTGACTTGAGATAGTATTACTGGTGGCGGATGATGCAGAAATACATTGTTGCGTATATGGCTAGATGTTTGAATTGCCAGCAGGTCAAGTATGAGCACCAGAGGCCAGGTGGCCTACTTCAGCAGATGCCCATTCCGGAATGGAAGTGGGAGTGCATCAATGTGGACTTTGTGGTTGGATTGCCGCAGACCTTGCAGAACGTGGATTCAGTGTGGGTTATTGTTGATAGATTGACCAAGTCGGCCCATTTCATTCCAGTGACGACTACTTATACAGCGGAGAGGTATGCTCAGATTTATATACCGGAGATAATCCGGTTGTATGTGTTCCAGTCTCCATCATATCAGACAGGGGTCGTCAGTTCATATCTCACTTTTGGAGGGCCGTTCATAGTGGTTTAGGCACCAGCGTGGATCTCAGCATAGCATTTCACCCTCAGACCGACGGGCTGTCAGAGCGGACAGTTCAGATTCTAGAGGATATAATGAGAGCATGTGTGATTGACTTTGGAGGGAAATGGGATCAGTTTTTGCCCTTGGCAGAGTTTGCATATAATAATAGATACCAATCCAGCATAGAGATGGTTCTGTATGAGGCATTGTATGGTCGTCGTTGTCGTTCTCCAATAGGTTGGCTTGAGCCTGGTGAGGCTAAGTTACTAGTTACAGATTTGGTACAGGATGCCTTGGATAAGATAAAGTTGATTCAGGAGAGGCTCCGCACAACTCAGTCTACGCAAAAGAGTTACGCGAATCAGAAGGCGCGTGATGTATCATTCATGATTGGCGAGAAGGTTCTCTTGAAAGTCTTGCCAATGAAGGGTATTATGAGGTTCGGGAAGAAGGGAAAGTTGAGCCCAAGGATTATTTGCCCCTTCCAGGTGTTGAGGCGAGTTAGAGCGGTTGGTTATGAGCTTGCTTTACCTCCCAGTTTGTCAGGAGTCCATCCACTTTTCCATGTATCGATGCTTCAAAAGTATCATGCCGACTACTCTCGTGTATTGGACTTTAGTACTATTCAGTTAGATGAGAGCTTGGGCTACGAGGAGGAGCTAGTTGCATGTTTTGATAGACAGGACCGTCAGTTGAGGTATAATAGTGTTTCTACGGTAAGGGTCCAGTGAAGGGGCCAACTGGTTGAGGAGGCGACCTGGGAGTCCGAGGAGGACATGTGGAGCCGATATCCCTACCTATTCAGAAGTCCAGGTACTTCTCTTTTATGTCGGTTCGAGGATGATTGTTTGTTTAAGAGGTAGAGAATGTAACGACCCACCTCGTTGTTTTATTATTTGGAACCTCGTACCATTAAATAAAACTTCCCACGCCTTCCTTAGCTAAATTACGACGTGCAGGGGTGATCGGATCGGAAGTTAGAAGAGTTGTGAGTGAAAATAAAACCAAATATTCCCTTTAGGTTTTCTTAAAAAGCCAAGTTTGACTTCGGTCAACTTTCTGGGCAAACGGATACGAATTTTTGGTTTGACAGTCCCGGGAGGTCCATGAGAAAAATATAGGACCTGTACGTATGCTCTGAATCAAATATCGAGGTCCCAAGCCCGATTACGAAATTTTTATGTAATATTGTTAAATCTAAATTTTAAGGAATTAAAGAATATAAGTATGTGTTAAAACCTAGGTATCGGGTTTGGATCCCGGTTTCGAAACTTGGTACAAGTCTGAAATACCGTATAAGACCTACCCGTTAAATTTGGTGTCAATCTGAGTAGTTTAAGTGCGTTTTGACCCGTTAATAGGAAGTTAAGAACTTGAAGTACATTAAGTTTGATCAAATAGTTTTGGGGTCTGATTCCTTGATTTAGTCTTGTTTTGGATGTTTCAAGGTTGCGACTATGTCCGCCTCGTGATTTCAGGCTTGTCGGTTTTTTCAGGCGGAGCTCGGGAGCCCCGACCGTCAAATGACGAGGTTCGAGCGAAGTTGGAATTTTAAAGTGGGCTACATCTGATGCTTCTTTCAAAACCGCTTCTGCGGCTCTTGGACCGCAGAAGCAGTCCTTTTATGGCAGAAGCGGCTAGGCCAGCTCATGGGAAAACCGCAAAAGTGGCCAAGGAACTGCAGAAGCAGATTCAGCTTATGCGGCCCCCAGACTGCATAAGCGGTCGACCTCTCCTTACCCAAAACCGCAGATGCGGCCAATTGTTAGCAGATGCAGGAATGCAGAAGCAGTCCCCATTAAGGCTGTATTGTGGCCCAGTTCAGGCCTGGGACCGGACCGGGACCGCGGTTCTGGCGGGCCTGCTGGTCCTGTTGGGACGGTCCTGGCAGTCCGGTCTTTACCGGCCTCAAAAAATCGTGACGGGCTGGTCTTTTGCGTTGAACCGTCAGGCCCAACGGCTATTTTTTTAAAAAAAAAATTTAAAAAAATTAGTAACGGCTCTTTGCAAAAAGTAGCCATTTGGAACTTTGAAAATTAGCCATTTGGCCCCTACACTTTAATTTAACCCAAACTTTATATAATTACACTTTTTCCCATTTCTCAACTATTAATACCCCCTCATTCTTTCATTTTTATTCACCAATTCATCAATATCTCTCAATCTTTCTCAAGCTCTCTGTCAATCTTTCTAGAACAAGTGCTTAATTTATTGTTGAAAATTCGTTAAAAATTGTGAAGTTGTTGAATTGAAGTTTTCAAGTGTTCAACGATTTTCAATTTTCAAGAAGTTGTTCGGCAATCCGGTAAACTCGTTTCAACTCTTACGTGCTAATAATATATTTTTGTGCTATTTAGTTTGCATAATTCTAATTAGTATGGCATTTTCTTTGAAAAAAGTGTTTGGTAAAGGAAAAGGTAAAACCGGTGAAAGTAGTGGCCATAATACTACCCTTCCCCCGGCTCCCCGACCTACAAAAGATAAGCAAGTTGAAAGTAGTCCCCAACCTAGACGTCCCCTTGTTTTCAATTTACCGATAGTGAATTTCTACATGATGTTGCAGTAGGTGATAGATTAGATGATGAAATTATGAATGCTCTTTATCCTAATGAACCTATCTTAGAGAAAAATGAGGATGATAATGATGATGATGAAACCCAATCATCTAAAAGAGCTGCTGGCTTTAACAGCTCTTAAATCGTGGACGGTGTTCTGGGGTTCTCAATGTGATAATTTTGATAAAATTTCCCATCAAAATGAGCTTCAAGTTTACGTGTCAAAGGGACTAGAAAAGGAGAATCCTGACGGCTCTTTCGATCAAGGATGGCTCGGGATGTTTTGTCCATTCAAGCTTCAACTGTTGCATCGGAGAGCGCTTTCAGTCAAGCAAGACTACAAATCGGTGATCATAGAGCATCGATGCAGGAGAGTTTGGAAAAATCAGTGCTTTTTAGATATTGGATCCGCGCGGAAAGAATAAACTTTGGCATTGCAGAATCACAACCGGCAATAGATGAAGCATATGAAGAAATGATAGCAGAACTTTCTGAGGAATCGGCTTCACACGGAAGTGGTGATGAACAAGCTTCATTTCCACCACCGCCAACACAACCTCCTCCCAACCTTAACGGTTTTATGAGATTTGTTAGAGATACAACATAAATTATGATGTAACTTGTACTGGGATGTCTTCTTTTAGTTTTTTTTCCTTTTAATGATGGTATTGGTACATTGTTGTGCTCATTCTATTGGGGGAAGGAAGACTAAGAAAGATATGCCATTTTGGTCAATAAATATGATATTTATCATATCCTTGAATATCTTTTTTCTCAATATTTATTTGTCTTTACTTCGATATCAATCCTTGAATATTTATATAACATACAATATATATAACATACAATATATAACATACAACACAATATACTAATTACAACAACACAATATATACATTATATACAATATATACTAATTATTACAACAAAATATATACATAATATATATCCATATATACATAATATATATCCATATATACATAATATACAATATATACTACTTACTACAACACACTATATACATAATATACAATATATAATAATTACTACAATACATTATATACATAATATACAATATATAATAATTACTACAATACATTATATACTTAACATATATCCATATATACATAATATACAATATATACTAATAACTACAACACAATATATACATAACATATATCCATATATACTTATATATATCCATATATACCTAACATACAATAGATACTACTTACTACAACACACTATATACATAATATACAATATATACTAATTACTACAATACATTATATACATAACATACAATATATACTAATTACTACAACACAATAAATACATAATATACAATATATACTAATTACTACAACATATTTTATATATAATATACAATATATACTAATTATTACAACACAATATATACTATACTAATAACTTAAAGCATTATACTAATGACTACTATACAAGATATTGACTTAAAAAAAACCCCGTCAGGCCCGCCAGGCCCAGGAACGTAGTGGGCTTAGGCCCGTAACGGGCCGGTCTCTACCGTGAGGACCACCAGGCCCGGGACCGCCATGCCCGCCAGGCCCGGCACACCAAGCCCGGGACCACGAGGCCCGGCCCGTTTAGGCCCGGGCCAGAATACAGCATTAGTCCCCATACCACAGAAGCGGAAATCAAAGGGGCAGTGAGGATATTTAATACGGGCTCAAGTGCATTTATCTCTTATTTCCTCCATACTTGGGCGATTCTTGAGCTTCCAAAGAGAGGGTTTCAACATAACATCACAAGGAAAGTAATCCACACTCACTCTTAGCTTAAGTACATAAACATTCCATAGATTTAACACTAAAAATCAAATAAAAACAAGGGTTAGAGATAGACCTAAGGTTGGGATAAAATTATTATTTAACCACCTAATTAGCCATGTAACGAACTAAAATTTACATATTAGTAATCCATATGTTATTGAGAATATTTTCCTTCGACAAATCTTGGAATCCAGGCACGTGGGCCCGGGGTCAAAATTTAGAAAACATGCGGGAAAGTTTGGGAAATCATTCAGTTAGTTGTGATTCCACTCTGTGAGTACGTATTGACTAGCTCTTACTTTATTTAACTACTTGGCTCTCATTCGGCTTTGAACTAAGGTTCGAGCCCACTCTTGCTATTGAAGGAACGCTACGGAGCAAGGTGAGTCTCCTTTCTAATTTTGTGAGGGGGAAGTGTCCCCCTGGGATTAAGAAAATATATAATCGTTTCTACATGCGGGGGCTACGTACGCACAAGGTGACGAAAGTCCGTGCATAGCTATCATTATATTGATTGTCCGGGTAGTTTAAGGCCCACATCATGCTATATCTATGAATATTCACACATCATCATGCTAATGTGATTGCCTAGTATATATTAGAGGCTAGAAGGAAAATAAAAGTAAACTTGTACACTTGTTGAATGCTTGTATGAAATAATTTAACACGTATTGCCTTTGTATGCATTTTGGATGCTTTCTTGTTATTTGTGGATCGGGCTGATCACCTTGGTATGAATAGATGCATCTATGGGCGCGTCATCGACCCTCGGCAAGTGTACATTTCATTATGTTGGTTCGGATCGTCTCCTTGGTATAATGTGCGCATGACTCTTATGTGTAAACTTGTACTCACTCTACTTGTTATTAGACTTTGAGCATTAAATTGTAAAAATCATGATACCTTAAAAGACATGACTTATCTCTCTTGCCTTAAACTTATTAATACTAGTAGCTTCCATGCTTATAATAATCTCACATATTATTTTACCTTAGTAAGTATCAAGTCGACCTCTCGTCTCTACTTCTTCGAGGTTAAGAGGGATGCTTACCGGGTACATGATGTATATGTACTCATGCTATACTTCTGTACTTAAATGTATAGGATTTGAGGCACGTGGATCTGGTCATTTTTCGGGCGCGCACCAGTGTGATACCTTGGACTTATATGATGAGCTGCCTGCTTTCATTGACGATCTGCAGTCGAAGAAGTCATTCCTGTACTTTTGCTTTTTGTGTCTATCCAGTTTCAGACAGTAGGATAGTGTTTTTATCATTTTTGTATATTCTCTACTAGTTGCCCGTAGTTGTGACACCAGGTTCTGGCACACACTTTTGTGGACTAGGTTTGAGTTGTAATATTATATCTCCACTTGATGTATGTTTTGGGTTCTGGAAACTCCCTTTTGCAACACTTAATCCCTTCGTAAAAATGTTGACGTTGATAAACTTAGAAATATTTTTCGTAATTGTCTTTCCCGGCAAGGTAGTTAGGCGCTATCACGACCTGTTGTGGAAATGGAATGTGACATATTTACTTTCCGTTCACTGTATTCCTCAGGGAGGTTGTATTTTTATTCCTCTTATCACTAGGTGCTCATGTACTTGTGACTATGGTTCTGGGATGGTTGAAATATTGTAATAATTGTTTAACCCTTAAATGTTATTTGAACTACATTTTTCAAAAATTTCTAAATATAGAAGAAAAATCATGTATTTTCAAAAGTGTTAAAACGAGATTGAATTAAGCAATCTGGTTGGCTTGCCTGACAGCAGTATCCGGCGCCATCACGATCCTTAGTGGATTCTGGGTCGTGACAGTACTGTGATCAAAATATCGAGTATCAAAGATTGACAATTATATTTAAGTGTGTTTAAAGAATAATATGAAGCTAAGGAGTTAAGATGATTATAAGAAAAATAATTTTCATCCAAAGCAAGAAATATTTTTTTTCCTATATTTTGGTGGAAATTATTTTCCTTAAAAATTATATTTTGGGCGGCGAGATATTAGAAAATGACTAATGTTCGAAAACTAACTTCTTAAACCGAAAAATATTTTCTGTCGTACCAAAAATATACCATTATCCTTTCAGACAAAAGTGCAAAAAAAAGAGAGACGTTGGCTTTTCAGAGACGCCTAAAGCTACATGATGTGCCGTCATGCATCATACTTGTGAGAACTCAACAAAATCTGATGTTTGTATAACATTGTCTCTTCTCAAAACCGACTATAGAAAAAGAAAGTCGAATATAATTCAGTGTGCAGTTGATTACGCATGCAATTTGGTTCCTTAAAGGTTAAGGATGAGGGAAGATGAGGGAGGAGAAAAGAGAAGTTTATTCGTCATATTAATAATATTTATTTTACTTATCGATAATTTTTAATATCTTGTTCATTTGCAATAAATACGTTTTTTGAGGAAAACATAGCATTTTACCAATCAATAAATAGATATCTGACATGAGAGGTTTTCGTATCTGTTTCCGCTGAGATATCTAGATCTTAAGTCATTGCCATCTTTGCGATACTAGACTATATTTCCGTTATTTTCGAAAAGTGTACGGACAGACGTCATCTTTTTTTTCACAATGTTTGCGTGATTACGCAAGATATTGGTTCCTTACAGCTTAAGGTTGGGGGAAGAGTAGAGAAAAGAAAAATATATTGGTCGTATTAATAATTCGGATTTTACATATTGATTATTTTTAGTATCTTGTTCATTCTCAATATTGGAGAAAAATATAATATTTTGCTAATCAAGAAATAGTTATCAATCATGAGAGGCTTCCGTATCCGTTTTCGCTGAGATCTCTAGATCATAAGCCATTATCATTGTCACGATACTCGATTATCTGTTATTTCCAGAAACTGTACGGTCAAACGTCATTTCCTCCTTTTCCAAAATTCTCGCAAGTTTTTTCTTGAATCAAAGTCTAAATGTTCTTATGAAGTCTTGTTATTCTATTTCCTAAGTTAAGTAAATCTCTTGAACCATTCACCATATACATCACACATTTACATATCGGCAATCTTTAATTTCTTGTTCATTCACAATAAATATAATTTTTTAACAAAAAAAATACTATTTCACCAATCACGAAATAGATATCTATAAAGATCATTACGTTTCCGTATCCGTTTCTGTAGAGAACTCCAGATCGTAACTCATAATTATTTTTTGCGATAATGAATCATATTTTCGTTATTTCCGAAAAGTGTACGGACAGACGTCTTTGCTTAGGATTATAAATCTCTTAAACCTCCCATTCCAGTTGACATTATAACACCATTTCCCTATATAGTATAATTTTATATTACAAAGCTTGTATTAATTGAGTAATCGAATTCATTTTTATCAATTTTACTAATATCGAATTAGTAAATAAAACACATGATATGTTTTTAGACTATGTGAGGCCATTGTATATCTAATCATTAGTGTTTGGCTAAAAAGTTATGTGAATACTTATTAGTCTCAAGAACAATGAAAAGTAATAAGGGTTAATCGGAATCAAGCGAAATGTGAACTAGAGAATATTATATACCTAAGATTTATGATAATAATGTATATAGCTTGAGATGTAAGAAAAATAAGGCAAGCAATAATCTTTTCATAAGAGAGAGAGAGAGAGAGAGAGAGAGAGAGTTGTATATTTTAAATATCAAAATACACATGAGTCTTTACAAAGGGAAGGTCCCCTTTATATATTAAGGAACCTTCCTCGAAATAATCAAAGAAAAGTATAAGGGTTGGTGGTATCAGTGTACGGGAGAGACATAGCTTCAAGCGACTTTGTCTTGAGTCATGCCACTCAGTCCGTCCACTTACAGGGGCCAACCTTACTCGAGTCAGCCTCAACTAGGCCGCTCTCTACATCTAAGGCGTGCGTAGATAACATGAGAACATAGGAAACCAATTCGCCCAATACAGATAGTCCCTCCGTTTGTTGGGGACGTAGCCAAGAGACGTCTTCAACGAACGGACATCGTGCTTGACCTTTCTAGAAATTGGGAATGTGCCTGTAGATACTGCAGGAAAGGGCGTGATCATATGCGAAAGTGTTATGCCACTGACATATAACCTCCTTTTAGGGATCCTTTTTAGTATGACATTGTCGATGACGTGTGTGATCATTACTTTTGCTCCCGAGGCGGTTCAGTACATGACGTGCCGCTTTGGTTTCCCGTGCCGGTTTTTGAATCATGCCTTTTCGATTTCCGTGTGCTTTTTATTACAAATAGAGGGGAGGTTGAACCTATTTCATCTTTCGAACTTTTTCAGAGAGTATTTCCTCAATCTTTTCCTTGGCTTTTTCTAGTACTTGTTGCTCTTTTCTCTTAAAACTTTCGTTCCTAGGAATCGAACTCGGTGTCACCAAAACGCCTTTCTCTTATAACTTCCATCATGGTTAAGCGTCGCCACGATAGTACCAGGACCAATGATGTTGCCCCTTCTAGGGTTTCGTCGTCTTCAGATGATGGGGAAGCCGAGGAGGTTCTCGTTCCTCTATCAACGGCCAAAATACTCCCACTGGACATGGGTACATGGAAAGATTTTAAGAACAGGTGTAAACTTCCTCCTTAGGAACTCACCGAGCTAATGCCATCTCACTTGGTTGCTCTCAGGAAGTCATATGATATTCCTGATTATATTGAGATGGCTCCTGCCAGGATGGACTATGCTAATGTGCACAGGCTTGGATACTGAACATTCTACGAGTATGCTTTTCAGATTGGGTATAGCTTCCCGCTCAATCCTCTGACGGAGGAGCTTTGTCGTCTGTACGGGGCGTGTCTGCCAAACTTACCCCGTATGCACTGACGGCGTGTAGGATTCTTGCCACCTACGCGGTTAAGGCTAAGAGGGAGGTCTCTGTTCACCACCTTCTGCAAATGTTCAACGTGAGTTTCATGAGAGGCACCATGCTCCAGTTATTACGTCGGGGCAAGAAGAGTCTTGTGGTGCAAGTTGACGACAAGACCAGTCATAAATTTTGGAAGAAATTTTTCTATGTGCGTACTGAACACTTGGTGTCTAACCTCGAAGGGTTTCCCGATGCATGGAACGAAGCATGTAAGCATTCTTGTATGCAATTTTTACGGAAATATTTTTTTGCTAGCTTTAACCATTGTAGATTTCTTATTACCTTTATGTAGTGAGAGCTCTCCCTCCTTGAAGGATTGATAACATTAGGTCGTTGGTGTGAGAGTTGATACCATTTGCAGAAGAATTTCGTACATGGCCAGAATTCCTCAGGCTATATGGCCCAACAGGTAACGGCCATGCTTGATTTTTCCCTTCTGTTCTGGCTTGGGGGCTCCCCATAATTTTCCTTGCTCAACTTATACATGTTTTTGTTGGTCGATGTGCTTCTAAGAAGGCGCAGAAGAAGAAGAAGAAAACTATGGCCGGCCCCTCTAGGGCGGGATCTAATTTTGACGGGGAGGATATGATCCTCGTAGGTACGTCTAGGGGTAGAACTTCTCCCCCCTCAAGACAAGAGGCCGTATCGGCAGCGGCTCCCCAGTTAGTGTCTGAGGCAATGCTTGGGGCCATACTCGAAATGATTCCCGAGGAGATACCGACGGCTATGCCTGAAACCATCCCCGAGGTTGCCCTCATGAAGATGCCCGCTGTCGAAATGACGCCATATGAGCCCGACTTACATCCCACATAGGAGATCCTTCAAGAAGGAGAATTGTTGGAAATGAAGAGTCGTTGGATTCGTGCTGGCAAGGCGGTGGCTACACAGGCAGAGAAGGTCAAGCCACACCGCCCTGAGTCTAGGCCGGTCTTTATGGCGAGGCCATTCGCTCGGGGAGGTCTACTCTCAGAAGGGAGGTCATTACTAACCTCTGCTCGGCACGTGTTCGAAATGGCGGGTCGCGAGAGGCTGCAGAGATCGCCATTAAGGAAGCAGGCAGACAAAGCGGGTCCTTAGACCAAGTGGAGATGGTGGCTGGCCAGTCTTCCCGTCGCATAGTGATTCCAAGTCATTATAATTTTCTGGAAAAGTGCGAGGAGGTGGCCACCAGCATGACACTCATATGTGCGGGTGCTGAGAGCGCGGCCCTGGCAGAGGCCAGCGACAAGGACTTAGCCTGAAGAGTGGCGGGTGCGGCCTTGCAGGTATGTCTTTTGACTTGATTGATGATTTTTTTATTTGCATTTGGGGAGGGTGATTTTCCTTGCACTTACTTTTTGGCTTTTTCCAAACTCTTATCTTGGGGGAGGATATGGGTCGGCGCCTGAAGAAAAAGGTTGCCAAATACAATAGGTTGGTGCTGAAATACTACAGGACATGTGAGGCACACCAGACCTTGGCCGATATGTACAAACAGGACCCTAACTTCAGGATGATCAGTGAGGGTCTCGTGCAGTTTGAGGAGCAGCTGAAGAAAAGGGTGGCTGAGTTAGAGAAGGTTGATGAAAAACTCATGGCCGATATTTCTCGGACTGCAGAGATGGAGGTCCTTATTCAAGCTAAGGACGAAGAATTACAGCTCGGCCGCGTAGTGGCAGAGGAGGCGGAGGAATTGTGCACTCAGGTTGCAGCCTTAATGGCAGAACTCGAGGCCAAGAAGGCCAAGCTTGAGGACCTCAAGAGGGCTCTTGCATAGGCCGATACGTCTCGTGAGGCACACGAGATGTGGGTGTATGCGGAGGCTCGGCTGGTCGTACTTGAAGAATTTTTGGCGGCCGGGCAAGAATCTGAGGTGGAGGTTGAAGGTCAACGCCAGTTGGTTAGAGCTTCCCCTGAAGCGACCTTCTATAGTCCCGAATCACCGGCCCGTAGGTTAACTCTGTAGATCTTATCCATTTAGAGTCCAGCTCTTTGATTTCCAAGGCGTACCCTCCTGGAAATGAAGACGGGCCACTCCAAGACCAGGCGGGGCAGGATGATCAGAGTGGCGGAGACCTTTAGGCTTTTCGTAAACAAATATGTTTGTAAATATCAATTTTTGTATCATGGGTGTTGAACCCTTTTGAAGATAAAGACATATGACTTTTTCCATAGTTAATCATTTTCTTTTATTTTGTTTTCTGGCACCTTGTTGTATTTTTTGCCGTATTTGAAGCTAGGTGGGTTGTTCGATGGCGACCACTCTGAGCCCGTACGATTCCACGGCCTTGCCCGTGAAGAAATGATGGCTTTGGCTACGTAAGGTCTGACGGCCTTAAATCGGTGTTCGACGGTGGCCTTAACCATGTAAGATTTTACGGCCTTAACCGTGTAAAAACAATGGATTTAGCCATGTAAAATTTGACGGCCTTAGCCGTGTAAAACCGATGGCCTTAGCCATGTAAACTTTGACAGCCTTAACCGTGTAAAAAAAATGGCCTTGGCCATGTAAATTTTATGCGGCCTTGGCTATGTAAAAACGATGGTCTTAGCCATGTAAATTTCGACGGCCTTAGCCGTGTAAAACCGATGGCCTTAGCCATGTAACATTCGATGGCCTTAGCCGTATAAAACCGATGGCATTAGCCATGTAAAGTTCGACAGCCTTAGCCATGTAAAAACGATGGCCTTAGCCATGTAATATTTGACGGCCTTAGCCGTGTTAAACCAATGGCCTTGGCGATGTAAAGTTTTAGCGGTCTTGGCCGTGTAACAATGACGGCCTTAGCTATGTAAAATTTGACGGCCTTAGCCGTGTAAAACCGATGGCCTTAGCCATGTAAATTAGACGGTCTTAGCCGTGTAAACATTATGGCCTTAGCCATGTAAAATTTGACGGCCTTAGCCGTGCAAAACCGATGGCCTTGGCGATGTAAAATTCGATGGCCTTCGCCATGTAAACAATGGTCGTAGCTATGTTACATTCGACGGCCTTAGCCATGTAAAAATTATGGTTGTAGCCTTTCTATACATTTGGAGATGCATGTACCCCTTTCATACATTTGGAGATGGCCGTAGCATTTTCATACATTTGGAGATGGCCGTAGCCTTTTCATTCATTAGGAGATGGACGTAGCGTTTTCATTCATTTGGAGGTGGTCGTAGCCTTCTCATTCAATTGGAGATGGCCATAGCCTTTTCATACATTTGGAGATGGTCATAACCCTTTCATACATTTGGATATGATCGTAGCCTTTCTATACATTTGTAAATGGCACTAATCCAGTCCATGTATCATGTCGGGCTTGGAGAGTACACGGAGAGGATGATTTGATACACTTGTACTACAAACACCTCCAGGTGTTCCCTTCGTCTCCTTGTTAACACCTTCCTGAGAAAACCCAATTGGGACAAAACCCGGGTAAGGAAAAAAAGAGTACGACTTAGGGGACTCCTTTTAGAAGTGGAAATGTTTGAGGTGAGCAACGTTGCAGCTGTTCTGGAGCATTTTTCCCTCCATTGTCTCAAGCTGGAATGCTCCTTTCCCGACTGTCGCTTCGATCTTGTAGGGGCCTTCCCAGTTTGTGCCCAGTTTTCCTTCATTTGGGTCTTTGAAGGCCAACGTCTTGTCTTTGAGGTCGTCGTCTACTACTTTGAGTGACCTTATTTTTGCCATTTTGTTGTAATATCTTTTGATTTGTTGTTTTTGGGATACCATCCTGATGTGGGCCATTTCCCTTCTTTCTTCGGCTTCATCAAGATCTTGAAGTCTGCTGGTGTCATTTTATGTTCCACTGGTGTGCAAAGACCTTAGGCTAGGTTCACCTACTTCGACAGGAATGCCGCCTCGGTTCCATAAACTAGTGAGTACGGGGTTTCCCCGGTGCTGGACTTGGGTGTAGTTTTGTGTGCCCACAAGACTTCGGGCAGTAGTTCGGGCCATAGCCCCTTGGCATCTTCAAGCTTCTTTTTCAGTATGTTTATAATTGTTTTTTTGGACTCTTCTTGGCCATTGGCAGCGGGGTGGTATGGCGTGGATAGTATCCTTTTTTTGCGCCATTTCTCAAAGAACTCCATCATTTTTTGACAGATGAACTGTTGCCCGTTGTCATAGCTGATATTCTTGGGGATGCCGAAGCGGCATATGATGTTCTTCCATATGAAGGTGATGACTTATTATTCGTGTATTTGTGCGTACGCACCTGCTTCCACCCACTTGGAGAAATAATCAGTTAAAACAAGTAAAAATCGTACTTTTCCTCGTCCTCCGGGTAGCGGGCCGACTATATCCATTCCACATTTGATGAATGGCAAGGGGGAAGTGACGGAATGGAGGGGTTCTCCTTGTTGGTGTATCATTGGGGCGTACATTTGGCATTGCTCGCATCGGCGGACATACTTAGCTGCCTCTTTTTTCATGGTGGCCAGTAGTAGATGCCACGTATGATGCAGCGCAACAAGAGCGTGGTTACCAGTGTGAGCGACATAATGGCCTTCGTGCATTTCTTCGAGTACCGACCTCGTTTGGTGCGGCTCTAAGCACTTGGCTAGGGGGCCACTGAACGTCCTTTTGTAAAGGTCATTGTTGATCATGCAGTATCGAGTAGCCTATATACAAAGATTCATCGCCTCCTTTTTATCGGGGGTAATGCCCTGTCCTGTAGATAAGATATGAACTGGTTGCGCTAGTCCTTAGTCAGGTTTAAGGAAAGTACCTCGGTGTGATCAATGGCCGAGTTGAGGAGCCTAACCACACTTTCTTTGTTGGTGTTTTTGGTGGCTTTAGCCAACTTTTCCAGGCCATCCGCTTCGATGTTCCGTGCTCTGGGAATTTTTTCGAAGCGGCATTTGTCGATTGTAGCCATCAGTTTGCAGATTTCTGTCTGGTACTTTTGTAGCCTTTCCTCTTTGATTTGATAAGTCCCAGTGACCGAGTTTACCACAAGTTGGGTGTCGTAGTGGAGGAGGATTCGGCGAGCCCCATAATTGGTGGCCAGTTTCATGCCTGCAATAACGGCCTTGTACTCGGACTCATTGTTAGTCATTTCCGGGCATCGTATCGACTGGAAAATTGTTTCACCCATGGGGACCTCAAGACGAAACTCGATCCCGATGCATTGGCGGCGCCATCCGCATAAAGGACCCATAGGTAATTTTTGGAGGTTGCGCGTTGTGGCTCGAGTTCTACCTTTGCCAGGACTTCCCGCTGAACTCGGTAATGAATTCAGCTAGGACTTGCGACTTGATGGCGGCCCTTAGGAGGTATGTGATATCATGCTCGCTAAGCTCAACGGCCCATCTGGGGAGTCATCCTGAGAGTTCTGGTTTGTGTAAGACACTCCTTAAAGGTAAGGTCGTTGCTACCCTTATATGGTGGCATTGGAAATAGGGTTGTAGCTTTCGTGAAGGTACTACGAGTGCCAATGCTAGCATCTCAAGGTGTGGGTACCGGGTTTCGGCATCCACTAAAGTTTTACTAATGTAATAAATAGGATAATGCGTACCTTTATTTTCGCGTACTAGGACGGCGCTGACCGCGACATCCGATACGGCCAAGTACACCATCAATGGTTCGCCTGGGTTGGATTTGACTAGTAGGGGTGGCGATCACAGATATGCCTTCAAACTCCTCAGGACATCAACGCATTCTTCCTTCCATTGTAGTCCCTGGTCCTTTTTCGATACACCGAATAATTTATGGCACCTGTCGGAGGAGCATGAGATGAACCTAGAGAGGGAGGCTATTCGACCCGTCAGCTTTTGCACTTGCTTTTTGCTGCTTAATATTTTTGGGATGGCTTCTGTGGCCTTCATCTGGTCCGGGTTGCCTTCTATGCCCCTTTGTGACACCAGAAACCCCAGGAACTTTCCCGAGGCTACGCCGAAGGAGCATTTTTAAGGATTGAGTTTCACACTATATCTTCTTAATATTTCGAAGGCTTCTTTCAAGTGATCGAGCTGGTCCTCTTTCTTCGATGACTTCACTAGCATCTCGTCGGTATAGACCTCCATCTTTTTGCCGAATTGCTCTTCGAACATCGTAGTCACCAGCCTATGGTATGTAGCCTCCGCATTCTTGAGCCCGAAGGACATTACCTTGTAGTAGTATGTTCCTTGGTGTGTGATTAAGGTCATTTTCTCCTGATCTTCCTTGGCCATCATGATTCGATTGTAGCCAGAGTACGCGTACAGGAAGCTTAACAGCCCGTGCCCTGTTGTCGCATATATCAATTGGTCGATGTGGGGTACTGGAAACGAATCTTTTGGACATGATTTGTTTAAGTCGGTGTAATCCACGCACATCCGCCACTTCCCATTTTTCTTTTTAACCATTACAACATTGGCGACCCATTCCAGATACTTGGACTCGCTAATGGAACTATTCACCAGCAGCTTGTCTACTTCTTCACTTACTACTTCATTGATGGCGGCATTGAATTTTCTCCTTACCTGCCGCACAGGCAGGTGTAGCGGATCGACCTTCAATTTGTTGGAGGCAATTTCTCGTGTAATCCCTGGCATATGTGCATGGGAAAAAGCAAACAGGTCTGCGTGGTTAGATAGAAATTCACGATACTTACTTGGATTTGAAAGGTCGTGGCCTATATAAGCCTTCTTTATGGAATCGATGTTGCTCAGCTGGAGGTGTTCGAAATCCTCGACCGTGTCCTTGTTAGCCTCAACTTCGTTGAGATCTTTGATGTCGTCCTCTGTCGGGTGGACCTTAGTCCCCGACAGAGCTGCTTTCTATGCCTTCGCACTCGCCCCTTTGAGCCGTTTGGTGTGAGTCTAATCTTGAGATATTTTATAACACTCTTGGGCGGTGCGCAGCTCGCCTGTTATGATGTACTACCCCCATAGGGTAGGGAATTTGATCACTTAATAGAAGCAGGAAGGGACTGCCCTCACGGTATGTATCCACGGACGTTTATGATGGCGTTGTATTCCCTTTCTTGGTTCATTACGTGGAAATTGGTTTTTATCGTAACTCCTCCTGCCAGAATGGGCAGCGTTACCTCCCCATAGGTTCTTTCCATTGCATTTATAAAACCAGTTAGTGTTATACAGCATAGAATTATCTTATCCTCGAGTCACATTAGTGTAACGATTCTTGTATGAATGATACATGCGCCGCTGCGATCGTCGACCATAATCCTTTTAAAATTAGAATTTACTATGCGTAAAGTAATAACTAAAGCATCATAATGGGGAAAAAACAAACTGTCGGTATCATATTTATCGAAGGTGATACTATCTTCGAAATAGTCATACTGTTCGTGAGCGATGGTTCGCTATAGTTTTTGAGTGGTGGTGAATTTGACATGGTTGATCGTTGAGTCATTACCGTCCCCAATGATCATGTTGATGGTGCGTGTTAGAGAGGGCGGCCTTAGCGGGCCATGAGGTTGTTCCCGCCCACGTGCGAAGTTGAGTTTTCCTTTGTCGCTGAGCAGTTCTTTCAAGAACCCTTGGTTCAGCATCCGGACCACTTCCTGCCGAATACCTATGCAGTCTTCGGTTCTATGCCCCCTTTCCTTGTGGAACTCACATAGGACGTTTGACTTTCTGGTGGCGGTGTCGGACTTCATCTTCGTTGGACATTGTACTTTATTGCCCAGCTTCTCCAGTGCGTACACTACTTCTGAAGGAGATACATAAAAGTTATGTGAAGATAATGAAAGAGGCATACCTTTGTCGTTCCTCAGTTGGGCGAACTGTCGTTGTAAGGCGTCTGCGTGCCTTGGTGGTGGCGGATACGAGGATTTGATATATGGTTGGTGCCTCTCCTCGTTGAGGCGAGCGACTTGTTCCCGTCTTCCCTCGTTGCATCGGTCTCTTCGGATTTCTGGGTGCACCTTGTCAATTGTCGGGTTGGTCCGTTAAGGTCGTCATCATCTCCATGTACCTTGGCACAGTAGGTGTTGTGGATCTCCTCCCAGGTGGTGGGGGGATATTTCATAAGGCGGCTAAACAGTTTCTTGGTTTCCATTGAGCTGTCTGTGCTGAGCCCGTTCTGAAAAGATGCAACTGCCATGCCTTTGGACACGTTTGGTAGGCTCATTCTGACCTTGTTGAACCTAGCTAAGAACTCTATGATTCCTTCTCCTGGGGTTTGTCGGACAGCAAAAATTTCTTTGACCCATGCTTCCGCCTTCATGGCTCCTGCATGAGCGGTGACAAATTTATCTGCCATCTCCTCAAACGTAGGGATGCTTTTGGCCGGAAGCTAGGAGTACCGTGTTAGGGCCCCTCCTGTAAGCGTTTCGCAGAACTTCTTCAGAAGTACTGATGGTGCCTGCTCCTTTGATAGATCATTACCTTTGACTGCTATGACATAGTGAATCAGGTGGTCCTTAGGATCTGTGGTCCCGTCATATACCTTCAATTAGGGGGAATTTTGAAGGTCTTTGGGATGGGGCATGGTGCAGCTCCTTCTGTGCAGGGTTGTTCAACGAACCTCCCCACGTATCGCTTTGGCAGCAGCTTAGGCGCACCCGGGATCTTCTCCACTCTTTCTTAGTGCTCCTTCATCTGTTCGCGAAGCGACCTATTTTCATTTTCCATTTCCTCCATCATTTTTAGGATAACTGTGAGTGTGCCGCTGTGGGTTTGAGCATCAACGGGCACGTTGTTCGTTCGTGTGACCTGAGTTCATCTTCGGCTGCAACATGGTCTGTTGCTGGAGTACATCTATCATTTTGGGGTGGCTTCTTAGCTAGACTACTCAGAGTGTTTGTAAACCACTCTTCCAGTAATATATTTACCTCCGGGGGTGCTTCTTTAGTTGTAGATGCAGAAGCCTCTCTTTCTTGTGGAACCACCAGATCTTTCAAAGGGGAAGGTGGTTTTTCCACGTTTATCATGGTACTGGGGGTTGCGTGTAGAGCATCTCCTCCAGCAGCCGCGTTGAGAGGGCCTATGAGATCGGCTCTAACATCCACGATAGCTTTCATTCTTGTGTTATTTTCAGCCATTTTAAGTTGCAGAGAGTGGTTTTTTGAATGATCTCTAGAAGCAAACTACAACTTTGATTCACGAAATCCCCACAGATGGCGCCAAATTGTTAGGCTAAAAAGTTATGTGAATACTTATTAGGCTCAAGAACAACCGAAAATAATAAGGGTTAATCGGAATTAAGCGTAATGTGAACTCGAGAATATTATTTAGCTAAGATCTGTGATAATTGTGTAGATAGCTTGAGATGTAAGAACAATAAGGCAAGCAATAATCGTTTCACAAGAGAGAGAGAGAGAGAGAGAGAGAGAGAGAGAGAGAGAGAGAGAGATAGATAGAGAGAGAGAGAGAGAATTGTATATTCTAAACAGAAAAATACACCTGAGTCTTTATAAAGGGAAGGTCCCTTTTATATATTAAGGGACCTTCCTCGAAATAATCAAAGAAATGTACAAGGGTTGGCGGTCTCAGTGTACGGGAGAGTCAGAGCTTCAAACGACGTCGTCTTGAGTCATGTCACTCGGTCCATCCACTTACTGGGGCCGACCTTACTCGAGTCGGCCTCAACTAGGCCGCTCTCTACGTCAGGGGCGTGTGTAGATAACATTAAAACATAGGAAACGAAATTTGCCCAATACAATTAGCTTCAAGGTGTGTGTATATATATCCCTACATTTTAATACACTATTTATACAGCAAATTTGAAGTTAGTATTTGGAAGTGACACAACAAAATGATTCCCTTTCTACTCTTAGTATCTCTTGCTATCATTCTCTTTTTTCTTCTTCACAAAGCCAAAATAGGTAAAAATATTATTCTACCACCAGGTCCTTTAGGTTTACCGTATATTGGAAATTTGCATCAATATGATAGGTTTACCGTATATTGGAAATTTGCATCAAATCGGAAATTTGGAAACTTTTTAAAAAATATGGCAAAATCTTCTCATTAAAACATGCTTCTACTAATGTAGTAGTTGTTTCTTCAGCAAAATTAGCAAAAGAGGTAACAAAAGCACACGATTTAGCATTTTGTAGTAGAGAAAAATTTGTATTATTCATCTATTTAGTCTCAAAAAAGTTCAATCTTTTCGTCCGATTCGCGAAGATGAAGTATCAAGAATGATTAAAAAAATATCACAACCACCTAAAAATTCACAAATTATCAATTTGAGTAGTATTTTGGTACAATTATTTGTAGGAAATTTGATGAACTTTTAACAGAGACACAAGCATTGTTGGCAGGGTTTTTATTATCTGGTTATTTTCCTTTTTTATTTTGGTTTGATAAAACTTCTGGAAAAATAAATAGACTTGAGAAAAATTTCAAAAGAGTTGGATGAGTTTTATGAAGGACTTATTGAGCAGCATCTCAATCCCAATAGGCCAAAATCCATGGATGGGGATATTATTGATCTTTTGCTCCGATTAAAGAAAGAGAATTCAACTCCAATCAGCATCACTTTGGACAATATAAAGGCAATTCTCATGGTATGTATTCATTTCTGTATAAATATACACTGACAGTATAAAGAATTTTTACGTTATTAATTATTTCTACTATTTAATTGCTTATATTCTTATTATCTTACACGTTGCAGATTAATTTAATATCATGGTGTAAAACGTCTAATAAAGAATATTTTCATCTTAATCTACTTCTTATTAGCTTATACTAAGTTGTGGGTTAATTTAATTTTATGGTGTAAACGTCGGTTTACCTAAATTAAACTTATACATAATTATAATCAGACTTTTCTATATTACAATCATTCACTATATAAACAAAGTTTTCTTGAAACCGATTTTATATTATGTTATAATATATGCTACCTATAATAGCATTTCACTGTAGCATCTCAATCCCAATAGGCCAAAATCAATTGAAGGAGATATTATTGATCTTTTGCTCCAATTAAAGAACTAGAACTCATCTCCAATCAATATCACTTTGGAAAATATAAAGGCAATTCTCATGGTAAGTGATCATTTCTGTATAAATATATCCACTGCCATTATAAAAAGTTTTTACGTTATTAATCTACTATTTAATTGATTATTTTTTTATTACCTTATGCGTTGTAGATTAATTTAACGTGGTGGTATATAACGTCTTATAAAATAATATACATCATTAATCTACTATTTACTTGATATAATCTTTATTACCTTATATTACGTTACAGATTAATTTAATGTGATGGTGTATCGGTTTACCTAAATTAAACTCATACATAATTACAGTCAAACCTCTCTATAACAACATCTTTATGTTACATCTATTTACTATAAAAGTCAAGTTTTCTTAAAATAGATTTTTTGTTATGTTATAATATATATTCTCTATAATAACACTTTACTGTAGAAAATAAAAAATATCAAAACAAGCAACATTATTACATAGAGGTTTGATTGCATGTGCATGCATGCATACACAACTCCTTATCTATACTTCTAATGAAGTGATATATATACTAATTATTTTCATCTCAATTTTATTATTTTGTAGAATATACTTGTTGATGGAACAGACATTTTCGCGATATCATTAGTTTGGGTAATGACAACATTGATAATGAACCCGAAAGACATGAAAAAAGTCCAAGAAGAAATTAGAAAAGCAGTTGGAAAGAAAGGAATGGTAAATGAGGACGATATACAAAATTTTCACACATTTAGATTGTATCCTCCAGCTTCAACTCTTGTGGCAAGAGAAACAATTCAAATTCCATATTAGAAGGGTATTGGGATCGGGTTGCACACCACAACAGTTATTGATATAAGCTTATTTATCTTGAATAGAAGTATCTATGTTTTGTTGTAGACTTTAAACTACTTTTAGACTGTTACTTTGAATTTAGTGTTAGTATTGATAAAATCCCCGTAGCATGTTTCCCCTCCCACCTTTAATTGATTATTCTTATTTTATTCTCTGATATATATAATATAACTGCACAGGTTTGATTGGTAGTCTGGTCCTAGCCTCGTCACTACCTCGTCGGGGTTAGGCCAGGTACATACCAACACATGGGGTCGGTTGTGCTGACTCTACACTGTGCTATTTTGCACAGATCCAGGCTTTGGACAGCAGCAACAGTATATTGGGAGCAGGTCTTCAGTCCAGAGAGAGATACCGAGGTAGCCTTGCATGCGTCCGCGAGCTCGGTCTCTCCTTTATCTTGCTTTTTAGTTTGTTATCACTTGGATTCGAGGCTGAATTTTATTACTTCTATCAAATATTGTATTTACTAAAAATCTTAGTTGTTCTTGAGTAATGCGACACCAGGTTTTGGGTAGAGTATTATGTTGAACTTCTGCAGTTTTATTCATCTTTCTTTACTGTTAAGTCTTTCGCTTATTTATATAAATTCAGATTGTGTATGTTATAATTATTAACTCTGAAAAAGTTAATTAAATTTGGCTTGCCTAGCTCCTACTAGTAGGCGCCATCACGACCCCGAGGATGGGAAATCCGTGTCGTGACAAGTTGGTATCAGAGCACTAGGTTACATAGGTCTCACAACTCACGGACAAACTTAGTAGAGTCTTAGGGATCGGTACGGAGACGTCTGTATTTATCCCCCAGAGGTTACAGAAGAAAAACTTCACATTTTTTCTTTCTCGTTGAGCCGTTTTGTTTCTTAAATATTGATTGTGTTTCTACTATGTTCTTTCACAGATGGCGAGAACATGTGCTTCCTCATCCACCGCTCAGCAGCCCAAGCCCCTAGCAGCAGATTCCACGAGCGGAAAAGGGTGAGGTCGAAGCCATGCTAGAGGCCGAGGTAGGGGCAGAGCTCATTCCCGAGCAGCATCCCCAGTGGCGGAGCCTCAGGTTGATTATATCGAGGAGGTTGCTACCCCCAGCAACTCCGATGGGCCCAGCTCAGGTCCTAGAGGGCTTCATTCACACCCCAGTTCTTCAGGATGCTCTAGTCCGATTGGTGGGCCTCATGGAGAGTGCCACCTGAGCAAGATTGCTTACAGTAGCACCAGCCACTTTTTCAAGCTGGAGGAGGGGTTCAGACTCCTGCTACACGTACTCCGGAGCAGGTAACTCCCCTGGTTCAGGTTCTGATTATTTAGCAAACTATCGCAGTTAGGCCAGGTGTAGTGACCCAGACCGGAGATGGATCGGGTCTGTCCGCGGATGCTTTGTAGAGGTCTGGTAGATTTACCAAGCTCTTGACTGCCACATTCAGTGGTGCTTCTTTAGAGGACCCCCAGGATTTCTTATATAGCAGCCACGAGGTTCTTCGGAACATGGGTATTGCTGAGACCAATAGGGTCGATTTTTCAACCTTTCATCTATCTGTATCCGACAAGACTTGGTGGAGGGATTATTTTTTAGCCATACCTGCAGGGTCGCCATCTTTGACTTGGGAGCAGTTTTCAGAGTTCTTAATGGAGAAGTTTCTCCCAGATACTCGGCGAAAGGCTCTTCACAGGCAGTTCGAACGCCTCCAGTAGGGCTACATGACGGTCACTCACTATAAGACCAGGTTCATTGATCTAGCTCGCTATGCTCTTGTCATACTCCCCACCGAGAGAGAAAAAGTGTGGAGGTTTATTGATGGTTTGATTAAGCTGATTCGTTTCCACATGGGTATGGGGGCCGGGAGTGAGATCACTTTTCAGGAGGCGGCCAATGCGGCTTGCAGAGTTTAGACGGATATGTCACAGGGAGGCGGTCATGGGTCAAATAAGAGGCCCCATCATTCGGACAAATTCAGCGGTACCTCGTCTGGAGGTAGAGATTCTTGTGGTAGAGGCCACTGTCCTAGGCCTTTTCGGTCAACTCTCCAAGTCTCTCATGGTACTTCATGCGGTCGTGGTTCTAAGTTGTATTATTCTGATCAACAGCCTTATAGTGCACCATCAGCTTCCATCAGTGCACCACCGCTTCAGAGTTTTCCAGGTGGTCATTCAAGTCGATAGGGTCAGTCTCAGATTCCTCAGGTGTAGCGTTCAGATTGGTGTTATAAGTATGGTGAGTATGGTCTTATCAGTAGGTCTTCCCCGAGGTTGAGAGGTTCTCAGTTGTAGTAGTAGGGTCCTCGCCTTATGATTCAGGCACCAGGTGTTCCACAAGCTGCCCAGCCAGCTAGAGGCAGAGGTAGAGGTACGAGAGGTCGAGGTAGTGATCATATAGGTGGAGCTCAGACCACCAGAGGTAGAGGCCAGCCATAGTCGGTCATCCCAGAGATGAGGTTCAGGGAGGTGGGGCCCAACCCTAATGTTATGCTCTTCCAGCCAGGCCAGAAGCTCAGTCTTTAGATACAGTCATTATAGGTACTATTCTGGTTTGTGATAGATATTCTTCAGTTCTATTTGACCCTGGGTCTATGTATTCGTTTGCGTCTTCTTCTCTTATACCGTACCTGATCATGCCTAGTGATGCATTGAGCATTCCTATTTATACGTCTACACCGGTGGGTGATTTTATTATGGTTGACCGAGTGCATCGTTCTTGTGTTGTAGTGTTTGAGGGTCTTGAGACCTGTGTTGATTTGTTGCTCTTAGACATGGCCGACTTCAGTGTCATATTAAGGATGGATTGGTTATCCTCGTGTCATGCTATCTTGGATTTTCATGCCAAGACCGTGACCTTAGCCTTACCAAACTTGGCCCAATAGGAGTGGAGAGGGATCCCAAGTCATACCACCCATAGTGTTATATCATGTGTGAAGGCTTGACGCATGGTCGAGAAGGGGTATTTAGCTTATTTGGCATATGTTCGCGATTCCAACATAGAAGTCCCTTCTATTGATTATGTACCCATTGTTTGGGAGTTCCCTGATGTCTTCCCTTCAGACCTGTCGAGTATGCTGCCCGGCAGGGATATCAACTTTTGCATTGATCTGGCTCCGGGCATTCAGCCCATTTTTATCTCGTTGTATCGCATGGCCTGGCTTAAGCTGAAAGAGTTAAAGGATCAATTGAAGGATTTACTTGACAAGGGTTTCATTAGACCTAACATTTCGCCCTAGGGTGCGCCGGTGTTATTTGTGATGAAAAAGGATGGTGCGATGAGGGTGTGCGTTGATTATCAGCAATTGAAAAAAGTTAGGATCAAGAATAAGTATCTGTTGCCGAGGATTCATGATTTATTCGACCCGCTTCAAGGTGCCAGGTTGTTTCAAAGATAGACTTGAGATCTGGCTACCATTAGTTGAGGATTAGGGCATCCGACGTCCCTAAGACAGCTTTCTGTACTCGGTACGGGCATATGATTTCTTGGTCATGTCATTTAGTTTGACCAATGCCCCAGCAACATTTATAGAGCTCATGAACCGAGTGTTTAGTCCTTACTTGGACTTGTTTGTGATAGTCTTTATTGACAATATTATGATATACTCCCGGAGCCAGGAGGAGAACGATCAGCATCTCGTAGGGGTTCTTCGGACTCTAAAGGATAGTCAGTTATATGCTAAGTTCTCAAAGTGTGAGTTCTGGTTGAGTTCGGTTGCATTTCTGGGTCACGTTGTATCATCAGAGGGTATTTAGGTGGACGGGAAGAAGATTGAGGCTGTCAAGAACTGGCCTCGACCATCATCAGCTACAGAGATTTTGAGTTTCTTGGGGTTGGTGGGCTACTACCGTAAGTTCGTGGGGGGGTTTTCATCCATTGCAGCCCCGATGACTAGATTGACCCAGAAGGGTGCCCAGTTCAGATGGTCGGACAAGCGTGAGACGATCTTTCAGAAGCTCAAGACAGCTCTGACTACGGTACCGGTATCGGTTTTTCCCTTGGGTCTAGGGCCTTATACAGTCTATTGTGATGTTTCCTATATTGGGCATGGTACGATATTGATACCGAATGGCAATGTCATTGCCTATGCTTTGAGTCAGTTGGCAGCCATTGTTCATGCACTGAAGATTGGGAGGCATTATCGATATGGTGTGACGTGTGAGGTGTACACTATTCACAAGAGTCTTCAGTATGTGTTCAAGCAAAAGAAGTTAAATTTGAGGAAGAGAAGGTGGTTGGAGTTGTTGAAAGATTATGATGTTTCTATCTTATACCACGCGGGGAAGGACAATCTGGTAGCAGATGCGTTGAGTAGGAAGTCAACCAGCACGGGTTGTCTTGCTTTTATTTCGGTCAGCCATAGACCACTTACCTTGGATGTTCAGGCCTTAGCCAATTGACTTGTGAGGTTGGATATTCTAAGCCAAGCATAGTGTTAGCTTGGACGGTCGCTCGTTCTTCATTATTGAAGAGTATCTGTGACCGGCAGTTTGATAATCCCCATTTATGTGTTCTGAGAGACACGGTTCAGCGTGGAGTTGCCAAGAAGGTGACCTTTGATAATGATGGTGTTTTGAGATTGCAGGGGCAAGTTTGTGTGCCCAGTGTTGATGGGATTTGAGAGTTGATCTTAGCGGAGGCCTATAGTGCCCGATATTCTATTCACCTAGGCGCCACTAAGATGTATCAGGATCTGAGGCTGCATTATTGGTGGCGTAGAATAAAGAAAGATATAGTAGCATATGTGGCTCGATGTTTGAACTGTCAGCGGGTTAAGTTTGAGCATCAGAGGTCTGGTGGATTATTTTAGAGGATTTAGCTTCCCGAGTGGAGGTGGCATAGGATTACCATGGATTTCGTTACTGGACATCTGTTGACCCAGAAGAAGTTCGATGTAGTTTGGGTCATTGTTGATAGGCTGACCAAGTCAGTGAATTTTGTTCCTATTGCATCCACCAATTCATTCGAGAGTTTAGTTGAGATATACATTCGGGAGATTGTTCGCCTTCATGGGGTGCCGGTATCAATCATTTCGCACTGGGGTAAGAATTTTACCTCGTGCTACTGGTGAGCAGTTCAGTGAGAGTTGGGCACCCAGGTTGAGTTGAGTATAGCCTTTCATCCCCCAAACAGACGGTCATTCCGAGAGGACTATTCAAATTCTATAGGATATGCTTCGAGCCTGCGTCATTGATTTTCGAGGCTCGTGGGACCAGCTTTTTCCCTTAGCAGAGTTTGCCTACAACAACAGCTACCATCCAACATTCAGATTGCTCCTTATGAGGCATTGTATGGTAGGCGATGTCGGTATCTAGTTGGATGGTTTGAGCCGGGAGAGGCTCGGTTATTGGGTACAGATTTATTTAAGGAGGCCTTGAAAAGTGCTAAATTTTTATATTAATATGAATAGATTTGATTTTACTCAACATTTTGGGTAAACAGATCCAGACCCACGATTTGACGATCCCGGAGGGTCCATGAAAAAATATGGGACTCGAGCATATACTCGGTATTAAAATCCGAGGTCCCGAGCCCGAGAAATAAATTTTTAGAAGAAATTATTTTTCTGAAATTTTTAAGAAAATTTGAAATGAAAATGGATTAGAACATATTGGTATCGGGCCCGTATTTTGATTTCGATGCCGATATAGGTCTTATATGTGGTTTAAGCACTTTCTGTAAAATTTGGTTGAAAATGTCGTTTCACGTGTTTTGGACTTGAAATAAAAATTGATGGTTTATGAAGAATTTTGAAGAAATAATGAGTTTTGAGGCTTGATTCGATGTATATGATTTTATTTCGACGATTTGATCACACGAATGAGTCTGTAGGATGTTTTTGAGGTTGCGTGTATGTTTGGTTTAGAGCACCGATGGCTCGGTGAGTTTTAGATAGGTTTCGTATTGCATTATTACCTTGGGAAGTTTCTGGTGTGCCCAGACATGCAGGCTTCGCATTCCCATTTGCGAAGCCTGGCTCGCAAATTCGAGCTTGTAAATGCGAATGGTTGCTCGTAAATGGCAAAAGCCTCCATCTTTTCTTGGGATCGCAAATGCAATCTTTTTCTTGCAAATGCGAAATTAGTTCCGCAAATGTGAAGGTCGGGGAACTAAACTGTGTTTACAAATACAAACAGTTTTCTCGCATTTCCCAAGCCTGTTGCAAACCCAAGTTAGCATTTTCCACATCTGCGGCCTGCATTTTTCATACGTAGCTGAATTTGAACCCCATTTTTCATATTTCTCAAACCCAAACACCCATAGGCGATTTTCCAAGAATTATTTCTTCTCCAAATCAACTGTAACTCGTTTTTACTCATTTCTCGCAATCATTAAACATCATTTAACATGTTTTCAACTTAAATCCAAGCTTTTCATCGGTGAAAATGGGAATTTTGGGTAGAACTTGGAATTTTCTAAAATTGGGGATTTGGACCTTAATTTGAGGTCATTTTTCAAAACAAAGCATAGATATGAACTCGTAGGGGAATGCATAACCGGGTTTTGGTTCAAACCTCGGGTTTTTACCACATGGGCCTGCGGGCATTCTTGGACTCTTTGGGAAAAACTTTGGGAAATTTATTTTTATGCATTCAAATTGATTCAATTAGCATTTTTTGATGTATTCATGTATTTGTGACTAGATTAGAGCGGTTTTGTGGTGGAATCGAGGGGTAAAGCTATACATGGGGCTTGAGTTGAGTTTGAAGCATCGAAGTAAGTGTCCGGTTTAACTTTAGCTTGAGGGAGTAGGAGTTTGAGTCCTATGTACTACTTGTTTGACGTAGAGTACGACATATAGGAATGGTGACGAGTATCAATACATTGGTGTCTAGCATGAACGTGAGTCTATGAATTGTGAATATTTGTTTCATGTTGTATATTTCATGCCTTAGAGATGAATTCTAGTTGTTGTGCAACAATTGTGAAAAGGACTATGACTTTGAACGTAGAAGGGCATTGGCTTAAGTTATTTGATGAATTGAGAAAATTCATGAATTATTGTACTCGTTGGAGCATTGGATCAAGTGGTAATGAAAGTGATGACTAGATAATGAAAGAAAGAGGAAAGATGGTTAATTGTACCCTTGTCGGGTTGTTTATGTATATTGAGTAGCTTCCTTGCCGGGATTTAACTATTTACTTGTGTTCCATTGCCGAGATTTTTATTAATAGTTGTTCACTCCCCATGCTCCCCTGTTTATTATTGTTGTTTGGGCGAGGATGAGTGTTAAAGCACAAAGGGTGATGCCGTGAATTTTATAATAATTGTGGATCGAGTTGCACGCCGAAACATTTTTAATATAAATATATATCTCTCTCCCTCTCTCTCTATATATATATATATATATATATATATATATATATATATATATATATATATATATATGTATGTATGTATGTATGTATGTATGTATGTATTGGGATCGGGTTGCGCGCCGCAACAGTTATTGATATAAGTGTGTTTATCTTAAATAGTAGTATCTCAGGTTCGCTGTAGACTTTAAACTGCCTTCAGACTGTTACTCTGAATTTACTGTTAGCATTGGTGAACCCCCGCAACATGTCCCCCCCCCCCCCCACCCCACACCTTTAATTGCTTATTCCAATTTTATTCTCCGATGAATATCATATAACTGCACATGTTTGATTAGTAGTGTGGTCCTATCATCACAACCTCGCCGTGGTTAGGCTTAGCCCAGACACTTACCAGTACATGGGATCGGTTTTGTTGATTCTACACTCTGTACTATTTTGCACAGATCCATGCTTTGCACAGCAGCAGCAGTAGATCGGGAGCAGGTCTTCAGTCTAGGGAGAGATACGAGGTAGCCTTGCAAACGTCCGCGGGCCCGACATCTCTTTTATCTTTCTTTTTAGTTAGTTATCTCTTGTATTCGAGACATACATTTTATGAAATCTTTCAAACATTGTATTTAGTTGCCCTAGAAGCATCCGGAAGCATATATGTTTATATATATATATATATATATATATATATATATATATATATATATATATATATATATCTCGCCCTAGGCTTGCACATAGATCCTCTTTGTTCTATATCCGGAAGCATATATACCTTGCTCTGCAAGACGAGCGCAAAAACTGTCATGGGATATTTTTTTCCGTCAAAACAAATTATGATTGAAATATATATGAAGGAAAATATATTATTATAAATTTCTTTGAAATTTTTTTTTCCACAACACATAAAATAAGCTATCAATACCCCTATTTATAATAGTATGAAACATATTTCAACTAGAAACAAGAAAACATATTCGTGAATTGATTCTAACTGCAAATCCTATTTAGACATGAACTAATTAAATCATATCCTAAATAATTAATGTATCTTACTACAATTTTGAATTAGTTTTACAATATTCTCCTGTAATTCAAAGTTGTAGATGTCTAACTTTTCATTGTGCAGTTATGTTGGAGCACTTCTCTAACTCTCGATTTTGATGAAGCACAAGTCTTCATTCCTCGATTTGTGGAAGCACCTTGTCTTCAACTCACGTTAATGTACTTTGTCACCAATCATTGATGCACTTTGTCACCAATACTCAATTTTGTTGAAGCCCCTGTCTCCAACTCACGTTGATGCACTTTGTCATCAACACCCAATTTTGTTGAAGCCCCTGTCTCCCACTCACGTTGATGCACTTTGTCACCAACACTCAATTTTGTTGAAGCCCCTGTCTCCAACTCGCGTTGATGCACTTTGTCACCAACCGTTGATGAACGTTTTCATCAACGCCCAATTTAGTTTAAGCCCCTGTCTCCAACTCTCGTTGAGGCACTTTGTCCCCAACACCCAATTTTATTGAAGCACATGTATAGTTGTCAAACGGGCCTACCGGGCCGGTTCTGGGTCACAAAAATTTGTCCCGTCCGGTTTTCGGTCCGGGCCGGTCCGGGTTCAACAGTACCGGTTTGCTACCTGGCTGGTTAGTTCCGGGTTAGGATTGAACCGTACGGATTACAGGTTGTGGCTTGTCGGGCTGGGCCGGGTTTAATATTTTTTTTGGAATTAAGTTATATTAATACTTTGTAATAATTGAATGAATACGAGAAAGATGGGAAAAATGAGCACTTGATTACGCAATTCCGGTGTTACCATTAATTGGTATATTTATGGTTATATTCATGGCCGAGTTGTATATATTTTCATTTTTTTTGGAATTAAGTATAACTATTGAGAATATTAGTACTTTGTAATAATTGAATGAATACAAGTAAGATGAAAAAAGTGAGCACTTGATTACGCAATTCCGGTGTTACCATTAATTGGTATATTTATGGTATCTTATACGTTAAAAACTTAAAATGCAGCAGCCTCTAGTCAAAATAATGAACCGGCAGCATTCAAATCTGCTTGGAAATTAGAATCAAGTACCAACATATATGTTGGGGAGCTTACACAATCAACAACATTTTCTAAAGAACTGGCTCGCATGCTGAGTATAAGTGTGCGAATGAATTCTTGGGAACTACCAGTATTATCAGCTGTTTAATGCGCGGTATTCAAGTAATCTTGAACACCTCTCCAGTCTCAAGACAAATGTCTATTAATCTCGGCATTTTGGAAAGGGGAATACCGGTATATTATGGTATATTCATGGTATATTCATGGTATATTATGTTATATTCATGGTATATTATGGTATATTCATGGTATATTATGGTGAATTTACAATTGAACTGGGCCGGTCCGGTCCGGGCCCACCGGTTCACGGTACTATTCACTCTAACAGGGTCGGTCCGATCCGGTTCCTACCCAAAAAATTCTAACCGAACTGACCCCCTCCCCCACCCCAACCCAGCCCACCCGGCCCCCTATCATCCGGGCCGGTCCAGTCCCGGTTTGTACCGGTCCGGTCCCGGGTCAACCCGGCCCGGTTGACACGCTTAAGCACATGTCTCCAACTAGACACTAACCCAATTTTCTTGAAACACATAATCAATTTCCAACTTTTTACAGCCTTTCTTCAACTTTTAGAGAAGAGTTTCTTCATCTTGTGCCATATTTTATTGCACCTATTTAAACTTGTTTTTTTTCTTGAATCTGTCATGAAACTTTTCATCAAATAACCTAATTTTGTCAACAGCTATCAATGATTTTGCCAACATATTTTTTGGCCAGACGGGTAGCACGCGTTGGCTATCACTGCCCACCGACAGCGAAGCTACTTGATTCTCTTCCAAGATCGTAGAAGCTCTGATACCAATAAGAAGGAAAATATATTATTATTAATCTCTTTGAAATTCTTTATTTCCTCCACACATAAAGTAATGTATAAATACCCTTATTTATAATAGTATGAAATCTATTCCAGTTAGAAACAAAAAAGCTTATTCCTAAATTTATTCTAACTGCAAATCCTATTTAAACATGAATTAAATAAATCAAATCCTAAATAATTAAAGTATCCACTACAAATTTGAATTAGTTTTAAAACAATACATATTACTTCAAATATATCCGCATTATTATCTTTAAGTTGAAGAAAGATTTTTGTTCAAATATTTTGGCTTTACTATGCATGCAACGGCATACGGTGACATATATTCTATATATAGATGGTGCAAATATTTCAGACTCATCTGATTAACCTAAATATAGAATGGAGGTAGCACACAATTGATGAGTGTCTAAATTTGCAATTCTTTCGCCAACATATGGACACACACAAAATATTTGTTAAGTATTGATAATAATATTAGAAATTTGGATAGTGTATTTTGATCAAAATATTGAGTATTAAAGATTGAGTGTGTTTAAAGAATAATATGAAGCTAAGGAGATAAGATAATTGTAAGGAAAATAACTTTCGTCCAAAGCAAGAGATATTATTTTCCCTAAATTTTGGTGGAAATTATTTTCCCTAAAAATTGCAAAATACTAGAAAATGACTTATGTTCGAAATCCAACTTCTTTAACTGAAAAATAATACGGAATGCTACGGTATATGAATCAAAATATTAAACTGCATGCAGGAGAAACCTATGCATCTTTAACATCCAAATATACATTGTAGAAGTAAAGATATGATTGAGAAGCCATAAATAAATGAAAAGAAAAAACTTAAATAAGTAAGGAATAATTTGAAAAATATAAATTTATGGTGAGGATAATTTTGTCTCGAATAAATTAATTTTTCACTTGTGCTTCTACTTCTTAGAAGAAGCTAGAATTTTCTGCTTCTTCCCAAAAGCAGAAAAATTATTTCTGCTGTTGGCCAAAGATACTTCTGTCTATTAGCCAAACAATTTAAATTTTTTAAAAAGTACTTTTGACTTCCCAGAAGCTTGGCCAAACAGGCTCTTAAGAGTAGAAAGATGATACCCATTTTCTTTTTCTATTTATGACATAACATATATCTCAATTGTATTCAATTCATAGATCTTGTATTAAACTGTTCCGTTTCATTTTTAATATCAAACACGTGAACCCTTATTGATTGCTTTCTAAGGACGACTTTATATGGACGGTAGGAATTAATGCATATGCAATCATGACACTACGTGCAGTTTTAATTTATTTTTGTTGTTGTTTTTATATATATTAAGAAATTTATCTATTAACTAACTTCAGTAAAGCACTAAGTCAATTTAAAAAGCACCATAAATGTCATAAACATTCATGAATATATGTAATAGAGTAGGTTAATAAATTACTTTAATAGAATCAAATCTTGAAAATCTCCAATTGAGAGTTCTTGAAAAATCTTGAATATTTTAGAAAAGAATGTATTATTTCCAACGTAATCCGATATTAATACCAATGTTAATGGGGTGAAATTGACTTCAATATACCCATAAAACCTCAACGATTTGGAGTGACAAAAAGAAACTTTTTGGGTCATTCCCTGGGCATGAAGGATGAGAAAAATGAGCCAAATCACGTATTCAATGCCCTAGGACAGTAGCCATGCGCGTTTTCAAGGCATAGCATTATTTGCGTGCATGCCTAAAGTTTTCAAAAACTCATGGATGTCACAACACCATGCGCGTGTTTTGAGCCCATTCATGGGCTCACACATGGATCCTCTGTGTTCTATTTCTGGAAGCATATATATACCTTGCCCTAGGCTCGCGCATAGACCCTCTTTTGTTCTATATCTAGAAGCATATATACCTTGCCCATGCGGACGCGCAAAAACTCTCATGGAATAATTTTTCCCGTAAAAAATATTATGATTAAAATATAGATGAAGGAAAATATATTATTATGAATCTCTTTGAATTGTTTTATTTCCTCCTCACATAAATAAGCTATCAATATCCCTATTTATAATAGTATGAAATCTATTTCAACTAGAAACAAGAAATCATATTCCTATGTTTATTCTCACTGTAAATCCTATTTAGACATGAGCTAAATAAATCAAATCCTACATAATTAAAGTATCCTACTACAATTTTAAATTAGTTTTACAATATTCTCCCGTAATTCAAAGTTGTATATGTTTGACTTGTCGTTGTGCAGTTATGTTGGAGCACTTCCCTAACTCTCACTTTTGATGAAGCACATGACTTCATTCCTCGATATGTTAAAGACATTGTCTCCAACTCACGTTGATGAACTTCGTCACCAACCGTTGATGAACTTTGTCACTAACACTCAATTTTATTGAATCCCTTGTCTCCAACTCACGTTGATGCACTTTGTCACCAACCGTTGATGCACTTTGTCACCAACCGTTGATGCACTTTGTCACCAACCGTTGATGCACTTTGTCATCAACACCCAATTTTGTTGAATCCACTGTCTCCAACTCAAGTTGATGCACTTTGTCACCAACACTCAATTTTGTTGAAGCCTCTGTCTCCAACTCACGTTAATGCACTTTCTAACTAACCGTTGATGAACTTTGTCATCAACACCCAATTTTGTTGAAGCTCCTATCCCTAACTCACGTTGATGCACTTTGTCACTAACACCCAATTTTATTGAAGCACCTATCTCCAACTCATCATCAACCCAATTTTGTTGAAACACATTACCAACATTTTTAAGCCTTTCTCTAACTTTTGGAAAAGAGTTTCTTCATCTTGTATCATATTTGTTTGCACCTCTTTAAACTTGTTTTTCTTCTTGAATATATCATGATACTTTTCATCAAATAACCTAATTTTGTCTACAACAATCTATCATTTTGCCAACATATTTTTTTGCCAGACGGGTGTCATGACCCAATTCCCAAATCTGGTCGTGATGGCGCCTTTCGTAAAGACAAGGCCAGCCAACAGAATAACAATGCCTTATTTAACAATTAATAATTATAAATGAATGAATGATCCGACCTATTAGCAATAATAACTGATATTTATCACTCTCCACAACTCGACCGGTGTGTCACAACACGAGCATCGAAGGAGTAAGAACACACTATATGTCAAATAATTTATATATACACAAAATAAAAACATGAATTCAAAGATGAAGTGCGGCGCTGCGAACGCTGGCGGTGACCTTGCTCGACTTCCATAGTAAGGCCTTCAGCCCGCTGATAACCAGCAACCGAGTGAAACAATACCTATAACTGCACGCGATGTGCAGGGATTAAAGTGAGTACTTCCAACTCATTGGTAATAGGAGTAAATAATAACTGAGCAGCAAGAAACCACGTAAGGGCATTCCATCACGCAACATGGGACAACACAACCCTTTTAGAAAACAGTACATCAGGAAAAAATCCTTAAGAGAATATGTGGCTCAGTTTAAAACCTCTTTTGAAAATATGTGTTTCTTTTCTTTTTTACAGTTAAGCATATGAACACGATATCAAGTAGTGCAAGTCCGCACACGAATCAGCCCCTCGGGCACATCACTCCATTAATAAATAACACAAGGGAATCTGGTACACAGTGCAAGATATAGTATGGATGACAATGATATGAGAGTGCTAAATGTCATGCCACGTAGTACAAAAAGGAGCCAATGTGTGAATGTAATGCAATGCACATGACCGCTGCAGCATACAGCCCGATCCGTTTGGGTACCCGCGCTCACTGTGGGGTTGAGACTATGGAGGGGCTCCTATAGCCCAGGTGCAATATCAATGTCACACCGCTGCGATAGGCATCTCGATCCATGCACAGTTTAGAAATGCACATATGCCACTTGGGCAATATCAACATAACAGTTCTCAGCTCAAAACGTCAGTAAAGTATCATTTAAGTTTTCAAATCTTAAAAAAACGGATGAGTTTGCAAAACAGTATTTAAAACTTTGGACCAAGATCAAATAATATGCAGAGTAATGCAAAAGTAGTGATACCAATCCCTGAAGGATTCAAATAATCGGCATGAACCCAAAACAAGATAATCAGCCAAAATCATGATAATATGAGGTAGTTTCATTCAAATACGTAGTAATTTCAGCAATTGGGACGGACCGAGTCTCAATCCCCAATGGTGCCCTAGCCCACGCCCATATCCGGCGTGCAAGTCACCTCGATACAGCACCATGATGTGCCAATCCAGGGTTTCAAACCCTGAGGATATCATTTACAAGTAATACTCACCTCGAACCGGCAAAATCTCTAGCCCGCGACGCCTTTTACCCTCAAAACGGCCTACACGTGCGTCGAATCTAACCAAAATCGGAGCGAACACATCACACTATGCCAAGGAAATAATACCCAATCGAAAATAATAATATGTAGAAAAAAATATCGAAACTAGCAAAACCTGAGCCCCGTTCCCGCTTCTCGAAAAGTTACAAAATTGACATTACCGAATTCCTCGTTACGCCACGAGTCCATGCATAGCAAGAACTCCCAAATCCGAGCTCAAAATACCTATCAAATCCCAATTTGAAATATCAAAATTCAAGCCCTAGCTTTACCCTTTTTAATGAATTTCAACCAATTTCCATGTTAAATCTAACATAATCTTGAATAATTAGGCCAAAAAACTTACCTACAACCGATTCTCAGTCAAAACCATCAAAAGTTCTCGCCCAAATCTCTCCAAGTTGTTCAAAAATGGAGGAAAAATTACATAAGCTCGCGGATGAAATAATGATATAAACCATTCTCCTATAGCAATTTTCGCTTCTGCGGTCCCGCTTTTGCATATGCGGGACTGCTTCTGCGGCCAGATTTCTGCTTTTGTGGTCTTCATCAAACCTCCAAAAATCCGCTTCTACGGTTGGGATACCTCACCTGCAGCTCCCGCTTTTGCGCAAAAGGACCGCTTCTGCGGTCTAATTCAAAAATCCGCGGGACCGCTCCTACGGTCAAAACCTGCTCCTACGATGTCCGCTTCTGTTGATAAACTTCCACTTCTACGGAAATTTCCAAGACCTTATGGACCGATTCTCCGACCACACCGCCGCATCTGCGGAACCGCTTCTGTGGTCCCTTTTTCGTAGATGCAAAAATACCAGATACCAACAGTCATAAATCATGCAACAACTCCAAAAATTCTTCGTTAGCCATCTGAAATCATCCTGAAGCCCTTGGGGCCTAAACCAAAAGCACCAATATAACCCAAATCATCATACGAACCTATTCCAATCATGAAAACACTTTAAATAATACTAAAAACCTCAAATCACATCGGATTCAAGCCTAAGTTCTTTAAAAACTTCCGAAACACATATTTGATAAAAAATCTGACCAAACGATGTCTGAATGACCTAAAAATTTGCACACACATCACAAATCACGTATCAAAGCTACAACAACTCTCGAAATTCCATTCTGATCCCCTGATCAAAATCTCACCCAATAACCGGAATTCACCAAAATACTAACTTCGGCAATTAAAGCCTAATTCTACACTAGTCCTCCAAATTCCATTCTGATCACCCTCCTAGGTCAAAAATAATTCCCCGAAGCTAAGGAAATCAACCGGAAATCATATTCGAGTCCTATAACTCATTAGTCAAAGAAAGTAAGTGTCTCATTTCTTATCAAAGCCAATCCAAATCAACTCTCATACATCGCATACCGATAATGAAATATGAAAAAGAAATAAATAGGGAAAATGGAGCATAACACATGAGACGACGGTTCGGTCGTCACAATGGGCAGCACACATTGATGAGCGTCGCCCGCCGGCAGCGGAAGCTACTTGATTCTCTCCCAATAGAAACTTTGATACCAATATGAAGAAAAAGATACTATTATTAATCTCTTTGAAATTATTTATTTCCTACACACATAAAATAAGCTATCAATACCTCTATATAATAATATGAAACCTATTTCAAATAGAAACAACAAAGCTTATTCTTATATTTATTCTAACTGCAAATACTATTTAGACATTAATTAAATAAATCAAATTTTAATTAATTAAAGTATCCTACTACAACTTTGAATTAGTTTTACAATAATATATATTTATCACGATCCAATTCCCGAACCCGGTCGTGATGGCGCCTTTCGTGAGGACAAGAACAGCCAACGCAACAACAACATCCTTTTTAACCATTAACTTAGTGAATATTTGAAGAACTAGGGCTTAGTTATTTAAATGAAAATTTGGGATTTGAAACGACATTTGAAATTCGATTTTGGTAAATTTGATATGAACAAACTCGTGGCGAGACGAGGAATCTGGCAATATGAGTTTTGTAATTTTTTGAGAAGTGGTTCCTGAGCTCGGGTTTTTGCTAGTGTCGAGATATATTGTTTTCGACGCGCGTGTGATGCAGTCGCTCTGCTTCTAGTTAGATTTGACGCGCGTGGAGGCTAGTTTGAGGGGAAAAATCATTGCGGGCGAGAGATTTCACCGGTTCGACGTGAGTAATACTTGTAAATGATATCTTGAGGGTTTGAAACCCCCGATTTGCATATAATAGTGTTGTATTGAGGTGACTTACATGACGGATAGGGGCGTGGGGTAGAGCACAATTGGGGATTGTGACATTGATCTGTCCCGATTGTTGATTTTATCGCGTATTTGGCTGAAACTACTTGATATTATCATAATCTGGACTGATTGCCATATGTTGGGCTTCGTGCTGATTATTTGAATCCTTTAGGGATTGATATCACTACTTTTGCATTACACTACATATTACTTTATCTTGGTCCAAGGTTTTACATACTATTTTGCAAACTCAACCATCTTTCTATGATTTGAAAACTTAAATGATATTTTACTGACATTTTGAGCTGAGAACTGTTACTTTAATAATGCCCAAGTGGCTTATGTACATTTCTGGACTATGTAATGCCCAAGTGGCTTATGTACATTTCTGGACTATGTATGGATCGGGTTGCATGCCGCAGCTATGTGATATTGATATTCGCTTGGTCTGTAAGAGCCCCTCCAGAGTCTGAAACCCTACAGTGAGTGCGCGTACCCAAATGGATTGGGTTGCTCGCCGCAGCGAGCATGTGCATTGCGTTGCATTCAGCACTCGCATATCATTGGCATCCATGCTATTTCTTGCATTGTTACCAGATACCTTGGTGTTATTTGTTAATGGAGTGTTGTGCCCGAGGGGCTGACTTATGTGTGGACTTCCACTATTGGATTGTGCATTTATTTGCTTGACTGTTGGAAAAAGGATATTTTCAAAAGAGGTATTTTTAGCTGAGCTAGATATTTTCTAAAGGGTTCACACAGTTTTACTATTTTTCTAAAAGGGTTGTGCTGTCCCATACTTCATGATGGAGTGCTCTTACGTGTTTGCTTGCCGCTCAGCTAGTATTTACTTTTATTACTCACTGAGTTTGAGTTCTCACTTTACTCCATGAACCTCGCGTGTAGTTGTAGGTATTGTTCACCCGGTAGCGGGTTATTAGCGGATTGAAGGTATACTATTGTAGCTGAGCAAGGTGACCGCCAGTGTTCGCTGCACCAGACTTCATCATTTGAACTCCTGATTTTGTTTTACATATATTATTGTCCTTGCAAAGGTGTTCAGTCTTTTTGAGATGCTCGTGACTTATGACACACCGGTAGGGCTGTGTTGGGTTGTAAATAATAGTCTTTTTATGCCATTATGTTGCACCTTTTAATCAATTATGTTTAAAAATGGTTAAAAAGAGGATTTGGGTTAGTTGGCTGGCCTCGTCTTCATGAGAGGCGCCTTCATGACCGGGTATAGAAATTGGGTCTTGACAAGTTGGTATTACATCCTAGGTTGCTAGTTCTCACGAGTCATGATCATTTTTAGTAGAGTCTCGCGGATCAGTACGGAGACGTCTGTATTTATCCTCCAGAGGCTGCAGAACCTTTAGAAAAAACTTCATCTTCTTGGAATTCTTATCGTGTGTAATTGATTCAGCTTGGAATACATCTCTTGAAATTCCCACGTCATGTCTATATACGCACATGAGCGCTCAATATTGTATGTGCCTTGATGGCTTGTGATTCCCCTATCAAAGGGTGAGATGTTATCTCCGTGAGTTTGATGTTGGGCCAGTCTGGAGGACTTGAGGCTGGATCTTTGCCTATGGCTTGAGTACCGAGGTGTTGATTGTGTGAGCAAGTGTTTTGAATGTATATGTTCGGCATTGTCCCTATTACCGAAATGGCGGTTTGGTATTCATGTGATGAGTAACTGCGAGATGTATTTATACGACTTGGTAGTGACGAAGAAGTCTGCTGGATAATAAATGAACTATTAAGTGATTCGATTCCTATTCTGATTTGATGTGTAGCCGAATATGGGTGCGTGAAGAATATGTTCGTATCACCTAGTTGGGAAGTGAAGTGCATTGCATATGGCGGTATGAGTTCAGACTGAGGAAGACTAAATGACTGTGTAACATATATACTGGTGGACAGTGTGCTGAAGTACTAAATTGAGGCGGAGCAGTGGGTTATCTCCTGGGGGTGTTCTTAAGTGGTATGAACTTATGTGTGTGCTATAAGGTCTTATGTATTATTGAAGGGTACGTGTTGAAGTTAAGAATCTGGGCTCATTTAAGAGAGAGGAATAAATTGATATAGAGATGGGTGCAAGAAGTATAAAGGATTATAGTACGAGATGATATGTGTTTTCACGAGTGGGTAGATGATTTGAGTTTAATCTCACTATGATATTGTCACATTAGAGTGAAAGTATTAAGTGTTAATAAGTATGTCCTTATATATAACTTTGAGCCAAGTTGGGGAGGTTGATGTTGATTAGCTGATTGTACGGTTATATGTTATGTTGGTTCCTTTTCGAGGAATGCTGGCGGATTAGTTCTGGTTACAGAAATTGAGCTGAGGATGGCACAAATGAAGTAAAATTTTGACAAGGGTTATATGGTGCTTCGTGGATGTAAGAAAGTACTACGAGGTCTGGAACTGTTGGTGATAAAGAAAGCTTAGTGTATAGAGAAAGAAGATAGTGATTTGTATTGATATGAGATCATGTTCTGCAGTGTTAGTGTTCTAATAAGGCACAAGTGATTTGGTTCGTTAAGTCAGGTAATTTGAAGTTTGTATAAGAGTGGATGACACTTGAGAATGGTTTTATTGTGTTCAAGATTTCCTTTGCATGTAACGATCAGGAGTTTTAAGGTTGTGTATGTGGTTAGCCACTATGTTTTCATTGGAAAATGTCAAGATTTGTGTTATTTTTATGTTAATTATGGGATTCTATGCATCTGTATCAGCAAAAAATAAAGGTAATGGATTTAGATTCACATGAAGTTCTTAGTAGTAGATTATTTTGGGAATGTGGTGTTCCTGGTAATATTTGAGAGAATATTTAGTGGCTTGTGGTCTTAGACAGTGTGCCCTTGTGCGTGGGTCTCGTGTAGTAAGCCTGAATTGAGGAACTGTGGTGCTTCAACATGAGAGGATATCAAGTTGATGATGAATCGGAAAGGAAATTAAATATATGGAATAGCTTGATAGTAGATCGAATCGGTATGGTAAGGGTATGAATAATTCTTTGTATGTGTTCGAGGTAATGAGCCTTGCATGCATTTTACAGCAATGCTCTTGAGTTTTGGCAGCTTGATTAACTTGGTTTGGGTAGAAGGAATCAGTCCTGGCAGTTTAGCCTATGCAAATGGAATTGGGAGAGAATTCTTGTTGGGTTTCATAGTCGTTTGGCGATGTATATTTTATATGGACATGCGGAGCATGGAGTGTGTAATGATTCTTCTTCTAAATGTGACCAATGAAAGTTCTTGACTAGTTGAGTGTGTTGATGTCTGCAGTGTGGAAGGGAGATAAAAGTTCTCATGTAATCCTTGGAGGGTATGGTATATACGGTAAGTTGTAGAGTACCAAGACTGGCGTGTGCGAAGTTTCGGGTTAGTTCGGAAAGGAATTTCATAAAACTCTTACGCAACAGGCAGCTGCAGGTGATTTAAGAATCGACCTTCAGATGATTAAGGAAAATGGTATTACTATTATAGTGATTTGACGGGGGTATATGTTCATAAAAGGGGAAGGTGATGTAAACTGATAGTACTTCGGTGGGATTGCAGCATTTTTTTGTTGGATCGACTGTTGTTAATTGAGTTTGTTGATGGAACAGGGAAATTTTAGAATATATTTCGTGGATTGAATGGGTACTTGATGTTTGATATGTACTCATACGGCGGAATGTTGGATCAGGTATAGTGATTTGTGTGTTATATGAAGTTGGAGACTGGGTGTTCTCCGATACAGTCTATGTCATGGTTGTGGATCGTGTGTATTAGGCACCATTTAGTGGCAATGAAGATTTGGAGGCTAGAGTGGACCTTTATTTGCTGATATGTTAGATTTTAGATGTGATGTTGAATTTCAGACTGGTTGTCTTAGTGTGGGGTTATTCTAGCCTATTGTGTTAGGGGCTATGTCGGTAATGCCACAGGTCGAGTGGCGAGGTACATTGGATTATGTTCTTGCATAGTGAATATATTCCAAAGACCATTTGACGGCTAAGAAGGATTGTTTTCCTTAATTAAGCCTTCGGGGCGTATGTCAGTGTAGAGGTTGCTACCAATGATTCAGTTCCGGTGTTGAGGGACTTTTTTGGATGCGTTCCTTGTGGCCGTCATGTCGCCGGGCGAGATTGTAGATTCCGGTATTGACTTGGTGTTGGGCACCGTGTCGTACGTCTTCGGTATGAGTTATAGTAGTGGGGGAGAAGCTTCTGGCATCTTGATGTTGAGTTTGTTGGTAGGCCAATGTGGCTACGTATTTAGCGTGAGTTAGCTTGGTTAGTCTCGAGTTGTATTGTTAAGGGATAGGCCGATCAGATCGTATTGACCTTGTTAGTGATCTAAGGAGATTTCTGAATTGCTTTTCTATGCCGTGAGACGTTATGATATGTTGGATATGGGCACATGTGGTGCGGTTCTATTAAGGATTTAGAAAGGAAGTCGATCAGAAAGCGTAGTTGAGTTTTGCTCAGTGTATGAAGTATTGGTTATGGCCTATCATGTTGCGTGTCACGTGTTTTTTGTCTCACCGTGGATGTAATTTATTGCTTTGGTTTTAGACATCAAATTGTGTGTGGCTGTAGATTTTGAGAATGGCGACTTGAGGTACTTCATGAGTAATAAGGTTTGTATAGAATCGCGCATTGTAGCGAGGCTACGTGGAGTTATGACCTGTCGAGGTAGCTTCAGGTGTTCTATTTCTATAATATGAGACGGGGTCTCAGCCTTGTTGTAATGGTATTGATGAGCTTAAGGTACAACTCTTTCGTTTGAGTTATTTTCATGAATTGCGTATTTTCTGACGATCTCTTATTAGTGCATGTATTATATAAGTTGAGGTGTCATATCACCAGAGTGGTGTGCTGGACCCGAAGTGATCGTCGGAGGTCATTAATGAATACTAAAGGATTGGGTTTCAGCTTGTTGGAAGGTTAATATCGAGGTTCGGCAAGGAAAATCTGTTGTGGTATTAGTCGAAAGGGAGGTGACTTCATGAATGGTTGATCTGAGAAATTGTTACCGTTAGTCGCATATGTCATTTATCGTTGGCAGTATATGAAAGTGTGTGAATAAGACCTTGCTTGATGAGAGGTTGTTCCACCGGTATCCGGGTGTTGTGGGCAAATGTTGTGAATAGAAGTTATTGTTTTGAGTGTTTGGGTTATGTAGTATATGATATGATTGCACCCGAGGTTGCGGGTATTGGTTATTACAGCTGGTTTGTGCTTATTTTGAGTATAGATGTGAGGTTCTGATCTTGTGAATGATTTCGGAAAATGCAATGCGGTCCTACGGTTTATGGTCTAAATGGATTGTGAAATTTCAGTTGTGTTGTATTATCGGACCTATGTGAGATAAGGTGACGTAGGATCACCCCGGGTATATTCTTGGCAAGGTCATTCAGCTATTGGTTTGCTTCTAGTACAACTCTGGGTACACTTGAGGACGAACGTTTTTAAGTTGGAGAGGATGTAACGACCTGATCTGTCGTTTCATGAACTACAACTCCGTTTTCCTTTTTTGATCTTTCTTAATGTTTCATTATCAGTGTTTGATGTGTTAGAATTGATTTGGATTGGTTTTGGTGGAAAATGAGACACTTAGTGTCTTTAAGGAAGGCTTGTTTTGGAAAAGTGAATTGGACGTTGACTTGTGAGTTACAAGGCTCGGATGTGATTTCCGATAATTCGGTTATCTTCGGGGGATAATTTGTGACTTGGAGTGCGATCGGAATTGATTTTGGAGGTCTGGTGTAGAATTATGCTTCAATTGGCGAAGTTAGTATTTTGGCGAATTCCGATTGATAGGCGAGATTTATATCCGATGGTCGGAATGAAATTCCTAGAGTTGATGTAGCTTCATGAGGTAATTTTCGATATGTGTGCAAAATTTCAGGTCATTCGTATGTCGTTTGGTTCGGTTTTGATATAATGCATGTTTCGAAAGTTTTTTAAAGAACTTAGGCTTGAATCCAATGAGTATTTGGTGATTTCGGTGTTGTTAGATATGTTTTGATGATTGGAAAGAGTTTGGATAATGTTTTAATACATGTTGGTGCTTTTGGTTGAGGTCCCGGGGGCCTCGGGGTGATTTCGGATGGTCAAACGGACCAATTTTGGCCTTTGAAGATTGCAGGTTTTCCCAGCTATGTGTTGCAGACAATTAAACTTCGTGTTCGCGAAGAAGGATCTGGAGAGGCAGGTGTATTACTCTACACGATCACGATGTATGGTTCTGACTTCGCGAAGGGGTAGCTGGGTGTACATCGTATTCGCGAGGGAGTAGACGTGAATGTGTATAAGGAATTGAGGCTCAGGGGTTTTTACCTTTGCGTTTGCATAAGTGCTGTCGAGATTGCGTAAGTGGATTTGAGAAAGCTTCGCATTCGCATGGTGTTGGACGCATTTGCGAAGGGTAAAGTTGGCCAGTGGAAATTTGTGCATCTCGAACGCGAGAGGGCCCTCGCATCCGCATAGAAGAAAATATAGCTGGGCAGAAGGGTTTATTATGTTATTTCATCCGCAACCTATTCATTATGTTCCTCCATTTTTGACCATCTTAAGAGCTTTGTTGGTAGAAATTGAAGAGGATTTTGATGAGAATTGATTAGAGTAAGTCTCATGACCTAGAAACGCTATTTTATTAAAGAATCAACCTTCAATTCTTGAAATATTGGGTCAAATCTCCTACCACAGTGAAGGACTACAGACCAATTGCTTGCTGTACTACACTATATAAAATCATATCCAAAGTTATTACCAGAAGAATGAAAAGTGTAATTGGAGACTTGATTGGACCTGCTCAATCTGCATTTATAGAGGGAAGGAGTATCATGGATAACATCCTACTTAGCCATGAAATATTTAAAGGATACTCTAGGAAAGGGGTTTCACCTAGATGTGTTCTAAAAGTGGATCTCAGGTTGGCTTATGATACATTAGAGTGGGGATTTCTGAAACAGATCCTTATTACTCTGGGGTTTCCTGCTAAGTTTACAGACTGGATAATGGCTTGTATTTCTTCTGCCTCATACTCTCTAGTAATGAATGGAGGTCTTACTAAACCATTCAATGCTAAGAGAGGTATAAGGCAAGGGGATCCTATGTCTCCTTATCTATTTGTTCTGGCCATGGAATATTTGAACAGATTGCTGCAGCAGCTGCATAAGGATGGAAATTTCAACTTCCATCCTAGATGCAGGAAGCTAAACATTACACATGTATGTTTTGCTGATGACTTGCTAATGTTCTGTAGAGCTGACATAGTCTCTATTCAATTTCTGCACAGCACATTTCTTACATTCTCAGCTGCTTCTGGACTTCAGGCAAATGTAGGCAAGAGTGCAATCTATTTAGCAGGAATTCCACAGGATACTAGAGAGGTGATTATTGCTGCTTTAGGTTTCACTGAAGGACATCTTCCCTTCAGATACCTTGGAGTCCCCCTGGATTCTAAGAAGCTATCTATTCAACATTACTTGCCTCTCATTGAAAAGATCACAGCAAGAGTTACTTGCTGGTCTGCAAAGCTATTATCCTATGCTGGCAGAACTCAACTGATAAAGGCTGTGATCTTTGCAATGCAGACTTATTAGGCACAGGTGTTTATAATTCCTAAGAAGGTATTGAAGGCTATAGAGGCAGTTTGCAGATCTTATCTATGGACAGGCAAAGCAACTTTATCCAGAAGAGCACTTGTGGCTTGGGACAAAGTATGTCAGCCTATATCCTCTGGGGGTCTCAATGTTGTGAGAATGGAAATATGGAACAAAGCAGCTATAGCTAAATTACTCTGGGATTTGGCTAAGAAGAAGGAGTGTCTATGGGTTAGATGGGTACATGCTTACTATATCAAAAATAGACCCATAGAGTCAGTGGTTGTGCCATCAAATTCATCTTGGGTGGTAAAGAAGATATTGGACAGTAGGACATTGGTGTTGGGGAATATTCAGTTGCAAGGTAATATATTCAACAGACTTCAGAGTGTTTGCAAGCTAGGAAAATTTCAGATTCATAAAATGTATATTGCTCTGTTGCCAAAATTCCCTAAGATTGCATGGAGGAATTTAATGCTTGTATCATCTGCTCTACCTAGACATAAGTTCACTGTCTGGTTAGCTGCTCATCAGAAACTCCCTACCATTGAGAGGCTGCAGATTATTGGCATCCAAATACCAACCTTGTGTGTATTCTGCAAAAGGTATAATGAAGAGTTCAAGCATTTGTTCTTTAAATGTGACATTACCAGTAGAGTATGGAGGAGAATCTGTATATGGTTGGGACATATAAGGACTACTGAATGCTGGGAGAATGAAGTGAAATGGATTTGTAGCAATGCCAAGAGCAAAAACTGGAAGAAAGAGATCACTGCAACAGCATTTGTGACTACTGTTGCATTGCTGTGGAAGAATAGAAATCTGATCAGATTTGAGAACAAGACATTTGCTGAAGGACAATTTTGCAGAGAAGTAGCAATGCTAATACATGCAAGAAATAGGAATTGTAAAAGGTGGAAGGATGGGCTACAAATGCTCAACTTCTACCCTTAGTTTTGGTTGATCAGTAACTACTAGGTAGTAATGTATATATGACTTGAGTAGTTAGGATTCAAGTGTAACTAGAATGAAAGTGTAAATGAGTAGTAGGAGTCCATACTACTACCATAGGATTACATTGTATATTTTTTTTGAATATCAATACAAATCGACAGATAAGTTTAAAAAAAATTTGAAGAACAAGGGATTGGTTGTTGAAATGAAAATTTGGGATTTGAAATGGCATTTGAACTCTGATTTTGGTAAATTTTATATGTACCGACTCGTGGCGAGACGAGGAATCCGGTAATATGAGTTTTGTAATTTTTTGAGAAGTGGGCCCGGGGCTCAGGGTTTTTGCTAGTTTCATGATTTTTGCTATATTTGATTATATTCGATTAGGTATTGTTCCTTTGGCATAGTGTGATGCATTCGCTCTGCTTTTGGTTAGATTCGAGGCGCGTGGACTCCGGTCAAATCACCGAAAATCACATCCGAGCTCTCTAACTCATAAGTCAACATCTAGTTGATTTTTTCCAAAATAAGCCTTTCTTAAAGACACTAATTGTCTCATTTCCTATAAATACCAGTCTGAATTAACTCTAACCGACCAAATACAAATAATTAAACATGAAGAAGCATAAAATGGTGGAAACGGGAGTCTAACACATGAGACGACGGGCCGTGTCATCACATCCTCCCCAATTTAAACAAACGCTTGTCATCGAGTGAGTCAAGAAACATACCTGAAGTATCAAATAGGTGAGGGTATCTACTCCGCATCTCCCGCTCGGTCTCCCTGGTAGCCTCCTCTACGGGCCGACCTCTTCACTGCACTTTCAGTGAAGCTATATACTTTGATCTCAATTTTCAAACTTGACAGCCCAAAATAGCCATTGGTTCCACATCATAGGTCGGATCATCATCCAACTGGACCGTGTTGAAGTCCAAAACATGAGACGGGTTCCCAATACACTTCAGGAGCATAGAAACATGGAATACCGGATGAACGCCGGACAAGCTGGGTAGCAAGGCAAGCATATAGGCCACCTCCCCAATCCTCCTAAGTACCTCAAAAGGTCCAACAAATCGTGGACTCAACTTTCCTTTCTTTCCAAACCTCATAACACCCTTCCTGGGCAAAACCTTCATCAAAACATTCTCACCTACCATATAAGTCACATCTCGAACCTTCCGATCCGCATAACTCTTGTGACACGACTAGCTGTACGAAGTCTCTCCTTTATCAACTTCACCTTCTCTAAAGCATCCTGAACCAACTCCATCCCCAATAGTCTAGGCTCACCAGCCTCAAACCAACTAACTGGAGATCTACACCATTTCCTTTTCAAGGCCTCATACGATGCCATCTGAATGCTAGATTGATAAATGTTGTTGTGGACAATTTATGCAAGTGGCAAGAGCTCAGCCCAAGAAATTCCAAAATCAATAACATAGGAACGCAACATGTCTTCCAATATCCTAGAAGTACGCTCGGACTGTCCATCCGTTTGAGGATGAAATGTCGTGCTCAACTCCACTTGCATACCCAACTCTCGTTGAAAAGTCCCTCAAAACTGGGAAGTGAATAGAGTACCTCTATTTGAGATAATAGACACTGGAACACCATGCAACCAAACAATCTCACGGATGATGATCCCTGCCAGTTGCTCCGAAGAATAGGTAGTATACACCGGAATAAAGTGCGCGGACTTGGTCAGCCGATCCACAATCACCCAAATCGAATCATACTTCTTTAAGGTCCGAAGAAGACCATTCACAAAATCCATAGTAACTCTCTCCCACTTCCACTTGGGAATATCCATCTGCTGAAGCATACCACCTAGTCTCTGATGCTCAGATTTCACCTACAGATGATTGAGACACCAAGATACATAGCCCACAATATCATTCTTCATTCTCCTCCACCAATAATGTTACCTCAAATCCTAATACATCTTCGCGGCACCCGGATGAATATAGTACCGCGAGCTCTGGGCCTCCTCAATAATCAACTCTCTGACCCCATCTACATTGGGCACACAAATCCAGCCATGCATCCTCAACACACCATCACCACCAATAGTCACATCTCTAGTATCACCTGAACTCTGTCCTTGAGAACAAGCAAATAAAGATCATTATACTGGCGCTCTCTGATGCGATCATATAAGGAAGACCGAGAAACCATGCATGCCAATACCCGACTGGGCTCCAAAATATCTAATCTCACAAACTGATTGGCCAAAGCCTAAATATCAACTGCAAAGTGCCTCTCTCCAACTAGAATATACGCCAAGCTCCCCATGCTGACTGCCTTTCGGCTCAAAGCATCAGCCACTACATTGGCCTTTCCCAGATGATATAGAATAGTAATATCAAAATCTTTTAGAAACTCAAGCCTTCGCTGCCTCAAATTAATATCCTTTTATTTGAACAAGTGCTGAAAATTGTGATGAATGGTGAATACCGCACAGAATACGCCATATTGATACTGCCTCTAAATCTTCAAAGCACAAACTATAGCAGCCAACTATAAGTCATGAACAGGGTAGTTCTTCTCATGGGGCTTCAACTGACGAGAAGCATATGTAATAACTCTACCCTCATGCATCAATACACAGCCAATCCCAACTCTCGAAGCATCACAATAGACGGTATAAGAACCTAAAGTTGATGGTAACACCAATAATGAAGTTGTGGTCAGAGTTGTCTTCTGCTTCTGAAAGCTCTCCTTGCACTCGTCCGATCATACGAATAGAGCACCCTTTTGAGTTAACTTGGTCAACGGTGAGGAAATAGATGAAAAACCCTGAATGAACTAACAATAATAACCCACCAAACCGAGAAAACTACAAATCTATGTGGATGAGTATGGACTAGGCCAACTATGAACTGCCTATATCTTCTTTGGATCGGCCTGAATACCATCGATGGACACCACGTGTCCTAAGAAAGCCACTGAACCGAGCAAAAACTCACACTTGGAAAACTTTGTGTACAACTTCTCCTCCCTCAATCTCCCTAATACCACTCGCAAATGCTCCGCGGGTTCCTCCTGGCTATGCGAGTATACAAAAATATCATTAATGAATACAATAACAAACAAATCCATATACGGCTGAAATACATTGTTCATTAAATGCAGGAACATTGCTGGGGCATCGGTCAGCCCAAAAGACATGACAAGAAACTCATAGTGACCATATCTAGTCTTGAAAGCAGTCTTAAGAATATTGGAATCCTTGATCTTCAACCAGTGATAACCCGAATGGAGATCGATCTTGGAGAACACCATCGCTCCCTGAAGCTGGTCGAATAAATCATTAATACGAGGCAGGGGATACTTGTTCTTCAGTGCTACTTTGTTCAACTGCCTGTAATCGATGCACACCCTCATTGTGTCGTCATTCTTCTTCATAAACAGAACAGGTGCACCCCACGGTATGAACCCCTTACTTAGGAGTTCCTAAAGCTGCTCCTTCAACTCTTTTAGCTTCGTTGGTGCCATATGATACGAAAGAATGAAAATGGGTTGAGTGCCCCGCACCAGATCAATACCAAAATCAAGGTCTCTGTCTGGTGGCATGGTCGGCAGGTCTGTAGAAAAAACATCGTGAAACTCCCTCACAACTGGAACAGAATCATTGCTAGGAGCCTCAGCTCCGACATCCCGCACAAAGGCTAAGTATGTCAGGTAACCCTTCCCAACAATACACTGGGCCTTTAAGAAAGAAATCACTCTACGAGGGACATAATCAGCCAGACCATGCCACTCGATCTTCGAAACACCTAGTATCACCAAAATGACTATCTTAGCATTACATTCTAGAATAGCATGACACGGAGTTAGCCAATACATGCCCAGAATAACATCAAAGTCCACCATGCTCAACAACAATAAATCAACTCGGGTCTCCAGAACCCCAATAGTTACAAGCAAGACCGATACACATGGTCTACAACAATTGTATTGCCCACAGGGGTAGATACATGCACAGGTAAAGCAAGACACCCTCGGGTCATGACAAAATGGTGAGTAAACTATGAAGACACATAAGAATAGGTGGAACCGACATCAAATAAGACAAAGGCATCTTTGTGGCAGACGGAGATAATACCTATGATAATAGCATCTGATGTAGGGGCATCTGTCCTGTCTAGAATAGCATAAAATTAAGCCTGACCGCCACCCAATAGGCCACCACCTTTGGGGAGGCCCCTAGCTGTCTGACCCTCACCTCTAACTGACTGGGCGGGTGCTAAAGAAAGTGGTGCAGAAGACGAGGGTTGAACCCAATGCTATAATAAACTGGCAACTCGATGAGGATACTACCTCCACATGTGACCAAACTCTCCATACTCACAGAATCTCCCAAGTGCTGGAGAATGGGATTGAAGGGAACCCTCACACCAGAGTGACTAGCTGGTGAACTCGGCACGGAAGAACCATGTACAGACGGGGCACACGAAGAACTCTGAGCTGGAAGGGCACTGAGTAAGGACTGGCCCTACAGATACCCCTGATTACCATGGAATATATATGCCCCACTATACTCAGGACAAGCTGACTGGGGAGGTCTGAAAGAATGACCTCTACCCTAATAGAACTGGCCCCTAGACAGAGCACCACTGAAACCACCAGAACCTCGAGGTCTCTAGGCCTTCCTCTTCTCTCTATCCTGGCGGTAAGCCATCTCAATGTCATGAGCAATATCAAGTGCGTCCACAAAGGAAATACCCAGAACTCTCTCTCGAGTCATCAGAACACGAAGGTGATAGTTAAGTCCATCCACAAACCTCTTGATCCTCTCTCGATGAGTCGCGACTATCCAGGAGGCATGACGAGCCAACTCAAAAAATCTCGCCCCATACTGGGTCAGAGTCATATCTCCCTGGCGAAGCAACTCAAACTGTCTACACAAATCCAGGATTTTAAACCCTCAGGACATAAATTAAAATCATTACTCATCACTAGCCAGTCAAAAATCTAGCTCCCTATGCCCTTGCCTCTCGAATCGACCTTCTCGCGCATTGAATCTGGCCAAAATCACAATGAATACGTTATAATAGGCTAAGGGGACATAACCCGATTGAAAGGACTCGAAAAATATCGAAATTCATGAAATTAGCAGAACCGGAGCCCCGACCCCACCTCTCGAAAGTAAAAATATTAAACATCAATGGACTATTTATCTCTCCACGAGTCTATAAATATAAATATCACTAGAATCGGAGTCCATTTGGCCCCTAAAATCCCCATTCTTCCTACTCAAAAGTTCAAGCCCTAACCTCCCTTTTTGCTCTCTAATTCATTACTGTTTCACCCTTATTTCATGTAAAAACACATTAGATTTATGTATTAGGCTCAGAATTCCTTACCTCAATGAAGTCCCTTGATTCCCTCTCTACAACCGCACAAAAACCTCCAAATCCGAAGTGAAAATATTAAGTTCTTTCAAAAATTCACGAAGATAAAACTAATACCTCTGACCAAACTTTTTCGCTTCTAGGACAACTAAATCTGTCATACGGTTCCCGCTTTTGTAGAAAATGTTCCGCTTCTGCGGAAATTCACTTATAGTCAGGACCGCTCTTGCGGTCAAATGTTGCTTCTGCGAAAATCGCTCCTGCGAAAACCACTCTGCTTTTGTGGAATTCCCCTAAGTAGCCAAATTTCACTCCTGCAACTCTCTTACCGCTTTTGTGGTCCCTTTTCCGCAGATGCGGAAATACTAGATATCAGATATAGCAGCAATACCCAAGTCTAAAATTCACCCCGTTAGCCATCCGAAATCACCCCGAGGCTCTCGGGACCTCATCCAAATGTGTCAACCCATTCTAATACATCATTCAAACTTTCTCCCATCATCATAACACCACAAAATACACCAAAACTATCAAATTACATCGGATTCAAGCCTAAGTTCTTCTAAAACTTTCAAAAATACGTATTTGATCAAAATCTCGACCAAACTACTTCCGAATCATCTGAAGTTCAGCACACACATCCCAAATCACCTAACCAAGCTACTAGAAATCTCAGAATTTCATTCTGAACCTCGGATCAAAATCTCACCTATCAGCCAAAAATCGCCAAAATACTAACTTCGCCAATTCAAGCATACTTCTACACTGGGCCTCCAAAATCATTTCCGATCACGCTCCTAAGTGACAAATCATCTATCGGAGCTAACCAAATCACCGGAAATCACATCCAAACTCTCTTACTTATAAGTCAACATCCGGTTGAGTTTTTCAAAAAATCCTTTCTTAAAGAGACTAAGTGTCTCATTTTCTATCAAAACCAATCCGAATTAACTCTAACCTTCCAAATACCGATAATGAAACATGAAGAAGGATAAAATGGGAGAAATGGGATGGTAACACATGAGACGATGGGGCCAGGTCATCACAATATTACTTCAAATAAATCCACATTATTATCTTTAAGTTGAAGAAAGAATTTTGTTCAAATGTTCTGCCTTTACTATGCAAGCAGCAGCATACAGTCACATATATTTACTATATTTTAGAAGTGGCATTGTGCGGGACTAACATGGACGAACGTTGCACTAAATAGTTGTGCAAAAAGCAATATACTTTGTACTATAATCTTCGACCCATTTTTATAGTGTGAACTGTACAGTAAATTTAGAGATATTTTATTGGTGAGTGAACACGTGTACTGCATTTTTCCTTACACATACTATTTTTTTTTACTGTATTAAAAGTGTGAGTGAAGCAGCTGAGGCGGACATCACTTCGTCGACATGCCCGCGTAGGTTGTTATATTTTTGCCATTATTTTTCTATTTTATTACTTTGAATGCCATAGGTGACTTTTAGTAAATAAAGGAAACTTCGTGGGGATTAAAGGGCCAGTTGTATTGATAAAAAATGGTCTAAAAGTTGTGTGGCCTCTATTTCTGAGTCAGTATATTAATAGCAAAGCACGTTGATTTTTCTCTTTGACAGTTGGAGCTAAACTTTAGCGCTAATCTATATGAAACTTTGCCTTTATCCTTAGCGTTTTCTGATCATTTTTCCTTTTGAATTAGATACCTTCTTCCTACTGCTCTACTCACCAACTCTCACCGAAATTCCTTTTGCTTTATGCATAATCTATCACCAAAAATTCTTCAGTAACACAATTCACGTTTGCAGTGTTTATTGGTTTGAAAAGCTCTTCTCTTTTCCTCTGATTTAACCCTAGATTTATTTATCCTCTAATATTATCACCTACTACTGGATTTCTATTGTTTCCTCCGAGATCTAGGTAAATTATATATTTGTGTGTTTGTCGAAGCTATTTTTTCAGGCTTTCTACAATTTCTGTTTGTTTCTTCTCCATTGTGTTAATTCTTCAGTATATACAATAAGGAGAAAAATATATTATACTTGGGTAGAAGCTAAAAAAACAACCTGGATCGGAACCTTGGACGAGAGCTCAACAAATTTTAATGTGACCTCGCGGGGGAACTCCAACTAAACCTTTGAGCGACTTTTTTTTCCGAAAAAATGGTGGTTGTTTTGAGGTGGTTTTGGGTCAGATTTGGGTGCGCTTTTGCAGCTGGGTTTGTTGATGATTTTCAGCTAATTTTTGTTGCATTTTTGGCTATTTTCGCATCTAATTTGTTGCTATTTTTTGAGCTGGAATTTTTGCATTTTTTGGCTGAGAAAAAGGCAAGAGTTGTTGAGTTTGTGGCTAATTTTGGGCTGGTTTTGCTAGTTTTAAAAGTTGAAGTTTGGTGTATTTTTACTAGTGTTTGGGGGCAACTTTGAGATTGCTTCTACATGATGTTTTTGGATGTTTGGATCTGGATATTAGGTGTCTTTTGGGGTTAGTTTTATGTGTGTTTTGGAGGTGAGAGGAGCTAAATTTGGGGGCTGATTGTAGCCGCTTTTAGGGGCTACTTTATATCAACAATTCGTTAATTTGTTTGTGTATCATCTCCGCAATGCATGATGATGTTCAGTGTTATGTAGTGCATATATTTTATTTGTAAGTTTTGGTTTGATTTATGTGAAACTTTCACAGACGAAATTACCAAGATGTCTAGGATGGGCAAAATGTGAACTCAATATGCTGGCAAGAAATAATATAGGGCGAAATCAGCTGGTAGAAGAGAACTGAACTTATTGCAACGAAGGTCGACATATCTTCATTTGAGAACACAAAAGCCGATCAATACTTCCACTGAAGTATCTACTTCTTATCAATTTAATGGAGAGTTTGTTGAACAAACAGTTTCTCTAAGAGGAGTCTCATTTTCTTATTCTGAGAATAGGTTTGTAAATTATGATTTTGTTATCTTGAACTGAAATAGGAGACATTAAATACTTGCATATTTAATACGTACATAACACCTTTTTGTCCTAGAAAATATTTCCACAGTTCAGGATACCCCTATTTCTAATAATGTCAAAGATGTACATCATAGCTCCTGTATTTTTGAACTTGGTAAGTGTGGAAGTATGGTGTTCAAATTTTTTGAATGTTTAAACAGTCAGACTTATATGCTTAATTCTTTATATTTTAGAGTCCACATCGGAAACACGCGCTTAACAGAATGATATTGCTATGCATAATACTACAAATAGAGGTTTGGTTTCTTATAGCTTTAAAGTCATTTCAAACATTTATTTTTCGACATTGATATTTTTTCCCTTTGGTTAACCTCAAAAAAAAAACACAGGTCATAGATCTAAAAGATTGGGTCAGTCGAACATTATTGACTTACCAATAGCCCTTATAGACTGAAAATTGTACCGAATTGTAAATTTTATAGAGCCAAAAGATTTCAATATGAATCACCAGGATTTGTTGTGATAATGGATCAGTGAAATTGATTCACTATGGACTACCTGCTCAACTCCTAAATCTTTATTTAGCGAACTCTGAGGAATTGAAATATTTTCGCACTTATGTTAGATTCTATTATAATATATTTGCATTTATTTCTCTTGGAGTGAATTGTGACAAAGATTTAGCAAGAAAAAATTGTGGTATTTATACGTTTAGAGTTCAAGTAAAAATGTATCATTTCATAAGTCACCTCCTGCCTTCGAATCAACCAGCCAAAAGTCTACAATTGTATTTCTATCATACTGATAATGAACTAGCAAATCGGATGGCATTCTCTGACAAGCTTAACGACACTTTGCTTAAGTCTGAATTTGGTTTAGATCAAAGAACATATAACTTACCAACATCATCTGAAGTAGCAGCAATATGAACTAAGATTTCTCTACCATATATTCGAATTTACACACATAGAAATAAAAGCCAATTGGTAAATTATTATACGGTTATTATGATCCACTGAAATATCCATTGTTATTTCCTTATGGGCAAAATGGATGGCACTGTGGTATTAAAAATATTATTCAAACGAATAATACTATTAGCCACGAAACTTATTGTGAAAATGAAAAGCTACCGAGTGTACAAAACATGTGTTTAGTTGACATGCTACTTAACAAGGAAGCAGAACTTCTGAGAAAAAGGAAACGAAAAAAATACTATGTCGTGCCGTGAGTATTATTGTTACAAGCTCCAAATGAGGGATGCCGAAGAAAATGGGGTTTTACATACAGGAAGAGTATTCCAACAATAATCAGTTGACGAATTCATCAAGCTTGAGACTCAAAGGTTAGATTTCTATTTCATTTAATCAAGATTTATTTCGAATTGATGTGTAAGAAAACCGCAATTTTCCACATGCTCATTTACTTATCATACATAATAACGAATATAAACTGTTAACTCCAGAAGCTTATGATAAATTTTATTTGTGTTGAACTGCATGACTGTAATGACCCGATCGGTCGTTCTGAGCTATTGTACTTTGATCGCCAGTTTTCGGGCATGACTTGCCCCGTGTTATGTATTATGGCTGATGAGGATCATGGGTTTTGAGTTTCCGGAAAATTTGGAAAAATCATAATGAATTTGAAAGAATAGTTTCAATTGAAAGTTTTGAATTTGAAAGGTTTGACTAAGAGTTGACATATATGGAGATGAGCTCGGATTGGAATTTTTATAACTTGTCTAGCTCCGTTAGGTTATTTATGACTTAGGATCACGATCGGAATGGATTTTTGAGGTCTGGTATGGAATTTAGTTTGAATTGGCGAAATTAGTATTTTGGCGATTTCCGGTTGATAGGTGAGATTTTGATCCGATAGTCGAAATGGAATTTCGAGAGTTTTGTAGCTTCGTTATGTGATTTTTGATGTGTCTGCAAAATTTCAGGTCATTCGGGTGTGATTTGATTGGGTTGTTTGATCGAATGTGTGTTTCGGAAGTTTTAAAAGATCTTAGACTTCAATTTGGTGGGAATTGATGATTTTTGTGTTGTTGGATGTGTTTTTATTATTGGAACAAGTTTAAATAACGTTTTAGGATGTATTGGTATTTTTTGATGAGGTCCCGGGGATCTCGGGGTGAGTTCGGGTGGCTAACGAGAAGTTTTGGACTTGTGTTGTTGCAGTTTTGCTGTTGCTTCTAGTATCTTCGCTTCTGCAGAATTTGGACCTTAGAAGCGGTACTGCATGTGCGAAGTGGAAGGGTGACCGCTGAAGCGGTTTCGCTTAAGCGGAGTTCGAGTCACAAAAGCGGGTTTTTGTCCCTAGTGAATTTCCAGGGAAGCGAGCCCTGACCCTGAAGCGGTACCGCATATGTGGTTAGTCGACCGTAGAAGTGGTTATAACTGGGTAGATGTAGTTATATTTCTTATTTGCGAAATTTTGAAGGGTTAGTCATTTTTACTTCGGACATGGAGTATTTTGGATGATTTGAAGAGAGCTTTCAAGGTGAAACCGATAAGGTAAGTATTTTTGGACTATAAACACATTTCTATGGTGATATATCATGAATTAGGAGTAAACTTTAAGGAATTTATGGACCACAAATGGTGATATAGGGCTTGAACTTAAGAGACCAAAACTTGGGATTTGAGGGATCATTTAAACTCCGATTTTTGTATTCTTGATATGTATGAACTCATGTCGAGATGAGGAATCTAATTATTTAAAAATTTCAGAGTTTCGAGAAGTGGTCCCGAGACTCGAGTTTTGTAATTTCGAGATTTGTGCCTGTTATTAATTGTTTTTGCTTGGCCTTTGTTCCCTTAGTATATTGTGATGTATTCTATATGATTTTGGATAGATTCGCCGCGCATGGAGGCCAATTTGAGGAGCAAGGGTGTCATGAGCTAGGGATTTCGACGATTCGAGGTAAGTAATGATTGTAAATGATATCCTGAGGGTTTGAAATTCCAGATTGCACATCGCAGTGCGATATTAAGGTGAGACACACGGTAGATGACGAGTGCGGGGTCGTTTGCTATTGAAGATTATTACTTGGTCCGTCCCGAGTGATGTTTTACCGTGTATTCTATTGAACATTAGAGATCATCCTTACTTGGATTTAATTGTTATATTTGGACTTCGTACCAGTCATTTGAATCCTTCGGGGATTGTTATCGTTGTTTCCACATTATTTGACATATTATCTGATCTCAGTCCAAAGTTTTAAATATTGTTTTGCAACCTTAGCCATTTTTCTAAGATTTGAAAACTTAAAAAAAATTTCAATGATGTTTTGAGATGAGAACTATTATTTTAATATTACTCGAGAGGCCTATGTGAATTACTGGACTGAGCATGGATCGGGCTGCACGCCGCAATAGTATTATATTGATTTTGAGGACAAAAGATTGGTTGATGCCACGAGATCGCTTGATATTACGCTTGGGCTGTAGTAGCCCCTCCCGGAGTCTGTCCACACCCCCACTGAGCGACGTCGATATTAAATAGATCGGGCTGCATGGCGCAGTGATATGTGGATCAGGCTACACGCCACAGCGGTACTGATATTGTTTTATGTATTTATTTTGCTTCATTTGTCTGCCATTATATGTTGTATGTGATGCTTCATGTAATATCCACCTGATTTCCTGGTATTTATCTGATAACTAAGTGTTTTGCCTAAATGGCGGATTTCTGTGCTCATCTGCACCATTTGTTTTGCATTCATTTGTGTAACTGTTGAAAAAGGCATTTTCAAAGAGGTTCAAACTGAGCTAAGAAAATTCTAAAGGTTACATTACTTCTCTACTTTTCTCAAAGAGCTTTACATTGCTTCTATACAGCATAATGATTTGGTATACGTGATTTTTTACTGCTCAGTTATTATTTACCTTTATTACTCACTGAGTTGGAGTACTCATTTTACTCCCTGCACCTCGTGTGCAGATGCATGTATTTATTCACCCGGTAGCGGGTTTTGAGCTGATCAGAGTCTAAGTTAACGGCGTTTAGCAATGTGACTGCCAGTGTTCGCAGCACTGCATGCTTTTCCTTTGTTTATCAGTCCTATTGTATATTTCAAACTTTGTAGTGGTAGTTATACTCTAATAGTTACTCGTGACTTGTGACACCCCGATTTAGGTTGTCTTGCGTTGTACTTCCGCTAATTAATGTCATTAAAGCATATTTAAACTGCATATGAATTGTTTAACTGCTTAAAATAGGTGTTCGGTAATTGTCTGGCTGCCCATGTCTTCACGATAGGCACCATCACAACTGGAGTTGGATTTGAGTCGTGACACTGACTCTCATACGAATGATTCTGTATTCACTGCCCCCAATATATGATGCATGGACCTTGTAAGTTCAAATATCCAAAAGAATTTGTTGATTATACATATAAGGGGAAAAAGGGATACCCTATCTAAAGAAGGCGAAATAACGGTAAATTTGCAAATATTAGAAGCCAATTTCTTGATAATTCATGGGTCGTTCCTTACAATCCACATTTATTGAGCAAATTTAACTGCCATATTAATGTTGAAGTTTGTTTTGATATTAAAGTTGTTAAATACCTTTATTAGTATATCTGTAAAGGACATGATAGAATTGCATTTTTCTTACATGGTGATGATCCAAATATTAAAATAGATGAGATCAAAGAATATCAATCTACTATATATATTTCTCTACTAAAGGTAACTTGGCATTTATTTGGTTTTTCGATTAGCGCAATGATTCCATTTGTTTATCATCTTCAGCTACATCTTAATGAATAACAATTTATCTCTTTTAAAAGCACACACACATAAAGACCATGTTGACAGAGTTTTTTGTGATGAACAGAGAACATAAGGATGCAAAGAAGTTAAATTTACTCTATATTGACCGTTTAATTCCTTCACTACCAAAAATGATACAATGTGATCCCTTCACTACCAAAAATTCCATCTATATTGACCGTTTAATTCCATAATAAAGGAAACATAATTTATTAGCGTTTGAAGCATTTTATGTTGGGTCCGTGCGTATATAGTACTACTATATATAAGTGAACAAAGTGTGTGAACAATGCATCTGAATGTTGTACAAATTGTACGGTAAACTTGAATTTCTCTCATTGGTGATTAAATTGTGGCAGACAAGAGGGGTTGCTCTGATGGTAAGCAACCCCCACTTTCAATCAAGAGGTTGTGAGTTCGAGTCTCCCTAAGAGCAAGGTGAGAAGTTCTTGGAGGGAAGGATGACGGGGGTCTATTTGGAAACAGCTTCTCTACCCTAGGGTAGGGGTAAGGTCTGTTTACATACTACCCTCCCCAGACCCTACTAAGTGGGATTACACTGGATTGTTATTGTTGGTGGTGGTGATTAAATTGTGGCATTTTCTCTCATAAACACGTGTATTTCTTTTGCAAACATGTGTACTTTGAAACTTCATCTTCTTCCCCTTTCATTAGCAAACCCCAGGTTGCTAATTTCACTAATTTCAACTATTGTCTATATTCAGTCCCCGACATTATTCTATTTACTCTCTCAAATGAACAGTTAAGACCGGTTTCGACACAATAAAGGAGATTGTCACTGGAGGTTAAATTGCACTTTCTGAACTTCGATTAATTGAATCTAATCTGCAAGTTGCTTTCGATTTTGTTTTTCTCTTTTCTTACATTTGTCTCTTTGTTTTGTCATAGCTTTGCTTTTTGGTGATTGCGTAGTCTGTCTGCTTGGGTGCTTGTTTTCTATAGATGATCAATCCAAGTTACAAGACGTTTGCAAAAGTGTTCCTATAATGGAAAGATGGTGCAAACATTTCAGACTCATCTAATTAACCTAAATATAAATAGAGGTAGCACATAATTGATGTGTCTAAATTTGCAATTCTTTCATCAAACACATGGACACGCACAGAATATTTAATAAGAATTAATAATATTAGAAAGCTGGATAGTGTATTTTGATCAAAATATTGAGTACTAAAGATTGACAATAATATTTGACTGTGTATAAAGAATAATATAAAGCTAAGGATTAAGATAATTGTAAGGAAAATAATTTCGTCCAAAGCAAGAGATATTATTTTCCCTAAATTTTTGAGGAAATTATTTTCCTTAAAAACTGCAAAATACTAGAAAATGATTTATGTTTGAAAACCAACTTCTTAAACCAAAAATTATTTTTCGTTGTACCCAACATATACCATTATCTTTGCAAAAAGAAGTGCAGAAATAAAGAAAGAAGTTGGCTTTTCAAATACGCCTAAAGCTACATGATGTGCAGTCATGCATCATACTTGCGAGAACTCAACAAAATCTGATTTTTGCATAATATTGTCTTTTCTTGAAACCAACTATAATTCAGTGTTCGGTGATTGCGCATGTAATTTGGTTCCTTAAAGGATAAGGATAGGGAAAGAGTAGGGAGGAGAAAAGAGAAATTTATATATTGGTCATATTAATAATTTTTACTTTACTTATCGATAACTTTTAATATCTTGTTTATTCACAATAAATATATTTTTGAGGAAAATATACTATTTTACCAATCAAGGAATTGATATCTGACATGAGGTTTCTGTATCCATTTTCGCTGAGATCTCCAGATCGTAAGTAATTGTCATCTTTGCAATACTGGACTATATTTATGTTGTATTCAAAAAGTGTACCGATAGACGACATTTCCTTTTTCACAATGTTCGCGTGATTACGCAAGTATTGGTTCCTTACAGGTTAAGGTTGGAGGAAGAGTAGAGATAAGAGAAATTTATTGGTCGTATTAATAATTCAAATTTTATATATTAATTATTTTTAGTATCTTGTTCATTCTCAATAAATATATTTTTGGAGAAAAATATATTATTTTACCAATCAAGGGATAGTTATCTTGCATGAGAGGCTTCCGTATCTATTTTCGTTGTGATCTCCAGATCGTAAGCCATTATCATCTTCGCGATACTCGACTATATCTCCGTTACTTCCAGAAATTGTACGGTAATACATCATTTCCTCCTTTTACAATATTCTTGTGAAGTTGTTCACGAATCAAAATCCGAATGTTCTTTCGAAGTCTAGTTATTCTATTCTCTAAGTTATGTAACTCTCCCGAACCATTCACCATATACATCACACATTTACATATCGACAAACTTTGATATCTTGTTCATTCACAATAAATATAATTTTTTAAGAAAAAGATACTATTTCACCAATCAAGGAATAGATATCTAACATGATCATTAGGTTTCTGTATCCGTTTCTGCAGAGATCTCCAGATCGTAACTCATAATCATTTTTGTGATACTGAGTCATATTTCTGTTATTTCAGAAAAGTGTACGGAAAGACATCATTTCTTCCTTTAATAATATCTTGTGATGTTACTCAGAATCAAAGCGTGAATATTCTTTTGAAGTCTCGCTATTTTATTCCCTAAGTTAAGTAACTCTCTTGAACCACCCACCTTATACATTTATATATTATTTTGGACAAAGCTAAAAAAAAGTATGACTATTTCAGTGATGGCCCTCCATAGATTAACCTATATAAATGCTAAAGTGCAAAAAATTAAAAGAATTATTACAAAAAAAAAAAACTTGAGTACCACCTGAAGGCTTATCTACTTTGATTGCTTAGGCTAATTAATCACTTAAACCTCCCATTCCATTTGACATTATAACACCATCCCTATATAGTATAAATTATATTACAAAGCTTGTTTTAATTGAGTAATCGAATTTAATTTTATCCATTTTGATAATATCGAATTTAGTACATAAAACACATGATATGTTTATTAGACTATGTGAGGTCATTGCATATCTAAATACTGCTAGTCGCAAACAAGCCCTTCCCTTCTCATTAGCTTCAAGGTATATATATATATATATATATATTTATATATATATATATATTTATATATATATATTTATATATATTTTAATACATGAAATTTGAAGTTAGTATTTGGAGGTGACACAACAAAATGATTCTCTTTCTACTCTTAGTATCTCTTGCTATCATTCTCTTTTTTCTTCTTCACAAAGCCAAAATAGGTAGAAATATTATTCTACCACCAGGTCCTTTAGGTTTACAATATATTGGAAATTTGCATCAATATGATAGTATAACTCCTCATATCTATTTTTGGAAACTTCCCAAAAAGTATAGCAAAATCATCTCATTAAAACATGCTTCTACTAATGTGGTTGTAGTTTCTTCAGCAAACTTGGCAAAATAGGTAACAAAAACATAAGATTTAGCATTTTGTAGTAGACCTTCTATTTTATGCCAAAAAAATTTATCTTATAATAGTCATGATATTGCACTTGCACCATATAGTGATTATTGGAGAGAAATGAGAAAAATTTTTATTATTCATCTATTTAGTCTCAAAAAAGTTCAATCTTTTAGTCCGATTCTTTTTTTTTTGGTCGAAAAGAAAATTTGTATTTCAACCTGTATAAATGTACATCAATTGTTCTTTGGGATTATAGAACAAATCTCAAACTTGATCAACTAGCTACTCTACAACCAAAAAGTTATTTAACTAACTCCTAACATACAAAACTGTAGATATAGTCAAGGATTACATTGAGGATAGCAATTTATGTACTGTAGGGTGGGCTGCCATTTTGGCTTCTTCAATCCAGTGATGAGCACTTGGATTGCGAGCTGTCGTGCTCTGTCTGTAGCTTCTTTGCTCGACTGTCGAAATCTTTTTTCTTTCCTTTCCATCCAAATATTGTATACAACTTCTGCAAACACCACTCCTATAATGGTTTTCCTTGGCTTTCTGTTGTTTACTCTAGCAGAAACCCATTGCACCTCTAACTCCCAGTTGTTTATCAATCTGTTGAAGTTCAGCCACTTTAACAATCTTTGCCACAGTTTTTTGGAATAAGAACATTCAAAGAACATGTGATCGTGTGTCTCTACAATGTCTCTCCCACATAGTGTACATGACTGGTCAATGTGGATGCCCCATTTTTCTAACCTGTCAATTGTTGCCAAGCGTATATGCAATGTCATCCATAATATGAACTTCTATTTTGGCAGTAGTCCAGGCACCAATACTAATTTTTTCCAGTGAACTTTGGGATACTGTGGGATAAAGTATATATATGCTTTCGTGATGTTGTAGCTTCCATTCTGGCAGTATTCTTGCATTGCTGCACTATCATGTGTCCACTATCATATATGTTCTCTATAATAACACATAACTGTAGAAGACAAAAAATATCGAAACAAACAAGACTATTATATAGATGTTTGATTGCATGTGCATGCATGCATACACAACTCCTTATCTATACTTCTAATGAAGTGATATATATATATTCATTATTTTCATCTCAATTTTATTATTTTGTAGAATATACTTGTTGCTGCAACAGACACTGTCGCGATATCATCAGTTTGGGTAATGGCAGCATTGATAATGAACCCGAAAGACATGAAAAAAGTCCAAGGAGAAAATTAGAAAATCAGTTGGAAAGAAAGGAATAGTAAATGAAGACGATATACAAAATTTTCACTATCTTAAAGCAGTGATAAATGAGACATTTAGATTGTATCTTCCAGCTTCAACCCTTGTGGCAAGAGAAACAATTCAAAATTCCATATTAGAAGGATAATTGGATCGGGTTGCGCACCACAACAGTTATTGATATAAGTTTATTTATCTTGAATAGTAGTATCTTTGGTTTGTTGAAGACTTTAAACTGCCTTAAGACTGTTACTCCGAATTTAGTGTTAGTATTGATGAATCCCCCGTAGCATGTTACCCCTCCAACCTTTAATTGATTATTCTTATTTTATTCTCTGATTATATCATATAACTGTACAGGTTTGATTGGTAGTCTGGTCCTAGCCTCGTCACTACCTCGCCTGGTTTAGGCCAGGTACATACCAACACATGGGGTCGGTTGTGCTGACTCTACAGTGTTCTATTTTGCACAAATCCAGGCTTTGGACAGCAGTAACAGTAGATTGGGAGCAGGCCTTCAGTACAGAGAGAGATACAAAGGTAGCCTTACACGCGTCCGCGAGCTCAGCGTCTCATTTATCTTGCTATTTAGTTTGTTATCACTTGGATTCAAGATAAACATTTTATCACTTGTTTCAAATATTGTATTTAGTAAAAATCTTAGCAGTTCGTGAGTTATGTGACACCAGGTTTTTGGTAGAGTATTATGTTGAACTTCTGCAGTTTTATTCAGCTTTCTTTACTGTTAAGTCTTCGCTTATTTATATAAAGTTAGATGATGTATGTTATAATTATTAACCGTGAAAAAGTTAATTAAATTTGGCTTGCCTAGCTCCTATTAGTAGTCCATCACAACCCCCAGGATGAGAAATCCGGGTCGTGACATGTTGGTATCAGAGCGCTAGGTTACATAGGTCTCAAAACTCACGGACAAACTTAGTAGAGCCTGAGGGATCGGTACGGAGACGTCTATATTTATCCCCAGAGGATACATAGCAAGAAAAACTTCACATTTTTTCTTTCTTGTCGTGCGGTTCTATTTCTTATATATTGATTGTTTTCTACTATGTTCTTTCGCAGATGGCTAGAACACGTGCTTCCTCATCCACCGCTCAGCAGCCCAAGCCCCTAGCTGCAGATTCCACAAGGGGGATAGGGTGAGGCCGAGGTAGGGGCAGAGCTCAACCCCGAGAAACATCCCCAGTGGCGGAGCCTCAGGTTGATTATATCGAGGAGGTTCCTACCCCAGCAACTCTGGTTGGCCAAGCTCAGGTCCCAGAGGGGTTCATTCACACCCCAGTTCTTCAGGATGCTCTAGTCCGATTGGTGGGCCTCATGGAGAGTTCCACCCGAGCAAGACTGCTTACAGTAGCACCAACCACTTCTCAGTCTGGAGGAGGGGTTAAGACTCCTGCTACACGTACTCCGAAGCAGGTAACTCCCCAGGTTTAGGTTCTAGTGATTCAGCCAACTATAGCAGTTAGGCCAAGTGTAGTGACCCAGACCAGAGATGGAGAGGCTATGTCCGCGGATGTTTTGTAGAGGTTGGATAGATTTACCAAGCTCTTCACTACCACATTCAGTGGTGCTTCTTTAGAGGACCCCCGAGATTTCTTATATAGCTACCACGAGGTTCTTCGGAACATGTGTATTGTTGAGACCAATATGGTCGATTTTGCAACCTTTAATTTATCTGGATCCGTCAAGACTTGGTGGAGGGATTATTTCTTAGCCAGACCAGACGGGTCGCCATCTTTGACTTGGGAGCAGTTTTCAAAGTTCTTTATGGAGAAGTTTCTCCGAGATACTCATAGAGAGGCTCTTCGCAGGCAATTAGAACGCCTCTAGTAGGGCTCAATTGCACTCGCTCACTATAAGATCAGGTTCATTGATCTAGCTTGCTATGCTCTTGTCATACTCCCCACCTATAGCGAGAGTCGGTGTGGAGGTTTATTGATGGTTTGATTAAGCTGATTCGTCTCCAGATGGGTATGGGGGTCGGGAGTGAGATCACTTTTCAAGAGGCGGCCAACGCGGCTTGCAGAGTTTAGATGGATATGTTACAGGGAGGCGGTCATGGGTCAGATAATAGTCCCTATCATTCGGACAGATTCAATGGTACCTCGTCTAGAGGTAGAGATTCTTATGGTAGAGGCCACCCTCCTAGGCCCTATCAGTCAACTCTCCAGTTCTCTCATGGCACTTCAGGCGGTTGTAGTTCTAAGTTTCATTATTCTGATCAACAGCCTTACAGTGCACCACCAGCTCCCATCAGTGCACCACCGCTTCAAAGTTTTCCAAGTAGTCATTCAGATCGATATGGTCAGTCTCAGTTTCCTCAGCTTTAGCATTCGGATGGGTGTTATGAGTGTGGTGAGTATGGTCTTATCAGTAGGTGTTTCCCGAGGTTGAGGGGTTCTCAGTCGCAGCAGTAGGGTCCTCGCCTTATGATTCAGGCACCAGGTGTTCCATAATCTGCCCAGCCAGAGGTAGAGGCCAGCCAGTAGTCGGTCGTCTCAGAGATAAGGTTCAGGGAGGTGGGGCCCAGCCCCGATGTTATGCTATTCCAGCCATGCCAGAGGCTCGGTCTTCAAATACAATCATTACAGGTACTATTCTGGTTTGTGATAGATGTTCTTCAGTTCTATTTGACCATGGGTCTATGTATTCGTATATGTCTTCTTATCTTACACCCTGCCTGATCATGCCTAATGATGCATTGAGCATTCGTGTTTATGCGTCTACACCGGTGGGTGATTCTATTATGGTTGACCGAGTGCATTGTTCTTGTGTTGTAGTGTTTGAGGGTCTTGAGACCCGTGTTGATTTGTTGCTCTTAGACACGCTCGACTTCGATGTCATATTAAAGATAGATTGGTTATCCTCGTATCATGCTATCTTGGATTGTCATACCAAGACTGTAACCTTAGACTTATCGGACTTAGCCCAATTGGAGTGGAGAGGGAACCCAGGTCATACCACCTGTAGTGTTATATCATATGTGAAGGCCCAACGCATGGTCGAGAAGGGGTATTTAGCTTATTTGGCGTATGTTCGCGATTCCAGCATAGAAGTCCCTTCTATTGATTATGTACCCATTGTTTGGAGTTCCTGAGGTCTTCCCTTCAGACCTGTCGGGTATGCTGCTCGACAGGGATATCAATTTTTGCATTGATCTGGCTCCGGGCACTCAGCCCATTTCTATCACGCCGTATCGCATGGCCTCGCTTGAGTTGAAAGAGTTAAAGGATCAGTTGAAGGATTTAATTGAGAATGGTTTCATTAGACCCAACATTTATCCCTCGGGTGCGACGATGTTATTTCTGATGAAAAGGGATGGTTCTATGAGGATTTTCATTAATTATCAGCAATTGAACAAAGTTACGATCAAGAATAAGTATCTGTTGCCGAGGATTGATGATTTATTCGGCCCACTTCAGGGTGTTAGGGTGATTTCAAAGGTAGACTTGATATCTGGCTACCATCAATTGAGGATTAGGGCATCAGATGTCCCTAAGACAGCTTTCTGCACTCGGTACGGGCATTACAATTTCTTAGTCATGTCATTTTGTTTGTCCAATGCCCCAGCAACGTTTATAGTGTTCATGAACGGAGTGTTTAGGCCTTACTTGCACTTGTTTGTGATAGTCTTTATTGACAATATTCTAATATACTCCCAGAGCCAGGAGGAGCACGAGCAGCATTTCATAGTGGTTCTTCGGATTCTAAAGGATAGTCAGTTATATGCTAAGTTCTCGAAGTGTGAGTTCGAGTTGAGTTTGGTTGCATTTATGGGTCACGTTGTATCATTAGAGGGTATTCAGGTGGACCGAAAGAAGATTGAGGCAGTCAAGAACAGGCCTCGACCAGCATCATCTACAGAGATTTGGATTTTCTTGGGTTTGGCGGGCTACTGTCATCAGTTCGTGAAGGGGTTTTCATCCATTGTAGCCCCGATGACTAGATTGACCCAGAAGGGTGCCCAGTTCAGATGGTCGGACAAGTGAGACGCGAGCTTTTAGAAGCTCAAGACAGCTCTGACTACGGTACCGGTATTGGTTTTCCCCTCGGGTCTAGGGCCTTATACAGTCTATTGTGATATTTCCCCTATTGGGCTTGGTATGGTATTGATACCGAATGGTAGAGTCATTGCCTATTCTTAGAGTCAGTTGAAGATCCACGAGAAGCATTATCTGGTTCATGATCTAGAGTTGGCAGCCATTGTTCATGCACTGAAGATTTGGAGGCATTATCTATATGGTGTGACGTGTGAGCTGTACACTAATCACAAGAGTCTTCAGTATGTGTTCAAGCAAAAGGAGTTAAATTTGAGGCAAAGAAGGTGATTGGAGTTGTTGAAAGATTATGATGTTACTATCTTATACCACCCGTAGAAGGCCAATGTGGTAGCCGATGCGATTAGTAGGAAGTCAACCAGTATGGGTTGTCTTGATTTTATTTTGGTCAGCCATATACTTGTGAGGTTGGATATTTCTAAGCCAAGCCCACTGTTAGCTTGCACGGTCGCTCATTCTCTATTATTGGAGTGTATCTATAACCGGCAATATTTTGATCCCCATTAATGCGTTCTGAGAGACATGGTTAAGCGTGGAGTTTCCAAGCAGGTGACCTTAGATAATGATGGTGTTTTGAGATTGCAGGGGCGAGTTTGTGTGCCCAATATTGATGGGATTTGAGAGTTGATCTTAGGGGAGGCCTATAGTGCACGGTATTCTATTCACCCAGGCGCCACGAAGATGTATCAGGATCTTAAGCAGCATTATTGGTGGCGTAGAATGAAGAAAGATATAGTAGTATATGTGGCTCGATGTTTGAAGTGTCAGCAGGTTAAGTTTGAGCATCAGAGGTCTGGTGGATTATTTTAGAGAATTTAGCTTCCCGATGGAAGCGGGAGAGGAGTACCATGGATTTCGTTACTAGACATTCGTTGATCCAGAAGAAGTTTGATGCAGTTTGGGTCATTGTTGATAGGCTGACCAAGACAGTGCATTTTGTTCCTGTTGCATCCACCTATTCATTCAAGAGGTTAGCTGAGATCTACATCCGGGAGATTATTCGCCTTTGTGGGGTTTCGGTATCTATCATTTTGGATTGGGGTACGCATTTTACCTCGTGCTTCAGGTGAGCTATTCAGTGAAAGTTGGGCACCCAGGTTGAGTTGAGTACAGCCTTTCATCTCTCAAACGGACGGTCAGTCCGAGAGGACTACTCAAATTCTAGAGGATATGCTCCGAGCCTGCGTCATTGATTTTGGAGGCTCGTGGGACCAGTTTTTTCCCTTAGCAGAGTTTGCCTACAACAACAGCTACCAATCCAGCATTCAGATGGCTCCTTATGAGGCGTTGTATGGTAGGCGATCTCGGTATCTAGTTAGATGGTTTGAGCCGGGAGAGGCTCGGTTATTGGGTATAGATTTATTTCAGGAGTCCTTGGACAAGGTCAAGATCATTCAGGATAGGTTTCGTACAGCTCAGTCCAGGCAGAAGAGTTATGTAGACTGCAAGGTTTGAGATGTGGTTTTCATGGTTAGTGAGTGGGTATTGCTCCAGAGTTTCGCCTATTAATGGTGTGATAAGACTTGGGAAGAAGGGAAAGCATAGCTCTAGGATCATTGGCTCATTTGAGATTCCCGATCGCGTGGGAGAGGTGGCTTATAGACTTGCATCGCCGCTGGGCTGTCAGCCGTGCATCCAGTGTTTTATGTGTCCATGCTTCGGAAGTTTCATGGCAATCCATCCCACGTGTTAGATTTCAGCACTGTCCAGTTGGACAAGGATCTGTCTTATGAGGAGGATCCAGCGGCTATTATAGACCGGCAGGTTCGACAGTTGAGGTCGAAGAGTTTTCGTTCTGTGCGTGTTCAGTGGAGAGTTCAGTCTCCTAAGGCATCAACATAGGATTTCAAGTCTGATATGCGGATCCGTTATCCTCATCTATTTCCCGACTCAAGGACTTCTTTCTTTTGTCTGTTCGAGGATGAACGGTTGTTCTAAAGGTGGAGAATGTGACGACCCAAAGGGTCATCACCTATTTTCTTTCTTATTTAGTGCTTCTGATGCCATAAAAACCTCATTATTAGTCACCTCGATTTACGTGAGAAGTCCGAGCGCGTAACCAGAATGCTTAAATGTAAAACTATGTGAGAAGTGCTAAATTTTTATATTAATATGAATAAATTTTATTTTTGTCAACATTTTGGTTAAACGGATCCGGACCCATGATTTGACAATCTTGGAGGGTCCGTGAAAAAATATGGGACTCGGGCGTATGCCCGGAATTAAAATCCGAGGTCCCGAGCCCTAGAAATAAATTTTTAGAAAAATTATTTTTCTATAATTTGAAATGAAAACGGATTAGAACATATTGGTATCGGGCTCGTATTTTGGTTCCGGTGACGATACAGGTCTTATATGTGGTTTATGCACTTTATGTAAAATTTGGTTGAAAACAAACGGCGTTTGACGTGTTTTGGGCTTAAAATAAAAATTGATGGTTTATAAAGAATTTGGAAGAAATCATGAGTTTTGAGGCTTGGTTCGATGTATATGATGTTATTTCGACGATTTGACCGCACGAATGAGTCTGTAGGATGTTTTTGAGGTTGGGTGTATGTTTGGTTAGGAGCTCCGAAGGCTCGGGTGAGTTTTAGATAGGTGTCGTATTGCATTTTTACCTTGGGAAGTTTCTGGTGTGCCTAGACCTGTAGGCTTCGCATTCGCATTTGAGAAGCCTGGCTTGCAATCCGATCTTGCAAATGCGATGCGCTGCTCGTAAATGCAAAAAGCCTCCATCTTTGCTTGGGATCGCAAATGCAATCTTTTTCTCATGAATGCGAAATTAGTTCTGCAAATGCGAAGGTCGGGGAACTAAATAGTGTTTATAAATAGAAACAGTTTTCTCGCATTTCCCAAGCGTGTTGCAAACCCAAGTTCGCATTTTCCACATCTGAGACCTGCATTTTTCATACGTAGCTGAATTTGGACCCTATTTTTCATATTTTTCAAACCCAATCACCCATAGGCGACTTTCCAAGAATTCTTTCTTCTCCAAATCAATTGTAAGTCGATTTTTACTAATTTCTTGCAATCATTAACATCATTTAACATGTTTTCAACTTAAAATCAAAGCTTTTCATGGGTGAAAATGAGAATTTTGGGTAGAACTTGGATTTTTCTAAAATTGGGATTTGGACCTCAATTTGAGGTCCAATTTCAAAACAAAACATAGATATGAACTCGTGGGAGAATGCGTAACCGGGTTTTGGTTCGAACCTTGGGTTTTGACCACATGGGACTGGGGGCATTTTTGGACTCTTTGGGTAAAACATTGGGAAATTTATATCTATGCATTCAAATTGATTTAGTTAGAATTTGTTGATGTATTCAAGTAATTTGTGACTAGATTCAAGCTGTTTTGTGGTGGAATCGAGGGGTACAACTATACATAGGGCTTGAGTTGAGTTTGAAGCATCGAAGTAAGTGTCTGGTTTAACATTAGCTAGAGGGAGTAGGAGTTTGAGTCCTATGTACTACTTGTTTGACGTAGAGTACGACTCATAGGCATGGCGATAAGTATCTATACATTGGTGTCTAGCACGACCGTGAGTCTATGAATTATGAATATTTGTTTCATGTGGTATATTTCATGCCTTAGAGATGAAGTCTAGTTGTTGTGCAACAATAGTGAAAAGGACTATGACTTTGAACGTAAAAGAGCATTGGCTTAAGTTATTTGATGAATTGAGAAAATTTATAAATTATTGTACTCGTTGGAGCATTGGCTCAAGTGGTAATGAAAGTGATGAGTAGAAGATGAAAGAAAGAGGAAAGATGGTTAATTGTACCCTTGTCGGGTTGTTTATGTATATTGAGTAGCTTCCTTGCCGGGATTTAACTATTTACTTGTGTTCCCTTGCCGGGATTTTTATTAGTAGTTGTTCACTCCCCATGCCCCCTGTTTATTATTGTTGTTTGAGCGAGGATGAGTGTTAAAGCACGAAGCGTGCCATGCATTTTATAAAAATTGTGGATCGTGTTGAACGCCGCAACTTTTTAAATATATATATATATATATATATATATATATATACATGCCGCAACAGTTATTGATATAAGTGTGTTTATCTTAAATAGTAGTATCTCTGGTTCGTTGTAGACTTTAAATTGCCTTTATACTGTTACTCTGAATTTACTATTAGCATTGGTGAAACCCCCGCAGCATGTTCCCCCCCCCCCCCACCTTTAATTGTTTATTCCGATTTTATTCTCTGATGTATATCATATAGCTGCACAGGTTTGATTAGTAGTCTGGTCCTATCATCACTACCTCGCCGTGGTTAGGCCAGACACTTACTATCACATGGGATCAGTTTTGCTGATTCTACACTCTGTACTATTTTGCACATATCCATGCTTTGCACAGCAGCAGTAGTAGATCGGGAGCAGATCTTCAGTCTTGAGAGAGATACGAGGTTACCTTGCATATGTCTGCGGGCTCCGCATCTCTTTTATCTTGCTTTTTAGTTTGTTATCTCTTGTATTCGAGACAGAAATCTTATGACTTCTTTCAAACATTGTATTTAGTAAAAATCTTAGCGGTTCGTGAGTTATGTGACACTAGGTTTTGGTAGAATATTATGTTTAACTTCCGTAGTTTTATTTAGCTTTCTTTACTGCTAAGTCTTCTGCTTATTTATATAAATTCAGATGGTGTATGTTATTATTATTAACTGTGAAAGAGGTAATTAAATTTGGCTTGCCAAGCTCCTACTAGTAGACACTATCACGACCCTGAGGGTGAAAAATCCGAATCATGACATCAATGCCCTTGCACAGTACCCATGCGCGCTTTCAAGGGATGGCTTTATTTGCACGCATGCCTAAAGTTTTCAGAAACTCCAGAATGACACAACACAATGCACGCGTTCAGAGCCCATTCCTGGACTAGCGCATAGATCATCTATGTTCCATATCCGGAAGCATATATATGTATACATACCTTGCCCTAGGCCTGCACATAGATCCTCTTTGTTTTATATCCGGAAGCATATATACCTTACCCTGCAAGACGCACGCAAAAACTGTTATGGGATATTTTGTTCCGTCACAAAAAATTATGTTTGAAATATATATAAAGGAAAATATATTATTATTAATCTATTTGACATTTTTTATTTCACCACACATAAAATAAGCTATCAATACCCCTATTTATAATAGTATGAAACATATTTCAACTTGAAACAAGAAAACATATTCCTGAATTGATTCTAACTGCAAATCCTATTTAGACATGAACTAAATAAATAAAATCCTAAATAATTAATGTATCCTACTAGAACTTGGAATTAGTTTTACAATATTATCCTGTAATTCAAAGTTTTAGATGTCTGACATTTCGTTGTGCAGTTATGTTGGAGCACTTCTCCAACTCTCACTTTTGATCAAGCACATGTCTTCATTCCTCAATTTGTTGAAGCACCTTGTCTCCAACTCACGTTAATGTACTTTGTCACCAATCATTGATGCACTTGTCACCAATAATCAATTTTGTTGAAGTCCCTGTCTCCAACACACGTTGATGCACTTTGTCATCAACACCCAATTTTGTTGAATCTCATGTCTCCAACTCACGTTGATGCACTTTGTCACCACCACTCAATTTTGTTGAAGCCCCTGTCTCCAACTTACATTGATGCACTTTGTCACCAACCGTTGATGAATGTTGTCATCAACACCCAATTTTGTTTAAGCCCCTGTTTCCAACTCTCGTTGATGCACTTTGTCACCAACACCCAATTTTATTGAAGCACCTGTCTCCAACTCGACACAAACCCAATTTTGTTGAAACACATAATCAATTTCAAACTTTTTTTAGCCTTTGTTCAACTTTTGGAGAAGAGTTTCTTCATCTTGTGCCATATTTTCTTGCACATATTTAAACCTGTTATTTTTCTTGATTCTGTTATGAAACTTTTCATCAAATAGCCTAATTTTGTCAACAGCTATCAATGATTTTTCCAACATATTTTTTGGCCAGACCGGTACCACACGTTGGCTAGCGCTGCCCAGCGACAGCGGAAGCTACTTGATTCTCTTTCAAGATCGTAGAAGCTCTGATACCAATATGAAGGAAAATATATTATTATTAATCTCTTTGAAATTCTTTATTTCCTCCACACATAAAATAATCTATCAATACCCTTATTTATAAAAGTATAAAATCTATTTAAATTAGAAACAAAAAAGCTTATTCCTAAATTTATTCTTATTGCAAATCCTATTTAAACATGAATTAAATAAATCAAATCCTAAATAATTAAAGTATCATACTACAATTTTGAATTAGTTTTACAACAATACATATTACTTCAAATATATCCACATTATTATCTTTAAGTTGAAGAAAGATTTTTGTTCAAATGTTTTGGCTTTACTATGCATGCACGGCATACGGTGACATATATTCTATATATAGATGGTGCAAATATTTCAGACTCATCTAATTAGCCTAAATATAGAATGCAGGTAGCACACAATTGATGAGTGTCCCAATTTGCAATTATTTCATCAAACATATGGACACACACCAAATATTTGTTAAGTATTGATAATAATAATATTAGAAATTTGGATAGTGTATTTTGATCAAAATATTGAGTATTAAAGATTGAGTGTGTTTAAAGAATAATATGAAGCTAAGGAATTAAGATAATTATAAGGAAAATAACTTTCGTCCAAAGCAAGAAATATTATTTTCCCTAAATTTTGGTGGAAATTATTTTCCCTAAAAAATTACGAAATACTAGAAAATGACTTATGTTCGAAAACCAACTTTTTTAACTGAAAAATGATACGGAATGCTACGGTATATGAACCAAAATATTAAACTGCATGCAGGAGAAACCTATGCATCTTTAACATCCAAATATACATTGTAGAAGTAAAGATATGATTGAGAAGCTCTAAGTAAATGAAACGAAAAAACTTAAATTAGTAAGGGATAATTTGAAAATATAAATTTATGGTGAGAATAATTTTGTCTCGAATAAAATAATTTTTCACTTATGCTTCTGCTTTTTAGAAGAAGCTAGAATTTTCTGCTTCTTCCCAAAAGAAGAAAAATTATTTTTGTTGTTGGCCAAAAGTATTTCTCTGTATTAACCAAACAACTTAAATTTTTTAAAAAATACTTTTGATCTCCCAAAAGCTTGGCCAAACGGCTCTTAAGAGTAGAAAAATGATACTCATTTTCTTTTTCTAGTTATAACATAACATATATCTCAAATGTATTCAATTCATAGATCATGTATTAAACCGTTCCATTTCATTTTTAATATCAAACACATGAACCCTAATTTATGGCTTTCTAAGGACGACTTTATATGGATGGTAGGAATTACTGCATATGCAATCATGACATTACGTGCTGTTTGAACGAGTTTAAACCATCACTAATAACACCTAATTAATAATAATCCCCCGTCCATTTTTAATTGATTTTTGTTGTTGTTTTTATATATATTAAGAAATTTATCTATTAACTAACTTCATTAAAGCATAACTAGGGTTTATTAAGTTCAACCCTCAACCAATAACTCAATTTAGTAGCACCATAAATGTCATAAATATTCATGAATATATGTAATAGAGTAGGTTAATAAATTACTTTAATAGAATCAAATCTTGAAAATCTCCAATTGAGAGTTCTTGACAAATCTTGAATATTTTGGAAAAGAATGTATTATTTCCAACGTAATCCCATATTAATACCAATGTTAATGGGGTGAAATTGACTTCAATAACCCATAAAACCTCAACGATTTGCACGCATGCCTAAAGTTTTCAGAAACTCCAGGATATCACAACACCATGCGCGTGTTTTGAATCCATTCATAGGCTCGCGCATGGATCCTCTATGTTCTATAGCTGGAAGCATATATATACCTTGACCTAGGCTCGCACATAGATCCTCTTTTGTTCTATATCTGGAAGCATATATACCTTGCCCATGCGGACATGGAAAAAATCTCATGGAATAATTTTTCCCGTCAAAAAAATTATGATTAAAATATATATGAAGGAAAATATATTATTATAAATCTCTTTGAAATTTTGTATTTCCTCCTCACATAAATAAGCTAGCAATATCCCTATTTATAATAGTATGAAATCTATTTCAATTAGAAACAAGAAAATATATTCCTATATTTATTCTCACTGTAAATCCTATTTAGACATGAGCTAAATAAATCAAATCCTAAATAATTAAAGTATCATACTACAATTTTAAATTTTTTTTACAATATTCTCCCGTAATTTAAAGTTGTATATATTTGACTTGTCGTTGCGCAGTTATGTTGCCAACTCTCACTTTTGATGAAGCACATGTCTTCATTCCTCGATATGTTAAAGCACATTGTCTCCAACTCACGTTGATGTACTTTGTCACCAACCGTTGATGCACTTTGTCACTAACACTCAATTTTATTGAATCTCATGTCTCCAACTCACGTTGATGCACTTTGTCACCAACCGTTGATGCACTTTGTCATCAACACCCAATTTTGTTGAATCTACTGTCTCCAACTCAGGTTGATGCACTTTGTCACCAACACTCAATTTTGTTGAAGCCCCTGTCTCCAACTCACGTTAATACACTTTCTAACTAACCGTTGATGAACTTTGTCATCAACACCCAATTTTGTTGAAGCTCCTATCTCTAACTCACGTTGATGCACTTTGTCACTAACACCCAATTTTATTGAAGCACCTATCTCCAACTCATCATCAACCCAATTTTGTTGAAACACATCACCAACATTTTTAAGCCTTTCTCTAACTTTTGGAAAAGAGTTTCTTCATCTTGTGTCATATTTGTTTGCACTTTTTTAAACTTGTTTTGTTTCTTGAATATATCATGATACTTTTCATCAAATAACCTAATTTTGTCTACAACTACTATCATTTTGCCAACATATTGTTTTGCCAGACGGGTGTCATGACCCAATTCCCAAATCCGGTCGTGATGGCGCCTTTCGTAAAGACAAGGCCAGCCAACAGAATATTTAACAATTAATAATTATATATGAATGAATGATCCGACTTATTAGCAATAATAACTTAAATTTATCACTCTCCACAACTCGACCGGTGTGTCACAAGTCACGAGCATCTAAGGAGTAGGAACACTACTATATGTCCAATAATTTATATATATACAAAATAAAAACATGAATTCAAAGATGAAGTACGGTGCCGCGAACGCTGGCGGTCACCTTGCTCGACTACCATAGTAAGGCCTTCAACCCGCTAATAACCCGCTACCGGGTGAAACAATACCTATAACTGCACGCGAGGTGCATGGAGTAAAGTGAGTACTTCCAACTCATTGATAATAGGAGTAAGTAATAACTGAGCAGCAAGAAACCACGTAAGGGCATTCCATCACACAATATGGGATGGCACAACCCTTTTAGAAAACAGTACATCCGGAAAAAATCCTTAAGAGAATATCTGGCTCAGTTTAAAACCTCTTTTGAAAATATCTCTTTCTTTTTTTTTAACAATTAAATGTATGAACACGATATCAAGTAGTGCAAGTCCGCACACAAATCAGCCCCTCGGGCACAGCACTCCATTAACAAATAACACCAGGGCATCTGGTACACAGTGCAAGATATAGTATGGATGACATTGATATGAGAGTGCTAAATGTCATGCCACGTAGTACAAAAACGAGCTAATGTTTGAATGTAATGCAATGCACATGACCGCTGCAGCTTACAGCCCGATCCATTATGGTACCCGCGCTCACTGTGGGGTTGAGACTATGGAGGGGCTCCTATAGCCCAGGTGCAATATCAATATCACACTGCTGCGACATGCATCCTGATCCATGCACAGTCCAGAAATGCACATAAGCCACTTGGGCAATATCAACATAATAGTTCTCAGCTCAAAACGTCAGTAAAGTATCATTTAAGTTTTCAAATCTAAGAAAAACTGCTAAGTTTGCAAAACAGTATTTAAAACTTTGGACCAAGATCAAATAATATGCAGAGTAATGCAAAAACAGTGATACCAATCCCTGAAGGATTGAAATAATCGGCATGAACCCAAAACATGCTAATCAGCCCAAATCAAGATAATATCAGGTAGTTTCAGTCAAATACATAGTAATTTCATCAATTGGGATGGATGGAGTCTCAATCCCCAATGGTGCCCTAGCCCACGCCCATATCCGGCGTGCAAGTCACCTCGATACAACACCATGATGTGCCAATCCAGGGTTTCACACCCTGAGGATATCATTTACAAGTATTACTCACCTCGAACCGGCAAAATCTCTAGCCTGCAACTCCTTTACCCCTCAAAACGGCCTACACGTGCGTCGAATCTAACCAAATCGGAGCGAACACATCACACTATGCCAAGGTAATAATACCCAATCGAGAATAATAAAATATAGCAAAACCATCCAAACTAGCAAAACTCGAGCCCCGTTCCCGCTTCTCGAAAAATTACAAAATTGACATTACCGGATTGCTCGTTTTGCCACGAGTCCATGCAGAGCAAGAACTCCCAATTCCGAGCTCAAATGACCTATCAAATCCCAATTTGAATATCAAAATTCAAGCCCTAGCTTTAACGTTTTTAATGAATTTCAACCAATTTCCATGTTAAATCTAACATAATCTTGAATAATTAGGCCAAGAAACTTACCTACCACCGATTCTCAGTCAAAACCCTCGAAAGTTCTCGCCCAAATCTCTCCAAGTTGTTCAAAAATGGAGGAAAAATTACATAAGCTCGCGGATGAAATAATGATATAAACCATTCTGCTATAGCGATTTTCGCTTCTGCGGTCCCGTTTTTGCATATGCGGGACTGCTTCTGCGGCCAGATTTCCGCTTTTGCGATCTTCATCAAACCTCCAAAAATCCGCTTCTGGGGTTAGGATACCGCACCTGCAGCTCCCGCTTTTACGCAAAATGACCGCTTCTGCGGTCTAATTCAAAAATCCGCGGGACCGCTCCTACAGTCAAAACCTGCTCCTACGATGTCCGCTTCTGTTGATAAACTTCCGCTTCTACGGAAATTGCCAAGCCCTCATGGACCGATTCTCCGACCACCCCGCCGCATCTGTGGAACCGCTTCTGTGGTCCCATTTTCATAGATGCGAAAATACCAGATACCAGCAGTCATAGATCATGCAACAACTCCAAAAATTCTCCGTTAGCCATCCGAAATCATCCTGAGGCCCCTGGGACCTAAACCAAAAGCACCAATATAACCAAAAACATCATACAAACCTTTTCCAATCATCAAACATGTCAAACAACACAAAAAACCTCAAATCACATCGGATTCAAGCCTAAGTTCTTTAAAAACTTCCGAAACACATATTTGATCAAAAATCAGACCAAACGATGTCCGAATGACCTAAATATTTGCACACACATCAAAAATCATGTATCAAAGCTAAAACAACTCTCGGAATTCCATTCTGACCCCCTGATCAAAATATCACCCATTAACCGGAATTCGCCAAAATACTAACTTCGACAATTCAAGCCTAATTCTACACTAGTCCTCCAAATTCAATTCTGATCACTCTCCTAGGTCAAAAATATTTCCTAGAAGCTAAGGAAATCAACCGTAAATCATATTCGAGCCCAATAACTCATTAGTCAACGTCTGATTGTCTTTTCTAACTTAAGACTTCCTTAAAGAAATTAAGTATCTCATTTCTTATCAAAGACAATCCAAATCAACTCTCACACATCGCATTCCGATAATGAAATATGAAAAAGAAATAAATGGGGAAAATGGAGCATAACACATGAGACGACGGGTCCGGTCGTCATAACGGGCAGCACATATTGATGAGCGTCGCCCGCCGGCAGCGGAAGCTACTTGATTCTCTCCCAAAATCATAGAAACTTTGATACCAATATGAAGAAAAAGATACTATTATTAATATATTTGAAATTATTTATTTCCTCCACACATAAAATAAGCTATCAATACCTCTATATATAATAATATGAAACCTATTTCAAATAAAAACAAGAAAGCTTATTCTTATATTTATTCTAACTGCAAATCCTATTTCGACATTAATTAAATAAATCAAATTTTAAATAATTAAAGTATCCTACTACAACTTTGAATTAGTTTTACAATAATATATAATTATCACGATACAATTCCCGAACCCGGTCAAGATGGCGCCTTTCGTGAGGACAAGACCAGCCAATGCAACAACAACATCCTTTTTAACCATTAACTTAGTGAATATTTGAAGAACTAGGGCTTGGTTATTGAAATGAAAATTTGGGATTTGAAACGGCATTTGAAATTCGATTTTGATAAATTTGATATGAACAAACTCGTGGCGAGACGAGGAATCCGGTAATATGAGTTTTGTAATTTTTCGAGAAGTGGTCCCTGAGCTCGGGTTTTTGCTTGTGTCGAGATTTTTGCTATATTTTGATTGCTTCCGATTGGGTATTGTTCCCTTGGCACAGTGTGATGCATTTGCTCTGGTTCTGGTTAGATTCGACGTGCGTGGAAGCCGGTTTGAGGGGAAAAGGCACTGCAGGCTAGAGATTTCACCGGTTCGACGTGAGTAATACTTGTAAATGATATCTTGAGGGTTTGAAACCCCGGATTTGCACATAATAGTGTTGTATTGTGGTGACTTACATGACAGATAGGGGCGTGGGGTAGAGCACAATTGGGAATTGTGACATTGATCTGTCCCGATTGTTGATTTTACCGCGTATTTGGCTGAAGCTACTTGATATTATCATGATTTGAATACTTCAGGGATTGATATCACTACTTTTGCATTACTCTACATATTATTATCTCGGTCCAAGGTTTTAAATACTGTTTTACAAACTCAACCATCTTTCTACGATTTAAAAACTTAAATGATATTTTACTGACATTTTGAGCTGAGAACTGTTATATTAATAATGCCCAAGTGGCTCATGTTCATTTTTGTACTATGTATGGATCGGGTTGCATTCCACAGCAGTGTGATATTGATATTTGCTTGGTCTGTAAGAGCCCCTCCAGAGTCTGAACCCTTGCAGTGAGTGCGCGTACCCAAATGGATTGGGTTGCTCACCGCAGCGGTCATGTGCATTGCATTGCATTCATGTATTGGTTCTTATGTGTTCTACCTATCATGACACTCAGCACTCGCATGTCATTGGCATCCATGCTATTTCTTGCATTGTTACCAGATACCTTGGTGTTATTTGTTTATGGAGTGTTGTGCCCGAGGGGCTGACTTATGTGTGGACTTGCACTATTGGATTGTGCATTCATTTGCTTGACTATTGGAAAAAGGATATTTTCAAAAGAGGTATTTTTAACTGAGCTGGATATTTTCTAAAGGGTTCTCACAATTTTACTATTTTTCTAAAATTGTTGTGTTGTCCTATATTTCATGATGGAGTGCTCTTACGTGTTTTCTTGCTGCTCAGTTAGTATTTACTTTTACTACTCACTGAGTTGGAGTTATCACTTTACTCCATGCACTTCACGTGTAGTTGTAGGTATTGTTCACCCGGTAGCGGGTTATTAGCGGATTGAAGGTATACTATTGTAGGTGAGCAAGGTGACCGCCAGTGTTCGCGGCACCGGACTTCATCTTTTGAACTCCAGATTTTGTTTTACATATATTATTGGCCTTGCAAAGGTGTTCAGTCTTTTTGAGATGCTCGTGACTTATGACACCCCGGTCGGGCTATGTTGGGTTGTAAATAATAGTTTTTTATGCCATTAAGTTGCCCCTTCTAATCATTTATGTTTAAAAATGGTTAAAGAGAGAATTTGGGTTAGTTGGATGGGCTTGTCTTACGAGTCATGATCATTTTTAGTAGAGTCTCGCGGATCAGTACGGAGACGTCTGTATTTGTCCTCGAGAGGCTGCAGAACCTTTAGGAAAAACTTCACTTTCTTGGAATTCTTATCGTGTGTAATTGATCAACTTGGAATACAACTCTTGAAATTCCCACATCATGTCTATATGCGCACATGAGCGCTCAGTATTGTATGTGCCTTATGGCCTGTGATTTCCCGATCAAAGGGCGAGATGTGATCTCCGTGAGTTTGATGTTGGGCCAGTCTAGAGGACTTGAGGACGGATCTTTGCCTATGGCTTGAGTACCGAGGTGTTGATTGTGTGAGAAAGTGTTTTGAACGTATATGTTCGGTATTGTCCCTATTACCGAAATGGCGGTTTGGTATTCATGTGATGAGTATGTTAGTACTGCGAGATGTATTTATACGACTTGGTAGTGACGAAGAAGTCTGCTGGATAATAAATGAACTATTAAGTGATTCGATTCATATTCTGATTTAATGTGTAGCCGAATATGGGTGCGTGAAGAATATGTTCGTATAACCTAGTTGGGAAGTGAAGGGCATTGCATATGGCGGTATGAGTTCATACTCATGAAGACTAAATGACTGTGTAACATATATAATGGTGGAAAGTGTGCTGAAGTACTAAATTGAGGCGGAGCAGTGGGTTATCTCCTGCGGGGTGCTCTTAAGTTGTATGAACTTGTGCGTGTGCTATAAGGCCTTATGTGTAATTGAAGGGTACATGTTGAAGTTAAGAATCTGGGGTCATTTAAGAGAGAGGACTGAATTGATATAGAGATGGGTTCGAGATGTATAGAGGATTATAGTACGAGATGATATGTGTTTTCACGAACGGGTAGATGATTTGAGTTTAATCTCACTATGATATTGTCGCATTATTAGAGTGAAAGTATTATGGGTTAATAAGTGTGTCCTTATATATAACTTCGAGCCAAGTTGGGAGGTTGCTGTTGATTAGCTGATTGTACGCTTATATGTTATGTTGGTTCCTTTTCGAGGAATGCTTGCGGATTGGTTCTAGTTACGAAAATTGAGCCGAGGATGGAAAAAATGAAGTAAAATTTTGACAAGGGTTATGTGGTGCTTGGGTCTCGTGTAGTAAGCCTGGATTGAGGAACTGTGGTGCTTCAACATGAGAGGATATCAAGTTGATGATGAATCGAAAAGGAAATTAAATATGTCGAATAGCTTGATAGTAGACCGAATCGGTATGGTAAGGGTATGATTAATTCTTTGTATGTGTTCGAGGTAATGAGCCTTACATGCATTTTACAGCAATGTTTTTGAGTTTTGGCAGCTTGATTAACTTGGTTTGGGTATAAGGAATCAGTCCTGGCAGTTAAGCCTATGCAAATGGAATTGGGAGAGAATTCTTGATGGGTTTCATCGTGGTTTGGTGATGTATATTTTATATGGACATGTGGAGCATGGAGTGTGTAATGATTCTTCTTCTAAATGGGATCAATGAAAGTTCTTGACTAGTTGAGTGTGTTGATGTCTACGGTGTGGAAGGGAGATAAAAGTTCTCATGTAATCTATGGAGGGTATGGTGTATACGCTAAGTTGTAGAGTACCAAGACTGGCGTGTGCGAAGTTTTGCTTTAGTTCTGAAAGGAAGTTCATAAAACTCTTAGGCAATGGGCAGCTGCAGGTGATTTAAGAATCGACCTTCGGATGATTAAGGAAAATGGTATTACTATTATAGTGATTTGACGGGGGTATATGTTCATAAAAGGGGAAGGTGATATAAATTGATAGTACTTCGGTGGGATTACAGCATTTTTTTGTTGGATCGACTATTGATAATTGAGTTTGTTGATGGAACAGGGAAATGTTAGAATATATTCGTGGGTTAAATGGGTACTTTATTTTTGATATGTACTCATACCGCGGAATGTTGGATCAGGTATAGTGATTTGTGTATTATATGAAGTTGGAGACTGGGAGCTCCGATACAGTCTATGTCGTGGTTGTGGATCGTGTGTATTAGGTACCATTTGGCGGTAATGAAGATTTGGAGGCTAGAGTGGACCTTTATTTGCTGATATGTTAGATTTTAGATCTGATGTTGAATATCAGACTGGTTGTCTTAGTGTGGGGTTATTCTAGCCTATTGTGCTAGGGGCTATGTCGCTAATGCCACGGGTCGAGTGGCGAGGTGCATTGGATTATGTTCTTGCATAGTGGATATATTCCAAAGACCATTGGACGGCTAAGAAGTATTGTTTTCCTTAATTGAGCCTTTAGGGCGTATGTCAGTGCAGAGGTTGCTACCATTGATTCAATTCCGATGTTGAGGGACTTTTTTGGATGCGTTCCTTGTGGCCGTCATGTCGACGGGCGAGATTGTAGATTTCGGTATTGACTTAGAGTTGGGCACCGTGTCGTATGTCTCCGGTATGAGTTATAGTAGTGGGGGAGCAACTTCTAGCTTCTTGATGTTGAGTATGTTGGCAGGCCAATGTGGCTACGTATTTAGTCTGAGTTAGCTTGGTTAGTCCCGAGTTGCATTGTTAAGGGATAGGCTGATCAGATCATATTGACCTTGTTAGTGATCTAAGGAGATTTGTGAGTTGCTTTTATATGCCGTGAGATGTTATGATTTGTTGGATATGGGCACATGTGGTGCGGTTCTATAAAGGATTTAGAAAGGAAGTCGATCGGAAAGCGTAATTGAGTTTTGCTCTGTGTATGAAGTATTGGTTATGGCCTATCAGGTTGCGTGTCACGTGTTATTTGTCTCACCATGGATGTAATGCATTGCTTTGGTTTTAGACATCAAATTGTGTGTGGCTGTTGATTTTGAGCATGGCAACTTGAGGTACTTCATGAGTAATAATGTTTGTATAGAATCGTGCATTGCAGTGAGGCTACATGGATTTATGACCTGTCGAGGTAGCTTCAGGTGTTCTTTTTCTATGATGTGAGACGGGGTCTCAGCCTTGTGTTGTAATGGTATTGATGAGCTTAAGGTACAACTCTTTCGTTTGAGTTATTTTCATGAATTGTGTATGTTCAGACGGTCTCTTATTGGTGCGTGTATTATGCAAGTTGAGGTGTCATATCACCAGAGTGGTGTGCTGGACCCGAAGTTATCGTCGGGGGTCATTAATAAATACTAATGGATTGGATTTCAGCTTGTTGGAAGGTTAATATCGAGGTTCGGCGAGGAAAATCTATTGTGGTATGAGTCGAAAGGGAAGTGACTTCATGAATGGTTGATCTGAGAAATTTTTACCGTAACTCGCATGTGTCATTTATCGTTGGCAGTATATGAAAGTGTTGGAATAAGACCTTGCTTAATGAGAGGTTTTTCCACCGGTATCCGGGTGTTGTGGGCAAATGTTGTGAATAGAAGTTATTGTATTGAGTGTTTGGGTTATGTATTATATCATATGATTGCACCTGAGGTTGCGGGTATTGGTTATTACAGCTGGTTCGGGCTTATTTTGAGTGTAGATGTAAGGTTCTGATCTTGTGAATGATTTCGAAAAGTGCAATGCGGTCGTACGGTTAATGGTCTAAATGGATTGTGAAATTTAAGTTGTGTTGTATTATCGGACCTATGTGACATAGGGTGACATAGGATCACCCCGGGTATATTCTTGGCAAGGTCATTTAGTTATTGGTTTGCTTCTAGTACAACTCCGGGTACACTTGAGGACGAGCGTTTTTAAGTTGGGGAGGATGTAATGACCTGATCCGTCGTTTCATGAGTTACCACTCAGTTTTCCTCGTTTTAATCTTTCTTAATGCTTCATTATTAGTGTTTGATGTGTTACAATTGATTTGGATTGGTTTTGGTGGAAAATGAGACACTTAGTGTCTTTAAGGAAGGCTTGTTTTGGAAAAGTGAACCGGACGTTGACTTGTGAGTTACAAGGCTCGGATGTGATTTCCGGTGATTAGGTTAGCTTCGGGGGATAAGTTGTGACTTAGGAGTGCAATCAGAATTGATTTTGGAGGTCTGGTGTAGAATTAGGCTTTAATTGGCGAAGTTAGTATTTTGGCGAATTTTGATTGATTGGCGAGATTTTGATCTGATGGTCAGAAAGAAATTCCTAGAGTCGATGTAGCTTCATGAGGTAATTTTCGATGTGTGAGCAAAATTTCAGGTTATTCGGATGTCGTTTGGTTGGGTTTTGATATAATGCATGTTTCAAAAGTTTTTTAAAGAACTTAGGCTTGAATCCAATGAAAATTGGGTGATTTCGGTGTTGTTTGATACGTTGAGATGATTGGAAAGAGATTGGATAATGTTTTAATACGTGTTGGTGCTTTTGGTTGAGGTCCCGGGGGCCTCGGGGTGATTTCGGATGGTCAACCGGACCAATTTTGGCCTTTGAAGATTGCAGGTTTTTCCAGCTATGTGTTGCAGACAATTAAGCTTTGTGTGATATGGGGAGGCAGGTGGATTACTCTACACATTCACGATGTATGGTTCTGCCTTCGCGGAGGGGTAGCTGGGTGTGCATCGTATTCGCGAGGGAGTAGACGTGAACGCGTATAAGGAATTAAGGCTCAGGGGCTTTTGCCTTTGCGTGTGCACAAGTGTTGTCGCGTTTACGTAAGTGGCTTTGAGAAAGCTTCGCATTCGCATGGTGTTGGACGCGTTTGCGACGGGTAAAGTTGGCCAGTGGAAATTTGTGCATCTCAAACGCGAGAGGGCCCTCGTGTTCGCATAGAAGAAACTATAGCTGGGCAGAAGGGTTTATTATGTTATTTCATCCGCGACCCATTCATTATTTTCCTCCATTTTTGACCACCTTAAGAGCTTTTTTGGTAGAAATTGAAGAGGATTTTGACGGGAATTGATTGGAGTAAGTCTCATGACCTAGAAACGCTATTTTATTAAAGAATCAACCTTTAATTCATGAAATACTGGGTGAAAATTTGAAGAACTAGGGCTTGGTTGTTGAAATGAAAATTTGGGATTTGAAATGGTATTTGAACTCTGATTTTGGTAAATTTATATGTACCGACTCGTGGCGAGACGAGGAGTCCGATAATATGAGTTTTGTAATTTTTTTAGAAGTGGGCCCGGGGCTCAGGGTTTTTGCTAGTTTCAAGATTTTTGCTATATTTGATTATATTCGATTGGGTATTGTTCCCTTGGCATAGTGTGATGCATTCGCTCTGCTTTTCGTTAGATTCGAGGCGCGTGGAGGCCGGTTAGAGGGGAAAAGGCGTTGCGGGCTAGAGATTTCACAGTTTCGAGGTGAGTAATACTTGTAAATGATATCCTGAGGGTTTAAACCACCGGATTTGCACATCATAGTGATGTATTGAGGTGACTTGCACGCCGCATAAGGGTGTGGGGTAGAGCACCATTGGAGATTGTGATATTGGTCCATCCCGATTGTTTATTTTACCGCGTATTTGACTGAAACTACTTGATATTATCATGATTTGGGCTGATTGCCATGTGTTGGGCTTCGTGCCGATTATTTGAATCCTTCAGGGATTGATATCACTGTTTTTGCATTACTCTGCATATTACTTGATCTCGGTCCAAGGTTTTAAATACTATTTGGCAAATTCAGCCATCTTTCTTCGATTTGAAAACTTAAATGATATTTTACAGACGTTTGAGCTGAGAACTGTTATTTTAATAATGCCCAAGTGGCTTATGTCCGTTTCTCGACTGCGCATGAATCAGGTTGCACGCTGCAGCGGTGTGATACTGATTTTGCACTTGGGTTGTAGGAGTCCCTCCGGAGTCTGAACCCCCACAGTGAGTGCGGGTACCCAAATGGATCAGGCTGCTCGCCGCAGCGGTCATGTGCATTGCATTGCATTCATGTATTGGTTCTTGTTTGTTCTACGTGGCATGAAATTCACCACTCGCATATCATTGGCATCCATGCTATTTCTTGCATTGTTACCAGATACCTTGGTGTTATTTGTTAATGGAGTGTTGTGCCCGAGGGGCTGACTTATGTACGGACTTGCACTATCTGATTGTGCATTCATTTGCTTGACTTTTGGAAAAAGGATATTTTCAAAAGAGGTATCTTTAACTGAGCCAGATATTTTCTAAAGGGTTCTCACAGTTTTACTATTATTCTCAAAAGGGTTGTGCTGTCCCATATTGCATGATGGAGTGCTCTTACATATTTTCTTGACGCTCAGTCATTATTTACTTCTATTACTCACTGAGTTGGAGATCTCACTTTACTCCCGGCACCTCGCATGCAGTTGCAGGTATTGTTCACCCGGTTGCGGGTTATTAGCGGATTGAAGGTATACTATTGTAGCTGAGAAAGGTGACCGCCAGCGTTCGCGACACCGGACTTCATCTTTTGAACTCTAGATTTTGTTTTATATATTATTAGCCATGTAAGGGTGTTTAGTATTTTATAGATGCTCCTGGCTTGTGACACCCTGGTCGAGTTGTGTTGGATTGTAATTAATGGTTTTTTTATGGCATTAAGTTGTACCTTCCAATCAATTATATTTAAAAATGGTTAAAGAGAGGATTTGTGTTTTTTGGCTGGTCTCATCTTCACGAGAAGCGCCATCATGATCGGGTATGGAAATTGGGGCGTGACATACCCGCAAACACTGTGTCGGTTCAGACTCCGGAGGGGCCCCTATAGCCCAAGCGCTATATCATCATAAAGCCTGAAATCCTGTACATATCATCATGAGAGAGCCTCCTCACATCACTCAACATATCCTCACATATGGCCCTCGGCCTCAATCAGTCCAGCAAATAATCAAAAGCCCCTTGGGCAACAGTATAACAGTAGTGCTCAACTCAAATATCAGTTCAAATATCATTTAAATCTCAAGTTGAGTAAAAGTATAGCTGAGTCCATGAAATAGTGTAATTCAAATGGGACTGAGTTCAAATAATATTTCAATTAGTGAGGAAACAGTGACGGAAGTTCACAAAGTATTTCAGATAGTCAGCACGAAGCCCATGTATGGTAATAAGCCCAAGTCATGGTGAAAAATGACAAGACTTAGTAAAATACGCGGTAAAACAACAAGCGGGATGGACCAAGCCACAATCCCCAATAGTAAATGACTCTGCGCTCGTTATTTAGCGTGTTTCTCATCTCAACATAGAACTATGTTGTACAAATCTCGGGTTTCAAACCCTCATGACATCATTTAAAATCATTACTCTCCTCTAGCCGGTCAAAAGTTTAGCTCGATATGCCATTGCTTTTCGAATCGACCCCCTCGCGCATTGAATCTAGCCAAAACCACAACGAATACATTACAATAGGCTTAGGGAACATAACTCAATTGAAAGGACTCGAAAAATATCGAAATTCACAAAATTAGCAGAACCCGAGCCCCGAGCTCCGAGCCCACGTCTCGAAAGTTAGAAAATTTAACATCCACGGACTCTTTATCTCGCCACGAGTCTATACATATAAAAATTACCAGAATCAGAGTCCATTTGGTCCCTCAAATCCCCATTCTTCCTTCTATTAAGTTCAAGCCCTAACCTCCATTTTTGCTCTCTAATTCCTTGATTTTTCACCCTAAATTCATGTAATAACACATTAGATTTATGAAGTCCCTTGATTCCCTCTCCAAAATTGCCAAAAAACATACAAGTTCGAAGTGAAAATTTTAAGTTCTTTCAAAAATTTGCGAAGATAAAATAAATACCTCTTACCAGACCTTTTCGCTTCTGCGACAACTAAACTGGTTCTGCGGTTCCCGCTTTTACAGAAAATGTTCCGCATATAGGGAATTTCACTTATAGTCAGGACTGCTCCTGCGGTCAAATGTCGCTACTGTGAAGATCGCTCCTGCGGAAACCACTCTGCTTTTGTGGACTTCCCCTGAGTAGCCAAATTCCACTCCTGCGACTCCCTTACCGCATATGCGGAACCGCTTCTGCGGTCCCTTTTCCGCAGATGCGGAAATACCAGATATCTGAGATAGCAGCAATCACCCAAATCAAAAATTCACCCCATTAGCCATCCGAAATCAACCCGAGGCCTCCGGGACCTCAACCAAAAGTGCCAACCCATTCTATAACATCATTCAAACTTGCTCCCATCATCATGACACCACAAACAACACCAAAACCATCAAATTACATCCGATTCAAGCCTCCATCAAATTACATCCGATTCAAGCCTCCATCAAATTACATCCAAAATAAGCCTTTCTTAAAGATACTAAGTGTCTCATTTCCTATCAAAACCAATCCGAGTTAACTCTAACCGACTAAATACCAATAATTAAACATGAAGAATCATAAAATGGTGGAAACGGGAGTATAACACATGAGACGACGGGCTGGGTCATCACATCCTCCCCAATTTAAACAAACGCTCGTCATCGAGCGAGTCAAGAAACATACCTGAAGTATCAAATAGGTGAGGGTATCTACTACGCATCTCCCGCTCGGTCTCCCTGGTAGCCTCCTCTACGGGCCGACCTCTCCACTGCACCTTCAGTGAAGCTATATACTTTGATCTCAATTTTCAAACCTGACATCCCAAAATAGCCACTGGTTCCACAACATAGGTCAGATTATCATCCAACTGGACCATGTTGAAGTCCAAAACATGAGACGGGTTCCCAACATACTTCAGGAGCATAGAAACATGGAATACCGGATGAACGCCCGACAAGCTGGGTACGAAAAATAGTTGTACGAAGTCTCTCCTTTATCAACTTCACCTTCTCTAAAGCATCCTGAACCAACTCCATCCCCAATAGTCTAGCCTCGCCGGCCTCAAACCAACTAACAGGAGATCTACACCATCTCCTTTACAAGGCCTCATATGATGTCATCTGAATGCTGGATTGATAAATGTTGTTGTAGACGATCTCTGCAAGTGGCAAGAGCTCAGCCCAAGAAATCCGAAATCAATAACATAGGAACGCAACATGTCCTCCAATATCTTAATAGTATGCTCGGACTATCCATCCGCTTGATGATGAAATGTCGTGCTAAACTCCACTTGCATACCCAACTCTCGTTGAAAAGTCCATCAAAACTGGGAAGTGAATAGAGTACCTCTATTTGAGATAATAAACACTGGAACACAATGCAACCAAACAATCTAACGGATGAAGATCCCTGCCAGTTGCTACGAAGAATAGGTAGTATACACCGGAATAAAGTGCGCGGACTTGGTCAGCCGATCCACAATCACCCAAATCGAATTATACTTCTTTGAAGTCCGAAGAAGACCACTCACAAAATCCATAGTAACTCTCTCCCACTTCCACTTGGGAATATCCATCTGCTGAAGCATACCACCTAGTCTCTGATGCTCATATTTCACCTACTGATGATTGAGACACCAAGATACATAGCCCACAATATCTTTCTTCATTCTCCTCCACCGATAACGTTACCTCAAATCCTGATACATCTTCGCGGCACCCAGATGAATGTAGTATCGCGAGCTTTGGGCCTCCTCAAGAATCAACTCTCTGACCCCATCTACATTGGGCACACAAATCCAGCCATGCATCCTCAACACACCATCACCACCTATAGTCACATCTCTAGTATCACCGAGGTGAACTCTGTCCTTGAGAACAAGCAAATGAGGATCATTATACTAGCGCTCTCTGATGCGATCATATAAGGAAGACCGAGAAACCATGCAAGCCAATACCCGACTGGGCTCCAAAATATCTAATCTCACAAACTGATTGGCCAAAGCCTAAATATCAACTGCAATGGGCCTCTCTCCAACTGGGATATACGCCAAGCTCCCCATACTGGCTGCCTTTCGGCTCAAAGCATCAGCCACTACATTGGCCTTTCCCAGATGATATAGAATAGTAATATCATAATCTATTAGCAACTCAAACCTTCGCTGCCTCAAATTAATATTCTTATTTTTGAACAAGTGCTGAAAATTGTGATGAATGGTGAATACCGCACAAAATACGCCATATAGATACTGCCTCCAAATCTTCAAAGCACAAACTATAGCAGCCAACTCTAAGTCATGAACAGGGTAGTTCTTCTCATGGGGCTTCAACTGACGAGAAGCATAAGTAATAACTCTACCCTCATGCATCAATACACAGCCAATCCCAACTCTCGAAGCATAAAAATAGACGGTATAAGAACTTGAAGTTGATGGTAACACCAATAATGAAGTTGTGGTCAGAGTTGTCTTCTGCTTCTGAAAGCTCTCCTTGCACTCGTTCGATCATACGAATAGAGCACCCTTTTGAGTTAACTTGGTCAACGGTGAGGAAATAGATGAAAAACCCTGAATGAACTAACGAGAATAACCCACCAAACCGAGAAAGCTACAAATCTATGTGGCTGAGTACGGTCTAGGCCAACTATGAACTGCCTCTATCTTCTTTGGATCTGCCTGAATACCATCGATGGACACCACGTGCCCTAAGAAAGCCACTGAACCGAGCCACAACTCACACTTGGAAAACTTTGTATACAACTTCTCCTCCCTCAATCTCCGTAATACCACTCGCAAATGCTCCGCGTGATACTCATAGCTATGCGAGTATACAAAAATATCATCAATGAATACAATAACAAACAAATTCATATACGGCCAAAATACATTGTTCATCAAATGCAGGAACATTGCTGGGGCATCGGTCAGCACAAAAGGCGTGACAAGAAACTCATAGTGACCATATCTAGTCTTGAAAGCAGTCATAAGAATATTGGAATCCTTGATCTTCAACCAGTGGTAACCCGAATGGAGATCGATCTTGGAGAACACCACCGCTCCCTGAAGCTGGTCGAATAAATCATCAATACAAGGCAGGGGATACTTGTTCTTCAGCGTTACTTTGTTCAACTGCCTGTAATCGATGCACACCCTCATTATCTTGTCATTCTTCTTCATAAATAGAACAGGTGCACCCCACGGTATGAACCCCTTATCTAGGAGTTCATGAAGCTGCTCCTTCAACTCTTTTAGCTCCGCTGGTGTCATATGATACGACAGAATGAAAATGGGTTAAGTGCCCCGCACCAGATCAATACCAAAATCAATGTCTCTGTCCGGTGACATGCCCGGAAGGTCTGTATGAAAAACCTCGTGAAACTCCCTCACAACTGGAACAGAATCATTGCTAGGAGCCTCAGCTCCGACATCCCGCACAATGGATAAATATGTCAGATAACCCTTCCCAACCATACACTGGGCCTTTAAGAAAGAAATCACTCTACGAGGGACATAATCAGTCAGACCACGCCAGTCGATCCTCGGAACACCCGATATCACCAAAATGACTATCTTAGCATTACATTCTAGAATAGCATGAAACAGAGATAGCCAATACATGCCCAGAATAACATCAAAGTCCACCATGCTCAACAACAATAAATCAACTCGGGTCTCCAGACCCCCAATAGTTACAAGACAAGACCGATACACATGGTCTACAACAATAGTATTGCCCACATGGGTAGATACATGCACAGGTAAAGCAAGACACCCTCGAGTCAAGCCCAAATGATGAGTAAACTATGAAGACACATAAGAATAGGTGGAACCGACATCAAATAAGACAGAGGCATCTCTGAGGCAGACGGAGATAATACCTATGATAATAGCATCTGACGCAGGGGCATCTATCCTGTCTAGAATAGCATAAAATTGAGCCTGACCGCCAACCAATAGGCCACCACCTCCGGGGATACCCCTCCTCCACATTTGACCAAACTCTCCATACTCACAGCATCTCCCAAGTGCTGGAGAATGGGATTGAAGAGAACCCTCACACCAGAGTGACTAGCTGGTGCACTCGGCACGGAAGAACCCTGAACAAACGGGGCACGCGAAGAACTCTGAGCTGGAAGGGCACTGAGTAAGCACTGGCCCTACTAATACCCCTGAAGACCATGGAATATAAATGCCCCACAATAATCAGGACGAGCTGACTGGGGAGGTCTGAAAGAACCACCTCTACCCTAATAGAACTAGCCCCTAGACGGAGCACCACTGAAACCACTAGAACCTTGAGGTCTCTAGGCCTTCCTCTTCTCTCTATCCTGGCGGTAAGCCATCTGAATATCATGAGCAATATCAAGTGCGCCCTAAAAGGAAATACCCAGAACTCTCTCTCGAGTCATCAGAACACGAAGGCGATAGTTAAGTCCATCCACAAACCTCTTGATCCTCTCTCGATGAGTCGCGACTATCCAGGAGGCATGACGAGCCAACTCAAAAAATCTCGCCCCATACTGGGTCATAGTCATATCTCCCTGGCAAAGCAACTCACACTGTCTACACAACTCTTCCGTCAGGGACTGCGGTACCCATTTCTCCAAGAAGATAGTGGAGAACTAATGCCAAGTCACCGGTGCTGCACCTGCTAGACTACGTCGCTCATACACCTCCCACCAAGTGAAGGCAGCTCCAGCAAACTGAAATGCAGTAGTGGCTGAATCTGCCTTAGCAAGGTCAGTACAAAATGATAATAGCTAAGCAGGGCCTCCTAAAGACTCGTAATCATAATAAGCATTGCCGATACCTGCACAGGTGCTACTGGAATATCTATAGTTGGAGTCTAATCTTCAGCCGGGGCAACTGGTGGACCAACTGGTGATGCCCTCACGTCTCTGCCTCTTCCACGACCATGACCGCGCCCACAGCCTCTAGTGCCCTCAGTGGTTGGTATCGGTGGTCGTCCGTCTCGTCCAATAGCGCAAGTCCTCTCCATTTGCGAGAGAATAGAACACAGAAGTTTAGTTCTTAGATCAACAAAGTCTCACGACAAGAATTTCAAGAATATGAAGTTTTTCCTAAAGGTTCTGTAGCCCCTCGAGGATAAATACAGACATCTTCGCACCGATCCATGAGACTCTACAAAACCTGCTCATGCCTCGTGAGACCTATGTAACCTAGGCTCTAAAACTAACTTTTCACGACCTAATTTCTGAACCCGGTCGTGATGGTGCCTCTCATAAGAACAAGCCTAGCCAACACAACAACAACATCATTTTTAACAATTAACTTAACATGAAATAGTTTAAAGCATAGATATATAATGAAAAGTGCAGAATAAAAGTGATAACACAGGGAACCCTACCGACACAGCCCGAAATCAGGGTGTCACAAGTCATGAGCTACTACAAAGTTTAACTAAAGTTCTATAAAGTCTGAATCTAGGAACAAAGTCTGAAGATAATGTAAATAACAGGAGATAAGGGAGAAACGGGGCTACTGACGTCAACAGCTACCTTGTCACTCCTAGTCCTCCTGGTCTGAAGGAAATCAGTGCTCAGGAACGAACTCAGCTCTGCCTGTATCTCAATATACGGTGCAGGGAGTAATGTGAGTACTCCGACCCTGTGAGTAAAAACAATATATGATGATTGCAATCTAGAAATTTCATAAATGCACAAAGGAACGATATATCAAGCAGTAAAATCAGTCTGGAAATAAATCAGTGAAGTAGCAGTGAAATTCTCTTCTAAAAGCAGTTAAAGACAAACATGTTCAAAAAGTAAGGAATAATCAAAAACTAGCCCCTAGGGCACAAATTAGTTCCTGGTCAGCCATTGTTACTGACCAATTTACATCATACAGTGTCATTATTACTACTGTTTCAAATCACATGGGTATCCGCACTCACCGTGGGGGTTCAAACTTCGGGGGACTCCTATAGCCCAAGTGTTACATCATCATAAGGCCTGAAATCTTGTACATATCATCATAAGGCCGGAAAGCCTCCTCACATCACTCAACATATCCTTACATATGGTTATCGGCCTCAATCAGTCCAGCAAAGAATCATAAGCCCCTTAGGCAACAGTAAAACATTAGTTCTCAGCTCAAACATCAGTTCAAATATCATTTAAATGAGTAAAGGTATAGCTGAGTTTATGAAACAGTGTAATTCAAATGAGACTGAGTTCAAATAATATTTCAATTAGTGAGGAAACAGTGATGGAAGTTCAAAAATTAGTTCAGATACTCGGCACGAAACCCAAGTATGGCAATAATCCCAAGTCATGGTGAAAAACAGCAAGTCTTAGTCAAATACAATGTAAAACAACAACCGGGATGGAACAAGTCAAAATCCCCAATAGTAAATGACTCCGCGCTCGTCATATGGCACGTGTCTCATCTCAACATAGCACTACGTTGTGCAAATCCAGGATTTTAAACCCTCAGGACATCATTTAAAATCATTACTCATCACTAGCCGGTCAAAAGTCTAGCTCGATATGCCCTTGCCTCTCGAATCGACCTTCTCGTGCATTGAATCTGGCCAAAACCACAATGAATACGTTATACTAGGCTAAGGGAACATAACCCAATTGAAAGGACTCGAAAATTATCGAAATTCATGAAATTAGCAGAACCCGAGGCCCGGCCCCACATCTCGAAAGTCAAAATATCTATCATCAATGGACTATTTATATCGCCACGAATCTATAAATATAAATATCACTAGAATCGGAGTCCATTTGGCCCCTCAAATCCCCATTCTTCCTACTCTTAAGTTCAAGCCCTAACCTCCCTTTTTGCTCTCTAATTCTTTATTTTTTCACCCTTAATTCATGTAAAAACACATTAGATTTATGTATTAGGCTCAGAATTCCTTACCTAAATGAAGTCCCTTGATTTCCTCTCTAAAATCGCACAAAAACCTCCAAGTCCGAAGTGAAAATATTAAGTTCTTTCAAAAATTCGCAAAGATAAAATTAATACCTCTGACCAGACCTTTTCGCTTCTAGGACAACTAAATCAGTTATACGGTTCCCGCTATTGCAAAAAATGTTCCGCTTCTGCGGAACTTCACTTATAGTCAGGCCCGCTCTTGTGGTCAAATGTCGCTTCCTCGAAAACCGCTCCTGCGAAACCACTCTGCTTTTGTGGAATTCCCCTAAGTAGCTAAATTCCACTCCTGCAACTCTCTTACCGCTTTCGTGGTCCCTTTTCAGCAGATGCGGAAATACTAAATATCAGATATAGCAGCAATACCCAAGTCTAAAATTCACCCCGTTAGCCATCTGAAATCACCCCGAGGCTCCCGGGACCTCATCCAAAAGTGTCAACCCATTCTAAAACATCATTCAAACTTTCTCCCATAATCATAACACCACAAACAACACCAAAACTATCAAATTACATCGGATTCAAGCCTAAGTTATTTTAAAACTTTCAAAAATACGTATTTGATCAAAATCCCGACCAAAATACTTTCGAATCATCTGAAATTCTGCACATTCATCACATCACCTAACCAAGCTACTACAAATCTCGGAATTTCAATCTGACGCTCGGATCAAAATCAAATCTCACCTATCAGCCAAAATGCCAAAATACTAACTTCCAATTCAAGCATATTTCTACACCGGGCCTCCAAAATCATTTTCGATCACGCTCCTAAGTGACAAATCATCTCTCGGAGCTAACCAAATCACTGGAAATCACATCCAAGCTCTCTTACTTATAAGTCAACATCCGATTGCCTTTTTCAATAAATCTTTTCTTAAAGAGACTAAGTGTCTCGTTTTCTATCAAAACCAATCCGAATTAACTCTAACCTTCCAAATACCGATAATGAAACATGAAGAAGCATAAAATGGGAGAAACGGGATGGTAACACATGAGACGATGGGGCCAGGTCATCACAATATTACTTCAAATATATCCGCATTATTATCTTTAAGTTGAAGAAAGAATTTTGTTCAAATGTTTTGCTTTACTATGCAAGCAGCAGCATACGGTGACATATATTTACTATATTTTAGAAGTGGCAGTTGCGGACGAACATTGCACTAAATAGTTGTGCAAAAAGCAATATACTTTGTACTATAATCTTCGACCCATTTATATAGTGTTAACTGTACAGTAAATTTGGAGCTATTTCATTGGTGAGTGAACACGTGTACTGCATTTTTCCTTACACGTACTATTTTTTTTACTATATTAAAAGTGTGAGTGAAGCAGCTAAGGCGGACAGCATTTCGTCGACATGCCCGCTTAGGTTGTTATATTTTTGCCATTATTATTCTATTTTATTACTTTGAATGCCATAGGTGACTTTTAGTAAATAAAGGAAACTTCGTGGGGATTAAAGGGCCAGTTGTATAGATAAAAAATTGTCTAAAAGTTGTGTGGCCTCTATTGCTGAGTCAGTATATTAATAGCAAAGCACGTAGATTTTTCTCTTTGACAGCTGGAGTTAAACTTTAGTGCTCATCTATATGAAACTTTGCCTTTATCCTTAGCGTTTTCTGATCATTTTTCCTTTTGAATTAGATACCTTCTTCCTACTGCTCTACTCACCAACTCCCACCAAAATTCCTTTTGCTTTATGCATAATCTATCACCAAAAATTCTTCAGTAACACAATTCACGTTTGCAGTGTTTATTGGTTTGAAAAGCTCTCTCTTTTCCTCTGATTTAACCCTGGATTTATTTATCCTCTAATATTCTCAACTACTACTGGATTTCTATTGTTTCCTCCGAGATCTAGGTAAATTATATATTTGTGTGTTTGTCCAAGCTATTTTTTCAGGCTTTCTACAATTTCTGTTTGTTTCTTCTCCATTGTGTTAATTCTTCAGTATATACAATAAGGAGAAAAATATATTAAACTTGAGTAGAAGCTAATAAAAACCTGGATCGGAACCTTGGACGAGAGCTCAACAAATTTGAATGTGACCTCGCGGGGGAACTCCAACTCAACCTTTGAGCGACTTTTTTTCCGAAAAAATGGTGGCTGTTTTGAGGTGGTTTTGTGTCAGATTTGAGTGCGCTTTTGCAGTTGGGTTTGTTGCTGATTTTCAGCTAATTTTGGTTACATTTTTGGCTATTTTCGCATCTCATTTGTTGCTATTTTTTGAGCTGGAAAAGAAAAGGGAAAGCGTTGTTGAGTTTGTGGCTAATTTTGGGCTGGTTTTGCTAGTTTTAAAAGCTGAAGTTTGGTGTATTTTTACTAGTGTTTGGGGTCAACTTTGAGATTGCTTCTACATGAATTTTTTGGATGCTTGGATTTGGATTTTAGGTGTCTTTTGGGGTTAGTTTTATGTGTGTTTTGGAGGTGAGAGGAGCTAAATTTGGGGATGATTGTAGCCGCTTTTAGGGGCTACTTTATACCAACAATTTGTTACTTTGTCTGTGTATCATCTCCGCAATGCATGATGATGTTCAGTGTTATGTAGTGCATATATTTTATTTCTAAGTTTTGGTTTGATTTATGTGAAACTTTCACAGACGAAACTACCAAGATGTCTAGGATGGGCAAAAATGTGAACTCAATATGCTGGCAAGAAAAAGGAAAATACCAATGCTCTGAAGAAATAGGCACCAAAATAGAAGAAAGACGCCGTGAAATATATAGGGCGACGTCAGCTGATAGAAGAGAACTGAACTTATTGCAACGAAGGTCAACATATCTTCATTTGAGAACACAAAAGCCGATCAATACTTCCACTAAAGTATCTACTTCTTATCAATTAAATGGAGAGTTCGTTGAACAAACAGTTTCTGTAAGAGGAGTCTCATCCTCTATTCTGAGAACAGGTTTGTAAATTAAGATTTTGTTATCTTGAACTGAAATAGGAGACATTAAACATTTACATATTTAATACGTACATAACACCTTTTTGTCCTAGAAAATATTTCCACAGTTCAGGATGCCCCTATTTCTAATAATGTCAAAGATGTAGATAATAGCTCCTATATTTTTTAACTTGGTAAGTGTGGAAGTATGGTGTTCAAGTTTTTAGAATGTCTAAACAGTCAGACGTATATGCTTAATTCTTTATATTTTAAGGTCCACATCGGGAACATGGGCTTAACAGAATGATATTGCTATGCATAATACTAAAAATAGAGGTTTGGTTTCTTATAGCTTTATAGTCATTTCAGGCATTTATTTTTCAGGTTTCTTATAGAGTATTCCAACAATAATCAGTTGACGAATTCATCAAGCTTGAGACTAAAAGGTTAGATTTCTATTCATTTAATCAGGATTTATTTCGAATTGATGTGTTAGAAAACCGCAATCTTCCACAAGCTCATTTACTTATCATACTTAATAATGAATATAAACTGTTAACTCCAGAAGCTTATGATAAATTTGTTTGTGTTTAACTGCATGACTGTAATGACCCGATCGGTCGTTCTGAGCTATTGTACTTTGATCGCCAGTTTTCGGGCATGACTTGTCCCGTGTTATGTATTATGGCTTATGTGGATCATGGGTTTTGAGTTCTAGAAAAATTGGAAAAATCAGAATGAATTTGAAAGAATAGTTTCAATTGAAAGCTTTGAATTTGAAAGGTTTGACTAAGAGTTGACATATATGGAGATGAGCTCGGACTGAAATTTTTATAATTAGGCTAGCTCCCTTAGGTTATTTATGACTTAGGTTCACGATCATAATGGATTTTTGAGGTCTGGTATGGAATTTAGCTTGAATTGGCAAAATTAGTATTTTCGCGATTTCCGGTTGATAGGTGAGTTTTTGATCCTATAGTCGAAATGGAATTTTGAGAGTTTTGTAGCTTCTTATTTGTGATGTGTGTGCAAAATTTCAGGTCATTCGGGTGTGATTTGATTGGGTTGTTTGATCAAATGTGTGTTTCGGAAGTTTTAAAAGAACTTAGACTTGAATTTGGTGGGAATTGATGATTTTTGTGTTGTTGGATGTGTTTTTATTATTGGAACAAGTTTAAATAACGTTTTAGGATGTATTGGTATTTTTGGATAATGTCCCGGGGATCTCGGGGTGAGTTCGGGTGGCTAACGAGAAGTTTTGGACTTGTGTTTATGCATTTTTGCTATTGCTTCTAGCATCTTCGCTTCTGCAGAATTTGGACCATAGAAGTGGTACCGCATGTGCGAAGTAATGATTGCAGAAGCGGTTTTGGACTTTGGAAGGAATTCCACAGAAGCGGAAGGCTGACCGCTGAAGCGGTTTCGCTTATGCGGAGTTCGAGTCACAAAAGCGGGTTTTTATCCCTAGTGAATTTCCAGGGAAGCGAGCCCTGACTGTGAAGCGATACCGCATAAGTGGTTAGTCGACCGCAGAAGCGGTTATAACTGGGTAGATGTAGTTATATTTCTTATTTGTGAAAGTTTGAAGGGTTAGTCATTTTTACTTCGGACTTGGAGTATTTTGGACGATTTGAAGAGAGCTTTCAAGGGGAAACCGATAAGGTAAGTATATTTGGACTATAAACACATTTCTATGTTGATATATCATGAATTAGGAGTGAAATTTAAGGAATTTATGGACCAAAAATGGTGATTCAGGGCTTGAACTTAAGAGAACAAAACTTGGGATTTGAGGGATCATTTGAACTCTGATTTTTGTATTCTTGATATGTATGAACTCATGTGGAGATGAGGAATCTAATTATGTAAAAATTTCAGAGTTTCGAGAAGTGGTCCCGAGACTCGAGTTTTTGTAATTTCGAGATTTTTGCCCATTATTGATTATTTTTGCTTGGCCTTTGTTCCCTTAGCATATTGTGATGTGTTCTATCTGATTTTGGATAGATTCGACGCGCGTGGAGCCCAATTTGAGGAGCAAGGGTGTCGTGAGCTAGGGATTTCGACGATTCGAGGTAAGTAATGATTGTAAATGATATCCTGAGGGTTTGAAATCCCGGATTGCACATCCCAGTGCTATATTAAGGTAAGACACACGCTAGATGACGAGTGCGGGGACGTTTGCTATTGGGGATTATTACTTGGTCCATCCCGAGTGATGTTTTACCGTGTATTCTATTGAACTGATTAGAGATCATCCTTACTTGGATTTAATTATTATATTTGGACTTCGTGCCAGTCATTTGAATCCTTCGGGGATTGTTATCGTTGTTTCCACATTATTTGACATATTATCTGATCTCAGTCCAAAGTTTTAAATATTATTTTGCAAACTTAGCCATTTTTCTAATATTTGAAAACATAAACAATATTTCTGATGATGTTTTGAGCTGAGAACGATTATTTTAATACTACCCGAGAGGCATGTGTGAATTACTGGACTGAGCATTGATCGGGCTGCGCGCCGCAACAGTATTATATTGATATTGAGGACAAAAGATTTGTTGATGCCACGAGATGGCTTGATATTGCGCTTGGGCTGTAGGAGCCCCTCCCGGAGTTTGTCCACACCCCCACTGAGAGACGTCGATATTAAACAGATCGAGTTGCACGCCGCAGCGATATGTGGATCAGGCTACACGCTCCAGCGGTACTGATATTGTTTAATGTATTTAATTAGTTTCATTTGTCTGCCTTTATATGTTGTCTGTGATGCTTCATGGAATATCCACCTGATTTCCTGGTATTTATCTGATAACTAAGTGTTTTGCCTAAAGGGCGGATTTCTGTGCTCATCTGCACCATTTTTTTTGCATTCATTTGTGTAACTGTTGAAAAAGGCATTTTCAAAGAGGTTTAAACTGAGCTAAGAAAATTCTAAAGATTACATTACTTCTCTACTTTTCTCAAAGAGCTTTACATTGCTTCTGTACAGCATGATGATTTGGTATACGTGATTTTTTACTGCTCAGTTATTATTTACCTTTATTACTTACTGAGTTGGAGTACTCATTTTACTCCCTGTGACTCATGTGCAGACGCATATATTTATTCACCCGGTAGCGGGTTTTGAGCTGATTAGAGGCTAAGTTAACGGAGTTTAGCGATGTGACTGCCGGTGTTCGCAGCAATGCATGTTTTTCCTTTGTTTATCAGTCCTATTGTATATTTCAAACTTTGTAGTGGTAGTTATACTCTAATAGTTACTCTGACTTGTGACACCCCGATTTAGGTTGTCTTGGGTTGTACCTCCGCTAATTAATGTCATTAAATCATATTTAAACTGCATATGAACTGTTTAACTACTTAAAATAGGTGTTTGGTAATGGCCTGGCTGGACCTGTTTTCACGATAGGCGCCATCACGACCGGAGCTGGATTTGAGTCGTGACACTGACTCTCATACTAATGATTATCTGTATTCACTTGTTACTAAATATATGATGCATGGACCTTGTGGTAGCTTAAATCCTAAATGTCCTTGTATGAAGAACAAGGAATATTGTAAGTCCAAATATCCAAAAGAATTTGTTGATTATACATATAAGGGGAAAAAAGGGATACCCTATTTAAAGAAGGCGAAATAACGGTAAATTTGCAAATATTAGAAGCCAATTTCTTGATAATTCATGGGTCGTTCCTTACAATCCATATTTATTGAGCAAATTTAACTGCCATATTAATGTTGAAGTTTGTTTTGATATTAAAGTTGTTAAATACCTTTATAAATATATTTGTAAAGGACATGATAAAATTGTATTTTTCTTACATGGTGATGATCCAAATATTAAAATAGATGAGATCAAAGAATATCAATCTACTATATGTATTTCTCTACCAAAGGTAACTTGGCATTTATTTGGTTTTCCGATTAGCGAAATGATTCCATCTGTTTACCATCTTCAGCTACATCTTGATGGATAACAATTTATCTCTTTTAAAAGCACACAAACATAAAGACCATGTTGACAGAGTTTTTTGTGATTAACAGAGAACATAATGACACAAAGTGATCCCTTCACTACCAAAAATTCCATCTATATTGACCGTTTAATTCCATAATAAAGGAAACATAATTTATTAGCGTTTGAAGCATTTTATGTTGGGTCCGTGCGTATATAGTACTACTATATATAAGTGAACAAAGTGTATGAACAATGCATCTGAAAATTGTACGGTAAACGTGAATTTCTCTCATTGGTGATTAAATTGTGGCATTTTCTCTCATAAACACGTGTATTGTCACTCGAGGTTAAATTTCAATTTTTGAATTTCGATTAATTGAATCTAATCTGCAAGTTGCTTTCGAATCTATTTTTTTTCTCTTTTCTTACATTTGTCTCTTTGTTTTGTCATAGCTTTGCTTTTTGGTGATTGCGTAGTCTGTCTGCTTCGGTGCTTGTTTTATATATAGATGATCAATCCAAGTTAGACGACGTTTGTTAAAGTGTTCCTATAATAGAAAGTTGGCGCAAACATTTCAGACTTATCTAATTAACCTAAATATAAAATGAAGGAAGCATACAATTGATGTGTCTAAATCTGCAATTCTTTCATCAAACATATGGACACGCACAAAATATTTATTAAGAATTAATAATATTAGAAAGTTGCATCGTGTATTTTGATCAAAATATTGAGTATTAAAGATTGACAATAATATTTAAATGTGTATAAAGAATAATATAAAGCTAAGGAGTTAAGCTAATTGTAAGGAAAATAATTTCGTCCAAAGCAAGAGATATTATTTTCCCTAAATTTTGGTGCAAATTATTTTCCTTAAAAATTGCAAAATACTAGAAAATGATTTATGTTCGAAAACCAACTTCTTAAACCGAAAAATATTTTTCGTTGTACCATTATCTTTTCAGACAAAAGTGCAGAAATAAAGAAAGAAGTTGGCTTTTCAAATACGCCTAAAGCTACATGATGTGCAGTCATGCATCATACTTGCGAGAACTCAACAAAATCTGATCTTTGCATAGTATTGTCTTTTCATGAAACAAACTATAATTCAATGTTCAGTGATTACGCATGTAATTTGGTTCCTTAAAGGATAAGGATCGAGTAAGAGTAGGGAGGAGAAAAGAGAAATTTATATATTGGTCATATTAATAATTTTTATTTTACTTATCAAAACCTTTTAACATCTTGTTCATTCAAATTAAATATATTTTTTAGGAAAATATACTATTTTACCAATCTAAGGAATGGATATCTGACATGAGGTTTTTGTATCCGTTTTCGCTGAGATCTCCAGATCGTAAGTTATTGTCATCTTCGCGATATTGGACTGTATTTCCGTTATATTCAAAAAGTGTACGGAAAGACGTCATTTTCTTTTTCACAATGTTCGCGTGATTACGCAAGTATTGGTTCCTTACAGGTTAAGGTTGGAAGAAGAGTAGAGAAAAGAGAAATTTATTGGTCGTATTAATAATTCAAATTTTATATATTAATTTTTTTTAGTATCTTGTTCATTCTCAATAAATATGTTTTTGGAGAAAAATATATTATTTTACCAATAAAGGGATAGTTATCTTGAATGAGAGGCTTTTGTATCCATTTTCGTTGAGTTCTCCAGATCGTAAGCCATTATCATCTTCGCGATACTCGACTGTATCTCCGTTACTTCCAAACTTGTACGGTAATACGTCATTTCCTCCTTTTACAATATTCTCGTGAAGTTGTTCACAAATCAAAATCCGAATGTTCTTTTGAAGTCTAGTTATTCTATTCTCTAAGTTAAGTAACTCTCTTGAACCATTCACCATATACATCACACATTTACATATCGACAAACTTTGATATCTTGTTCATTCACAATAAATATATTTTTTTAAGAAAAAGAAACTATTTCACCAATCAAGGAATAGATATCTAACATGATCATTAGGCTTCCGTATCCATTTCTGCAGAGATCTCCAGATCTTAACTCATAATCATTTTTGTAATACTGAATCATATTTCTGTTATTTCCGAAAAGTGTACGGACAGACATCATTTCTTCCTTTTATAATATCTTGTGAAGTTACTCATAATCAAAGCGTGAATATTCTTTTGAAGTCTCGTTATTTTATTCTCTAAGTTAAGTAACTCTCTTGAACCACCCACCTTATACATTTATATATTGTTTTGGACTAAACGAAAAAAGAATATGACTATTTCAGTGATGGCCCTCCATAGATTAACCTATATAAAGGCTAAAGTTGCAAAAAATTAAAAGAATTATTTTTAAAAAAAATACTTGAGTACCATGAAGGCTTATCTACTTTGATTGCTTAGGCTAATTAATCACTTAAACCTCCCATTCCATTTGACATTATAACACCATCTTCCCTATATAGTATAAATTATATTACAAAGCTTGTTTTAATTGAGTAATCGAATTCAATTTTATTCATTTTGATAATATCGAATTTAGTACATAAAACACATGATATGTTTATTAGACTATGTGAGGTCATTGCATATCTAATCATTAGCTTCAAGGTGTTTATATATATATTTATATATATATATATATATATATGTGTGTATATATATAATACAAGATCTATTTATACATGAAATTTGAAGTTAGTATTTGGAGGTGACACAACACAATGATTCCCTTTCTACTCTTAGTATCTCTTGCTATCATTCTCTTTTTTCTTCTTCACAAAGCCAAAATAGGTAGAAATATTATTCTGCCACCAGGTCCTTTAGGTTTACCATATATTGGAAATTTGCATCAATATGATAGTATAACTCCTCATATCTATTTTTGGGAACTTTCCAAAAAATATGGCAAAATCTTCTCATTAAAACATGCTTCTACAAATGTGGTTGTAGTTTCTTCAGCAAAATTAGCAAAAGAGGTAACAAAAACACAAGATTTAGCATTTTGTAGTAGACCTTCTATTTTATGCCAAAAAAAATTATCTTATAATAGTCATGATATTGCACTTGCACCATATAGTGATTATTGGAGAGAAATGAGAAAAATTTGTATTATTCATCTATTTAGTCTCAAAAAAGTTCAATCTTTTAGTCCGATTCTTGAAGATGAAGTTTCAAGAATGATTAAAAAAATATCAAAAAAAGTTAAAACTTCACAAATTATCAATTTGAGTAGTATTTTGGTTTCAATAACTAGTACAATTATTTGTAGAGTTGCTTTTGGTATTAGATATGATGAAGAAGCACAAGAAAGGAAGAAATTTGATGAAGTTTTAACAGAGACACAGGCATTAATGGCAGGGTTTTTATTATCTGATTATTTTCCTTTTTTATTTTGGTTTGATAAAACTTCTGGAAAAATAAATAGACTTGAGAAAAATTTCAAAGAGTTGGATGAGTTTTATGAAGGACTTATTGAGCAGCATCTCAATCCCAATAGGCCAAAATCAATGGAAGGAGATATTATTGATCTTTTGCTCCAATTAAAGAAAGAGAATTCAACTCCAATCAGCATCACTTTGGACAATATAAAGGCAATTCTCATGGTATGTATTCATTTCTGTATAAATATAAAGAATTTTACGTTATTAATTAATTCTACTATTTAATTGCTTCTATACTTATTATTTTATACGTTGCAGATTAATTTAACATCATGGTGTAAAATGCCTTATAAAGAATATTTTCATCTTAATCTACTTCTTTATTACCTTATACTACGTTGCGGATTAATTTAACTTCATGGTGTAAAACGTCGGTTTATCTCAATTAAACTCATATATAATTACACTCAGACCTTTCTATATTACAATCATTCACTATAAAAGCAAAGATTTCTTGGAACCGATTTTATATTATGTTATAATATATGCTATCTATAATAGCATTTCACTGTAGAACGAAAAAATATTGAAACAAACGAGACTGTTATATAGAGGTTTAACTGCATGTGCATATATATGCATACACAACTGCTTATCTATATTTCTAATGAAGTGATATATATACTCATTTTTTCCTCTAAATTTTATTTTTTGTAGAATATATTTATTGCGGGAACAGACACTGTCGCGATATCATTACTTTGGGCAATGACAGCATTGATAATGAACCCAAGAGCCATGAAGAAAGTCCAAGAAGAAATTAGAAAATCAGTTGGAAAGAAAGGAATGGTAAAAGAAGATGATATACAAAATTTTCACTATCTTAAAGCAGTGATAAAGGAGACATTTAGATTATATCCTCCAGCTCCAACCCTTGTGGCAAGAGAAACAATTCAAAATTCCATACTAGAAGGGTATAAAATTCCACCAAAGACTACTATTTACGTTAATTATTGGGCTATCGCGAGGGATCCTGAATACTGGGAAAATCCAGAAGAGTTTATACCTGAGAGATTCTTGAATAGCAATATCGACTAGGGCCAAGATTTTGAGTTTATTCCATTTGGAGCAGGCAGGAGAGGTTGCCCAGGTATTCACTGACGGTTGTATAACTAATTATTATGTTTTCAACCTATATTATTAAAAAAGTTTAGAATCTTGAATTTATTAAGTTTAAATCTTGAATTCGTCTGTACAGGTATTGCACTTGGTGTTGCAACAATGGAGCTTATACTTTCAAACCTTGTCTATGCATTTGATTGGGAGTTGCCTTGTGATGTGAAGAAAGAAGACATTGACACTGATGTTTTGCCTGGAGTTACTATGCACAAGAAAAATGCCCTTTGCCTTGTCCCTAAAAATTATCTTTAGACCTAGTTATACATGAGTTTTTGCACTTTCTTTATGTTTAAGGTTCTTAAATTAAGGTAAAAATAAAATAAACACCTTTAATTCTCATCTGTAAATAGTGTAGTTTATGCTTTACTATCACATCTATGTTATGTTTGTTACTGTCACATCTATATTAGCTATCTTGTTTGTCACTATCACATCTATATTACTTATCCTGTTTGTTACTATCACATCTATGTTTACACCGGCAAACGCTTCCCTTTTTAGTTCATTTCCTTTAAAATGATTTTCCCTCTAGCTCCACATAGGAATTAGGTGTTTCGTCTATAAATAATGAGCCGAGGGTCTACCGCAAACAGCCTCTCTAGTCTCTCGGGGTAGGGATAAGGCCTGCGTACACTCTACCTCCTCAAACCTCACTTGTAGAATTTTACTGGGTTTCTGTTGTTGTCTACAACAACAACAAGAAGCAGCAGCCCACAAGTGAAGCCCGGGAAGAGTGGTATATATGCAGACATTATCCCTACCTTGAGAAGGTAAAGAGACTGTTTCTGCTAGACCCTCGTCTCGTGTTTCGTCTATAAAGAAATTGAAAACGAGTGTATTTTTTCCTGCCATAATAATACGGAATGCTACGGAATGTGAAGCAAAAGATTAAACTGCATGCAGGAGAAACCTATGCATCTTAAAATCCAAATGTACATTGTAGAAGCAAAGATATGATTGAGAAGCTACACAAACTCCTGCAGTTGAATCAATAATGTCTGAGGAGTTCACAGCACATAATAAGAGAGAAGTGCATAGCCGAATTTACGTACAATACACGATGAGTTCAAGAAACAGAATGAAGAAAACTATGCGTCTTGATGTACTGAAGAGCAGCAAACAAATGGTACCCAATACGGTTTCGTCTTCCTCTTTTCCTTCTTAATGTCAACTGGATACCTCGCGGGAGAATTCCATTCTTTCTCTGCCTCCTTACTTGTGGCAGCCTGCTCAGTTGGTGCCTCCGAGCTCAGAATAGAGTTCACTGTCGTCACGGTTGTAGCCCCATTCTTCTTAGTGGCAGCAGTTTCATCTTTCTGGTTAGCAGAAGGCACTTGTTTTGTGTTTGGAGATTTGGCTTCACCGAGTAGATTTTTCAATGGTGTGTGTTGCTTCCCTGTACTCCAGTTTGTTACTTTTGCAATTATTTCCTCATTCTTCTTTCTCCCTTGAGATTCATTCACCACGTTGGTAATAGAAGGGAACCACCCGGCTTTTAGAGCTTCTGTTTTGGGCTGTTGAGCGATAAGCTGTGCCTCAATCTCGGAAGCAGAAGCTTTCTTGTCGGCGTTTTCTCCAGATTCAACCAATGTCATGAAAGACGGAGGCTCGTAAACATCTGACTTATCAGGATGCCGCTCCTCAGCTGCAGAAGTTGGTTTCTGCAAGTCAGGCTCCAATTTCTCGCGAGTATCAGTTGCTTCGGCATCAGGAACAGCTGTCGATTCAGACTGGGTGGAAAGCACTGTTTCATCACAAATAGCAGAATCTATTATTAGATTGGAGGAAAATACATCCTCAATAGCAAAAAGCAACAAAAAATAAACACCCAATAAGCTGGTTTAATGAATCTATATATCAATACAAAGAAAACAGAAGTGATTATACCTGAAACAGAACCCCAGTTAGCATCTAGGCTATCGGCTCTGCTGCTCGAATTCGTTGATACATCCACTGCAGAAACCGTGTTGTTCTGTTTAATGAGCTTGTCATTACCCTCATTCAGTGAGGCTGATGAAATGACCCCAGTGGCATTCTTAATGCCATCTCCTGCATGGGAGTTATCAACAACGCGACCTTTCAAATCAGTATCAACAACCAAACCAGCTGGCTCTTTCACATCACAATCACTGATTATTTTGGAATCCAATCCAGTTGCACTGGTAGGCATGGCATTGTTGCTAACTGTGCTATCTTCGGAGGCTTCATGAAAAATTTCATCTCTGCTTTCATGCACAGTCGTGTCTGTAACTATAGCACGGTCGCTATGTCCTCCAACAGGGCAGATAGTTTTATCACCTTCAAAAACTCCTCGCTTTTCCTCGCTTCTTTCTTTTGCAGTTTCACCCCCAACTACAATTGGCTGTTCAGTTCTAGCCTTTTCATGTTCGCCATGATCACTTCCTCCAAGAGTGACCGTAGTCTGATTAGCTTCAGATAAACAAGAAGTGTCTACAACGGTTGTTTCCTTGTTTGCAAGAAGCTCATTTTCTGGATGTCCATCCTTGTTCTCTTCTTCCATGCTAAAAATGGTTTCGGTTCTTTCGATCACAGGATCATCAACTTTTGTTGTTTGCTTGGCTTCTTCCTTAACAGATGAAGTAATGGTGTTCATATCTAAGTGGTCGGTTGGGGAACCTGAAGGAAGAGAATTATTTAAAGAGTCACCATCGATAGAGACAGGTTCAGGTTCAGGTTCAGAAGAGAAGAGTACTTCAGAAGAGCCAAGATCCAACGGCAAACTAGATTTGAACTTATTGTAGTCTTTGAAGTCTTTAAGCAAGAGTTCAGGGTTGTCTGACGCAGGTAAATCTTTTGCCAAAGACACCACATGCACATCTTCCCTTACTTCTTCAGTTTTGGATGAGTCGGAAAACTCTGTTTGACTACCACCATCTATTTCCTTGGAAGAATCAGCTTCCAGCTCCAACATAGGGACATTAGGCGCCTGTACAAGAAGTGAAAGTTCAACGGAGATTCTCTGTTTGTCCTCCTCCGCCTTATCGAGTTGCTCGCACTCCTTATCTCCGCTCACATCATCCACAGCTTTAACATCAGCTTCAGACAAGTCCAGTTTCAAGTCCACAGGATCGGGCTTTTCATTCTCTTCATGCTGTAGTTTGGCTTCAATCGGAACATTATCTGTGGCTTGCTCATCTGCCTCAAGTAAATCAGACGTCAAGTTTAAAGGGTCTGAATTTTTCCCCTCTGCCTCCTGTGGCATTGACTCATAACTTGCATTATCTGACGTCTTTCCATTTGTATCAGATACCGCTGATTGAGAGACTTCAACAGCAATACCGGCAGCATCAACTAAACCTTCACCGGTATTAATATCTTCTATCTCCTTCAAATCATTTGTCTGGCCAGAAGACATATGCACTTGTTCGCCTTCAATAGATTCAGTTGTATTTTTATCCTGCAGAGAAGTATCCACTGGTATCTCTGACTTTATAGGGTCGCAGTCAATCTTTGTGCCCAAAGATTCAACTACCTCTGGCTGATCGATTGCACTTTCAAATGACTCGAGATTATTTACTTCGGTCGCATGTCGGGCATCATTTGAGGATCCTGAAATACCTACAAACATGAAAGTGCACCCCACATTGGCAAAAACCACATTACATGTCATTAACAAACAAAATGCAGCTTTCAATTGTGAAGGCAGATTGCTAAACCTAAATAGCAGAATGACAAAAACCAAATACCCTAAATATTAAAGCATACATACATACATTTTCTATATATATATATATATCGAGCCGTGGAGACAGCCTCTTGTAGAAATGCAGGATAAAGCTGCGTACAATAGATCCTTGTGGTCCGGCCCTTTCCCGGACCTTGCGCATAGCATGAGCTTAGTGCACCGGGCTTGCCGTATTGACATAAAATCGAACTGGAGGCCAGCAGATTACAAGGACACAATTTTCTCCGAGAAAAAAAATTAAATAATTAAAGGATGCTCTTCTCTAATGCTTGCAAAGAAGAAGCTCCTCTAACTTCCATATAATATTGCAATGTAGGACTGGTTCACACTGTTGAGTTCATAACATCATATTACCATTCATTAGAAAGAGCAAATTCAAGGATGTTCTGCAGTTCAGATAAACTACCACTCCCCACCGTCCACCCAACAGAGGGAAAGGACAAACTCATAGCATGAAAGAAAAAGAAAAGAACAGAATGGCTAAGATATCTTCATTTTACCATTATTCCATTCTTGATCATCAGTTTCTTCCAATTTCACCAAGAAGTATAATAGAAACTACTTATAAGGAAAAAAACGTCCGGTAAAAACATGCTGGTTCAAGCACTCCCAAGGAAACAGGCCACATGGCGATACGACAATTCAGAACGAATTTAAGCTGAAAACTGTGGGACACACCTAAATTGACCCGACATAAATGTCTTCAAAGGCACAGCTAATGTGTCCGGCATACATAGCAGATTCAGAAAACATGACATTGGCCATCATAGAGCTTCGAGACAAGAAGAAAAACAAGGATTTAAAATATCCAGTATAAATTTAATTTAAACCACCTTAACACAATGGAAATAAATACTATGAAAAATTAATCAAAGCTATTCATAAAATAGTTAAATTATTCATGGGAACATCTATCCAACACTGCCCTTTCAGTGGTTTTTTTAGTTGAATCAGTACAAGTAAACCATCTCATTAGAATTCATCAGAAGAATTCATAGACACAACTATTTCGGCTTACCAATTACCTAAAGTAGCAGAGGAAACTAATTTCCTAACAAGCTAAAAAGGAAGGTTAGATGCAGAAAGGAAAGTATCTAGCTTCTACTATTTGCAGACATCAACGGACCTATCTATATAATTCTACCCACCAAGACTCCCATTCCAACTTGCGCCCAAGGGTGTGGCTTAAGTCATTAATAATCTAGTCCTTTGTAAAAGCCACTCTTTGTACAATACCGCAACTAACTTCAATCAAAAAGATTCAATTTTCTTAGAAGGTTCTTCTATGAAGACACACATACTCCCCATGCCCTGTTTTCAGGAGAGCTTTCGTTTGCCCTTGTTTACAGCGAGTTTGTCGTGCATGAGCTGTCATACGTGTTTTATCATTTATGACAAATATCTTCAAAGTCTAACATGTTTCATGCACTACTCATCAAAATCCCACATGAATCCCCAAGTAAGAAAAGAAAAAGACAAGAAATAAAGAAACAACTTCCCCTGAATGAGTCTGTCTTTTCCCTACTTTGCGAAAAAGTCATCAGACGACAAACACAGAATCAGGATGAAATCAGGAAAAGCTTGCAAACCATAATAATATATACATTGCTAAGTATAACCAGATACAGCACATTTGAGAAGCCATTGATCTAGAAAAAATACCTCCAGTTGAATCGGCCTTCAATAACTCATCATCAACTCTTTTCACGTTCGTACTCAAACTTTTGACACCCTCCGGACGCTCTTCCAACCCAGGGCTAATCCCGCTATCAAAAAACTCAGTAACCGCATCAGAGAAAGTTTCATCTTCTGATCTATATGATTTGTCACTAATACCACTAATCTCTTTAACAATTGTCTTTCCAACAATAGGACCTAAACCAAAAATAACAAGAACGACATAAAAAACAAGAATTCAGCTGAAAAGAGAAACTAAACCACATTCGTGCAGAAGGCTCGAGATTTACTCACTTGGAGTTTGCTGATCCCCGTCCGAGTCGTGCTCGTCGTCGGAAACAGCCGAATGGGTAGAATTATCTGCTGTTTCAGATTCACTAAGCTTATATCCTTCAATTTTTCCACAAACTTTCTTGTGTGATCTTCTGTGTCTAGCACTAGGATGTGGATTCGGAAAAGGCCACCCGCATTTATGACACAAATGTGGCGCTTGATTCTCATGCCCTGAATTTAAGAAACCTCAGTTTCACAAAAAATTATACATGAAAAGACAAAGATTAACAGAGCAACAACAGCAATAACGACGTCGACCCAGTAAAATCACACAAGTGGGATATGGGGAGGATAGTGTGTACTCAAATCTTATCCCTACCCGAGGGAGTAGAGAGGTTGTTTCCGACAAATCCTCAACTCAATACAAAGATGAACAGAGAAAACAAGAAATAATGCTACAAATAATTACACCCTGAAAAATATGAACTACAAATGTCTGTTTATATCTGTGTACAAATCTGCTTTTAAGATTAAATAAAACCCCATTTCACAACTCCCAACACACAAAAAAAACATAAATTAAACATTGAAATTTAAAAAGATTCATATAGCAATAACAGGAAAAGATGCTTAATAACTATATTAAAATCAATCACTAACCAAATTTCACACACATTAATACATACACATATCTTCAAAAATCAAAAGAAAACCCCATTTCCCAACACCCAATAAACTAAAAAAAACATAAACAAAAACAAAATTCACAGAACAATTAAACATAAATGAAACTAAACATATTTTATCACACTCATACTCATGTTGACCAAAAGTCAAGATTTTGACCAGTACCTGACTTGATAAAACAGAAAAGCAATTAGCACAAAAAACAAAAATTACCCAACAAAGTATGAGAAATGTAGATTCTTCAGCAAACCCTTAAAGACCCTAATCAAGAAACACTATACAAAGAAAAATAAAAAAAATTCAAATAAAAAAACAAGATTTCAATAACCCAAATGAGAAAATGAAGATATAAACCTGATGTGGTAGTAAATTTGTGATCTTGGATATCCATATATCAAGAAAATGAGTGAAAAAAACAGCAAGAGAAGTGAAACCTGGAGATGAACAAGTCAGTAGTACGGACAAAAAAAGGAAAGGTTTTGTTAACTAAAAAAGGAGAAGAAATGTGAAAGAGAGACTTTATTAGTCTTTAGGCGTTATTAAAGTTGGAAAAGTATATGATATTGACAATGAGGTAGGTGTGTTTTGGGGTGGGTGGAGGGGTTTTGGGGGGGGGGGGTTGATGATGAAAATGGATAATATTGCACCATCTGAGTGTGTGCGTGATAAAACAGTAAAATTGTGATACCTGTCTTTTAGTAACTAGAATCCTATGCTATGGAATTTGGGATGCAATTGAATGAGTCAAGTTATTTGCTTGGAGTTGTTGTACATAATGAGTTAATTATTATTTTCTTCAACCCAATTTATTTGACGTAATCCGAATTTCAAGAGATAAACTATTTTAACCATAATTTATTTTATGCCTTTAAAATTTTAAATTATTAATTATTGTAACTTATAGTACTTTTAATGTGATTTCTAAATATATAAATTTTTTTTCAAATTAAAAATCCTATATCAATTAGCGGTTAAAATTGAGAAGTTTGACTCTAGATATCTGAAATCATCAAACAAATTAGAACAGATGAGTACTATATAATATGTGTGAGTTTAATTCTTCCTATATTTTTCTTTTCTTTCCCCTATGTAATATTTTATAAAAATTAAAATGTCGCAAAAGAGTGTTATACGAATGGCTTGAATTATTTCTAGTAGTAACATTTTTGGTTGAAGTGAAGAGAAATTAGGGAAGTAAAATTACGAATTATTTTACCTTAACTACTTTCCTTTGTTTTGTTAGGTGAGACAGAGAAAATGAAAGGAAGAGGACGTTAAACAAGAATATTTTTCTTAATTATTAAGTGAAGAAATAGTCAAAGGAGTGCAAATGTAAAAGTAAAAGGATTTACAAATTCTTTTGTTTATTTATCTGATATTGAATAAATTTAAAGTGGAGGGATTTATAGATTGCTTGGATTGTTTTGGTAAGAAATAACATTTCTTTTGTTTGAGTTTGGTAAGGAAATTAAAAAGAAACTAAAAATAGATGAGTTAGATCATGTAACCTTTGTTGAATAATCTATTGATTGCCCAGAATTCAGTGCTACTAAATTCAAGTCAAACATTTGAAAGTGAAGAAGAAAATAAGTTTTGTGACAAAACTAAGAGAATTAGCCATGATGTTCATATACGTAAGTCATTATGTCCAAGTTTGACAGTTGGTCGAAAGTACCTATTTCAATGACGTCTATTACATCAATTTCCTTTTAACTTCAATAATAAATAATAAATTAGAATTTTATTTTAACATAATAATACAATATGTCGAAGTTAGATAGTTGAAGAGGTTCTGTTTTCTTTGAACAGGCAGGAAAGAAAGATCGGGATGATGGAGACTTGAAGAAGTATAGTATAAATCAAATAGAAGGCTCGTTCATAGATCAGCAAAAAACTATTAATCCAATCCGATCCAAAATGAGTAATCGAGTTCTTCTTTCTATGGTTGGCACGAGCGTGAAGTACATACTTCAATAACGCCTATATATTAGTTTGTTTTTTTGGAACTTTAAAATTAAATACGTTGATAATTAATTGTGTCCATCCGAATGGTCGAATTGATAACTTCATTTCGATTGAATAAAAAAGATTTTGATCATTCAACTTTATCTTATTAGGAAGGATTTTGCAAATTTTTAGCTACTGATTTTCACTATATAAAAAGAAAAAGAAAAAAGAAGAGGTCTTTTGTAAATTAAAAAGAAATAGTGCCCTTGATTAGGATGCCTATGAAAATGGTTGACTTTCGGACAGCAGCTTCCATCATTTTTCATTTTTAGAAAATTTAGACAATTTATAATACAAATACCTTTGTAGTCAATCAAAATCGTCATATTCATATGATGATATCTATATTTTATTGATTAATTCGTCTTTTTTAATATCTTGTGAATTTATGTAAATAGACTTATTTTTTCTTTTCAAGATACTCTCTCCATCTACATTATGATCGAAGTCGTTACTCAAATGATCATTCAACTATCTCAAATTATCTTCTAAAGTCATTTTTCTTTTGTTTGTAACAACAAAGTCATTGAACTATGCCTATTACACACAGAATGTCACCCAACGAAATTTTTTAAATTTTGGATTGCCAAATACCTATTTTACCCTCTAAATTATAAATATTTATCTTCTTTTTATTTTTTAAATTTTTTAATATTAGAATTTTTCCTTTTTAATTTACATTTTGGACTTACCTATAGAATAAATAAATATTATTTATCAAAAAAAATTATTTAAGAATATATAATGTTGGAATAACAAAATAATGAGCACAGTAAGAAAATTAATTAGAATAATAATTTTACTACTAACAACAAAAATTCAAAAAAAAAATTATACAATTTAGAATTAAATAAAATAAAGGTTGTAAAATATATATTCCATGCAAGTAATATAAAAATAATTATTTAAATAAAGGTGTGTGTGTATATATATATATATATATATATATATATATATATATATATATATATATATATATTCCATGCGCGATTTAATATAGAATATTTTATCCTATACAAATAATCTTCCTATTTTTCGGAGACATAACTTTTTTGTCGTCGGAAAGTTGATAGAAACATAATAATATATTTGAATATAATTTTTAAAAATATATAATATATATTATAAAATTTCTTTATTTAAATAATTATTTTTATATGACATACATGGAATATATATTTTATAACCTTTAATTGGTCACAGTAACAAAATAACCAGCACTTGTATTTAAGCAAGCTTGAGCATAGTTCATATATAGGAGCCTAGTCCTTATCAGGAGGGTCGAGTCCTAGAAATTGAGTTGTTTTCTTTTTTTTTTTGGTAAGAAGCGCTTTTACCTTTTAAAGCGAGATTTTTCAATACAAATCAAGATTAATATAAGGGTTGTGGTGGAGTGGTAAGTACTCCTTTATTCTTAACCAGAGATTTTGAGTTCAAGCTCCTGGGTATGGAATTGCCTTTGTTAGGGAGCGCTTTAACTCCCAATGTGGAACTTTTCGGCGCGAATCCAAATTTAGTCGGGCCCCAATGTAAAACCGGACATCAGATGGAAAACCAAAAAAAGAAAAGTTTCAAATCAAATATCAGACACCGGAGGAGAATCAAAAAATGTATATGAGCTTAATCGAAAGGATCCAACGGTCTAATTTCACGTATTTTTTTTCAGTTATGTAAAGTTACAACCACATGTGCATCAAGAATCCAAGATTACTGTCATTTTCCTATTTATTATTTTTGTTCTTTTATTTATTTATTTATTTGATGAGTCTCCATTTTGTTCTTCTTATATCTACATTTTTCCTTAAGGATATCTATTTATCTGTTCTAGTATTGTCTTTCATTTGCTCTTGTTCTGGCCTTTAATATGCAGCTGCAGGGTTATTTCTCGAATTCTAGTGGTATCTGTGATACAATCATTCTGAAACCTTCTTCTGTTCCTCTCCATCCACGTACAGTAGACTGTTGCTGCAAATAGAAATGTGAGGACTTGGGCTTGTGGTCTGCTAATGTTTGTTCTCTTTGTCAGCCATTGTACTTCATGTTCTCAGCTTCCAATATTATGATTCTCTTTCAACCAGCCTAAAAATGTTGTCCATATGGACATGCCATAATCACAACAACAACAACCCAGTATAATCCCATTTAGTAGGGTCTGGGGAATATAGTGTGTACGCAGATCTTACCCCTACCCTTGGGTAGAGAGTCTGTTTCTAAATAGACTCCCAGCATCCTTCCCTCCAAGAACTTCCCACCTTGCTCTTGGCGAGACTCGAACTCACAACCTTTCTGTTGGAAGTGTGGGTTGCTTACCATCAGAGCAACCCCTCTTGTCGGACCTCCCATAATCACATTCAAATCAAATGTGATCCTGTGTCTCTTCCTTCTGACCGGTGCATAGTACACATTCCTTTGGCACATCTATTTTTCATTTTGTCAATCTATCTACTGTTGCTAATTTCCTATTGAGAGCTAGCCACAGAATAAATCTATGCCTAAATATAGTGTTGTCTCCCATAACAAGGTTCTTCCACGTAGTTTTCTGAAACTGAGGCATTGTTGCTTTATATATTGTCTTGATACTAAATTTTTCTTGTTTGCAGAATTCATTAATGTCTCCTATTGCACTCAAAGCTTCAAATCACTCTCTTGTATCAAACACTTTCCTGATAATCCAGCAGACTTGCTTTGGTGTTGCCATTGTACTGACATTTCTACCTTTAATGTAGAAATTATGAATCCATTTCACCCAAAGAATATTCTTTTTTGTACTGATAGCCCATAAAATCTTGAACAAGGCTGCTTTGTTCCATGAATAAAAGTCCAGAATCCCTAACCCAGAGCTTGGCTACATAATTTTTCCCATGACACTAAGGATCTTTTTGACTTTTCATTACTACCTGTCCAGAGAAATGTCGTACAAACGGCAGTAATCATGTGAATTATCTTCTTTGGTAACAGGAAGACCCGCGCCCAATATATTTGCATTTCAAATAGGACACTTTTGATCAATATGTTTGCATTTCACATGCACAATTAAAATGCATTGTTATTATCCAACATAAAGTGCTATCACATGCCTGTAATTATTATATTAATTAATCACAATCTAATTATGTGGTTAAGCATTTTAACCTAAGTCAACAAAATCGGGCGTCAATACGGATATCTGACACCAAATGAAAATGCAAAAAAAAAAGTCTTTAAATTGGATTTTTGGTTCTAAATTTTCAAGAGCAATTAAAAAAAGTTGTTACATTGGCTTCCAAACACTAATCGTTCTGTAAATTCAATTTGTTAAAATACTTTTGAAAATAGAAAGTCTTTTATTTTATTTTATCTAGATCACTCTTACTGTTTTAATTAGCCTATTATTAGTTAAGTTAAAGTTTTAGAAGAGATAAGGAATATAGAGAATTAGTCTAATTTAAGCTATTTAATGTTTTATAGTGTGTATTTTAAAAATACGAATAATATAAAGATGAGGGAACCTAAAAATTGTTTTTTACCCAAATCCAAGAAGAAGAAGAAAAAGTTTTGCAAGTTACAAACAATTTTAAAGAAAATTTTCCTTTGACGTTTAATTAAAAAAACATTTTTTTGCAAAACCTTTTTTCAGAATTTCGAACCAATTGTCAGTTTTCATATAGAAAACTAAGTGGAAAATCAAAAAAAAAAAAAGAGAGACCAATAATAGGGTCCAGAAGATTTCGATATAAAGTAACTGACGGTGTGTTTTTATATTTGGGACTATTATTTAATTTGAAGTATTTAGTCAACCATTGTCGATAGAATCTAAGTGAGAAGAGATGTTAATTAATACCTGAATATTCAAATTACTTATATTGGTTAAAATAATATACGCCTCAATTATTAATTTGATAAAAGAATTTGACAAGCAATTAACAAAGGTTTCTTTATGTTGATGATTCTTGTGCAAATGACTCCATGCATGTTACAAGCATCTTTTTTTTATTACATAAATGGAGACAAATTAATAATATGCTTTTGTTGGTGTCAGATCTAGCATTTTCTTATAGGAGTATTATTCATTTCCGTACGTAGTTGAAACTTTTTTTAAAATTATAATGATAGTAGTATTGGAGTCACGTTAAAGTTATTTGCATATAACATTACAGTAATGATAAAGTTATTCTCATACGATCTACAGATTTCGAGTTTGAACCGTAAAATCAGCCAATAATATTTGTATTAGGGTAGTATATTATACCACATTCCTTTGTGATGCGACCCTTCTCTATGCATGAATGTCAGATATTCCGTGCATTCGACCGCCTTTTTTGGTGTTCTAGAAAAATTGTGTGCATCTTAATTATTTTGTTGAGAATTTGGTATATTTCAGAAGTACAGGTATCATTATACGAGTAATTTTATCCACCAAAGCTTAGGCTTATAGAACAGAATCATCTAGTATTTTTTAATTTGTCCGACTTGAATTTAAATCTGAGACCTCATGATTTTCTTCTCATTTTATTGATCATTAGACGACACTCAAATAAATAATATTAATAATTTTTTTTGAAACAAAAATTAATATACTCGAAATTTGACCACAAAATTGGACTAATTGGTTCATTGAGTTGGCTTTACAATCACAAATGTATTGACAGTATCTACGCTTTTCTATTTCCTCAAAAATATAGGCTTATGTGTTTTGGATAAGTCAATTAAATCAATTAGTACTATTTTTTTCCATAAAACTTGTAAAAAATTCTCTGCCTTCTCGCTAGGCACTATTCAGTGAATAGTATTTCCGTCACTATTCATCGGCTATATCGCCGGAATCCGGTAGTGGATTGTCACAATTTTGGTGTCACGACATTCCCTTCTCGTTGTGAATAATCCCCAATAGATTTTATACTCAAATCTATAGCCAATTTCTCTAAATCTTGAATCTAGTTTCCGATTTACTGTAGCATTTTCGAATTTTCAGAACTACTTCTTTCCGATGGATCCTGGTTGACGCTCATCGCAACTATGGAAGCTACACCCTCTCCCCAGCCTTGTGCTGTGGGAGAGGATAATCAAAACCATTTGGAAAATCATACAGTTCAACATTCAAAACAAACTTATGCATCGCAACTTGTTCGACAACATTCTGTCGCAACAAACTCAAATCTAAAACTCTGTCCTGTTACGTTTGAGAATGGAATTCCTACTGTTGAATTCACAGTAGATGATGTGAATTCATTCACCAAGGAGGGGGGTCTTCAACAAGCAGTTGTGATTAAATTCTCTTATGGAAAACCCGAGCTTCGGGAGCTGAGACAGATTTTACCAAAGCAACTCGATGTCAAAGGTAATTGCAATATAGGACAGCTAGAATATCAGCACATTCTGGTTAGTTTTGATCTATTTGGAGATTTTGCTAATGTCGTCTCAAAAAACAACTGGTTATGTTAAGGCAAAATGAGACGAGTTCTTCTTTAGGACATTCCCGTGGACAATGGGATTTAATCCACGTGAAGAAACGTTAAAGACAGTCGTTTGGATCTCTTTTCCTGAACTGCCAGCAAATTTCTTCGCAAAAAAATCCTTAATGTCAATCGCCGCTGCAGTGGGAAAGCCTCTAGCAGTAGATAAGACTACTAAATATCGAACGAGACCTAGTACGACACGAGTGAAAGTCTTGCTTAATTTACTAGACAAACTTCCTAAGAAAATAAAGATCAAGATTGTTGATTTCAAATCTGGAAAAATAGTCGAATACGACCAGAGGATAGTCTTTGATAACCTTCCTAAATACTGCACGTATTGTAATCATCAAGGTCATGATGTAAAGCCGGTGAAATTCAGATGAATTTAATGAACTAGAAGTTCATGATCGACAATCTGAAGGACAGGACAGATTGACTAAATTAGGAGGGGATGCCAGAGAGTACCTAAATGCTAATCTTGTAGCACGAAGCAGTGAAGGGGTTCGTCACAATGTCACTGTTAATGCAGAGCAAAATAGTCAAATTGTTCCAGCTGAAGAATCTGTTATTGCACAGATATGTAGAAATCCATCCACTCTTCCAGCTCACAGTGAACAGGTTCCTAATGTGACTGCTGAGCCAAGTCAAAATATGGCCTCTGATCCAATTGTTTCAGCTGCAGAAGCTCACTCAGCATCTAATGCTGATATTGCTCACTTGTGTAAAAATCCTGTTACTGTTACATTCAATTTGACTGTTACCAGTGAACAGGTGGTGTCAAATTTGGTTGGGGCTCCTCCTAAGGTCAATGCTGATGAAGTTGTTTCAGTTCCAATTTCTCCAGCTGCACTAGCCCAGACAATGCTGAATGCAGATACAACACAACTGTATGAAAATCCATCTACTGTTTCATCCAGTTTGGATATGCACAGGCATCAGGTGGTGTCAAAATGGGCTGGGGTTCTTTCTAATGAGACCACTGATGCAGCACAAATTTCAGGTCCAAGTACTCCAGCTGTAGAAGCTCAACCAACAACGAATGCTGATCTTACACAGCTGTGTAACAAGTTTTCTACTGTTACATCCACTTTGAATGTTCCAACTGAACAGATAGTGTCAAACTTGATTGGGGTTCTTCCTAGTGTGTCTGATGATGTAAGACAAAATATTGGTTCAATTCCATGTGTGCCAACTGCAGAATCTACTGTTTCATCCAGTTTGAAGGTTCCTAGTCAACATCTGGTGCCAAATTTGGTTGTTGCATCTGCTGAGGCTGCACATCACAACACAAACAGGAATGAACACTTGTTGTGTGAGCAGCAACATTTGTTACATAATAATAACAGTAACAAACATACACTGTTTTGTCAAGGAATTGATGCCAAATTGGAGGTCCAGGATCCTTCAGATCTGTTACAAAGCATAATGTTTCCCCAGTTCAACTAGGGGAAAACTGCAGAGGGCCAAAACTGCTAGATGCTTCAAAAATTTCTGCAGGATCAGTTTTGAGCATATCTAAGCATGCCAGAATCCATCCTTCAGGTACAGCTGCTGATGCTGTCTGTAACACTGCCTTACCTCAAGCAACCTCTGCTATAGAGTCTACTGATAATCAACAACACAAAGGGAAGATGGAAAATGGTCATCGAGGGACAACAAAGCAGTAACATCAAAATCCAAAAATAAAATTCAGATTGCAGAAAACAATCCAGCATTACCTTCAATTACAAACTCATTTGACGTTCTTGCCAATGTCAATGATGATGAAGGAAAAATCTTGGGTGAAAATTTACAGATTTGTGACAGCCAATATAGCTCACAGAACACAGAGGCAAAGAATAAATCTCATGTTACTGGTACAAATATTCAAAATACAGTCCAAACTTCAAAGCTCTCTGACCACATCCACTCCTCCTATGAACAAAGTTGTCAAAGATCATGGGGAACCTTCAACTTCAGGTATCAAAAAAGGTTTTCAACCAAAGAGGAGGGACTTGGTCATTAAATCGAAATTGTGGAAAGACCAACGAGATTATGATGATGAGGAGAGCTGGGGTGAAGAACTCGCTGCTTTTTCATGGGAAGAAGAAGACCAAGAATCTGATCAGGACAGTACTACAGACGACATTGATGATTCAGTCAAGCAAAAAGTTCAAAGAAAATCTACATCCAAGAACTGTCGTGCAATTTCGCGACATACAGCAACACCAAACAGTATCTTAAACCACAATGCCCCAGTTTTTGTTCCAAGAAATAATGGAAAAGCAGTTATTTCAAGTGCAGTGACATCAAAATTCATCCAGAATGAAACCGCACATAATCGTCAACTAAGCTCGACCGAAGCATCAGTTAGAGATCGAAGCGCGAATGCACTGCCAACAACTAACCAGAATCAGGAGACAACAACAGAACCACTCTCTAATTTAGAGGACAGGAAATTTTCGGATGCCATGGCGCAAACTCTACTTTCAAACCAGAAGCAACAAAGGAATGAAAATACTCAATCTAATTTTTCTGCTGATGGTAATACAGAAGCATGTTTACAGGACGAACAACTCGTCACAACTGTTTCAGTAATATCGCCCGAGGAAAGATAACTTTTTGGACGCGATGGAAGACATATATATGAAGAAGGGGAAGAAGAGGATATCCTAAAGCAATACCAAGCAGACGCTTCAAGAAAAGGAGATTTGTCACCATTGCACAGAGCAAGAAATAAGAAGTCTGGTCAAAGGGAAAGAAGTTGGGACGGTAGGATGTGCGAAGACGTAAACATAAGGAGGCCCCCAATGCGATGCAAAACAAAAACAGGTCGCTCAAACAATACCTTCAAAATCCAATCGCACGAAGAACAAAACATGAATTTTGAAGTACTTTTGAAAAATTTTTTGGAAGAAGACGACATATTACAAATCGAAATTTTCACAACAAAAGAGAAAAGAGGGCATCTTTATGGTCACTTCATCTGCTTATTTTACCATCACATTAGTATTATTCTATGTAATATCATCATAGAGCATGTTATAAACTCTGTGATGATCATTCAATTCTTAGTTCTTGCGGGCTCTTTCTTTTTACATGCTTGCTAATCCAGAAGGCTTTATTTGCCTCAATAGGATAGCTAAGGTAAGGTCTATGCCGAATATGTGATATAGGTAACATTACCTGTGTAATCCGCCTTATTTTATTTCTCCTATTTGTTGTATTTTTCGTTTTCTATTATTTATGAAAATTAACCCTATGCGTTTGCCTAGTGGACCAAAAAAATTGAATATTAGTAATTTTATGTTGGTTTTTAACATTCAAAATTAGTAGTGCAATATACAAGGTCCTAGCATGTCATTCTAAATAATTTCTATGAAAATGTATACCATGACTTTTGTTAAAAGTTTCAAAAAAAAGAAAGAAAGAATTTCGGGTTTGAAACAAAGAGCAATCTTTACCAACTTGCAAATATTCTAGACTAAAAATTTGCATCTTCTTTATGTTAGAAACACGTTCTCAATGCAATATACTAAACATGTACTCTTTTGTAGGTTTTGATGAATGACAAACGAAGCAAAAATTGATATATGACGGAACTCAAGTACAAGCGCACAATGGTTGCGAATAAGATTGAAGTTCAAGATATAGCTCTTAATTGTTATTGAGTTGTTCTAAAACTGTAATCTCGATCCTATAACTTGACTCATAGTATGACCTCTCATAAAACAATTTTCCAAAATCATGCATATTTAATTCTGTGTCAAAAAGATTTTAAATCATGTATATTGACATTAGACAAAATGTTTTCTAAACATGCCTCAAAATCTGGGCTAAAATAATCGATTATGAACTTATGATAATCGATTGCTTCTGAGCCAAGACTGCATGACAATCGATTATGAATTAATGGTAATCGATTGTGAGTAAGACAGTGAACAGGTTTTTCCAAATCTGCATGATAATCGATTGTGATCAAATGCCAATCGATTGTTGTTGAGGTAAAGTTTTTCAATACTCAAAATAATCGATTATGAACTAATGGTGATCGATTATGTTGAGACAATGTCTTCCAGTGATTTTAAATTTAATTAAGTAATCGATTATGTCTTTAGATAATCGATTATCACTGAGACAGTAAGTTTTATGATTTTCAGAAAATAACAAGTAATCGATTATGGCTTTAGATAATCGATTATCACTGAGACAGTAAGTTTCATGATTTTCAGAAAATAACAAGTAATCGATTGTTGCAAAGGACAATCGATTGTTGAAGCTGACCGTTGTCAAATGATTTTCAAATACCTTAAGGTAATCGATTATAGATTTCATATAATCGATGTTTTGCTTAAAATCTGGAAATGATTTTTAGAACGTTGCTGAAGTAATCGATTATAGATTTTATATAATCGATGTTTTGCTTAAAATCCGGAAATGATTTTTAGAACGTTGCCAATGTAATCGATTATGGATTTGGTGTAATCGATTATCTGTTTTTGAATATTGCCAGTAATCGATTATAGATTATGTATAATCGATTGTGAAGCGTTAAATCTGGGATTGATTTTAAACTGACTGGCAGATAATCGATTATGTGGTCTTAATAATCGATTATCACTGAGTAATTTCAGCAATTCTTAATTGGCAATTAGGCAACGGTAATGCCAAGTTTTTCAACTATAAATACAGCTTCACTTCAGTGTTTTAACAACAACAACATACACAAACTGATCATTATATTGCGATAAGCTTTCATTCAATTATTCTTCATTTTCTACTCATTTCATAAAGCTTTTGAGAGCCATACTATTGCTTAAAGTTGTTGTGATCTTGAACATATTCTTTTACTCATATCTACTCAATAAGGAGTACTTTAGTTAAGTGAGTGTCCAAGTATTTGATATACTTGTAAGAGAATTGCGATTCTCTTGTTTCAAGGAACTTGCGTTTCGTTGAGTGAAGTCTTTGAGATTGCGATCTCCGAGCAACTGTTTGAGGCTTGTGTCCTCAAGTGTGTAACGGTTTGTTGAGCACCCGTAAGCTTAACAAAATAGTGAAAAATCTCGAGAGAGTCTCTCGGGGACTGGACTAACCACGTTGGTGGCCAACCAGTATACATCCTTGTGTAAGTTTATCTTTCTGCATTTATTTTACTTCCTGCAAAGTTTAAATTCCGCAAGAAAACGCTAAATTTTATTAATACGCTATTCACCCCCCCTCTAGCGTAAAGCGTAGTTACTAACAATTGGTATCAGAGCCCAACTCTCTGAAAACTTAACCGTTTGAGAGAACCATCCATGGCTTCTACTCTTGACTCTTTTGCAGGAATTGAAGAAGGACAATGCTCTACACGACCTCCTCTATTCAATGGCACAAACTACTCATACTGGAAGGAGAGGATGCAAATCTTTGTGCAATCAAATAACTTTCATTTGTGGAAAGTATTCACCAATGGAAACCAAATTCCAACCAAGAAGGTGGAAGACGAATAGGTTCCAAAGACCGAAGAGGAATATACCGCGGAGGATATTCGTAAGGTTCAAAATAATGCCAAAGCTATAAACTTATTATATTGTGCTGTTAATGCTAACGACTACAGGAAGATATCATGTTGCAAAATGGCAAAAAAAATGTGGGATAAGCTTGAAGTGACATACGAAGGAACCGACCAGGTACGAGAAGCTAAAATTGATTTCTTAACTCACTCTTATGAACTATTCCACATGAAGGAAGGAGAGAAAGTAGACGAAATGTTTGAGCGATTCATAATGATCGTAAATGATCTACACGCCCTCAAAAAGACGTTTACGGATAGAGAACTTGTCCGGAAGATCCTCAGAAGTCTCACTCCGGCATGGCGATCAAAGGCCGATGCAATCCAAGAATCCATTGGCATCACAGATGTCACAATTGACGCATTAAGAGGTAATCTCAAAACCTATGAATCAACTATACTTAACCCGTTTGTTGATGATCAAAGAAGGCAAAGGATTGCTCTAAAGGCTAGCCAATCACAAATTGATGAGGAAGGTGACAACGAGTTTGGACTCGTTATCAAAAGGTTTCAAAAATTCATGCGCAAGGAGTATGAACGCAAGAACAAAAAGCAAGGCGATCAACTAAAATGCTATGAATGCGGAGAAACCGGGCACATAAAATCAAATTGCCCTAACATCAAAAAGGAGAAGAAACCCTTCAAAAAGCAACGTGCATACATCTCTTGGGGAGGAGATTCCGGAGATGAAGCAAGCGAAGAAGAAGACGATGAAGCAGCAAATTTATGTCTCATGGCTCAAGAAGATGGCAAAGACGAGGTAAGTCAAATCGCCTCTCAAAATTTCTTTACTCTTGATGAAATGAGAAATGCTTTTGATGAACTATATGCTGAATTTATCAAAGCTTCAAAAACTGTCAAAAGTGTTAAAGAAAACGCCTCTCTAAAAGAAAAAGATTTTCAAACACAGCTTTCATTAAAAGAAAAAGAATTAGAAAAACTGGTTTTCGAAAATGAAAAGCTAAAAGAGGAAAACAAGTTTTATGGAAAAAGAAGTGCTGATAAACCTGAAGGTTCTACTAGAAACTGTTCTTCTTGTGTGCTTCTTAAGAATGAAGTAGCTAGACTTAAAGGCACATTAGATAAGTTTAATTCTTCGCATAAAAACTTGAATGATGTGCTTGTTAATCTAAAATCAACTAAACATGGAATAGGATTCAAGAATGAAGAAAAGGTTGGTGCTAAACCACAACAACCTAGAGCTCAACCTAGGACTAATAACCAAAATGCTTATCCTAGAAGTAGAAATCCTAGAAATAACTTGCATGTTAGACCAAATAGTGAAAATGCTAGAAGACCTAGAAATGATGCATATTTTAGGCCAAACCTTGAACAATTTAGAAGACCAAGAAATGACCCTCCACCTAGAAATAGAAATTCTAGAAATGATGCATATTTTAGACAAACTTGTGAACCTCCTAGAGCTCATAATAGGAGAAACATTGGTGTTCAAAGTAGAGTAAGCAACCTTCATTCATCTAGTTACTATGTACCTAGAAAAATGCATAATCCCAACGTGACTTGTCATTATTGTAGACGTATTGGTCATATTGCTCCCGCTTGCTTTACTCGTCACAGACATATAAATCAATTGCATCATTATAACATGCCTAACCCTCAAGGACCCAAGATGGCATGGGTACCTAAAGAACATTAATTTGTTTTGTAGGTGTGCTTGAAGGGATCAAGTGTACTATGGTACCTTGATAGTGGATGCTCCAAACACATGACGGGAGATGAATCCAAATTCCTTCAACTAGAGCATAAAGAAGGAGGAAGTGTCATATTTGGTGATAACAATAAAGGAAAAATCATCGGCATTGGTTCGGTCGGTAAGGACGAAAGCTCCTCCATTAAACATATACTACTTGTGAAAGGTTTGAAGCATAATCTCTTGAGCATAAGCCAATTATGTGACAAGGGAAATTTTGCTCTATTTGATTCGGATGAATGTCTTGTATTTAGACGTAGTGATTTCAAGATCATACTTCGTGGTTTTAGAATTGATAATATCTATATGGTTGATCTTGGAAACTCCTCACCCGAATATGTTGATTGTTTATTAAGCAAAGAGGATAACTCTTGGCTATGGCATCGTAGAGTAGCACACATGAACATGCATCTTTTGAACAAGCTTCTTTCTCAAAACTTAGTAGTTGGTCTTCCCTGTTTAAAGTTTGAAAATGACTCTATTTGCGATTCTTGTCAAAAAGGGAAGCAAACCAAAGCATCTTTTAAATCCAAGAATATTGTTTCAACATCTAGACCTTTGCAATTACTTCACATGGATTTATTTGGTCCCTCGCGTATTGAAAGCCTTGGTAAAAATAAATATGTTTTTGTAATTGTTGATGACTTTTCTAGATTTACTTGGACTCTATTTCTTGCAAATAAAAGTGATGCTTTTCAAAATTTCAAGTATTTCCTTAAGCGTGTTCGAAACGAAAAGGAATCAACCGTCACTTCGATTAGAAGTGATCATGGGGGAGAGTTTGATCACAATCTCTTTGCGGATTTTTGTGACGAACTCGGAATCGAACACACCTTTTCCGCTCCACGGACACCACAACAAAATGGGGTGGTGGAAAGGAAAAATAGGTGTCTCGAAGAGATGGCAAGAACCATGCTCGACGAAGCTAAGATTCCCAAATACTTTTGGGCGGACGCCGTGAGTACCGCTTGCTATGTTTTAAATAGAGTAGCAATTCGGCCGATACTCATGAAAACCCCATATGAACTTTATAAGGGTAGAAAACCCAACATTTCTCATTTACGTGTTTTTGGTTGTAAATGTTTTATTCATAATAATGGCAAGGACCAATTGGGTAAATTTGATGCTAAATCGGATGAAGGTATTTTCATTGGTTATTCCTCACGTAGCAAAGCATATAGGGTCTTTAACAAAAGAACCCAAATTGTGGAGGAATCCCCTCATATTGTGTTTTCCGAAGATAATACTCGCTTGGCGAGAAAGGAATCCGGTTTTGATCTTGCAGGTATCTTGGATAGCTTGAAAGATAAAATCCAAGAAGAACCTTCAAAGGAAAACAAAAATGAAATTGGGGAACAACCAACGGAAGAAGCGCCACAATTAGAAAAAGGAATAAATACGCCTAACGAGTGGAGAACGATCAAGGATCATCCTCTAGAACAGGTTATTGGCGATGTTGGAGAAAAGGTAAGTACCCGAAACTCCCTCAAAAACACTTTAGAACTTACTGCTTTTGTTTCTCAAATCGAACCTAAAACCATCTCCGAAGCAATTGGGGATGAATTTTGGACCTTGGCAATGCAAGAGGAGCTTAACCAATTCGAACGCAATAACGTTTGGGATTTGGTGCCAAGACCCGAAGGTCATTCCATAATTGGTACGAAATGGGTTTTTCGCAATAAACTAGATGAAAAGGGTATAATCACTAGAAACAAAGCTAGGCTTGTGGCAAAAGGCTATAGTCAAGAAGAAGGTATTGATTATGAGGAAACCTATGCTTCCGTAGCTAGATTAGAAGCTATTCGTCTATTACTTGCCTTCGCCTCTTCAATGAATTTTATTCTATATCAAATGGATGTGAAAACTGCTTTTCTAAATGGGTTTATTGAAGAAGAAGTTTATGTCAAACAACCCCCCGGCTTTGAAGATTTTAAATATCCCGATCATGTTTTCAAACTCAAAAAGGCTCTTTATGGCTTAAAACAAGCTCCTCGAGCTTGGTATGAAAGGTTGAGTAAATTTCTTTTGGAAAATGATTTCATTAGGGGAAAAGTTGACACAACCCTCTTTGTGAAGCATAAAAACAATGATATTTTATTAGTTCAAATATATGTAGACGATATTATATTTGGTGCTACTAACAATGTTTTATGCAAGGAATTTTCCGATCTAATGACTAGCGAATTTGAAATGTCTATGATGGGCGAGTTAACATTCTTTTTGGGGTTACAAGTGAAACAAATGAAAGAAGGTACTTTCATATGCCAAGCCAAATATTGCAAAGAACTACTAAAACGCTTTGAGATGAACAATGCAAAAGAAATGGCTACCCCCATGAGCACATCCGATCATCTCGACAAAGATGAAAAGGGTAAGGAAGTCGACACCAAAAAGTATCGAGGTATGATTGGCTCTCTTCTTTATCTTACCGCTAGTCGTCCGGACATCATGTTTAGCGTGTGTTTATGTGCTCGCTATCAGTCATGTCCGAAGGAGTCTCACCTTACTGCGGTGAAAAGAATATTAAGGTATCTCATTGGTACTACAAATGTGGGTCTATGGTACCCCAAAGGCTCTTCATGCCAACTTATTGGATATTCCGATTCCGATTTTGCTGGATGCAAATTGGACCGCAAGAGCACAAGTGGCACTTGCCATTTGCTCGGTAGCTCTCTTGTCTCTTGGTTTAGTAAGAAACAAGTAAGTGTTGCGTTGTCTACCACCGAGGCTGAATATGTAGCCGCGGGGAGTTGCTGTGCTCAAATCCTATGGATGAAACAACAACTCTTGGACTATGGCCTAAGTCTTGATCACATTCCTCTTAGATGTGATAACACTAGCGCCATATGCTTGACGAAGAACCCCGTTCTTCATTCGCGAACAAAACACGTCGAAATTAGACATCACTTTATTAGAGATCATGTACTCAAAGGCGATGTCGAAATTGAATTTGTTGAAACCAAAGGCCAATTGGCAGACATCTTTACCAAGCCTTTAGAGAAAGAATCTTTCTTCCGAATTCGTAGTGAACTCGGGATCCTTGACTCCACTTTGATCTAAGTCATGCATTGCATTTTCTTTCCTACATGATTTCTAACTTGAGCGTCGGAGGCGTCTAACTTCTTTTTGCAGGTATCACCCTAGAGCTAAAAGCAATTCTCAAGCAAACCGCGAATCTGCAGAAATATCCCTATAAAAATCGATTATCCCGTATCAATAATCGACTACCCTCTAATTTTCTTTTCAATAAATAAACCGTGTTTATTTCATCTTTTTGCATCTTTCCTTATTTTTTTGCTAATGGCAAAAGGGGGAAGAAAACGGGATATCGGGTATGCACCACCTCTCTTAATTCATTGATTGAAAATGGGATATCACCACCTCTCTTAATTCATTGATTGCTTATAAGCTAAAATTGAGGGGGAACTCTTAAATTGAGGGGGAACAAGAACGGAATTGCATAATTGTTACTTGTCTTGAATTGTCAATATCTTTTGCCTTAAATGCATATCCCGCTTAATGTTTGCCATTATCAAAAAGGGGGAAATTGTTAGAAACACGTTCTCAATGCAATATACTAAACGTGTACTCTTTTGTAGGTTTTGATGAATGACAAACGAAGCAAAAATTGATATATGACGGAATTCAAGTACAAGCGCACAATGGTTGCGAATAAGATTGAAGTTTAAGATATAGCTCTTAATTGTTATTGAGTTGTTCTAAAACTGTAATCTCGATCCTATAACTTGACTCATAGTATGACCTCTCTCATAAAACAATTTTCCAAAATCATGCATATTTAATTCTGTGTCAAAAAGATTTTAAATCATGCATATTGACATTAGACAAAATGTTTTCTAAACATGCCTCAAAAATCTGGGCTAAAATAATCGATTATGAACTTATGATAATCGATTGCTTCTGAGCCAAGACTGCATGACAATCGATTATGAATTAATGGTAATCGATTGTGAGTAAGACAGTGAACAGGTTTTTCCAAATCTGCATGATAATCGATTGTGATCAAATGCCAATCGATTGTTGTTGAGGTAAAGTTTTTCAATACTCAAAATAATCAATTATGAACTAATGGTGATCGATTATGTTGAGACAATGTCTTCCAGTGATTTTAAATTTAATTAAGTAATCGATTATGTCTTTAGATAATCGATTATCACTGAGACAGTAAGTTTTATGATTTTCAGAAAATAACAAGTAATCGATTATGGCTTTAGATAATCGATTATCACTGAGACAGTAAGTTTCTTGATTTTCAGAAAATAACAAGTAATCGATTGTTGCAAAGGACAATCGATTGTTGAAGCTGACCGTTGTCAAATGATTTTCAAATACCTTAAGGTAATCGATTATAGATTTCATATAATCGATGTTTTGCTTAAAATCTGGAAATGATTTTTAGAACGTTGCTGAAGTAATCGATTATAGATTTTATATAATCGATGTTTTGCTTAAAATCCGGAAATGATTTTTAGAACGTTGCCAATGTAATCGATTATGGATTTGGTGTAATCGATTATCTGTTTTTGAATATTGCCAGTAATCGATTATAGATTATGTATAATCGATTGTGAAGCGTTAAATCTGGGATTGATTTTAAACTGACTGGCAGATAATCGATTATGTGGTCTTAATAATCGATTATCACTGAGTAATTTCAGCAATTCTTAATTGGCAATTAGGCAACGGTAATGCCAAGTTTTTCAACTATAAATACAGCTTCACTTCAGTGTTTTAACAACAACAACATACACAAACTGATCATTATATTGCGATAAGCTTTCATTCAATTATTCTTCATTTTCTACTCATTTCATAAAGCTTTTGAGAGCCATACTATTGCTTAAAGTTGTTGTGATCTTGAACATATTCTTTTACTCATATCTACTCAATAAGGAGTACTTTAGTTAAGTGAGTGTCCAAGTATTTGATATACTTGTAAGAGAATTGCGATTCTCTTGTTTCAAGGAACTTGCGTTTCGTTGAGTGAAGTCTTTGAGATTGCGATCTCCGAGCAACTGTTTGAGGCTTGTGTCCTCAAGTGTGTAACGGTTTGTTGAGCACCCGTAAGCTTAACAAAATAGTGAAAAATCTCGAGAGAGTCTCTCGGGGACTGGACTAACCACGTTGGTGGCCAACCAGTATACATCCTTGTGTAAGTTTATCTTTCTGCATTTATTTTACTTCCTGCAAAGTTTAAATTCCGCAAGAAAACGCTAAATTTTATTAATACGCTATTCACCCCCCCTCTAGCGTAAAGCGTAGTTACTAACACTTTAAAATTTGGAATTCCAATTGGCAGTTGGGTAACATTTATCAGTATTTTTAAAGGTGAGGGCATGAGACGGGCGTTTACTTAATACGGGGCGAGGCGAATGCCTCGAGACATAGGGCGTAAGCTCCACGAATCTTTAATTTTTTTAATTTATAAATAAATAATATAGCATTATAATATAATAAAGTATAAAGAGATGCATTAAAAGTTCAAGAAAACTAAAAAGAATTAAAGAAACTCATATAAAATAAAATATTTAGCATCTTTTACAAGTATAAATAATACAAAACTGTTAAAGTTACTATGAAATATAAATTAACTCCATCCTCTTACCTTTCAAACAATTAAAAATTATAATTTCTTAAAAAATATTATTAAACTGCATATTTTACTTCTTTAAAAGTAAATACACAATAATTTTTTCAAAAACTATAATTTGAAATATTACTCTTTCATGAGTAAATATAAAATTAATTTTAGATACAAAACAAAAACTTTATGATAATTTTGAGAGACATATAACTAAGACGTGAAGATCAATATAAATTGTTGTTATCTATTTTTAGAAGAAATATTCAAAAGATATTCACCCTCACGATGTTCTCAATTAGTAAGTATGCAATAATATATTTTGTTATTTGAATTATTCACAATTTCTATATTTGTTCAAATAAATAGAACTTTAATCATTCATTTGTTAAAAAATTTTGATAGTTAGCAGTGCAAATTAGTGAATTCAACACATGACTTCATAAGAACTGTTGGGCGAGTCCTAAACGTTGCGTGTTAGGCGTGTTTAGGGCGCACTGTCGGACGCTTAGAGGCGTAAGCCTCAGAGAATTAAGCGCCACACATGAGTCTCAAGGCGTTTTAATAGTGCCCCGAACCCCGAAGCGAGTCCCAGAAAAAACCTTTTAAAACAATGACATTTATCCCCACCCGGTATTTAATTTAACGTGAACTATTAAAAATTAAATTGATGAATATATTTTTATCATAGTTAAGTGATAAATATCTATATGAAAGATACATAATTTATATTAATTAATAATTAATTTAGTATAAACATCAAATGCAAATAAATTTTTACCGCACAATTATACATATTGGGTAACAAATGAATGTCGGAGCCCTTATATGGGTAGCAATTAATTCATAAATTTCTTAGACTTTTATTGAAACTGAAAACAATTATCTTTCACCAAATATGAGGAAAATCAAAGTCATCATAAATAATACTACTTCCATTATTGTGCTATATGTTGCATTAGATAACTACCTGAATCTTTATATAAATAGCTGTTCATATTGCTTATTTACTTTTTTTAACCAAAAACGTAAAGTATACATTTAATATATATATATATATATATATATATATATATATATATATATATATATATATATATATATATATATATATATATATATATATATATATATATATATATAATTATACACAAGTTATATCTATATTATACTTATCGGCTATTTTAGTTTAAGTGGTGAGTCCGAAATCGAAATAATAACTTTTGGGACTCAAAGTTCTTTTTTAATGTTAAAAAAATTTATATTTTTACCTATTTCGCAGTAATTTACTGCAAATTATTTAAAAAAATATATAATTCGCAGTATTTTACTGCGAATTACAAAAAAAAATAATTTTTAAATTTTTTTAAAAATAAATTATAGATTGCAAAATTTAAAAATTTATAGATCGTCAAATTTATTGGGAATATTTAATATTTTCCCAATAAAGGGGTGGAAGATTGTGCCATTAGGAACTGATCTACTTTTCACACAAAGACATGCATCTCCCTGCATGAGATTACCTCATTCCTTTCTCTTTTTATGTTTAACAATTTTTCCATTTAAACTGTCAAAAAATATAAATTTTTTTCAATTAGAAAATTTTAAATAATAAAACAAAAAATTCTAAGACTTATTTTAAGTGACAAATTTAATACAACAACAATAACAAGCCCAATATAATTTTTTTTATATATATATTTTGAATTAATTTTTTCATCTTTCAGTTTACAGATTTGAAATATATCCACTAGCATAAATATCGGATAACATTATTTACTAACATAAATATCGAGTAACATTATTTACCAGTATAAATATGGGTTAACATTGTTTACCAACAACTGGTAGATGCAGTTTTGAAAAATTTATACCGGTAAACTGTTATAAATACACTTCTATTTAAGGTGAATGTCTTTAATTAGAGAGATTCTAGAGTTCTATTCTTGGTAGCTAAATCATCCTCCTCCCTATAAATAGAGGTGCCCTCTACCATTGTAAATAACTCCTAACATTCTCTAAGTATCAATAAGAAGAACTCTCTCTACTCTTCTCTCTATTGCTCTTGTTCTTGCATTATTGTTCTTGTCTTTTATATTATTTCATAACACGTTATCAGCACGAGACTCTACCGTCTCAAGAACCATTCTCGAAAAATCTAAGGTATTTCCCTCTTCCTAATTTAATTTTCGATTATGTCTGACATTACGAAAAGAAAGTTCGTTGCCCTTGAAATTTCGGGCAAGAACTATATGACATGGGTGTTGGATGCTGAAATCCACTTAGATGCTATGGGTCTCGGAGACACCATCAAAGATAGAGAAAAAGCATCCACCCAAGAATGTGCGAAGGCCTTGATTTTCTTGCGCCATCACCTTGATGAAGGTTTGAAGATTGAATATCTCACCGTCAAGGATCCACTCATCTTGTGGAACGGCTTAAAGGAGAGATATGACAACCTGAAGTTGGTCACTCTGCCACAAGCACGATATGATTGGGCTCATCTGAGGCTCCAGGACTTTAAGTCCGTTTCTGAATATAATTCTGCAATGTTCAGAATTACTTCTAAATTGATGCTATGCGGGGATAATATCTCCGATTATGATATGCTTGAGAAAACGTTTACAACGTTTCATGCCTCCAATATGGTACTGCAACAACAGTACAGAGAGAAAGGCTTTACAAAGTACTCTGAACTGATTTCTCTTCTACTAGTGGCTGAGCGAAATAATGACCTGCTCATGAGAAATCATGAAAATCGACCCACTGGGTCTACACCACTGCCTGAAGCAGATAAGGTGCACTCTCATTATGCCAAACATGAAAAGGACCATGGTCATGGTCGTAAATGGGGTCATAGCCAGGGACGTAGACAAGGAAGAAATTCCAATGAAGTCCGTCAACCCCCAAGGAGAGATAACCGCCGAAAGCATAAACGGGGTCATGAAGATCCTAAGGCAAATGGTTCAGAAACTATATGTTATCGTTGCGGTGGGAAAGGGCACTGGTCAAAGACTTGCCGTATACCAAGACACTTGGTTGACCTTTATCAAGCATCTCGAAAGAGAAAAGGCCCTGAAACAAATTTTGTCTATGACGACAACTCGGACATCACCCACCTGGATGTGGCAGACTTCTTTGAGCAACCCGAGGGGAAAATAGACCACCTAATCGGCGATAGGTCCGTGATGAAAGAAGATGGAGTTATTTGATTTTGTTCTACTTATTTGTATTAGTTAGTGAATAAACTAATAGTCATTAGTAGTAGCTCGTATTAGTTAGTTCATGATGCAATGTTAGCAGTAGTTCTTTAGAATGTCTTCAATATGCTCAAATATCAATAATATTTTTATTTTCCAGTAGGGGTAATCGACTAGCCTGAAAAACTAGTCGATTATCTAATATTTTCGCATTAAAACTGAAAAACGATTGATCAACAATCGATTGTCTTTGTCTAACAATCGATTGTCGTTAAGACAGTGTAATCTGGAATTTTTCAAAAATCATCCACAATCGATTGTCTTTGTCTAGCAATCGATTGTCGTTAAGACAGTGTGATCTGGAATTATTCAAAATAGCCAACAATCGATTGTCTATGCATAACAATCGATTGTCTTAAAACAGTGTGCTCTGGAATTTTTCAAAATAGCCAACAATCGATTGTCTATGCATAACAATCGATTGTCTTAAAACAATGTGTTCTAGAATTTTTCAAAATAGCCAACAATCGATTGTCTATGCATAACAATCGATTGTCTTAAAACAGTGTGTTCTGGAATTTTTCAAAATAGCCAACAATCGATTGTCTATGCATAACAATCGATTGTCTTAAGACAGTGTGATCTGAAGTTTTTCAAAATAGCAAATAATCGATTGTGTGTGTTTAACAATCGATTGTCAATGTTCAACAATCGATTGTTTGTGTTTAACAATCGATTGTTTGAAGAAAATGCTTAAACTGAAATTTTCAAACTGCAAAGTAATCAATTATGGATAACATATCTGATTTTATTAGTCAACTGTTAGCAGCAGATTTTGAAAATATTATGTGACACAAACGAATTGAACTTGTTTATTCTTATGTTCGTGTATCTCTTTTGTATGTCAAACTATGGGATAGCAAATATGGATATCTCACAAAGCGAACTTGGATCAACGTCTAACTGTAAAAGTATTTGCCTAGTTGATTCATGTACTACACATACAATACTCAAAGAAAGGAAATATTTCTCTCAAATAAATATGTGTAAGGAAAACGTTACTACAATCTCTGGAAGTAGTAAATTGATTGAAGGCTCCGGAAGAGCAATTGTAACTCTGCCCAAAGGCACGACGTTAATCATAGAGAATGCAATGTTCTCCTCCAAGTCTAAGAGAAACTTGTTGAGTTTTAAAGATGTACGCCGGAATGGCTATCATATTGAGACAATGGATGAAGATAATCTTGAATATCTCGTCATCACAAAGAATGTCTCCGGCCAAAAGAGGGTTATTGAGAAATTCCTGTCTTTAACTTGTGGCCTGTATTGGACAAGAATTAGTGCAATTGAGGCACATTCAACAGTAAACCAAAGGGTTACTGATTCCAATACCTTTGTACTTTGGCATGATCGATTGGGACACCCAGGATCGATAATGATGAGACGGATTATAGAAAGCTCATATGGGCATCCGTTAAAGAATTTCAAAATTCTTTCGAATAATGAATATCCTTGCACTTCGTGTTATCAAGGCAAGTTGATTATCAGGCCATCACCAACAAAGGTTGGGACTGAGTCACCCACGTTTCTGGAACGTATACAAGGGGACATTTGTGGACCTATTCACCCACCTAGTGGGTCGTTTAGGTATTTCATGGTCTTGATAGACGCATCTTGTAGATGGTCTCATGTGTGCCTATTGTCATCACGCAACCTTGCGTTTGCGAAGTTAATGGCACAAATAATTCGACTACGAGCACAATTTCCAGATAATCCAATCAAGTCCATTAGACTGGATAATGCTGCTGAGTTTACATCCCAAGCATTTAATGATTATTGCTTATCAATCGGGATAAAAGTTGAACATTCTGTAGCTCATGTTCACACTCAAAACGGTCTTGCAGAATCGTGCTGATAACGTGTTATGAAATAATATAAAAGACAAGAACAATAATGCAAGAACAAGAGCAATAGAGAGAAGAGTAGAGAGAGTTCTTCTTATTGATACTTAGAGAATGTTAGGAGTTATTTACAATGGTAGAGGGCACCTCTATTTATAGGGAGGAGGATGATTTAGCTACCAAGAATAGAACTCTAGAACGAGGCCATTACTTATGAGAACGAGGCTGCCCACTTCGGTATGGGGTCACGCCATCTTACATGCAGCAATGCTAATTCGTCTCAGACCGACGAATTACCACAAGTATTCCCCGTTGCAATTGGTTTTGGGTCATGAACCCAATATATCCCATTTAAGAATTTTTGGATGCGCAGTATATGTGCCTATAGCACCGCCATCCTGCACCAAAATGGGTCCGCAAAGAAGGTTAGAAATATATGTTGGGTTTGAATCGCCCTCCATCATTCGCTACCTCGAAACATTGACAGGCGACTTGTTTACTGCACGATTAGCAGACTGTCGATTTGATGAGACACTTTTCCCAAAATTAGGGGGAGAAGTTGGTGAAACCAAACGGGAAATTTTGTGGAAAAATGCATCATTATCTCATCTTGACCCACATACCTCTATTTGTGAAAGAGAGGTACAAAAGATTATCCATTTGCAAAGAATAGCAAATCAAATGCCTGACGCATTTACAGACTTGAAAAGGATAACGAAATCCCACATTCCCGCGGAAAATGTTCCAATCCGTATTGATGTCCCTGTTGGACAATCATCTAGTGTCATAACCAATGAGTCGAATGCACGCCTGAAGCGTGGCAACCATTAGGCTCCAAAGATCGAAATCCTAGAAAGAGGAAAAAGAACGATCAAAATGACACCACAAAAGAATCTCATGATTTAACAAATTCTGAGATTCATGAAGAATCCATTGAGCCCGAGACTCTGGAAAATACGGAACTATCCCTAAATCCAATTAATATTGAGGCAAATATTAATCGAGTGGATATTGTGGTGGATAATGCCTTTGCTTATAATGTAGCATCTAGCATTATGCAAGAATGTGAGGATCTCGAACCTCAATCTGTTGAAGAATGTCGAAAAAGACAGGATTGGCCAAAGTGGCAAGAAGCAATTCAATCAGAATTGAATTCGCCGGCAAAACGTGAAGTTTTTGGCCCTATAGTTGAAACACCTAATGGTGTTAAGCCTGTCGGCTATAAATGGGTCTTTGTACGCAAGAGAAATGAGAAAAACGAGGTACAAAGATATAAAGCACGCCTTGTTGCACAAGGTTTTTCTCAAAGGCCTGGTGTCGATTATGAAGAGACATATTCGCCTGTAATGGATGCGATAACCTTTCGTTATCTCATAAGTTTTGCTGTCCATGAAAAGCTTGACATGCACTTAATGGATGTGGTTACTGCCTATCTTTATGGCTCACTTGATAATGAGATATACATGAAAATTCCCGATGGACTCAAGATGCCAAACGCGCATAATTCAAAATCTCGGGAAATGTTCTCAATTAAATTGCAAAGATCCTTGTATGGTCTAAAGCAATCTGGACGAATGTGGTATAATCGTCTTAGTGAGTACTTGTTAAAAGAAGGCTATATAAATGATGCCATTTGCCCGTGTGTTTTTATAAAGAAAACAACATCGGAATTTGTTGTACTTGCCGTATATGTTGATGACATAAACCTTATTGGAACCCCTATAGAACTCCAAAAGGCAATTGATTATCTAAAGGATGAATTCGAGATGAAAGATCTCGGAAAGACTAAACTATGTCTTGGTTTGCAAATTGAATATTTGGCAAACGGAATTTTTGTTCATCAATCTACCTATACAGAAAAGGTACTGAAACGGTTTTACATGGATGAAGCACATCCTTTAAGTACACCGATGGTTGTTCGATCACTTGATGTGAACAAAGATCCATTCCGACCACAAGAAAGGAATGAAGAGCTACTTGGTCCTGAAGTACCATATCTTAGCGCAATTGGCGCACTAATGTATCTTGCAAATACTACAAGGCCTGACATATCCTTTTCAGTTAATGTCTTAGCAAGATTTAGCTCAGCTCCCACGAGGAGACACTGGAATGGGATCAAACACATATTGTGGTACCTAAAGGGAACTACCGGTATGGGCTTATTTTATGGCAAGAATTGCAGCCCGGATCTTGTTGGTTATGCTGATGCTGGATATTTGTCCGACCCACACAAGGCTCGATCTCAAACGGGTTATGTGTTTACCTGTGGAGAAACCGCCATATCTTGGCGATCGACTAAGCAATCAATTGTGGCTACTTCATCTAATCATGCCGAGATAATTGCTATTCATGAAGCAAGTCGGGAGTGTGTGTGGTTAAGGTCGATAATACATCATATCCAAGACAAATGTGGTTTGAAGTATGATAAACTACCCACAACTTTGTATGAAGACAATGCAACATGTATAGCTCAATTGAAGGGAGGATTCATAAAAGGAGATAGAACGAAGCATATTTCACCAAAGTTATTCTTCACACATGATCTTCAAAAGAATGGTGATATCAATGTTCAACAGATTCGTTCAAGCGACAATATGGCTGATTTGTTCACAAAATCTCTACCAAAGTCAACCTTCAAGAAGCTAGTTCACAAGATCAGAATGCGAAGACTTAAGGACATAAATTGATGTTCTTATCAGGGGGAGTTAATGCGCGTTGCACTCTTTTTCCCTTACAAGGTTTTGTCCCACCGGGTTTTCCTTGCGAGGTTTTTAACGAGGCAACCAATAGGCGCATATTCAAACATGTGTACTCTTTTTCCTTACTTTAATTTTTCCCATTGGGTTTTGTTTTAAGGTTTTAACGAGGCACATCATTGAATAGACATTCAAGGGGGAGTGTTATAAATACACTTCTATTTTAAGGTGAATGTCTTTAATTAGAGAGATTCTAGAGTTCTATTCTTGGTAGCTAAATCATCCTCCTCCCTATAAATAGAGGTGCCTCTACCATTGTAAATAACTCCTAACATTCTCTAAGTATCAATAAGAAGAACTCTCTCTACTCTTCTCTCTATTGCTCTTGTTCTTGCATTATTGTTCTTGTCTTTTATATTATTTCATAACATAAACAATGTTAACCCATATTTAATGAATAAGGACCCACAAAAGTGATTGGGTAAGCGGTTATGTGGGTTAATTCCTCAAAAGAAATAGGTAATGAATAAGGACCCACAAAAATCCAAGGCCCATAATAATTAAAGCCCAAATATCGGGCCCACTAAAAGACCTTTGTCCTCTAGTTTCACGTGCTTTTCAGAGGACAACTTTTTCCCAGATAACTTTCCCCTTTTTTTTCTCCTATCCGAAATCCATTTCAGATAATGCTTAATTTGGATAACATTAGACAAAAAACCAACCTAGTACTAACAAATATTTGGTAATTGCACATATTATAAATCTAATTTTGTAATCAACTATTTGGTAGGTTCATATGTGATAACACAGGCATTTAGTAGGGAAAATGATACTATATAACTGTTCTCAAAATAATAGTCGTAAAATATATATTTTTGTATATATATAATTTATGTTATATAAAAAAAATTAATTTATATATATATTCGACTATAAAATGTAAATAGTTTCTGGAGAATGCTAAAAGCGAAAAAAAACTCCATTTATTATGATATTATCGCATGTGGGTTGATACCTTACTATCTCAATAAGTAGTTACAAAATTTGATTCAGAATTTGGACTTTCTATGTTAGGGACTTAGTGTTTACAACTGAAAGGTAAGAAAGAACATGAAAAAAAAAAAGAAAGTAAACAAAAAAACAAAGGGAAAAGTCAAAAGGCTTTTTATTTTGTTTTTATATATACAAAAATTTATGTGATGTGAATTTTGATATCAAGCGATTGAAAGTAACACAACTTTAAAGGGGTTTAAAATATTTGTTTTGATTAAGTTCAGATGTCTAGATGAAATCTCAATAGACTAGAGGGGCCAAAATATTCAAATCGAACAAGAAAAGATGTCAGTTGGTAAATAGACGAAATCATCTGTTTCTCTTGTGACGTTCATCAATTGAAGCTCAAACAAGGAAGTGTCTAGTCTGGTTTGAATTCAGATACGACCCGCCTGTCTGCTGCTATAGGTCCAAAAATGGTGTCGGGCCAGAGCGTCGCTATACCCCATAAAGAATCACACGATCCTTTTCCTTCGTTTGATTCTGCGCTCATCAAAGATCTCACGAGACTCGCCTACTATTATTACGAAAAGAGCCTAATCCTTTCCGGTTAGGAAATTAAGCAACTTTTACTTAATATTATACTGCTCTAACTTTGTCCAAAAAAGTGGAATACTAATATCCACAATGCCATCATTTTATGGCCAACAGTAGTACAGTAAATGATGCCTTCCTCTTCAGCGGCGTATATAATTGGCTCACGTAAAAAGCAGAAGAATCTCATATCTCAAACTTGGAGGAGCATCTAACACAGTTCATCTTGTATTTCCTTTCATTAATTTGAGATCCAAACTAGTGTGGTTAAACCAATAGCTTCATCGTTTAAAGCAATGCAAAGCGAAAGATCATCGATAGGGTTAGAATAGGTGGACGGAAGAGGGTTTAGCCGAACCCTTTCACTGAAAATTATATTGTATACTATGTGTTTAATTCTCTTTTATGCACATGGCCTCTATACTATTAATATTTATTAACTTGCCACTTGACTTAGCCATAATGTTAATTATATATGATAACTTAGATTTTGCTACTGTTAAGATCGTATAAAGGCCACGTGAAGTCCTCACGTTAATAGAGCGGCAGTGTGGCACTGTAAGGAAAGAACAGCAGTAGGAGTAGTGTTGTTAGGCTTGTTGGGCTACTAGGTTATGGGTCATAGCTTTAAGAGTAGAGATTTTTACATATCTATATCGTATATAAAATCTTATTACCTTCACTGCTTAAGGATTGTATTAATTACATTTAAGCATATTAAATTGTCATTTATATACTACAATTCAAATTAAGGGTATAATTATTGCTTCATTTATTCTAGGCATGATTTTAGGAGCATATATTCTCCAATTTTAGTTTACCTGCCTCTCTCTCCTCCGACCCCCACACCCCCTACTCCGAACTCCATTATTCTTTTCGTAATAGGAGCATTACCTCATCTACTACCGCTAACACAATACAAAAGTTAAATTTTAATCTTTGATTTTCCCAGACAAACAAATTTATCTAATAGAGCATGGAAGCAGTAACACACTTTGACATGAAACTGGAGTATGTACTATTTGTTTCCAAGAAAACGCATATGAAAAAAACTGCAGCCAAATCACAATCGAAATCCGGCAACAAAAAATAAATACGTATTTACCATAAAGATACCATAAAGTTCAACTACAAGAACTCGGACATATCACATAAGACACTAGGAACATTGTCATAAAGAAGCTTTATCATCTGCATATAGCCTTTTGGTAGTATGATCCAAGCTTTTCCTAAGAGAATATTCCGATTTATGTATGGCATAAGCGAGACATAGTAATTCCTAGGCTACAATCTAACTAAAATGAAAGCACGTGATGACCTTATTCTTCACCTAAAGTAATACTTTACGTCTAAGCACTGAATTATTTGCCCTTGATTATTTGTAGTTTTTATGTAGAAATTTTGTTAATGAAGAGTAAATTTTGTTGTCAATATTTTTTTTAACACAAAATTTTTGTTTAATTGTAGTATAAATATAGTAATTTTGTAGATACTCTTACAAAAAATACAACTTTATACAATACTTAAACTAATTTATAGTTTATTGGTAGAAATGTTATCTACAAGATATCTACAAACTGAATACATTGAATTTTAATATCCCAATTCTCATTTCAATTGTAGCATAATTGGCAGTTTCGACATAATTGTAGAAGACTTCTAGAAGTTTTAGTATTCCCAATCTATAATTTATCTACATTTCTACAATTTATCTACAACTTATCTACAATTTTTGGAAATATGTCTTCTTCTTCTTCGACGAGTTTCAATGTGAAATTCACTCAAAACCAAGTCTAATCTTCACCAAAACCCCTCAAAATTATAAACTCCTAAAAATATTCTGAATTATTTACAATATCACCCAATCCAAACAAATAATGATTTTTGAAAACCCAAATTTGAATTCAAAGCGGTCAAGCTTTTTAATGGCTATCAATGGTGGAAAATATATGGAAGAACATATTTTTTCAACTTTGAGATCTCTTTCCGTTTCAAATTTCATATTTAATGTTGACTGAATCACACGCAGATCTGGTGCCTTCATTTTAGCGCGTTATTTATGGCAAAATCTACCTATTTTTGGATTGGTATATAATTTGTAGAAAAAATATGGACAACACGGGTAAATAATAAACTATGAACATTTTTTGTAATAAGGTTTGATATATTGTATAGATAGGAAAAAATCCCGAGTAGGGATTTTTACATATACATCCCATATAACAAACCTTATAACCACTCATGTTTAAGGTTAGTATTTATTACATTTAAGTATACCATGTTTCAATTTATGTACCAAAATTTACTTTTAAGATTTAATTATCAATGATTTATTAGGGGCTTGATTTGTGGAACAAAATATTTCCATATCTTCTTTCCCCAATTATATACTTATTAATTATAAATGATTATCCCTTAATTATAGACAGTTAAGTGGGTAATAATTGATACCCTATCAATTTCTCTCTTTCTCTCCCCCGTCTCTCTTTTTCTGTCTCTCTCTTTGTGTGTATTTTTTCCGCCGCTCTATTTTTCTTTCTTTAATCTTACTAACTGTTCAATTGTTGGGCAATATAATATTCATGTCACTGTAAATGCAAGAGGAACAAGTGTTAGTGTTTTTTTTTATCTCGTTTTATTTAAAGTGGCCGACGTTTGCAAATTCCCTTATTTACGAGAAATCTGAACAGAATTTTGTTTATATATTCTATCATGAAATACAAGAAGGGAGGAATGAATTGTACTAAATAAAAATTCTGCCCGTGTCTTCTCTTTTTTCATTTCTATCTCTTGTCTTCTTCAAGGAATTCAACAATGGATTTCAATTGTTTAGGTATGAAGTTTTAATTTAACAATTTTTTTTCATGTCGAAAAGTTACTGTTTGAATTAAAATTGCTAATTCATAAAATTTGCATGAGGGTGTTTGATTCTCCATCATTGAAAACTATTATAAAGTTTTGAAACTTTGAATTCGATTTTGAGTTTTGAAAAATATTATTTACGAAAAAGGACCAATTTGACTAGTTTGCTATCGAACTAGTGATAATATATACTTTGAGAATCTACTCTCTTCTGCTCTCGTCTCATGTGAATTCTTGTGATTGCGCAGGGTCCTCTATCATCATCATTTCCCATTGAAAACAGGAATATTCCAGTGAGCATGAGAGCATTAAAAGATCATTTCAATCGAACAAAGAGTCTCTCTTTTGTGAAGCGAATCTCATATTTCCATTTACTGCTGCTGCTGGCCAAATTTTTGGACATCAATGCAGATGTTCCAGCGTTTAATTACAATGCAGATGTTCCAGCGTTTAATTACAAAAAAAGTAGTAGCTGTTGAACTTGTTTGCAATGAGTTTTTAAAATGTAGTCAATTGTAGTTAAATGTAGTTAAGGTTATATGAAGTGTTTCCAGTGAATTTTTAAAATGTAGTCAAATGTAGGTAAATGTAGTTAAGGTTATATGCAGTGTTTCCAGTGAGTTTTTATAATGTAGTCAAATGTAGTCAAATATAGTTAAATGTAGTTAAGGTTATATGAAGTGTTTCCAGTGAATTTTTTCGTTTCGTATTTATTTGTTATTGTAATAAATTTCTTCTGAGGCAGTTGGAATTCTAATGTAAGGGAAGAATCTTAAAAATGGTGACTTCTCTACTTTAATGACATCATGTAGTGCAGGCACAACCTTTCCTGTTAAATTTCTTTTTTCACTTCCTTCACCTTGTCATCTTAGCTATTGTGAATTCTGTTTAAACCACCAAAAAGGAATTAATAGCCATTAACTCCCTCATATCCAATAGAAAATTCAGAAGAAATGTGATTGGTGGATGCCCACCAATAGTATATCCTTCTGAATCTACAAACTACTACAGGTCCATAATATGTCCTCTGTTACACTTCTTTCAAATTTTCTCTTAAAGAATCCACAACAACAATATTCCATGAACATACATAACAACATTAACTTGAGACTCAATATGATCACGAAAGGAAAAAATTCACTGGAAACACTTTACATAACCTTAACTACATTTAACTACATTTGACTACATTATAAAAACTCACTGGAAACACTGCATATAACCTTAACAACATTTACCTACATTTGACTACATTTTAAAAATTCACTGGAAACACTTCATATAACCTTAACTACATTTAACTACAATTGACTACATTTTACTACATTTTAAAAACTCACTGCAAACAAGTTCAACAGCTACTACCTTTTTTGTAATTAAACGCTGGAACATCAGCATTGTAATTAAACGCTGGAACATCTGCATTGATGTCCAAAAATTTGGCCAGCAGCAGCAGTAAATGGAAATCTGAGATTCGCTTCACAAAAGAGAGACTCTTTGCTTTCGTCATCATCAAGAATTCAGAAATAGGGGAAAGAGAAATCTTCTGCTTCAGCGAATATTCCAATTGCTTTGATATACTCCCGTTCTATTAAGAATGAAATAATTTTCATCATATTGTCTAACGTTAAATAAAATGAGATGAAAGAGAAGAAAAAAATTCCCTAGAAGTGCAGTACTCGAAGATGGCAACAACCTATTTAGTGCATTGATAAAGCAAAATATGTACTGTACCTAATATTTCACGTATCGGTAACGATCGAATTTTGTTCAACCATTGATGACTTATAGTGACAGGGTTTGAACTTTTAACTACTAAATTTCCCTTTGCTAAAAACCATTTTTCTTGTAGTGAAAGCTCTCGTCATCATCAAGAATTCATAAATACGGGAAAGAGAAATCTTCTGCTTCAGCGAATATTCCAATTGTTTTGATATACTCCCGTTATATTAAGAATGAAACGCGGAGGAAAAAATACACACAAAGAGAGAGACAGAAAAAGAGAGGGGGGGGGGGGGGGGAGAGAAAGAGAGAAATTGATAGGGTATCAATTATTACCTATTTAACTGTCTATAATTAAGGGATAATCATTCATAATTAATAAGTATATAATTGGTAACATAGATTTGAGCCTTAATAAAGGCGTTATTTTAGGAGGCAACATCTGGAAAGATTCCGTTTGGTACATATTGTGTAACAAAAACATGGGATATGAGGGTAATAAATAAACAATGCACAATAATGGTAGTAAGGTTTGTTATATGGGATGTATAGGTAAAAATCCTTAAGAGTATTGGTATTGGGCGCGCTCTCTCTCTTTGTCTCTCTCGGTATATAATGTATGTTATATTTAAAAATTATATAAATATTGTATACTTTTTCGGCTACTGAATGAAAATAATTTCTGACGGGAGTTATAAGTGATATACTCTTATTATAGTTGAAAAAATGACAATGTATAGCTATTAACAACTCTCAAAATAATAACCGAAAAAATCTTTAATTTTTTTTTTGTGTGTGTGTGTGTATATATATATATATATATATATATATATATATATATATATATATATATATATATATATATATATATATATATATGTATATATGTATGTATGTATGTATATATGTATGCTATATACAAAAATGATATAATTTTGATATACTTTTCGACTACCAAATGTAAATAGTTTCTTATGAGGGCTAAAAGTGATAATACATGTTATATATCCTAGGCCCAATATTATATATATATCACACACACACTATGTATGTTATATACAAAAATTATATAATTTTAGTACACTTTTCAACTATCGAATATAAATAGTTTCTGATTGGGGCTAAAAGTGATAATACCCGTTATAATTCCTAGGCGCAATATTATTATATGGATTTTTACCTAAATATGCCATATAGCAACCTTATTAGCATTATTGTGCCTTGTTTGGTTATTACCCGCATATTCCATGTTTTCGTTACCAAAAATGTACCAAACCATATCTGGCTGATTTTATAGCCTAAAATAGCGCCAGATTTTAAGCATCCCAATTAATGTTTGATTCTGTCTTAATTAAATGATCTTTTTAAAACCTTAAAAGATCTAATCGCAGTGCAAATCTCTCTACGTGAATCTCTCATACGTAGCGATCAGTTTCGAAAATCTCTCATTCTTCTACATCCAATACCGAAAATCAATAAATTGTAGTTCTTCCAGATTTCAGTTTCGAAAATCTCTCATTCTTCTACATCAAATACCGAAAATCAGAATTTACAGCGTGATAGTCAATCAAATTGTAGTTCTTCCAGATTCCAGATTATTGAAGCTATGTTTGTTTATAAAAATTGTAGTTAAATTGTAGTCAGTTTGTAGTTAATTGTAGTCCGTTTGTAGTTACTTGTAGTCAGTTTGTATTTAATTGTAGTCAGTTTGTAGTTATTTGTAGTCAGTTTATAGTTAATTGTTTGTAGTTAATTGTGTCCGTTTGTAGTTACTTGTAGTCAGTTTTGATTTAATTGTAGTAAGTTTGTAGTTACTTGTAGTCAGTTTGTAGTTACTTGTAGTCAGTTTCTAGTTAATTGTAGTCAGTTTGTAGTTAATTGTAGTCAATTTGTAGTTAATTGTAGTTTTTAATAAATATGTCTGCAAATTGGATTTTTTTGTAGCTACTGGCTTGTATGTGTAGCTGAGAACTGCAAATGGCATTTCAAGGCAACGTCAATTCATGATTCTTCATTGTTCAAGATAAGAAGTTTTAGCCGACAACACACATGCTGCCGAATGGACGAAACATTCATACAACGCAAATGTACTGCAACAATAGTTGGTAGCATTGTCGTTCCAAAGTATTGTGATCCTAAGACTGTTTACACGCCAAAGGACATACAAACTGACATGTTATCCGACTTCAAAGCAGAGAGAGAGAGAGAAATCGGTTTTGTAGAGGATTTCTGGCTTTGATACAATTTTATGGACTGAAAGTATGGTGGATTGAGAAGAACTTCTCGATCTGAAACTGTTCAAGCTTCGACAATGGCGGATGAAATTCAAGCAGAGAGAGAGAGAGAGAAATCGGTTTTGGTAAAAAAACACTGGGGAAGGGTAATTAAAAAGGGGAGAAAATCGTGGGTTTTGTTTGTAAGAGAGAGAAGAAACGTGTACAATAAAATCTGAAAAGATTTTCAGTTCCACAAATCAAGCCTATAATTAATAAGTTGATAATTATACCTTAAATAGAATTTTGGAACATAAATTGAAAGGTGGTATACTTAAATGTAATAAACACAAACCTTAAACATGGGTGGTAATAAAATTTGCTATATGATATGTAAATGTAAAAATCTCATTATTATAGTCCAGCGCTTCACTTCAGCACTTAGCCCAAGTCTCTACCAGTCAATAAGTAGGCGTTTGGCCATAGATTTTGGAAGTTCTTTTTTCTTTTCAAAAATGAATTTTAAATATCTGTTTGTTTATAGAATTAATTAAGTTATTGGGAGATTTTGAAAATTAAAATTTTAAATCTCAAATATAGCTTAGAACTTCTTTTTCGGAAAAACTATGATAATTTGGGATTTTTTAGCTGAAAAAAGAAAAAGAAAACAAAGAGTTTTTAACATGTCAAAAGGCCCCAAAATTCATGTACAAACAACTTTTCAATTTCACATTAAACTTTAGCCAAATCAACTTTTTCAAAAAGTATTTGGGCCAAATAGGTCCTAAATATCCAAAAGTCAACATTTGAATTGCAAGATTTAAATAAGTTTCTTTTCACTGCATATTACTTACAGCACTTCTTACTTAACTTTCGAATATATAAAATTCATTTCTGAAAAAATTAAAAGTTTTGTGTCCAAATTCACGATTGAAAAATTTGACTCTAAAGCAAACTATAACACAAAGGGGTCGTTTGGAATGTGGTATAAAAAGGTACAGGGGTAGTATAAAAAATTAATTTCACTTTAATACTCTGTTTGGTTAGCAAACCATGTATAAGTTATTCCGATGTTAATTTTAACATCCGGATAACTTATACCTTATAGAAGATGGTATAATTAGTACCGGTCTTCTTAAAAATTAAAGCATTATCATTCTTAATACAACATACCAAACAGCGAATAAACAAAAAGGGATAATCTCACTTTTTATTCATCGGTTATTAATAGACTTTAATTTTTAATTATTTTACTCTGAAATGATAAAAGACGTTATAAATTTTAACAAAATACATGGTTAACCAAGTGATTTCACAATTAATAATTTGTTAATTTATGACGGGGTTGATAGAACTTTCGATCACTCAGTTAATGGTAAATTATACTTTTAGTTGTGGTGATATTTGGCTAAAGACATTTGCCTTTTGATCCCTTTGCCTGTGAATTTTCATTAATTTACCATAGTTATAGAAAAAATTACCACTTAATTAACAGCGTGTTATTTTAGTATTGTATTGTTACTCATATTTGACTGTAAAGTAGTTCTAATAATAGATTAAAGGCATAATGATTTTCTGGCTACTTAAACTTATATCGATTTGTAAAACCGATACATTAACTTATATTTTTTCCATTTGAACTCTTCAATTTGACGGAATGAATATCAATAAACACATTTGACCAAGTCTATGTGGAAGTGGCACAACTGACGGCTAAATTTTGTCCTACTTTCCCCACCTTCCCCGTTTCCTTTTCCCTTTCTCTTCCCCCATTCAATAATATTTTCTTTTATTCGTTGTAAAGCAGTCAGACGAGCAAATAGCTCTGACATTTTCACCAAGCAAATTCTAATTTCCACAAATAGGCACAGAAAAGAACAAAGAAAGTCACAAAATTCTCATTTTTCAAAGGCGAAATATTGATCACAAAAGCAAGCTTGTATTAAAATGGCAGCCTTTTATTTCAAAGGCTTTTTCATGGTGAAACAATTAAAGGTTCAATCTTTTAATTCTGGATCATTCAGATTTATCATTAAAACTTATGAGTCTTTCAAATTATTAAATAACAGTCATGGGTCTTTAAGATATAACAAAAAACTCACCGGTCTTTGAGGGAAAACCTAATATTTAGTTATAGTGGACGTTTAGTGGAGAGTGATCAGCTCCGACGGGGTGTACGGAAGAGAGCTATGGATGCAATTGAATTGTTGGAAAGGAGGGTGACAGTTGGGGATGTTGCCTGCAAGGTTGGCCTTCAGTTGACTGAAGCACAGACAGCTTTGCAAGCTTTGGCTACTGATACTAATGGCATCTTGGAGGTAAAATTTCTGATCCTTATTTTTTATGTTTGGTGATGATAATGTTACTAATTTTGTATAATGTAATGTCAATTTTTTTAAATAATATATGACTCACAAATCCACATGTCATATAATAAAGACCAAACATGTGACATGGTATTCATGTTAGAGCGATTGGTGAACATGTTCAACAGAAAATATTTATTAGTATTCATTCCGTCAAGTTGAAACGTTCAAATGAGAAATATATAAGTTCATGTATCAGCTTTACAAACCGGTACAAGTTTAAGTGGCCAGGAAGCCATTACGCCTAGATTAAACATTACTTTTATTATCCTTTTTGAAAAAGCACGAATTAGAGATGCACATCTGAATTACTTGAAGGTCAGATATGCATAATCATATATTACAACATAATCATTAAAGTCAAAATTTATTCATATTTTAGCGACTAAAAGTACAAAACATATTTTAATTTTTTAATTATATAATAAGTGAACTGTATTCTAGATTACCCTTTGGATTTTGAAGATATTGCACCTCCATTTAGTTCCTGAGAAGCATTAGAATCACCCTCAGAGCTACGTACAACAACTTGAGCTCAGTCCATTTTGAATAGCTGCATTACTAGTTTCTTGTTAATAGCTCCTTGAATGAGCTGATTATTAACAACGTAACATCATGATCTCAGTGTCGTATCTTGGATTATATTGTTAGTAAAAAACATGCCATAACTTCCACAAAAGATATGCAAAATATGGAAGTAAAACATCAATTAGCGCAAAACCATGGCTTGCTTATATATACTTCTCAGATCTTCACATGATATTCTGGTTTAATTTTTTGCACAAATCCACAACCGTCATCAAAGCAAAGACTCTAAAGTACAAGCTAGAATTATTGGTATTTACAAAAGTATCTAGCTAGCATTATTGATGCATGCTACCAATTCAGTTCTCGCCATCACAGGGAACACCTCTGACCCTCATGTACTTAAACTCTTTCATATACCCTCTAATTTCCTCTGTACCTGGTCTGTTGATTGAGTTAGAAAGGACGATTCTCCTTGTTCCTTCTCCGACCGACCTAAATACGCGTTCACGCACCCGCCTCAGTGTCGTGATAAAATACTTGACGTCTGGGGTTGAAGTATCCCCATTTATTGCAGTCTCAAAAATCTCACATGGGTTCCAATTTCCGTAAATGACTTATGCGTTGATGATATTTGATGGGGGAATGAAACTATCAGTAGCATAGGCTTCCAGTATGTCGAGAACTATACTCTTAATAGGTTGGAAGAGCCACCCCTAAACACTAGGTCATTAATGTGTGGTTCCATTATTGTGTAGGTAAGTAGGGGATGTGTAGGTAAGTAGGGAAGAAGAGTATAGCAGAGAAAATCTTGGAGGGGAAGAAGAGTATAGCTAGCAGAGAAAATTCTTGGAGAAGCAGAAGAAGATTTATCAATATGTGATGTTATTGAAAATCAATGCGGATGCTGTTTATGAAAATTGGACCCTTAGGAAATCTTTGAGGCTGCAACATGGGAAGATCCTTCAACTCCAAGCGTCAAATTCTTTATCACAACTCTGAGGCAGGCACACTAGGTAATGAACTAGTATCTAGGACTGTAGGAGAAGGAACATGGAAACCCGACTATTCTAACCTAATCCATAGGCAACGAAAACATGAAATTAGAGGTTGGTTGAAACAGTTAGGAAACTTAACCCCCATGGGTTAGATTCACCATAAAGGTTATAACTCTTGTAGGCGGGTTGACTATATCATTCACAAAATCCTTGATCTGAAGAATGTGGCCTTGTTGATGCATATATTATTAGTGACCTAAAGTTAAATTTCAAAAAGAGTACTTAAATTTATTTGGTAGAATTAATACATATGCACATACATATACAAAAATGAGAGTTCATCTTTTTTTTTTCTTTCTTATACTTGTTTTCTATAATGTGGTATTCTCACAAGACACATTCTTTTTAACTTCACATAATATATTATAATTAATATTAGTAAGGTTGATTTAAGTTAATAACGTATTAGCCATGTATTTAAATACATCACCTTGGATCATGTTACGGAAAAGTTTCTTTACTAATATTAAGATTTGAGTAGTTAATTTAAAGTTAACTTCTTTTCTACAAACTTTAACATTGTCCGAGCAAAAACAAAAATCAAAAAATTCATTATTAAGGTTTTCTGGGCCTCGAAAAATCAACTTTTGTTGCTACAAATATGAATTAGTAAAGTGATATTGCCATGGCGCTAAAAGTATAAACTATAAAAGATCTATTTCGTTCTTCAAGTGGCCACTGTCTTTCTTTCTTGGATCAATAACAGCAATTCGTGAAGTGAGATTACTATCAAATCTTGTTTAATATATTTAGTGAATATAGACTTTGGGTGCGTACCAGGCGAGACTATAATTGAGTCAAGCGGACACCCGCCACCATAAATAAAAAGCTTAAAGTAACTCAAATTTTGGGATGATAAACTATTGTGTAAATAGAGGATAATGATTTCTACAGAAACTTTAATTTTCAGAGAATACCAACTTATGCTATCTTAATCATTGTGAATACAATAAAGTCCATCATAGCACACATCATTGGCCCAAGCCAAGCCAACTTCCTATTTAATAGAAAGGCCAGTGACAATGCCATCATTGTAAAAGCCTTTGACAGGCTAGAATGGTCCTTCATTAAAGACACTCTAGAAGCTTTCAATTTCCCAAAGAGACTTTCCAAACTAATCGTGTCTTGTATAAGCACATCATCCATCTCCATTCTGGTCAATGGAGGGAAAACTGAAGCATTTAATACCTCAAGAGGCATCAGACAGGGACACACTACATCTCCCTATCTCTTTATTCTGTGTATGGAAAGACTTTCCAGATCCATTGATCAAGCAGTTAGGCAGAATCAATGGCATTCCATTAGTATAAGTAGGTCAGGACCCAAGATCTCCCATCTTTTCTTTGCATATGACCTTACTCTCTTTGTTAAAGAAAACATTAGGAATTGCAACACAATCATATCCATCTTAGAGAATTTCAACAACCAGTCAGGCCAAAAAATTAACTTCTCCAAGTCAAGAGTCTTGTTTTCCTCTAATACAACCCATGGTAGCTCTCATCAAATCTCCAACCTCCTAACCATCAAACACCATGCTTCCTTTGGGAAATACCTTGGGATCCCCATCTTCCACAAGAGACAAACAACTTTAGATTTTCAATTCATCATTGATAATATGCAGTCTAGGTTGGTTGGCTGGAAGACTAAATACCTACCATGGCTGGGAGAACACTGCTGGCTAAGACTACACTTAACAACATCCCAAGCCATGTCGTGCAATACATCTCCCTCCCCACCAAAATTATCAATATGTGATGTTATTGAAAATCAATGAGGATGTTGTTTATGAAAATTGGAACCCTTAGGAAATCTTTGAGGCTGCAACATAGGAAGATCCTTCAACTCCAAGCGTCAAATTATTTATCACAACTCTGAGGCAGGTACACTAGGTAATGAACGAGTATCTAGGATTGTAGGAGAAGGAACATGGAAACCCGACTATTCTAACCCAATCCATAGGCAACGAAAACATGAAATTAGAGGTTGGTTGAAACAGTTAGGAAACTTAACCCCCATGGGTTAGATTCACCATAAAGGTTATAACTCTTGTAGGCGGGTTGACTATATCAGTCACAAAATCCTTGATATGAAGAATGTGGCCTTGTTGATGCACATATTATTAGTGATCTAAAGTTAAATTCTAAAAAGAGTACTTAAATTTATTTGGTAAAATTAATATATATGCACATACACATACAAAAATGAAAGTTCATCTTCTTTTTTTCTTTTACTTGTTTTCTATAATGTGGTATTCTCACAAGACACATTCTTTTTAACTTCACATAATATATTATTATTTATATTAGTAAGGTTGATTTAAGTTAATAACGTATTAGCCATGTATTTAAATACATTACCTTGGATCATGTTACGAAAAATTTTCTTTACTAATATTAAGATTTGAGTAGTTAATTTAAAGTTAACTTCTTTTCTAAAAACTTTAACATTGTCCGAGCAAAAACAAAAATCACAAAATTCATTATTAAGGTTATTTGGGCCTCGAAAAATCAACTTTTGTTGCCACAAATATGAATTAGTAAAGTGAAATTGCCATGGCGCTAAAAGTATAAACTAGAAAAGATCTATTCGTTCTTCAAGTGGCCATCGTCTTTCTTTCTTGGATCAATAACAGCAATTCGTGAAGTGAGATTACTATCAAATCTTGTTTAATATATTTAGTGAATATAGACTTCGGGTGCGTACCAGGCGAGACTATAATTGAGTCAAGCGGACACCCGCCACCATAAATAAAAAGCTTAAAGTAACTCAAATTTTGGGATGATAAACTATTGTGTAAATAGAGGATAATGTTTTCTACAGAAACTTTAATTTTCAGAGAATACCAACTTATGCTATCTTAATCATTGTGAATACAATAAAGTCCATCATGGCACGCATCATAGGCCCAAGCCAAGCTAACTTCCTATCTAATAGAAAGGCCAGTGACAATGCCATCATTGTAAAAGCCTTTGACAGGCTAGAATGGTCCTTCATTAAAGACACTCTAGAAGCTTTCAATTTCCCAAAGAGACTTTCCAAACTAATCGTGTCTTGTATAAGCACATCATCCATCTCCATTCTGGTCAATGGAGGGAAAACTGAAGCATTTAATACCTCAATAGGCATCAGACAGGGAGACACTACGTCTCCCTATCTCTTTATTCTGTGTATGGAAAGACTTTCCAGATCCATTGATCAAGCAGTTAGGGAGAATCAATGGCATTCCATTAGTATAAGTAGGTCAGGACCCAGGATCTCCCATCTTTTATTTGCATATGACCTTACTCTCTTTGTTAAAGAAAACATTAGGAATTGCAACACAATCATATCTATCTTAGAGAATTTCAACAACCAGTCAGGCCAAAAAATTAATTTCTCCAAGTCAAGAGTCTTGTTTTCCTCTAATACAACCCTTGATAGCTCTCATCAAATCTCCAACCTCCTAACCATCAAACACCATGGTTCCTTTGGGAAATACCTTGGGATCCCCATCTTCCACAAGAGACAAACAACTTTAGATTTTCAATTCATCATTGATAATATGCAATCTAGGTTGGCTGGCTGGAAGACTAAATACCTACCATGGCTGGGAGAACAGTGCTGGCTAAGACTACACTTAACAACATTCCAAGCCATGTCGTGCAATACATCTCCCTCCCCACCAAAATTATCAATATGTGATGTTATTGAAAATCAATGAGGATGTTGTTTATGAAAATTGGAACCCTTAGGAAATCTTTGAGGCTGCAACATAGGAAGATCCTTCAACTCCAAGCGTCAAATTATTTATCACAACTCTGAGGCAGGTACACTAGGTAATGAACGAGTATCTAGGATTGTAGGAGAAGGAACATGGAAACCCGACTATTCTAACCCAATCCATAGGCAACGAAAACATGAAATTAGAGGTTGGTTGAAACAGTTAGGAAACTTAACCCCCATGGGTTAGATTCACCATAAAGGTTATAACTCTTGTAGGCGGGTTGACTATATCAGTCACAAAATCCTTGATATGAAGAATGTGGCCTTGTTGATGCACATATTATTAGTGATCTAAAGTTAAATTCTAAAAAGAGTACTTAAATTTATTTGGTAAAATTAATATATATGCACATACACATACAAAAATGAAAGTTCATCTTCTTTTTTTCTTTTACTTGTTTTCTATAATATGGTATTTTCACAGGACACATTCTTTTTAACTTCACATAATATATTATTATTTATATTAGTAAGGTTTATTTAAGTTAATAACGTATTAGCCATGTATTTAAATACATTACCTTGGATCATGTTACGAAAAATTTTCTTTACTAATATTAAGATTTGAGTAGTTAATTTAAAGTTAACTTCTTTTCTACAAACTTTAACATTGTCCGAGCAAAAACAAAAATCACAAAATTCATTATTAAGGTTATTTGGGCCTCGAAAAATCAACTTTTGTTGCCACAAATATGAATTAGTAAAGTGAAATTGCCATGGCGCTAAAAGTATAAACTAGAAAAGATCTATTCGTTCTTCAAGTGGCCATCGTCTTTCTTTCTTGGATCAATAACAGCAATTCGTGAAGTGAGATTACTATCAAATCTTGATTAATATATTTAGTGAATATAGACTTCGGGTGCGTACCAGGCGAGACTATAATTGAGTCAAGCGGACACCCGCCACCATAAATAAAAAGCTTAAAGTAACTCAAATTTTGGGATGATAAACTATTGTGTAAATAGAGGATAATGTTTTCTACAGAAACTTTAATTTTCAGAGAATACCAACTTATGCTATCTTAATCATTGTGAATACAATAAAGTCCATCATGGCACGCATCATAGGCCCAAGCCAAGCTAACTTCCTATCTAATAGAAAGGCCAGTGACAATGCCATCATTGTAAAAGCCTTTGACAGGCTAGAATGGTCCTTCATTAAAGACACTCTAGAAGCTTTCAATTTCCCAAAGAGACTTTCCAAACTAATCGTGTCTTGTATAAGCACATCATCCATCTCCATTCTGGTCAATGGAGGGAAAACTGAAGCATTTAATACCTCAATAGGCATCAGACAGGGAGACACTACGTCTCCCTATCTCTTTATTCTGTGTATGGAAAGACTTTCCAGATCCATTGATCAAGCAGTTAGGGAGAATCAATGGCATTCCATTAGTATAAGTAGGTCAGGACCCAGGATCTCCCATCTTTTATTTGCATATGACCTTACTCTCTTTGTTAAAGAAAACATTAGGAATTGCAACACAATCATATCTATCTTAGAGAATTTCAACAACCAGTCAGGCCAAAAAATTAATTTCTCCAAGTCAAGAGTCTTGTTTTCCTCTAATACAACCCTTGATAGCTCTCATCAAATCTCCAACCTCCTAACCATCAAACACCATGGTTCCTTTGGGAAATACCTTGGGATCCCCATCTTCCACAAGAGACAAACAACTTTAGATTTTCAATTCATCATTGATAATATGCAATCTAGGTTGGCTGGCTGGAAGACTAAATACCTACCATGGCTGGGAGAACAGTGCTGGCTAAGACTACACTTAACAACATTCCAAGCCATGTCGTGCAATACATCTCCCTCCCCACCAAAATTATCAATATGTGATGTTATTGAAAATCAATGAGGATGTTGTTTATGAAAATTGGAACCCTTAGGAAATCTTTGAGGCTGCAACATAGGAAGATCCTTCAACTCCAAGCGTCAAATTATTTATCACAACTCTGAGGCAGGTACACTAGGTAATGAACGAGTATCTAGGATTGTAGGAGAAGGAACATGGAAACCCGACTATTCTAACCCAATCCATAGGCAACGAAAACATGAAATTAGAGGTTGGTTGAAACAGTTAGGAAACTTAACCCCCATGGGTTAGATTCACCATAAAGGTTATAACTCTTGTAGGCGGGTTGACTATATCAGTCACAAAATCCTTGATATGAAGAATGTGGCCTTGTTGATGCACATATTATTAGTGATCTAAAGTTAAATTCTAAAAAGAGTACTTAAATTTATTTGGTAAAATTAATATATATGCACATACACATACAAAAATGAAAGTTCATCTTCTTTTTTTCTTTTACTTGTTTTCTATAATATGGTATTTTCACAGGACACATTCTTTTTAACTTCACATAATATATTATTATTTATATTAGTAAGGTTTATTTAAGTTAATAACGTATTAGCCATGTATTTAAATACATTACCTTGGATCATGTTACGAAAAATTTTCTTTACTAATATTAAGATTTGAGTAGTTAATTTAAAGTTAACTTCTTTTCTACAAACTTTAACATTGTCCGAGCAAAAACAAAAATCACAAAATTCATTATTAAGGTTATTTGGGCCTCGAAAAATCAACTTTTGTTGCCACAAATATGAATTAGTAAAGTGAAATTGCCATGGCGCTAAAAGTATAAACTAGAAAAGATCTATTCGTTCTTCAAGTGGCCATCGTCTTTCTTTCTTGGATCAATAACAGCAATTCGTGAAGTGAGATTACTATCAAATCTTGTTTAATATATTTAGTGAATATAGACTTCGGGTGCGTACCAGGCGAGACTATAATTGAGTCAAGCGGACACCCGCCACCATAAATAAAAAGCTTAAAGTAACTCAAATTTTGGGATGATAAACTATTGTGTAAATAGAGGATAATGTTTTCTACAGAAACTTTAATTTTTAGAGAATAGCAACATATGCTATCTTAATCATTGTGAATACAATAAAGTCCATCATGGCACACATCATAGGCCCAAGCCAAGCCAGCTTCCTATCTAATAGGAAGGCAAGTGACAATGCCATCATTGTCCACGAATACACAAATCAATTCATAAAGATGAAAGGAAAGAGTGGTCACATGATTCTAAAAATAGACCTGGAAAAAGCTTTTGACAGGCTAGAATGGTCCTTCATTAGAGACACCCTAGAAGCTTTCAATTTCCCAAAGAGACTTTCCAAACTAATCATGTCCTGTATAAGCACATCATCCATCTCCATTTTGGTCAATGGAGGGAAAAATGAAGAATTCAATCTCTCAAGAGGCATCAGACAGGGAGACACTATGTCTCCCTATCTCTTTATTCTGTGTAAGGAAAGACTTTCCAGATCAATTGACCAAGCAGTTAGGCAGAATCAATGGCATCCCATTAGTATAATTAGGCCAGGACCCAAGATCTCCCATCTTTTCTTTGCAGATGACCTTACTCTCTTTGCTAAAGATAACATTAGGAATTGCAACACAATCATATCCATCTTACAGAATTTCAACAACCAGTCAGGCCAAAAAATTAACTTCTCCAAGTCAAGAGTCTTGTTTTCCTCTAATACAACCCAGGACACCTCTCATCAAATCTCCAACCTCCTAACCATCAAACACCATACTTCCTTTGGAAAATACCTTGGGTTCCCATTCTTCCACAAGAAACAAACAACTTCAGATTTCAAATTCATCATTGATAAAATACAGTCTAGGTTGGCTGGCTGGAAGACTAAATGCCTATCATGGCTGGGAGAACAGTGCTGGCTAAGACAACACTTAACAACATCTCAAGCCATGTCGTGCAATACATCTCCCTCCCCACCAATATTATCAATATGTGATGTTATTGAAAATCAATACGGATTGGAACCCTTAGGAAATCTTTTAGGCTGCAACATGGGAAGATCATTCAACTCCAAGCATCAAATTATTTATCACAACTCTGAGGCAGGTACACTAGGTAATGAACGAGTATCTAGGACTGTAGGAGAAGGAACATGGAAACTCGACTATTCTAACCCAATCCATAGGCAACGAAAACATGAAATTAGAGGTTGGTTGAAAAAATTAGGAAACTTAACCCCCATGGGTTAGATTCACCATAAAGGTTATAACTCTTGTAGGCGGGTTGACTATATCAGTCACAAAATCCTTGATCTGAAGAATGTGGCCTTGTTGATGCACATATTATTAGTGACCTAATGTTAAATTTTAAAAAGAGTACTTAAATTTATTTGGTAGAATCAATTTATACGCACATACATATACAAAAATGAGAGTTAATCTTCTTTTTTTCTTATACTTGTTTTCTATAATGTGGTATTCTCACAAGACACATTCTTTTTAACTTCACATAATATATTATTATTTATATTAGTAAGGTTGATTTAAGTTAATAACGCATTAGCCATGTATTTCAATACATTACCTTGGATCATGTTACGAAAAATTTTCTTTAGTAATATTAAGGTTTGAGTAGTTAATTTAAGTTAACTTCTTTTCTACAATCTTTAACATTGTCCGAGCAAGAATAAAAATCACAAAATTCATTATTTAGGTTTTTTGGGCCTCGAAAAATCAACTTTTGTTGCCACAAATATGAATTAGTAAAGTGAAATTGCCATGACGCTAAAAGAATAAACTAGAAAAGATCTATTTCGTTCTTCAAGTGGCCACCGTCTTTCTTTCTTGGATCAATAACAGCAATTCGTGAAGTGAGATTACTATCAAATCTTGTTTAATATATTTTCTGAATATAGACTTCGGGTGCGTACCAGGCGAGACTATAATTGAGTCAAGCGGACACCCGCCACCATAAATAAAAAGCTTAAAATAACTCAACTTTTGGGATGATAAACTATTGTGTAAATACAGGATAATGTTTTCTACAGAAACTTTAATTTTTAGAGAATAGCAACTTGTGCTATCTTAATAATTGTGAATACAATAAAGTCCATCATAGCACACATCATAGGCCCAAGCCAAGCCAGCTTCCTATCTAATAGAAAGGCCAGTGACAATGCCATCATTGTCCAGGAATACATAAATCAATTCAGAAAGATGAAAGGAAGGAGTGGTGACATGATTCTAAAAATAGACCTGGAAAAAGCCTTTGACAGGCTAGAATGGTCCTTCATTAGAGACACCCTAGAAGCTTTCAATTTCCCAAAGAGACTTCCCAAACTAATTATGTCCTGTATAAACATATCATCCATCTCCATTCTGGTCAATGGATGGAAAACTGAAGTATTCAATCCCTCAAGAGGCATCAGAAAGGGAGACAGTATGTCTCCCTATCTCTTTATTCTGTGTATGAAAAGACTTTCCCGATCCATTGACCAAGCAATTAGGCAGAATCAATACATCCCATTAGTATAAGTAGGTCAGGACGTAAGATCTCTCATCTTTTCTTTGCAGATGAGCTTACTCTCTTTGTTAATGAAAACATTAGGAATTGCAACACAATCATATCCATCTTACAGAATTTCAACAACCAGTCAGGCCAAAAAATTAACTTCTCCAAGTCAAGAGTCTTGTTTTCCTCTAATACAATCGAGGATTCCTCTCATCAAATCTCCAACTTCCTAACCATCAAACACCATGATTCCTTTGGGAAATACCTTGGGGTTCCCATCTTCCACAAGAGACAAACAACTTCAGATTTCCAATTCATCATTGATAAATATATAGTCTAGGTTGGCTGGCTGGAAGACTAAATACCTACCATGGCTGGGAGAACAGTGTTGGCTATGACAACTCTTAACAACATCCCAAGCAATGTCGTGCAATACATCTCCCTATCTACCAAAATTATCAATCAAATTGATAGAATCCAAAGGAACTTCCTATGGGGTACCACCCCTCATAAAAAGAAAATGCAGCTAGTCAAATCGGATGTAGTTACCCAAACAAAAGCAGAGGGAGGGCTAGGATTGCAAAAATCTAGTCTGAAGAACAAAACTGCCCTTGCAAATCTAGCTTGGAGAGCTTACAAGAACACTAATACCCTTTGGGCCAGAGCGTTGATCCATAAATATTGTGACATGTCCAAAAATGCCTCAGCCTTGAGAAGCACATACACTCAAAAATCTCCAATATGGAAGGGCCTTCTAAAGGGCTGGAAAACTTGTAGCAAAAGTCAATACGTGGATAGTTAATAGAGAAAATAAGTTTAACTTCCTTAATGATAAGTGGATTCCTAACCACCATGCCTTAAGAGAATTGATTCAAGGCCCCCAAATTCACAATGACCTTATAACTAAGGTTTATTCAATCCATCAGGGGGGGGGGGCATCTAGAACACCTACTTACTATCCTTTGATCTTCGTAGGGGTATTCATCGGGAGGATTGGGCGGCTTTTTACTCTTAACGGTTTGGCTTAACGGTTATCGATTTTTAAATGTATTCATCCGTTAGCCACCCGATAAGATATCGGGCAGATTGGTATCGGGCTAGCTCTTATCGGGCGGTTACCGGGCGGTTTATCGGTTTAATACCTAAGGGCTCAAATGTATTCTTTCCGCACACTACATTGTCCAATGTCCAGTTCCATTTCTACTTCTTTTCCTATTAGCAATCTTGAAGCAGCAAGAAGCACATGCTATGTGCCCATTTTCACACTGTTTTAGCCCAAGAAGGAAAAAGATATATGTCAGAAGAATATATCTTTATTTCACAAAGAACACAACTTTAGAAATATGGAAAAAGAAAAATGCTCTTTGAATTATAGCATTTGTTGCATATGATCTTAACTCTTGCTTGATTCAAAAAGTCCAATACATGCACTTAAACTTCAACATTTAGCCTTAAAAATTTTGGTATTCTGTTCTACAACCTTATACACTTATACTTATTCATTTTTAAGGTTTTTACTTTTTATATTTATTATATATAATTATGTAAGTAAAAATAAATTTTATATATATATATATATATATATATATATATATATATATATATATATATATATATTCTTAACGGGTTAACGGATTATCCCTTAAGAAAATTGAATAATCCAACCCAAACCGATAAGCCGTTAATAAAAAAGATTCAATCCATTCTCCGTCCGTTAAGCCGTTAAGCCGTTACCATTAAGCCATTAAGCTTCAGTTCGGTTCGGTTTTCGGTTTCGGATCGGTTTTGAACGCCCCTAGATCTTCGTCCCCATATTCTAAGCCTTATAAGACTACTAAAGAAGACAACCTAATGTGGGACCTCACTGCTAACGACTAATTCTCAAATAGCAGTGCTTACTCATACTTAAGCAGGAACTCTAAGGCCCCCTCTGCTCATGAGGAAGAACTTGTTAGGGGAATCTGGAAGCTACACACGCTGAATAAAATCAAACATTTCATCTGGATCTTAACTCACAGACGACTCCCAACCAGAAGTTACCTCCATTCCATTGGACTGATATGTCCAAATCAATGCCACTAATATGGATTTGCTATTGAAGACATTGACCACATCTTCTCCCACTTCCCAAATGTTGTTCAGTTCTGGCACAAAATCCAATCAAACGGAACATATCAACCCTCCTCCAACCTAAATCCTAATGGCCTCCCTTGGATATCAGTTATGCAGTAAATCAAAGATACCAAATAAAATACACCCCTCACTTGGGGCAGTCTAATACCATTCTGCCTATGGCACATTTGGTTGATGAGGAACAATAATATTTTTAACAACAAAAAGGACCACATCAATGCTAACAACACTATTGCAAAGGCTACTGAATTCTGTGCTATGAACAATAGCAAAAGAGAAAGGTATAAGCACCAAGTCATGCATAAGTGGAATCCACCAGCTAGGGGTACTTTCAAACTAAACACAGATGGGGCTGCAAAAGGTAACCTAAGTATGAGGGGTATATGAGGATTGTTTAAAGACCACGGTGGAAACTGGATCATAGGCTTCATGGAGAACTTACCCAATACAACAAATATTGAGGCAGAGATCAGAGCACTTACCAGAGGCCTTCAGCTAGCGGAAAGAAATAACCTTCTGCCACTAGAAATAAACAAGGACTCTTCAGAAGCAATCAATATGATGATTAATGAAAACCAAATATTTGATCCTTTGATTTGTAAATGCATCTCGCTGATCCAAAGGCTGGACAGAGTGGAGGTGAGACACAGCTACATGGAGCAAAACATGGTAGCTGATGCACTGGCTAAGGAAGCAGCAAAGGAAATATTTTTGTGTAAATCGTTAATGTTAGCAGTTCCTTCGGTTTTTACCATTGATGTATTTTGGGCAGACATCCTATGGACTGAAATATCTATATATTTTGTGGGTTGTAATTTAAATACAATTCTTCAAAATATTGCAGCTTTGGGGGCACTAAATACCCCAACAACTGCCACATAATTGTAACATTAGGGGCTATCCCTTATATATATATATATATATATATATATATATATATATATATATATATATATATATATATATATATATATATATATATATATATATATATATATATATATATATATATATATATATATATATATATATATATATATATATATATATATATATATATATATATATATATATATATATATATATATATATATATATATATATATATATATATATATATATAATTCCTTGCACAAAAAAAAATTATAATACGATTACCATTCAAAATCTTTCTTTTTTTATTGACTAACTTTGTCCAACCTTTTGGGCAGATGGAAAGAAATTATCAAGTGTTTGTAATTCATGCTTCAATTTGAACTAAAATATTATTGTTCTCCTCCCACTTTATATACCATAAAATCACACTCAAATAAATAATATTATGATAATTATTTTGAAAAAAATTAACATGCTTGCTATTTAACCAAAAAATTGGATTACTTGGTTAACTTAGTTGGTATACAATCACAGATATATTGGAAAAATCTACGTTTTTTACCTTGATACTCAATGTCACGACCCATTTTCATAATAGGTCATGATGGCGTTCAACAACCTTGCCGGGCAAGCCAAGTTCGAAAAACATTTCAAATTTTCTCAATCATCATACTTTTAAAGAAAAGATAAAGGATCCCAATGGGGTTAAAAACTAAATACAGTAAGAAATGTAGGAAGCATAATAATACAATCCAAAACTATTTTACTAATGTGTGTGCTAGAACCTGGTGTCACAAGCTACGAGCAACTAGTAGAATATACACAAAAGAATACTATACTATCCTACTGTCTGAATCAGGATAGACAGAAACAAAAGTACAAGAAGACTTCTTCGGCTGCAGATCATCATGAAAGGGGAAGAAACTCACCGTAGAAGTCCCATATGGCTCACTGATGCGCACCCGAGTGGTAACCAGCACCACCTGCCTCAGATCCTGTACATTTAAGTACATAAGTGTAGTATGAGTACATAAACAAGATGTAGCCATTAAGTATCCCGTCTATCCCGAAAAAGTAGGACGAGAGGACGACTTGATACTTATTAAGGTCAAATAATATATATAATATTTTTATAAGCATGGGAAGCTACTAGTATCAACAGTTTATGGCAAGGGGCATAAGTCTTGTTCTTACAGCATCAAGACTTACAAATTTCATGTTCATCATATAATAACAAACAATATGAGTATAAAATCTCACACAATAATCATGCGCACATTATGCCGAAGCGACGACCCGAACCAACATAAATGAATAGTACACTTGGCGAGGGTCGAAGCGCGCCTATAGATGCATCTATTCATACCGAGTCGATTGGCCCGATTCATATATATCAAGAAAATATCAAGTATACACACGAATACACACAAATATCCAATTATGCCATACAAGAGTTCAACTAGTTCATTACATAGCTAATTACATGGTTAAATCTTAATTTTATTAGAGCCATAGGTCTAGCTCTAACCCTTGACTTTTACTAAATGTTTAGTGTTAAATCTACCTAATGTTTATGTATTTGAACTAAAAGTGAGTGGGGATTACTTACCTTGATGTTATGTTGAAACCCCCTCTTTGGAATCACCAAAATCCCCTAAAGTGTTGGATGAGAAATGATAGAAATGGCTTTGGGTTCGAGTTAAATGAACCCTTCTTCCTAGCTATTTCCGCTTCTGCAGTCCAGAGGACCGCTTCTGTGGTCCCGCGTCAGCGGAATTTGAGCCGCTTCTGCGGATTTGGGAAGGATGGGTCGGACCGCTCCTATGGTCTAGGGGTCGCAGAGGCGGAACCGCTTTGGCGGTCGCTGGTCCGCTTCTGCGGTTCCTAGGCCTGGTCCCTTTCCGCTTATGCGAGCTGTCGTCCGCTTCTGCGGTCTAAGAGCTGCAGAGGCGGTTATGATTGAAGCAGCAGCCTTTGCTTCTTTTCCATGTTCTAACTTCACCCGAGCCTCGACCACCTGACACTCGGGGCTCCCGAGCCCCACCCGAACATAACAGCAAGTCTGAAATCATGCGGCGGACCTACTCAAACCCTCGAAATACCCAAAACAACGCTAAATCAAGGAATCAAACCCCAAAACCAATTGAATCAACTCATTGAACTTCAAGTTCTTAATTTCCTTTAACGGGTCAAAACGCCCTTAAACTACTCGGATTGACACCAAACTTTACGGGTAAGTCTTAACTAATATTTTGGATTTGTACCAAGTTTCGGAACTGGAATCCGAACCCGATACCTAGGATTTCAAGGAATATTTAAATTCTTTAAAACTTTGATTTAACAATTTTACATAATAATTCACTACCGGGCTAGAAAACTCGAAATTTGATTTCGAGCATACACCCAGGTCTCATATTTTCCCACGGACCCTCCGAGACCATTAAACCATGAATCCGGGTCCGTTTCCCAAGAAAGTTGATTAAAGTCAAACTTGATATTTTTGAGAAATTCTCAAAGAAGGAATTGGATATACTTTTTACTCAAAACTCTTTTAACTTCCGAACCAACTGTCCCCGCAAGTTATAATTTAGCTAAATAACCGTGAATTTTTATTTAAGGGAATGGGGTTCTAAACAATGAAACAACCAGTCGTGTCGTTACATTCTCCACCTCTTAAACAAACGTTCGTCCTCCAATGGACATAGAAAAGTACCTGGACTACTGAATAAATGAGGATATCTGCTCTGCATATCCTCCTCAGACTCCCAGGTCGCCTCGTCATCCTGTTGGCCCCTCCACTGGACTTTTACGGCAACAATCCTCTTGGACCTCAATTGGCGATCCTGTCTGTGAACAATGGCAACTGGCTCTTCTTCAGAGCCCAAACTGTCATCTAACTGAATGGTACTGAAGTCCAACACATGTGATAGATCGACATGATACTTCCGAAGCATCGATACATGGAAAACTGGATGAACTCCTAATAAGTTGGGAGGTAAATCAAGCTTATAGGCAACCTCTTCAACTCTCCTCAATACCTCAAAGGGACCGATAAACCTGGGGCTCAACTTGCCCTTCTTCCCGAACCTCATAATACCCTTCATTGGCGAGACTTTCAAGAGAACCTTATCGCCAATCATGAATGATACATCACGCGCCTTCTGATCCGCGTAGCTCTTCTGTCTAGACCGAGCTGTGCAAAGCCTCTCCTGAATCAACCTCACTTTAACTACCACATCCTGAACTATATCAATGCCAAGTAACTTAGTCTCACCAGGCTCAAACTACCCAATAGGATAACGACAACGTCAACCACACAAGGCCTCGTATGGGGTCATCTCTATGCTGGACTGATAGTTGTTGTTGTACACAAACTCCGCAAAGGGCAAGAACTGATCCCACTGTCCTCCAAAGTCAATAACACATGCACTAAGCATATCCTCCAAAATCTAAACTGTCCACTCCGACTGCCCATCGGTCTGAGGATAAAATGTTGTGTTGAGCTCTACACGGGTCCCCAACGCATTCTGAAAGGCTCTCCAACTATGGGAAGTGAACTGAGGGCCTCGGTTTGATATAATGAAAACCGGTACGCCATGCAACCGGACTATCTCCCGAATATAAATTTGAGCATACCTCTCCATTGTATAAGTAGTCGCCATTGGAATAATGTGAGCCGACTTGGTCAACCTGTCCACAATAACCCAAATTGAATCAACCTTCCGCAAAGTCTGCGGTAACCCAACTACAAAGTCCATGGTGATGCGCTCCCACTTCCACTTCGGAATAGGCATATGCTAAAGTAGGCCACCCGGCCTCTGATGCTCAGACTTGACCTGCTGGAAATTCAAACATCTGGCTACATACTCCACAATGTCATTCTTCATCTGCTGCCAGCAATAATGCTGCTTTAAGTCACGATACATATTCGTGGCACCCGGATGAATGGAGTACCTCGGGCTGTGGGCCTTCTCTAGAATCCTCTCTCTCAAGCCATCAACATTAGGAACACATACACGGCCCAGAAGCTGTAATAGACCATCCTCGCCAATGGTAATCTCCTTGGCACCTCCCTGAAGTACCTTCTCTCTGAGAACTACAAATGTGTATCATCGAACTATCATGACTTAATCTGCCCCAATAACGAAGACTGTGCAACTGCATATGCTAGAACTCGACTGAGCTCCGAAATGTCCAACCTGACAAGTACGTTAGCCAAGGATTGGATGTCCAAAGCTAATGGTCTCTCCTCAGCATGAATGAATGCCAAACTACCCATACTCTCTGCCTTTCTGCTCAAGGCATCTACAACCATATTCGCCTTACCCGAATGATAATGAATGGTAATGTCATAATCCTTTTGTAACTCAAGACACCTGCGCTGCCTCAAATTATGATCCCTTTTCTTGAATAGGTGCTACAAATGTGATGATCGGTATAAACCTCACATGACACCCCATACAGATAATGCCACCATATCTTGATGTAATGACCCGGCCGGTCATTTTTAAAATTTGCAACCCGTTCCCCTCTTAGCTGCTTCCCCTGAGTTTATCTATACTATCTTGTTTTGTCGAGATGTTCAGTATTAGAATTCAGAGAGTTTTGGGACACTTAGTCCCTAATTTAGAGCTTAAGTGTTGGAAAACGGTCCGTAATTGGAACAGTGTAATGACGACATCGGAACAGAAATCTGATGGTCCCGTTAGCTCTATTTGGTGATTTTGGGGTTGGGAGCGTGTCTGAAATATGTTTTGGATGACCATAGCTCAATTAGGCTAGAGATGCTAAAAGCTTGAATTTTGAGGTTTCCGTTCCAATAGTGAACTTTTTATCCGCGGGTCAGAACGGGATTCCGAAAGTTGCTCTAGCAGCATCATGTTATTTGGGATGTGTGTGCACAATTTTAGGTCAAACGAACGTGTTTTGGTTAGGTTTTGGATCGAAAGCGAGTTTGGTTGAGTTTTGAAGTTCTTAGGTTCATCATTGAGTAATTCGAGTTTTCGGGCATTATTTTAGGTGGTTTAAGTATTGGTACAAGTATGAATGGTGTCATGAGTTATGTTTGTGGGTTTGGTTGAGATCCCAGGGGCCTTGGGTGTGTTTCGGATGCCCAACGGGGCATTTTGTGTTGAAAAAGAGTTGCAGATTTTCCGTTGTTGCTCTTGCAGACATTTCCTCTCTACGATTGCATACTCCTTCATACGATCTCATAGTAGATTATCAAAGGGGGGCAATTTCCTTCAATCTGATTGCATGAATCTCTATGCGATCTCATAGCTCTGTGTTCCCATACTTTGCGATTTTACTCCCCTATATGCGTTCACATTGAGCAAGTTGAGCTGGTGGGTTAGAGGCCCATTTCCTCTATGCGATCGTAGGATTCTATACGTGATCGCATAGGTCTATCTTTTCCTTGACCGTGATTTCAACCTTCTCTATGCAATCGTAGAGGCCAAATTCCGGGCCCTCGGTATTTACTCTACACGATCACATTCATCCTCATGAGATCGCATTGAACAAAATCCCTGGGCAGATATAAATATTTCAAAACAAGGGATCTTCCATTTTTTACAAGAACTCAAACTAGAGAGCTCGGTTTTGGGAGAATTTTTGAGGACTTTTCAGAGGACTACGGGATAAACAGATATGATGGACTACGGGACGGTATCTTGGGAGATCCACTGAGAAAGATTAGGGAAGGACTACAGGACGATATCCTAGGAGATCCTCTGAGTACTTGGCATTGAGTTATATTTTGCTGTGTTAGACCTCTATTTTAATTGACTGTTATTTATTTGAAATTTTTGTTTAAACTGTTGCCACTCTTTATTAGCTTAATTTTTCATTTATATATCGCATCTCTCTACTTTGTTATGTTTATCTCGGTAGGGCCTCGACCTTCCTCGTCACTACTCAACCGACGTTAGGCTTGGCACTTACTGAGTACCACTGTGGTGTACTCAAGCCTCTTCTGCGCATGTTTTCCATGTGCAGATACAAGTACTTCCATGCAGGGGTATTATCAGTAGCTGTAGGGAGCATTTCGGAGACTTGAGGCATTCATCTGCCACGTCCGCAGATCCTAAGAGTCTCCTTCTCATTCTACCTATAATTAGCTAGTTGTTTCCGTTCTCCTTTGTACTAGATTATTCCAGATGATTAGAGCAGTCTATGTATTATTCTTAGCCTGTGTTGCCCGTGAGTTTTCGGGTTTTGGGATTTATTCTAAATTTTATTGGTAAAGTTTATGTGACATGCGACGTTGTATAAATTTCTCTTGTTATTCAATAATTAGTTGCTATTTTCATAATAATTGTTGAATTCCGCAATGTGTTAGGCTTACCTGATCTCGAAGGCCAGGTGCCATCATGACATGTTCACAATTAGTGAACTAGGGTCGTGAAAAGTTGGTATTACAACTCTAGGTTCATAGGAGTTGCGGAACACAAGCCGGTTTATTAGAGTCTCGCTGATCCGTACGGAGACGTCTGTACTTATCTACGAGGGGCTATGTAACTGTTTAGGAAAATCTTCACTTCATTTGATTTCCTTGTCCTGCGATATTTTGGACTCTAATTCTAAACTTTTTTCTTTCTATTCTCTCATAGATGGTGAGGACACGTACGACCCAGGGTGACCCGCACTCCTTCTTGCAGCTGCGAGAGGCAGGGGCCGAGGCAGAAGTCGTGGATGCGCATGTGGTGCAGCCAGAGCACCTGCGCGATCTGCCGCTGAGATACCGCAAGCAGATCCAGCCGGGGCTCAAACACCTCACACACCTACAACCACCACTACTCCAGTTGTTCAGGAGGCACTTGCCCAGTTTATGAGTGCTTATACTGCACTGTCACAGGCAGGGCTGTTTCTCCTTCCTGCAGCCACTTCCCAGGCCGGGGCAGGAGCACAGACTCCCAGTGCCCCCACTCCTGAGAAGCGAGTGCATGTCGAGCAGTGCCTTTACATCATCCATGTCCAGCCTGCAGCACCAGTTTAGCTAGGGGATGAGGTACCTGCTTCTGAGGACGAGCATCGGAGATTGGAGAGGTTCAAGAAGTATGAACCTCCGATTTTCAGTGGGTTAGCTACGGATGACGCATTGGGCTTTCTAGAGGATTGTCATTATATCTTTCGTACTATGGATATCACTGCTTTGAGTGGGGTTTCTTTCTCAACTTTCCAGCTTCGGGGAGCTGCCTATGATTGGTGGCGCACATTTGAGCTAGACAGTTCAGACGAGGTTTCCTCCCTAACCTGGGAACGGTTTTCTGCAGAGCCTCAGGGACGCTTGGCGTGAGGAGTTTGAGCATATGCACCAGGGAACTATGATTGTTTCTGAGTATGCCATCCGTTATACCAGGTTGGCTAGGCATGCACCAGCCTTGGTTTCCAGTATTCGCGAGAGGGTTCGCCGGTTCATCGAGGGTCTCATTTCTCCTATCCAATCTAGTATGGCCCAAGATTTAGAGATGGACATTCCTTACCAGCAGGTAGTGGGTATTTCTAGGAGGATTGAGGGTCTTCATGCTAGAGAGCGAGATGAGAGAGAGGCCAAGAGGTCTCGAGAGTCGAGTCGCTACTCTAGTACCTGTACCCCAAAAGCAGGTCATCATAGTAGGGGCTATATGGGTCGCGCAGTTTATTCAGCTCTTCCTTCATCCAACAGTACTCCAGCTCTTCCCAGATCTCAGGAGCCTTGCTATGCACCTACGATTTCTAGGGCACCTCTTGCGCGAGGTGCTTTCAGATGATAGTCTAGCAGGGGTGGACTCAGCCAGTCACAGCCATCGCGCCCTCCAGAGCTTGTTTTGAATGTGGTGACTCAAGCCATATGGTTAGGGATTGTCCCAGACTTGGGAGGGGTGCACCTTCTCAGACTCCACAGCCTCCGCGTGCTCCAAAAGGTTCCCAGACTATTGTTCCAGCTCCAACTGCCACCCCACTTGCCCAGCCAGCTAGAGGCGGGGGTCGGGATTTAGAAGCCGCCCTAGAGGGGGAGTCCAGGCCAGATATTATGCTATGACCGCTCGTACTGAGGTTGTTTCCTCCAATTTTGCCATCACAGGTATTATACTGGTCTGTCACCAAGATGCATCAGTTCTATTCGATCCAGGCTCTACTTACTCTTATGCGTCTTCTTATTTTGCTCCATATTTGGGTGTAGCCCGAGATTCTTTGAGTTATCCTGTTTATGTTTCTACTCCTGTGGGAGATTCTCTTATTGTGGATCACGTAAATCGGTCTTGTTTGGTTACTATCCGTGGTTTTGAGACTAGAGCAGATCGTTTATTACTCCACATGGTGTATTTTGATATTATCTTAGGCATGGACTGGTTGTCGCCCCATTTTGCTATTCTTGATTGTCACGCTAAGACCGTGATACTGGCTATTCCAGGTATTCCGTGTATTGAGTGGAGTGGTACTTTTGATCACACTCCCAGCAGAGTTATCACTTATCTTAATGCTCAACGTATGATTGAGAAGGGGTGTGCCGCATACTTGGCTTATGTGAGAGATGTTAGTGTTGATATCCCTTCTGTTGATTCTGTTCATGTAGTACGGGGCTATCCCGATGTTTTCCTAGCTGATCTCCTGGGCATGCCGCCCGATCGGGACATTGATTTTGGTATTGATTTGTTGTCGGGCACTCAGCCCATATCCATTCCTCTTTACGGTATGGCTCCTCCTGGGTTGAAGGATCAGTTACATGAGTTGCTTGATAAGGGTTTCATTCGCCCCAATGTTTCGCCGTGGGGTGCTCCTATCTTGTTTGTGAAGAAAAAGGATGGTTCTATGCGTATGTGCATCAATTATCGTCAGTTGAATAAGGTTAGTATGAAGAACAGTTATCCTTTGCCTCATATTGGTGATCTATTTGACCAGCTTCAGGGAACACATGTGTTTTCTAAGATTGATTTGCGCTCAGGGTACCACCAGTTAAAGATTTGGGTGCCGGATATCCCGAAGACTGCTTTGAGGACTCGGTATGGCCATTACGAGTTTTTGGTTATGTCATCTGGACTGACCAATGCCCCACCAGCCTTTATGCATTTGATGCACAGTGTGTTCATGCCATATCTCGACTCTTTTGTGATCGTGTTCATAGACGATATCCTTGTTTACTCTCGGAGTCGGGAAGAGCACGAGCAGCACCTGAGGACAGTACTTCAGGCTTTAAGGGAAAAGAAATTGTGTGCGAAGTTTTCGAAATGTGAGTTTTTGTTGGGTTATGTGGCTTTCTTGGGTCAAGTGGTGTCGAGCGAGGGTATTCGGGTTGATTCGAAGAAGGTAGAGGCAGCGCAGAGTTGGCTTAGACCTTCCTCCGCGACTAAGATTTGCAAGTTTCTTGGCTTAGCAGGTTATTTCTGCCGTATTGTTGAGGGGTTTTCTTCTATCGTAACATCTATGACTAGACTGACCTAGAAGGGTGCTCCGTTCCAGTGTACGGAAGAGTGTGAGGCGAGCTTTCAGAAGCTCAATATAGCTTTGAGTACAGCCCAGTTCTTATTTTGCCTACAGGTTCGGGCTCTTATACTGTCAATTGTGATGCCTCGAGGATTGGCCTTGGAGCGGTATTGATGCAAGATGGTAGTGTGATTGCCTACGCGTCCAGACAGTTGAAAGTGCATGAGAAGAATTATCCTGTGCATGATCTCGAGTTAGCCGCTATTGTTCATGCCATAAAGATCTAGCGTCACTATTTGTATGGCGGGCCTTGTGAGATTTATATGGATCATCGTAGTTTGCAGCATTTGTTCAAGTAAAAGGACCTAAATTTGCGCCAGAGAAGGTGGTTGGAGTTACTAAAATATTATGAGATTAGTATTCTGTATCACCCGGGCAAGGCCAATGTGGTGGCCGACGTCTTGAGTCGCCGACCAGAGAGTTCGGGTAGTTTGGCATATCTACCAGCAGCTGAGAGGCCTATGACGATGGATATTCAGGCCTTAGCCAGCTAGTTTGTGAGATTGGACATTTTGGAGCCCAATCGGGTTCTAGCTTGTGTGGTCTCTTAATCTTCTTTGTTTGATCGTATGAGGATGCGGCAGTATGATGACCCCTATTTACTTGACCTCAGGTACAGGGTTGAGCATGGCGATGCCAGAGATGTGACTATTGGAGAGGACGGGGTATTGAGGATGCAGGGTCGGATCTATGTACCCGACATTGATGATATTCGGGATTTGATATTGGTTGAGGCTCATAGCTCGCGGTATTCCATCCATCCGAGTGCCGCGAAGATGTATCAGGATTTGAGGCACCATTACTGGTAGAGGCGGATGAAGAAAGACATAGTGGGATTTGTAGCTAGATGCCTCAATTGTCAGCAGGTAAAGGTTGAGCATCAGAGGCCGGGTGGGTTACTTCAGCAGATTGAGATTCCAGAGTGGAAATGGGAGAAGATAACCATGGATTTGGTAGTTGGTCTCCCTTTGACTGCGAGGAAATTTGATTCTATATGGGTTATCGTGGATCGGCTGACCAAGTTCGCTCATTTCATCATAGTGTGTACTACTTACTCAGCGGAGCGGTTGGCGGGGATTTATGTTAGAGAAATTGTCCGTCTGCAGGGTATTCTCGTTACTATCATCTCGGACTGGGGTCCTCAGTTTACATCATGGTTTTGGAGGACCGTTCAGCAGGAGTTAGGAACTCAGGTGACTATGAGTACAACATTCACCCTCAGATGGACGGACAATCCGAGCGTACTATTCAGATTCTTAAGGATATGCTCTGTACGTGTGTGATTGAGTTTAGAGGGTCTTGGGATCAGTTCTTGCCATTGGCGGAGTTTTCTTACAATAACAGTTATCAGTCTAGCATTCAGATGGCGCCATATGAGGCCTTATATGGTAGGAGATGCAGATCTCCATTGGGTTGGTTTGAGCCAGGCGAGGCGAGGCTATTGGGTACAGATTTGGTACAGGACGTCGTGGAAAAGGTCAAGGTGATTCAGGATCGACTTCGTACAGCCCAGACCAGACATAAGAGTTATGCGGACCGAAAGGTTCGCGATGTTTCCTTTATGGTTGGTGAGCGGGTTCTGCTTCGGGTCTCGCCTATGAAAGGCGTCATGAGGTTTGGGAAGAAAGGGAAGTTGAGTCCAAGGTTTTGAGATTTTTGAGGCGAATGGGAAAGGTTGCTTACGAGCTTGCATTGCCTCCCAGTTTGGCCGGGGTTCATCCGGTATTTCATGTCTCGATGCTTCGGTGGTATCACAGTGATCTGTCTCATGTGTTGGAGTTCACTTCAGTCCAGTTGGACAAGGACTTATCCTATGTTGAGGTTCTAGTGGCGATATTGGACAGGCATGTCCGAAAGCTCATGTTAAAGGATATAGCTTCAGTAAAAGTTCAGTGGCCGGGCCAGCCAATCGAGGAGGCAACTTGGGAGACCGAGCGGTATATGTGCAACCATTACCCTCGTCTTTTTGCTACTTCAGGTATGTTCTCTATGCTCGTTCGAGGACGAACGGATGATTAAGTGAGGGAGGATGTAACGACCTGGCCGATCATTTTTAGAATTTGCGGCATGTTTCCCTCTTATCTTATTCCCCTAAGTTTATCTATGCTATTTTGGTTTGCCGGGATGTTCGGTATTAGAATTTTGTGTGTTTTGGGACAATTAGTCCCTAATTTAGAGCTTAGGTGTTGGAAAGTGGTCCGTAATTAGAACAGTGTGAAGATGACCTCGAAATTGAAATCTGATGGTCCCGTTAGCCCCGATAGGTGAATTCGAGGTTAGGAGCGTGTCCGAAACGTGTTTTGGATGTCCGTAGCTCAATTAGGCTAGAAATGCTGAAAGTTAGAATTTTGAGGTTTCCAGTCCGATAGTGAATTTTTGATCCGAGGGTCGGAACGGGATTCCGAAAGTTTCTGTAACATCTTCATGTCATTTGGGACGTGCATGCAAAATTTCAGGTCAAACGGACTTGTTTTGGTTAGGTTTCGGATCGAAAGCGAGTTTGGTTGAGTTTTGAAGTTCTTAGGTTCAAATCATTGAGTAATTCGCGTTTCCGGCATTGTTTTAGGTGGTTTAAGGATTGATACACGTTTGAATGGTGTTATGAGTTATGTCTGTGGTTTGGTTGAGGTCTGGGGGCCTCAGGTTGTTTCGGATGCCCAACGGGGCATTTTGTGTTGAAAAAGAGTTGCAGATTTTCTGCTATTGCAGACATTTCCTCTCTGTGATCGCATACTCCTTCATGCGATCACGTAGTACATTCTCAGAGGGGCGCCAATTTCCTTCAATGCGATCGCATGACCTATGCGATTGCGTAGCTCCGTGTTCCCCTACTCCACGATCTCAATCCCCTATATGCGTTCGCATTGAGCAAGTTGAGCTGGTGGCTCATAGGTCCATTTCCTCTATGCGATCGCAGGACTCTATACGGGATCGCATATGTCTGCCTTTCCCTTGACGTGATCGCAACCTTCTCTCTACGATCACATAGGCCAGTTTCCGGGCCATCAGTATTTATTCTATGCGATCGCATTCATCCTCATGCGATAGCATTGGACAAAATCCTTGGGTAGATATAAACATTTCAAAACGAGGGTTCTTCCATTTTTTACACAAACTCAAGCTAGAGAGCTTTGTTTTGGGAGATTTTTTGAGGGCTTTTCAGAGGCAACGATTGGGTAACGATTCCTTACTCCCTTATGATTAATCCCCACTAATCTAATCTCAAATTCAACCTTTAATTTCGGATTTTGGAATGAAATTGGGGTAACGTTTTTAGACCTAATTGTGAGGATATAAAGGGGCATTTGACCTCAGATTTGGGATATTATTATATGGTTAGACTCGTGAGAGTACGATGTTTCTGAAAATATGAAAATTATTCAATTCCGAGACGTTGTCCTAAGGGGAATTTTGGCCATTTTACATGTTTTCGCACCTTAGCTTTAATTTTAATAGTGTAATTAGTTACTTGCCATGTTATTTATATTATTTAATTAGTTTGAATAGATTAGATCCATTCGGAGTCGGACACTCGTGGCAAGGGCATCATTTCGTTGCGATTCTTGTACCGGTTCGAGGTAAGTGGCTTGTCTAACCTTGTGTAGGGGACCTCTTCCCTTAGGATTACTTAATTGTTGATTTAAATACCTTGTGCGCGAGGTGAAGAGCGTGCACTTGTGCTGATTGTTGAAAATCCACCTTACTTGAATTACTTAGACAGTGTTTTCTCGTTTATTTGATTGCCATAAAATGCTCGTTCAACCTGTGTTAGTTAGAAAAGCATGATTAGATAAAATTAACTGCTTAATTGCCTATCTTGCTCATATTGTTCTATGTGCAGCATATAGGCTAGTTTACTCTAATTGTTGGTGTTTCATGATTGAATTCCTCTACATTCTTGGTTGTGTTTGAGCATTTAAATTGGTACTGCGGATGTGGGATTCCGGTAGCTCCCCCTCCTCTTGTTTTTTTATTTTGGGACTACGGATGTGGGATTCCAGTAGATCTCCCTGCACCCTGAAAGTTGTACTACGGGACGGTATCCCGGGCGATCCTTCGGATAAATAAATATGATGGACTACGGGACAGTATCCTGGGAGATCTACTGAGACAGTTGAGGGATGGACTACAGGACGATATCCTAGGAGATCCTCTGAGTACTTGGCATTGAGTTGTATTCTGATGTGTTAGACCTTTGTGTCACTTGACTGTTATTTATTCAAAATTTCCATTTAAACTGTTGTCGCTCTTTATTAGCTTAACTGTTCATTTATATATTGCATCTCTCTACTTTGTTATGTATATCTCAGTAGGGCCTCGACCTTCCTCGTCACTACTCCACCGAGGTTAGGCTTAGCACTTACTGAGTACCGATGTGGTGTACTCACGCCTCTTCTGCGCATGTTTTCCATGTGCAGATCCAGGTATATCTACGTAGGGGTATTATCAGTAGCTGCAGGGAGCATTTCGGAGACTTGAGGTATTCATCTGCCACGTTCGCAGATCCTAAGAGTCTACCTCTCATTCTGCCTATAGTTAGCTAGTTGTTTTCGTTCTCCTTTGTACTAGATTATTCCAGATTATTAGAGCAGTCTATATATTATTCTTGGCTTGTGTTGCCCGTGAGTTTTCGGGTTTTGGGAGTTATTCTAAATTTTATTGGTAAAGTGTATGTGCCATGCGGCGTTGTATACATTTCTCTTGTTATACAGTAATTAGCTGCTATTTTCATAATAGTTGTTGAATTTCGCAATGTGTTAGGCTTACCTGGTCTCGAAGGCCAGGTGTCATCATGACATGTTCACAATTGGTGAACTAGGGTTGTGACGCTTAAGAGCATGTACAATCGCCGCAAACTCTAGATCTGCACTGGGTAATTCTTCTCATGAATCTTCAGCTGACGTGAAGAATATGCAATAACTCTTCTCTCATGTATCAATACACATCCCAAGACAACGCGAGAAGCATCGCAATATACAGTATACACCCCCGATCTAGAAGGCAATACAAGAACCGGTGTTGTAGTCAAAGTCGTCTTGAGCTTCTGAAAGCTCTCCTCGCACTCATCGAACCAACGAAATGGTGCCCTTCTGGGTTAATCTGGTCAAGGGTGAAGCAATAGATGAAAAGCCCTGCACGAATCGCCGGTAGTAGCCTGCTAATCCTAGGAAACTCCTTATCTCGGTCACTGAAGTAGGACGTGGCCAACTCTGAACTACCTCAATCTTCTTGGGATCCACTTTAATACCCTTTCCAGACACAATATGTCCCAATAATGCCACTGACTCAAGCCAGAACTCACACTTGGAGAACTTAGCATATAGCCTCCGCTCTCTAAAGCATTACCCTCAAATGTTGCTCGTGCTCCCCCAGGCTACGTAGGTATATCAAGATGTCGTCAATGAAGATGATAACAAAGGAATCAATATATGGCTTGAACACCATGTTCATCAAGTCCATAAACGTTGTTGGAGCATTAGTCAACCCAAAGGACATCACCAAAAACTCAAAGTGGCCATATCTAGTCCTGAACGCAGACTTCGGTACATCTGAATCCCGAATCTTCAGCTAATGAAACCCTATCCTCAAGTCAATCTTACAGAACACCCTAGCACCTTGCAGCTGGTCAATTAAATCATCAATACGAGGCAAAAGATACTTGTTCTTGATGATAACTTTGTTCAATTGGAGGTAATCAATGCACATCCGCATAGTCCCATCTTTCTTCTTCACAAACAGCACTGGGGCTCCCTAAGGCGACACATTGGACCTAACAAACCCCTTTGCTAATAACTCCTCCAACTGCTCCTTCAACGTCTTCAGCTCCTTAGGAGCCATACGGTACGGTGGGATAGATATAGGCTGAGTGACTGGAGCCAAATCAATGCAGAAGTCAATATCACAATCCGGAGGCATGTCCGGAAGGTCGGAAGGAAAATTATTGGCGAACTCTCGGACCACTGACACTGAATCAATCGTCGGAGACTCTGCTGTGGTGTCTCGAACATAAGCCAGATAAGCCAAACACCCTTTCTCAACCATACGTTGAGCCTTCAAAAAAGAAATAACCCCGCTAGGCGTATCAACTGTGGAACCCTTCCACTCCAATCTCGGCAATCCTGGCATCGCTAGCAAAATAGTCTTGGCTTGACAATCAAGGACGACGTGATAGGGAGATAACCAATCCATACTCAAGATGACCTTAAAATCGATCATGTCGAGCAACAGAAGATTTTCTCTAGTCTCGTAGCCACAAAAAGTAACCACACAAGACCTGTAAATCCGATCCACAACCATAGAATCGCCTACAGGAGTGGATACATGCACAAGAACAGTCAAAGGCTTAGGGGAGATAACCAGAAAATGAGCAAACAGAGATGATACATATGAATAAGTAGATCCTGTATCGAATAATATCAGAGCATCCCTACCGCTGACTGAAATAATACCTATAATGATGGTATCTGAGGCCAATGCATCTGAACCTGGCTGGAGCACCGGCTGACTGGCCTCCACCTGATTGAGCAATAGCGTGTTGTCCTCTACGCGCCTGACATCCACCTCTGGGACGGCCTCTACTAGCATATCCTTCACCTCTAGGTGGCTGGACCGCTGGCACTAGAGTCACAGGCTGTTATCCCTGCTGCACTGCCTTGCCCCGAAGCCTGGAACAAGTCCTCCTCATATGACTAGGATCTCCACACTCATAGAAACGTGGTACGGAGGCCTGCTCCCCAGAAAACTCACCTTGAAAACCCGCAGAACTACCGAAAGGAGCCTGAATAGCTGATGGACGATAGGAACTCTCCGGCATGGCACTGAAGTAAGAGCTGGAAGAAGTCTGAGGACCTGAATACCGTTGATGAACCTGAATAGCTGGCAGGCGATAAGAACTCTCTATCCTAGCACTGAAATAAGGACGTGCTGGAGCTCCTCGGGCAGGAGGGGGTGGTGCCAAAATTGGGGGTCTACTCGGCTGACCCCTCCCATACTGACCTCTGCCCCTAGCTAGGGCACCTCTGAACTCTCCAAAGAACCTAGCTCTCTTATCCTAATGTATCTGCTCTCTACCCCTCTGGTGATACCCCTCAATCCGGCGAGCAATCTCGACCACTAGCTGATACTATGTACCCATATCCACCTCTCGAGCCATGTTTTTTCGGATGCCGGGCTGCAACCCCAAGACAAACCTCTGCACTCTCTACATCTGTAGGAAGTATCATAAGTGCATGCGGGACAACTTAGAGAATCTCACCTCATAGGCGGTCACAAACATCTGACCCTGCTCAAATACTCAAACTGATACCTCAACTCTTCCCTCTCAGAGGGTGGAATATACTTGTCCAAGAACAACTATACGAACTGACCCCAGGCGATGGGAGGAGAACCGACTGGCCTGCCATGAATATAGGATTGCCACCACCTACGGACCCTGCCCTCCAACTGAAAAGTAGTAAAGTCAACTCCATGTGACTCCAATATCCTCATGTTGTGAAGTCTGTCCCTGCACATGTCGATGAAGTCCTGAGCATCCTCATGACGCTAACCCCCCCCCCCCCCCCAAAAGACTAGAGGGTGAAGTCGAGTCCATATGTCTAGTAACTTCTGCAGATCACCATCCATTGTTGGCCTGGGCTGGGGTGCCACTGCAGCAACTAGTTGAACCTCATTTGCGGGTAGTGCACCCAGATTCTGATAAACGGCGGTTGTACCACCTGAAGCCTGAGTAGTAAGGGTTTGTGCTCCCCCTCCTGCCTGGGAAGTGGCTGGATCTGCTGGAAATAAACCAGCTTCAGTCATAGTATCCATGAACCGGAGCATGCGGCCTATGACCTCCTGAAAGCCCGGTGTTATCATGAAATCAACCGGAACATACTTAGATTCGGGAACCTCTCCCAGCTCCACGACGATCGGATCCCTCGCAGGATCTGCTGGTGGTGCAATTGGAATGGCTCTAGGGCGCCCTCGTCCCCTACCACGGCAGGTGCCCTCCTCTTGCCTCTAGCAATGGGGGGAGCAGCTTCTCCCGGGTCCGGATTGTCGGCGGTACGAGTCCTCACCATCTGTGAAAGAATAGAAATAGAAATTTAGTACACTAATCACTGCACGATAGGAAATGAATAAAGAGTAGTCTTTCCTAATACCCTATAGCCTCTCGAAGAAAAATACAGACGTCTCCGTACGGATCTACAAGACTCTATTAGGTTTTGCCCGTAACACTGTGATACCTACATGAACCTAGTGCTCTAATACCATATTGTCATGATCCATTTCCATAATAGGTCATGATGGCGCCCAATAACCTTTCCGGACAAGCCAAGTGCGGAAAACATTTTGAATTTTCTCAAGCATCATACTTTTTAAGGAAAGATAAAGGATCTCAATGGGGTTTAAAAACCAAATACAGTAAGAAATGTAGGAAGCATAATAATATACTCCAAAAGTAGTCTACTAATGTGTGTGCCAGAAACTGGTGTCACAGGCTACGGGCAACTAGTAGAATATACACGAAAGAATACTATACTATCCTACTGTCTGAATCAGGATAGAAAGAAACAAAAGTACAAGAAGACTTCTTCGGTTGCAGATCGCCATGAAAGGGGAGCAACTCACCGTAGAAGTCCTAGATGGCTCACTGATGCGCACGGGAGTGATAACCAGATCCACCTACATCAATTCCTATACATTTAACTACAAAAGTGTAGCATGAGTACATAAACAACATGTACCCAGTAAGTATTTCGTCTAATCTCGAAAAAGTAGAGACGAGAGGTCGACTTGATACTTACTAAGGTCAAATAATATATATAATTTTTTTATAAGCACGGGAAACTACTAGTATCAACAGTTTATGGCAAGAGGCATAAATCATGTAATTACAGCATCATGATTTACAAATTTCATGTTCATTGTATAATAACAAACAATATGAGTGTAAGATCTCACACAATAATCATGCGCACATTATGCCGAGGCGACGTCCCGAACCAACATAAATGAACTGTGCACTTGACGAGGGTCGACGATGCGCCTATAGATGCATCTATTCATACCGAGGCGATCGACCCGATCCACATATATCAAGCAAATATCAAGTATACACATGAAGGCACACAAATATCTAATTATGCCATATAAGAGTTCAACAACTATCTTTCAAGTCCCTAGTATATTCTAGGCGATCTCATTAGCAATATGACATAAAGATTTCATAGATAAGGCATGATGTGGGTCCTAAACTACCTGGACAATTAATATAGTAGTAGCTACGCCCGAACTCTCGTTACCTAGTGCACGCGTAGCCCCCGTATTTAGCAATAATTATTCATTTATAAATCCTATGGGGACATTTCCATCTTACAAGGTTAGAAAGGAGACTCACCTTGCTGCGAAGCACATTTCCGATACCAAGAACGAGCCTAAGCCCTCAACGCGAAGCCGAACAAGCACAAACTAGTTAAACAATGTAAGAACTAGTCAATAAAGGCTCACAAGGTTGAATTCTAACTACTTAAGTGAATTCCCAGCCTTTCCCACACGTTCCTAAATTCCGACCCCGGATCCACGTGCCTAGATTCCGAGATATTTTGAAGGAAGTTGTTCTCTATCACCTAAGGATCAAAATATATGATTTTTAGTTTATTACTTAGCTAATTATGTGGTTAAATCTTAATTTTATTAGAGCCCTAGGTCCAGGTCTAACCCTTAATATTTACTAAATTTTTAGCGTCAAATCTACCTAATGTTTATGTATTTGAACTAAAAGTGAGTTGGGATTACTTACCTTGCAATGTTATGTTGAAACCCCTTCTTTGGAATCACCAAAATCGCCTAAGTGTTGGATGAGAAATGATAGAAATGGCTTTGGGTGTGAATTAAATGAACTCTTCTGCCTAGTTGTTTCCGCTTCTGCGGTCTAGGGGATCGCTTCTGCGGTCCCGCGGCGGCAGAATTTGAGTCGCTTCTGCGGATTTGAGAAAGCTGGGTCGGACCGCTCCTGCGGTCTAGGGGTCGCAGAGGCGAAAATGCTTCTGCAGTCTCTGGGTCGCTTATGCGGTTTCCGAGGCCTGGCCCCTTTCCGCTTCTGCGAGCTGTCGACCGCTTCTGCGGTCCAAGAGTCACAGAGGCGGTTATGACATGACAGAAGCAACAGCCTTTGGTTCTTTTCCAAGTTCTACGTTCACTCGAGCCTCGATCACATGACACTTGGGGCTCCCGAGCCCCGCCCAAACATACATGCAAGTCTGAAATCACTAGGCGGACCTACTCGAACCCTCAAAATATCCCTAACAACACTAAATCAAGGAATCAATACGCAAAACCAATTGAATCAACTCATTAAACTTCAAGTTCTTAATTTCATTTTAACGGGTTAAAACGCCCTTAAACTACTCGTATTGACACCAAACTTTACGGGTAAGTCTTAACTGATATTTCATATTTGTACCAAGTTTCGGAAGCGGAATCCGAACCCGATACATAGGATTTCAAGGAATACTTAGATTCTTTAATTCTTTAAAACTTCGATTTAATAATTTTACATAAAAATTCACCACTCGGGCTAGGGACCTCGGAATTCGATTCCGAGCATATGCCTAGGTCCCAATTTTTCCCACGAACCCTCCGGGATCGTCAAATCATGAATCCGGGTCCGTTTCCTAAGAAAGTTGACTGAAGTCAAACTTGGTTTTTTGAGAAATTCTCAAAGAAGGAATTTGATATATTTTTACGCAAAACTCTTCTAATTTTCGAACCAACCGTCCCCAAGTCCTAATTTAGCTAAAGAAAGCGCGGGAAATTTTATTTAAGGGAACGGATAGACCAGTCGGGTCGTTACACTCAGAGACCACTTTTCACGTTTACCTTTGTTACACTAAACCTCCCTTATGATTTACGATATTTCGCTTACTTTCCTTATTTTGATTTTTTTGTAACAATTCTTTTAACCTATTTTTCGTTCATGTAAAAGAATTATGATTTTACTTTTTTACCCTTTCAAATACTCTTTTGTTTAATTAACCTTGTAAACATCTATTTTTGGTGACTGCTCAGACTTATGATGCTTCCCTTTGATTCTCTCTTTGCCCATCAAACCAGTTTTTGGGAAAACTTTCACCGATGCAATATGGATGCCATAGTTTCTAAATTAATATCTAAGCATTATTTGAAACAAAAAATCATTTGGGGATAATTCATGTTTAGACTTAATATCTAAATAGCTTCTGATAATTATTAAGTCAGAGAGATGTGTGGGCTTAAGGTGAAATGTATAAGCATTAATTACGAGATTGAAATGTAGAGAAAATTAGCAAATGGAAATACAAATCCATTTGTAAGAAATACCAACTTTATATGTGAAAAGCTGAAGTAAATGTATTTAGTTAAGCCCACACACTTTAAAATGTATTTATGTTAATATGTACTTGAATTAACATAAACATACTTTATAAGCTGTTTGAAATAAATTGAGAGAATTACCTACAACTTGCTATGTCATTATAGGCTAGAGTGAAAGAGACAATTGAAAAGGTTTTCTGGGATAGTATTATGAATCCTTGAACCAGGACAAGCCTGATAAATGTGAGAATTTAATTTTTTTTTTATTTTTGATTTTTCCCCCGGCGTCCGGTACTCGCATTACAGCTTAGCTGTATCGGGATTCATTCCGCGTTAGACCCCTGTCGGGGAAACGCTCCTAACGAAGAATTTTTTTATACCAAGGGCTCAAACCTGAGACCTCTGGTTAGGGGAAGAATAGCCCATCTGCTGCACCACATTCTTTGGTGGTGAAATTTAATGTTTTCAAAGGCGAAATGCGTAAATAAGCGACAAGATGCATAGTGCTTGAAGAAAAAAGCGAGAAGCGAATCACACAACCTCTTTGAGGTGCGGTGCATAGTTCATGAAATTAAAAGAAAATATTAAACTTGCAGAATATAGTACTATAATTTCAAAGTGCATGTGCTTTCCCTGAGCTGAGGATTTATTGAAAACAATATCTCTACCTCCACAAGCACAGTACTTTGCTCATGAATCGATGACCCTTCACTTTGCATCGCTTTAAACAATGAAGCTATGTCTTTAACCACATTGGTAACTCAGTGGAGTCACACTAGTGTGGTTTAGGGAAGGTAGTGCGTACGAAGACCTTACCCAAGCTAATGAAAGGAAATACAAGATGAACTGTGTGAGATTTTCCTCTAAGTTATCGATATAGTCTATATCATATATTGATATTCTCTGGACAGGTACTGTATTTGAAGACAGATTCTATCCAGTGACTAACTTAGCACAAAACAAAACTAGCAGTTATGTTGTTCGGACTCTCCAAAAATATTATTGCACCCATGTTGGACCTTAAAAATGCATTACTTTTGGAAGATTCGACACACCTGATGGAATTTTTAAAGAGTCCGAACAACATAAGATTTAGCAGCATTCCAGAGTAATTTTTTTTACCAACAACCAACTTTGTAATAACACTAACTAAACTACAACTCTGCAATAAAACTAAGTTAAGAAACAACTAAGTCTATGTCAATAACATAAACATCATAGAACTACTGATCACGTCTAGCAGCTGCACGGACATCAGCCCGAAACTCCAGGATAATTCGAAGAACATACAACAAGGCTGAAAGGGAGGGAGCTAGCCATGTTGGCCATCCGAATCCGAACCCATGGCCCTCTGCAGCAACAAAAATGCAAAGGTAACAGAGTGAGTAAAGTAGCGCGAAATCAGTAACCACTGGCCTAAACATCATGAGCACAACAGAAATAACTCGCGGCAGACATGAAGAGGAACAGAGATAAAAGAGGTTTGTCTACTTGCAAGGCGGAGAGCAGTTTCAAGAAGAGTGGCGTGAACATCATTACAACGCCTTTGCAGAATAAAGGAAAGGGAAAGCACAAGATAAGGTGGAATATACAGTACCGGAGGAAAATTGCGGATTACAAAAAGTCCGCCCAATAGTAGCGCTGCAGCAGTGCAAATAAGCCACGCTGTGTGGTCGAAAGCAGCCATACCTGTAGTCAAGAAAAGCACTGCAGCTGAAGCCCAAATCTTTTGCTCAATGTCCATTTTCTTTAGGCTGTTTGTTTTCTGAAATGAGTTATATTTGGAAACAAGAGAGAAAATCAGATAATGAAAACTTGGGATTACATAACAGCTATCCTAATACTCAAAGTTGATTCTTCAAACAGAAACCACATACAAACTATGTAGCTCGGATCCTCCAAAAATGTCACTGTACCCATGTCGGATCTACAAAAATGCTTAGCTTTTGGAGGATTCGACACACCAGAGGCCGAACTACCCTTGGGTCGGGGGCGGGGGGTCACTGCCCCTGGTAACTTCGAAAAAGATATATGTATATATGCATACATATTTTAAATAATAGGTATATATTTTGATTGACACCTCCAAGATTCAAATCTTGGACAGCTACATTGGTCGATTTAGGTGGACACAACTTACCTAACAACTTGTTTGGAGGGTTGTTACATGTTGTATTGTATCGTATGTTACTTTAAATATAATGTTTGTTTTGATTGTTACTTAAATTTTATTGTATAGTATCGTTAAATCCGTCGTTATGTAACAACAAAAAGTATCACTTTATGGAACGACCGATTTAGTGTGGTCGCGTCGTTACCTTATTTTTTTCCTCATCTTGCCCTCCTTATTATTAAATAATTTTATTTTATCTTTTACCCAACCTGTTATATACATCAAAACGATACAGTAAAATATCATACAATACTATACGATACATTATGAAACAATACATAATAAACATCCAAACAAGCTGCAAGTCTCGATTCCGACTTCAGCATTTGCTGAAATTTTTATTCTGCAGTAGTGCTCTCTCTGCTTTCAAATTCTGGGTCCACATCTGCGACACATACCCAACAATATTGAAGAGTTAGAACAACTTAGCTTGCTACAAAAGTTTCAAACTTGTTTCTAGTTGAAACATGGGGACAAGACTAATATCAACAATTAGTAAAACTCTTTCTCTAAAACTTTTCATAATCAACAATGTCACGGCTTGAGAAAAAAAATTCACCACAAATATAGCGTTCAGTTAAATTTGGGGGTTTAGTTTTTTTCTACATAAAACAACTATAAAAATCAAAACCAATTACTACTTTATAGTTTATATACGTACTACTTAAAACTCTCAAACTGGCAACAGATTAAAGATAAAATATATCTCAGACAAAACATACTAAAAATTAACGTAAAAACATGCATAAAAAGAAAGAGAAAAACAGAGAAATTGACCTTTCGAGAGCTTTTCTCTTCTTTGTAAAGGAATTTGTGTTCATGAGTGGAGGGGTTCTACCGTGCTTTTATATGTGGAGTTTTGGGTAAAAAGGAAATAATTTTCACGGTGGTAAACATTTTTTTACTGTGTATTACTGAATACTTGTTTGGTTACTAATTTTGGAACAAGTTATTCTATGATTAAAAATAATATTGGGATAACTTGTATTTGTTAGAGGATGAAATCCAGGATAAATTATCCTAGAATAAAATTGACAATCTCATGATTAATATAATATACTAAATAATCAATAAGAAATAATAGCATAATAACTAATTTCATCATAACTTGCCTTCAAATCAAACGATCCCCATATATTTTGTTTTGTGTGCGGTACCCTAAAATTACAACTAATGATAGGTATGAACCAATGATTTTAGAATACAATGGGTTCATAACCGTACTCTGTATATTCTATAAGGAAATAAAATATAGTACTTTTTTTTGTAGAACAATCTTAATTGTACAAGAAGCATGTAATTGTTAGGAATAAATTCCCTACCAAAATAATTTTCACGATAATAAAAATAGAATAATAATGTAGCACCGAGATACGATAATTAACAAGAATTTTACGTGGAAAATCCTTCTGAATAAGAAAAAAAACCACGACCCCGAAAGGAGCAACTGATATCACTATAGTAAGAAATTTACACTTTGTAGGCCCGAGTAAAATACTACAAAAACCACTACAACACCCAAAGAAATAACCCTCTTTTGATATTCCCACCTCACTACAATATCGCTCACTCTCTATTTTCCTCACAGACTATTTTCTTATACCTTGTCTGTGAAACCTCACTCTTTCTTTCTAACTCTCAGATATATTTTTCCTATGAGATTGTTGATATAAAAAATGAGAGCCCAAGCTCTCATTTTATAGGCAGAATACAGCCTACCTTTCTTGAGATTACATCTCTGCAGTGTACCATTTTTGAGAGAAAACAAAAATGTGGGCTGCTCTTGTTGCCAATATTGACAAAAGTGAAGAAAAGAAGAAACTTTCTTCCTTAAAATGTGGGCTGGACTACACAAATCTCCCCCTCCAGTCTCATTCACCCGAAGGAGGTAACATCAGAGGTATTAGTTTGAGTGTATGCAGACAAGTTCTTTACATAGCTCAAACTTGTCTCTTGGTACCACTTGGTTAGCATATCCACAGGATTTTCGGTTGGGTGAATCTTTTTGACCTGTAAAGATTCGTTCGACACCTGCTCACGAATCCAATAATATATCACATCTATGTGTTTGGTTCTTGCATGGTACATAGAGTTCTTGCTCAAGTCTATTGCACTTTGACTGTCACAATAGACGGCATACTCCTTCTGATGCAATCCAAGCTCTTGAAAGAACCGTTTGAGCCATATCATCTCCTTTCCAGTCTCTGTAGTGGCAATGTACTCTACTTCAATTGTTGAAAGTGCAACACACTTCTGCAACTTAGACTGCCATGATATAGCTCCCCCTGAAAATGTAAACAAATATCTAGTAGTGAATTTTCTGTTGTCAATGTCACCTACCATATCGGCATTTGCATAGCTCTTCAAGATTGGGTCAGATCCTCCAAAGCATAAAAAATCTCCCGTAGTACCTCTCAGGTACCAGTACCCACTGACTGCTTCCCAATGTTCCTTTCCTGGATTTTCAAGAAACCTGTTAACAATACCAACTGCGTGAGCAATATCATGTCTAGTACATACCATTGCATTCATCAAACTTCCGATTGCTGAAGAATAAGGAACCCTAGCCATGTTCCCTTTCTCCTCCTTTGTTGTGAGACACATCTCTTTGCTCAACTTTATATGACTAGTCAGAAGTGTGCTGACTGGCTGAGCATTCTTCATGTTGAAGCGTTTTAGTACACGTTAAATGTGCTTCTCCTTAGATAGCCACAACTTTCTACTTGTTCTCTCTCGAACTATCTTCATCCCTAGAATTTGTTGTGATGGGCCCAAGTCTTTCATATCAAAAGACTTGGACAGATCTCCCTTCAACTTTGCTATCATCCCCTTGTCTTTTCCTACAATTAACATGCCATCTACATATAATAACAATATAATAAAGTTATTTTCAGAAAATCTTTTGAAGTATACACATGGATCAGAATAGGTCTTTAGGTATGTTTGACTTTTTATGAATGAGTCAAAGTTCATGTACCACTGCCTTGGTGTCTGCTTCAATCCATAAAGACTCTTATTCAATTTTCACACCATGTGTTTCTTTCCATCCACTTCAAATCCTTCTGGCTGCTCCATATAAATCTCCTCTTCCAAATCTCCATGAAGAAATTCAGTTTTCACATCCAACTGTTCCACTTCAAGATCAGGCTAGCTGTTAAGCTCAAAATTGTTCGAATAGAAGTCATTTTGACAACAATTAAGAAAATTTTGTCAAAATCAATACCTTTCTTTTGTTCGAAGCCTTTAACGACCAATCGAGCTTTGTATCTGACCAGCTTGCCATTTCCATCTTTCTTGATTTAAAGACTCATTTGCATTTGAACGGTCTTTTACCCTTTGGAAGTTCAACCAGCTTGTACGTGTCATTTTTTCTGTAGAGATTTCATCTCTTCTTGCATGGCTTTCATCCACTGGTTCTTTTCTGGATAGGACAACACCTCCATAAGAATTTCTGGCTCCCCCTCATCATTGATGAGGACATACTCTGTGGAAGGGTACCTGCATGACTCTACCCTTGGCCTCTATGATCTCCTCAGAGGTTGAGGTTGTTCTTCTTCTTGAGTGAGGTGCTCCACTTCCTCGAAACCTTCATCAAGTTGCCCCCCCTGCTCAATAACCTCACCAGGTTGCTCCCCCTGCTCGGCAACCTCTTCAGTCGTACTTTCTGCACTTGTGGCATTGTTAGAAGTAGAAGGAATAGTAACAAGGTTAGGAATTATACCATTCTTCGCCTTTTCTAACATATCAGCAGCGGTTCCAACTTCACTTTCTCGGAAGACTACATCTCTGCTTCTGATGACCTTCTTCTTTACAAGATCCCACAATTTGTACCCGAACTCTTCATCTCCATATCCAATAAATATGCAAGGAACAAATTTATCATCCAACTTTGTTCTATGCTCTTTTGGTACATGTGCAAAAGCTCTGCAACCGAACACCTTCTGATGCGAGTAGGACACCTCCTTGTTGGTACAAACTCTCTTTGGGATGTCAAACCCCAATGGAACTGATGGACTCCTATTGATCGAGTAGCAGACTGTCTGAACTGCTTCACCCCAGAATGACTTAGGCAGTTTAGCCATTCTGAGCATGCTTCTCACCTTCTCCACAATGGTGCGGTTCATTCTCTCGGCTATGCCATTGTGTTGTGGGGTTCCAAGAACTGTCTCTTCATGTCTGATCCCATGACTTGAATAGTACTCGTCAAATTCCCTTGAAGTGTACTCACCTCCATTGTCACTTCGGAGACGCTTTAGCTTTTGACCCGTCTCCCTTTTCTACTAGAGCATGAAACTTCTGGAAAACTTGAAAAACGTGATCTTTCATTTTCAAAATATAAACCCATAGTTTTTGTTAAGCATCATCAATAAAAATAACAAAATATTTGTTACCGCCCATTGATTCAATTTCCATTGGGCCACAAACATAAAGAATGTACTAAATCAAGTATATTTAATTTTTTTTCAGACGATGTCTGAAATGATACCCTATGTGCTTACCAAATAAACAGTAATCACAAGGTTTTACCATTGTGCCTTTGGTATAAGCAATGAGTGATTTCTTGGCAATAATCTGTAATCCCTTCTCGCTCATATGACCCATTCTTTTGTGCTACAAATCTGCAGAAATCTCATCTTGTGCCGCATTCAATTCACCTTGGCATATTTCTGCATTTGTCCTGTACAACGTGCCACGAGAAACTCCTTTTGTAATCACCAATGATCCCTTGGTGACTCTCCACTTTTGATTTGAAAAATAGTTCTCGTATCCATCTCGGTCCAAAGCAATTCTCGAGATCAAGTTCATCCGCAAATCAGGTACATGCAGCACATCTTTTAGAACCAATGTGCATCCGACATTTGTCTTGATAAAAATATCACCAATCCCCGCAATCTTTGAGTAACTTGTGTTACCCATTCTCACTGTGCCGAGATCACCTGCTACATATCTGCAAAAAAGATCTCTTACCGGTGTGGCATGGTAAGAAGTCGCTGTGTCAACCGCCCATTTCAACTCTGGACCTGACAGATGCATGCATTCATCTTCCTTATTTATAAAGAGGACAACATTATCATTGTTTTGCACCATGGCGGCTGTGTTGTCGTCATTCTTTTAGCCACTGGTTTCACCTTTGCACTTCCTTGGATTTGGGCAATCTCTTTTGAAGTGACCTGGTTGATCACAGTTGTAGCAATTTCTGTCTTTTGATTTGGATCGGTTCTTTGACTTCCCACGAGCTCCGGATCTACCATAGTTGCTCGAACTCTTTTGATAACTCCTGCCTTTGCCTTCTGTGATGAGAGCTTGTCCTTAATTTTCAGGCTTCTTTCTTATCTTCTCATCGAGTAAAAGATCAGATGTGACATCTTTCAACTCAATAGTAGTCTTACCGTGCAGGATGGTTGTTTCCAAATTATCGTATGAAGATGGCAACGAGTTCAATAGCAAGATGACTTTATCTTCTTCCTCGATTTTTACTCCGAGGTTGGCAAGCTGTGTGATTAGTCTGTTAAATACATTTAAATGTGATAAAAAATTCATACCTTCACCCATGTGTAGGGCGTCTAACTGTTTTTTCAGATACAATTTATTTGTCAGCGTTTTGGACATGTATAGGCTTTCCAACCTTGTCCAAATTCCATGTGCAGTGTCTTCATCAATGATGTTATTTGCCGCAACATCCGATAAGTGCAACCTGATTGCACTAGCAGCTCTTTCGTCCAAGTCAGCCCAATCCTCAGCTTTCATGGTATCAGGCTTTTTGGCATCAACATCTAGTACCTTGTGTAATCCTCGTTGGATGAGCAGATCCCTCATCATTCTTTGCCATGTTGAGAAATTGTTATCTTCGTTTAGTTTAGCTACCTCGTACTTTACTCTGGGCATTTTTATTTTTCACCGAGTATAGTACTATCGACAGTGAATAGTTTTTAAGTGAACCAGCAGAACCTGTGCTCTGATACCAGTTGTACGGAATAAACCCCCTACCAAAATAATATTCACGGAAATAAAAGCGAAATAATAATGTAGCACCGAGATACGGTAATTAACAAGAATAAAAGAGTAACAATAACACCAAAATTCTTATGTGGAATACCCTTCTGAATAAGGGGAACAAATCACGACCCCGAGAGGAGCAACTAATGTCACTATATTAAGAACTTTACACTTTTTAGGCCCGAGTAAAATATTACAAAGACCACTACAACACTTCAAATAAATAACCCTCTTTGATATTCCCACCTCACTACAATATCGCTCACTCTCTATTGTCCTCACAAACTATTATCTTATACCTTGTTTGTGAAACCTCACTCTTTCTTTCTATCTCTCAGATATATTTTTCCTCTGAGATTGTTGATATAAAAAATGAGAGCCGAAGCTCACATTTTATAGGCAGAATACAGCCTACCTTTCTTGAGATTATATCTCTGCAGCGTGCCATTTTTTACAAAAAACATAAACGCAGGCTGCTCTTGTTGCCAATATTGACAAAAGTGAAGAAAGGAAAAAACTTTCTTCCTTAAAATGTGGACTGGACCCCACAGTAATTAGGATTTACCTAATTAAAATCTCTTGTTAAAATATTCTACATTTAATATTGGTCATTCTTCATCATCACTGTCACACCCTTTTTTTTAAACAAACTCTCACTAAACCCATTCAAATAAATAAAAGGATTTAGTAAAAACTTGAAAAGGGTTTTTCAACTTTGAAAAGTGACAAAAATTGCGTTCAAAACGAAAGAAACTCAAAGTCGCCACTTGACATTTGATTTCGGTGTGCCAGGTCACCATTATTAAAATGATTTTTCCTTTCGAAACACTTGAGACTCCAAAAACTAAGTCTACACCGGAGATTAGGGTACGGGTGTTCATTTGACTCGGGGATAAGGTGTTAGGCACTCCCCAAGTCCCATAAAGGTCACGGTTGTGTACTCGATCTAGTTGACTTTTAAAACATTCAAATTGAGGCAAAACGCACAGAAATCGAATAAACACACAAGAGGCTCGAGGTCGTCCCCACCTAAATGAAAGAAAATGAAAAAGAAAAGAAAAGAAAAACCCTAAGCTAACTTATACTACGACTTCTCTACCATGCTCGCCAAGGCCTCCAAAATATTTACATAGTTCTTCGGGGCATACCCCGAATAATAATATATACAGATTCTTCGGAACATTCCCTGGTTAAATTTAGCTATGGGACAACCTCTCACCTCGAAACCGAAAGCAAAATAAAAAATCTTAGAGTTTGCCTACCCAAGTGCGGCCTAAGCATGCTCACATCGATAAAATTAATAAAGCAAAACCAAATACAAAGTTCATTAAGTCCAACATTCAACTTTGAAGCAAGACCCAAATATTATTTAAAGAGATTAACCCCTCACGGGCTATGTCATCATGCTTTGTCACATTCAACTTACTACGGTCCAAAATAAGAACTATCAAACAAACAAAATCAATTCAACCTCCTCTTAAAATGATCGTCCAACAACCCATTTCATTAAGCCTTTTGCCTAAACTTATTCACTTACTAAATCATTTATCTTTCTCTTTCACGGGTTAACATAGATTTGTAAAACAGGGGTTCAACAATGTAAAATTATGTATTCAATCAAAAATTAATCAACTCAAATAGATATCTAATTAAAATCGCAAGCCATTCACATAACAACGATTAAAACATGTTAGGCAAATAGATATATAGATCACTCACATAAGACAATTTCAGTTAAATAAAAACAAATAGAGAAGAGAGTGAACCTCACGTGAAAGCCTAAATGCTCTTTGAAATTTGATTAATAATGAACTGATTTCCTTTGATCACAGCAAATTTAAACTCTAAACTTCAAACTGGACTGAGAAATAGACACCCAGAACCGAATACCCTACTGATGAAGCCTCGACGAATCTCTCTGAAATTGACCGGACTGTCTTGTTTTCTCCTTGTTCTGCTGCGTCGAATCTTGGGGTGTTCAAGAGGTTTAGCCGATCCAGCCTTTGGGTGAAGAAGAAGAGGTGACTGATGGTGTTAGTTTTGGACAGAGGAGGGGCTGGTGCGTGGAGTTCCGGCGGTGTCTTGGCTGGTGAATGGTCGTTGGTTGGAGAGGAGCTTATTGCGGCAGCACTGGGGTCGCCGGCGATGGGGGCTGCTGTGTGCTTGGTGTGGACGATTTTCTTTTTATTTTATGAAGAGAAGAAGGAGCATTAGCAAAGGGTTATATTGGTTAGAGGGTCGATGGTTATGGAGATTGGGTGGCCGTTTGGTGGAGTTCAATGGCTTTTGAGGTCCGTCCGGTGGCGGCTTCAGGTGGCGGCGGCTGGTGTTTTTGTCTTCTCCATATTGATGAAGATTGCAGCCATGGTTTTTGTTCAAGCTTCTACGAAGATGATAATGAAGGCTAGGGTTCCAGGTTTTATCAAGAGGTTGAAGAAGAGGACATAATGGCTGGAGGCTGCCGGTGATTTCCGACGGATTTAGGCGGCTGGCGGTGCGACTGGTCTTGTGCCAGGGTTCATCTAGGGTTGTCTTTTATTGAAGAAGATGAAGTGTAGGGTTTTTTTTAGTGTGTATTAAGGTTTTTGGAGGAAGGGTTTTTTGGGGTCTTTTGGGTTGGGCTCAAAATCTTATGGGCCCTTCCGAATTGGGCCGAGTTTGGATAAGAAAAGCTTAACAAGCCAAATATTTTCATATAAAATATAAAACCAATCCTAATTAAAGTAAACAATACTATATTATTAAACTATTTTGATATTTTTCAAATTTCATACTAAAAGATAAACATGGAGTTAGATTAAAATTATTGCAAAGTTAAAATGATATCACTACCCAAAATACTAATATCCTTGAAAATAAAGTGTAACTATTTTTTTATATTTTTGAATTTTATGAAAGATAGATTAATTAAAGTAATTAGATAAAAAAATATTTTTATAATTTTTATTTTTGTTTTAAATTAAAGTAAAATAGTTAAAACTAGTTAAAATAGCGATATTAGACTTAAACTAAATATTTAACACTAAAATGTGTAAAATCTTGGGGAGGGTAAAAAATCACATGTCTATAGCTGCCCCTCTTTGACTGGAATATGAAGTATTTTCAGACAAAGAACGACTAGACAGGTTTTTTGACCCGACCCTTATTTGGAGAGACTAAAAACTAAGAGAAAGGAAGAGAGTGTGACCGAGCCCTGGTATCTAAGTTGCCTACATATCCTTGGTTGTAAAGGAATCAGGCCACGCGTAGTTCAGAAGTGAATGAGATGATGGAGTGTACCGAGGTGGAGAGCTGTCGAGGTGCCGTCGAGATTCCGGTCCACGGTTCTGTTATTACATCAAAATCAGAAAATGAAAAAGACTAACTAAACCTGTAACAATGAGTTGCAAGATTCCTATTTATAAGTCTTTTGAAGCTTGATCTTGAGTCTTGAATGGTTCTTCATGCAAACTTTAGATTTGAACCTTGACGCTAGCTAGTTGCATGTGCTAGTTCATTGTTCTTCGGCTTTTCGGATCAGAATTAAACACACCATGCTTGTGACTTTAGTCATGTCTTGATCAATCCCCCTCTTGTCTCGGCTTCTGCATTTTGGATTCATTTTTTTTATTTTTCTGCTACTTCTAACTTGAATTGAATTTTGAAATGACTTCCCTCGTTCTCCAAGTGCGTTCCTGCAATCAAAACAAAAAAAAATCTGCCTCCGTTTGCAATAGGAATATTTGTGAATTGTTAGCAAAACTGTAAATCACCAATGCCATTGTTGCAATAATGAGAGTAAAGCTAAAACTTTACTAGTATGTGCGTCTCCTGCGAATTAAACCAAGAATATTTCACTAGCAAGTGCGTCTACTAAGAATAGGACTTGAATGACCCAAAACTAGGAAGTGTGTCTCCTGGGGATGAAACATGAATGAACCAAAACTAGGAAGTGCGTCTCCTAGGGGTAAAACTTGAATAACTCAAGCTAGCAAGTGCGTCTCCTAGGGGTGAAACTTGAATGAACCAAACTAGGAAGTGCGTCTCCTAGGGGTACAATCTCAATTTAGGAAGTGCATCTCCTAATAAATAATATAACGTGAAGGTCCCAGACTAGGAAGTGCGTCTCCTAGGGGCAAAACTTGAATGACTGAAACTAGGAAGTGTGTCTCCTACGAATAAACTTGAATGACCCAAACTAGAAAGTGCGTCTCCTAGGGGTAAAATTTGAATAACTCAATCTAGGAAGTGTGTCTCCTAGGGGTGTAACTTGAATAAACCAAAACTAGGAAGTGCGTCTCCTAGGGGTAAAACTTGAATAACTCAAACTAGGAAGTGCGTCTCCTAGGGGTGTAACTTGAATGAACCAAAAATGGGAAGTGCGTCTCCTAGGAATAAATCTTGAATAAATCAAACTAGGAAGTGTGTCTCCTAGGGGTAAAACCTCAATTTAGGAAGTGCGTCTCCTAAAACAAAAATATAACCTGAAAAACCCAAACTAGGAAGTGCGTCTCCTAGGGGAAAAACTTCAATGACTCAAACTAGGAAGTGCGACTCCTAGGAATGAACTTACATGACCCAAACAAGAAAGTGCGTCTCCTAGGGGTAAAATTTTAATTTAGGAAGTGCGTCTCCTAAAACACAATATATCCTGCAAGACCCAAACTAGGAAGTGCATCTCCTAGGGGTGAAATATCAATTTAGGAAGTGTGTCTCCTAAAACAAAATATAACTTGAAGGACCCAGACTAGGAAGTGCGTCTCCTAGGGGGTAAAACCTCAATTTAGGAAGTGCGACTCCTAAAACAAATATATCACCTAAAAGACGTAGACTAGGAAGTGCGTCTCCTAGGGGTGAAACTTCACTAACTCATACTAGGAAGTGTGTCTCCTAGGAATAAACTTAAATGAACCAAATAGGAAGTGCATCTCCTAGTGGTAAAATCTCAATTTAGGAAGTGCGTCTCCTAAAATGAAAATATAACCTCAACGACCCAGACTAGAAGGTGCGTCTCCTAATGGGTAAAACTTCAATGACTCCCACTAGGACGTGCGTCTCCTAGGGATGAATTTAAATAAACCACATTAGGAAGTGTGTCGCCTAAAATAAAACTTGAAATACCCATACTAGGAAGTGCTTTTTCTACGGGTGATGTGTGATCTTTTCAATAGCCTTTGAGTAAGCAGAATTAGGGCATTACACCTGAAAAATTCAAGCTTTGTTATGAACATAGCCTTCATCCATGGTTTAGACAAGGAAAACTCGTGAGTTTAAAACATGGTGGTTAGTTTGTGGCCTTGACTTTGAGGGTGATTGCTCCTACACTTGCTAGGATAACTTTGATTTTAACTTGGAAGATTTTGCCTGTTGTCGACTGTCTATCTTCTTTCATCCTTATCATAAGAATATATCTGGCCCGTTCAAACCCAATACCCATTATCTATTGCATTTTGCTCATGAATTGACATTTACTGATTCTTTGAATTTCACATGAATCCCAAAGCATGTTGATTGTTGCCAACTCAGCGCGCATACTGTTCTTTCCTGACTTATGCCAATTTGATGTGCTAGCCAGACTCTGCATTGTGCATTTGGAAAGCTGGTAGTAGATTTTGAAGTCATTTCTTTACTTCTTCTAACAAAACAGACTCAAGAAGGGACTGAAAACAAAAACAACAAGAACAAACAAAATAAGGGACAAGGGAAAGAGATGATACCTAACAAAAAAATTACAAAGTAGAAACTTATCAGGTGTAGATACCAACTCTAATGACTATGACATGCACCTTTGGATTAAGTTGCCTAATCTCTCAAGCAAGTCTGATATTCAACTCTTGTTATACCTCTTGGGCGTGAAACTAGGCTTCGATGCTTCAATTGTCCCATCTGATCCATAATCCTCAATCGACTTATAGTGACCTGAAGGGTTTTCACCATCAAGCCTCTCTCATTTTGCTCTTTTTCTCCACTCACTGTTGCCTTACGGTGCCAATGAGGGTTTTCACCAATAAGACTCTCTCATTTATTATTTTCTCTCTTTGCGATGAGAACAAGGTACTACCCATGATGTAGGTAGATCATACTTTCACCACACACTTATTTTGGCATCCTTAAAGATTGGTCAGAAGGTCTTCCTTTGGACTGTAATGTAGACTTTGGACAGGGTTGGAAAGAAAGGGTGGTATGAAGGCTCAAAATAATATAAGATGAAGAGGGTTCAAAGTACAAAATTACAATTTTTGGAATCAGGACTTTTGGCATAATTAAACTTCTGCCCCAGTTTCTTGGAGTTTTGGGATTTCTTTTTCTTTTTTTGGATTTTTCCTTTGATGGGATTTCTCAAAAAAGCCGCCCCACTCTTGACTTCGGGGGGTTATGAAATATTTTACTTGGTATGACCGAACCGTATGGCTGCCTACGTATCTTGAGGTGACAAGAATCAGGTCGAACGTAGTTCGACAAAGTTGTGTTTTTTTTCTTTTCTTTTTCTTTTTTTTTCCTTTATTTTTTCTCTTTTATGTTTTTCCTCTTTTTCTCTTTTTTCTCTTTTTTTCTTTTTCTCTTTATTTATTTTCTTTTTCTCTTTTTCTTTTCCTTTTCTAGTTCCTAACTCTATTTATGATTCCAAAAGAGGGGTATGAAACGAAAAATTAGGCTCAAAATGGCCAGCAAAGAATAAAAGTGTTTGGGTAGCAGAATAAAATGGCTTCGTCATACCAAACTTATAAATGCCAAGTACAAACATGAAATTTAAAATAAGCAAATAAAACACACACAGTATCTATTGATGACATCAACACAAACAAAAAGTGCCAATGGGCGATACCTTTGTCCCAATGCATAACCCTTGCAAGTTTGAAGCAGACTTGACTCAACCTTATCTTGATATGGAAGAATGCATTTCAGCACTGAGTGATTTACCTCAAACTGCTTGAGAGACATTTCCTTGCTTTATGCTCTTATCAACCTCTTGATTTTCCATACTAACTATCTCAGTTTCATTCAGTTCAAGGCTTAGGTTATCTCAGAATGCATGAATCTTTACTTGCTTCCCCAAATGCATCGTTTTGTCATATTCAAAACTGTATCATTTCTTTATGATTAGACTAACTTTAAAGATTAGGCTGAGAAATATGTGAGCATGTCATGTCACTAGAGTCAGCATGAAAGAAAAAAAACTATAAAAAGAAAAAGTGGCCTAAACAAAACTAACTAGAACTAACAGAAAATAGGAGATTGCATTAGAGAGATGGTGAATAGGGTTTGAACAAAACATGGGTTACACCCTGGAACAATCTTAGATAACACTAGACGAGTTACTATAATAAAACAAACTAGGTAAAAAGAAGAAGAGTTTGAACCACAAGATAATATCTGGGTTACAACCTGAAATAACCCGGACAACAGAAATGATAATAAAATAAACTACCAAAACTCCTCCCTCGCTAGTGAGGAAAGGAGTATCTTTCCAATTACCAAACTCGACATCTTAGCCACTAGGTTGCACATAAAAATTACTAGGACATACACCAATTTCAATATCATTCACTTCAGTCAGCAAGTTCCCTAAATGATTTTCATACTCATTGTCACCATGAATCTCTCTCACTAAGTGTGCATTATCACGTGCAGGTAAAGGATTCTGTGTAATATTTTGGGTGTCACTGTCCTGGACCACAATTATCCCTTCTTGAATCTTTCTTTTGATTTCCCTTTTCAAAGCACGACAATCTTTAATGTTATGCCCTTGGACGTTAGAGTGGTACATGCACCACACAGTATGATCAAAACCTTTTGCATATGGGTCTGGGGTATAGCCGAGAAGCGGCTCAATCAGGCCAGATAGTTTCAACTTTTCAAACAAACTTGTGTAGGATTCTCCGATTGGAGTGAAATAATTTATTTGCCTTTGTTACCCTCTATGCCCCTATTTCCTAGGGTTTTTGGGTGCTCGAAAATGTTGTGAAGGCGAAAGAGTATTATGCGGTGCTGGTGCTCGCCATAAGGAGTGACCCATTGGTTGAACAAATGACTGGGCATTGTTTAGAGGATAATGCTGAGATGGAATATGTGGAGCCCGAGGATAGGTTTGGAGTTGGGGTTGGGGTCGAGGCTGAGTATATTGGTGAGGTGGACCCGTTGGGCCATCTCATGATCCTGAGACAACCAGGCAACATCATCATGTTTCTTCTGACCCGACAGGCTTCCTATGTCGTTCTGAATTGCCTGTGTTGTGCTTTCAAGGCATAATAGCTCATGATCTTACTCGACTTGAGCCTCTCTTCCACTATTTCTCCCATCTTCAACACATCATTAAAAGACTTACCAATGGTTGAGATCAAGTGGCTATAGTAAGTGGGCTCCAAGGCTCGAAGAAAGTATTTAACCATCTCGTCTTCCTCCATCAGAGGATTGACTCGTGCAGCTTTCTCCCTCCATCGGAACCCATATTCTCTAAAGCTTCCACTCGGTTTCTTTTCCACGTTGGTCAGAGATAGGCGATCCGGGGTGATGTCTATGTTGTATTCAAAATGTCAGGGGAAGGCCTGAGCCATATCGTCCAATGTGTACCATCCTCTGGTGTCCTGGCGGGTGTACCATTCTAGAGCTGCCCCACTCAAGCTCTGGCTGAAATACGCCATCACTAATTTCTCTTTTCACCCAGTGCCTCTCATCTTACTGCAATAACCTATCAGATGAGCTACAGGGTACCCATGTCTATCATACATGTCAAACTTAGGCATCTTGAACCCGACAAGTAGTTGGACATCGGGGAACAAACACAAATCCTTATAGGCCACACTTTGGTTTCCCAACCCTTGTATATTTTTCAGTGATTGCTCCAGACTCTGTACCTTCCTGAACATCTCTTCTTGCTCTCTGTTCTTGGGTGGTTTGTTAGTTTCAACATGAGGCTTAAATTAGGGAGTGTAAGGGCAAGTATCTGGGACTCTGAATGTGGGCTCCGGTGTATAGTAGTGGACATCTGGAGCGAGGAATGCAGGCTCACTAGAGAATCGGTGGAGGGTAGCTTGTAGAGGGGGTATGAAAATAGGAGCAGATGTCGGAGCAGGGTATGAGGCTATTTTGGCTGGTGGAGCATGAAACACTTGGGCTGAAGGGCCGGGGTAGTTGTGGTAAGGGGTAAAGCCCGGTGCATGTTGAGGGGAAAGATTAACGGTAGTGGGAATCTGGGCTTGTGATAGCAGTGGGATAGTTGCAGGATTTTCAGTGTAGTTAGCGGGGAATGAAGGTAGATGATGTCCCCTGATCCAATACTGATACATTTCCGTCATCTATTGTTTCAACCTTTGGACCTCCTTTTTCAATTCAGATTCAAACTTCTCAATCTCCCTCGACGGGACAACAACTCTTGCGTCCAAGTCTTTTCTAGCCATGTGGACCTTACTCTTTGACCTCGTGTTGTATGGATGAGTCACCAAAAGGCCACAAACCAATCACCCTCCGTTATGATAACAATGAAAGTAACAAAGAGGAGCAAAATAAAGCCAACATGTTAGCATTAGGGCATTTATCAAATAGAAATATCACATTGCGTGCAATGCACCTAGCAACACATCACGGTTCTAGAATAGCTTCGAGGGTCACAAGGTCATTTGGCATCATCCCAATTTCACTCTTCTTGTCCCTTTTCCTCTTCATTTTTCTCTTTATCCCTCCTTGGTCTTTCATTTTATTTCCTCTCATTTCTTTTGATTACCATTCTTTCCTTTTCACTAATTTCTTAAATCCCACAATTTCATTCTCTTTTTCTTTTTCTTTTTTCTCCTTTTATTCTTTTTCTTTTAATAATGATTCTATCGAACCCTATGTTGGTTGCCTACGTATCATGCCCCTCATGAATCAGAACATGCGTAGTACTGAAAAAGTGATGGAATATAAATTAAGAGACAAAAATCTTTTTGGATTTTGCATTTATAACTTTTTTTTGGTTTTTCAAATACAAAACAAGATGTACTATAATGAGACTCGAAAAACTAAACTATACTATGACAACTCTGACACCAACTTAATGACTGAATACTACTGTACGAGACAAGTAAGAAAAAACACGAAAACAAACTCAAAATATAGAAAGGCTCCTTAAGAAGTTCCTGAATGTAGTGGTCCTGGGATATCCATTATGCTCGAGCTGTGGTAAATGAATTCATAACTTAATGAGAAAAATAATACAAAATAGATTCACTCGAGACACTATGACGCCACAACATTTCCTAGTGGACAGATGCAAGACACGATTTGGCTATATTTTACAAAATGACTTGAGTGACTGAAAGTGGCTATTAGTGCAAACTTGACCCCCTAATGCATGAAAAATAATCCATTTAAATCTTGCATGACTTTAACATCTCAACAATCATGGCCTTAAAAAAATTACTTTGCGAAAATGGCCCATTTGCAAAAATGGCCTATATGGACAAATGTGGCTAAAAATGCAAACTTGAAAAAGAAGGACCTTAAAGTACTATGAAACCTAGTTGTGGACCCTAAGAACTGGGTAATTAAACCACTTTTACGAAATGACCCCATTTTGCAACAATGACCGATGTGGCCTAAAGTGGCTAGACATGCAAGATTTGGCTAAGACCCTGCAAAGCCAAGAACCTAGGACTAGGAAGACCGAACCCTATGTGGGTTTCCTACGTATCTCACCTCCAAAGATGAGAATCAGGTTTGCGTAATTTGGGAAGATTAAATATATGATAGAATTCAAAAACATGCATCTAATTTGAAAAAACTATATATATTTTAAATGATGGAAAATGTAAAAATCTTTTTGGATTTTATTTCTCTCTTTTTTTGAATTTTTCAGAAAAAGGATGGAAAATGTAAAGTCTTTTTGGATTTTCTATTTTCAATTTTTCTTCTTTTTGGAAAATAATGAAAAAGTAAAATCTTTTTGGATTTTTTTATTTTTGGAAAACTATGAAAGAAAAACGCAAGTGGACCCTACTTTCTTCATTTTTTACCCTTCTTTCCCAAACGTCGGTCCGCCAAATGACCTTCTTACCCTCAAAGATGCAACGTATCACATATGGATGATTGAATGTCTTTTTGGGCCACAATTCATTTTTGACAAAATTTGAATAAGTTTCCTACAAAGGGACACGGTGCCTGGGATCGAGCCCTACTGAGTCTGAATGATATGATGCAAATAAGCATGACCTAAAGGCTGACCTACTGTTGGGGTTCACTAGACAAGGCAATTCGGGGCGGCACGTGGTCGATAGCGGCAACTCTAGTTGTTCGCCCACTCCACTCTCCCACGCCACCCCCTAAAGACATGAGTGACTCACAAAAAGACCGTCTAAGCTCAAACGTACTCCGGAAGACATGTTGTAGAAAGAAGACTCGGGGTTATGCAAATGATGACAGTTATAAAGTAGTAAACACATAAAGCAAACATACGTAAACAAGTAAGCAACTAGCAAATAAAAGCAAAATATAAAAACATAATAAAAACCAATGAAAAAGCATAAAAACCTCAACCAAATATTCTAAAAGCCAACAAGATCAAGTAGTAACTCGAACCTGCAAGTCCCCAGCAAAGTCGCCAGAGATGTCACACCTTTTTTTTTCAACAAACCCCACTAAACCCTCTTAAATTAAATAAAAGGAATTTAGTAAAAACCTGAAAAGGGTTTTTCAATTTTGAAAAGTGACAAAAATTGCGTTCAAAAGGAAAGAAATTCAGAGTCGCCACCTGACATTTGATTTCGGTGTGCCAGGTCACCGTTATTAAAATGATTTTTTCTTTCAAAATACTTGAGACTCCAAAAACTAAGTCTACACTAGAGATAAGGGTAAGGGAATTCATTTGACTCGGGGAGAAGGTGTTAGGCACTCCCCAAGTACTGTAAAGATCACGATTGCGTACTCGATCTAGTTAGCTTTTAAAACATTCAAATTGAGGAAAAACACACAGAAATAGAATAAACACACAAGAGGCTCGAGGTCGTCCGCACCTAAATGAAAGAAAAATGAAAAGGAAAAGAAAAGAAAAATCCTAAGCTAACCTATACTACGACTTCTCCACCATGCTCGCCAAGGCCTCTAAAATATTTACATAGTTCTTCGAGGCATACAACAGATAATATATATATATATATATATATATATATATATATATATATATATATATATATATATATATATATATATATATTCTTTGGGGTATTCTCCGGATAAATTTAGCTATGGACAACCTCTTACCTCGAAACTGAAAGCAAAATGAAAAATCTTAGATTTTGCCTACCCAAGTGCGGCCTAAGCATGCTCCCATCGATAAAATTAATAAAGCAAAACCAAATACAAAGTTCATTAAGTCCAACATTCAATTTCGAAGCAAGACCCAAATATGATTTAAAGAGATTAACCCCTCACAGGCTATGTCATCATGCTTTGTCACATTCAGCTTACTATTAGTCCAAAATAAGAACTATCAAACAAACAAAATCAATTCAACCCCCTCTTAAAATGATCGTCCAACAACCCATTTCTTTAAGCCTTTTGTCTAAAATCATTCACTTACTAAACCAATTTATCTTTCTCTTTCACGGGTCAACATAGATTTGCAAAACAGCGGTTCAACGATGTAAAATTATGTATTCAATAAAAAATTAATCTACTCAAAAAGATAACAAAATAAAGTCGTAAGCCAGTCACATAACAACAATTAAAACATGTTCGGCATATAGACATATAGATCACTCACATAAGATAAAAAAGTACGACCCAGTACAATACCACTCAGTGGTGTCTGGGGAGGGTAGTGTGTACGCAGCCTTACCCCTACCCTGGGGTAGAGAGGTTGTTTCCAAATAGACCCCCGGCATAAATCCCCAGAATTTGCTCCTGGGGAGACTCGAACTCACAACCTCTCGGTTGTAAGTGAGGGTTAGTTTCAGTTAAATAAAAACAAATAGAGAAGAGAGTGAACCTCACGTGAAAGCCAAAATGCTCTTTGAACTTTGATTAATAATGAACCGATTTCCTTTGATCACAGCAAAATTAAACTCTGAACTTCAAACTGGACTCAGAAATAGACACCCCGAACCAAAGACCCTGCTGATGAAACCTCGACGAACCTCTAAAACTGACCGGACTGTCTCGTTGTCTCCTTGTTCTGCTGCGTCGAATCCTGGGGTGTTCAAGAGGTTTAGCCTATCCAGCCTTTGGGTGAAGAAGAAGAGGTGAGTGGGGGTGTTAGTTTTGGAAGGAGGAGGGGCTGGTGCGTGGAGTTCCGGTAGCGGCTTGTCTAGTGAATGCTCGTTGGTTGGAGATGAGCTGGTTGCGGCATAACTGGGGTCGCCGACGACGGGGGCAGTTGTGTGCTTGGTGTGGACGATTTTCTTTTTGTTTTATAAAGAGAAGAAGGAGCAGTAGCTATGAGTTATATAGGTTAGAGGGTCGATGGTTATGGATATTGGGTGGCCGTTTGGTTGAGTTCAATGGCTTTAGGGGTCTGTCCGGCAGCGGCTTCAGGTGGCAGCGGCTGGTGTTTTTGTCTTCTCCATGTTGATGAAGATGGCAACAATGGTTTTTGTTAAAGCTTCTACGAAGATGATAATGAAGGCTAGGGTTCCAGGTTTTATCAAGAGGTTGAAGAAGAGGACAGAATGGCTGGAGCCTGCCAGTGATTTCCGACGGATTTAGGCGGCTAGCGGTGCGTCTGGTCTTGTGCTAGGGTTCATCTAGGGTTTTCTTTTATTAAAGAAAGATGAAGTGTAGGGGTTTTTTAGTGTGTATTAAGGTTTTTGGAGGAAGGGTTTTTTTTGGGGTCTTTTGGGTTGCGCTCAAAATCTTATGGGCCCTTCCGAATTGGGCCGAATTTGGATAAGAAAAGCTTAAAAAGCCAAGTATTTTCATATAAAATATAAAACCAATCCTAATTAAAGTGAAACTACTATATTATTAAACTATTTTGATATTTTTCAAATTTCATACTAAAAGATAAACATGGAGTTAGATTAAAATTATTGCAAAGTTAAAATTATATCACTACCCAAAATACTAATATCCTTGAAAATAAAGTGTAACTATTTTTTTTATATTTTTGAATTTTATGAAAGATAGATAAATTAAAGTAACTAGATAAAAAAATATTTTGGTAATTTTATTTTTGTTTTAAATTAAAGTAAAATAGTTTAAACTAGTTAAAATAGCGATATTAGACTTAAACTAAATATTTAACACTAAAATGTGTACAATCTTGAGGATGGTCAAAAATCACATGTCTACAATCACATTCTTAACAATTTTCATTAAAATGTAAAACTTGGAGAAGAAGAAATTCAGTTGAAGAGAAAATGATTTTCATTCTGCTTGAAAATGAATTGTCTGTACAGTATTTTAATATATACATATATCAATCGACATAACTGCCAAGCACGTGCACTCTTCTATTATCACGTGTATACATAAATAAGCTAAGTTGGGTCTTTTGGATAAGAAGCTTCTAGAGATGAATCCTATGGCCGAGAACTAGCTAGTTTGGTGAATGATACATTTAGATTGAAAATAGGTAGCAGCAGTAGATCCACTCCCCAGATAGACGGCATTATCATATCGAATGACTTTAATTTTAATGTCAAATTACCTTTCAACCATAGAAATGAAAGATTTAAGAACATTGAAGGCATTTCCTTTTGTGCTCAAAAGATAGGCCCATGTACTCCTTCTAAGATCATCCACTATAGTTAGGAAATATTTAAAACCATCATAGGTAGATGTTTTGTAAGGTCTCCAAGTGTCGATAAGTAGAAGATCAAAAATGTGTGTAATGTAGAAGTAGTACTTTTGGGAAATGGTAGCTTATGTTGTCTGGCTAAAGGACAAATAGAACAAGGATAAGAATCAGTAGTAAAAGCATGCAGTGGTAGTACAGAAATGTGCTTCATACTTGAATGTGCATATGCCTAAGTCTTACATGCCATAGATTTTCACAAGAAATTTCAAAATTAGAGAATAAAGTGCAAATAGACTGATGACATTTATTTACGGGTGATAAAATTGTTTTATTTGTCTGCAGGTGAGTAGCAGAGACATGATGAAAGGTTTGTAGCAAATAGAGCCCATCTTTCACTCTACTAGGATCCAAAGACCTCCTCAAGAAATGGCCCTGTAAGAAACAAGAAGTAGCAGAGAAGGTAAGCAAACTTTTAATTATGAACATAATTTTTGAACTGATAATAGGTTGAATTTGAAACTAGGAACTAAAAGGACTCTGTTTAGAGTAAGGTCATGATGAATACAAGATTGACCTGCATGAATGACTTTAATCCGAAAAGAATTAAGTAGGTTAGGAAAAACAAGATGTGATAAGGGCTTAATGTTGAAAAGAATGGACTCATCAAAAGTGATGTGTTCTGAAGCCCCAAAATCAAGTATCCAAAAATGACAAATAGAGTTTTTAGGGATAGTTAGGATAATAAAGGAAGTAATACCAACATAGTTAACTATCACATTTGCTTCATAACCAGAAGTGTCTTGTTGTGCAATTTTGACTTGGTGTAGTATCCCATCAACTGAGAAATTTGCTCCTGAATTAATCCATAGTGACATCAGTATTTGGAGGCTGAGTAGAGTCTGTCTGAGTATTTATTGCATTGCTATGTGCTGAATTAAAGAGTGTTGTCTGTGTATTCTCCCTTGGTTTATTATTCTTAAAGCCTCCATATTGAAAATTTGTGGGATAGCCATGAAGTTTGAAATATTTTTCTATAGTATGTCCTGTATTTTTGCAATATTTGCAGTTAGAATTGCTTCTCTTGTTGTCCTTATAGGAATTTGACTTTGAAGTGTTGTAAAATGCTCCTTATTGCACATTGAACCTATGATTTTAGTATTTTTTAATTAAAAAAATATTTTCATGCTCCTTTTCAACGTGAGCATCATGCACTACTGCCACAACAACAACAACTACAACGGTCCAGTATAATTCTCACATGTAGGGTTTGGGGAGAGTAATATGTACGCAGGTCTTACCCCTACCCAAGGGATAAAGAGGCTGTTTCCAGAAGACCCCCAGCTCAAGATTGCCACATCAATGATATATATTTATATGCATTTATAGAATTGAAGTATTTAAGTGGAAAAATTCTGAATTTATCTACCAGATTAACAAATGGTAACTGGCCCGGAGAGTATTTTGCCAGAAATAAGTTACTTTTCATAATAAGCACTTTACTCCTATAGATTTTTTAAGATGTAGGGGTAATTAAAACATTCTTAATACAAGTAAACAATTTTCTTTTTACCTTACCCCTATCTATCAGTAAGCCTATCAAACGGGTCAAGGTGACATGTTTCTAAACCAGCCCAGATCAGTAAAAGCTCGAACCGGCTCAGACCGGTAGTTAGGGGTCGGATGGGCTGGGTTAGGGGGTTGGTCCGTTCACCAAAAAATATTCAGTTAATCAGATCGATCAAACCCGATCAACAAAAATTACTATTGAACTAGTTAATCGGCCTGATCCGGCCCGAACCAGTTTAACGGCAAGAATGTCATATGACCGTTGCTCAACGGGTTGATTGCAAGAATAGTTCTTTTTTTCTTGGGCAATATTTTTTTAAATATAACACTTTTTGGAATTATTAATTTAGCCATTTGAAAAACTATAAATATACTCCCATCTTCTTCATTTCTTCACTCATCTCTCATCCTCAAACTCAAATTCTTAATTCAAGTTAAATCATACCCCGTATTCTACAATGCGCTCATATATTTGGGAACACTTTGAGGTAGTAGAAGAAAATGAAGAAGTTCAGAAAGTAAAGTGCAAGAACTGTGGTCTAGTCTTAAATCTTCGTCTAAAGTTGGTGGGCACAGGCTGTTTAAGGAGGCATGTGAAGAGTTGTCTTGAGCTTCCTCTAGAAATTCGTATTTTAGTTGATTTGAGACAATTATTGTTATTTTAAAATTATTAGACGTATTTATGCTTAATGTTTTAGTTTGTTAGATTAATTTGAAGTATTATTACGCAATGAAAATTTAGTTTTACTATTTTTTCGTTAATTTAGTTGTTGTTAAATGTGAACTTTAATTTGTAAGTTTGAAATAAAAAAAACTTGCAAATTTAAGTGTAATTTTTTCCCATCTTCATTATATTCTATTATCTTAAAGACTTAATTAAATATTCAAAATTTCAAATATAAAGATTTTAAAGCATTTGTATTCTGTTATTCAAATACTCTTTTTATAAAATTATTTTTTGTTTTATATTAATATAAATTATGATAGTTATACAAAATACAAAAGAAAATATCACTAATTCGATCCGATCCGGCTCCTTAGATCTGTTATCCTTCCGATTCATTTTTTTATCGGGATGGACCCGGACCCATTAAGCCCGATATTGGATAATACATAATCGGCCCGGATTGGAATCATCTTTTTTCGCCAATTCGGTCCGACCCACCCATTAAACAGCCATAGTGTGTTGTCTATCTCTATCTTTTGTTTCCCACCCACTCTTCCAACCCCAACCCCTTCTATCCCCCGCCCTCTCCACTTTTCTTCTAGACACAGCTAGACTAGACACAAAATCTTTAGCAGTTTTTAAAACCTCCAAAACCCTTTTCACCATTTTCTCTCTAATTTCACCTAAAACAGAGAAGGAAAAAAAACCCATGAATATCTTCAAACCTAAACAGTCATCTTCTTCTTCAGCAGCAGCACCGCATCTACAGCTCCAACAATCTTTCAAGAATTTACAAACCCATTTCTCCAATTTCCTTCAAACCACTTTTCCGCAACTCAACACACTTAATTCTTCTCAAAATTCACAAAACCCATGGGCTAAAATTGGTGTTAATAATAATAATAGTGTAAAAAAGCAATCTTTATCTACTGAAGATATTGAGGAGAGATTGGCTGGAGTGCCTGTTTATGCACTTAGCAATGCTTCTGAAGAATTCGTGCTTCTTTCGGGTGTTAGTACTGGTAAAAATCTTGGGTTGTTTTGTTTTAGTGAAGCTGATGCTGAAGCTCTTCGTCAGCAAATGGAATCAATGGACCCCACAATGCGAAATGGGTCGAGGGTTGTTCCTGTTGCTCTTAACAAGGTTAGCTTCATTAATTGCTTTTGTACAATCCGTTTTTGTGTTATGAATGTGCTTATTGTTTTATGATTAATAGTGTCGAAGCCAGGAAATTCAGTAAGGTGTTCAAATTTTGAACAACATTTGCTAGTGAGCTATGCAAGGGTGTTCAAAGTCTATTTTTTTTTTACTAATAAAAAGTAATATTTGACCCTATACATAATATATTTTCAGCGAAGAATGTTAAGTGGACCACCCTTGGCCACACATAGCTTCATCCCTGATGATTAACTATGCTCGACTAGTAGTGTTATGTCGTGTCAATGAAGTGCGATGAGAACCATAGCAGATGCAAAAGAACAACAAGTAATTTCTCCTTAGTGGATAGAGTTATGTGGTACCTGTGCTGGTGGGAGCTAGTAGGTACAGATAGAACAATCAAGGTGCGCGCAAGTTGGCACAAATACTATTGTCATTAAAAATAATCTTAAGAATATAATAAATGAATTGTTAATGTGAGGAATAATAATACGAGGATTGTTATAGGGTGAAAAATAATATAGAGATTTTTATGGTTGAGTACTAATGCAGGGATTTTTACGCATAGATTAAGGGCAGCCCGGTGCACTAAGCTCCCGCGTAGACCGGACCACAAGGGTCTATTGTAGGCAGCCTTACCCTACATTTCTGCAAGAGGCTCTTTCCACGGCTTAAACCCGTGACCTCCTAATCACATGGTAAGAACTTTACTAGTTACATCAAGGTTCCCCTTCCTTTTTATGCATAGATTGCCTACTTACTATTTGTTCCTGTTGCTCTCGACAAGGTTAGCTTTATTGGCTGCAATTGGTCCCGACATCACAGTCATCAGAAAAAGAAAAGTAATAATAATAACAAATAGTGTTAGCGGTGTTAGTACATGGACTAGTTTTGCTGCGATTATACTGACGGATTTGTTTATGTGGAGAACAAAAATGCGAGGAATGTTGTGGGGTGAAAAATAATGTAGGGATTGTTATGAATTGAGTACTGGTGTGGGGATTATTATGCATAGATTGCCTACTTAGGGAGTTTCTGTCTTTAGATATTTTTATCTGTATATTGTAATACACGTTTCCTATTCCACATTCTATTTTGCACAAAATAATATATAGCTTCCTGCATAGCTTATAAGGGTGCTGGTAATGTGGAGTTTAATACTGCCAATCAAATGCTACATTAATATACAAAGATTATTTTTCCTTAGGCAGTTAAACAGACATTGTATTTACTTTGTGGAATTTCATGTTGAGATTATTTTTATGCGGCAACAAAGTGAGCCCCTTATAAAATGTGTATTTGACTTAACATGATTATTAAGAGAGACAACATATGTCACTGTATAAATCCTCAATAATCATTTCGGTCCATTTGGCCCGTCCCATTTCAATTCAATGATTTGCGTTTCTCTAACGCCGGAGGTTCTTTAGGTGACATATAAATTTTTAAACAAACTAAAATGGACCGGAATATGATGTTTTTGGAAATGAATAACAACAACAAACCCAGTGAAATCTTTGGGGGGGGGGGGGGGGGGGGAATAGAGTGCATGCAGACCTTACCCCTACTTTTTGTTTGATAGATCTCCGACTCAAAGAAAAGGAAAAGAAGCGGATATAACAATTGGTAACAACGACGAGGTAGGTGATGAGGTCATACGGAGATAGAATAATCGAAGCAAACGAACCAACAAATAGCAAAAGAGATCTGCGGATAAGAAGATACAGACATACAATGTCCATGAAGAACTGAAAAACTTAGAGAAAGAACCGAGAATAAGAATTGTTTGACGTTTGTTGAGAAATAGCATGTATTCACTTTTTATAACTAGAACAATGAAGTAAAGATAATATGGTATTGGAAAGAACAAAGGCAAGTAGGACAAGCATGACTGAGGTAGTAATTGTCGTTGAATTTAGAAACTGATTATCAGAGGCTGATAGTTGTATTCGTGATTGCGAAAGAAAACTGTTATTGAGTCTAATTGATGGTCAACGATGCAGGTTTTCCAGCTCAAAGTTGATGGAGTGGCTTTCAGGTTGATACCAGAGGCATCTCAAGTAAAGAATGCAATGAAGGTGAATATCTGGTGATACAAATTTTTGTAATTTTTATTGATGAAGTCAATGTTATGATTTTGGTTTCAAATTCTTGCTTTAGACCAAATGTACTTAAATCTTTAAGAAAGCCGATAAAGTACTCATGTCATCATACTGGTATCGTGAGAATTTGATATCGGGTTGCTTGTCGATCTTCAAGAAGTGCTGTCTATAGGTCAATCAGTTTCTTATGTTCTTAATCAAAAAAAGGGCAGCCCGGTGCACTAAGCTCTCGCTATGCGCGGGGTCCGGGGAAGGGCCGGACCACAAGGGTCTATTGTACGCAGCCTTACCCTTACCCTGCTTTTCTGCAAGAGGCCATTTCCACGGCTTGAACCCGTGACCTTCTGGTCACATGAAAACAACTTTACCAGTTATGCAAGGGCTCCCCTTCATTCTTAATCAAACAAATGATTATTCATTTTGGAGGTCTCCATTAGTCTGTTATAGCAGGGTATCATAGCTTTCCTGGATCAGGTATTACCTATTCTCTGCTTGCTGAGTATAGTCATGATCATTGCAAAGTATTCGCAGGTAGGTATTCCAAAGTTTTAGACTATCTAAGTTCTGAAATGTACTTCATGGACATTGGTCAAGATTTTGAAAGTTTTAGTATCATTATGTATGAAACTTTTGCACATTTTGTTTGTTTTGATTAGCAGATTAGACACTCTTTTATTGTTCTAGGCTTCTAGCTCTTCCTTTAAGCTGGCATATGTGTGAGCACTGGTTGCATACACTGTCAAGCATAAGATTCTTCCAGTTTCAGTACTTTGTCCTATTGATGATTTTAATAAAAGAGAGCTGAGTATGTTGTTGTTGACCACCATGGTGTCCGTGCTAGCTTGCGCGCACCTCGATTAATTCCACGGGGTACCTGCCACCTCCCACCAGTAACAGGTACCAGGTAATACTATCCAGCAAGGCTTGAAGAAGAAGAAGAAGAAGAACTACCCAGTATAGTCCCACAAAGTGGGGTCTGGGAGGGTAATATTTACACAGGCCCCTACCCGAAAGAGCAGAGAGGCTGTTTCCATTAGACCCTCGGTTCAGAAAAAGGAAAAGAAAAACAAAAACAAAAGAGCATTAGTAATTCCAGCAGAAATCACATAAATAATTATCTAAATATAAAACCACAAATAAAATGGCATGCAATAATATCGAGCAGTAACTACCATAAGGAGCACGATACAACCACCAAGGTTTGAAGAGATGGGAAGAAAACACCTTTTTTTTTTTGCCTCCTCTGGGATTTGAACCTCAGACCTCATGGTTCTCACCCACTTCATGACCACTAGGCCACACCTTGGGTGCCTATAAGTTTCTTTTTAGTTGTAACAAAGATTACATGTACCAATTGTGGACTCGAGAACATAGTGTCGTAACATATATTCGGTCAGTCAAATGTTAGGAGGCCTCATCTCTGAGTGATATTTCTCTGAGGATAACATTTAGGTTTCTTTTTATGCCAAAAATGGTTTTGTGCATCCAAATTTAATTCAGCATGCTTAAAATATCATTTTGTGCGCCATAAATTTTTCCTGCGATAATCTGAAGCTGATCATATTCTACTGCATTTTTTTGTACTAGGAAAGGGAAAGGACTGGAACGTCTGATGAGAGCTTTTATGGTGTTCCCGTGTTTCAGGTACACTCTCTTAGCTATAATCTTTGCATCGTTTAGCAGCTAGACAACTGCCAAAGCATGATATGAAAACTCGGTTTAGAAACTGAAATGCTTATCTGCCTTGTCAATTATGCTTACTGCTATGACCTCGTGTGTGAGTGAAAGCATCTATTTTGTTCACTTCATTAGAATTATGAGAATCCCTGTGTGCAGTAATAAATGCCCAAAAGTGATTAAAGGCAAAAAGACATCCGCCCAAAATATTGCAAGGCTTCGACCTCTGCATCTGAGACAGTATTGCATTGCTCTCATTTCACCTTCTTGGATGATGTTGCCTGGTTAAGAAAGTTCTTTTGTCGCTTGTGTAGCAGCCTAATGCAAATATAACTTTAGAACCATCATTAATAATGTGACCGTGACCGCTTTAAGCTAGATATCCTCTTCACCATATAACAAAAGATTTCCTAATAAGACTCACATGATTGTGCCAATATGTTTATCTTACTGTATCCTAAAGATACCAACCTCTTACTATGAAATTAGCCAATCTGCAAAACCATCTCCACCAGCAGGTACCTTCAAACCCACTTTTGGAGGGGCATTATCCACCGACATGGGAAAGTTCTGATGTTTTACAGTTTGCTTAAATTTTATTATTCAAAAAGAATATCGTGGCAGACAGGATTCGGATCCTAGCAAAAGCAAAAAACCTAGGTGATTTCTTCCCATTTATTTAAGTTTTGGTGGACGAAGTTACCCGATTCTTGTACTGGTGAGAGAATGCAGGTATCCTGTAGAATATTTAAGGTAATTTTCTTATAACCGTGGATTTGGACCAACTTGTACGCACCTCGACTAATTCCATTGGGTACCTGCTATCTCCAGCGGCCCACCGGCACTAATGTCACATAACTCTATCCATCAAGGCTTGGGATAAACACCATGCCGACATCTGAAAATCACAGTCAAATAATTTCACAACAGATTTCATTCCGTTAGATTCATAGATTAAGTGAATGGTGGGCTGGGAATTTCATGCCACATGATGGCCCTTTGTGCTATATAGCATGGTCACAAATATAGCATACTAGATCTTGTTTTTCTTGTCAATCCTCCACCTCATGAGTTTGAAAATGACATTTATCCATCTGTTCGTTTATTATAGTCAAGGAGCTTAATTCTGAGGAGCCAGAACAAGAGATATCGCCCTGTTTTCTTCAGGAAGGTTAGCTAATTATCTGGAGTTAGCATCCACTAATGTGATATGATGCCATATCGCCCTTCATGTTATTTTATCAACTTGTGTAGGAGGACCTAGAGAATTCACTAGTAAGAGCTTCTCAACAGCAAGGGCGATTGAATCCTGCTTTGAAAGGAGATATTCAGGTAGGTTTATCGATATTTACCTACCGTTGCGTCTTAGCTTAATGAATTATTACCAAGAATTTTCTTCTGATTTAACAGGTTGCTGTACTAGAAGACATAATACAAGGCATGAAGGTAAGAATCCTCAACCAGAAATTTCCATGTTATATTAATCAAGTGCTTCATCCATCAATATGTCGGGAAATTTTGCAGAACTTCTCTATCGTTCTCTTACCCGTTTTAACATCTTAATTTTATTTTTTTTTACAACGAGAAATCTCCCATCCTTTCGTTAGTTGAGGGTCTATTGTAAATAGTGTCTCTGCCCTTCCAAGGTAGGGTTAAGGTCTCTCTGCCTTCCAGGGTAGGGGTAAGGCTGCGTACATCCTGCCCTCCTCAAACCCCAATTGTGCGAACACACTGGGTTTGTTTTTGTTGATAACCGAGAAATCTCCAAGGACCAACTAGCACATGGTTCAAAACTCGGTGGATAATAATCGCCCCTCTACCCATTCTCCATTTAAACACTGGCTTTTGTATGCAACATCGTTGGTTCTCGTGACATGTGCCTAACTCACACATCATGCGTTACACTGTTATCTATGTTCATTTTGCTTGTTAAATGCGCATCACCTTGGTTAATGGCCGTAATGGAGTCAATGCGATTAACAAAGAACGAACATATTTTTGCAGGATACTTCGACGTCAAAGTGGGACGATGTTGTATTTGTTCCTCCAGGTTTCGATGTTTCAACAGATCACTCCCAGAAGTAAGAGGGAACCTTTGTCAAGTCATATCATGATGCCTGGCCCATCATCCTATATTAGCATTTTTTATATCATGAGTGTAAATTGTAGTAACTTTGACTATGCATTAGGTCCTGTTATGTGACAAATTCTTATAGAAACCGGAGCTGAGATTTCTGAATTGTTTGCATAATATCCTGGAGTTCCACTGTCACGACCCCAACCCCGGTCATAATGGCGCCCACCACACTGCTAGGCAAGCCCGACCAATTTAACAACATTAACCCTTTTTATACAGTTCATGATTCAATTAACACAAATAATTACTACTGAAACTCTGAAATATAGTTAAAACATGCGGAAAACCCAAGTAGAAATACTACAACTACGCAGCCCGAAGAATCTGGTGTCACAAGTCTGAGCCTCTAATACACGGGCGCCAACCTACTACATATTACTCTAAAGAAGTGCGGAAATAAAGCAAATAGGTTAGATGGGAAAATCAGGATAGCGGACGTCATGCAACTACCTTGATGTTCCCAAATACGATGCTCGGCAGAGAAATCCTCACTCAGCCTCAGTGGGTGCACCTGGATCTGCATGCAAGGTACACGGAGTAATGTGAGTACTTCCAACCCAGAGAGTAATAAACATAAATAAGGGTTGAGAGTAAGAAATCCTGGATAGGCATGATGTAAGCTATAATTACAGCAGTTTCGTCCAGATAATATCAGCTCAATAAACCAATAAAAAGAATGATGCTGCAACAGATAAGTAAATGAATGAAAATCAATTAAGAAATGCAACAAATAGTACGGTACTATCTAGTACCTGTTGTGGTGTGCAACCCGCTCCCTTTATTTATCATCGACGACGCTCATTAGATGTGTGCAGACTCCGGAGGGCCCCCTTACGGCCCAAGAGCTATATCAACATAAGGTCTGAAAGCCTTCTCACATCACCAATAAGGTCTGGAAGCCTCCTCACATCACACTCGAGGCTTGAAAGCCTCATCACATCACACTCAAGGCTTGAAAGCCTTTTAACATCACATTCGAGGCCTGAAAACCTCCTCACATCACACTCAAGGCCTGAAAGCCTTCTTACATCACACTCGAGACCTGAAAGCCTCCTCACATCACACTCAAGGCCCGAAAGCCTTCTCAGTCTAAGAAACATCATAAGCCTCTCTGGCATTAATAAAATAATAGTGCTTAGCCCAAATAATAATAAAAATATCATTAAATTCTCAAAATTCAATTAATGCGGCTGAGTTTGTAAAATAATATTAAATACTAGGACTGAGTTCAATTATATGTAAAAATGGTAAGAAATCAGTAAGAGCAATCCCTGAAGGATTCAGTCAGTTGGCACGAGGCCCAATTATGACAATTAATCTATTTATATATGGATATAAATTAAGCTTCAATCAATTAGGTAGTAATTTTATAAGCGTGACGGACCAAGTCACAACTCCCGATGATGCTCTACCCCACGCCTATTATCCAGCATGCAAGTCACCTCAACATAGCACTACGATGTGCAAATTCGGGGTTTCAAACTCTCAACACAACATTTACATATATTACTAATCTCAAGTCAGCCAAAATCCTAGCTCACAATGCCTTTGCCTCTCAAGTTGACCTCCTCACGCGTCGAATATGAAAAAAGAACCACAACGAATACTATATATATATATGATCAATACCCAATCGAAAATAATAAGAAAACATCAATAGTTCCGAAATTGACAAAATTCGAGCCCCGGATCCACTTCTCGAAACTTAGAAATTTTAATAAAAAAAATTTCATCTTTTTCCGATTCCGTCCATATAAAGAACACCAAAATCGGAGTCTGTTTGACCCCTCAAATCGACCCCTAAAGGTTCCCTAATCTCAGGCCTCAAAATCCTATTTTTCTACTATTTTTCATAAATTAAAGGCTGGGATTATGGTCTATAATTACCCATAAATGAGTTTTGATAGTCAAATCACTTACCTCTGTGATACCCACTGATTTTATCTCTTAAAAATCGCCTCAGAAGCTTCTTTCCGCTCAAAAATTGGAAGAAATTTCGACCTGCTCATTATAGGTATACTGTTCACGCGTTTTTTTGCTCCCAATATATTCCTTGTAAAATTATAATGAATTTAGGCTTTTGAATTACTCAATTTGACCTTATAATGAAGAAGATATGTAGGTTTTAAGATTTGCAAATAGTGTAGGTTTTTAATACGTCAGGGGTAATTTCGTCATTAACCTCAAAATCTGGGCAACCTTGGTAAAATGGCCATAAAATCGTTATACGATTTCCAAATGCGACGATTCTTTTTGCTACGGGTCCATTATTACGATACAGATCTAATGCTTCATTCAAAACAGTTATCGGGGCTCATTTGTTCAATATGATATCACTTATGCTTGAAGAAATGACGTCGAAGAATAAGAAAAACGAGCACAACGCAACTCAAACCTATCCGAAACTCACCCGAACTCATTGGGACCGCATACGAACATACTAACACGTCAAATATGATCATTCAAACTTAGTTTCACTCTCAAAATACAAAAAATAACATCAAAACACCAAATTTACATCTGATTCAAGCTTAAGTTCTTCTAAAACTTCCGAAACACGCATTTGATCAAAAACTCAACCAAATCACCTCCGAATAACCTGAAATTTTCCACACACATCTCAAATCACCAAACGAAGCTACAACAACTCTCAGAATTCCATTCCAACCCTCGGATCAAAATCTCACCTATCAACCGGAATTCGCCAGAATACTAACTTCGCCAACTCAAGCCTAATTCTACATCGGATCTCCAAAATCACTTTCGATCACACTCCTAAGTTACAAATGATCCTTCGAAGCTAACCGAATTGTCAGAATCCACATCCGAGCCCTCTAACTCATAGGTCAATATCCGGTTGACTTTTTCAAAACAAGCTTTCCTTAAAGAGAGTAAGTGTCTCATTTCCTTAAAAAAATAAACCCAATTTAACTCGTTCACACAAGACACTGATAATGAAGCATAACGAAGTGGGAAATAGGGGAAACAGAGCAGTTCTCATGAGACGACGGGTCAGGTCGTCACATCCTCCCCAACTTAAACAAACGCTCGTCCTCGAGCTACCCAGAGTTGTCCTAGAAGCCAACCAATAGCTGAATGACCTTACCAAGCATATACCGGGGGTGATCCCACGTCACCATATCTCGCATAGGTCCGATAACACAACATAGATGAAATTTCACAATCCATCTAGTCCATAAACCATAGAACCACATTGCACTTTCCGAAATCATACACAAGATCAGAACCTCACATCTATACTCAGAATACGCCCGAACCAACTGTAATAACCTCAATCATATGATATACTACATAACCCAAACACTCGAAACAATAACTTCTATTCACAACAGTTGCCCACAATACTCGAATACCGGTAGAGAACCTCTTATCAACTAAGGTCTTATTCCAACACTTTCATATACTGCCAATAATAAATGACACACATAATAAACCGTAACCATTTCTCAGATCAACCATTCATGAATCCACTTCCCTTTTGACTAATACCACAACAGATTCCAAGTCGAACCTCGATATTATACTTCCAACAAGCTGAAATCAAATATGTTCATATTCATTTGTGACCCCAACGATCACCTCGAATCCAACACACCACTCTGGTGATATGACGCCTCAATACAGGCCTAAACCACAACTTGCATAATACGCACACCAATAAGAAACAATCTGAACATACTCAAATCATGAAAAATGACTCAAACGAAAGAGTTGTACCTCAAGCTCATCAGTACCATCACAACACAAGGTTGAGACCCCACCTCACATCATAAAAATAGAACACTTGAATCTACCCCAAAAGGTCATATCTCCACGTGGACTTGCTACAATACGTGATCCTATCCAAACACTGTTACACATGAAACACCTCAAGTCACTATGCTCAAAATCGACAGCCACGCACAATTTGATGTTTGGAACCAAAGAAATTCATTACACCCACGGTGAAACAGATAACATATGCCACGTAACCCAATAGGTCATAACCAATACTCTATTTACCGAGCAACACCCAATTACTCTTCCCACCCGACTTTCACTATGAATCTCCAATAGAATCGCACCACATGTTTCCATAACCAACAAATCATAACGTCTCACATCACCGAAAAGCAACTCATAGCTCTCCTCAGATCACTAACAAGCTCAATAATGATCGAATCAACCTATCCCTCAACAATACAATTCGGGGACAACCAAGCCAACTCAAGCTGAACATGTATCCACATTGGCCTACCAATGAACTCATTACCAAGAAAGCCAAAAGTTGCTCCTTCCACTACTATAACTTCTACCAGAGCCGTACGATACGGTGCCCGACACCAAATCAATATCGAAATCCTCAACCTCGTCCAGCGACATGCCCGGCCACAAGAAATGCATCCCAAAAGTCCCTTAACACCGGAATGGAACCAATGGTAGAAACCTCTACACTGACATCCATCACGAAGGCCCAACTAAGAAAAACAATCCTTCCCAACCATCCGCTGGGTCTTTGAAATATAAACCACTCTACAAGAACATAATCCAATGCACCTCGCCACTCAAACCGTGGCATTCCCGGCATAGCCCGTAGCGCAATAGTTCAAAATCACCTAACACTAAGACAACCAGTATGAATTTCATCATCATATCCAAAATCTAACATACCAGCAAATAAAGATCCACTTGAGCCTCCAAATCTCGATTGCTGCTAAACGATGCCGAATACACACGATCCACAACCACGAAATAGCATGTACATCAGAACTCCCAGTCTCCAACTCCATATAGCACACAAATCATCATACCTGATCCTAATTTTGCCGTCTGAACGCATACCACACCTTAAATACCCCATCACTCCACGATAGATACATTAAAATTTTCTGTGCCGCCAAGAAAACCCGAATACCACCAGTTGATCCAACAAAAAAATGTCGCAATGTTACCGAAGTATCATCAGTTTTATCACATTACCCTTTTCCTGAGACATATGCTCTCATCAAATCGCTTCCAATTAGCAGCACCATTTCCTTGATTATTTGAGGCTACCCGTTGCCTACGAGTTTTATGAACTTATTTTCAGAACTGAACTGAAACCTCGTACACGCAAATATCGATCCTCCACAACATACTGCTTATACCATACCATCCCAGGATAGCAGGAAAATTTTATCTCCCTTCCGAGCCACATACAAACACTTAACTAGTCAAGAACTTCCATTGATCCCATCTAGAAGAAAACTCATTACACATTCCATGTCTCTTATATTCGTAGAAAATGCACCTCTTCAACCACGATAGAAATCAACAAGAACTCTCTCAATTTCGTTTGCATAAATTAATCTGCTAGGACGGAATCCTTCTAAATCGACCAAGCTAAGCAAGCCATCATAAACCCAAGAACATTGCTGCAAAATACTTTTAAGGCTCATTACCTCGAACACATATGAATAACTAATCATATCTTTACCATACCGATTCGGTCTACTATCAAGTCATTCCATCTATCTAATTTTCCTTCTGATTCGTCATCAACTTGATATTCCCTCTTGTTGTAGCACCACAGTTCCTCAACCCAGGCTCACTACACGAGACCCAAGCACAAGAACACACTGTCTATGACCCATAAGCCACCGAATCTTCTCTCAATTATTCCCAGAAACACCACATTCCAAAATATTTTACTCTGAAGAAATTCATGTGAATCTAAATACGTACCTTTACTTTCCAGATACTGATACATAGAATCCCATAATTAACATAAAAATACCACAAGTCTTGACCTCTTCCAATGGAGACTCGGTTCCTAATCACATATGCTACTTTAAGATACCCCATTGTTACATGTAGAATCTTGAACACATTAGAAGCATTTTTCGAGAGTTATTCACTCTATTCAACTTGCATTTAGCCTGCTCAACTAACAAAACCACTTATGCCTTATTAGCACTCTGACACCGTAGGATACGACCTCCTCTGAATACAAATAAGCATCTTCCTTCTCTATACACTGAGCATTACTTACCAACAACAACTCAAGACATCCTATTATTTTCACATATCTACAAAGCACCATATAACCTTTATCAAACTTTTCCTTCACTCGTGCAATCCTCGACTCAATTTCTACAACCAGAACTAATTCGCCAGCAACCTCAAATTGAGAGTTTGAGACCAACATAGCACACAATCATACAATCAGCTAACCAATAGCAAGATCCCCAACTTGGCTCGAAGCCATAGATCAGACACATGATGTTTCAAACATCAATACCACACAAGAGGAGGGGGGTGATTTGTGTGGTACCCAATTTTTTGCTTAAACTGTTTATGAAGGACCTAATTCTTCTATGTGTTTCAACTACTACTATTGGGGAATAATAAATACAGAAAATAAAGAACACAGAGATTTTACGTGGAACACACTTGGCTCAAAAGGTGAAAAAACCACGACCTACTACTCATTAGGATTTTCCCAGACTTCCTCTAAAATCACTGAGCCAAAACAACATTTACAAAACTATTTGTAAACCTAAGGATTAACTCTAGTCTCGTTGTGGCAACCAACCTCTAACTGTTGCGACAACTTCAAGTTAACTCTAACTTGAATACTCAAATACCTATTACAATTTCTTCTATGAAAGCTGAAAGGTACAATATGAAAACACCTACTACAATTGAACTAGAAATAAAGAAAGACACATAAAACTCTTTATGGAACTGGTTGTTCAATCTGGTTCATGTAGCTTCAGGTTGCACTCTTGAATCACATACAAATTTCTTGCAAAAAGCCTTGCTATTTTTCTCCTAATTCACGTTTAACTTATGCATTTTTGTGCAACACCTGTAATGTGAGAACATCCTGCAATTTATAGAGTTAGTAGATGAAGAAATAACTAGAGTTCTGATGCAACTCTTCCTTGGTGGAGGAGTTCTAGTTGATTTCAACTTCTAACTCCTTCCCTATCTTGGATAATGTTCTCTTTGATTAAGGAATCCTTCTCCTTATCGATTATGAAACCTTTCGATCAGGGGATATTAAATACAACAAGTTAAGCTTATTTCCTTCACGTGCATCCCACATGCTTGAATCTGCATGTCTTATGAACTTGAGGGATGGACCACTGGGATGGATCTAGTTCATCCTGAGTTCCTTTGTCAATCTTCAAAACTTTAACCTTTACTTGGGCTAACAAATCCCCCCTTTTTGATGATGACATACTCTATGCTTTTCATAAGCTTAGGACTTGTTTCAACTCATCTCCACATCAACACAATGTTAGAAACATTTATTTCTTTTTATCACTTATCATCATGGACCAGGTAGATTAGGTTATAAACATTATTGTTCAAAGTGTATAGCACAACCTTTTTCCCCATTTTGGCGTCATCGAAACGTTGCATAAAAAATGTGAGATAACCAGATTTTAAACTTACTCATGGACACTTGGGCTACTTCAAATGCAATCATGGATTAATCATCATAGATCAAGCTAAGAATTTTAACCATCAAAGAAATATGAACAAATAGTTAGAGCAAAAATAGTGAATTTCATTGATGATTGATAAGATTCTACCACAAATCATAAGAAGAAATAAAAATACTGAAAACATGAGCAAAAGAAACAAAACGTCCTGAACCGGGTCACTGGTTGATCTTCACTAGGCTAGGAGGCTTAAGGCCGAGAAGAACTAGGTGTTTGGTTTTTTGACTTGAAGGAGTTTCAGCATACCATGAAGAATGAAATCATTCTTCTCTTTTTCTCTTGCCAGCTCAGTTCTGAGAGCATCTTTCTTAGTCTCTATCTCAACCAACTTCTTCTTCAGACTTTCAATCTCAACATTCTTAGCCTCACTTTCTTGCACCAAGGTTCTGACCTTGCTATTTACTGATACCTTTTTTGGGTGAACTAGGTTCTTTAGGAGTGACATTGACTTCATATCGCAAGCAAGCAGAGTATTAACCCAAAAATGATCCATGCTTGTACTAACCTACCACCTTTTCATAGGCAAAAATTATCCATGCTTGTACTAACCTACCACCTTTTCATAGGTACATTGAAATGTGCAAGCACAATTGTGAGAATGAAGCCATAGGAAATTGTATGAGTTTTGGTGCTATTGATAACTCTATTAAGACGCTGGATTATAGCTTTCAGTTACTTTCTTCTGCGGGTCTTGTGAGGGTTTCCTCTACAGATGAACCGAGTTCATCTCCCCAAACAACCATTGCTCCTACATCTTTGTTTAAACTTACTTGAGTGGGTAAAGAATCAGCCACTCTTCTCCCCTTTCCACCCACAGTACTCCTAGCACCCTTGCTCTCCTTTTTTTTCTTTTTCATTTTTACCACCAACTTCACCAGATTTTATAGTCTCAACACATGTTATAGATCCTACAAATCTATTCTCCAATTTGCAAAAACTTTAGAAATTATCTCAGGAGAAATTTTAGAATTAGAAGATACCTGTTCAATTTCGGAAGAATCAATTTGTTCTCTTTGAGTTGCAGACTAAAAAGAATCTAGGTAGTTTAATATGGTCAGGAGTCTTGAACGTAACTGGTTCACTTGTAATGGATAAGTTCAAAAGAACTTTGGTATTTGGTAGGACTCTGCTCATGATCCAAATATAGTTATTCCAAATTATGTAGAGTGTAAAAAACATACCATGTTATCTTGATGAACCATGTCCTTCACTGATAATTCTCTTGTGTAAGTCTAAATTTGCCAAAATAGAGAAAATATTATTAGAGATTAATGAGTCTTTTTAGCACAGGGCACAAGAGTATACTATGGATAGTATGATACTGAGCAAGATTTAATCTAACTATACACAATTTACAGACTTCCTAACCAAATATATATTTTTTCAATTTTTTTCATTTTTTCCGTTTAACCTTGAACTTGTCCTTTTATGTGATCTTAATCATCCATAATTCCAACCTATTCCTCTCAAAGTAATCTCTACTTAAACTTTTTGTGAAGATGTCAGCAATTTTCTTGTCAGACGCACAAAACTCCACAATGATCAATCCTTTTTAATAGTTGTCCCTCAAAAAATGGTGTCTAACATCTATGTGCTTAGTTCTCTTATGATGAACCAGATTCTTAGTCATACTAACAGCACTAGTGTTATCACAAAAAATAGGGATGCAACCAACTTCAATACCAAAATCCATCAATTGTTGCTTGATCCACAACAATTCAGCATAATCATGAAGCAACACCAACATGCTCAGCTTCAGCAGTAGATAAGGCTACTGAATTTTCTTTTTAATAGCCCATGACACAAGGCATGAACCAAGGAAGTGTTCCATACATGAAGTGCTCTTCCTATCCACTAGGAAACCTGCATAACCAGTGTCATCATATCGTACTATATTAAAGTTACTAACTTTTGGATACCAAAGGCAAATGTCAGTGGTGCATTTAAAGTATCTCAATATTCTCTTTACATTAGTCAAGTTGTACTCCTTTGGATTTGCCTAAAATTACCACAAAGACCTATACTACACACAATGTCAGGTCTGCTAGTAGTGAGATATAAAAGAGAACTCATCATTCCCCTATACAACTTCTTATCAACAGATGAACAAGATTCATCTATATCCAATTTCGTGGATGTTGCAATAAGAGTGTCAATTTCTTTGGATGTTCGTTCCTATTTTTGTTTTTATGAGGAATAGGTTCATGGATAGATTCCCTCGAGGTTTGAAGATCAGTTACTCTCTAGTCAGTTCCCCCTATCATGTTGCCCAGGTGGAATGACCTGTTCCATCACCTGTTCCTTCCTGTGTTGCATATTCAGGTGGACTGTGGTTTCACCATTTGAATTTCTTATCAGCCCAATCTCTTCATTATCTTGCTCCTGCCTCTTAAAAAGAATTTTAGTTTTTTAATATAACATATATATTTTTTCTACGCACATAGTTCTTTTACTGAGTATCTTATAAGCTTTACTATGTGAAGAATATCCCAAGAATACTCCCTCATCACTTCTGGGATCATACTTACCTAGGGAGTTTTTGCCATTATTATGCACAAAGCACTTGCATCTAAATGCCCTAAGATGGGATATATTTAGATTTCTCCCTTTAAGTGACTCATAGGGAATCTTCTTAACAAGAGGTCTAGTCATGCAACTATTTATAATGTAGTATGTAAAAATTCAGCAAACTTAGCATTTTCAAATTCAGTTCTATGATCAGACCTAATTAATGCAAGTTGATTACCTAGTTGTTTCTGAGTTTCCTAACAAAAGAAGTAAACATGTCAAATGATTCATCTTTAGATGTTAAAAACAATGTCCAACTAAACCTAGAGTAATCATCAACAAGCACCATCACAAATATTTTACCACCTCCACTTGATGTTCTCGTTGGACCACAGAGATCCATATGAACGAGTTCCATCATTATGGTGGTGCTTACTATTTTATTGCTTTTGAAAGAGGATCTTACATGCTTCCCCCTTGCACAAGCCTCACAAATTTTGTCTTCCTTGAACTTAATGTTAGGCAGTACTATCACCAAGTCCTTGGAGACTAGTTTGTTGAGTTGACTTAGACTGGCATGTCCAAGTCTCTTGTGCCAAAAGATGGGATCATTATCCAACACACTAAAGCAAGTGAGTTCATTTTATGAACATGTGGAAAAATCTACAATGCATATATTATTTACTCTTTTTCCCTGAAAAACAATCTTGTCAGTGGTAAGATTAATCACAAAATGGTAGAGGTGAATGCTGCAAAGTTATCTTTATCACATAATTGTGATTGTCTTATTAGGCAGTATTTTAAGCCATTCATCAATTAGACATTCTCAATAGAGTGAGAATCAGTCTTGCCTACCATTCCAACCCCAATGATCTCACCTTTCTTCCCATTTCCAAAGGAGACATTACCTCTTTTGAGGTCCTCAAGTGAAAGGAACTGGTTCTTACTTCTTGTCATATGCTTTGAGAAGCCACTATCCATGTACCATATTTGGCTGCTCCCCTTCACTTGGACCCACAAAAGGAAATTAGGGGTTAGTCTTAGGAACCCAAACTAGTTTGGGTCCCTTTCTATAGGCAAAAAGGTGAATCAGATTCTTTTTAGCCCAACCTGGCAGACTATTTTTCCCTTGAACAAATTCTTTATTCTTTTGACTAGCCTTTTCCTTAGCAATACATTTAGATACAGTGATCATTTTTACCACAATGTATGAAAATTATGTTCTTAGGAAGTGTGAGTTACTTGCTTTTGGGATCCCACTTAGGTGCAGGGGTCCCGTAGCCAAGTCCTCTCTTATTGCTACTATGGTGTTCATGTAGCCATGAAAGTGCATCGGAGGACCTATTCCATTTACATGTTCTATCTAGCTCGTGCTTAACCTTGTTTAGATCCTCCTTGAGGACTCTTATCTGCTCATCTCTTTTGTACAAATCATATTTCATTTTTCCTACATTTTCTTCTAAAGTGAATTGTGTGTGATCAAATTCCTTTTTACCATTTCCTAGTTTCAATTTTAGATTTTCAGATTTGAGCTCTAGGACTGTGGTGTCAAGTTCATGAACCTGGTTCTTCAACTCAGCATTTTTACTATCATTTTGTTTGCCCTAAGTTCTAGGTTTTTGCACTTAGCTTTCGGAATCACACACTCCTTAGAAAGATGTTCTTTTTCATTGTTTATAACCTCAAATTCATCAATGAAATCTAGAAGTAACTCAGAGAGACTTTCTTTAGACAAAAATTTAATCTTGTCTTTGAGATGAATTATATTTACCTCAGATTCCTCATCGAATTTCTCAATTTCCGTAAGTGCTTGTTCATCTCCATCTTCATCTTCTGAGTCATCATCTGAGCTTTCACCCCAAGCAGCAACCATAGCCTTTGTTGATCCTTTGTTCTTCTTGTGATGAACATGTTCCTTCGTTCAACTCTTTCCTTCTTCCCCTCAATTTCCCATTGAGGGCAGTTTCTAATGTGGTGATCAGTCTTCCCACACTTGTAACATCCATCATAGGTTTGTTTTTCAGGAACCCTTGGTTTGCTGAATCTTCCACTTCTTGAAGGACCATTTCCTCTCATTAAGTACTTCTTGAATTTCTTTGTGATCATGGTCATTTCATCCTCCTCTAGATCAGCACTTTCAGTGATTCTAAATGCCATGCACCTTTTCTTCTTGGGTGCATCCATCTTCATGGTTGACTTATAAGTTCAGAGGCTGTAAGATTTCCAATTAGCTCGTCCAACTTAAGAGTAGGAATGTTCTTTGATTCCTGAATGGAAGTGATTTTGCTTTCCCAAGTGACTGGAAAGAACTTCGTTAAAATGTTCTCAACTTTTATCCTCTTCAATAATAACCCTTCCAAGATACTTAAGTTCATTTGTCAGTGTGGTGAACCTTGTATACATCTCCTGGATGGTTTTCCCTTCCTCAATGGTGAAATTCTCATATTGATAATATAGCAATGTTCCTCTTGATCTATTTACTTGAGGAGTTCCTTCATGAGCCACTTGTAAAGTGTCCCATATTTCCTTGGCAGTGGTACAACCTTGAATTCTTCTGTACTCGTCTAGACCAAGTCCACACACAAGCCATTTTTTGGCCTTAGCATTATTTTCCCATTTTCTCAAGTCCTCAGCATTGCAGTCAGCTCTTTTTTTTGGCACATCTACTCCTTCAGCATTCTTCTTCATGGTAGCTAGGGGACCATCAGTGACAATGTCCCATAGCTCATAGTCTTCTCCGATGATGTGATCTCTCATTCTATTTTTACACCAAGAGTAGTAGTGGCCATTAAAGAGTGGAGGCCCATCAGTGGATTGCCTTTCTCAGTTTCTAGGTGGTGCACTCATCTTGATCTTTTCCTAAGGTGTTAGCCTCTTCAAGGATTACCTGCTCTGATACCAATTGATATTTCAAACGTCAATACCACACAAGAGGGGGGATGATTTGTGTGGTACCCAATTTTTCGCTTAAACTGTTTATGAAGGACCTGGTTCTTCTATGTGTTCCAACTACTGCTGTTACAGAATAATAAATACAGAAAATAAAAGACACAGAGATTTTACCTGGAAAACACTTGGCTCAAAAGGTGAAATAACCACTACATACTACTTAGTAGGATTTTCCCAAACTTCCACTAAATTCAGTGAGCCAAAATAACATTTACAAAACTCTTTCTAAACCTAAGGATTAACTCTAATCCCATTGTGAAAACCAGCCTCTAACTGTTGCGACAACTTTAAGTTAACTCTAACTTGAATACTCAAATACCTATTACAATTGCTTCTATGAAAGCTGAAAGGTACAATATAAAAACACCTACTAAATTGAAATAGAAATAAAGAAATACACATAAAACTCTTTATGGAACTGGTTCTTCAATCTGGTTCATGTAGCTTCAGCTTTGCACTCTTGAATCACATACGAATTGCATGAAAAAAGCCTTGCTAATTTTCTCCCAATTCACGTTTAACTTCTTCATTTTTGTGCAACACCTGTAATGTGAGAACATCGTGCAATTTAGTAGAGTTAGTAGATGAAGAAATAACTAGAGTTCTAATACAACTCTTCCTTGGTGGAAAAGTTTTAGTTGATTTCAACTTCTAACTTCGTCCCTATCTTGGATAATGTTCTCTTTGATTAAGGACTACTTCTCCTTATCAATTATGCAACCTTTTCGGTCAGGAGATATTAAATACAGGAAGTTAAGCTTATCTCCTTCACGTGCATCCAACATGCTTGAATCTGCCATTTTATGAAGACCACTAGGATGGACCTGGTTCATCCTGAGTTCCTTTGTCAATCTTCAAAACTTTAACCTTTACTTGGGCCAACAACACACAATACTCATAACGCATATACTCCACCACTGCCTTAATACCGTAGTGAGATTAAATTCAAATCCTTAGTAAGATTGTGTAAACACATTTCATCTAGTACCTTTAACTCTTCGGACGATCTCGCAACAGTTAAACTCACTCTCTTATGTGACCCAAAATTTCAAACTTGAACGCTTACAATTCACTGGCACATGAGATCTTCTATCATTCATATAAGGGTCACACGACCCTAAGACTCTTCGTAGTGGATGACTCAATCATTTTACCATCAATTAACAATGTTGGATACCTTCCACTTTCCTAAACTGTACGCAGTCACTTAGTCTTCTTGAGTCTGAACTTATACCGCAGCATAAACTTTTTACTTCACTCTCACATGGAAACATAAAAAAAAAATTCACGTGCCCATAACTCAGGCTATTCCTCGAATCGCAATGAAATTCAAACACCCAATAGTTCTTCTATCATCCAGTAGACCTTCCTCATCACTTCCAAGTCACATAGATAAATCTCGCAGCACTAACATACTCACCACTTAGATAACCAGCCGTCACTCCACTAATAGGGGCAATACTGAACACATAAGTTCAAAACACTTGCTCACACAATCAGCACCTCATTGCTCAAGCCATAGGAAAAGATCAGGCCTCAAGTCCTCCAAACTGTCCCAACATAAACTCACAGGGATTACATCTCGCCCCTCAATCGGGGAATCACAAGCCATCAAGTCACATCTGATACTGAGAGCTCATGTGCGTACGAAAACATGGAAGGAATTTCAACAATTGTTTTTCAAGCTGAATCAAGGAGGCACGATAAATATTCAAGAATGTGAAGTTTTCCGAATGGTTCTGCATCCTCTCAAGGATAAGTATAGACATCTCCATACCGATCCACGAGACTTTAATACACCGGCTCATGACTCGTGAGACCAAGTAACCTAGGCTTTGATACCAACTTGTCACGATCCCAACCCCGATCGTGATGGAGCCCAACACACTACTAGGCAAGCCCGACCAATTTAACGACCATAACGCTTATTGTACAGTTCATGATTCAATTAACACAACTAATTACAAAGTCATAATACTGAAACTCTGAAATATAATTAAAACATGGGGAAAACCTAAGTAGAAATACTACTACTACGCAGCCCAAAGAATCCGGTGTCACAAGTATGAGCCTCTAATACACGGGTGTCAACCTACTACATATTACTCTAAAGAAGTGCGGAAATAAAGTAAATAGGTTAGATGGGAAGATCAGGACTGCATACGTCATGCATCTACCTTGATATTCCCAAATACCATGCTCGGCAGAGAAATCCTCACTCAGCCTCAATTGGTGCACCTAGATTTGCATGCAAGGTGCAAAGAGTAATGTGAGTACTTCCAACCTAGAGAGTAAATATAAATAAGGATTGAGAGTAAGAAATCCTGGATAGGCACAATGTAAGCTATAATTACATTAGTTTCGTCCAGATAATATCAACTCAATAAACCAATGAAAACAATGATGCTGCAACAGATAAGTAAATGAATGACAATCAATTAAGAAATGCAACAAATAGTACAATACTCTCTAGTACCCGCGGCGGCGTGCAGCTTGCTCCCTTTATTCATCGTCGACGACCCTCACTGGGGATGTGCAGACTCCGGAAGGGCCCCTTACCAAGCAAGGGCTATATCAACATAAGGCCTGAAGCCTTCTGACATCACACATAAGGTCTGAAAGCCTCCTCATATCAGACTCGGGGCCTAAAAGCCTCCTCACATCACACTCGAGGCCTGAAAGCCTTCTCACTTCACACTCGAGGCCTGAAAGCCTCCTCACATCACACTCAAGGCCTGAAAATCCTTCTCATATCACACTCGAGGCCGGAAAACCTCCTCACATCACACTCAAGGCTCGAAAGCCTTCTTAGTCTGGGAAATATCATAAGCCCCCCGGGCATTAATAAAATAATAGTGCTCAACCCAAACAACAATGAAAATATCATTAAAGTCTCAAAATTCAATTAATGCGGCTGGGTTTATAAAAAAATATTAAATACTAGGACCGAGTTCAATTATATGTAGAAATGATAAGAAACTAGTAAAAACAATACCTGAAGGATTCAATCAGTTGGCACGAGGCCTAATTATGACAATTAATCTATTTATATAAGGATATCAACTAAGCTTCAATCAATTAAGTAGTAATTTTATTAAGCGGGACTGACCAAATCACAATTCCCGATGGTGCTCTACCCCATGCCTATTATACGACATGCAAGTCACCTCAACATAGCACTACGATGTACAAATTCGGGATTTCAAATCCTCAACACAACATTTACATATATTACTAACCTCAAGTCGGCCAAAATCCTAGCTCGTTATGCCCTTCCCTCTCAAATCAACCTCCTTGCGCGTCGAATATGACCAAAAACACAACGAATACGTCATATTATGCTATAGGATCAATACCCAATCGAAAATAATAAAAAACATCAATAATCTCGAAATTGACAAAACTCGAGCCTCGGGCCCACTTTTTGAAACTCAGAAATTTTTACAGAAAATTGTTTTTCATATTTTTTCGATTACATACATATAAAGAATACCAAAATCGGAGTCTGTTTGACTACACTCTGATACATATCGATCGATTCAAAAACCAGCAACTGTATAGAACCGTCTGCAGATTTTCTAGTAACCATTTACAAGAAATGCAAAAAAATAAGCCACCAACCAATAAAAAAAGAGTACAAAACCATGGCAAGATGTGAAAAGAAAACATAAAACTAATGGTGCTGATTTATTTTGCAAATTAATTATAAAATACGTCTTAGAGTTTGTAGAGCGGTAATCTTGATGTTTGACCACCTTTGGTGGAGCTGGTTGATCTAGTGTAAATTCTAGGCTCAAACCTGAAAACTCTAATTAAATCTAGAAAACAAGATTATTACATGGCTGCCCCTGAAATTGACCCTTAAAGGTCTCATAATCTTAGGCCCTAAATCCTATTTTCTACTATTTTCATGGAATAAAGGCTGGAATTATGGTTTATAGTCACCCATAAATGAGTTTTGATAGTCAAATCACTTACCTCTGTGATACCCACTAATTGTCTCTCTTATAAATTGCCTCAGAAGCTTCTTTTCGTTCAAAAATTGGAAGAAAACTCATCCTTCTCATTATAGGTATACTGTTCACGCTTATTGCTCCCAATAGATTCCTTGTGAAATTCTAATGAAATAAGACTTTTGAATCACTTAATTTGACCTTATAATGAAGAGATATGTAGATTTTAAGATTTGCAAATATTGTAGGTTTTTAATACGTCGTCAAGGTTAATTTCGTCATTAACCTGCAAATTTCGGCAACCTTGGTAAAATGACAATAAAATCCTCATACAATATCCAAATACGACGATTCTTTTTGCTACGGGTCCGTAATTACGATAATGATCTAATGCTTTATTCAAAACAGTAATCGGGACTCATTTTATCATTATAATATCCTTTATGCTTTAAGAAACAACGTCGAAGCATAAGAAAAACGAGCACAATGTAGCCCAAACCTATCCGAAACTCACCTGAGCTGCACTCTCAAACATACTAACACGTCAAATATGATCATTCAAACTTAGCTGCACTCTCAAAATATCAAAAATAATTTTAAAACACCAAATTTACATCAGATTCAAGCCTAAGTTCTTCTAAAACTTCCGAAACACGCATTTGATCAAACACCCAACCAAATCACCTCAGAATAACCTGAATTTTCCACACACATCCCAAATCACCTAAAAAGGGTATACCAACTCTCGGATTCCATTCCGACCCTCGGATCAAAATCTTACCAATCAACCGGAATTCGCCAAAATACTAACTTCGCCAATTTAAGCCTAATTCTACATCGGATCTCTAAAATCACTTCCGATCACACACCTAAGTCAGAAATGATCCTCCGAAGCTAACTGAATCGTCAGAATCCACATCGAGCCCTCTAACTTATAGGTCAACATCCGGTTGACTTTTCCAAAATAAGCCTTCCTTAAGGAGACTAAGTATCTCATTTCCTTCCAAAAATCAACCCACTTCAACTAGTTCACTCAAGACAATGATAATGAAGCATAACGAAGATGGAAATGGGGGAAACAGAGTGGTTCTCATGAGATGATGGGTCGGGTTGTCACACCACTGTATTATATTGGAACTCCAGTCTAATATACTGGAGTTCTAGTATAATATACCGTTTCAACATAATATACTTGAGCCTACAAAGTATACTGGTCTAGCATAATATGCTGGAAATTCATACACAGGTGCACCAAACTCCAGTATATTATGCTAGACCGGTCTCTGTTGCAGCAAAATAGTTGTTATTTTTCATTAACTTGGTAAACACTTGCTATTTTTGAATGAGCAATCCAAAAACTGAACAGACCATGCTATTTTTACGACGAATGGTTGATTAGAATGACATAGTAAAATTACAATTTGCATGTATAAATGATACGGGTGTTTTATGAGGAGCATGGAATTAGGTGTAACATGGACACTTTGGATAAAATTTTAAGGGCCAATTGTTGTACAGATCGAAATTGGGAGAAATTAAAAGCAGCCAGATACAGGTGGTGATTCAAAAATAGCCACAATTTCAAAAGTAATTGAAATTTAGCCAATTTTATGTAAATATAAATATTAACGAAAACACTGTTCAAAATCTGAAAAATACTCCAGCTGTTATAAATAGAATTCTATTTAAGATGAATGTCTATATTTAGAGAGATTCTAGGGTTTATTGCTTGGTGGCTAAGTTACCATCTCCCTATAAATAGATGGTTCTATTCCATTGTAAGTCATCTCAAAAATATCAATACGAATTCCCTCTCTCTCTACTTTTCTCTACAATACTCTTATTCTTTTATTATTCATAACACGTTATCAGCACGAGACTCTAACCAATTGAGTAGATGTTTTGGGATTGAGCATAATGATTGTCAATTATTCTATGAATTCCTTTCATGATTAAACTGGATTTAAGGTAAGTATTTTACTTTTCTCTTTCAAATTCTTGACATTCTATAATTTGATTTTAAGTACAAGAAAAGACGATAAATTTTGATTGCAACTCTAATGGAGTTTGAAAGATATTATAACCACCCAAAGTGATAAATTTTCTATGTCTTGCCATGATCAAATTCATGTATGATTATGGGCAAAGAATTAAAAACTCATCCCATTGAATTTGCTCCATTCTCATTCCCTATAGAGAATGTGATAGCAGTATGTGATAAGTCTGAAAGATGATAAAATTATTACTGTGAAGGTATCAATGGATGTGGACGTGGCAATAGACGAAATTATAATCGTCATCATAGTGATAATGAGAATAATAAGGATTCTCAAAATAATCCTTCACTCTGTGAAAGTAATATTTGTCATAAATTTGACAATATGAGATTTTATAAAGCACATATAGATGATTATGGTCCATTCATGATGTGAGTGTGATAACATCTAATTTATGAATGCATATTCATTCTTGGAAGAATACGAACGTGCTAGTGGTAGTGAATATACCACACTCACCTCTAGAAAGATGTTTGAGATGAAATAAGGAAATAATGTCATTATTATGACATGAATGGTCATTGGTCACGTACCTATTGTACACCAAAATATTTTGGTAATGTGATATTTAGGAATTACATTAATGCAAGAAACATAATGCAAGAAACATATCTTGGATATAATTTTGACCGTAACCATAATGGTATAACTTTCTTTTTAATTAAAAGAGATATTCACCATATGAATGTTGATGAATACGTGGTAGTACCAAATTTATTGAGAGCTCTGGAAGAGCCAATTATTACTATTTTGGAGAAACACAATTGATTACCAATAAGGTATTGTGTTGTAGTAAGTCTCAAAGAATCATATTCAGTTTCCAAAGTATACGCGAAAGTGGTTGATTATATTGAGACTAAAAATAAAGGAAAGATTTAATATCTTCTATTACTACAACTTACAGCAGGGTAATATGTATGTGAAAAGTTACCCGCTTTATTTTCTAATTTGTACTACACAAATAAACGAATACCACAATAAAGTGGATGTATATTGATATAAAAACCCATATCATAATAAACATGGAGTTTATTGATAATTGCACATGTCATGGTGTACTCATGAACTTATCAATATTGATAATTTATTCAGTTGGCATAATCAGTTTAGCCATATCAATTTAAATATGATGTTCAAAAATAATAAAGAACTCACATGGGTAAATGTTAAAGAACTAGAAAGTTCTTTACGGATTCTCTTATATTGCTTGTCCTCATTAATTAATTGACCAACTAAAGTTGGGATTGAATCCCATGAATTTTGGAAATATCAAAGGTGAATATGGGCCCATTCACCTGCCATGTATACCACATAAGATGCATCTATGAGATGGTTACATGTGCGATTATTATTAACCTGCAACTTGGCCGGTGCTTGCGAGGTAACTTGCACAATAATTTAAATTTCGAGCATAATTTCCAGATTTTCTATTCAAGAAGTTCATCTTGATAAGTTGATTTATATCATAGTTGGTTTAGCAAAATAATTTATTGAATGCCTCCACTTATTAGCTAAACTATTTCTTACGAGAACAAAGTTACATATATATATCAATTTGATATGTGTTATATACGAAAGTATATTGCATTCTCCCCTCACAAATGGTTTAGGGTCAGGAACCAAATAATTTCATCTTATTATTATTGATGTGCGGTGTATATTTTTATTAATACTATAATGCACAAAGATGGATTTTCAAAGTTGAGGAAGCAAGTTGCTTTTTTCTAGCATGAGGGGGAGACAAGATACAACAGTTGGGAAAAAAGTTACATGGAATGAATTATTATTTATACATATAGATCCTCGAATAGGATAATATGAACTTGAAGTTCATAAAAGAATAATTCATTTGTAATATATTGCAAAGCATGCCATACACATTTGTTGTCCCAAAAAAAAGTAACTATATTCTCATTGCAAATGCTCATATTAAGTCCTAGAAGGACAAAGTCTATTGTACGCTTAAAGCGTATAGAAAAATCATTTTCTAATAAACTTCTTGATAAAGAAGATGAGCAACTGATCAAAGTGATCATAATAAGGAGGCAAGTGATCTAGAAGATCACATGACATAACACTATATAAAATCTCATAAGAGATTCAGGTACCTGAATATATGAATGAAGAGATCTCAATGTTATGTCTTAATGAAAATTTATTGGAACCGATATAACATGTTCATCGACGACATCTATCATAATGCTAAGTATAGATCAGGATCTTAAGTCTATCGAATATAGACAAAAAAGTATTGTCCAAATGGAAGAGATACAATTCAAGTAGAATTGATTCTATATGAAAGACATGTAGTTTTAGCCATGTAGTTCAAATATTTGAAAGTATAAAGTCAATGGTATGTGCAATCAGTTTTCGATATCTTATATGTCTATGCAAGACATAAAAACTTGATATGCACTAAAGCCTCTTTATATGACTTAATTTATATGACAATCCATGAAGGATTTAAGTTGCTTAAAGCATATACATTTTTTGGTCTTGACTACCACATGCTAAGTGCAATTTGTGCACATTTGTATCTTGCTATAACTATAAGCATAATAATGTGATAGTGAGGATTTTCAATGTGCAATATATTCATTAAAGTTAATATGGATGATTTATTCACCAAAACTCTGCCGATGTCAACCTTCAAGAAGCTAGTGCACAAGATTGGAATGCAAAGGCTCAAAGATGTGAATTGATGCTCTAATCAGGGGGATTTAATGCGTGTTGCACTCTTTTTTTCTTACAAGGTTTTGTCCCACTGGATTTTTGCTTACAAGATTTTTAAGGAGGCAACCAAAAGGCGTATTATTAGATATGTGTACTCTTTTTCCTTTTCTAGAATTTATTTCTCATTGGGTTTTATTTTAGTTAGGTTTTAATGAGGCACATATCTATTGAATAGACATTCAAGGGGGAATATTATGAATAGAAATCTATTTAAGGTGAATGTCTATATTTAGAGATATTCTAGGGTTTATTACTTGGTGGCTAAGTCACCATCTCCCCATAAATAGATGGTTCTATTCTATTGTAAATCATCCCAAAAATATCAATACGAATTCTCTCTCTCTACTTTGCTCTACAGTACTCTTTTTCTTTTATTATTTCATAACACCGGCATAATATTCATAATATACTGAAAGTTTTCGAGTGTTGGAATTCCAGCATAATATGCTGGAAATTCATACACAGGTGCATCAATCTCCAGTATACTATGCTGGGACTTTCTATGTTGCAACAAGATAGTGGCTATTTTTAATGACTTTATAAACACTGGCTTTTTCAATAACCAGTCCGAAAACTGGCTAGCCTATACTATTTTTATATCAAAATTTGATGAATAATGGGTTACTTTAAGGGATTTTTACCTAAATATGCCATATAGCAAACCTTATTACCATTTTTGTGCCTTTTTTGGTTATTACCCGCATATTCCATGTTTTCGTTACCAAAAATGTACCAAACCATATTTGGCTGATTTTATATCCTAAAATAGCGCTAGATTTTAAGCTTCTTAATTAATATTTGATTCTGTCCCAATTAAATGATCTTTTTAAAACGTTAAAAGATCTAACCCACCGTGAATCTCTCAGCGTTAATCTCTCATACCTAGCCATCAGTTTCGAAAATCTCTCATTCTTCTACATCAAATACCGAAAATCAAAATTTACAGCGTGATAGTCAATCAAATTGTAGTTCTTCCAGATTTTAGTTTCGAAAATCTCTCATTCTTCTACATCAAATACCAAAAATCAGAATTTACAGCGTGATAGTCAATCAAATTGTAGTTCTTCCAGATTTCAATTTCGAAAATCCCTCACTCTTCTACATCAAATACCGAAAATCAGAATTTACAGCGTGATAGTCAATCAGTACCGCGATTCTACAATGTCAAAAATCCCGATAATGCTGAAATCTAATGGTTATTGGGATAACTATGGCAGATCCCGAGATTTTGAAGTTGATGCCATTTTGGTAGATGATAATGCAAGCTACGGAGTTCTCCAGTCTACAATTGCAGTACAATTATCGATTGGTACATCGGATAAAATTGTAGAAATAAAATACATTGTGAATGATAATTGTCCTCCATTGCAGATTAGGAATGATATGGGTGTTCGTGTATATATGGAAATGAAAAAAGAGAATAAAAACTTAGGTTCGTATCCCTTATGTATTAGCGTAAGAGATTTCAATATGGAATTGGCCAATAAATGCATCAATACAGGTATGTTTGATTCAAAAATGCTGAGATTTTTGTGTTCTCTAATCAACTACAATTTGACGACATTTATCTACAATGAAACTACAATGATGATATAGTACTGGAAATGACACAGCGATGTTTCTTTCAAATTTACCTACATAGTTACTACATTTGTGAATGTATTGTCTGCAGGTTTTTCAGGATCACTAAGGTTAATAGAAATTCCATCATCACCAGCTATTGAGGAATATCAAAGTGAAATAATAATTGAATCTACGCAAACATGTATTGAAGAAGGACAAGTGTACCAGGACAAGAAGACGATAGTTGTTCCAGTTATTGATTTGAAAAATTACTGTATTATTGAAGCTAGGTTTGTTTATTTAAATTGTAGTTAAATTGTAGTCAGTTGTATTTAATTGTAGTCAGTTTGTAGTTACTTGTAGTCAGGTTGTAGTTAATTGTAGTCCGTTTGTAGTTGCTTGTAGTCAGGTTGTAGTTAATTGTAGTCAGTTTGTAGTTACTTGTAGTCAGTTTGTAGTTAATTGTAGTCAGTTTGTAGTTGCTTGTAGTCAGTTTGTAGTTAATTGTAGTCAGTGTGTAGTTAATTGTAGTCAGTTTGTAGTTAATTGTAGTCAGTTTATATTAGCTTGTAGTCAGTTTGTAGTTAATTGTAGTATTTAATAAATATGTCTGAAAATTGGATTTTTTGTAGCTACTGGCTTGTATGTGTAGCTGAGAACTGCAAATGGCATTTCAAGGCAACGTCTATTCATGATTCATCATTGTTCAAGATAAGAAGTTTTAGCCGACAATACACATGCTGCCAAATGGACAAAACATTCACAAAGCGCAAATGTTCTGCAACAGTATTTGGTAGCATTGTCGTTCCAAAGTATTGTGATCCTAAGACTGTTTACACGCCAAAGGACATACAAACTGACATGTGTTCCTAACATGGAGTGAACCTAAGCTACATGCAAGTATTTAGAGCAAAGGAAAAAGCATTACAGCTTTTGAGAGGGAATCTGTGTGACTCGTACAACAAATTACCAAAATATTTTTATATTCTTGAGAAGAATTATCCCGGTTCTGTTGTTAAATTGAAGAAGGCAGCAGATGATTGCTTCTTGTATGCATTTGTTGCTATTTGTACATCAATAAATGGTTGGCAACATTGTAGGCCGGTAGTAGTGGTTGATGGGACATTTTTAAAATCAGCATATAGGGGTATTATGCTGACAGCAAGCACCATGTATGCAGCAGGTACTAGATGTAATAATTTTGTAGTTATTTTGTAGACAGTTTAAATAATTTAGGAAAATTGTAGTTATATTGTAGTTAGGTAGTATTTATATAAATCAATGTAGTTAAATTGCCTAAATTCTCCATATATATTTGTATTTAATAGCTAATCTTATTTTATGACTACAACTTGTAGGTTCTAGTTTGCCCTTGGCATATGCTGTTGTTGATTCTGAAAACGACGCGTCTTGGAGGTGGTTCTTTGAACAATTCAAGGAGGCATATGGTGAAAGACCTTCTATGTGTGTTGTCTCAGATAGGCATGAGAGTATATCGAAGGCAACATCAGTTGTCTATCCGGGCATGGCACACTACTTTTGCATGTGGCATATATGGACAACTATAAGGTCAAAATTCAAGAAGGCACATCTACAATTACATGAATTGTACTTTGCTACAGCACGGTCATATACTCTGGATGAATTCAATGAAAGGATGATGGAGATTGAAGAGGTAGACCCACGTGTATCGTCTTACCTATATGATATTGGCTATCATAGATGGTCAAGAATACATGCAATGGTGAATAGAACTTTTACTATGACGTCAAACATTGCAGAGTCGTTGAACGCTGTAACAAAAGAGGCAAGAGAGCTGCCAATATTTGATCTATTTGAGTATATGAGGACTATTCTAGAACGTTGGACAAAAGATAAGTTATTGAAGGCAAAGGGTACTTTCACATTACTTGGGCACAAATTCAACAAAGAATTGGAAGATAACAATACATTATCCCAGAAACTAAAGGCAATATATTCTTGTTTGGTGCAGGACAAAAAACAAAAATAGTAGTAGCTGCTGCAGTGTTTCCAGTTTGTAGTTAAAATGTAGTCAAATGTGGGTAAATATAGTTAACATTTATATAAAGTTTGTTTGTAGCTGATTTGTAGTTAACTGATTGTTGCTAACATAGTTAACTGATTGATTTATTATTATTTTCTGTTTGGTCTTGAATTGTAGGTGAGGGCTTCAACAGATCATATACATACTGTGTTAGATGGTGTGAAGCGGTACATTGTATGTTTAGAAAACAAGAAATGTTGTTGTGGACAATTCCAACTTGATGAACTTCCATGTACCCATGCTTTGGCAGCATTAAGGCATAGGAATGAAAGGCCGGACAACTATTGCTCTCCGTATTACACAACGAAGAGCCTTCTTATTAGATATGAATTGCTAGTTAATCCTCTTCCTGATGAAGCCAAATGGGATGTTCCACAACATATTTTGGATGATGTAGTAATGCCACCGGCTGGAGATAAAAGGCAGCCAGGTAAACCTCACAAGGAAAACCTCACAAGGAAAGATGTAAAACATTTGATGAAATAAACTCAAAGAAGTACAAGGTGTCATGTGGCAATTGTGGAGGTGAAGGGCATAACAAAAGAACTTGCAAGAATGCGCCGAAAAAGAAATGAATATAATGTAGCTAGAATAGTTATTCAAAATACATGTTAGTGATCCCAAATTATCGGAATTTATTGTTTAACTGTTCTACGTTTTGACGATAATAAAGAAGTATAATCATATATTTGAGTAATGTAAATTGTTGGCAGATTGTAGTTATAATGTACTGTTTGTGTGTTCTAAATGTATTACTCGGAATCACCTAAAGTGAATTTGTAGTTAAACTGTATTTAAATTTAGTTATATGCAAATGTAGTTATATTGAATTTTAGTTATATGTAGTTCAATTTTTGTAGTTATATGAACTTTGTAGTTTAATTGTAGTCAGTTGTAGTTAATTGTAGTATTTAATAAATATGTCTGAATAATGTATTTTTTTGTATCTATTGGCTTGTATGTGTAGCTGAAAACTGCAAATAGCATTTCTAGGCAACGTCAATTCATGATTCTTCATTGTTCAAGATAAGATGTTTTAGCCGAAAACACAACAGCTGCCGAATTGACGAAACATTCATACAGCGCAAATGTACTGCAACAGTAGTTTGTAGCATTGTCATTCCAATTTGTAGTTATATGCAATTGTAGTTATATGTAGTGCAGTTTTGTAGTTATATGCAATTGTAGTTAATTGTAGTCATTGTAGATAAATAATTTATTCCGACAATTATATAAGAACTGACAGTTATATAAAATGGCAACTGAAGGTATTATATAAAAGTAACTCCAACATTAATGTATAAGATAATAAAAATTGTATATGCTATTAGATATTAGATAGCTAGAATACTCGAGTAGAAGACAAAGCTGTTACGGCAAATATGCTATTAGATAGCTCGAATACTCGTGTATAATGTATTCATGAAAAATTGTTCATTACAACCAAAATGACCTAATGATTACATTGTTTTCCAATCCAACTACCAAATATGAACAGTATAGTCTACTTCTTCTTTCGTTGAACTTTAGTCCTCTCATTCTTTGTCGGTGCACCTTTCCTCCTCGCAAGCCTGCCAGTAACCTCACTCTCACTGATTGAACCATCTGTTAGCTTCTTTGTGGCGTAGTCCCACAACAGAGCTCCATAGCGTCTACGGTGTTTGTCAATATCAGTAAGATCTTCCTTTGGGATAGACAAATCACCATTGCTAATATACTCCGCAAAAGCAGCCACAAATACACCACAATCCCTGCAGAATATGAGAATTTTTCATTATATACCAAACCATAAAAAAAATTTAATTAAACATATAGAAAGGGAGATTAGTTTTTTACAGTGAGCCTTCCTTTTGTTGTGGAATCTCAGCAACCATCCATTGTATGTTGAGAGGGTCCGTAATTGGTTTCTCTATGTATGACTTTGTAGTCTTGAAGTCAATGTCTTTGCGTTTACCATAGAAACCAATGCATGACAAATAAAGAGGAATAATGACTGAAAATTTGTCAACCAAGGTTTGAACAGTTTGGTTACGCTTTGCCCTCACCAATGAATCATAAACATAAAGTTGCCGGTCCTTTATGTTGAACACTAACAACAACCAATGAAAGTTCTCTACAAGGTTAATAGGCATTAGCACATAGTCCACAAGATCCCATGCTACATTAGCAAGAATTCTATAGCCCATAATATATTCTCCAATATCATCCTCAGTTTTAACAACAGAATTTCGTTTAATCCATTGGAGTAGTAGTGAACTTCTCGTAGATTCTTTCAATTTTTGTCTTGAACAAGTAATCGGTTGTTGTAAATCTACTTTTGATGTTGGGGCCATATTTCCCCTTTTTTCTCAAATAGTACATTATAACATCAATGTGCTGAAAAAATTAAAAGTGCAATTTATAATAAGTTGTAGTGTAGACAAATAACATCTACAAAATAACTACATATTAACTACATTTGTAGTTAAACTGTATGTCAATTTACTTATATCCAAATGTAGTTATATGGAATTTTAGTTATATGTAGTTCAAGTTTGTAGTTATATGCAATTTGTAGTTTAAATGTAGTCAGTTGTAGTTAAATGTAGTGTTTAATAAATATGTCTGAATAATGTATTTTTTTGAATAACTACATATTAACTACAATTAGACAAATCATCTTGCTTGACAATAACAGTGAGCCGGCTACCAGAGATAATAAGTTGTAGTGTAGACAAATAGCATCTACAAAATAACTACATATTAACTACATTTGTAGTTAAACTGTATTTCAATTTACTTATATCCAAATGTAGTTATATGGAATTTTTGTTATATGTAGTTCAAGTTTGTAGTTATATGCAATTTGTAGTTTACATGTAGTCAGTTGTAGTTAAATGTAGTGTTTACTAAATATGTTTGAATAATGTATTTTTTTGAATAACTACATATTAACTACAATTAGACACATCAGCTTGCTTGACAATAACAGTGAGCCAGCTACCAGAGATATATGGAGGCAAAATGCCTGCAGTTCCTATTCATGAAGCCTTATCAATTAATTATATTTAAACATAATAGATAAAGATAAACTGCAATTATAAACCATATACTTACTGTACTATTGATTACTTGTCGGGGGTGAGCAAGGGCGTAGAACCAGTCCTTCTTATCAATTTTTTCGAAACCCAAATCCAACCAAGGATTGAGATGGTTATCCTTCTTTGAATAGAAGTCTTTCCTCCTGTAATAATAATAGAATTAAACAAATAAAAACAACAATCAGAAACATTTACAACTTTAAAGTCTAAAAAGGTTCAAAGATATGGAAAACAAGTACATACAGACATAATACATTTAAGCACCATACCTCCTAGATGCTTTGTCAGTTCGATGGTATAACCAGGTTGTAAACCTATCTATTAGTTCAGGATCAACATCTTCACCAATGAGACTTGTGAATGGGTGCTTTAGGAAAAAAACATTTGGCCCAACAGGCGTGCTGCCTTCAGTACTGTAGAGTGGCATGAATGGTGATCGTGCATGTTTTCCGAGTAACTTTGTTCTTCCTTGATGAACAGGGGTTGAATCAACTTGTATGGGCTCACCATACATGACCATCTGTGGTAGGTTTTCCGGAAGTTCAAAATCATCCAATGTAACACCTTTCTTTTCAATTCCTCCACGCATAACTCCAATCTCCTCTTCTTTTTCAAGGCATTCATGGACAACTTCAGTCACAGTTACACCATGAATTGGTGACCGTGGAATGTTGTCTTCAACATCTGCTACAAAAATAATGCAATACTTAAAAGAATTATAACAGTGTATAATCAACTATTTTATATTAATAACTACATTATTAAACAATACCTTCTTTTGCTGCCTCAGCTGCTTGTTGGAAGTCATCATACAAATCAACTTGTTTTCAACATGTTGAGGAGAAGTGGGAGCTGAAAAGGAAAGTTAATTATTTATTAGCAATTCTGTAAAGTTTGTATATATGTATGTAGGAATTATGTAGTTACCTGTTTTACTGGTGCTTGCACGGAGTTGAGCACCAACATTGAACTGAAAATGTTTGTTTTTGTCTGCCTGATTTTGTTCGTTATATTTTGTTGAACTAGCAGCAAACTACATTTTTTGAGGAATGTTTGAGAATGCTTTTATTGTCATAACTATTATATAGTGTTAGAATAAATTATATGTAAATTCTTACCTTTGACTCATCCAATTCATTCCTCCTGTTGACAGCATTCATTACACTTTTCAAAGATTCATCTATGAACTCTCGAAGTTTTGAGAGTTCATCAAAAACATCCTTCTTTAACTGATCTAACTTTCCATCAACCTAAAAATTAATTATGTCTATTAGTTGGTAAGAATATTCTATTAGTTACACTTAAATAAAAAGAAACTACAAAGTAGCAGGAATGAAGGCAAGTGGTACTAAATAATGACTACACAACTGTATTTACTCACAGTACCTGCTCAAGCTTCTGTTCCAACTTCCTGATCTGGCTACTGACAGATTCCATGTCATTTGGAGAATTAGCCTCTTCAGGTTCAACTGTCGGAGAAGCAGCAGTTGGGACTTTTGATGGTTGACCAACCTCTTCATCTTCATATTTAATCTTTTCTGGGAGATTAAGCGCTCCAATTTCTTCCCCAAATGCAACCATGTTTGAGAACTGAATGAGGGAAATGACAGTAAGTCAATTGAAAAGAAAATTGTAGATGTAATGTAGTTACTATAATAGTAATTGAAGAATTATACAAAGGTTGAAAAAAATACCTTGAGCCACTCAGGCTTGATGATTTTTTCTTCAAGGACAGTTAACCAAATCTGTCCCTTTGTGGATGACCATCTTAAAATACGAGGTATCGAGTCAGAGCACCGTGTAGCAAGCTCGGTACTGACAGAAGAACAACACTCGTATATCCACACTTGTAAGGCTAATGAGCATCCCCGTACAAGATAAGAATGAACGTTGGGATTGAGACGATGTCTAACAGATTCAACAACATGCTTGAATGATTTTGTACCCCATGGGTACGACTCAAAATTACCACTCTCTATAAGAAAGAACGTAAACTTGTCTATCAAACTAACATTGTCCTTATCAGAAGGACAAACTTCCAACATATACAGGATACACAACTGTACAACATCCAAATCATTTGTCCATGATTTGGATGTCATTACATTTCTCAAAAGCCATTTCTCGACCCTAGCTTTGTTAGGGAAATATTTAGTCATTAAATGGCTAACATAGTTAGAATTTTAACCATAGTCCGATAAACTATTGACACAATAAAATCAGTAATCAAACAAAAATCTCTCAAGGAAAAAATCAATTTTTGTCCATTTAAAAGAACAGAAAAGTAGTTGTCAGTAGATTTTGATAACTCATACTTCATTAGAAGATGAATTGACTGGTTCAGCATGCAGATTGGGGGCATATCTAACAAATAATCAAAACATGTTTTCTTGAAAACACGTAATTGGTTTGGGGATAGTAAAGCCTTTATCTGGCTAGGTATCGTTGGATCGCACAAGCTGTGGAATCTGATCACACTATAATCAATATTATGTTGAGCATAGTAAGGTCCATTCTGCAAAAAAAAGTATATTAATTGTGGTTAGAGTGACGCTAGATTTCAGCGTTACAAGATATAATGTAACATATCATAAAACTACAATTTTAACCTACAAACTACATTTAAACTACATTCTAACTACAAGTTATTTTACAAAAAAATATACTACAATTTACTTTGCAAATGACAAATCAACTACACTGTAACTAGATATATACCCTGACTTTTAATCAGGGTTCCAAATAACACTATAAAATTGTATAACACAGATCTACTACATTGTGACAGACTATATGAAACAACATTATAACTACAAATTATAGTTTTAAAAACATAACTACAATTCACTTTACAAATTACAAATCAACTACACTATAACTATATATATACCCTGAGTTTTAATAACAGATCCAAATAACACTATAAAATTGCAGAACACAGATCTACTACATTGTAACAGACTATATGAAACTACATTCTAACTACAAGTTATAGTACTAAAAGCATAACTAGAATTTACTTTAAAATTACAAATCAACTACACTGTAACTACATATACCCTGACTTTTAATCATAGATCCAAATAACACTATAAAATTGCAGACCACAGATAAACTACATTGTGACAGAATACATGAAACTACATTCTAACTACAAGTTATTTTACTAAAAGCATAACTAAAAATTACTTTACAAATTACAAATCAACTAGACTGTAACTACATATATATCATGTCTTTTAATCACAGTTCCAAACAACACTATAAAATTGCAGACCACATATCAACTACATTGTGACAGACTACAATAAACTACATTATAATTACAAGTTATTTTACATAAAGCATAGCTACAATTTACCTTGCAGACTACAAGCAACTACACTGTAACTATAAATTTATTGAGTATGTACAATGTAACTACTTTTATACACTGTCTTTTTATCACACTTCCAAATAACAATACAAAAACTACAATTAACTACAAATTTGAGTCAACAGTACATTTTGCCAATTAACTACAAACTGACTATAATTAACTACAAAATGACTACAATTAACTATAATTTGTATAAACAAACCTAATATGCAATAATACAGTACCTTTTGACAAAAAACACTTAAACACCAAAAAAAAACTTGCATACTATTTTTTGGCAAAAAATATTAAACTACAAAACAGTGAGGAGAAATAAAAATTATTTACCTTCAACGAAATTTTTTGTGGAACCAATTTTGTAGGTTTTTTAGAGGGTTTTTTCTTTTTTTGTTTTGAGGGGGAAGGAGACACCTTTTGTTTTTTCGTGGTTTGAAGTTTGGGTGATTCTTCCACAAAATCATCATCATCGACCCTCAAGCTTTTCCCCTTTCGCTTGCGTTGTTTGTCGGCTTCTGTTTCTACATCGGTAGCATCAACATCGTGCAAATGCTTGGTTCGCATTTCAGCTCTGATTTGTCTTGGCGATGCAGGAACTCTATCTTTTCCACTTGCATTGACAGATTGTTATTTTTTTAGTGGTGATTTAGGTGTTAAAACACCCAAATCAAAAGATGGAATATCGACTACTTTTTGTCTTTTGGGAGTACTAGCTTTTTTCATCATTTTTAACTGTGGATACGATTTTAGTGACTGAAACTGTGGTAGATTGAGAAAACTTCTCGAACTGAAACTGTGCAAGGTTCGATAATGGCGGATGAACTTCAAGCAGAGAGAGAGAGAAATTGATTTTGTAGAGGGTTTCTGACTTTGATACAACCGTAGGACTGAAATTATGGTGGATTGAGAAGAACTTCTCGATCTGAAACAGTGCAACCTTAGACAATGGCGGATGAAATTCAAGCAGAGAGAGAGACGACAATGGCGGATGAAATTCAAGCAGAGAGAGAGACGACAATGGCGGATGAAATTCAAGCAGAGAGAGAGAGAGAGAGAAATCGGTTTTGGTAAACAAACATGGGGGGAGGGTAATTAAAAAAGGGGAGAAAATCGTGAGTTTTGTTTGTAGGAGAGAGAAGAAACGTGTAGAATAAAATCTGAGAAGATACACAGTTCCACAAATAATGCCTATAATTAATAAGTTGATAATTAAAACTTAAATAGAATTTTGGTACAAAAATTGAAAGTTGGTATGCTTAAATGTAATAAACACAAACCTTAAACATGGATGGTAATAAAGTTTGTTATATGATATGTATATGTAAAAATCCCTTACTTTAATATTTTCACGTAAACATTAAGCTTTTGTCTATGATAGCACTCGAACGCGTGATGTTAATCTCGATAGCAGTGGTGACGTATATGTTATTGATAAGCTTTACATTTTGATCTGATTTTTTTTTTATACGCTAATAATATACTGTGTATACGGAATATTTTCATTGTAAATATTTTTTTTTTCTATAATTGAAATGATTTAAGTTATGTACAGTGGTATTTAAATAATATGTAAGTTTATTGTTGTAATATGCGACTCTCCTCTTTTTTCATGTTGCAAAACCATGCTAATTATATACAATTATCTATAACTGATCTTTAATAACCTATGACTAGCATATAACAAATTTAAATGATAAATAATTTTTTTTTGTAGCTTATATGTACATGCTTCTCAATAATTACATTGTTTTGACTCAGAATATTGTTATATACACTAGAGAGGGGAGCGGTGAGCGGATGTATCATATAAACTCTGAATTCAGTTGAAGCGAGTAACTTTGGCTCATATCATATATATATATATATATATATATATATATATATATATATATATATATATATATATATATATATATATATATATATATATATATATATATCAAACAGTCAGTGAATTTAGTGACACTTTAATACAGAAGTCAGAAAATTTAAATCATGAATTCGTCTTCTAAACATGAAATGCTTTGAATATTTTATTCTTAAGAAATATCATATATGTTTTGTGTCGTCTTGTTTCAAACATTGCCACATAGAATCAAATAAGCACTTCATTCATGGAATAAGAATCTCTATTACTTTTTTCTAAGAAAAGAATTTTATTGAGAAAAGAGGAATTATTTTAGATGGAAATGAGTTGGCAATGTACCCAAAAAGGGATGCCCTTTGCCATGGGAATCAAATCGGTGTTAGGAAAGATATTATTCTTATATAACTATGATTACAGTGATTTCAAATTTCTGTTTAATTGCTAATCTGGAATAACTAATCAGGATTTATTATATTATGATTTTATCTCAATCAAATATTAGATAAGTTCATCTTAAAATTTAATTTCGATATTAATTATTCATTATCCCTCATACTAAACGAGTCTTTAAGGTATCCATGTAAGTTTTCCACGCAATATGTTTGGTTCGATTCTTATTATCTCCCTTTTTTTCCCTCCTCATTCCCCGAATGTAATGGAATTTTAATTTTTTTAATTAAAAAGTTCTATTATATATAGGTCTATATCTTTTAAATCATATAATAGTTACTCTATAACGCAATAATATTCACGTTAGAAACAGGATTCTTGAATTACTGTCATGTGGGATACTAGTGGGTTTAGCATGACCTCACCCAATTGCAGTCTTTTAGATTTATCTATAATGGTCCAGATTAGGGAGAAAGTGAACGTGATTTCCATTAATGATAAAATGCAGAAAGTAAGGTTCAAGTGGTTCAGACACGTTCAGAGGAGAAACTTAGATGCTTTGGTAAGGGAGTGTGAACGGCTGGTTGTAGAGGGTTTGAGAAGAGGTAGAAGGTGGCTCAAGAAGTATTGGGGGGGGGGGGGGGGGGTGATTAGGCAGGATATGGTGATGCTCCAAATTTCCGAGGACATGGCACTTGATATGAACATGAAAAGGTTGAGTATTAGCGTTATAAGCTAGGAGGTAGTTGAGCTTTGCCTTATGCCATAACTCCGGGAAACTAGTTTGGTAGGGATACTATTTTGCTTTTACTTTTGATCATCCCTTTATTTTCATGTCGTTTCTATTTTTCATATATGTATATATATATCATATTATTTCTGTGGTGTTACTAATATTGTCTTCGTTTGTCTTTCTGTCGTCTTGAGCCGAAGGTGTTTCAGAAACAGTTTCTCTATTCCTTCGTGGTAGGAGTAAGGTCTGCGTACACACTACTCTCCCAAGATCCCAATAGTAAAATTTCTCTAGATTGTTATTGTTGTTGTTATCGAATAATGGTCCACATACAGATAATAAAAGGCAGATTATTAGAATAATTAATGTGTAAATTAGCTTATGCTTAACAGATAATTTCCTCTACTACATTTGTAATTGATCAACATCTTTATTAGAGAAAGTTTAATAAATTGCTAATTTTTTTCTCTTCCACTCGAGCAACTTGATACATCAACAACAAATTAAAGGGGCGGAGTCACAATAGACGTTCTCACGTTATAGGTTCGGCAAAGCTCGATAATTTTGTCTCAAATTCTAATATATGTATTATAAAATTTACTTAATATATATAAATAGTCTATCCCGAACAAAATAAGCAAACATAAATTATAACGAAAAATTTATAAATCTAAATTTCTGGATCCGCCTATGTTGACAACTCTGCAATACTCACTTTGCCGACATAACAATGCACATTTTCTTGAAAAAAATTGCCACAAAATTATTTCAGTTGTAAAGCTAAAAAAGGCTTCAATTCTTACAACTTGATTACTTATTCAAAGATGGAGAAATCAAGCAATTTTTGTATACAAATAATATATTCCTTTTTCCATCTCAATTTACTTTCTAATTGTGGAGTCAAATAAACACTGTTTAATGTAATATTAGGACAATGATAAATCAATAATTATGTCTTAAGAAGTTGAGATCAACTACACGAATACAAATGTTAATTGACTGATCATGTCTTTATATTTAGCTCCGTCTCCCTTCAAAATACTCCTAGAAAATATATTTGCCTAAAGTAAATATATTAACATGACCAGAACATATTCCTACTGATATAGTAATTTCTAACAAAACTAAAAGTCCCATTAAATATAAGACCTAAAGTAAATATATTATAATAAGACTAAAATATATTTTTAACTAATTGATATCCATGCATTCATTATTCCACTAAATTCGATTCGAGAATTCGATAATGAACTAATTCGCTATTTAGGTATTTCGATTGAAATCTCCGTAAATTGTATTTTTCATCAAATTGCTTATCCTCAATACAAAAGAATGAGTTCAAATATTATCAATATGGGACCATAGAAATGCATAATTCCTATCAGATGATTTTTTTTCTATATTTTACATATTTATTATAAATAAATAACCTTGGTCACAACTAAAAAAAAATGGTCTAACAGCTGCCAATAATTTATTATGAAGGTGAATTATTTCAGAGCATAAAAACATGCATGCGCGCCTTGTGACGGCGAAAAGCAACTAAATTAGTGGGCCACAGTTACATAGACGGCGGTGGGCTTTATTGGTCTGATTTTATGGGCCGCTCTCACCAACTCAATATGGCCCGCTTTCCTTCTTTACCATTTTTAATGGGATTCTTTAGTCTCTTTCTAAATTTAATTTCTATCTTTTGTCCTTTCCTTATGTCTATCACAATTGCCTTTTTATTAAAATTATATCTAACAAATCATTAGGGATTGTTTGGTTTAGAAGTAAGTTATGCAGATATTAACAATGCAGAAATTGTTCATGTATGAGCTAGTAATGTAACGCTTCTTATAAGGTGATTTATAGTGAAGGAATTACGTGCGATGACTAATGATGAGTCATTGTTATGTAGTGTTTCTACGGGTTTATGCCGTGGAAATATCCTCTTGTAAAACATACAAGTTAAGGTTGCGTACGATAGACTTTTGTGGTCTGTCCGTGCATAGCGGGAGCTTAATGCACCAGACTACCTTTTTTGTTATGTATTGATTAACACTTAGAAAATATTTTACATGATCTAACTAATCTATAAGTAAACTTTTATCTTTAAATGGCTTAATTCATAAATTACCAATACATGTATTCTTATTCCATATTCTATCTCGCATAAAAAGTGCATAAATTCCTGCATAAAGCGGGTATTACTTAGAACCACCAACCAAACATTGTATTATTTTATATGAAATTTTATGCTGAAAATTAATTACTCACAAACCTCAACAGAACATTATGTTATCTTATGTAATATTTTAGCTAACTAAGTGTTTAGTTACCATGCCCAAAAGTTTAGCCCAAGCCAAGGGTTCTCGTGGGCGACTTACCTTTGAGACGCTGCTTTAAGCTAATGGAGGGAGGAGCACCATACTCAGTACGGAAAAATTTCTTCCTATCACAAAAAACATATATATATATATATATATATATAGTCGTACTTATTGATTAAAAAAATACAGAACAAAAGATAATAGAAGGTTAGTTATATTCTCTTGCCCGTGAATAGGAGCCAGTAAGATGGTTGAATTTTCGAATAATTTGAGCAGGTGAATCTCATAAATATTACCCATTTTGTCCAAACATAATTTGTCCATCAATATTTTCCAAAAAATGTTTTTTTGGATTTTTTTTCTTTCAAAAAATGTGTTTGTCATGAAAATTTGTACGTTTTTGAAGATTTTTCAAATGAGTTTTTCAAAAATTCAAAAGTAGTTTTGGCCACTTTTTCAAGATAAACGAGTTCTTTTTTCTACTCACATAACTGTAATACTTTTTTTCAAGTAAAATACATGTCCAAACATAATTTTAAATATTAAATACTATTTTTTAAACTTAACTCAAAATGCTATTCTTTTTCAAAATCATAATTTTTTTGTCCAAACGACCACTAACTCTTAGCTAGATACCTTAAGTACTAATTAATACGATGATTACCTCATATTATTCATATGGAAAAGGGCCTGATGTATCCCACTATTATGGTATATTGTTTAATACTGTCCCCCGTTATACTTCACGTCCATTAAAATCTTTACCGTCCAACAAAGTTTCATATGTGCCCTTATGTTAATGGCTGGGACACGTGGCACGACCTGAAATGATAAAAAACCCACTACACTAATTAAACCTGACCCGTCCCAATTGCATTGCCCCGCCCGCCCATAAACCATACAAACCAAGTAAAACACTAAAATCACCGTAAATAACACATAAACAAAAGATCAAAAACTCTGAAAGAGGAACAACGAACGAGATGGGTTTCAGCTAAGGTTTTCATCAGTGATAAAATTCCGGATTTGAGACTCAAAGAGGTGAGTTATTTCTTACAAAATTTCATGATTCAACTAAGTAAAATTGTTTTTCTGCTAATTTTCCTGAAGAATGTGTGATTTCTACCTAATGTATTGAGCTAGGGTTTTTCCCCTGGTAAATGTGCATATTTCTGTTATTATACATGCTTCCTACTATGTAGTTTGTCGATTTAATGTTATTTTGCCGTGCATGTACATCTTTTGAGGTGGTCCTTTAATTTCTGATTTCTGATGGTGTACAATTGCTTTGAGTTGTGTCTTTTTGCTCGTGTATGATCAAATGGGGTCCATATATCCATTATGCATGTGATTAAGTATGTTGGAAAGTGGTAGCTATGCATTCTTTATTGTAATGTTCTGCATTCTATACTTTTTTTTTTTCAATGTTCTGCTTTCTTTACTATTTTTTTCCCATTCTTTCTTGTTTGGTTTCTGATTTCTCTATTAAGTGGGGTCCATTTTCTATAGAGTATTACTTTATGGTCATAAAGTTTTTTACATTGTCTTATTAATGTTTGTAGATGATTCTTGTTAACCTAGTTTTTAATTATGGGGGGGACTGGATTAAACAGCCACACCTAGTCTATTCAAAGAAGTTGGTCCATATCTGGAAAGGAAAGGATTGTGACCTATTGTTCTTTAAAGATATAGTAGATGATACATTCTTCAGTTTGGGTATATAGGTGTACAACAATTAATAATTGCTAGCCTATCTGGTAAGTATTATGAAGTTGAAGGAGATATAGGAATTAGACAGCTTTTATGCCTTGTCTGTGATGAATTTAAGGTACTAAATGTTTATGTTGCAGATGAGTGTGAAGAAAGTGTTTGTGTCCCAAACATTGTCAACCATATTGAGGCTTATATATCTCAAGTATTAGTTGGTACTAATGATAGTAGTAGTGAAGATGAAGATGAAGATGAAAATGAAGATCATGCATATTCTGATGGTCTGGCCTATGATTCTGAAGAGTTTGAACAATTTGAGGCTCAAAGAAATGTGCATCCTAATGAAAACCTTAATGAATACAAAGAGATTTATAAAGACATGTCTTTCAAGGAAATTCCTCAAGCTAGAAAGTTCATAAACCCTTTATTCATTGGTTAATCAAAAGAAGTTATAGCTGCTAAAAAGTGACAGAAAGAGTGAGGTATAAGTGTATAGAGGGTTGCCCATTTAAATGTCTTATTTCCATTGAAAAGGGGAATGAAGGGTGTAGAGTGAATACACTAAATTCAAGACATGATTGTAATCCTTCTTTTGAGAACAATAGGGTTGAATATAACACTATAGCTTACTACTTCAAGAAGAAGTTGCAAGACAACCCTAAGTATAAGGTGAAAGAAATGAGAGCAGACATGAAGAATTCATTTCAACTTAATGCTAGTAAATATAAGGTTAAAAGGGCAAAGAGAATGATATTGGAGAAGTTGGAAGGGAGTTTCACTGATGACTATAACAAGCTTGAAGCATATGCCAATGCTTTGAGGGATAATAATCCGGGAAGTGATGTGGTTATTAATTTATCTAAAGAAGCATAGTTGCAAGACAAAAGAAAATTCCTTAGGATGTACATTTGTTTTCATGCATTGAAGATGGGGTACAAAGAGGGCTTGAGACCATTTATTGGGCTTGATGGTACATTCTTAAAGGGGAAGGCTAAAGGACAGCTACTAGTTGCAGTTGGGCAAGATAACATGAATCACTTTATCCACTTGCTTGGGCTGTAGTTGATAGGGAAAAAAATGATCTTGGACTTGATTTTTGGAGCTTCTTCACAGTTCATTGGACTTGAACATAGGCAATGGAGTCACATTTTTGTCAGATATGCAGAAGGTATAACTGTTTTTTACTATCTTTTCTTTACTGTTTCTTTACTCTCTTTTCTTCATAACTCTTTATTGTTTTTATAACTTTTTGATATGTACAGGGATTAATGGAGGCAATAAAGACAGTACTTCCTGAAGCAAAGCATAGGTTCTGTGTGAGACATGTAGAGTCAAACTGGTGCAAAGAGTATAGAGGTCTTGAAATGAAGAAATTACTTTGGTGGAGTTCTTGGGCCACTTATGAATAAGACTTCAAGGATAGGTTGAGCAAGTTGGGACAATTGAAGGAAGCAGCTATTACAGACCTGTTAAAGTACCCATCTCAGAGTTGGTGTAGGGCATACTTTGACATTGTTTGTAAAAATCATGGTGTGGAACAATTTTACAGAATCTTTCAATTCTTGGATATTAGAAGCTAGATACAATCCCATCATCAAAATGTTGGAAGATATAAGACTCAAAGTAAGCATGAAGATGAGGTGAGAACATGGAAGACAGAATATAGTCCTCAACTTTATACTGACTATCAGAAGCTAGCTCATTCCATTGAGATTGATTTCAATGGCGATGATTGATTTGAAATAATAGAAGGGGTTGACAAATTCATTGTCAATTTACAGGGGAAAAGATGCACATGTAGAGGATGGGTTCTTTCAGGAATCCCATGTCCTCATGCAATAAAATCATGCTTGTATTTAAAAAGAAGACCCTTTGAAGGAGATGCACTGGTGGTACAACAAAGAAACCTTTCTTCTTACTTATAAGCATAAATTACAACCTGTACCTGATGAGAAATTTTGGAAACTAGATCCATCTCAAGCCATGGAACCTCCAGAACTGGTGAAACAAGTTGGCGGGCCTAAAGTCAAAAGAGATAGACAAAAGGATGAGGCATTCAAGAGGCAAGGAGAGTGGAGTCAGTCTAGAAAAGGCAGAGTTATGACTTGAGGCAATTGTGGAGAGGCAAACCATAATGCAAGGGGATGTAAAAAGGTACACACCCACTACTTAGCTATTATACATATTCTACTCCAACTATTTCTTTTTTTTTTATTATACTTAATTGATATTAACTATTTTGTTTTTATATTAAATAGCCAATGAATGTGCAGAAAGTGACAAAGAAGAAGCAACCATCAACTAAAAATGATGGGCAGATATCAATTTATCAGCACCCCAAGTGTCCCAAACAAGCGAAGGTATTGGTAGCAGTCAGTCATTTATATTTATGCCTACTCCAACTTTAGATGTTTTTTCTGATTTTGATGATGGACTTGAACCTCCATTAAGGTCTAGTATTATATCAGAATTACAAACTAGACTTATGGCAACGCAGAAGGCTGGTATGAACACTGTGAGAAGGACAATCAAGTTTACAGGAGATAACACATGTGTAAGTGAACCTGTTGATGTTCCATACTCCCCAGTAAACTTGACATGGAAGGGAAATGCAACAATCACTGGGAATCAATTGGAGATGCAAACAAGACAAAGAATTGGAAAGTTGAAGACAAGAAAGGGGCATTGATAATCTAATTAGGACTTGTTTGTTAGTTTGTAGCTAAAGTGAAACTTAAACACTTTGTTTATTTTTGTTAGCATTTGGAGTTGGATGCCTTGTTATTACTAATGCTGAGTGAGTTTTTGAAGTTATAGCTATGGCATCCAATTCTCCGTTTGATGTAATAGGCGGAATTATGACTTGTTGAATTACTGTTACTGTCTAGTTTTTATTACTGTTGCTACCCAGATTTTTGCATTACTGTCCAGTTTGCTTTTGCATTATGGCCTTGTTGCTGTAGTTTTTTGGCTTTGTTACTGCTGTACTGTCCATTTTTTTATTATTGTCCAGATTTTTACTGCTGTCCAATTCTCGCAATAGTGTTTCAATAGGAATTATCATCATATTAAGTCAACAATGTCGTAAACAACATTCCAATAGTCACTAAGTAAAAAAATTAGAATTATCATTAAGTTAACAATATCATTACAATACAAAATCCAACTATTAAACATCTAATACAAACTCCAACAAGTTCAACATTCCAATATTCAACTGTAAATATAACATTCCCCTTCTACAAACTACTTTTCACATAATTTCACTTCATTATATATGAGAATGCAAATCCAACTATTAGCGAGCATAAAATTGTGATGATCATCTTCAACTTCACCACTTTTGCTTCCAATTTCATTTTTTTTAACTTCAAAATTCTTCATAGAATCTTTGAGTTCAATCTTTTCGGTCAGCCCATCTCTTTCAACCTTAAGAGCTTCCAACGAAATATTCAACATCTTAATCTCGCGATTTGCAGCTTCTAATCTTACATTGTTAATTGCAATTAAAGCAGCATCAGGATACTCTTCATCATGTCATTCCCAAAACCCGTTTCCTTTAGTCTACACAAACTACAAGAAAATAAATTCGAAATAGAGAGTTTTAGGACATTTGTAAAATCTTCTACCAGGGTTTAAGAGAGTTTTTTAAATAAAGTGATTAGCAACTTCCCCACATCGACAGATCCTTTTCGTCGAACAGCTATTTTCCGACAATATACAATACTTTCCGACCAGCTGAATACTTAGCAAGTAGAGAGACGAAGAAGCCCTAGAATTTTGATGTTTTGATTGTGTTTTTACAATGGGTTTTTGATTTATAGGTTTATCAAAATGGGAACGATGAAGAAGCCCTAGAATTTTGGGGACTTGTTTGTGGTTTTAGGGTGGTTATTTGATTTATGATGGTTTATGGGCGGGTGGGGCTATGCAATTAGGGCGGGTCACGTTTAATTAGTGTAGTGGATTTTTTGTCCTCTCAGGTCGTGCCACATGTCCCAACCGTTAACATAAGGGCACATATGAAACTTTGTTGGACGGTAAGGGTTTTAATGGACGGAAAGTATAACGGGAAACAATATTGAATAATATACCATAGTAGAGAGATATATCAGACCCTTTTCCGTTAGTTATAATGGTAGTTCTAATATTCTGCCTTTACCTGAATTTCATCTGCAACTTTCAGAATGAATTACTCCATAACTTCTTTTCCCTTTGTAAAATATATCGACATTATCACATCATTTTACTATGAGCTATGTACTTATTATTAATTTTTATGATAAATATTAATTAGTAATTTAATAAAATTAAAATTAATCTTCTCACGAGTTGTATTACACTAATATTGTATAATATTATCTCCGACATGGCCGAAGTTACATTCTCCTGAGGGGCAGTTAATTGACCGCCCATATATATATATATATATATATATATATATATATATATATATATATATATATATATATATATATATATATATATATATTAGATTTTAGACGTATATAATATATATTTAAATATTTTTTATTTTGAATTTTTTTCACTTCTTTTAAGTGTGAATATTTTTGTAAGTTTTTTTGACTTCGCCACTAATGGAATGTAACTATTTTGTTTGTGTGTTAAGCAAAGGAAGGTCACACGATATGTAACAAGTAACAAAAATTGGAAAACAAAAAAACAAAAAAAAGTGATGGGGTGAAAAACCTTTGGTTCCAATCTCAAGTTTTTTCGAAATCTATGCAATGTCAATTTCATGACAGCTATATAGTAGCTAGGAGGAAAAAGATTCTGGAATTATGCCATTATTGATATTATGTTATAGGCTTGTTATTCATTGTACTGTGCTTTGCTTATTCAATATGGCATTGTCTTAAATCAGCATATACAGACTGTTTCAAACGTTCAGCAGAATTATATGATGATGAACTATCGACGGTTGCGATAAAGTGATAAATACTCATTTATCTTTTATTATAAGATGTTTTGGATTCAGTCCCAAGTATAGGGTCATCTTTGTTAGAAAGCCGTTTATCTCTAATATAGGATTTTCTAATATAAATCTTAGTCGAGTTTCAATAAAAATATTGAATATTAAATTTGAAATTAGAATAGATATATATATATATATATATATATATATATATATATATATATATATATATTAGCTGGCAAACTGGAATGATGCTGGCATAGATAATACCCCTCTCTGACTTGGTCCGTGAGGATGGGGTGGAAGGAGGTATGCTATAGTCAGCCAAGTATTGACACGTAAAAATCTTATCCACATTTGTGGTTAATGATTATGTGTCAAATGAATAATAATATAGTAATTTTGTCTCCATTAAGTGAGATTAATAAAATTTAATTAGTAAAGTTATCTCAGGCCAATTGAAATGGAGAAACAATTTCTAAAACGAATAAAAGATAAGGATTACGGCAGGCTGCTAGATAAAATAACTGGACAAAAATTTCTCATGTCCTGATAATTTTAGGTAAAAATAGAACGGTCTAGCCAGTTTTTGAATTGGTCATTTAAAAATAGATTAGTTTTTATCAAGTCAATAAAAATAGTCAATATTTTGCTACAATAAAGACCGGTCCAGCATAATATACTAGAATTCAGTGCACCTTGGTATGAACTTCCAGCATATTATGCTGGACCAATATACTTTGCTGGCTCCAATATAATATACTGGAGACTGGAGTATCAGTGCTCCAAACTTCGGTATATTATACTAGATCGGTATATTATACTGGTACTCTAATATATTATGCTGGAGTATTTTTCCGGATTTTGAACAATTGTTTTTATTCAGATTTATCTTTACATAAAAAATGGCTAAATTTCAATTACTTTTAAAACTGTGCTATTTTTAAACGACCACGTATAAATCTGACTACTTTTTAATTTCTCCCTAATTTTAGCTAGCATCGTTAGAGGAGGAAAATATATTGGGTCATTTCTAATTTCCTCGTGAGAAGCGATAGACAACATAAAACTTGTTAATTTATAATAAACTCTTTGTATATACGTCAAATTATATAAATTTATTATGATTTAGTTATAATTTGATGGGAGAGATTTAATTAAAAATGTAACTGTAAACACCCTCTCCACGTGTTATTTATTCATTGTTAATGAAAAATTTGGAAATAAATCAATCTTATTTCAGCTTGAATTCTTTTTTGGTCTTCTTGTCCAACCATCTAATATATCTTATGCTACGAAATTGGACTCTTATAAAATTTGGGGCTAATTTTAGAATTCCAGCAATTTTTAGGAATTTAATAAGAGTACTTGCACCATTACTTTCTATTTCGAAACATCCTAAAAATTTGCAGTCGTTATTAAAAGAGGGAGGCTTTTCTCCTACATCCTTCAATATCTTTCCAATATTTTAATTTAAGAATATAATATTCTAGAATTTCAAAAAAAAAAATTGACACATATATCATCATTGAAAAAAATTCAATTATGATCTTAGAATTAAACAAAAGAGGAGGGTTAAACTAATTATATGGAGAAGTCCAAATTTACTTACTGAAATTGAGGCCCAAAAAAATAATAATTGCCCTTTCTCATTCTAAATGAGGTTATTCAAAATACTCCGTGCTCGCAAATAAATGAAATATTACTCTCTTTGTTTTTTCCTGTTAGAATTTTCCCTTTAATCTTTGGACGAAATGGGACCAAAAAAGAATTTAATGGTATAAGTAGTGACTGTCTAAAAAAATATCGATCACATTAAAGAGAATTTCAAACTTTGTGGTGCAAAATAATGCTCCGTCATAGATACTTCAATTCTACTTATTTGTGAAGTGGAGAAGTGATGGTCCAAAGGAAAAAAACGACATGAGAATTTGGTGAAAATTAAACTTTGTAATTTTGAAAATATAAAATGAGAATTATGCAAATGGAAAATACTAAATTCTCTATATAGATATTTCCAGTGATGCCTCTTCCCCCCTCCCCCCTCCCCCTCCCCTTTATGCTACTTCAACAATTTCAGGAAAATCAGTAGCACTATGGCCCCTCAATCTTTATTCATTAGCAGGAGCCGGAGGTATACGAGTTTGATCGAATTCAATAATTTGTTTAAAATACATTAGTATCATAAAAATTTATTAAATATATACACTTGCATGGTACGATAAAATTTATATCTATAAAATAGGAGAAGCAAAAGCACTACATTAAAATAAGTATCTTAACCACAAAATGCCAAGTGCCTTTATAAATACAAAATAAACTACTTTTCTAGCTATTTTGTTTGAATTTTGAATTAATTGATTACACTAATTGAATTAATAAATATAGATATCTTATAATTATATATAAAAAATGAAAACACAGAACAATATTTTACCCATTCAAATTGGGTGAGAGTAGTTTCAAGTTGAACTTTTTTAATATTATTTTAAAATAAAATAAAAAAATAGCTATAAAAATTAAAAAAGAGAAGAAAAACTAACCATTCAGATAGAGAAATAGTTTCAAGTTGGAGCTTTAACATAATTTTAAAATAAAATTTAAAAAATAATAAATTTTCAATTCAAAATTAGGAGTAGTTTCAAATTGGAGTTTTATAAACAACGAATTACCATTAATAATAAACTTTATACAATCCGTCTCTCTCATCCTCTCGGCGCACGTTAGCATAACGTACGTCGAGCTCGTGGTTATGGCAAAAGGCGGCAGTCGCGGAAGAGGACGACCGCGGAAAATCCCGATTGACACTTTTGACAAGCTGAATCAATTGATTTTGGAGAAGAACAGTACGAAGGAGGTGCAGAACCCCCATGTGCAAATCCTAGGCACCATGGAAGCTGTTGAACAAGCTTCCGAGACAATGACAGTACAGCAAGAGGCTCTAATAGATATGGTAGACATGACTATGGAAACTCCGAAGGCAACAGAGGCCGAAGGGACTATAACCCTTCCGCGTACAGTGGAACCAGATCCTTCGGCAGAGACAAACATGCAACCAACAATGTCAATAGAGGAACAACCAGAGACTAGCAAAAACACATTAGTGGAGCCTAAGAAGAGCTGGACAACACTATTTCAGAAAAATCGATTTGCGACTCATGGAATGACTCTTGACTACATACCCCCAGTGATAATCGACGGACAGCCCATAGTACAACTGGATAAAGCGGAGGTGGAAGAGGAGGAAGCCAAATGGAAGTGTGCCTTTGTGGTATACATCCTAGGAGACGGTCCTGGGTTCAATGCAATGAGGAGATTCATCAATTACCACTGGTCCCATGTCCCTGAACCAGAATTGTTCTATCATGACGAAGGGTATTACATTGTGAAATTCAAAGCAGTTGCTGATGCCAAAGTGATACTGTGTGCAAATCCTTACTCAATAGCCAATAGGCCTATGATACTCAAACAATGGACACCTGAATTTGATTTCTCAGAAGAGTTCCCGAGTGAAATACCATTGTGGGTAAAGTTTCCGAAACTACCAATGTCGTGCTGGGGTATGAGATCTCTAAGCAGAATTGCTAGTGTATTAGGAAAACCAATATTTGCGGATGAATGTACCACAAAACGGGATTTCTTATGCCAGAATGCTCATTGAGGTGACTGTCACTAAAGAACTACCAACAGAGATCTGGGTTATGGATCCGAATGGGAAGAAGTTTCTTCAAGATGTGGTCTATGAGTGGAAGCCCTCCTATTGTGAGAAATGCCAAACAATAGGACACAACTGTGCGGCGCAGCCAAAGCAAATCCCAAAACATCCTACACAAGTGTAGAAGCCAAAGGCAGTTCAGGAATAGAGAACTAAAGGCTCTGTCCAAACTGTGCCAATGCAGAGGCAGCCTCCAAAACATCATAATGAACCCAAGGGGTCTCATACTGAAGCCAGGACAGTCCAGAGCCAGAGGGTTGATAAAGGTAGTGACAAAGGGAAACAACCTCAGAGTCCAGCACTCAACATCACTAATTTCCTACCTATGTCCCCCATCACTGTGAGTAATAGATTCGAAGTAGTTTCTGGTAGCAAAGAAGACCCTCCAGGGGAGTTAGGGGGATCAACATCTCATCAATGAAGTGGTTAGTTTGGAATATAAGGGGTGTACATAAAAGGTACAAGCAGAAAGAAGTTAGGGAGTATATTAGAAAAAACAACATTAACCTAGTCGGATTAGTAGAAACTAAAGTTAAGCAAATACATGCTAGTAGAATTGCTAATCTACTAGCACCGGGCTGGGGTATCTTAACAAACTATATCTCAGGTGAAAAGGGTAGAGTGTGGATTCTCTGGAATCCAAAAGTGTTTACAGTCACTAGTGTTCTGGAGGAAAGCCAGTTGATTCACAGCAGGGTTACCAGCAGGACAAGGGATTTCAAATGCTTCCTCACTGTGGTGTATGGTTCCAATGGGCTGGAACAGAGAAGATCCTTATGGAGCAGATTACAAACACTGTCATTAGGAATGCAAGATCCATTGGTAGTTGCTGGGGATTTCAATGTTGTCTTATGTGACAAAGATAGGCAGTCTTGCAAACCAGTCAGGCTCCCTGAAACTCAAGAGTTTAACAAATGTATTCAGCTAGCTGGTCTGTCAGAATTGCCTTGAAGGGGTGACTATTACACATGGACAAATAAACAAACTGGTGTGGACAGAGTATGAAGTATACTGGACAGAGTCTTTGGTAATTATGAATGGATGACTAAATGGAACCAAGTGGTAACTGATTGTGACCTGCCTTTAATCTCATACCATAACCCCATGATAAGGACACTAACATCATCTTCCTGGCATGGGAAAAAGACTTTCAAATTCTTTAATGCATGGGCTGAGCATGAAGATTTCCAGCAGATTGTGGCAAGAGTGTGGCAGGGTGGAAGGTCAGATACTATGAGAGCAATATGGTCCAAACTCAAAGCCTTGAAGAGCCCTTTGAAGGTCCTGAATATCAAAGAATTCAAGTCTATCTCACAGAGAATAAACCAATGCAGACAGGAACTGGGGATAATACAAGCCCAGGTGAAATAGGCATACACTGATGTCCTACAACAGAAGTAGAAGGAGCTTGTGCTAAAACTGGAAAAATGGTCAATGATTGAGGAAAGTGTTCTGCAACAGAAGGCAAGATCAAAATGGATACAACTTGGGGACTCCAACACTAAGTACTTCTCTGCAGTAATGAAGGACAGAACTCAACACAACCAGATCACTGAACTTACCAATGCAATGGGAATGAAACCTACTACAGCTGAAGATATCACAGAGGAAATCATGGGATTCTACAAGGCACTGATGGAAACTTCAGCAACCAATCTGCCTGCTATAAACCAACTGTACATGTCAAATGGCCCAAAGCTGACACAACAACAAAGAAAGGAACTATGTGCTGCTGTAACTGATAAAGAAATAGTGGAGATTCTCAAGGCTATTGGAGATGACAAAGCACCAGGGATAGATGGATACAATGTTGTATTCTTCAAAAAGAGCTAGGGCATCATTGGTAGCCAGGTCACCACTGCCATTAAGCAGTTTTTCACCCCAACCAGGATGTTCAAACCTATAAACTGTGCAACTATTACCCTCATTCCTAAACTGTCCAAACCATCCACAGTCAAAGAGTACAGGCCTATTGCTTGCTGTTCTGTCCTCTACAAAATTATCTCAAAAATTCTGGCTAACAGGTTACAGAAGGTGATGGCAAGTATTATCAGTGAAGCTCAGGCAGGCTTCATCCCAGGCAGAAAGATCCAGGATAACATCATCCTGGCACATGAACTAGTCAAGAGCTATACTAGACAACATGTGTCCCCCAGATGCATGATAAAAATTGACCTCCAGAAAGCCTATGACTCAGTTGAATGGGTGTTTCTACAGCAGGTTATGGAACAGATTGGCTTCCCCAGCACCTTCACCAAATGGACAATGGAATGTATCTCAACAGTGAGCTTCTCTTTGCTAGTCAATGGAGAGGCAACTGAACCCTTTGCTGCTGCTAGGGGGATGAGGCAAGGGGACCCCATTTCCCCCTTCCTATTTGCTCTGGTCATGGAGTACTTAAGCAGATCGTGCACCTCACTAAAAGATGATCCAGCGTACCAGTTCCACCCTAGATGTAAAAAACTGGGCATAACTCACATGTGCTTTGCTGATGATTTGTTGTTGTTTACCAAAGGAGACATTACTTCTGTCATGGCCCTATCCAAATGTTTCTCCCAATTCTCTAAAGCTTCTGGACTATAGGCTAATCTGAACAAGAGCTCAATCTATTTTGGAGGGGTAGCACTGTCTATACAGAAACAGATCCTCGACCACCTTGGCTATGAGCAAGGTCAATTGCCATTCAAGTATCTAGGTGTTCCCCTGTCCACCAAGAAAATCACACTGCTCCAATGGCAACCTCTAGTGGATAGGATCACTGCCAAGATCACTTCTTGGACTGCTAAAACACTATCTTACTCTGGGAGAATTCAACTGGTTCAATCTGCCATCTTTGGGGTCCAAACTTGCTGGGCACAACTGTTTATATTGCCAGTTAAATTCATGAAAATGATAGAAGGCATTTGTAGGAGTTTCATTTGGTCTGGGATGAACACTGTAACTAAGAAAGCATATATCTCTTGGGACAAAATGTGTACCCCAAAATCAGTTGGAGGGATGAATCTCACTAATCTCAAGCTCTGGAACAAAGCTATGATCATACAAAACTATGATTAAATATATCTCTTGGAGACAAAATGTGTCCCCCAAAATCAGTTGGAGGGATGAATCTCACTAATCTCAAGCTCTGGAGCAAAGCTGCCATTGCAAAGACCTGCTGGGATTTAGCTCATAAAAAGGATAAGCTGTGGATTAGGTGGATCACTGTGTACTACATCAAAGACAGACCTATAGAATCCATTCCAATTCCTGGTCAGGCAAGTTGGATGGTTAGAAAGATCATCCAATCAAGAGACATACTACAGAGGATCCAGCACTGGAAGGAGCAGAGATGCTCAACTATACAGTTGTACCAGTTAGAGATGCAAGAGTTGCCGAGAGTCCCATGGAAGAATTTAATCATACAAACTATGCAAGGCCAAAGGCAATCTTCAATTTATGGCTATTCTTACAGGACAGACTCCCAACAAAGGAAAGATTGCACAGTTGGGGAATGAGTATTGATCAACAATGCACCTTATGTCAAAATCACCTGGAAACAAGAGACCATCTACTAGTGTCCTGCCTTGTCACTGTGGACTTATGGGAAAGAACAATGAACTGGATGCAGAAGAATTATACTCCTACTAATGATTGGAACCAGAAAATGCAGTGGTTAGTAAGCAAAGCCAATGGCCGATCATGTCGAGCAGCCATCTTCAAAATGGTAACTGCTGAGTTTGCACATACTATCTGGCTAGAGAGGAATTCAAGAGTCTTCAACAAGTTATTTCGATGTAAGACAGCCCTATTGAGAGACATAGTGTATAATTGTAATGTTAGAGGTATCCCACGAATTAGACAACATTTAGAACACCTTTGAATATAGTAGTGTTAGTTAGTTAGGGTAGTAGAAACAGTTTATATGTTATCTCACAGATAGTCAGCTGAGTTGAAGCTAGACTATGGTTTTGTAATGTTACTTCATTGGTGATTAATGAAAAGCCTTAATTACCAAAAAATAAAATTGGAGTTTTATAAATTATTTTAAAATAAAAAATAATGAATTACCGATTCTAATTTGAAAGTAGTTTCAAATAGGATTTTTAAAAATTATTTTAAAATAAAAAACGAAAATAAAGAAATAAAAAACTTTCTGAGTAAAATATTAAATATTTTAATATGCAAATAAATATTTTTATTAAAAATGTAATAATATTAAATATTAGATGATGTAATAAAGAAAAATCCATAACAAAAAATTTGTTCAATGTTGTCCCTATATAACTCCCGACAATTTAGGAGAGATTTTATTCATTAAAATTTAGGTAATATTATTAAGAACAATAGAATATAAAATTTTAAAAATATATTTTATCAGTAATAAATTATATGTATTCTTATATATTAGAAAAAGAAAGCGAATACTAAACATTGGCTAATATAGTAAAGAAAAATATGAACAAAAGTTATTGGTTATTATTTTTAAATATATATAAAAAATAAAAATAATAAAATAAATTAAAAACTAACATATATATATATATATATATATATATATATATATATATATATATATATATATATATATATATATATATATATATATATAAGAAACTACCCATTTAAATTAGGTGGGAGTAGTTTCAAGTTGGAATGTATAAGTTATCTTAAAATAAAAAAGGAAAAAAATTAGCTATAAAAAATTCAAAGAAAGAGAAAAAAACTACCCATTCAAATCGGGATTTAGTTTCAAGTTGGAGTTTAAAAATACTTTAAAATAACTCGAGATTAAAAAATAATAAATTATCAATTCAAATTGGGGATTAGTTTTAAGTTGGAGTTTTAAAATTATTTTAAAATAAATAAAACAAAAATAAACTTTCAGAAAAAATATTTAGTAAAGTAATATGCTAATAAAACTTTCTATTAACAATGTAATAATATTAAATATTAGATGATATAATATATATATCTATATATATGTATATATATATATATATATATATATATATATATATATATATATATATAACAAAAAAGTTATTCAGTGTGCTCTCTGTATAAGTCTCATTAGTTTAACAGAGATTTTGTTTCATTAAAAGATAATATTATGAAGAACAATAGAATAAAATTTAAAATAAAAAAATATTTCAAAAGTAATAAATTATAAATCTTCTCATATATGACAAAAAGAAAGCGAGTATTAAATATTAGTTAATATAAATTAAAAAATATAGAACAAAAAAGTTACTCACTAACTATATAAATACCTTTAATTTAATAAAGATTTCATTATTGGGTATATCGTATTGACAAGTAAGATGATAATTGAATTTTATTAAAATAATATAATTTAATAGAATCGAACAAACTCGATCATAATTTAATTTAATTAATATTTTTTATTACTAATCGCTCATCACGCGAGTACAATTACTAATATATACATAACACGTTGCCAGGATAAAAGTCAATATGTGACAAGTATTTCTTAGTCTGATTTCCTTAACTAGCGCCAAATCTTTCGGAGTCACTTATTCCACCGTTTGGCCCTTTTACCAAAGAAAATTCATATTTATTTTGATAAATGCCTGTTTGTTTATAGATTTTATTTATGTTTTGATAAATTTTTAAATCCCAAAACCATCTCAAGAATTGTTTTTGGCCCAAAATATTATCGTTTGATTTTTTTAAAACCAAAAATTGTCCCAAATTTTTGTATTTTATAAAAATTCCATTTTCTAATACTATGACCCAACTAATCTATATATACCCACTTTTCTCTCATTAAACTCACGCGGCTTTGTCGTTCTCTATAAACAATTGAAAACCTTCGCCAAAGTTGTTGTGGCAATCCACCACAAAGATAAAATTTAAAGGTAATTCGCTAAAATTTGCTGACGTTTGCATAAATTTCTTTAGATTTGTTTCGCTTGTTTATATAAATTTTCTTCACAGTTATAGGTATTTTCGATAGTTTTTAAAATTTATGGGTATAATTCACATTTTATATTTTTTTCAAAAAAAAAGTAAAGTATATTTTGAAAAATATTTTCATGTCTAAACTAAATTTCACCCAAATAAAAAAATCTAAAACAAATTTAGGAATTTATAACAAAGCGCTAGCTTAATTCGAAGACCGAAGATCAAGAATCCATTTTCTCTCAATCTTTATTTATTTTGTTTGATTGTTCGACTTGTTAATCTCAGCTCCACCTCTCTATTCATCAGCAGTATGGCCATAGACAACGAATTTTATATATATATATATATATATATATATATATATTGTTATAAACTAAAGCAAAAGACAAGAACAATAGAGCAAGAACAATAGCAATAGAGAGAAGAGTAGAGAGAGTTCTTCTTATTGTGTTGAGAGGGGTGAATTACAATGGTAGAGAGCACCTCTATTTATAGGGAGGAGGAAGATCTTGCTACCAATAATAGGACTCTAAAATCTCTCTAATTAAATACATTAAAGACATTCACCTTAAATAGAAGTGTAAGAATCTTCTATTTCATAACACTCCCCCTTGAATGTCTATTCAATGATGTGCCTCGTTAAAACCTTAAAACAAAACCCAATGGGAAAAATTAAAGTAAGGAAAGAGTACACATGTTTGAATATGCGCCTATTGGTTGCCTCGTTAAAAACCTTGCAAGGAAAACCCAATTGGGACAAAACCTTGTAAGGGAAAAAGAGTGCAACACGCATTAACTCCCCCTAATGAGTACATCAATTTATATCCTTGAGCATTTGCATTCCAACCTTGTGCATCATCTTCAAAACGATCTTTGGTAGATATTTGATAAATAAATCAACCATGTTGACTTGAATAAATATTCCGCACCTTGAAATCATCACTCTTGATAGATATGAACATCTTCATATAATGTCGTGGAATAGCTCTTCAATATCTCCATAGATGCATTCTCAATGCCATCATGCTTATAGTTATAGCAAGATACATATGTACACAAATTGTACTTAGGATGTGGTACTTCAGGACCAAGAATTGCATATGCTTCAAGCAACTTAAATCTTTCAAGTTAAGTCATGTAAGTCACATAATAGACTTTAGCTGCATATCAAAGTTTCATGTCATGCTAAACAAATAAGGTATCGAAAATTGATTATACATACCTTTGACTTTATAGTTTCAAGCATATGAACTACAGGTTCAAAGCTACATGTCTTTCATATGGAATCAATTCTTCTTGAATTGTATCTCTTCCATTTAGTTGCTTTCTTTGAGTCAGCAAATGCGTATAGCATGCTTTGCAATATGTTGCAATTGCATTTCCCTTTTTATGAACTACAGGTTCATATCATGATATTCGGGGATATACATATACAAATGAAAATTCATCCCATGTAACACTTTCTCAAGTGTTTATCATGTCTCCCCCTCATGTTAGTAAAACTAACATGTTTCCTCAACTTTGGAAAATCATCTTTGTGCATTATGTCAATATACACAGTACCTTAATAATAAGATGAAATTATTTGGTTCCTGACCCTGAACCACTTGTGAGGGGAGAATATACTCTCGTATACAACTTATATCAAACTGATATATATATAACTTAGTTCTCATAAGAAACAGTTTAGCTATTAAGTGGAAGCACTCAATAATTATCTTGCTAAACCAACTTTAATATAAACCAACTTATCAAGATAAACTGTCTTGAGTAGAGAATCTGGAAACTATGCTCGAAGTTAGATTACTGAGCGATTTACCTCGCAAGCACTGCCAGGCTGCGGGTTAATAACAATGGCGCATGTAACCATATCATAGATGCATCATATGTGGTATACATGGCAGGTGAATGGGCCCATACTCACCTTTCATATTTCCAGAATTTATGGGCTTCAACCCGAACTCTTTAGTTGGTCCGTTCATTAATGAGAACAAGTGATACAAGAGTATTCGTAAAGAACTTTCTAGTTCTTTAATATTCACCTATGTGAATTTGCACATCATACTTAAAATGAGATGGCTAACATGAATGCCAACTGAATAAATTATCAATATTGGTAAACTTCAAATTTACACCATGACATGTGCACTTATCAATAAACTTCGGGTTTATTATGACATGGGTTTTATACCAATAGATATCCACTTTATTGTGGCATTCTTTCGTTTGTGTAGTACAAACTGGAGAATAAAGCGGGTAGCTTTTCATATACAAATTACCCCGCTACAAGTTGTAGTAATAGGAGAATCAAAGCCTTCCTTTATTTATAGTCTCAATATCATCAATCGCCTTCGCGTGTACTTTTGGAAACTGAATAAGTTTCTTTGAGACTTACTACAGCACAATACTCAATTGTGTTTCTCCAACATAGTAATAATTGGCTCTTCGAGAGCTCTCAATTAATTTTGTACTACCACAGACTGAGGTTCGAGATCCTCACATTCTTGCATTCCGTATTTTCAAGAGTCTCAGGCTTAATAGATTCTTCGTGAATCTCGGAATTAATCAAATCATGAGCGTCCTCATGTGATTCTTTCATAGTGTCATTTAGATCGTTCTTTTTCCTCTTTCTAGGATTTCGATCTTTGGAACCTAATGGTCTGCCACGCTTCTGGCGTGCATTTGACTCATTGGATATGACACTAGATATTTGTCCAATAGGGACTTCAATACGGATCGGAACATTTTCCGCGTGAATGTGGGATTTCGTTATCCTCTTCAAGTCCGTAAATGCGTCAGGCATTTGATTTGCTATTCTTTGCAAATGGATAATCTTTTGTACCTCTTTCTTTCAAATAGAGGTATGTGGATCAAGATGAGATAATGATACATTTTTCCACAAAATTTCCCATTTGGTTTCACCGACTTCTCCCCCTAATTTTGGGAAAAGTGTCTCATCAAATTGACAGTCTGCAAATAGTGCAGTGAACAAACCCATTTTGGTGCGGGATAGCGGTGCTACAGGCACCTATACTGCGCATCCAAAGCTTCTTAAATGGGATATATTGGGTTCATGACCCAAAACCAATTGCAATAGGGAATATTTGTGATAATTCGTCAGTCAGAGACGAACTAGCATTGCTGCATGCGAAATGGCGTGACCCTAAGCCGAAGCGGGCAGCCGACAAAGTAGCATTGCTGCATGCAAAATGGCGTGAACCCAAACCGAAGTGGGCAGCCGACGAACTAGCATTGCTTCATGCAAAATGGCGTGACCCCAAACCGAAGTGGGCAGCCGACAAACTAGTATTGTTGCATGCAAAATGGCGTGAACCCAAGTCGAAGCGGGCAGCCGACAAACTAGCATTGTTGCATTCAAAATGGCGTGAACCCAAACCGAAATGGGCAGCCTCGTTTTCATGAAGAATTCAAGATTATTCTCATCTATTGTCTCAATATGATATCCATTTTGAATGATATCTTTAAAACTCAACAAGTTCCTTTTAGACTTGGAGGAGAACACTTTGATTGATATCATTAAAACTCAACAAGTCCTTCTTAGACTTGGAGGAGAACATTGCATTCTCTATGATTAACGTCATGCCTTTGGGCAGAGTTACAATTGCTCTTCCGGAGCCTTCAATCAATTTACTACTTCCATAGATTGTAGTAATGTTTGCCTTACACAATTACTCTTCTTTTCTTTGAGTATTGTATGTGTAGTACATGAATCAACTAGGCAAATACTTTTACAATTGGACGTTGGTCCAAGTTCGCTTTGTGAGATATCCATTTTGCTTTCCCATAGTTTGACATACAAAAAAAATACATAAATATAAGTATAAACAACTTCAATTCTTTTGTTTCGCGTTTAAACAGCGTTTTGGGAAGCAGTTATTTAGGATATTCGAATATTGTATTCTAATATTCGAATATAATGCCTTGCGGAAAAAATAATACTTTAATGCGAAAAATATTAGATATTCGAATATTTAAGCACATATTCTAATATCTTGCCAGATATTCGAATATAGGAATTCTGATATTCGAATATCTGGCCCAGATATTCGAATATCAGACTCTGATATTCGAATATCTGGCCTGGCGGAAAAAAATTCGTTTTATTGCTAAATATAGACGATCGACTAGTTTTTAGGTTAGTCGATTACCTCTACTGTACAATAAAAATATTTGAGCATATTGAAACATTCTAAAGGGCTAATACTAACATCATATCATGAATTAACTAATACGAGCTAATGCTAATGACTATTAATTTATTCATTGACTAATACAGGTAGAATCAAACAGCTCCATCTTCTTTCATCATGGTTCCATCACCGATTAGGTGGTCTATCTTTCCCTCGGGTTGCTCAAAGAGGTCTGCCACATCCAGGTGGGTGATATCCTCATTGTCGTCATAGACAAAATTTGTTTCAGGGCCTTTTCTCTTTCGAGATGCTTGATAAAGGTCAACCAAGTGTCTTGGTATACGGCAAGTCCGAGACCAGTGCCCATTTCCACCGCAACGATAACATATAGTTTCTGAACTATTTGCCTTAGGATCTTCTGGACCCCGTTTCTGCTTTCGGTGGTTATCTCTCTTTGGGGGGTGACGGACTTCTTTGGAATTTCTTCCTTGTCCACGTCCTTGGCTTTGACCCCGTTTATGACCGTGATCATGGTCCCTTTTATGTTTGGCATAATGCGAGTGCACCATATCTGCTTCAGGCAGTGGTGTAGACCCAGTTGGTCTATTTTCGTGATTTCTCATGAGCAGATCATTATTTCGCTCAGCCACTAGTAAGAGAGAAATCAGTTCAGAGTACTTCGTAAAGCCTTTCTCTCGGTACTGTTGCTGCAGTACCATATTGGAGGCATGAAACGTTGTAAACGTTTTCTCAAGCATATCGTAAGCGGAGATGTTATCTCCACATAGCTTCAGTTTAGAAGTAATTCTGAACATAGCAGAATTATATTCAGAAACGGACTTAAAGTCCTGTAGCCTCAGATGGGCCCAATCATATCGTGCTTGTGGCAGAGTGACCAACTTCAGGTTGTCATATCTCTCCTTTAAGCTGTTCCACAAAACGAGTGGATCCTTGACGGTGAGATATTCAATCTTCAAACCTTCGTCAAGGTGGTGGCGCAAGAAAATCAAGGCCTTCGCACAATCTTGGGTGGATGCTTTTTCTTTATCTTTGAGGGTGTCTCCGAGACCCATAGCATCTAGGTGGATTTCAGCATCCAACACCCATGTCATATAGTTCTTGCCCGAAATTTCAAGGGCAACGAACTTTCTTTTCATAATGTCAGACATACTCGAAAATTAAATTAGGAAGAGGGAAAATACCTTGGATTTTCGAGAATGGTACTTGAGACGGTAGAGTCTCGTGATGATAACGTGTTATAAACTAAAGCAAAAGACAAGAACAATAGAGCAAGAACAATAGCAATAGAGAGAAGAGTAGAGAGAGTTCTTCTTATTGTGTTGAGAGGGGTGAATTACAATGGTAGAGAGCACCTCTATTTATAGGGAGGAGGAAGATCTTGCTACCAATAATAGGACTCTAAAATCTCTCTAATTAAATACATTAAAGACATTCACCTTAAATAGAAGTGTAAGAATCTTCTATTTCATAATATATATATATATATATATATATATATATATATATATATATATTAAACTCGTTGACTCTATACACTGGATTTCACCTCTTTGCTAAGTCATTTGTAGAAGTCGTGAAAATTTTCTTATAAATAATCTCAATAAATTAAATAGCTCTTCTTTGATCGAATAAGCTGGATAAGTAATTTACTCTAGTGATCTAGTCACACGAAAATTGGCTAAAATTTAATATGGCGCGGCTTTGGACAGTTAATCAATAATTCAAGAAATTAAAAAGGTGGGATATATATGCTCGTTTTGTATGGATCTTCTACGAAGTTTTAATTATTGTCTATAACAATAATTTACGTCTTATTCACAAATAAGTTGAAGTCTGTTATATCAATTATTATTACGGTCTAAATTTTTAATATAACAATAACTATACCTTACAGCTTGTTTGGATGATTGTAACATGTCGTTTAATATATTGTATTGTAAATTATATCATTTGATAAATACAATGTTTGGATAAATTATATCGTTTGCAGTTATTTCATAATATCACGTACCAGCAATATGAATAATAAACTTACAGTATTACAAAGAAAAATTAAGGAATTATTATATAAAAATATAGGATAAAAGATTATTAAATAATAGTAAAAGGTTAGATAACAGAAAATAGACAAGGTAACAACGCAATCACACTAAATCGATCGTTACATAAAGTAGCACTTTTCGTCGTTACGTAACGATGAATTTTACAACACGATACAATAAAATTAAAGTAACAATCAAAATAAATATTATTTTTATGTAACAATACGATACAATACAATAAGCAACAACCATCCGAACAAGTTGTTAGTCCCAAACAAAGTTTCAACTACTATCTAAATTAAATATAACAGTTGTGTATCGGGCAAATTTGGCTCCCTACATTCTCATGCTATCTAGGCACGCCCTTGGCTTGGAGGCCGGCCTAACTAAGGCCGAACCGAGTAAGGTCGACCCTAGTAAGTGGACAGCCCGGTTAACACGACCCAAGACGGCGTCGTTTGAAGCTCTGACTCTTTCGTATACTGAAGCAACCAACTTTTGTACTTTTCTTTGATTATTTCGAGGAATGTCTCCTAAAATATAAAGGAGACCTTCCCTTTGTAAGGGGCTCATTTGCATTTTGCTACTCAGAATATACAACTCTCTCTCTCTCTTGTGTAAAGATTATTACTTGTTCCATTACTCTTGCATCTTAAGATATCTACATCTCATTATTGTCACCGATCTTAGCTCGATAACATCCTCTAGTTCATATTACACTTGATTCCGATTTACCCTTTTGTATTTTCAATTATTCTTGAGCTTAATAAGTATTCACATAACTTTTTATCCAAACTATTTGGCGCCGTTTGTTGGGATTTCGTGAATCAAAGTTGTAATTTGCTTCTAGAGATCCTTCCAAAACCACTTTCTACAACCTAAAATGGCTTAAAACAACGCAAGAATGAAAGCTATCTTGGATGTTCGAGCCGATCTCATAGGCCCTCTCAACGTGGCTGCTGAAGGAGATGCTCTACACGCAACCCCTAGCACCCTGATAAACGCGGAAAATCAACCTTCCCCTTTGGACCATCTAGTGGTTGCACGAGAAAAAGAGACTTCTACATCTACAACTAAAGAAGCACCCCCCAGATGTAAAGAGGTTACTAGAAGAGTGGTTGACAAATGCTCTGAGTAGTTTAACTGAGAAGCCACCCCAAAACGTGAGATGCGCACAAGCAACAGACCATGTTACAGCTGAAGATGAACCCGAGGTCACACGAACCAACAACGTGCCCATCGATGCTCAAACTCACGGCAACACGCTCACAGCCATCCTCAAAAAGATAGAGGAAATGGAAAATAAAAATAGGTCGTTTCGCGACCAGATGAAGGAGCACCAAGAAAGAGTGGACAAGCTCCCGGGTGCGCCTAAGCTGCTGCCAAAGCGAGAAGTGGGAAGCTTCATTGAACAACCCTACACAGAAGAAGCTGCACCATACCCCATCCCAATGACCTTCAAAATCCCCCCTACTTGAAGGTATATGACGGGACCTCAGATCCCGAGTACCATCTGATTCATTATGTCACGCCAGTCAAAGGTAACGATCTATCAAAGGAGTAGGCACCGTCCGTAATTTTGAAAAAGTTCAGGGGCCCTAACGTGGTATTCCCAGCTACCGGCCAAAGCATCTCTACGTTCGAGGACATGGCAGATAAATTTGTCACCGCTCATGTAGGAGCCAAGAAAGCAGAACCACAGGTCAACAACATCTTTGTTGTCCGACACACCTCAGGAGAAGGCTTTAGAGAGTTCTTAGCACGGTTCAACAGGGTCAGAATGAACCTACCAAACGTGTCAGAAGGAATGGCAGTCGTAACTTTTCAGAACGGGCAACGGCTCAAGGGAAACCAAGAAACTGCTTAGCCGCCTTATGAAATATCCACCACCACCTGGGAAGAAATTAACAACGCCTACTGTGCCAAGGTACGCGTAGACGATGACGACCTTAATGGCCCAACCCGGCAGTTAATAACGGTGCACCCAGAAATTCGAAGAGACCGGCGCAATGAGGGACGACGGGAACAAATCCCATGCCTCAACAGGGAGAGGCACCAACTATTCACTAGATCTTTGCATCCGACACTACCAAGGCATGCGGACGCCATACAACGACATGTTTCCCCACTGTGGAACGACAAAGATATGCCTCATTTACTATCTGCACATAACTTTTGTGTATCTCCTTCAGAAGTAGTGTACGCACTGGAAAAACTAGGCAACAAAGTACAATGGCCGGCTAAGATGAAGTCCGGCCCCACCACCAGAAAATCAAATGCCCTATGTGTGTTCCACCAGGAAGGAGGGCACAAAACCGAATACTGTATAGGTCTCTGGTAGGAGGTGGATCAGATGTTGAACCAAGGATTCTTGAAAGAACTACTCAGCGATAAAGGAAAGCTCAACTTCGCACGTGGGCGGGAACAACCTCACGGCCCGCCAAGGTCGCCCTCACCAACACGCACCATCAACATGATCATTGGGGACGGCAACAACTCAGCGATCAACCATGTCAAATTCATCACCACTAACAAAATAAAGCGAACCATCGCTCAATAACTGTATGACGACTTCGAAGATAGTATCACCTTCAATAAGTCTGATACCGACGGTTTGTATTTTCCCCATTATGATGCTTTAGTTATTACTTTACACATAGTAGATACTGATGTTAAAGGATTATGGTCGACGATGGCAGCGACGCATGTATCATTCATCCAAGAGTCCTTGCACTAATGGGACTCGATGATAAGATAATACCACGCAGTATAACACTAACTGGTTTTAACAATGCAGTGGAAAGAACTTCAGGGGAGGTAACGCTACCCGTTCTAGCAGGAGGAGTTACGATGGAAACCACTTTCCACGTAATGAATCAAGAAACGTCATATAACGCCATCATCGGACGACCGTGGATACATGTCATGAGGGAAGTCCCCGCCAATTTCTACCAAGTGATCAAATACCCTACCCTATGGGGGGTGTTCAGCATACAGGGCGAGCCGCACACCACCCAAGAGTGTTATAAAATCACTCGATGTACGCACATACCAAAAAACTCAAAGGAGCAAGTGCGGAAGCATAACAATCAGCCTTGTCGGGGACTAGGTTCCACCCGACAGAGGACGCCATCAAATATCCCAACGACGTTGAGGCAAACAACACCAAGGTCGAAGACCTCGACCCCGTCCAGCTGTGCAACAAAGATTCCGCAAAGAAGGCTTACATAGGCCACGACCTTTCAAATCCAAGTAAGTATTCCACGAGAAATTGCCTCCTACAAACTGAACGTCGATCCGCTACACCCGCCCATGTGGTAGGTAAGGAGAAAATTCAATGTCGCCATCAACGAAGTAGTAAGTGAAGAAGTAGACAAGCTACTGGCGAACGATTCCATTAAGGAGTCCAAGTAACCGGAATGGATCGCCAATGTTGTAATGGTCAAAAATAAAAATGGAAAGTGGCGGATATGCGTGGTTTCACCGACCTAAACAAAGCATGTCCAAAAGATTTGTTCCCACTACCCCACATCGACCAATTAATAAACCCAATGGCATGGCATGAGCTGTTAAGCTTCCTGGATGCGTACTCCGGCTACAATCAAATCATGATGGCCTAGGACGATCAGAAGAAAGAACCTTCATCACTCACAAGGGAACATACTGCTACAAGGTAATGCCCTTCGGGCTCAAGAATGCGAGTGCCACATACCAAAGGCTGGTGACTACGATGTTCAAAGAACAACTTGGCAAAGTAATGGAGGTCTATATTGACGACATGCTAGTTAATTCATCAAAGAAATAGGACCACCTCGATCACTTGAAAGAAGCCTTCTAAATATTAAGAAGATACGATATGAAACTGAATCCTGAAAAATGCGCCTTCGGCGTAGCCTCGGGAAAGTTCCTGGTAGGTTCCTGGTGTCACAAAGGGGCATCAAAGTCAACCCAAACCAGGTCAAGGCTATAGAAGCCATCCCAAGAATACTAAGCAGCAAAAAACAAGTGCAAAAGCTGACAGGTCGAATAGCCTCCCTCTCCAGGTTCATCTCACGTTCCTCCGACAGGTGCCATAAATTCTTCGGTGTATTGAAAAAAGACCAGGGACTACAATGGAACGAAGAATGTGTCGAGGCCCTGAGGAATTTTAAGACATATCTGTCATCGCCACCCCTACTAGTCAAAGCCAACCCAGGAGAACCGATGTTGGTGTACTTGGTCGTATCAAAAGTCGCGATCAGCGCGTCCTAGTGCGCAAAAATAAAGGTACGCAATCTCCTATTTATTACATTAGCAAAACTTTAGTGGATGCCAAAACTCGGTACCCACACCTTGAGAGGCTGGCGTTAGCACTCCTAGTAGCTTCACGAAAGCTATGACTCTACTTCCAGTGCCACCCCATAAGGGTAGTAACGACCTTCCCTTTAAGGAGCGTCTTACACAAGCCCGAACTCTCAGGACGGCTCGCCAGAAGGGCTGTTGAGCTCAGTGAGCATGATATCACATACCTTCCAAGGATCGCCATCAAGTCGCAAGTCCTAGCCAACTTTATTGCTGACTTCAGTGCAGAAGTCCTGCCGGAGGCGGAACTCGATGTGGAACGCGCGTCCTCCAAAAATGACCTATGGGTCCTTTATACGGATGGCGCCGCCAATGCATCAGGATCGGGACTGGTACTCTTCCTTGAGGTCCCCACGGGTGAAACAATTCGCTAGTACTTACGATGCCCTGAAATGACTTACAATGAGGCCGAGTATGAGGCCATTATTGCAGTCATGAAACTAGCCATCAAGTATAGGGCTCGTTGAATCGTCCTCCATTGCTACTCCCAACTTGTGGTAAACCAGATCACTGGGACTTATCAAATCAAAGAGAAAAGGCTACAAAAGTACCAAACAGAAATCCACAAGCTAATGGCTACGTTCGACGATTGCCACTTCGAGCAAATTCCCAAAGCACGGAACATCGAAGCAGACGGCGTGGCAAAGTTGGCCACAGCTACCAAGAACATCAACAAATAAAGTGTGGTCACACTCCTCCACTCGGCCATTGATCATACCAAGGTACTTTCTTTAAACTTAACTTGGGACTGGCGCAACCATTTCATATCTTATTTACAGGACGGGACATTACCCCCCGAAAAAAAAGAAGCAAAGAAAATTCGCGTACAGGCCGCCCGATACTGCATGATCGACAACAACCTCTACAAAAGGACATTCAGTAGGCCCTTGGCCAAATGCTTAGGGCCACACCAAATGAGGCTGGTACTCGAAGAAGTACACGAAGGTCATTACAGCGCCCACACTGGCAACCGCGCCCTTGTACGATGCATCATACACGCCGGCTACTACTGGCGCACCATAAAAAAAGAGGCAGCTGAATATGTCCGCCGATAAGAATAATGCCAAAAGTACGCCCCAATGATACGTCAACCAGGAGAACCCCTCCATTCATTCACTTCCCCTGCCCTTCATCAAATGGGAAATGGATATAGTCAGCCCCCTACCCGCAGGACGAGGAAAGGCACGATTTTTACTTGTTTTAACTGACTATTTCTCCATGTGGATGGCAGGTGCGTACGCACAAATACGCGAACAAGAAGTTATCGCCTTCATATGGAAAAACATAATATGCCGCTTCGGCATCCCCAAAGAAATCAATTGCGATAACGGGCGATAGTTCATCGGTCAAAAAATGACTGAGTTCTTCGAGAAATTGCGCATCAAAAGGATACTATCCATGCCGTACCACCCCGCCGCCAACGGACAAGCGGAGTCCTCCAACAAAATAATTCTAAACATATTGATAAAGAAGCTTGAAGACGCCAAAGGGCTATGGCCTGAACTACTACCTGAAGTTTTGTGGGCACACAGAACTACACCCAAGTCCAGCTCCTGGGAAACCCCGTACTCACTAGTATATGGAACCGACGCAGTCATACCTATCGAAGTAGACGAACCCAGCCTAAGGTATTCGCACACCAGTGGATTAGAAAATGACACCAGCAGACTTCGAGATCTTGATGAAGCCGAAGAAAGAAGAGAAATGGCCCACATCAGGATGGTAGCCCAAAAATAACAAGTCAAAAGATATTACAACAAAAGGGAAAAAATAAGGCCACTCAAAGTAGGAAACTACGTCCTCAAAGCCAAGACGTTGGCCTCCAAAGACCCAAGCGAAGGAAAAATGGGCACAAACTGGGAAGGACCCTAAAAGACCACGGCGGCAGCCGGGAAAGGGGCATTCCAGCTAGAGACAGTGGAAGAAAAAATACTCTAGAACAACTGGAACGTCCTCACATCAAGCATTTACACTTCTAAAAGTCATCCCCTAAGCCGTACTCTTTTTCCCTTACTTGAGTTTTGTCCCAATTGGGTTTTCTCGGGAAGGTTTTTAACGTGGAGGCAAAGGGAACACGCGGAGATGTTTGCAGTGCAAGTGTATCATATCTGCCTCCCCGCGTACTCTCCAAGCACGGCATGATACAAGGAGTGGATTAGTGCCATCTCCAATGTATAGAAAGGCTACGGCCATCTCCAGATGCATGAAAAGGCTACGGTCATCTCCAATGTATGAAAAGGCTACGGCCATCTCCAAATGTATGAAAAGGCTACGGCCATCTCCAATATATAGAAAGGCTACGGCCATCTCCAAATGTATGATAAGGCTACGACCATCTCCAATGTATGAAAAGCCTACGACCATATCCAAATGTATGAAAAGGCTACGGCCATCTCCAATGTATAGAAAGGCTACAGCCATCTCCAAATGTACGAAAAGCCTAAGGCCATCATTTTTACATGGTTAAGGCCGTAAAAACTGCTACATGGCTAAGGCCATCATTTTTACACGGTTAAGGTCGTAAAATTATACATGGCTAAGGCCATCGTTTTTACACGGTTAAGGCCGTAAAAACTCTTACATGTATAAGGCCATCGTCTTTACACGGCTAAGGCCGTAAATTAATTTTACATGGCTAAGGACATCGTTTTTACATGTCTAAGGCCGTAAAAAATTTTATATGTCTAAGGCCATCATTTTTACATGGATAAGCCAGTAAAATTTTACATGGCTAAGGCCATCGTTTTTACAAGGCTAAGGCCATAAAAACTCTTACATGGTTAAGGCCATCGTTTTTACATGGCTAAGGACGTGAAATTTTTTTACATGGCTAAGGCCATCGTTTTTACACGACTAAGGCTTTAAAAAATTTTACATGGCTAAGGTCATCGTTTTTACACGGCTAAGGCCGTAAAAACACTTGCATGGCTAAGGCCATCATTTTTACACGGTTAAGGCCGTAAAAGTTTACATAACTAAGACCACTGTTTTTACACGGCAAAGGCCGTAAAACCTTACATGGCTAAGGCCGTCGTCGAACATGGATTAAGGCCGTCAAATTTTACGTACCTAAAAGCCATCGTTCTATACGGTTAAGTCCACCCTTTTCGCGTAACTAAGGTTCTTAAATTTTACGTGGCCAAAGCCATCATTTCTGCACGGCCAAGGCCGCCGAATCTTAGACGCTCAAAGTGGTCACCACCGAATGACCCACTTAGCTTCAACTACGGCAAAAAGCACTAAGGCGATGATAAAAATTACGACAAGGTTCCAGAAAACAAAAAAAGGTTAACTATGGCAAAAGTCACATGTCTTTATCTTCAAAGGGGTCAATACCCGTGTTACAAAAATAGGTATTTACAAACATATTCTTTTACAAAAATCCTAAAGGCCTCCGCCACTCCGCTCATCCTACCCCGCATGGTCTTCATGTGGCCCGTCTTCATTCCAGGAGAGTACGTCTTGGAAATCCAACAGGTGGACTCCAAACGGTTAATATCTGCAAAGTTACCCCACCCCTCCCGGGCCGGTGATTAGGGACTATAGCCGGCCGCTTCACGGGCAACTCTAACCAACTGGCGTTGACTCTCAACCTCCGCCTCAAATGCTCGTCCGACCACCAAAAATTCTTCAAGTACGACCAACCGAGACTCCGCATACACCCATATCTCATGTGCCTCACGAGACGCATCAGCCTGTGCAAGAGCCCGCTTGAGGTCCTCAACCTCGTCCTTCTTAGCATCAAGTTCCGCCGTTAAGGCCGCAACTCGAGTACGCAATTCGACCGCCTCCTCTGCCACTACACGACCAAGCTATAATACTTCATCGTTAGACCGAATAAAGATCTCCATCTCCGGAGCTCGAGCAACAATGACCATGAGTTGCTCGTCAACCTTCTCCAGCTCATCCACCCTCTTCTTCAACTGCGCCTCAGACTGCACGAGGCCCTCACGGAACACCCTAAAGTTAGGGTCTTGTTTTTACATGTCAGCCAAGGTCTGGTGCACCTCACGCGTCCTGTTGTATTCCTGCACCAACCTATTGTATTTGTCCACCTTCTTCTTCAGGCGTCGACCCCTCTCCGCCTCCAGAATAAGAGTGTGGAAAAATCCAAAAGAAAAGAGCAAGGAAAATCACCCTCCACAAATGCGGAAAAAATCAAATCAAAAGACATACCTGCAAAACCGCACCCGCCACTTTCCGGGCAAAGTCCCTGTCACTAGTCTCCGCCAAGGCCTCGCTCTCAGCGCCAGTACAAAAATGTGTCATGCTTGCGGCCGCCTCCTCACAATTTTCCAACAAATTGTAATGACTAGGAATCACTATATGAAGGGTAGACTGGCCGGCTATCATCTCCACTTGGTCTAGGGACCCGCTTTTTTCGCCCGCGTCCTCAATGGCGATTTTCGAGCTCGCCACATCCACACATTCACCCCCTATCTCTGCGGCCGCCCATGACCTGTTGTCCCGAGCACGTACCGGCCGGAGGCCCCCCCTTTGTGGGATGCGAGTTTGGCTCAGATGGCGCCACTTCAGTAGTAGGCGTCCCTATGTGGGAAGCCTCAGGAACGGTCCTAGGCACCGCCACCGGTATCTCCTCGAGCGTCATTTCAAGCACGACCCCAGGCACCACCTCTGACATTGCCTCGGGAGCCGCCGCTGATGCAACCTCTTGCATTAAGGGGGAAGAATCGCTACCCATAGGCATGCTTACAAGGAGTATATCCTCCTCGTCAGAATCGGACATTTCCCTGGAGGGGCCGGCCACAGTTTCTTCTTCTTCTTCTGTGCCTTCTAAGAAGCACCCCGACCTACTAAAACAGGTATGAGTTGAGAAAGGAAAATTAAGGGGAGCCTCCAAGCCAGAATGGACGGGAAAAACAAAGCAAGGCCATTACCTGTCAGGCCATAGAGCATGAGGAATTCTGGCCAGGTGCGGCACTCCTCTGCAAACGGTATCAATGCTCTCAACCACTACCTAATATCATCAATTCTGTGAGGAGTGCCAGTTGTCACTACATAAAGGTCAAAAGAAATCTACGATGGTAAAGCCGACGAAATAAGATTGTCGTAAAAATTGCATACAGGAATGCTTACAAGCTGTGTTCCATGCCTCCGGGAACCCTTCGGGGTTAGACACCACATGTTCAGTACATAAGTAAAAAATTTCTTCCATAATTTATGACTGGCTTTGTCGTCAGCTTGCACCACAAAACTCTTCTTTCCCCGACGTACCAACTGGAGCATGGTACCTCTCATGAAGCTCAAGCTGAATATCTGCAAGAGGTAGTGAACAGAGACCCCCTTCTCAGCCTTAGCCGCATAGGTGGTAAGAATCCTACACACCTTTAGCGCATACGGGGTAAGTTGGGCTGGACACGCCCCACACAAATGACAAAGCTCCTCCTCCAGAGGATTGAGCGGGAGGCTTACTCATAAAATATGCAATATCCAGGCCTGTGCACATTGGCGTAGTCCGTCCCGACGAGGTCCATCCTCAACGTAATCAGGAATATTGTACGACTTCCTAAGAGCAGCCAAATGAGATGAAGTCAGCTCGCTAAGTTCCCAATGAGAAAGTTTACATTTTTTATTAAAATCCTTTCGTGTAACCATGTCCTATGGAAGTATGTTGGTCGTTGATTGAGGAACGAGGACCTCCTCGGCTTCTCCTTCCCCATCATCTAAGGACGATGAAACCCTGGAAAGGGCATCACCATTGGTCTTTTCGCTATTGTGACACTTAACCATGATGAAAGTTATGAAAGAAAGGCGCTTCAGGGGCACAGGGTTCGATTCCCAGGAACGAAAATTTTAAGAAGATCAACGAGTACCAGAAAAAGAAGAGGATAAGATTGAGGAAATACTCTCTAAAAAGGTTCAAAAGTTAAATTGGGTTTAACCTCCCCTCTATTTGTAAGGAAATGCACATGGAAATCGAAAAGGCATGATTCAAAAACTGGCGCGGGAAACCAAAACATCACGTCATGTCCTGAACCGCCTCGGGAGCTAAAGTAATGATCACGCACGTGATCGATGATGTCATCCTAAAAAGAAGCCCTAAAAGGAGGTTATATGTCAACGGCATAACGCCTTCGCTTATGTTCGCGCCCTGTTCGATAGTAAATGCGGATACAGCCAAATTTCTAGAAAGGTCAAGCACGTATGTCCGTTTGTTGAAGACGTTTCTCGACTACGTCCTCAACAAACGGAGAGACTATCTGTATCGGGAAAATTTGTCTCCCTACGTTCTCATGCTATCTATGCACGCCCTTGGCATGGAGGCCGGCCTAAACAAGGCCTACCCGAGTAAGGTCGACCCCAGTAAGTGGACAGCCCGGTTAACACGACCCAAGACGGCATCATTTGAAGCTCTGACTCTTTCATACACTGAAGCCACCAACTTATGTACTTTTCTTTGATTATTTCGAGGAAGGTCTCCTAATATATAAATGAGACCTTCCTTTGTAAGGGGCTCATGTGTATTTTGCTACTCAGAATATACAACTCTTTGTCTCTCTTGTGCAAAGATTATTACTTGTTCCATTACTCTTGCATCTTAAGATATGTACATCTCATTATTGTCACTGATCTTAGCTTGATAACATCCTCTAGTTCATATTACACTTGATTCCGATTTACCCCTTTTTATATTTTTGATTGTTCTTGAGCTTAATAACTATTCACATAACTTTTTAGCCAAATTTAACGATTTATGAACTAAGTGCAGGCTGTAAGGTAGATAGAGTTACTTTTTGTCCATTTAAATGTGCTTTTAATGGTCAGAAAAGCTAGAAACAAGGCTTTATTTTATGTTGTTCTTAGTTTTTGTGTGTGGATGGTTTGTAATTTGAACAGCTCTTATTCTATGTTCATAAAAGAATGTAACGTAAATTTAGACAGTGCTATACTAAGTACAAACAAGACATTGACAAAGGGCTTCTCGTTATTTTCTGAACAAATTAAATAAAGGGATTTTACTTGACTTATATTCTAACACCTTCCTATTTTTAAGGAACAAAACTTCGTAAATTAAATTTCCACAAGGATCTTTCTAATTGGATTTTAGGGGAAAATAAAATAATAATTTTAAGTTTTTCCTTTTATATTCTATGTTTTTGGGGTAATGTTATTTGGTTAACAAGCAAAAAGATGTTCGTTCGTTAATAAAGGACCGTCCCGATGTACTAAGCTTTCATTATGCATATGATCCAAAGAAGAACCAGAGTTCACTCGTTAATGGATAGTGCAATATTTCCTAACAAACATAAGTCTATGTTCAACATACTTATTTTTCTTCAGTCTTTGATTATGAAAATAATAACTATAGGATTAGGTCTACCACATCATAAAAAAATTAAATTATTAGAGCGAAGTACTTTCATTTACTTAATTTTGTACCATATCTTCGTAGTATGATCTTGCTCCTATTGTTGGTACCAAAATCGAATAAAACAGGGTTATGGGATTAGGTGTACCAAATCATATGAAAATTTAGAGACGAAGTACTATCATTTACTCATTTTTGTACCATCTCATGTGAGCTTGCTCTTATTGATGGTCTCAAATTCGAATAAAAGAGAGTTACGGTAGGATTACAATCAACTTAAAATTTGTCAATTCATAATTAGTACTTTCTCCGTTCCGTTCATGTGAACCTATTTTTTTTTTTGTCCGTTCTAAAATGAATGAACTCTTTTTAAATTTGAAAGCAATTTAGCTTGAACTTACAATTCTACCATTAATGAGAAACTTTTATAACCACACAGATAATTTTAGACCCCTTTTTAACTTATTTAGAACCACAAATTTCAAAAAAATTTATTTTTTTCTTAAACTCCATACTCGGTCAAACATATTCATATAAATTAAAACGGGGAGTAACAAAGTACTTTTATTTTCTCAATTTTGTGTTTATACATCTCTATTTCCACGTTGTTTAGCGTAGCAATGAGACTAAACTCCGAATATATATATATATATATAAATGTTTTAGTAACATATGACCTGTTCACCATTTTTTTTAACCTTTTCAAGTTTACTTTCACTCTTATCTTATTTCCTAGCAAGTGGGTAAAATGACAGCATTTTGCCAGTAGTTAAAGTTGTTGGCCTTATCAACAATGTCATAAGAAACTTGCAAAATAAAGCAAAATGAGTTCTGCAACCAAAACCAACCAAGTACTATAGTACTAATTATCACACCTTTCTTTTTTATCCATCCCGAAGGGATAGGATCTTTTTCAATTAAAGTGATATTATTTGAAATGTATTATTTTATCAATTAGAGTCGCCACTTGGAATATTTTATTTGGTGTCCTAAGTTACCGGTTTATTTTTAAATCCCAAATCGAGATTTTTTTTAAGTCTGCGAACCAGAAATAGGAATTCTGTTAACTCAGGAAAAGGTGTTAGGCATTCCCGAGTTCCGTGGTTCTAGCACGGTCGCTTTAATAATTATACTTGGCTTAATTAAATTATTTTAATTACATAAGTTAGAACCCATGTGTATTTTACCTTTCACCGCTTTTAATTACTTAATTATTTGTGATTACAAAATTATCTCGAAACGAACCACGCGTACGTGTACTCATTTTATTTAGTGCGTTAAAAAGCATAGCATGTATACATATACACAATTAATAGCCCTTAATTAATAAAATTAATTGGCCAAAGTCACGCGAACGTGTACCTTAGTTTTAATTTGAAAATCGACGCTTTAACCATGTCATGTGTACGTGTACGCAATCATAATAATAAATTAAAAGCACACCTAAAAGTATACTACTGGTGTTCATTATTATTTTCCTAAAACTACTTTGAGTTTATTGTGGAACTATAGCATTATGGATAAAAAAAACTGGTTTATTGGGTGCAAAACTTATTCAAGTTTTTCAAATAAAATAGCATCACAAATTGCAACATTTCCTTGTACATACATTCGTCGGCATCATAATTTATACGTAGAAGTGAATCAAATATATATGGTCAATGGATTTAGAGTGGATGGAATTTTTATAGTCTATACATCATTTTAAGAATTTTGCAAACATATGTTTTGATCCAAAAGAATCCTTCAAAATATAGATCCACCATATTTCACATTATTCAACAATCAACTCTAACGTAATTGGGCAAATTTTACTCAAAAATAAAATAACAACTTAAATTGCTTACATGCCAAAGGCAGTAGATAGTCTTAACTAAAAGAAATAACGTAATTCTAGTTTCTTATATATATATATATATATATATATATATATATATATATATATATATATATATATATATATATATATATATATATATATATATATATATATATATATATATATATATATATTGTTAATACTTTTCTTTTAAGACTAAATACATGATCAAATTAATAATTTACAGAAGCGATTTAAGCTTACAAGAATAGCTCTTGTTTAAAAAAAAACAATACCTAATAGGGATGAAGGGATTTCGACAGAGACTTATGACTGACATTAATTCATTTTTATTTTTTTGAATTTTTATTTTTTTGAGTTGAAATGCATTTTTTATTAGAACCCATAAATATAATTTGCGAAAAAATGAAAGAAATGTAGTTCTTTTATATTACACCAACTTTATCTTAGGTCTCAGTTTATGTTTGAATCAATGGTGAAGAACAAGAGATGTGTGGCATAAGACAATTACTAAATATCAACTGTGATAAACAAATAGAGATCCAAATAAAGTTATTTATACTCCAAAATATTTGCTACAGATAAACAAAGAAGACAACGATATCAACTATATTTATCAGAATAATTGATCTCTTTTAATGGTTTCTTCTATCAAATCAATGTATGAGCCAAATATCAAAGAGACAGAGATGAACCTTTTGTAAAGACTTCAGGACAACCACATCTACAATCTACTGATTTTCAAAGTTAGCAATGCTAACTTTACTAGAACCACGAAGTAGGAACCGCGAACGAAATGTCGAACTCCGGCTTCTTACTAGTTAACTAAACAATTTTTAAATGAATGTTTACCCTAAAAGAACAATGCTCTTTCTTCTTCTCTTTTTTCAATTGTCTTTCCTTCTTTTTCTTTTTACGATTCTCTTGTCCCCATTCTCTTTTTCTTCTTTGATTTATAACAGAAGTCTCTTTCACTTTATATAGATGAGTATGAGTAGTTTTATAACTTCTAAGGAAGTGGGGAAGTGGGAATTGAAAAGTTAGGAACATGAGAGTTAGTGGGAAAGGAAGTTACGTGAAGTGGGGAAGTGGGGAAGTTGGGTTGTTTTTTCATATATTTTTTAAACTTTATATATATTTATTTAAATTTTTCTAACCCCTTTTTTAATTAAATAAAATAAGATAAAAAACGCACACACGCATATAAAACTTACTTTAGATTTAAAGAAAACTATAAGAAAACCTATTATTTACATTATAGTTTAAATTATACTATAAAAAATATTATAGCTTACATTTAAAATTAGAAGAAACTAAATATATATATTTTTTATAAATTTTCTTCTATTTAAAAATAGGAACAAAAGTTATACTCTAAGCATGCATATAATATTTTTTTTACTATATATTTTTTTAAAATTTTCATAAATGAAACCTATTAAGAGAAAGATAAAAGTTTATATATTAAGCTTTAAATATTTACACTAAAATAGTATAGAATTTGGGTTAGGTCAAAAATTAGGTGTTCACAGCATGCCCCTCTTTGCTTGGAAACATGAAGAGTTTTCAAGCAAAGAAAATGAACAAGGTGACTGATTTTTGATCTCACTATTATTTAAAAAGGAAAAGAAGAGAAGAAAAAGATGTGACCGAGCCTTTATTTTAGGCAGCCTACATATCCCAGGTTATAAGGGAATCACGTCACATGTAGTTCAAATGAAAGAAGAGTGACAAAGTATTCTCGAAAAGAGAGTCGAGCGAAATTCCGTCGAGGTTACGATCGCGGTTCCTACCATAACATCAAAATGAAAAGAAAATTACTTACTCTTGAAATCTAAGAGTTATAAAATTTCTATCTAAATGTCGTATGGAGTCTTGTCTTGATTCTTGACTTGCTTCTTCCGTTGACTTTAGACTGAAACTCGATGCTCTTGATGCAACAGACTATGAAATATTCTCGCATGCTTGTTTCTCGATCAGATGATAGGAAGAAAGATCTTGGCCATATGTCTCTGCATGCATTACGTCAAAGCTGGTTGCGGATGGTATTGAGATCAAACGTTCCACTTTCTCTGGCGAGAGCTAGAATCTTACTTTTTGCATATCCAATCCGTGCTTTGCAGAAAAACCTACAAGCCATCACAAACAAATAAAACGAACAAAATTTTTCTGCCCCAGTTTGCACTAGGAAATTTTTTTGAGTTATTGAAAACACATTAAGCTATCATTGCTATTGCAAAAATAAAGAATTGAAAAAGAAAAAAAAATAATGCGACCAGAGGATGTTGTACCCTGTGTTGGGAGAAAATAATGCAACCAGGAGATGGTGTACCCTGTGTTGGCAGAAAATAATACATCCAGGGGATGGCATACCCTGTGTTGACAGAAAATAATGCATCCAGGGGATGGTGTACCCTGTGTTGACAGAAAATAATGCAACCAGGGAATGGTGTACCCTATGTTGACAACAAATAATGCAATCAGGGGATGATGTACCCTGTGTTGACAACAAGATGAGGCTCGTCGCACTCTGAAATGCTACTAGGGAATGTTATACCCTATGTAGAAAATAATTCAACCAGGAAATGTTGTACCCTGTGTTGACAGAAAATAATGCAACCAGGGGATGGTGTACCCTGTGTTGACAATAAGATGAGACAACCATGGGATGTTGTACCCTGTGTTGACAGAAAATAATGCAACCAGGGGATGGTGTACCCTGTGTTGACAGAAAATAATGCAACCAGGGGATGGTGTACCTTGTGTTGACAGAAAATAATGCATCCAGGGGATGGTGTACCCTGTGTTAACAGAAAATAATGCAACCAGGGGATGGTGTACCCTGTGTTGACAACAAGATGAGGCTCGTGGAACTCTGAAATGCTACTAGGAAATGTTGTACCCTATGTAGAAAATAATTCAACCAGGGGATGTTGTACCCTGTGTTGGCAACAAAATGATGCAACTAAGGGATGTTGTACCATGTGTTGAAGATAGGGTGTTGATTCACTATAATGAAACTATAAATAACATGCTTACATGTATATTGGAAGGAAATCAAGGATTTGAGAACTCCATTTGGTGGTGTTCGTCTTTCCACGAAATGTTCCACTAAACTATTCTTTTCCTGTTCTAAACGAAGAAAGATTCGTTAGTTTTAAAATGGTGGTGAGTTTGTGGCCTTGATTTCTTGGGCGACTTGACCTTGCGTCCATTACACTTGTTAGGAGATCCATCCTGTCGATGATCGTACAAATTGTCGATAGATTCTGACTTTACTCTCTGAAGATCTTCTTTCTCAACATCAATACCTGACTATTTTGCGCTTATCATCCTTTGTGTCTATGGTGAAAATAACTTTGTTCCCCAAAACAACTTTTTATGAGTAACTTTTATTGACCCTTGAAACATTGCTAAGTCCTTCAAGCCTTTTTTTGACAAGGAATATCAAAGTCGGCTTTTCCTATACTATTTATGCCCAGAAACTTTTGCTTCATGTAGCAAGGAAACTGTAACCAATTTTGTGGCCTTTTCTTTGCTTTGCTTTGACAAAATTAAACTGAAAGGGACTTGAGAATAATAGTACGAAAGAAAATAAGTAGGTGAACCAATGAGCATTACAACTTAATCAAGAAGCGTCCCTTTCAGGGGAAAAATAAGAAAAGACTTATCTGGAGGAATATGCTGACATCAATGAACATGACATGCATTTTGGACTGGATGCCCGATCCGTCTAAACCGTCTAATTCTCAAAATCTGTTGTAAACTTCTCTTTGAAACTGAGTTCTTTAACCATGCTTGTTCCGGGATATAAGAAGATCTAAAATCAATCAACGATGCCCTATGTGGGTTTTCACCAATTGACCTCTCTCATTTGCCTTTTTCTCAACTCACCATCGCCTTATAGTACCTATAAGGGTTTTCACCAATAAGACTCTCTCATTTGTTTTCTCAAATCACCATCGCCTTATAGTGCCCGTGAGGGTTTTCACAAATAAGACTCTCTCATTTGTTTTTCTCTCTTTGCAATGGCTGAAGCATCACCCGCAGTATACTGACTTAGCATTCTCAAAAGCTGATCAGGAGGTCTTAAAGGGAAAGGTAAAGAGAACTACTCAGCTGAATTAAAACTTTTGGAACCATCTGATGGAACACCATCGAGAAAATAAAAATAAAAACATGCCCCAGTTTCTTTGAATATTGGGGAAATATGGATTTTTGTTTAGTGTGACTGAACCTCAGAGAGAGGCTGCCTACGTATCCTTTCGGAATCAAGCGAACGTAGTTCAAGAACTCTGTTTTGATTTTTGATTTTTGATTTTTTTTTGTGATTTGATTTGATTGATTTTTCTTTTAAGTACATTGGTTCCAAAAGAGGGTAACACAAAGAAATATAAACAAGGCTTCGAAGGGCTAACTAGGGTTGACCAGTGTTTGGGTAATGAGAATGATAGCCGTTCGTCATCCCAACCTGAGAATGTTAAGTATAAACCAAATGCCCCAACAGAAGCATGTCAGACATAGTATCTCTTGACCGCATCTGCATTGACGGATATCTCTGTCACCTTTCCTTCTATATCTGCCAAGTGTAGAGCTCATTTCGACAATATTTTCTTGACAAGCTAAGGACCTTGCCAATTCGGGGCGAACTTTCCTTTTCCTTCTTCCTGGTGTGGGAAAATGCGTTTAAAAACAAGTTGTCCTACCTCAAATTTTCTTGGGCGTACTTTCTTATTGTAAGCGTGTGCCATTCTTTATTGGTATAACTGACCAAAACAAACTGCCGCCAAATGCTTTTCATCAATCATACTCAATTGTTCCAACCGGGAATTCACCCATTCAGTGTCCTCAATTCCCGCTTCAACAATTATTCGGAGTGATGGAATCTCAACTTCAGCAGATATGACTTCTTCAGTTCCATAAACTAAAAAGTAGGGCGTTGCACCGAATGATGTACGGATAGTTGTCCGGTATCCCAAAAGAGCAAAAGGCAATTTCTCATGCCATTGTGTAGACCCTTGGACCATCTTCCTAAGAATCTTCTTGATGTTCTTATTTGAAGCTTCAACATCTCCATTAGCTTTGGGCCGGTAAGGAATAGAATGGCGATGCTCAATTTTAAATTGTTCACATACCTCCTTCATCAGATGACTATTCAAATTAGCAGCATTATCTATAATAATGGTTTTTGGAATGCCGAAACGACAGATGATATTGGAGTTAACGAAGTCTACTACTGCTTTCTTGGTAACTGCTTTCAATGTAATAGCTTCCACCCATTTGGTGAAGTAATCAATTGCAACCAAGATGAATATGTGCCCATTTGAAGCTTTTGGCTCAATCGGGCCAATGACGTCCATTCCCCAAGCAACAAAAGGCCAAGGAGCCGACATAGGATACAACTCTGAAGGAGGCGAGTGAATCAAATCATTGTGAATCTGACACTGGTGGCACTTGCGAACAAAACGAAAGCAATCTCGCTCCATAGTAAGCCAATAATATCCTGCCCGAAGGATCTTCTTTGCTAGAACATATCCACTCGTGTGTGCACCACAAACTCTTGAATGCACCTCATTCATAATCATTTCAGCTTCTTTGGCATCCATACATCTCAACAAATTCAAATTCGGGGTTCTTTTGTATAGGATTTCCCCACTCAAAAAGAAACCATTAGAGAGTCACCTAATAGTTCTCTTTTGATCCCTATTAGCATGTTTCGGATATTCTCTTGTTTTCAGAAACTGTTTAAGATCACGGTACCATGGTTTACCATCTAGTTCTGCTTCAATTATATTGCAATAACCATGTTGATCCCGAATTTGAATTTCTAATGGGTCAATGTGAGTATTACCCGGATATGGAAGCATTGAGGCTAGGGTGGCGAAGGCATCAGCTAATTCATTATGAAACCTGGGAATATATCTGAAATCTATGGACTTGAATCTCTTGCTAAGATCTTCCACACATCGTTTATATGGAATGAGCTTGATGTCTCGAGCCTCCCAATCGCCTTGAGCTTGCCGAATAAGCAAATCTGAATCTCCCATCACCAACAGTTCATGCACATTTAGGTTTATTGCCATGTTTAAACCCATGATGAAAGCTTCGTATTATGCCATGTTGTTTGTACAGAAGAAACGAAGTCGTGCTGTGGCAGGGTAATGTTGCCCAATAGGTGATACGAGAATTGCTCCAATCCCTACGCCTTTAATGTTAACAGCCCCATCAAAGTATAGTTTCCAAATTTGACTGTCATCTTGGGCTACTTCTTCAACTAAATTAACCTCTTCATCTGGGAAGTATGTGTTCAAAGGTTCATAATCATCATCAACTGTATTTTCTGCCAAATGATCAGCTAAAGCTTGTGCCTTCATGGCTATACGAGTGACATAAACAATATCAAACTCTATGAGCAAGATTTGCCACTTTGCTAATACGCCAGTGGGCATCGGCTTCTGAAAGATGTACTTTAGGGGATCCATTCGGGATATGAGGTAAGTTGTATATGCCAAAAGATAATGCCTAAGCTTCTGAGCAACCCAAGTTAAGGCACAGCATGTCCTTTCCAAAAGACTGTATTTGGTTTCATAAGTGGTAAACTTTTTGCTCAAATAATATATTGCATGTTCCTTTTTTCCTGTGGCATCATGTTGACCCAGAACACAACCAAAAGAAGTATCATTTACTAACAGATATAAACACAGAGGCCTACCATGTTACGACGGGACCAAAACAAGAGGATTTGACAAATATTCCTTGATCTTATCAAAAGCTTCTTGGCACTCATCTGTCCACTTGATAGATGTGTTCTTTTTCAACAACTTGAAAATAGGCTCACATGTGGTTGTAAGTTGTGCAATGAACCTGCTGATGTAGTTTAACCTCCAGAGCAAACTCATGACTTCTTTTTTATTCTTCGGGGGAGGCAGTTCTCGAATGGTTTTATCTTGGAGGGATCTAACTCAATGCCTCTTCGACTAACTATAAAACCCAAAAGCTTCCCAGAAGGAACTCCAAATGCACATTTGGCTGGATTGAGTTTGAGATTGTACCTTCGTAGCCTTTCAAAGAACTTTTTCAAGTATTGCACATGATCATCTTGTGTTTTAGACTTAATGATCACGTCATCAACATACACCTCAATCTCTTTATGTATCATGTCATGGAATATGGTAGTCATGGCCCTCATGTAAGTTGCTCCTGCATTCTTCAAACCAAATGGCATGACCCTATAACAGTAAGTTCCCCATGGAGTGGTGAAGGCGGTCTTTTCTGCATCTTCTTCATCCATTAGAATCTGGTGATACCCGACATAGCAATCCACGAAATATTGGATCTCATGTTTAGCACAATTGTCCACAAGGATATGAATGTTGGGTAAAGGAAAGTTGTCCTTTGGACTTGCTTTATTTAAATCCCTATAGTCAACACAAACTCTAATTTTCCCGTCCTTCTTTGGCACTGGCACAACGTTCCTTAACCATGTAGTATATCGGACGACCCTGATCACATTTGCACTTAGTTGCTTCGTGACTTCTTCTTTAATCTTATCACTCATGTCTGTCTTAAACTTCCTTTGTTTTTGTTAGACTAGTGGAAAATTAGGATATGTGGGAAGCTTATGGACCACTAAATTGGCACTCAAACCCGGCATGTCATCATACGACCAAGAAAATACATCTCTATACTCAAACAAAACTTGAATTATGGCATCTCTCGTCTTTTGTTCGGTATGAATGCTTATTTTTGTTTCTCTGATTTCTTCAGGATCTCCGAGGTTAATTGCCTTATTTTCATTTAAGTTAGGCTTAGGCTTATTCTCAAATTGATCAAATTCTCTTTTTATTTCCATAAAAGACATATCTTCATCATACTCAACTTCTTGATTCGTTATTTCGAGATTAGATAACTTTTTAAGATATTGGCATGAATTCCACGTGCATGTCATGTTTTTAAAGACAGCATTAATGAAACTAAAAAATGATGAGAAATTAAACAAAATTAGGGAAAGGAAAAGACGGAATTCTACTATGAAACTGGAACTTCATTTCATTGAATTTGAAAGGATAGAAAGGTTAACATCAAAGCAAAGCAATTAAACTGAAATATATGGATTACAACACTGAAAATAATACAAATACAGAAAAAGCAACAAAACAAACTACCAAGACTCCGTCCTGATGGGAAGAGGAGTTGCTTCCCAGTTGTTGAGCGAGGTATCTGGACCAATCAGCTGAACACTTGCACGGCTAGAGCCCTCACCAACTTGAACCCTATTGATCCCATAGAACATCTCCTTGAGAAACTGGCAAAATTCATCAATGTCATCCTAATTAGAAGTTTTGAACTTCTTCAAATTGTGGCTTGACAAAAGAGTAGGCAATGCGAGCGATTGGTTTTGACAATTTCCAACCATTCTTTTTGCGAGCCTTGGCTCTGTTTATGTCAGCCGATGTTGGTTTAAAACCCAAGCCAAAGGTATCTTTATTCAAAAAGGGAGCAATGGGGTTCAAAATTCCTTGCATAAATGATCCTAATCCTTTTCCTGGTTCATAGCCATTCCTCAACATCAGTAAAGCTACCACCATAGATGTGGCTGAAAGATAGAGATGCAGAATTGGTTTTCCGTCTTCCACTTGGTCTAACTCAATCAACTCAAATGTTTTATATATGAGGGATTCACATCCTTTCTTGGCCTCGATACATGGAATGGATGGGTCAGTATAGATGGATGGGTCGTCCTCCCCATGAACAACAATTTCTTGCCTGCCATATTCAAATTTGACTATTTGATGTAGGGTGGATGGTATAGCTCTGGCCATATGGATCCACGGCCTTCCCAAAAGAAAATTATAGGAGGTTTTCATATCCAACACTTTAAAGAAAATGTTAAAATTAACCGGGCCAATTGTCATGGTGAGTTCGATTTCCCCTATAGTGTCTCTTTTTGAACCATCAAAAGCTCTGATGCTGACACTATTAGTCTGAATTCTGTTAGTGTCAATGTTCAGTTGGTGTAGAATAGAAAGAAGGCATACATCTACACTTGAGCCTCCGTCAATCATGACTCCTTTCACGTAATGCCCTTCTCATTTGACCACAAGATGCAAAGCTTTATTGTGCCCAGCCCCTTCCTCGGGTAAATCATCATTGCTGAAACAAAATTTTATTCACCTCAAAGAATCTTTCAGCCATTTTTTTCTAGCTAATTCACTGTTGTCTTTTCCGAAACATATGCCTCGTTCAAAGTTTAGATCAACACACGGCGATGTTCTTCAGAATGCAAAAGCAGAGATAACAAAGATATTTGAGCGGGGGTTTTCCTTAGTTGATCGATGATTGAGTAGTCTTGCATTTTAGTCTTCTTAAGGAATTCCTCTGCTTCTTTTTCTGAGACAGGTTCTTTCACAGAAAAGTGATTTCCTTGTCTTGTTTGGCTTTTCTCAATTCCTCTGGTGAGTAGCACCTTCCAGAGCGAGTCAAGCCTCCCATTTTGTCTGTTTCTTCCACTATCTCTTTTCCTTTGTATGCCACGACAGTCTTGTTATAGTTCCAGGGAATAGCTTTTGTGTTTGACACTGGAAGTTGTGCAATAGGTCGGATCACAACTGGCTCTGTTATATTTCTCAGAGCATTATTAGGAACAATCTTTTGAATGCCCCCAGGGATGTAAAGTTTTGGCTCACCCAATTGAACCTCAATATTTTTTGTGCTTCCAGGAACATAGAGAACCGTTTTTTCAGAACCTGCCAAGTTTGAACTAGAACTCACACCTTTCAAAAATAACGGTGCCGATTGAGGCGGGCTTACTATTACTTTTGGCTTTTTCCCTATGGTTCCAACAATCATCTGTCTTGCCAGACGACATATAATCCCGATCATCACAAATCATCCCAATAAAATGTGTATTATCATGAGCAGGGAGCGGATTGTTTGTGATATTAGGAGTGTCTTCATTGTTTTCCACCATAATTACCTTTGCTTCAATCAAATCTTCAATGGCTTTCTTTAATGTCCAACAATTTTCAGTACTATGGCCTTGGCCATTAGAGTGATACTCACATCTCGCATTGGAGTCAAAACTTTTTGAATTTGGATTCGCATAATGCGGCTGATGGGTTCAATCAACTTCAGCTGCATTAACTTATGAAATAGGCTTGTATACAATTCTCCAATTCTGGTAAACTCTTTCTTTGGCTCCTATTCTCTCACATATTCCTGTTTAGGACGAGGATTATATGGAACCTAAAAATTTGGCCGGATTTTACGGGAACCTTGTGGAATCGGTGCTCGCCATTGTTGGTAATTTGGAGGCCTAGCATAAGCCTGAGCATTCAACACTGTGTATTGTTGCGAGGAAAAAAAATTACCGGGGACCTTGAGGCGGATAATAATGTTGAGGAGAATTGGATTGTCCTTGTTGAAATTGCACATACGAAGGAACTATTCGTCTTTGCACTCCCCCGAACCCAGATGCCATCATGGATCCTTCCTCCGTCTTTTTCCGATTTCTGAAACTGCCTGACCCGCTTTGAATTGCTTGCATGGTCGCCTTAAGAGCTGCCTGACTCATAATTTTGCCCTACTTCATGTCATTCTCAACTATTTCCCCAATCTTAATCACCTCAACAAAAGATTTACCAATAGTGGCCAACATATAATGGAGATAATCAGGATTCTGAGCTTGGAGAAAGTAGTCAATCATTTCTGCCTCTTTCATTGGTGGTTTGACCCTAGCAGCCTGCTATCTCCACTTGATTGCATATTCTCTGAAGCTTTCTGGTGGGTTGTTCTTTATGTTGACAAGAGAGGAGTGGTCTGGCACTATATCAATATTGTACTGAAATTGTTGGACAAAATCTTGAGCCATGTCATTCCAAATGTGCCAGTGAGAGATGTCTTGATCTATGAACCACTCTGAAGCAATTCATGTCAAACTTTCCCCAAAATAAGCCATGAGTAATTCTTTTTTACCTCCTGCTCCTCTTAACTGGTTACAGTACCTCTTCAAATGGGCAACGGGATCACCATGACCGTCATATTTGTCAAACTTGGGGGTCTTGAAGCCCGGCAAATGAACATGCATAAATCATTGAAAGAAACACTCTTGTGACCTCCCAAACCTTGTATGTTTCTCATGTTTTGTTCCAAACTCTTCATTTTTCTGGTCATTTCCTCTTGTTCCATATTCTTATTGGGCTTTTCGATGTCGACTGGGAGCATGTACTGAGGAGTATGCTTATATGAATCTGGAACCTTGAAAGTCATTTCTGGAGGGTAATATTGGGTATCATGATCATTCAATTGTGGATCATTGTTGAGCTTTTGAGTGAGAGCCGGTTGAGGAACGGTGAAAGTTGGTACGATTGGTACAACATGTGGGTCATTTTTGAGGGGTCCTATTGGAGGACGTGGAATGAAAGTACTGGGGATAGTGGGAAGTATAATGCTTGGACTGAATTCAGGTTGGTACAATGGGTTACTTGTTATGGAGATGGGCACTTGATTTGCTATGGACACATTATGAAGGTTATCCGAAGACCTTATAGGTAGTGAGGGCGTTCCTGTCCATTCACCCAGGCTTGGTACATATCTGTCAGTTGTTGTTTCAACACTCTTACTTCTTCAACAAGTCCTGAACCTTGTTCGACCAATTATCCATGGACATCATCATTATCTGACTCATTCTCACTGTTCTTTGCCATTCTACTTTTGACCTTGTGTTGTAAGGGTGAGTCGCCAGTTTAAACCACAAACCAACCACCTCTGTTTACTTTATCTCTTTTGAATGACAAACAACAAACATGTTAGAGTTAGGCATTTTGCGGATATTAATTACACATTGTATGTCATGCACCTAACGCCATTTTCATTTCTAGAATGAGTTTGGAAGGCTTCATGCTTCATCCCGGCTTATTAGTTAATTAGTTTATTTTCATCTTGAATTTGATTCCTCTTTTTTTCTTTTTTTTACCACTTTATTTTATTTTTTATTTTTTAAAATGATTCGATCGAACCTGGTGTGGGTTGCATACGTATCATGTGGAGACATGAATCCACCACATCTGAAGCTGAAGTAGAAACTCATCTACATCTGTCAATGGTTTGTTTTGGATACTGCTCATTTTGTACCTGTGGGTGATTAAGATTAGGGTTGACATTAGCCTCAAAAGACAAAATCAGTACACTCGTTTTGAAAAATAATCTTTTGTATGGAACTCCATTTTAGGAAAAATCAAAGAGAGGGTGGTTATTTTTGCAATTATGGCCCTTTCATACTTCCAGAGATAACTTTAGGGTCGGGATGGGCATGATGATGAAAGTGATGCTATCTTGAATATGTTCTAATGCTATTCCGAAAGAAAATAAAAAATAAAAAATTGAAAAATTGGTGATTAACAGAAACTGGGTCTGCTAATTTGTTTTTAATTAAAAAAAACACTAGACACATTTTCTCTTTTTTTAAAAAATTATTATTATTATTTTATTTTTATTAAAATGGGGCCGAACCCTATGGAGGTTGCCTACGTATCTCACATCCGGTGAGAATCAGACCCGCGTAGTTCGTATATGTTTCAGGAATAGGATGACTTTTTTTTTGAAAAACAATTAGGCTTATTTCGTAATAATCTTTTGGGGTAAATACTGATAGTCTTCAAAAATCGGATAAAATTTCCTCCCTTCTGGTTTTCCCTCAATTTATATATAGTTATTTTATTTTGTTATTTTTTAGGAGCCGGTCAACATGCACAAGCCGAATCAAATATAATGCACAAGTAGCACATAAGATGCATCATGATGGTCTTGTAATTCTCGGGTACACTTGTCCTAGACGGACCCAACCCCTGTGTTGAGTCCCCAAAGTCAAATGCACATGATGCAAACAAACGTTCCTACTAGGGATTCGGCATGAGGCTATGTTATTCTAGGTTTAAACCCCGGGGGAGCGTTTTAGACCTGGCTTACCCAAGCGGACAGCTCGAGCGGAGGTGGGGGGCAACGTACCGGGAGTACGAAAGTCTACCTGGCCTAGTTACTTGACCCAGCCTCGTTCTAATTGGTATGACTTCTAACAGAAAGTGGGCCACGCGCACGTGTGCACCATAAATTTAGAAGACTCAGAAGGGAGGCGTAAGAAGGTAGTTTAATACAATTAAAATAATATCAAAGCAGTAAATAAGCGGCAATAAACACATTAGGTCCAAAACTACAGTAATAACATCAAATTAATAAAGCCAAGTATATATCACATTTGAAGCTCGAATTCTAAACCCTGAACTAGAAGTTCTGGGTTATTGTCCCCAACAAAGTCGCCATCGCTGTCATACAACTCTTTTTTACACACCCCGAGGGGGATAGGAGTTTTTTCAATTAAAGTTACATTATTCTAAATGAAATTATTTTATTTATTATAGTCGCCACTTGGAATAGTTTATTTGGTGTCCCAAGTCACCGGTTTATTTTTAAATCCCAAATCGAGGAAAATTTTATTTTTTTAAGTCTGCGAACTAGAGATTCTGGATAAGGAATTCTGTTAATCCGGGAGAAGGTGTTAGGCATTCCCGGGTTCCGCGGTTCTAGCACAGTCGCTTTAATAATTATACTTGGCTTAGTTAAATTATTTTAATTACATAATTTAAAACTCATGTGCATTTTACCTTTCACCGCTTTTAATTACTTAATTATTCATGATTACAAAATTATCTCGAAACGAGTCACGCGTACGTGTACTCATTTTATTTAGTGCGTTAGAAATAATAGCATTCGTACATATATATAATTAATAACCGTTAATTAATATTAAAATTACTTGGCCAAAGTCACGCGAACGTGTACCTTAGTTTTTATTTGAAAATCGATGCTTTAACCATGTCACACGTATATGTACACAATAATAATAATAAATTAAAAGCACACCTAAAAGTATACTACTGGTGTTCATTATTATTTTCCTAAAACTACTTTGAGTTTATTGTGAAGCTATTGCATTATGGATAAAAAACTAGTTTATTGGGTGCAAAACTTATTCAAGTTTTCGAACAAAATAGCATCACAAATTGCAACATTTCCTTGTACATATATTCGTCGGCATCATAATTTATACGTGGAAGTGAATCAAATATACATGGTCAATGGATTTAGAGTGGGTGGAATTTTTATAGTCTATACATCATTTTAAGAATTTTACAAACATATTTTTTGATCCAAAGGAATCCGTCAAAATATAAATCCACCATATTTCATATTATCCATGCCATGCCCATGCCAATCCCTACCCAAGCTAGCTGGATGGTTAAGAAGATCATTCAATCCAGGGACACTCTACAAAGGATCCAGAACTGGAAACATCAGAAATGCACTACTAAACAGTTGTACCAGTCGCAGTTGCAAGAAGTGCCAACAGTCCCATGGAAGAACTTAATCATACAAAACCAAGCCAGACCAAAAGCAGTGTTCAACCTGTGGCTATTCCTACAGGACAGACTACCAACAAAGGATAGACTACATAGCTGGGGATTGGGTATTGATCAATAATGTACTCTATGCCAAATCCAACCTGAAACAAGAGATCATCTGCTCACGGAATGCCCTGTCACTGTGGATCTATGGGGAAGAATAATGAATTGGTTACAGGAACAATACCTACCTAGTATCAGTTGGAACCAGAAAGTACAATGGTTGATTGCCAAAGCCAAGGGACGAACATGTCGTGCATCCATTTTTAAAATGGTCACAGCTGAAGTTGTATATGCTATCTGGATGGAAAGGAATGCAAGAGTATTCAACAAGACTTTTCGATGTAATACTGCTCTACTGAAGACATAGTGTAAAACTGTAATGTTAGAGGCACCCCTAGAATTTGGCAAAAATTGCAACACCTTAGAATATAGTAGAAGTTAGACCGTTAGGACAGTAAGTGTAGTTATTATGTTAGCTTTCAGACAGTCAGCCGAGTTGGAGCTTGAATGTGGTTTGTAATGCAACTTCATTGGTGATTAATGAAAAAACTTTAATTACCAAAAAAAACAATCAATTCTAACGTAATTGGGCAAATTTTACTCAAAAATAAAATAACAACTTAAATCGCTTACATGCCAAAGGCATTAGATAGTCTTAACTAAAAAAATAACGTAATTATAGTTTCTCTCTTTTATATATAAATTGTTAATACTTTTCTTTTAAGACTAAATACATGACCAAATTAACAATTTACAGAAGTGATTTAAGCTTACAAGAATAGCTCTTGTTTTTAAAAAAACAATTACTAATAGGGATGAAGGGTTTTCAACAGAGACTTATGACTGACATTCATTCATTTTTATTTTTTTTGAATTTTTTTTAAGTTGAAATGCATTTTTTATTTGAACCCATAAATATTATTTGTGAAAAATGAAAGAAATGTAGTTCTTTTATATTACACCAACTTTATGTTAGGTCTCAGTTTATGTTTGAATCAATGGTGAAGAACAAGAGATGTGTGGCATAAGACAATTACTAAATATCAACTGTGATAAACAAATAGAGATCCAAATAACATTTTTTTTACTCCAAAAAATTTGCTACAGATAAACAAAGAAGACAACGATATCAATCAGAATAATTGATTTCTTTTAATGATTTCTTCTATCAAATCAATGTATGAGCCAAATATCAAAGAGACAGAGATGAACCTTTATAAAGACTTTAGGACAATCACAGCTACAATCTACTGATTTTCAAAGTTAGCAATGCTAAATTTTCTAGAACCACGAAATTGGAACCGCGAACGAAATCTCGAACTCCGGCTTCTCACTAGTTAACTTAACTAAATAATTTTTAAATGAATGTTTACCCTAAAAGAACAATGTTCTTTCTTCTTCTCTTTTTTCAATTGTCTTTGCTTCTTTTTCTTTTTCCGATTCTCTTGTCATCTTCCTCTTTTTCTTCTTTGCTTTATAACAGAAGTCTCTTTCTCTTTATATAGATGAGTATGAGTAGTTTTATAACTTCTAAAGAAGTGTGGATTGGGAAGTTAGGAACGTGAGAGTTAGTGAAAAAGGAAGGTACGTGAAGTGCGAAAGTGGGGAAGTTGGGTTGTTTTATTTTATTTTTTTATTTTATTTTTTATATATTTTTGTAACTTTATATATATTTATTTAAATTTTTCTAACCCCTTTTTTAATTAAATAAAAGAAGATAAAAAAAGTGAACACACGCATATAAAACTTACTTTAGATTTAAAAAAACTATAAGAAAACCTAATATTTACATTATAGTTTAAATTATACTATAAAAAATACTATAGCTTACGTTTAAAATTAGAAGAAACCATATATATATATATATATATATATATATATATATATATATATATATATATATATATATATATATATATATATTAAAATATATTAAGAAAAAGATAAATATTTATATATTAAAATATAAATATTTACACTAAAATAATATAAAATTTATGTGAGGTAAAAAATTTGTTCACACTAATTTGATAAATAAAATATTACATACTACTATCCACTTATCCTTCTATTCATGGCTTTTTGATTATTATTCTTACTGTCAGTACACTTAATCTAGTTGGCTTCCACTGAATAGTCCAATCATACAATACCACAAAGAGTAAAGGGGGGCCATACCAAATTTCCTTTAGGACAGAATCATTGTTGGAACCTTTATCCCTAGTTCTTGTACACACACCCCCGAAAACACCCCACCCCTACTATTTGTATTATAATAATATTGTTCGAATTAATTTGCAAGCATTTTAACTATTTTATCGTACGTTAATTATTTTTTATTAGCACATATATCTGATAATTTTGATCAATGAAGTAAGCGGATATAGCTTGATAGCCGAATTCACTTGAACTCATTACTTTCGACGTGGAGTATGATTTCATATAAAAATTCACTAAAATTGAAATAAATAGTTGACATGAACTCATAACTTCTAAGATATAATGAGTTAAATACTAAAAACCTCAAATGTTAAACTTGTATAGTTTAAATTCTTGATCTGCCTATGCAATTAAGCAGTGGCAGAAGTAGAATTTTTACGAAGGAGTTCAAAAATTAACAAAGTAAATACACTAAGAAGCTAAGGATTCAACATGAAAGAAAAAAAAACTATATTATATACACAGTGTAATTTTCAGTAAAGGTGATTGGCTTAACCCCCTTCCGCTCATCTAGCTTCGCTCCAATTAAGGCTTAAGCAAATAAAAATAAATTATCTTTTTTTGGTCTCAACTGTAATTTAGATCGTTAATTTTATGAATTTTATACTTACTTTATTGATCGCTAGACCAAACCCGATATATTTTTCTTTTTTCATTCTTAACAAATGCCAAAAAAATTCTAAATCATCCAATACCAAAACAAAAAATGCTCCAGCTATTATGGTATGCTAAGCTGGCACCAGTTGTTGCCCATGCATTCAATCCAAGAAACTCACAAGCTTTTTGCCCTATTCTTTATACCTCGCATCTCCTTCTACTTACTATAAATACTTGCCCTCTTTAAATCACTTTCCCTACACAACAAACATCACATATTCTAATTATTACAAATAAATTTTATTATAAGCTAAGAGCTAAAATGGGGTCAAGACTTTTCTTTATTTTAGCACTTGTGTTTAGTTCTTGCATGGTTTGTTTTGGTGGGAATTTTTTTCAAGAATTTGACTTTACTTGGGGTGGAAATAGGGCTAAGATTTTCAATGGAGGTCAGCTTATGTCTTTGTCTTTGGACAAAGTTTCTGGTTCTGGTTTTCAATCTAAGAAAGAGTATCTCTTTGGGAGAATTGATATGCAAATCAAACTTGTTGCTGGAAATTCTGCTGGAACTGTCACTACATACTATGTAAGTATTCTTTACAAAAATTAAAGAAAGAAAATTTGAACACATTATTTTGTGGCTATTAATAGTATTAGCAGTTATTTGGAAGGGAACCACGGAGCAATGATAAAATTATTTGAAGAGTCCGAGCAATGATAAAGTTGTTTCGATGGAAGGAGAACTGTCACTAATGCTTGCATTAGTGTACGTTATCTATGTTACACCTCTTAGGTGTGACCCTTTCTCGGACCAGTGATGGAGCCACTCATCGGCAAGGGGAGTCAATTGGCACCCCTTCGTCCGGAAATTATGCCGCTTAAATAACCTAAATATTTTATTTTTATGTATACACACTATGTGTTGATTCCCTTAATTTTTTTGTATGCTTACTTATTTATATTTTAACACCCCTTAGGAAAAATTATGGCTCTGTCATAACTTCAGACCCGATGTAAACGTGAGATACTTTAAATACAGAGCTATTCTTTTTTTAATAATATTAGTGGTTAATTCATTTACTTGAAAAGAATGTTTGTGAAAGCTACTTGTAATTTAATTTACATCGACTGACTCTAATAGCTTTGATTTTTTGATTCGCTGTGTATTTATCATGTAAAATTTATTAAAAATATACGAATTATTAATTTAAAAAATTCAATATCTTAAACATCACATTTCTAATATGTGCCTACTTTAAGAAAGTGAAATTTGATTCATGTAGATATAACCACAAACTATGCCTTTTCTTATGTATTGAAACAACTTGGTTGATACTCATGTGACTATTTTCATGTGGCCAAGAATTTTGCTTTTTGCTATTAACTTTTATGTGTGATAATGACTTCTTTAAATTAAATTCCCTATTCCTTTTCCTTTAATTATTTGGATTCTTTGTGCACATTACATATATCAAAACTTTACAAGTTGTCAACTTCATTTCCCATTATATTATACTCATCCCAATCCTTTATGTGCTCCAGTGAGGAAATAAATATTGCTTTTAATTTTTTACTAATTATTTATTTGCTTTTATTGCAGTTATCTTCTCAGGGACCCACACATGATGAAATTGACTTTGAATTCTTGGGAAATGTTACTGGTGAACCTTATATTCTCCACACAAACATTTATGCTCAAGGCAAAGGAAACAAAGAGCAGCAATTCTACCTATGGTTTGATCCTACCAAGAATTTTCACACCTACTCAATTATTTGGAAACCCCAACATATTATGTAAGCAAAGTCATCAATATTATTTATCTCTATATATTACCAAACAATTAACAAATTAAAAGAATTTAAAAATTTGTGTACTATATTTTTAGACCTCAGTTTAAGCTTAAAAATGGACAAAGGTTTGATTGTAACTTAAAAAAAGTTTTTTGAAATTTTGTTGGAAAATAATTTTTGAAAATTACAAGTTATCTTTTGGACATGCATTTATTTGAATTTTTTTTTTTTTTTGAAGTTTTGTGAGTGAAAGAAAAAATTTGCTGGAACTCCCGTAAAATTTGCGGGAACTCTCGTAAAATTTGCGGGCGTATTTTTTGGATTTTAAACAGTGTTTTCGCTTAGATTTAAAATGGCTAAATTTCGATGACTTTTAAAATTTGACTATTTTTCAACGACCAGTGATAATTCTGACTATTTTTAAATTTCTCACTATTTTTAAAAAAGTTCGAGCAACATAAACCAAAATACAAAATTTCTCTTGATCTAGTATAATATTTTCTCATATTTACTTTTATTATATTTTAGATTCTTGGTGGACAACACACCTATAAGAGTTTACAAGAATGCTGAATCAATTGGTGTGCCATTTCCAAAGAATCAACCCATGAGAATTTACTCTAGCCTTTGGAATGCTGATGATTGGGCCACAAGAGGAGGCCTAGTGAAAATTGATTGGTCCAAAGCTCCATTTACAGCCTATTATAGAAACTTCAATTCTCAAACTTTTAGCAGTTCACAATTTTCTAATGAAAAATGGCAAAATCAAGAACTTGATGCTAATGGCAGAAGAAGACTCAGATGGGTTCAGAGGAATTTCATGATATACAATTATTGTACTGATTTTAAGAGATTTCCTCAGGGTTTTCCTCCAGAATGCAAAAGATTTTGAGTGATATTAGTTGGTTTTTGTGAAATTCTTTATTGTGTTTATGGTTTTATTTGAATAGATTGTAGCAACCAAAATAAATCTATTTTTCTCATTTCATTTTGTATGTTATTTGAAGATTTGTAATTTCAATATCAATGAAGAACTTTGTTCGTATACCCAGTAATCTTTCCTTCGAACTAAATTCCATCTGATCCAATACCATGAGCCGTGGGTCTTCCCTCGAACCAAGTTTCACGTGGTCCATTATCAAGATTTACGGGTCAATTTTCAATATTTATCGTGTACCACCCACATTGTTAGAACAAGGTCCCACAGGGGATTTTGCCATGGGAATCGAATCGTTGTTAGAAGAGATATTATTCTCAACTCTCAAGTTATTGTGATCAATACAAATATTTCAAAAGGTTATACCCTGACTTATTTTTAAGATTCAAAATTTTAATTTTATAGAAAATTACTCGTATATATTTGTTGAGTGATCTGATAATATATACTAGAAATTTGTGTACCGTCAACGATGTATATAAGTTATTCTTATTTCAAACTGCTGGTTAATTACTGATTCAGTTAATTAATAATTTGATAAACCTTCGGAATATTGAAAGAAAAATGAACTTTTTTCCTCACCAACCTTTGCCATGAAAAGCTCCATAAGCCTTAAGCCGGTAATGACATGCTAAAGCTATTTGTTCTCCATTGATTATCTTAATAATGTCTCCTAAAGATGCCAATAATTTATGGGATATTTACATAAATAGTCAAATATGCCCGTGAACTATTTGAAATAGGACAAATATATCCGTCGTTAATAGCTTCCTAAATATGCCCAAACCGTCCAATGGTTGTGCAATCTGCATTTTTTAATGGAACCAGTATTTGTTTTAATTAATTAATCAAAATATTTTTTTCCAGTTTTTAGAAAAATATCGCTTTAAAAAACTAAAAAATAATTTTTAAAACAATTATGTAAAATATAAAAAAATAATTGAAAGCAATTTTCTAAAGCAATATTTTTATAAAAACTGAAAAAACAAATATATTCATTTTATCAGTTTTTCGTTTAAAAATTTTCAGTTTTATTCAGTTTTTACCGCTTTAGAAAATTGCTTTCCAGTTTTTTTCTAGATTTTACCAAAATCATTATTTAAGAAAAAAAATTTATTTTTTTAAAGAAATTTTTTTTTATTTTTTCACTTCTTAGAAAAAATAAATTCAGTTTTTTCAGTTTTACAAAATATTGCTTTAGAAAACTACTTTTTAGATTTTATTTCTGTTTTTACAAAAATATTGTATTAGAAAATAATTTTTCAGTTTTTTATAGCAATTTCTTTTTTTGTTTTTCCAGTTTTTAGTAAAGATCAAATCAGTTTTTACAAAATATTTCTTTAGAAAATTGCTTTTTAGATTTTATTTCTTTTTTTGCAAACACTGTTTTAGAAAATAATTTTTTTTTTTTTTAAAGTAATTTTTTTTTCAATTTTTAGTAAAAATAAATTCAATTTTTTTAGAGAAAAGGAGCTGGTGCTGCAATTAGAAAAATGGTCATTGATTGAAGAATTAGTATTGCAACAGAAATCTAGCCAGATGGATCTAGTTTGGAGACTCAAACAACAAATACTTCTCAGCTGTAATGAAGGAGAGAAACCAGTATAAGAGAATTACTGAACTGATCATAGAAGGGGGTTTGAAGGTAACTGATCCAGATGACCTAAAGAAGGAGATTAAGGATTTTTATAAATCACTCATGGGGACATCAGCCACTTCCCTTCCAGCTGTTAACAGACTGTATATGAGCAATGGACCTAGCTTAACACATCACCAGAAGATGGAACTAGCTGCTGACATCAGTGACACAGAGATCCTAAACAGCTTAAAGGCAATTGCTAATGATAAAGCTCCATGGGTAGATGGGTATAATGCCATGTTCTTTAAACAAACTTGGCCTATCATTGGAAAGCAGGTACTGCAAGCAGTCAAGAAGTTCATTGAAACCAACAAAATGCATAGACCAACAAACTGTGCCTCCCTCACATTAATTCCCAAGGTGTCCAATCCTCAAACAGTCAAAGAATTTCGACCAATAGCTTGCTGTTCAGTTCTATACAAAATCTTTTCCAAGCTGCTGGCCAACAGACTCCAGAAGGTCATGAGCAGTATCATCTGTAGTGCACAAGCAGGATTCATTCCAGGAAGGAGAATTGCACATAATGTCATTCTAGCACATGAATTAATAAAGCATTACTCTAGGTCACATATATCTCCCCGATGTATGATCAAAATTGACCTACAGAAGGCTTATGATTCAGTTGAATGGTGCTTTTTGCAGCAGGTTATGGAAGCTCTAGATTTTCCTACCAGATTTACAAGATGGATCATGGAGTGTGTTCAAACTGTCAGCTACACAGTGGTTGTATATGGAGAAACAACAGAACCTTTTCAAGCAGCCAAAGGTCTGAGACAAGGGGATCCTATATCTCCATTTTTGTTTGCTATTGTGATGGAATATCTTAGTCGATCACTGGTAGAGCTGAGGCAAGCTAAAGGCTTCACATTTCATCCTGGTTGTAAAAAATTGGGAATAACTCATCTAAGCTTTGCTGACGACCTATTGCTGTTTGTCAAAGGAGAACCTCAGTCTGTAAGTACCATGTTTACCTACTTCTCTCATTTCACTGCAGCCTCTAGTATGAAAGCCAACTTGCATAAGAGTGCTGTCTATTTTGGGGGGGGTAAAGCCTGAGGATCAACAGCAAATTATTGATCATCTTGGATATGTACGTGGAGAACTCCCCGTTAAATACTTGGGTGTACCATTATCTACCAAGAAGCTGACTGTTTTTCAATGGCAACCACTGGTCGACAAGATTACTGCCAGGATTATATCCTGGACTGCCAGACAACTATCATATGCTGGTAGAATCCAGCTGGTGCAATCAGTAATCTTTGGTATTCAAGCTTATTGGGCTCAACTCTTTCTCATCCCTTCCAAAGTTATAAAACTACTAGAAGCAATACGTAGATCCTACATATGGTCTGGCTCAGTTAATGTAACAAGGAAAGCATATGTGGCTTGGGAGAGAATCTGTCTGCCAAAGTCTGCTGGAGGATTAAACTTGACCAATCTCTTACTGTGGAACAAGGCTGCTGTTGCAAAACTAAGTTGGGATTTGGCACACAAGAAGGATGTATTATGGGTGAAATAGATTCACACAGTTTATATTAAACAGAAACAGTTGGAGACCACAAATGTGCCTAAACAAGCTAGTTGGATGGTCCAGAAGATCATTGAAGGCACTGTGCTATTGCAACAACATCAACTGTTACATAAGCCTGATTGTACTATAAGAATGCTCTATCTTCAACCGATTAGAGAGGCACCTAGAGTCCCTTGGAAGAATTTAATAATGCAGAATCCTGCTCGACCTAAAGCACTTTTCAACCTGTGGCTGCTGTTACAAGACAGACTCCCTACCAAAAATAGGTTGATTAAATGGAACTTGACTGTGGATGACACTTGTGTTATGTGTCAACAAAATGAGGAAACTAGAGATCACTTATTCTTGGACTGCACCTTTGCTACTCAGCTGAGCTATCACACATTGCAATGGATTGGAGCTAAACAACCTGCTGGACAGAACTGGTGTCAGTTTATCCACTGGTTCATTGAGCAGGCTAAAGGGAAATCTCCTCGAGCTCATATAGTCAAAATGACCTTGACAGAAATGTTCTATGTCCTATGGCTAGAAAGGAATGCGAGAATATTTGGAAATACCTTCTGTACTAGTGACAAACTCCTTAGATGCACTGCTTACACTTGTAATGTTAGGGCACCTCCTAGAGTAAGAGTACATCTTCAACATTACCTACTGTAATGTTGAACTTTTGGACAGTAGAGGTTAGTCAGTTTTTGTTCATTTTTTGATAGGCAGCTGAGTATAAAGCTGCTCTATGGATGTGTATGACAACCACTTTGATGATTAATACAAAGTTTAATTACCAAAAAAAAATTTAGTTTTTTTTAGTTTTTACAAAAACATTGCTTTAGAAAATTCCTTTTTAGATTTTATTTACGTTTTTACAAAAATATTATTTTAAAATATTTTTCAGTTCTTTTGTAAAAACTAGAAAAAGTTATTTTTATTTTAATTAATTAAAAAAGAAATAGAAAAATATTTTGTCCACTAAAAATAAGGCAGATTTGCACAACTATTGGACCGTTTGGGCATATTTGGGTCAAACCATTAACGACGGGCATTTTTGTCCTATTTCAAATAGTTCACGGGCATATTTAGACCTTTTTTATTTACTTTTTCTAGTCATATACATAGATTAAACATTAGGAAACCTTACACAAATATCCCAAATAAATTGCAACTTACCAACATCTTGCCATTAATCATAGACTTACAAAAACTAGCAAACAAAAATTGAAAAACAAAATAATTGGGTTCTTTCTCTCAAAAAATCACATGCAAAAATCACCTTTCATATTTTTAAGCATGATTAGCAACGCTAGATACAAGACACAAAGGAAATTTTATGGATGAAGTAGCAAATAAGGTGATAAATATAAAAATTGTATATTATATTCCAAAAATCTAAATAAAAAAGGAATTTTTTCAATGTGTATAGTTGAAATTAATTGAAAATATATAGATAAGTCAATATACAAAATTTGAGGAAGATTGGAAGTGATTTGGATTGATTTTGTATCAAAATTTGTAGTTAAATCGAGTTCAAAAAGTCTTCTGCGATATCAAACATGTATCACGCATACACACAGGTATACATGGATATACATGTGATACATAACAGATACATATATGATACATATATGATACATAGTGTGATACACATATTATTTTTTTCATGTTCAATTTTTACCGAATTTTCAATTCAAACCACCTCAAAACTTCACCAAATCTTTTCAAAACTGAGATTCAAGCTCCTTAAGTTGTGTCCAATCTATTCTAATAATACTCACTCAAAATAAAGCAACAATTTATTTTTTTTTGCTACCAATAGCTTACTTGGTTAATATTAGTAATATTTTATCAATTGGCCAATTTTTATAATAAGCTACCTATAAATAAACATAACTGATAATTTTTCTAAACATAAATTATACACATATAATATATACATTATGTATATATTATACCTCTATCAATTATTTTTAGATTAACTAGTTGGTGGACAACTATTTAGTTAATTCTTCATAATAATTTATTACGAAGAGTTCAAACTTGCACTTTGAATTGTGAACACGTAGTACAAGCCAAAAGAAGCAGCTAAGTATTAATTATGTTGTCCATGGGTGAAATGATGGTGTTGGGCTTGATTGGTTTAATTTTTAGAGCAAGCTTCGTTTGTAGCAATTAGGGTCAAACTTATATCACTTGATAGTCACAAAATAACACCTTACAAGTTATAATCTAAAAATAATAACAAAGACTAGCAACTAAAAAGGTGAAACTATATGCTCAACGCAAACGAAAAGGAAAGCACTCCTAATCGATTTCGTATCCTAATGCACGCGCTCAGTATGGGATCTTCAACCTCCAAACACTATAAAAGTCACCCAATATTAATATTGTCAAAAATATTCTAGGGTTTCTGAAGATTAAATCCAGAGAAGAACTCCAAAAAATTCACGCTGAAATTTAAAGTTTTTGCACAATTATTGCCTACAATCAGCTTGATAAAGTGAGATTTCATTCATAAATTGTGAAATTAATACAAAATCGACAAACTCAACTAATGTCTATGAAGATTGTGAGTGTTAGAACTACTGCTCCAATTTTGATTCCGATTTTACTTCAACACAATGGTGAATGGGTAAGTGAGAGTAAATTTATTAATTTTCTTGTTAATGGCATGTTGATCAATAATTCAGAATATAGCTATGAGTATTTTGTTGATGAGATATACAAGCAATTGTGTAGAGATCCAATTACAAGTGCGATAGAGATAAAATATGCAGTGAAAGATGGCTATATAGCAATTCCAATATACAATGTATGAGTGTGCGCTTGTATATGGAGATGAAAAAGAAAAAACTGAATATCACTGAATATCTATTATGCATAATATTGAAAACCGTGTATTCAAGGGCTGAATGCACATATTCAAGTTCATACTTGGGTGACAACTTACTCGCAACAACTTCAGCTGGTTTACAATATCAGAACGTAGAAGAAATACACAAAACTAATGTTGTTGAGATGATGGATAATCATGTAATAGAAGATAACATTGAGATATTGAAGGAAAATTTTATAATAAATAATCTATGACATGAAGAAATTGCAGAATGTCAGTTATATTTGGACAAAGATACACTCATTATAGTGGATAGATCACCTACAACAAGGTATGATTTCTACTTATGAGATTGCACTTCTCTATAATTTTATGTATACTGCTTGTATAAAAAATATATAATTATTATATAATGAGATTGCATATGTATACTGCTTGTTTATTTGAGACACAAGTGTAATAATATGAAAAATGCATTATCATAACACTATTTTAAATAGGTTTTGTCTTACATGCATGGATAAAAGTTGCAAATAGAATCTTATATCTTCAAGTCTACACGAATTAAATATCTTCAAGGTTAGACGGTTCAATGTTGTTCACACTTATCCAAAGATGAGTAGACTGTTTTCACAATGTCATGCTACTTCGTCACCACTGCAAAATGATTTGCAACAAATATGCCAATCCAAAAATAATATATACTCTGGCATACATCATGAACAACATGAAATAACAGTATGAGATTAATATGAGTAACGTAAAAGCTTATAGAACAAAATAAAAATCCCTTGAACTAGTAAGAGGGATACCACATGAATCTTATAGAAAATTATCGGGTCACTTGAACCTGATAAATATGACAAATCTTAATTATGTCAATACTACATAAATCAGAGGACGGGCGCTTCATGTATATTTGTATCGCACTAAATGCATCAATCATAGGATGGAAATATTGTTGCCTTACTGTTGTATTTGATGGGACATTCCTCAAATCATCATACAAAGGAACAATGTTAACAGGTAGCGCACAAGCTGCAACAGGTGAATATGTTGCAGACTCGTATAATAATTATATATGATATAGATACTTCTTATTTGTGTATAACAAAAATAACATGTGGATGCTTTCTTATTTGCTTAACCAGGTAAAAATTTTCCACTAGCATACGCTGTTGCAGATTTCAAAAATGATGTTTCCTGGGAATGATTTTTTGAAATGTTTAGACAGGCTTTTGGGGAAAGGGAAAGTGTGTTCATCGTATTCGATTGTCCTGGAAGCATATTGACGGGTATTTCGATTGTGAATCAAGAGGTATCTCACTGTGTATCCATCTTTCATCTTTGGAAAAACATAAAAAGCAGTTCAAGAAGAAATATGACCAGATGAGGGAAGTATTTTTTGCAATGGCCAGAACATACAAAATTAAAAATTTTAATCGCCTCATGCAAGATATGGACAGCATCTAATATTTTATATACATTTTGACAAAATTACTATAGTTGCTATTTTCACTCCACAAGTTAAAAGCTTATGGAGCACTAATAATATTCTCATCTCACAAACTCACTCCAAAAACATCTCTAGACTAGACAGAAAATTCAACTCCACTACGAGCTCCCTGAGAAAATTAATCCCGACCTCTATTCGGGTAAAGGCTATTGTGACCCACTCTTCCTACCATAGTGTAGCATCGAGTTGGTAGTGATCAAGGCCATGAAAGAGATTGAAGATACGATGCGAGATTTTAAGGTAAGTAAGCTAAAGGTAAACAACGTATGAGATACTCAAAGGCAAAATATGTGAATACTCCATACTTCGAATAGAAGGCTAGAAGTGCTGGGATTCAATATCCAGGAATGATAGAAGCATAATCAGTGGCATATCTCATAGCCTATGGTTTCTAGGAATTGAGGAGGCTAATTAAGACAGTAAAGAAGCGTTATAGATGATGTGATGTCTCGCTTGATATCCCAGAATGACATAAGGAAATCTATGATGCAAACAAGTTGAAATGTTACAAGTAATATAAATAAAGTTGTGTAGGTCGCAAGCCATTGTATGGTGAAGCGACAAGGTTCTAGAAGACAAGAGTAAGGAAAAGAAAGGGCAAGTGAGAAGGTAACAAAAATGGATAAGTCCTCAGGATTAAGCCCATGAAAATAAGAAATGCAGATGGTTTCTCTAAATTATACAAAGCTCACTATAGCCCGAATAAACTCAAATGAGTCTAAGATTAGTAGCATTTAGAATGCCACCTTGGTAATAAAATAAGGGTTTAATTGTGATAGATAAAAGATGACGTTTGGGCCTTTTATTGAGTAATGATTCAACGAAGAAAAGAAACGGATTTTATGAATTGGATAGGATTAAAGTATCCACGCAAGGTGAATCGCATTGGGATGCTATGAGGTACGGTTATGAAAGCAGGGTATCACCCCAGGCGGATCAATCTAATCATTTCCGACGTTCCCCAATAAAACGTGATTCCTAGCAATAATGCTACATAAAAGGTTAAGTTATCAGTAGTATATTCTATATCAATATTGAGGTGAATCAACAAAGGATGGACAAAAGATATAAAGAATGAGATAAGATTAGGCCGTCATTCTAAAAACGAACAGTAGTGAGGAAGCATTGAAGGACTTAAATTTATACATATAGAATGAGCAACGAGTAAGCTAAGATTTGGTGGCAGACCTCAGCAACGATAAATTAAAGTAAGAGTTATGACAGTAAATTCATTCGGATGGTTAAACGGGCATATGCGATGAGATATAACAATATTCGTGAATTCAACCAAGTACCGAGTGAAGAACTTCAGTATACTCATAAATGCCCAAAGGGACATCTTATCAAGCTCTACATGTGAATCCTAGATATTGGGCACACTTACAAGATCAAAACTATACATGCTGCATGATAGAAATAGCAACAGTTACGATATTGGAAGAATTCCAACTACAAGGTGTGGTGTAAGAAGGAGGCCTAAGGGGGGATCCTTGACTTCGGACATATTCACATAACAGTCGCCTAGATGGAAAGGAAAGTTCTAAAGTATTCGGAAGATATAAGTTAAGAAAAAGAGCATTAGTCAACATTCGAGGACGAATGTTCCAAAGGGAGGAATGATGTCACACCGCACAATATTACGTCCGGCAATATTATATTACGATAATATTATGTTCTATAGTAATATGTTACTATGATGTCACCCGCTGCAGTAATATATTAAGATGATGTTACGTCCAGCAGTATTACGTTACGACAGTGTTGCACCCTGCAGTATTGTACATTGAATTCGTCTAAGATAATTGACATCAGTCCAAGGAAAAGATTATTTGAGAATTATAAGGATCATAAGTGATGAGTAAATTTGTGAAGGTAAAAGGGTAAGTAAAATCGAAGAAAACGAATTAAAACCGAAGAAAAACGAATTTTGTCAAAGTTGGCATTTTGGGATAAAATACGGTCCGAGCTAAAATACCCGATATTTATGGACTAGTGTCATACAAGATACTACATGACCATGATAGTAAACTGTATAAGGTATGTGAAAAGTAAGTAATATTTTAAATAATTTGAAGCAATTTTTAAAGTATACGAGTAATTAATTAATTACCGAATAATAGGACATTATAATTGACTAATAAGTGGATAAAAATGCTTGCTTTTTGGGACATGTAAGACAGCCTAGCAGATCCTTTTGAATGTCCATCAAAGGTGATCCGGGAAGAGGATTTCCGACATTCACCATCAAAAGGAGGGGCATACTTCTGTCCAAAAGGCCGTCTTCTCAAAGTCCGTACCTGTACCTCATACAATAACTGTCCTAGCTCTACCATATCTTTTGTTTCATTTCTTCTGGAACAATCACAAACACTTTTTTGATTATGGATTTACTACCAGAAATTCAATGAGTAATCTCAGCATTCAATGTATATTCCTGAATAATCTCATTTTTCAATTATTCAACCATTTCATTTTACCAAGTTCAATGTTAGCCAGATTAGTCAACATTTATCTCTTTCGATGCAACAGCAAGATCTTATTTGTAACAAGTGGTTTTGTTGGTTGGTTAATTGGTCACATTTTATTCATGAAATGGCTTGGATTGGTATTAGTCTGGATACGGCAAAATCATTCTATTAGATCGAATAAGTACATGAAATCAGCTGGATACCTTATAATTTTGTAACGGTTTTCTTTCCAGTGTCCTTTCATGAGACAATGCTCATAAATCATCAACTTGAAGCAGCTTGTCATTGTGTGACCTTTCATATTGCAATGATCACAATATAGGTTTTTATTGGTCCTCTATTTCTAGTAACAAGCAGTGCTGCGGGATCAACTTTGTCAGTCAAAACATAAGTGCCTCATACAAGTTATTTTTGGCTTTCATCTTACATTCACATAGAATAGACCGCAGGAGATAGTTGCCCATCATACGGCTCACCAACTTCACTTGCCTCTATGGGAGGCTCGCTCCGGGCAGGTTCGGATCACTTACAATACACGGGCTCTACGAAGGAAGGGGTTGGGTTAGGAGCGTTTTCAATATGATTCTTTTCCTGTATTTGTTCGATGAGAAATGCGAGTCTGTTTTGTCCACTTTCTTCATCCCCCTCTATCAAAATGATCAAAAAGGACAGCCAGTGGACTCTGAAACCAATACCAATGATTTCGCTGGATCTAAGAATAACGTAGCACAGAAAACCGGACTCACCAAGGATGGCGAATGGGCAATACGTAGAGGTTGCTCCGCTTCCTATGGATTGTTTTATAGCGGTACGATTTCGATGAATTTAGTAGATCGTTTTAGGAGGCCCTAATGACTATAGATCGAACCTATCCAATTTTTACAGTACGATGGTTGGCTGTTCACGGCCATAGAATAAGGAATGGAAAGAGAGCGAGAGACTCTCGATTCGCTGCTCTACATTTACCTATCTAAAATGCGGCAACAAAAAAAGGCTGACAAAAAATGACTCATTAGTCATCATGCCATGTGGCTACTTAGAGTCATATTAAAAATCTAACTAACATAAGACTTGAATTAGTCTTATCTCCATTCTTTCTTAGGTTCAAGTACATGGAAAGATCAGAAACATTTTCCTTCATTAAAGATGGGGAAAACGTTAAAATACTTTTAAAGCCTCAATCCCAATACAGTGAAATTAGATCCTTTCTTAAGTAATGTAGTCTTAGTCACTCCAAAAAGCAAGGATGCCTTCTCTCTTGATTTGAATAATTCAAGAACAGTTTTAAGAAAATTCAAAATTCAAGAACAGTTTTAAGAAAATTCGTTCAATATATCATCAAGCAAGAAGCTTGAGATTTCGTTCATCAATTTCAAAATGCATAAGTTTAATTCGATATTTAGGTTCTAAATTTAATTTACGAAGGTTTTTAACGGATATTAAGGTCCACTCTTTTTTCTTTTGATATGGTCCATCTGATATTAAAGAAACAAACAAATACATAATTTACATAAATTATTATATTCATAGAAATAGTCGGAGTGTTTACATTCTTGATTCCCCATAAAAAATATTAGTATATTCTGCTTATTGGTCTCAGAATAATATGCAGTCATGTGTATTGATCCATGACCAGATGGTGTTACACACACACGCACACACATAAATATATATGTATGTGTGTGTGTGTGTGTATATATATATATATATATATATATATGTATGTATGTATATGTATGTGGGATATGGGATATGAAAAAAGGTTACGGCATTATATACGCACCACCTGATCAGCTGGTATATGATGATGATGTTGCCCATAGTGGCTGAAATATGATTCAAACGGCATTATATATATATATGGGATATGGGAAAGATTATGGCGTTATATATGCACCACCACCTGATCAGCTGGTATACGATGATAATTTTGCCCACAGTGGCCGATATGATATGATGTAATGCCCTCATAGGATGATGATGTTATGAAATATGTACCTATGCAAGACATGACATTCATATGCATGACGCTAAAAGTAATTTATGATTTACAAAGTTATTCTTATAGGTTGAGTCATGTAATTTATATTTCTTTCATCTCTTTTATGTACTTATTTATGTGCCTTACATACTCGATACATTTTTCGTACTGACGTCACTATTGCCTGGGAACACTGCGTTTCATGACCGCAGGTCCTGATAGACAGGTCGAGAGCCCTCCAAGTAGGCTATCAGCTCAGCAGAAAATGTTGGTGCGCTTCAATTGCTTCAGAGTTGCTTGTTTGGTTAGTATGATTTAGACGTGTATTGTTTGGTATGGCGGGACTCTATCCCGACATTTATGACATTTATGTACTCTTAGAGGCATGTATACATATGCCGTATACATGAAAGATTGTACGGACTTGTCGGCCTATGTTTTGAGTTTATAAATGATTATGTTGACCTATTAGGCCCGTATGTCACGTATATATGATGATGTAATAAGAAAAATACGTTACGTTGATACTCGATCGAGTAAGGTACCAGGTGCTCGTCGCGGCTCATCGGTCTGGATCGTGACACTACTTCCCTAAGTAATAGTGAATAGATAAGTTGGTTCTGTATAAAAAATTCGGGCAAGTCCGCAAAATAACCAAAACATGTTCTTCTAAACATCTAATCTAATGATCATCTAAACTATCTTTCAAATGTTTCACTATACTAGAGTTTGTATGCACATTGCTACGAGTACTATAATGATCACCCAAAGGAACATATTAACCCTCAAAGCTACAAACAACACACACACACACACACACATATATATATAGGCAAGCTTCATAACAATCACAAATACGTACTTTAAACATTACTTATACACTATGTGGATAGATGATACACTTTATATATAAAAGTTGTACATTACTTATTGATTTGATACAAATTATATACAATTATGAAAAAAATGATACATTTTATATAGAAATTTGAAACATAAGTGCTATATTGGATAATTTTTCTACATACTAAAATAAACTAAGCGCACACAAGTCAAATTTATATCATTAGAAAAATACCCGTCCCCTTTAGCCTTCCTTTTTATAACCTTTACCCTTATTCTTCACAACATCCTTTCCCACTATTTTAATCTTTCTCTTTGAACTTATGCCTTTTTCAACAACTACACGCTGAGCAGTTTGTGACCTCGTTACTCTATCGCTAGGAGTCCCACTATGAGAACGCGTCCTTCTATCAGGAGGGGGTACTTTGCATTCCTTCAATAGGGTTATTTTGTATTCCTTCAACATGTTTAAGGGTTGCATGCCCCAAATCGCACTCAAATTCTGGTAAATCTTCAAAATCGTCATCATCATTCCTAATTAAATTAAGGTTATATTTCATTAATCTACCAGGTAATTTCAGAGAATTTGAAGATGCCCTCAACTTCCTTTTTTTCTTCAAAGAATTCTTTTCCCCCGTTATAGAGTTGACTATAAACAAAAATCGAAAAACCAACTGAAATTTTGACACACATTGAAAGCAAGAATAAAAATGGAGAAGTTGTGTTTGAGAGGAAAGGCATTTTGAGAGAGCCGAGTGCAATAAGAAAACAACAAAGCGAGTTAAAAGGCTTGGGTGGTTTATGCAGAAGCGGATCCAGGATTTATATTTTATGGGTTCAATTTTTAAGATATTAGCATTGAAACAATTATATTTTTAAAGTTATGGGTTCATATCTACTATTTTTATAATTTTAAGGAATTTTTACATATATATTTTTGCTCCGAAAAAGTTATGGGTTCAATTAAACTTGTAGTCAACTTTCTTCATCCGCCTTTGGATTTATGGATTATGGGCTATTAGATATAATAAAGTTGGGCAGAAAAAATATTTCGAGTCCAAAAAAAATATGGGTTATTAAATTTTGAAGGGCTATGCAAAATAATTTTCTCTAATTTTTGTGGGCTCATGTTATGGCCCACTTTCCTACCTCGCATATTTTGTGTTTTCAAGAAATTCCTTAGTTTGTTAGGGCTTTATCTTTTAAAAAAAGTATATTTAACAAATTTCCATAGTTATCTTGTATGTATGGCTAATGGTTGCCTTTGATGTGCAACAAATGGAAAGATCAATTCTGAAATATGTCGCATGATCTTTTTCTCTTTTTATTTATTTATTTATTTATTTGAGTTGTTAAAATTGGCTAATTTTATAAAGTTTTTTTTGGCAATAATCTATGAATATTATCATAACAAACCAAACGATTTACAACTTAGGAGCAGCCAGCTATTCCAATTTCCAATCTTCTAGGATCATAATTTTACAAAGTTGTTCGATATTCTTCTTTAAAAAAAAAATGGACCTTCACAAACACCTTAAATTCCACTACGATTTCAGTTTTAATATACTTCTTAGCGAATTATACAGATGTGTTGGTTTCTACTCCTTGAACTCCAAAAAGAATTCGAAAATACAGAAAACAAAAAGGATTGTAAAATGTATATCATACAGATGTTAGGGATATAGTAGATATGCCCTAGATCCAATATCATATTTGATAACTTGAACATATTTTGTGAATGTCATTTGATATAAAATATATGACATTTGATATTCTTTTATCATTATTATCAACTGTTTGATTATTTTGGTAAGGTCCTTGATTAAATTTTGAGATTTGTCATCGTGATAGAGATCATGATAATGAGAGCAAAGTCTTTTACAATTTAATCTAAATTTGTTCTTGATCGTAGGATTATTAATTTGGACATTAGTAATCCGGTTAGATCAATATTTATGTGATCGTCTTTATCGGATAAAGATTAGTTGATCTCATTAACTAAATCACATAGATAGATGATGCCTATAGAGATATGATCATTGAACGGCGGTTTGGATAATTCCTAATGGTTAGAATTACCATAACTGTCAATAGGATATTTTCTTGAAGAATGTGATGTAACCGTTTCCTTTGACTTGAGATCGTCATAGTAATTGACAAGTTATTTATTGTGCTTTGATACTAGACACCTATGGCTCTAGGGCGATAATTGAAAGGATATTGGGTACGATTAAATACTTGTAGAATTAGTGATTGATCAAGACGGAATCTGTCAACTCTTGGTAATGAGTTTAAGCTCCATATTGTCATGAATTATAAACGACCAAACTAAGTCCTTGGCCAGGGCAATTGAATGAAAGAAGAAATGAGTTTCTTAGGTCATTCAATGGTCGATTATATTTGACGTGAACACATAGACTATTAGGATTTGACAGTTGAACCATATCCTAGGGTGATCCAGAGCTATAAGGACAGAAGGAATTATTACATTATTCTTCTACTGGATCTTGAGAGTAAATTCTATACTTCATGCTATCCGGTCGTTAAGGAGTGTTGCTAGACGCCACCCTTGATTAGTATATTGATATGATCAATTTACTACCGGTTTAGTATTGAACCTATGGGGTCGCACACTAACGAGTGTTCTGATCTTTGCAAAAGGAATAATTAACTTATTATTTGATAATTAAATTAAAGAATTTAATTAGTCAAATAAATTTTGTTATTAGTCCAAATGAAATATTATTATATTCTTTGCTAGCACAAAGATTATAATTAATATTGTGACTAGATTGAAGTTTCTATTTGGAATAAAAATTAAATAATATCTCTTGGTTGAAATATATGTGATATATATAATTAATATTATTTTATATAATAGATGTATATAAAATATAATATTAATAAAGACTTGTTAATAAATCTAATTTTGAATTGGATTATTAATTGAAGTTTTATCCTATTTGGAATGGGATTAATATTTTCAATAGAAAAATATTATATTAATATAAAACTTTATATTTTATAATCCAATTTGGTATTGGAATTTATGGAAAGTCCATAAATCAAAGTTCATAAAATTTTCGTTGATAGAAAAGAAAAAAAAATCGAAAATTTTTCATTCAAAATTTCCATACAAAATTTTCTATGAGTACTTATAATCCAATTTGGAATTGGATATTATGGAAAGTCCATAAGGACTTGGCAGTCACGATGCCACTTTGAAGGAAATTCAGATTTTCATATAAAAATTCTTTAATGTTTATTTTTTGAATAAACTTTTACCTTAAGTAAATTATTACCTCAACCAAATAGGAGAAGGGTTTGTAGATGATGCTAGATAAAGGGTGATGGAAAAAATTTGCTAAAGTTTTTTTTAAGTCTTTAATTTTTCTGGAGAAGAAACCTACTTTATGAAAGTGAGGGTGCAATACAAAGCCAAGAGAGAAAATACAATTGCAAGAAAGTGTTTCTTGTTCTTCTAATTTGAGTTGAGATTTTTTAGAAAAATTTCAACATAATATTCTTCGTTCAATTTGTTCGCAGGTTTCATTGATCAAAGAGTTGATAGCAAGGATCGGTCTCGGTGTGGATACACATAGAGTCTTCACACTATCGAAGAATTTTGAAACGAGACTCTCTTCACCAGGTACGTTTTTGATCCGATCTTTGACACGTAAATAAGTTTTAAAGATGAGAAAATCTACCTAGGATTGTTATTATCTTCCGCTGCGTGTTATGAACACTCATACTCAATCCATCAGTGGTATCAGAGCCATGGTTTATTGTGTCTAAAATTTATTTCCGAAATATTTTAATATTATATTTGAAGAGTTCAAACCATAATAGATGTGCCTTGTGCAATAGTCAAATCGTTTGAATGTTGAAATTATTTTATTGTGGATAAAATATTCATTCATATAACTATTGAGATCCAAACTTGAATTTGAAATTTTGTATTAGATATAATGGGAATCTATAATAGGTTAAATGATTCTATTATTAATTTAATTATTATTAGTTCATGAGATGTTAATTAATAATAATATTCTAGCATGAATTCTTTTTATGTGATATATAAGATAAATAGTTAGAGGATGTTGAATTTCTTTTATGTCATGTGCTTGCTCATTACATAATTTTAAATTATTTATTACATGTATGTAAATTAATTTAGGGCTAAGCATGTAGACAATTGAACTAAATTCACATGCTATAAAAGATTTGATCTTGGTGTTATTAAAAAAAAATTATTTTTGTAACAATTCCCTCTTACTAAAATTTGAGTTCTTAAATAATAAAATATAAGATATTTTATTATAGAGCTATCCATCAAGGTAATTAATTTTACTTACTTCTTGTTTATAAGGAGCGGCCTGACTACTAGGAGACTTATAGTTCGAGAATATGTTAAAATTATTTATTGCATTAGATGTATGGATTGAAAGAATTATTCAATTTTACACTAAACGCCTGGACTACCCGGGGGAGTATAAAATTTAATAAGTTCTTTGCTATCATGATGGTTGAACTCAACTATACCAATAGGATCGACCTGACTACCAGGGGACTATTTGACATAGAGCCATTTAAGGAAATTGTACGGGGATACAATTGGTAAGAGTACCTACCTTTAAAATATAAGTGAGAAACGACTTGCTTACCAAGGGGCTCATACATATTGTTAAGGATTTCTTTACTCCACTAAAAGAAATAAAGATTTCGTAAACTATAATGAGGGTAAATAGTTTAAAATAATTAGTGGAAGTATCATTTAGATAAAAGTCCATGTCTTTATGATATATGCAAATATGTTCTTATAGTATTGCCTTTTCTTTCCTATATTTTAGATTTCTCAATATGTCTGCTATATCACTGCGTGGAATACTTGAGACCAACAAGTTGGTAGGACCAAACTTTGATGATTGGTACAGAAATTTGAGAATTATTCTCATGCATGAAAAACTCATTGATGTGATCGATAAGCCCGCCAAGGAAGTCCCAGATGTAAATGATGATGATGCTACCAAGATTTATCAGAAATACTTGGAAGAATGTCTTACTACCAAATGCATCATTCTCGCTTCTATGAATTCTGAACTGCAGAGGAAACATCAGGATATGGATCCAACTGCAATTATTGAACATCTTAAGAAGATGTTTGGTACACAAAGCATGACAGCTAGATACCAACTATCTAAGGCTTTATTTGGATCCAAATTGACTGGAAACTCACCAGTTGGACCCTATGTCAATCATATGATTGATCTTATTGAAGAACTTGAGAAGTTGGGGTGCAAACTGGGTAAAGAGCTTTCTCAAGATTTGATCTTGCAGTCACTACCAGAATCCTTTTCACAATTTGTTATTAATATTAATATGAATAAAATGGATTGTGATCTGCATGAGATGCTTAACATGTTGATTGATTATGAGAATCAACTTGTATCTGAGAAGAAGAAATGAACTATCATGTTGGTTGGAAACTCTTCTAAGAAGAAGGATAAGGGTAAAAGTAAACCTAAGAAAAAGCCTACTGCGCCCAAGGGTGGTGTGACCAAACCCAAAGGCAAAGAAGGCAAAGCTGACCAATCTGATATTGTATGTTTCCACTGTAAGAAAATAGGACATTGGAAGAGAAATTGCAAAGAGTATCTTGCAACTTTAAAGGACAAGAAACAAGGTAAGACTTTAATGAAAAATGTTTTCAAGGTTTCTTTAACTACTACTAATTCTTCATTGTGAGTATTAGATACTGGCAGTGGTTATAAAATCTGTAATATGTTGCAGGGGTTCCAAATAAGTAGAAAGTTGAAGAAAAGAGAAATTAATCTACAATTTGGAAATGATGCAAAAGTTGCGGCCATAGCTGTAGGATCAATTTATTAATAATGCCTATGGGCAAAGTACTTATGTTGGATGATTGTTATTACGTTCCTAAATTTTTTTCGAACATAATTTCAGCTTCTATATTAGACAAACATGGTTTTCGCATTAATATAGACAATGGTATTTGCTCTATTTATTTTAGTGTAATTTATGTGTGAATGACTATCTCCAACTAGGGGTGTTCATTGGGCGGATTGGGCGGCTTTTTACTCTAACGGTTTGGCTTAACGGTTATCGGCTTTTAAATGTATTCATCTGTTAGCCACCCGATAAGATATCGGGCGGATTGGTATCGGGTTAGCTCTTATCGGGCGGTTACTGGGCGACTTATCGGTTTAATACCTAAGGGCTCAAATGTATTATGTCCGCACACTGCATTCAATTTATAATGCAAGGCTGCAAGCTCAGTAGCTCACGCCTCACTGTCAAAATTAAACGTAAGAAGCGCACCGATATTTGAAGTATAAACAAATCATGTAAAGACTCGTCCTCACGACTCCCCGCCCAAAGAAAAAAGGAAAAACAAGAGAAAGGAATAGGAAAACAACATGAATAATATAAATGCATGGAATCTTCTTTTGTCCAATAGGTTGTGCTTCTAGAATAACTTCTCTTTTGGTTTTAACATTTTGCACTTCCACTCTATTTCGGCAGTACTTAGTATAAACCACAAGTACACCACATATCAATTCGTTTTTTTTACCTTCGAAAACAATTGTATGTAATATAGTAAAGAATAGTCTAGTGAAACTATACAGGAGATATCTTATAAAGGAAATCTGAAGCCACACCAAAGGTGCGTAATCTGAATTTTTATCCTTAAGAATTGTAATGGACCAATTGAATTGAGTAGTTAGTAGAAATTTGAGATGGCTGGTGAGAAGTACATGATAGTATTATATACTAGTAGATTCGGACTTTATCCATTCAATAGTAGTATATTTTATTTTTAGTTTCCTTACACCGTATATGTTCATACTTGGTAATAAAAGTTCTAGTTACCCAAAAAATATATAGTGAAATTGAGTTACAATATTTATATTTAATATATATAATTATATAAATAAAAATAAATTATATATATATATATATATATATATATATATATATATATATATTCTTAACGAGTTAACGGATTACCCGTTAAGAAAATTGAATAATCCGCCCCCAATCCGATAAGCCGTTAATAAAAAAAATTTAATCCGTTCCCCGTCCGTTAAGCCGTTAAGCCGTTATCAGTAAGCCATTAAGCTTCGGTTAGGTTCGATTTTCGGTTTCGGATCGGTTTTGAACACCCCTATCTCCAACATGATGTTTATGTCTTACCTAGTGTGAATGCTAATTCGATTATGCATATTTCAAGTCTGAAAGGAGAAATAGAACCTTATTAGATATGATGAGATCTATGATGGGGTTCACTGATCTTCCAATAAATTTATGGGAATATGCTGTGGAAGCAGCAACATACTTACTTAATAAAGTTCCCACTAAGTTAGTATCTACAACACCATATGAGATATGGAAAGGATGTAAGTCTAACCTTAAACATATTAAGGTTTGGGGTTGTCCAGCTTATGTTAAGAGACTGCAGTCTGATAAACTTGGCTCAAGATCTGATAAGTGTAGATTCATTGGGTATCCCAAGGAAACAAGGGGATATTATTTCTATCACCCTTCTGAACATAAAGTGTTTGTGGCCAGAGGAGCAACCTTTTTGGAAAAGGAATTTCTTTTGGAACGAAATTATAATGGAGAAATAGAACATGATGAAGATCAAGAAACTAATGAATCAACATAATATAAAGATCATGAGACCCAAGTTGAAGAACCTTTATTGGATGTTTTGAAGTTGCCAAGAAAATTGCCATCTTCAACGGTTGAAGTTCAAGAACTAAATGAAGTTCAAGAACAGGTTAATGAACCAGTTCCAAACCAAATTGAGCAACAACGAAATCCAACACAAGGTGAACAGGTTGTACAAGTACCTCTTCGAAGGTCTACACGAGAACGTTATGTACCAACTAGATTAAATGTATTGGTACAAGATGATTTATCAAATGAGGTTGATCATAATGATGATGACCCTAAGACCTATGAAGAGGCTATACAAAGTTCTGATTATGAGAAGTGGCAAAAGGCCATGGAATCCGAAATGGAATCCATGAAGGAAAACAAAGTATGGACTTTAGTTGAACCTTCAAAGGATATAAAACCTATAGGTTGTAAATGGGTTTTTAAGAAAAAGATTGGAGCAGACGGAAAGGTGGAGACCTACAAATCACGTCTTGTTGCCAAGGGATATCGTGAAAAAGAAGGAGTCGACTATGATGAGACTTTCTATCCTGTGGCAATGCTCAAATCTATTCGGATTTTACTTGCTATAGCAGCATACTATGATTATGAAATATGGCAAATGGATGTGAAAACAGCTTTCCTTAATGGTGAGCTAGAAGAGGATGTGTACATGACACAGCCTGAAGGTTTCACATCTTCGTCTTATCATAATAAAATTTGTAAGCTACAAAGATCTATTTATGGATTAAAGCAAGCTTCTCGAAGTTGGTATATTCGATTTAACAAAACAATTGAGAAGTTCAATTTTGTTAAATGCGAAGAAGAACCTTGTGTGTACAAAAAAGGTTAGTGGGAGAACAATTATATTTTTAGTGTTGTATGTCGATGATATATTGCTCATAGGGAATGACGTACCGGCATTGAAAAATACCAAGATTTGGCTATCTGAACAGTTTTCCATGAAAGACTCCGGAGAAGCAGCTTATATATTAGGATAAAGATCAATAGAGATAGATCTAGGAAGCTGCTTGGACTTTCCCAGTCTTTGTACATTGATACTATCTTAAAGAGGTATAACATGGATAATTCCAAAAGAGGCTATCTACCGATAGGCACTGGAATTTCTCTCAGTAGGGAGGATTGTCCTAAAACATCTGAAGAGAGGAACGCATGAGTAGGATCCCATACGCTAGTGCAGTGGGAGCTATCATGTATACCATGACATGTACACGTCCTGATGTGGCTTATGCACTTGGAGTGACTAGCCGATATCAGGCAAATCCTGGTGAGGAGCATTGGAAGGTGGGGAAGACCATTCTTAAGTACTTAAGAAGGACTAAAGACCAGTTCCTCATCTATGGAGATTCTGAGTTGAAACTTAAAGGTTATACTGATGCAAGTTTCTCTTCAGATAGGGATGATAGCAAATCTATTTCTGGTTATGTATTCATCTTAAATGGTGGTGCAGTGAGTTGGAAAAGTTCCAAACAAGCTACAGTAGCTTATTCAGTGGCTGAAGCAGAATATATAACAGCTAGTGAAGCTGCTAAGGAAGCTGTATGGATGAAAAAGTTCTTAACTGAACTTGGTGTGGTTCCTTCAATGGAAGGTGCGGTTCCATTGTTATGTGACAATATTGGAGCCATTGCTCAAGCAAAAGAACCAAGATCACACCAAAAGTCCAAACACTGCGAAGGTATCACTTGATAAGAGAGATCATCGAACATGGAGACGTCGAGATTCAAAAGGTTGATGGAAAGGAAAATGCTGCATACCCATTCACTAAAGCGCTTGGCACAAAGGAGTTTGACAAGCACAAGTGGAAATTGGGGATGAAGTACAAGAGCGATTGGCTCTAGTGCAAGTGGGAGATTGTTAGGGATATAGTAGATATGCCCTAGATCCAATATCATATTTGATAACTTGAACATATTTTGTGAATGTCATTTGATATAAAATATATGGCATTTGATATTCTTTTATTATTATTATCAATTGTTTGATTATTTTGATAAGGTCCTTGATTAAATTTTGAGATTTGTCATCGTGATAGAGATCATGATAATGAGAGCAAAGTCTTTTACAATTTAATCTAAATTTGTTCTTGATCGTAGGATTATTAATTTGGACATTAGTAATCCGGTTAGATCAATATTTATGTGATCGTCTTTATCGGATAAAGATTAGTTGATCTCATTAACTAAATCACATAGATAGATGATGCATATAGAGATATGATCATTGAACCGACTCATTGGATAATTCCTAATGGTTAGAATTACCATAACTGTCAATAGGATATTTTCTTGAAGAATGTGATGTAACTGTTTCCTTTGACTTGAGATCGTCATAGTAATTGACAAGTTATTTATTGTGCTTTGATACTAGACACCTATGGCCCTAGGGCGATAGTTGAAAGGATATTGGGTACGATTAAATACTTGTAGAATTAGTGATTGATCAAGACGGAATCTGTCAACTCTTGGTAATGAGTTTAAGCTCCATGTTGTCATGAATTATAAACGACCAAACTAAGACCTTGGCCAGGGCAATTGAATGAAAGAAGAAATGAGTTTCTTAGGTCATTCAATGGTCGATTATATTTGACGTGAACACAAAGTTGATCGCCTATTAGGATTTGACAGTTGAACCATATCCTAGGGTGATCCAGAGCTATAAGGACAGAAGGAATTACTACATTATTCTTCTACTGGTTCTTGAGAGTAAATTGTATACTTCATGCTATCCGGTCGTTAAGGAGTGTTGCTAGACGCCATCCTTGATTAGTATATTGATATGATCAATTTACTGCCGGTTTAGTATTGAACCTATGGGGTCGCACACTAACGAGTGTTCTGATCTTTGCAAAAGGAATAATTAACTTATTATTTGATAATAAATTAAAAATTTTAATTAGTCGAATAAATTTAGTTATTAGTCCAAATGAAATATTATTATATTCTTTGCTAGCACAAAGATTATAATTAATATTGTGAATAAATTGAAGTTTCTATTTGGGATAGAAATTAAATAATATCTCTTGGTTGAAATATATGTGATATATATAATTAATATTATTTTATATAATAGATGTATATAAAATATAATATTAATAAAGACTTGTTAATAAATCTAATTTTGAATTGGATTATTAATTGAAGTTTTATCCTATTTGGAATGGGATTAATATTCTCAATAGGAAAATATTATATTAATATAAAACTTTATATTTTATAATCCAATTTGGTATTGGAATTTATGGAAAGTCCATAAATCAAAGTCCATAAAATTTTCGTTGACAGAAAAGAAAAAAAAATTCGAAAATTTTTCATTCAAAATTTCCATACAAAATTTTCTTTGAGTACTTATAATCCAATTTGGAATTGGATATTATGGAAAGTCCATAAGGACTTGGCAGTCACGATGCCACTTTGAAGGAAATTTGGATTTTCATATAAAAATTCTTTAACGTTTATTTTTGGAATAAATTTTTACTCTATGTAAATTATTACCTCAACCATAATAGGAAAAGGGTTTGTAGGTGATGCTATATAAAGGGTGATGGAAAAATTTGCGAAAGCTTTTTTTAAGTCTTTAATTTTTCTGGAGAAGAAACCCTACTTTATGAAAGTGAGGGTGCAATAAAAAGCCAAGAGAGAAAATACAATTGCAAGAAAAGTATTTCTTGTTCTTCTAATTTGAGTTGAGATTTTTGAAAAAAATTTCAACACAATATTCTTTGTTCAATTTGTTCGCGGGTTTCATTGATCAGAGAGTTGATAGCAAGGATCTGTCTCGGTGTGAATACGCATAGAGTCTTCGCACTATCGAAGAATTTTGAAACGAGACTCTCTTCACCAGGTACGTTTTTGATCCGATCTTTGACACGTAAATAAATTTTAAACATGAAAAAATCTATCTAGGATTGTTATTATCTTCCACTGCGTGTTATGAACACCCATACGCAATCCATCAAGAGAACTCTCCTAAAGTCTAGATAGGATATCGAAATTAATTGTCACGGTAATAAAAGCATAAAGAGGATACTGAAGTCAATTGTTTTCCTGTGTTTCAAAATGTTGTTTATTTCAAATACCCTCATTAAGTTGAGAGACAATTAAGAAATTAACTCAAAAAAATAATCCAAAAGAAAATGTCCTAAACTAATAGCAAAGTTAAAGAAAAGCAATATTGTTATAAAATAGAAGTCTATTTAGAGTGAATGTCTAAGAGTTTTAGCTTGAAGCTAAGTCATTCTCCTCCCTATAAATAGAGGTGCTCTCTACCATTGTAAACCACCCCAAGTATTAATAAGAATTCTTCTCTCTCTCCCTATTCTCTCTCTATTTGCTCTTGTTCTTGCGTTATTGTTCTTGTCTTTTATATTATTTCATAACACGTTATTAGCACGAGACTCTACCGTCTCAAGAACCATTCTCGAGAAATCTGAGGTATTTCCCTCTTCCTAATTTAATTTTCGATTGTCTTAACTTTTGTTTGTGCAAGGTTTTGCTTCAAAGAAAGAATGAAGAAAGAAGGAAAAGAAACGAAAAAAAAGGGAGGAAAAGAAACGAAAAACAAAGAAGGAAGAAAACATTGAAAATATAATTGGTATACCTTAAAGGTAAGTAACTTATTTTTCCCTTTTCAAATTCTTGGAATTCTATAATCTAATTTTATATACAAACATAGACAACAAAGTTTGATTATAACTCTAATGGAGTTTGTAAGAAATTGTAACCACATGAAGTGGTAAAATCTCTATGTCCTGCCATGATTAAATTCATGTATGATTGTGGGCAAATAATTGAAAATCCGTCCCATTGAATTTGGTCCATTCCCTTTAGAGAATGTGGAAGCAGTATATGATAAGTCTGAAAGAAGACTAAAATATTACCATGAAGGTATCAATGAATGTGGACGTGGCAAAGAATTTCGTCCAATTGAATTTGCTCCATTCCCTTTAGAGAATGTGGTAGCAGTATGTGATAAGTCTGAAAGAAGACTAATTACCGTAAAGGTATCAATGGATGTGGACATGGCAATAGACGAAGTTATAATCGTCATTATTGTGGTAATGAGAACAATAAGGATTCTCAAAATAATCTTTCACTTTATGAAAGTAATATTTGACATGAGATTGTGTAGAGCACATGATTTTGATCCATTCCCTGAAGTGAATGTGATAATTGTAATAGAGCCCGTAAGTATGAACACGCTCTTGATGTAAATTTGTTTTATGTCTGACATTATGAAAAGAAAGTTCGTTGCCCTTGAAATTCCGGGCAAGAACTATATGACATGGGTGTTGGATGCTGAAATCCACTTAGATGCTATGGTCACGTGAAAACTTTACCCACTCCCATTCTCTTTTTTCTCTATATCTTATTCCTAATAATAGTTATCAAGGAGCAAACATTGAGTATGAATATAAAGATATTTAAGTAGGGAGGGAGTCTACAAATATCAAACTTTAGCCCATAGTTGTAGAAGATACTTTTCCAGATACAAAGCAATCACTTTGCAGTGTTGAGCATGAAGAGTATATCTCAGTTTAGAAGAGGTATTAAGAATTATAGCTTGAGACATAATTATATGATCTGGGATTCTCAACTATCTACGAGTCTCCTTTGATTATTAGTTTCTTATCTGGTTCCAAGTTAACACAAGCAGGTATTTAGCTCACTGATTCTTCTTTCGGCCGCGCTTTGCCGTTGCTTTGATATCTTCTTTAGATGATTCTATCTTTTGAACAGCTTTTCCTTCTGTAGAACTGGCAAATGTCACTCTTGGCCGGTACAAGGGCTGCAGGTTATACATTGAATTAGTACAACAACAACAACCCAGTATAATCCCATTTAGTGGGATCTGGGGAGGGTAGTGTGTACGCAGACCTTGCACCTACCCTAGGGTAGGGTAGAGAAGCTGTTTCCAAATAGACCCCCGGCATGTAAATGGATAGGAAGTTCAAACTCATTCCTTTCATTGACAAACTAATTTGGACAGGATTAAAATTTGATTATGTAAAGGTTATAATACATTAAGGAATAATTAGCGTGCACTAGCTAATTACCGGGACTCTGCAGTGATAGTGGAGATCGCTATTCATTTGGCAAAGGCGTTCTTTTGCGACTTGTTCTGCTTCAAATGCTTTTGTACATGCTTCTTCAACCTCAAGCTGAGTGCAACAAAGTTACATGAGATCGTGCTTTTATAAGCTTTACAATCATTAAATGGATAACATAGAACTAACATCTATTTTCTCCCATAGAAAGATAGAAGACCATAAAAGAGAGTTTACGAAAATAAAGCCTAAGCTTCATGTAACAGGGCTGCAATAATGTGGCATTGGAGGAAAAATTATTTTTGATCTCACTGGAATTTGAATCATTCAATTATTTATGAACAGAATTAGATAAATTTCTCTTAATTTCACTGACATGAACATGTAAATTGAATTATCAATTTGGCAAATTGATGATCTGCAGAAGCAATATCCAATTTGATGCACACCAATATGCAGGACCCTTTAGGTTTAAAGTGCCACTAGAAAACAAGTGTTAAACAAAACTAGGGAAGATATGGTACAGAACCAAGAGACGAATATTCCCAGTAATTGAAGCTTAGGACCACCTTGAATTGGTCTCGACGTCACAATTTCTGGAAAAAAAAAAGATTTTTCTTTTTGGTAAAAGAAAACAAGAATTTTATCTTTTTCTGGAGTGACATGATGGAAAATCATTTTGCACTATGTTGTCAAAGTGGATCAGTTGATGAAACTCAAAACAGAAGATATTTCAAAGTTCTGAATAAACAATCATCCATAACAACAGGGCGCTTGCTATGAGGTAGTTTCAGGAGTAGACATAAACATAACTAAAGCAGCTGACCAGTGCAATTCGGGACACATGAAATGACGAGTAATATGAATAGAAATGTATAAGCATAACCTGACAGCAAGAGACACAGTTATCAAAAGGAGTAGTTAATCTAGTCTTACCTGAGAAAGTGGTATAGGAGCAAGGTCGTTTTCACTAGAAAGGTGTTTCTCCAAGAAAATCCGCATATCAGCCAACTCCTTCATCAATCCCAGAGCAACTTCTTCAGAATCTAGCATCTGATTTGTAGAAAATTCAAATGCTCTCTCAGCATGCAGGCGAAATGATGCACAATTCAGACAATTACACAGACCTCTACATCCCCTAGGATTTCTCTTTAATATCCCTTTGTTGAGAAGATCTGGACGAGTAACCAAATCATATGATGATTCATTCGGAGTTATTTTCTGATGACAAATAGCTGTTTCAGGGAATCCATTTTTGTTTGGAGCATCACCAACACCTATGCAGTCTCGCCGACAACCAATAGGCTCAGATTCTGAGATTTCTTGCATGGACTCCTTGCATAAGGTTTTGGTGAGACCATCATTACTATATTCTGAGAGATCTGATGGTTCAGTGGAAGAAGATGCTTTGATCAAAGCAACTGCTTTAACCGCACTACTCTCTTTGTTGCTATCTGCCAACAAAACCTTGCAGCTGCTTTCTTTAGTGATAGGCTCAGGTTCTGACATCTTGAGGAAAAGCTCTTTTCCTACAGTGCCAGTCGGGTCACAGCAATTTGAATCTATTACTTCAATCAAATTGCTAGCTTCTTCATGACGATCTACCTTCAAAGTCATGCGATCACCTTCAGGACTAACAGTCCCAACTTTTGGAACTTCTACCCCATATTCACTTAACAAATCTTCAAGACTGATAGGCAAAAGGTTTGTGGTATCTACTTTATATTCTCCAGTTGAAGTTCCAGGACTTACATTGGAGCTTGATGTTACTCCTGGACAATTTTCTCCAGTATTAAAATAATTGATCTCATTATTGAGACATTCTGGTTCTGACTTTTCTGTAGTACTTGTATCAGTACAATCTGTTTCTGATTTTCTGATTTCCACGTTAAGTAAAGTCCGTGGATAGGCAATGTCTTCAGGAAACACTGAACTTGGCTTCTCATTGAATGATTCCGCAACAGAACTTAGATGTTCCATGGGGAGACAAGTATTTAAGCAATCACTCACATCATTGGCTGAGATGCACTTGGTTTCCAATATATTTGTCTCTTGTTCTTTAATTTCATCTTTCATAGGAGAATATTCTCTATTTGTAGGAACTTCTTTACTCACGGACATCAAAGGTTGATTGCACTCCAAGTCCCTCTGAGATTTAGCATGTCCATTTTCACTTGAAGCACCTCCTAAGAAACATGAACATTGTGATTAGCCTACAAGCATTGGTTTTTCATGGGAATCCATTTTAGATGCACCTACTATATGCACCTAAAGGAGTGGAAAATGTGACTTACCGGAATCACTTTTTGCAACATCCATCAGAAACGGGAGCAGTCTTCTGTAACTAACAGAATTTACAGCTTTGAACACCTTCAGCCTAGAGCAAGGATTTAGAGCCTGTAAAGATAACAATTTATACAAATTTTAGAGATACTCAAACGATCTTTTACAACAACATAGCTATTCATAGCTTTAGTGATATTTACCAATTTGTTCCTCGAAGCACTGCCATTTCTCCCAGGGCTCGAACTAGAATTCTTTACAATGCAGCCATTTCTTCTATCTGATGGATGACCAACAAAAAATTTCTGTGTCTGCTCCACATTATGTTCTATGCTGGCACCCAGTTTGCTCACATCTGCTTTACATAAAATATCAGCATCTGGTGGTGTCATCTGGACACATTCTTCCAATGCCTCAGGATCAAGTCCTCCCACCTTGGTAAACACTTGAGGATCTACTCGAGTCTGGCTCAAAACATCAGGGGCATCATTGAGGTCCTGCGGGTTGCATGATATATTGACATCAATCTGCTGACCTTCAACGCTCCTTAGCAATTTACTGACATCAGAATTAGCACCAACATGTTTATCTTCAGAAGTAGAACCATTACTAGCCATTGATTGCAGATCAGGTTTCTGATAACTCAAAGTTGGATTGTTGGACTTGGATTCCATATCACGTATCTCAGTTTCTGAAACATCTACAGAAAAGAAACATTGTCTTAACTCCAGTTACACTGAAAAACATGGAAATATTGAAAAGTTTAATCCCCTTAATCATCATTTGCACTAGGAAAAACAAAAACTTAAAAAGATACCAGAGTACTCTCTCGCAGCTTCCGTCAAATACGGTAGCAATCTTCTGTAGCTAAATGAGCTTGGAGCTATGAACACCTTCCTCCGAAAGCTCGAACTCACAGCCTAGAAATTAATGTAATTAATTAAGAAAGAAAGAAGGAAAACTTAAACTAATTTTTCAACCAAACCAGAATTTATCCTTGTACAATCAACATGTATGCCCGATATTTTCATAACATGGTAAATAACTAAGAAATTGCTTACAATTGACAACTTCGTTAAAGTAGACACGCAAAGATGCACTATCTGATATAATACAAGCATTAGAAACTTTTGAAAGCTAGTAACTCAAGTAGCCACACATATGAGCACTATCTAAAGCAATCTCGAACTCTGAACATGAATTACACTAACAATGAAAGAGAATTCTGCAATTTTCTTGATTTATGAATCAAAAGTTATCTATATACAATCATGCTAAGTTCCCAAAAAGGTAAAAACTTACTTGCACACGAAATGTCTCTCTAATTAACACAGTTATCACTTAACAATTATTAAGTGAAATGTATTTTCGCTTTAATTTAAACTGCTAAGATTAAGTTATCTGGTTTTAGGTAAATACCAAGTACAAGTAAGTTTCTACTTAAGATAAATACCTGATAGATTGTTAATAGAATTATTTGTACTCCTGATTCAAATTTCACAGGAATCATACAACAACAACAACTACCAAGTATAGTACCACAAAATGGGGTCTGGGGAGGTTAATATGTAGACGAGCATTACCCCTACCCGAAAGGGTCTACAAGAGGGATGCAACACAAGTAGTCCTACCCGAAAGGGTCTACAAGAGGGATGCAACACAAGTAGTTCCCGGGGGTCACTCATCCTAGTACTACTATCGCCCAAGCACGCTTAACCTGGGAGTTCTGATGGGATCCGGTGCGTTAGTTCACAGGAATCATACAATTTATATAAAATATATGCTAGCTAACTCAGACACATAATATTAAAATTTTGATATGCAGTAATCTAGAATGAATCAAATATCTTACTGAATGACTCTTCTGAACACCTCCATTCCTATTTCCATTACTTTCAGATCCAACTTTACCATCTCCCTTTATCTCATTTTTCTCCTCGAATAACGGCGATTCGCTTTTCTTCAAATTGTCGTCATTTTCTAAAACAACTGAAGGCGAAGAAAACACTCTTCGAGCACGGAGATCCTTAACTGGCGTACGAGACATTTCACACAGATCCAAAGAACCTTCTAGATTCTGTACGATTAGCCTTTTGAGTTTCTTCACAGGTGGATCCAGTTGCTGGAGCTGGTGATCGGAATGCCTGAATTTGGCCGAATCGACCCGAACTCGACCCGATCTGTTACAATGCAAGTAGATCTGAGATTTGCTCCGTGTGAATTGGCCTTCCATAATGGAACTTCCTCTTCCGCCTTGCTTTCTTTTCATTTTATTTTTTTGCTTGTGAGAGAAAATGGCAGAATAATTTCAGCTAGAGAAATGGAGTTGTGGAATTAGGGTTTTAGGGAAGGAAAAAAAGGAGATATATTGCGGGAAGCTGGAGTTTCGTTTAGCTTTAGCGGGAAATAATTGGCGGGAAATAGTTAGCGGGAGTTTGTGGACCCTCTTTTGTCAAACGGCTGGATCATTTCAAAGTTCAAACAGCCCACTAAGAATTTGGACGAAATAAAAAATGGACATTTGCATCTTTACCCATTTTTTGTGTCACGTCTTAATTTGATTAGTTGTGCAAAAAAAATTATAAGTGTATCCACTTTTTACGTAACTTCAGCATATAGGGCTTGTAGAAATGTAATTTTGACTATCCCCGAAATTTAACCCATTTTAGCGTAAAATATTTAATTTAGGCTTAATATAGTTATTTTAACTAATTTTAATTTTTTATATTATTTTAAAAACAAAAATTAAAAATTACAAAAAAATAGTTCCATATTTCCTTACTTAAGTCGCGTTAGGTATTTTTAGGAGGATATATTAGTTTGAACCTATTTTTTGTTTTAATACAATTCTTGAAAATATCAAAAATAGTTTCAACTTTAATTTTTAGTTTTATTTTTAATACAAATAATTTATCAAAATTAATGTAGAGTTTTGTAGGTATTTCATTTGAATTTTCGGTACTTTTTGGCCTAATTTTGCATATTTTTGGAGCCCAATCTTGAACCCACCACAAAAGGCCCAATTTCAAGCTCCTTTTCTTTTTCAAGACTAAAACCCTATGCTAGTCTTCTTCATCTTCGACTTTGAAACCTTGGACACAAGACCTTGAAGATAACAATGAAGAACAAGACTAAAACCCTAACCTAGCTCCATCTTCAACCTAAAAAAACAACAATAAGAAGACAACATGGCTTCTTCATCTTCCACCATGAAAGACAACCCTAACTGGACCTCTAAGCAGCCTAGACGCCACCTTCTTCCTAACATCTGACTAGCTACTGACCCCATCACACACCACCAAACCAGCCCCTATCCTCGTCAAAAATTCGCCAGAAAACACGTAAAACAGTCATCACTCCACTGAATCACCCCACTTCACCGTCGTTGCAATCTCCGCTAGATCCCAGCAGAACCGGCGACCCCTCTCCCATCATCGGAAACCAGACGCAGGAATTCCTACATTGTTTCCACCAAAACTGGCCGAAAATCCAGTAAAATTAGTTCTGTCTGAGGAGCTCGAGATATGCGTTGAGGTTTCACTGAATATTCGGTAGTTTGCTCATTTTTGCCGTTGTTTGTGTTTGTTCGAGTTTAAATTTTTGTCATTGGCATTATGTCGCATTCGATCAGAAGTTAATTATAAGGAGTTTATTGCAGAGGTCCATCTGTTACTCTCTCACACTTTATTTTACTGCTTGTTTCATGCCACTGTTTATCTTGCTCGATAATGCTGCGATTTGAGTAATTATTTTTTCCTTTTCAAGTTAGTAGATGACCAACCATAAAAATCTCTTTGTTGATTTGTCTGATATTCATGTTAGTTGTTAAGTTGGATGGACAATGGGTGTAGGATTAAAAGTTAAAACGGGAAGTTTGGGATCTTTTTTAGACAAATTGATTAATACTAATAACAAGAAAATAAAAATATTTTTGGCTTAGTATGATTTTGTTCTCTCCATAATTGTTTTTTTAAATTTTATTTTTGTTATTTAATTAGGAAACCACTAGTAGCATGATTAGGCCGACCACACTCGGGTAGAAAAGCTCTAGGATTTTGTTAGCTTCGAGGCGAGAGGTCGTTTTCTTAGTTAAGTTTATCCGGGGAATGTCTCGAAGGAATTTTACATATTTTATTTCGGGGCATGCCCTGAAGTATTTGTACTTGGAGAGCGAAAGTAATACTCGTAGTACTTTTATTTTTATTTTCATTTTTCTTTTAATTAGGTGTGGACGACTTCGAGCCTCGTGTGTATTTATTTCACTTTTTCCATGTTTTCTGTCTCAATTGAATATTTTAAAAGCCAACTTGATCAAGTATGCAACCGTGACTTTCACGGGACGTGGGGAGTGCCTAACACCTTCTCCCCGAGTCAAATGAACCCCCTTACCCAAATCTTTGGTGCAGACTTAGTTTTGAGTCCAAGTGTTTTAAAAGAAAAAATATTTTCTATAAAAATGGTGGTCTGACACACCGAAATCAATGTTAGGTGGCGACTCTGAGTTATTTACTTTTGAGCATTATCTTTGTCATTTTCAATTGAAAAACCCTTTTCAAGCTTTTACTAAAATCCTTTTTACTAATTTAAGAAGGTTAAGCAGAGTTTGGTTAAAAAAAAGGGTGTGACATCTCTGGCGACTCTGTTGTGGAAACTCGTGGGTTCGAGCTAGTACTTATTTTGTTGGGTTTTAGAATATTTGGTTGAGTTTTTTTTATGCTTTTTCATTAGCTTTGCTTAATTTTTATTATGTTGTATATTTTGTTATTTGCTAGTTGTTTATGTGTTTACGGTTTTACTTTATGTGTTTATTGCTTTATAACTGTCATCATATACATTACCCGGTCAATTCTTTCTGCAACAAGTGTAGGAGCACGTGTCGCGTGCACGAAGTCTTTGTTGAGTCACCCTTAATTTAGGAGGGGGCCGTCGGACGTATGGAGTAGGTGGAAAGCTTGAGCAGCCACCATCGACCATACGCTCCCCCGAATTGCCTTGTTAGTGAACCCAAACTTAGGTCAACCTTTAGGTCAGTTTTATTTGCATCATGTCATTTAGACATAGTAGGGCTCGTTCCCATGCACTGTGTCCTTTTGTAAGAAGCTTATCCAAATTTTATCAAAAATGGGCCCGTGGCCCAAAATGACATTTAATCATCCTATGTGCTAAATGTTGCATCTTTGAGGGTAAAAAGGCCATTTGGTGGACCGATGTTTGGTAAAGAAGGGTGAAAAAATGAAGCAAGTAGGATCCACTCACATTTTTCTTTCATAGTTTTCCAAAAATAAAAAAAATGAAAATAAAAAATTCAAAACGATTTCATACGTTTCCATTATTTTTCAAAAAAAAAAGGATTTTATATTTTTCCATTATTTGCCAAAAACTCAAAAAAGTAGAAAATGAAAAATCCAAAAAGATTTTGCACTTTCCATCATTTTTTTCAAAAAGACCAAAAAATAGTTTTTATTTCAAATTAGATGCATTTTTTTCTCTATCATATATTTAATCCTTCCGAACTACGTGAACCTGATTCTCATCTTTCGAGCCAAGATATGTAGGCAACCTACATAGGGTCCGGTCTCCCTAGTGTCTTAGGTTCTTGGCTTTGCGGGGTCTTAGCCATTTCTTGCATGTCTGGCTACTTTTGGCCACATCGGCCATTTTTACAAAATGGGGTTATTTTTGCAAAAATGGTTCAATTACCATGTCTCAGGACCTTAAGTCTACAACTAGATATCATATTATTTTAAGGTCCGTCATTTTCAAGTTTACATCTTTAGCCACTTCTGGTCATATCGATCGTTCTTGCGGAATGGGTCATTTCTGCAAAATAACTTTTTTTGGGCTATGAGTATTGGAGTCGAACCAATATAAGCATTATTAAGGTATTTTCATATCTGGGTAGTCATCCATGTTAAGTTTTCACCTCTAGCCACTATTGACCATGTAGGTTAAATTTCAAAATAGTCAAATATTGTCTTGCATGTGTCCAATAGGATGTGTGGTCTCATATAGTGTCTCGAGTCATTTAATCTGGTTGGTCTTATTTTTTCTCATTCAGGTATGGATTCATTTACCACAGCTTGAACGTAACAGATATCTCAGGACCACTGCATTCAAGAGCTACTTGAGGAAACTTTTTATTCTTTTAGTCTATTTCATGTTGTCTTTTAATTATTCGTCTTGTACAATAGTATCGAGTCTGGCAGTCTAGTTAATATTTTTGAGTATTTTGTTATAGTACTTCTTGTTTTGTATTTGAAAAATCAAAAAAGTTATAAATGCAAAATCCAAAAAGATTTTTGTCCCTTAATTTATTTTCCATCCCCTTTCCAGAACTACGCTTGATCTGATTCACGAGGAACATGATACGTAGGCAACCTACATAGGATTCGATTAATACATTTTTAAAAAAAGTAAAAAAAAGAGGAATTTGTGCATGTGAGAAATGAGAGGAAAAAAAAGAGCAATAATCAGAAAAAAAGAGGGAAAACGAAATAAAAAACCAAGCGATGTTAGAAAGGAAGATGAAGAAGGAAGTGGGGCAAAAAGAGTGAAATTATGATGATACCAAATGACCTCGGTACCCTCGAACCATTCTAAAACCGTTAATTGTTGCTAGGGGTATTGCACACAATGTGATATTTCTGTCTCATAAATGTCCTAACGCTAACATGTTGGCTTTTTTTTATCCTCTTTGTTACTTTCATTGTTATCATAGCAGAGGGTGGTTAGTTTGTGGCACTTTGGCGAGTCATCCATACAACACGAGATTGAAGAGCAAGGTACCCATGGCTAGCAAAGACTTGGACACAAGAGTTGTTGACCCATCGAGGGGGATTGAGAAGTCGGAATTTGAACTGAAAGAGGAGGTCCAAAGGTTGAAACATCAAATGGCAAAAATGTATCAAGCCTTGATTAAGGGACACTTTCCACCCTCCTTCCCTACCAACTATACAGGAAATCTTGCTTTCATTCCAACACCCTCTCAATCCCAGATGCCCAATACCATTGATATTTCACCTAAACATGCACCGGGCTTTACCCCTTACCACAACTACCCCGACCCTTCAGCCCAAACTTTTCATGCTCACCAGCCAAAACAGCCTCATACCCTGCTCCAACATATGCTCCTATTTTTGTACGCCCCACAAGCTACCCTCAAGCGATCCTCTAGTGAGTCCGCATTCCCCGCTCCAAATGTCCACTACTATGCACCAGAGCCTACATTTAGAGTCCCAGATACTTGCCCTTACACTCCCCAATTTGAGCCTCATATTGAAACTAACAAACCACCCAAGAACGCAGAGCAAGAAGAGATGGTTAGGAAGGTACAGAGTCTGGAGCAATCATTGAGAACTATGCAAGGGTTGGGAAACTACAATGTGGCCTATAAGGATTTTTGTTTGTTCCCTAATGTCCAACTGCCTGTCGGGTTCAAGATGTCTAAGTTTGACATGTATGACGAACATGGGGACCCTGTAGCTCATCTGAGAGGTTATTGTAGTAAGACGATATGCGCTGGGGAAAAGACGAATTACTGATATCGTATTTCAGCCAGAGCTTGAGTAGGGCAGCTTTAGAATGGTACACCCACTAGGACACCAGTGGATGGTACACATGGGATGATATGGCTCAGGCCTTAGCCTGGCACTTTCAGTAAATATAGACATTATCCCGGATCGCTTATCTCTGACCAACATGGAAGAAACCTAGTGAAAGCTTTAGAGACTATGGGTTCCGATGGAGGTTCAAGCTGCACAAGTCATTCCTCCGATGGAGGAAGACGAGATGGTTAAATGCTTTCTTCGAGCCCTGGAGCCCACTTACTATAGCCACTTGATCTCAGCCATTGGCAAGTCTTTCAATGATGTGTTGAAAATGGGAGAAATGGTGGAAGAAGGGCTCAAATCGAGTAAGATCATGAGCTATTCTACCTTGAAAGCCATAACACATGCAATTCAGAACGATAAAGAAAGCTTGCTGGGTCAGAAGAAACATGATGATGTTGCCATGGTTGTCTCAGGATCACGATATGGCCCAACGGGTCCAGCTCACCAAAATACTCAGCCTCAACTCCGTCCCCAAATCCAAACCTATCCTCGGGCTCCACATAATCCATCTTAGCATTATCCTCCGAACAATGCCCAGTCATTTGTTCAACCAATGGGTCACTCCTTATGGCGAGCACCAGCATCGCATAATACTCTTTCGGCTTCAAAACATTTTCGAGCACCCAAAAACTCTAGGAAACAGGGGCATAGAGGGGAACAAAGGCAAAGAAATTGTTTCCCTCCAGTCGGATAATCCTACACAAGTTTGTTTGAAAAGTTGAAACGATCTGGCCTAATTGAGCCGCTCCTCGGCTATACCCCAAACCCATATGCAAAAGGTTTTGATCCTACTGTGCGGTGCATGTACCACTCTAACGTCCAAGGGCATAGCATTGAAGATTGTCGTTCTTTGAAAAGGGAGATAGAAATAATGATTCAAGAAGGGATAAATGTTGTCCAGGACAGTGGCACTCAGAATATCGCACAGAATCCTTTACCTGCACATGATGATGCACCCTTTGTGGGTGAGATGCGTGGTGACAAGGAGTATGAGAGTCCTCTTGGGAACTTTCCGAGTGAAGTTAATGAAATTGGAATTGGTGAAAGTCCTAGAAATTTTGATGTGCAATCCAGTGGCTAAGACGTCGAGATTGGCAATTGAAAAGACACTCCTTTCTCGGCTAGCCGGGGAGGAGTTTTGGTGGTTTATTTTATTGTCATTTCTGTTTGTCCAGGTTATTTAAGGTTTGTAATCCGGATATTGTCTTGTGGTTCAGACTCTTCTTCTTTTTGCCTAGTTTGTTTTATTGTAGTAACTTATCTAGTGTTATCTAGGTTGTTCCAGGGTTGTAACCCGTGTCTATTTTGCTTGTTTTGTTCAAACCTTGTTCATTATATGTCTAATGCAATCTCCTATTTTCTGTTAGTTCTAGTCAGTTTTTGTTTAGGTAACTTTTTCTTTTATAGTTCTTTCATGTTGACTCTAATGATATGACATGACATGTACGCATAATTCTCATCCTGGTCTCGAAAGTTAGTTTAATCATGAAGCAATGACACAGCGTTGAACGTGGTAAAAGAGGCATATGAGGAAAAAGTAAAGATTCATGCATTCTGAGAAAGCTGGAGCTTGAATTGAGTGAAACTGAGGCAGCTATTTTGGAAAATGAAGATGTTGATAAGAGCATACAACAAGGAAATGTCTCTCAAGCAATTTGAGGTAAATCAGTCAATGCTAAAAGGCATTCTTCCACATCAAGATAAGGTTGAGTCAAGTCTGCTACGAACTGGCCAGGATCATTCATTGGGATAAAGGTATTGCTCGTTGGCACTTTATGTTTGTGTGGGTGCCATTAATAGATACTATGTATGATTTGTTTTCTTATCTTCAATTTCATATTTGTACTTGGCATTTTTAAAGTTTGAAATGATGAATGCATTTTATTCAGCTCCCCAAACACTTTTATCTTTTGCTACCCTTTTTGAGCCCTAATTTTTTGTTTCATACCCATCTTTTTGGAATCAGAAATAGAGTTACGAACTAGAAAAGGAAAGAAAAAGAGAAAGAGAAAGAAAAAGAAAAAGGAAAAGAGAAAAAGAAAAAAACGTAGAAAAGAAAAAGAAAAAAAAGAGAAAAAAAAAGAAAGAGAAAAAAAAAAGAAAAGGAAAAGAAAAAACAACAATAACTTTGTGTTTGAACTACGTTCGATCTTATTCTTGTCACCATAAGATACGTAGGCATCATTAGGGTTCCGTCGCACCAACTAAAATATTGCATAATCCCCGAAGTCAAGAGTGGGACAGTTTTCTTAGAAATGTCATCAAAGCAAAACTTCAAAAAAATTCCCCAGCCTCCAAGAGATTGGGCAGAAGTTTTAATTTTGCCAAAAGAATTGATTCCAAACGTTGTAATTTTGAACCTTTTTCATCTTAAATTATTTTGAGCCTTCATACCACCCTTTCTTTCCAACCCTGCCCAAAAGCCTACATTACGATCCAAAGAAAGACCTTCCGACCAATATTTGAGGATGCCGAATTAAGTGTGTGGTGAAAGTATGATCTTTTTGCATCATGAGTAATACATTTGTTCTTAGCACAATGAGAGAAAATGATAAAATGAGAGAGGCTTGATGGTGAAAACCCTTCAGGGCACTACAAGTCGACTGAAGATTGTGGATCATATGGGTCAATTGAAGTGCTGAAGCCCAGTTTCATAGCAAAGAGGTATTAGACTTGCTTGAAAGATTAGGCCACTTTATTCAAAGGTGCATGTCATGGTCATTAGAGTTGGTATCCTTACCTGATAAGTTTCTACTTTGTAATTTTCTTGTTAGGCATCATCTCTTTCCATTGCCCCTTATTTTGTTCCTCTTGTTTTATTTGAGTCCCTTCTTGAGTTTGTTTTGTCAGAATAAGTAAAGAAATGACTTCAAAATCTACTACCTGCTTTCCAATTTCACAAAGCTGAGTCTGGAAAGCACATGAAAATGTCATAAGATACAGGAGAATAGTGTGTGCACTGAGTTGATGATAATAGATGTTCTTTGGGATTGATGTAAAATGCAAATATTGGATGAATGTAAGAACACTAGTGCAATGCATCGGGCATAATGTATTGGACTTGAACGAATCAGGAATATTTTTTTGTGATAAGGTTTGAAATAAAATGGGTAGTCGACAACATTCAAGGTCGTCCAATTTGAAATCAAAGTTACCTCGGCAAGTGCAGAAGCAGCCGCCTTCAAGGTTAAGGCCACAAACTAACCACCGTGTTTTAAACTCACAAGTTTTCTTTCTCTGAAACAGGGATGAAGGCTATATTCATAACAAAGCTTGTATTTTCCAGGTGTAATGTCCCAATTCCTCTTGCACGAAGGCTATTGAGAAGACCACCCATCACTCATAGGAGAAGCATTTCCTAGTTTGGGCCTTTTAGGTTATATTTTGTTAAGGAGACACGCTTCCTAAATTGAGTTTCACCTCTAGGAGACGCATTTCCTAGTTTTGGGTCATTTAAGTTTATTCCCAGGAGACGCACGTCCTAGCTTGAATCATTGAAATTTTACCCCTAGGAGACGCACTTCCTAGCTGGGTCTGTCAGGTTATATTTTCATTTTAGGAGACGCACTTCCTAATTTGATATTTTACCACTAGGAGACGCACTTCCTAAATTGAGGTTTTACCCCTAGGAGGCACTTCCTAGTCTGGGTCTGTCAGGTTATATTTTTGTTTTAGGAGACGCACTTCCTAAATTGAGGTTTTATCCCTTGGAGACGCACTTCCTAGTTACAGTTATTCAAGTTTTATTCCTAGGAGACGCATTTCTTAGTTTTAGGTCATTTAAGTTCATTCCTAGGAGACACACTTCCTAATTTGAGTAATTGAAGTTTCACCCTTAGGAGATGCACTTCCTAGTCTGGGTATGTCAGGTAATATTTTTTTAGGAGACGCACTTCCTAAATTGAAGTTTTACCCATAAGAGACGCACTTCCTAGTTTGGGTCCTTCTGGTTATATTTTGTATTAGGAGACGCACTTCCTAAATTGAGATTTTACCACTAGGAGACGCACTTCCTATTTTGTTCATTTAAGTTTATTCCTAGGAGACGCACTTCCTAGTTTGAGTTATTGAACTATCGCCCCTTGGAGACGCACTTCTTATTCTGGGTATGTTAGGTTATATTTTTGTTTTAGGAGACGCACTTCCTAAATTGATGTTTTACCTCTAGGAGACGCACTTCCTAGTCTGGGTCTATTAGGTTATATTTTTGTTTTAGGAGACGCACTTCCTAATGAGGTTTTACCCCTAGGAGACGCACTTCCTAGTTTGAGTTATTCAAGTTTTATTCCTAGGAGATGCACTTCTTAGTTTTGGTTCATTCAAGTTACACCCCTAGGAGACGCACTTCTTAGTTTGAGTTATTCAGGTTTTACCCCTAGTAGATGCACTTCCTAGTTTGAGTTATTCAAATTTTATTCCTTGGGGATGCACTTCTTAGTTTTGGTTCATTCAAGTTACACCCCTAGGAGACGCACTTCCTAGTTTGAGTTATTCAAGTTTTACCCATATGAGACGCACTTCCTAGTTTTGGTTCATTCAAGTTACACTCCTAGGAGACGAACTTCCTAGTTTGAGTTATTCAAGTTTTACCCCTAGGAGACGCACTTCCTAGTTTTGGTTCATTCAAGTTACACCCTAGGAGACACACTTTCTAGTTTGAGTTATTCAAGTTTCACCCCTAGGAGACGCACTTCCTAGTTTTGGTTCATTCAAGTTACACTCTTAGGAGACGCACTTCCTAGTTTGAGTTATTCAAGTTTTACCCCTAGGAGACGCACTTCCTAGTTTTGGTTCATTCAAGTTACACCCCTAGGAGATGCACTTCTTAGTTTGAGTTATTCAAGTTTACTCCTAGGAGACGCACTTCCTAGTTTTGGTTCATTCAAGTTACACCCTTAGGAGACGCACTTTCTATTCTAAGCAGACGCACTTGCTAGTCAAATATTCTTGGTTTTACTCATAGGAGACACACATCCTAGTCGAGTCTTTAGCTTACTCTCATCATTGCATCAATAGCATAAGTGGTTTACAGTTTTTCTAACAACTCACACATCTTCCTAGTGCAAAATGGGGCAGAAAATTTTGTTTGTTTTGTTGTTTTTATTGCAGACACATGCCTAGAAAATTAGGGGAATCCATTTCAAGTTCTTTTCGGAGTCACTTTAAATTTAATGTCAGTAGCAGGCGCCCACCTGAAGAAAGAGGAAAGTCATTTCAGAATCCAATTCAACGTAGAAGTAGCAGAAGCTCGCGGCAAGAATGCGAGTCAACAATCCTAGGTGACCAACAGAAGTAGTCTCAAAAAAAAAAAAAGAAAAAGAAAAAAAGTAAATCATAATGCAGAAGCCGAGACAATAGGTGGATTTCTCAAGACATGACTAAAGTCACAAGCATGCTGTGTCCGGTTTTGATCCGAAAAGCTAAAGAAGAATGAACTAGCACCTGCAACTAGCAAGCGTCAAGGTTCAAATCTAAAGTCTGCACGAAGAACCATTCTAGACTCAAGATCAAGCTTCATAAGACTAATAGATAGAAAACTTGTGATCATAGTTGACATGCTCAGTTAATCTTTTTCAGTTCTTGATTTTGATGTAATAACAGGACCGTGGACCGGAATCTCGACGACAACTCGACCAGCTCTCCACCTCGGTACACTCCATCATCTCATTCACATCTGAACTACACGTGGCCGGTACAGCCAAAAAACCCGTCTAGTTGTTCTTTGTCTGAAAATACTTCGTATTTCCAGTCAAAAAGGGGCAACTGTAGACATGTAATTTTGAGCCTCCCCGAAATTTAACCCATTTTAGCATAAAATATTTAATTTATGCTTCAAAAAGTTATTTTAACTAATTTTAATTTTTTATATTATTTTAAAAATAAAAATTGAAAATTACAAAAAATAGTTCCATATTTCTTTATTTAATTCGCGTTAGGTATTTTTAGGAGGATATATTAGTTTGAACCTAGTTTTTGTTTTAATATAATCTCTTGAAAATACCAAAAATAGTTTCAACTTTAACTTTTAGTTTTATTTTTAATACAAATAAATTATCAAAATTAATGTAGAGTTTTTATATGTATTTAATTTGAATTTTCAGTACTTTTTGGCCTAATTTTGCATGCTTTTGGAGCTCGATTTTGAACCCACCACAAAAGGCCAAATTTCAAGCCCCTTTTGTTTTTCAAGACTAAAACCCTAGGATAGTCTTCTTCATATTCAACTGTGAAACCTTAGAAACAAGACCTTGAAGACAATAATGGAGAACAAGACTAAAACCCTAACCTAGCTCCATCTTCAACCTAAAAAAAACAACGATAAGAAGACACCATGGCTTCTTCATCTTTCACCATGAAAGACAACCCTAGCTGGACCTCTAAGCAGCCTAGCCGCCACCTTCTTCCAAACATCTGACCAGCTGTTGACCCCATCACACACCACCCAACTAGCCCATATCCTCGTCAAAAACTCGCCATAAAACATGCAAAACAATCGTCACTCCACTGAATCACCCCACTTCACTATCGTTGCCATCTCCGCTAAATCCCAGCGGAACCAGCGACCCCTCTCCCATCATTGGAAACCAGATGCCAGAATTCCTCCATAGCTGCCACCAAAACTGGCTGAAACTCCAATAGAATCAGTTCTGTCGAGGAGCTCAAGATGTGCGTTGAGGTCTCACTGAATATCTGATAGTTCGTTTATTTTTGCCGTTGTTTGTGTTTGTTCGAGTTTAAATTTTTATCTTTGGCATTCCCTCGCGTTCGATCAGAAGTTAATTATAAGGAGTTTATTGCAGAGGTCCATTCGTTACTCTCTCACACTTTATTTTACTGCTTGTTTCATGCCACTGTTTATGTTGCTCGATAATGCTGAGATTTGAGTAATTATTTTATCCTTTTCAAGTTAGTAGATGACCAAGCATAAAAATCTCTTTGTTGATTTGTCTGATATTCATGTTAGTTGTTGAGTTGGATGGACCATGGGTGTAGGATTTAAAAGTTAAAACGGGAAGTTTGGGATTTTTTTTAGACAAATTGATTAATACTGATAACAAGAAAATAAAAATATTTTTGGCTTAGTATGATTTTGATGTCTCCATAACTTTTTTTAAAAAAAAATTTATTTTTGTTGTTTAATTAGGAATTCGCTAGTAGCACGATTACGCCGACCACACCCGGGTAGACAAGCTCTAGGATTTTGTTAGCTTCAAGGCGAGAGATCGTTTCCTTAGTTATATTTATCCGCGAAATGTCCCGAAGAAATTGTATACGGGGTATGCCCCGAAGTATTTGTACTTGGAGAGCGAAAGTAATACTCGTAGTACTTTTATTTTTATTTTCATTTTTCTTTTAATTAGGTGTGGACGACCTCGAGCCTCATGTGTATTTATTTTGCTTTTTCAATATTTTCGGCCTCAAGTAAATATTTTAAAAGCCAACTTGATCAAGTACGCAACCGTGACTTTCATGGGACTTGGGGAGTTCCTATCACCTTCTCCCCGAGTCAAATGAACCTCCTTACTCAAATCTCTGGTGCAGACTTAGTTTTGAGTCTAAGTGTTTTAAAAGGAAAAATATTTTCTAAAAAAACGGTGGCCTGACACCCCGAAATCAATGTCAGGTGGCGACTCTGAGTTATTTCATTTTGAACACTATATTTTTCATTTTCAATTGAAAAACACTTTTCAAGATTTTACTAAAATCCTTTTTACTAATTTAAGAAGGTTAAGTAGAGTTTGGTTAAAAAAGGGGGTGACAGGGCTGAAGTAGCAAAGAAAATCACGTAAAACTTCAGCATTCTACTAGACGAGCTTGAAGTTTTTGTCTTGTAACTGGCAAAATTTTTGTTTTTGTAACTGGCAAACTTCAGCTCTATAACTGAAGTTTTTGTTTTTGTAACTGGAGAGAGCTGAAGTTTTTGTTTTGCCTTAGCTATTAATTAATAAATTTATATATGACAGGAGTTAAAGCTAATCATTTGTGTTCCCAAGCATTTGTTCTTCTCTTATATCTTCAGCTAACTGCAACTGAGTATAAAGGAAGGACAGTAGGACACCCTGTTCTTCTCTCCGGTCACTCTATTCCTTTCTTAGTTGAAGTTACAACTCATCCCATGCTTAAATAGCACTGTAGCAATCCTCTTGGTGAAGACATGGTGTTAGAAAACACATCACTTTTTTATTCGAATAGTGAAAGGAAGAACAGAAGACAGAGCTCATAGTTACTGGTAGTACAAATGTTAGTCCACTTGTCACGATTCGGATTCCATCTTCGGGAGTCGTGATGGTGCCTACTATTGAAAGATAGGCAAGTCAACCTTTAATTACCTTTTTTGTTAACACATTTCTTCTTTTAAACAATTACCAGTAATAACATGAAAACAACGAAATTAGATAAATAAGCGGAAGACTTAAATTAAATAAACTGAACAATAATGCATAAATCAACGTGTGTCTCTATCCAAGAGCTGGTGTCACGTCATTCACGGACTACTAAGAGTACTAAATACAATCGTTTGAAAGAAATATAACATTTTTTGTCTCGAATACATGAGATAACAGAATAAAATATAAGATAAATGAGACGCCTGCAAGTCTACCTTGGTGTCTCGGTGAACTAAAGGCTGGCTCCCGCGCTACTGTTGTTGTCCAATGCCTGGATCTGTGCAAAAGAGCACAAAGTATGGTATCAGCACAACCGACCCCATGTGATGGTAAGTGTCTAGCTTAACTTTGACAAAATAGTGACGTGGCTAGGACCATACCAACAAATCAACATGTACAATTTAAATATATATATATATATATATATATATATATATATATATATATATATATATATATATATATATACAGCAAAAAAGGAAATACAGAAATAGCCAATAAATGTGGGAAAGGGAAACATGCTATGAGGGAGATAACAATTCTGAATAAAAGCAACAAGTAAGGAAGAGAACAACATAACTCGGGTATCAATAAGGAATCAACAAAATAATAATTGCACGATATCACCTTTCGTGCTTTTACTCTCGTCCTCACCATAGCAAATATCTTCAAAATGTGCACCGCATCACCCTTCGTCCTTCTACTCTCTTTCCTCACCATATAATCAATAGTATCGGCACAAAATGGTACATCATATCGTAAACGAGATCACCCTTCGTGCTTTACACTTTTTCCTCACAAACAACACTGCACGACATCACCCTTCGTGCTTTATAACTCTTCCTCGCCCAAACAACAATCACAACTAATGGGCGAGGGAATAAACAAGATTATAATAGGAATTCCAGCGAGGGAACAATATTTAAACAATTAAAATCCCGGCAAGGGAACAACAATTAAACAATTAAGATCCTGACAAGGGATCAATTTATACCTCTTTCTCTTTCTTTGAATTTTTACTTCATAACTCACTTTACCACTTGAGTCGATGCTCCGAAGGGTTTAATAATCTCACATACTTTCACATTTCGGATTATATCTTGAGCTAATGCTCCAAAAAGTTCAATCAACTCGCTTACTTTCACGAATTCGTAATACAACTTAAGCCATTGCTCCTCGATGTTCAAAAACAACGAGTACTTCATTAACTTTCCACAACAAGTAGAAATCACCTTTAAAGCATAGATTATTCAACAAAATTATGAAATTCACATTATAAGACTCACGGTCATGCTAGATACCAACATATAAATACTCGTCACCATTTTTATACGCCGTACTCACAATTAGCACATAGCAAATAGGACTCAACTCCTAATCCCTCAAGCTAATGTTAGACCAAACACTTACCTCGATGCCTTGAACACCCCTCAAGTCTCAATTATAGCTTTACCCCTTGATTTCACTACCAATCTGCTCGAATCTAGTCACAAGTTACTTAATTACATCAATAAGTGCTAAAATGAATCAATCTCAATGTATGAAAATGAGTTTTTTAAAGTTTTACCCAAAAAGGTCAAAAAAGCCCCCAGGCCCAAGTGATCGAAACCCGAGGTTAGGACCAAAATCTGATTACCCTTTCCCCCACGAATTCAAATATATAATTGTTTTGAAATCGATCCTCAAATTAAGGTCCAACTTCCCAATTTATAAAAACCTAGGTTTTACCCAAAACACTCAATTTTCCCATGAAAATATTTGATTTGAAGTTGATATCATGTTAAAAGATGTTAAGGAGTGAAGAAAATTAGTTAACAATCACTGACCAACGTTTTGGAGAAGAAATGTTGTTTGGAAAATCGCCTCTTATATTTTTGGGGTTTTGAAAAGTGAAAAGTAACTGAAAATTCGGTGTTTATATACCTCTTTGACACCCCCTGTGCGGACCGCGCAAAAAGGACCGCGGCCGCACAGGCCTACCTGAAGACCTACAGTACATAGCCTTGTGTGAACCGCACAAAGACGACTGTGGCCGCACAGCCTCTACCGCGGACCGCACAAAAGCGACCGCGACAACGCTAGCCCCTCCGCGGTCGCACACATTTCCTTGCGGACCGCGCAAGAGGGTTCAGAGACATGCGTTTTTTCCCGAACCTGCAACATATGATCTCTTTAAGCCTAAGGCATCCCGGAACCTACTCTAAACTCACCCGATTCCTCGAAAGTCCAATCAAAGTATACACACAGCCTCAAAAATATCTTACGAACATATTATTGTGGTCAAATTACAAAAATAACATCATGAACATCAAATTAAGCTTAAGATCAATGAAATTTCTTAAAACTCCTTTAAACATCAAATTTTCCAATTAGGGTCCGGATAAGGCTGTATCCGGTTCTGGGTCTATTTGGCCGTTCCGGTTCTAGCGGTTCCGGTTCTGCGGTTCTGGCGGTTTCGGAGCCGGAACCGCTACCATACGGTTCCAAAACCGTCTGGTTCCGATTCCGGCGGTTCCGGTTTCGCGATTCTGGCGGTTCCCGGCAGTTCCCGGCGGTTCTAATTTTTTTTTAAAATCAATATCTTGTATAGTAGTCATTAGTATATTGTAGAGTATATTTTATATGGTGTACTATGTTATTAGTATAATATATATTGTGTTTGGTAATTAGTATATATTGGGTATAAGTAGTGTATATTTTGTATATAAGTAGTATATACTGTATTTAAGTAGTATATATTGTATATAAATAGTGTATATTGTGTTGTAGTTAGTAATTAGTATAAATTGTATATAAGTAGTATATATTGATAAAAGAATATTGTCATTAGTATATTGTGTTGTATGTTATATATTGTATGTTATATAAATATTCAAGGATTGATATAGAATTAAAGACAAAGAAATATTGAGACAAAAGATATTCAAGAATATGATAAAGAGCATATTTATTGACCAAAATGGCATATCTTTTTTTATTCTTCCTTCCCCCAATGGAATGAGCACAACATGGTACTAATACCACCATTAAAAGGAAAAAAAACTAAAAGAAGACATGCCAATGTACAAGTTACATCATAGTTTATGTATTATTTCTAACAAATCTCATAAAACCTTCAAGGTTTGGAGGTGGTTGTGTTCGCGGTGGTGGAAATGAAGCTTGTTCATCACCACTTCCGGGTGAAGATGTTTCCTGAGCAAGTTCCGCTAGCATTTCTTCATAGCACTCATCTATTTCTGGTTGTGATTCAGCTAGCCCAAAGTTCCTTCTTTCTGCGCGGATCCAATCTCGAAAAAGCACTAATTTTTCCAAGCTGTCCCGCATCGACGCCCTGTGATCACCTATTTGTAGTCTTGCTTGACTAAAAGCGCTCTCCGATGCAACAGTTGACGCTTGAATCGACAGAACATCCCGAGCCATCCTTGCAAGAATGGGAAAATGCTTTTCCCTTGCCTTCCACCAATCCAAAAGGTCGAACGAGCCGTCTGGATTCTCATTCTCTAGTCCCTGCGACAAATAAACTTGAAGCTCATTTAGATGGGAAAAATCATCTACATTTTCACCTTGAGTACCCCTGAACTCCATCCACGATTTAAGAGCTGTTAAGCCAGCAGCTCTTTTAGACGCCTGTGATGTGGACGAAGTAGGGGTTGGAATATTAGGCCTAGCATGCTCTAACGCCTGTTTGTAAGCATTATAAACAGTTTGAGCATTCACTGTAATTGATGCTTTCGCATCAGATAGTGTAGCCATTTCTTCTTCTTCAAGATCTAAAGCTTGATAAATAGTAGAATACCAAAAGTTAGGACCTCCTACTTTCATAGTAGGATTTAACATAGCAGCCACACCAAGTATAGGAGGGATTGAAAAAAAATATTTTTTAAACTTCTTTTTCATTTCAGTAATTGCAATTTCATAAATTTCCCCTCCCTCGTTAAAATCAACAAACAAATTAGCAAGTGCGGCGATATAAACTAAACAATTAGAAATAGTTGGATAATATTGGCCAGATAAAGCAGTTGTAGCCACATGAAAATGTTCTAAAAAATCTAAAATAAAATTAACGTTAGTCCAATCTTGATTAGTTAGCATGTCATTATCTTCCTCCCCACAATCCCGAGAATTATAAGTAGCGTTAATTGGGTTTCTATATTCGTACTCCACTACTAAACTTTCGTACATGTAGTTCCACCTAGTCGGGCAAGGTTTAGGAACCTTTCTTTCTCTAAGGCCATATTCGTCATATTTTTAAAAATATTCTCTAAGTTTACTTCTACGGTTAGAATAAAAAAGCCAATTAAGAGCGAATTTAACCTTTTCAATTTCTATGTTTAAAATTCTCATACCATCACCAACAATTAAATGATAAATATGACATATACATCTAACATGGAAAATAATAGTAAAAGCAGGAGTAAGTGTTTTAGTTAAAATACCTGTTGCACTAGTGTTGCTACTAGCGTTATCCATGGAAATTGACATTATTTTATCACTAAAACAAAAATATCTACATACATCTGAAACAGTGTTAGCAATAAACTTACCCGTGTGTCGTGAATTAATTATTCTATATGCAATAATGCGTTTTTTGCATTGTCCAGTCTTCGTCTATCCAATGACTGGTTACGGTTAGATAATCACAATCATTTCCACTTCTACCAATATCAGTTGTAATAGACATACGATTACTTATATGGGCAAATAAATAGCGCAAGTATTGTTCATATTCATGCTTGTATTTATAAATGTCTGCCTTCACTGTGGCGCGAGGCCAACCTTTATACGTAGGATTAAATACTCTTCTAATATAATGAATCCAAGCAGGATTAGAAGCAAAAGAATAAGGCAAACACATAACAGTAATCATTTTAGCTAATTCTTCACGATCCTTATTTGGATCGTAATACAATATACCTCCGGTGACTGTGTTTATTCCTGGTTGAAATAGATATGAACCAGTACTTTGGTTAACTGTTGTATCAGGACTTGTCCTCCCCTCATGGTGCTCTTTCAATTGGAAATATTTAGCCTTATCGCTAGGGTGTAATTTTATATGTTTAACTAAACTACCTGTGCCGCTACGATCTCCAGTATACCTATGCACAAGTAATTTCCCACAAGATTTACACTTAGCCTTATTTTGTTCTCTTAGTTGAATAAAAAATTGCCAAACTAATGAAGTTTCTGAACGTTTAGGAGGTTGTCTACTAAAAGTGAGAGTTTGTACGGGTGGGTGTTCCGGTTCATTAGTAGCAGGACTAGTAGGTGTATCATCTAAATCTACCGAGCTTGGGTTTCGTCATCATCATCATCCTCATTTCCCTCTAAGATAGGTGCATTAGGATAAAGCATATTCATAATATCATCGTCTATTCTATCACCAACTGCTACATCATGTAGAAAATCAACATCGCTAAATTGAAAACACGGGTGATCACTATCAAGGATTCCGAAGGTTTCATTAGTATTTCTAGGTTGGCTACTACTTTGAACTTGTTTATCTTTTCTAGGTCGGGGAGCCGGGGGAGGGGTAGTATTTTGGCGACTACTTTCACCGGTTTTATTTTTTCCTTTTCCGAACATATTTTTCAATGAAAAGGCGATAATAATTATAATTAAGCAAAATAACAACACACAAAAATATTCTTAGCACGTAAGAGTTGAAATGAGTTTACCCGATTGACGAACAACTTCTTGAAAATTGAAAATCGTTGAAATTGAACACTTGAAAACTTCAATTCAACAACTTCACAATGTTTCACGAATTTGCAACAATAAATTAAGCACTTGCACTAGAAAGATTGAAAGAGAGCTTGAGAGAGATTGAGAGATATCGATGAATTGGCGAATTAAAATGAAAGAATGAGGGGGTATTTATAGTTGAGAAATGGGAAATTGTGTAATTATATAAAGTTTGGAGTTAAATTAAAGTTTGGGGGCCAAATGGCTATTTTTGAAAATTTCAAACGGCTAATTTTGAAAAGGAGCCGTTTGGAAATTTAAAAAAGAATTTTTTTTTTAAAAATCGGACCGTTGCGGAACCAGATGGAACCGTTTTGAACCGCCTGAACCGGTCCGTTCCGGTTCCGGTTCTGGCAGTTCCGGTTCCACGGTTCCAACGGGTGGAACCGCTCCATCACGGTTCCGGGGAACCGCCGGAACCGGAACCGCGGAACCGGAACCACCGGAACCGGCAGAACCGCCAGAACCGTGGTTCCGGTCCGGGTCCGGTTCGGAACCGCGAATTTTACAGCCTTAGGTCCGGATCACGTCAAACGATATCCATTTTAAGCCAAACTTTACAGGAGTTACTTAAACCACTTATAATACCTGTACCGGGCACCGAAACCAAAATACGGGTCTGATACCATTATTCTCAAATCAGATTTTATTTTAAATTTTCTTAAATATTTTCAGAAAATAATTTCACTTAAAATTTAATTTCTCGGGCTTGGGAACTCGGAATTCAATTCCAGGCATACGCCCAAGTCCCACATTTTCCTACGGACCCTCCGAGATCATCAAATCATGGGTCCGGGTCCGTTTATCCAAAATATTGACCGAAAATTTATTCATTTTAACATCAAAACTTAACAATTTTCACAAAATTTCATATTTAAGCTTTCCGGCTACACGTCCGGACTGCGATCGAAAATCGAGAGGATTCTAAATGAGATTTTCAAGGCCTTGGAGACACCACTTCAATTAAAAAGGTGATGACCCCGTAGGGTGTGTGGGGGAGGGGGCTGAGGAGGCATTAAAAAAAATAGAAATTTAAATTTCAAAAAAAAGTAATTTTTTTTGCGTGCGGGGGGGGGGGGTCAGGTGGGGGTGGGTGGTGCAAAAAATGAAAAAGCAGAAATTTGAAATTGCAAAAAAAAAAAAAAAAATTATGGTAAAAAAAATTATTTTTTTTGCGAGGGGAGGGAGTAGTAGGGTGAGTGGTAACGGAAAAACTGAAATTTGAAAAGAAAAAAACACTTTTTTTTGGAGGGGGTGGGGTGGGTTGTGAGGGTAGGAAAGGTTGAAAAGCAGTTTTGGAAAATGTTTTTCCCTTCTTTTGATAAGGAAAATATTTTTGTCCAATTGAAGAAAAATAAATTAATAAGAAAAATATTTTTCAAAATATTTAAGTCAACCAAATATGAAAAAAATTAGAAAATATTTTCTTTCGTACCAAACACAACCTAAATATTTGTAATTACTTGTTTGTCTATCAGAAAAATGGCAAATATTAAACTTCTGTATTTGAAATACTGATGCAATATTGAAATAAGATTTAAGGTGTTTTAAGCTAATTTTGCAAGTTTGATACATTATCAGCTTGGTTTTTATTCAATGCATTTATTGATGTTAACATCAGCTTGGTTTTTATTCAACGCATCGTAATTACATGTCAAATCACTTCACCCCCTAATCTTACAAATTTTAGATTAATTGGCCTCTAATGTCTATTCCGTTAACAAAATAATATAAATTAACATTTTTGGCATTTGTGTCCCTACTTTGATACTGATTACCTTTCTCTTATGTGGGTAACTTTTTATTCATAATTGATATTATTATAGTGTTGGCTAAATCAGTTCAACATCACTCTTAACACAGTATAATACGACTTTTTCTCAAAATAACTCACCTTTAAAAAGTAACAAATGTATCTTCTTTTTATCAAAATTTATTATAGGACTTTATTTGGACACCCACCAAATACACGCTCATTTAATTGGTAATTTTAAAAATTATTGACATATAACTATAATAATAGAAACTCATATCCTTGCATGTGGTAGAAATATCAAACCAACACGCCAACTTTTTGTTGCATGATAGCCTTTTGATATCATATCAAATCAGATTAGCCAACTCAATTTGATTTATATATCACGACCTCTTAAGTGTAAATTTAGTAGTCTATTTCAAAAATAGTTTCCACAAAACCTATGGCTAGCTGTTGTTGCGAAATTAAATTTTTAAAAGGTTTTAATTTAGTCCATATAACTGATAAGACACGTAAGAATAGATTTGCATGATATAACTCATAAGAGTTGTGATGGAGCTATTGTATTAGGAAAAAATTGAATTTGAATTAAAGATGATGTGGCATGACACATAGACTGGTCAAATAGTTAAAGAGTAATAAATGATTAAAAGACACGGAAGACAATAGATACGGGAGGAGAAAAGAAAATAGACACGAGAAGGAGTCTTAGATACGAGTCTCGTATCTATTCAAGTCATCTAATACCAACGGATAAAAAGGGCACTGAAGACAATAATCTGATGACAAAAAGTAGTCTACATTCATTATTAAATACCTGATACGTTAGTTAATAAGTATTTAATAGCAATGATTATGTAATGTCTCATTAAATGCTCTTTATTATTTAGATTAAGCCGTTACTCCTTGTCAGCTATAAAAGGAGGATGTTTCATCATTTGTAAGGACACAGAACATTCTTGACATCATATTGAAATACTAAATTCTTATTGCTTTATACTTATTCTCTGAAAATCTATTATTTTATTCTCTAGATTATCAGTAAGCCGACTTCTTTTATCTAAATTCAAGCTTTGACCAAACTATATTTTTTGGTTAAAACAAATTGGTTCCGTTACCGGAAATCTGATAATCCATTTTATACTAAATTAATATTCTACCTATTTCCAACATGTCAAACAACAATGATAACAATAATCAGGAAAACCAGATCCAACAAGTGGATGGCGATGAACACAATAATAATATCCATCAAGCTTCTCCGCGTAGATCTCGAGAAGGAACTCCTAATGATATGTCTGAACATGCTGACGGGGGAGTTGAAACAAGAGATGAACTTTTACAGAAAATAATTGATAAAGTTTTGGAAGCTTTAGCTAATCGATTGCCTATTGCGCCAGCAACGCCTAGCAACAACACGCTGGAGAAGCCCCCGCTCTGGTTTAGTTAATTCTGGTAATGGAGCAACTCCCAGTGATTCACATGAGGGAGAACTAGGTAATTCTCACCTTCAAAATTTAGTACTAACCTTGCAGAAACAAATCAAGGAGCAAAACGAGCGTATCGAGCAAATCCCTGGAGTTCCACCTGTAATAAAAGGAGTGGAGTGGACAAATACTCACAACAACCTTGGAAACCAAGTGCTGCTCCCCTACCAATTCCAAAAAATTCAAAATGTCTGACATCCCAAAATACGATGGTACAACAGACCCCCGTGATCATGTAACTGCATTTACAATAGGATTGAAAGGCAACGATTTGACTAGAGAAGAAATTGAATCAGTATTGGTCAAAATTTTTGGGGAGACACTCACCAAGGGTGCATTAACCTGGTATTCTCTTTTACCTGAAAATTCTATAAATTCTTTTGTTGAGGTTGCAGATTCTTTTATTAAAGAGAATTCGGGAGCTCAGAAGGTTGAAAAAAGAATGGAGGATATCTTTAAAATCAAGCAAGGTAACTCTCAATTGCTCAGAGATTTCGTTCATAAGTTGCAACGTGAAAGAATGATGCTGCCCCGTGTACCGGATAATTGGGCAGCGATAGCTTTTGCAAGTAATTTGAATTACAAAAGTACAGAAGATACGGGAAGGACTAAATAAAGCCTTCGTGAATTTCCCGCAATTACTTGGAACGATGTTTATAACAGGTACAGTACGAAGCTGAGAATTGAAGAAGATACCGTATCTCAACCTCATCGAGAAGAAAGCAGCAGGTCCAGAAGATCTGAAGCCAAAAATAGGTCAGGTAAGCATAGGTACGATCCATATATGAGACATGCAGGAAAGGACCCAATCTAGACAAAACAACCAACGTTATGATTAGAGGTCAAGAGACAGGGGAACCTGATCTTCATCCAGGTGCAGAGATGATCGAAGTAACCAAGAGCCACGAGATGACGATAGAAATCTAAAGGTACGATTCAGTGGTTATAATTTCAACGTAACTAATTATGAGCTCGTGGCCATTCTATGGAGTATGGGAGATAAGGTACGGTGGCCAAAAGAGATGCGGTCAAATCCAAACAGACATAATACAGATCATTGGTGCGAATTTCACAATGACCACGGACATAAACCATCAGAATTTAGATTTCTACAAAGTGAAGTAGATCATCTATTGAAGCAAGGATATCTCACGGAGCTGTTTAGTGAGAAGGGAAAGCAAGCCTACATGAAATATAGCCAGAAGCCACCAAAACCACTCTCACCTAAGAGAACAGTGAACGTCATCAGTGGAGGGGAAGATATATGCGGAGTAACATATATGGCTTCAAACAAAGTTTCCAAAATGACGATTACACACGGCAAGCGAGTACGACAAACCTTAGAACATGAGAGCATAAACTTTGATGATGTAGATACAGAAGGAGTGATCACCTCATAACGATGCACTGGTAATATCTTTAATTATACATGGCACTGATGTAAAACGAGTTTTGATTGATGCATGAAGTTCTGTAAAGATCATTCTACTTAGAGTACTGCAGGAAATGCAAGATGAAGATAAAATAATACCCAAGGCGCATACTTTGTCAGGTTTCGACAATTCAAGTGTGGTAACAAAAGGTGAGGTAACTCTAACGACTTATGTTGCATGTGTTATTAAAGAAACTAAATTTCAGGTAGTTGATATGAAAATGGCCTACAACATAATTATGGGGAGACCGTGGATCCACGACATGGATGTTGTTCCATCGACTTTACACCAAGTTATCAAGTTTCCATTACCCTGGGGAATATGTCAAATTCGAGGGGATCAACAAACAACCAGGAGTATCAACGTAGTAACAGACACTAGTACGTAAGTAAAGAAAAATAGCAATTATAGAAAACAGTTGGAGGCGTCAACAATCAAACTTCAACTAAAAAAATAGATTTAGACTTGAGACTTGATGTAATTCAAGAAATCGAAGAAAATGAGAACATTAAAACAACAATAGAGGAACTCGAGGCTGTGGTGCTATTTGAACAATGGCTTGAAAGAAAAGTTTACGTGGGAGCCAATCTAAATTCTGATATGCGAGGTATGTTAATTGAATTTTTAAAAGCTAACTTGGACTATTTTGCCTGGTCCCATGCTGATATGACAGGTATTCCACCGGATGTGATGACTCATAAACTCAACGAAGACCCATATTTTATTCCAATCAAGCAAAAGAAAGGAAAGCAAGGGGCTTTCAAGAAATCAAGTAATCCAATATGAGGTCCAAAAATTGGTAAAAATTGGGTCAATTCATGAGGTAAAATACCCTAATTGGTTGGCTAACACGGTGGTCGTGCCTAAGAAGAATGGTAAGTGGCGAGTTTGTGTAGATTACAGTGATATAAATAAAGCTTGCCCAAAAGATTCTTTTCCCTTACCCCATATATATCAATTGATTGATGAAACTGTAGGTCATGAACCTTTGAGTTTTTTAGATGCATATTTATGGTACAACCAAATTAAAATGGACCCATGATGAGGAAAAAACTTCTTTCATCACAGACCAGGGGACTTACTGTACAAAGTAATGCCCTTTGGTCTAAAAAATGTTGGAGCAACCTATCAAAGGTTAGTCACCAAAATGTTTCAAGAACATTTAGGAAAAACTATGGAGGTATATATATACGATATGCTCGTCAAAACCCAGCATTCCCATGATCATATTTCTCATTTAACTATTACCTCTGAAATTTTGCGAAATTTTAATATGAAACTTTATCCTGAAAAATGTGCATTTGGAGTTGCTTTAGGTAAATTTTTAGGTTTTCTTGTTTCTAACCGTGGCATTGAGGTAAATACTTCTCAGATTAAAGCAATTGAAGGAATAACCAATGTCCTTACTAGTAAAAAGGAGGTTCAAAGATTAACTGGAAGGATAATGGCCCTAGGGAGATTTATTTCCAAATATTCAGAAAAGTGCTACAAATTTTTCTCTACACTCAAAAAGCAAGATCATTTCGAGTGGAATGAAGATTGCCAACAAGCCCTTAAAGATTTGAAAGTTTATTGTCAAATCCTCCTCTACTGGCAAAACATAAGGAAGGTAAAAAGCTACTTATTTATTTAGCAATTTCAAAAGTAGCGGTAAGTGCCGTCTTAGTCCGTGAGGACCAAGGTAAGCAATCTCCAATTTATTATGTAAGTAAAACTCTAATAGATGCAGAGACAAGGTATCCGCAACTAGAAAAGTTAGCATTAGCTCTCATCATGACATCTATAAAATTACAGCTTTATTTCCAATGCCATCCTATTGTTGTTGTTATTGCTTTTCCATTACGAAATATCTTGCATAAACATGAACTATCAGGAAGATTAGCAAAATGTGCTATAGAACTAAGTGAATACGAAATAATTTACCAACCTCGAACTGCTATTAAATCCCAAGTACTCGCCGATTTCGTAGCTGATTTTAGTCAAGCCATGCATCTAGAAGCAGAAAAAGAGTTACAAGTTTTTAATGGTGCTAATACGGGGACTTGGATATTATTCACTGATGATTCATCTAATGTAAAGGGGGCAGGCTTAGGAATTGTTATTATACCACCCACGGGTGAGACAATTAGACAAGCTATAAAATGTCACCCTGTAACTAATAATGAGGTAGAGTATGAAGCTGTGATTGCAGGTTTAGATAGCATTAGAACCTAGTATCATGCAAATCATAATCAAAAGTGACTCGCAGCTCGTAGTAAATCAAATGCTGGGGACTTACGTGGCTAGAGAAACTCGAATGCAATAGTATCTTGAAAAGGTACGAGAATTAATAAGACAGTTCCAAACTTGGAAGGTGGTACAAATCCCAAGAGAAGAGAATGTGGAAACATATGCTTTAGCCAATCGTGCGTCTGCAGCAGATATAGCGAAAGATGCAAATGCATCAATCATACATTTATTCCACTCCGTTATTGACTCTGATAAAAATGAGGTAAACTTTAATCACTTAACTTGGGATTGGAGAAATGAAATCGTGTCTTTTTTGCAACATGGAATCGTACCTGAGGATAAAGTGAAGGCTCGTGTACTTAGAAAGAAAGCTGCTCGTTACTGCCTATATCAAGGGAACCTTTATCGGAAAATGTTTGGTGGACCATTAGCTATGTGTCTCGAGCCTTCTCAAACAGAATATGTGATGAGAGAAATACACGAGGGACATTGTGGAAACCATGCATGAGGCATATCACTTGTAAAGACATTGATTCGAGCAGGGTATTACTGGCCTAAAATGGAAGAAGAAGCGAATGAGTTCGTATCTAAATGTGATAAATGCCAAAGGTATGGCAATAACATGCATAGACCAGCTAAGTAATTACACCCTGTCATAGCTCCATGGCCCTTCATGAAATGGGGAATGGATATCGTGGGACCATTACCCCAGGCAAAAGGTCAGGTAAAGTTTCTACTCGTGCTTACTAATTATTTCACTAAATGGGTGGAAGCAGGGGCGTTTAAACATGTACGAGAGAAAGAAGTTAAGGATTTCATTTGGAGAAATATAATTTTCCGCTTTGGTGTTCCAAAGGAGATCGTGTGTGACAATGGACCACAATTTATAGGAGCTCAAGTCACAGAATTCTTTCAAAGTTGGCAAATCAAAAGAATTACGTCGACACTGTATCATCCACTAGGTAATGAGAAAGCAGAGTCTACAAACAAAGTAATTATCAACAACCTAAAGAAAAGAGTCAAAAGGCAATTGGCCTGAAGTATTACCAGCGATATTATGGGCATATCGAACGACGGCAAAGACAAGTACATTAGAAACACCATTTTCAATGGTTTATGGTGCGGAAGCTTTGATACCAATTGAGATAGGTGAACCTAGAACACGATGTGTTCAAGCAAAGGAAGACTCGAACAACGAAGAGTTATGAGTAAATCTTGATCTACTTGAAGGGAGAAGAGAAGCCGCGTTGATAAGGATGGCAGCTCAAAAGCAAGTAATTGAGCGATATTACAATGGGAAGGCACGCCTCAGGTTCTTTAAAATTGGGGACTTCGTGTTAAAAAAAGTGTTCTAGTCTACAAAAATAGCTAATTCATGAAAGCTAACTCCAACGTGGGAAGGACCTTATAGAGTTCGTGAAATTGCGGGGAAAGGAGCATACGAGCTGAAAATAATGGATGGCAAGGTTTTACCTTCACATTGGAATGCCGTTCATTTAAAGAGGTAATACTCCTAAGAAAGTACCCACGGTCAGGTATCGCCATGTTAGAATTTTTTCTTTGAATTGTTAAAATTATACTAATTATTTTAGATGCTAGGAAAAAGCCCTAACTCGTGCCAAATGATCAGTCACGGCCTGCATGGAAAAATGGAATACTCTTAAATTCCTAGCCCAGAGTTACGTTAATCTGATGGAAATACACACGAGTTAGGCAGTCTTCATCTATAATCGCACCTCCGAGTCCCGTATATTTTTCTGTTTCAGGAAAAGGACCAAAATTGGGAGCAAACACACAAGTGTTAGAGGCTTCATACTTCACCGCTCAAACACTTGGAGGACTATGTATGTGCAGAAGAATAGATACCAGTGAGCAAGATTTAAAAAGAAAAATTAAGCCGCAAGAAGTCAAGTGTCGAGCAAAAATCACGTAGTAAAAGAAAAAATCACTTATCATAGTGTTCTTTCCCATAAGAACAATGGAGTCACCTCTCAAATCCTTCCTAATATGTAAATATAGGGTCGTGACTATGTATTAAAACATGTTATGAAAAACCTTTTCTATTTTATAAATCTATTAAAAGAAAACAATTACGAGAAAGTTGTAGATGTACTTCAATCCATGTAATACTTTAAAAACTTGTCAAAGTTCGTGAATAAAGACTTGTCAAAAGTCATTTCATACGAAACATGTATGTTCCTATTTTCTTTCACCGTATTGTAACACCATTATGAAGTTGAGACATCTTCTTCATTAAGTGTTGATAAATAAAATGACCCTCTTTTATTTTCCTCATGATGATAATACATGAGAAGAATCATAAAAGCATTTTCTAAAAAGATAAAAATGCTAACCTATTCTCTAAGTCCTAAAAAGAAAAATAGGCAAAAATAGGGTAAATAGAAAACTATTCTATAAAGTCTAGAACAAAGTAAATAGACAAGAATAAAGTAAAGAAGTATTAGTCAAAACTTCTTAGCATAAAAGGCTAAGGGAAAACTTATACAAATGTTTTTAAAACAAATGCCCCGTTATAGAAACTAGGGACTTCACTAAAAAGTTAAGAGATCACATCATCAAAAACAAAAAAGAGGTAAGGTCAAACACTTTCACTGGTCACTGAGGGAACTGGAACATTAGAAGTTGTAGTCTCAATAGGCTCGGTAGTAACTTCTAAGGGAGCAGCAACAGAAGCAATCTTAGCTGAACTTGAAGTATTAACATTCTCGAGGGAAGCAGTAGTCACATGAATTTCCATTCCCACAGACTGTGTTATAGATAAATCACCATCGGTTGCTGGAATCGTAAATTCAACTACTTCAGCAACTGCCTCAAAGTTTGAAGGCTCTTCTACTCCGAGAGTTCAGACTGTTGGAGAGGAAATGTCAATTAGCTGGTCAGGAGAAGGGATTTCAATAGGTTGGTCATTCTTCTTAATCATGTCTAAAACTTTGGCTAACTCAGATTGTAAGTTAAAATTTTCTTGAGAAGCCTCCATCAAAGCATCACGATGAGACTTCAAGAAAGCCCAATTAACCTCGTAATTAAAATTCTCTCAAGAGAATTGTAATCCTTCTCCAAGTTTTCGTAATCCCTTCCCCACGTAGCAAGGGTGCTCTTCATTATTTCTTGCTCAGCTAGGTGTGAATCAAGGGAAGTTTGAAGATTGGCACATGAACTCTCCAACGCATGAAATTTATCTGAAGAAATCTTCAAGTCATCCCGAGTCTGGTTCAAACTCTGCACTAATTCCCTAGCATATTCTTGTTTTTTCTCCATAAGTGCTTTGAGTTCTTTAATTTCTTCATCGGCCTTTGACAATGAGTTTTTCAAAATCTCTTTATCCTTTTTTATTTGGCTTGTGGAAGCCGTGGCAATCCCTAGCTCCAAGGATAAAGCACAATTCTGCTGCTCATGTTGAGATTTACAAGGCTGCAACTCTTCAATGCTCCCTAAAGCACCTTCAAATTGTTCCTTCCAATTTTGAGCCTCAAGTTGTGCTTCTTCAGCTATTCTCTTAGCATCATCAGCAACCTTTGCAGACTCACGACCTTCTTCTCCAAAATAAGGATCCTCCCCACTAACTCGGTTCCAATCAAGTTGGCCTACGAACATAAGGCACAGAAATAAGAACTTAAAATCAAGGAAGAGCAAATAGTCAAGCTAAAGGAAGTTACCTTGAGTGTTAAATGAACTATGTCGTTCATTAAGGTATAACAGTTGTGGCTATACATCTTCGTCCTTTCCACATCTCCAATGAGAGGCTCGAGCCAAAAATCAGTTCCACCAGTATTCCTCAAAAGGCTATGAGTAGCAGCTACTTCAAGTGTAACCTTTCTCATAGCCATACCTCTGTTATTGGGGCCAAATTCTGAATGTGAGACAGATGAAGAAGGGATAGTGGAAGGAGGAGTAGTAGAAAAGGTGAAAATAGCAGGAGCGGCAGAAGCCAAAGCAGGAGCTGAAGGAATAGGCACGGGAACTAAAGAAGGAATAGGAGTAGGAGCTGAAGTAGATGAAGGAGCAACAGAAGATGTCAAAGGGAAGAAACACTCACGATTGAAGGAGGAATAAAAGAAACAAGGGAGATAGGAATTGAAATAGATAAAGGGATTTCATTAAGAACAGGGCTGAGTTCCCCACTTTCAAAACCACTCACAAAGAGACGGTGAACAGATTCACTTGTGTCTCTAGGTGCCAGTTCTTCATCATAGTGGATTAGAATATGCTCGGTAGTGGAAGTACGAGCAGGAGAGGTACGAGCAGGAGCATCTTCAACTTCTTCTTCAATAATAACGCGTCTCCTAACTCTTGGTCTAGATACCAATGAGGTATTATCTTTTTCCTCATTCTCAGTATCCACTACCATAGCTTTTCTCTTAGATAACAATGCTTTAGCCTTGTCCAAACCAAGGGAGGTATCGGAAATAGTACGCATAGCCAAAGCAACATCAGCTGCCATCCCTTTTATACCAAATCTTGACAAAAAAGAAGGATTTGATTTTATTATCGGGGTTTATTATATGTATCTAAGAAACATATACAAAAAGAGATGTATACCATGTGTTTTCACTGTCCACCCATGTAAGGAAGAAATAGACCTCCAAGTTCTATCTTCTTTAGAAGCAATCTTCAAAATCGAATCTACCCAACCACGGAAGTTGGGAATATGATACACATCCCCCATGGGTTCTACAAAAAACCAAAGAGGGATAAAATTAGAGAGAAAATCAAAATCTTAGAAAATAGGTACGGGAAAGTAAGCAGAAACTTACGTGCAAAGTTTCACTTCTCAGGGAAGGGAATGTTTGATTCACCCAGCAAATCCACTGTACGAACATCAATATAAGGAAGATACCACCCACGATCTTTATCATCATCGGCGTTTACCAAAACTCTCTTACTCCTCGCAGTTAAGGTAATAAATCCATGGCGCAGTAAGCTGGGATGGTACAAGTGGATGAGATGGGAAAATGTAAAATTGATTTTCGCTTTAGTAGACAAAAATCTCAAACAAGCTATATCCCTCCATACTAAAGGGCCAACTTGAGCCAAGCAAATGTTGGAAAGTCGACAGAAATAAAGGATAACTTGATATATGGCATGTTTGAATCCCAAAGTGAAGGGGTAGATGTAAACAAAAGAAAATCCATGCCTATAGGACGAAATTCTCTGATTTATAGAAGGAACCGATAGAGGAATACTCTCTTTCCAATTGCAGTCTTTTGTAATAGTAGGGACTGTGAGTTCAGTTATAAGAGAGGGGTAAGGTTCGGCCTTTCCTAATTTTGCAACTTGCTTCTGAACAAATATTCTATCGCTCGCAAAAGACAAATCATTCGGTATAGTTTCTTCAACTGTGGGTTCTTGAGAAGGGTCTGAAACTTCTTTACATTTCAAAGATGGATTTTAAGAAGAGGAACCTTTGACGCCAAAACTTAAAGAAGGAGGAGCAGAACCAGTTAAACCTCCACATGTAGATCCCGAAAGTCTTTCTCCTCTGCCTCTTATATGTTTGATCGAAGCAGGCGCATTAGGGAATTGATCGAGAAGTAGAACCTTTCTGGGTTAGGGTTTCGAGATGCTATTGTTAGATGAGTTTGAAGTAAGGAGAAGTAAGAAAAGGTAAAGGGATGCTTGATGAAAGTTGATGAAGAAGATGACAAAGGAAGGATGAATTAAAAGGTTATATGGAAGCAACCGTCAAAATTAAGGGGTGTAATGATGGAAAACCTATATTAAAAATAACTATCACTTCGTAAATAGAGGAAGTTGAACAAGCCTAGAAAAGTGGGTAAAAAATTGCAGATCCAATCAGAAAATGACACGTGTATGGAACATTAAATGAGAAAGACAGATGAGACATCAATACTATCACACGCATTAATTGTGACAAAAATTATCTTTTATGAAGATCCACTTCCCAATTATTTAATTGATAAATAAATGAGAAGTGGAGGGACTATCTGTATTGGGAAAAAACTGAATTTGAATTAAAGATGATGTGGCATGACACATGGACTGGTCAAATAGTCAAAGAGCAATAAATGATTAAAAGGCATGGAAGACAACAGACACGGGAGGAGAAAAGAAAATAGACACGATAAGGAGTCTTAGATACGAGTCTCGTATCTATTCAAGTCATTTAATACCAACTGATAAAAAGGCAACAGAAGACAAGAATCTGATGACAAAAAGTAGTCTACATTCATTATGAAATACCTGCTATGTTAGTTAATCAGTATTTAATAGCAATGATTGTGTAACGTCTCACTAAATGCTCTTTATTATTTAGATTAAGTCGTTACTCCTTGTCATCTATAAAAGGAGGATGTTTCATCATTTGTAAAGACACAGAACATTCTTGACATCATATTGAAATACTAAATTCTTATTGCTTTATACTTATTCTCTGAAAACCTATTATTGCGGTCTCTAGATTATCAGTAACCCGACTTATTTTCTCTAAATTCAATCTTTGACCAAATTATATTTTTTGGTAAAACAACGATAAGTACTTCTTCATCCATAATTTAATATTTTTCGATGCAAATTTAAGTTTAGTCGAGCCCCAATACAAATACCAAATATCGGACAAAAAATATTTCAATAATGCACTATCTGCCATCTTCATCAAAATCCTATCAAACTGGGAAAGACAGCAAATAAGTTTTCATGTACTTTAGTGCAATTCGTAAGCTCAAACGTCATTATAGTTCAATTTAGGTCCTCAAACGGTCTTTAAATTATATAAAAATGTTATGGATTTTAACTTAGTTATATGGTACTATACAATACTATTAGGACTAATTTAACATCTTGCAAAAAGTTACGTGACGTATAAGAATTTATGACAATTAAAACTTCTTGTGAATTATGGTTCTTCTGTGAGGTAATTCTTTTTGGTCCTAAAGAAAATTAAACAGGTCAGCTAATTCTAACGAAAATAAATCATACTGCTTATATTATTTTCAGTTTGCTTTAAACACGTGTTATCAACTAATTCTTCCACACTTTGTTTAACAAAATTCAAAAAATTATAAAATCACTTCTGTACAAATTAAAATTTAAATATTGATTTATTCAAATATTTTACTTTAATCATTCTGCATGTCAAATTGGATCTCCTGTATTGAGGCGGCGGGAATAGTTTGATGTAATGAAATCCATCGGCCCTGTCTCATATTTTAACGCTAACACAATGGCAATTTATTTTAACCTAACTAGTGACATTAACATTAGGGATAATTGTAATTTTTGGCCCCTCAACTATCGATAAATTTTGATATTGATTATTGAATTATTTTATTATGTTTATTTAATCTTAAATTAATTAGATTATGTGTATTTGATTTGCAAAATAATTTTGATATATTGTGAAAACAAAATCTTGATATATATATATATATATATATATATATATATATATATATGACACCACGCGACGTGCGGTGCTCTTCCAGCCGCTGGACCCTACCTCCGATAATTATTATGTTGTTTGTAAAACCATGAAAAAATAATTATTATATTGTTGCAATACAGAAAATTCTAGCATAATATATCATAGATTTGAAAGTGACAAAGGGGAATTCGCTGTCTTGTTTTGTATTATGTAGACCTTCATGTCTTGGTATGTGTTAAAATACAACCTTATCACTCTAAAATCTAAAACAACCACAAAAACAAGATTTAAGAAGAAAAATATAGCAATGGCAAAAATAACAAGTAGACATTAGAATCTAGCTATTTCAGCATTTTCCTTAACTCTTATGTTTTTATGAAACACGAATTTTCCCCCATATACAATTAAAATTTGAGAATATAACTTAAATACACTGACAGTGCATAACAACTTTAAGTTATCATTATAACTTAAGTTACTACAATCAAACATCTCTATAACAGCCGTATCGATATTCTTTAGATGCTATAGATAACATATATTATAACATAGCATAAGAGATTGGTTACGAGAAAACTTAATTTTTATAATGAATGATTGTTATATAGGGATACTGTTACAGAGAGGCTTGACTGTATAGCAGGTTGCATTGATTTCACTTATTATGCACACTTATTTGTCTTTGTAATTCTCTTTTAGACGACATGATATTATACAATTTTTTTTTTTGCACAATCCGAATATATAGAAGTTGAACTCTAAACTTTATTAGGAAAAAAGAAGCAAATTACAAATAGGAAAACAATTGCTTAATTAGATAGATGTCAACAACCTTTGCCAACTTCTTGAACAAAAGCTTTTAGATTCATATATGAAGATCCACCTTCTTTTACAGCTTCCCTTGCCAATTCTTTCCATTTTTGAGCATTTCTTCTCATTTCTTCTCCTTTTTCTCCACCATTCATTACCATTTCTATGCACCTTTTAATCTCTTCACTCTCAACCACACCATCTTCATTCTTTTTCAACCTTACACCTATCTTCCAAACATCTTCAATTAATTTAGCATTTGTCCCTTGATCCGTCCAATGAGGAAATGCCACTACAGGCACACCCGTCGATAAGCTTTCCAGAGTCGAATTCCATCCACAATGCGACACGAAACATCCTAATGACGGATGTGTTAGAACTTCAAGTTGTGAACACCATGGTACTATTTTCCCTTGCTTTTCCAACTCCATCATGCAACTTAATTTCTCTTCTTCTTTTTCATCTCCTTTACCATTTTCTTGATCTCTTATTACCCACAAGAATGGCCTTTTTATCTCAATCAACCCTTTTGCAATCTCCTCCTTTTGATTTTTTGACAAATTCAAGAGACTCCCAAATGAGATATAAACCACAGATGAGTTAGCCTTTGAGTTCAACCATTCAATAGAGTCATTAGATTTCTGAAAAAGATCACCAGCAAAGGAAGAATCCAAAGGGTCTTTTCCATCCAAGAATGTTGAAGGAATCAATGGTCCAATCCCAATTAAATTGTATTTTTCAATAGCTTTGAGTTCCTCTTGTTCTAATGCATCAAATGTGTTCACAAGTACCTTTGGATTGTCTTCAATATCTAATGTGTCAAGTTGCTCTTTAAATGTTGGTAGGGCAAAGCTATATTTTCCTTCATTACTAGAAGAAAGTAAAAAAGAAGGAAGATCTTGGCTTTTTAGTAATGGAAGGTTAGGCAATTGAATACACCAATTTGGATCATTGTTGCTACCTTTTATGGCATCCTCATAGCCATTGAAGTAATAATAATATATGTCTAGCACAGTTGCTGGTTGAATCCATAGTAACGCGCACGGGATGTGAAGTTCACGCGCTACGTTTGCAGCCCATGGAAGCAAAAGAGAATAGACAAGGGATGTCATAGGACGTCCCTCGTCTGAGCTCTTCAAAATGATATCTCTTAGGGTTTTAGAACCGCGACTTTTTATTTCCGACATGTAATGTTGAGAGTCATGCTCATCGGCCTTGAAACCATCGTCGTACCCATCAGAGAATGCTGCAAAATTTAAGCCCTTGGGTAGAGTGGAAGTCGTAGTTTTTGCCATACGGCGATGGGCAAAAATGCTAGTAGCAAAAGTTACCTCAATGCCCATTCTAATTAGCCTCATGGCAAATTGGAGACATGGATTAATATGGCCTTGAGCCGGAAAAGTAACCAAGAGGACATGGGGTTGCACCATTGGTACACTTAGATAAACTTATTGAGAATAGAAGTTAGAGAATCTAAGTCGAAAAAAGAATTGGATTAGAGAGAGGGAAGTAGGCTATAGTATTGTGTGAGAGAAAAGGGAAGAGAAATCTTGACTTATATGACTCTTAATAATTGTGTGCTGTGATAATAATTAGAGTGGGATATATATAAGAGTAAGATGTTTGAGGACCAAATTTGGACTCGTGACGTTTGAGGTGACGAAATTGATGAGAAGACAAAGTTTTGCAACTAAAATTTGTTTTTTTTTTTGTAAAAGAAACATCAGGTGGGCAAATCAGAATGTGACTGGCTTTTGTGTTACCGTGGCGGTTCTAGAGCACGATCTACAGGTTCACGGGAACCCAATAAATTTTGCTCAAAGTTTCTTTCTATATATATATATAATTAGAAACTTATCGAAGATATCTGAATATATACTTAGTTATTATAGTATATAATATGAGGTTACTAAAAGAATCTATAAACTTTAAATTCTAGATTCGCGATAAAGTATATTCATGGACTGTGTTCTTAAAGAATCTAGATTTGATATAGTGAGCTATACCTTTCATCAGAGGCGGATCTATGTTATACCGAGACTTCGAAAGGGGTTACCGATACCCATAAAATTCGGTAAAAACTTTATGTATATCTTTAAAAATAGTAATATATAAAGAGCAAATTTTGACTGAATTTGACCTTCAAATCCTGAATCGACCTATGCTTTTCCTGCAATAGCCTGTAAACCCAACTTCAAGTTTTGTCATGCATGACTGCATAACTTGTCCTGGATAGGCGCGTCAGATTTTTTATTTTATTTATTGAATTATAAGAAAACTTGCGGCTAGTGCATAATCTTGGAGAGTTAATAGCCAGATACATTGTAGAGATTGAAGGAGACATCAACTGGTGCTAATAGGTAAAAGTTTATATTATTGGTGATTTGGTGTTAACACTAAATCCGTGAATACACCTGTTTACAGTACCGACTTCTTATATAAGTAGTGTCTATAAAAATAAGCGGTGTCTTTTTTATATTTACACCTAATATTTTAATTTTCTTATTACTTTTATATATATATTTACGAAGAATGTTAACGAAGTGATATCATATGACATTGCTTATATATATATATATATGGAGGTGCCATGATGCATATTATTTGTTGATGATATAGTTGTAATCGACAAGTCGAGGGCCGGTGTTAACGAGCGATTGGAGGTTTGGAGGCAGACTCTCGAATCTAAGGGTTTCAAATTGAGCATGTCTAAGATAGAGTACCTGGAATGCAAGTTAGCGCTGAGTCGAGGGATGTAGGCGGGGACGTGAGGCTTGGGCCACAATTCATCCCCAAGAGAGATAACTTCAAGTACCTTGGGTCGATGATTTAGGGGGACGGAGAGATCGACGAGGACATCACTCACCGCATAGGGGCGGACTGGATGGAGGCTTGCATCTGGAGTCTTGTGTGACAAGAAACTGCCACCGATACTCAAATGTAAGTTCTATAAAGATTTAGTTAGACCGGCCATGTTGTATGGGGCAGAGTGTTGGCCGGTTAAGAACTCTCATATCTAGAGGATAAAAGTAGCAGAGATGCGGATGTTGAGGTGGATGTGCGGGCACAGTAGGATAGACAAGATTAGGAATGAAGATATTCGGAAGAAGGTGAGCGTCGCCCCTTTGGATGACAAGAAGCGGGAAGCGAGACTTAGATGGTTCGGGCACGTGCAGAGGAGAAGCCTTGAAGCACCGATGAGGAGGTGTGAGCGGTTAGCCTTGGTGGGTACAAGAAGATGTAGAGGGAGACCTAAGAAGTATTGAGGAGAGGTGATCAGGCAGGACATGACACGACTGCACATTTCCGAGGACATGACCCTTGATAGAAAGACATGGAGGTCACGCACTAGGGTTGTAGGATAGGGGTAGTAAAGCTTTCCATACTTCATTCCGGGGGTGAGGCGATGTTGGATTAGGGTTGGTCTTAGATGACTTGCAGTTTATGTTGGACCCACATTATCCTTGTTGTTTGTTTTAGCCCCGGGCCTTAGATTATGGTTACTGTTATTGCATGTCATTCATCTTTCAGTTTTTATGTTTCTGTTGTTATTACGATTTCCACTGGAGTTACTAATGATTTCTCTCCCCTTGTTTTTCTTACTTTATTTTCGTCTTTCTGAGCTGAGGGTCTATCGGAAATAGCCTCTCTGCTCCTTATCGGGATATGAGTAAGGTCTGCGTCTACATTACTCTCCCCAAACCCCATATATATGACTTTACTGGATAGTTATTATATATATATATATAGGCTAGCACATACAATTAGTTTTGATTGAGTGATCAATTTTGTACTTTGCCCGAACAACTTTTGGGATCTTAGTCCTACTGGGATGGCCGATGGGGTCCTCACTGGATCAGAATTTCTTGTGATACTGGGACAGGGTCCTAATGGTTTTTAGTTTTTTAGCATCTCACTTTTGCATGGTCTATATGCTTCCTCTATTTTAATTTATATTTGAAGTTTAAGAAAAGAAAAAAAGATAATTACAATATGTCAGTGACAATTTATTTATTTTTTATAAAAATGGGGAGTGAGTAATTGATAGAGTTATCACGTGATGAGACTAATGACGTTTGTGCTGACAAAAGCCAATCTGTCTAACTTCTGATAATTAAGTAGCGGCCATTAAAATAGATTTTACTACTACTGCAAAAGTTGCTACGAGGTTGACACGAAAGAAACTCTTTTCTTCAATCATTGAGTTCCTCCGGCCAAAGTTTTAATTTGGTCATTTATAATTAGTGTAATAGCTTTCTGGCCACTTAAATTTGTAGGATTTTTTAAAAATTGATATGTGAATTTTTACTTTTCCCATTTGACTCTAACTTAATGCAATGAATACTAATAAATATACTTAACCGTTTATTATACTTATGTGGAAGCGGCGCAGCTAACATGGCTAAATTGCGTGCAAATCACGCTATCAAAGGTACGTGGAATGTATTGTTTTTATTAACAAAATAGAGAATCATAATAAAATATAAATGAGACCCAAAAAAGAAAAATATAAATGAGACCCAAAAAAAGAGACCTTTCCCTTTACCCTTCTTTTTCCCCCTCCCTCCCACCTGAACTGTCACATGCATAATTAAAGTATACTCATACCCTCAATCGACTTCAGTCACTTACTCTCTTTTCTTTCACGTTCGCTCTAGGGGCCCCAATTTCTGTCTCTTTATTTTAGCTTTGTTACTGTAATTCGTTTTGGTCCAGCTTCAATTCAATGCAATCAAGATGAATACTACTTCAAATTTCTATAACCTTTGCTCCCTATATACTGGCACTTTTTATTTAGGTTTGAGAAGTGAAAAAAATTAAAGAAGAAAGAGGGTGGTGGGCGATTGCAAATGGCGGAGGAGGACCTGTTAGAAGTTAAGTTTTGATTGTTCGATGGATCAGACGTGGATCCCAGATATTTGATTTGGGTTAATGATTTGTTAACAGTTTTTTTCTCATGGTTTTGGTTGATTTAAGAGTTGATTAATAAGATTTGACTGATAAAAAGTAAATCAGAGAAAAGAGTTTACCGGAGAGGTAGCACCCAGTGATAGAGATACCGAAGATGGTGTGAGACAGAGGTAATCGAGGGTCGTGGAATTGGCTACGGTCTTAGTAAAAGTGGGTTCCAATCTATAACTGTGTATTTTGGCTTTGCCGATGTTGTTATATCTGTGTTCATCTTCCCTATTAGCAGCTACATTTTTGGCCAGCAATGGGACACTTGATGATTTTCAATCGGAAAGTGCAAGTGTCAATAGTTGCATATGGTTCGTCTTTGCTATAATTGCGGGTGATACAGGTGTGAACGAATGATGTGGATGAAAGAGACAGAATTCTTCGACAAATGGCATATTAAACGAATACTCTCCATGCCATATCACCCCGCCGCCAACGGCCAAGCAGAGTCCTCCAACAAAACAATACTGAACATACTGAAAAAGAAACTTGAGGAAGCAAAAGGGCTATAGCCCGAGCTACTACCGGAAGTGTTGTGGGCGCACCAGACCACACCCAAATCCAGCACAGGAGAAACATCGTATTCAGTGGTCTACGGAACCGACGCGGTCATACCAGTCGAAGTCGGTGAGCCAAGCTTGAGATATTCACATACTAGCAGAGCAAAGAACGTTATAAATAGACTTCAAGGCCTCGATGAGGCCAAGGTCTTGAAGTAATCTGCTGTACAATAAGTTATTTCAAGTTATCTTGTAAACTTGATTGCTCTTCATTATGTTGCGTTGTGTTAAGATTAGCAAATCTGACTGGTAAATTTTCTTCTGAACACTATGGAGAATGTGTGGGTGAAATGTGGGGAGAGACCTCTTAGCACATGCTCCTGCTGAATAATTCTACAGGATCCAGGCATAATATTTTGCTAAACAAAGTATATAAATGGAAAGTGAAAAGATTATTAGGATTTCGGATAATGTAACCAATTTATTGCACCAAAAATTAATTTTATGGTCAAAACAAATAGAAGAATAATTCGGGTTTCTAATAATCAATTTGACTTTACTTTTTCTAATATAAAAGAGTAGTAGTAATAATAATGGAATACAGAGAGAATAAAAAAATAGAAATTTTATCGATGATTGATGTTTTCTTTTTATAGGAAAGAACAAAATCTTCCAATAACATAGAGTAACAAGAATATTGATAATTGATAGTATTACTTTATAGTTTTTCAGTGTGGATACAAAGTATAGAAAAGAAATTTGTATAAGGGTACAATTCATAGCTATTTTTTGCCTTAATTAGTTCTGAGCCGTTACTAGTATTTATTACATTGATTTTCTGTTACGTGGGTAATTTGTAACGGTTGAAGTAATAATAGTCAATTGTGCATAATCAGGGATTTAACCGAATTCTTTCTATATTCATAAATTAATGATATTTCTATCTATGCGGCTCCGAATGTCCTTAATTACCATCACCATGCCTATTTTCTCTTTCTCAACTAATAGGTACGGTATATTCGTAGACGGTCTCGTGGGTATTCCTCATAGCTTCTCTGCTACTCATTCTTTTTTATTGCTTCAACACACATGCCACATGTCATCATAATATATTAGTTCATATTTATCCGTATAATAGTAACATTTAATTTTTATGGCCGTTTATAGATAACCGAATCTATTTGATCCAAAAATGATTTAAAAAATAAAGCAAAAATAAGATTAGCGATTGAAATTAAAAGGAATATAGCAAGCCTGATGGTGATCTCTACCTTTCCTAGAGAAGGAACAATAAAAATGATAGAACAATGATAAAAGTGCTTTTGATTGATCCTTAAATATTATAGAATTTGTTCCTTTTTCAAGAGTTTCTATTATAGTATTTATAGTTATTCCTAGTGAGACAAGATCCCAAAATCAAGCTCTTCTTTAATGAGAATAAAAGTGTTACTAATGGGTGTATAACAGTTGGCTTTAAATACAAATATTCTTTATAACGGCTGCTCATTTAATGTCATCTGATGTCAAGTCCACGAATCTTTTCCATCAGTTATGCTTTCTTCGAGATTCACCTTGCATCGGTTATGTACTTCGTAACTGATGTCAATTATTTACCAACCCAACTTATGTCTGCTCTCGGTTTCACGTATCACCTTGCTATTTAGCCACTTTCAACCAACAAATTTCACCCCATACAGATAGTGTCCCTATTTTTTGGTGACATAACTCAGTGTTATCGGGAAGTACATGAGTATTCATTCTTAGCAGAAATTTTCCTGAATGATCTCTAACATTTCAAGAGATGCACGTCTCTTCACATGTAATAACCTGAACATATATTTCCCAGTGATTCATTAAGTATTTTTTTTCGGGTTTCGAGATAATCATGACCATGATTTTGCCACGTATATCTTCTCTACAACTCATCATTTCTACTTGTTCACTCTTACTACTCTCACAATCCTTCTCTTTCTCTAAATTTTCTTAGAACCTCTCTTACAGCATTCAACCTTCTCAGTAAAAATATCTTTACTAACCTCTTACCACCATGTTGTCTTCTTCTCTTCTTATACTACTTCCTTCACACACACTGGTCTTCTCTTTTGTGGAAGCCAGAAGAAAAATAAAACCAAGGAGGTGAATGTTGAATCTAATCCTCCAATTTTTAACACTATCATACCACTCCATCTCAACGTTTCAAGCGATTTTCAAGAAAACCCCCTGCAACATCACAAAGCCGCAAATTGTTTCCAGTATATATGTACCCCTCCTCCATTCATCTTCGCCCCAAATATGGTAGAGCGAGTTACCCACACAAAGGAAAGGTTTATACAAGTCCAGTCCCCTTCTCAGTTTAATCCAGACTCTATGTCTTTCAATGTCCACACAAATAGACATCCAGTTGGATTTAATAAGGCCACAATGCCTAATCCTTCTACTTCTTTCAGACAAAGAGTCAATTTTGACTAAGCTAGAGGGCCTTTATTCTGTAGATACTGCAAAAAATCTGGGCACTTAATTGATAAGTGTTTCAAGATTCATGGGTTTCCACAAAGTACAACATTTAAAAAGGGGAGGAGACTTGCTGCTCCTCATCTAACTGCTGGTGTGGATTTCCCTTCTTCTGAAGGACATGTGTCTGTTCCCCAAGGGTGTGGCTATACAAAAATATTAAATTAAATCCATGTCAGCAACAATTGAACAACACGCACCATTACAAGTGTTTATTAGTCGCCATTTTTTCAAGTAAAGGTGTTCAAATGGGAAACCCAAGCATTCATATATCAGCTTTACAAACTAATGCAAGTTTAACTGGCTAGAAAGCCATTTCGCCTTTTTAATTTATAACAACATGAAGATTAAATTTGTATACGGTCAAAATTGGGGGGGGGGGGGTTCAACTTTGGAACTACTATGCCGCCCCACGCCCAATCTCGAGAAGCCTGAAGCAGAACGTGAGGTACGGCCCCGAGATATGTCCCTCGAGGGAGCACTTCGAAGGCCCACTATGGTTGATCTCGGGGTAGTATAATCGATGGTCGTCATACGAATGCGGAAAAGCTCCCAAATATACGTATTTAGAGCCGACCAGGTCTGCAAGAATAGTACAAATCTGCAACAAGTCATTATACAATTGTACCAATAGCATTTTCTCATTATTATTAGACATGTACTATGTTGGGATTTCCCCTTCTATATAAAGGAGATCTTTGTCATTTTATAAGGCTCTCGGATGATTACATAAGATATTGAATACAATACAACATTCTCTGCTATTTGTTAACGCAATTGTTCTTCACATTTATTGCTTATTCTTTCATTGTTCATTCGTTGTTCTTCATTTATTGCTCGTAATTAACCACAAAAGGCCATCTTTGAGGCCCCCATTATCATTAATTCTTCATCATTGGTCATTTCTATTAGCCCCATCTAAACCTCGAGGCTCTGCTCCAGTCAGCTCGAGACCTAGCCTTGTAACCCTATTGGTTTGAATTTCTTATTTTCTTTACTTACATTTAGCATCTACTACCTAACAACTAGTATTGAAATAAGTCACGTATATTTAGAATCACAAAATCAAATATAATTGTAATTACCATTTTCAATGTAAACAAAACTCATTATGAATAGTTGACAGATTATATTTTAATTAATCATTAATTCTACAAGTATTTAATCGTACCCAATATCATTTCAGCTATGCCTGGGGACATAATATCTAATATCAAAGCACATTAAATAACTTGTCAATTGCTATAATGATCTCATGTAAAAAGAAACTCTTACATCACAATCATTAAGAGAAACATTCTATTGACAGTTTATGGTAATTCTGACCCTTAGGAATCATAAAAATGTCTCGGTTCATATCTCTATATGCATCATGTATCTATGTGATTTAGTTAACGAGATCAACTAATCTTTATCTCATAAAAACGATCACATAAATATTAGTCTACATCCTCATACTATATTTCTACACTAATCGTGCAGGTACTGAGGCAGGTACATTTGGTGGTTGTATGGGCGCGTTAACGTATTTGCTGAGGAGACTTTTTTGTGAGATGCTATCTATATTACGATCAACAGCACACATTGACCTCGTCCTATCCATTTATTGTATTCTTTCTATTTTTTATTTCAGCCAGTTGTTGTAGTGGTATGGTATATTATAGTATATGCTCATGCGCTTATGATATCGGTCCTATCCAATCAATAATCCTGCAATCAAGAACAAATTTAGATTAGATATACAAAATTTTACTCTTATTATCATGATCTCCATCATGATGACAAGTCTCAAAATCAAATCAGGTATCATATCACATTAATAAAGCAATTAATAACAATGATAGAAAATTTTTATCAAATGCCATATATATTTTATATCAAATAACGTTCACAAAATGTAATAACCCAAAGGGTCATCTTTCGTTTTAGAATTCGATTTCGTGTTTTGAGGTTTTGAAAACCTCATTTCTTTCTTCTCGATTTACGTGCGTAGTCCGGGCGTGCTTCTGGAAAGTCTTATATAAAATTTTTAGAAAATATTAAGTTTTGCCTTTAAAATTCATTTAAGTTGACTTTGGTCAATACTTTGTGTAAAAGGATCCAGACGTAGGCCCATTATTTGGTGGTCCCGGAGGGTCTGTTGTATAATATGGGATTTGGGCGTATGCCCGGTATTGAATTTCGAGGTTCATAGCCCGAGAATTGAATTTTTTTTAAAAATTATTAAATTGAAAATATAATAGTTTATGGAATTGAATAATGTTTGAACTTGTTGGTATCGGGTCCGCATTTTGGTTTCGGAGCTCGATACATGTCTGTTATAATATTTAAATCTTATCCGTGAAATTTGATGAAAAACGATTTGTTGTGATTCAGACCTTTTGTTGAAAAAATAGGAAGTTTGAAACTATCTTGAAAATTTCATGTGTTTTGGTGTTGAATTCATAGTTCTAGGTGTTATTTTGGCGATTTGATCGCATGGACAAGTCCGTATGATGTTTTAAGACTCATGTGCATGTTTGATTTGGAGACCCGAGGGTCGGGTGAATTTTAAATAGGCTACAGAGTGTTTTGAAACTCAAGAAAATTGCTGGTGTGTTTCAGGTCTGCAGGCGCGAAGCCTGGCCTGCAAATGCAAGCATCATATTTGAGAAGAAAGTTCGCATTTGCGATCAGTGGGGCTAGGAAGGGACCTTCGCAATTGCGAAGCTTAGGATCGCATTTTCAAACCCTAAACTTCAAGAGGCGATTTTCCAAAGACCAATTCTTCTCCAAATCATAGGTAAATGATTCTTAACTCAGTTCTTTCAATTTATCTCATATTTTTACAAGATTTCATCACAAAGTCTAGTGTTTTTATGGTAGAATTGGGTGTTCTTGGGTAGAATTTAGGAATTTCGAAATTTGGGGATTTAGACCTCAATTTGAGACCGGATTCCAAAACTAATTTTATATTCGGGCTCGGGGTGAATGGCTAATCGGGGTTAGTCCAGTCAGTTTTTGACGTTTTGGGGAAAATATTGGGAACTTGTAATTATGCATTGGAATTGACTTCTCTAGGGATAATTGATATTATTAAGTCAATTATGACTAGATAACGAGTGGATTAGAGGTGGAATCAAGAGATAAAATGGTAATTGAGGCTTGATTTTGGCCGTGGAATTGAGGTAAGTGTTGTGGCTGACCTTAGCCTGACGGGGGTATTGTTGCTTTAGTTTCTACATGTCTAACTGTTGAGTACGACGTATAGGTGAAGTGACGAGTATCTATACGTTGTTGTTCGGTCATAGCATGCGAGTGACCCTTATATTGTGATTGTGGTGCTCCTTGCTAAGTACTATTCATGTTTAAATTGGTTAATTCTCCATGATAAACTAGTTTTATTATATTCTTCCTTATTTTGGATATTGGTTGAGTATTGATTCAAGTGGAGATTCATATTATTAAGTTAACTGTTGAAACGAGATTGGTTATTGTTGATTCCATTGTTAAGATGTTATTGTTTCAATTGTTTGTGTAAGGAAGAGTGTAAAGCACGAAGGGTGATACCGTGCATCATACTGTGATTAAGTGTTAATACATGAAGGGTGATGTCGTGCCATAATCTCTGAGTGTTAATGCACGAAGGGTGATGCCCTTTGATATTCAGTGAGTGTTAATGCACAAAGGATGATACAGTGACATGATTACGAGGGAGTTAATGCACGAATGTTGATGCCGTGTCGTTTCTGTTGTTTCTTATGGTGAGGACGAGAGTAAAAACACGAAGGGTAATGCCGTGCATACATTATTTCTGTTGGTTCAAAGCATGATATTTACTTTGTCTCTTAACTGTATTGTTCCAGAACTTGATATTTCCCCCTCAGCATGACTTCCCTTTCCCATTATTATCTGTTAAATTTCTGTTATTAATATTTTTTCGTATATGATTTAATTACACAAGTTTATATTGTTGCCATCTACCCCAATTGTACTGGCCCAATTTCATTTTTTACCTAACCCCCAACCGAATTAAAAAACCCGCCCGGCTCCCCTTTTGATCCAGGTCGTTGATCATTTTTATCAACGGCCATAATCCCCCCTTTCCTTTTTAATTTCCCAAACACCCTAACCCTAATCATGTTTACCTAATCAGCTGCCTTTGAATCCCATTGTCTCTCAAACTCTCTCAAAAGTTCTTCGGAACCCTAGTCGTCTTCTACCCTGTTCAACCACAGTTTCAATGGAATCCATGGCTTCCCAGGCCATGGATGGTTTGTACTCACCCCCTCCATCATCAGACCATGGGTGTTCAAGGTTTTGAACATGACCTCGACGGTTCTCTTTCAGACCTTCTCAGATCTTTGGTGCTCTGGTCTCTCCGGCCTTTGCTCCGGCATATTCAAGCCTTTGGAGCCTGATCCTTGACCTCTTCGACTCAGGATCTGATTCTTCTTCCAAGCCTTTCTTGCTTCTATTCGAGATTTTTTCCTTGTTTATTTTCTTAGATATATGATATGTTGGTGTTCTACTGGGTTTCTAAAGTGTTATCCCCAAATTTTCCTTCAAATTCGTTTGTCTTCGATTTAGGGTTTCTTGAAAGTTTTCAAAACATCTTTCTGATTCTTCTTTTCTTTATGTGTATTTGTTTGTATCATGCTCGTGTGACTCCTTTTGCTAACATATGTTGTTCTGCTACTTTTCTTTTCTATTATACATGGGCTCATATGTTAATCCGTGTTAGTTTTCCTTACTCTTCTACTATATGTTTTCTACCGTTCAGTTCTTTGATTTTTAGTTGCTTTACTGGACTCTGTTTGTGTTTTTTGCTAAAAATGTTTCATGTGCCTTTGCCTAAGTTTGTGTAACCTCTTTCTTCTGAACTTGTTTAAGTTCCGAGCCTTTCTTAAACATATTTTTCATGCTTTAAATCATTTTTCTTTCCTTGTTGCTTCAAAATTGCCATCATATCTGTTTTGCTTCTCATAAGGCTCTAAAGCAGTTCTTTGAGTCTGTTTCAATGACTTGCCTTCTCATATCTATGCCCGATTCGATTCGAAAACCTAGGATTTGGGGATTTCTTTTTGGCAATTTTGATTTGTGTGCGAGTTAGGGTTCCACTTTGGGATCCTGAACTCTCACACTACTATGACTTTGCAAACTGAACTTGTATCGTTTTTATGATTCTGAACTTCTCTCTTTTACATAATTCGACATTCTCTTTTCGATTCATATGTTTTTTTACTTTATATATGATAACTTTTCTTTCAATATGTTTTGCCAACAACTAATTGATTCTGAATCCTTTGATGGTGTTTACTTGATTGTTCCAGATTTTCCTTAAGTTAACTTTTCTTTACACTCTTCTCGACCTGATTCATTCAAGTAAGCATGTAATTTTGGTTTTACTGATTGATTCCCTTTCAAATCATGTGCTACTAGTTTGTTGCCTTAAATAACTTCTATGTACTTACCCTTTATTATACTGCTAGGAAAATATTTTGCTCAAATCCTTTTTCCTTAATTGTTTTTACACGTTTGAATTTGAATCCCTTGATTAAAGGGATTGCTTATGTTGATTGATTATAATTGATACATAGTTCCATAATTACTATGATTCTTCCCTTAATCTCTGCCTATTTTTTTCTATAAATACCCGACCCTCTCTTTCACAAACACACTTTCAATTCAACAACTGAACACAACACTCTTCTGACTTACACACACCACTGAATACTTTCAAAAGTCTACATTCCCTCTTGCTCTTTTGCCCTATTGCTGTTGTTTTCAAAAGTATGCTTTCCCTCTTGCTCTTTTGCCCTACTGTTGTTGTCTCCTCCTGCTCATTATTAGCCGGCTAAAAGCCAAGGCTAATATACTGTTACTACTTTGTCTTTTGATCATGCTCTTTCTCTTTTACTGGTATGTCTTGACTCAGTTCTCAACAATCATCCTAATGTGTTTACTTATAGTCTTTATATCCATGTCTACCACCTGCAGAATTTGGCATGTTCATATGCTACTGTTTGCTCTACTTTCCTGCAAATGCTTGATACCTACTCCCTTACCATCTATGTGTTTATAAATGGGGATTCAGGTCATGGCAACATGAATTGTTGTCCATGAACTAAACTTTGACCCCAAGTAAAGGGTGTGTCAGAATGTTTCATTGCTGAACATGCCCTTGTTTACTGTTTCTATTATGAATTCCCTATCCTTACCCCCTATGTATGCTGAGTTTAAGTTTATGGTCTGGTAGACTTTAAATGGATATCCCGGTATGAACCTGGCTTTCAATAAGTCATAACTCCCCAATTTGAAAATGACAAGTTGGTCAGAGGTGTGCCAGTACTTCAAATTGCTTGGCATGACCACCAGCTTATCATTTCTCCTCCCATGCACTTGCACTTACTCTTAGACTTTAAGTTATGCCCTTCTCATATGAGCCTTGCTTTGGGACCTTGGGTTCCCTATGAACTTGGACATTTGAGGGTTGGCTTTTCCACAATGTACTTTTCTATAATTCTGGAATGATGTTTGGGGTGTAAGCACTGCCTGGAGCTCTTGAGGCTCCTTGGAACTTTGACACATCCCAAATAAGAGAAGGCTTTGGAAACCTAGATCCTTAGAAGTTGGTTTATTACATATGTCAGACTAGGGGTCTGAATTAGGCCCTCATTGGTTGGAATTCTAATTTCATATGTATTTGTATTTATTTTGATTAATTCAGGTCTGTGATAATCTTGTAATAACATTTGGGGTCATCTAGTGAAAAAGGGTGAGAAACTATGCATGCAAGGGGTAGAGACCATGCCTATAGGAATTACTATTTATGTTATTCTGATATTTTTCTAAAATTCTGCATCTCACTTAGAGACCATGTTTCTAGGGTTTTCTGCACTTTCATATAGATATCATGTCTATATGATTTTCTGCATTATCGTATAGATATAATGTCTATAGGATTTTCTGTATTTTCATATTGATACCATGTCTATAGGAATTACTATTTCTGAGATAATGATATTTTGCTGAAATTTTGCACTTTCATATAGAGAACATGTCTATAGAATTTTTTGCATTTTGCATACGCATCCGTCATTAGGCAAACTTGTTATAGGATTTGAATAATTAACTGCATATAGATAATATGCCTATAGGATCTCTGCATAAGCAATAACAATGTTTAAAATTAGTAACACCTAGAAAGCATGCCTATAGGAGCTGCTAACTAAACTTGAATCGCTAACTCGCTTATAATCAGTAGCAATAGCGTCTCCACACCTGCAGAACTTATGCTTTTATAACTAACAAATCTTTTCTGCAATCAATTTTCTCTCTTTGTTTATGAAATTAATAGATATCATGCCTATAGGTTCTGCGTAACACCTAGGCAAGCTTTAGCATAAAAATTTATAATTACATTAGTCTTTGATCATTACAACCAGCAGGCAGGTCTAATTTAGGACTTCTTATATGAAAATATGTGATGAACCATCCTGCCTTAATATTTAAGTTTAATGTAGACCTAATCAGTACATGTAAGACACGCTAAACTATATGCTTTTTTCTGATTTGAGCAGGTTTATTTGAGCCATTTAGCTATTATGTGCTTCCCATAATTGCCTTATGTGTTTTGTTTGTCGCCCTAGACTTTTAACATTTTTTTCTTAAAAAAATTTTGAAAATCCCAAAAATCCCTTCACCCCTTTTAGGATTAGTAGTCCCAAATGCCTTCGGGACTTATAGGATTAGGACGGATAATAGCATGCAATAAGTAACAATACCACTTCACACTTTAATACTTTAACGGGGTGGGAAAGGTTAGATATGGATATGATGACCGGTGTGCTAATACCACATATAGCCCCTCTTTGAGGAGTGATTACTGGATATTGTATTGATGTAATCCATATTATTTGTAAACCTATGACCCCTTTCATTTACTTGTTTATTACTTTTTAGAAATTTTAAAATATTTCCTCAAAACTTCAGCTTTTCTTTGTTTCTTCAAAACTTTAATTTGTTTGATGCCATAATGTGATCATCCCTTATATTTGAAACTCTTATTTGCTTCTTTTACTTAAATTTACAATTGTAACATGGCCAGGACCACACTAGTGGATCTTGAGGGGTGCTTAACGCCTTCTCCTCAAGATAATTTCTAGCCCTTACCCGAACTCTGGTTTCTTCAACTCAGACACTCTTTAAAGTGTCATATTGCACTATACTCATTAGGTGGCGACTCTCCAATTCCAAAATCCAATTACCAAAGAGAACGAGTTGTCCTCCCAAATGTCACAAGCTCGATTTCGCTTTAGAAAAAGAGGGCGCGACAACCTTCCCAGCACAACCAGCTCAGGTTCGCGAGGGGTTCATCACTACACCAGTACTTTAGGATGCTTTGGTCCGTCTAGTGAGCCTTATGGGGAGCGTAGCTCAGAGTGGAACATTCCTTTTAACACCACCCGTCTCTCAGGCTGGGGGAGGAACCCAGACTCCCGCTACCTATACTCCGGAGCAGATGGCTCCTCAGTTCCAGACTCCAGCAGCTCAGCCAGTTGTTGTGGCTCAGGCCGTTGATGGATCATCTATGTTTTCTGAGGCTTTGTTGAGGTTGGATAAGTTCACCAAGCTTTTTTCGGTTCATTACAGTGGGCAACATCTGAGGACCCCCAGGCTTTTGACCGTTTCGATGAGGTATTGTAGATCATTGGGATAGTAGAGACCAATGGGCTTGACTTTGCTGTATTCCAGATGATAGGGCCCGCTAAGAGATGGCAGAATAATTTTATGTTGACTAGACCAACTGGGTTGCCTGCCTTGAATTAGGACTAGTTCTCTAAGCTATTTCTCGAGAAGTTCCTTCTTGTCACTGAGAAAGAGGACTAACGCAGGCGCTTCGAGCATCTTCAGTAGGGTTCTACGACTGTCACTCAGTACGAGACTAGGTTTATTGATTTGGCTCATCATGCTTTTCTTACACTCCCCACCCAGAGAGAGAGAGAGAGAGAGATAGAGAGAGAGAGATAAATAAAGAAAGATAGAGAGGGAGAGAGAGAGGAGGGTTATTAAGGGACTCTCTCAGCCTATCAGATTGCAGATGTCTAGGGAGAAAGGAGCGAGATTTCTTCTCAGGATGCGGTCAGTGTGGCCAGGCCAGTTAAGATGGTTCTAGCTCAGGGGTCTAACAAGAGGCCTCATCATTCTGGTAGGTTTAGTGGTGCCTCGTTTGGAGGCAAGGATTCTTTTGGTAGAGGCCATCCTCCCAGGCCATTTCATTCAGCACTTCAGGCTTCTCACGGTGCTTCAGGTGGCCTTGGACCTCATATGCAATATTCTAACCAGCTGTCTTATAGTGCATCACCAACTCCTATCAGTGCACCTCTGCTCCAGAGTTTTCAGGGTGGTTACTCAGGCCGTCAGGGTCACTTCTAGGATCTGCAGTATCAGCAGCCGAGGTCTTGTTGTACTTGTGGCGATCCGAGGAACATTGCTAGATTTTGCCCTCGAGAATCGACTGGTTCTCAGCATCAAGGTTCTCGTTCCATGGTTCTGGCACCGGGTGTTCCAACGCCCTTTAGCCATCTAGAGGTAGGGGTCAGGAAGCTAGAGGTGGTGTTCGAGGTATTAAAGGTGGAGGTCAGGTTACTAAAGGTGAAGGCTAGCCAATATCAGGCCATCCTAGGGATATAGCTCAGAGTGTGGGGCCTAGCCTCGATGTTATGCTTTCCTAGCCAGGCCTGAGGCTGAGGCTGAGGCATTTGATGCCGTAATCACATGTACAGTTTCAGTTTGCAGTAGAGATGCTTCAGTTCTATTTGATCCATGGTCAACATACTCCTATGAGTAATCTTCTTTTGCTACGTATTTGGTTGTGCCTCGTGATTCTTTGAGTGCTCCTGTATATGTGTCCATAGTAGTGGGTGATTCGATTGTTGTAGATCGTGTCTATCACTCGTGTGGTTATTATTGGGGGGTCTTGAGACCCGTGTAGATCTCATACTTCTTGATGGTCGATTTTGATGTCATTTTGGGGATGGTTTAGCGGTCACCTTATCATGCTTAACTGGACTGTCACACCAAGACCGTGACCTTAGCCTTGCCGGGGTATACTTAATTGGGGTAGAGAGGGACTCCTAGTCATTCTGCCAATAGGGTCATTTCTTGTATGAAGGCTCCGCATATGGTCGAGAAGGGTTGTTTGGCTTATTTGGAATATGTTCATGATTTCATTAAAGAGGTTCCTTCCATGGATTCCGTACCAGTCGTTCGTGAGTTTCCAAAAGGTATTTCCTATTGACTTGCCGGGGATTCCACCCGATAGGGATATTGACTTTTGCATTGATTTGGCTCCGGGCACTTAGCCCATTTCTATTCAGCCATACCATATGGCCCCGCTATCGTTGAAAGAATTGAAGGTGCAATTGAAAAATTTGCTTGATAAGAGATTTACTAGACCTAGTGTCTCGAACTGGGGTGCGTCAGTGTTGTTTGTTAAGAAGAAGGATGGGTTGATAAGGATGTGCATAGATGATCGGTAGTTAAACAAAGTCACTATCAAGAACAAGTATCGGTTGCCAAGGATTGATGATTTATTTGATCAGATTCAGGATGCCAAGGTGTTTTTGAAGCTTTATTTTAGGTCTTGCTACCATCAGGTTAGGATTGGGGCATCCGATGTCCCTAAGATAGCTTTTCGAAATAGATTTAGGCATTATGAGTTTCTAGTGATGTCATTCGGGTTGACAAATGCCCCAACAACGTTCATGGATTTGATGAACCAAGTGTTCAATCCCTACTTAGATTTTTTCATGATTGTATTTATTGATGATATCTTGATCTACTCTCGCAGCCGAGAGGAGCATGAGCAGCATCTTCAAGTTGTTCTTATGACTTTGAGAGACAACCAATTATGTGCTAAGTTTTGAAAATGTGGGTTTTGGTTGAGTTCAATTTCTTTCTTGGGTCACGTTGTATCATCATAGGGTATTCAAGTGAATCCTAAGAAGATTGATCCAGTCAAGGATTGGCCTAGACCCACATCAGCTATAGAGATCATGAGTTTTTTGGGCCTGGCGCGTTATTACCGTAAGTTTGTGGAGGGTTTTTCATCAATAGTATCCCATATGACCAGGTTGATCTAGAAGGGTTCCCCATTTAGGTGGTCGGACGAGTTTGAGGCGAGCTTTCAGAAGCTTAAGGCAGCTTTGACTACAACGTCGGTGTTGGTGTTGCCCACATGTTCTGGACCATATACATTATATTTTGACGCATCTCGTATTGGACTTGGTGCGGTGTTGATGCAGGTTGGCAATGTTATTGCATATGCTTCGCTGTAGTTAAAGATTCACGAGAAGAATTATCTAGTTCATGACTTGGAGCTAGTCATTCTTCTCACACTAAAGATTTGGGGGCATTATCTCTATGGCATGTTGTGTGAGGTGTTCATAAATCATAGGAGCTTGCAATACTTGTTTAAGCAAAATGAGCTCAATTTGAGGCAGAGAAGGTGGTTGGAGCTATTGAAAGACTATGACATCACCATCTTGTATTATCCCGGAAAGGTCAATATGGTGGCCGATGCTTTGAGCAGGAAGTTGGCTAGTATGGGAAGCCTTGCGTATATTCCAGTCGGTGAGAGACCTCTTGCTTTAGATGTTTATGCTTTGGCCAATCAGTTCGTGAGGTTGGATGTTTCGGGATCCCAGCCATGTTCTAGCTTGTACAGTCGATCGGTCTTCATTAAATGATCTTATAAGATATCGACAATATTATGAACCTCATTTGCTTGTCCTTAGGGACACAGTGCAATACGGTAGTGCCAAACAGGTTACAGTAGTAGATGTTGGAGTTTTAAGGATGCAGTGTTGTATTTGTGTGCCCAATATGGAGGGACTTTGAGAGTTGATTCTAGAATATGCGCATAGTTCACGGTACTCCATTCATCCGGGCGCTGCCAAGATGTATCAGGACTTGCGGCAACATTATTGATGGAGGAGGATAAAGAAGTATATCGTTGCATGTGTAGCTCGGTGTTTGAATAATTAGCAAGTAAAGTACGAGCATCAAAAACCTAGTGGTTTGCCTTAGAAGATTGCGATTCCTGAGTGGAAGTGGGAGTATATCACTATGGATTTCGTTGTTGGACTCCCACGAACTTAGAGGAAGTTTGATGCAGTATGGGTTATTGTGGATAGGCTGACAAATTCAGCGCATTTCATTCATGTGGTAGTTTCTTATTCTTCTAAGCGATTGACAGAGATATACATCCATGAGATCGTTTATCTCCATGGTATGCTCGTGTCTATCATTTCTGATTGAGGTACATAGTTTACCTCACATTTCTAGATGGCAGTACAGTGTGACTTGGGTAAGCTGGTCTAGTTGAGCATATCATTTCATCCTTAGATGGACACAGACAGTCCTTGCGTACAATTGAGATTTTGTAATATATACTCCGCGTATATGTTATTGACTTTGGAGGTTCTTGGGATCAGTTTTTTCCATTAGTAGAGTTTGCCTATAACAACAACTATCAGTCGAGAATCCAGATGGACCCCTATGGGGCATAATATGGTAGGCGGTGTCGGTCGTTGATTTGATGGTTTGGGCCAAGAGAAGCTCGATTATTGGGCATAGATTTAGTGCAAGATGCCCAGGATAAGGTTAAGATCATTCCGAATAGACTTCATATAGCTCGGTCCAAGTTTATGAGTTATGCCGACCGTAAGGTTTGTGATGTGGAATTCATGGTGGGCATGGTGGGAGAGCAAGTGTTGCTTCGGGTGTCGCCCATGAAGGGCTTGATGAGATTTGGGAAATAGGGAAAGCTAAGTCCTGGGTTAATCGAGCCTTTTGAGATCCTTGATCGAGTGGGAGAGATGGCTGATAGACTTGCGTTGCCTCCAAGTTTTATCAGCTGTGCATCCAGTGTTTCATGTGTCCATGCTTCGAAAGTATCATGACGATCCATCCCACGTATTAGATTTCAGAACTGTCTAGTTGGACAAGGATTTGACATACGATGAAGAGCCGGTAGCTATATTAGACAGGAAAATTTGTTTGTTGACATCGAAGAGTTATCCTTTGGTTCGTGTGCAGTGGAGAGGTCAGCCTGTTGAGGCAACTACCTGGGAGCCCGAGTCTGATATGCGGAGTAGATATCCCCAACTTTTCTTTAGCTCAGGTATTTTTCTATGTCCGTTAGAGGACGAACAGTTATTTTGGAGGTAAAGAATGTGATGACCCATATGTTCATCTTTTGTTTTAGAATCTGATTTCGTATTTCGAGGCCTTGAAAACCTCGTTTTCTTTCTCCTCAATTTGCGTGCATAGTCCTAGCATGCTTCTGGAAAGCCATATATGAAAATTTGAGAAAATTATTGAGTTTTGCCTTTAAAATTGATTTTGTGTAAATAGACCCAAACCCGTGATTTTGATGGTCTAGGAGGCTCCGTAGTAAAATATAGGACTTGGGCGTATGCCCAGAATTGTATTCCGAGGTCCCTACCCCGAGAAATGAATTTTTGAAAAAAATTATTAAACGGATAGTATAATAGTTTATGGAAATTGAATAATGTTTTAACTTGTAGGTGTCGGGTACGTATTTTAGTTTCGGAGCACGGTACAGGTCTGTTATAATATTTGAATCTTATCTATGAAATTTGGTGAAAAACGGAAATGATTTGACATGATTCAGACCTTTGGTTAAGAAAATATGAAGTTTGAAACTATGTTGAAAATTTCATGTGTTTTGGTGTTGAATTCATAGTTCTAGGTGTTATTTTGGCGATTTGATCACATGAGCAAGCCCGTATGAATTTTTAAGACTAAAGTGCATGTTTGATTTGGAGCCTCAAGGGCTCAGGTGAGTTTTGAATAGGCTACAGAGTGTTTTGAAACATAAGAAAATTGCTAGTATGTTTCAGGTTTACAGGATTCACATCTCGCAAATGTGAGCATTGCATATGCGAATAAAGTTCGCATTTATGATCAGTGGGGCTGGGAGGGGACTTCCGTAATTGCGAAGCTTAGGATCACATTTGCAATGGGAACATGTAGCATTTGCGAACAAGTGTTCATATTTGCGATAAAAGCAAGCAATGGACATTCTTCGCATTTGCGTTAAAATATTCGCATTTGCGTGGTTTTGCATTTCTGAACCCCTGGTCGCAAATGCGTTATCTGCAACTGTTCAAAAAAGATTTTGGACGGGATTTTTGATTCACTTCTCAAAGTTTTAAATGCTGAACTTCAAGAAGTGATTTTCCAAAGACAATACTTCCCCAAATCATAGGTAAATGGTTCTTAACTCATTTCTTTCAATCTATCTCATCTTTTTACAAGATTTCATCACAAAATCTAGGGTTTTTCACGGTGGAATTGGGTGTTCTTGGGTAGAATTTAGGAATTTCAAACTTTGGGGATTTAGAACTCAAATTGAGGCCGGTCCAAAACTAATTGTATATCTGGGCTCGAGGGTGAATGGGTAATCAGATTTTAGTCTGAACTTCGAGTTTTGACCAAGCGGAACACGGGTCAATTTTTGAATTTTTGGTGTAAATGTTGGGAAACTTGTAATTATGCATTGGAATTGACTTCTTTTGTGATTATTGATATTATTAAGTTAATCATGATTAGATATGAGTAGATTAGAGGTGGAACCGAGAGGTAAAGCGGTAATTGAGGCTTGATTTTGGTCGTGGAATCGAGGTAAATATTGTGTCTAACCTTAGCTTGACGGATGAGGCATTGTTGCCTAATTTGCTACATGTATAGCTATTGAGTACGACACATAGGTGAAGTGACGAGTATATATACTTTGTTGTTGGGTCATAGCATGCAAGTGAGTCTTATACTTGTGATTGTGGTGTTCCTTGATATTCATGCTTAAATTGGTTAATTCTCCATGCTAAACCAGTTTTATTATATTATTCGTTGTTTTGGACATTGGTTGAGTATTGACTCAAGTGGAGATTCATATTGTGAAGTTAACTGTTGAAACGAGATTGGCTATTTTGATTCCCTTGCTGGGATTTTATTGTTTCAATTGTTTGGGTGAGGAAGAGTGTAATTCCTGAAGGGTGATGCCATGCCATTATTTGTGAGTGTTAATTCACGAACGGTGATGCCGTTCCATATTATGTGAGAGGTTAATGCACGAAGGATGATGCAGTTCTATGATTCTGAGAGAGTTAATGCACGAAGGGTGATGTCGTGCCATTTCTGTTGTTCATTATGGTAAGGATGAGAGAAATCACGAAGAGTAATGGCATGCATATGTTGTTGGGTTATTATTTCTGTTGGTTCAAAGCATAGTATTTACTTTGTCTCTTAACTGTATTGTTCCAGAGCTTGATATTTCCCCCTCAGCATGACTTTCCCTTTCCCATTATTATCCGTTAAATTTCTGTTATTATTATTTTCTCATATATGATTTAACTACACAAGTTTATATTGTTATCGTGTCCTAGCCTCGTCACTACTTTGCCGAGGTTAGGTTCAAGACTTACCAGTATATGTGGTCGATTGTACTGTTACTGAACTTTGCACTTTTTGTGCAGATTTCAATGTCGGACCTCGTGAGTAGAGTTTGGGTTGCTTCCTTTAGTCCACAAGAGCCCCAAGGCCGGCGTTCGTAAGCCCTGGAGTCCCCTTCCCTCTATATTAGATTTCCTGTATCTTTTCATTTTGAGAACAAATGTATTTCTTTTAAACTAATATTTGTAGAAAATTCTTAGAAGTTCGTGGATTGTGACACCAGATCTCTCGGATAGTTATGTATTGGTGTTTTGAATTGTTATAAGATTTTCGAAATTATTGTTAATTACTATTTTGGTTAATGATTAATGGGTTAGAACTGTATCCGTTAGTTTGCGTAGCTTTCTAAGAGTTTGGCGTCATCACGATCCCGACGGTGGGAAATTTGGATCATGATATATTGGTATCAGAGCTCTAGTTTTCCTAGATCTCACAATTCATGAACAAGCTAGGTAGAGACTGAGGGATCGGTATGGAGAAATCTGTGTTTATCCCCAGAGGCTACAGAGTTTAGGAATAATTTCAAATCTACTCTTCTCTGTCATGCAATTTGATTTCTCAATGCTAATTGAAGTTCTACTTTGTCCATTGGCAGATGGAGAGAACATGTAGCGCTTTATCAACTTTTCAGCAGCCCGAGCCCCCAGTGGAAGCTTCTACGAGGGGCAAAGGACGAGGCCGAGGCAGGGGCATGACTCAGCCTAGAGATCAAGCAGTAACACCAGTAGTAGAGCCTCGGGTGGAGTTATATGATAACGTTCCAGCTCAGACCGTGTCGGTAGGGCAAGATCAGGTTCCCGAGGGGTTCATCGCTACTCTGGTACTTCAGGATTCATTGGTCCGTCTAGTAAGTCTAATGGAGAGCATAGCTCAGACTAGCACGTTCCATGTAGCCCTAGATATCTCTCAGGGTGGGGGAGGAGCCCAACATCCCTACCCATACTCCGGAGCAGATGGCTCCTCAATTCCAGACTCCAGCAGCTCAGCCAGTGGGAGTAGCTCAACCAATTATTGCATCTCAAGCCGCTGGTGGATCATATATGTCTTCTGAGGCTTTGTTGAGGTTGGATAAGTTCACCAAGGTTTTCCTGGTTCATTACATTGGGGCAACATATGAGGACCCCCAGGATAATCTTGACCGCTACCATGAGGTATTGCAGAACACGGGGATAGTAGAGACCAATAGGGTCTACTTTGCTGTATTCCATATGATTGGCTCCGCCAAGAGATGATGCAATGATTTTTTGTTTACTAGACCAATTGGGTCGCCATCCCTGACTTGGGAATAGTTCTCTCAGCTATTTCTCAACAAGTTCCTTCCTGTCACTCAGAGAGAGGACTACCATATGAGGTTCGAGCATTTTCAGCAGGGTTCTATGACTGTCACTTAGTACGAGAATATGTTTTTTGATTTGTCTCGTCATGCTCTTCTTATATTCTCTACACACACAGAGAGAGAGAGAGAGAGAGAGAGAGAGAGAGAGAGAGAGAGAGAGCGAAAAGGTTTATTGAGGGACTCTCTGAGCCTATCAGATTGTAGATGGCTAAGGAGACAGGGAGCGAGATTTCTTTTTAGGAAGCGGCTAATGTGTCCAGGAGGGTTGAGATGGTTCTTGCTCGGGAGAGCGGTCAGGTGTCTGACAAGAGGCCTTATCATTCTGGTAGGTTTAGTGGTGTCTCGTCTGGAGGCGGGGATTATTTTGGTAGAGTCCATCATCCCAGGCAATTTTATTCAGCATTTCAAGCTTCTCACGGTGCTTCAAGTGGCAATTACCCTCATATGCAGTATTTTGACCAAGTACCCTACAGTACATCACCAACTCCTATCAGTGCACCTCTGCTCCAGAGATTTCAGGATGGTTACTCAGGCTGTCAGAGTCAGTTTCAGGGTCAGTAGTCTTAGCAGTTGAGGTCTTGTTATACTTATGGTGATCCAGGGCACATTGCTTGATTTTTACCTCGAGCATCGAGTGGTTCTTAGCATTAGGGTTCTCGTTCCATGGTTCTGGCACTGGGTGTTCCACCACCCGCTCAGCTAGCTAGAGGTAGGGGTCAGGCAGCTATAGGTGGAGGTTGAGGTATTAAAGGTGGAGGTTAGGCCGCTAGAGGTGGAGGCTAACTAATATCTGGTCATCCCAGGAATGTAGCTCAAAGTGGTGGGGCGTAGCCCTGATGTTATGATTTCCTAGCCAGGCTTGAGACTAAGGCATTCAATGCTGTTATCATAGGTACGGTTTCAGTTTGCAGTAGAGATGCTTCAGTTCTGCTTGATCCAAGGTCTACATAGTCCTATGTGTCATCTTATTTTGCTACGTATTTTGTTGTGCCTCGTAATTATTTGAGTGCTCCTATATATGTGACCACACCAGTGGGATATTCTATTATTGTAGATCGTGTCTATTGCTCGTGTGTGGCTATTATTGGGGGTCTTGAGACCCGTATAGATCTCCTACTTCTTGATATGGTCAATTTTGATGTCATTTTAGGGATGGTTTGGCTAGCACCTTATCATGCTATATCGGACTTTCACGCCAAGACCGCGACCTTAGCCTTGCTGGGTTTTCCTCAATTGGAGTGGAAAGGGAATCTTAGTCATTCTACTAGTATGGTCATTTCTTATATGAAGGCTCCACGTATGGTTAAAAATGGGTGTTTGGCTTATTTGGATTATGTTCACGATTCCAGTGCAGAGGTTGCTTCCATGGATTCCATACCAGTGGTTCGTGAGTTTCCAAAGGTATTTCATGTAGACCTCCCGGGGATGCCACCCGATTGGGATATTGAATTTTGCATTGATTTGGCTCCGTGCACTCATCCCATTTCTTTTCCACCGTACCATATGGCCCCGCCAGAGTAGAAAGTATTGAAGGTGAAATTGCAAGATTTGCTTGATAATGGATTTATTAGACCTAGTGTCTTGCCCTGGGTGCGTTGATGTTGTTTGCTAAGAAGAAGTATGGGTCGATGAGGATGTGCATAGACTACCAGTAGTTGAACAAAGTCAATATGAAGATCAAGTATCCATTGCGGAGGATTGATGATTTATTTGATCAGCTTCAGGATGCCAAGGTGTTTTTGAAGATTGATTTGATGTTTGGCTACCATCAGTTGAGGATTAGGGCATCTGATATCCCTAAGATAGCTCTTGTGACTCGATACGGGCATTATGTGTTTCTAGTGATGTCATTCGTGTTGACAAATTCCCCAGCAACGTTCATGGATTTGACGAACCGAGTGTTCAAGCCCTATTTGGATTCCTTCGTGATTGTATTTATTGATGTTATATTGATCTACTCTCGAAGCCAAGAGGAGCATGAACATCATCTTTGAGTCGTTCTTCAGACTTTGAGAGATAGCCAACTATATGCAAAGTTTTCGAAATGTGAGTTTGGTTGAGTTCAGTTGCATTCTTCGATCATGTTGTATCAACGTAGGGTATTCAGGTGGATCCTAAGAAGATTGAGGCAGTCAAGGATTGGCCTAGACCTACATCAGCTATAGAGATGTGCAGTTTCTTGGGCTTGGTGGGTTATTACCGGCGGTTTGTGGTACGATTTTCATCTTTAGCCGCCCCTATGGCTAGCTTGACCTAGAAGGATGCCCGTTTAGGTAGTCAGACTAGCGTGAGGTGGCTTTTAAAAGCTCAAGACAACTTTGACTATGGTGCCGGTGTTGGTGTTACCTACATGTTTAGGGACATATACAGTATATTTTGACTTATCTCATATTGGACTTGGTGCGGTGTTGATGCAGAATTGCAAGGTTATTGCATATGCTTCCGGGCAGTTAAAGATTCATGAGAAGAATTATCCAGTTCATGACTTGCAGCTAGTAGTCATTCTTCACGCACTGAAGATTTGGAGGCATTATCTATATGGCATGTCGTGTGGGGTGTTCACAGATTATAAGAGTTTGCAATACTTGTTCAAGCAAAATGAGCTAAATTTGAGGCAGAAGAAGTGGTTGGAGCTATTGAAAGACTAGGATATCACCATCTTGTATCATCCCGGGAAGGACAATGTGGTGGCTACTACTTTGAGTAGGAAGTTGGCTAGTATGGGTAGTCTTGCGTATATTCCAGTCGGTGAGAGACCACTTACTTTGGATGTTCAGGATTTGGCCAATCAGTTTGTGAGGTTGGATGTTTCAAAGCCCAGTCGTGTTCTAGCTTGTACAGTCGCTCGGTCTTCATCATTTTAGCTTATCAGAGATCGGCAATACGATGACCCTCATATGCTTGTGCTTAGGGACATAGCGCGGCACGGTGGTACCAAGCAGGTTACAATTGGAGATGATGGAGTTTTGAGGATGCAGGGTGTATTTTCGTGACCAATATGGAGGGACTTTGAGAATTTATTCTAGAGGAGGCCCATAGTTCCCGGTACTCCATTCATCCGGGCGCCACCAAGATGTATCAGGACTTGCGGGAGAATTTTTGATGGAGGAGGATGAAGAAGTTGTTGATACCCATTTTTTTCCTATGTATTTTTATGCCCACAACACTTCCAAAATAACATATATGTGTATATATATGCACAAACGGGTTTTGGTATTTTTATTGGTTTTAAAAAAAATTTATTGCCTATTTTACATCATAAAATCAAATAATTATTCCCAAAATTATTCTTTTGGTGAATAATTTATTTTACCCTCATATTTACATCAAAATATTGGTTAACATAATCTTTGCATGATTTTACAAGTCCATTTAGTATTTTTAATATTAAATTGCATAAATTACAAGTTTAGCTCACTTCTATATTTAATAGAAATTTTAATTACAAAATTAATCGTAATATTTTTAAATTAATACTTACATATTGTTTATCAACCCAGTACTTGTAATTTGATTTTAAACATCTTTTACTATTTTTTATAAATTCAAAAGGGAAAAAATGGCTATTTAATTTATAGCCTCTTTTTGATTTCAATTACAACCTAATTCTAGCCCCTCAATTCCCAACCCAATTAGAACCCACCGGACCCAGACCCAGACCCAAATCATACCCGACCCACTTACCCCTTTTATCTCGACCGTTGATGATTAGATCAACGGTCCCCATTTACCCTTCCTAAATTAAACCTAACGACCCCCAATGCCCTCTCATTCACTCACTCGTCTCTATATCTCTATCTCCCACTCTCTCTGGAACCTTCCACCTCCTCTCCTCTCCGATGAGCTCCCTTCACCTTCTCCGGCCACTTTCTGACCTGAATCCATGGTGGTTTCACTACCCACCAGTCTCCTAAGGCTCCTCACACTTGATTACTGAAGTTCCATGACCTTGGCCACGAAGAATCGAACCTGGACCTTTGTCGATTCAAGTTCTACGGCCATCTATGGCCCTCTCCGGCTCATCTCCAGTGTGTCTTAGCCTTATGAGTCCATCTCCACTCGGACCAGCCCGTTTTCCATGTCTTTCTCGTTTCTAGGGGTTTTCTGAAACCCTATGCCATTTCGAGGTTTTCTTGTTTCTCTCTAGATCTACTTTAGATCCGTGCTATTTCTGAGGTTTTCAAAGTATTTCTTACATCATTTTATGTCTCTGCTTTCAAAGCTGTTCGTCTTCTCGAACCTAGGGTTTCCTTGATTTTTTACTTGTTCTACTGTGATTTCTTACATTATTTTGCTTTGCTGTAACTCTTAAGTGTTTGCACTATGGTTTTGATGTATTTTTCTTTACTGTATTTTCTCTTAGGTGTTTCCTGGCGATCTCTTTTACTGTGTTTTCTTTCATTATGTTTCCATGAAACGTTTATGTTCCTTTGGATCTTCCTAAATTTACTTTGCCTGATTTTGTATACTTTCATCTTTACATTTGTCCTATGGCGGAAACCCCAAACTTTGGGGGTTTCCATACCCCTTGTGTGTGATTGATTTGCTTACCGTATTTGAACTGTTTTGACTACAAAAACCCCAGTTTCTAAAGTTCGTCTCATGTTTTCTGTGTTCTCTGGTTCTTGCTAAGATTTGCAAAACCTTATATTTGATTTCTCTCATGCTATCCGACACTCTCTTTTAGCTATGTTCTTTTGCTCTTGATTGCATGACTACTTTGGTTTGTTTAATTTTAGCCTTTGCGTGTTTAAGTTTATGCGCTCTTTATAGTCATACCTCTCCCTCTCAAAATAACCCCTAATTTTGGGAATTGATTTCTTACTACCATTATGTGAGCTTGATTGATTCTTTCCTTGTCTAAATTGAACTTGTTTTCTGACTTGGTTTATTGATTTTGAATCTTTGATTCTATGATTTACTATGTACTAGTTGATTACTTCTTACCTTATTTACCTAAACCGCGTATTTGAAGAACTTCTCTTATGTAATTACCCTTTATTGTACGACATGTGACTTGATTTTCTTTCCTTAGATAAAATTCCGCCCTTACCATTCAAGTTCGAGCTCTTTAATTAAAGGAATTCCCCTCTCCTGATTGATTCTAATTGATATTGAATTATTCTTGCCTTTCTTACTTGCCCATTTTCAAAGTTTAAATACCCTATTCCTTTTCTTCAAACACACGAACAATTGAGTTCAAAAATACACACACACTCATAGCTCTCTTCTCTTTACTACTACTAGCATAACTGTTTGTGTCTAGCCGGCTGAAAGCCAAGGCTAGACTATAGAACCCTGCTTGCTTTTCTCAAGTGTTTTCTGAAGCTTGAGTGAACTCTCTGACTGCTTTTCTTACTTTGTTTGTTTTGCTGTCTAAAAATTGCAAACTGGTATGTCTCTATAATTTAAACAACATTCTCCAAAACTATGTGTTTATTTCCCCCTTTCACATATCCTTCACTATATGTTTATATTACGCTTTCCTGCATTATGTAGTTATACTTAAATCTGTTATGTCCCTTCCCTATGTTCCAACACCTTTAGTTCTGTTATGCTTTCTTGTCCTTCTTTGATGTTTCCATGTATGCTTCCCATGTGAACCCTTTCCCTTTGACCCCTTTATGTGTGAGTACTGTTCTAGGTTAGGGTAGCATCCTATTGCTATCCATGACCTGGGACTAGGTTCTCTTGAACCTTACTCAAATTAATCCCATTCCCTTCTTCCTCTTTGTATGCTGAGCTTTGACTAGAGTCTGGTGGTGTCCTAATCACCATCCAGGCCCCTGTCTGACTGCTAAAGTCTGCGCTTTATCTGTTTAAACTAAGTAAAGGGTTAGGGGTGTGCCAGTCTATACCCATAGCTGGGTATGACCACCTTTTGCTCTGGTTCCCTCAATTCCCCTCACTTTACACTTACTCCTAGTTTTTTAAGTTCAGCCCCCTCTTTTGGTAAGCCATGCTTTGGGACCCTGGATTTCCCTCTGAACTTGGATGCCTGAGGGCTGGCATTTCCACAATGCACTACTCTGTTGCTATTATAATTATTCAGAGTGTTACGTATTGCCTGGAGCTCTTGAGGCTCCTTGGAACTTTGAAAACATTCTGAGTAAGGAGAAGGCCTTGGAATTGGAGTCCGGATTTGGTAAAACACATGTCTTGGATATTAATGTTTGCATTGATCTTCCTTGGGTTTGACTTTAGGTTTGATGTATTTATTTCAGTCTTTTTCTTTCCAGTTCTGTAATAACTATATAAAAAAACTCGGGTAAAATATTAGTAAGGGGTGGGGGAGGGGTTTATGTTGCATGCATAAGTCAAAGGGTAGAAATCCTGCCTATAGGTCTTTTATGCTTTGAATTATCTAGAAATCATGCCTATAGGAATTTCTAATGCTTAATATCATCTAGTTACCATGCCTATAGGTTTAATACTTCCAAGTCACCTAGATAACATGCCTATAGGGTTTAACGTTTTATCCGGTTGCAAATCATTAGAGATCCTGCCTGTAGAACTTTAACATTCACCTAATCAATTGCACATAGAAACCATGTTTATAGGAAATGCATATGCGTTAGGCAAACTATAGAGTAACTAAATGTTCATCTATTTACCAACTTACATGCTTTAAAATCCAATATAGATATTATGCCTATATAACTCCGTCTCAACTTGGCCTAGTGTCTTAATGTAATGTTTTCAATAAAACTCTTGTAAACTAGCATGATTTTAAACTTTTCAAATATGTATCTTTCCCTAAACAATTCTTTTAAACATTCTGCCTAAACATTTTACTCAGTCTCTAAAATTGTCTTTTAAAATAATCCTGTAACTCACTCTTTTCTTATGATATTCCTACCTCTGAAACACTTTCATAACTCTTCTGCATTTTTTTCCTACTCAAAGAATCTACTGATTTCAAATCCATTTACAAACTTACTGCAGTCTTTACTTTCTTTTAAACTCTTCTGCATAAAGACCTCAATAAGTAACAATCAGATCCGAGGGGCTTGATGCACACTTTTTATCCAACTTTATGAGTTAAACTGATTCGTGCGCCTTTTAATTTATTAACTTTAAAGACAAAACTAGTACGTGCAAGTCATGCTAAACTAGTCGTTATGTGATGTACGGGGTTTGTATGAGCCTTTGAGTGTTTGCTTTGTACCGCAGTTAATTGCTATTTGTTTTGATTGATGCCTTAGTATTTTATACTTTTAAACCTCATATATGCCTTCATCCCTTTCTCCCATTTAGGATTAGAAGTCAAATACCCTGGAATTGATAGGTCGGGACATGTATTAGCATGCAATAAGTAAACGAGACTAATCGCTTTAATACCTTAAAGGGGTGGGAATGATAGGATATGGATATGATGACTGGTGCGTTAAGATCTCATATGAGAATGATTTCCTGATATTGCACCAAAGTGATCCATATCATATTTAAACTTAGGACCCCTTTCTTCTCCTTTATTTATGTTATGTTTTTCTTAAATTAACGGTTCCTTTCAAAAAATAAGCTTTCTTCTTTCCAAAATCACTTATATTTTCTTCTCCTCAAATTGTCAACTTGTTTCTACTTCTATGTGCAAACTTTGTTTATTTATTCCCACTATTCTTAAAGTCACAATTAAGCACGGCCGGGAACCACACTAGTGGATCTTGAGGGGTGCCTAACACCTTCCCCTCGAGATACTCTCAAGCCCTTACCCGAACTCTGGTTTATCTTTCAAAATATTCTCTTCTTTAAAAGTGTCCTAATGCACTATAATCATTAGGTGGCGACTCCTCCAATTACATAACCCAAATTACTCGAAATGGGATAAAAGAGTTGTTTCTCTCATAATGTCGTAAACCCGATTTCTCCTTAGAAAAAGGGGGCGTCGACAACATGTCGACTCTGCTGGGGATTTTCATTAGGCTTTTACAATTACATTCTACTTGTGACTTTATTGTCTCTTTAATTGCATTTACTTACTGCCTTTATTTCCTGGACTATTAAACTGACTTGACTCTTCATATTTTTCTTTCCTTTTAATTTCAGCTTTTGCTTCCTTATTATTTCAATTTTGTTGTAATTTTTGAGCATTTATTGTAATCTTTATTTTTATGAACGTGAAAATACATGCAACTTGCTTCATTATTGTAACTGCATTTCTCAACATCATGTTCCACTCGTGCCAAAACAAATCCTATAGCAACGCTTATAACGAGTGATTGCGCCCTTCCAATATTATAACCCCTAAATGTGGCAAAAGCATATTTACAGTAAAACCAGTCGATCAATGGTGTACTCGACGGTTCCGCGCCTTTCCCTCTTGAGTTGTCTGCTCAAGGGTACCTTGTCTAGCACTTCAAAAGTAGAAACCTTATTCCATTAAACTGTTCATGCATCTTGGTCAACCCTAGCCGAGTCAGTTTTCTTATTCACATAATGACTTCTAAAGATAGCCTAATCAAAAGTCCACCGGGTTTCTTCGAAACCCAAACGGACGCCGCTACATTATGTGCATTTATTTTGAGTACTAAATGCCTTTTGTGAATTATTGATTTAAATAGTCGAGTCTGGTGGGGTTAAGGGCCTAACACTTTGTTTTGCAGAAAATGAGGCACGAGGTCCCCAGATTTGATATGGTATCCAACATCCACCCGAGGTTTCTAAGCTGGTGGGAAGATTTTCATGACAACGATCAAACCCTCATCCACAAGTACTTAGGGAATTTGCCCTCACTCCCGGGAATCCAGCCTAACAATAAGATCATTGAGGCTGCCACTTTGTTTTGGGATAGTGATCGATCAGTGTTCCGCTTCGGAGACTTGGAAATGACTCTTTTGCCAGAAGAGATATGAGGCCTAGCTGGTATCCCTTTGGAGACTCCAAGATTACTTATGCCGGAAAATGGTAGAGGCTTTCTTAAGATGATGGGACTCAATAAAAATTCCGACCTCTCTTGCTTGAAGGACTGCTACATACCATTTGACTTCTTGTATGAGAGATATGGCCACAACAAGTCCTATCATACCTACATGGATGAGTTCGCCCTCACTTCTTTAGGAAATATACACAGAAGGGTCTTTGTGTTCGTGTTTTGCTTCTTGGGCATGATAATTTTCCCTATGAAGAAGGATAGGATCCACACCAGACTAGCCATGGTAACCGAGAACTTAATGGAGGGTATTGTCGCTGAAATCTATCGAGCCTTGGGAAAGTGTCAGCAAGGGGCTCCGCACTTCGAGGGTTGTAATCTGCTACTTCAACTTTGGCTTATAGAACACCTTCATAAGGGTGACTACAGACAGGAAATCATACACAGGAATTGGGATGACCATATCGCTTTTCATCAAGCAAAGCTAATGAACTTCAAGCCCAATATGTTCAATCAGCCAGAGGATGCCACTGGGTGGGTAGAGGTTTTTGAAAATATAAAAGAAGAGCAAGTTTAGTGGATGTTCGAGTGGTTCCCAAATGGAGAGTTCATTGTCAGTTCTCGAGATGCACCATTCCTCATACTCATTGGTCTGAGGGGAACTCATCCTTATGTCCCTCTCCGGGCCGTGAGGCAAGCAGGAAGAAAACAAATCATACCCAGGATAGAGAAAATGAGTCATTTCAAGGCTGACTTTCAAGATGATGATAGTCCTCATAGGTGTCATCCTCAGCATATATGGCACTGCAAGCTCGTCTTAGGGAAGGATTCTATTGAATCATACAGGTATCATGCCGGGTGTGTACCGCACTACACAGGTTGGTTGCAAGATGATCACATTGGTTTGGGTCGTCCAAGATTCGTCCATGGTCATAGAATTATTGATGAGAAAACTGAAGTGCAACTCAAGTACAATAAACTGCGCAAGAGGATGCGAGAATATGAGAATGAACATCGGGAAATTCAGGATGCCCACGAAAAGCTGATCAACGAGTGGAGGGATATGGCTGTCAATGCCAAAAACCATTTGGGATATCTGGAGCGAGTTATAGTTGAGATAGAAGGAACGTTTTTGAAAAGAATTGAGGATTGCCAGAATGCTGAAGGAAGTGCAGGCGGACATCTGGCTCAAGCTTATCTGCTGTTAGGAATGCGTGAGTTGATGCAGCTGTACGAGGGAGGCAAGAGTACCAAATCTTGGGAAGGTCCGTCTGGGACCAAGTAGTTTGGATTTTATGCTTTCTTAATGTAATAAGGCCACTGGCCATTGGTGACATCTTTTATCATTCAAGCTGTTTTAAGACTCGTCTTGTTTTTATCAATAAAATGAGACATTTAGCATTATAAGTTCTCCAAATTTAATTTGTCGCTAGGTCTACCTCGGGCACAATGAGGCACACAAATTAGGAAGCGATTTATATTCATGCACAATGTGTTTAAATATCGCAATATTATTTATCAGAATTCGCACTAACTTTTTACCGTTTTGTTTTTCTTTTATTTTTATTCCCCTCCCCAAGGTTAGTTCGTTCATTCTGGCACTATCAGCATATCCACAAGATCCAAGGGTCCCCCCACCTCCCCCTTCTCCAAGTCCTACCAGAAACAGGAACAAAGGCAAAATGGGAGATACAAGCGCTAGAAAGGAACTTGAGGAAACTTCTCAGAATGCTGCCATTACCAAGGAGACTGTTGCTCATCTGGAGAAAACTTTGCTAAGATTTTGAGAGGAATTGGACAAAGTTAGAAACCTGGCAAGCCTATCAATCACTCTTGCCGCTCCTGATGTTAACACCCAGAATCCCACACCTCCATAAAAAACTCTACAACCTCCAATGCAACCCAGTCATGCCCAAGCCTGCAACACATGCAATAACCCTTCACTGCTCATTCAAGAACCACAAAATGCCACGAAAGACCATAACACCCCTATCTTTGTGGACACTATACCGCACTACAGTTAGCCTATCGCAAATGCACCTGAATCAGATGACAAGGTCCCCCTTATTCAGAATTTTGCCGTTGAGATTAAGAAATTAACTATCCGGGTCCAAGTTTCGAAGGTAACAAAGGTGAAGGGTTTAATTACGAAGATCTCTGTGTCCAGCCAGATGTTGAGCTCCCTGAGGGGTACAAACCTCCCAAGTTCGAGATGTTCGACGGTACAGGTGATCCCAGGGTCCACTTCAGAATGTATTGTGATAGGTTGGTAGGAGTCGGAATGGACGACAAAATCCGCATGAAGCTATTCATGAGAAGTTTGAAGGGCGATGATTTATCATGGTATATTAGCGATGATTTAAAGAAATGGACTAGTTAGATGAACATGGCGTCTGACTTTATGGACCAATTTAGGTTCAACACTGAGAACCCACCAGATGTGTTCTATATTCATAAACTCAAGAAGAAGCCCACAGAGACCTTTCACGAGTATCCTATTCGTTGGAGCTCAGACGCTGCTATGTCAATCCAGCCTTGGAGGAAGAACAAATGAACAGGTTCTTCGTCTATGCTTAAGATCCGCAGTACTACGAGAGGCTGATGCTAATAGAGAGCCAAAGGTTCTCCGACATCATCAAGTTGGGAGAGTGTATTGAAGAAGGCATAAAAAACAATATGGCACTAACCTCGAGGCATTGCAATCTACCAACAATGCTTTACATTCTGGTGGCTTGTCAAAGAAAAATGATTTAAATTCTGTAATGGCTGCGCAAAGGAACAATTCTCCTATGAAGTACCAAACCTACTCCTCAACTCCTCTCACATATCAACCTACCATAAACTACCAAGCACAATCACCCATTTACCAAATTCCACCAACCGCTTACCAATCACCTCCACCACCCACGTATCAACCCACTTCACCAAGATATTCCTAACCCGCACCTGTATACCAAGCATACAATTCCCAGCCTTCTCATTACCCGTCACCACCTACCCGCCAAAACTTTCCCTGACCCAGACCAAATTTTGATCGTATGCGTCCTAGACAATATACCGCCATAGCCGAACCAATTGACCAATTATAAGAAAAACTCAAAGCAGCCAGTCACGTTACCCTTCATAGCCGTAACTCTAGAAAATCCTTCCCAATGGATCAACCCAAACAAGACTTGCGCATACCATTCTGGGATGAAAGGCCATATCATCGACGAGTGTCACTCATTGAAAGACAGGATTCAGAATATGATTGACAACAATATCATTATAGAAAAGGAGCCCGCTCCCAATGTCCACAACACTCTTCCTAACCACAAGGGTGGAGGCATTCATATGATCGAGATCGAAGATGACTAGGACCCCAAGGGGTCAATCGGTTTGATAGTTGAAGGAGACAAGTCAAAGAAGCTAGCGGTTACTCTCAATCCCATTGTTGTTCAGATTAAGCCCTCTGAGGGCGATGTGGTAAATAAGTCTGTACCACTCGAATTTGAAGCACCTTCTACAAAGGTGCCAAAACCAATTGAGGTTGAGTTTGGGGTTCCAAAGGCTCCTGCACCATTTGAAGTCACTGTGTTACCTCCCAGGGTGCCAATTCCAGTCTCCATAACTGACGTGACCCCGTTCAAGACAAATGCTATACCTTAGGATTACACCGCTGAGGCTAGAAGGAAAGGACATATACTGGGAAGCAATTGCCGCACAGGGCATAACTAGGACATGCAGGGTATACACCCCGGAAAATTTGGCTGAGTCCAGCAAGCAAGCCTCCGGGTGGGCTGTTGAAACTGGACCCGATGATCTTTGGAGGAAGTTACAGGCCAAAGAGTACTCAATCATCGAGCAACTGAACAGGACGCCAACACAGATTTCTATTCTGGCTATTTTGCAAAGCTCTGAGGCACATAAAAATGCCATAATGAAAATACTAAGTAAAGCTTATGTTCCCAGCAACATAACGTGGGGCGAAATGTCCAATATAGTGGGGCAGGTACTAGAAAGCCAAGATCACCTTCCACGAGAACGAGTTACCACCGGAAGGGCTTGGTCACAACAAAGCATTGCACATCACTGCACAATACGAGGATCACTTTATCACTAGGATCTTAGTTGACGGGGGATCCAGCCTCACCATTTGTCCATTGATAACTCTCAGGACATTGGGTGAAGGATTGCATGAGATCTTAGATGGAGCTATCAGTGTCAAAGCTTTTGATGGATCTCAGAGGTCCACCATTGGAGAAATTAGCCAATGCCTACAGATGGGACCCACCTGGTTTGATGTTGACTTCCAATTCATAGACGTGCCAACATCCTAAAATTTGTTAATGGGACGATCCTGCATCCATGCCGCTGGGGCTGTGGCATCAACTTTTCATCAAGATGTAAAATTTGAACGGAATCATCAGGAAGTAATCATTCATGGCAATGATGGCAACCCTATATACAGTCGCCAGGCCATCCCAATGATTGGAGGTATAAGGAGAATCAGTGGAGAAACATACCATCACATTGAGCGAGTCAACACCATAGACGAAGACAAGTGGTGGGATAACAAGATCGAGAGCATTCTGAATTGGAATGGATACGAGCTTGGAAAGGGACTTGGTAAGAATCTCCAGGGCATCACCAAGCCTATTAAGTTGAAGAAGCATGGTACCACTTTTGTCCTGGGTTATGATTATACTTGGGAGGAGTTCAACCATTGGTCACCACCATGACGCTGTCCCTACTACCCAGTGGAGCACCCTCTACCTCAATTGGAGTAGACCTTTCAGCCAGCTAATGTCATATATGGATCAGAGGGAGATGAGACACTGGCAGCAATAAAGAATCTGTTTTTGGAGGATGATATGGATTGCTGTGTTGTCTTCGAGGAGGAAGGGGAGGAAGGCCCTTCTATTCAAGTTGTGAACTGAGGGGAACGCCTCACCAATTGGTCATTCAAGACCACCAGATCCCGGAGAGCTTCGGGAATTACTATTACATATCTTGATGATGAACCAACGACTGTAACTTGCAACGAGGCAATGCGACAAATGGACATAGATTCAGAAAAGGACGAAGTACAAGAAGAAGTTGTCAGAGAGGTCGAGAATTTTGAGAACAGACCTAAGTCCAATTTGGTTGAAACCGAGGTTGTTTATTTGGGAGACTCAGAAAATGTCAAGGAAACACGAATCAGATAAATTTGTCACCACCAGAAAAGAAATCATACACAGACTTATTAAAAGAGTATGAAGACATCTTTGCGTGGTCCTATGATGACATGACTGGTCTCAGCACATCTATTGTGGCTCACAAGTTGCCGATAGATCCGGCATGCCCACCGGTAAAGCAGAAGCTCAAAATTTTCAAGCCAGACATGAGCTTGAAAATCATAGAAATTGTTACCAAGCAAGTCAAATCGAGGGTTCTCAAAGTGGTAGAATATCCGACATGGTTAGCCAAAATCGTGCCGGTACCAAAGAAGGATGGGAAAGTTAGAGTCTGTGTTGACTACCGGGATCTCAACCGGTCCAGTCCCTAGGACGACTTCCCTTTGCCAAATATACACATACTGAGTGACAACTGTGCCAAACAAGAGTTGCAGTCGTTCGTCGATTGTTTTGCTGGGTACTATCAGATATGGATGGACGAAGAGGATGCAGAGAAAACGACATTAATCATGCCATGTGGGATGTACTGTTACAGAATGATGCCGTTCAGTTTGAAGAATGTCGAGGCTACCTACATGAGAGCCATGACCACTATCTTTTATGACATGATACATAAAGAAATCGAAGTGTATGTGGATGACGTCATCATCAAATCCAAGAAAGCTGCAGATCACATGGAAGATTTGAAGAAATTCTTCAACAGATTGAGGAGATGCAACTTGAAACTAAATCCAGCCAACTGTGCATTCGGGGCTCCTGCTAGAAAGTTATTGTGTTTTATTGTGTGTCGCTGGGGAATAGAATTGGACACGTAAAAGGTAAAAGCCATTCAATATTTTCCACCGCCAAAGAACAAGAAGGATGTAATGAGATTTCTGGGAAGATTCAACTATATTAGCCGGTTCATAGCCCACTCCATTGTCATTTGTGAACCCATCTTCAAGATGCAAAAGAAGGACACCGCTAGTCTTGGTTCCACCCAAGTCAGGGAGACCTCTATTGCTTTATCTCACAGTGTTGGATGAGGCATTTGGTTGTGTTTTGGGACAACATGATGAGACGAGAAGAAAGGACCAAGCCATCTACTACCTCATCAAGAGGTTTACCCTATATGAGGCTCGGTATTCTCTATTAGAACGCACTTGTTGTGCTCTAACCCGGATAGCTTAGAAACGGAGGCACTATTTCTGTGCTTACACCACTTATTGAAATCAGAATCTTCGAAATGCAAAGAAATGCTGGGAAATGCGAACCCAGGCATCCTAAGGCAAAGTTGGGAATTGCGAACTTTTGTTCGCAAATGCGAAGAGCATGCTTCAGGCATGGGCAAATCTGGAATTTCACATTTTTGATCCTCAAACCATTTAATAACCGATATGGCTCATTTGTAAAACATCTTTGGCTTATTTTCAGTCCATAGATACTAGAGAGAACAAGTTCTTGAGCTAGGGTTTGCTCAAACACACTTGGGTCTTGAAGATTAAAGCTTGTGGTTAAGATTTTCTTACCCATTTATGTTTGTTTTTTCATTTACTTTATTTGTATTGTTTATCTAAGTGTGTAGTATTTTATCCAACACTTAAATCTTGTTTATGGGAATATTCACAATTAAAGTGTGGATTTTATACCTTGTTGTGCTTATGTATTGAATGATTTTTGTATATTTATGAAGTGAATTATTGTTTCTTTAATTATTCTTGTTCTTTAATGTTTCCAAAGGGGTTAGCTAACCATAGGACTCGCCCATTAACTCTGAATTAATTTTAGGAAAAATAGTTTTGGGTTGGGAAAGATTTTAACAAGAACTTGAGGCGTTAACCCTCATTTTATAGATTCTACCTAGGGATAGGATTGAACTACTTGTAGCCTTCCGGGTGTGCTTAATATTCTAATTTTGATTAGGGATATTTCAATTAGGAAGTCTTGTTAGTCTTTGGAAGAAGATAATTAAGAATTATTATCCGTGGCTAATTAACATAAACTCGTCATATTTGTAAAATCGTGAAATACATTGGATTGTTACTTGAGTGTAATTTCCGATGCTTTCATACTTGTAGCCATTGATCATTTTACTTGATTTCTAGGTTAGTTTACATTTACGCATTTTAGATATAAAAACAATTTTCAACCAAAATTCTTAGTGTTTGGTACTGCGCGACTAACAATAATTTTCTTACATTCCTAATCGCCTACACGTTGTTCTTTGTGGGATTCGACCCCGACTCATAGTTGGGTAAATTATATTGCATGCGACCATGTCTATTTCTTTTTAGCGGTAGATTTGGACGTCATCAAAATTGGCGCCGTTGTAGGGGTGCAATTTGGCGTAATTTAGGTTGTTTGAGAAGTAAGCGAAAGTGCTTTGGTCCAAACTTGTGAATATTTCTGTAATTATTTTTTTCTTACCTTGGGTCTATTTTTATAGTTTTTTTCTTGTTTATATTTTCTTATTTCATAAAAATGGCATCATATAATGATAATTGGTTGGATGGTAGTTGTTCATACTTTGATGACCCATGTCCTTATTGTGGAGGACCACACTCGTGGAATTTTTTTTTAAATTCTCCCGGGGGTGGATTGTGCGCATAATCTCATCCCCATGGTTGGAGTATTTCTGATAAGTGTGGTTGCCAAAATGGTCAATGGCATTATTGTGCATATTTGACCTTCCCTTCCCCAAGCCCCTACTATGATGAGTTTGCTTTTTGTGATGACAACTATAGGGCTATGAAAATGGAAGAATGTGAGTATAACCAAAATGGAGAGTTCAAGCTCATGTTTGAGTGTCTACTTGAAGAAGGAAAAAGGAAGCAAAATGCCTTGGAACATCTTTTGGAGACTAGTCCCCAAAATAATTTAGCACTTCAACGATTGCACTCACAAATGGATGAAATGATCGAAGCCTCAAGGGTTCAAAGAGCCTTGGAAGTGAATGAAAACCAAAATCCTTCCTTGGAGATTGAGAGGGGAAACCCTTTCTTGGCACTTGATCAAAACCAACAAGAACTCCCAAGTGCTCAAAATGAGTAAATAGTGTTCATGTTGGAGGCCATTCTTGAAAATGAGGAGAAACACAACTTTGCACTCAAGGACTTGAAACAATGCTTGAATTACAATGATGAACATATCCGCACTTTGGAAAATCAAATGCAAACTTTGGTTGAGGCTCACTATGCCCAACAACTTGAGTGTGTGGAAGGAAGCCAAGAAGGGTCCAATTCCGAGGAATAAAGTGAGCTTTCCTTTGAGGAATCAAGAATTAAACATCCGCCAACCGACTAAATGAGTGTTATTGATGCCGAGAAAAAAATGGAATTGGAGTCACCCGGTGTATATGCAAATGTGGTTGATGTTGACTCTAATCCGGGGGAAAAGGAGGATGTCAAGATAGAAAAATTGCAAAGTGAAGGCTTGAAGTCATATTCCAAGCATTTCTCAACTTTGGAACTGTGTGGTGATACGGAAGTTGAATTTCACGGATCAATGAAGGATTGCGAGGAAGAAAAACTCATGCCATACATTTTACAGTTTGAGGAAGCAAGAAAACAAAATGACATTCCTCACTTGAGAGCCAAGAAGTGAAAAATGAAGATTTTAAGCATTGGCTCGATCATCAACTTACCACCCCCATCGCTCGTGGTCACAAGCTTGAATCCAAGCTAGGTGCCCAGTTCATATCGTCCAAGTGGCAAGAAAAGTGGTAAAGTTGTTTGCGTCGTGCCACGACGTTAAATGCGGCGCTTGGTGGGAGGCAACCCATCATTTTTTAAATTTTATTTTATCATTTTATCATTTTCTTTTTTAGAATAGCTTAGAATAGTATTTGTCGATAATCTGCCAAGTTTGAGAATTTTTGGAGTTGATTTGAGCAGGTCGGGATGGCCCATTGGCAAAAACCAGTAGCTATCTGGAAAATGCAGGCAGAGTTTGCATTTGGGAACAAATTTTTGCATTTGCGAACCTGAAGGGAAAAACCTTTCTATGCAAATGCAAAAAATAAGTCGCAATTGTGACTTCTGCGGGGGTATAGCCTGACTTTGCTCACGTTGAACTAAAATCGAACAAATTATTAATACTCTCAAATTCTTGGAACCTCGTTCCCTCTCATCACTGTAAGAGCATCAAATTTTCACTCTTCCTTGAAGAACATTAGGTATGAAAGCTTAATCTCTATGCTTTTTTCTTCTTCATCTTCACTTTCCTGCTCATTTTGTTTGGAATTATTGAACCCTAGGGTTCAAATGGGTTACCCTTTGCCCAAAATTGTCCAAATGTATTTTCAAATTTCATATGATTTCTGGGTGAGGTTTGGTTGAGAGTGAGTGATTTTGTTTATTGCAAAAATATGTGGAAGTCTGAGTACCCAATTACTTATCAAATAGAAGCAAATTTTTTTCGCTCTTAATTTGTTCAATGTGAGGCCCGAATGAAATTCGTTGCCAAAACTATTGATATTGCTTGATTCATCGTCGTTTATGAAGTTTAATGCATGATTTATGCTAGATGAATGATTGGGTTTGCTTAAAGTAGCTTGGATTGAAACATTTTGGTCATAGAAACTGTTCTCTGTGAGAAATCTCATCTGGAGAAGAAGGCTAGCCTTTGCGAGTTTTTCTTCGCAATTGCGAAATATAGCCATATCTGAAGACTTCGCATTTGCGAAGGTTTCTTCGCAATTGTGAACACTGTGATTTCTGCAGCAATTGCGAAAGAATTGTTCGAAATTCCATGGCCTGTCCTTTTTGCAAATGTGAAGAATTTATGGCAATTGCGACATCTGCAGCCCAACACTTGAAAATCTAAAATTCTAGAATTTTTTCTAAGGCTGAGTTCTGATTGTCTGATCATTCTTTTGGCATATTTACTTCATGTTGCACTATTCTTCATAGCCATACCATGTTTTCACTCTTATCACTTTTTGACTGGTATTATAATTGAAAAAATGAACCCGAACTCCGAAGGATCCTCAAGTGAAAACCATGTGGAGGAAGAGCAGGCCTTTGATGACAACCGGTTCCTGACAATGCAATGCCAGGAACGATACTATTGCGAACTGATCTCAACGAAGGTGCTCCCAGAGAGTGGGATAATGATGGATAATGTCCAAGAACGTCTCCCCAATTCATATCAAAGGCTAATGGCCATGGGATAGAAATGTTTTGCCCATCAACCTTGCCTAGCCAATGAACAATGGGTGAGGGAATTTTACGCGAACCTCCCAGCGATCCGATTGAAAAAGCCCAAGATGAGGATTCGGGGTCAAATGGTGCGCTTTGGGGTTGAAGATGTGAACATGTTATACCATCTGCAAGACCATGACATGACTCCATTCAGGGTAAAGGACTATGCTTCAGGATAGTGGTTGGCTTCTAAGCTGTGCCCGGGTGCAGATGTTCCGTGGGCAACTGAAAAGAGGGGGGTCACATCCAAAGATTTCATTGTAGAAGCAAAGATATGGCTGGCTATCATATGCAGTCGTGTCTCCCCTGTTTCTAACATACTGAACATCCCAATTACTCGAGATCAAATGATAGCCTGCATCCTTGATGGCATTCAGCTAAATGTGGGTGAGATCTTGATCAGTGGCTGAGAGAGTATCGGATTCAAAACAGTCCCTCATTGATGTTCCCTTCGCTTATCACTAAGTTATGCTAGCTTGCTGGGGTGGAAAAAGCTTCAGGGGACAATTGGATAGAACCGGGGAAGCCTATACATCCGCTGAAGAAAAGGGGAGAAGGAGGAGCAGTGAAACCGAAAAAGAGGAAGATATTTTCATCTTCTCAGGGTAGTCTGCATTCATCATCACTGGGAGGGCCATTTTCTGTGATCAGTGAGGAGATGTGAGTGATTCGCGATCTAGTGTCTGGCCTTCCCCAGCGACCTGGGGAGATATATGAGGCATCTGCTAACACTTCCACGAAAGATTTCCAGAAATACATTGACGACCAGAAGAAGGAGGGGGATCACCTCAAGGCACTAGAAAAAACATACACTGAGTTGGCCAAGAAGCATGGTGAGTTGAGCACTTCCCATTGAATTCTGGAAAAGTCACACACCCGGATGGTGAAAAGAGAGAATAAAAGAGATAAGTTGTTTACTCGGATGTGAAAGGGTGTGAAGGGCGTATGGAAGGTCCTTAAGCCTCAGGACCGACTACCGTCGAGCAGGGTTGTGGATCCTGATGATGTTCATGCAGAGGGGCCCGAGGAAGAAGAAGAGGAGGATGAGGATGATTCAGAGAGCGAGGAGAGCAGTTGATGCAATATACAGGGAGCACTTTCCACCTTTTTTACTATATCATGTTTAGTTGCATTGGGGACAATGCAATATCTTTGGTTGGGGGTAGTTCTTGTATAATTGTTATGTTTTGTGGATATTTGGCGGATTAGTATTATGACTGTTTTCATTTTGTTATCACTTTATTTTGATATCATGTTTTGCATTTGTATGTTGATATTAGTATGTTTTAGTATGTTGATATTAGTATGTTTAGTACTTGATGTTTTTTCTTTTAGCTTCTTAATTTTTATTTATTTTAGTATGCTTTGTGTTAGTGGCGATTGCTTGGTTTTTTTATACCATGGTTCTTTTTCCAAGGATGCCAATTTTTCTTCTTGAGCTGGGTAATTGTAAAAATGTTTTGTCGATATTTTTCGATGATGGATGGATTGACAACTTTCTTTAGGGAATTAGTCTTGTTGTTAGAATTAGTTTTTTTGTTACTTTAGGAAAAATAAATGGTTTGAGTTGGGTGTTCCCATTGGCCAAGTTGTGGCTTGCTTGGTACCAACATGAGTTAAATCTCGGCATATGAATTGTAGATTGTTGAAAAAAAGAAAAAAAGAAAAAAAGTAATTGAAGTAGTAATGTCATGAATATTAGACTCAACTTTAGGCTCTTTGATTCACAAATTAGTGTCATATGCTATATGCAACATCTTTGAGTCATTGGTTTCAATTGAATTTTGGATTTGTATTCCATTTGAGTTTTCATGTGCCATGTGTGGTGAGTTATTTGCTAGTTCTTTTGTATTACTTGTAGTCTAGAACTTGCCCGGAATGTGCTTCAAGGAGAAATCATAGATTAACTTGGTTTGAAAAATGATATTAGGCCTTCCTTGGACCGCTAGTATGCCTAAAAATTCCTATCCTTGAGTATTTTCCCTAGTCAACCCATGTTGAGCCTTTAACCTTATTCTTCGGAAACTATATTACAATTTTAAATCCTTTGTTCTTAATAGATATACCTTTTGGCAACTCACCCCCCGAAGTACTTTTAAGGTGCAAACATAGGCTAAAAGCCTAAGTTTGGGGGTGAATGTTGGAAAAGTTGTGATATGGAAGTTGTTGAAAGTGGAATGTAGAGAAAAAAATTGATAAAAAGTTGAAACAGAAAAGAAAGAAAAAAAATAAATAGAATAAAGTGATAAAAAAAGTTGTGAATAAAGGGAAGACTAGGTGTAGAAGAAAAAGTAAAGAAAGGATGGAAGATGTGTATGAAGGAAGTGAGCATTAATTATAAATTATGTAGTGCTTGGGGAGATTTTGAGTCACTTTAACCAAAATTGTACCATACCTTATCCAAAAGACTAAACTACAACCCTTATGTCCTAATCGGTTTTGAACCAAGGTCTAAATTAGTGGGAGGAATACATGAAGGGCAAGCCTATGGTATTACTTGTATGCATTTGAATATCTTTTTGAGAGAGAATTAATTATTTCCATTTGATATCCCATTGTTTTTTTGAATTAAGATTTATGAGTGTGGGACCCTCTCTTATATGTGAGGGCACATGAAGTTTGAGATGTGAATTTAATCCCATTTTCAATTGGAAGGAATGACCAAAGAAAGTTGATTGTGATGGAGAGGCAAATTTTGAAGCTTTAGTGTCATGACTTGATTGCTACTTTGATTTGTATTGGTTTTTTTAGCACTTGATTATAATTAAGTTTATGTAAAGTGCTAGATAATTCATATGCTTTGGAGTAATAGTTGGTACCAATCGAAGTCATGCATTTGTACTTAAAGTAAACCTTCGTTTTGGATTGTTGTGATAAGGATGCGAGTTTGGTTTAGCCACTTGGGATGAGATTTTGTTGTTTTCATTGCTTGAGTACAAGCAATAGTTCAAGTTAGGGGTGTGATAAGTTGGTATTTTACAGACTTATCTTGCCTTTAAACCTATACTTTTGCTATGTTTTGAGTGATAAAATCATGCGTTTAATGTCATTTACTTCTATTTTACAGGTTGAATGTGATTTAGAAGTAATGGTGAAGAAACCAAGTGGAAACAAGTAAAAAGAAGCAAAAACAAAGAGAAAATCTGGGCAGTGGCCTCAGGGATCGCAAATGCGACCAAATCCTGGGAAATGCGAAGCCAAGAAGAAAAGGGCAGTCTTCGCAAATGCGAAGAAATGTTCGCATTTGCGAACTTAGCAGGAATTGGGCAGCCTTCGCAAATGCAAAGTAATGTTAGCAAATGCGAACTCAGCAGGAAATTGGAATCTTCGCAAGTGCGAAGAAATGCTGGGAAATGCGAACCCAGGCATCCTAAGGCAAAGTTGGGAATTGTGAACTTTTGCTCGCAATGCGAAGAGCGTGCTTCAGGCATAGGTAAATATGGAATTTCACTTTTTTAATCCCCAAACCATTTAATACCCGATAGGGCTCATTTGTAAAACATCTTTGGCTTATTTCAGTCCATAGAGACTAGAGAAAAAAAGTTCTTGAGCTAGGGTTTGCACAAACACACTTAGTTCTTGAAGATTAAAACTTGTGGTTAAGATTTTCTTACCCAGTTATTTTTACTTCTTCATTTCCTTGCTTTGTATTTATCTAAGTGTGTAGTATTTTATCCAACACTTAAATCTTATTTATGGGAATATTCATAATTAAAGTGTGGATTTTATACCTTGTTGTGCTTATGTATTGAATGATTTTTGTATATTTATGAAGTGAGTTATTATTTCTTTAATTATTCTTATTTATTAATGTTTCCAAAGGGATTAGCTAACCCTAGGACTCACCCATTAACTCCGAATTAATTTTAGGAAAAATAGTTTGGGGTTGGGAAAGATTAATTAACAAGAACTTGAGGCGTTAACCCTCATTTTACAGATTCTACCTAGGGATAGGACTGAACTACTTGTAGCCTTCCGAGTGTGCTTAATCTTCTAATTGTGATTAGGGATAATTCAATTAGGAAGTCTTGTTAGTCTTCGAAAGAAGTCAATTAAGAATTATTATCTTTGGCTAATTAACATAAACTCGCTCATATTTGTAAAATCGTAAAATACATTGGATCGTTACGTGAGTGTAATTATCGATGCTTTCATACTTGTAGCCATTGATCATTTTACTTGCTTTCTAGGTTAGTTTACATTTCCGCATTTTAGATATAAAAACAATTTTCAACAAAAATTCTTATTGTTTGGCACTGTGCGACTAGCGATAGTTTTCTTACATTCCTAATCGCCTACAGATTGTTCTTTATGGAATTCGACCCCGACTCATAGTTGGGTAAATTATATTGCATGCGACAGTGTCTATTGCCTATTAGCAGTGGATTTGTACGTCATAACTTATCTCATATCCAGGGTGGATCCATTAAAATATATCTTTCAGAAGCCCATGCCTACCGGCAAGCTCGCCAAATGGCAAATATTGTTAAGTGAGTTTGACATTGTTTATGTTACCCAGAATTCCGTCAAAGGACAAGCTTTGGTAAATCACCTCGCCGAGAATCCTGTAGGAGGAGAATACGAACCTCTAAAGACGTATTTTCCTAATGAAGAGGTAGCTTTCATAGGAGAAGACATCGCAGAATCCAATGATGGTTGGAGAATGTTCTTCGACGGAGCCGCAAATTTCAAAGGAGTTGGTATAGGAGCAGTCCTGGTATCAGAAATCGATCATCATTACCCCGTATCCGCCAAGCTCAGATTCCCATGCACCAACAACATGGCTGAGTACGAAGCCTACATCTTGGTGCTCAAATTGGCAATCGACATGAACATTCAGGAGCTATTAGTGATCGGAGACTCGGACCTACTCATACATCATGTTCGAGGAGAACGGGCGACTAAGAATTCCAAGATACTCCCCTATCTACACCATGTACACGAGTTGAGGAAGAGATTTAGAAAGACAAAATTCCAGGATGACCCAAGAATACAAAATGAGTTCGCTGATGCCCTAGACACTTTATCATCTATTATCCAGCACCCAGACACCAACTTTATTGATCCCATTCAGGTCAAGATTCACGACCAACCAACTTATTGTGCTCATGTCAAGGAAGAAGCCAATTGGAAGCCTTGGTTCCATAATATCAGAGAATACTTGACAACAGGAGAGTACCCAGAATTTGCCAATGCTACTGAGAAACGCACACTCCGGAGGTTATCCAACAACTTCTTTCACAGTGGAGGAATCCTTTATAGGAGGACTCCTGATCTGGGATTATTAAGATGTGTCGAGGCAAGAGAAGCAACCAAATTACTGGAGGAAGTGCATGTAGGGACCTGCAGGCCGCATATGAATGGTTTCGTTTTGGCAAAGAAGATACTACGAGCAGGGTATTTTTGGATGACTATGGAAACGGACTGCATCCGGTATGTTTTGAAATGCCACCGTTGTCAGATACATGTAGATATGATAAAAGTACCTCCAAACGATCTTAATGCAACAAGCTCGCCGTGGCCGTTTGCCACTTTGGGAATGGATGTTATCGGACAAATCGAACTAGCCGCATCAAACGGGAACAGGTTCATCCTAGTGGAAATTGATTACTTTACCAAATGGGTTGAAGAAGCATCATACAAAGCCGTCACCAAGAAAGCTGTAACGGATATGGTCCGCGATCGTATGGTTTGTCAGTTCGGGATTCCAGAGTCAATTATCACCGGTAACGGGTCCAACCTTAACAGCGACCTGATGAAATCAATGTTTGAAACATTCACGATTAAACAAAAGAACTCTACGGCATACAGACCTCAGATGAATGTAGTTGTAGAAGCAGCCAATAAGAACATCAAGAAGATACTAAGGAAGATGATCAAAAAGCACAAGCAATGGCATGCAAAGTTGTCGTCCGCCTTATTGGGATACCATACCATGATCCGCACATCGACTGGATCCACCCCTACATACTGGTTTATGGTACAGAGGCGGTCATTCTCGCCGAGGTAGAAATTTCCTCCCTGGGGGTCATACAAGAAGCAGAGTTAGATGATACAGAATAGGTCATGAGTCGCTACGAGCAATTAGACCTCATCGACGGAAAGAGAATGAATGCTGTCTGTCACGGTCAATTATATCAGAACAGAATTTCCAGAGCCTTCAACAGGAGAGTCAAGCCAAGGATGTTCACGCCAGGACAATTGGTATTGAAGAAAATATTTCCGCATCAATATGAAGCAGATGGAATTCTCTCCCAATTGGTAGGGTCCATACATGGTCCATCGGGTTATAACTGGAGGAGCCCTTATTCTCGCAGAAATGGACGAAAAAGTCTGGCCGAGGCCGATCAACTCATACGCAGTGAAAAGATACTACATTTGATCATATGCATTTCTTTCATGATGTAATTTGAACTACGCCTGAACTGATTCCCGTTTAAGAGGGGATACATAGGCAGTCTGATGGGTTCGATCACATTTTAATACAATTCTATCTCCCCCCCGCAATTGGAACTGGGGAAAATTTTGAGGAGAACCCTCAAAATTCCGAAGTCAGCTTGTCAGTATCTTCATCAGCGCCGACACACTCCTCAAAATTCTGGAATTGATTCGCGTTCAGCCATGCAGCACAACCGTCAGCAGCACCAGCCCAGTAAACTGGATCAGAATTTTGAGGAGGACCCTCAAAATTTTGGAGCAAGCAAGGTAGCCGCGTCTTGAACCACGTTGCGGTTGTGGGTTCATTCAAAATAAAATCATTTCTTTTATATATGTATTTGCATTTACTAAGTCATGCAAAAATATCATTTGCATCACCATCATTTAGCAACGCTACCCCGTGATACGCGACACCAAGAGCTAGAGGATACAAACTAACCTCCCCTCTATAAAACTCACAATTTTTCTTTGGATGCAGGAATTCAGGACATGAATCAAAGTACATTCGCTCTTCAGAATTGAAACCCTCCAAAGGGTCAGTATCCACACCCAATACTCCCCAGCAGTCCTAGTATCGCAAATCGTCTACCAGCTAAGAAAAAATTACTACTATTCGTTCTTTTACACTCCTGCATTGCATAAGGCTATTATTTGCCTTTTGAGACTAAGCTCTGTCTCCATCTACATCTTTGCATAAGGCTATTTATCTGCCTTCTGAGGTTAAAATCTACCTCTATATTGCATAAGGCTATTATCTACCCTTTGAGACTAAGCTCTGTCTCCATCTGCATTTTGCATAAGGCTACTCTCTTCCTTCTGAGGTTAAGCTCTACCTCCACATTGCATAAGGCTAATATCTACCTTTCAAGACTAAGCTCTGTCTCCATCTGCATTTTGCATAAGGCTACTCTCCGACCTTTCGAGGTTAAGCTCTACCTCGATATTGTATAAGGTTATTATCTGCATTTCGAGACTAAGCTCTGTCTCCATCTGCATTTTGTATAAGGCTACTGTCTGCCTTCCAAGGTAAGCTCTACCTCCATGTTGCATAAGGCTATTCTCTGCCTTTCGAGGTTAAGCTTTACCTCCATCCTGCATAAGTCTACCTATCTGACTTTCGAGACTAAGCTGTGTCTCCATCTGCATTGCATAAGGGTACCTATCTTCCTTCCAAAACTAAGCATTGTGTCCGCCTTACATGGCTGAAATATCGCCGCTTTATTTTTCGACTGGATGAAACATCGCCACATACATTTTAAATTCTCGCTCTGGCTGAAAGATCGCCACCCTTTGCATTAATTTGGCTGAAAGATTGCCATCTTCTCATGGGCTGAAAGATCGCCAACTTATTCAAAGGGATCATAGTTCAGAGGCACCATCTACATATCCCGAGAACACCATTTCATGGCTTGCGAATCTATACCTTTATGCTCTTCATGGCCTAGGACATCATAGTCCGAGGACCTCATCCTAACCGTCCGAAGACAACACCCATGGTCCAACGGGAACTTGCATCATATTTAAATATATGCGCACATTACTCATTTACAGATACCCCGGCTAGCGAACAACCGTCTCAGCAGGTGCGATCCCGCTCCAGGTTTTTCCTCAACCCATCTAAACCCAAACGTATTTTCAAGCTCAACCATTGCGTCCGTCCTTTCGAACCCCCATCGACATATTCCATCAATGGATCCCGAACTACATATGGACTGATTCATATAAAATCAGGGATATGTAGGTAGCTCAGAAACTAGGGCATGATCATAATTCTTTTACAATCCCCATTTCGGTCAAAATTGGCCATATTATCTTTACCCGACAACTCTTTCATCCTCCTAGGATAAAGATGGGCACCTGTTGATACCTAATTTTTTCTATGTATTTTTATACCCACAATACTTACAAAATAGCATATATGTGTATATATAAGAACACCAAAGGATTTTAGTATTTTTATTTATTTTTAAACCAATTTATTGCCTATGTTTACACCATAAAATCAAATAATTATTCCCAAAATTATGTTTTTGGTGAATATTTTATTTTATCCTCATATTTACATCAAAATATTGGTAAACATGATTTTGCATGATTTTATAAGTCCATTTGGTATTTCTAAAATTAAATTGTATGAAATTGCAATTTCAGCCTACTTCTAGATTTAATGGAAATTTTAATTACAAAATCAATCCTAATATTTTTAAATTAATACCTACTTATTGTTTATCAACCGAATATTTTTAGTTTAATTTTAGTCATCTTTTACTATTTTTTATAAATTCAAAAGGGAAAAAATAACTATTTCAATTTTAGCCTATTTTTGATTTCAATTACAGCCTAATTCTAACAGCCCAATTCCCAACCAAATTTGAACCCACTGGACCCAGGCCCAGACCCAAATCATACCAGACCCACTTACCCATTTAATCTCGACCGTTGATCATTTATATCAACGATCCCCATTTACCCTTCCTAAATTAAACCCAACGACCCCCCAATACCCTCTCATTAACTAACTCATCTCTATCTCTCTATCTCCCACTCTCTCTGGAACCTTCCACCTCCACTCCTCTCCGATGAGCTTCCTTCACCTTCTCCGAACACTTTCTGACCTAAATCCATGGTGGTTTCACCACCCACCAATCTCTTAAGGCGCCTCACACTTGATTACTGAATTTCCATGACCTTGGGCACGAAGAATCGAACCTGGACCTTTGTCGATTCAATTTCTACGGTTATCTCCGTCCATTTCCGGCTCATCTCCACCGTGTCTTAGCCTTTTGAGTCCATCTCGACTCGGACCAGCCCCTTTTCCAGGCCTTTAACGTTTCTAGGGTTTCTTTGAAACCCTATGCCATTTCGAGGTTTTCTTGTTTCTCTCTATATCTACATTAGATACGTGCTATTTCTGAGGTTTTCAAAGTATTTCTTAAATCATTTTGAGTCTCTCCTTTCAAAACTGTTCGTCTTCTCAAACCTAGGGTTTCCTTGATTTTTTTACTTGTTCTACTGTGCTTTCTTACGTTATTTTGCTTTGCTATAACTCTTAAGTGTTTCCACTATGATTTCTATGTATTTTTCTTTTCTGTATTTCCTCTTAGGGGTTTCATGGCGATCTCTTTTACTGTGTTTTATTTCATTATATTTCCATGAAACATTTATGTTCCTTTGGATCTTCCTGAATTTACTTTGCCTGATTTTGTATGCTTTCATCTTTACATTTAACCTATGGCGGACACCCCAAAATATGGAGGTTTCCAGACCTCTTGTGTGTGATTGATTTGCTTACCGTGTTTGAACTGGTTTGACTACAAAACCCTAATTTCTAAAGTTCGTCTCATGTTTTCTGTGTTCTCTGGTTCTTGCAAAGCTTTGCAAGACCTTCTATTTGATTTCTCTCATGCTATCTGACACTCTCTTTTAGCTATGTTCTTCTGATCTTGATTGCATGACCACTTATCTTTGTTTAATTCTAGCCTTTGCATGTTAAAGTTTATGTGCTCTTTATAGTCATACCTCTCCCTGTCAAAATAACCCCTAATTTTGGGAATTGATTTCAGACTACCATTATGTGAGCTTGATTGATTCTTTCCTTGTGTAAATTGATCCTGTTTTCTGACTTGGTTCATTATTGATTTCGAATCTTTGATTCCATGATTTACTATGTACAAGTTGATTTACTTCTTACCTTATTTACCTAAACCGCATATTTGAAGAACTTCTCTTATGTATTTACCCTTTATTGCACGACATGTTTCTTGATTTTTTTCCTTAAATAAAATTCTGCCCTTACCATTCAAGTTCGAACTCCTTAATTAAAGGAATTCCCCTCTCCTGATTGATTCTAATTGATATTGAATTATTTTTGCCTTGCTTACTTGCCTATTTTCAAAGTACAAATACCCTATTCCTTTTCTTCAAACACACGAACAATTGAGTTCAAAAACACACACACACACACTCAAAGCTATCTTCTCTTTACTACTACTAGCATTATTGTTTGTGCCTAGCCGGCTGAAAGCTAAGGCTAGACTATGAAATCCTGCTTGCTTTTCTCAAGTGTTTGCTGAAGCTTGAGTGAACTCTCTGGCTGCTTTTCTTGCTTTGTTTGTTCTGCTGTCTGAAAATTGCAAACTGATATGTCTCTATAATTTAAACAACATTCTCCAAAACTATGTGTTTATTTCCACCTTTCACATATCCTTCAATATATGATTATATTACACATTCTTGTATTATGTAGTTATACTTAAATCTGTTATGTCCCTTCCCCATGTTGCTGCACCTTTAGTTCTGTTATGCTTTCTTGTACTTATTTGATGTTTCCATGTATGCTTCCCATGTGAATTCTTTCCCTTTGACCCCTTTATCTGTGAGTATTGTTCTAGGTTAGGGTAGCATCCTATTGCTATCCATGACCTAGGACCAGGTTCTCTTGAACCTGACTCAAATAAGTCCCATTCCCTTCTTCCCCTTTGTATGCTGAGCCTTGACTAGAGTCTGGTGGTGTCCTAATCACCCTCCAGGCCCCTGTCTAACTGCTAAAGTCTTCTCTTTATCTGTTTAAACCAAGTAAAGGGTCAGGGGTGTGCTAGTCTATACCCATGGATGGGTATGACCACCTTTTGCTCTGGTTCCCTCAATTCCCATCACTTGACACTTACTCCTAGTTCTTTAAGTTCTGCCCCCCTTTTTTGTACGCCATGCTTTTGGACCCTGGATCTCCCTTTGAACTTGGATGCCTGAGGGATGGCATTTCCACAATGCACTACTCTGTTACTATTATAATTATTCAGAGTGTTAAGCATTGTCTGGAGCTCTTGAGGCTCCTTGGAACTCTGAAAACATTCATAGTAAGGAGAAGGCCTTGGAACTGGAGTCCGGATTTGGTATAACACATGTGTTGGATATTAAAGGTTGCATTGAGGTTCCTCGGGTCTGATTTTAGTTTTGATGTACTTATTTCATACTTTTTCTTTCCAGTTCTGTAATAACTATGTAAAAGAAACTCGGGGAAAATATTAGTAAGGGGTGGGGAGGGGTTTATGTTGCCTGCATAAGTCAAAGGGTAGAACTCATGCCTATAGGTAAAGCTTTGGATTGTCTAGAAATCATGCCTATAAGATTATCTAATGCTTAAAATCATCTAGTTACCATGCCTATAGGTTTAATACTTCCAAGTTACCTAGATAACATGAAACGTTTAATCATGTTGCAAATCGTTAGAGATCCTGCCTATAGTACTTTAACATTCACCTAATCAATTGTATCTAGAAACCATGTTTATAGGAAATGCATATGCATTAGGAAAACTATAGGGTAACTAAACGTTCATCTATTTACCAACTCTTTAACAGGCTTTAAAATCCAATATAGTTATCATGCCTATATAACTCCGTCTCAACTTGTTTGATTCATTTAAAGTAATAACAGTCCGTTAACTGGCCCTTAATGTCTTAATGTAATATTTTCAATAAATCTCTTATAAACTAGAATGCTTTTAAACTTTTCAAATCTGCATCTTTTCTTAAACAGTTCTTTTAAACATTCTGCCTACACGTTTTACTCAGTACCTGAAATTGTCGTTTAAAATAATCCGGCAACTCACCCCTTTCTTAAGATATTCCTGCCTTTGAAACTCTTTCATAACTCGTTTGCATTTTTTTCCTACTCAAACAGTCTGCTGATTTCAAATCCATATAAAAATTTATTACAGTCTTTACTTTCTTTTAAACTCTTATGCATTAAGACCTTAATAACTAACAATCAACTGATTCGTCCGCCTCTTAATTTCATAACTTTAAAGACCAAATCAGTACGTGCAAGTCATGCTAAACTAGTCGTTATGTGATTTACGGGGTTTGTATGAGACTTTGAGTGTTTGATTTGTACCCCACTTAATTGCTATTTGTTTTGATTGACGCCCTAGTATTTTATCCTTTTAAACCTCGTATATGCCTCCATCCCTTTCTCCCCTTTAGGATTAGAAGTCCAAATACCCCTGGACCGATAGGTCGGGACAGGTATTAGCATGCAATAAGTAAACAAAACTAATCGTGTTTAATACCTTAACATGGTGGGAAGGTTAGGATATGGATATGATGACTGGTGCATTAAGATCTCATATGAGAATGATTGCTGGATATTGCACCACAGTGATCCATATCATGTTTAAACCTAGGACCCCTTTCTTCTCCTTTATTTATGTTATGTTTTTCTTAAATTAATGTTTCCTTTCAAAAAATAATCTTTCTTCTTTCCAAAATCACTTATATTTTCTTCTCCCTAAATTGTCAACTTGTTTCTACTTCTATGTGAAAACTCTATTTATTTATTCCCACTCTTCTTAAAGTCATAATTAAGCACGGCCGGGAACCACACTAGTGGATTTTGAGGGATGCCTAACACCTTTCCCTCGAGATAATCTCAAGCCCTTGCCCGAACTCTGGTTTATGTTTCGAAATCTTCTCTTCTTTAAAAGTATCCTAATGGACTATAATAATTAGGTGGCGACTCTTCCAATTATATAACCCAAATTCCCCGAAAGGGGATAAAAGAGTGTTTTGCCTATAATGTCGTAAACCCAATTTCTCATTTGAAAAAGGGGGCGTCAATAGAAGTATATCATTGCGTATGTAGCTCAGTGTTCAAATTGTCAGCAGGTAAAGTACGAGCATCAGATACCTGGTGGTTTGCTTCAGAAGATTGAGATTTATGAGTGGAAATTGGAGCGTATCACTATGGATTTCGTTCTTGGACTCCCATGGATTTAGAGGAAGTTTGATGCAGTATAGGTTATTATGGGTAGGCTGACCAATTCAGCGCATTTATTCCTGTGGTTGTTTCCTATTCTTCTGAGCAATTGGGAGAGATTTATAACCGTTAGATCGTTCATCTCCATGGTGCGCCCGTGTCTATCATTTTTTATCGAGGTACGCAGTTTACCTCGTATTTCTGGATGGAAATACACTGTGATTTGGGTATGCTGGTCGAGTTGAGGACTTTATTTCATCCTCAGATGAATGGACGGTCCGAGCGTACAATTTAGATTTTGGAGGATATGCTACGTGTATGTGTTATTGTCTTTGGAGGTTCTCGGGATCAGTTCTTGCCATTAGCAGAGTTTGCCTATAACAACAGCTATCATTCAAGCATCCAGATAGACCCCTATAAGGAATTATATAATAGGCAGTGTCGGTCATCGGTTGGTTGGTTTGGCAGGAGAGGCTCGATTATTGGGTACCGATTTAGTGTAGGATGCCTTGGATAAGGTTAAGATCATTCAGGATAGACTTCGTACAACTCTTTCCAGGCAAAAAAGTTATGCTGACTGCAAGGTTTGTGATGTGGCATTCATGGTCTGAGAGTGAGTGTTGCTTCGGGTGTCGCCCATGAAACGCTTGATGAGATTTTGGAAATAGGGAAAGCTAAGCCCTAGGTTCATCGAGCCTTTTGAGATCCTTGATCGAGTCGGGAGGTTGCTTACAGACTTGCTTTGCCACCAAGTTTATCAGTTGTGCATCTAGTGTTTCATCTGCCCATGCTTTGGAAGTATCACGATGATCCATCCCACGTATTAGATTTCAGAACTTTCTAGTTGGACAAGGATTTGACCTACGGGGAGGTGCCGATAGCTATTTTAGACAGGCGGGTTTGTCAGTTGACATCGAAGAGTTATGCTTTGGTTCATGTGCAGTGGAAAGGTTAGCCTGTTGAGGCATCTACCTAGGAGCATGAGTCCGATATGCAGAGTAGATATCCTTATCTTTTATTGAGCTTAGGTACTTTTCCATGTCGGTTCGAGAACAAACCGTTGTTTTAGAGGCGAAGAATGTGATGACCCAAAGGTTAATCTTTCATTTTAGAATCCAATTTCCTGTTCTAAGGCCTTGAAAGCCTCATTTTATTTCTCCTTGATTTACCTGCGCAGTTCGGGCATTCTTCCGGAAAGTCTTATATGAAAATTTGAGAAAAAATTGAGTTTTAACTTTAAAATTGATTTAAGTTGATTTTGTTTAAATGGACCCACACCCGTACCCATGATTTGAGGGTCTCAGAGGGTCCGTAGTAAAATAAGGGATATGGGCGCATGCCGAAATTGAATTTTGAGGTCCCTAGCTCAAGAAAATTTTTTTTGAAGAAAATTATTAAACTAAAAATATAATAGTTTACGGAAATTGAATAATATTTGAACTTATTGGTATCAGGCCCGTATTTTAGTTTCGAAGCCTGTTATAGGTCTGCTATAATATTTAAACCTTATATATCAAATTTGGTAAAAACGAAAGTAATTTAACGTGATTCTGGCCTTTGGTTGAGAAAATAGGAAGTTTGAAACTATCTTGAAATTTTCATTTGTCTTGGTGTTTAATTCATAGTTTTAGGTGTTACTTTGGTGATTTGATCGTCTGAGCAAGTCCGTATGATGTCTTAAGACTTATGTGCATGTTTGGTTTGGAGCCCCAAGGGCTTGGATGAGTTTTGAATACGCCACAGAGTGTTTTAATACTTAAGAAAATTTTTGGTACGTTTTAGTACTGCAGGCTTCGCATTTTGCAAATGCGAGCATTGCATTTGCGAAGCAAGTTTGCATTTGCGATCAGTGCAGCTGGGAGGGGACCTTCGCAATTATGAAGCTCAGGATCGCATTTGCGATGGGAACATGTCACATTTGCGAACAAGTGATCGCATTTGCAATGAAATCGGGTCCTAGACATTCTTCGCATTTGCGTTGAAATGTTCGCGTTTGCGTGGTTCGCATTTGCGAACCTCTGATTGCAAATGCAACATCTGCAACTGTTCAAAAATGATTTTGGATGGAATTTTTGATTCACTTCTCAAATTTTCAAACCCTCAACTTCAAGAGGCAATTTTCCAAAGATCAATTTTCCCCAAATCATAGGTAAATGCTTCTTAACTCATTTCTTTCAATCTATCTCATATTTTTACAAGATTTTATCAAAAAATCTATGGTTTTTCATGGTGGAATTGGGTGTTCTTGGGTAGAATTTAGGAATTTCAAAATTTGGGGATTTAAACCTCAAATTGAGGCCGGATTCCAAAACTAATTATATATTCGGGCTCGGGGGTGAATGAGTAATCGGGTTTTGGTCCGAACTTCAAGTTTTAATCACGCGGGTAGATGCTTCTTAACTCATTTCTTTCAATCTATCTCCTCTTTTTACAAGATTTTATCACAAAATCTATGGTTTTTCATGGTGGAATTTGGTGTTCTTGGGTAGAATTTAGGAATTTCAAAATTTGGGGATTTATACCTCAAATTGAGGTCGGATTCCAAAACTCATTGTATATCTGAGCTCGGGGGTGAATGGGTAATCGAGTTTTGGTCTGAACTTTGAGTTTTGAACAAGCGGGGCCGAGGTCAATTTTTGACTTCTTCGGAAAAATGTTGGGAAACTTGTGATTATGAATTGGAATTGACTTCTTTAGTGATTATTTATATTATTAAGTTAATTATCACTAGATACGAGTGGATTGGAAGTGGAACCTAGAAGTAAAGCCATAATCGAGGCTTTATTTTGGCCGTGGAATTGAGGCAAGTGTTGTTGCTAACCTTAGCTTGATGGAATAGGTATTGTTGCCTTATTTGCTACATGTCTAGCTGTTGAGTACGACGTGTAGGTGAGGTGACGAGTATCTACATGTTGTTGTTGGGTCATAGCATTCGAGTATGTCTTATACTAGTGCTTGTGGTGTTCCTTGATACGTACTATTCATGCTTAAATTGGTTAATTCTCCATGCTAAACCAGAGTTATTACATTCTTCCCTATTTTGGATATTGGTTGAGTATTGACTCATATGGAGATTCATATTATGAAGTTAACTATTGAGACGAGATTGGTTATTATTGATTCCCTTGCCATGAATGTTATTGTTTCAATTGTTTGGATGAGGAAGAGTGTAAAACACGAAGTGTGATGCCGTGCACGGTATTGTGAGTGAGTGTTAATGCACGAAGGGTGATGCCGTGCCATAATCCGTGAGTGTTAGTGCATGAAGGGTGATGTCGTGCCATGATTATGAGAGAGTTAATGCATGAAGGGTGATCTCGTTCCGTTTCTGTTGTTTCTTATGGTGGGGACGAGAGTAAACGCACGAAGGGTGATTCCGTGCATATGTTGTTGGGTTTTTATTTTTGTTGGTTCAAAGCATGATATTTACTTTGTCTCTTAACTTTATTGTTCCAGAACATGATATTTTCCCCTCGACATGACTTTTCTCTTCCCGTTATTATTTGTTAAATTTATGTTACTATTATTTTATCGTATATGATCTAACTACTCAGTATTGTTGTCATGTCCTAGCATCGTCACTGCTTCACCGAGGTTAGACTGGACACTTACCAGTACATGGGGTATGTTGTATTGATACTGCACTCTGCACTTTCAATGCAAATTTCGGTGTCGGACCTCGTAAGTAGAGTTTGGGTTGCTCCTTTCAGTTCAAAGGAGACCCAAGGTAGATCTGCCGGCGTTCGCAGACCCTAAAGTCCCATTCCCTCTATCTTAGATGTCCTATCTCTTTCATTTCGAGAACATGTATTTCTTTTAAACCAGTATTTTGTAGAAAATTCTTAAAAGTTTGTGGATTGTGACAACATATCTCTTGGGTAATTATGTATTTGTATTTTAAACCGTTATAAGATTTCTTCACTTTATATTTGTTTAGTTTAAGTTATTTTTAATTACTGTTTTGGTTTATGATTAATGGATTTGCACTGTATCCGTAGGCTTGCCTAGCATTCTAAGAGTTAGGCTCCATCACGATCCCGACAGTGGAAAATTTGGGTCGTGACATAAAATTTATTCAAATCATCAAATGTGAGATTGGATCCCAGGCGTATATACTATATCCCTAATAATTGGAATATGTTAAAACTTAATTTAAGTGATGACGAGTTTGGTAAGCTAATCCAATTATAATGTGGAAGAAAACAGATCAAGGAAAGAGAAAGAGTTGGTGAAAGAAAAATGAGAAGAATGAAATGCAATGAAAGAAAGATCCGAGATGAAAGAGAAATCAAGAGATCATCAATAAGACAACTCAGCATTCATGCTTCTAGCAAGAAGAACCAATCATCCAAAAGGAAATATAGAGAAATGAACTCTAAATCAACAAAATTTGCCAATAATCCCAGTAAGATTGTATTCGTTATAAGAATCCATCCACACATATACCCCGAATTCAAAGGCATCCCTTTGGTGAATTTCTTTGAAAATTACTTGCCTCAATTAAAGGAACATAATAAATTTAACTCACAATTGGTGAAAATCTTCAGACTGAACAAACTCAAGTCATCAACCACTGCCTATATGAAGAACTCGAAGAAGGAGACAAAGATATGCAACTTCATATGCAAAGTTCCCTCGAGTTGTCTATTTCCGTACGATAATCATTGACTAGCTGCTCAGTATTGACAATTCTCTTTAGAAGCTTTGTGCCTATCAAGTTAATCTACAAAAGAAAGAAAATAAGTGATTATCGAACAAAGATTAAAAAAATCATGAGGGAAGTAAAGAAAAAAAAGCTAAGGCTTATACCTTCAAAGATGAATGAACAATATTGTTCATCTATGTTAAAGAGATGTAGCTTTCCAACTTATACCTCAACTAGTTCAATTAGAGGTTTTAGCCGTACATTGTCTTGACAAGATTTATTCAAAATATTACCATCCTCGGGGACTTCAATGGTAACTTTTTTCATCATCCAATTGCTACTAAATGAACCAACTTCAACACGAGAAGTGGTAGCCGTAGGGACAATTGAGGAAGTGAAAACAACCACGGGAGGAGCAGTAGTAGCAACGACAGGAGCAAGAACTTGAGAACTAATGGGAACAGACACTAGAAAGAAGGTGAGAGGTGCTTCTTCAGAAAGAAGGTTAAAATCTTCATTATCAAACCCACCGGGAAAATAATTGATCGGTAGATTCATGAGGTGCAACATTCATCTCTTCATCAGAGCTCATTAAAATGACACTTTCAGGCTCATTCACGGGATCTGAACTTGGAGGAGGGGTGAATTCATCATTCGAAATAACACACCTCCTAGCCAAGGCCTACGCACTAACCTCTTCTTGTTCCTCTTCACCTTCAGAGCTATGAGCTCTCTCAGCTTCTCTTTTTGATGAAGAATTCAAAATTATTTCTTGAGCAAAAGACAAAGAAAGCCTTGATGAAGTACTATACACGACATTGACACCTCGAATGAGAAATTCTAACAGAGAAAAAAGTTAGAAATTCCATGTTAATACGAAAGAAAGGAAGAAAATTAAAGGGAATGATACCATGAGTTTTGGCTTTCTAGCCAAACCTATGAGAAAAGTATTTCTAAGACCTTCTTTCCATAGGGGCACCCAATAACAACTTCTCTACCCAATAACGGAAGTTTGGTATTTTATCAAAAACTTCCACGGCTGCTAAAAATAGAAAAAACATCCATAAGAATGTCAATTTCTTCCCCCCTCATAAATGAAGAAAGATATAAAAAAACTTACGTGCAAAATTTCATTTCTCTGGAAAAGGCATGTTCTCCTCACCCACTAAACCACTTGTGGGAGTAGCAACAAAACGAGCATACCAGCCACGATACTTATCATCTTCAGGGATAACCAAATCCCTTTTGCTCCTGGTAGAGAGAGTAAAAAAAAGCCACGAACGGAAAAACCTATGGGAATAAAGATGAAGAAAATGTTGAGAGGGGAAGGGTAAAAAGGCCAAATTAGATAGGTATCGTAAATATGCAACGACTCTCCAGACAATAGGACAAATTTATCATAAGCAAACATTGAAAAATAGATAAAATTCTATGTTAACTGGGTTAATAGGGGGCCTGAAACCTAAAGTAAAAGGATGTCTGTGCCTAGAATGCGTTGCTAGATCCTGCTCTAGAAAGTTTCAGGGTTAGTTTCACTCTCTTCATCTTGAGGCATATTAACATTTCCCAATTCAAGGGAAAGTTGTTAGATATCTCTCTCCGGAGTCGCTCCTCTATCTTTTCGGGGTCTCAATTATTGCCTCAGAAATATCTTCGGGTGTGTAAACGAAAGAATAACCAACTAGGAATGAAGTTATCCTTTAGTTTTGACCCGAAATTAAAATTGGAAAATCAGGTTTCCAATGGCATTCTCTTCGCACAAGAGAAATCAAGCCATAAGTAGTATAAGAATAATAAACATTTGGATGATCATGGAAAGTCATAGCAGTAACTTGGTTTCGAATTGATTCACGATCAGTGGAGAAAGAAAATTCTGCAGGAATAATTTCATCCATTGTTGATTCTTGAAGGGGCTGACTTGATTCCCTATTTCTGGCAGAAGATCTATGGGTTGAAGAAGCCATAGTCTTAGATGATGTGACGACCCGACCCATCGTCACGTGAGTTACTGCCTAGTTTCTCCCTTATTGTGTTGATTCATGTTTCAATATCAGTATTAGATTCAATCGGGTGTAATTGGATTTGTTGTTGTTGAAAACGAGGCACATAACCTCTTAGAATAAAACTTGTTTTAGAAAAATAACCGGAAGTTGACTATGTGGTTAGAGGGATTGGATGTGAATTGCGGTGGTTTGGTTAGCTTCTGGGGATGATTTTTGACTTAGGAGTGTGATCGGAATCAAATTTGGAGGTCCGGTGTGGAATTAGGCTTGAATTGGCGAAGTTAGAATTTTGGAGAATTCCGATTGATAGGTGAGATTTTGATTCGGGGGTCGGAATGGGATTCCTAGAGTTGCAGTAGTTCTGTTAGGTGATTTCTGATATTTGTGCAAATTTTTAGAACATTCAGAGGTGCTTAGGTCGGGTTATTGATCGAATATGCAATTCGGAAGATTTTACGAAATTTAGCCTTTGAATTGATCATAATTGAGGATTTTGATGTTAACCCTAGCGTTTTGATGATTCGAGCAAGTTTGAATGAAGTATTAGGTTTGGTCTGTGCTTTTGGTTGAGGTCCCGGGAGCCTCGGGGTGAATTCGGGTGGTTGAACGGAGGTTTTTGGAGTTGTTGCATGAAAATAAGGCCTGGCTTCTGGTATTTCTGCTTCTGCGGAAGAGGGACCGCAAAAGCGATTACCGCAGAAGCGACTGGATCTTCGCATAAGTGGCCTGAGGGAGGGCCGTCTTGGACCATTGGAGCGGCTTGGGAACCGCATAAGCTGTTATCGCAGAAACGGTATTTTGACCGCATAAGCTTACGTGTGGTTGCGTAAGCGGTGACCGCAGGTGCGGTCATTTTACTGCGTAAGAGGAAATCGTCTGGAGTTTTAAGTGAACAGTGTTTTCGAGTTTGAAAGAGAAGGAGAAAATATTTGGAACTCGGGGAAGGCGATTCTTGGGCGACTTTGAAGAGGGTTTCGAGGGTTTCCTTCAGCTAATGATTCTTGGCCTCGGATTTTGTTTATATGGTGTAAAAATGTAGATTAAACACTGAAACTTAAGGATTTTAAGTCTAAAAATGGTGGTTAGGGCTTGAAACTTCAGAGAGGTTAAAGTGGTGATTTGAGGGGTCAAACGGACTCCGATTCTTGTAAATTTTATATGCACGGACTCGTGCCGAGATGAGAAATCCAAAGATGTGATTTTCAAAATTTTTCGAGAAGTGGGCCAGGGCTCGGGTTTTGCTAATTTCAAAGATTTTTGCTATATTTCGATTGTTTTCGAATGGATGTTGTCCCATTATCATATTATGATATATTCGTACTAATTTTGGTTAGATTTGACGTGCGTGGAGGCCGGTTTAAGGAGAAAAGGCATCGTGAGCTAGAGTTTTTGCCGGTTCGAGGTGAGTAATACTTGGGAATGATATCCTGAGGGTTTGAATCCCCGTATTTGCAAATCTTAGTGATGTATTGTGGTGACTTGCACGCTAGACCTGATCGTGGGGTAGGGAACCATTGGGGTTTGTGACTTGGTCCGTCCCGATTGTTTGTTTTGACCGTAAAATTGTAAATGATTTGTTGTTATCATTATGACTTGGGCACATTGCCATACTTAGGGCTTATTGCTGATTATTTGAACTCTTTATGAACTATCATCACTATTTTCCATTGAAATATTATTTGAACTCAGCCCATGTGATTCACACTTTTTCATGATCTCAACTATATTTTTCTCAAACTTGGAGTTTTAACTGATATTTGAACTATTGTTTAAGTTGAGTATTATTGTTTTACTGATGCCGATGGGCTTTTGGCTATTTTGGACTGATTGAGGCCGAGGGCCATATGTGAGGTTATGAAGAGTGATGTAAGGAGGCTTTCATGCATCGAGTGTTATATGTACATATGGATATACATGGATGGATCAGACTGATGCCTCAGTAGTATATTATATATAGATCAGACTGCATGCCGCAGTAGTATATTATATGGATCAGACTGCACGCCGCAGTAGTATATTATATGGATCGGACTGCACACCGCAGTAGTATATTATATGGATCAGACTGCACGCTGCAGTATTATAGCGCTTGGGCTGTAGGAGCCCCTCCGCAGTCTGTACAAACCCCTAGTGAGCGTAGGGTACCCATGGATCGGGCTACGCGCCGTAACGGTCATGTGCATTGCATCTCGTTTTTTACTACGTGGCATGACATTTAGCACTCATATATCATTGGTATACATACTGTTACTTGACTTATTGACCAGATACCCTGGTGTTATTTGTTAAGGAGTGCTGTGCCCAAGGGCCAGACTTATGAGCCGACTTGTTCTATCTGATATGGCATTCATATGCTGGGCTTTTGAAAATAAAAGAGATAAAAGATATTTTTAACTGATCCTGAGATTTTCTAAAATGACTTTCACAGTATTTCGGTTTTTCTCAAAGGGTTGTAATGTGTTTTATAGCATTTTGGTGTGCTCTTACGTGTTTTCTTATCGCTTAGGTATTATTCTCTCTTATTACCACTGAGTTGGAACTACTCACTTTACTCCTGCACTATGTGTTTAGATTCAGGTATTTTGGAAGTTTAGGTGTCATAATTGTTGCTTCAGAGTTTTATTGGAGTGGTCGAGGTAGCGTTCTGACATTCGCAGGACCAAACTTTTTCCTATTCCCTTATTATTAATTCCGCAGTTTTGATCATTTCTAGTATGGGGTTTTACTCCTCTGTATTGTTAGAGGCTCTAGACTCATGACCCCCAGGTCTTTGGGAGGTTGCTCAGTATTGTTGAATTTTCGGTTTAATTCTATCTATCGGTTAGACTTTTAGTTTCAATGCTGTTAATGATTTTCAAACAAATGGTTTTGCGCTTTATGCTCGGATTGAGAGTGTAATTGGTCGGGCTTGCCTAGCAGTTGTGTTGAGCGCCATCACGACCGGGATTGGGGTCGTAACAAGTTGGTATTAGAGCCTAGGTTACTAGGCCTCATGAGTCATGAGCCGATTTAGTAGAGTCTCGTGGATCGGTTCGGAGACGTCTGTATTTATCCTCGAGAGGTTACATAACCTTTAGGAAAAACTTCACTATCTTGGAATTCTTATCGTGCGTACTTGATTTAGCTTTAGATGTAATTCTTGAAATTCCTTCCACACGTCTGTATGCGCACGCGAGTACTCTATGTGCCTGAATGGTTTGTGATTCCCCGATTAAGGGGCGAGAAGTAATCTATGCGAGTTCATGTTGGGCCAGTCAGGAGGACTTGAGGCCGGATCTTTGCCTATGGCTTGAGCACCGAGGTGCTAATTGTGTGAGCAAGAGTTTTGAACTTATATGTTCAGTAATATTCTTATTAACCAGGTTGGCGGTGGGATATCCATGTGATGAGAATGTCAGTACTGCGAAGTGTATCTATGTGATTTTTGTGGTGAAGAAGAAGTCTGATGGATAATAGATGAGCTGTTTAGTGTTTGTTTCTATTGCGGTCTGATGTGTAGCTTCAAGTTATGGGTGCGTGAAGAATATTTTTCATGTCTCTTAGTTGGATAGTGTGCATTTCATGTGGCGGTATGAGCTCAGACTCAGAAATACTAATTGAATGTGTAACGTATATGATAGAGGAAGGCATGTTGAAATATTGAAATGAGGCGAAGCAGGTGGGTTATCTCCTGCGGAGTGTTTTTGAGGGGTATGATCCTTATATGTATGTTATAAGGTCTCATGCGTAATTGAAGGGTATGTGTTGAAATTTGAGAATTTGGGGACGCCTAAAAAAATTGACTCAGCTAATGTTGAAATGAATGCGAGGTTTGGAGATAATGTCAGTGCTAGATGATCTGTGTATTCACAAACTTGTAAATTACTTGAGTTTAATCTCACAACAACATTGTGGCATCATCGGAGTAAAAGTGCTATGAGTTATTAAGAGTGCCTTGATATATGGCTTCGAGCCAAGTTGGGGAGGTTGCTGTTGGTCAGCTGATTGCACGGTATGTTCAATGTTGGTTCCGTTTCGAGGGATGATGGCGGATCAGTTCTGGTTCTAGAAATTGAGCCAATGATTGCACGTGTGAAGGAAAATTTTTACAAAGGTTGTATGGTGCTTCGTATATGTGATAAAATACTGAGATGTTTTGAGCTGTTGATGATAAAGAATGCTTAGTGTATAGAAGAAAGATGGTTGTTTGTATCTGTATGAAATCATGTTTTGCGGTGTCAGGGTACTAATAAGGCACGAGTGGTTCCGTTCATTCAGGGCAGGTGAGTTACAGCTGAATAAGAGTGAATGACTCTCGAGAATGGTTTTACTTTGTTCAAGATTTTGCATGTAATAATCAGGTGTCTTAAGTTTGTGTATGTGGCTAGAGACTGTGTTTTCATTATAAAAGTCAAGACTTGTGGTACTTTGTGTTAGTCATGGGATTCTACGTATCTGCATTGGAAGGTAATGGTAAACGAATTCAGAATTGCAGACAAAGTAAAGTATTCTGGAGTGTGGTATTTCTGGGAAATGTTTGAGAGAGTATTCAGTCGCCTATGGGTCTTAGACAGCATGGTTTTAGGTGCGTCTCTCGTGTGGTAACCTGGGTTGAGGTATTTTTGTGCTTTAGCAAGGGAGAATATCAAATTATAGATGAATCAGGAAGGAAATTGGATAAATGGAATAGCTCGATAATGAACCGAATCGGTATGGTAAGGATATGACTAATTATTATATGTGTTCGAGGTAATGAGCCTTACAGTATTGTGCAGCAAAGCTTTTATGTGCTGGCAGTTTGCTTAACTTGGTTTGGGTAGAAAGATTCAGTCATGGTAGTTTAGCTGATGCGATGGAATTGGGAGAAAGAGTTCTTGATGTGTTTTACCGTGGTTTGAAAATGAGTTTATTTCCTATCGGTATGCGAAGCATGGAGTGTGTAATAATTTTTCTCCTACATGGGATCATGAAAGTTCTTGACTAGTTGAGTGCGTCGATGTCTGCGACGCAGGTGAGAGATAGAAATCCTCATGTTATCCTAGTGCAGTATGGTCTATGTGTTATGATATGGAGAATTGAGATTTGCGTGTTAAAAGTTTTGGTTCAGTTCATAATATAATGGGAAGTCATTAAATTCTTGAGCAGCACAGGCAGCTGCAGGTGATTTAAGAATCGATCTTCAGATGATCAAGGAAGATGGTATTGCTATGCTAGTGATTTGGCGGGGGTATATGTTCAGAGAAGGAACAAGGTAATGTAAACTGATAATATTTGGTGGCATTGCAGTATTCCCTTATTGGGTCGACTGTTGATAATTGAGCTGTTGATGGCGCATGGAATTCTTTTGAATATCTTTTGTGATATGAAGGGATACTTGATGCGCATTATATGTGTTGGAGACTAGAAGTTCTCTTGATCTGACTATGTAGTGGTAGTAGATCGTGTGTATCAACATCGTCTAGCGATTATGGAATTGGAGGTCCGAGGTGATCTTTCGTTTCTTTGTACGTTAAATTTGGGTTATGGTATTAGATGGCAGACTGGTGGTTCCAATGTCAGGTTGTCTAGACTAATGTGTTATGGGCTATGTCGGAAAATGCCACAGGCTGCGTGGCAAGGTGCACCGGATTATGTTCTAGAATGGTAGTTTGTATTCGAGAGACAAGCGGACGGGTGGCAAGCATTGCTTTATTGATTGGGCCTTCGTGGCGGATGTCAGTGCAAAGGTTTCTACCATTGATTCAGTTCCGGTATTAAGGTTTCGGATGCGTTGTTTATTGTAATGAGCAACTTTGGCTCGATGTGTATCTCCTTCAGTGAAATATATATGTGGATCAGTTGGCACGCTGCCACGAGTATGTTATCTGGATCAGGTTGCACACCACAACAGTGTGTTGATTGAGAATAGTTTTCTGTATGGTACCTTGTATGCATTACTTCTTGGTTTCTGAGGAAGGTTCGTATTGGGTGTTGGTCAGCGAATACTGCATCGGTTGTGTCCTTTCAGGATTGAATAGAGTATACTACTTGCTTCACCGTGGACGTGATGGATTGCTGGGTTTCAGACTTCAATCTGTGAGTGGCTGTCTGTGTTGAGCGTGGTGACTTGAGGTTCTTCATGGGTAATAGTTTTTGGATAGAATCACGCGTTGTGTCAAGGCCACGTGAAGTTATGACCCTTCGAGGAGGATTCAGGTACTCAATTTCTATGATGTGAGACGGAATCTCAGCTCTGTGTTGTAATGGTACTGTTGAGCTTGAGGTACAGCTCTTTCGTTTGAGTCATCGTCATGATTTGAGTATGTTCAGACTGCTTCTCATTGGTGCGCGTGTTACGAAATTTTTGGCTTAGGCATGTGTAGAGGTGTCATATCACCAGAGGGGTGGTTAGAGTCAAAGTGATCATTGGAGTCATTAATGAGCACGAACCAATTTGATTTCAGCTTGTTCGAAAAGTAATATCGAGGTTTGGCCCAAAAATCTGTTGTAGTATCAGTCAAGAGGGAAATGGATTCCTGAATGGTTGATCTGAGAGATGGGTTCGGTATATCACGTGTTTTAGTTACCGTTGGCAATATAAGAAAGTGTTCGAATAAGATTTTAGCTAATAAAAAGGTTCTTCTAACTGTATTCGGTTATTATGGGCAATTAATGTGAATGGAGGCCATCGACTCGAGTGTTTGGGTTGTGTAGTATATCAGATGGTCTCACCTGGAGTGGCGAGTATGGATTATTACAGTTGGTTCGGGTTTATTCTGAATGCAGATGTGAGATTCTGATCTGGTGCATGATTTCGGGAAGTGCAATGTGGTTTACGGTTTAGATGGACTGTGAAGTTCCAGCTATATTGTATTATCGGACCCATGTGAAATAGCTTGACGTGGGATCACCCCAGGTGTATGCTTGGTGATGTCATTCAACTATTGGGTTGCTTCTAGTACGACTCTGGGTACGCTGAGGACGAGCATTTGTTTAAGTTGGGGAGGATGTGACGACCCGACTCGTCGTCACGTGAGTTACTGCCCCGTTTTCCCCTTATTGTGTTGATTCATGTTTTAATATTAGTATTAGATTCGATCGGGTGTAATTGGATTGGTTTTGGTTGAAAATGAGGCACATAGCCTCTTAGAAGAAAACTTACTTTAGAAAAGTCAACCGGAAGTTGACTGTGTGGTTAGAGGGCTCGAATGTGAATTGCGGTGGTTCGGTTAGCTTCGGGGGATAATTTGTGAATTAGGACTGCGATCGAAATCGAATTTGAAGGGCCGGTGTGGAATTAGGCTTGAATTGGCGAAGCTGGAATTTTTGCGAATTCCGATTGATAGGTGAGATCTTTATCTGGGGGGTCGTAATGGGATTCCGAGAGTTGCAGCTGCTCCGTTAGGTGATTTCTGATATGTGTGAAAATTTTCAGATTATTCGTAGGTGTTTAGATCGGGTTTTTGATCGAATATGCAATTCGAAAGATTTTATGAAATTTAGCCTTTAAATTGATCATAATTGAGGATTTTGATGTTAACGCTAGCGTTTGATGATTTGAGCAAGTTTGAGTGAAGAATAAGGTTTGGTCTGTGCTTTTGGTTGAGGTCCCGGGAGCCTCTATGTGAATTCAGGTGGTTGTTCGGAGGTTTTTGGAGTTGTTGCATGAAAATAAGGCCTAGCTTCTGGTATTTCCGCTTCTGCGGAAGAGGGAAAGCAAAAGCGGTTACCGCGGAAGCAGCTGGTTCTCCGCATTAGTGGCCTGAGGGAGGGCCGGCTTGGACCGTTAGAGCGGCTTGGGAACCGCATATGCGGTTACCGCAGAAGCGGTATTTTGACCACAGAAGCGATCCGTGTGGTTTAAGTGAGACCGCATAAGCGGTCGTGTGGTCGCGTATGCGGTGACCGCAGGTGCGGTCATTTTACCGTGTAAGCGGAAATCGTCTGGAGTTTTAAGTGAACAGTGTTTCCGAGTTTGAAAGAGAAGGAGAAAATATTTGGAACTCGGGAAGGCGATTACGGGGAAATTTTGAAGAGGGTTTCGAGGGTTTCTTTCAGGTAATGATTCTTGGCCTCGGATATGTTTATATGGTGTAAAAGAATAGATTAAACACCGAAACTTAAGGATTTTAAGGCTAAAAATGGTAGTTAGGGTTTGAAACCTAAGAGAGCTTTAAGTGGTTATTTGAGGGATCAAACGGACTCCGATTCTTGTAAATTTCACATGCACGGACTCGTGGCAAGACGAGGAATCCGAAGATATAATTTTTAGTATTTTTTGAGAAGTGGGCCCGGGGCTCGGGTTTTGCTAGTTTCAATATTTTTGTTATATTTCGATTGTTTTCGATTGGATGTTGTCCTATTATCATAATCTTATATATTCGTATTGATTTTGGTTAGATTTGACGCACATTGAGGTCGGTTTGAGGAGCAAAGGCATTGCGGGCTAGAGTTTTTGCCGGTTCGAGGTGAGTAATACTCTGGAATGATATCCTGAGGGTTTGAAACCCCGGATTTGCACATCTTAGTGCTGTATTGTGGTGTCTTGCACGCTGGACCTGAGCATGGGTTACAACACTGTTGGGGATTCTGACTTGGTCCATCCCGGTTGTTGGTTTTTACCGCAAAATTGTAAATGATTTGTTGTTATCATTATGACTTGGGCTCATTGCCATACTTGAGGCTTATTGCCAATTATTTGAACTCTTTATGAACTATCATCACTGTTTTCCTCACTATTTGAAATATTCTTTGAACTCAGTCCATGTGATTTACATTGTTTCTTGAACTCAGCTATACTTTTCTCAAACTTGGAGTTTTAACTGATATTTGAACTATTTTTTGAGCTGAGTATTATTGTTTTACTGATGCCGAGAAGCTTTTGACTATTTTGGACTGATTGAGGCCGATTTCCATATGTGAGGGTATAAAGAGTGATGTAAGGAGGCTTTCAGGCCTCGAGTGTTATGTGTGCATATACATGCATGGATCAGACTGCACGCCGCAGTAGTATATTATATGGATCGAACTGCACGCCGCAGTAGTATATTATATGGATCGGACTGCACGCCATAGTAGTATATTATATGGATCGGACTGCACGCCACTGTAGTATATTATATGGATCGGACTGCACGCCGCTGTAGTATATTGTAGCGCTTGGGCTGTAGGAGTCCCTGCGGATTCTGTACACACCCATAATGAGCGCAGGGTACCCATGGATCGGGCTATGCACCGTAGCGGTCATGTGCATTGCATTGCATTCACACATTCACTCCTGTTTGTACTACATGGCATGACATTTAGCACTTATATATCATTGGCATACATACTGTTACTTGCCTTGTTGACCAGATACCATGGTGTTATTTGTTAAGGAGTGCTGTGCCCAAGGGGCAGACTTATGAGCCGACTTGTTCTAACTGATATAGCATTCATATACTGGGCTATTGAAAATAAAAGAGATATTTGTAAAAGAGACTTTGTAAAAGAGATTTTGAACTGATCTTGAGATTTTCTAAAAGGACTTTCACAGTATTTCGATTTTTCTAAAAGGGTTATACAGTCTTTTATAGCATTTTGGTGTGCCCTTTCGTGTTTTCTTATCGCTCAGATATTATTCTCTCTTATTACCACTAAGTTGAAAGTACTCACTTTACTCCCTGCACTATGTGTGTAGATTCAGGTATTTTGGAAGTTTAGCTGTGATAATTGCTGCTTCAGAGTTTTATTGGAGTGATCGAGGTAGCGGCCTGACGTTCGCAGGACCCAACTTTTCCCAATTCCCTTATTATTAATTCCTCAGTTTAGAAGCTCTAGACTCATGACCCCCAGTTCTTTGGGAGGTTGCTCAGTATTGTTGAGGTTTAATTCTATCTATCAATTAAACTTTTAGTTTCAATGCTGTTAATGATTTTCAAACAAATGGTTTTGAGCTTTATGCTCGGGTTGAGAGTGTAATTGGTCGGGCTTGCCTTGCAGTTGTGTTGAGTGCCATCACGACTGGGATTGGGGTCGTGACAGATGAAGATGGGGCAATAACATTGGGTTGAGAAGTAGAACCACAAACAGATAAAGACCCTAAGCTACATAATTTACCACCTCTTCTACTCCTAACATGAGCAGTTGAAGGGGAAAGTTCATCTATAATTACTATTCTGTGAGGATTGGGGTTTGATGAAGACATGGATGCAAGAAAATAATGCGTATTGAAGAACAAGAATTATTAGAGAAGAAGAATACTGTAGATTGGATATTTTCGTGAAACTAAAGGCACATGAGGTATTTATAAGAAGAAGCAACCGTCATGTAAAGTGAGTCATGATGGAGACGTTATAATGAAACAATCACCTCGCGACTGACGTAGCCGCAAAAAAGCCCTAAATATCGCTGAAGAGTCGCAGACCTAATAGACAGAGGTCACATGGTACATGCATTAAATGAAAGTGACATTCAATGCATTTGTTCAAAATAAGACACAATGATACATGAGAAGCGGTAGCAAAAATTTCCGCCATAAATGCGTACCACTTTTCAAATATTCAATTACAGAATATTCGGTAAGTGGAGGGATCTTTATTGGTAGAAAATAAATATGACACATGGAATTATGTGTGGCTGATAAGGCATAATACGTGGATCAGTAAGAAGGTGACATCTGGAATATTGCATTAGAGGATGCACGAGATTCAAGAGGTACGAGCAAATCATTCACGAGACAAAGGGATGTAGTTGCTCGAGTCTAAATCATTCAGTAAATATGAGCTGAATGAATCAAGATATAAGAAGGGGAAGATTCACGAGCCTCTAATTAATGAAGAAGAGAATTGGAGTCGTTACAAAATCTCCATAAACAGTTATGATTGCAAATTATAACGGTTCAGTAATGTCATTAATGTTCATATTAATTCGGCCATAAAAGAGAGGAAACATTATGTTTGTAAATTCCTATCTAAGGGAAGAGAATTTCATTTGTAAAGATATCGGAGACAATATTGGAATATATTCACTTTACTTTTATGTTTTTCTTTATATTGACTTGGCAATTAGTTATCCTTGCTTATTCTTGTTATTTTTCATTTATATAATTGAGAAAGTACGAAATGTTTTGGTTATCAGTAACCCAAGCTCTTCTAAAAATAGGTTTTGACCGAAAGATATATATTTTTGGTTAAACAATAGTGTTAAATATGCGATTATGATATTTTTGTGGCTATTAAATTATTTTATTAAGGGAGAAATTTAAAGTTAAATTATTTTTAAATATTAAATGCGATTATTCTTTTCCAAGTCTACTATAGACAAAAGAGTTTCACATAAAATGTTAAAATTAAAATTAATTCACCAATTTTGATTTTTAGCTTTCACTTGCTTATTTCTAGAACGAATTAACTCCATTGATTTAAAAGTGAAGGAATATAAATACGGTCTACAAACATAACAGATACTCCATTTATAAAGAAGTGATTCTACAAACATAAATATGGTCCACAAACAACTATATGATCCCGGCGAATAGCGGGAGCTTAGTGCATCGGGTTATCCTGTTTTTAAGTATTAGACATTCTTGGTTGAATGTGGCTCCAACATTACATATCGGGAGGCGAATTTATCATTTAAATTTAATAAATTCAACCTTTAAAGTTACATTCTTAGTATTAAACTTATTATGATTTAAAAATTATAGGTTCAGAAACTAATATTTGTTAAGCGTTTGTAATATATATATGTATATATATATATATATTTTTTTCGTATTAAAAAAACTGGATTCAGTTCTAACACGTAGCTCAAAGGCTAGTTTACCGTTATAATATATGTGACTGTTAACTTTTGTCACAACTAAGAAAGTGACAAAGGGCTTGTTTCTTATGATGTAGACCTTCATGTCTTGGTACGTGTTAAAGTACAACCTTATCACTCTATCGTAAAAACAATTACTAAAATAAGATTTATAACAATAACAACAACAAATTTAGTATATTCTTAATATGTATGATTTGGAAAAGATAGCCTGTACATATACTTTATCTTTACTTAGTGCAGGTAAAAAGACTGTTTTCAATAGATCTTCAGTTCGGAAAGGGTAAGCAGAAGAAGAAGAAAGCGCGAAAGGAAGAGAGAAATAAGATAAACAACAACAACAACAACTACCCAGATAGTCCCACAAAGTGGGGTCTGGGGAGGGTAATATGTAGACGAGCCTTACCCCTACCCAAAAGGGCAGAGAAGCTGTTTCCAATCGACCCCCAGCTCAGTGAAGGAAAGGAAAGACAAAAACAAGAGAGCATTAGTAATTCCAGCAGAAATAGCGTAAATAATTATCTAAACATAAGAAACATAAATAAAATAGCATGCAATAATATAATACAATAACTACCATAAATAACTACCATAAGGGAGACACAAGCCAAAACACAAATCATCTATGGATAGCCCTGCCAAGCCCCACCCAACCCCGGGTGAGGAGTACGAAAAACTCTAGGAGCCCCTATCCAACAACCTTGATACTAGACCTCTAGACTTTCCTATCAAGGGTCATGTCCTCGAAAACCCGCATTTTAGCCATGTCATGACAAATCACCTCTCCCCAATACTTTTAGGCCTCCCTCTGCCTCGCCGAACACCGACAATCGCCAGCCGCTTACAACTCCTCACCAGGGCATCAGGACTTCTCCTCCGCACATGCCCGAACCACCTCAGCTTCACTTCTCGCATCTTCTCATCCACCGGGGCCACCCCCACATTCTCTCGAATAACTTCATTCTTAATCTTATCTAACCTGGTGAGCCTGCACATCCACCTGAGCATCCTCATCTCCGCAACCTTCATTCTCTGAACATGAGAGTTCTTCACGGGCCAGCACTCCGCCCCATACAACATTGCAGGTCTAACCACAGCTCTATAAAATTTCCCCTTGAGTTTGTGTGGAACTTTCTTATCACACAGGACTCCTGATGCAAGCCTCCACTTTGACAACCCCGCTCCTATACGATGAGTGACGTCCCCGTTAATCTCTCCGTCCCCCTGAATCACCGACCCAAGATATCTGACACTGTCCCTCTTGATGATGACCTGAGATCCAATCATCGCGTCCCTGCCTACCTCGCTCGGCTCGGCACTAAACTTGCACTCCAGGTATTCTGTCTTAGATCTGCTTATTTTGAAACCTTTAGACTCGAGAGTCTGTCTCCGTACCTTTAACCTCTCAATAACACCGACCCTCATCTCATCTATCAAGACTATGTCATCAGCAAATAGCATACACCAAGGCACATCCCCTTGAATATGAGAGGGTTAGAGCATCCATCACCAAGGCAAACAAGAGAGGGCTAAGCGCCGATCCTTGATGGAGCCCCATAACCACAGGAAAATGGTCTGAGTCGCCACCCGCCGTCCTAACCCTAGTCTTAGTTCCATCGTACATGTCCTTGACTTGATTACTCTGATGTAGGCTTCCGGCACGCTCTTCGCCTCCAAGCACCTCCATAGCACCTCCCTTGGGACCTTGTCATCCGCCTTCTCCAAGTCGATAAGCACCATGTGTAGGTCCTTCCTCTTATCCCTGAACAGCTCCACCTGCCGCCTGACAATGTGGATAGCTTCTGTAGCGGAGCGACCCAGCATGAAACCGAACTGGTTCCCAAATATAGATGTCATCTACCTCACCCTCGCCTCGATCACCCGCTCCCAGACCTTCATGGTGTGACTTATTAATTTGATACCCGTATAGTTGTTGCAACACGGGATGTCCCCTTTGTTCTTGTACAAGGGCACCACTGTACTCCACCTCCACTAATCCGGCATCCTATTGGTCCTGAAGATCGCATAGAACAACCTGGAGAGCCACTCCACTCCTGACCTACCCATGCACTTCTAGAACTCCATCGGGATCTCGTCAGGCCCGGTCGCTCGACCCCTACTCATCCTACGCAAAGCCCCCATGACCTCCTCCGCCCTTATGCGTCTGCAGTACCCAAGGTCTCTATGTTTCTCTGAATGCCCCGACTCCCCTAGCTCTATGTTACTATCCCCCTCCTCGTTAAGTAAGTCTCGAAAGTATGCCTGCCACCTCTCCTTGACTTGAGACTCCCCTATCAGAACTCTACCATCCTCGCCCTTGATGCACCTAACTTGGTCAAGATCACGTGCCTTCCTTTCACTTGCTTTAGCTAACTGAAATAACTTTCTGTCCCCGCGTCTCTCCCCTAGTTCCTCGTACATGCGACCAAACGCCGCGTTTTTAGCTTCCGTAACCGCCAGCTTTGATTCCTCCCTCGCCACCTTGTAGATCTCCCTGTTCGCTCTCCGTTCTTCCTCGCTTGTGCTCCCTGCTAACTTAGCAAACGCCGCCTTCTGCACCTCCACTTTTCCTTCGACTACATCGTTCCACCACCAGTCACCCTGATGCCTGCCTGAATAGCCCTTGGCTACCCCGAGCACATCCCGTGCTACCTCCCTAACCAAGTTCGCCGTCTTTGACCACATAGCGTCCGCTTCCCCAGAACTTCTCCAAAGCTCCGCCATCAGCTAACCTCCTCTCCAACTCCTGTGCTTTCTCTTTAGTTAAAACACCCCATCTAATCCGCGGTTGCCCCCGAGCACCCCTCCTCTTCCTCTTCACCCAGAGACCGACATCCATCACTAGGAGTCTATGAAGAGTCGAAAGGGACTCTCCCGAAATAACGTTGCAGTCCTTGCACATACCCCTATCGCCCCTTCTGAGAAGGATGTAATCAATATGAGTCCTCGCTGCCGAAGTCTTGAAGGTGACCAAATGCTCCTCCCTCTTCTGAAATGTCGAGTTCGCAATCAAAATCTCGGAAGCCCTGGAAAAATCAAGAAGTGAAGTGCCTCCTCCGTTCCTAACCCCAACGCCGAAGCCACAGTGCACCTCACCATAACCACCAGCATCATCCCCAATATGACCATTAAAGTCCCCTCCAAAAACTAACTTCTCAGATTGGGGAATACTACTCACCAGATCATCCAAGTCCTCCGAAAAGCGCCTCTTAGCCTCCACGTCTATGCCCGCTTGTGGCGCGTAAGCGCTGATGACGTTGAGGACGCAACCCCCAAGAAAAATATAGCAATGGCAGAAATAAAAAGTAGACATTAGAATCTAGCTATTTGAGCATTTGCATCTTCATCAAAATCCTAACAAACTGTGAAAGACAGCAAATAATTTTTCATGTACTTTAGTGCAATTCGTAAGCTGAAATGTCAGTTCAATTTTGGTCCTCAAACGGGCTTTAAATTATACAAAAAAAGTTATTGGATTTCAGTAGCTAGTCCGCTGAAAATAGGAGGGTTATACTTTTTGAATCACTCCAATCTGTGCTACTCATCCTCCGAAGCAGGTGCCCCATCCTCTGGCTGAACCGGTACTACAAGCTGGACAGGAATAATATCTGAAATCGGTCCCATGTTCGCCCTCTGCTCTGGAGTGCGGCCTGCGGGAGTCTGGGCTCCTCCCCGGCCTGGGACGTGGCTGCAGGAAGTGGAAACAATCCTGCCTGTGACAGCGTGATATACATGCTCATGAACTGCTCAAATGCCTCATGAACAACCGGAGTAGTTGTGGTTGTGGGCGTCTCTGGTGCCTGAGTAATGTCTGGGTCAGCTGGTGGCACCTCGATGGCTGCTCGCGCAGGTGCTCTGGCTGCACCCCGCGCACGTCCATGACCCCTGCCCTGGCCTCTGCCTCTAGCAGCTGCAGGAGGGGGTGCGGGTGCCTGATCGTCCCAGGTCGTGCGTGTCCTCACCATCTATGAGAGAATAGAAGACGGAAGTTTAGAATCAATGTCAAAACATAGCACGACAAGGAATTCAATGAAGTGAAGATTTTTCCTAAACAGTTACATAGCCTCTCGTAGATAAGTACAGACGTCTCCGTACAGATCAACGAGACTCTAATAAACCGGCCTGTGTCCCGTGACTTCTATGAACATAGAGCTCATATACCAACTTGTCACGACCCTAGTTCACCAATCGTAAACCTGTCATGACGGCACCCAGTCTTCGCGACTAGGTATGCTTGACATATTCCGAAAATTCAACAACCTCCACAAAAACGATAAACAAGACTGAATAACATAAGAAAATGTATAGTTGCCGCCTGACACATACACTTCAACTCAAAATAATGCAACAACCTCCAAGACCTGAACCCACGAGCAACACAGGCTAAGAGTAAAACACAACATACAACTCTAATATCTAGAAGTGTCTACAACAACTGAGTACATGGATGAAACGACTAACTAAAAGGTAGAATAGAAGGAGACTCTTCGGCTTTGCGGACGCGGCAGATGCATACCTCAAGTCTCCAAGTGTAGCTCCGAAGTCACTGATAGCGCGCTCGACTAGAAGTACCTGGATTTGCACAACAAAAGTGTGCACAATAGTAATATGGGTATACCACAGCGGTACTCAGTAAGTGTCAAGCCTAACCTCGGTGGAGTAGTGACCAGGAAGGTCGAGGCCCTACTGAGATGAACATAAGAAATAATATAAGAATAAAAGACAGTAGATAATGAAGTAAATCCCGAATATCTAGCAAGACAATAAGTAAAATGGAACAGGCTACAAATACAATCTACGAATACAAGAAAAATTCACTCAAAAGTTAGGATGCCACATGGAGCTCCGAGAATTGAACCCGCAGTCCATTTAATTAATAACCGAGGATCTCCGAGAATCGAACCCGCAGTCTATCGCCACATGGACTCCTGGAATTGAACCCGCAGTCCACTTTACCAATATCCGAGGATCTCTGGGAATCGAACCCGCGGTCCATCATACCAACATCAGAGGACCTTACGGGAATCGAACCTGTAGTCCATCATATCAATAAAAGAGGACCTCCCGGGAATTGAACCCGTAGTCCATCATATCAATAACAGAGGATCTCCCGGGAATTGAACCCGTAGTCCAGCATATCAATAAACACGTCACAACAATTCAATAATTAACAGAAAGAAGCTAAGTACAAGCAGCAAGAAAAATCTAGAGTCTAACATGCTCTCAAAAAGAATAGATATTGCAATTTAGTCAATTAGAGCAAATAAGTTACTAACATGCTTTCCCTAAGCTAAAACAAGTGAAGTTGCATTTTTAGCAGTTAAATAGATGAAGAAACATAGTCTAAATAAGTCAAGTAAGGTCAACAACTAGAACAAGTACACGCCCGTCACCTCGCACACAAGGCATTTAAACAACAATGAAGATATCCTAAGGGAGAGGTCTCCAACACAAGGTTAGGCAAGCGACTTACCTCGAACCGGTACAAAACCGCTAAGATACAATGCCCTTGCCACAAGTATCCGACTCCGAGTGGCCCAAATCTATTCAAAATAATTACATATTGTAAACAACATCGCAATTAACTAATTACACGGTTAACATTAAAGCTAAGATGCGAAAATAGGTAAAATGACTACAATGCCCCTAGGTACAATGTCTCGGAATCGAATAATTTTCACATTTTCAGAACCTTCATACTCTCACGAGTTTAACCATATAAAAATCTCCCAAATCGGAGGTGCAATGCCCCTTCAAAACTCAATAGTTTAGCCAAGCAAGTTTTACCCAAATTATCTAATTTTTGATCCAAATTTCGAATTTAAATGATGGATTTAACCGAAAAATGATGGAATATAACCAAAAGGGATCTTAGAAACGTTACCCATTAATCTTTTTTTCAAAACGCCCTCAAAATCGCCTTCTCTCGAGCTCTCAATTGTTTTTTCAACTTATAAAATTAAACCCTCAGATTTTCTCTTAACTGAACAGCGATTTCCGCTTTTGCAGACCAGGGACCCCTTCTGCGGTCCCGCCTTTGTGGTCAAAATGCCGCTTCTGCGGCTCCCACTTAAAATGCCAATTTCCGCTTCTGCGGACCTTACATCGCATAAGCGAATCCCGCTTCCGTGGAAAATTCATCGCTTCTGCGGTCTCGCGTACGTGGTCTAGAGTTCGCTTCCGCGGTTTCTGAAGGAAGGGACCCCTTCCGCCTTTGCGACTATATAGCCGCTTATGCGGCGCCGCTTCTGCGGTCCCCAAGCCACAGAAGCGGAAACAACAGAAGCCTGCAACATAATTTCATTCTAACTCCCAAAACCAACTCGTCGAGCATTTAAAACACACCCGAGGCCCCTGGGACCTCAACCAAACCTACGAACATATCTCTTTGCATCATTCAAACTTGTACCAATCCTTAAATGACCTAAAACAATGCTGTAAACACAAATTAATCAATGATTTGAACTTAAAACTTCCAAAACTTAACCAAACTCGCTTTCGATTCAAAACCTAACCAAAACACGTTCGATTGACCTGAAATTTTGCATGCACGTCCCAAATGACATGACGGTGCTACAGCAACTTCTGGAATCCCATTTGACCCTTGGATAAAAAATTCACTATCGGACCGGAAACTTCAAAATTCTAACTTTTGGAATTTCTAGCCTAAATGAGCTACGGACATCCAAAATACATTCCGAACACGCTCCCAACGTCGACATCACCTAACAGAGCTAACGGAATCATCGAATTTCCATTCTGAGGTTGTCTTCATACTTCTCTAATTACGGACCATTTTGCAACACTTATGCTCTCATTTAGGGACTAAGTGTCCCAAAACACTCCGAATTCTATTACCGAACGTCCCGGCAAACCACAATAGCAGAAAAGAACTTAGGGGAATCAGTTATTGGGGAAACGAGACCTAAGTTCTAAAGATGACCGGACGGGTCGTCACAGTCCGGTACCCGTACTGAAGCCCGATTGTATTTGAATTCGCGTCGCGTAGTGCCCCATTCGGAGAGAAGCGTTCCCTACCAAGAAAATTTCTATACCCAGAGCTTGAACCCGAGACTTTGATTAAGGGAGGAGCAGTCCCATCCACTGCACCACATCCTTTGGTGGTGGGAGACGTATTATTCATACATGTAGTCGACTATTCTTTTAGTACGCAAATTAAAAAAGAAAAAATTGGAACGTTTAATATCAAATATGCGAACATGATATTTTTGTGGTTAAAAAAATTAGTTATTCAGGATGAAGTTTAAAGTTAAATTATTTTTAAATACTAAAAAATACTATTTTCTAAATATACTATAATAAAAAATATATCACATAAAATGAAAAGTTTAAAATTAATCGAGCAACTCTGGTTTTTAGCTATCACTTGCTTATTTCTTAAAAGAATAACATTTAAAAGTGAACGAACATAAATAGAGGGGTGAAATAAAAAAATAACTAGATTTATTAGTGGTAATTGAAAAATAACCACAGTTTCAAAAGTTTTGTGTAAAGATAAATTTGAATGAAAACACTATTCAAAATTCTGAAATATTCCAGCATAATATACTGAAGTTCCAGCATAATATACCGGTCAAACATAATATGCTGGAAGTTCATATACATGTGCTCCAATCTCCAGTATATTATCATGAAACTTTCCATGTTGCAACAAAATAATACTCCTTTCGTTTCAATTTATGTCAACCTATTTTGTTTTTGGTCCGTGTAAAAAAGAATGACCCCTTTCCTTATTTGGAAACAATGTACCTTTACACAATGATTTATAGCCAAACAAAATAAATATGCCTCATTTTAAACCACAAGATCAAAAGTCTTCTTTGTTTTCTTAAACTTCGTGTCCAGTCAAATGTGTTCACATAAATTAAAACAAAGGGAGTTATTTTTCTATGGCTTTGTAAACGCATGCTATTTTTTAATTACTAGTCTGAAAACTGACTAGCTCGTGCTATTTCCACAAATATAGTCCACATACCAAACGTAACGCATATTTCATTTATAGACAAGTGATTCTACAGGATTCTAAGGTAATGGTGTAAAGTGGCCCGGGCCCGGGCCTAAACAGGCATGACGGGCCGGGCTTCGCGGTCCCGGGACTGGCGAGCCTGGCGGTCCTCACGGTAGAGACCGGCCCGTCACGGGCCTAAGCCCACAACGGTCCTGGGCCTGGCAGGCCTAACGGGCCTGACGGATTTTTGAAAGGCAATATCTTGTATAGTAGTCATTAGTATAGTGTAGAATATATTTTATATGGTGTACTAAGTTATTAGTATAGTATGTGCTGTGTTGTAGTAATTAGTATATATTATATATTATGTATATATTGTGTTGTAGTAATTAGTATATATTGTATATTATATATATATATATGGATATATATTATGTATGTAATGTGTTGTAGTAATTAGTATATATTTTAGATAATGTATATATTTTGTTGTAGGTAATTAGTATATATTATATATTATGTATATATTGTGTTGTAATAATTAGTATATATTGTATATAATGTATATATTGTGTTGTAGTAATTAGTATATTGTGTTGTACTAATTAGTATACATTGTATATATATTATATCTCTTACGTATAATGTATATATATTCTATTATATATATTGTATCTTATGTATATATTCAAGGATATGATAAAGAGCATTTTTATTGACCAAAATGGCATATCTTTCTTAGTCTTCCTTCCCCCAATGGAATGAGCACAACAAGGTACTAATACCACCATTAAAAGGAAAAAAAACTAAAAAACGATGTGCCAATGTACAAGTTACATCATAATTTACATTGTATCTCTAACAAATCTCATAAATCCGTCAAGGTTGGGAGGAGGTTGTGTTGGTGGTGGTGGAAAAGAAGCTTATTCATCACCACTTCCGGGCGAAGCCGATTCCTCAGAAAGTTCTGCTATCATTTCTTCATATGCTTCATCTATCTCCGGTTGTGATTCTGCAATGCCAAAGTTTCTTCTTTTCGCGCGGATCCAATCTCTAAAGAGCACCGATTTTTCCAAGCTCTCCCTCATTGCCGCTCTATGATCACCGATTTGTAGTCTTTCTTGACTGAAAGTGCTCTCCGATGCAACAGTTGAAGCTTGAATTGACAAAACATCCCGAGCCATCCTTGCAAGAACGGGAAAATGTTTTTCCCTTGACTTCCACCATTCCAAAAGATCGAAAGAGCCGTCTGGATTCTCCTTTTCTAGTCCTTGTGATAAGTAAACTTGAAGCTCATTTACATGGGAAATTTCATCAAAATTATCACCTTGAGAACCCCGGAACTCCGTCACGATTTAAGAGCTGTTAAGCCAGCAACTCTTTTAGACGATTGTGAGCTAGACGAAGTAGGGGTTGGAATATTTGGCCTAGTATACTCTAACGCCTGTTTATAAGCATTATAAACAATTCGCGCATTAATTTTAATTGATGCTTTTGCATCAGCAAGTGTAGCAATTTGCTCTTCTGAAAGATCTAAAGCTTTATAAATATTAGAATACCAAAAATGAGGACCTCCTAATTTCATTGTTAGATTTAACATTGCGGCTACACCAAAAATAGGAGGGATAGGGAAAATATATTTTTTAAACTTTTGTTTCATTTCATTTATAGAAAGTTCATAAATATCCCCACCCTCGCTAAATTCAACAAACAAATAAGCTAGTGCGGCAATATAAACTAAACAGTTTGAAGTAGTAGGATAATATTGCCCAGAAAATGCATTTGTAGCATCTTGAAATTGTTCTAAAAAATCTAAAAGAATTTTAACATTAGTTCAATCTTGGGTAGTTAGCATTTCATCATCATCCTCACCACCTACCCGAGAATTAAGCGTAGCATTAATTGGGTTTCTATATTCATACGCAACTACTGAACTTTCGAACATGCAATTTTACCTAGTCGGGAAAGGTTTAGGAACCTTTCTTTCTCTAAGGCCATATTCGTCACATTTTTTAAAATACTCTCTAAGTCTAGTTCCATGGTTTCAATAAAATAGCCAATTAAGAGCCATTCTCACCTTTTCAATTTCTATGTTTAATATTCGCATACCATCACCAACAATGATAAATACGACAAATACATCTAACATGGAAAATATTACTAAATGCAGGATTAAGGGTTTGTGTTAGCATGCCTATTGCACTAGTGTTACTAGAAGCATTATCCATAGAAATTGCCATTATTTTATCGCTAAAGCAAAAATATTTACATATATCTGAAACGGTGTTAGCTATAAACCTACCCGTGTGACGTGAATTAATTATTCTATATGCAATTATGCGTTTTTGCATTGTTCAGTCCTCATCTATCCAATGACTTGTAACAGTTAGATAATCACAATCATTACCACTTCTACCAGTATCAGTTGTAATAGAAATACGATTAGGTATATGAGTAAATAAATAGCGCAAATATTGTTCATATTCATGCTTGAATTTATAAATATCGGCCTTAACTATTGCGCGAGGCCAACCTTTATAAGTAGGATTAAAAAATCTTCTAATATAATGAACCCAATTAGGATTAGAAGCAAAAGTATAAGGCAAGCACATAACAGTAATCATTTTTGCTAATTCTTCACGATTCCTATTTGGATCGTAATATAAAATACCTCCGGTGACAGTGTTAATTCCTGGTTGAACTAGATTTGAACCAGTACTAGGGTTAACTTGAGAATCTACACTTGTCCCCTCTTGCTGCGCTTGCATTTCAAAAAATCTAGCCCTATCTTTAGGGTGTAATTTTATGTGTCTAACCTGTGCCGCTACGGTCTCCAGTATATTAATGAACAAGTAATTTCCCACAAGTTTTACACTTAGCCTTGTTGTATTCTCTTACTTGAGTAAAAAAATGCCAAACTAATGATGTTTCTTGACGTTTAGCAGGTTGTCTACTAAAAGTAGGAGTTTCTACAGGTGGGTGTGCCGGTGCATTACCTGAGTTATGAACAGGACTAGTAGGCGTATCATCTAAATCTGGTGCTTGGGTTTCATCATCATCATTATCATCCTCATTTTCCTCTAAGATAGGTTCATTAGGATAAAGAGCATTCATAATTTCATCATCTAATCTATCACCTACTGCAACATCATGTAGAAATTCACTATCGGTAAATTGAAAACAAGGATGATCACTATCAAGCATTACGGGAGGCGGATTAGGACGTCTAGGTTGGCGACTATTTCAACTTGCTTATCCTTTGTAGGTCGGGGAGCCGGGGGAAGGGTAGTATTATGGCCGCTACTTTCACCGGTTTTACCTTTTCCTTTACCGAACATTTTTTTGAAGAAAAATGCCATACTAATTAGAATTATGCAAACTATGTTGGAAACACGTTTCAAATGCAATATACTAAACGTGTGTTCTTTTGTAGGTTTTGATGAATGTCAAACAAAGCAAAAAGCGATATATAGCAGTGCTCAAGGACAAGCACAAAATGGATGCATTACAAGAAGCTCAAGACAAAGTTTAGAAATGTTATAATTGAGTCAATATTAATTGTGATCTTGATTCCTCAACTTGGCTCATAACATGGCTTCTCTACTAAAATTATTTTTCCAAAATCATGCATATTTAAATTAAGTGTCAAATGATTTTAAACTATGCATATTTACATTTGTTAAAATGTTTTCCAAGCATGCCTCAAAAATCTGGGCTAAGATAATCGATTATGTACTTATGATAATCGAGTATCTCTAAGCCAAGACTGCATGACAATCGATTGTGAACTAATGATAATCGATTGTGAGTAAGTCAGTTAAACATCAGGTTTATGCAAACTGCATAACAATCGATTGTGTACTTATGATAATCGATTGTTAACTGAGGCAAAGTTTTCAAAACTCATAAAAATCGATTATGAACTAATGGTAATCGATTAGAATGAGAAAAATGTCTCCCAGTGATTTTAAATAAAATGTTAATCGATTGTGGCTTTTGATAATCGATTATATATGAGACAGAGAGTTTTGAAATTAATTAATAATCGATTATTCCATTTGATAATCGATTATATATGAGACAGAGAGTTTTGAAATTAATTAATAATCGATTATTCCATTTGATAATCGATTGTTGAAGCTGACCGTTGTCATATATTTTCAATTACCTTCAGGTAATCGATTGTTGATATTTAACAATCGATGTTTTGCGTAAAATCTGGAAAAGATTTTCTGAACGTTGTTAAAATACTCGATTGTTGATTTCCGGACAATCGATGTTTTATGCCAAAAATTGGAAAGGATTTCTTAACGTTATAAATAATCGATTAGTGATTTGAAGTAATCGATTGTTGACGTAAAATCTGGGATTGAATTTTTGATCTGATATGCAAACAATCGATTGTTTAGTCTTGACAATCGATTGTCACTGAGTAATTTCAGCAATCCTTAATTGGCAATTAGGCAACGGTAAGACTGAGTTTCTCACCTATAAATACAGCTTCAACTCAGTGTTTTCATAACAACAATATATACAATTTGAGTATTTTCATTGCTAAAAGCTTTCTTACATTGATCATCATTTTCCATTCATCCATAAAGCTTTTTGAAGAGCCATTCTATTGAGCTAAGTTGTTGTGATCTTGAGCGTACTATTTCTACTCATATCTACTCATTAAGGAGTACTTTGTAAAGTGAGTGTGTTTTGTGTTTGTAAGAGAATTGCGATTCTCGTTTGTTGAGGAACTTGTGATTCCTCAGTTGAAGTCTTTGGGATTGTTATCCCCGAGCAGTTGAAGTCTTTGGGATTGTTATCCCCGAGCAGTTGAAGTCTTTGGGATTGTTATCCCCGAGCAGTTGAAGTCTTTGGGATTGTTATCCCCGAGCAATTGAAGTCTTTGGGATTGGTATCCCCGAGCAATTGAAGTCTTTGGGATTGTGATCCCCGAGCACCTAGGTGAGGCTTGTGTCCTCAACTGTAACGGTTTGTTAAGCACCCGTAAGCTTGACAAGTTTAGTGGAAATCTCGAGAGAGTCTCTCGGGGACTGGACTAACCACGTTTGTGGCCAACCAGGATACATCTTTGTGTAAGTTCTTTTTACTGCACTTGTTTTAATTTCTGCAAAGTTTTTAAATTCCGCACTAAAACGCTTAATAATTTTAAAAACGCTATTCACCCCCCCTCTAGCGTAAAGCGTATTGTCCAACAAACTAAACAACACAAAAATATATTATTAACACGTAAGAGTTGAAACGAGTTTACCGGATTGCCGAACAACTTCTTGAAAATTAAAAATCGTTGAACACTTGAAAACTTCAATTCAATAACTTCATATTTTTTCACAAATTTTCAACAATAAATTAAGCACTTGTAGTAGAAAGATTGAAAGAGAGCTTGAGAGAGATTGAGAGATATTGATAAATTGGTGAATAAAAATGAAAGAATGAGGGGGTATTTATAGTTGAGAAATGAGAAAAAGTATAATTATATAAAGCTTGGGGGCCAAATGGCTATTTTACAAAGTTCCAAACGGCTTTGCAAAGAGCCGTTACTGATTTTTCAAAAATTTTTTTTTTTTTTAAAAAAAATTAGCCGTTGGGCCCGCCAGGACCGGCGCAGGCCCGCCAGGCGGTCCCAGGCCTGACGGTTCAACGAACAAGACCGGCCCCTCACGGATTTTTTGGACCGGTAAGACCGGACCGCCAGGACCGACCCAGCAGGATCGCTAGGCCCGCCAGGACCGCGGTCCCATGCCTGAACCGGGCCACTTTACACCATTGTTGTTAACTTTTGCCACAACTACGAATTCGCTGTCTTGTTTTGTATTATGTAGACCTTCATGTCTTGGTACATGTTAAAGTACAACCTTATTCTTCTATAGTAAAAATAACCACAAAAAATAAGCTTTAAAACGAAAAATATAGAAATGGCAAAAATAACAAGTAAACATAAGAATCTAGCTATTTGAGCATTTGCTTTGACTCTAAATTTAAGAATATAACATTGACAGTGCATAACAACATTTACGTTATCAGTATAGCTTAATTTACTATTGTCAAACTTCTCTATAATAACCGTGTTTATTCTGACAGTAGGCGTCATCACGACTTCTGATAATGGGAAAGTCCGGGTCGTGACAAGTTGGTATCAGAGTTATCGTGCTTGGCTCCAGGCATCAGAGGTTCCACAGCCTACCCGGGCAAGAGGCAGGGGTAGAGGTCTTAGAGGTGGAGTCCAGACCACCAGTAGTAGGGATCAACCAGCGGCCAATTTGGAGGTTGAGACTTCAGATGCAGACATTACAGGTATTGTTCTGATTTATATTAGAGATGCTTCAGTGCTATTTGACCCTGAATCTACATATTCATATGTTTCGTCTTGTTTTGCACCCCATTTGATTATGCCTAGTGAGGCCTTGGGTTTTCTGTATATGTGTCTACACCGGTGAGTGATTCTATAATGGTCGACCGAGTGCATCGTTCATGTGTAGTAGTAATTGAGGGTTTGGAGACCCGTTTCGACTTATTGCTCTTAGATATGGTGGACTTTGACGTTATATTAGGGATGGATTAGTTGTCCCTTGCCATGCTATTTTGGGATTGTCACACCAAAAACCTTGACCTTGGCTTTACCCAATTTGCTCCATTTAGAGTGGAGAGAGATTTTAGATCATCTGACCCGCAGTGTGATATTGTATGCGAAGGCTCGACGCATTGTTAAGAAGATGTGTTCAGCTCCATTGGCGTATGATCGCGACTCCAGCGCAGAGGTTCCTCCCATTGGTTCTGTTCCGATGGTTCGGGAGTTTCCCCGATGTTTTCCCATCAGACCTGCTGGCATGCCGCCTTACAGGGATATCAATTTTTGTATTGACCTGGCGATGGGCACTCAGCCTATTACCATTTTGTCGTATTGCATGGCCCCGCCAGATTTGGAAGAGTTAAAGGAGCAACTTCAGTATTTGCTTGGTAGGGTTTCATTAGGCCCAGTGTTTCGCCTTGGGGTGCACCAGTGTTGTTTGTGAAGAAAAAGGATAGGTCGATAAGTATGTGCATTGATTGCCAACAGTTGAGCAGAGTGACAATAAAGAACACGTATCCACTGCCGAGGATTTGGGATATGGTTCGATCAGCTTCAGAGCACCAATGTGTTTTAAAGGATAGATTTGGAATCCGGTTACCATCAGTTGAGGAATAGGGCATTCGACGTCCTTAAGATAGTTTTCCGCACTCGATTCGGGCATTATGAGTTCTTGGGGATGTCATTTGGGTTTACAAATGCCCCGGCATCATTCGTGGAGTTGATGGACCAAGTGTTCAGGCCATGTTTGGATTTGTTTGTGATTTTTCTTCATTGATGATATGTTGATATAGTCCCATAGTCAGGAGGAGCATGAGCATCACCTCAGAGTGGTTCTTCAGACTCTGAAGGATAGTCGGTGGTACGCCAAGTTCTCGAAGTGCGAGTTTTGGTTGAGTTAAGTCGCATTCCTGGGTCATGTCGTATCAGCAGAGGGTATTCAGGTGGACCTGAAGAAGATAGAGGCAGTTAAGAACTGGCCTCGACCAGCTTCAGCTACATAGATCCGGAGCTTCTTGAGGTTAGCTGGTTATTATAGACGTTTCGTGGGGAGGGGGGTTCATCCATTGCAGCCCCAATGACCAGAATGACCCAGAAGAGTGCCCAGTTCAGGTGGTCAGATGAGTGCGAGGCGAGCTTCCAGAAGCTCAAGACAGCTCTGACCACGACACCAGTATTGGTTTTGCCTACGGGATCCGGGCCTTATACTGTTTATTGCGATGCTTCCCGGATTGGGCTTGGCACATTGATGATGCAGAATGGCAAGGTCATAGCATATGCTTCGAGGCAGTTGAAGATCCACGAGAAGAATTATCCAGTTCGTGACCTAGAGTTGGCAGCCATTGTTCATGCCTTGAAGATCTGGAGGCATTATTTGTATGGTGTGACGTGTGAGGTGTATACGGATCTCAAGAGCCTTCAGTACTTGTTCAAGCAAAAGGAGTTGAATTTGAGACAGTGGAGGAGGTTGGAGTTGCTGAAGGACAATGATGATTTTATTTTATACCACCCAGGCAAGGCCAATGTGGTGACCGATGCATTAAGTAGAATGTCCACCAGCATGGGTAGTCTTGCCTATATTCATGTCAGCAGAGAACGATTGCCTTGGATATTCAGGCCTTGGCCAATAGATTTGTGATATTGGATATTTTTGAGCACAGCAGGGTGTTAGCTTGCACGGTCGCTCGTTCGTCATTGAAAGAGTGTATCCGGAAGCGACATTTTGATGATCCCAATTTGTATGTCCTGAGAGACACGGTGCAGCGAGGAGGTGCCAGGGAGATGACCTTGGGAGATGATGGCGTATTAAGATTGCAGGGGCGAGTTTGTGTGCCCAATGTTGATAGTATCCGGGAGTCGATCCTAGCGGAGGCCCACAGTTCTCGGTATTCTATTCACCCAGGCGCCGCGAATATGTATCAGGATTTGAGACAACACTATTGGTGGCGCAGAATGAAGAAAGACATTGTTACATATGTTGCTCATTGTCTGAATTGTCAGCAGATTAAGTACGAGAATTAGAGGTTAGGTGGGTTATTTCAGAGGATTGAGCTTCCCGAGTGGAAATGGGAAAGAATCACCATGGATTTTGTTACTGGCCTTCCGATGACTCAGAAGAAGTTTGATGCTATATGGGTTATTGTTGATAGGCTGACCAAGTTAGAGCATTTTATTGCAGTTGCCACCACCTATTCGTCCAAGAGATATGCTGAGATTTATATTAGAGAGATCGTTCGCCTTCATGGGGTTCCCATATCTATTATTTCGGACCGGGGTCCCTAGTTTAACTCGTATTTCTGGAGAGCGGTACAACATGAGTTGGGCACCCACGTTTAGTTAAGTACAACATTTCATCCCCAGACGGACGGTCAGTCTGAGAGGACTATTCAAATTCTTGAGGATATGCTTTGAGCCTGCGTTATTTATTTTGGAGGCTCGTGGGACCAGTTCTTGCCTTTAGCAGAGTTTGCCTACAATAATAGCTACCAGTCCAACATTCAGATGGCTTTGATGAGGAATTGTGTGGTAGGCGGTGTAGGTGCCCAATTGGATGGTTTGAGCCAGGAGAGGCACGATTATTGGGTACAGATCTAGCATAAGAGGCCTTGGATAAGGTCAAGATCATTCAGGACAGACTTCGCTCAGCTCAGTCTAGGCAGAAGAGTTATGCAGATCGCAAGGTCAAGGATGTTGCTTTCATTGTTGTTGAGGGAGTATTGCTTCGTGTATCGCCTATTGCTTAGCCCTAGGTTTATTGGCCCATTTGAGATTCTCGATCGCGTCGGAAAGGTGGCTTATAGATTTTCCTAGCCGCCTAGCTTGTCAACCGTGCATCCGGTTTTTCATGTATCCATGCTTCAGAGGTATCATGGCGATCCCGCCCACGTGTTAGATTTCAGCACGGTCTAATTGGGCAAGGATCTTTCATATGAGTAGGAGCCGGTGGCTATTTTAGACCTACAGGTTCGACAATTGAGGTCGAGGAGTCTTCCTTCAGTGCATGTTCAGTGGAGAGGTCAGCCTCCTGAAGCATCAACCTGGGAGTCTGAGTCTGATATGCGGAGCCGTTATCCCCATCAATTTTCCGACTCAGGTACTTCTTTATTTTGTCCGTTCAAGGATGAACACTTGTTTTAAAGGTGGAGGATGTGACGACCCAAAGGGTCATCACCGAAATTCTCTCTTTCTTTATGCCTTCGAGGCCTTGAAAATCTCCTATTTGGTTGCCTCGATTAATATGCACAGTCCGGGCGCAAATCCGGAAAATGTTTATGTGGAAATACATGAATTATGTGTTAAAAACTATGAATTTTTATAATCGTATTTCTATAGTTTACTTTGGTCAATATTTTGGGTAAACAGACCCGGACCCATTATGTGATGGTCGCGGAGGATCCGTAGAAAAATATGAGACCCGGGCGTATTCCCGGAATCGAACCCGAGGTCCTAGGCCCGAGTACGGAATTTTTGAAAGAAATTGTTTATCTGAAAATGATATGAAAAATCTAAATGAAAATGAAGTAGAAAGTGATGGTATCGGGCTCGTATTTTGGTTCTGACGCCCGGTACAAGTCTTAAATGAGCGATAAACGTTTGGTTGAAAACGGATGTCTTTTGACGTGTTTCATCCTAAAAATGGGAAATTTAGAAGTTATGAACTTTGAAATGAAATTCTGAGTTTTAGAGGTTGATTCTTTGATTTTGATGTTATTTTAGCGATTTGATCGCTCGAGCAAGTTCGTAGGTTGATATTGAGTTAGTGTGTGTGTTTGGTTGGGAGCCCCGAGGGCTCTGGAGTTATTTTGGAGGTGGTTCGGGGTGGTTTTGTTCTTATTAACTTAGCAGATTTTCTGCAATTTGTGCACAGACCTTTTCCTCTATGCGATCGCATATGTGTGTCTGCGATCGCATAGAGTCCATTTTGAAGTCCCCCATTTTTTGTTCAATGCGAGTGCATTGTTGCCCATGCGATCGCATAGCCTGGCAAATTCCTTCAGTGTGAACGCATGCCCATTCCTGCGATCGCACAACACAAACCAGCCTAGGACCTTCAGCCCCCCTTTTCTCTATGCGATCGCACCTTCCCTCATGCGATCACAGTGACCAGTCCCCCCTTACTCTATGTGATTGAATCCCTAGCTCCGCGATCGCATAGAGCATTTTCGCCCAGTGATTTTAAAAGCCTAAAAATAGAACAGCGACGGGATTCTCACACACTTTAGTCACGAACCTTTCTTCTTCACCCTCCATTGAAGAGTCTCAAGCTTCCCTTCTTCAATAACTCTTGGAGTAAGTATTCTTAACATCGTTTCTTCTATATTTCATCATCTAATTACTAAAATCCTAGCCTAAAAACATGAAAACAAGGTAGTAATTAGGGTTTTTGGGCAGAGTTAGGTTTTCGAGAATTTTGGGTGATTCAACCTCAATTTGGGGTCGAATCTTAAAACAAATTATATATTTGAATTCGTGGGGTTATGAGTGAGTGAGTTTTGGTCCGAGCCTCGAGTTTGGACCATGTGGGTCCGGTGTCGGATTTTTTTGTATTTTTTGAAGAATGATAGGAAAATCATTTCTAAGCTATGCAATGGTGTCTTTGAGCTATTATTGATAATATTGGACTAATTATGGCTAGATATCATTATTTCGGAGTCGGATTATAGATGAAAAGCGGTGTTAGAGGCTTGATTGCTATTCTCGGACCGAGGTAAGTGTTTATTCTAACTTTGGCTTGAGGGAATAGGATTAGGATATTACTTGCTACGTGCTAAGTGTGGAGTCGGTGTATAGGCATGGTGGCGGATGCCTATGCACCCGAGTCTAGCATGACCGTGGGTCTTAATTGACTTTAGTTCGAAAAATATGATGTCGTTTCTTGTTAGAATTGATCTAGTTCACATGATATGAACGTTTGAGGATAAATAGTGATTTGTAAAATTGTGGAGCATTGGCTCAACTTAGAACTTGTTGGCAGCTAAGTGTTTACAAGCGAGAGAACTGTGATCCTTCCCTTGCCGGGATTTATATATTACTTGGATTCCCCCTTGCCGGGATATTAGAGCTGTTAGTTGTACCCTTGCCGGGGTTATTATTACGGTTTCATTTATACCTTCGCCCTATTATTTGTGAATATTGTTTGAGTGAGGATGAGCGATAAAGCACGACGGGCGATGCCGTGCAACCATTGATTTACTTACTATTATTGCTTGGGTGAGGCAGAGCAATAAAGCACGATGGGTGATATTGTGCAATCATTTATTTACTCCATATTATGGACTGGGAGAGGAAGAGTAATAAAGCACGATGGGTGATGCCGTCTAACCATGGATTTACTCCATACTATTGATTAGGTGAGGAAGAGTGATAAAGTACGATGGGTGATTCCGTACACTATAATTGATTATCTTGGTGAGGACGAGGGTAAAAGCACGATGGGCGGTGCCGTGCAACTGTTGGTTATTATGCTTCTATGGATTGTTGTTGTTGTACAGTTTTATACTTTTTTTAACTGTTGACTTTATATCTGAATTACTTCACCCCCAACAGCATGCTCCCCTCCCTCTTAATTGTTTAAATTCATGTATCCTCTTCTATTGCCCATATATGTTGAAATGCACAGGTTTATATGGTAGTCATGTCTAGCCTCGTCACTACTTCGCCGGGGTTAGGCCAGGCACTTACCAGCACATGGGGTAGGTTATGCTGATTCTACACTCTGTGCTCTTTTGCGCAGATACAGGATTTGATTAGCAGTAGCAGCAGCGGTGCAGGTGATGGCATTCTGATTCGGGACACACCGAGGTAGCTTGCAGGCGTCTGCAGGACCGACATCTTCTCTATCCTTACTTTATCCTATTGTCCCATGATTCGGAACAAACAATTATATGTATTTGCTTTGAGACTGATGTTTTTAGTACTCCTTTTAGTAGTCCGTAAGTAGTGACACCAGATACTGGGTAGTGACACGTTATATGCTTCCGTACTTCACTATTGCTTTTGTTTAAAGTCTTTTGCGTATTTTTAATTAATTATTTAAGTTATTATACTATTTAGATTAAAGTTTTGGAAAATGTTTAAAAAAAGGGTAGGTTTGCCTAGCCCCGACAGTAGGCGCCATCACGACTCCTGATGGTGTGAAAGTACAGGCAGTGATAAGTAAATTTCTATTACAGAGGATATATATTATAACAATAACAAAAGACCGATTCTGAAAAAACTTGATCTTTGTAGTAAAAATAACTATTATGTTAGGATATTATTATAGAGAGATCTGACTGCATAACAAGTTGCATTGATTTCACTTATTATGCACACTTATTTGTCTTGTAATTTTCTTTAGATGTCATGATAGTACACAATTTTTTTGCACCATCCGAATATATAGAAGTTGAACTCTGAACTTTATTAGGAAAAAAAAGCATATTACAAATAGGAAAACAATTGCTTAATTAGAAAGATATCAACAACCTTTGCCAACTTCTTGAACAAAAGCTTTTAGATTCATATATGAAGATCCACCTTCTTTTACAGCTTCCCTTGCCAATTCTTTCCATTTTTGAGCATTTTTTCTCATTTTCTCTCCTTTCTCTCCACCATTCATTACCATTTCTACATCTTTTTATCTCTTCACTCTCAACCACACCATGTTCATTCTTTTTCAACCTTACACCTATCTTCCAAACATCTTCAATTAATTTAGCATTTGTCCCTTGATCTGTCCAATGAGGAAATGCCACCACATGCACACCTGTCGATAAACTTTCCAAAGTCGAATTCAATCCACAGTGTGACACGAAACATTCTAACGACGGATGTGTTAAAACATCAAGTTGTGAACACCATGGTACTATTTTCCCTTGCTTTTCCAACTCCATCATACAACGTAATTTCTCTTCATTTTCATCCCCTTTACCATTTTCTTGATCTCTTATTACCCATAAAAATGGCCTTTTAGTCTCAACCAACCCTGTTGCAATCTCTTCCTTTTGATTTTTTTGATAAATTCAAGAGACTTCCAAATGAAATATAAACCACAGATTAGTTAGCCTTTGCGTTCAACCATTCAATATAGTCATTAGACTTTTGAAATGATAACCACCAAAAGAAGAATCCAAAAGGTCTTTTCCATCCAAAAATGATGAAGGAATCAATTGTCCAATCACAATTAAATTATACTTTTCAATAGCTTTGAGTTCCTCTTGTTCTAATGCATCAAATGTGTTCACAAGTACTTTGGATTTTCTTCAACATCTAATGTGTCCAGATGCTCTATAAATGTTGGTAGACCAGAGCTATATTTTCCTTCATTATTACTATAAGAAAGTAAAAAAGAAGGAGGATCTTGGCTTTTCAGTAATGGAAGGTTAGGCAATTGAATACACCAATTTGGATCATTGGTGCTACATTTTATGGCATCCTCATAGCCATTGAAGTAATAATAATATATGTCTAGCACAGTTGCTGGTTGAATCCATAGTAACGCGCACGGGATGTGAAATTCACGTTCTACATTTGCAGCCCCTGGAAGCAAAAGAGAGTAGATGAAGGACGTGACAGGATGTCCCTGGTCTGAACTCTTCAAAATGATATCTTTTAGGGTTTCATAATCGCGACTTTATAACTCTGACATGTAATGTTGAGAATCATGCTCATTGAACTTGAAACCATCGTCGTACCCATCAAAGAATGCCGCAAAATTTAAGACCTTTGGTAGAGTGGAAGTCGTAGTTTTTGACATACGGTGATGGGCGAAAACGCTCGTAGAAAAAGTTACCTCAATGGCCATTCTAATTAGCCTCATGGAAAATTGGAGACATGGATTAATATGGCCTTCTGCTGGAAAAGTCACTAAGAGGACATGGGGTTGCATCATTTGTATAGGGTTAAATTTGGCTTACAACGCCCCCATGCCGAGTGGGCACGTCCATTACGATAAGGGCGACCCAAGTGAGGGCACGTTCCTAGTTGGCGAAGAAAAAGTGACTTCGTTTAGTGTCTGACCTTCTTAGTGAGTGGAAGTCACCAACTTTGTATTTTTTGATTATTTCGATGAAGGTCTTCTACTATGTAAAGGATACCTCCACATTATAAAAGGCATTATTGTTATTCTCAGATAATACAACTTCTCTCTCTATCTCTATCTCTTTCTTGGTTTTCCAACCATTGCTTCTCTCTTAGGTTAAGTATATTTTTCTACACATTGATAGATCTACAAACATCTTGAAGTGATAATCAGATCTTGGGCTTATTATATTTGATTACGATTTTTTTTTAATCCACTAGGCAATGCCTAGGGTTAGTTTTTTATTATTAAGGAAAATTAAAATTACAACATAATACCTTACTTGTGCCAAATAAACCACGATCATCAAGAGTTCATAACATACTTTGTGATAATAATACATTAATGCGGTGAAATAGAAATATAAGGAAGCAACTGATGTTCTGCCTTTTCTTCAACATGCTTTGTTTTTTGATTTACTGGGCTTTGTGAACGTAGATTGGGTGACCTGTTTTTGCTTTGCAATTCTCATTGGGAGCTTTTTTACGATTGCGTGTTCAACCAATCTGCTGTCCCAACTTCTTTCCCTTCGGTGATTATTTTTATTTGTATTATTGTGCGTTGGGGACAAATCCCCCCGTCTTGCACCATTTTTTTGGCAGTGCGTTAGAATATCCTCTTCCTCTCCTTCCTCATATATGTGCCTTCCTTCCATTTCATTTTGGGTAGGACTTTGATCTGAAGATATTAACATTCCAAGGGATAACTGCTGCGACTGTGCTACTTTTGGAAATGTTACTAACATGTTTTCCGAAGACGTGCATTTCTTTGATGGAGGCAATGCTTTTCTGTTTCCAACTGAAGCTTGCGGTTTTCCATTCCCATTCCTTTTAACAGGTTTCATTTGAGCTATTAGCTTGATCGTGGCATCACTGTCCTCTCCTGAGCTATTACACTCATGTTGATTCCCTTCTTCATAAGACGACCATCCACCAGAACCTTCGTCCCAACTCTCGTCATCATCGAAATGTCTTTGGTCCCAGAGTTTCGATTTAATCACCGATTCTTTCATGGTAGATATAATTAGCTGTGTGTTCATTATGTCGAGGCTTGAAAATTCTTCATTATCATTGATATCTTCCCCGCTGTATGCACTGGATATACAGATAGGAGTATAACTGTGCACCTTCTTAATCAATCCTCCAACCATATTTCCATCATGTTTACCCATATTTTCCATCGCGAAACTGATTTGGAGCTTGATGTTACCCTATATATTTTCATTTATTTTTAATCTTATAAAGTACGAATATAATTTTTGAGCTAAACAATTTGGCGCTGTCTGTGCGGATTTCGAGAATCAAAATCATAGTTTGCACCTAGAGAACCATCGAAAATCCTTTTCTACAACCCACAAACGCAAAATGGCTAACAACAACGCAAGATGAAAGCAATAGCAGATGTTGCAACATATCTCATCGGTCTTCTCAATGAAGCCAGTGAAGAAGGAGTTTTGACTGCGACCACTAGCACCACTACAGGCGAGGAAATCCCACCTCCACCACTCGAAGATCTAATGATCTTGCAGGAAAAAAGCGCTTCTATCCGTATCTGAAAAAACACCCCAAGAGGTCAGGAAACTACTGGAAGAGTGGTTAACATGCACTCTAAGTGGCTTGGTTAAGAGGTCACCCCAAAACAATGGCAGATGTAGGCCGACTACAGATCTTGCTGCAGTCGAAGGTGAACCCGAGAGCGCACTAGCAAACAACACCCTCATTGATACTCAGGCCAACGGTGGCACGCTAACAGCCATCCTCAAGAAGATGGAGAAAATGGAAGACGAAAACAGGTCACTCCATGGCCAGATGAAGGAACACCAAGAGAGGGTGGTTAAGATCCCTAGTGCCCCCAAATTGCTGCCAAAGTGTGACGTAGGGAGGTTTATTGAACAACCCTACACAAAAGAGGCTGCACCATACTCCATTACAAAAACCTTCAAAATGCCGCCTTATTTGAGAGTGTACGACGGAACTACAGATCCTGAGGACCACTTGATCCACTACGTCACTTCTGTAAATGGTAATGACCTATCAAAAGAACAGGTACCATCTGTGGTGCTGAAGAAGTTTGGCGAAGCATTAACAGGAGGAGCACTGACCTGGTATTCCCGGCTACCGGCCAAAATCATTTCCACGTTCGGGGAGATGGCGGAAAAGTTTTTCACCGCCCATGCAAGAGCAAAGAAAGCAGAAGCGAGGGTCAACGACATCTTCACTGTTCGACAAACCACAGGAGAAGGACTCAGGGACTTCCTAGCCAGGTTTAACAGAGTGAGGATGAGCCTACGAAACGTGTCAGAAGGCATGTCGATCGATGCTTTCCAGAATGGGTTAAGCAGGGATGGCTCGAGGGAAATAAAAAAACTACTAAGTTGCCTCATAAAGTACCCACCCACCATGTGGAAAGCGATTCACAACGCTTATTGCGCTGAGGTACGTGCAGATGAGGACGACCTCAATAGGCCGACCCTACGTTTAACAACAATACATCCAGAAATCAGGAGGGACCGACACAATGAAGAACGACGGGAACATGTCCCACGTCCCAATAGGGAGAGACACCAACCCTACATCAGATCCCCTCAACCACCGCCACCCAAGCACGCGGGCGCACTACAGCGACATGTCGCTCCACTACAAAACGACAAAGGTGCCCCCTTTATTATCTGCCCATAGTTTTTGTGTGTCCCCTTCAGAGATAGTGTACGCACTTGAGAAGTTGGGCAACAGGGTGCAATGGCTGGCAAAGATGTAGTCGGACCCCGTCACCAGAAAATCAAATGCCTTGTGTGAATTCCACCAGGAGCGAGGGCACAAAATCGAAGATTGTATAAGCCTACGTCAAGAACTGGTCAGGATGTTGAACCAAGGGTTCCAGAGAGAGTTACTCAGTGAAAAAGGAAAAATCAACTTTGCATGTGGATAGGAGCAGCACCACGGGCCACCAAATCCGCCTTCACCAATACGCACGATCAATATGATCATTGGAAATGGCGACAACTCGGTGATCAATCAAGTCAAGTTCACCACTACTCACAAGCTGAAGCGAACTATCGCCCACGAATAGATGACGACTTCGAAGATAGTACCACCTTCGATAAGTATGATGCCGACGACTTGTCTTTCCCTCATTACGATGCTTTAGTTATCACTTTACGTATCGCTGATGCAGATGTTAAAAGAATTATGGTTGATGATGGTAGGAGCGCCTCTATTATCCACCCTAGGGTCCTCGTACTAATGGGACTCGAGGATAAGATAATACCGCGCTGCATAACACTAACTGGTTTTAATAATGCAGTAGAACGAACCTCTGGGGAGATATCACTACCCATCCTAGCAGGAGGGGTCACGCTGGAAACAACTTTCCACTTGATGAACCAGGAAACGACATACAACGCCATCATCGGACGACCATGGATACACGCCATGGGAGCGGTACTGTCGAGTTTTTATCAAATAATCAAATTTCCCATCCCGTGGGGAGTATTCAGCATACGAGCCTCGCCTCGCACCGCTCAGGAATGCTATAAAATAGCTCAAGACTGCGCCCATACCAGACAGTTTAAAGGAGCGAGCGTAGAGGCATAGTAATTAGCTATGTCGGGGACTAAGGTCTACCCGACAGAGAACGTCATTAATGACCCTGATGTCATAGAAGCCTGCAAGGTTACGATCGACGACCTCGACCCAATCCAACTGGACAACAATGACCCTACAGGGAAAGCTTACATCGGGCACGACCTCTCAAATCCAAGTAAGTATCATGGAATTTTATCTAACCATGTAGACCTGTTTGCTTTTTCCCATTCAGATATACCGGGGATCCCGCGAGAAATCGCCACTCACAAGCTGAACGTCGACCCACTACACCCGCCCGTGCAGCAAATGAGAAGAAAATTCAACGCCGCTATCAATGAAGTGGTCAATGAGGAAGTGGACAAACTTCTGGCTAACGGCTCCATCAGGGAATCAAAGTACCCCGAATAGGTTGCTAATGTCGTCATGGTTCAGAAGAAGAATGGGTGGTTGAGAATGTGTGTAGACTTCACCAACACGAACAAGGCATTCCCAAAAGACTCCTTCCCACTACCCCACATCGACCAACTAATAGACGCGACCGCAGGGCATGAGCTGCTAAGTTTCCTAGATGCATACTCCGACTACAACCAAATCATGATGGCCGAGGATGACCAAGAAAAAACAACTTTCATCACCCACCAAGGGACATATTGCTAGAAGGTAATGATCTTCGGGCTAAAAAATGCAGGAGCCACGTACCAAAGCTTGGTCACCAGAATGTTCAATGAACAACTCGGTAATACCATGGAAGTATACATCGACAATATGCTGGTAAAATCAGCAAAGAAAGAAGACCATATCGACCACCTAAAAGAGGCCTTCGAGATACTGAAGAGGTATGGGATGAAGTTGAACCCTGATAAATGCGCTTTCGGTGTAGCCTCAGGAAAATTCTTAGGATTCTTCGTATCGCAACAAGGCATCGAGGTCAATCCAGACCAGATCAAGGCGATAGACGCAATACCTGAGGTGCTGAGTAGCAAGAAACAGGTACATAAGCTGATGAGGCACATAGCCACCCTATCTAGATTCATCTCGCGGTCATCTGATAGGTGCCATAAATTTTCTACGTGCTGAAAAAAGGTCAAGGACTACGGTAGAACGATGAATGCGAAGCCTTGAGAAAGCTAAAGGCATACTTGTCTTCGCCGCCCTTACTAGTCAAAGCAAGCCCAAGCGAACCCATGCTGGTGTATCTGGCCGTATCTGAGGTCGCTGTGAGCGCCATCCTAGTTCGCGAAAATAAAGGTACATAATCCCCTATCTATTACATTAGCAAAACATTAGTGGAAGCCAAAACTCAGTACCCACACCTCGAGAGACTGGCGTTGGCATTGGCCGTAGCTTCACGAAAGCTACGGCCCTATTTTCAGTGCCACCCCATAAAAATGGTAACGACCTTCCCATTAAGAAGTGTCTTGCACAAGCTTGAATTATCGGGCTGGCTCACAAGATGAGCCATTGTGCTCAGCGAGCAAGACATCTCGTATCTTACAAGAACCGCCATTAAGTCGCAAGTTTCGGCAGATTTTATAGACCACTTTAGCGCAGAAATCCTTCCAAAAGCAGAACTTGAGGAACAATGTGCCTCCGCTAATAACAATCTGTAGGTCCTCTACACTGATGGCGCCGCCAATGCATCAGGATTGGGGCTGAGACTCGTCCTCGAGGTCCCCATGGGAAAAAAAATCTGCCAGTCCATGCGATACCCTGAAATGACTAACAACGAGGCCGAGGCCGTTATTGTAGGAATGAAACATGCCATCAAATATGGGCCCCCACTCATCCTCCACTGTGATTCCCAACTCGTAGTAAACCAAGTCACTAGGACTTACCAGATCAAAGACTTGAGACTGCAAAAATACCAGTTAGAAATCTGCAGGTTAATAGCTGAGTTCAGCAAATGCCGCTTGGAACAGATCTCAAGGGCACAAAATATCGAAGCAGACGGTTTAGCAAAACCGGCCACGACCTCTAAAAACATCAACAAAGAAAGCGTGGTCACCCTCCTCCACTCCGCCATTGATCACAACGAGGTATTCTCAGTAAATTTGACTAGGGACTAGCGCAACCAGTTTGTATCCTATCTACAGGACAGAATGCTGCCACCCGACAAAAAAGAGGCAAAGAAACTCTGCACGCAACTAGCTCGGTATTGCTTAATAAACAATGATCTCCACCTAAGAACATTTGGCGGACCCTTGTCCAAGTGCCTAGGGCTGAAGCAAACGAGGCTGGTACTCGAAGAAGTACACGAGGGCTAGTGTGGTGCCCATACAGGAAACCGCGCCCTCATATGATGCATCATACATACCGGCTAGTATTGGCCCACTATGAAGAAGGAGGCAACAGAATACGTTAGCCGAAGTGGACAATGCCAAAAATACGCCCCCATGATACAACAACCAAGAGAGCCTCTCCATTCAGTCACCTCCCCATGGCCCTTCAGCAAATGGGGAATGGACATAGTCGGCCCCCTACTCGCAAGACAGGGAAAGGTACGATTGTTATTAGTTTTAAGTGACTATTTTTCTAAGTAGGTAGAAGCAGGTGCGCACGCACAAATACGCGAAAAGGAGATGATCACCTTCATATTGAAAAATATTATATGCCGCTTCGGCATCCCCAAAAGAAATCAGTTGTGACAACGGACGACAGTTCATCGGTCAAATAACGACCGAATTCTTCGAGAAATGGCGCATCAAGAGGATACTTTCCATGGCAAAGCACCCCTCCGCCAACGGCCAAGCATAATCTTCCAACAAAATAATATTATACATACTGAAGAAGAAGCTCGAGGATGCAAAAGGGCTATGGCATGAGCTGCTACCAGAAGTATTGTGGGCACACAGGACCATACCCAAATCCAGCACAGGGGAAAGACCGTACTTGCTGGTCTACGGAACCGACACTGCCATACCCGTCGAGGTCGCCAAACCAAGCCTAAGATATTCACATACCAGTGGAACAAAAAACTATACAAATAGGCTCCAAGACCTCGACGAAGCTGAGGAAAGGAAAGAAATGGCCCATATCACAATGGCGACCCAAAACCAACAAGTCGAAAGATACTACAACAAAAGGGCCAAAATAAGACCACTCAAGGTGGGAGACTATGTCCTCAAAGCCAAGATATTGGCATCCAAAGACACAAGTGAAGGGAAACTGGGCACCAACTGGGAAGGATCCTAAAAAATCACAGGAGTAGCCAGCAAAGGGGCATTCCAGTTGGAAACAATGGAAGGGAAACGCTCCAAAACTACTGGAACGTTGCCCACCTCAAGTATTTCCACTTCTGAAAAGCGTCTCCCGAGTCGTACTCTTTTTCCCTTACCCGAGTTTTGTCCTAATTGGGTTTTTTCGGGGAGGTTTTCAACAAGGCGATGGAGGGGAAACCCGGAGATATTTGCGGAACAAGTTTATCATATCAACCTCTCCTTACGACCTCCAGGCTGACATGATAAAGGGACTGTACTAGCTTGATCTCCAATGTATGAAAGGCTACGACCATCCCCAATGTATGAAAGGCTACGACCATCTCCAATGTATGAAAGGCTACAACCATCTCTAATGTATGAAATGCTATGCCATATCCAATGTATGAAAGGCTACGACCATGTACAAAGTATAAAAGACTACGGTCATCTCCAATGTATGAAAGGCTACGACAATCTCCAATATATGAAAGGCTACGACCATTTCCAATGAATGAGGCTAAGGCCATCAACTTGATCATGGCTAAGGCCACCAATCCTATCATGGCTAAGGCCATAATTCTATTATGTCTAAGGCTATTGCCGCCAATGGTCGACCTAGATTCGACTACGGTAAGTAAACGATTTGACGATAGTCGAAGTTGCCTACATGGCTAAGGCCACCAATCCTATCATGGCTAAGGCCATCAATTCTATTATGGCTAAGGCCATCGCTGCCAACGGTCGACCTAGATTTGACTACGTTAAGTAAATGACTCGACGATAGTCGAAGTCGCCTACGTGGCTAAGTCCATCAATTCTATTATGGTAAAGGTCATCTCCGCCAACGGTCGACCTAGATTTGACTACAGTAAGTAAACGACTCGAAGATAGTCGAAGTTGCCTACATGGCTAAGGCCATCAATCCTATCATGGCTAAGGCCATCAATTCTATTATGGCTAAGGCCATCGCCGCCAACGGTCAACATAGATTTGACTACGGTAAGCAAACGACTCGACGAAAGTCAAAATCGCCTTTATGGCTAGATCCATCGACTCCTTCACGACTAAAGTCATCGATCTAAGTCTGACTAGAGCCATCAACGCCGATGCTCAACCGAAAACGCAATAAAAGCTATAAGGAATGAAAGAAAAACAGCAACAACAAAAATCCATATTTCATTATCTCCAAAGATATACATATATCTGGCCTTAGAAAAAGCCTCATCCACACATTAAAAATATATACATAAAAGCCTTAAAACCGTTCACCGCTCCTCCCATCATGACCCGCCAGGTCGGTGTCCGGTCCATTGCTGTCTCCAGGCTGATAAGCCTTAGAAATCCATGAACTGGAATACAAGCGGTTGACGTCCACAAAGTTATAGCCTTCCGTACCAGGCGAGTCAGAGCTATAACCGGCCGCTTCACAAGCAACACAGGTTAAGTGCCGTTTCCTTTCAACTTTCGCCTCGGAAGCTCGACCTGCCGCCAAAAGCTCCTAAAAATGGCCAACCTAGAGTCATGATTCACCCACATCTTATGCGCATCATGATGCACAACGTATTGTGGGGCAGTTCACCTGAGAACTTATACTTCGGCCGTCGTAGCATCAAGCTCAGCTGTAAGGGCCGTGACCTGGGTCCGCAGTTATGCAGCCTCCGTCGCCACCCCGTAGCTTATCTCCAAGTCCTCCTCTTTTGATGGGAGGAGGGTCTCCAGCTCAATTTTTTGAGCCAAAGCAGCCGTCAGATGCTCATCAATCTCCTTCAGCTCGGCCGTTCTCTTCTTCAAAAGAGCCTCCGATTCCTCAAGGACCTCACAGGACGTCCGGAACTAAGGGTCCTGCTTATGTACGTCCGGCCAACACCTGATGCTTGGAACGAACCTCTTCATATTTCTTCTCCATTTTATTGAAGGTGGCCGCCTTCTTTGTTCACGCCACCTCCTCTCCACCTTCAAGATGAGGGTCTGAAAAGAAGAGAAGAAACACGTCAGTACATAACAAAATCGTTTTACGATTCAAACCAAAAATCTAAAGGTACATGCAAAGCAGCGTCAGCTATCCGCCTCGACAAACCCCTGTTGCTAACACTTCTCAGCGTCTCATGTTCCACAGCCGCACATAACAAGGTCATGTCCGCTGCGACTTGCTTGCTGTCTTCTAATAAATTATAATTGCCGAGGATCATGATATGGCGAGTAGACCTGCCTTCCATCATCTCCACGGGGGCCGAGCCCCCCGCTACTTCTCCAAGAGCGGCTTCGTAGCCCGTCCTCTCAATCTCCACGACCGCTTTCCTAACTGTGGAAGACAACCTGCCTCCTAAGGCACGAGCCGAATGGACGGTGACAGCTGTTCTCCGAGAAGCCATTCTCCCCGAACGAATGGCCTCAGCCATAAAAACTGGCCTCGGCTCTTTGCGAGGCTCAGTAGGCCTCGCACCATCGGTTTTTAACTCCCTTGCCAGTAATCAGTCGTCACCTCTTTCTCTCAGGGCGACTCTTCTTCTTTGGAAGCCGCCTTCACTGGAGCGACTTATGGTACCTGCACATGAATGGTTTCCGGCACCGTTATTGATACGGCCTTAGCCACCGCCTCAGATGCAACCACCGGTGTAGCCCTCTGCTGAGGGGTTGAAAGGGGGCTGCCTCTAGGCGAGCCTGCCACAAATATATCTCCCCCATCGGCCCATCGGGGTCGGGCTCTACCCTAAATAGGCCATCATCGGTTTTCTTCTTCTTCGTCTTTGTACAAGCACCCAGACCTACCAAACGAAAGCACATTGGGTTAAAAGGTCTCCAAGCCAAAACAGAACAAAAGAAAACAGGAAAGCTTGTTACCAGTTGGGCCGTACAATCTACGAAACTCAGCCCAAGTGCGGCATCTCTATGCATGCAGTATCAATACCTCCACCCACGACCTATGTCGTCAACAAGACGAGGTGAGCGAGCCGCCACTACAAAAGGAAAGAAAATAAGAATAATTGATCAGTAAAAACAAGGAGTAGCAAAATTGCATGTAGAGATACTTACATCCCGCGTTCCACGTCTCTGGAAACCCTTCAAGACTGGACACTTGATGGCTCATCCTAACGTAAAAGAATTTATGTCAGAAATTGCTGTTGGCTTTATCATCAGCCATCGCCAGTAAGCTCTTCCTACCATGGCTCCTCAATTGAAGCATAGTCCCTCTCATATAATTAGGGCTGAACATCTGCAGCAGGTGGCGAATGGAAACGACGGTCCCGGCCTGACCCGCAAACGCGGTAAGAATTTGACGTGAGCCGGGCATACATGATAAAAGTGGGAAAGCTCTTCTGCTAGGGGGTTAAGCGTAAAGCTATATCCGATCCTAAGAGCGTATTCATAGAATGTACAGAACCCGGGCCTATGCACATTGTCATAGTCCGTCCCGGCCTGAGCCATTTCAACATGGCAGGGAATGTTGTATCTAGTTCTGATGACGTCTAGGTGAGACTTCCATAACTCACTATGCTCCCATGGATAAGAGGGGGATGTCGAGTTGAAGTCCTTTTGAACGCTCAGGTCCTTCGATAGACCATTATCGATCGTTAATGGGACAATGGTTTTCTCCACTTCCTCCCCTTCACCATCGGAAGAAGGCGGAACCTCAGAAAGAGCGTTGTCCTTAGTTTTTTTGCTTTCCTGATGGTGTTTCACCATGGTGTTATTTGTAAGCAAAGGTGTTAATAACAAGGGATACGATCCTTAGAAATGGTAGTTCTCTGAAAGCGATGCAACAATTACAAGAAAGAAACAAAGGAAAACTCTCTAAAGGTTTGAAAGATGAATCTCATTGAACCACTCCTCTATTTATAGGAATAAGGTACACGGAAATCAAAGAGGCACAATTCTGAAAATGGTGCAGGAAACCCAAACATCACCTCATGTTCTGAACAGTCTCAGGAACATGTATAATGATGACGCATGTGACCAGTGACATCACCTTAAAAAAGGGGGTAGCATGTCAACGGCCTAAAAAATATTGTCCACGCTCATACTCTTTGAAAGAGCCACCTATAGGTGCGGTCAAATTTTCATAAAAGCGAATCGTGCATGTCCGTCCATTGAAGACGGTCATCGAGTACATCTCCAACGAACAAAGGGAGTGAAATTTGGCTTACAACGCCCCCATGCCGAGTGTGCACGTCCCTTATGATAAGGGCGACCCAAGTGAGGGCACCTCCTAAGTTGGTGAAGAAGAATTGATGTCGTTTAGTGTCTGACCTTTTTATTGAGTGGAAGACACTAAGTTTTGTACTTTTTAATTATTTCGAGGAAGGTCTTCTACTATATAAAGGAGACCTTCACATGGTAATAGGCATCGTTGTTATTCTCATATAATACAACTTCTCTCTCTATCTCTATCTCTTTCTTGGTTTTCCAACAATTGCTTCTCTCTTAAGCTAAGTCTATTTTTCTACACATTGACAGATCTACAAATATCTTGAAGTGATAATCATCTCTTGGGCTTATATCTGATTACGATTTACTCCTATATATTTTTAATTGATTTTAAACTTATAAAATATGAATATAGATTTTGAGCTAAACACCAAATTACAAATAAAAGAACAAACATAAATAAGCTTACGTACTCGAGACGAGAATAGAAGTTAGAGAACCTAAATCGAAAAAAGAGTTGGATTAGAGAGAGGGAAGTAGGGTGTAGTTGTACGAGAGAAAAGGGTAGAGAAATCTTGACTTGTATGACTCTTAAAATTGTGTGCTATGATAATAATTAGAGTGGGATATATATAAGGGAGTAAAATATTTGAGGACCAAATTTGGACTCATGACGTTTGAGGTGACGAAATTGATGAGAAGACAAAGTTTTGCAACTTAATTCTGTTATTTTAAATAAAACATCAGGTGGGCAAATCAGAAAGTGACTGGCTCTGTGTCACAACGGCCAGTCACTTTTAATATGAGACTACAGAAGAAATTCATAAGTTTTAAATTCTAAATTCATGATAAATTATATTCAAGAACTTTGTTCTTAAAGAGAATCTAGATTTTATAGTGAGCTACACCTTTCATTGGTGGCGAACCTATGTTATATCGAGATGGGTTATCGATACCTTAAAGTTCGATAAAGTTTTATGTATATATATATATATATATATGTATTTTTAGAAATTAATGATATATTAATAATAAACCTTTTACATTTAAAGCAAATTTTGATTGAATTCAAAAGTACATCCGAGACGTTCAAATTCTGAATATGCTTCTGTCTTTCATGCAGAGTAGCCTGTAAAACCCAACTTCAGGTTTTGTCATGCATGACTGCATGAGTTGTCCTGGATAGGCGCGTCTGTTTTTTGTTTTATTCAATTATAAAAAACTTGTGGCTAGTGCATAATCTAGGAGGGTTAATAGTTAGATACAATGTAAAGATTGATGTAGACAAAAACTCTGGTGCTATTAGGTAAATGTTTATCGGCAGGAGAGGCGGATGCACACTTAAGGAAGCAGTGTCACGCAATATTGTTTTGTTAATTTTTTTTAATATAATTTTTACTGTAAGAAAATTATATATATATGCGACACTGTTTAACATATGCTTGATTTTATTCTAAGAGGTCAGAAATTCAAATCTCAACTAGTTAATTTTTTTAATTTTACAAATATTTGAAAGAGCCTTATAGTTAAAAATGGTGATGATGTAGATTTGAAATCATGACCCTTTCCAACTTAACATTCAACAAAATCAATAGATTTAGATTATTTCTTCTCTGAAAGTATAATAATTAAAGTTATTTTCTCGTTCATCTATATATTTTGATATCCATGTGAACACCTAATTTATGACTATATTTAAAAATTTTGTCACTTACTACAATGCAAATATTTTTAGGGGTTTAATCTAGAGTTTTTAGCTTTGTTACACCTTTTTTATAGGGTAAAAATTTAAAAGGAAGTAATTGATAGAGTATCCGGTGCGGGGTTGTTTAAATTAGTATTCTTAGGAACGTTTGGTTGGAAATAAGTTATTCCAAGATTAATTGACTCAGAATTAATTATCCTAGAACAAGTTACCCTACCCTTTTGCATGGATAAATAAAAGGATACAATTTCTAGATCATTAATCTTAAGATTAGTTATACTACGATATTATCCAAACCAAACATGAAATATACTTATATCAATTTAATAACGGAATTAATTATCCCTTACCCTCATACCAAACGAGCCCTTAGGAGGCGTCTCACTACTAGAAAAAGGCAGAATTCCGACCGTCAAACCGGTCGAAAATCGTGAATTTCCGACTACTTCCCAACCGGAATTGGTCGGTCGGAAAATAGTTGGTTGGAAATCAATTTTCGGCCGAATCTGTTGATGATTTTCGACCAAAGTTGTTGGAACATTCAAAAGGCCATGCAACCAAATATTCTCAATTTTTCGACTAAAGTGGTCCGAATTTACCTCAGTCGTAATAATATAAATAAAAATAATTATTTATTTAAAATTATATAATAAAAATATATAATTTCAGATCGAATTGGTCGGAAATTAATAATTAAAAATAATTATTTAATTGTTGACGGAATCCGTCTAAAACGATTGAATATTAACTATTTTAAATAAAATCTGGGCAATTGTCTGATTGTTTTCGTCGGAAATCAGTCAGAATTTTTTGAAAAAATGGGCACAATTCTGCCCAATTTGAGCTACACCATCTGTCAAACTATTACAATATAATAATACCAACAATAATAACCATTAACACAATGTAAGCTAATACTATCAATAATTAACACAATCCAAACCAATAATACCAATCATTAAAACAACTTAAACTAATAATACTAACCATTAAACCTAATAATTTTGGGCATAAAAGCATCCAAATAGTAGCTCACATTCATGTTTAAAAACAAAATATAAAGTTGTCTCTCACAGTCAAGTTTACTAATCAACCAAAACATCACACCTAAACTACTACACATTAGATTCAATTTGTTCTTCCATATGTTCTTTAGTTTGAAAAGAAGAAGAATTGATAAATAGTGGGTTTGGATGACCTGTAGGTCGATGTACTCCAAGTCTGTAGACTCCGAATTTATTTACTACACCCGCTGCCTCTGTCCACAATGAAGTCATATCATCAGGTGTTGGTTGAGTTGACAGAGGCTGAGTTTTTTGTCATTCTTCCACCATTTTATGATAATTTTCCTGAAGTGAAAACATAACGATTATGTAAACAGACTAATATTAATAAACCATATATAATTATGACGTAGTATTATATATATGTGTCTGACGCACACGTCTCTAACCAGTGTTTTCTTATACCGTCCTTCTTCCTTTTCTTATGTGTCTCTTCAAAGACCTCAACGTGACTCATATTTCGCCCTCTTTCCTTTTCCTTCATAACAAAAGTATGAGTTAGACATTACAAACATAAAATTCTATATGTATGACTACGAAAATTTTATAAGTAGTTACCAATCTGCAAATATTATTAATTTCATTTTGATGGTGAGGATGTCATGCAGGCTTTGTCTTCAATATAAAAAAGTAACATTAGATGAAAATGATGATTATTTAAATAAATGTAATCAATTTTTACTAAATTGATTCTCATTTGATCACTAATATTGTGTTATTTTTTTCTTCACGGATTCCACGGCTCAAGATAAAATGGCTTCATAGAATCCACAACCAAATGCGTAGACTAAAATGATGGAAAAACCCTGCACTAAAGTCAACATATATGTAACTAATAAACATCAAATAAATTATTATATGTAACAACTTTAAAAATTAGTTAGCAAAGTTATTTAGTAAAAGTATTCCAGACTTGGTAATGTTATCCCCAAATTAGTATGTAATTTACCAACATATAAATTTAATTTACCAATATATGACTCTAAATTACCAATATATAATTTTAACATATAATCCTAAGTTACAAGCATATAAGCTTAACATATAACTCTAAATTACCAACATATAACTTTAATTTAACTATTAAAAATAGTCATATATTTACTTTAGCTAACACCAACAAATTTTTACAAACCAAACTAGGAGAAAATAAACCAAATTAGTATATTTTAAAAAAAAAAGAATAACAGAGGAGGGTGAGGGAAACTTACCTAGTAGTGGAGGATCGTCGACGGATCTGCAGCTGGTGCGTGCTGCTGGTTTATGGCAGCAAAAGGTTTGGGTGGGGGACGTTTGAGTGATAGAGAGAAGAGAGAAGAGAGAAGGAAGAAAAGTGGGAAAGGAAAAAAATGGGATCGTTGGAGGGTTTTAAAAAAAACTTTCCGATCGATTCTGTCTGAAGTTTGGTCAAAGTAGTCAACCCTCGTTTTACTAAAAAAATCCGACAGAATCGATCGCTACTTTTTAATATTTTTTTGAAATTTTAAATTGTTTCCAACCGAATTTGTCGCTAATAGTGATGCAAAATTTTCTGCCAAAATTTATGACGAGTAGAGACGGAATATTAGTCGTAATTATTACTAAAAAATAAAAAAAAATATTTTTAAGCATTTTCCGACCGATTCTGTCGGAAATTTCCGACTACTTTTTTCCGTCGGATTGTTTCGGTCGGAAATGGGCCTTTTTATAGTAGTGTCTTGTATATAGATAAAATTATTCCGGGATTAAAATTCTTCGACAAATTTATCCACGTGGGAGGTGAAATAAGGTAACCCCAAGTTTGATGGGATAAAGTCGATAAGGTAAGATATCATGTCTTAAAACTAGGATTATATTTATATCATATCTGATTGACGCTATAAATTTATCTTAGGAAAATTAAATTTTGATTATAGGGATCAATTTCAAATCACATAGCTTCATAATAGCTCTGCAAAGTTTCCGTGTAATTTTCTTCGGATTGAACCGATATCCATTAGGTCATCATTCAATAGAAAGAATCTCCGTTTTAGAACCGTACGTGAAATTTTCAATTCATACGGCTCCTCCCATATATGCATAATGAGGATAATACATAAAATATCATGAGTCCAACATAATATAAATTTAATTCCATACCTTATTTCACCTTATCCCGGATCCCAAACGACCCTTAATAATAGAACAACTTGGCGTGATGAGGCGAATGACGTTTGTGCTGACAAAAGCAAATTATCTCTGTTAACTTCTGCTAATATAAGTAGCCGTCGTTAAAATAGATTTTGCTACAAGCCTACAACCGCAAAAGTTGCTACGAGGTTGACACGACGATGATATTGGAATTATCAAGAATTTAATGTTTGATGAATAATTTTGTAGATTGAAGTAATATTAAGGATTCATATGTTTTAGTGTCTAATAATTAAACCATACACTAAACCATTATATTGTATTTTAAGTCGTAGTAGCAAAGAATTTGCATCCATAGAAAAACATATAAGTATCCTAATTTGCCTCGATTCGAAATTGTCATCGTTGGAATTGAGATGACGCCTAATACTTCATTTGTTAGGGTAACCAACATTAAAAAATTATCAAGTCAAACCTTGTTCAATCCAAGAATTAACAGTAAATAAGCTAAAGTGAAATACAATGAGTGCAGAATAATATAATAACTTCATCATTTGATATTACCAGGATATGATGTCACAAATTCATGAAAATTCCAGATTTTATTACAAGTAAAAGCCTGAAAGAAATACAAATGTTTGAAGGAAAGAATCAGTTAAATGGAAGAGATAGACGAGGACTTCAAGGTCTGTCAACAGCAGCAAATCTACCTTAAGTCTCCGGTGGACCGGTCCGAGCTGCTATGCCTCTCGATCAATTGGGACCAATACCAAAATCCGCATAGGAAATGCAGAGTGCGGTATCAGTACAACCGACCCCATGTACTGATAAGTGTCGAGCCTAACCTCGTCGAAGTAGTGACGAGGCTAAAAAACGACACCCACAAATAAACATGTGCAATTAAACAGTATATGTGAGAAGAGATAATGGCAAATAGAAGGTAGATAAGTAATATCGGGAGGGGGAGGATGCTGAGGGGACCACAAGATAAAGGATCACAACAATAATAAGAACTTGACCAGCCAATATACCTTAAACAGATAGAAATAAGTAAACACAGAAAAAAAATGCACGACATCACCTTTTGTGCCTTTACTCTCAACCTTACCATATGAAACAATAGAAACAACACAATATCACCCTTCGTGCATTAACTCTCTCTTATAACGTGGCACCGTATCACCCTTCGTGCATTAACACTCACAACACGACACAGCAATACCCTTCGTTAATAGTCACAATATGGTCCAACATCACCATTCGCGCATTAACACTCTCCCTCGCCAAAAAGCAATGAACAATGACAACATGGAGATAGAAATAACAAAAACAAGTCTTACTTCATCATTTGGTTCCACAATACCAACCTCGACTTTGAGTCAATACTCTATTATTAACAAAGTCCATAAACATGATAAGACTGATCAATATATTGGTTAACTAGTCTAAGCATGGATAATATGATCACAGAAAGCAAAAATTTCAAAAATAAGACCCATCTGCGTGGTATGGCCCGATAACAATACATAGATACTCGTCACCTCATCTATACGTTGTACCAAACATTCAAACACGTAACGAATAGGAAAATTAAACCTAATCCCCAAAGTCAAGGTTAACCACAACACTTACCTCACTTCAAACACCAAACTCAAAGATCAACCACGACTTTTCCCTTCAAAAAAGTATCTGGATCAATAGAATCAAGAAAATTACAAACCGAACGATTCAAATAAAGCATTAAGAACTACCCACGATTGAAAAGAAATCCATTTAGGCCATATTAAAGAAGTCAACAAAACCCAACACCGGGTTCGCTTAGTTAAAATCCGAATTTTGGATCAAACCCCGATTACCCATTCACCCCTGAGCCCGGATGTATAATTGATTTTAGAATACGACCTCAATTTGAGGTCTAAATTTCCAGTTTTTCCCAATTCCAACATATAAACATTAGATTTTAGGTTGAAATCTCGCGAAATGTAGTGAAAGATTGAAAGGACCTAGGTATGAATCACTTATCAACAGATTGGGGAAGAAGAAGTCTTTGAAAAATTGCCTCTAAGGTTTTAGGTTTTGAAATTTGAATAATGGGAGAAATATTCTGTCTAAGTCATATTTATCCAGTTGTAGATGTCGCAAATGCGACCCAGGATTCGAAAATGTGAAGACACCATCTCAAATGCAAAGGCCTTCAAAGCTCTATTGTCTTCGCAAATATGAAGACTGGTTCGCAAATGCAAACTTTGATTGGACAGAAAATGCGACAAAATCGTCGCAAATGCAAAGAATTCCTTCCCAGACCCACTTCGCAAATGCGAAGAGTAATTCCCAAATGTGAAACCGGTGTGACCCAGCTTCTCATCGCATTCGCGATGAGATGCTCGCAAATGCGAACCCCGCAAAGGTCGCAGATGTAATGGCTGATCTCGCAAATGCGAGATGACGAGATCAAAGGCCTGCAACAAGATCAGATGTACCAACAGTTTTTCCAAGTCAAATTTTACTCCGTGGCCTATCCGAAACTCACCCGAGTCGTCGAAGCTCTGAACGAGAAGTGCACAATAGTCTAAAACTTATCATATGAACTTGCTCATATTATAAAATCGACAAATAACACCTAGAACTATAAATAGAACACCAAATCAAAATGAAATTTTTAAGAAAGCTTTGAAACTTCTAATTTCTCAACCAGATGTCCGAATCATGTCAAACAAACTCCGTTTCTCATCAAATTTTATAGAGAAGTCATAAAATATGGTATTGCGCCTATAACGGATTCCAGAACCAAACTATGGAACCGATATTCAAAAAGTCAAATATTGGTCAAACATCTCAACTGCATTTAACCGTTAACTATTAAATTTTGACAAAGTCCGATATCTCGGGCTAGGGACTTCCGATTTTGATGTTGGGCTTACGACCAAGTCCCAAATCATGATAAGGAACCACCAGGTCTATTATAATATGAATCGGGGTTTGTTTAACAAATATTTGACCTAAGTCAACTTAAGTTTCGTTTTAGGCAAAATTTCTTATATTGATAGTTTTAGCATAAAAGCTTTTTGGAAAGACACCCAGACTGCAGATGCACATCAAGGAAGGCTAAAATATGATTTTTAAGGCTTCGAATCATAGAATTAGGTTTCGAATCATTAGATGACCTACCGAGTCATCACATTCTCCACCTATAAAATAAACGTTCGTCCTCGAACGAACATAGACAAGCACCGGGACTGGTGAAAAGGTGGGGATATCTACTCCATATGTCTGACTGGGACTCCCATGTAGCTTCCTTAATGGGCTGACCGCTCCACTGCATTCAAAATGAAGTTTAACTATTTGATCTCAACTAACGAACCTGTCGGAATAGAATAACCACCGACTCCTCTTCATAGGTCAAATCCTTGTCCAACTGGAAAGTGCTGAAATCTAACGCAAATCACCGTGATACTTCTAGAGCATGGACACATGGAATAGTGGATGAGCTGTTGATAAACCAAGTGGAAAAGCATGTAAGCCACTTCTCCCACTTGCTCAAGAATCTCAAGAGGTCCGATATACGTAGAGCTCAACTTACCCTTATTTTTAAACCTCATTACACCCTTCATGGGTGATACCCGGAGCAATACTCTCTCTGTGACCATGAATGCAACATCACGAACTCTACAGCCGACATAGCTCCTCTGCCTGGATTGAGCTATGCGAAGTCGATCCTGAATAATCTTGACCTTATCCAAGATACCCTGTACTAACACTGTACCCAACAATCGAGCCTTCCCCAGCTCAAACCATCCAATTGGCGATCAACACCGCCTACTGTACGATGCCTCATAAGGAGCTATCTAAATGCTCAACTGATAACTGTTATAGTAGGCAAACTCCACTAGTGGCAAGAACTGATCCTACCAACATACGAAGTCTATAACATAAGCGCAGAACATATTCTCTAATATCTGAATAGTGCACTCGGACTGCCCGTCAATCTGAGGATGAAATATTGTGGTTAGCTCAACACGCGTGACCAACTCACGCTGCACTGCCCTCTAGAAATGCAAGGTGAACTCCATACCACGATCAGAAATGATAGAAACAGGCAAACCATAAAGAGGAATGATCTCGTAGATGTAAATCTTTGACAATCGCTCTAAAAAATAAGTAACTGCCGCAGGAATGAAATGCACTGACTTGGTTAGCCTGTCAACAATGACCCAAACTGCATCAAACTTCTTCTGAGTCTGTGGGAATCCAATAACAAAATCCATAGTGATACGCTTCCACTTTCACTCGGGAATCTCCAAGTTCTGAAGAAAACCACTGGGTCTCTGATGCTCACACTTTACCTGCTGACAATTTAGACACTGAGACGCATATGCAACTATATCTTTCTGTATCATCCTCTATCAATAATGCTTCCACAAGTCCTAATACATCTTGGCGGCGCCTGTATGAATAGAATTATTGGAACTATGAGCCTCCCAAGAATCAACTCACAAAGTCCATCCACATTAGGCACATAAACACAACTGTACATCTTCAGAACTCCATTATCCCAAAGAGTAACCTGCCTGGAACCATTGTGTTGCACTGTATCTCTAAGGAAACGAAAATGAGATCGTTATACTACCAAGCTCTGATACGCTCAAACACCAAGTGACTGTACAAGCTAAAACACGATTGGGCTAAAAAACATACAACCTCACGAACTGATTGGCCAAAGCCTGAATATATAATGAAACAATCTCTCACCAACAAGAATGTACACAAGGCTGCCCATTCTAGCCGACTTCCTACTCAAAGCATCGGACACCACGTTAGCCTTCCAAGGATTATACAAGATAGTGAGATCATAGTATTTCAATAGCTCCAACCAGTTCCTCTGGCTCAAATTAAGCTCCTTATGCTTGAAAAAATACTACAAGCTCTGATGATTCGTGGATACCTCACACGACACGTAGTACAGATAGTGCCTGTAAATCTTCAGTGCATGAATGATAGTTGCTAGCTCTAGGTCATGAACAAGATAATTCTTCTCGTGAACCTTCAATTGCCGTGAAGCATATGCAATTACCTTGCCACCCTATATCAATACCGCACCTAGTCAAATACGAGACACATCAAAATATATCATATAAGATCCTGAACCTGTGGGCAACACCAACATCATCATCATAGTCAAAGCAGTCTTGAGGTTTTGGAAGCTCGCCTCACACTCATATGACATCTAAACAAGATACCATTCTGGGTTAACCTGGTTAAAGAGGCTACTATAGATGATAACCCCTCCAGAATTCGACGGTTATAACCTGCTAATCCCAATAAAATATGGATCTCTGCGGCTGAAGTAAGTCTAGGAAAGTTTATAACTACCTCAATATTCTAGAAATCCACATGAATACTCTCTGCTAATATAATGTGCCCTAAGAAGGTGATTGAGTCCAATAAAACTCACATTTTGAAAACTTAGCATACAACTGGTTGTTTCTCAGGGTCTCAAGTACGATCCGAAGATGCTGCTCGTGCTCCTCTCGGTTGTAGGAGTAGATCAAGATATCATCAACGAACACAATCACAAAGGAATCCAGATAAGCTTGAACACCCAGTTCATCAAATTCATAAATGTTGCTGGGGCATTTGTTAGTCCTAATGAAATCACCAAAAACTCATAATGCCCATATAGAGTTTGAAAAGTTATCGTAGGGATATCAGATGCCTTAATCCTTAACTTATGGTAGCCATACCTCAAATCGATCTTCAAAAACAGCTTGGCACCTTGAAGCTGATCAAATAAGTTATAAATCCTTGGCAATGGATACTTGTTCTTGATAGTGACTATGCTCAACTCCCGATAATCTATGCAAATCTTCATTAACCCATATTTCTAATTCACAAATAACAAGGGCGCACCCCAGGGCAAGACTATAGGCCTAATCAAGCCCTTATCAAGAAAATCATACAACTGCTCCTTCAATTCGTTCAACTCTGGCGGGGCCATACGATGCGGTGGAATAAAAATGGGATGAGTGCCCGGAACCAAATCAATACAAAAGTCAATATCCCTGTCGGGTGGCATCCCCAGTATGTATGCAGGAAATACCTTCGAAAAATCTCGAACAACTGGTGCTGAATCCATGGAAGTAAAATTTGCATTAGAATCATGGACTAAGTCAAATAAGCTAGACACCTCTTCTCTACCATACGTCGAGCCTTTATATAAGAGATAACCCTACTGGTAGAATGACCAGGGGTCCCTTTCCACTTTAGTAGAGGCAACCTTGGCAAGGCTAAGGTCTCTGTTTTGGTGTGACAATCCAAAATAGCGTGATATGGTGACAATCAATCCATACCCAATATGACATCAGAGTCTATTATATCAAGAATTAGAAGGTCCATACATGTATCAAGACTCCTAATGGTAACCATGAACAAAGAATAAATGCGGTCTACTACAATAGTATCTCCCACAGGTGTCGACATATACACGGGGTTACTCAAGGAATCACGAGACATAACAAAATTTGAACCAAAATAGGATGACATACGAATAAGTAGAACCCGGATAAAATAGAACTGAAGCATCTCTACTACAAACTAAAATAGTACATATGATAACGATGTTAGAAGACTCAGCCTCAAGTCTGGCTGGAAAAGCATAGCATCAGGGCTGGGCCCCACCACCCTGAATTGTATCTCTAGGACGGGCATTGGCTGGTTGACCTCCACCTCTAGTAGCTTGACCTCCCTAATAGTGTAACCACCACCTCTGACTGCCTGACCCCTACCTTTAGATGGATGAGCATGCAGTGAAGCACTCAATGCTGGGACCATGGAACAAAAACCCTGATGCTGGGAATTGCTTGATGAACGAGGGCAAAATCTAGAAATATGCTTTTAATCACCACAAGTATAACATAATCTCGACTGCTATGACTGCTTACCCTGAAACTGACCCTGTAAACCTGATTAACCACCCTAAAAGCTTTGGAGCAGAGGTGCACTAATAGGAGTTGGTGGTTCACTATAGGATAACTGGTCGAAATAATGCATGTGAGGGCCAAGACAACCTAAGGCACCGTGAGATTCCTGGTATGCTGAATGAAACAGCCTGAGAAGATGGCCTTTAACAAAAGCACCCCAGCCTCCAAATGAGTTTCAACTAAATCCCTCGGAGTAACGAGGCCTCTTGGCAAACCCCTGACCACTCCCTTGAGCTAGAACCATCTCGACTCTCCTGGAAACATTGGTAGCCGTATGAAAAGAAATATCACTCCCAGTATCCTTAGCCATCTGTAATATGATAGGCTGAGCAAGTCCATCAATAAACCTCCTTATCCTCCCTTTATTGGTAGGAAGCATAAGAATAACATGACGGGCCAAATCCACAAAACGGGTTTCCAATTGAGTGACAATCACACTACCCTACTTGAGACACTCGAACTACCTGCAATAGTCCTCTCTCGTGGTGACAGGAAGGAACTTCTCAAAAAATATCTAAAAGAACTGGTCCCAAGTAAAAGTAGGCAACCCAGCTGGTCTACTCAATACAAAGTCATTCCACCATCTCTTGGCGAAGTCCATCATATGAAACACAACAAAATTGACCCAATCGGTCTACATTATCCATATGTTCCGCAACACCTCATGGAAGCAATTAAGATAATCTTGGGGTTACTTAGAAGATGCACCACTATAGTGAACGGGAAAAAACTTGCTGAACTTGTCGAATCTGAATAAACCCTTAGGAGTCATAGCAAGACCATCACCAGCCTGTGACGTAACAACTAGCTCAACTACTCCAACTGGCTGAGCTACTGGAGTCTGGTACTAGGGAGCCGCACGGTCGAAGGTGTAAGTAGCAGGAGTTTTTGCTCCTCCTCCATCCTGAGAGACGGCTGGTGCCATAGGAAAAGTTCCAGCCTGGGCTACACTCTCCATAAGGCCCAACAAACGGACTAAAACATCTAGAAGCACTATGTGGCGATGAACCCCTGGGGGACCTGAGCTGGTCCTGCTGGAATATTCTTGGTTCGAACTGCCTTATCAAACTCCACTTGAGGCTCCATCTTTGGTGTTGCAGCTCAGGCTTTGGAATGAGCCTTACCCCTGCCTCGGCTTCTGGCACGGCCTCAGCCTCAACCTCTACGCCTTCTAGGAGCTTCCATTGGGGACTCTGGCTGCTTCTTAGCTGATAATGTAATACGTGTTCTCGCCATATTTGAGAGAACAACAGTAGAAAAGTTCAATTAGCAATGACAAAACAAAATTGCACGACATAGAAGAATAGAAGTGATATTATTCAAAAAATATGTAACTTCCAGGAGATAACATAGATGTTTCAGTACCGGCCCCCTAGACTCTACTATTCCTAATCGTGAATTGTCAGACCTAGGAAACCTAGTGCTCTAATACCAACTTGTCACGACCAAAAATTTCCAATGTCAAGACCGTGATGGCGCCTAACATTCCACTTACTGGGCAAGCCAACGTTAGAAAATTATCAGTCAAACCTTATTCAATCCAATAATTAATAGTAAATAAGCTAAAGTGAAATAAAATGAGTGTGGAATAATATAATAACTTTCTTGTTTACTACTACATGGATCTGGTGTCACAAATTCACGCGACATTCTAGATTTTACTACAAGTAAAAGTCTGAAAGAAATAAAACTATTTGAATGAAGGAATTAGTAAAATAGAAGCGATAGACAGAGACTTCAAGGTCCGTGAACACTGACAGGTCTACCTTGAGTCTCCGGTGGTCCGGTCTAAGCTACTATGCCTCTTGATTAATTGGGACCAATACGAAAATGTGCACAGGAAGTGTAGAGTGCAGTATCAGTACAACTGACCGTATGTACTGGTAAGTGTCGAGCCTAACCTTGGCGAAGTAGTGGCGAGTCTAAGATAAGACACCCACAAAAAACCTATGCAATTAAACAGTATATGTATGAATATAATGAGAAATAGAAGTTAGATATGAAATATCGGGAGGGGGGCGATGGTGAGGGGACCACAAGATAAAGGATCACAATAGTAATAAGAACTTGACCAGCCAATATACTTTAAACAGATAGAAATAAGTAAACACAGTAAAGGAAAATGCACGGCATCACCCTTATGCTTTTCCTCTCAACCTCACCATATGAAATAATACAAACGGCACAGCATCACCCGTCGTGCATTAACCGCCTCTCACAACATGGTATTATATCACTCTTTCGTGCATTACCACTCATAACACTACACAACATCACCCTTCATGCATTAACACTAAAAATATGGCACGGCATCACCCTTCGCGTATTAACACTCTCCCTCATGATAGAGCAATGAACAATGACAACAAGGAGATAGAAATAACAAAAGTCTTACTTCTACATTTGGTTCTACAATACCAACCTCAACTTTGAATCAATACTCAGTTATTACGAAAGTCCATAAACATGATAAGAACGGTCAACATAATGATTAACTAGTCCAAGCATGGATAATATGATCACGCAAATCAACAATTTCTAGAATAAGACTCACTCGCATGCTATGAACTGACAACAACACATAGGTACTTGTCACCTCACCTATTCATCGTACCCAACATTTAAACTCGTAGTAATTAGGCAAATAAGACCTAATACCTAAAGCCAAGGTTAACCACGACACATACCTCACTTCCACACCAAGCTCAAAGCTCAACCATGGCTTTTACCTTAAAATAAGCCCCCGAACCAATAGAATCTAAAAAATTACCAACCAAATAGTTCAAATAAATCCTTAGGAACTACCCACAATTGCAAAGAATTAAATTTAGGCCATTATTAAAAACGTCAAGAAAAGTCAACACTAGGATCTCTTGGTCCAACCCAAAATTTGGACCAAAATACGATTATCTATTCACCCCCTAGCCTAGATATATAATTGGTTTTGGAATCAGACCTCAATTTGAGGTCTAAATCCCCAATTTTTCCAAATCCTTAGTTTCTACCAAAAATCCTCTAACTCCACCATGAAAACCTTAAATTTTAGGCTGAAAGTTTGTGAAAGGAACTAGGTAAGCATCACTTACCAATGGACTGAGGAAGAAGAAGTCTTTGGAAAATCACCTCTAAGGTTTTAGGTTTTAAAAATTTGAAGAATGGGAGAAAAATCTCGTCTAAGTCATATTTACCCAGCTGTAGATGTCGCAAATGCGAAGGCACCATCACAAATGTAAAGGATTTTAAACCTCTGCTTTTTTCGCAAAAGCGAAGATTGGTTCGCAAATGCAAACTCTGAAGGGACAGCAAATGCGGCACAATCATCGCAGATAAGAAGAATGCCTTCCCTAGGCCCACATCGCAATTGTGAAAAATATTTTTCAAAATGCAAAACTTGTGTGGCCTAACTTGTCGTCAGATTTGTAATGAGAATTTCGCAAATGCGAACCCCTTAGAGGCCGAAAATGCGATGCCTGATCCTGAAAATGCAAGATCAGAGGCCTACAACAAGATCAGATGCACCAGCAGTTTTTCCAAGCCAAATTTTACTCCGTAGCCTATCTGAAACTCACCCGAGCTCCCAGGACTCTAAATGAAAAGTGCACACTAGTCTAAAAATATCATATAAACTTGCTCGCATGATCAAATCACCAAAGTAACACCTAGAACTATGAATTGAACACTAAATCAAATAAAATTTTTGAAAGCTTTGAAATTTCTAATTTCTCAACCGGATATCCGAATCACGTCAAACCAACTTTGTTTCTCACCAAATTTCAAAGATAAGTGATAAATAGGGTATTGGACCTATACTAGATTCCGGAACGAAAATAAGGACCTGATATCCAAAAAGTCAAATATTGGTCAAATATCTCGAATCTATTTAGCCTTTAACTATTAAATTTTGACAAAGTCCGATATCTCGGGCTAGGGATTCCGATTTCAATACAGACCCACCCGGACTGCGATAAGTTAATAAGTTGGTATTTTACGTACTTATCTTGCCTTTAAACCTATGCTTTTGCTATGTTTAAAGTGATAAAAATATGTATTTAATGTCAATTACTTTTACTTTATAGGGTGTTTGTGATTTAGAAGTGATGTTGAAGAAACCTAGTAAAAATGAATCAAAAGGAAGCCAAAAGAAAGGAAAATCTGGGTAGAGCACTCAGGGGTCGCAAATACGATCAAATCCTGGGAAATGCGAAGCAACGAAAAAAGGGCAGCCTTCGCAAATGCGAAGTACAAAATAAAAATTAAATTAATCAGGAGTGTAAGATATGTTACCAGATTCATGATGGAAGCCTGTAGTGATTCCAACTAAGCAGTAAAATATTCTTTGGAGAAGATGAGCAGTAAAAAATATGGCTCAAGCTTTCAATTTTGTGAAAAGGGAATACTGAGACCTTTGGTCTCTATTTATAGAAAAGCTTGTGGGTCCCTTTACTTACCTACCAGTGCCACCGCGTAAAACCAACTGCGGACCGCGCTGGAGTTCTGCTCAGTGAAACATAGCATGACTCCACCGCCGACCGCATAAACGAACATCGCGGCCGTGATGACCAAAGGGGACCGCGTAAGTGGGACCGCGACCGTGTTTGCAAACTTCAAAGACTCTGCTATTTTTCTAAACATGTTTTTGCACTGCCTCAACATAATACTTGCAACATCTCACAACCAATTAGTTCAAAAATTCTAAAATACAGAGAAACTCAGTGACAGAAAAATACATGGGTTGGCTCCCAAGAAGCGCCTGGTTTAACGTCGCAGCTCGACGCATGCTACTACCACATCATTTCAAATAAATTCGTGCCACCAATTTGTTGTCATCAAAATTTTCCAAATAGTGCTTGACACAATGCCCACTGACTATAGAAACATCACCATTCTTGTTCCTTAGATCAAGAGCACCAAAAGGGGTTACGAACACAACTTCAAATGGACCACTCCACTTTGTCTTATCCGAAAATAGATGTATCCCAGAAATAAACAAGAGAACAATATTTCCATCCTTGAACTCCTTGCCCCAAGAATATTTATCATGAAGATACTTCATTTTGTCCTTATACAAGGACGAGCTGGAGTATGCATGGAATCTAAACTCATCAAGTTCATTGAGTTGTTCAACCCTTAGATTTGCAGCAACATTCCATTCTAAGTTCAACTTCTTTAAAGCCCACACGGCCTTGTGCTCTAATTCCACCGAAAGATGGCAAGCTTTCCCAAACACCAACCGATACAGAGACATACCAATCAGAGTTTTATGCATCATCCGATAATCCTAAAGAGCATCATCCAATATTTTCGACCAGTCGGTCCTATTAGCATTGACAGATTTCTCAATTGGATACTTCTACCTGGCTACTAGCTTGAGGATGATATGGGATTGACACCTTATGATTCACACCGTATTTAGAGAGAAATGTGTCAAAAGCCTTGTTGCAAAAATGAGATCCCCCATCACTAATGATAGGGCGAGGAGTACCAAACCTTGTGAAAATATTCTTTTTCAATCATGTTATCACACTCCGGGCTTCATTGTTGGGAAAATCCACGGCTTCAACCTAGTTAAAAAAATTATATACCGCCTCAAGAATGTAAGTGTTTCCACAAGAGCTCACAAAAGGAACCATGAAATCAATGCCCCATACATAAAAAAATATCTACCTTGAGAATCATATTAAGAGGCATTTCATCCCTTTTTGAAATTCTGCCAGCTCATTGGCATTTATCACATCGTTTTACCACATCACCGACATCTTTAAACAAGGTAGGCCACTAAAAACCTCAACTGAGTACCTTTGAGGCCCTCCTCACCCTGCCATGATGGCTACCATAAGGAGAGGAATGGCAAGCCTCCAAAATTCCCAATTTTTTTTCTTTGGGGCATCGTCGGATCACACCATCGGTGCAAATTTTGAAAAAATAAGGCTCGTCCCAATAATACTCCAAGTTCTCTCGCTTGAGCTTCTTTCGTTGATTTGAAAAGATTTCGCATATGATGATTCCAGTGACAACATAATTATCAATATCGGTGAACCACGGCATTCTATTCATTGACACTGCAAAGAGTTGCTCATCAGGAAATGAATCATTTATCTCAAAGCCATCACAAGGCCGCAACTCCTCTTCAAAACGAGACAAGTGGTCCGCTACTTGATTCTCACTCCCTTTTATATCAACAATTTCTAGATCAAATTCTTGAAGGAGCATCACTCATCTCATCAACCTTGCCTTTGATCCTTCCTGGTCATCAAACATCTAAGGGCGGAATGGTCGGTGTGCACAATAATCTTTTCTCCCATAAATTAAGAAAGGAATTTCTCCATAGCAAAGACGATGGCTAATAACTCCTTCTCGGTGACTGTGTAGTTCCTTTGAGCCTCATTCATTGCTTTGGTTGCATAGTACACCGGGCGAAACATCTTGTTGATCCTTTTGCCTAGAATAGCCCCAACCGCAACGTCACTGGTGTCGCACATGAGCTCAAATGGTAAGCTCCAATTTGGTACGGTAATGATGGGGGTAGAAGTCAACTTGAGTTTAAGAAGCTCAAACACCTGCATACATTTCTCATCAAACAAGAACTTTGCATCTTTCTCGATCAACTTACACAACGGGTGTACTACCATAGAAGAATCCTTGATGAACCTCCTTTAGAAGCATGCATGCCCAAGAAAACTCCTCACCCCTTTTACAAAAGCAGGGGGAGGAACCATTGAAATAACCTCTATTTTCGCTTTTTCTACCTCAATTCCGCGCTTCGAGATTTTGTGACCCAATACAATACCTTTCTCTAAAATCAAATTGCATTTTTTCCAATTTAGAACAAGATTTGTATCTTCAAACCGGGTCAAAACTCAATCTAATTTTTCCAAGTATTCTTCAAAAGAATCACTGACCATGGTGAAATCATCCATGAAGACCTCTAAAATATCCTCCACCATGTCGGTGAAAATGGCTATCATGCAACGTTCGAAGGCCGTTGGAGCATTACATAATCCAAATGTCATTCGAGAGAAAGCGAATATGTCATAAGGACATGTAAATGTAGTCTTCTCTTGGTCCTCGGGGGCAATTAGAATTTGGTTGTAGCCCAAGTAACCATTTAGGAAGCAATAGAAAGCCATGCCAGCCAGACGATCAAGCATCTGGTCGAGGAACGACAATGGGAAATGATTTTTTCTGGTTACCATGTTTAGCCTTCTGTAATCCATGACAACTCTCCATTCGGTGACCGTTCTAGTAGGAATGAGCTCGTTATTGTCATTGCTCACCATGGTCATACCTTCCTTCTTCGGCACACATTGAACCGGAGAAGTATATGAACTATTAGAGATAGGATAAACCACACCAACATGTAGCCATTTGATAATTTCTTTCTTCACCACCTCTTGCATCGCCTCATTTAATATTCTTTGATGTTCCACGAAAGGATTTGCATCCTCCTCCAGAATGATCTCATGCATGCAAAAGGCGAGGCTTATACCCCGAATATCGGCCAATATCCATCTAATCGCCTTCTTGCGCTTTTGAAGAACCGCCAAGGTGGCGTCAACCTGCACATTTGTTAAGAAAGATGAAAGAATAACAGGTAAAGTGGAATTTGCACCCAAGCATTCATGCTTGAGTTGTGAAGGAAGTTGTTTCAATTCCAACACTGGTGGTTCCTCAATCGATGACTTTGTTGGTGGATTTTTACGGTTCTCAAGATCCAAAGATAACTTTCTAGGCTTATATGAATATGAACTAATACCATGCAATGCGTTTGCACACTCCACTCTACTAGAGTCATCGTTAGCATCCATGTTAAGAAGCACAACCTCAAGAAGTTCTTCAACATTGAGTAGGGAACTTGTGTCATCTACTACCACAGCTGTGAAAATGTCCACAAAAGATCACACCTCTGTGCTATTTGGTTGTTTATTGATTTGCAAACATGGAATACCACCTTCTCATCGCCCACTCTAAATGTCAACTCACTTGCTTCAACATATACTAATGCCTTCCCCGTAGCTAGGAAAGGTCTCACAAGTATAATTGTTACTTCAAAATCTACTTCGCAATCCAGAATGACGAAGTGGGGTGGCAAAATAAATGTGTCCACTCAGACAAGTACATCATCAATTATTCCCAATGATTGTTCATCAATCTATCTACCATTTTAAGTCGCATGGAGGTTGGTCGAGGTTGTCAAATTCCTAAAGTCTTGAAAACCGAGTACGACATCAAATTAATACTAGCCCCTAAGTCAGAAAGGGCCTTAGCGAAGGCTGCACTTCCGATTGTATATGGAATGGTAAAAGCTCCGAGGTCCTCAAGCTTGAGAGCCATTGAATGAACTATGGCACTCACTTGGTGGATCATCTTAATTATCTCGCATTCCATTGACCTCTTCTTTGTGACCAAATCTTTCATGAACTTTGTATACCCCGGCATTTGCTCAAGTGCCTCAACTAAAGGAACATTAATAGTGAGGCTCTTCATCATATCTATGAACTTTTTGAATTGAGTATCAACCTTTTGCATGGCCAAGCGTTAAGGATAAGGTGGAGGTGGTCCATTTTTGGCATAACTGGCTCGGGTGTGTTAGTTACATGTTCCGTAGATGGGTTCACTCCATCTTGAGTTTCTACCTCAATCCCATCATCAACATCAGTTCGCACATCATTGTTCTCATTTTGGTCAACCATGTCATCAACGTTCACAGACGCATCATCATCAAGCAACTCAACATCATCTTCTAGAACTCGATTATCTCGCAAAACTTGTACGTCAATTTCTCTTTCACTCCGATTTAACTGACATCACATGGTTGTTGCCATACTTCGGGTTTACTACCGCATCACTTGGTAGTGCACCTTTTTGGGAGTGGTTTCAAAGCTTGAGAAATTTGTCCAATTTGAACCTCCAAATTCTAGATTGAAGTATTATGAGAAGCCAATTGAGCATCGGAATCATAGTTCTTTCTCATCAATTGATCTTGCATATTCTCAATTCTCCCCATATCATTCTCGGAAGAACTTGGACCTTGTGAAGGAAAGGGTGGTGGATTGTTCGATTCTTGGTACATTGGGGGCCTTTGAAAACCCTGCCCCCGGTTCCCTTGGTTTTCGCTGTTATTCCACCCTTCTTCATTGTTATTGTTGCCTAAATTATTATTTTTCGTGTTCTAATTTCCCTGATTATTGCCTTGATTGCCCCAGTTGTTGTTCAGATTGTTGTTATTCCAATTACTGCCGCCTTATTGATTGCCCCAATTTCCTTAGGGACTCAATTGCTAATTTTCTCTATTTCCTTGGTAGTTATTGACATAATGGACTTCTTCTCTTTGTTCATCATAATACTCATTCGAACAACCACCATCATCATCGTTGTTGTCATATTGCTAAAGATTACCCTGACGTTGTTGTCCTCTTTGCTTCCTTTTCATCATAGAAACACTTTCCATTACGTTGACATGGTGCAGATTTTGAACTTGTTGTAATTGCGCCTTCGCCAATTGATTCATAGTGGTTGTCCGTTCGGCTATAGCTTGGCCATGATCATGAAATTCCTTGTGCAAGTGGGTGATTGAGGGGTCAATTTGTGGCACATTTGCACGGCTTTGCCATGCTGAAGAAGTGTCGACCATTTCACCAAGTACGTCACATGCTTCTTGGTAAGGAAGATTCATGAAGTTTACCCCAGCTAATTGGTTTACAATGCATTGATTTATGGGGAACTCCTTTACCATTGTTCTATATCTTTCTCACATCTCATGCAATGGTTCCGTTGGCTCTTGTATGAAGGCTAGAATCTCATCCCGAAGGTCTTCCATATGACTTAGAGAGAAAAAACTTGTGATAAATTTGTCTGCCAGTTCATCCCATGTTGTGATAGTATGATTTGGAAGTCTTTCTAACCAATTTAATGCTTTTCGCTGAAGAGAGATTGGGAAAAGTCTCAATCTCAATGTATCCTCGGACATATTTGTCAGCTTGCTACCCCAGCATGTATCTACAAACCCTTTCAAGTGCTTGTATGCATTTTGGTTGGAGGAGCACGTGAAATACCCTCTTTGCTCGAGCAAGGTCAGCATGACATTTATGATCTAAAAGTTCCCAGCCCGGATTCAGGGAGGAACAATAGCACCAGCATAACCTTGATTGGGTAAAATTCTTGGAGCCACACTTGGTTTCGGAATATTATGTCTTAGATCCTCTATCTCCTCCCCAGCTATCACATTTCCATGATGTTAATTTGCATCCATGGTACCCGAGTGATCGACACAAACAAAATTAGTAAACAATAAGTAAAGAGAAGCAAAATACAAAACTAGCTACATAGATAGTCAACACCGTAAGCTCCCTGGCAACGACGCCAAAAAGTGATCGCTGCCAACTCAACACTACAATATTGTAGGAAGAGAAGATCGCAATAGCTTTTTCCCGAATAAAGGTCGGGATCGATTTCCTCAGAGAGCTAGCTGTGGAGTTGTGATTTCTGTCTAGTTCTAGAAATGCATTTGTACTTCTAATGTCACTTCAAACAATTTTTGATTTTTGATTTATAGCTATTTATGAAAAACTATTTATTTAATAATAAATTAAGCTACAATAATATTGCTCAGTTGATTCTAATGGGATAAGGGCACTAGGATCTGAGACTACCTAAGTAGTTAATTGACAGGTAGATGCTTCTTAAGTGTGATTGACATATTTGGGGTTTATTTTATAACAGTTACACCCTTTCACTCATTCTCACACCTCTCAGTAGTAAGCGTGATTCTACCCAATTAACTCCCTAAAGATCAATTGGGTAACAAATTAGATCAAGCAACTAGAATTAAAGTACGGTAAATACTATCTCGAGATTTTACCTGTTAATTGGGACTATCATTCGCATGAATCCATTCCAATTCCCTGTTGGGTCATTTTTGGGTTACATACGCTCTTTCTCAAAAAGCGTTAAAACAACAAAGCTTAAATCAGTGTTTTCAACCACCAATTCTAAATTAGATCATAATATTAACCCAAATAGCAAACAACCATAGTCAATCTAAGTGAAGATAGCAATACCCATCAATTACCCGCACTAGGATTGTGCTACAACCCCAGCTAATGAGTTTAACTACTCATGCTGGATAAAGAAATTGAAGAAATAGATGAAGAACTCAACATATTAATTAATTACAGAAAGAAAATCCAAGAATCTATTGTTAATGTAAAGTAAAATATGCAAAAGATGGCTACAAAACCTAGCGCAGCTATCGCCTAAAGTTCACAGATAAAAGACACCTAAAAAAATAGTAGATTGTTTTATCTAAACCAGGCTGGAAAAACTCGATAAAAATACCCATGCGGAGTCAGTGCGGGCCGGGTATTCATGACTGCGGCCGCACTGGCTCTTGCACTTTATTGTTTTTCTTCTCTAAGTTTGGGGGAAGCGGACCCCGAAAAGAGGTAGTGCGAACATGTGGTATTTCTGGCACGGACCGCGTTAATGGGTGACGCGGCTGCGTGGAGTTAGCACGAATTGTGCGGTGATGACCGCGGGCCACGTGGCTTGATTTGGTCAACGGAAAGTTCTCTGAACTTCCTTCACGTGTTCCGTGTAAAGATGTGAAGCGACCACGAAATGTGGACGCGAATTCCGTGAAACTGATCGCGGCCGTGTTGCTTAGTACTTGAAAATGTCATCTCTTTAAACTCCTAGTGCGGCCACAGTCTCAGTTGCGCGGTCCCCAGTAGGCTCTTTTTCCTTCACTTCATTTTGTCTTTAATACTTAAGAAGGTTTCACTCTGTTTTGACCTGATCTTTGACATTTCGTCACGTTGTCGCTAAAACCCAAAATCAAGAACAGCCTGTGAGCATTTTGGGACTATTTTGAAGAAATTTATATTCAAAGAATAGGTAAGTAAGGGTATAAAACACGTTAAAATCCTACTTATCAGTTCTTGATTACCAAAACATGAAATGTACTCCCTCGTTATCCAGGTGGGCACCTGATTACCAAAAACTTGAATTGTATTCCCTTGTTATCCAGGTGGGCGTCTGATTTCCAAAACTTGAATTGTATTCCCTTGTTATCCAGGTAGGCATGATTTCCAAAACATGAATTGTATTCCATTATTATCCTGGTGGGTGCCTGATTACCAACAACATGAATTGTAGTCCCTCGTTATCCAGGTGGGTTCCTGATTACCAACAACTTGAATTGTATTCCCTGTATCTCCAGGTGGGCGCCTGATTACCAAAAATCTGAATTGTATTCCCTCGTTATCTAGATGGGCGCCTGATTGCCATAAACTTGAATTGTAGTCCCTCGTTATCTAGATGGGCGCCTGATTATCAAAAAATTGAATTGTATTCACTCATTATCCAGGTGGGTGCCTGATTTCCAGAAACTTGAATTATACTCTCTTGTTATCTAGGTGGGCACCTGATTGCCAAAACTTAAACTGTATTCCCTTGTTCTCCACGTGGGCACCTTATTTCCAAAACTTGAATTGTATTCCTTTGTTATCCAGGTAGGCACCTGATTGTATTCACTCATTATCTAGGTGGGTGTCTGATTTCGAAAACTTGAATTGTATTCCCTTGTTATCCAAGTGGGCCGATGATTTCCAAAACTCTAAATATATTCCCTTGTTATCCAGGTGGACACCATATTTCCAAGACTCGAAATGTATTCCCTTGTTATCTAGGTGGGAGCCTGATTTCCAAAACTTAAATTGTATCCCCCTGTTCTCCAGGTGGGCGCCTGATTTTCAAAACATGAAATGTATTCCCTTGTTCTCTAGGTGGGTGCCTGATTTCCAAAACTCAAATTGTATTCCCTTGTTATATAGGTGGGTGCCTGATTTCCAAAATGTGAGTTGTATTCCCTTTTTCTCCAGGTGGGTGCCTTCCATTACAACAAAACAAATAAAATACAAGAAATTTTTCTGCACCAGTTTAGGATCTGGGAATATTTGTGACTGTTAATCGTATCATGTTACGTATAGAGCTTTTAGAATTTAAAAGATAAATCACATTATTCAGAAGGGCCCTGAAGACTTCAAATTGAATTTCATCTTAAGAGTGATAACTTTAAAGCTAAATTATATTTCCTAAAGTTAGAAATTATGCTAAATCTTGTTATATAGGAAGGTTTTTAAATTTAACTGGGTCCCATTATCCAGGAGGGTCCTAAGAATTTTAACTAAATCACATTATCCATTAGGGTCCTGAATACTCTTTTGAAAAAAAAAATCCCATTATCCAGGAGGGTCCTACACCATGATCTCTTTTTTGAAGATTCAAAAGAGAATTTCCCGCCCCTAAACCATGCCTTTCTCATGGGAGGTCCCTGTGGATTAACAAATTTTCTTGCCCATGTTTCAGACAAATAGAATCTTGTTAGTTCGAAAATGTGGTGGTTAGTTTGTGGCATCATTGTTGAGCGTCTGGTTCTGCCACTGCCAAGATAACTCTGCTTTCAACCCGGACGACCTCGACTGTTATCGACTGCCCATTTTCTTTTAACCCTTATCACATAAAACACATCTGTTCCATTCATTCCTAATATCCTCTATCTGTTTCATTTTGCTCATGGATTGACTTTTGTCGAACCCTTGCATTTCACATGAATCCCAAAGCATGTTGATTGTTACCAACTCAATGCGCATACCACTTTTCCCTGACTTATGCCACTTTGATGTGCTAGCCAAATTCAGTTTGTGCAATTAAAAAGCTAGCAGAAAATTTTGAAGTCATTTTTCACCGCATCTAATTAAACAGACTTAAGAAGGGACTCAAACAAAACAAGGGGAACAAAATAAGGGACAAGGGAAAGAGATGATACCTAACAAGAAAATTACTAAGTAAAACTTATCTAGTGTGGATACCAACTCTAATGACCATGACATGCACTTTGGATTAAGTGGCCTAATCTCTCAAGAAAGTCTAATATTCAACTCTTGTTGTACCTCTGCGATGTGAAACTGCGCTTCAGTGCTTCAATTGTCCCATTTGATCCACAATCCTTAGTCGACTTATAGTGTCCTGAAGGTTTTTACCATCAAGCCTCTCTCGTTTTGCTCTTTTCTCAACTCATTGTCGCCTTACGGCGCTCCTGAGGGTTTTTACGATAAGACTCTCTCATTTTATCATTTTCTCTCATTGTACTTAAAACAATGGCATTACCCATGATGCAGGAAGATCATACTTTTACCACATACTTAATTTGGCATCCTCAAAGATTGGTCAGAAGGTCTTTCTTTAGATAATATTGTAAGATTGTAGGCATGGTTGGAAAGAAAAGGTAGTATGGAGGCTCAAAATTATTTAATATAAAAAGAGTCCAAAATTACAACTTTTGGAATCAGGCCTTCTGGAAAAATTAAAACTTTTGCACCAATTTCTTGGAGTTTGGGGGATTTTTTTGGGTTCTTGCTTTGATGGGATTTCTAAGAAAAACTGTCCTACTCTTGACTTCGAGGATTATCAAGTATTTTATTTTGTGTGACCGAACTATAAGGCTGCCTACGTATCTTGTGATGATAAGAATAAGGTCGAACGTAGTTCAAACACAAAGTTATTTTTTTTCCTTTTCTTTTTCTTTTTGTCTTTTCTCCTTTTTTTTGTTTTTTGTTTTTTTCTTCTTTTCTCTGTTCCTTTTTCTTCTTTTTTTTCTTTCTCTTTTCCTTTTCTAGGTCCTTACTCTATTTCTGATTCTCAAAGAGGGGTATGAAACAAAAGACTAGGGCTCAAACGTTGTAGCAAAAGATAAAAGTGTTTGGGTAGCAGAATAAAATGCCTTTGTCATACCAAACTTTTAAAATGCCAACTAGAAACATGATATATAAGATAAGAAGAGAAATTAGACATAGTATCTATTGATGGAATCAACACAAACAAAAAGTGCCAATGGAAAATATACCTTTGTCCCAATGAATGGCCCTTGCCAGTTCGAAAAAGACTTGATTCAACCTTATCTTGATGTGGAAGAATGCATTTTAGAACTAACTGATTTGCCTCAAATTGCTTGAGAGGCATTTCCTTGTTGTATGCTCTTATGAACATCTTGATTTCCCAAACTTACTGCCTTAGTTTATCTCAATTCAATGTTTAGGCCATCTCGAAATGCATGAATCTTTAGTTATTTCCTCAAATGCCTCTTTTATCATGTTCAAAACTGCATTATTGCTTCATGATTAAACTAACTTTCAAGACCGAGTTGAGAATTATGCATTCATATCATGTCACTAGATCCAAGATGAAAATAACTATAAAAGGAAAATTAAACTAAACAAAAACTGACCAGAACTAAAAGAAAACATGAGATTGCATTAGACAGATGGTGGAAAGGGTTTGAACAAAACCAGCAAAATAGATATGGGTTACTACCCTGGAATAATCCTAGATAACACTAGAAGAGTTACTGCCACTAATCAAACTAGGAAAATAAGAAGCAGAGGGGTTTGAGTGTCACGACCCCAGTTCACTAACTATGAACATGTCGTGACAGTGCCTAGTCCCTATGAGTAGGTAAGCCTAATAAAGCGAAAAAATAAATTAATCTTGCGAAAAATAAATAATTGAAAGATAAACAGCTAAGAGAAACTGTATATAAGTGTCGCTTGGCATACACAACTCAACATCACGAGCATCTATAACAGCATCCCAATACCCGTAAACTCACAAAAAACATAGGCTAATAGAAGAGTAATACACTGCTCTAACTCCAGAATATCAAAAGAATTGAAAGAAAGGAAAGACTATCTACTAACGCTAGAATAAGATGGAGACTCCTGGTCTGCGGACGAGATAGAAGTACCTCGAAGTCTCAGCTAGATCTCTCCACCTCGAGAGTGATACAACTTGGTTGAGGTACCTGGATCTCCGCATGAAAAACATGCACAGAAGGGGCATGTGTACACAACAACGGTACTCAGTAAGTGTCAAGCCTAACATCGGTCGGGTAGTAATGAGGAAGGTCAGGGCCCTACTGAGATAAAACATAATAAATGATAAAGTAAATGGAACAATATAGATAATGTCTACAACGAGAGTCTAAATAGGATAAATAAGGAAAAACAATAGTAGAAAGCAGAAACATAACAACATAAGGAAATAGTGCTCACAACATGAATCACAACCGAGGATCTCTTGGTATTCTCAACATATACGCGAGGGATCTCTTGGTATCCTTAATAGGTAAGCCGGGGATCTCTTGATATCCCAACGATCTGTTGGTATCCTCAATATATATAAATACATGTGCCAGGGATCTTTTGGTATCCTATACCCTCAATCTAGAACATATCAAGTATATGGGGATCTCCCAGGATGTCGTCCTGTAGTCCCAAATTTAAAATACACAATAACAGCCCAAACATTAGGATAAATGCTAAACTCGGAACAAGTAATAGTAAATTCTAGCCTAACAAGCTTCACGGAGTGCAAACAACACAGTTTAAGCGAATAGGCAAGTAAGTCAATTAAACATGCCTCTCTAAACTAATACAGGGTAAATTTACAAATTAGAATAAGCAGTAAGCAAGAAATCTCAATTTAAATACTTCAAGTAAAAACGTATTTTCAACAATTAGCTCAAGTGCGTTCCTGTCACCTCACGTACGAGGCATTCAAATATCATATATTATATCCTACGAGGAAAGGTACCCCACACAAGGCTAAACAAGCTACTTACCTTGAATCGGCACAAAAATCTTCTAGAAACCACGCCTTTTCCACGGGTATCCGACTCCAAACGCCCCAAATCTATTTAACTCAATTACATATCGTAAATAACATTGCAAGCAACTAATTCTACTATTTAATTCAAATCTAAGGCGCGAAATACATAAAATAACCAAACAACCCTCAGGCCAAAATATCAACATCGAATAATTATTAAATTTTAAGAGTCCTCGTACTCTCACGAGTCTAACCATATAAAATTTTCCCAAATCGGATGTCAAAATCTCGCTCAAAACTCAGTATTTTGGCATAAGAAGTTTCTTCAAATTTTTCCTGATTTTGATACTCTATTCGAATTTAAATGATAGATTTAACTATATATTAATGTAATATAACTATAAAGGATTAAGAAAATGTTACCCAATGATTTTTCTCTTCAAAATCCACTTAGAATCACTCTCTCCCAAGCTCCAATTTGATTTTTCCAACTTTTAAAACTAACCCTTGAAATCACTATTTCTGACCAGAGGTTTCTGCTTCTGCGGTCCCGCTTTTACAAAAACTATGCAGTTTCTGCAGTTTTCAATAACTAGCCTAGGGATTGCATTTGCGATAAATATCTCGCAGGTGCGAAATAGCATCTGCGGAAATTCTTCCGCTTATGAGAAAAACTGAGGGAACACCTACGTCCGCTTATGTGATGCGCATGCCGTTTCTGCGGCTCTGCTTCTGCAATTCTGAAGCCGCAGAAGCGAAAATACTAGAAGCAGAAGTGCTTCAGCTGCTTCAACATTTTTCCGATCTTCCCGTCAACCATCCAAAATCATCCCGAGGCCCCCGGGACGTCAACCAAAAGAACCAATATCATCTAATATCCTATTCAAACTTGTACCAATCCTTAAAATACCTTAAACAACACCGGAAACCCGAATTAGTCAAAGATTTAAGTAAGAACTTCAAATTTCATTAAAACATGCTTTCGATTAAACACCTAACCAAACACGTTCGAATGGCCTGAAATTTTGCACACACATCCCAAACGACATGACGGAGCTACTAAAACTTCTGAACTTCCATTCCAACCTTCGAATCAAAAACTCACTATCAGACCGGAAACATCAAAATTTAAAACTTCGGTATTTCAAGCCTAAATGAGCTACAAACTTCCAAAATTCATTCCGAATTTGCTCCCAACCCCAAAATCATCTAACGGAGCTAATAGAACTATCAAATTTCCATTTCGAGACCATCTTCACATTGTTTTGACTACGGGCCACGTTTTAACACTTAAGCTCTCATTTAGAGACTAAGTATCCCAAAACTCTCCGAAACCTAACACCGAACGTACCGGCAAACCAAAATAGCAAAAATGAACTTAGGGGAAGCAGTTAATAGGGAATCGGGGCATTAGTTCTCAAGACGACCAGCCGGTCATCACATCCTCCTACACTTAAACATTCATTCGTCCTCGAACGAGCATGGAACATGCCTGAAGTAGTGAAACGATGAGGATATCGGTTACGCATATCCCGCTCGGTCTCCCAAGTCGCCTCCTCGGCGGCTGACCTTGCCACTAAACCTTTACTGAAGCAATGTTCTTTGACCTCAACTTTCTGACCGGCTTGTCCAATATAGCCACTAACTCCTCAACATAGGATAGATCCTTGTCCAATTACACCGAACTGAAATCCAACAAGTGTGATGGATCACCGTGATACCTCTGGAGCATCGAAACATGAAATACCGGATGAACCCTGCAGAAACTGGAAGGTATGGAAAGCTCATATGCAACCTCCCCAACTTGCCTCAAAATCTCAAAAAGGCCAATAAGCCTCAGACTCAACTTCCCTTTCTTCCAAAATCTCATAACGTCTTTTATAGGCGAAACCCAAAGCGAAACCCGCTCTCCGACCATATATGAAACATTACGAACCTTCCGGTCTCCGTAACTCTTCTGTTTGGACTGGGCTGTACGGAGTCTATCCTGGATCACCTTGACCTTCTCCAATGCATCCTGAACCAACTCTGTTCCCAATAGCCTGGCCTCACCTGGATCAAACCAACCCACCGGAGATCTGCACCTCCTACCATACAATGCCTAATACGGTGCCATCTGAATGCCGGACTGATAACTGTTGTTGTAAGAAAACTCTGCCATTGGAAAGAACAGATCCCAAGACCTTCCAAACTCAATCACACACGCATAGAGCATATCCTCAAGAATCTAGATAGTGCGCTCGGACTGTCCGTCTATCCGGGGGTGAAATGTTGTGCTCAACTAAAATCGAGTACCCAAATCCTGCTGAACGACCCTTCAAAACCATGATATAAACTAAGTACCTCTATCTGGAATAATAGAAGCTTGAATACCATGTAGACGAACAATCTCCCGGATATAAATCTTCGCCAACCGCACCTATGAGTAAGTATTACACACAGGGATAAAATCAGCGGACTTGGTCAGCCGATCCACAATCACCCAAATGGCATCGAACTTCTAAGCAGTTTGAGGGAGACCAACTACAAAATCCATGGTGATCTTCTCCCATTTCCACTCCGGAATCTCTATCTGCTGAAGTAACCCACCCGATATCTGGTGCTCACATTTCACCTGTTGGTAGTTGAGGCATCTAGATACATATCCAACTATATCCTTCTTCATTCTCCTCCATTAATAGTGCTACCTCAAATCCTGATACATGTTCGCGGTGCTCGAATGGATGAAATAACGCGAACTGTGGGCCTCTGCTAAAATCAACTACCGAAGCCCATCAACATTATGAACACAAATCCGACCCTACATCCTCAATACCATGTCTTCTCCAATGGTCACATATCTGACATCGCCATGCTGAATTGTGTCCCTGAGGACAAGTAAACGGGGGTCATCATACTACCGCTCCCTGATACCATCGAATAATGAACATCGAGAAACCACACAAGCTACAACCCGACAAGGCTCGGAAAGATCCAATCTCACAAACCGGCTGGCTAAGGCCTGAATATCCATCGCCATAGGCCTCTCTGAAGCTGGTAAATATGGCAAAACTCCCCAAACTCTCCGCCCGACAAGTCAAGGCATCAGCTACCATATTGGCCTTTCCAGGGTGATACAGAATAGTAATATCATAATCCTTTAGCAACTCCAACCACCTCAACTGGTGCAAGTTTAGATCCTTTTGCTTGAACAAGTGCTGCAAACTCTGACGGTTAGTATAAATCTCACAAGGCACGCTGTACAAATAATGACGCCAGATCTTGAAGGCATGAACAACAGCAGCAAACACAAGGTCGTGGACAGGGTAATTCTTCTCATGTATCTTCAACTGTCTGGATGCGTAGGCAATCACCCTACCATCCTACATCAACACCACTCCAAGGCCAACCCGTGAGGCATCACAATAAATTGTATAAGACCCCAAACCAGCAGGCAATATCAAAATAGGGGTTGTAGTTAAAACTATCTTGAGCTTCTGAAAGCTCGCCTCACGCTCCTCTGTCCACTGAAATGGAGCACCTTTTTGAGTCAATCTAGTCATAGGTGCTGCAATCGATGAAAACCCCTCCAAAAAACGACGGTAATAACCCACCAAGCCAAGGAAACTATGAATCTCTATAGTTGAAGAAGGCCTTCCCCAACTCTGCACGGTCCCCACCTTCTTCGAATCTACCCGAATGCCCTCACTCGATACCACATGGCCCAAGAATGCCACAGAACTCAACCAAAAATCACATTTTGAGAACTTTGCATATAACGTTTTCTCTTTTAGTGTCTGAAGCACGGTCTTCAAGTGCTGCTCATGATCTTCCCGGCTCCGAGAGTATACAAGAATATAATCTATGAAGACAATGACGAACAAGTCGAGATATGGCCTGAACACATTGTGCATCAAATGCATAAAAGTTGTTGGGGCATTGGTTAACCCAAATGACATAAGAAGGAACTCGTAATGACCATACTGAGTCTTGAAGGTAGTCTTTGGGATGCCTGACTCCCGAATATTAAAATGATAGTAGCTTGAGCGTAATCAATCTTAAAAAACATATGTGCAACGTGAAGTTGGTAAAATAGATCATCAATACGAGGCAAAGGATAACGGTTCTTCGCTGTAACCTTGTTCAACTTGTGATAATTGATACACATACGCATAGAACCATCATTTATCTTCACAAACAAGACAGGAGCACCCACAATGAAACACTGGGTTGAATAAAACCCTTATCAAGCAATTCCTATAAGTGATCCTTCAACTCCTTCAACTCAGGAGGAGCCATATGGTACGGAGAAATGGAAATGGGCTGAGTGTCCAGCAACAAATCAATGCCAAAATCAATATCACAATCGGGCAACATGCCCGGAAGATTAGCTGGAAACACATCGGGACGATCCCATACCACTGGGACCGAATCAATAGAAGGGGTATCAACACTAATATATCTCACATAGGCTAGAAACGCGGCGGAAACCTTCTTAACCATACATTGAACTTTAAGAAAAGAGATAACTCTATTGGGGGTGTCATCTATAGTACCACATAGTCAGCGTGGAGAATACATGGCATAGCCAACATCACGGTCTTTACGTGAAAATCAAGAATAGCATAATGAGGCGACAACCAGTCCATGCCCAAGATAATATAAAAAATCCACCATAATATTTGGTAACAGTAAATCTGCTCTGGTCTCAAAACCATGAATAGTAACCAAACATGACCGATAAACGCAATCTACAACAAGAGAATCTCCTACAAGAGTAGAAACATAAACAGGAGAACTCAAAAATCTCGGGCTACACCCAAATGCGGAGAAAAATAATAAGACACATAAGAAGTAGTTGAGCTTGGATCGAATAGAACCGATGCATCTTTGTGACAAACCAGTATAATACATGTGATGATAGAATCGGAGGCAAAAACCTTGGTACGAGCAGGAATGACACAATATCTGGCTTGGTCTCTTCCTCGAGGGAGACCTTTACCTCCCCAACCTTTGCCCTGAATTGGCTGGGTAGATGGGGTAGCAGCTGGAGTTGTGATCATGGCTTGAGAACTCTGCTGAGCGCGCTATAGCTGAGAACTCTGTAGGGGTGCACTCATCCCAAGTCTAGGGAAATCCCTCATCACATGGAGGATGTCACCATATTCAAAACAAGCTCTGGGAGGACGTGGTAGATGTGACTGGCTAGGTCCAGGTCTGTTGGACTAACCTCAGAAAGCAACCCGTGCAGGAGGCGCGCTAGAAATTTAAGGTGCATAGTAAGGATCCAGAGGTCTAGGAGGAGCTGGAGCACTGCTGGCTGATGGAAGAGATGAATGAACGGGGAGACCCAGACAACCCCTACCATGATGATCTGCTGCTGGGTTACGGGTACCAGAGTAGTGGCCTGACTCTTGAGACCTCTTGACCTCTCTCTCCTCTCACTCCCTGGCAAGCATACCCTCGATCCTTCTAGCAATGCTCATACCTGCTGATAAGGAATGTCCATCTCCAACTCTAGAGCCATGGTAGATATTATGGGTGAAATAAGACCCTTAATGAACCGGCAAACTCTATCGCGAACAGTAGCAGCCAAGGCTGGTGCATGCTTTGCCAATCCTGTATAACGGATAACATGCACTGAAACGATCATAGAACCCTGGTGAAATGCTCAAACTTTGCGCACCAAGAATCCCTGAGACTCTGAAGGACAAACTATCTCATGAACATATCCGAGAACTGGGTCCAAGTTAGTGAAGCAGCCTCGACTAAACTGTTTATCTCATAAGTGCGCCACCAATCATAGGAAGCTCCGGGAACCTGAAAGGCAGTAAAGGAAACCCCGTTGGATCTGGCTATACCCATAGTGCGAAGAATGCGATGGCACTCCTCTAGAAATCCCAAGGCAGCATTTGGTGCCAATCCACTAAAAATCGGTTGATCATACTTCTTGAATCTCTCCATTCTCTGTTGCTCATCCTCAGAAGCAGTTGCCCTATCCTCGGGTTGAACTAGTACTGAAGGTTGTACATGAATGATCTCTGGGACCTCCTCAACATGCACTCGCTGCTCCGGAGTGCGGGCGGTGGGAGTATGTGCTCCTCCCCCAACCTAGGATGTGGCTGCAGCAAGGGGAAGCAACCCTGCCTAAGCCAACATGGTGTACATACTCATAAACTGTGCCAATGTCTCATGAATGGCTGGAATAGTAGTGGCTGTCGGCGTGTAAGATACCTGAACTCCGGATGGATCTGCTGGCATTACCTCGACAGCACCTCGCGCAGGTGCTTTGGCTACACTACGTGCGCGTCCACAGCCTCTACCCCAGCCCCTGCCTCTGAGGATTGCAGGAGGAGGCATCGGTGCCTTATCGTCCCGAGTAGTAGGTGACCTCACCTTTATTTTGTAAGAGAATAGAATACAAAAGTTTAGAATTGATGTGAAAAATATCGCACGACAAGGAAATCAATGAAGTGAAGATTTTTCCTAAACAGTTGCATTGCCTCTCATAGATAAGTACAGACGTCTCTGTACATATCAGCGAGACTCTAATAAACCGGCATGTGTTCCGTGACTCCTACGAACCTAGAGCTCTGATACCAACTTGTCACGATCCCAGTTCAACCACTATGAATATGTCGTGACGGCACCTAGTCCCTATAAGTAGGTAAGCTTAATAATGCAGAAAAGCAAATTAAACTTATGGAAAATAAACAATTAAAAGATAAACAGCTCTGTATATAAGTGACACTTGGCATATATAACTCAACATCACGAAAATATATAACAGAAACCCAAAACCCAAAAACTCACTTGAAGCACATGCTTATAGAAGAGTGATACACTGCTCTAACTCCAGAATGTATAAACAACTGAAAGAAAGGAAAGACTATCTACTAAAGCTGGAATAAGATGGAAACTCCTGGTCTGCAGATGCGACAGAAGTACCTTGAAGTACCAGCTAGATCTCTCACCTCGAGAGTGATATGTAGGTCGAGGTACCTGGATCTGCACATGAAAAATATGCATAGAAAGGCCATGAGTACACCACAGCGTTACTCAGTAAGTGCAAAGCCTAACCTCTGTCAGGTACTGACGAGGTAGGTCATGTCCCTACTAAGATAAAATATAATAAATGATAAAGTAAAGGGAACAGTATAGATAAAGTTTACAACAAGAGTCTAAACAAGATAAATAAGGAAAAACACTAGTAGAAAGCAGAAACATAACAACATAAGGAAACATTGCCCAACACATGAATCACAACCGGGGATCTCTTGGTATCCCGAAGATATCTTTGTTTCCTCATCATATACGCGAGGGGTCTCTTGGTATCCTAAGGATCTCTTGGTATCCCCAATAGGTAAGTCGAGGATCTCTTGGTATCCCGCACCATCAATCCAGAACATATCAAGTACATGGGGATCCCCCAAGATGCCGTCCCGTAGTTCCAAATTTAAAACATACAATAACAGCCCAAACATTAAGATAAATGCTAAACTCTGAACAAGTAATAGTAAATTCTAGCCTAACATGCTTCACGGAGTGCAAATAAGATAGTTTAAACGAATAGGCAAGTAAGTAAAATAAACATGCTTCTCCAAACTAATACAGGGTAAACTTACAAATTAGAATAAGCAGTAAGCAAGAAATCTCAATTTAAATACTTTAAGTAAAAACGGATTCTCAACAATTATCTCAAGTATGCGCTCATCACCTCACGTAACGAGGCATTCAAATATCAGATATCATATCCTAAGGGGATAGGTCCCCCACACAAGGTTAGACAAGCCACTTACCTCGAACTGACACAAAATTCAACTAGAAACCACGTCTTTACCACGAGTATCCAAATATAAATGGCCCAATCTATTCAATTCTATTAGCTATTATTAATAACATCGCAAGCAACTGATTCTACTATTTATTTTAAAGCTAAGGCGCGAAATTAGGTAATATGACCAAAACACACCCCAGGCCAACGTCTCGAAATAGGATAATTTTCACATTTATAGAACCCTCGTACTCTCCCGAGATTAACCATATAAAAATCTCCCAAATCGGATATCGAAAACCCGCTCAAAACTCAAAATTTAGGCGTAAGAAGTTTCTTCCAATTTTTCCCAATTTTGATCCTCAATTCGAATTTAAATTATGGATTTAACTATATATTGATAGAATATAACTAGAAAGGATTAAGAAAACATTACCCAATGATCTTCTCTTCAAAACCCATTCAGAATCTCCCTCTCCTGAGCTCCAATTTAATTTTTCTAACTTTTGAAACTAACTCTCGAAATCACTATTTCTGACCAAAGGTTTCCGCTTATACGATATCATTTTGCAGAACCACTGCCATTTCTGCGATTTTCAATACCCAGCCAGGGACCGCATCTGCGATAAATATCTCGCAGGTGTGAAACCGCATCTACGAAAAACTGAGGGAACACCATTGTCCGCTTCTGTGATATGATGGAGCTACTACAACTTCTAAAATTTCATTCCGACCCTCGGATAAAAAACTCACTATCGGACTGGAAACTTCGAAAATTCAAACTTCGGTATTTCAAACCTAAATGAGCTATGGACATCCTAAATGCATTCTGAACACGCTCCCAACCCCGAAATCACCTAATGAAGCTAAGGAACCATCGGATTTCCATTCTGAGACCATCTTCACATTGTTCCAACTATGGACCACTTTCCAATACTTAAGCTCTCATTTAGGACTAAGTGTCCCAAAATGCTCCGAAACCCAAAATCGAACGTCCCATCAAACCAAAATAATAGAAATGAACTTAGGAGAAGCAGTTAATAGGTAATTAGGGCGTTAACTCTTAAGATGACCGGATGGGTCGTCATATTCGGATTACAATCCTAAAATAACCCAGACAACATAAATGACAACAAAAGAAACTACCAAAACTCCTCCCTGGCTAGCAAAGAAAGGAGTATCTTTCCAATTACCAAGCTCAACATGTTAGGTACTAGACTGGACATCAAAATTACTGGGACCTTTACTAGTTTCGATATCATTAACTTCAGTTAGAAAATTCCCAATAGGATTCTCATACTCCATGTAACCATGCATCTTCCCTAGAAAGTGTGCATCATCATATGTAGGTAAAAGATTCTGCACGATATTTTGGGTGTCACTGTCCTAGACCATAATTATCCCTTCTTGAATCATTCTTTCTATCTCTCTTTTCAAATCCCGATAACTTTCGACATTGTGCCCCTGAGAATCGTAATTGTATTCACAACTTTTAGAAGGGCCAAAGCTTCTTGCACGCGAGTCAACATGATTTGGAGGAATAGGGGCAATCAGATCATAATGCTTTAATTTCTCAAAGAAGCTTGCATAGGACTCTCCTATTTGTGTAAAATTATCTTTCAACCTTTGTTTACCTATATCCCCTAGCTTGGATGTGGGTTATGGGGCACTTGAAAATTTTGTGGAGGTTGGTGGAGATTATGTGGTGCTGGCGCTCGCCTTCTGGGTTTCTTGGTGGCTGGAAAACATACTGAAGTGGAGCGCAGCAGAGTATTGTGGGTTCTCAGGGGAATCTTCAAACAACAAACGAGGTTGTTCATGCCTTCGAGATGTTCTTCTAGGAGCTATTCTCGACCTTGATGTCATCATTATTTCTTCAACCTTCTCATTCGTGCCACTAAAATTACCATATTCAAGTTGGACGGCCTGAGTTGCAGCTTTTAGAGCGGCTTGACTTATAATTTAGCCTGTCGTAAGGCCATTCTCTATCATTTCTCCCATTTTGATTACTTTCAGGAATGATTTTCCCACTGTTGACATCATGTTTTGAAAATAATCTAGCTCTAGAACCTGAAGAAAGATAATGAATAGCTCGTGGTCATCCATGGATGGCTTAACTCTAGCTTTTGATCTCTCTATTTAATGGCATATTCCTTGAAACTTTCAGTTGGTTTCTTCTTCAGATTTGAAAGGGAATTGCAGTGTGGGGTAATGTCGATGTTATATTGGAACCTGTTTGACAAAGGCATGTTCCATGTCATCCCGTACATACCGGCGAGATCTGTCTTGACCCATAAACCATTCGCAGGCTACACCCGTAAGGCTTTCCCCAAAATAAGCCATCAGTAATTCTTCATTTCCTCCTGCACCTCTTAGTTTATTGCAATACCTTTTCAGGTGGGCTATGGGGTCTCCATGTCCATCATACTTTTCAAATTTGGGAGTCTTGAAAACAAGTGGTAAACAAACATCGAGGAACATACATAGATCTTTGAAGGCAATACTCTTCTGACCTGCCAGCCCTTCTATGTTTTTCAACTATTGTTCCAAGCTTTTCTCTCTTTGGGTTATTTCTTCTGGTGCTATCTTTCGGGTAGACTTCTCAACCTTTTCAGGAAGATCAAATAGTTAAGAGTGGTACTCAGGAGAGTGGTATTATTCTTGTTCGGTAGCAAATTGTGACTCATGAGTTTTCTTCTGTACCACCATAGGCTGTGGGATGGTGAAGACAAGCATAACTGCAGTGGTTGTGTGCTTGGTTGTCAATGCCACACTTTGGGAGTACGCAACATAAGTTCCATCTATAGTCATGCAATTGGGATAAAGATTGAACCAAAATGGATAGAATTGATCTGACAATGAAACTGGAGTGGTAGTATCCAAGATGGGTGTAAACTCTGGGAAAGCATAAGAAAGGGGTGGTCCTATACCATTGGCCCATGCTTGACACATTCCAGACATTTGTTGTTTCAGCCTTTGGACCTCCTCATTAAATTCAGATTCTGACTCCACAATCTTCCTCGAGGGGTAGACAAGTCTTGTATGCACGTCTTTGCTAGTCATGGTTTCCTTGATTTTTGACCTTGTGTTGTATGGACAAATCACCAAAGTGCCACAAACTAACCTCCCTCTGTTATGATAACAATGAAAGTAACAAAGAGGAGAAAAACAAATCCAATAAGTTAGCGTTAAAGCATAGATCATATAGAAATATCACATTGCGTGCAATGCCCTTAGCAACAATTAATGGTTCTAGAATGACTTCGAGGGTCACAAGGTCATTTGGCATCATCACAAATTTGTTCATTTCAACCTTCTCTTTTCTTGCTCATTTTTCTTCCTTTTTTTCTTTTTAATTGTCACTCTTTTCTTTCTCTCATTTCTCACATCCATAATTCATCTCTTTTTTTATTTTTTTTTGTTTCTAATAAAAATGATTTGATTGAATCCAATGTAGGTTGCACACGTATCATGTCCCTCATGAATCAGATCAAGCATAGTTTTGAAAAACAAATAATGGACAAAATAAACTAAAATAAATCTTTTTGAATTTTTCATTTATAATAATCTTTTTTGGTTTTCAAGTACATCATAGGAAGATCGATAAGAAGAGACTAGACAAACTCTTAGAATCACCTAAAAGACTAAAAAAACAAGCTCAAAATATAAAAAGACTCCTCAAGTAGCTCCTGAATGCAGTGATCCTGGGATATCCGTCACGCTCAAGCTGTAGAAAATATATCCATACCTGAATGGAAAAAATAATAAAAAATAGAGTTAGTGTCTCAAGACACATGTGACGCCACGACACCTTCTATTGGACATATGCAAGGCATGATTAACGCTATTTTTGCAAAATGACCTACGTATCCAAAATGTGGATAAAGATACAACTCAAAAAAGATGACCTCAAAGACATGAACATACCTCCCTGAGACTTATATGGATTCAAACTTCCAATAATCATGCCCCAACATTAATTGATAAAACTGACCCATTCTGCAAAAACGACCGATATGATCATAAGTGGCTAAAGATGCAAACTTAAAAAGGAAGGACCTTAAAGTAATATAACACCTAGTTGTGAACTCAAGATCCTAAGACATGAGTTATTGAACCACTTGTGAGAAAATGACCCCATTTGGCAAGAATGACCGATGTGGCCAAAAGTGGCTATGCATGCAAGATTTGGCTAAGACCCCGCAAAGCCAAGAACCTAAGACTCATTAGGAAGATCGGACCCTATGTGGGTTTGTCACGTATAATGTCTCGAAAGACAAGAATCAGGTTCGCATAATTTGGGAAGATTGGATATGGGAGAAACCTAAAAAAAATGACACTAATTTGAAAAACCATATTTTTTTGTCTTTTTGAGAAATGATGGAAGATGTAATATCTTTTTGGATTTTCTTTTTTATTTTATTTTTTGAATTTTTGGAAAATAATGGGAAAGCGTAAAATATATTTGGATATTTCATTTTTAGTTTTTTCCTGAAAAGTTGCGAAAGAAAAATATAATTGGGTTCTGCTTGCTTCATTTTTCACCCTTCGTTCCCGAACATCGGTCCGCCAAATGACCTTTTTACCCTCAAAGCTGCAACATTTAGAACACTAGATAATTAAATGTCATTTTGGGCCACATGCCCATTTTTGACCAAATTTAGATAGGCTTCCTACAAAGGGACATTGTGTTTGGGACCGAGCGCTACTAGGTCTAAATAACATAATGCAAATAATAATAACCTAAAGGCCGACCTAAGTTTGGGATTCACTAACAAGGCAATTCGGGAGAGCGTATGGTTGATGGTGGATGCTCAAGCTTTCCACCCACTCCATACGTCCGACGTCCCCCCTCCCCCTATATTAATGGTTACTAAACAAAGAGTTTGTGCACGGGATGCGTAACCTGAGACTGGTTGCAGAAAGAAAACCCATGATTATGCAAATGATGATAGTTTATAAAGCAATAACACATTAAGAAAAGTGATAAACAAATAACCAACAAATAAAGAAATAAGACAAACAAAGCAAATAAATAAAACAAACACCTCGACCGAATATCCTAAAAGCCAACAAGATCAAGTACGAGCTCGAACCTCCAGCTCCTCAGCAGAATCACCACAGATGTCACACACCTTTTTACACAAACCTTCACTTAGAACTCTTAAATTAATAAAAGCATTTAGTAAAGCTTGAAATAATTTTTAATTAATAAGTGATAAAAATATGTATTCGAAAGGATTAACTCAGAGTCACCACCTAACTTTGATTTTGGTGTATCCTACCATTTTTTTAGAAGAAAAAAAAGTAATTTTTCCTTTGAAACACTTTGGACTCCAAAACTAAGTCCGTACCAAAGATTTCGGTAAGGGGGTTTATTTGACTCGGAATGAAGGTGTTAGAAACTCCCCAAGTCCCCTAAAAGTCACAGTTGCGTACTTGATCTAGTCGCATTTAGCATATTCAAATTGAGGTATAACTAAACGCAGAAAGAAAAACAAACAAACAAGAGGCTCGAGGTCGTCCCCACCTATAAAAATAAAAATAAAAATAAAATCTAGTCTACACTGTACTTCCTCCACAGTGTTCGTCACGGCCTCCAAATACAGGATAATTCGGGGCGTAACCCGGATAAAAATATATACATATTCTTCGGGGCATTCTCCCGATAAATTTAACTACGGTAGCGACCTCTCACCTCAAAATAACAAAATCCAAAAGTTTGCCTACCTAGGTGTGGTCAGCCTAAAACATGCTCCTAACGATCAAAGCAATAAAATGAAAATAAACAAAAAAAGAAATTTCTTTAATTTCTCTTTCGATTTAAGTACCCGTCCTTCAATATGAAAAATAGATAAAATTTAACACATGCTAACACCATGAAAGATCATCAAATCAGTAAATTGAAAGCAAATGCACCACTCTAACGTGTAATAGAACATATCAACAAAGAGGAACATGTAACATAATATAGCAACAAAGGGGAAGTTAGAGTGAACTCAAGCAATTAAAGTAGCGCGACGGGAACCGGAATCGAAACTCGACGAACGAATCTCACCAAACGAGAACCCGAATCGGACCGAAAAGCTGAAAAACCGGTCAGAATCTCGGATCTTACCAAAGGCTCAACCAAACACGGATTCGAACCCACATTTTAATCAAAATCTATCCTTGGAAGAAATTCCGAAATCGAAAAGTTAATAAGCAAAATTTTTCTTCCCTTATACAATAGGAATATAATAGGAACCACTTGGTGAATTTACGGTTTGATCATAATACCAGAACATCAGCCTTCTCTATTACTTCCAAGCAAATAGTCCGTTTCTAGAAGATAACATTAACAAGCCTAATAGACGTGTTATTCAAATCCGGAGGTGAGCCAAAACGGCCAACACTTTAAGAGTTTAACAATCGCCGAAATGTTTTCAAAAATACTATCTAACTGGGAATTATACTATGGGAACTTTATTGACAACAGAATAGGAACCGCGACTAGCGATGCCGACCGGAACACCTATCGTCCTCGACTCTCCACCGATGACTGAAGTTGACAACTGTTAATGTCGGAATATGTGACGACCTGTCCGGTTGTCGTAAGAATTATTGTCCCGGTCCCCTATTATCTGTTTTCCGAAAGTCTATTTCTGCAAATTTGATTTGTCAGGATGTTCGGTTTTAAGTTTCGAAGAGTTTTGGGACACTTAGTCCCTAAATGAGAGATTAAGTGTTGAAAAGTTATCCGTGGTCGAAATAGTGTTAAGACGACATCGGAATGGAAATCGGATGGTTCTGTAAGCTCCGTTGGGTGATTTCGGGGTTGGGAGCATGTTCAGAATGTGTTTTGGAGGTCCGTAGCTAAATTATGCTTCGAATGCTGAAGATTGAATTTGTGAAGTTTTCGGTCCGATAGGTAGGTTTTGATCCATTGGTCAGAATGGAATTCTAGAAGTTACAGTAGTTCCGTCATGTCATTTGGGATGTGTGCGTAAAATTTCAAGTCATTCAGACGAGGTTTGATAGACGTTTTAATCGAAAATGCATTTTTAGAGTTTTGCAAAATTTTAAGCTTCAATTCGATGAAATGTAGGTTTGATGTTGTTTATGGCATTTCGAATGTTGGAATAAAATTGAATGATGTTATGAGATATTTTCATAGGTTTGGCTGAGGTCCCGGGTTCCTCGCGTGTGTTTCAGATGCTCAACAGGTCATTTATAAAACTTATAAAATTGCAGAAAATCTATCCGCTGATATCCTACTTCGCGTTCGCGTCTCCTCCTTCGCGTTCGCGAAGCTTTGCCTTTTTCTTTGTTCGCATTCGCATCAAAACCCTCACATTCATGTAGTATTATTTGACACTGAGGGATGTGCCTTTTTCCTCATCGCATTCGCGTAGCTTTGCAAGTTTACCCTTCGCGTTCGCGTACTGGGTCACGCGTTCGCGAAGAGCAATTTCTGCGCCACAATATTTTTCTCTTCCGCGTTTACGAGTTTCCTTCTGCGTTCACGAAGTACATTTGAGTAGCCTCATTTTTTCTTCTCCACGACCGCGTGACTTCCTCCGCATTCGCGATGCATTAAATACCTACGCTGATATAAGTTTTCAAAATTGAGGGTTTAGCCATTTTTACCAAAACATAAGCTTGAGAGCTTGAATTTGAGCGAGACTTCGAGGGATTTTCAAAGATATCAATAGGGTAACGATTCTAAACTCCATTTTTCTTGTAACCCACTAATCAAATCATGAACTCCTCCTTTAATTTTGGATTTTGAAAGAAAAACTGATAAACCTTTATAGACCAGATAATTGAGTATTGATTGGGGTTTTGACATCCGATTTGGGAGATTTTTATTTGGTTAGACTCGTGAGACATTTTACTTAATATTACTTCTTAACTTTGAGTTAAATCATAGAATCAGTAGCTTGAGATGTTATTTACGATATGTAATTGAATTAAACAGATTTGGGCCATTTGGAGTTGGTACTCGTGGAAAACGTGTGGTTTCGAGTTGATTTAGGAGTCGGTTCGATGTGAGTGGCTTGTCTAACCTTGTGTGGGGGACCTTCCCCTTAGGATCTGATATTTGGTAATTGAATGACCTGTGCGTGAGGTGAAGAGCATGTACTTGAGCTAATTGTTAAAAATCTGATTTTAGTTTAAGTAATTAGATTGAGTTTCTTTCTTACCTGCTTTATTCTACTTTAAATATAGTTTGTGCTAGTTTAGGAAAACATTCTTCGTTGACCTAAATTACCTATTTGCTTAAGTTGTTTTGATTGTATTACGTTAAGCATGTTAGGCTAGAACTACCTGTTGCCTTGTTATTGCACTCCATTTTTAAATATCTTCTTGTTGTGACTGTGTATTTACATTGAGACTATGGATGTGGAATTTTGGTAGCTCCCCCATTGTTTGTTTACTTTGGGACTATAGGTTAGATTCCCGGTAGATCCACCTGCACATATACTTTGGGACTACAGATCGGATTTCGGTAGATCCACGCGCATTAATAGTCGGACTGCGAGATGGTATCCTGGGAGATACTTACGATATAAATACATATGATGGACTAGGAAACGGTATCTCAGGAGATCCTCTGGAAAGTTGATGAAAGGGACTACAGGATGGTATCCTGGGAGATCCTCGTTATTACTATTGGTATTGAGCTATTTTTATTTTGTGTTACTCTGTTCCTTGTGTATTTTTGTTGCCTTGTATAACCAGTCTTATTTCATTGTTGTACTCATTTATGTTATTTATTTCATACTGTTGAAACTTATTAATATGTGTAACTGAGTAGGCCCCTGACATTCATCGTCACTACCTGGCTGAGGTTAGGCTTCACACTTACTGAGTACCGCTGTGGTGTACTCATTCCTCTTTTGTGCATGTGTTTCATGTGCATATCCATGTACCTCTACCCAGGTGTATCACCCTTGAGGCGGGGAGATCTATCAAAGACTTCAAGGTACATCTGCCGCGTCAAAGACCACGAAGTCTCTATCTTATTCTACCTTTTTAGCAGTTAGCTTTTCTTCTTCTTCTTGTTAAAGACATTCTGGTGTTAGAGCATTGTACTACATTTCTTTCAACATGTGTTCCCGTGAGTTTTTGTATTTTGGGATAATATTGTAGGTTTCTGTGATGTTGAGTTGTATATGACGAGCGACATTTATGTACAATTTTTCTTCTTGTTGTTCATTTTTTGATTAATTATTTTTTCAAGTTAGTTTTTTTTCTGCACTTTTAGAATTACCTAGTCGTAGAGACTAGGTGCCACCACGACATGTTCACGGAGGGCGAGCTAGGGTCGTGACATGTTGTTATCAGAGATCTAGCTTCATAGGAGTCTCGAAACACAGAACGGTTTATTAGAGTCTCGCTGATCGGTACAGGTACTTCTGTACTTATCTATGAGAGACTATGTAACTGTTAGAAAATTTTTCACTTCATTTGATTTCCTTAACGTGTGATATTTTTACATAACAATTCTAAACTTCTGTATTCTATTCTCCCACATATGGTGAGGACACGTGCTACTCGAGATGATCAGGCCCCCTCCTGCAGCCGTCAGAGCCCGGGGCCAGGGTAGAGGTCGAAGACACGCACGTGGTGCAGCGAGAGAACCTACACGAGCTGCCACTGAGGTACCAGCAGCAGATCTATCTAGAGTCCAAGCACCTGACATGTCTACTGCCACTACTACTCCAGCCCTTCAGGAGACGTTGGCTCAGTTCATGAGTATGTACACCACCTTGGTTATGGCAAGGTTTCTTCCCCTTATTGAAGCTATATCCTAAACTGGACAGACTCCCGTCACTCGTACTCTAGAGCACCGACTACATGTTGAGCAGGTCCTAGAGATCATTCTAGCACATCCTGCAGTACCAGTTCAGCCCTTCGGAAAGGGCAGCTGCTTTAGAGGATGATCAGCGGAGACTTGAGAGGTTCAAGAAGTATTATCCTCCGGTATTCAGTGGATTCGCATCAGACGACGCGTTGGGATTCCTAGAAGAATTGCACCTATTCTTTACACTATGGGTATAGGAGGATCTAGCGGGGTTTCCATTACTGCCTTCCAGCTTCAAGGAGCCACCTATGGTTGGTGGCGCACTTATGAGATAGACAGTCTAGATGAGGCTGCTTCACTGACCTGGACCCAGTTCTCAAATATGTTCCTAAAAGAGCTTGTTCCTCGGATTCTCAGGGACGTATGCCGCGTAGAGTTTGAGCATTTGCTCCAGGTTACTATGACCATTTCAGAGTATGCTATCGGTTATACCAGATTGGCTAGGCATGCACCGGCCTTGGTTGCTACTGTCCGCAAAAGGGTTCATCGATTGATTGTGGGTCTTATCCCACCCATCAGGCCTATAATGGCTCAAGAGTTGGAGATGGACATCCCTTACCAGCAGGTGGTGAGCATTGCTACGAGGATCGAGGGTATGCTCGCTAGGGAGCAAGAGGAGAGGGAGGCCAAGAGGTCTAGAGAGTCGGGCCACTACTCTGGTGCCCATACCCTAGCAGCGGGTCGTTATGGCAGGGGTTATATGATTTGACCCGTTCATTCATCCCTTCCAATAGCCAGCAGTGCTCCCGCTCCTCCTAGGCCTCAGGATCCCTACTATGCACCTCTGATTTCTAGCGCGCCTTCTGCGCGGGTTGGTTTTAGAGGTCAGTCCAGCAGACCAGGACCTAGCCACTCACTACCACCATGTCTTCCCAAATCTTGTTTGGAGTGTGGTGATACACGCCATATGATTAGGGATTGCCCCAGACTTTGGAGGGTTGCATCTTCACCGACTCTTAGCCGCAGCGTGCCCTGCAAAGTTCTCAGGCTATGATCGCAGCTCTAGATACTACCCCATCTGCCCAGCCAGCTAGGGGTAGAGGTCGGGGCGGTAGAAGTTGCCCAAATGGGGGAGGCCAGGCTAGATATTTTGCCATTCATGCTCGTACCGAGGCCATTACCTCCGATTATGTTATCATAGATATTATACTAGTTTGTCACAAAGATGCATCGGTTTTATTCGATCCAGTCTCTACTTACTCTTATGTGTCTTCTTATTTTTCTTTGTATTTGGGTGTACCCCGAGATTCCTTAATTTCTTCTGTATATGTTTCTACTCATGTGAGGGATTCTCTTGATATGGACATCGGTCATGTTTGGTTACTATTTGTGGTTAAGACCAGAGCAGATTCATTTTTACTCAACATGGTTGATTTTGATATTATCTTTGGTATGGAATCGTTGTCGCCCTATTATGCTATTCTTTATTGTCATGCCAAGACTCTGACGCTGGCTATACCAGGTATACCATGTGTTGAGTGGAGTGGTACTTTAGACCACACTCCTAGTAGAGTTATCTCTTTCCTTAAAGCTTAGCTTATGGTTGAGAAGGGGTTTGCTCTATATTTTGCTTATGTGAGAGATGTCAGTGTTGATACCCCTTCTACGATTCGGTCCCAGTGGTACATGATTATCCCGATGTATTTCCAGCTGATCTTCTGGGCATGCCTCCTGATAGCGATATTTGTTTTGGCATTGATTTGTTGTCGGGCACTCAGCCAATTATTATTCCTCTGTATCGTATGGCTCCTCTTGAGTTGAAATAATTGAAGGATCAGATACAAGAATTGCTTGAGAAGGGTTTTATTCGACCTAGTGTTACACCTTGGGTTGCTCCTGTCTTGTTTGTGAAGAAAAAAGATGGTTCTATATGTATGTGTATCGATTTTCGCCAATTAAACAAGGTTACAGTGAAGAACCGTTATCCTTTGCCTCGTATTGATGATCTGTTTGACCAGCTTCAGGGCGCACAGGTGTTTCCTAAGATTGACTTACGCTCAGGTACCATTAGATAAAGATTCGAGAACTAAATATCCTGAATCCTGCCTTTACTCGATATGGTCATTACGAATTCCTTGTTATGTCATTTGGGCTCACCAATGCCCTAGCAGCTTTTATGCATTTTATGCACAGTGTGTTCCGGCCCTATCTTGACTCGTTTGTTATTGTTTTTATTGATGATATTCTGGTGTATTCCCGGAGTTAGGAAGATCATGAGCAACACCTGAAGATCATGCTTCAGACCCTGAGGGAGAAGAAATTATATGAAAAAAATCTCAAAATGTGAGTTTTGGTTGGATTTTGTAGCATTTTTAGGCCACGTAGTATCAACTGAGTGCATTCGGGTGGATCCGAAGAAGGTAGAGGCCATGAGAGTTGTCCCAGGCCGTCCTCAGCTACAGACATTCGCAGCTTTGTTTGCTTGGTGGGCTACTACCATCATTTTGTGGAGAGCTTTTCATCTGCAGCCCCTATGACCAGCTTGACTCAGAAGGGTGTTCCATTTTAGTGGACAGATGAGTGTGAGGCATGCTTTCAGAAGCATAAGACAGCTTTGACTACAACACCAGTTTTGATATTTCCTATTGGTTCAGGGTCTTATACAAATTATTGTCATGCCTTACGGGTTGGACTCGAAGCGGTGTTGATGCAGGATGGTAGGGTGATTGCTTACACTTTCAGATAGTTTAAGATATATGATAAGAACAACCCTGTCCACGACCTTGCGTTAGCTCCCATTGTTCATTCTTTTAAGATATGGCATCATTATTTGTATGGTATGCTGTGTGAGATTTATACTGACCATCAGAGCTTGCAGTATTTGTTCAAGCAAAAGGATCAAAATTTGTACTAGAGGAGGTGGTTAGAGTTGGTGAAGGATTATGACATCACTATTTTGTACCATCTGGGCAAGGACAATGTGGTAGCTAATGCCTTGAGTCGTCGGACGGAGAGTTTGGGGAGTTTGGCATATTTACCATCTTAAGAGAGGCATATGGCGATGGATGTTTAGGCCTTAGCCATTCAGTTTGTAATATTGGATCTTTCGGAGCCCATTCAGGTCCTAGCTTGCGTGGTTTCTCAGTCTTCCTTATTTGATCGTATCAGGGAGAGGCAATATGATGACCCTCATTTACTTGTCCTCAAGGAAAAGGTTCAGCACGCTGATGCAAGAGATGTAACTATTGGAGACGATGGGGTATTGAGGATGCAGGGTCGGATCTGTGTACCCAATGTTGACGGGCTTCGGGGTTTGATTCTAGAAGAGGCCCATAGTTCGCGGTATTTCATCCATCCGGGTGCCGCGAAGATGCATATGGATTTGCGGAGGCACTATTGGTGGAGGCAGATGAAGAAATATATAATTGGATTTGAAGCTAGATGCCTCAACTGTCAGCAGGTGAAGTATGCGCACCAAAGACTGGGTGGGTTGCTTCAGCAGATAGATATTCCGAAGTGGAAGGGAGCGGATCACCATGGATTTCGTAGTTGGACTCCTACGAACCTTGAAGAAGTTTGATGCTATTTTGGTGATTGTGGATCGGCTGACCAGGTCCTCTCACTTCATTCCTATGTGTACTACCTATTCTTCGGAGCGATTGTCAGAGATTTATATCCGAGAGATTGTTCGTCTGCATGGATTTCCAGTTTCTATCATCTCGGACAAAGGTACACAGTTCACATCACGGTTTTGGAGGGTCGTTTAGCAGGAGTTGGGTACTCGAGTGGACTTGAGAATATCATTTCATCCCCAGATGGATGGACAGTCCGAGCGTACTATTTAGATTCTTGGGGATATGCTCCGTGCGTGTGATTGAGTTTGGACTGTCTTGTGATTAGTTCTTAACATTGGCAGAGTTTGCTTGCAACAACAGTTATCAGTCCAGCATTCAGATGGCGCCGAATGAGGCTTTAGATGGTAAGAGTTGTAGATCTCCGGCGAGTTGGTTTGAGCCGGGTAAGGCAAGACTATTGGGTAGAAATTTGATTCAGGATGCTTTGGAGAAGGTTAAGGTAATTCAAGATAGACTATGTACAGCCCAGTCCAGACAGAAGAGCTACGTGTACCGGAAGGTTCGTGATGTTTCCTATGCAGTTGAAGAGCGGATTTTACTTCGGGGTTTACCTATGAAGGGCATAATGAGATTTGGGAAGAAAAGGAAGTTGTGTCCAAGATTTATTGGCCCTTTTGAGATATTGATTCATGTAGGGGAGGTTGCTTATGAGCTGGACTTACCTCCCATCTTGGCAGGAGTTCATCTGATATTTCACGTTTTGATGTTCCGGAGATATCACGGTGATCCGTCGCACGTATTGAATTTCAGTTCAGTCTAGTTAGAATTAGATCTATCCTATGTTGAGGAGCCAGTTGGACAGACATGTCAAAAAGTTGAGGTCGAGGAGGTGACCTGGGAGACCGAGCAAGATATGCGCGACATTTACCCTCATCTTTTCACTACTTCAGGTATGTCTCTATGCTCGTTCGAGGATGAACGAATGATTAATTATAGGAGGATGTGACGACCCGATCGGTCGTCTTAATAATTAACGCTCTGATCCCCTATTAATTGCTTTCCCCATGTCTATTTCTGCTAAATTGATTTGCTGAGATGTTCGATTTTGAGTTTTAGAGAGCTTTGGGATACTTAGTCCCTAATTGAGAGCTTAAGTGTTGGAAAGTTATTCGTAGTCGGAACAGCGTGAAGACGGCCTTGGAAAGGAAACCTGATGGTTTCGTTAGCTATGGTGGGTGATGTCGGGGTGGGAGCGTGTTTGGAATGTGTTTTGGAGATTCGTGGCTAATTTAGGCTTGGAATGCCGAAGTTTGAATTTTTGATGTTTCTTATCCGATATTGAGATTTTGATCCGAGGGTTGGAATGGAATTCCGGAAGGTGCAGTAGTTTCACCATGTCATTTGGGATGTGTGCGTAAAATTTCAGGTCATTCCGACGAGGTTTGATAGACGTTTTGATCGAAAATGTGTTTTTATAGTTTCTGAAAATTTTAAGCTTGAATTCGATGAAATGCAGGTGTTTTGATGTTGTTTATGGCGTTCTGAAGATTGAAAAAAGTTTGAATAATGTTATGGGATATGTTCGTAGGTTTGGTTGAGGTCCCGGGGGCCTCGGGTGCATTTCGGATGCTCAACGGGTCATTTTTGGAACTAAGAAAATTGCAGAAAATCTGTCCGCTTATATCATTCTTCACGTTCGTATCTCCTCCTTCGCGTTCGCGAAGATTTGCTTTTTTCTTTCTTCGCATTTTCATCCAAGCCCTCACATTCGTGTAGTATTATTTGGCACTGAGGCTTTGAATTACATCGTAGAATCAGTTGTTTGAGATGTTATTTACTATATGTAATTGAATTGAATAGACTTGAGCCATTTGAAGTCGGATACTCGTGGCAAACATGCAATTTCGAGTTGATTTTGGAGTTAGTTCGAGGTAAATGGCTTTTCTAACCTTGTGTGGGGTACCCTTCCCTTAGGATATGATATTTGGTAATTGAATGCCTTGTACGTGAGGTGACGAGTGCATACTTGAGCTAATTATTGAAAATCCAGATTTACTTTAAGTACTTAGACTGAGTTTCTTTCTTATCTGCTTTATTCTATTTGCAAATATATCTTGTGCTAGTTTAGAAAACATGCTTAGTTGACCTAAATTGCCTATTTGCTTAAGTTGTTTTGATTGTATTACGTAAAGCATGTTAGGCTAGAACAACCTGTTGCCTTGTTATTGCACTCCATTTGTAAATATCTTCTTGTTGCTGTGTATTTAAATTGGGACTACGGATGTGGGATTTTAGTAGCTCCCCCCCTTATTTTTTTACTTTGGGACTACGGGTTAGATTCCGGGTAGATCCCCCTAAACATTTACTTTGGGACTATGGAATGGATTCCAGTAGATCCCCGCGCATTGATAATCGGTCTATGGGATGGTATCCGTAGAGATCCTTATGATATACATGCATATGATGGACTACGGGATGATATCCCGGGAGATTCTCTGGACAGTTGAAGAAAGGGACTAGAGGACGGTATCCTAGGAGATCCTCATTGTTACTATTGGTATTGAGATGTTTTTATTCCGTGTTACTCCGTTCCTTGTGTATTTGTTGTTGCCTTGTATAACCTGTCTTGTTTCATTGTTGTACTCATTTATATTGTTTATTTCATACTATTGAAACTTATTATTATACTTTAACCTCATTAGGGTCCTGACCTTCCTCGTCACTACCCGATCGAGGTTAGGCTTGACACATTCTGATGACCGTTGTGGTGTACTCATGCCTCTTCTGCGCATATTTTTCATGTGCATATCCAGGTACCTCTACCCAGGCATATCACCGTTGAGGCGGGAAGATCTATTAGAGACTTCAAGGTACATTTGTCACGTCCGCAGACCATAGAGTCTCTATCTTAATTCTACCATTTTAGCAGTTAGCTTTCCTTCTTGTTGTTGTTATAGGCTTTCTGGTGTTAGAGCATTGTACTACGTTTCTTTCAGCTTGTGTTCCCGTGAGTTTTTGGATTTTGGGATAATAATGTAGGTTTCTATGATGTTGAGTTGTATATGCCGAGCAATATTTATATACAGTTTTTCTTCTAGTTGTTCAGTTTTTGATTATTTATTTTCGCAAGTTAGTTTGTTTTTCGCTCGGTTAGGCTTACCTGATAATAAAGATTAGGTGTCGTCGGGACCAGTTCACAAAGGGTGAACTAGGGCCGTGACATAATTTCAACTTCTATCCCAAAATCGTCGCCAATCGAAGACTGAATAACTATGAACCAAGATCTAAAAAAAGGCGATGTGATTTCTGAACTACCACCCCAGTGCTGCTGGTGAGAGGTCCGACGGCAATGTGGTGAAGAGGATGCTACTAGATGTGCAGCTGGTTCTCTAAGGTCTTTGGTGTTGAAGATGGAGAAGAGGGGACGACCGTTAGTCTTGGTGGTGTAAGGGTGGTCGTTTGAGTGAAGAAGAAGGTGAAGATGGTGTAACTTAACTGCTAGTTTTCGGAGAGGATGAAGTTGGGGTGGTTGCTGGTCCAGCGGGTTAAGGCTGGCGGCGGCGATGGGGCTGTGAGAGGTGGCTTCCATTTTGGTGGTGGTCCTCTAGGGTTTTTTCAAGGTTTTGTGGTTAGGTTCTTGTGTGTCTCCATTATTGTCAAAGGTTTTGGTGTAATGAAAAAGAAGGAGTAGCTAGGTTTTCTTTTGTGTGTTCTAGTGTTGTTTTAGGTTGAAGAAGAAGATGTCTTGTCCTTTTTTAGAAGAAGCTAACAGATGTAGCTTAGTTTTCTAGGGTTTTTTTGATCTTCTATTCTCTCTCGAAGAACAGTTAGGGGAGGGTTAGTGCGTATTGGGTATTAGGCTTCATATTTGGGTTTTAAAATTGGACTAAAAGAACAATATTTAAAATTTAGCTAAATACCTTTTAATATAAGCTAATATACCACATATTGCAAAAATCAATCTAATTAATTAAATTGAATTATATATAAAATAGGAAACTATTTTTTGTATTTTCGAAGATTATATTAAAATAAAATAGGTTCAAAGTAACATATCCTTCTGAAAATATCTAATATGCGAATTAAGTAGAGAAATATGGAACTATTTTTGTAATTTTTAATTTTGTTCTTAAAATAATATAAAATAGTTAAAACTAGATAAAATAGCAATATTAGGCCTAAACTAAGTATTTAAATGCTAAAATATGTAAAATCTTGGGATGATCAAAATTCGCATGTCTAAAACTACTATATACCACCATTCACAACTAGGGACTGGCCAAACACATGGGCATCCGTTAAGAAAGAAATCTACAAAGTCATCATCACCTGGAAAGAGCTAATGCTATTCTACTTATGGAAAATTTGGCTCACAAAGAACAACAATCTATTCAATAACAGAAAGGAAAGGGTGGGCACCAAAAGTGTTATAGCTAAGGCAGCTGAATATGTAACCATTATTTTGAATAAAGAACCCAATATTAAAAAAAAATATCTGGATCAAATTGGAGTCACCAAAAATCAACACTTACAAGCTCAACACTGATGGAGCTGCAACAGAAAATCCTGGAAGGGGAGAACTGGGAGCTGTTTTCACAAAATGCAAGTGGAAATTGGGTACTAGGCTATATGGAATCAATCCAGCACACCACTAACACACGGGCATAATTTCTAGCCATTCTGAAAGGGCCGAAAATTACTGAAGAAAGACAGTTAACGCCGTTGGAAATAAATACTGATTCAACTGAGGTAATTAGAATGTTATCAATGGGAACCTCCTTTTTGACCGACTTATTCATGAATGCAGGTCAATCGTCCAAAGACTAGGCGCCGTAGTGGTGAAACACAACTACAAGGAGACCAACAGAGTTGCTGGCCTAATGGTAAATGAGGGCACTAAAAGGAACTTTTTTGAAGATATTTTTGTAACAGCAGTTCCTCTAGTGTTTGTCACGCATGTCTTTTGGGTAGAATTGTTTTCAAAAGATAATTGTGGACTATAATATTATTAACGATGGCCAGATGGTTGGAAATTTGATATATTCGCGCACAAACAATTCGTCTGTAATCCTTAACCGGTAGTTTAGTTTGTTTATTATAAAATGCATCCAGTTTAACCAACAAAAAAAAGGAGGTGAACCTTGTACCTTTTAGTCAAATGTTTGATCCTCATACTCTTTCTTCGTTTAAATCATATTTTCATTAATAAATAAGATTAAATTCCTATGCATTTGCCACTTTTTCTAATTAAACACACTTTTTGTTTATTTGTTTTTTGTTTTTTATTAGGTATATGTTTTTAACTTCTTTTTTCCCTTCTCTTTCTTTAGTCTTTGTTTGACTTTTTAAAATTCTTAAACCAAAAATAAATCTCTCAAAACCTCTAAGAATGGATCTCTAACGCTCATGGTGTACGCTTGAACTTAAAATTTTGAATACGCCTCTAGATGCTAAACTTAGTTGGCGCTTGGACATACGAATTGTGAAACTTCGGGAAAAAGTCAAAAAAAATTTAAGTAAAAAAGGTATATGAAAATTAGAATTGTGTTTGAATATAAATATAATTTCAAGTTATTTTTAAATTTTTGTGAGTGATTAAAATAAATATTTTAAAAAATAATTTTTTGGAGTTTCAAGTTTCCGAAATTTTTATAATTTAAATAAAATTAAAATTTTCATGGTCGATTGCAAAAGCAACTGAAAAATTTTCATGGGCAAGCGGGCCCTAGTCTTGTACTTGGGGAAAATATGTATGGTGGCAGTGTGGACCAATTGATATTGGTGTTGAGTCATCTCCTTTTGTTTTATTGTTACTTTTTCGAGTGGAGTGGGCAAAGGCCACGAGAAAAGGAGTAGGACCGTCTTAAAGTTCACTTTAAATCTTCAAAATGTATGGTAAGAGTTTTATCTCTGATTAATTAATTTAACCACTTGACTATTATTGATGTTTTTAAACTCAAAGGCTTGACGTATATAGGAGATTGATGAACCAAACAACAAAATATGTATGTTCAAGTAGATAATTGGATGTTTGTTTTTGTTTTTGCTTTTGTTGTTCCTTTCCTTTACTGAGCCGAGGGTCGATTGGAAACAGTCTCTCTGTCTTCTCAGGTAGGGGTAAGGTCCGTCTACATATTACCCTCCCCAGACCCCACTTTGTGGGACTATACTGGATTGTTGTTGTTGTAGATAATTGGATGCCCTTTCTCCTCCTCAAATTCTTGTGGGAACATGATAGTTAAAAGATTTAGGAAACAAAAGATTTATATATGCTGTTACTTTTTCTTGTATTTGTCTACCACAAAATATTTTCAAGAACAAAAATGTTTTTCCCGCTTATGAATGGAAATCATTTTCCTTACTGTTCTCTTAATTTTCAACTTCATATATATTAATCACCTAGATTATCGCTTAGGTATATTTATTAATCTGTAGTACTAAAAACTCATCAAAATACTCTCCTATTTTGTTAATATTATTATTTATTTTTAGTATATTTATTTTTCTCATACTTTTCGTTCACCAATCAAATAATTTATTTATAAAAATAATTTTTATCATACCAAACAAACACGAATAAAGGGAAGTCCGGTGCACTAAGCTCCCGCTAGGTGCGAGGTTCGAAGAAGGACCGAACAACAAGGGTCTATTGTACACAAACTTATCCTGCATTTGTATAAGAGGTTGTTTTCACAGCTTGACTCGTGACCTTCTGATCACATAAAGATAATTTTACCAGTTATGTCAAGGTTCCATTCAAACAAATACGAATGTTTATTAAATTTGTTATATTTGGACATCAATTAAGTAGCTATATTACTATAATCATCAATTGAGTGATTGACACTCAGGTCATCAGCTGAGGTGACATAAATTCACTATTTCTACATTAACTAAAATAATTTACTAAGAAAAAAGAAAAAGCTTCTTAACTACTATAGAACTAAACTTTTCTTTTTTCTTTACAATGACCAAGTAAACACTCATTAACATAAGCCTTAAGATTTACATTAGATGAACCATTTTCCTTCGTAGCTTCCTTAGCCAAATCCTTCCATTTCTTGGCATTCTTTCTCAATTCCTCTCCTTCCTCAAAATCTCCCATTACAATCTCGATACACCTCTCGAACTCGTCTCTTTCAATGATACCTTCTTTATTAGTGTTCACTCTCACACCAATCTTCCAAACATCTTGAATGAGCTTAGCGTTGCAAACTTGATCATTCCAAATCGGGCATGCCACCATAGGCACACCAGAAGCTAAGCTTTCCAGAGTCGAATTCCATCCACAATGAGTTAAAAAACAACCTACAGACGAGTGTTTCAAGACCTCCATTTGCGAGCACCAACGCACTATTTTCCCTGTCTTTGCCAATTCATCTTTACAAGTCAACTTTTCCTCAGGTTTTTCGCCATTTAGGGTTTCTCTAACCACCCACAAAAATGGTCTTCCACATTTCAACAATCCTTGACCTATCTCTTCCATCCATTGACTTGATATCTCAGCATAGCTACCAAATGCTATGTAAATAACCGATTTATTCGCCCTTGCATCCAACCACTTGATGTAATTATTTTCACTTTCGATCATATCAGCCGCGAAAAAATTACCTTCTTGATTTTTCTCATCAAGAAAAGATGAAGGAATTGAAGGGCCAATTCCAACCATTGTTACATTTTTCAAAACCCTCAATGCATTAAGTTCCAATGCATCAAAAGTATTAACAAGAATTCTTGGATTTTCTTCACTATTTAATATCTCAATTTGTTTTTTAATTGACTCAACTGCCCAATCATTTGACTTCACATCATCAAACACAAAAGAAGGAAAATCACTTGAACTAAGTGAAGGCAAACCTGGTAGCTCAATAATTTGATCCTGAGAATCACAATTCTTGAAATAATTAGCAAAATTAGTAAACCGATAATAATATATATCAAAAACTGTAGCTGGTTGAATCCAAAATAAAGTAGAAGGGATATTAAATTTTTTGGCTACTGAACCAACCCAATCCATAAGAATAGTGTAAATAACACGTGTAAAAGGGCAACCATTTTTTGCCATGGATTTAAATAAATTGGCAATAAATTCTGAACCATGAGATTTTATTGCAGAATTGAACAAATGAAAATCATCATATGAACCTTTGAAATTTCCATCATAGCCATCAGAGAAAGGAGCAAAGGTTAAACCTTCAATTTTTGGGAGATTTTTAATGCGATTGAAAGCCGATAGGCTACAAGATAAAGTGACTTTAACACCTAAATTGATCAATTTTTTGGAAAAATGAAGGGATGGATTAATATGACCTTGGCCTGGAAATATTGCAATAAGAACATGGCAATTATTGTTCAAGTTTTCCATTTGGTGGATTGGGAAAGATAGAATTATTTAGAGGCTAAAGTGTTTGCATTGGTATGTACAATAAGGTTTTAGAGCTTATATATAAGCCAATTTTGGACATATAGTAACTGATGACGTTTGTGCTGACACCATACATTTTAATAATTCAATTCATGTACTTTATTTTTTCCACTTGGTAGTTTGATTTTACACAAAATTTAATAAAAATTGAAGAATTTTGAGTCTGTCGTATTAAATACAACATATTGAGTGTAGTCCCACAAGTAAGGTATGGAGATGGTAGAGTGTACGCATACTTTCCCTATATTTAAAACACAGAGAGACTGTTTCCGGTAGACCCTCAGCTCAGGAAAATTAAAGGGAAGGGACAATAACAACAAATCAATCTAACAACTGAAGCGAAAATACAAAATTGACATTATGTAATGCAATCAGAAAAACTGAAACAAAGACAGCAACAAGTAATAATAGAAGTCTAGGGATACGAAAATACACAAAAGACACTACGTTGTGTATCAAAGCTACTGTCACCAGCAAGGACAATGCTCGGCTGCTTAACCCTTTATCTTTATTCTTAGCCTCCACACCTTAGGACTCGTTTGGTACGAGGGATAATGAATGATTAGTCCCGGAATTAAATTTGAGATGAGTTTATCCTACGTTTGGTTGGGATAAAATCAGGTATAACTAATTCTGGGCGAGATTGTAGTGTTATCTTATCTCTATGAAATCTGGAATAACTAATCACGGAATTGTAAAGAATAACAGAAGAATGGTATTATTCGGGGGCCTTCTGCTAGCCCAAGATCGTAACTAAGATTGGAGAATTCAACTAAAGAAGAGGAAGCTTGAAAAGAGAAGAGAGAATTTTGAAAGGAGAACTTTGTTTAAGAAAGAAGGCTTTCTTGAATTTGGCTTGCTTACAAATGAATAAGACACCCCCGATTTATACTAGCCTATGGATGATTCTAAATAATGTACAAGGAAGATTCTAGCAACCTTATCTTCTAACAACACTCTAGAATATTTAGATATTTCATAGCTTCCCACAACATTCTAGAACATCTATTGATATGTTTACGAGATAAATATCAAGGATACTACACTAGGACACTCTAGAGAATTCTATATTTTTCCAAAAAAATCAACTTTATTTTCTTCACACTCCCCCTTAAAGTGATTTTTTGGAAACTACTCCAAGCTTGTCACTGAAAAACTCGAACGAAGCTTTAACAAGTGACTTGGTGAATATATCAGCAATATTCTCCTGACTTCGCACTTCCAAAGTATTAATAGTTCCATCAAGAACCTTTTCCCGAATAAAGTGATGTTCCACCTCAATGTGTTTAGTTATTGCATAGAATACTGGATTGTTTGCAAGCTTGATGGCACTTTGATTATCTCCACAGATCAAAGTTGGCATTGATATAGGTAGATGCAATTCTTCAGCAAGTCTTTGCAACCATACACATTCTTGAGCAGTGAGAGCAGCTGCTTTATACTCCCCTTCCATGGTTGACAGGGAAACTGAGTCTTGCTTTTTGCTACACCAAGAAACACTTGTTCTACCACAGAGGAAAATATAGCCCTAAGTTGATCTTTAGTCATCCAAATCACCACCAAAATCACCATCCGTATAACCAGCTAACACCAAATCATTCTTCGTCTGGAAGAACAAACCCATGTCTGATGTTGAGTTGATATACTTTAGAATCCTCTTTGCAACTTCTAAGTGAGGCTTTCTTGGCCTTTGCATAAATCTGCTGACATATCCTATCGAGAATGCAATGTCCGTCCTTGTAATAGTCAAATACAGAAGACTTCCAACAAGAGCTCGAAAAGGCGTGAGATCTGCAAAAAGTGAGCCTTCGTCCCGCTTTAACCTTGTACTTATCTCAAGAGGAGTAGAACATGTTTTGCTTTGCTTCAATCCAAACCTGTCAAATAAGTTTCTTGGCATATCCTTCTTGGGTGACAAAGATTCCTTTGTTCATGTTTGTCACCTCTAAGCCAAGAAAATGGTGCAACTCTCCCAACTTCTTGACGTCAAATCTTATGGAAAGCTCATCTTGAAGCCTAGCAACTTCATCTTCATTGTTTCCTGTTATTATCATATCATCCACGTACAAAAGAATAACCATATGCAGCCTCCTTGTTTTTCAACAAATAAGCTAGAATGTGATTGTGATGCATCATAGCCACAGAAGTGTAGATACTAAGCAGTTTTTCGATACCATGCTCGTGGAGCTTGCTTGAGGCCATAAAGGGCCTTCTTAAGTTTGCAGACATAATTAGGATGTAAGTTAGAGACATAACCGGGTGGTTTCTCCATATAAATATCTTTTTCAAGCTATCCATATAAGAAATCATTCTTCACGCCAAGTTGCCATAACTTCCAATTATGCGAGGCTGCCAGCGCTAGCACAACTCGAACAGAGATCATCTTAGCCACTGGACTGAAGGTCTCTTCATAATCTTCACCTACCTTTGAGAAAATCCCCAAGAAACCAACCTTGCCCTATATCTATCTATGCTGCCATCTGTTCGTTTTTCATTTTGTAAACCCATTTATAAGAAATGGGTTGTACATCCTTCGGCTTTGGTACAAGGCTCCAAGTTTGATTTTTTGTCAGAGCCTCCATTTCATCATCCATAGAAACCTCCCACTCTTTGACTCCTTTAGCTTCTTCGGATGAGGAAGGCTCTTCATCATCAATTGGTCCTACAAAGAAACATGAATATGTACTGATAAAATTTTCATCTCTGAAGCGAACTGGCTTGATTATAGTTCTCTTTGGCCTTCCCGAACCACTTGAATCATCTTCTTCATGAGTTTCATGTTGTTGAGGTCTAGGACTCCCCCTTTCTCTTAACTCCTCGGCATCCATATTATCTAGAGAAGCACCCGCAATGGGCAAGCTTGAATCTCCATTATTTAAGGTTTTTGAACTTGCTCCATCCAATGCAGCTCCATAATACAATGACACTTCGTCGAATATGACATACTTTGAGACAACAAAAAGATGAGTTTTAGGATCCATCCCCTTTTCCTTTCATCATATCCGACAACGATGCATTTCCTTGCCTTGGCATCTAACTTGCTCCGTTGGGAATCCGGAATGTGAACATAACAAATAGAGCCAAAAAGCCTAAGGTGTTTTACGCTAGGCTTTTCTCCAAACACTAATTCATAGGGAGACTTCTTATTGTTTGGAGAAACCGGCATCCTGTTAATCACGTACGTTGCACATTTCATGCCTTCAACCCACAAGGCTCTAGGTAAATTCTTAGCATGAAGCCAGCTCTTACATGTCTCAGTTAAGTGTCAGATCTTCCTTTCAGCCACTCCATTTTGTTATGGCGTATCGGCGCATGTCAGCTCTCTTTTAATGCCATGTTGACGACAAAAGGAAAGAAACTCATCTAATGTGAACTCACCGCCATTATCAGTTCGCAGCCACCTTATTCTAGTATCGATTTCACCTTCAACTTTTTCTTTGAACTCCATAAACTTACTGAAAACTTCTGACTTGTGCTTCACAAAATAAACCCAAGTGAATCTAGTAAAATCATCAATAAAAAATTATCATACAAGAATAGCCTGAAAATGAAGGAGTTCTCGTTGGCCCCATCAAGTCAGTATGAATAAGTTCTAGTGGGCCATTACACCTTGACAAGGATCTGTCAAATGGAAGACGATGTGCCTTTCCATATTGACATCCTTCACAAACCTCTCCTCCACAAAAATTTCTTAAGTTGGGCAAACCTTTTACTAGATTCAACTTTACCATGACTTTTAATTTATCCATGATTAGATGTCCAAGTCTAGCATGCCAAAGATGTGCATTATCATTGCTACTCATCTTCTAAATATATGAATTAGAGGCAGATAAGACATATAAATCGTTAACTCTCTTACCTGAGTGAACGATATCTGCCTTGAGCACCTTGATATTTCGAAGGAACTTCACATCACGTGGGCCAAATAGCAAATAGTTTCCAGCATCTACAACATTTGCAACTGAAAGTAGAATTTTCTTCATTCCTAGAACATGAAAGACACTGTTGAGGGTGATAGTGTCTTTTTGCTTCTCCTTGTCCACAATAGTGCCTTCCTTCTCAACATTATGGAATGTATTATCTGCTGTAATAATGACATCACGTCTGTTGTATTCGCGAAAGGTGGAGAATTTTGATTGATCTCCAGTAAGATGGTGCCCACATCCTGAATCTACGATCTAGTCTTTTTCAAAATTTATGGAAGCCATGGCATTTATTGCTCGAGTCTCCGCTGCGAAGCACTTTCCCCAATCTTCTTCTTTATTTTCTTGATCAACAACTTCCTTGGTTTGAGCCATGTTGGTCTCTTTGGCTCGACAATATCTTTTTATGTGTCCGACTTTGCCAGAACGATAATATTTTTAAAGCTTTTTACCGTTACTGAAAGACTCCCCCTTCTTTGCCGACGAGCTTGAACCACTTGAGAACTGAAAGTGCATCCAAATCTTGATTTCCCTTTATAGTTTCTCTTATCGGCAACAAGAGCATTTCCTTCCCCTTCTTTAATAGATACACCAGCCATCTGTTTGACTAGTAGCTCTTGTGACGACATCAAATTCTCAAATTCTTCCGAAGATGGTTTTTGAACCCATCCTAGAATCGATGTGACAAAGGGAATATATTCTGGCTTTAAACCACGAATAATGATTCTTCTTATTCGTGCTTCAGAGATAGCCTCGTTCTGATTCAATAGAGAAATTTCGGAACACATATTTTTAACTTTCAAAAAATACTCGACGATAGAAAGATTACCTTGAGTGGTGTGAGCTAACTCATTCTCCAAAATGTGTAGCCGAGGTTCATCCTTCTTGTTGAACAGCCGATCGAAGGTGCTCCATATTTCATGAGCTGATTTACACCTTATAATATGATCAAATAAATTAGGAGAGATAGATCTACTTAGGATAAATTCCGCCTTAGCATTAATCTGCTTCCACTTCTTACGCGTATTGCTATTTTCTGGTGCGTCAGCAGGAGGACTTGTGTTAATCCCGTTGACAACTTCCCACAAATCCTCACCAACAAGGTATGATTCCATACAAGTTTTTCATACCTTGTAGTTGGACTGGTTCAATAATTCCATTCCCAGTCCATTAGCACGCCCCCCCAAATCCATTTAGAAAAACCAGTTGAATCAACCACTAACCCGACCTTAAAATCCAGAAGCCGACTAATGGCTCTGATACCATGTAAAGAATAGCAAAAGAAGGGTATTATTCGGGGACCTTCTACTAGCCCAAGATCGTAACTAAGATTGGAGAATTCAACTAAAGAAGAGGAAGCTTGAAAAGAGAAGAGAGAATTTTGAAAGGAGAACTTTGTTTAAGAAAGAAGGCTTTCTTGAATTTGGCTTGCTTACAAATGAACAAGACACCCCCTATTTGTACTAGCCTATGGATGATTCTAGATAATGTACAAGGAAGATTCTAGCAACCTTATCTTCTAACAACACTTTAGAATATCTAGATATTTCCTATCTCCCACAACGTTCTAGATAGATAAATATCAGGGATACTACACTAGGACATTCTAGAGAATTCTATGTTTTTCCAAAAAATCAACTTTATTTTCTTAACAATAAGTAATCATGAAATAACTTGTTTCCCAACCAATTGACATCTTAGTGTCTTTTGCGTATTTTCGTATCCCTAAGTTATACCATAATATTTATTTGGCTATAAAACATCTAAAACTTTTGATCTTAAATAAGTTATAATACTTATGTAGAAATATGTTAATATTTTTTTACCAGATTAATAAGAAAATAGTATCAAACAAAATAGAAGGGGGAGAGTAATTTTTTGTTTTCCATAAAAGAGTAGCCATCAATTCAGATAGGATAAGCATTCAGATAGACATTAGCGTACGCACAATTTTGGCAAGTATTATCAACTTTTATTATAATTTAATTCGTACACAAATTTCTTTAAGCTGAGGGGCTGAAGGATCTGTGTCAATTCTCAACTTCCAAAAAATCCACATTGAAATCGTTTTATTTATTGAATAAAACTGGTGTGAATGGATAATGTAGGAAAAAGAAGTCGGATAAAATAAAATTTTGAATTGGTTCTTTATAACTTTATCCATCATTGGATAAGAAAGGGAAAAATAATTGTGATCACATATAGAAATACTTTTTTGGGTCTTAAAGAGTTAAGAAAAGAGCAAGTCTCGCATTGTTATTATTGCCCGACCTCGGCTTTTTTCACCAGTGAAAATCTGCAGCTCTCACTCTCTTCTGCTTTGTTTTCTAAAGCAAAACGCAAGCATCCAGTGTGATTTGCTCCGTCATTTTAATTCGTTGAAGTTCAGTGATTACTAGTGCTGTTATTACAGAATAGTTATTGTGTTCTATCATGGAAGAAATTAATCTGAAATCTTGAATAACTGTGAGGAGATTAAATTCCTTAAGAATACATAAAAAACTTTTAGGCTCCAAATTTTTGTTTTTGTTTCTTAAACTAACGTCTTCTAATTTTTTTATCTTCAATACAGAATACTAACATATTTAGACTATTGTATATGCACGTTGTTTTTTAAAATATACACATATAAATTGTACATATATAATAAGAAATTTCGGCAAAGCATTGTTGGATGACAGCACTTGTGCCACTGCTGCAGGAAAAATAAAATGTTATCTAGCCGTTTTCCTGTCATATCTGAATTTCTTTTAATATTTCTTTTAAAAAGTTGATCGATATAGCCATGGACAGTTTGTATGTAATACAGCACGTGATTTTAAACCAAGAATCTGCAGAAAGAATACAGAAACAATCAAATAATACAGTAAATTCATGACTTTTTTATTTATTTATTTGAAGGGTATTAAAGCTGTAATTTGAGAATCTAGCAGAATATACATAAAATAAAAAGGAAATTTAACAACTATTGTCAGGCTAAATAGTATGTATAAAGTAATTTCTCCTATATTTTTAAATTGGTTTGAACTTCTACGTTTTTCAACAGCAACAATATATGTTAGTAACTATATTCGAAAATAATTTCTGCAAAAACAAAAAAGAAAAAAAACAGAAGCAAAAGCAGAATAAAAATATAATAAATAAAAGTTCCAAACCCAACAAAAAATTGTGTTTCCTTAAAGAATTTAATTCCTTTGAGTGTTGTCCAAGATTATTGGATTAATCTGTTATAAACGGCCCACATGACCCAGGCCCAGACTTTAATGTTACAGAAGCAGGCCCAAGTACCTTAAGGGATGAAGGGGAACACGTGAATAATAACCAACTCGTGGCGCCAAGGAGAAGCGCACGCTCTAAGTATCTTCCACTGAAGCTAGTAGAATAGTAGAATAGGCAGGTTGTTGTTAGTACTGATTTCTTCTGTTTCTCATCCCTCTCTCAGATCCTCCTTCTCATCCCCTTTCTTTTTATCCTTGTAATTTCATTCACTTCTTCCTAATTTCTAGTAGTAGTTGAGTTGCTTGTAATTTCCCAATCTATTCAAGTAATCAAAGGAGTGTTGGTGAATCTGTTTGTTTTATTGGTGCTTTCATTCAACGTCCACTGTGCCGGACTCTACACTCAAGTCCTCCGCGGGGTCGTCCGTTTCGCAGAGCTTGCTGAGATGCGTGCTTCAATGGATTCACTCCATCACGTTCTTATGGATTTAGTTACACAAATGGTGGAGGTTAGGGTTAGCAATCGCTCACCCGATGTTGCCGATTCTAAGGTACAGGCGATTACTGAGGGTGATGGCTCTCGTCACCATGCGAACCACAAACCCGCTCGAGTTGAATTTGGGCGATTCAAAGGTGAGGATCCAGACGCATGGGTTATCCAAGCCGAGCATTATTTTGATTTCTATGGAATTGAGGCGAATCACAAATTGTCCTTGGCTTCATTCTACTTGGACGGAGAGGCACTTGAGTGGTATCGTTGGCTATTTCAGAACAAGCAATTGAGTGATTGGGCTAATTTTGCAGCAAAATTGGTCAGTCGATTCAAGGAAAGGCACCTCCTGGGAGCGGTGGGTCGGTTGTCTAAATTGCAACAGACCACCACCGTTGCTGATTTCCAAGATCGATTTGAATCAATAGCTAATAAGACAAAGGACCTTACTGAGTCAGTCTTGGTGGAATGTTTCACTTTGGGACTTAGACCAGATATCCAAATCTCTGTGTTCATTCATCTGCCCAAATGAATGGAAGAAGCTCTTGAGGCAGCCCACTTGCATGAACAGGGAATTTCCTAAAGAGAAAGGGCCGATTCGACCTGCCTTTGCCCGAACCCAGCCTTTACTACCTTCACCTTCATTTATCCCTCACAATCCTATTAACCAAAACTCCAAATCCCTAATGCACTCTGCCCCCCACCATGTACCCCACATCATATTCCCGTCAAACGTCTCACTCCGACAGAGCTTCATAGCCGTTGGGAGCGCGATTTGTGCTATCGTTGTGATGAAAAATACTCTTCCACCCACAAATGTAAAAACCTTCACTAGCTCTTACTTCTCGCCGATGAATCAGATATTCCACCGCACTTTCCCGAGAACTACAACTCTGTTGAACTGCTCCCTAAAGAACTGCAATGTCTTGACATACAAGAGCACTCTGCTATATCCTACCATGCCCTTGCTGGGGGTAATTCCCCCATTACCCTACATTTTACAGGCCATATAAATGGCACACCAGTGCAAGTTCTTAAAGACGATGGCAGTACCCACAACTTCATCCAAACAAGGGTAGTCAAATTCTTGCAACTTTTAGTAGAGCCTATCACGCCCTTCTCCGTAGTGGTTGGTAGGGGGCTGCGTTTCCGGTGTAAAGGTGTAGCCCAACAGGTGACCTTGATGGTTCAAGCATGCAACATGTGGCTGATTTCTATGTGTTACCATTACATGGTTCTGATCTAGTCGCAGGGACTACCTCCCACTAGACCCTAAGACCATGCGATACATTTAAATTCGGGGGTAGGCCCGATGAATGTGAAGCCATATCGCTATCCTTACTTTCAAAAGCAGGATATGGAGCAGATGGTAGCGAATATGCTTAAAGATGGAGTTATACGAGCCAACACCGGTCCTTTTTCCTTTCCTGTTTTGCTGGTATGCAAATATGACGACACCTCGCGCTTTTGTGTCGACAATAGAGCATTGAACGCCATCACGAAAATGGATAGGTTTCTTAATCCGACTATTGATGAGTTGTTTGACGAATTACACGGGGCCAAATTTTTTTTCGAAGTTGGATTTATTGTCTTGTTACCATCATATTCGCGTCCGCCTTGAAGATGTTGCAAAGACAACTTTTCGAACTTATGCCGGTCATTTTGAGTTCCTCGTGATGCCATTTGGACTGTCCAATTCTCCTTCCATATTTCAGGCTACCATGAACACTATTTTCCACCCGTATTTACGTTGTTTTGCGCTGGTCTTCTTTGACGACATATTGGTTTACATCCCTACTTGGGAGGAACATTTGGGTCAGGTTTTGCAGCTGCTATGCCAACACCAGTTAGTGGCCAAACGTGCCAAATGCCTTTTTGGGTAGACCGCTGTGGATTATTTAGGGCACGTCATATCACAAGAGGGCTTAGAAGTAGATCAAAACAAAATTGCTACTATTACATATGGCACAAGCCTAAGTCAGTGAAGGACGTTCGTAGTTTCTTGGGGCTTGCAGGATATTACCGGCGCTTTATCCATTATTATGCTTCTTTAGCTGGACCCCTCACTGACCTACTACGCAAGGATTCCTTTGTCTCGATGAATGCCACGCAAGCTGCTTTTGATAGTTTGAAGGATAATCTTGGCACTACGCCTGTATTGGCTTTACCTGACTTTAGCTTGGAATTTCAGGTGGAAACGGATGCCTCTAGGCAAGGTATTGGCGCGATTTTGCCTCAAAAGGTCCATCTAGTAGCATATTTTAGTCAAAAGCTTAGTCCTAGAATGCAAAATGCCGCCACCTACAATCGTGAAATGTTCGCCATTACTCAAGCTATCAGTAAGTGGCGCCAATACCTACTTGGTAGGAGGTTCACTACTCTAACAGATCAGCAGTCCTTAATGAATCTCACTACTCAAACTATCCAGACACCGGAGCAGCAACAATGGCTTTGTAAGCTGGTGGGGTATGATTTTCCTATATTATATCGTCCGGTCAAATAAAATCAGGCAGCAGACGTCTTGTCTCACAATACAGAGGCCTCTCTTCTGGACTTTAATGCACGTACTTATTCCATCGAGCAGGAACTGAAACATCTCAACCTCACGTACCCTGAATTGATCAGGATCCAACAGGGGATTCTTGCTAGGTCTGACTTGTATAACGGATACATCTTTAGAGATCGGCTGCTATTTTTTCATGGGAGGCTGGTGATATCCAGTGATTCCCCTCTCAGGCAGTGCCTTCTCTTGGAGTTCCATGATATTGCAGTTGGTGGACATGCGGGCATCGCTCGCACCTAACACCACTTAGCTTCCAACTTCTTTTGAAAGCAAATGCGTAAAGATGTCCAGGAATATGATGCAGCTTGTCAAACCTGCCAGTAGATGAAAGATTCCCACCAATTACCGACTGGCCTTCTCCGGCCCTTGCCTCTACCGGACCAAGTCTTTGAGGATATTGCCACGAATTTTATTACCTGCTTGCCTAGATCCAAAGGAAAGGCCACGCTTATGACTGTTGTTGATCGGCTGTCCAAGTATGGGCACTTTATTCCTTTGCCTTCTACTTTTCTAATAAGGTTGTATCAGAAGCTTTTGTGATTGTGGTTGTTCGTCTACATGGTCCTCCATGCACCATAATGACTGATCGAGACCCCCGTTTCATTCAGTCTTTTTGGAAAGAGTTAAATCGTTTGCAAGGAACGACTCTGGCTATGAGCACTGCATACCATCCCCAAACCGTTGGACAGTCGGAAGCCCTTAACAAGTGTGTTAAGCAGTATCTTGGTGTTTCATCACTGATAAACCTCATGAGTGGGTTTCTATGGTACCGTGCGCTGAATTTTGGAACAATACCTCTTTTCAATCTGCATCGGGTATGACTCCTTTTCAAGCATTGTATGGCAGGGAACCTCCCACTATATCTCGTTACATTCTTGGTATTAGTTCCAGTGATCTTGTGGAGAGCTACCTATTGCAACGAGACAAGGTTCTTCTCCTCCTCAAGTAGAATTTGTTGAAGGCACAAGGTGGAATGAAGAATATGGCGGACAAGCACAGACCTGAGGTGTCCTTTGAGGTGGGAGATTGGGCTTTTGTAAAGTTAAAGCCTGATCTACAAGCCTCGGTGCGACTACACAAGCATCACAAATTTGGGCGTCGATTCTTTGGACCCTTTCGTATGTTCAAGCAAATTGGTGAAGTTGCTTATAAACTAGAGCTGCCACCATATGCCAACATTCAACCTGTTTTTCACATCTCTATGTTGCATCGTTGTATTGGCCAACCTGGCCATTAGGTCACTCCCTTGCAACTCTCCGATTTTGTTCCCGAAATTGACCACCATGATTTGAACCTTTTCGACAAGGTCCTTTCCGAGGGAGGGAGTACTGTTATGAGCGACCCACATGACCCAGGCAGAGACTTTAATGTTACACAAGCAGGCCCAAGTACCTTCAGGGATGAAGGGGAACACGTAAATAATAACCAACTCGTTGTGCCAAGGAGAAGCGCACACTTTAAGCATCTTCTAGTGAAGCTACGTGATTACCAGCTCCAAGCAGGAAAAGCGTGACCCTAGAAGAGAGCAGGATACATAAAGAAAGATGTAGAACAAAGTATAAATAGAAGGCAGAATAGTAGAATAGGCAGGCTATTGTTAGTACTGATTTCTTCTTTTTCTCATCCTCTCTAAGATCCTCCTTCTCATCCCCTTTCTTTTTATCCTTGTAATTTCATTAACATCTTCCTAATTTCCAGTAGTATTTGAGTTGCTTGTAATTTCCCAATCTCTTCAAGTAACAAAAGAGTGTTGGTGATCTGTTTGTTCCATATTCCCTCCTAGGATAGAACAGAACAAGTATTCCATAATACCGCCAATGGAAGTTACAGAACTTTGACAAACTAAACAAATGGTAGTAAACCACGCTTATGCTTACATTTTTCATTGAAAATAACAATGCAGAAATGCAGAAGATGAGGGTAGAGCTTGCAGATTTTCGGTGGCAAAAAATGAGGCAACTCCTCTATATCTTTAGCCAACGATTTGCGTTTCAACAGTTACAAAGATAACTATTCGTTTGTAATTGTGTCTGTTCACCAGAAATAAAATTCTGTTAGTCGCGAATTTGACCGGTGAATCCAAAGCCGAAGCCCAAGCCGAGCCGAGCGAGCGACGGTGCGAGGCACCACTTCTTCACAACTCTTTAAGAGTTAGAAGATATGTTTCTCTATTCAAGCATATAAAGACCCAAGTGGTCATTGAGAAACATCATTTCGGTTATTATGACTTGTACGTGTGGTCGAAATTAGATTTCGGGAAGTTCAGAGTTAATTTAGAAAGAGAATTCTCATTTTGAAAGCTTAAAGTTGAAGGAATGAACTAATATTAGAGTTTTGAGTAAACGACCTCGGAATCGGGATCTGAAGTTTCAACAGGTTTGTATGATGATTACTGACTTGGGCATATGTTAGAATCTGGTTTTGGATGACCCGGGAGCATTTTGACGCCTATTGCAGAAGTTAGCAGTTTGGAGGAAATTTCATAAGTTTTGCTTGAAGTGCGTTTCAGCGTTATCGATTTCCATTTAGGATAGGAATAGCTCCGTATGTTGAGTCTGGAGTTGGGGGCACGATCGAAAGTGAATTTGGAGGTTCGTAGGTTATTTTGAAGGCATTTGGCTAAAGTTAGAAACTTGAAGGTTTTTGAGAAGTTTGATCGGAGGTGAACTTTTTAATATCGGGGTCTTAGTCTGATTTTGGAAGTTGGAATAGGTCCGTAATGTCAAAAATGACTTGTGTGCAAAATTTGAAGTCAATCAGATGTGATTTGATAGGTTTCGGCATCGAAAGTTGAAGTTGGAAGTTCTAAAGTTCATATAGCTTGAATTGGAGGTTAATTCATGATTTTAGCGTTATTTGATATGATTTGAGACCTCGAGCAATTCTTTGGTATGTTTTGGGAGTGGTTGGTATGATCGATTGGGGTCCCGAGGGACTCGGGTGGATTTTGGTTAGTTAACAGATTGAATCCAGAGTTGAAGAAGGGCTGGAGCTTCTGCTTCTAGTATATGCTCTTCTGTGGATTTGGGATCGCAGAAGCGGCCCCACAGAAGCGAGAAGAAGCCGCATAAGTGGTTGGACGTGAAGGCAGCCAGGACCGCAGAAGTGGCCCTAGATCCGCTGAAGCAGAACCGCAGAAGCGGTGCTCATTCTGTAGAAGCGAAAATGGGCTGGAGCCCCGTGTCTGCAGAAGCGACATTTTGTCTACAAAAGCGGCACCACGGGAGCAAAAATATTTCCGCAGGTGAGAAAAAGGCTGGAGGCTGAGAGTTATTTTAAAATAGGATTTTGGCCATTTCTCTCATATTTTTCATGGCTTGGGCGATTTTGGGGAATTTCAAGGGATGATCTTTATATTCAATGTTAAGGTAAGTTATCCCCATTTATTTTGAGTTAAATACATCCATTATGTATAGATTTTAGCATGTAAATAGGTAGAAATTTGAGGGCCAGGGGAAGACCTAGAAAAATTGATATTCTTGCAATTTAACCTTGATATTGAGCATGGGATTTAGTAAAAATTATATATTTGAGTTCCTAAGATCACGAGTAATATTTATCTTCAAACAATTTTGGATTCCGGGCATGTGGGCCCAAGGGCATTTTGGTCAACTTTCCGATCAGGTTTAGGAATTGTTATAAATTGGGTTTTTATGAGTACCCTAGCATATATTAATGGATTTTTATAACCATTGGCTAGTTTTGGAGCTTTGTGTGTTGGTTCAAGTCTTCGGAAGAATGTAGAATGCGGTTATGGATCTTTTGAGCGAGGTGAGTCTCCTTTCAAACCTTGTAAGAAGGAATTGTCCTCATAGGTGAGTTAATTTGTTATGTGCTCCTCTTTTTGGGGGACATGTACGCACGAGGTGACGAGAGTTCATGCTTAGCTACTATTATACTATTGTCCGGGTAGTCTAGGGCCCAAAGGCATGATATACTTGGGATAATTGCAATCTTATTGACATTTAAATTGACAAAATCAAGTTGAACTAGTAAATGAATTTAAAAAAAGGATTAAACTTCATTTTCTTAAATTGTTAAAAGAGGATTTGGTTTTTATTTGATAAATTTCCCCCAATAATTCTTAATTGACTGTTTGAGTATGTATTCTTGTGTGTACCCGCGTCGCATGGATGATTCGTGTGCAGGGTATTTGTTTACTTTATGTTGACTGTGTCACATGGATGATTCGCGAGCAGGGTATTTGTTTACTTTATGTTAACTGCGTCTCATGGAGGGTATTTGTTTACTTTATGTTGACCGCGTCGTGGTTGATTTGCGAGAGCGGAAAATAGATCCATCTATTTGTTCAAGCCGTTAGACCCTCGGTAGTGCACAGTTTATATTTCTGTTGGAGCGGCCCGTCGCCTCGGCATGATTTGCACATGCTTACATTGTTTGCCTGATATATTAAATGTTCATGTTTCCTTTTTGGCCTGATATAATTGTTAAGAATAACTGAAAAGAAATCTTAAAAATCCTTTGCTGCTTATTAATGGTGTTTACCTGTTTACCCGCTTTGTGAGTTAGAAATGCTATATAAATCCCTGATTTTCTCACATGTTAGTATATTATTATTTGACCTCTAGCAAGTGTTAAAGTTGGCCTCTCGTCTCTACTTCTTCGAGATTAGATGGGATACTTCCTGAGTACATATTTTTTTCGTACTCATACTACACTTGCTGTGCATTTTTGTTGCACAGGCATATGCATCCCTAGTGGCCTATTGGGCGTAGCAGCATGGTTGGTACGGAGACTTAGTTGAGCTGCACTTCTCGAGGCGTCCACAACCAGCAGAGTCTCTCCCAGTTTTCTGTATCTGTTTTCCTGTCCAATATTGTATTCTAGACATTGGTTGTATTATAATTTTTCCTAGAAATTTGCTCATGCACTTGTGACACCGAGTTCTGGGATGGTTTGAAAATACTTTGTATTAATTTTTTATTATTTAATTTGGATTGAAACGGCTGTCCCTTTATTTTATAAATATTGAAGGAAAAATGTAATTTTTCAAACATTTTAAAAGGAGGATTTAATTACGTACTTTAGTTGGCTTGCCTGGCAGCAGTGCTGGCGCCACCACGACCCTCTATAGGTTTTGGGTCATGACAAAGCACAAAGATTTTCTTTCCATTTTCGATAAGTGACAAAGTACATTAGTAAAGGAAACAAGTTCAAACTTTTCGTTTCCCTCCATTTCCAATGCACGCCTCTTATCTAATTAGATAAAACTCAACAATCTCCCACATGAATGGGGAATGACTATTTGAAAATATACATACGTCAAAAATTGTGTGATTTACAAGCAAGGATTGATCGCATCTGGATAAGTAAGTGTCCCTTTGAACTTTCCATAGTAAACTTATGTCGGATATACTCGGTCAATTAGTGATTTGATATATTTGAACCGTCAAGCTTTGGTGTATACCTAGACAGTCATAAGTCATACAATCAATCCTTTAACCGCCTTTGGTTCTCATTTTTGTGTTTGTTTCAGCCATGAACACCGCCTGGTCCATAATTGCATAGAGAACTGGCCTTACAGAATTCTCCTTGGAGCGGCTTACACTTCATACTTAAATAGGTGATTCCTGAATGCGTTATCCCATAGATAAACTATTTGATATACTCCGTATCAAACTTAGAAACCATTAAAAGCCTTAACGAATTATCCTTGGTACTAAACAGTGTCTCATCACAAGAATAGATCAAAATTTTATTTGACAATATTGAACCGTCACTAATGACTTTGTTTAATCTCCTTGAACCTAGTTCTTGGGATCTCTACTCTTCTAGATTGAGTTTTCACCACACTTGTTCCCGGTCATAGTCCTATTCCCTTCATTTACTTATCAACCACTTCTCTATTTAAGCTTTTTGTAAGTGGATCTAACACATTATCTTTTTACTTTACGTAGTTAATCATGATAATTCCTCTAGAGAGTAATTTCCATATTGTTTTATGTCTTTGTCGTATGTGATGAGATTTTTGGTTTTACATAACGCTTCCACACCTTCCTATTGCCGCTTGACTAAAGCACTGTATGCATAAATGAGTCACTAGTTTGGGCCAAAATAGCATATTTTCCAAGAAATTCCGAAGCCATTCAGCTTCTTCTCCAGCCTTATCTAAAGCTATAAACTATGACTCCATTGTAGAGCAAGCAATGCATGTCTGTTTTGATGATTTCATAGAAATTGCTCGTCCACCAATGATAAAAACATATCCACTTGTGGACATTATTTCAGATGATCCAGTGATCCAATTTGCATCACTATATCTTTCAATTACCACTTGATACTTACTATAATGCAAAGCATTATATTTGATATGCCTTAGATACTCCAAAACTTGTTTCATTGCTATCCAATAAGTTTGGTCGGTATTACTTATGTAATGGCTTAATTTACTTACAGCACAAGCTATATCAGGACATGTAAAATTCATGATGTACATTAAACTTCCCAACACAAGAGCATCATCCAGTTGAGATCTGCTTTGACCAAGATTCTTTGTAAGAGCCACATTTACATCAATCAGGGTCTTTGCGACTTTGAAATCTAAATACTTGAATTTTTCAAGTACCATTTTAGCGTATTGAGATTGAGACAATGCGAGTCCTTGAGGAATCATATGGATTTTAATTCCTACAATTAAATTAGCAACTCCTAAGTCACTCATATTAAACTTGCTAGTAAGCATGCGCTTAGTAGCATTTATATCTGCAATGTCTTTGCTCATTATTTACATGTCATCAACATATAAATATACAATGATTATATGATTTGGAGCGCTTTTAATGTAAACACATTTATCACAATCATTAATCTTAAATTCATTTGTCAATATTGTTTGGTCAAATTTCGCATGACATTATTTGGGTGCTTGTTTCAATCCTTAAAGTGACTTAATAAGTCGGCACACCTTCTTTTCTTTTCGGGAACCACGAACCCTTCAGGCTGTTCCATGCAAATTTCTTCCTCCAAATCTTCATTTAAGAAGGCGGTCTTCAAATCCATCTAATGGATTTCAAGACCATACACATCATGTAATCTATTAGCACCCAAATAGATGTAATCCTTGTTATCATCGAGTATGTATCAAAATAATTAAGACCTTGTCATTGTCTAAACCCTTTGGCAACTAATCTTGCCTTATAATTGTCAATTCATTTTCCTTTTGAAAATCCACTTAGAACCCAAAGTATTATTTCCTAGAGGAAGATCAACCAATTCCCAAGTATGATTACTTAATATGGATTCTATCTCACTATTGACTGCCTCTTTCCAATATTATGCTTCCGTGGAAGATATTGCTTCATTAAATATCTGAGGCTCATTTTCTAACAAAAATTTCAAAAAGTTTGATCCAAAGGATGTAATTGTCCTTGACATTTACAACGTCTTGGATTTTCCTCATTAAACATACTTTCTTTTACTTCTTATCGAGGTCGCTTAGATTTTTCACTAGACTACTCACATTCACTTTTATATGGATAAATATTCTCAAAAAATTTAGCATTATTGTATTCTATTAGAATTTTAATATGAATATCGGAATTTTTTGATTTATGAACCAGAAAATGATATGCCTTACTATTTCTTATATATCCTATGAAAACGAATCAACTGTTTCAGTCCAATCTTCACCCTTTTGGGATTAGGAACTTGTACTTTAGCCAAACACCCCACACTTGAAAATATTTAAGTTGGGTTTCCTACCTTTCTATTTTTCATACGGAAAGGATTGTGTTTAATGTGGAACTCAATTGCGTATTTGATTAACAGTAAGAATAGCTTCCCGACAAGTTCCGGGATAAACCCAAACTTATCAACTAGGCATTCATCATATCCTTTAATGTTTTATTCTTTCTTTCCACAATTTCATTAGATTGTGGTGAGTAGGGGGAAGCTGTTTGGTGAATAATTCTATATTCCAAACATATTTCTTCAAAAGAAGATTTATATTTGCCACCACTATCACTTATTATCATTTTGACCTTTTTGTCTATTTGCGTTTCGACTTTATTTTTTATTGCTTGAATGCCTCAATTGCTTCATATTTACTATTATGTAAGTAAATATAGCATTATCTATTACCGTCGTCAATAAAAGTTTTGAAGTACCTTTTTCCACCGCGAGATGGTATTGACTTCATGTCACAAATATGTGGGAATTATGTCTAAAGGATTTGAATTCCTTTCAACCGACTTATAAGGATGTTTAACATACTTAGATTTCCCACATATTTAACATTTCAAACTATCACATTCAAATTTAGGCAATGCTTCCAAGTTAACTACTTTTCGTATAGTTTTGAAGTTGACGTGACCTAAATGTGAATGCCATAAATTATTTGGCTCAATTAAGTAAGAAGAAACTTGAACTTTACTGATATCAATAGCTATTGCATTCAAATTGAAAAGGCCCTCAGTTAGGTAATATTTTTCTACATACACGTCATTCTTACTTATTATAACTTTTTCAGAAACAAACACACACATAAATTCATTCTTGATAAGAAGTCCAGCAGAGACCAAATTCTTACGAATTTCAGAAATATGGAGAACATTATTTAGAGTCATAATTTTGCTTGATGCCATCATTAAAGATATCTTCCCAGCTCCTTTAATTTTTGATGTTGTGGAATTTTCCATAAAGATAGTCTCGTCGGGCCCTGCGGGAACATAAGAGGCAAATAACTCTTTGTTAGCACAAACATGGCGAATGACTCCAAAATTAATCCATCACTCATGGGGATTCCTACCAAGCTGCATTCAGATAGCATGACACGTACGTCCTCCATTTCCGTCATTCTTTTCAACCATATTTGCTTGTCTTCTTTTTATCCTTCTTCAGTGCACGGGAATCCATAGCCTTATGTGCAACCTATCCATAGTTGTGGCAATTACCTTTAAACTTCTTCCTGCTCGGGTAATTCTTTGGACCAGACGACTTCTTTCTCTTTCTATTCCTTATAGACGTTTCCTCAATAATATTTGCTCCCATTATTGTTGAGTTACCATGGGAATTCTTCTCAGCAGCCTTGTTGTCCTCTTACATCCGTAGACGAACAATAAGGTCTTCAAGCATCATCTCCTTGCACTTAGGTTTTAAGTAATTCATAAGGTCCTTCCACAGTGGTGACAACTTTTCAATAAATGCCGCAACCTGAAATACTTTATTTGTGACCATACCTTCAATCATAAATTTATAATTAGTAAAATAATCAATATCTTTAATAAAAAATGTTGACTCGATGGAGGTCATGAACAATCACTTGCAATTCTTGGACCTGCATTATGATAGATTTGTCGTCAACCATTTTGAAATTCAGAAATTTGGCAGCCACAAGCTTCTTAAGTCCAGCATTTTCAGTTTTGTACTTCTTTTCAAGAGCATTCCACAACTCTTTTGATATTTTTATAATGCTATAGACATTGTACAAGCCATCTTCCAAGCAATTTAAAATATAATTTTTGCAAAAGAAGTTAGAATGTTTTCATGCTTCTATGACCACAAATGCTCATTTAAAGAGTTTCTTCCCTCAGAATTGAAACGTCCTCGCTGATAAAGCACTGCAAACTGGGTGTGGTCAAGTAGAAGAACATATTCTGCTTCCAACGCTTAAAGTCCATGCCGAAAAACTTTCCAAATTTTTGTGCCGATGCCATCACCGGTGAATGAATTGTGCGACTTGAAGACGTAGTAACCATTGCAGCAGTAGTAGTCCCAAGAGAACCATTATGTTGTTCCGCACTTGTTGTCATTTACTGTAAAAGAAAATTGACATAACTAGAATTATTAAGTCGGTGAAGTTTTAATATCTTCAAACCGAATACAAACAATCGAGTAGAAAATCTTAACAATTTTAATCTCGGATTGAGTAGAAAGTCACAAACACTTTAATCTCAAACTAAAGTAGAAAATTCAAAGATTTTAATCTCCAAAATGGGAGTATAAAATTGCTAGGATTTTAGTCTCCCAACGCAGAAAGTAAGATGAACATAAAATATAAAAAATTAAATTCCTTAGGCTTGTTAGTAATTGTATTCAAAAATAATTTCTGCCAAAAAATAAAACAAACAGAAGTAGAAGTAGAATAGAAACAGAATAAATAAAAGTTTCGAGCCCAAAAGAAAATCGTATTTCCTTAAGGAATTTAATTCCCTCATTATTGCCCTTGGATTAATCCTTTCTAGGATAGAACGAAATATCTATTTTGTAATACTGGCGATGAAAATTATAAGACTTCGTCGAACTCAACAAACGGCAATAAATCATACTTATGCTTATGTTTTGCTTTGAAAATAATAATGCAAAAATGCAGAAGATGAGGGGAGAGTTTACAGATTTTCGGTGGTAAAAACTGAAAGATGAGGCTACTCCTATGTGTTTATAGCAAACGATTTGCGTTTCAACAGGTGGCAGGATAATTGTTCGTTTGAATTTGTCTGTTTGGCACAATTAAAATTCTGTTGGTCGCGAATTTGACCGTTGGGAACCACAAATTTTAAATTTATATTCCGTGAAAAAATAGTACAAATGAAATTATATAATGGAAAATGGAATATAATTATCAATTGACCAAATTCGAAGTCGAAGCCGAGCCGAGCGACGACGACGATTGCTCAAGGCACCACTTCTTCTTAACTCTTTAAGAGCTAGAAGATGTGATTCTCTATATAAGCGCAAAGATTTTTTTTTTATTTTCGATGAGGGGCAAAGTGCAATAATAAAGGAAATAACTTCAAATTTTTCTTTTTCCTCCCAATATTTTCCCTCCATTTCTCATTCACACCTCTTATCTAATTAGATAAAACCCAACAATATACCCCACAAATGGGATTTAGGGAGGGTAGTATGTACGTAGCCCTTATCCCTACCTCGTGAAGGTAGAGAAACTGTTTCCGAAAAAACTTCGGAATAAACCATATATTCTAATCAAATAGTCAAGAAATGAAGAGTTACGCCATTAAACATAATTCATGTATAATATGTATAACCATGTATAATTTATGAATATCAACTAGAAAAAATAAATAGTAATTTTGCCCGGTTTGTTATGTAAAGATTTCTTCTTTTTTTTTTAGTACATTTGCGGAGGAGTTATCAGAGCATGTAAAACATCCATCACAATGTTATATAAATTTCCAGCTCATTTTTATAGTTATAATCATGTGTCTATTTTTCTCCAAGTTTTAAGATTTCAAACACATACAAACCCTTAACCTTATATAACCTCAATATGTTGCTTTGCTCTCTGCAGATAGAACTACTCAACGTGGCTATCCGCTTTGCAGGTATAGGCCAGGACTTGCTTCTTTGTCACGAAGTAACTCTTACTCAAGAACTTCCTTGATGAGAGAGCCCCTATTTTAGCATACTATTTCAATGACTAGCGATATAACGTCTATTTTGACATAGCATGAAGCAGAAAATATATCGTGTTTCTTCCTAGCGTTGTATTATTGTATACAGGTAAAATCGAGGCTAATGAGCACCTTAATTTTTCGGTGGGATAAACGAAGCAAGGACATAAATACAACAATTGGAATCGAAGCCAGAAGCCTCTCGTATAAAGGCCCGAACGAAACACCTGCCCTCGGAGCTATCGAGACCATGCCCCTCAAATTAGGTTCGAGTTTCAAAACCTCGAAGTATTTCTAAACGACCGCACACGATTAACAAAAGGCCGAGATATTCGTCTCCAGCCGGATATCATGGTATGAATCTCGCCCCGTATCGGCAACAGAAAAGTGATTAGCTAAAAGGAATATTTCTACCTTTCTTGGAATTGTACTTGGGGTAAAACTTCCCTACAACATAAAGGGGAAGCTTATTATTCAATAGACATACCGTAACACACATATCAAGGCAATATGTATTTGTTTTCTTTGGTCTTGAAAGTGACTCAAAGTCCTTAATTTTACTTATAGTTCATCATAAATGTTTGCCTCCGAACCAAAGGCAAGCTAATTGTTAAGCTCATAATCGAGCTCGGACTCAATACTACTACTGGTTTGACTGTTTATTTTATTTTTAATTTGCTCATCGAACGTTATTAGTCTCTTGTATTGAATTAGTCCACATATCCTTAAAACCACGTATAAATTCAGGGCCAATTATGAATATTGATGCTAGAGCGTCGGGGCTCTAAACGTCACGGACGTACCAACATTATAGCTAGATAGAGGCAAATTCAGTATTTCAACTTTAATGTATAGATTCTAAATTTTAGAATGGAGACTTTAAGCGCTAATAATTTGGTTTTAAATTTAATTCTTAGCATTAAATATATTGTTTGAATGGGTTCGGCCACACCCGTAACTCGACTTCTACCTCCACCCTTTGGCTAGATTGCTGAGGCCCTGCGTAAAGCTATAGTGTCCAGTCGGGCACTATAGTGGCCAAAACTAAGCCTAGTGCGACTAGTGCTATGATGCCTATGACAGGGGCGGGATGATGAGGGCAGGTCAATCAGGATTGACAGACTGCTAGGCCTATATGCTTTTGAAGAAGGGGTACACATGCCACCTCAGGAGAATTCCACATCGGAAAGTGAAGAGTTTTATAAGGAATGACACAAGTTCACATGGTATATACACTTTTGTGGTTCGATATGGCATAGCCCGTAAGGCAAATCAAAGCTAGTGTAAACCCCAAGCGAACAATATCTGCCATGGGCTCGGATCGTGACAAGTGCGACCGTGTCTAAGTTCCTATTTTGCTCTCTGTCATATAGGTCTTCCATGCCTAGTGGGATAGTGTCTATTTCATCGTAATAATGTGGGTGCAAGGTCGTTCTTTTCAATCAAAAAACCACTACGATTTAATTAATTCAGAATTCAACCAAGACATTCTCAACATTATTCAATCTACGGTTTGTTAGAAACTACGCTTTACGCTAGAGGGGGGGTGAATAGTGTATTAATAGAATTTAGCGTTTTCTTGCGGAATTTAAACTTTGCAGGAAGTAAAATAAATGCAGAAAAATAAACTTACACAAAGATGTATACTGGTTGGCCACCAACGTGGTTAGTCCAGTCCCCGAGAGACTCTCTCGAGATTTTTCACTATCTTGTTAAGCTTAAGGGTGCTCAACAAACCGTTACACACTTGAGGACACAAGCCTCAAACAGTTGCTCGGAGATCGCAATCTCAAAGACTTCACCCAAGGAAACGCAAGTTCCTTGAAACAAGAGAATCGCAATTCTCTTACAAGTATATCAAATACTTGGACACTCACTTAACTAAAGTACTCCTTATTGAGTAGATATGAGTAAAAGAATATGTTCAAGATCACAACAACTTTAAGCAATAATATGGCTCTCAAAAGCTTTATGAAATGAGTAGAAAATGAAGAATAATTGAATGAAAGCTTATAGCAATGTAATGATCAGTTTGTGTATGTTGTTGTGTTTAAAACACTGAAATGAAGCTGTATTTATAGTTGAAAAAGTTGGTTCAACCGTTGTCTAATTGCCAATTAAGAGTTGCTGAAATTACGCAGTGATAATCGATTATTAAGACCAAACAATCGATTATCTGCCAGTCAGTTTAAAAATCAATCCCAGATTTAACGCTTCACAATCGATTATACATAATCTATAATCGATTACTGGCAATATTCAAAATCAGATAATCGATTATACTAAGTTCATAATCGATTACTTTAGCAACGTTCTAAAAATCATTTCCGGATTTTAAGCAAAACATCGATTATATAAGATCAATAATCGATTACTTCAGCAACGTTCTAAAAATCATTTCCAGATTTTAAGCAGAACATCGATTATATAAAATCAATAATCGATTACTTCATGGTATTTGAAAATCATTTGACAACGGCTAGCTTCAACAATCGATTGTCCTTTGCTACAATCGATTACTTGTTATTTTCTGAAAATCATAAAACTTACTGTCTCAGTGATAATCGATTATCTAAAGACATAATCGATTACTTAATTAAATTTAAAATCACTGGAAGACATCAACTCAACACAATCGATCACCATTAGTTCATAATCGATTATTTTGAGTATTGAGAAACTTTACCTCAACAACAATCGATTGTCATTTGTTCACAATCGATTATCATGCAGATTTGGAAAAACCTATTCACTGTCTTACTCACAATCGATTACCATTAATTCATAATCGATTGTCATGAAGTCTTGGCTCAGAAACAATCGATTATCATAAGTACATAATCGATTATTTTAGCCCAGATTTTTGAGGCATGTTTAGAAAACATTTTGTCTAATGTAAATATGCATGATTTAAAATCTTTTTGACACAGAATTAAATATGCATGATTTTGGAAAATAGTTTTATGAGAGAGGCCATACTATGAGTCAAGTTATAGGATCGAGATTACAATTTAGAACAACTCAATAACAATTAAAAGCTATATCTTGAACTTCAATCTTATTCGCAACCATTGTGCGCTTGTACTTGAATTCCGTCATATATCAATTTTTGCTTCGTTTGTCATTCATCAAAACCTACAAAAGAATACACGTTTAGTATATTGCATTGAGAACGTGTTTCTAACACGGTTAAGGGTCAAAACTGCCCTCAACTTATCAACTCCGGAACAAAATTGCCCTCCGTTTACCTTTGGCGAAGAAAATGCCCCCACCGTTAACTTTGTGGCCTATTTCTACCCCTAAAATCTAACAGAATCTTGGATTTCATTTTTAATTTTTTTAATGCCACGTGTCACGTTTTGATTGGGACATATAAAGAACGGAAAATTGGGACATATAAAGAACGGAAAAAGGGTCAAAACTGCCCTCAACGTATTGACTCCGGAACAAAATTGCCCTCCGTTAACCTTTTTTGGGTCGGGTCGGTCGGGTTGAAGTGTAATGTGATTTCCCGCTTTCCAACAAATGTAAAGAGCTTGATATATCACATATATTCATCTTCAGTTAAAGTGGATTGGTCATTCCTATCCAATGGGGGGCTGGTTTTTCATGGCTTGGTTATGGGGGACGGGTTGGACGCCTGGTTCGTGATGGAGGGGGGCTGTTTGGTTGTGAAGTTTTCCGGCGATGTGAAGGTGACGGGCTGGACGGGGAAGATGAAGCAACGGGGTAGCCATGAGAGGTCGTTTTGTGGTTTAGGGTTAGAGAGGGTGTGTTGTGAGGAAAATGAAGAGAGGGTTTGGTGTTTTTTGGGTCGGGTCGGTCGGGATGCTTGTATTTAATTTTTATTTTTTTTAATTCCACGTGTCACGTTTTAATTGGCCATTAAATAAACTTGACCCAAAATCAATTCTCACCCAAATTCCGACACAACCCGACCCGACCCGACCGACCCGACCCAAAAAAGGTTAACGGAGGGAAATTTTGTTCCGGAGTCAATACGTTGAGGGCAGTTTTGACCCTTTTTCCGTTCTTTATATGTCCCAATTTTCCGTTCTTTATATGTCCCAATCAAAACGTGACACGTGGCATTAATAAAATTAAAAATGAAATTCAAGATTCTGTTAGAATTTAGGGGTAGAAATAGGCCACAAAGTTAACGGTGGGGGCATTTTCTTCGCCAAAAGTAAACAGTGGGCAATTTTGTTCCGGAATCAATAGGTTGAGGGCAGTTTTGACCCTTAACCGTTCAATCTATTCAAGACAAAATTCCCGTGATTAAACTTAGTCAAGAATATAAAACGTCGACATTGGGATACCCCCGCAACACAGACAAGAGAGTAGGTGTGATCATATATAGGAATTAGATATGAATATAAACCAAGGAAAATTCTTTGCTCCCTAAACAACAAAAGGATGTTCCACTAACAACAGACACACAAAAACTTCAATTAGTTAGCTATTTTATTAAGGTCATTAATTGAGTGATAATAAGCGCTAGTTGCAACATCCTTTTTTTTCATCCAATAACCACTCTAATTAACAATTTCAAATTCAATCGAGACGACATTAACAAGAACAATAATAAACCTAGTGAATTCTCACAAATAGAATCGGGAGAGGGTTAATGTATGCCGTCTTATTCCTATGTTGGGAGGGCAAGACAACATTCTTAATATCATTCAGTCCATCCAAGACGACATTCCATGCAATTAAACATAGTCAAGAATCAACATTCAAGTATGCATAACATGTACTATAATATAAGCGAAGGATTACAATAACGACTGTCAATTATTAATTTTTAATTTTAACAATGACCGAGTAAAATCTCATTAACATAAGCCTTGAGATTTACATTAGATGAACCATTTTCATTCATAGCTTCCTTAGCCAAATCCTTCCATTTCTTGGCATTATTTCTAAGCTCCTCCCTTTTCTCTCCTTCCATCACAATCTCTATACACCGCTTAAACTCATCTCTTTCAACGAGACCTTCTTCATTGGCATTCACTCTGACGCCGATCTTCCAAACATCTTGAATGAGCTTAGCGTTACAACCTTGATCCGTCCATAATGGGCATGCCACGACTGGCACTCCAGAAGATAAGCTCTCTAAAGTCGAATTCCATCCACAATGTGTCAAAAAACAACCCAACGAAGGGTGTTGTAAAACTTCAACTTGTGAACACCAAGACACTATTTTCCCCTTCTTTTCCAATTCCTCTTTACAAGTCAATTTTCCCCATGGATTTTCCCCATCTTTTCCTTCCCTAGTCACCCATAAAAATGGTCTTCCACATTTTACTAATCCTTGAGCTATTTCTTCCATCAATTGACTTGATATCTCAGAATAGCTACCAAATGCTATGTAAATAACTGATTCTTTACTCCTTGTATCCAACCATTCCATGTAATTCTCCGAACTTTGTCTCAAATCAGCTCCAAATGAATTATCAGACGAATATTTTTCGTCAAGAAAAGCCGAAGGAATTGAAGGGCCAATTCCAACCATTGTTAAATTTTTCAAAACCCTCAAAGCATTAGGTTCCAAAGCATCAAAAGTATTCACAAGTATTCTTGGATTTTCTTCATTATTCAACAGCTCAATATGGTCTATAATAGATTTAACTCCCCAACCATAACTAGAATTCACATCAGTGAACACAAACGAAGGAAAATCGCGACGACTAAGCTGAGGCAATCCTGGAAGCTCTATTACTTGATCTTGAGAACAATTCTTGAAATAATCAGCATAATTAGACCCCATTTGTGGAAATATAATGGATATATTATTATTGTAATCACTGAAGCAATAATAATAAATATCGAAAACTGTGGCTGGTTGGATCCAAAAAAGTGTGGATGGGACATTAATGTTCTTGGCCACTAAACCAACCCAAGCCATAAGGGTTGTGTAAATAATACGCGTGAACGGGCGGCCGAGGGCCGCCCTGGATATAACGAGTCTGGTTACGAGTTCAGATCCGTGACTAATCAAAGAAGAATAAAATGAATGTAAATCATCTACTGATCCTTTAAACTTTCCATCATAGCCATCAGAGAAAGGAGCAAAGGTTAATCCTTCAATTTTTGGTAGATTTGTTATGCGATTGTAAGCTGTTAGGCTTGTTGAAAAAGTGACTTTCACTCCTAAATTAACTAATTTTTTGGAAAATTGAAGAGATGGATTAATATGACCTTGTCCTGGAAATGTTACAACAAGAACATGGCATTCATTCTTCAATTTTTCCATTTTTTTTTTGGTTTACATTTGTCTAATGTTTTAATGAGGGTTTTTATAAGAGAAAATTCTTGAAATGAAGAAAGACTAATGACGTTTGCGGTGACAACATGAATTTTAATCATTTTCTTCGATATTTTCAAAGAAATGTAGCTAGCCACCAAATCATATAGGATAAAAATTCTTGTAAACGACAAGAAATTGCCTAGAAATATCTCACAACAGTTTGCCTTTTAGACAATGATAGCCAATGAAAAGTTTGTATATGATACAACAAACAACAACAACTACCCAGTATAGTCCCACGAAGTAAGGTCTGGGGAGAGTAATATGTAGACGGGCTTTACCCCTACCCGAAAGGGCAGAGAGGGTAATTTAAAGAGTCAAACGAGATTTTTCGTATTCCGTTTTTGTGAATATTTTTGAAATATTTTGAATAGTTATCTTTTATTTTGTTCTAAATTTAATTTAAAAAATTTGAATATTTTCTGTCTGAATTAATACCAAAAATTTATTAGTTTACTCATCATACTCCGATCCATGTTAAATAAACTGGATCGGATGGACTAGTATTTAGAATGTCAAATCCTTTCATTTCTTCGCATTCATTCTAAAAACAATAACTGATTAATTAGTCCTTGTATCCACGTGTTTAAGGAAAAATACATATCTTTTGGGTGTTAGAAATGTTTTTTAAACAAGGGAAATTTCCATAATTACTTATGGATTTACGAAATATTTCATAATCTACAACTAATAGTAAAATAACATATTCTACAACAAATGTATAAATGTTATAAACTAAAGCAAAAGACAAGAACAATAGAGCAAGAACAATAGCAATAGAGAGAAGAGTAGAGAGAGTTCTTCTTATTGTGTTGAGAGGGGTGAATTACAATGGTAGAGAGCACCTCTATTTATAGGGAGGAGGAAGATCTTGCTACCAATAATAGGACTCTAAAATCTCTCTAATTAAGTACATTAAAGACATTCACCTTAAATAGAAGTGTAAGAATCTTCTATTTCATAACACTCCCCCTTGAATGTCTATTCAATGATGTGCCTCATAAAACCTTAAAACCAAAACCCAATGGGAAAAATTAAAGTAAGGAAAAAGAGTACACATGTTTGAATATGTGCCTATTGGTTGCCTCGTTAAAAACCTTGCAAGGAAAACCCAATTGGGACAAAACCTTGTAAGGGAAAAAGAGTGTAACGCGCATTAACTCCCCCTAATGAGTACATCAATTTAAGCCTTGAGCATTTGCATTCCAATCTTTGTGCATCATCTTCAAAACGATCTTTGGTAGATATTTGATAAATAAATCAACCATGTTGACTTGAATAAATATTCCGCACCTTGAAATCATCATTCTTGATAGGTATGAACATCTTCATATAATGTTGTGGAATAACACTTCAATATCTCCATAGATGCATTCTCAATGCCATCATGCTTATAGTTATAGCAAGATACATATGTACACAAATTGTACTTAGGATGTGGTACTTCAGGACCAAGAATTGCATATGCTTCAAGCAACTTAAATCTTTCAAGTTAGGTCATGTAAGTCACATAATAGACTTTAGCTGCATATCAAAGTTTCATGTCATGCTAAACAAATAAGGTATCGAAAATTGATTATACATACCTTTGACTTTATACTTTCAAGCATTTGAACTATAGGTTCAAAACTACATGTCTTTCATATGGAATCAATTCTTCTTGAATTGTATCTCTTCCATTTAGTTACTTTCTTTGGGTCATCAAATGCGTATAGCATGCTTTGCAATATGTTGCAATTGAATTATCCCTTTTATGAACTTCAGGTTCATATCATGATATTCGGGGATATACATATACAAATGATAATTCATCCCATGTAACACTTTCTCAATTGTTTATCATGTCTCCCCCTCATGTTAGTAAAACTAACATGTTTCCTCAACTTTGGAAAATCATCTTTGTGCATTATGTCAATATACATAGCACCTTAATAATAAGATGAAATTATTTGGTTCCTGACCCTGAACCACTTTTGAGGGGAGAATATACTCTCGTATACAACTTATATCAAACTGATATATACAACTTCGTTCTCATAAGGAATAGTTTAGCTATTAAGTGGAAGCACTCAATAATTATCTTGCTAAACCAACTTTAATATAAACCAACTTATCAAGATGAACTGTCCTGAGTAGAGAATCTGGAAACTATGCTCGAAGTTAGATTACTGAGCGATTTACCTCGCAAGCACTGCCAGGCTGCGGGTTAATAACAATGGCGCATGTAACCATATCATAGATGCATCATATGTGGTATACATGGCAGGTGAATGGGCCCATACTCACCTTTCATATTTCCAGAATTTATGGGCTTCAACCCGAACTCTTTAGTTGGTCCGTTCATTAATGAGAACAAGTGATACAAGAGTATTCGTAAAGAACTTTCTAGTTCTTTAATATTCACCTATGTGAATTTGCACATCATACTTAAAATGAGATGGCTAACATGAATGTCAACTGAATAAATTATCAATATTGGTAAACTTCAAATTTACACCATGACATGTGCACTTATCAATAAACTTCGGGTTTATTATGACATGGGTTTTATACCAATAGATATCCACTTTATTGTGGCATTCTTTCGTTTGTGTAGTACAAACTGGAGAACAAAGCGGGTAGCTTTTCATATACAAATTACCCCGCTGCAAGTTGTAGTAATAGGAGAATCAAAGCCTTCCTTTATTATAGTCTCAATATAATCAATCGCTTTCGCGTGTACTTTGGAAATTGAATAAGTTTCTTTGAGACTTACTACAGCACAATACTCAATTGTGTTTCTCCAACATAGTAATAATTGGCTCTTCGAGAGCTCTCAATTAATTTTGTACTACCACAGACTGAGGTTCGAGATCCTCACATTCTTGCATTCCGTATTTTCAAGAATCTCAGGCTCAATAGACTCTTCGGGAATCTCGGAATTAATCAAATCATGAGCGTCCTCATGTGATTCTTTCATAGTGTCATTTAGATCGTTCTTTTTCCTCTTTCTAGGATTTCGATCTTTGGAACCTAATGGTCTGCCACGCTTCTGGCGTGCATTTGACTTATTGGATATGACACTAGATATTTGTCCAATAGGAACTTCAATACGGGTCGGAACATTTTCCGCGTGAATGTGGGATTTCGTTATCCTCTTCAAGTCCGTAAATGCGTCAGGCATTTGATTTGCTATTCTTTGCAAATGGATAGTCTTTTGTACCTCTTTCTTTCAAATAGAGGTATGTGGATCAAGATGAGATAATGATACATTTTTCCACAAAATTTCCCATTTGGTTTCACCGACTTCTCCCCCTAATTTTGGGAAAAATGTCTCATCAAATTGACAGTCTGCAAATAGTGCAGTGAACAAATCTCCTGTCAATGTTTCGAGGTAGCGAATAATGGAGGACGATTCATACTCAACATATATTCCTAACCTTCTTTGCAAACCCATTTTGGTGCGGGATGGCGGTGCTACAGGCACCTATACTGCGCATCCAAAGCTTCTTAAATGGGATATATTGGGTTCATGACCCAAAACCAATTACAATAGGGAATATTTGTGATAATTCGTCAGTCAGAGACGAACTAGCATTGCTGCATGCAAAATGGCGTGACCCTAAGCCGAAGCGGGCAGCCGACAAAGTAGCATTGTTGCATGCAAAATGGCGTGAACCCAAACCGAAATGGGCAGCCTCGTTTTCATGAAGAATTCAAGATTATTCTCATCTATTATCCATTAACTTTGCAAACGCAAGGTTGCGTGATGGCAACAAGCACACATTAGACCATCTACAGGATGCGTCTATCAAGACCATGAAATACCTAAACGACCCACTAGGTGGGTGAATAGGTCCACAAATGTCCCCTTGTATACGTTCCAGAAACTGGGGTGACTCAGTCCCAACCTTTGTTGGGGATGGTCTGATAATCAGCTTGCCTTGATAACACGAAGTGCAAGGATATTCATTACTTGAGAGAATTTTGAAATTCTTTAACGGATGCCCATATGAGCTTTCTATAATCCGTCTCATCATGGTTGATCCTGGGTGACCCAGTCGATCATGCCAAAGTACAAATGTATTGGACTCAGTATTCTTTAGATTTACTGTTGAATGTGCCTCAATTGCACTAATTCTTGTCCAATACAGGCCACAAGATAAAGACGGGAATTTCTCAATAACCCTCTTTTGGCCGGAGACATTCTTTAAAGTGAGGACGAGATATTCAAGATTATCTTCATCCATTGTCTCAATATTGTAGCCATTCCGGCGTACATCTTTAAAACTCAACAAGTTTCTTCAAAGACTTGGAGGAGAATATTGCATTCTCTAAGATAAACGTCATGCCTTTGGGCAGAGTTACATTTGCTCTTCCGGAGCCTTTCAATCAATTTACTTCCCATGGTATGACATACAAAAGGAATACATGAACATAAGAATAAACAAGTTCAATTCTTTTGTGTCACATAATATTTTCAAGATCTGCTACTAACAGTTGGCTAACAAAATCAGATATGTTTTCCATAATCAATTACTTTGAAGTTTGAAAATTTCAGCGTTTTTCATAAGACAATCGATTATTAAACACACACAATCGATTGTTTGAACATAGACAATCGATTGTTAAACACACACAATCAATTATTTGTTATTTTTGAAAGATCACACTGTTTAAGACAATCGATTGTTAGATATAGACAATCGATTGTTGGTCATTTTTGAAAAATTCCGGACCTCACTGTATCTGACAATCGATTGTCAAATATAGACAATCGATTGTTGGTCATTTTTGAAAAATTGACCTCACTGGATAAGACAATCGATTGTCAAATATAGACAATCGATTGTTGATCACTTTTTGAAAAATTCGTTATAAAGACAATCGATTGTTGATCATTGACAATCGATTGTTTTGCAGTTTTATGCGACATGAGATAACCGACTAGTTTTTCAGGTTAGTCGATTACCTCTACTGGAAAGTAAAGATATTATTGATATTTGAGCATATTGAGAACTAATACAAATATCATATCATGAACTAGCTAATACGAGCTAATACTAATGACTATTAGTTTATTCATTAACTAATACAAATAAATCAAACAGCTCCATCTTCTTTCATCACCGATCCATCATCGATTAGGTGGTCTATCTTCCCATCGGGTTGCTTAAAGAAGTCTGCCACATTCAAGTTGTCGTCAGAGACAAAATTCGTTATGGGGCGTTTACTCTTTCGAGATGCTTTAATAAAGGTCAACCAAATGTCTTGGTATACGGCAAGACTTAGACCAGTGCCCGTTTTCACCGCAACGATAATATATAGTTTATAAACTATTTGCTTTTGGATTCTTATCGTATCGTGCTTGTGGCAGAGTGACCAACTTCATGTTGTCATCTCTCTTCTTTAAGCCTTTCCACAAGATGGGTGAATCCTTGATGTTGAGATATTCAATCTTCAAACTTTCATCAAGGTGATGGCGCAAGAAAATCAAGGGCTTCATACAGTTTCAAACCTTCATTAAGGTAATGGCGCAAGAAAATCAAGGCCTTAGCATAGGTTCAAACCTTCATTAAGGTGATGGCGCAAGAAAATCAAGGCCTTAGCATAGTTTTGGGTGGATGCACTATTTCTGTTTTTAATGGCGTCTTCGAGACCCATAGCATCAAAGTGGATTTCATCATCCAACACCCATGTCATATAGTTCTTGCCCGAAATTTCGAGGGCAACGAACTTTCTTTTCATATGACACAATTACATCAAGAGCGTGTTCATACTTACGGGCTCTATTACAATTATCACATTCACTTCAGGGAATGGATCAAAATCATGTGCTTTACACAAGCTGCTACCACATTCTCTAAAGGGAATGGAGCAAATTCAATTGGACGGAATTCTTTGTCACGTCCACATTCATACATGAATTTAATCATGGCAGGACATAGAGATTTTACCACTTCGTGTGGTTACAATATCTTACAAACTCCATAAGAGTTATAATCAAACTTGATTGTCTATATTTGTATATAAAATCAAATTATAGAATTCCAAGAATTTGAAAAAGGGAAAAGTAAATTACTTACCTTTGATATCAAATATACCAATAAAGAATTCTATCTCCTTCTTTCTGTTTTCCTTCTTTCTTTCCTTTTTTTTTTTCTTTTCTTTCTTCACGTTTTTGTTTTGTTTGTTTGAATAAGGCTTCTGCCTTTTCCTTTTTTTTTTCTTTTCCTTCTTTCTTTGAAGCAAAAACCTACACAAACAAAAGTTAAGACAATCGAAAATTTCAATTGGTTAGAGACTCGTGCTGATAACGTGTTATAAACTAAAGCAAAAGACAAGAACAATAGAGCAAGAACAATAGCAATAGAGAGAAGAGTAGAGAGAGTTCTTCTTATTGTGTTGAGAGGGGTGAATTACAATGGTAGAGAGCACCTCTATTTATAGGGAGGAGGAAGATCTTGCTACCAATAATAGGACTCTAAAATCTCTCTAATTAAGTACATTAAAGACATTCACCTTAAATAGAAGTGTAAGAATCTTCTATTTCATAACAATAAAAATATACTCTACAAGTATCCTAGACTGCCTATTAAAGGGGAAACCTATCCCATAATCAGCTCCAAAAAATTCTCCATTTTATTAATTATTGATGATAACTATAACAATATCTCTCATAAGCACGTTGATACATTTAAAAAAATCTCATATATATATATATATATATAGAGTATATTTTTAATAAGATTTTTTCCGGTTCAATGTTTGTATACTATATATTACTATACAGTATATTATATAGTAGTATATATAACATATGATAATACATTGTATAATAACTTGGGGAACGAATATAGCGTATATATTTTCTAATGTATATTATAAAATGCATATATTATTATAATATACAGTTATACAATATGCATATTATATAATATAAAATAATACATATCAATTAAACTTGGGGAAAGCAAACACTTTCCGTTGCAAAATTCCCAAGCCTTTTGTGAAAAACTTCTATAACTTAAAATTGAAAGGGCATGTTTCTTTTGAGAGTGAATGTGTTTTCATAGTATTAATAATTAATACACTGATAATTAAGACATTATACGAGTTTAAAAGATTAGATATGTGTAACTGACCACTTAACAAATTGTTTGTACCATTATCCCACGTTTAGGGGAGAAATTTTTGGAGTTAATAAACTTAGTAATCTAATTAAAAAGTTTTAATAAATTATATTTGAGAAATTTTTTTAAAAAGGCTGTAACTTTTATAAATAAATATTAAAGAAGTTGTATTCCGTATAAATTCCTCTTTAAGAAAATGTTGCCTCTCATTGTTTAGGCTTTCACGTGAAATTGAATATTGGGCTATAATACGAACCCAATTCCTCTGTATATGTAGGCCCATAATTCCACGCTATTAATCTCTTCAACGTATGTGTTTTTGTTTGAAGGTTTCAAGAGCGTATTTTTTTCCCTGCATTCATAGATCAAGATATCCCAATCCAAAATGTCTCATTAATGAGCTCCACAGATAAGTTAACTCTTCAATCACGTACCAAGGCAGTCCCAAGATTTAATTTTAATGGATTTAGCTTTTAAAGTTTTAGCATTGAATTTATTATATTGTTAAATTTATGGGTTCAAATATAATAATTGTTGAAATTTTAATAAATTTTTACATATAAATCTATAATCTGTGTTGAAAGTTATGAGTTCAATTGAACTTGTATTTGAAATGCAACATCTGCTTCTAACCACATATTGCCATTAACTAACTTTGAGGATTATTGTTACTAGGACTTCTTGTATGATACACAATCTAATGACAAAGAAAAAATAAAATAAAATAATTAAAAAAAAGAGCTAACAAAATGATATATAGTAAATTGTATTAATATGAAATATTTCAGCTGATATTTGAATAAAAATATACTTACCCAACATTATACCGTTGCAGTGTCATATTATACTGTAAGAGTATACTGTTATACTACAACAATATACTATAATAGTATACATATATACTGTAATGATCCGACTGGTCGTTTTGCCTTTTAAAATCCCCGTTCCTTTAAATACAACTTCTCGCGCTTGCGCTAACTAATTTATGAATTTTGGGGATGATTGGTTCGGGATTTGCAAGAATTTGGAGTGAAATATGCCATTTGATTCCTCAGGATTTTCTTAAAGGGCTAAGTTTGACTTTAGTCAATATTTTGAGCAAACAGACCTGAATTCATGATTTGATATTTCTGAAGGGTCCGTAAGAAAATATGAGACCTCGGAGTATGCCCGGAATCAAATTCCGAGGTCCCTAACCCGAGTAATGAATTTGTATTAGAAATTGTTAATATGAAGTTTTAAAGATTTAAAGAAACTAATTAATGATTGATCCCATGGGTATCAGACTCGTATGTTGGTTTCGAAGTTCGGTACAGGTCTAATGTAATATTTAAGACTTGCGCGCAAAATTTGGTGTCAATCCGAGCAGTTTAAGTGCGTTTCGGATGGTTAGAGGAAAATTAAGAAGTTGAAGTTTATAAGTTTGATTCAATTGGGTTTGAGGGGCGATTCTTAGATTTAGCGTTGTTTCAGATGTTTCGAAGGATCGAGTAGGTATGTATCATGATTTCAGACTTGTCATTATATTCGGACAGGGCCTGAGATCCCCGAGCATCAATTGGACGAGGCTTGATGAAGTTGGAATTTTTTAGAAGTGCTGAAGCATCTGCTTCAGTCATAACCGCACATGCGGTTGGTTGACCCTAGGTGCGAGACCGTAAAAGCGGTCCTCCAATCGAAGATGCGGCCAAGGAAAGCCAGGCTAGGAACAGCAGAAGCAGCTCCATGGGAGCGACTTCAAGACCGCAGAAGTGGACCCAGCCCGCTTGACCCATTTTCACAGATGGGGTCTCTTCCTCGCAGAAGAGGGACTGCAGATGCGAAAATCTCATAAGCAATGAGCTTCATTTAATGCAGGTTCTAAGTTATTTTTACGACTTTTCACTCCTCCATTGGCGATTTTGAGAGCTTTTGAGAGAAGACTTCCACCTAGCATCTTGAGGTAAGTTTATCCCACTAATTCTTAATTTAATACTTGTTACTTAGGTGTCACGCCCCTTTTTTTTAAAAACCTTCATTAAACCCTCTTAAATAAATAAAAAAAATTAGTAAAGCTTGAAAAGGGTTTTCAATTAGAAAGTGACAAAAAATTGTGTTTAAAGGAAGTAACTCAGGGTCGCTACCTGACATTTGATTTTGGTGGGTCAGGTCACCCTTTTTCTAAAAATATTTTTTTCCCTTTCAAAACACTTGAGACTCCAAAACTAAGTCTTCATCAAAGATATGGGTAAGTGGGTTAATTTGAATCTGGGAGAGTTATTAGGCAATCCCCAGTTCCGTAACTAGTACGGTTGCATATTTGCTCTAATGACTTTCAAAATATTCAAGTTGAGGTAAAATTACAGAAAAGTAAAATAAACACACAAGAGGCTTGTCACACCTCTTTTTTACACACCTGAAGGTAGTACAAGAGAATTTTCTACTTTAAGTGACATAATTCGAAATAAGATTATTTATCTAATTTCCAGAGTCGCCACTGGGATAGTAGAATTGGTGTCCCAAGTCACCGGTTTTATTTTAAATTTCAAATCGAGGAAAATTCGACTTTCCTTTTTGAAGTCTGCAAACCAAAATTCGTAATAAGGAATTCTGTTAACTCGGGGGAAGGTGTTAGTTATCCCCGGATTCTGTGGTTCTAGCACAGTTGCTTAAACTATTACAATTGGCATATTATCTGATTTAATACATGTTTTAACCTATGGTATTAACCGCTTTTAATTAATTTTAGGAAAATTCAACATTTTTAAGACACATCTTTGATCCATGCCACATAAAATGCACCCACGGTCCGCGACATATTTTATTTAACATTGTTAAGATTTGAATTTGGGCCACATGAAATGCGTAACCGAGTTTAAGGAAATTAGTTATTAAAATAACGTGCGTAAAACAAATACACACTTTTAACTTTGCGAGGGCCATGAAAAATTTAGTTAATGGCGCTCTCCGATTTCTAAGGATTCAAAATTAATTAAGTGAGGACCATGAGTAATGGAACTATTGTTGGGGAATAAATAGGCAGCCAACATGGTCTTTTACTTAGCCCAAATTCCTTATGGTTCAAAATCCAGACCTCAAATAAATCTTCAAATATACTTTGGCACCCCTAATCTGATCAAATAAACCATCAATCCTCGACAACAGATATGTGTTGTTGATCGTGACTTTATTAAACTGTTGATAGTCTATACACTTCCTCATCGAACCATCTTTCTTCTTCGAAAACAACACAGGAACACCCCAGGATGAGACACTAGGTCTAATGAATCCCTTGTCAAGTAAATTTTACAACTTCTCCTTTAATTCCTTCAACTCTAGTGGGGCCATACGATATGGCAGAATAAAAATACGCTGAGTGCCCGGAGTGATATCAATACAGAAGTCAATACCTCAGTCGGGTGGTATCTCCGGCATATTTGCAGGAAATACCTTTAGAGACTCACGAATAACTAGTATTGAATCCATGGAAGGAATCTCCGCACTAAAATCGCGAATATAATCCAAATAAGCTAGACACCCCTTCTCCATAATACATCGAGCCATCAAATAAGATATAACCCTGTTGGTGGAATGGCTAGGATACTTTGTCCACTATAATCGAAGCAACCCTGGCATGGCTAAGGTCACCATCTTGGCATGATAATCCAATATAGAATGTAGTACACCCTAGCCTTTCGGAGCGTGAACAATACTCAACAGCGGTTACCCCAATCGAACGAGCCTGGACAATTGTCGTCTACCGAGCTCTCCCATGAATAAAGAGAAGATTATATTTCATTAATTAGACATAAAGAGTTCATGTTAGTAACACCAATTAATTCCCATTAGTCATATCATTTACATGTCTCCAAAATAGTATGATATACATTCGTACTTAAAGTAGAACAAATGATACAATTACAACAAGTGTAATTCAACCTTACCAAACAAGACGCAACCCACACTATGTCTATAGGGTCTATAACATAACTAAACGAGTGTTAAGATACTTCTAGTAAAAAGACCGTAGTTATACCTCTAAATACTATGTACAAGGGATAGGAGATACGTGACCCCAAAGTGAAGTGGGGCTCACTAAGTAAGCTAAAAATAGAGGTGTTGCTATCACGGATCGACACCACGTGCTATAGAACCACCTGCAGTCATTAAATATGCAGTGACCCCGGTAAAAGAGACAATAGTACATATGGAATAGTACTAGTATATGAAGCTAAATACCCTCTCAATAGAACGGGTAATAATAAACTGAGAAGGAAACATGAAACCATTAAGAGACTCAAATACTAACAAAGCGTCAAATTAGGGGAAAGGTAAATTTCAAGCAAGTTTGATATTTTAAGTTGGGAGACCCTTAGCACAAATACACCGCCTTGTTTTTAGTACGGGGTACAATCTCTGCTCGATCGACTAACCAGTCTAACCCCGAGATATCCACTCATAATACCACCATGTGTGCGACAAGGGGTCTGATCTCAACCCGATCGGCTAAGCTGTCTCACCACAATACCGTGTGGGTCGACATTACATCTTTCTATCAATAATCTCATCACATTCAAGGGGAAACATATCAACACATTTATATCATTCCATATAAGGAAAAACAACCTCATCAGATTAATACGAGGATTTAACCCTCAATCACTCATACACCAACACGTGTAGTTTTGGGGCTAGGTTATTTTGACATTCCCTTCCTAGGTGACTAAACAATACTCTCAAAGCATTTATTATTTAAAGGGATTTACCACTCATTTCACATTATTCTACTTATCATCCATTCTATTGGCAACAATGGACTTGACACAATATCATTTTTGGTATGTTGCACGCACATCATATTCCATGCCCTTTTTATTTCACTTTCAAATATTATCATGGATAATCAACGACAAGGCTTTTCGAATTAAGACTTTCAACGCAACATTTGAGCAGTTCAAGTTCTTAGGCATATGCTATTTCTTACACAATTTGACATGATAACTTTCATTAGAATCACGTTTTTAAACCATAACATATTAGCACACAACCCATACTTAAACCGCATTCTCAAGCAGTAACTCAACATAACAAGAACCTTCAGAACACATACAAAATGCTTTTTTATTTATCCATATTTCGAAGCACCTCATGGCAGTGGTCTAAATAATCATGAGGGTCCTCATAAGGTGCACCACTGAAATGAATAGGGAAGAGCTTGGTAAACCTATCCAACCTCAACAAAGGCTCATAAGACATAACAAGCCTATCACTGACCTCTGTTCAACATTTGGATGGACCACCCAAACTGGCTGGGCTGTTGGAGTCTGATAATGAGGAGGCACCTACTCTGCGGTAGTGAGTAGCCGGAGTCTGTGCTCCTCGCTCAGCCTGAGAAATGGTTGGTTCCACTAAGAGCATACAGGTCTGTTGCATCCTCTCCATAAGCCCCACCAAACGGACTAGAGCGTCATAAATCACTAAGTGTCTATGAACCCATCCGGGACCTAACTTTGTCTGACGGGTAAAGTATAAGCTAGAACCTCCTCATCAAAATTAAGTTGAGGCTCCACTGAGGTTCTGCTGCTCGAGCTTTAGGTTGACTTCTGCCTCTGCCTCGAGCTCGACCTCTACCCTTGGTAGGAGTTTCTAAAGGGGGCTCCGACTCTAGTCCGACCAGTGATGCTATGCGTGTTCTCGCCATCTGCGAGAGAGCAAGAATATAACAGGTCAATCAACAATGATGGAATAAAATTGCACGAAAGAAAAAAAAAGAAGTAAACAAATTTCCTAAACTCCATAGCCTCTAGAAGATAAGTATAGGCGTCTCTGTACAGATCCTCCAAACTCTACTAAGCTTTCTCTTGATTCATGAGACCTAGGCAACCTAGTGTTTTGATACCAACTTGTCACGATACGATATTCCCACTCCCGGGACTGTGATGGTGCCTAACGTTTCACTTGTTAGGCAAGCCAATATTAGAATAGTTTCTAGCCTTTTTAATGGTTCAAATAAAAATAATAACCAAGTGAATGAAATAAGTAAAATAAAGTAAGAAAAACCATAACAACCACAATATCCAGATACAATTTCCGAAGTGGTGTCACGAATACATGAGCGTCTAAGATACTACAAATAATGGTCTGAAATAAATATAATTATCTTAATCAAATAGCATCTGAAGGAAGTATAAGGGGACTTCAGATCTGCGGACGTCGTGCAGCTATACCTCAAGTCTCCTCTAGATAGCTGGATCTGAACAAGTCTACGCAACGTTTCCTGGACCAACTCTGGTATCTGTACAATAAGTGTGGAATGTAGCACGTGCACAACTGATATCATGTACTCTATAAGTGCTTAGCCTAAGCTAGATGAAGTAGTGATGAGGCTAAGGCGAGTCACTTAAATTAACATGTACACAATAATAATAATAATAATAATAATAATAATAATAATAATAATAATAATAATAATAATAACAAAAAAGCCACGAATCGAAGTAAAAGAGGTAATTCATATCAATGAACTCAAAATGAACTAGCAAAGAGTCCCGAATGACAAGTCATATAACAAAATCTCAACAACTGAGGCCAATCCAGAAGTCATAAACAAATATTACTTCTATGAATATATTGTGGCATGCAATCAATCCCATAATATCAACTTTAAACCATATATTGCGGAGTGCAATCCGTTCCTACCATATAATCATTTGTCACTATCATAGTCCATCCTTATTCCACCATTTCAATTCATTAGCTTTTAATTTTTATCATTTTTTAATAAATAGACTACTTTTTAGTTTTTGGTTTCCTTTGAAACTCTTCGAAATAATTTTTGTTGCAGCGTGAAACCCACTCCCCAAATAATTTCAATTAACAATGGTAACTCAATAATTAAAATTTATGAGAAATCATACATTATGAGAACAAATGTATGAACAATGGAGAATAACATGATAGCCAAACCGACTCGAACTACTCAGATGTCTCTCCTTTACAACCTCAACGATGACTACCTTTTAACAATTCATACAAGTGAAACTTAATCAGTGAAGGGAATAATTAATACGAAACTATAAGGCAACAAGGCATAAGATAATTTAGATATGTAAGGGAAATGAATAGAGACAAGTAATAAATAAGTGTGCAATCATACAAGGAAGGGACAATTTATTACGAGAATGCTAAATGACAAGTAGCAATTACCGCATGGAAGTCAAAGAATCATGTAGCAATTAAGACATGAAACAAGATATACTACGAATCAATGAAAATAGGGAAAGAAATAATATAACTGTGCATATACACTCGTCACCGCGTATATACACTATTACACATATAATTCATGCAACATGTAGTTCAAGGGTCCCTAATTCCCACAAATCAAAGTTAGACCCAACTCTTACCTAACACGCAATCAACTCAAAGTTCAATCACATCCTTGTCTTTCGAACAAGCCTCCAAACCAACCAATCTAGTAAATTATTGACCAAACGATTCAAAGTAAGCTTTAGAAACTACTCACGAATGAATGAGGTTCATTTTAGATCATTATTGAAAAAAGTTAATAAACGTCAACACCAGGCCTGCTCAGTCAAAATCCTAGATTTGGACTGAAACTCGATTGCACATTCACCCCAAGCCCGATTATGTAATTTATTTCCAAATTCAACTTTAATTTGAGGTCTAAATCTCAAATTTATAAAATTTGCTAATTTTACCCAAATCCATAATTTTTACCATGAAAATCCTAGTTTTGATGTTGAACACTATGAAAGAAATGGGTAATTGAAATAAAATAAATTAGAGGTTCTTACCAATGAATTTAGGAACAAAATCTCTTGGAAATATTGCTTCTAGGGTGTTTAGGGTTGAGAGTTTCAAAGAAACAAGCTAAATCTCATTATCCTCCTCTTTTACCAGTTGTAGATGTTGCAACTGCGAATATCACATATGCGAGGAAGGGGTCGCAAATGTGAAACCTATCTAAAGAACATATAGGTCGCAAATGTGAAACCTATCTAAAGAACATATATGTCGAAAATGTGATAATTAGTTTACAATTGCGAATACCCAGTCTCCACAATAGCGTGCTTTTTCTTCGCAAATGTGAAGCCTACTCAAAAACTTCTGAGTCGCAAATGCGATTCTCGGATCGTAATTGCGATCACTGCTAAGTCTGCAAATGAGAACATTTTCCTTGCAATTGCGAGTCCTGCCCAACCAACCCATGCTCGCAAGTGTGAAGTTTCTTCACAAAATCGATGCTCGCATTTGCGATCCAGACCTCACAATCGCTAGATCTGTAGGTAACACAAGAAACAAAAGATGAATTAACTATTCTTCTAAGTCCAAAACCATTCTGTAGCCTATCCGAAAATCATCCTAGACCCTCGGGCAATGTTTGAGCATCCATGGTTCCCTTGTAGCCCATCCACATCATCATGAATTGTTCGCGCATAGATAATACCGAGTGCACAATATCATAAACCAGTGGATGCAAAGGAAGATTAAATATATGCTTCAAGGCGAATCAATGTTGCACGATAAAGAATGAACGAAGTGGAATTTCGTAATTGTTTTGTATCTTCGTGAAGATAATTATAGACGTCTCTGTACCCATCTGCAAGACTCTACTAAATCTGCTTATGATTAGTAACACCTATGAACCTAGAGCTCTAATACCAACTTGTCATGACCTTAACTTCATTTAGAAGGATTTTGTGATGGCCTACCAAATCTTAGATACTAGGTACCATTACGACATCCTACAGAGGAATATTGGGGTGGTGACACTTGTGGTCTTAAAAGCTTAAATGGTAAAGGCTTTATAGGGCTATGAGTTTTATGTTGTTGTAAAAGCTATTCATTAAGGGTAAAGTTTAATCATTTCCAAATTTAAAAATGTGTCACTTATTTTGGAGCAGACTAAAAAGAAAAGTAAAGCGTATAATTTGAAACTGAGAGAACAGTAAGTGATTTTTTCTCTTGCTATTTGTGTAATCTCTCTAGTCTATATTTTCTATTGCTTCCTTCAATTTGTAATGGGGTTACACCAAGGTTCTATGCTTAGTCCGTTTTTATTCTACCTAGTGATGGACGTTTCATAACACCATATTCAAGGGCAAGAGACTTGGTGCATTTTATTCGCTAATGACATAGTTCATATTGATGATTCGCGAGCCGATATAACGAGAGGATGGAGATTTGGAGGCAGATGCTTGAGTCTAAGAGTTTCACGCTAAGCAAGACGAAGGCAAAATGCCTAGAGTGTAAGTTCAGCGTTGAGCTGGGGGAAGTGTGCGTGGATGTGAGGCTTGAATCCCAAGTCACTCCAATTAGAGGCAGCTTCAAGTACCTTGGATCGGTAATCTGGGGGTAAAGGAGATCGATGAGGATGTCACACACCGTATTGTGGTAGGATGGATGAAGTGGAGGTTAGCATCTGGAGTCCTGTGTGACAAGAGAGTGTCACTGATACTCAAAGGCAAGTTCTATAACGTGGTGTTTAGACCAGAAATGATGTATATGGATGAGTATTGGGCTATTAAGAACTCACATATCCAGAAGATGAAAGTAGTAGAAATGAGGATGTTGAGGTGAATGTGCGGGAACTAGGGGTGTTCAAAACCGACCCGAAACCGAAAACCGATCCGAAACCGAAGCTTAATGGCTTAGTGGTAACGGCTTAACGGTTTAACGGACGGGAAACGGATTAAAAATTTTTATTAACGGCTTATCGGATTGGGGGCGGATTATTCAATTTTCTTAACGGGTAATCCGTTAACCCGTTAAGAATATATATATATATATATATATATATATATATATATATATATATATATATATATATATATATATTATTTTTATTTATATAATTATATATATTAAATATAAAAAACTAAAAACCTTAAAAATGAATAAGTATAAGTGTATAATAAAAATACCAAATACCAAATTACTATACAGTAGGTTCTCTAAAGGTAGAGGTTCTTTCAGTCACTTTGTTATCCCTACCTGACCTGATGCAAGTGTAACACCAGCACCCAGTCTTACTTGCGACCAGTTTGTATTGCCTCTATGAATCTTTTGCTTTGACTAGGTTCTGTTATTAGCAAGGTTGTAGTTCTCAGACTGATATATTATGAGACTTTATCATCTTCATTTTATTATGAGGGAGTTAACTTGTGTCAACTTTGGTTTTCGTTGCAGGAGAAGTGGGGAAAGAACCTCTTATCTTTCTTGCCTTTGCTATGGGCGCGCTGTATCTTGAAAAATTTGTGACCAATTGTTGTAAACCTGACAATGTATCTTATCTTCTCTTTTTCTTTGTTTCATTGTCAATTGTAAAATCCATGGCAAGGTCAGATGCCTTTGAATGTCATGCACAGGAAATTTTAGTTATGTCCTAGTGTGCGGACAGAATATATTTGAGCCCTTAGGTATTAAACTGATAAACCACCCAGTAACCTCCCGATAAGAGCTAACCCGATACCAATCCGCCCGATATCTTATCGGGTGGCTAACGGATGAATACATTTAAAAGCCGATAACCGTTAAGCCAAACCGTTAGAGTAAAAAGCCGCCCAATCCGTCCAATAAACACCCCTAGCGGGAACACTAGGATGGATAAAATTAGGAACGATAATATTCGAGAGAAGTTGCACGTGGCTTCCATTGATGATAAGATACGGGAAGCGAGGCTTAGATTGTTCGAGTATGTTAAGAGGAAAAGCCCATATGCTTTGGTAAGGAGATGTAAGCGATTGGTTGTGGAGGGTAGGAAAAGTGGTAGAGGGCTATCTAAGAAGTATTGGGGAGAGGTGATTAGGCAGGATATGACGAGGCTTCATATTTCAAGGACGCCTACTAAAAAAATCTGGTTTTAGCGACAGGCAAATTTTGTGGCTAAATAAAACATTCGTCACTAATCTTATTTAGCGACGGATGAGCAACGGATTATCATAATATTCTGCTAGCTACGAATTAGCAAATAGCGACGGCATTCGTAGATAATTCCAGTTTTTTTTGGTAGTACATGACACTTGATAGGAATGTAGAGGTCGAGTAATAGAGTTGTATGTTAGGAGGTACTTGAGTATTGTACCTACTTACTAGCTATCGCTTTACTTTGCATCTTTCTTCTGGATTTCATGTTGTTCCTATGTTTCGTAGGATCTATGGTGATTCTAACATTGTCTTCTTTTGTCCTTTTGTTTTCTTGAGCCGGGGGTCTTTCAGAAACATCATCTCTACCTCTTCGGCGTAGGATAAGGTCTGCGTACATACTACCCTTTCCAGATCCCACTACTGAGATTTTAGAGGGTTGTTGTTGTTGATTTTTCCTATTTTGTCTTGGTCTAAAATATTCGATCTACTCGTCTTGTGTCTCTGCCAAACATGGAAATCTCTTATGATGAATTATTTAATTTTTAATTTTAATTTAACGAAAGAAACCAAAACTGCACTTGGTTTGGCAGCCTACAAAAAAATTTTATAGAACAAGTGTGGTTTCCAGTTTTTTTTTTTTTTTTTTGGATAATCATGATGTATCTCGACTAATTTGACGGAATATACTATACGAAAGGAAGATAAATTGTTACGAGCAAATTAGGAAAAATCGTACAGCAATTGAGAGGAAGAGCGTATCATAGATCAATATTAGTATGAATATTAATGACAAAAGTTTATAAAATTTGTCTCAAGGTTAATTGCACAAGCAATATGACATTTTTATCTGATTGAATTTGAGCTTCGTACATATACCTAACGGCTATTTGTGCATATGGAAAATACAAAATTCGTTACACTCATCTCAATTTGCACTATAAATACTTCCATTATACAAGCAATAAATCTCCCAAGTTTAATTATACAGTTACAAGAAAACCATTAGAGAGTGAAACAAACAATGGTTACTTCTTCTATCAGCTGTTGTCACTTGGGAAATATTCAATCAATGGTTTGGGGTTGTTATTTAGGACAAGAGGGGTTGCTATGATGGTAAGCAATCCCCACTTCCAACCGAGAGGTTGTGAGTTCGAGTCTTCCCAAGGGCAAGGTGGAAAGTTCTTGGAGGGAAGGATGCCGGGGATCTATTTGGAAACATCCTCTGTACCCCATGGTAGGGATAAGATTTGCGTACATACTACCCTCCCCAGACCCCACTAAAGTGGGATTATACTGGTTGTTGTTGTTGGTTTGTGGTTGTTCTCATAATTTTCTCCCCAAAAACAATTCTAAACTCACAATAAAACATACATATTCATATGCCACTTTTATAGGAAGACAGAAAAATATGAGTCATTTGAAGATGAGTGCAGCAATGGATGATAATACTTCCAGCAGCAGTAGTAGTACTACTAATACTGAACGTCCATTGGAAAATTTTCCTACACTTCTCAACTCACGGTATGACATAACCAACATACATAAATTATACACAAATTATTCATGTTGTATAATCTTTTTGTGCTTAAACTATAATTATTTTATGGGAAATTTTATGTTGAGGTTATTAATTTTTGAATCTTTCCAACCAAACATATCCTTTAATGTAATAAATACAGTCAAATCTCTTTATAACAATCGGATTTCGTTGGTTGCAATATAATTAATTAACCAATACTTTTGTACTACAGGTGGTGGAATGATCTTGTAGAGAAATTTCCATATGCAAGAGATAGATTGGTGGAACGCCACTTTTATACCGTAGGAATCTACTTTGAGCCTCAATATAGTCGTGCAAGAGAATTGATGACAAAAGTACTCGCCATATTATATACCATTATTGATGACACTTTCGATGCTTTTGCAACTTATGATGAACTTGTACCTTTTACCGATGCAATCAATAGATACGGGTAATGTTTTACCACCTAAACATAATTGATCATTTAATTCTCTTATTGATGAGTAAGAAAAAATTATATGTCAATTAAGTACATGTTACTTTGACAAGAGGTGTTTCTCTGGTGGTAAGCAACCACCACTTCCAACCGAGAGGTTGTGAGTTCGAGTCTCCCCAAGAGCAAGGTGGGAAGTACTTGGAGGGAAGGATGTCGGGGGTCTACTTGGAAACAACTTCCCTACCCAAGGGCAGGGGTAAAGTCTGCGTACACACTATCATCTCCTGACCCCATTAAGTAATATTATACTGGGTTGTTGTTGTTGTTAAGTACACGTTACTTTCTTACGAGAAGATTTGTATAAAAATATGAAGTTAGTTTGTGACTTTGGTCAAATCTTTATCGCAGATTTGACATTAGTGCCATGGATTCAATACCGAGTCTAAGACCTACTTATCAAGCCCTTGTAGACCTTGATACTCAAATAGAAGAAAAACTTAGCAGGGAAGGTACATTGGATCGTCTTTACTATGCAAAAACTGAGGTAAGCTCCCTTAGCTTCATTTCTTTTGAATCAAACATTAGTTACCTTACCATAGCTTCATTACAACAACAACAAAAATAAGTAATTTCACAGGTGAAGTCTTACCATAGCTTCATTAATTAGTTTAATTAACTAAGTAATAGTGAAGAAATGAAAAGAGTAGTGGGGAAGGAAATATCCCAAATCTCAAAGATGACATGATATATACACTCACTGCTAGAAAACTACCTAAAATCGTTCAGAAATATTGAGTGAAATCGCCGGATTTTGAAAAATCGATTGATTTCGGCCGACTTTAATTCGTTGAAATTAGGCTGGTCGGTAATAAATAGCAACCGAAGTTGGTCGCAATTTCCTACAGATTTTGATCGGTCGATAAAATTTCACAAGCAACCAAAAAAAGAAAGGATATGCCGAAACTACGATCGGTATTTTATTTATGCAATTAAAAGATACACCGTCTGGGAATCGAATTTGGATCTTTATAGTGGCGGGATACTATTCTACCACCAGAGAATTGGTACATTTTGGTTTAAGACTATATTTTATTTTATTTGTACTCTTTAAGTGCATTTTTGCGCGAAAATAACCGATCGATTTGTATCGGTTTTATTAAAATATAAAATTACGCACCAAAATTGGTCGGTTTTTTATAAATGACCGACTGAAATAACCGCCTGATTTTGGCAAGTTTTTTGAATATTAATTTAAATTTATTTTATATGAAAAACTAATCAAAGCTGGCCGGTTTCTTAAAAAATAAATTTGAGGGGACGCCAAAATAATTTCCCGTATTTTTGGGCTAAGCCGACGACTCCTTTAAAAGCTTATGCTATAGACAAAACAATTATTTTACTTAATTATGTTTTCAACAAGCCCTTTTACATGCGAGCTGATGCTTTTTTCATGTGCCAAGCACGCGAAATTTATTTTTGATACAGATATAGGAGCTTGTAATGTAGAATTGTGTTGTCGCCTCATCTAAAAGCTTAACACGTTAGAGAGAATACACTTTTAATTATGCACTTAATTATATCTTCAACATTATATAGTTCTACATTTTTGTTTTATTTTCCTTCGTAGACAAAAAAGTGGCTAGAGCGTATTTGAAGGAAGCAGAATGGTTAAATGCTGGCTATATTCCAAAATGTGATGAGTATATGAAGAATGCAAATATAAGTACTACTTGTATGATGGGTGCAACAATTTCCTTGGCTCTTGTGGAGGAACCTATAACGAAAGAGACTTTTGAATGGATGATAAATGAGCCTTTGATTCTTCAAGCTTCATCAGCAATCAACAGATTAAAGGCGATTGTATTGGACATAATGTGAGAACTATACTATATTTAATTTCCAGTTCGTAACTTTTTTTCCTAAAAAAATAAATGGTATAATCATCTCATCTAAAAGCTTAAGTTGTCTGAGTGAGTTCACTTTTGATTTACTTAGTTATATTCTCAACACGCCCTTCATATATAATATTTGTATTCAGATTGAATTATGTCTTGCTTGATTTTCGTGGTTTCAAAGAATCTGGTTCTTTGAACTAGTTAAGTAGACTGAAGTATGAATAATTGCGGAAAAGTAATCAACACATATTGTTACGTAGAAAACCTCCTTGCTCAAGGGAGAAAAAACCACGACCTACACAGTAAGATTTTCCTCAAATCCCCACCAACTTCAAAGAGCAGTTTTTAGGTTACAACTCAATAACTAAGGGAACTAACTCCAGTATCCTAACCCCTACAATCAACCCAGTTGTAGCAACCCCTTTCCAGACTAACTCTAGCCTAGAAAGCTAACAGAAACAAAGTCTTAATGATAACCTATTATAAAACTTGTATGAAAGCAGATAGGTTACAAATCAGAACAAAAGACTCAACCTAACAACTAAAGACCTCGAGCAGCTTCATCTTCAAAAACCTGTTCTTCAATTGATTAAATTGGATCTTCATAAGTACCTTATTACTTTGATCGCTATTGTCAGAAGTACTCTTCACGATTTCATAATAGTACTAAGAGAATACGAGAATAGTACTAGTATTATTGGTAAGCAGTAAGCATAGGAGAAACTTACAACTACCTGTCAACCTACCACCTTAATGCTCGACATCCACACCTTCATATCATGGATCATAACCTCGGTAAGGCCCAGCAATGACTCATAACTATACTAGCAAGTTACATAAAGGGCCTTTACTAACACCTTCGAATCAATAAGACAACTGCTCCAACTCCAATTTGGGTTGAGAAGGTAAACAATTCCACGTTCACATACAAGCAAAAACCTGCATTGCTAATCCCAACAATACGTCTTACCAACTAATATCATACACTGTGCGTGTACTGGGTAAAGAGATGGACGCAATTCAGCATCTCAAAGAAGTATAGAAGAAACAAGATCAAGCACAGGAAGCTAACTACGAATAAAAGCGAATCCATGATTTTAACTTTACAGATATTTAATGAATCTCTTGACACAAATTCAACTATTTGAGCTAAAGCTACTAGGTTTGGCAGAACCTGTATCTAGGCTTCAGACTTTAACCCTGACTATGAACAAGCATAAATGGAAAGGGCAATTAATTTGTACTAAAAATCACATGTGGAAAAAGTCTAAAACAGCAAATAAGGATGATGTGTGCTAGAACTATCACAAGAATCTTCTATGAAACTCTTCATTCAGTGAGTTAGAAATAAATCGAATGACCAAACAAAAATGGGCAGCAGCATCAACTTGATACAACTGTTAACTCTGCTACTATTACAGGAAACAACCGGAAAAGACTGTAAATTCTTATTGATGATTATGCTGTTTCATGAATTTCATAAATATTCAGCAATGTAAATAACAAGGCTGGACAAACACACTGTCAACACTGTTATATTTCTGCATTCCCTAAAGCTGCAGTTTCCTACAATCTGAAATTAGTTCAATGAAACCCATGTGTATTCTGTATTAAGCGCTATGTAATTTGAAACAAAATCTCAGCTAACAGAGAGCATTGTTTACAGGCATTTCATCGCCACAGCTGAGAATACACAGGGATAATGTCCACCTCGGATAAAGCAAAGAACTAGTGATAGTATTTTCCAGGATTAAAGAGGCTCCCGGCCAGTGTCTGTTTCGACAAAATTGGGATCGTACAGCTCATATTCATAATCTGCATCAAGGTTCTCCATTGTTCTGCCAAATACAAACTGCTTTGTTCCCATAGTGGTGAAAGGCATCAGACCAAAAGCTCGGGCAGTTTTGATCTCCCTGGCAATCTTTCTTTGAGCCTTAGCACTAATTTTAGTCTATACATGACCAAAAAGAAAAAAATAAGAGACATTGCACATAGTTGGTCCCTAAATCAACTAGTTGATGGATTTGATTACGAACCTTGCTCCTCTTGATAATAATTCCAGCCTCCGTGATGAAGTTAGCTAGGAACCTCACATTCTGAATTTGCAAATTTGTTAAACGTATAAATCAGATAAGGAGTCAGAAAGTTCAAGACAACATCCGAGTACTTGGGAACTCAGTAACAATGAACTAACCAGCGGGGCAAATTAGGCTAAGAATATCAAATAAGCAATATACATATTTGATGGTGTTTCCACATGCAAATAGTTGGGTGCATACACAGTTACATGTTAAAGACATATATGGTCAAAAAGATGTGGAACCAATAATACTAACCCTGAAATCAGCTTTGCGTAAAACTTCCTCTGTCGTAGTTTCAAATTCATCCCTTTTCATGGGCTTGCGAACTCCTGGTTTTCTAAGATCAAGATCCTGCATATAATAATCAAAAGCTTAGAGGTGGATACGAGAGCACCATAGATTCTAACAGTGCAAACCAGAGCTGGTTGAATTATGGCGACAAATTAATGCCATCCATAGTTCTGCTCGTGCCACAAAGAATGAGGTATAAAAACACTGTATACTAGGAATAAACGTTTAGAACATACAATTCTAGCACAGCTCAAACATTTAAATGTTTCATGGAAGCTATTTACATGCAAAAACGGGTGCAAAATATACACAAAACACACTGAGACATCCTCAGATTAAAATATGACACTCAAGATGCTGAATGCATGCAAGAAATGCTACCTCTTAATCATACCTTGATATCATAAGTGTTCCCGGGCCAAAAGGTCATATCTGCTCTGTAAGCATAATCATCCTTATCTATTTCATCAGGATCAAACTTAAAATATGTGGCTGCTTCCTTCAGTTTACCATCCATCCCATCTGATAATGAATCAAAACTCTCATCCAGACCATCAAGGAAACTAGATCTGTTTCCAGTACTGAATGTGGAGCCCGGACCAGATCTATCGTATGACTTTTCAGCCCTGTCAAGCTTTCTGAAAAAGGCGTTTGGACTTGGCCTGTTTCCGGTACTATCACCAAAAATTCGTCTTTCAAAATCTTCAGTAGACTCAAATGAGTTGGTGTTTTGCTTATCATCAGGGGCTGTGCAGGGACAAGAAAAGTTGTCCATTACCAGGGATGTAGGTATAAAAAGAGAAAATCAACATACATGAAAAAGTTGATGACGACCAATGTCGAAGAAACACATCATGATATCCAGAATAAAGAGTCATAATGTCAGTTTAATTCGTACAATATGAAAGACAGACAATTCCCAAAAGAAAAGTGTGGCCAGTCAAACATCATGTATCCAAAAGATGCTTGGCCACGTTAGAATTCTTTCTGCTATGCAATCACAGGATGCACATTTGCATTGTGTCTCCAATGTGTTCACATGTTTACAACTCAACAAATTTTTCAAGTGTTTCTTCAGGGAAGATGCATAATAATACGCTTAAATGAGATGACAGCCAAAGGTGAGTCTCGTAATAGACCCTTATTTGTTCTTTCTTCTCTAACCTTTACTTTTCCTCGCCACTTTTTTTAAACATCAACATTTATGAGCACTTTTCATCCAAGAGATTCATTCGGAAAAGGGAAGATCTTCCGCTTTTAATGCCATAGCATTAGTACTTGACCTCAAAGCTCTTTTTTATTGGGTTGAGAATAGTAAAATTTGTATTCAGTAAAGCACTTCCTATAGATCTCGCCCTTAAACGTCCGTTCTCCTAGAGTTTCAAAGCGATTCTCACTCTCAGCGCATCCTTTTTAAGCCAAAATCAACCAGGGCAAGAATACCATGGTCGTACAAAGGGGAGGAGGTCAAATTCCAACACTATAGCCTTCAAAAAGTTTAAAGGATAGATCCAAAATGACCACTAGACCACACCCTTGGATGCAGATAGTCTAATATTCTACATTATATTGTGATCTACTCCTTATTTTACAAAAATTACATGCTTCTTGGATCCTCCTCAAGCTATGCAACTCATAATTCTTTGCGAATAGAAACACATGAATAGTTTGTCTAAAAGCTGGCTATCTCCACTCCTCAAATTATCAGGAAAATCGGCAAAAAAAAGGTCGGTCAAGTCATAGAAGCTTCCTCTCTTCAAGTGATATTCAATCATCAAAAACATAGTGTCCTATAGCTTTGTAGACTAGCAAGCACATGCCTCATTTTGAACAATTAATCAAAGGTTTAAATCTTTTTGCTTAAAAAATTAAACAAGTATCCAAACAGAACATAAAAACCCAAAACTATAAAATTTGATAGAGAATTGAACAATTATACCTAATCTAAGCTTAATTAGGTGAATTAAAATACTGCTGAACAACGATAATAGAATTCAAAAAAAAAACCTAAAACTTACACATTTTTCAGCTATAAAAATGGCAAATTTGATAGAGAATTGAATAAATATACCTACCAAAATTTGGAAGTGCAGAAAAGGTTCTGAAAACTTGAGGATACTGATGAGAGGAACGAGATAAGCAAGCATTGGCAGTCCATTTGATGAAAAGCCTCATTTTTGCCTACAAAAATGCGAAATCACATTACCTTTATATGGACAAGCCATTCGATTTTATAATTGGATTCAAAATCATAAAAATAATAAGTAACAAATACTTGCAAGAGGCAATTTCGCTTTTCCTACTGGGTCAGAAACAGCAAAAAACAGAGAGGGCATAAACCTAGAGCTAGAGTCAGAATCTGTTGACTGTTGAAAACTTGAATTCTTGCCGAGAGTAGACGGCGAGGACGGAGAGGCGTCGTCGGAACAGTCGCAAGCTCACAGTCGATTTCTCGTCGAGGAGGGAGAAATGAGAAGTGAGAAATTGAGAACCCTAACCCAACGTCTGACTTAACTATTTTGGTAATATTAAAATAAATTTTTTTAAAAAAGGAAGAAGTTATATCCTTATAAAAACTAAAAAGTATTAAGAATATTTCAATTGTTATAAATAGAACTCTAATTAGAGTGAATGTCTATCTTACATAAAGTTTTACTTTGAGGCTAAATCTTTTCTATTCCCTATAAATATAGGGGTTCTATTCTATTGTAAATCATCCCAAAGTATCAATAAGAATACTCCTCTCTCTACTTTTCTCTCTATTGTTCTTGTTCTTGTATTATTGTTCTTGTTCTTATATTATTTTATAACACGTTATCAGCACGAGACTCTACCGTCTCAAGAAGCACTTTGAGAAGATTAAGGAGTAATTCGCCCACACGAATTTCGCTAATTCCGGGCATTATCCGGGTCACGCTTCAAGAGATAAGTATCGATTTTATGTTCGATTAAAATCTATAATTATGTGTTGTCTATATTACATACAAGTGATCCTAGCTATTTACTTCCGCTATTCCTTTCTTTGTTACGATTGAATTGATGACTGGTTTAATTTAGTTGTATAGTGGAACGTTTCTGTTCAATCATGCAAACAATGGGTTTTTGGATTTTTAAAGTTTGCTGATAGTTTGGAGGTCCAATGGCAATCTTGAATTTCTATACGGAAAATATGTCGCGTTCTCCGGCATCAAATTGGCCGCGGGAGTCGACCAAAGTTGCCGGAATTTGTTGCCACGGGATGGAAACTCAAGAGGTATATTTGATATCACAACATTGATTGGTATACCTTAAAGGTAAGTAAATTACTTTTCCCTTTCAAATTCTTGAAATTCTACGATTTGATTTTATATACAAACAAAGACAACAAAGTTTGATTATAACTCTAATGGAGTTCGTAAGAAATTACACTCACATGAAGTGGTAAAATTTCTATGCCTTGCCATGATCAAATTCATGTATGATTGTGGGCAAAGAATTGAAAATCCGTCCCATTGAATTTGCTCAATTCCCTTTAGAGAATGTGATAGCAGTATGTGATAAGTCTGAAAGAAGACAAAATTATTACCATGAAGGTATCAATGAATGTGGACGTGGCAAAGAATTAAAACTCCGTCCAATTGAATTTGCTCCATTCCCTTTAGAGAACGTGATAGCAGTATGTGATAAGTCTGAAAGAAGACAAAATTATTACCGTGAAGGTATCAATGGATGTGGACGAGGCAATAGACGAAATTATAATCGTCATTATTGTGGTAATGAGAACAATAAGGATTCTCAAAATAATCTTTCACTTTATGAAAGTAATATTTGACATGAGACTGTGTAAAGCACATACAGATGATTATGATCCATTCCCTGAAGTGAATGTGATAATTGCAATAGAGCCCGTAAGTATGAACACGCTCTTGATGTAATTTTGTTTTATGTCTGACATTATGAAAAGAAAGTTCGTTGCCCTTGAAATTTCGGGCAAGAACTATATGACATGGGTGTTGGATGCTTAAATCCTTTTGGATGCAATGGGTCCTGGAGACGCCATTAAAGACAGAAATAATGCATCCACCCAAGACTATGCTAAGGCCTTGATTTTCTTGCGCCATCACCTTGATGAAGGTTTGAAACTATGCTAAGGCCTTGATTTTCTTACGCCATCACCTTGATGAAGGTTTGAAAATTGAAACACAGTCAAAGATCCACCTATCTTGTGGAATGGCTTAAAGGAGAGATATGACAACTTGAAGTTGGTCACTCTGCCGCAAGCACGATACGATAATAATCCTAAGGCAAATAGTTCAGAAACTATATGTTATCGTTGCGGTGGAAAAGAGCACTGGTCAAAAGCTTGCCGTATACCAAGACATTTGATTGACCTTTATCAAGCATCTCGAAAGAGTAAAGGCCCTGAAATAAATTTTGTCTCTGACGACAACTTTGACATCACCCACTTGGATGTGGCAGACTTCTTTGAGCACCCTGAGGGGAAAATAGACCACCTAATCGGTGATGGATCTGTGATGAAAGAAGATGGAGTTGTTTGATTTTACTTTATTTATTTGTATTAGTTAGTGAATAAACTAATAATCATTAGTATCAGCTCGTATTAGTTAGTAATGTTAGTATTAGTTCTTTAGAATGTTTCAATATGCTTAAATTTCGAAGAAATTTTTATTTTCCAGCAAAGTTAGTCGATTAACTAATAAAGTCGACTATCTAATATTTTGTATTAAAACTGGAATTTCCGCAAGCTAAGATATTCGAATATCTGATTTAGATATTCGAATATCTGATTTAGATATTCGAATAACCTGATTTAGTTATTCGAATATCCTGATGACTGTTTTCTGAGATAGTCGAATATCAACTTGGTTAGTCGACTATCTAATATTTCGCATTAAAACTGGACTTTCCCGCAAGGCATGATAGTCGACTATCTGATTTAGTTAGTCGAATAACCTCAGCAGATTTTGAAAATATTGTTTAAATATGAAGCAAACAGATTTATATATTCTCATGTTCATATATTTTCTTTTGTATGTCAAACCATGGGAATTAAATTGATTGAAGGCTCCTGAAGAGCAACTATAACTCTGCCTAAAGGAACAATATTTTAGAGAATGCAATGTTCTCCTCCAAGTCTAAGAGGAACTTGTTGAGTTTTAATGATATCAGTCAAAATGTTCTCCTCCAAATCTAAAAGGAACTTGTTGAGTTTTAGAGATATCATTCAAAATGGATATCAGATTGAGACAATACATGAGTATAATCTTGAATACCTCATTTACTCATGAAAACGAGGCTGCCCACTTCGGTTTGGGGTCACGCCATTTTGCATGCAGCAATGCTAGTTCGTCGGCTGCCCACTTCGGTTTGGGGCCACGCCATTTTGCATGCAGCAATGCTAGTTCGCCGGCTGCCCACTTCGGTTTGGGGTCACGCCATTTTGCATGCAGCAATGCTAGTTCGTCTCTGACTGACGAATTGTCACAAATATTCCCCGTTGCAATTAGTTTTGGGTCATGAACCTAATATATCCCATTTAAGAATTGTTGGATGCGCAGTATATGTGCCTGTAGCACCGCCATACCGCACCAAAATGGGTCCGCAAAGAAGGTTAGGAATATATGTTGAGTTTGAATCGTCCTCCATTATTCGCTACCTCGAAAGATTGACAGGGGATTTGTACACTGCACGATTTGCAGACTGTCAATTCGATGAGACACTTTTCCCAAAATTAGGGGGAGAAGTTGGTGAAACCAAACGGGAAATTTTGTGGAAAAATGCATCATTATCTCATCTTGATCCACATACCTCCATTTGTGAAAATGAGGTGCAAAAGATTATCCATTTGCAAAGAATAGCAAATCAAATGCCTGACGCATTTACGGACTTGAAAAGGATAACAAAATCACATATCCCCGAAGTGAATGTGACAACATCTGATTCACGAATACATATTCATTATTGGAAGAATATGAACATGAAATTGGTATTGAATATACCACACTCACCCCTAGAAGGAGGTTTGAGATGATACCACACTCACCCCTAGAAGGAGGTTTGAGATGATATATGGCATGAATGATCGTTGGTCACGTACCTATTGTACGCCAAGTATTTTGGAAATATGACTATTAAAGGACAACGATAATGAAACAAACATATCTTGCATATAAGTTTGACATGACCATAATGGTATAACTTTCTCTTTAAGAAAGATATTCACCACATGGATGTTGATGAATTTGTGGTAGTATAAAATTAATTGAGAGCTCTAGAAGAGCCAATTATTACTATGTTGGAGAAACACAATTGAGTATTGTGCTGTAGTAAGTCTCAAAGAAACTTATTCAGTTTCCAAAGTACACGCGAAAGCGTTGATTATATTGAGACTATAAATAAAGGAAAGATTTGATATCTTCTATTACTACAACTTGTAGCGGGATAATTTGTATATGAAAAGCTACCCGCTTTATTCTCCAGTTTGTACTACACAAACAAAAGAATGCCACAATAAAGTGGATATCTATTGGTATAAAAACCCATGTCATAATAAACCTGAAGTTTATTGATAAGTGCACATGTCATGGTGTATATTTGAAGTTTACCAATATTGATAATTTATACGGTTGGTATTCGGGTTAGCCATCTCATTTTAAGTATGATGTGCAATAATAGAGAATTCACATGGGTGAATATTAAAGAACTAGAAAGCTCTTTACGAATTCTCTTGTATCACTTGTTCTCATTAATGAATTGACCAACTAAAGAGTTCGGGTTGTAGCCCATAAATTCTGGAAATATCAAAGGTGAATATGGGCCCATTCACCTGCCATGTATACCACATATGATGCATCTATGAAATGGTTACATGCGCGATTGTTATTAACCCGCAGCCTGGCCGGTGCTTGCGAGGTAAATTGCTCAGTAATCTAACTTCGAGCATAATTTCCAGATTTTCTACTCAAGATAGTTCATCTTGATAAGTTGGTTTATATCAAAGTTGGTTTAGCAAGATAACTATTGAATGCCTCCACTTAATAGCTAAACTGTTTCTTATGAGAACAAAGTTATATATATCAGTTTGATATACGTTGTATACGAGAGTATATTCTCCCCTCACAAGTGGTTCAGGGTCAGGAACCAAATAATTTCATCTTATTATTAATGTGCTGTGTATATTGACATGATAATGCACAAAGATGATTTCTCAAAGTTGAGGAAACAAGTTAGCTTTTCTAACATGAGGGGGAGACATGATAAACAATTGAGAAAAGGTTACAAGGGATGAATTATCATTTGTATATGTAGATCCCCGAATATCATGATATGAACCTGAAGTTCATAAAAAGGATAATTCAATTGCAACATATTGCAAAGCATGCTATACGCATTTGCTGACCCAAAGAAAGTAACTATATTCTCACAGCAAATGCTCATATTAAGTCCCAGAAGGACAAAGTCTTTGATACGCTTAAAGCGTATAGACAAATCGGTTTCAAAATAACTTCTTAATAAAGAAGATGAGCAAATGATCAAAGTGATCATAAATGGAAGGGATACAATTCAAGCAGAATTGATTCCATATGAAAGACATGTAGTTCAAATACTTGAAAGTGTAAAGTCAAAACATGATGGCATCGAGAATACCCCTATGGAGATATTGAAGAGTCATTTCACGGCATTATATGAAGATGTTCATATCTATCAAGAATGATAATTTCAAGGTGCTGAATATTTATTCAAATCAATATGGCTGATTTATTTATCAAATCTCTACAAAAGATCGTTTTGAAGATGGTACACAAGATTGGAATGCAAATGCTCAAGGATGTGAATTGATGCTCTATTCAGGGGGAGTTAATGCACGTTGCACTCTTTTTCCCTTACAAGGTTTTGTCCCAACTGGGTTTTCCTTGCGAGGTTTTTAACGAGGCAACCAATAGGCGCATATTCAAACATGTGTACTCTTTTTCCTTTTCTATAATTTATTTCCCATTGGGTTTTATTTTAGTTAAGGTTTTAACGAGGCACATTATTGAATAGACATTCAAGGGGGAGTGTTATAAATAGAACTCTAATTAGAGTGAATGTCTATCTTATAGAAGAGTTTTACTTTGAGGCTAAGTCTTTTCTATTCCCTAAAAATATAGGGGTTCTATTCTATTGTAAATCATCCCAAAGTATCAATAAGAATACTCTTCTCTCTACTTTTATCTCTATTGTTCTTGTTCTTGTATTATTGTTCTTGTTCTTATATTATTTCATAACATCAATATTGTTAAGAATAGAATTCTATTTAGAGTGAATGTCTATCTTGTAGAGAGTTTTACTTTGAAGCTAAGTCATTTTTACTCCTATAAATAGAGGGGTCTTACCCCATTGTAACCCACCCCAAAATTCAATAAGAATTTCTCTCTCTTTCTCTGCAATATTGCTCTTGTTCTTTTATTATTTAATAACACGTTATCAGCACGAAGCTCTACTATCTCAAGAATCTCTTTGAGAAAATTAAGGTATTTTTTCTCCTCATAATTTTGTTTTAATTATGTCTGACATTATGAAAAGAAAGTTTGTTGCCCTTGAAATTTCGGGCAAGAACTACATGACATGGGTGTTGGATGCTGAAATCCATTTGGATGCAATGGGTCTTGGAGACGCCATTAAAGACAGAAATAATGCATCCACCCAAGATTGTGCTAAGGCCTTGATTTTCTTGCGCCATCACCTTGATGAAGGTTTGAAAATTGAATATCTCACAGTTAAAGATCCACTTATCTTGTGGAATGGCTTAAAGGAGAGATATGACAACTTAAAGTTGGTCACTCTGCCACAAGCACGATATGATTGGGCTCATCTGAGGCTCCAAGACTTTAAGTCTGTTTCTGAATATAATTCTGCAATGTTTAGAATTACTTCTAAATTGAAACTCTGTGGAGATACTATAACTGATTATGATATGCTTGAAAAACGTTTACAACGTTTCATGCCTCCAATATGGTTCTGCAACAACAGTACAGAGAGAAAGGTTTCAAAAAGTACTCTGAGCTGATTTCTCTTCTCCTTGTGGCTGAGCGAAACAATGACCTGCTCATGAGAAATCACGAAAATCGACCCACTGGGTCTACACCATTGCCTGAAGTAGATAAGGTGTATTCCCATTATGCTAAGCATGGAAAAGGCTATGGCTTTAATCATGGTCGTGGTCGTGGTCGGGGTCATGGCCGTGGACGTGGACAAGGAAGAGATTTTCCTGGTGTTAGTCACCCCCCAAAGAAATATAACCACCAAAAGCGGAAATGGAATTATGAGAATCCAAAAGCAAATAGTTCAGAAACTATATGTCATCGTTGCGGTGGAAAAGGGCACTGGGCAAAAATTTACCGTGTACCAAGACATTTGGTTGAGCTTTATCAAGCATCTCTAAAGAGTAAAGGCCCTGAAACCAATTTTGTCTCTGACAATAATTTTGACATCACCCACTTGGATGTGGCAGACTTCTTTGAGCACCCTGAGGGGAAAATAGACCACTTGATCGGTGACGGATCTGTGGTTAAAGATGATTGAGCAGTTTAAATTTTATTTTTGCCTATTCATAATAGTTAGTAAATAAACATCATGTAATCATAGTTCTTTACATGATTACTAGTCATTAATTTTATTTGTTTTATGAAATTATGTTAGCTCGTTTCGATTAAATATAGTTCTAGTATTTATTTTAAATAATGTTTCAGTTGATTTAGTCCTCTGTTTTCGTTTTAAACAATATTTGCTCATTAAAGTAACATTGGAACACTTTATATATGCATGAATGCATAACACACGTATTCTGTTGAAACAAAAAAAAATTCATACTTCAGTACGAAACGGATTGATTTGCTAAAGTTTGCTAAAGTACAAGAATTATTTTTACTTATTCGTAGTAGTTAATGAATAAACAATTATCATAGTTTACATAAGTTATCTATTATTGTGATATGGTTCAAATTTTATATAACTTTAGATTACACATTCATCTTATGCTTTATTTGTAATGATTTTTCAGTAAGTTAATCGATTAACATAACAGATAATCGATTAACCAATATATTCTATTAAACTGGACCTTTTCCGCAAGGCATGTTAGTCGACTATCCGATTTAGTTAATCGACTAACCTAATGACCGATCCCTAAGTTAATCGATTATCACTTTAGTTAATCGATTAACCTTATGTCCGTTGCCTGTTCATCGACTAGTTTTTAAAACGTTGAAACAGGTTAGTCGATTATCTATTTGGTTAATCGACTAACCTCAGCAGATTTTAAAAATATTGTTTAATTATTAAGCAACGGATACAAGAGTATTAAAAGGAGAATAACTATGATAAAAGATTTTTTTTTTATAATGACCACACTGAAACTATTATGTTGAATCATAGACTTAAATTTGTTTATTCTCATATTTTTTCGTATATTTCTTTTGTATGTCAAACGATGGGAAGCAAATATGGATATCTCACAAAGCAAACTTGGATCAACGTTCAATTGTAAAAATATTTGTTTAATTGATTCATGTACCACACATACGATATTCAAAGAGAAGAAATATTTCTCTCATTTAAGTATGTGTAAGGCAGATGTTACTACAATTTCTGGTAGTAATAAATTGATTGAAGGCTCCGGAAGAGCAACTATAACTCTGCCTAAAGGAAAAATATTTATCATAGAGAATGCAATGTTCTCTTCCAAGTCCAAGAGGAACTTGTTGAGTTTTAAAGATATCCGTCAAAATGGATATCATATTGAGACAATAGATGAGAATAATCTTGAATACCTCATCATTACAAAGAATGTCTCTGGCCAAAAAGAGGGTTATTGAGAAGTTCCCATCTTTATCTCGTGGCCTGTATTAGACAAAAATTAGTGCAATTGAGGCACATTCCACAGTAAACCAAAAGGTTACTGATTCCAATACTTTTGTACTTTGGCATGATCGATTGGGACATCCTGGATCAATTATGATGAGACGGATTATAGAAAACTCATATGGGCATCCATTAAAGAATTTAAAGATTCTTTTAAATAATGAATTTTCTTGCACTTCTTGTTATCAAGGCAAGTTAATTATCAGACCATCACCAACAAAGTTTGGAACTGAGTCACCTACGTTTTTGGAACGTATACAAAGGGATATTTGTGGACCTATTCACCCACCTAGTGGGTCCTTTAGATATTTTATGGTCTTAATAGACACATCCTCTAGATGGTCTCATGTGTGCCTACTGTCATCACGCAACCTTGCGTTTGCAAAATTAATGGCACAAATAATTCGATTACGAGCATAATTTCCTGATAATCCAATTAAGTCTATTAGACTAGATAATGTTGCTGAGTTTTCATCCCACATTTAATGATTATTGCTTATCAATTAGGATAAAAATGGAACATCCTGTAGCTCATGTTCACACTCAAAATGGTCTTGCAGAATCTTTAATTAAACGTCTACAGTTGATTGCAAGACCATTACTCATGAAAACGAGGCTGGCCACTTTGGTTTGGGGTCACGCCATTTTGCATGCAGCAATGCTAGTTCGTCTCAGACCGACGAATTATCACAAATATTCCCCGTTGCAATTAGTTTTGGGTCATGAACCTAATATATCCCATTTAAGAATTTTTGGATGCGCAGTATATGTGCCTGTAGCACCGCCATACCGCACCAAAATGGGTCCGCAAAGAAGGTTAGGAATATATGTTGGGTTTGAATCGCCCTCCATTATTCGCTACCTCGAAACATTGACAGGGGATTTGTTCACTGCACGATTTGCACACTGTCGATTCGATGAGACACTTTTTCCAAAATTAGGGGAGAAGTTGGTGAAATTAAACGGGAAATTTTGTGGAAAAATCCATCATTATATCATCTTGATCCACGTGCCTCTATCTGTGAAAAAGATGTGCAAAAGATTATTCATTTGCAGATAAATAGCAAAGCAAATGAAGCCGCATTTAGGAATCCTCTTATATTGCTTGTTCTCATTAATTAAAAGACCAACTAAAGTTGGGATTAAATCCCATGAATTCTGGAAATATCAAAGGTGAATATGGGCTCATTCATCTGCCATGTATACCACATAAGATGCATCTATGAGATGGTTACATGTGCGATTATTATTAACCTGCAACCTGGCCGGTGCTTGCGAGGTAACTTGCTCAGTAATTTAATTTCGAGCATAATTTCCAGGTTTTCTATTCAAGAAGTTCATATTGATAAGTTGGTTTACATCATAGTTGGTTTAGCAAAATAATTTATTGAGTGCCTCCACTCAATAGCTAAACTGTTTCTTATCAGAACAAAGTTATATATATCAGTTTGATATACGTTATATACGAGAGTATATTATATTCTCCCTTCACAAGTGGTTTAGATTCAGGAACCAAATAATTCCATCTCAATATCATTTATGTGCGGTGTACATTATATTTAACACCATAACGCACAAAGATGGGTTCTCAAAGTTGTGGAAACAAGTTAGCTTTTCTAACATGAGGGGGAGATATGATAAACAATTAAGAAAAAGTTACGTCGAATGGATTATCATTTGTATATCAAGATCCTCGAATAGGATAATATGAACTTGAAGTTCATAAAAAGATAATTCATTTGCAACATATTGCAAAGCATGCCATACGCATTTGCTGACCCAAAGAAAGTAACTATATTCTCATTACAAATGCTCATATTAAGTCCTGGAAGGACAAAGTCTATGGTACACTTAAAGCGTATAGACAAATCGGTTTCAAATAAAATTCTTGATAAAGAAGATGAGAAAATGATCAAAGTGATCATAATAAAGAGGCAAGTGATCTAGAAGATCACATGACATAACACTTCATAAAATCTCATGAGAGATTCAAGTACCTGAATATATGAATGAAAAGATCTATATGTTATGTCTTTACGCAAATTTATTGGAACCGATATAAAATGTTTGTCAATGACATCTATCATAGCACTAAGTATAGATGAGGATCTTAAGTCTATCGGACATAGACACAAAAGTATTGGCCAAATGGAAGAGATACAATTCAAGTAGAATTGATTCCATATGAAGGACATGTAATTTTGTCTATGTTGTTCAAACACTTGAAAGTATAAAGTCAATGGCATGCACAATCAGTTTTCGATATCTTATTGTTAGATAATACGCTTAACGCTAGAGGGGGGGGGGGTGAATAGCGTTATAACAAAAATTAGCGTAAACTTGCGGAATTTAAAAATTGCAGGAAGTAAATAAGTGCGATAAATAATAAAGTACGCACCGATGTATTCTGGTTCACCACAACATGTGGCTAGTCCAGTCCCCGAGAGACTCTCTCGAGATTTTCCACTAACTTGTCAAGCTTACGGGTGCTCAACAAACCTTTACAACTTGAGGACACAAGCCTCAACACCTTTGCTCGGAGATACAACACTCCAATACTTCAACCAAGGAAACACAAGTTCCTCACAACAAGAGAATCACAATTCTCTTACAAGTGTACAAGACACTAAACACTCAAACAATACACTCCTTAATGAGTAGATATGAGTAAAAGAAGTAAGCTCAAGATAACAACTTTGGACAAGAATATGGCTTTCAAAACTTATGTAATGAATATAAAATGATTAGCAATAGAGTATGCAAGCTTATAGCAATTGTATGATCAGTTGTTGTATGTTGTTGTGTTTAAAACACCGAAATGAAGCTATATTTATAGTTGAAAAACATGGCATTACCGTTGCCTAATTGCCAATTAAGAGTTGCTGATTTTACTGGTGACAATCGATTGTCAAGAAGCCACAATCGATTGTTTGCCAATCGTTCCAAAAATCAATCTCAGATTTTACGCTTAACAATCGATTATACAAAATCAACAATCGATTATTGGCAACGTTCAAAAAATCATTTCCAGATTTTACGTAAAACAATCGATTATACAAAATCAATAATCGATTATTCAGCAACGTTCAAAAAATCATTTTCAGATTTTAATTTCAACAATCGATTGTACAAAATCAACAATCGATTATTCAGCAACGTTCAAAAAATCTTTTCCAGATTTTAATTTCAATAATCGATTGTACAAAATCAACAATCGATTATTCAGCAACGTTCAAAAAATCTTTTCCAGATTTTAATTTCAACAATCGATTGTACAAAATCAACAATCGATCACCTGACGGTATTTGAAAATTTTACGACAACGGTCAGCTTCACAATCGATTGTGCAATGTTAACAATTGATTATTTATCAGACTTTGAAAATCATTTTAGACACTGCCTCTTGACAATCGATTGTTATATACTCACAATCGATTATTTAATAACTTTGAAAAAGACTGGAAGACACTGCCTCAACACAATCGATTGTCATATGTTCACAATCGATTATTTTGTGACTTTGAAAAAATCTGAAGGACACTGTCTCTTCACAATCGATTGTCATTAGCTTCACAATCGATTATTCTGAGTTTTGAAAAACTTTGATGGACACTGTCTCTTCATAATCGATTGTCATTAGCTTCACAATCGATTATTCTGAGTATTGAAAAACTTTGATGGACACTGCCTCATCACAATCGATTGTCATAAGATTCACAATCGATTGTCATGCAGGTTTGAAAAACCTGATGCTCACTGCCTTAGCACAATCGATTGTCATTAGTTCACAATCGATTGTCACGCAGTCTTGGCTTAACATAATCGATTATCATAAGTACATAATCGATTATCTTAGTCCAGATTTAAGAGGCATGTTTAAAAATCATTTTGACTAATGGAAATTATGCATGATTTTAAATCATTTAGCATTAAATTAAATATGCATGATTTTGTAAAATAGTTTTACGAGAGAAGCCATGTCATGAGTCAAGTTGTCGGATCAAGATCACAATTAAGAACGACTCATTTAAACTATAAAACTTGGTCTTGTGCTTGAATCTCGTTATATATATCAATTGTGCGCTTGTACTTGAACTTCGTCATATGTCAATTTGCGCTTGTTTGTCATTCATCAAAACCTACATATATGAACACACGTTTTAGTATAATGCTTTGAGAACGTGTTTCCAACAATTTCCCCCTTTTTGATAATGGCAAACTTTAAGCGGGATATGCAAATTAAACAATTCATAATGATGATTCAAGACAAGTAAAGATATGCAATTTGTTCCCCCTCAATATATGAATTACCCCTCAATTTATGCCGATAAGTATTGAGAGTGCATACCCGTTCTCTTCCCCCTTTTGCCATTAGCAAAAAATGTAATAATATGGCAGGGATTGAAAAAAAACTTGTTTATTTATTGAAAATAAAACGTGATTACTTAAAGAGAGCACAATAACTCAATTAATAGCAGTACAATCGATTATTGATACGAGATAATCGATTATTAGACGATAGAAACCGATTTTTCTGAAGAAGGCTCGATTATTGCGCGTCACGCTTTATAATTCCCCCTACCTTTAGGGCGATACCTGCACAAATTCGTTAGACGTCTCCGACGCTCAAGTTAGAAATCATGTAAAATAAAAAGACAATGCATGACTTAGATCGACGTGGAGTCAAGAATCCCGAGTTCAATACGAATTCGGAAGAAGGACTCTTTCTCTAAGGGCTTTGTAAAGATGACGGCCAATTGATCTTTGGTTTCAACAAATTTGATTTCGACATCTCCCTTGAGAACGTGATCTCTTATAAAATTATGTCTAATTTCAATGTGTTTTGTTCGCGAATGAAGAACGGGGTTCTTTGTCAAGCATATGGCACTAGTATTATCACATCTAAGAGGGATATGATTAAGATTTAGGCCATAGTCCAAGAGTTGTTGTTTCATCCATAGGATTTGAGCGCAACAACTCCCCGCGGCTACATATTCAGCCTCGGTTGTGGACAACGCAACACTTACTTGTTTCTTGCTAAACCAAGAAACGAGAGAGCTACCGAGCAAATGGCAAGTGCCACTAGTGCTCTTGCGGTCCAATTTGCATCCAGCAAGATCGGAGTCGGAATAGCCAACGAGTTGGCATGAAGAACCTTTGGGGTACCATAGACCCACATTTGTAGTACCAACAAGGTACTTCAAAATCCATTTTACCGCAGTAAGGTGAGACTCCTTCGGACACGATTGATAACGGGCGCATAAGCACACGCTAAACAGGATGTCCGGACGACTAGCAGTAAGATAAAGAAGAGAGCCAATCATACCTCGATACTTCTTAGTGTCGACTTCCTTACCTTTCTCAGCTTTGTCTAGATGATCGGATGTGCTCATGGGAGTCGCCATTGCTTTTGCATTGTTCATTTCAAATCGTTTCAGCAATTCTTTGCAATATTTGGCTTGGCAAATGAACGTACCTTCTTTCATTTGCTTTACTTGTAATCCCAAAGAGAATGTTAACTCACCCATCATAGACATCTCAAATTCGCTTGTCATTAAATCGGAAAATTCCTTGCATAAGACATTGTTAGTAGCACCAAATATGATATCATCCACATATATTTGAACTAATAAAATATCATTGTTTTTATGCTTAACAAAAAGGGTGGTGTCAACTTTCCCCCTAATGAAATCATTTTCCAAAAGAAATTTACTCAATATTTCATACCAAGCTCGGGGAGCTTGTTTTAAACCATAAAGAGCCTTTTTGAGTTTGAAAACATGATCGGGAGATTTAAAATCTTCAAAACCGGGGGGTTGTTCAACATAAACTTCTTCTTGAATAACACCATTTAGAAAGGCACTTTTCACATCCATTGATATAAGATGAAATTCATAGAAGAGGCAAATGCGAGTAATAGACGAATAGCTTCTAATCTAGCTACGGGAGTATATGTTTCTTCATAGTCAATACCCTCTTCTTGATTATAGCCTTTTGCTACAAGACTAGCTTTGTTTCTAGTGATTACACCATTTTCATCTAGTTTGTTTCGAAAAACCCATTTCGTACCAATTATGGTATGATTTTCGGGTCTTGGCACCAAATCCCAAACGCCATTCCGTTTGAATTGGTTAAGCTCCTCTTGCATTGCCAAGGTCCAAAACTCATCCTCAATTGCTTCGGAGATGGTTGTTGGTTCAATTTGAGAAACAAAAGCAGTATGACCTAAGGTGTTCTTAAGGGAGTTTCGGGTACTTACCTTTTCTCCGACGTCGCCAATTACCTGTTCGAGAGGGTGATCTTTGATTGTCCTCCACTCGTTAGGCGTTTTCGTTTCATTCTCCAATTGTCGCGCTTCCTCCGTTGGTTGTTTCAAAATTTCGTCTTGATTTTCCTTAGGCGTTTCCTCTTGTATTTTGTCTTTCAAGCTATCTAAAATACCTGCAAGATCAAAACCGGAATCCTTTCTCGCCAAGCGAGCATTATTTTCGGAAAATACAACATGAGGGGATTCCTCCACAGTTTCGGTTCTTTTATTAAAAACCCTATATGCTTTGCTACGTGAAGAATAACCAATGAAAATTCCCTCATCGGACTTAGCATCAAATTTTCCCAATTGATCTTTTCCATTTTGTTGTGGTGTTTGTGGAGCGGAAAAGGTATGCTCGATACCGAGTTCGTCACAAAAGTCCGCAAAGAGATTGTGATCAAACTCTCCCCCATGATCACTTCTAATTGAAGTGACGGTTGTTTCCTTTTCGTTTTGAACACGCTTAAGAAAATATTTAAAATTCTGAAAAGCATTACTTTTATTGGCAAGAAATAAAGTCCAAGTAAATCTAGAATAATCATCAACAATCACAAAAGCATAACGATTTCTTCCTAGACTTTCAATGCGAGATGGTCCAAATAAATCCATGTGAAGCAATTGCAATGGTCTAGAAGTTGAAACAATATTTTTGGATTTGAAAGATGCTTTTGTTTGCTTCCCTTTTTGACAAGAATCACAAATAGAGTCATTTTCAAATTTCGAATTGGGAAGACCAATAACTAAGTTTTGTGAAATCAATTTGTTCAAAAGATGCATATTGATATGTGCTACTCTACGATGCCATAACCAAGTATCATCCTCTTTACTCATAAGACAATCAACATATTCGGGTGAGGAATTAGCAAGATCAACCATATAAATATTATCCACTCTAAAACCACGAAGGATAATTTTAAAATCACTACGTCTAAACACTAAGCATTCATCCGAATCAAATAGGGCAAGATTTCCCTTGTCATATAATTGACTTATGCTCAAGAGATTATGCTTTAAACCTTTCACAAGTAATATATGCTTAATAGAGGAATTTTCATCCTTACCGACCAATCCGATGCCAATAATCTTTCCTTTATTGTTATCCCCAAAAATCACACTTCCTCCTTCTTTGTGTTCTAGTTGAAGGAATTTGGATTCGTCTCCCGTCATATGTTTGGAGCATCCACTATCAAGGTACCATTGTACACTTGATCCCTTCAAACATACCTACAAAACAAATTAATGCGTTTTAGGTACCCATGCCATTTTGGGTCCTTGAGGGTTAGGCATATTGTAATGATGCGATTGAGTGATATGTCTTTGTCGTGTAAAACATGCAGGAGCAATATGACCAATGCGTCTACAATAATGACAAGTCACGTTGGGGTTATGCATCCTTCTAGGTTCATAGTAACTTGATGGACGAAAATGATTTACTCTATTTTCATTATGACTATTGCGCTTCTCATGAGAACCATTTCTCCTACTATTAGTTCTAAAATGAGCAGTATTTCTAGAGTAATGATCATGTCTAGATGTTCTAAAACGTTCAAAACTCCTTCTAGTGTTTGGCCTAGAATATGCATCATTTCTAGGGTAGTCATTTCTAGGTGGTAAGTCGTTTCTAGGTCTTCTAATATGTTCAACGTTTGGTCTAGCATGCATATTTGTTCTAGGATTGCTATTTCTAGGATAAGCATTTGTTTTATTAATCCTAGGTTGAGCCTTAGGTGGTTGGGGTTTGGCTTCAACCTTTTCTTTAGGCTCATTCTTAAAACCTATGCCATGCTTGGTTGACTTCAAATTAACAAGAACCTCATTCAGATTTTTATGTGAGGAATTAAACTTATCTAAGGTGCCCTTAAGCCTTTCTACTTCATTTTTGAGATGCATGCAAGAAGAACAATTTTTAATAGAACTTTCGGGCTTGTCGGCGTTTCTTTTTCCGAAAAACTTGTTTTCCTCTTTCAGCTTCTCATTTTCTAAAACCAGTTTTTCTAAATCCTTTTCTTTCAAAGAAAGCTGTTTTTGAAAATCTTTTTCTTTTAGAGAAGCGTTTTCTTTTATGCTCTTGACAGTTTTTGAAGCCTTAATAAATTCAGTATATAGCTCATCAAAAGCAGTTCGAATTTCTTAAAGAGTAAAGAAGTTTTTAGAAGAGATTTGACATACCTCATCTTGCTTGTCTTCTTGCGCCATAAGACAAAGGTTTGCGGCTACGTCTTCTTCTTCTTCTTCGCTTGACTCATCTCCGGAGTCTCCTCCCCAAGAAATGTATGCACGTTGCTTCTTAAAAGGTTTCTTCTCCTTTTTGATGTTTGGACAATTTGATTTGATGTGCCCGGTTTCACCGCATTCATAGCACTTTATTTGTTCGCCTTGCTTTTTGCCCTTTCGTTCATACTCCTTTCGCATGAACTTTTGAAATCTTTTGATAACGAGTCCAAACTCGTTGTCTCCGTCTTCATCAACTTGAGGTTGGCTTGTGCTTGCCTTAAGCGCTATTCTTTGCCTCCTTTGATCATCAACAAGAGGGCTAAGTATAGTAGACTCATAAGTCTTAAGGTTACCTCTTAATGCGTCGATGGTGACATTTGAGACGCCAATGGATTCTTGGATTGCGTCGGCCTTTGATCGCCATGCCGGAGTGAGACTTCTAAGAATTTTTCGAACAAGTTCTCTATCCGTGAATGTCTTCTTGAGAGCATGTAGATCATTTACGATTATTGAATCGTTCAAACATTTCATCCACCTTTTCACCTTCCTTCATGTGAAATAATTCATAAGCATGGGTTAGGAAATCAATTTTGGCTTCCCTTACCTGGTCCGTACCTCCGTACGTAATTTCCAGCTTGTCCCACATTTCCTTCGCCTTTGTGCAACACGATATTTTCCTGTAATCGTCAGCATTTACAGCACAATATAATAAATTAATTGCATTAGCATTATTTTGCACCTTTCGGATATCATCCGCGTCATATTCTTCTCGGACTTGGGAACCCATTCGGTTTCAACCTTTTTGGTTGGAATTTGATTTCCCTTCGTTATCACCTTCCAGAGATGAAAGTTGTTTGCTTGAACGAAGACTTTCATCCTCTCCTTCCAGTACGTATAGTTTGTACCGTTGAATAGAGGTGGTCGTGTGGAGCATTGTCCTTCATCAATTCCTGCAAAAGAGTCACGAGTAGAAGCCATGGATGGTTCTCTCAAACCGTTAAGTCTTCAGAGAGTTGGGCTCTGATACCAATTGTTAGATAATACGCTTAACGCTAGAGGGGGGGGGGGTGAATAGCGTTATAATAAAAATTAGCGTAAACTTTCGGAATTTAAAAATTGCAGGAAGTAAATAAGTGCGATAAATAATAAAGTACGCACCGATGTATTCTGGTTCACCACAACACGTGGCTAGTCCAGTCCCCAAGAGACTCTCTCGAGATTTTCCACTAACTTGTCAAGCTTACGGGTGCTCAACAAACCTTTACAACTTGAGGACACAAGCCTCAACACCTTTGCTCGGAGATACAACACTCCAAGACTTCAACCAAGGAAACACAAGTTCCTCACAACAAGAGAATCACAATTCTCTTACAAGTGTACAAGACACTAAACACTCAAACAATACACTCCTTAATGAGTAGATATGAGTAAAAGAAGTAAGCTCAAGATCACAACAACTTTGGACAAGAATATGGCTCTCAAAACTTATGTAATGAATATAAAATGATTAGCAATAGAGTATGCAAGCTTATAGCAATTGTATGATCAGTTGTTGTATGTTGTTGTGTTTAAAACACTGAAATGAAGCTATATTTATAGTTGAAAAACTTGGCATTACCATTGCCTAATTGCCAATTAAGAGTTGCTGATTTTACTGTGTGACAATCGATTGTCAAGAAGCCACAATCGATTGTTTGCCAATCGTTCCAAAAATCAATCCCAGATTTTACGCTTAACAATCGATTATACAAAATCAACAATCGATTATTGGCAACGTTCAAAAAATTATTTCCAGATTTTACGTAAAACAATCGATTATACAAAATCAATAATCGATTATTCAGCAACGTTCAAAAAATCCTTTTCAGATTTTAATTTCAACAATCGATTGTACAAAATCAACAATCGATTATTCAGCAACGTTCAAAAAATCTTTTCCAGATTTTAATTTCAACAATCGATTGTACAAAATCAACAATCGATTATTCAGCAACGTTCAAAAAATCTTTTCCAGATTTTAATTTCAACAATCGATTGTACAAAATCAACAATCGATTACCTGACGGTATTTGAAAATTTTACGACAACGGTCAGCTTCACAATCGATTGTGCAATGTTAACAATCGATTATTTATCAGACTTTGAAAATCATTTTAGACACTGCCTCTTGACAATCGATTGTTATATACTCACAATCGATTATTTAATAACTTTGAAAAAATCTAGAAGACACTGCCTCAACACAATCGATTGTCATATGTTCACAATCGATTATTTTGTGACTTTGAAAAAATTTGAAGGACACTGTCTCTTCACAATCGATTGTCATTAGCTTCACTATCGATTATTCTGAATTTTGAAAAACTTTGATGGACACTGTCTCTTCACAATCGATTTTCATTAGCTTAACAATCGATTATTCTGAGTTTTGAAAAACTTTGATGGACACTGCCTCATCACAATCGATTGTCATAAGATTCACAATCGATTGTCATGCAGGTTTGAAAAACCTGATGCTCACTGCCTTAGCACAATCGATTGTCATTAGTTCACAATCGATTGTCACGCAGTCTTGGCTTAACATAATCGATTATCATAAGTACATAATCGATTATCTTAGTCCAGATTTAAGAGTCATATTTAAAAATCATTTTGACTAATGTAAATAATGCATGATTTAAAATCATTTAGCATTAAATTAAATATGCATGATTTTGTAAAATAGTTTTACGAGAGAAGCCATGTCATGAGTCAAGTTGTCGGATCAAGATCACAATTAAGAACGACTCATTTAAACTATAAAACTTGGTCTTGTGCTTGAATCTCGTTATATATATCAATTGTGCGCTTGTACTTGAGCTTCGTCATATGTCAATTTGCGCTTGTTTGTCATTCATCAAAACCTACACATATGAACACACGTTTTAGTATAATGCTTTGAGAACGTGTTTCCAACATTTATATGTCTAGCATGACATGAAAACTTGATATGCATCTAACGTCTATTATATGGCTTATATGAAAATCCATGAAGGATTTAAGTTGCTTGAAGCATATAAAATTCTTGATCTTGAGGTGCCACTTCCTTAATGCAATTTATGCACAAATGTATCTTGCTATAACTATAAGCATGATAATGTGATCGCGAGAATACCTTTATGGAGATATTGAAGAGCCATTCCACGATATTTGTGAAGACATTATATATCTATCACGAGTGATGATTTCAAGGTGCAACATATTTATTCAAGTTAATATGACTGATTTGTTTATCAAATCTCTACCAAAGATCGTTTTGAAGATGGTGCACAAGATTGGAATGCAAATGCTTAAAGATGTGAATTGATGCTCTCATTAGGGGGAGTTAATGCGCGTTGCACTCTTTTTCCCTTGCAAGGTTTTGTCCCACTGGGTTTTCCTTGCAAGGTTTTTAATGAGGCAACCAAAAGGCGTATTATTAAATATGTGTACTCTTTTTCCTTTTCTAGAATTTTTTTCCCATTGGGTTTTGTTTTAGTTAAGGTTTTAACGAGGCACATTACTTATTGAGTAGACATTCAAGGGGGAGTGTTAAGAATAGAATTCTATTTAGAGTGAATGTCTATCTTGTAGAGAGTTTTACTTTGAGGCTAAGTCATTTTTCCTCCTATAAATAGAGGGGTCTTATCCCATTGTAACCCACCCCAAAATTCAATAAGAATTTCTCTCTCTTTCTCTGCAATATTGCTCTTGTTCTTTTATTGTTTTATAACAAATATAAATTAGTCCCTCCATATCAAATTACCTTTCGTGTTTTTATTATACACGCTTCTTACGAAAATACGCCCTCTGTCTCAAATTTTCCCTTTATTTCTCCTTTATATGCTAAAATATTAAATCGGAAAAGTTTTGAGTATTTTAGCCTTACTTATATCTTAGGATATACTCTATTTTCATTTAATACGTACTCATAATTAAAATATTTATAAAATTCAAGAACAATTAGATTAATGGTAGAATAGGAAAAATAATTAATTTTCTGTTGAACTTCTAAAATAATAAATGATTTGAGATAACTATTTTTAGAAACTACAACAGATAATTTTAGATGGAGAGAGTAATAATTAGAAGGTATTTTTTAATTATTTTAGCCTTATTTATGTTCTATCGGTACTCGAAGTACACTTATAATATCACTCATAATTGAGGTATTTGTAGTAAGAAAAAGTAATTACGATTGTCTTTAAATTCTAAAATGAAAAATAGCTTGAGACAATTATTTTCAGAAATCATGACATAATTTGAGACGGAGGAAGTACTTGACATGTATTTTAAAAATAGATTTTTATTTACTTGTCAATCAAGAGAAGATATTTTTTTTCTTGTTATACCCACAGTATTTATTACTCATTTCAAACCGTTTTCTCAAATCCAATAAAATATGTATCAACTAATATAGGTATTATGGTAAATTATGTACTTTATTATTATTTTTTAAGAGGCGTAAAAAATCGAAACGTGCCAAGTAAAAATGAACTGAAGGAATAAAAGATTTGACATTTTTACATATCTCAACAACAAGAACCTCTAATAATTAATTACGAAAGTCTTTCTGTATTATCACTTTTATCTTCAAAGTATTTTTCAATTGTAACATTTGTTACTTGATATAATTGACTTGTCAATAGTGGATGATCTTTCATGAAATAATCAAGCATTATGTTTTCTATTTTTATCTATACAAAAAGTATAGAATATTCAATTTCATGGCGTGCACTATAACCGTTCTAAAGAACTTCATAATGTGAAGGTTACATAAAATCATCACCATTAAGATCAATCGTTAACTTAAATAATTTAGACCTATTAATAAATAACACAACAAAAAATTTGACAAAAAATTAAATCAATGACAATCTAGATTAGAAAATTTCAAGCACAATGTTCTTCCAATACTATTAGTTCTTTGGCTAATAAAGACACGCGAAAAAAAAACACGCAACAAAGCAACATACAAAAGGCAGATCCCGAAGAAACAGATGACAAAATAGATTGCATACACTGTGATGTATTGTTCCCCCAAAAACTTATACATCATCAATAGATTCTGTTGAGTTTCGAATTTTTGACGATTAACAGAGTTTGTTTAGATGCAATGTTTGAAGAACCAGGTCCTCAATATAACTATTTAACTGTTCTAAGAATCAGCTCCCCTAATTGATGATTGCATGTTTGTGCTAGACAATAACTTTATCTCAAAGTTACACAGGTCCGAGTTTGGTGGAAGACACTTATTGCATGTGATAAGGGTTATTGCCCAAGAAGATACGAATAAATCAGTAAGAGACAAGAGTCTCAAAACTTGTGGAGTCGTATGAGTCTTATCATATGAGAAGCTGACTATGCATATGACTCCTAGAAGATCTTGAAGTCCATGTGTTTAAATACTATCTATTTTGGACTTATGAGATTATCCTTTTACACATCAACTGAAGAACTACATTTTGTTCACTCTAGTCGAGTACCAGTATTGTGTTCTTCTTGAGTCAATCTAGTGAATGTATTTTAGGAAATCAAGTTGTAATCAAGTATCACAAATAATTAGTGAGTTGTAGTAAGTGTTTGCTTTACAAGTTAGAGTAACTTGTAAATCAAATAGTCGTAGTAGGATTACTGAAGAGTATTGAATTACGTCTTGTAATTGATATGTTTTGGAGCATTGCTCTAGTGGAGTTGAAGTTGAAAATACTATACAGTAGGTCGTGATTTTTGTACCTTTTGAGCAGGATGATTTTCCACATAAAGATTATCGTGTTTACTTTATTGCTTATTTTACTTCACGTTTAAGGAGCACGGCAAAGAACTAAGTTCCTTAGTAATTCATATGGGCGCTCAAACTAACAATTGGTATCAGAGCAGATTCTTTGTGACCAGAAATCACTTGTCGGTGATGAACCAGTATGCACTCACACACATAGCTAATACCTAGAGAGATCTTCGAAGTAAGATGAGTACTCCACCTGAATTTAATAAAGAACAATCAAATATCAGGCTACCCCTATTCAATGGAAAATATTATAGTTGGTGGAAAGAAAGAATGGAAGACTTCTTGACAGCTGAAGACAATGATCTATGGACCATAGTGAATCAAAGGTCCATTGAATCCTACTAAACAATAACAGCAACCTAGTAAAATTCCATTAGTTGGATCTGTGGAGGGTAGTGTGTATGCAGACCTTATCCCTATCTCGAAGGAGTAGAGAGACTGTTTCCGAAAGACCCTCACCTCAAGAAAATAAAAATACAAAAGGAGACAATATTAGTATCACCATAAAAATCAAACAAAAATAGGAACAACATGAAATCCAGAAGAAAGATGCAAAGCAAAAGTGATAGCTAGTAAATGGGTCATGCACTGAAATGCGAAATAGTAAGACACAACATTACCACTAGCTATCTTAGATAAAACCTGTGACGGCCGACCTGTCGTCACATGTATTTCCGTTCCGCTTTCCCCGCTTTAAGCTTCTTCATGTTTCAATATATGTACCTAGTGAATTTGAGTTGATTAGGATTGAGTCTGGTAGGAAATGGGGCAATTAGTCTCTTTATGGAAATGTTAGTTTGGAAAAATCAACCGCAAGTTGACTTTTGAGTTAGAGGTCTCGGAATTGATTTTCGATGATTCGGTTAGTTTTGGGAGATGATTTAAATATTAGGAGCGCGATCGGAAGTGATTCCGGATGTATGGAGGTCATTTTGAAGTCATTTGGCTAAATATAGAAATTTGAAGGTTTTTGAGAAAATTCGACCGGAAGTGGAAATTTTGATATCGGGGTCGGAATGCAATTCCAAAATTTGGGGCAAGTCCGTAATGTCTAATGTGTCTTGTGTGCAAAACTTGAAGTCATTCCGGAATGATTTTTGTAAGATTTGAGACACTTAGTCTCTTTTAAGGAAGCTTAAGTTGGAAAAGTCATCCAGATATTGACTTATGTGATAAAGAGCTCAAAATGCGAATTTTATGGTACGGATAGCTTTGGTTGGTGATTTGGGACATAGAAGTGTGTCCAGAATATTTTTGTGATGACCGGTATAGAATTAAGCTTGAATTGACAAAGTTAGTATTTTGGCCAATTCTGGTTGATAGGTGAGATTTTTATTCGACGATCGGAATGGAATACGAGAGTTGTTGTAGCTTTGTTATGTCATTTTGGACTTGTGTGCAAAATTTGACGTCATTCAGACTAGTTTTGATGTGTTTCGGCATCAAATGTGGAAGTTAGACGTTTCAAAGTTTATAGGCTTGAATCTGATGCAAATTTGGTGTTGTGATATTGTTTTGAGCATTACGAAGGTTGGAACAAGTTTGAAAGATGTTATGGGATATGTTGGCATGATTGGTTGAGGTCCAACTAGCCTCGGGTGAGTTTTAGGTGGTTAAACGGACTATTTCATCTTTGGAAAAATTGCATAATTTTTTTTAGGCTTCAGCTGTGCACCAGAAAATTTCTGGTGCGAGGAGTCAAGTTTGGAAGCTCATATCTTGTAATATATAAGAAATTAGAAAAATTACAAAACTCAAACGTTGTAGCCTTTACATTCTAGTTTTCAGAAAGTTAAACCATTCGTGATTTGGATGTTATCTCAGAAAGTTATGATGGATCGAAAATGGCTGGTGGAGCGATTTCGACAAAATTTACTAATGCACTTTAGAAGCTCATATCTCGGGATATATAAAGAGCTATATGGTGTACAACCTATCAAATTAAAAATCTTCGAGTCTAGTTTCTAAATCTTCAAACCATTTGTCATTTGGATATTGATACAAGAAGTTATGGGTGTTTGAACAGAAGGTTTCCGACAAGGGAAAATTTTAGTAGGATATACAACTTGTATAGCACAAGTGCAAGGTACAACTCGACGAAGCACGGGCAGATTCTTTAAACACGGATTTGGCTTATTTCTTTCATGTCTTTCATTTGGCTTGGATGATTGTGGAGATAATTTCAAGTGGGATTTCATCAAGCATCAAAGGTGAGTTGTTTCTACTTATTTCCAAGTTAAATACATGGATTAGAGCTGAAAACTCAAGTAATTTATGGGTAAAAATGGTGGTTAAGGCTTGAAACTTAAGAGAATTAAAATGGAGATTTGAGGGGTTATTTGAACTCCGATTTTGGTAAATTTGATATGTACAGACTCTTGGCGAGACGAGGAATCTGGTAATGTGAATTTTTTAATTTTTCGAGACGTGGGCACAGGGCTCGGGTTTTGCAAATTTCGTGATTTTCGATATTTTTCGAGTCTTTTTGATTGGGTTATATTCCCTTAGCCTATTGTAATATATTCGTTGTGGTTTTGTCCAGATTCGACGCGTGAGGAGGTAGATTCGAAAGGAAAAGGGCATCGTGGAGTAGACTTTTGGCTTTCTTGAGGTGACTAATGATTTTAAATGATGTACTGAGGATTTGAAACCCCGAATTGTACAATGTACTGCTATGTTGAGATGAGATACGCATTGTATGACGAGCGCGAGGTCATTTACTATTGGGGATTTTGAGTTGGTCCATCGCTCGATATTTTATTGCATATTTGATAAAGAATTATTGTTTTTTCACCGTGATTTGGGCTTATTGCCATACTTGGACTTCGTGCCAATTATTTGAAATTTTTCATCACTATTTTCCTCACTAATTGGAATATAATTTGAACTTAGTCCCATCTGAATCGTATTATGTCATGAACTCAGCTACATTTATACTCAACTTGGGATTTAAATGATATTTCTAATATTTTTGAGCTGAGCACCATTGTTTCACTGATGCCCAAGGGGTTTGTGATTATTTTCTGGACTGATTGGGTTCGAGGGCCATATGTGAGGATATGTTGAGTGATGTGACGAGGCTTTCAGGCCTCGAGTTTGATGTAAGAAGGCTTTAAGGCCTTATAATATAGCGCTTGGGCTTGTAGGAGCCCCTCCGGAGTCTGTACACACCCCCAGTGCGCGCAAGGTACCCAGGTGAGTTGGGAGTGGGCCCGAGATGCCGATTTTGTGTTTTGTGAGTTGGGAGTCAGCCCGAGAAGCTGATGTTGTGTGCTCGTGAGTTGGGAGTGCGCCCGTAGGGCTGATACTGTACTGAGAGTTCGATAATGAGCCCGAGGGGCAAGTTTCTGATTATTCCTTACCTGTTGAAATTATTTGTCTTCATTGTTTTTAAAAGAGAATTATCTGCGGTTTTATTATGTAACTGATTATACTGCTTGAGATAGTGTTATATTGTGCCTTTATGAGATTTCATGCTTTCGGTCATTATTTATTTTTATTACTCACTGGGTCGGAGTACTCACATAACTCCTACACCATGTGTGCAGATACAGACAGATTTGAGTTCGCTCCTGAGCGCTGATTCTTCCAGACCAGGTAGTGATTAGGAGTAACGAGGTAGCTGTTTACGTCCCCAGCCCCGTTTTCTACCTTATCTTCTGTTATTTATGATATTTCCAGATTTTATAAAATATTAGTAAACTCTGTAGTAGCTCATGACTTGTGTCACCCCGGTTTCGGGCTGAGTTGGAATGATTTCTTTTGTTCTATCACGTTTATTTTGCATTTAAGATTATATTGCCTATGATTTAGACTTATTCTTGCTAAATAATTATAAAGAGATGTATTATTGTGTTGATTTGATGGCCTTGTCCTCACAAAAGGCGTGATCACGGCCGGGTTGGGATTTTGGATCGTGACAAAATCCTATCGGACTAGTCTTACAAAGGTACGAAGAAAGGCTAGATTCAACTACCTACTAACCTATAACCCTAATATTCGAATTCACATCTTCCTATCTAAATGAAAAAAAATGAAATAGTTCTTAAGGACCCTTCTGAATTTGTGGCAGCAGATTTCAGAATGATGGAGAAGAATGCAAAGGCTAAGAAAATCCTTATCTGTGGACTTGATCCAGATGAGTACAACAGAATTTTTGCATGCTCTAATTAAAATCAAATATGCGATGCACTCCAAGCTACTCATGAAAGAATAAACCAAGCGAAGAGATCAAGGATATAACTACTTATAAGAAACTATGAGCTCATCTCCGCGAAGGAGCCTGAGCCCATCTAGAATATGATGACTAGGTTTACCATAATAACTAATAAATTGAAATCACTAAGAAAGGTTTTTACTCATAAGAGTTGGGCAAAAAAATTCAAAGGATACTTCTAGCTTCATAGGAATCAAAAGTCACAGCGATTCAGGAAGCCAATGAGCTAGATAAAATCTCACTTGATGAGTTGGTTGGAAACCTAAAGACTCATGAAATGAGAAAGATAGAATTGCATAAGGAATAACCAAAGAGGGATAAGGCCTTGGATCTTAAAACGCATGAGTAAGATGAATCTGACAATGATGATCCTGACCTAGCAATGTTTGCTAAGTTCAACAGGTTCATAAAGAACTCCAAAAGTGCATCTGATAGAGAGACCAACGATAAGCCTAGGCAGATTGACAAAGCTAATTATAATGGGTTCTACAAGTGTAGAAATATAGAGTACGTGGTCAAGGACTACCCAATGTGGGAAATTGAGTGGAGGAAAGAGAAGATGAGAGAAAAGGGTTCCAACAAAAGAAACATCCTAGGTAAATGATTCACTAAAGCAATAAATCCTGGTCGAGCTACACTGTATAAGTTCTTCCAGTTCTGTAGTCGTGCATGGAGTGGGCCGTTGAACATGCTCACTAGCGTATCAGTCAACCATGCTTCAAGGAGCTCTTTTATGACCGGTGGTGTCCCTTCTTCTGTGTAATTAACAATGCAAGTTTTTGCTTATATGATGAACACATAATTGTTTGTCAGAGTCATGTCATTGAGCTTATGCTTTAGTTCAAATTTCTGTAGATACATCACATACTCTGCTCCTGTATTACCTCATCAACCTAAATTGGACTTGGATAAGTTGTCTTCCTGATTTGAAGGTGTTAGTAAAGGCCTTTCATGTAACTTGCTAGTATAGTTATGAAACATTGTTGAGGAATTACTGAGGACATGAGCAACGATAGGAATGTGTGGAGGTTGAGGAATAAGGTGGTAGGTTTATAGGTAGTTGTGAGTTTCTCCCGGCTTAATAGTAGTACTAGTACTATTATGGTATTCTCTTAGTACTATTATGAAACCGTGAGAGTACTTCTCACAAAAGCAAGCAAAACAATAAGGTACTTCTGAAGATCCAACTTAATCAATTGAAGAACAGGTTCTTGAAGATGAAACTTCTCGAGTTCTTTAGTTATTAGGTTGAGTCTTTTGTTCTGATTTGTAAACTATCTGCTTTCGCAGAAGTTTTGTAATAGGTTATCATTAAGACTTTGTCTCTATTAGCTTTCTAGGTTAGACTTAATCTAGAAAGGGGTTGCTACAATTGGGTTGATTATAGGTGTTAGGCTACTAGAGTTAGTTCCCTTGGTTATTGAGTTATAACCTAAAAACTGTTCTTTGAAGTTAGTAGAGATTTGAGGAGAATTCTAGTGGGTAGCTCGTGGGTTTTACTCCCTTCAGCATTGAGGTTTTCACGTAAAAATATTTGTATTAATTACTTTTTTGCAATTATTCTTATTTAAGTCTGCTTAACTAGTTCAAAGAACCAGGTTCTTTGAAAACACGAAAATCAAGCAAGACACAATTCAACCCACCTTCTTGTGTCTAAGTGTAGTCCAAATTAATAATAATTCAAAATACTCAAATCATTCATAAAATCCTCAAGAGTTATTGCGTAAATAATATTATTCTAACTCAATTGCCAAATGAAGACATCATTTCTATTTTAATCATTTCTTAGATTATGTTGAATGTATCGAATATATTTTTTCTTTACTTTATTAGGTTTAACACATTTGATTTAGTAATATCTGACCATTATCTAGCAGTTTGAGAAAGAAAACCGAGACATTCAGAAAGAGAGTTGTCACCGATAAATTTTCCTCTATGGGGCGGGGTGTGGATCATCACTGTATACATTATTGGTAACATACAATTATGAGCATGAAGACAATGCATGACTTTCTTCCTTGATAAATTGAAGATAATTTATTCTCAAACATCACTAGTATGTATAGAAGTCAATACATCATTTTTCATCATTCACTAAGTAATAGTAGTACTTATATTTTTCCTATGTTCTCAAACTACAATTTGCTCCAAATTATCCTCAAACATTGACAGGCTTTGAGCACTTGCAAAATTATTTTCTTCGAAAATATATGTTTCCAGACGCGCAATTATAATTAGTTTGAGGACAAACGTCGGTACTTCGTCATGAGTTGAACAAAGAAAGTCCTTGTTCATGTCTTTTCCATGTATTAGTGATTTTCTTCTGTGCCTCAGCATATGCATCTTGCTCCGAACCTCCATATTCTTTCATGTAGCATTCAATGAATGAAGCTATATGCTTTCTTTGTTGTTCCAGCTGCACTCAATAGATTTCAATACTCAATACAACTATTATATGTGAAGGGCATGTTGCGAATTAAAAAAAAAGCAGCACAGTGCACAAAGACCCCGCTATGCAGGGGGTTCGGGGAAGGACTGGACCACAAGGGTTTGTTGTATGCAACCTTACCCTGCATTTCTGCAAGAAGCTGTTTTCACGGCTCGAACCTGTGACCTCCTGGTAACATGGCAGTAACTTTACCAGTCACGCCAAGGCTCCACTTCGTGTTGAGAATATAACTAAGTAAATCAAAAGTGATCTCATCACTCTGGCAATTTAAGCTTTTAGATGAGATTATTATTGTTTAACCAAAAAATGTTATTTCGGTCAAAGCTATAATTTTATATGACGGGCCACAAGCAACCGATTCAATCCGAAAAATATAAAATTTTGTTAATACAACGTGATAGAGAAGTGGAAGTAAATTCAATGACAGATAATATAATAAAAATAAAGCAGAAAAAAAAAGAATTCTTATTGAATGATCCGTCCCCACTTTGTGGGACTATACTGGGTAGTTGTTCTTGTTGTTGTTTTATTGAATGATCCTTGATTGGATAATGAGCCAAACAGAGCTTGAAGCGCCGAACTATGGCTAACTTGGGAGCAAGATGCTATGAATATTACAATGTATAGAATTGTAGAGAAGAAAATCAGATTCCTCTTATCTGGTAGTAAAGTATGTCTATTTATATGGCGAAATCTAAGTAACTAGTCTCCATTAATTATGGGTTCATTATGAACGTTTACTCAATCCATCCATTACTTTTGGAAGACTTGTAAAGCTGTGTAAATGCTGGAATTTCGTAATTGATGAGTTAATTCTATAACTGATGAGTTAATTCCGTAATTAATGAGTCAATCTCATGCCTGTTAAGTCAATCCCGTGCCTGTTGAGTCAATCCCTTGCATGTTAAGTGAGTTAATACCGTGCCCATCGAGTCAATCCCGTGCCTGTTAAGTGAGTCAATACCGTGCCTGTTGAGTCAATCTCGTGCCTGTTATGTCAATCTCGTGTCTGTTTAGTTAATCTCGTGCCTGTTTAGTTAATCTCGTGCCTGTTAGTCAAACTCCTGCCTGTTGAGTCCATCTTGTAATTGATTGCCTGGTTCTGACCGTTACAATCATTTATTGCATTTATTGTACGTTACATAATTGATTTGTAACTGATGGTATAATTATGGTAAATCCCATATAATCCGGAAGTAATTGATTCCTTCCTCATTTGTAATTATGAGATATTCTCCCGCACCTGTTCTGGGCTATTTTATGATGATCAATTCCATGGCTAACAGGCACGATACGAGTATGTTTGGTCCTGGGGGTGTTTCACATATCATCTTTACATGTCATTCTTCAATTTTCTTCAAACTTTGCTGACACATGTCGCCATTTAATAGACCCACGTGGCGAATCTAATTTTCACCAATACATATAGTTCCCCCACTTTTCAGTTACTCATTATGTGAGAGTGGAAGATTTTATCCTTTTCATCATTTCCTCTGCCTCATTAAAAACCTTGGCGAAAAACCCAATTGAGACAAAAACCAGACAAAGGAAAAAAGAGAGTAGAACTTAGAAATTCAGATGATAACTTCACCGCTTATGTTCCTTTCGATAATAATCGGTTGGTTTACCCCTGTCCTGTTTAGGGGTTTGTAGAGAAATCTTTGCCTTATGTTTGAAAAGTTTGATATATATATATTCGGCTTTATTTTCTGCCTATTTTAATGTTTGGGTTTTTGTTACCCTTTAACTTTGCATTAAAAATGCTTTTAAAGCTCCGTGACTTTTTTGAATAAGCACGAATTATTAAAGAAGGCCCTTTTATGTACGACACTTAAGGAAGAAGACATCTCAACTTCATAATGGTGTAAATATACAAAAGAAGAGATAGTAACACATATGTTTCTTTGAACAACTTTGAGGAAAGCTTTGTATTATTTAATTTTATATAATACTTTACATGTATTTAAGTATCATCTATAACTCTTTCGTAATTGTTTTTCTTGCAACAGATTTCAAAAAGGAAATAAAATACAAGGTTTTTACTTGTAACCTGTTTTAGTATTTTGAATAATACACAAGGTTTTTACTCATAACCTCATTTCGCTACACAAGGTTTTTATTCATAACCTTATTTCACTACACAAGGTTTTTATTCATAACCTCGTTTTATTTAAATAATTCACAAGATTTTCATTACATTGCCTTTTAACCTATAAGGTTTTTCTCTAGCCTTAGCTCGTGATTTTGCTCTTAAATTTCGATTTGTTGGATAGACCTTAGGCTTGACTTGAATTTTAATTTTCCAGTCTTCTTTGCCTTTCATATATATTGTCCCCAAAGTGTTAGAGCTCTCGAGCATTTGATTATTCCTTCCATGTGGTCCATTTCCTGAAAAGGGAAAACATACGAGACTCGGAGGTATATATTTAGATGATGACAGCTTAACCCCTTTTTTTATCAAAAGGGTTGTAGCCTAGACAGGGAATAATACAATGTTCCTCATGTCTTTCGGGTCTAATATCATCATTTGGAATTTTAGAAAATTTATCCGAATATAAGTTTTTCTTGACACTTTACAAAATTATTTAAGTGCTCATACTTAATCTTCTAGACTTAAAATATATATTTGAATGCATCGTTACATATGTGATGTCTAAAGTTGCACCTTTGGGTGTCTAACTTTAAAATGGCTCTTTTATATACTTTAAACGCTATGAATAAGACGTCTCCTTTTCATTCGAGCTTAAAATAGGATCGATCGATCCGAGAAGAGTGTTAGTTTGAGGGATTATTCATCCCGGTAGGATTTACAAGAGTATTGGCCCCATTAAAATGTATGGGAGTACCGATCTCGGTAAGACATTGAATTTGAGAAAATATTGATCCCAGATAAATATATACCTTAGTAGATTTGTCTTGAAGAGACATTTAATCTGATTGGATTTTGAATCCAAATTGGAGTATATGAATATACTTCTAAGTAGAGAGGAACACATGCCCCAAATATTATTTGAATAGATCCGAGTCATAATACAATTAGCCATTAAGAAAGGCTTATATATTTAGCTTGAATGGTCGTTGTTGGACCGAATATAAGTCACGTGTTTGTTCAAAGTGAATTTTATTCTACTGGCATATTTGCATACCTTTATCTTGACTTAGATGTAAAACTCTCATTTTTTATCGTGGGATTCTTCACTCTGATATGGAGTTCTCGATCACTTTTGTGTACGTGTAGTATACGTGTTTTTGAAGAAATCATTCAACATTGTTTGAAGTGTTTATGTTTGATATGAGCAAGACAACTAACTGAGTTGAGAATGCAATTAATGTAGGAAAATTCTTAGGAATTCTATCTCCCAAGGAAATCAATTGCTTGTATCACTTCTTATAGTGTCAGGTCAAATTGACTAATCTTCAAGTATAAGGAATCTCCCTAGTATTTGAGTTTGAGGTATGAGAACTCAAACACTGGTATCATAATTTGATAGTCTGCAGTTTAATAGTCCCCAGTAGGATAATTAGTTTCGATATTGATGGACTTTCAAATGATCCCGTTCCAACACAGGGACGGTCTGAAGCTCTTTTATCAAATATTTCTTACTCTGAACGGGAACTACGGAGGTTCCATATGTTGTCGAGGATCATGCCATATCTTGAATTGAGCTATTCATACTAACTTTGGTGAGTTATCGATTTAAAGCCTTATTACCGGAGTAATTTTTACTGCTTTCTTTATAAATATTTTGCATCATGTATTTTGTTTGTTTGGTCCATGTGGCATTTTAACTTTTGGAGCCTTGAATATTCTCAAGTATAATTCTTCTTCAACAAGCAGGTAGTACGGCATGAGAAGCACATAGATTTATCGAGATCATGCTTCTCTTTGGGTAAAGTCCCATTCTGCAAGTAATAAATAAATTAATTATGCCAATTCAAAAGTAAATTAGTCAGGCTTACCTCATTTTCATTCTAATTGATGATAGATCATGGATCGCCTAAATAAGGGATGGCTCGATCCCAGGCTGTTTGATCCAGAAATGATATTTCTCAAGCCCGCAGCTGCTTTCGGAGTCAGTTATATCAGTAGTAGATCTGAGACAAGCACATCCGGTTTGATTTTCTTGGGCTGCATAGTTTTCTTCGATTTGATCAATCATTAAATTAATATTTTTGCTCTGAGTCCCCAAGCTAATTTAAGTCATGTAGCATATCCTTCATACTCGGTTTTGTTGTTAGTAATAAAATAACTTTTATGAATTATCTAACTACTTTCCTCTATAGGCATTAAGCATTGTCCCTAACTTGAAAATTTTAGTACTTGTGGACCTAATTGTGTAGAAGACGAGAATTATCCCAGAAATAACATGTTCGGGTAATTTGTTTGGGCTAAGATTTATCATGAAATCTGTTAAATTTGTGATTTTATAGTCGTACATCGCTGATAAACAATATCATATTCATTTTGTTCGACTACTCATTTAGCTAGCCTTCCTGATAGTTAATGTTTATGCAAAATATTGCGTAATGAAAATATAGTGACTATGGGAATTGAATGACATTGAAATAAAGCCTTAGATTTAGGGCAACTACAATTAATGCCAACTTATCACAATGTAGATATGTAGTTTCTGTATCTAAGAGCATTTTATAATAAATAGGAGAATGTGTGTCTTTATCTTCTTGAATTAAAATTGCATTTACCGAGATATCCGAGACAATTTGGTGTATCAGCAATCATCTTTCTCCTCGGAATTTCGAAAGTAATGATACGTTGTTGTTAGAAAATTCGAATGATTCAACTTTTCGGACTAAACTTATCTTTCAAAGTTCTGTAACTTTATCTTTTATTATTTGACTCTAGTTTCTTCTTTTGCTTGACCGGATTATACCGCGGGTCAATGTTGAGCATATAAACCTTTACCTCCGGTGGTACACCTATTATGTTAGCAGGGAGGCAAGCAAAGAAATTTTTGTTAACATGTAAAAGTTTAATCAAATTACCTTTAAATTCGGTGTCGAGTCTCGGCCAACGTAATCATTCCTATTTGGGAAGTCAATGATAATTTTTAGTTCTTCAGCATTTGACCTCGTGGCTTCTGATGCCTTCGGCTCAATGATTTCTTCCGAAAATATTTGTATAATTTTCCAAGGTTATTAACGAACCTTCCTTCCTCGTGGTCTATTCCATAGCGCAGCTATTTTTTCTTTTTCAGTTTTTAGGTGTGGTATCTTTGAAAGAGTTCTCGTGGGTGTTTTACCCATGTTCTTTCTAATCTTCATTCTTCTCCCATGAAATTTTACAATTTTGCAAGGTAATTCCTTACTTGTTTGGTTAGATCCCGATCTTTTCCATCCCGTGAAGAAAATCTCGTATCTCTTTTGCTCGGACCTATTTTTAGATTTTTTCATTTAGATCGAATCATCCAAGAATCACATCCGCTTGATCTCCGGACATATCATTATCATGGCTATTCTTCCCATTTTATTTTGCATGGTAAATCCATCTCCAATTTGGTTAAGCTCAACTGTGTTGATTGGTAAATTTCGACCATGATGAAGGTTTTAACTAAAAACAAGAGAATATTAACAAAAATTGCAACTATCTTTGGATGAATAGCAAATTTGCTTGAGTTCTCGGTAATAGAACTGATTAACCAAAAAATATAATTTGGTCAAAGCTTGAATTTTGAGAAAAGAAGTCGGGTTACTGATAATCTAGAGACCAAAATAATAGATTTCATAGAATAAGTATAAAGCAATAAGAATTTCGTATTTCAGTATGATGTAAATGATATTTCGTGTCCCTACAAATGATGAAACCTCCTCCTTTTATAGCTGATAAGGAGTAACGGCTTAATCTAAATAATAAAGAGCATTTAATGAGACGTAACACAATCATTGCTATTAAATACTGATTAATTAACGTATCAAGTATGTAATAATGAATTTAGACTACTTTTTTGTCATCAGATTCTTGTCTTCAATGCCCCTTTTATCCGTTGGTATTAAATGGCTTGAATAGATACGGGACTCGTATCTAAGACTCCATCTCATGTCTGTTTTCTTTTTTTCTCCCGTGTTTGTTGTCTTCCGTACCTCTTAATCATTTATTACTCTTTGACTATTTGACCAGTCCACGTGTCATGCCACATCATCTTTAATTCAAATTCATTTTTTTCCCAATATAGATAGTCCTCCCACTTTCCATTTATTTATCAATTAAATAATTGAGAAGTGGATCTTCATAAAAGAGAATTTTTGTCACAATTAATGCGTGTGAGAGTGTTGACGTCTCATCTGTCTTTCTCATTTAATGCTCCATACATGTGTCATCTTCTGATTGGATCTGCAATTTTTTACCCACTTTTCTAAGCTTATTCAACTTCCTCTGTTCATGAAGTGATAATTATCTTTAATATAGGCTTTCCATCATTACACCCCTTAATTTGACGGTTGCTTCCATATAACCTTTTAATTCACACTTTCTTTGTCATCTTCTTCATCAATTTTCATCAGGCATCCCTTTACCTTCTTTCACTTCTCCTTAATTCAAACTCATCTATCAATGGCATCTCCAAACCTTAACCCCAGAAAGGTTCTAGTTCTTGATCAATTTCCTAATGCCCCTGCTCCGATTAAACATACAAGAGGCAGAGAAGGAAGACTTCGAAGTTCAGGATCTACACATGGAGGCTTGACTGGTTCTGCTCCTCATTCCTCAAGTTCTGGCATCAAAGGTTCTTCTTCTAAAACTCCATCTTTGAAAGGTAAAGAAGTTCCTGATCCTTCTCAAGAACCCACAGTTGAAAAGATTATTCCGAGTGATTTGTCTTTTGCGAGTGATAGAACGTCTCTTTAGAAGAAAATTGTGAAATTAGAAAAGGTCAATGCTTACCCCTCTCTTATAAATGAGCTCACAATCCCTACTATTAGAAAAGATTGTAATTGGAAAGAGAATGTTCATCTATCAGTTCCTGCCATAAATCAGAGAATTTCGTCCTATTGGCATGGATTTTCTTTTGTTTACACTTATCCCTTTACTTTAGGATTCAAACCTGCCATAGATCCAGTTATCCTTGATTTCTATCATTTCTTAAATATTTTCTTAGCTCAAATTGGCCCTTTAGTATAGAGGGTTGTAGCTTGTTTGAGGTTTTTGTCTACTAAAGCGAAAATCAATTTTACGCTTTCCCATCTCATTCACTTATACCTCCTCAACTTACTGCATCATGGTGTTTTTACCTTAACTGCAAGGAGCAAGAAAGTTTTGGTAAACCCCGAAGATGATAAAGACCGTGGGTGGTATCTTCGTTATATTGCTGTTCGTACATTGGATTTGCTGGGTGAATCAAACATTCCCTTCCCTGAGAAGTGGAACTTCACACGTAAGTTTCTGCTTACTTTCCCGTACCTATTTTCAGAGATTTTGATTTTCTCTCTAATATTATCCCTCTTTTGTTGTTTTGTAGCAACCATGGAGGATGTGGAACCTATTCCCAACTTCCGTGGTTGGGTAGACTCGATTTTGAAAATTGCCCCTAAAGAAGATAGAACTTGGAGGTCTATTTCTTCCTTACATGGGTAGAAAGTGAAAACACACGGTATACTTCTCTTTTTGTATATGTTTTTTAGATACACATGATAAAGCCCAATAATAAATTCAAATCCTTCTTTTTGTTAGGATTTGGTATAAAAGGGATGACTGCTGATGTTGCTTTAGCTATGCGTGCTACTGCCAATGCCTCCCTTGGTTTGGACAAGGCTAAGGCTGTGATAGCTAAGAGAAAAGCTATGGTAGTGGATACTGAAAATGAAGAAAAAAGTAATACCTCATTGGTATCTAGACATAGAGTTAAGAGACGAGTCATTATCGAAAGTGAAGCTGAAGACACTTCTGCTCGTACCTCTTCTTCTCGTACGTCCACTACCGAGCCTGTTCTGATTCATTTCGATGAAGATCCGGTACTTAGAGACAGAAGTGAATCTGTTCACTGTCTCTTTGTTAGTGGTTTTGAAAGTGGGGAACTTGGCCCTGTTTTTAATGAAATTCCTTTATCTACTTCAATTCCCATCTCTCTTGTTTCTTTTGTTCCTTCTTCAATCGTAAGTGTTTCTTCCCCTGTGTCGGTCTCTGCTGCTCCTTCATCTACTTCAAATGTTCCTACTTCCTTTCTTTCTTTAGCTCCCGTTCCTATTCCTTCTGCTCCTGCTTTGACTTCTGCAGCTTCTGCTATTTTCACCACTTCTACTACTCCTCCTTCCACTATCCCTTCTTCCTCTGTCACACATTCAGAATCTGGCCCCAATAACAGAGGTATGACTATGAGAAAGGTTACACTTTAAATACCTGCTACTCATAGCCTTTTGAGAAAGACCGGTAAAGCTGATGTTTGGCTCGAGCCTCTCATTGGAGATGTGGAGAGGATGAAGATGCAGAGCCACAGCTGTTATACCTTAATGAATGATATAGTTCATTTGACACTGAAGGTAACTTCTTTTATTTTTACTATTTTCTCTTCCTTGATTTAAGTTCTTATTTCTGTGCCTCATGTTCATAGGCCAACCTAATTGGAACCAAGTTAATGGGGAGGATCTCTACTTTGGAGAAGAAGGCACGCGAGTCTGCAAAGGCCGTTTCTGATGCTAAAAGAATCGCTGAAGAAGCACATCTTGAGGCTCAAAATTAGAAGGAATAATTTGAAGGTGCTCTAGGGTGCATTGAAGAGTTGCAAGATTGTAAATCTCAACTGGAGCAACAAAATCGTGCTTTATCCACAGACCTAGGGATTGCCACGGCTTCCACGAGCCAGGTAAAAAAGGATAAAGAGATTTTGAAGAGCTCATTGTCAAAGGCTAATGAAGAAATTAAAGAACTCAAAGCACTTATGGAGAAAACATAAGAATATGCTAAGGAATTAGTGCAGATCTTGAACCAGACTCGGGCTGACTTAAATATTTCTTCAGATAAAGCTCATGCGTTGGAGAGTTCCTGTGCCAATCTTCAAACTTCCCTTGATGCCCACCTAGCTGAGCAAGAAATAATGAAGAACACCCTTGCTACGTGGGGAAGGTATTATGAAAACTTGGAGAAGGATAACAACTCTCTTGCAGAGAATTTTAATTACGAGGTTAATTGGGCTTTTTTGAAGTCTCGTCGTGATGCTTTGCTGGAGGCTTCTCAAGAAAATAATAACTTGCAATCTGAGTTAGCCAAAGTCTTAGACACGATTGAGAAGAATAACCAACATATTAAAATTCCTTCTCCAAACCAGCTAACAGATATTTCCTCTCCAACAGCTGAAACTCCTGGGTAGAAGAGCCTTTGAACTTTGAGGCAGCAACTTAAGTAGAAGTTACGATTCCAGTGACCGAGGGTGAATTGTCTATAACACAGCCTGTGGGAATGGAAATTCCCATGACTATTGCTTCCCTCGAGGATGTTAATACTTCAAGATTAGCTGAAACTGCACCTGTTGTTGCTCCCTTAGAAGTTACTATCGAGCCTAATGAGGCTACAACGTCTGATGTTCCAATCTCCTCAGTGACCAGCAAAAGTGGTTGACTTTACCTTTTTTTTCTTTATGATTGGTGATGTAATCTCTTGAATTTTTAGGCACTTAAAAGAGGGCCCTTTTATTTATCGACAGTTAATAAAGAAGACTTCTCAACTTCATAATGGTGTTACAATACGATCAAAGAAATAGGAACATACATGTTTCGTGTGAAATCACTTTTGACAAGTTTTTATTCATGAACTTTGACAAGTTATTTGAATATTAATTGTATTGAAGTACATCTACAACTTTCTCGTAACTGTTTTCTTTTAACAGATTTATATAATAAACAAGGTTTTTTCATAACATGTCTTTAATACATAGTCACAACCTTATCTTTACATACTAGGAAGGGATTGAGAGGTGACTCCGTTGTTCTCATAGGAAAGAACACTATGATGAGTGCTTCGTGATTTTTGCTTGACACTTGACTTCTTGTAGCTTGACTTTTCTTGGTAAATCCTGCTCACTCATATCTATTCTTCTGCACATACTTGTGTGTAAATAGTACAGTCCCCAAAGTATTTGAGTGGTGAAGCATGAAGCCTCAGACACTTGTGTGTTTTACCTCAACTTTGGTCCTTTTCCTGAAACAGAAAAATATACGGGACTCGAAGGTGCGATTATAGATAAAGACTGCCTAATTCGTGTGTATCTCCATCAGATTAATGTAACCCAGGGCTAGGAATTTAAGAGTATTCCATTTTCCATGCAGGCCGTTACTCATCATTTGGCACGAGTAAGGGTTTTTGCCTATCATCTAAAATCGTTAGAATAATTTTAACAATTCAAAGGAAAAGATTCTAACATGGCGATACCTGACTGTGGGTACTTCGTTAGAAGTAATATCTCTTTAAATGAACGACATTCCAATGTGAAGGTAAAATCTTGCCATCCATTGTTTCTAACTCGTATGCTCCTTTCCCCGCAATTTCACGAACTCTATAAGGTCCTTCCCACGTTGGACTTAGCTTTCCTGAATTAGCTGTCTTCGTAGACTGGAACACTTTTTTTAGTATGAAGCCCCCAATTTTAAAGAACCTGAGGTGTGCCTTCCTATTGTAGTATCGCTCAATTACTTGCTTTTGAGCTGCCATCCTTATAACGGAGCTTCTTTTCTCCCTTCGAGTAGCTCAAGATTTACCCGTAACTCTTTGTTGTTCGAGTCTTCCTCTGCTTGAACATACCGTGTACCAGGTTCACCTATCTCAGCTTCTATCAAAGCTTCCGCACCATAAACCATTGAAAATGGTGTTTCCCCTGTCCTTGTCTTTGTCGTCGTTCGATATGCCCAACATACCGCTGGTAATACTTCATGCGAATTTCCTTTTGACTCTTGTAACCTTTTCTTTAGGGTGTTGATAATTACTTTATTTGTAGACTCTGCTTGTCCATTACCTACTGGATGATATGGTGTCAATGTAATTCTTTTGATTTGCCAACTTTGAAAGAATTCTGTGACTTGAGCTCCTACAAATTGTGGTCCATTGTCACATACGATCTCCTTTGGCACACCAAAGCGGCAAATTATATTTCTCCAAATGAAATCCTTAACTTCTTTCTCTCGTACCTCTTTAAACGCCCCTGCTTCTACCCATAAATGAAGTAATCAGTAAGCACGAGTAGAAACTTTACCTGACCTTTTGGCTGGGGTAATGGTCCTGCGATATCCATTCCCCATTTCATGAAGGGCCGCGGAGCTATGACAAGATGTAATAGCTCAGTTGGTCTATGCATGTTATTGCCAGACCTCTGACATGTGTCACACTTAGATACAAAGTCATTCATTTCTTCTTCCATTTTAGGCCAGTAATATCCTTCTCGGATCAATGTCTATACACGTGATCTACCTCCTGCATAATTTCCACAATGTCCCTCGTGTATTTCTCTCATCACATATTCTGTTTGAGAAGGTCTGAGACACCTGACTAATGGTCCACCAAACATTTTCCGATAAAGGTTCCCTTGATATAGGCAGTAACGGGCAGCTTTCTTTCTAAGTGCATGAGCTTTCACCTTATCCTCAAGGACGATTCCATGCTGCAAAAAAGATATGATTTCGTTTCTCCAATCCCAAGTTAAGTGATTAAAGTTTACCTCATTTTTATCAGAGTCAAGAACAGAGTGGAATAAATGTATGATTGATGCATTTGCATCTTTCGCTATATCTACTGCAAATGCAAGATTGGCTAAAGCATCTGCTTCCACGTTCTCCTCTCTTGGGATTTGTATCACCTTCCAAGTTTGGAACTGTCTTATCAGTTCTCGTACCTTTTCAAGATACTCTTGCATTCGAGTTTCTCTAGCCACGTAAGTCCCGAGCATTTGATTTTCTACGAGCTGCGAGTCACTTTTGATTATGATTTGTATGATACCAAGTTCTAATGCTAGCTTTAAACCTGCAATCACAGCTTCATACCATGCTTCATTATTAGTTACATAGTGACATTTTATAGCTTATCTAATTGTTTCACCCGTAGGTGGTATAAAAACGATCCCTAACCCTGCCCCCTTTACATTAGATGAACCATCAGTAAATAATATCCAAGGCCTCAGATTAGCACCATTAAATACTTGTAACTCTTTTTCTGCTTCTAGATGCATGCCTTGACTAATCAGCTACGAAATCAGTGAGTACTTGGGATTTAATAGCAGTTCGAGGTTGATAAATTATTTTATATTCACTTAATTCTATAGCCCATTTTGCTAACCTTCCTGTTAGTTCATGTTTATGCAGAATATTTCTCAATGGAAAAGCAGTAACAACAACAATAGGATAACACTGAAAATAAGGCCTTAATTTTCTAGATGGCATGATGAGAGCTAATGCTAACTTTTCTAGTTGCAGATACCTTGTCTCTGCATCTAGTAGAGTTTTACTTACATAATAAATTGGAGATTGCTTACCTTGGTCATCACGGACTAAGATGGCACTTACCACTACTTCTGAAACTTCCAAATAAATGAGTAGCTTTTCACCTTCCTTACGTTTCGCCAGTAAAGGAGGATTTGACAAATAAGCTATAAAATATATAAGGGCTTGTTGGAAATATTCATTCCACTCAAAATAATCTTGATTTTTGAGCGCAGAGAAAAATTTAAAGCACTTTTGTGAAGATTTGGAAATAAATCTTCCTAGGTAATAGTTAAGTAAGAGATATGATCATGGGAATGCTGGGTTTTGATGAGCATATCGTCTATACATATCTCCATAGTTTTCCCTATATGTTCTTGAAACATTTTGGTAACTAACCTTTGATAGGTTGCTCCAGCAGTTTTTAGACCAAAAGGGCATTACTTTGTAACAGTAAGTCCCTCGGTCTGTGATGAAAGAAGTTTTTTCCTCATCACTAGGGTCCACTTTAATTTGGTTGTACCCCGAATATGCATCTAGAAAACTCAAAAGTTCATGACCTGCAATTGCATCAATCAATTGATCTATATGGGGTAAAGGAAAGGAATCTTTTGGGCAAGATTTGTTTAGATCAGTGTAATCCACACATACTCGCCTCTTACCATTCTTCGTAGGTACGACCACCATGTTAGCTAACCAATCAGGGTATTTTACCTCACGGATTGACCCAATTTTTAACAACTTCTGAACCTCATCTTGGATTACTTGATTTTTGAAAGCCCCTTGCTTTCTTTTCTTTTGCTTGATTGGAATAAAAGACGGGTCTTCATTAAGCTTATGAATCATTACATCCGGTGGAATACTTGTCATATCAATATGGGACCAGGCAAAACAGTCCACGGTAGCTTTTAAAAATTCTATTAACATACCTCGCATATCAGGATTTAGATTGGCTCCAACGTAAAGTTTTCTTTCAGGCCATTTTTCAAATAGCACCATAACCTCGAGTTCTTTTATTATTGTTTTAATGTTCTCATTTTCTTCGGATTCTTGAATTACATCATGTCTCGAGTCTAAATCCATTTTTTCAATTGAATTTTGATTGCCGACGCCTCCAAATATTTCATGTAATTGCTATTTTTCTTTACTTGCGGTACTCGTATCTGTTACTGCATTGATACTCCTGGTTGTTTATTGATCCCCTCAAATTTAACATATTTCCCAGGGTGAGGGAAACTTGATAACTTGGTGTAAAGTTGATGGAGCATCATCCATATCATGGATCCATGGTCTCCCCATAATTATGTTGTAGGCCATTTCCATATCAACTACCTGAAATTTAGTTTCTTAAATAACACCTGCAGCATAAGTCGTTAGAGTTACCTCACCTTTTGTTACCACGCTTGAATTGTCGAAGTCTGACAAAGTGTGCGCCTTGGGTATCATTTTATCTTCAGCTTGCATTTCCCGCAATACTCTTAGTAGAATGATATTCACAGAACTTCATGGATCAATCAAAACTCGTTTTACATCAATGTCATGTATAATTAAAGATATTACCAGTGCATCGTTATGAGGTGTAATCACTCTTTCCGTATCTGCATCATCGAAGTTTATTCTTTCATGTTCTAAAGTTTGCCGTACTCACTTGCATATGTGTGATTGTCATTTTGGAAACTTTGTTTGAAGCCGTGTATGTTACTCCGCATATATCCTCCACTCCACTGATGACATTCACTATTCTCTTTGGTGAGGGTGGTTTTGGTGGCTCCTGCCTATTTTTCATGTAAGATTTCTTTCCCTTCTCACTAAACTGCTTTGTGAGATATCCTTGCTTCAGTAGATGATCTACTTCACTTTGTAGAAATCTGCATTCTGATGTTTTATGTCCGTGGTCATTGTGAAATTCACACCAATGGTCCGTATTACATCTCCTTGGATTTGACCGCATCTCTTTTGGCCACCGTACCTTATCTCCCATACTCTTTAGAACAACCAGGAGCTCAGAATTAGCTATGTTGAAATTATAACCACCGAACCGTGCCTTTAGATTTCTATCGTCATCTCGTGGCTCTTCTGGGCCTGTTGATGTCAGCGAGGCTACCTCGGTGTCTCTGGACTGAAGGTCAGCTCCAAAACCACTATTGTTGTCCAAAAGCTGCTCCGACACCGTAATCTGTGCAAAAAGATGCACAGAGTATAGTATCAGCACAACCGACCCCATGTGCTGGTAAGTGCCTAGACAAACCCCGGCGAAGTAGTGACGAGGCTAGATTAGACTACCAGATAAACCTGTGCATTTATGAAATATATGGCGGAATAATAAACTGGAAATAAGCAGTTTAAAAAGGGGATGGGAAACATGCTGTGGGGAGGCAACAATTATAAACATGAAGTCCAAATTTAAAGATAGAACAACCAACAGAAACTTAAATTATGAATAAGCACACTTAAACAATAATTTGTTACAGTGCGCAACCTGATCCAATCACATAACAATACTGTTGCGGCGTGGAACCCGATCCATAGTTATCACCGTTGCAGCGTGCAACCCGATCCATATATATATAATATTGTTGCAGCGTGCAACCCGATCCATATATATATAATATTGTTGCGGTGTGCAAACCGAGCCATATATATATATATATATATATATGTATATGTATATATACACACATATAATAAAGCCCCACCCAGACAATAGTCGCAAATAAGGGGTAAGGAATTAAACCGTTAGCGAAAGGGATCCCGACAAGGGAATGTAATATCACAACCAAATCCCGGCAAGGGAGCAATATCAATAATCCAATATCCCGGCAAGGGTGAAAAATCAACAAAACCAACCAAACGTCCTGGCAAGGGAATAACCAATAACTCTTTCAACTCGAGCTAAGGCTCCACAGAGTTTAATAATCATAATTTCTATATCATGCTATTTACACTATATAGAAAACATAAATAAAGCATGGAAGAATCACAACAACATCATAATAAGCACAACATAAGGACTCATGGTCATGCTAGACGCCAGTGTATAGATACTCGTCAACACGCCTATACACCACACTCAACAGACAGAAATTAGCAAACAAGACTCTACTCTTATTCCTTCAAGCCAAAGTTAGACCAAACACTTACCTCAACTTTCACGGCTAAATCAATCCACAATGATCGCTTTCCCTCTAAAATTAGACTCTAACTCAATCAAATCTATGAAATAACGACTTAATAGTATAAATATAAGCTAAACAAATCAAACACAATGCCTAAATATAGATTTGTAAGCTTTTTCCAAAATTCCAAAAATTGACCCTGGGCCCGATTGGTTAAAACACGATGTTCGAACCAAATTCATATCACTCATTCCCCTACAAGCACGAATATACAATTTGTTTCCAAATTTGACCCCAAAATGAAGTCTAAATCAAAGAAAATTGAAAAGCCCTAACTCTACCCAATTCCCCCAATTTTAACCCTAGATTATATGATTTGAGCTTAGAAAATTGATAAATGATGATGGAAAATTCAGAAAACGAGTTGAATTGTACTAACCCAAGATGTTTTGGTGAAAGGGACCTTCAATGGATGCCTAAGGACCTTGGAGAAGAAGGAGCTCATGTATTTTCTGAAGAATCCCGTAGCTACTATTCCGGAATTTAATTATAACTGGGCGGAATTTACTCAATACAATCGCGGAGGGAGTTATGTGATCTCATATGGGAAAGGGAAGTTGGCTATTGCGATCTCAGGAGGGGGTATGCGAACGCATAGAAGAAAACAAGGTTGCAATCCCAGGTTTGGTTTATCACTATGCGACCGCGGGAGAAGGGGTGCGTTCGCACTAAAGGAGCTGGGCAAAGCTATGCAATCGCGGATGAATCTATGCGATCGCATAGAACAAAATGTGAGCACTTAAGACTTACACTATGCGATCGCGGATGCTCCTATGCGATCGCATAGAACAATATACCAGAACACAAGAATTGAACTTTCTGCAAATGTTCTAAGTCCGGAAACACTCCCAAACACCTCCGAAAGTCTCCCGAGCCCTCAGGGATTCTAACCAAATACGCACACTAACTCAATAACATCCTAAGAACTTAACCATGCGATCAAATTTCCAAAATAACATAAAAACAAGGAACGAAACCTCAAAATCACTAATTTTTATTAAACTTCATAAACTATCAATTTTTAGAGATTTAGGTGGGAAACATGCCAAATGACGTCCGATATCGACCAAATTTCACAGAAACGTCATAACACATATATAAGATCTATACTGGGCGCCGAAACAAAAATACGAGCCCGATACCAACGCGTTCTAATCCATTTTCATTTCAAATTTCCTTTATAATTACAGAAAAACAATTTCTTTTCAAAATTTATTTCTCTGGCTCTGGACCTCAGATTTCAATTTTGGGCATCCCGTATTTTTCTACGGACCTCCCGGGACCGTTAAATCATGGATCCGGGTCCGTTTACCTAAGATGTTAACCAAAGTCAACTTTAATCATTTTAATGCCAAATTTAAAAAATATTCACAGAATTTAACATATAAGCTTTCCGGCTACGTGCCTGGACTATGCACACTAATCGAGGAAACTAAAAATGTGGTTTTCAAGGCCTCGAAATCACATAAAGAGAGAGAAAATAGATGATGATTCTATGGGTAGTCACATTCTCCACCTCTAATACAATCGTTCGTCGTCGAACAGACAAAAGAAATAAGTACCTGAGTCAGGAAATAGATGAGGATAACGGCTCCGCATATCAGACTCAGACTCCCAGGTTGATGCCTCAGGAGGCTGACCGCTCCACTAAAAACCCACTGAAGGAAAACTCTTCGACCACAACTGTCGAACCTGCCGGTCAAAAATAACCACCGGCTCCTACTCATAAGACAAATCCTTGTCCAACTGGACAATGCTAAAATCTAACACGTGGGATGGATTGTCGTGATACTTCTGGAGCATAGACACATGAAACACTAGATGCACATATGACGAGCTAGGTGGCAAGGAAAGTCTATAAGCCACCACTCCCACATGATTGAGAATCTCAAAAGGACCAATGAACCTAGGTGTAAGCTTGCCCTTCTTCCCGAATCTCATCACGCCTTTCATAGGCGACACATGGAGAAATACTCGATCACAACCATAAAAGCAACATCTCGAACCTTACAGTCTGCATAACTCTTTTGCTTGGATTGAGATGTACAAAGCCTATCCTGAATTATCCGGACCTTATCCAAGGCCTCCTGAATCAGATCCATACCCAATAACCAAGCCCCTCCTAGCTCAAACCATCCAACTGGAGATCGACATCGCCTACCATACAATTCCTCATATGGATCCATCTTAATGCTGGACGGGTAGCTATTATTGTAGGCGAACTCTGTTAAAGGCAAAAATTGGTCCCACGAGCCCCAAGTCAATGACACAGCTCAGAGCATAACCTCTAGAATCCGAATAGTCCTCTCTGACTGACTGTCTATCTGGGGATGGAATGTTGTACTCAACTCAACATGGGTGTCCAACTCTCGCCGCTCAATTGAAAACTATGAAACAAGTCTGCGGTAGTTCAAAACTGGAATTGGCACAATATCGCGAAGTGGCCGCCCTTGCTCAATTTGGCTCAAACCTTGATGCTGAACCGCTTTCCAGAAGCGCGAGGTAAACTGCATACCCCGGTCTGGAATGATAGATACCGGCACCCTATGAAGGCGAACAATCTCCCTGATATAGATCTCAGCTAATTTCTCGGATGAATAGGTGGCTGCAACAAGAACAAAATGGGATGACTTGGTCAGCCTATCAACAATGACCCAAACTGCATCAAATTACTTCCGAGTTATTGGAAGTCCAGTAACGAAGTCCATGGTAATCCTCTCCCTCTCTCACTTCCACTCAGGAAGCTCAATCCTCTGAAACAATCTACCCGGCCTCTAATGCTCATACTTAACCTGCTGACAGTTCAAACATCGAGCCACATAAAACCATATATTTCTACATTCTACGCCACCAATAGTGCTGCCTCGGATCCTCATACATCTTCGCGGCACCCGGGTGAATAGAATACTGGGAACTATGGGCCTCTGCTAAGATCAACTCTCGAATCCCATCAACATTGGGAACACAAACTCACCCTTAAAATCTCAATACACCATCATCATATAAGGCCACCCTCTTGGAACCTCCACGATGCATCGTGTCTCTCAGCACACACAAATGAGGATCATCAAACTGCAGATCATGGATCAGCTTCAATAGAGAAGAACGAGCGCCCGTGCAAGCTAACACTCTACTAGGCTCAGAAATATCCAACCTCACAAGATGATCGTCCAAGGTCTGAACATCAAAAGCAAGCGGCCTCTGGCTGACCGGAATATAAGCAAGACTATCCATGCTGGCGAACTTCCTACTCAATGCATCAGCCACCACGTTGGCCTTTCCCATGTGATACATGATAGTAACATCATAGTCTTTCAACAACTCCAACCAACTCCTCCGCCTCAAATTAAACTCTTTCTGCTTGAACAGATACTGAAGATTCTTGTGATCAGTGTATACCTCATACGTCACACCATACAGATAATGCCTCCAAATCTTCAAAGCATGAACGGTGGCTGCCAACTCAAGATCATGAACCGGATAATTACTCTCGTGGACCTTCAACTGCCTCGAAGCATAGGCAATGACTCTGCCGTCCTGCATCAATACTGCACCAAGCCCTATATGAAAATCATCACAATAGACAGTATAAGACCCTGAACCTTTGGGCAAAACCAATACCATTACCGTAGTCAGAGTTGTCTTGAGCTTCTAAAAGCTTGCCTCACACTCATCTAACCATCTAAACTGGGTACCCTTCTGGGTCAACCTGGTCATCGAGGATGCAATAGACAAGAACCCCTCCACGAACCGACAATAGTAGCCTGCTAACCCCAAGAAACTCCGAATCTCTATAGCTAAAGCTTGTCGAGGCAAGTTCTTCACTACCTCTATCTTCTTCAGGACCACCTGAATACCCTCTGCTGATGCAACATGACCCAGAAATGCAATTGAACTCAACGAGAACCCACAATTTGAGAAGTTAGCATATAACTGACTATCCTTCAGAGTTTGAAGAACCACTCTGAGGTGTTGCTCGTGCTCCTCCTAGATACGGGAGTATATCTGAATATCATCAATAAAGACAATCACCAACACGTCTAGATAAGTCCTGAACACTCGGTTCATAACCTCCATAAATTATGCTGCGGCATTGGTCAACCCATATGACATGATCAGGAACTCATAATGCCCATACCGAGTGCGGAATGTTGTCTTAGGGACATCGGGTGCCCTAATCCTCAAATGATGGTAGCCAGATCTCAAGTCTATCTTTGAAAACACCTTTTCACCCTAGGCCTGGTCGAACAAATCATCAGTCCTCGGTAGTGGATACTTATTATTTATCGTCACTTTGTTCAATTGCAGGTAATCAATGCACATCATCATCGAACCATCCTTTTTCTTCACAAATAACACCAGCACACCCCAAGGCGAAATGTTGGTTCTAATGAAACTTTTCTCAAGCAAATCCTGCAACTAATCCTTTAACTCTTTCAACTCTGGCGGGGCCATGCGATATGGGGGAATGGAATGGGCTGAGCGCTCGGAGCCAGATCAATACAAAAGTCGATGTTCCTATCGGGCGGCATACCCGGAAGATTTGAAGGGAAAATGTCGGGGAACTCTAAAACAATAGGAATTGTATCAATAGAAGGGACCTCTGCGCTGGAATTACTGACCTACGCTAAATAAGCTATACACCCTTTCTCAATCATGCGTCGAGCCTTCAAATATGAAATAGCACTGTGAGTTGTATGACCTAGGCTCCCTCTCCACTCTAAACGGAGAAAATCTGGTAACGCTAAGGTCATAGTCTTGGCATGGCAATCCAAGATAGCATGATACGAGGACAACCAATCTATCTCCAATATAAACCGAAATCCACCATGTCTACGAGCAATAAATCAACACAGGTCTTGAGACCGCTAAGCACCACAACACAGGAACTATGAACTCGGTCAACCACTATAGAATCACCCACCACTGTAGATATGTAAACAGGAATCCTCAAGGCATCATTAGGCATAACCAGGTACGATGCAAAATAGGGCGACACGTATAAATATGTAGACCCAAGGTCCAATAGCACTGAAGCATCTCTATCACAGACCAGAATAGTACCTGTAATAACCACATCGGAAGACTCAGCCTCTAGCCTAGTTAGTAAAGCATAACACCGCGACTCGGCCCCACCTCCCTAAACTATCTCTCTGGGACAACATGCTAGTAGTTGGCCTCTGCCCCTGGCGGCATGAGCTCCACCTCTATGACTTTTTGTTAAATTAAATTTTAATGATGTAATCAATATACATGTACATGCATTCAATAAAGGAAGCAAAATTATTGAAATTGATGTAGAAAACAAGGAAAGAGCTAAAAGAGAAGTTGTCGTTGTGTTCAAACAAGGAAGCGAAATTGCTGTAGCAAATAAGAAGGAAATCTTCCTTAAAGGAAGTTGTCAACGCTCAAGGAAAAGATCAGCATCTCATCAGCAAATCAGGAAGTCTTCCATAATTCTGGGGAAATCATATCTACCCAGATAGAACAAAAGATTCAATGCAAATCTCTGATGATTCATAATAACGGAAAGATATGGATGAAAATCAATGCCGGAACTTCCGCAATAAAAATCAATTTGTGTTCAATCGTATCTCTAGCCAAATGAGGAGATCTGGCATGCGACCACATTTGGAGACACCAACAATCAAGGAGTAATCAAGAAAATCAACGACTTATTCCTTATTCTTGGAAAGAATCAATTGTTTCCAAGGATCAAATCTCTTGGGTTGTCAAGCCTCTACCATCTATCAAAGTATTTATACCTCCTTGTAAACCCTAGCTTAGATATACTTTGATCAAACCAAATAGCTCTCTTCAATTTACTGCAAACACGCATAATAGTCTAGATAGAACACTGTGTAACAAGTCAGAGATAGAAAGAGGGTTCTCAATTGGTGAACCGTTGTATCAAACGAGTGAAAGAAGACTGTGCGACAAATATCATCTGTACTCAAAAGAAAATCATTGATCTGAAGATAAATCGCTTGCAACCCAATGGGAATGGATTATGATTCACATTGAATCCGAACTAGAATAAAATTCTGGGAGTCTTTATATTTCTGCACTTACTTTCTACATAATAATCTTTAAATATCTTCATCTGCATTATCGTCACATTCAGTCGAATAATAAAGTTTTAAGTTAACTTATTTACACGTTAAGTTAAAATTATTCAAAATTTACCCCCCCCCCCCCCCTCTTGTGCTTTCAATTGGTATCAGAGCAAGGCTCACACTTATTATATTTGCTTAACAGCTTATGAGAAAAAAATCATGGCAAATCAGGTTATTGTTGGAGTTCTGTTTCAAGAGGGAACCTCTCAAGTAATACCACCCTACTTCAATGGACAACACTTCTCCTACAGGAAAATTCGCTTGGTAATCTTCACCAAAGCATATGATGTCAAAGTATGGAGAGTCATCAAGAAAGGGAATTATCAATTGCCTGCCAACACTCTCTACTGACATTGATTCATAATCAAAGGAGCAATTGAAAGCTATTTAAATAAACCACAAGGCAAAGAATCTACTTCACAATGCAATAAGTGGTAAAGATTATGAAAAGATTTTCAGTTGCGATACGACAAAGGAAATGTGGGACAAACTCAAAGTCACCTATGAAGGTACCAGCAAAGTAAAAGAAACTCACACAAATATACTCCTTCATGACTATGAACTTTTCTCCATGAAAGAAGGAGAATCCATCGAAGAAATGTTTTCCAAGTTAAGCAAGATAATCAATGACTTAAAAGCCTTTGGCAAACCTACACCAGTGGCGATCAAGTCAGGAAAGTTCTCAGGAGTCTACCAACCACTTGGCATACTAAAGTTGTCACGTTGGAATCTCAAGATCTAAATAAACTATCTTATGATGAACTGCGATGAGAACTTATTGCTTTTGAAAGAACACATTTGAAGAAGATAAATCAAGAAGAAAAAAAGTAAACGGTTGAATTCAAAGCTACCACTGAGGCAGTTGAAGATGAAACTGATGATCCTGAATCCCTATAAGAAGAAATTGCTATGATGTCTAGAAACATGGACAGACTAATGAGAAGATACAGAAATACAAAGAATTGAAGATTTCCACCAAGAAGATCTAGACAAAACTACTATCAAAACAAGAATGATGGAAAATGCTATGAATGTGGAAAGTTTGGACACATCCAAGCGGAGTGCCCAGAACTAAAGAAAATGATCTCTAGAGGATTCAACAAGAACAGATCGTTTGGAAACTGAAGTGATGAAGATGATTCAGACCATGAAGAGATAGCAAATCTATGCTTCATAACGATTCTAGAGAACGAGATCAATAAAACTTAAGGATGTTGGACGGATGAAGACGATTCATACTATGAAAATTTCTTCATGGCAAAGGGAGACACTAGCGAGGTAAGATCTTATGACTTTGAAAGATGCAATGAATTGCAAGACATTCGTGACTCCACCCTAAAAGAATCTCAAAAGATGATGAACGAGCTTAAAAAACTCACCAGGGAAGTCAAAGACTGGAAACTCAAACATGAAGTATGTGAAATTGAAAAGAAATACTTTAAGAAGAGTTTGAGGAATTGAAAATGAAGTTTAACAGCTTGCGTAAATCCACTGGTCACAGTTCTGTTAGGTCTAATCAGTCGACTTATAAGTCAACTGGAAAAGAACAAATCAGAACTAGATCGACCAGTCGATCAAACCAATCGACTTACAAGTCAACTAGAAAGGAGTCAGCAAATCCTAGAACTGCTAACTCCAACTCTCCTGAGAGATCTGTAAAAGGGTCTAGTGTTAAATGTCATTACTGCAATAACAATGGGCATAAATATTCTAGTTGTCACTTTTGTAAGTCTCGTATGTCCGGATATATTTGGAAACCTAAGAATTTTGAATCTAGCAACACTTACTCACCAGGACCTAAGCAAACTTGGGTAGCTAAAAGAAAGTAATAATTTTGTTTTGTAGGAACACTAAAGAGTAAAACGCAAAGGAAAATGGTATATAGACAGTGTGTGTTCCTATCACATGACAGGTGACGAAAACCTATTTAAAGAAATCACAGAAATTGATGGAGGAAGTGGCAAATTTGGAGACGACTCAAAAGGTAAAATAGTTGGCACCGGAACTGTTCCGTTCAACAAAAGCTGTGATATTACTGAAGTGTATCTAGTCGACGGACTAAACTAAAATCTCCTTAGCATAAGTCAACTTTGCGACTCAGGATATGAGGTAAAATTCAAGAGAACTGGATGTGCCAACGAAGACGAGTCAGGTAAAATAATTCTTCCGGGAAAATGTTATGCAAACGTTTATATACTTGATGGATTTAAATATATAGATGGTCATATATGCTTAACATCTATTGATGATGATCCTTGGTTATGGCATAGAAGATTAGGACATGCTAGCATGAATTTAATTGAAAAACTATCCAAACATGATTTAGTCATCGGGTTGCCTAAACTGAACTTCTCTAGAACTCATATATGTGATGCATGTCAGATGGGTAAGCAAACTAGAAACTCTTTCAAAAAACAAAGACATAGTCTCTACGTCAAAACCTTTGCAACTACTTCATATGGATTTATTTGGCCCAAATAGAACTGCTAGCATAGGTGGCAGGAAATATGCATCTGTTATTGTTGATGATTTTTCACGTTTCACTTGGGTGATTTTTCTATCTCACAAAGATGAAGCCCTGCGAAACTTTAAGATCTTCTGTAATAAAATTGAACGAGAAGGGCTATCAAATCTCCATAATTCAAAGTGATCATGGAGGCGAATTTGAAAGCAAGGCATTCGAAGATTTCTTTAATAATCAAGGCTATACCCATAATTTCTCTGCTCCCCAAACTCCTCAACAAAATAGAGTGGTTGAAAGAAATAATAGAACGTTGCAAGATATGACCAGAACTATGCTTTTGGAACACTCATTACGAAATCACTTCTGGACTGAAGGAGTTAGTACTGCTTGCCATATTCTCAATCGCTGCCTTATAAGATCCATTTTAAAAAGGACTCTGTATGAACTCTAGAAAGGTAAACGTCCTAACATCAGCTACATTTATCCATTTGGAAGCAAATGCATCATTCATAACAATGGTAAGGATAATCTTGGAAAATTTGATCCAAGAAGCGATGAAGGTATTTTCTTGGTTACTAATTAAATAGCAGGTCTTTTAGAGTTTTTAATAAACACACTTTATGTGTAGAAGAATCAGTTCACGTTATGTTCGATGAAAATAATCCCTTGGTCAAGAAATGACCTAATGCAGGTGATGAAGATCCAACTCAAGAGGCTCAGGACATGGGAAAATCACATGAGTCAACTATTCCCAGAGGAGCGGTAGAATCGACTGAACAAGTAAGTGATTACACTCTAGAGCAACATGTAGACTCAATTACAAACACTGTTAAACTAAATGAGTGGAGAAATGAAACTGAATATCCACAGAAATTCATTATTGGAAATCCAAACAAAGGGACGAAAACCAGAGTAGCTCTCAAAAAGAAGGCAAATATTGCACTGATCTCCCAACTAGAGCCAAAGAAGGTAGAGGAAGCTCTAAAGGATTCAAGCTGGGTAAATGCTATGCAAGAGGAACTAGATCAATTCAACAAAAATCAAGTTTGGGAGCTGATACCTCGACCCGAAAATTCTTCAGTTATCGGAACTAAATGGATATTCAGGAACAAGTTAAATGAAGAAGGACAAGTTGTAAGGAACAAAGCCAGACTAGTCACTCAAGGTTATTCACAGCACGAAGGAGTCGACTACGATGAAACCTTTGCTCCAGTAGCTCGATTAGAGTCAATATGAATCCTGTTAGCTTATGCTTCATTCAAAGGATTCAAATTATTTCAGATGGATGTCAAAAGTGATTTTCTAAACGGATTCATTGAAGAAGAAGTATTTGTGAAACAACCTCCGGGTTTGAGAATTCGAAATTCCCATATCACGTGTACAAGCTTACTAAGGCCCTGTATGGGTTAAAACAGACTCCATGTGCCTGGTATGACAGGATAAGTACCTTTTTTATTGATCATGGGTTCACTAGAGGTAAAATTGATACCACTCTTTTCATTAAAAGATCTTCAGAAGGTAATCTTGTAATTCAAATTTATGTTGATGATATTATCTTTGGTAGTGCTAGCCCTCTTATATGTATATAATTTGGAAACTCTCATGCAAAGCGAATTTGAAATGAGTATGATGGGTGAACTCACTTTCTTCCTTGGACTTTAAATTAATCAATCTGAAGAAGGAACCTTTATCAGTCAATCTAAATATACTAAGGAGCTAATTCAAGAATTTGGTATGAGCAATGCAAAATCTATTGGAGCTCCAATGAGCCCTGCTAAAGATTTAGATAAGGATGAACATGGTACTCCAGTTGATGAAACCAAATTCAGAGGAATGATTGGATCGCTACTATATCTGACTGCAAGTCGACCAGATATTATGTTCAGCGTGTGTAAATGTGCCAGGTTCCATTTGGCTCCTAAGGAGTCATATCTAACTACTGTAAAAAAAATTATTCGATATCTTATTGGCACAGTATCTCATGGATTATGGTATCCTCGATCTAATTCCTTTAAATTAAAAAGGTTTCTCAGATGCAGATTTAACAGGTGACAAAAGAGACAGGAAAAGCACGAGTGGCACATGTCAACTACTAGAAAAATTTGTAATATCCTGGAACAGTAAAAAACAAGCATCAATTGCATTATAGACAGTTGATACTGAGTATATTGATGTTGGACAATGTTGTGCATAATTGCTATGGATGTCCCATCAACTGGGTGACTATGATCTCTCTTTCTAACCTATACAAATTTTCTGAGATAATTCTAGTGCTATTTGTCTTTCGAAAAAATCTTGTGCATCACTCTAGAGCTAAGCATATAGATATTAAACATTATTTCATTAGAGATCATGTTCTCAAAGGTGATATAGAATTAGCTTTTGTTAGCACTTCTGCTCAATTAGCCGATATTTTTACTAAACCTTTGTTCGAAGAAAGTTTTTGTTCTCTAAGGGAACTTCTTGGAATTATTTGCTTTACAAAAAACCATTAGGGTCAAAGTATCATTTTTCAAACACTTGCCATAACTATTTTTTGTTTAGTTCATTAATTACGTCGTCATCCTATCCATCTCTTTCTTGTCTAATTTCCCATCAGTTGCAGCCAAAGATAGAAAGCCAATCACTGCGTCGGTCCAACTAACAACTTTTCCTTTTCCGCTCAACCGTCAAATCCCACTTCTTTAGATAGACCTTTTCATCTCTCTTCTTATCCATCCTCTCTACCAAACCCTTACACTTCCAGTTTAAACCCCTCCTCTCCGCCATGGCCAAGACCTCCAAAAATCTCTTTGACTCCACAAGGAAAAGCACTCGTTCCAAAACAAAACCTTCATCCGTTCCGCCTGAGCAAGTAGACCTAGGAAGGAGTGTGCCTCTTGTCAATGGGCATATTCTGAGCACTCCCTGCTTCTTGGTGACAAATCTACTGGTAAATGACCCATGGATGAACCCCTTGTTTCCACCCCCAGGAAAACCATGTTTGATTTCTTTGCATCTCTTGAATTCGACATCAATTTCCGGGAATCCCCAAATAGGGACTTTCTTATTTCCCTCAAAGACAAGCCCATAGCCCATGGCCATTTGGTAGATCTCGATAGTATGGAATCCCTCAACTGTAAGGTAAAAGAGCTTTTTGTTTATCAAGGGTGGGACAAATTTCTCTCTATATCTCCGCCTAGAGTGGATGAACCTCTGGTCCGTATGTTCTATACCAATCTTTTCTCTATTAAATCTGATAGGCTTGAAACTCTTGTCGTTGGAAAACGCATTATTCTAAACTTTAGCCTACTTGATTCCCTTTTTCTCTGTCAATGTTCTAGCTTCCCTACTATGTTTAAAAATGTGTGGCCTGAAGATTCTTAAATCTCTTTTGATCAAGCAAAACAGATCATTGCAGAAAACCCTTCTTACAATCTTCCAAATCAATAAGGGCCCAGTGATGTTAGCTTTGAAACTAGGGTTCTTGCTCACATTGTTGCAACCACTCTCCTTCCCAGAACGGGTTCCTTCTCAACTCTCTCCCAAAGGGACACCTTCTTCGTCTATTATCTCATCTCCAAACTCAAATTTAAGTTGTCTCCTAGGTTATCAACTTTATGATTGAGAGTGATAAAGACCCAACCAGCCTTCCGTATGGTATGGCCATTACCCACATTCTGGAAGCCCACCAAATTTTGCTTTCAGACTACCCATTTGTTTCTGTGTCCAAATGCTACAACTCTAAAGCCTTCTTTAGCATGGGGTATGTGAGTATCAAAGGGGTCTGGTTCAAAAAGGGAGAAAGTGATGCCAAACCCACTCCTGAGGAAACCAAGCTGTCTTCTGTCATTCCTCCCTCTCCTATTCCCACAGACCTTAGTGAAAAACTACGCTCCTTTAAATCTAAACTTTCCGATATCAAGTCGACTGTAGATTCAATTCACTCCATTTCCAAGGAAACAGGGTCTGATGTCTCTAAAATCAGGGTGGCTGTGCAAAGGGTACGAGGGAATGCAATCAAAGCATTTAAGAAGGTGCATGACAGGCTGGATGGAATGGGCATTGCTGCCAATACCAGCTTTGACCAAATGAAGGAGGCTATCTGCAACACCCTTACCTATTTCCTGCATCATTGATGGTTGTGATTTACAAACAATATTTTTGGGTTGTTTTAACGTTTTGATTGGGCTATGCCCGTGGATGTTTTTTATTTTTTTCTTGTCCGTGGATATTATTTTTGCTTAAGCTCCCTCTTTGCTGATGTCAAAAAGGGGGAGAAATATATGCCATCTTTTCTCATGTGCAGGATATATTTGTTAAGTTGACTATGCTATGGAATAGTTATTATATAGGACAAGTCGACTATGCAGGATATATATGTTTAAGCTGACTATGCTGTGGCATAGCTATTATCTCATCTGAATAGGACAAGTCGACTATGCTGGACAAATATGTTTCAATTGACTTTGCAGTCAATACCCCATGCTCTTTGTGTCTGTTAGATAATACATGACAGGTATCTGTCGACTGCACATAATGAGGGGAAGCAATTCGATTGCACATAATCCATTTTACCATACACTGAGGGGGAGCAATTCAACTGCACATAAACAGGGAAGTCAGCTGTTGTTCTCTCTCTTGTATATTATTTTTCCATCATAAAAATGAGGAGATTGTTAGATCAGATTTTAATGATGAAATTAATATACATGTGCATGCATTCAAAAAAGGAAGCGGAATTATTGTAACTGGTGTAGCAAACACGGAAAGATCTAAATGAGAAGTTGTCGTTGTATTCAAACAACGAAGCAAAATTGTTGTAGCAAATAAGGAAGGAAATCTTCCTTAAAGGAAGCTGTCGACGCTCAAGGAAAAATCAGCATCTCATCATCAAATTAGGAAGTCTTCCATAATTGTGGGAAAATAATATCTACGCAGATACAACAAAAGATTCAGCGCAAATCTCTGACGATTCATAATAACGGAAAGATATGGACGTAAATCAAGACTGGAAGGTCAGCAATCAAAGACAATCTGTGTTCAATCATATCTCTAGCCAAAGGAGGAGATCTGGTATGCGACCACATTTGGACACACCAACAATCAATGAGTAATCAAGAAAAGCAATGACTCATTCCTTATTCTTGGAAAGAATCAATTCTTTCCAAGGATCAAATCTATTGGGTTGTCAAGCCTCGACCATCCATCAAAGTATTTATGCCTCAATGTAAACCCTACCTTAGATATACTTTGATCAAACCAAATAGCTCTCTTCAATAGTGAAAGAAGATTGTGCGTCAAATATCATATCTATACTCAAAAAGAAAATCATTGATCTGAAGAGAAATCCCTTGCAACCCAAGCGGATTGGATTTGGATTCACATTGAATCCGAACCAGTATAAAATTTTTGGAGTCTTTATATTTCTGCATAATTATCTTTAAATATCTTCATCTGCAATATCGTCACATTCAGTCGAATAATAAAGTTTTAAGTCAAATTATTTACAATTAAGTTTAAATTATTCACAATTCATCCCCCCTTCTTGTACTTTCACCTCTTTCTCCATCTCGAGCACCTCTACCTCCAATCCTAGCTGGCTGGGCGGGCTGTGGAATACCGGGTGCCTGAATCATAGGATGAGAATCCTACTGCTACGAAGGAACACCTCTCAATCTCAGGCAAGCCCTCCTGATGTGACCATGCTCACCACACACATAACATCCATCTGAATACTGTAGCTGAGGAACCTGGGACTGACCCTATCAACCTCAATGACCACCTCGGAAGCTCTAAAGCGGTGGTGCACTGATGGGAGCTTGTGGTGCACTGTGATATGAATAATGTGGCTGTGAACCACGACCACCGGGAGTACCATGAGAGACCTAGAGAGCTTACTGAAAGGGCCTCAAAGGATGGCCTCTACCATAAGAATCTCTACCTCCATATAAGGTACCACTGAATCTACATGCATGATGAGGCCTCTTATCAGAACCATATCCGTCTCTCTGTGACAAATCTATCTCAATCCTGTGGGCCGCATTGGCCTCCTACTGAAACGAGATCTCACTCCCGGCTCCCATAGTCATCTGGAGACGAATCGGCTAAATCAACCCATCAGTAAACCTCCTTGCCCTATCTTTCTCTTGGTGGTGAGTATAAAAATCAGCATGGCAAGCTAGATCAATGAATCGGGTCTCATACTGAGTGACTGTCATAGAGCCTTTCTGAAGGCGCTCGAACTGCCTGCGAAGAGCCTCCCTCTGAGTGACTGGGAGAAAATTCTCCAAGAATAACTCTGCAAACTGGTCCCAAGTCAGAGATGGCGACCATGCTAGTTTGGCTAAGCAATAGTCCCTCAATCAAGTCTTGGCGGATCCAGATAGTCAAAAGGTGGAAAAGTCGACCCTATTAGTCTCCACAATACACCCATAGTCCGAAGAACTTCATGGTAGCTATATAAGAAATCCTGGGGGTCCTCTGAAGAAGTACCGATGTATGTAGTAGTGAAGAGCTTGGTTAATCGATTCAATCTCCACAAAGCATCGGCGGACATCGCTACACCATCATCGGTCTGAGCCACAATCCCTGGCTGAACTGCCACAGCTGGCTGAACCATTGGAATTTGAGCTTGAGGAGCTACCTGCTCTGGAGTACGTGTAGCAAGAATCTGAACTCCTCCTCTAGCCTGAGAAGTTAGTGGTGCTACTGGAATCAAACCCGCTCGAGTGACGCTCTCCATAAGTCCTACCAATCTGACCAAAGCATCTTGAAGAACTGGGGTGGCTATGTACCCCTCTGGGACCTGAGCTGGGCCCACCAGAGTTGCTGGAGCTGGAACCTCCTCATCATAATGAATACGAGGCTCTACCTTTGGGGCTATTTCTTAGGGATGAGCTCCGCCCCTGCCTCGGCCTCACCTTCTGCCCCTAATAGGAGCTGCTGCTGGGGGCTCGGGCTGCTGAGCGCTGGAAGAGGAAGCACGTGTTCTCGCCATCTGCGAAAAAATAGAGTAGAAAGACAATCAGTATTTGTGAAACAGAATCGCACTACAAGAAAGAACAAAAGTTAATTTTTCCTAACTTTGTAACCTCTGGAGGATAAATACAGACGTCTCTGTATCGATCCCTCAGACTCTACCGAGTTTGTCCGTGAGTTGTGACACATATGCAACCTACTGCTCTGATTCCAACTTGTCACGATCCAGATTTCCCACACTCGGGAGTCGTGATGGCGCCTACTACTAATAGGTCCTAGGAAAGCCAACTTAAATTACTTCTTTTCGTAAATATCAACCATTTAATAAAATCAAAGCATGTAATAATAAAGTTGAAGTCTCAAATATATTTTAACTGAAAGAATATGCAAAAAGTTTGATAAAGTACTCTACCTAATACTGGTGTCACAATACTCACGAACATCTAGAGAATGCTAAATACAAGGTCTGAATAAAAGATAAATCAGTTTGTTTTGATACAAGGATAACAAACTAACTAAATATAGAAGAGACTCCGGGCCTGCGAACGACAACGAGGCTACCTCGGTGTCTCTAGACTGAAGGTTAGCTCCCAAACCACTACTGTTGTCCAAAAGCTGCTCCAACATCGTGATCTGTGCAAAAAGATGCATAGAGTGTAGTATCAGCACAACCGACCCTATGTGATGGTAAGTGCCTGGCCTAACCCCGGCGAAGTAGTGACGAGGCTAGACGAGACTACCAGATAAACCTATGCAATTATAAAATATATGGCGGAACGATAAACAGGAAATAAGAAGTTTAAAAAGGGGAGGGGAAACATGTTGTGGGGAGGAAACAGTTACAAACATGAAGTCCAAATTTAAAGATAGAATAGCGACCAGAAACTTAAATCCGGAATAAGCACACTTAATCTATAATTTATTGCGGCGCACAACCCGATCCAATCACATAACAATACTGTTACGACGTGCAAACTGATCCACAATTATCACTGTTGCAGCGTGCAACCAAATATATATATATATATATATATATATATATATATATATATATATATATATATATATATATATATATATATATATATATATATATAATACATTAAAGCCTCACCCAGAAAATAGTCACAAATAAGGGGTTAGGAATTAAACCATTAGCAACTGAGACCCCGGTAAGGGAATGTAATATCACATCAAAATCCCGGCTAAATTAAAGTTAGACCAAACACTTACCAAAACATCCACGGCTAAATCAATCGACAACGATCGCTTTCCCTCTCGACTTTGGCTCTAACTCAATCAAATCTACGAATTAACAAATTAATAGTATATATATATATATATATATATATATATATATATATATATATATATATAAGCTATGCAAATCAAACCCAATTCCTAAATATAGATTTCTAAGCTTTCTTCCAAAAATTCAAAAAATCGACCTCGTGCCTGCTTTCTCAAAACACGAGGTTCGAACCAAATTCACATCACCCATTCCCCCATGAGCCGGAATACATAATTGTTTTTCCAAATTCGACCCCAAAACGAAGTCTAAATCAAAGCAAATTGAAAATCCTAAACTCTACCCAATTCCCCCAATTTTATCCCTAGATTACATTATTTGAGCATAGAAATTTGATAAATGATAGTGGAAAATGAAGAAAAGGAGTTGAGTTATGCTAACCCAAGACGTTTTGGTGAAAGGGAGCTTCAATAGACACCTAAAGACCTTGGAGAAGAAGGAGCTCGTGTATTTTTATGAAGAATCCCATAGCTACTGTTCTGGAATTTCATTATAACTGGGCGGAATTTGTACTACACGATCGCGGAGGGAGTTATGCAATCCCATAGGGGAAAGGGAAGTTGGCTATTGCGATCGCAGGAGGGTATGCGAACGCATAAAAGAAAACAAGGCTGCAATCCCAGGTTTGGTTTAATACTGTGCGACCACGGGAGAAGAGGTGCATTCGCACTGAAAGAGTTGGGCTAAGCAATGCGATCTCGGATGAATCTATACGATCGCATAGAACAAAAACTAGGCACTTAAGACTTACACTATGCGATCCAGATGCTCCTATGTGATAGCATTGAACAACATACCAGAACACCTAAACTGAACTTTATACAATCTTTCTAAGTGCGAAAACACTCCCGAGCCCTCGGGGCTCCTAACCAAACACACACTAACTCAACAACATCTTACGAACTTAACCATGTGATCATATCGCCAAAATAACATCAAAAATAAGGAATCAAACCTCAAAATCACTAATTTTCATAAAACTAACTTTCATTTTTTTAAGGATTTAGGTCCGAAACACGTCAAATGTCGTCCGATTTCGACCAAATTTCACAGAAACGTCTTAACACATATATAAGATATGTACCGGACACCAGAACCAAAATACGGTCCAGATACCAACACGTTCTAATCCATTTTATTTCAAATTTCCTTTATATTTTTAGAAAATAATTTCTTTTAAAAATCCATTTCTTGGGCTCAAGACCTCGGGTTTTGATTTCGGGAATACGCTCGAGTCCCTTATGTTTCTATGAACCTCCCGGGATCGTCAAATCAAGGGTTCGAGTCCGTTTACCCAAAATGTTGACCAAAGTCAGCTATAATTAATTTAATACCAAATTTCCAAAATTTTCACAGAATTTAACATATAAGCTTTCCGACTACGCGCCTGGACTGCGCACACAAATTGGGGCAACTAGAAATGAGGTTTTCAAGGTCTCAAAAGCATGAAAAGAGAGAGAAATAGGTGATGACCCTTTGGGTCGCCATAGGCCTCCTCTAAGATCAACTTTCGAAGCCCATCCACATTAGGCACACACACCAGACCCTGCAATCTCAAAACTCCATCATCATCTATGGTAACTTGCTTAGCACCTCCACGGTCCACCATTCTCTAAGGACACACAAATAGGGATCATCAAACTGTCGATCATGGATACGCTCCAATAATGAAGAAAGAGCGACCGTGCAAGCTAATACCTGACTAGACTCAGAAATATTCAACATTACGAACCGATAGGCCAAAGCCTGAACACCCAAGGCAAGAGGTCTTTCACCGACCGGAATATAAGTAAGACTACCCATACTGGCTGACTTCCTACTCAAGGCATTGACCACAATATTGGCCTTTCCCAGGTGGTACAAGATAGTAATATCATAATCCTTCAACAACTCTAACCACCTCCTCTGCCTCAAATTCAACTCTTTTTACTTGAACGGATAATGAAGACTCTTATGATGAGTGAACACCTTGCATGCCACATCGTACAAATAATGCCTCCAAATCTTCAATGCATGAACAATGGCTGCCAACTCTAAATCATGAACCAGATACTTCTTATCATTAATTTTGAGCTGCCTCGAAGCATAGGCAATGACCTTGCCATCCTGCATCAATATTGTACCAAACCCAATATTGGATGCATCAAAATAAACTGTATAAGGTCCTGAACCTGTGCGTAAAACCAATACCGGTGCAACAGTCAAAGCTATCTTGAGCTTCTGAAAGCTCGCCTCACACTCGTCTGACCATCTGAATAGGGCACCCTTCTGGGTTAACCTGGTCATCAGAGTTGCTATATATGAAAACCCATCCACGAACCGACGATATTAGCCTGCCAATCCCAAAAAACTCCAAATCTTTGTAGCTGATACTGGTCTAGGCATGTTCTTGACTGTCTTAGTTTTCTTCAGATCCACCTGAATACCCTCTGCTGATACACCATGACCCAGGAATGCAACTGAATTAAACCAGAACTCACACTTCGAGAACTTAGCATATAACTGACTATCCTTCAGAGTCTGAAGAAGCACTCTAAGATGCTTCTCGTGCTCCTCTTGACTGCGGGAATATATCAGAATATCATCAATAAAGACTATCATGAACAAATCCAAATATGGTCTGAACACTCGATTTATAACCTCCATAAAGGTTGTGGGGGCATTGGTTAACCCGAATGACATAACCAAGAACTCACAATGCCCGTACTAAGTGCAAAAAGATGTTCTAGGGACATCGGATGCCCTAATCCTCAACTGGTTGTAGCCAGATCTCAGATCAATCTTTGAAAATAACTTCGCTCCCTGAAGTTGATCGAACAAGTCATCAATCCTCGGTAGTGGATACTTATTCTAAATTGTGACCTTGTTCAGCTGCTGGTAATCAATGTATATTCTCATCGAACAATTCTTTTTCTTAAAGCACACCCCAAGGCGAAACGCTCGGTCTAACGAAATCCTTCTCAAGCAAGTCTTGCAACTGATCCTTTAACTCTTTCAACTGTGGCGGGGCCATGCGATATGGAAGGATAGAAATGGGTTGCGTACTTGGAGCTGAATCAAAATAAAAGTCAATATCCTTAACAGGTTGCATACCCGGTAGGTTGGAATGGAAAACCTTAGGGAACTCACGGACTATGGGCACAGAATCAATATACGGAACCTCAGCACTAGAATCACGAACATACGCCAAATAGGCCAAACACCCATTCTCGACCATACGTTGAGCCTTCACATACGAGATAACATTATGGGTAGAATGACGAGGAGTCCCTTTCCACTCTAAACGAGGAAACTAGGTAAAGCTAAAGTCACAGTCTTGGCATGATAGTCAAAGATAGCATGGTAGGGTGATAACCAGTCCATCCTCATTGTAACATCGAGATCAACCATGTCTAAAAGTAGCAAATCTATATGTCTCTCAAGAACCCAAATCACCACAATACAAGAACGATGGATCGATCAACCACAATAGAATCACCCAACGATGTAGAAACATAAATAGGAACACTCAATGAATCACTAGTCATGACCAGGTACAGTACAACATATGATGACACATACAAATACGTAGACCCTAGATCAAACAACACCGAAGCATCTCTATCACAAACCAGAACTGTACCTGTAATAACTGCATCGGAAGCCTCAACCTCGGGCCTAGCTGGGAGAGCATAACATCAGGGCTGGGCCCCACCACCCTGAACCACATCTGTGGTATGGCCTACCACTGGCTGGCCGCCACCCCTAGCAGCCTGAGCTCCATCTTTATGACCTCTACCCCCACCTCTAGCTGGCTGGGTGGGCTACAGAACACCTGGTGCCTATACCATGGCACGAGAACCCTGATGATGAGAGCTACTTGGTGCTCGAGGAAAAATCCTGGAAATGTGACCCGGATCGCCACAAGTGTAACAAGCCCTCGGCTGCTAAGGATGTTGGCCTTGACGACCTGATTGGCCACCCCGAAAACTTTGAAGTGGCAGTGCACTAATAGGAGCAGGTGGTGTACTGTATGACTGTTGATCTGAAAACTACATCTGCGGACCACGGCTACCTGAAGCATCGTGAGAAACCTGAAAAGCTGACTAAAAGGGCCTAGGAGGATGGCCTCTACCATATGAATCTCTACTTCCAAAACGAGGTACCACTGAATCTGCCTGAATGCCGGGGATTCTTGTCTTAACTCTGCGGGCCATATTGGTCGCCTCCTGAAAAGTGATCTCACTCCAAGCCTTCCTAACCATCTAAAGACGAATCTCCTGGATAACAGCTAAGTCAATGAACTTGGACTCATACTGGGTAACAATCATAGAACCCTGCTGGGGACGCTCAAACTACCTTCAATAGGCCTCTCTCTGAGTAGCGGGGAGAAACTTCTCCAGAAACAACACTGAAAACTACTACCAAGTCAAGGCTAGCGATCCGGATGGTCTAGATAAGCAATAATCTCTCCACCAACTCTTGGCAAATCCAGACAAGCGAAATACAGCAAAATCAACCCTATTGGTCTCAACGATGCCCATGTTCCTGAGAACCTCGTGGCAGTTGTATAGATAATCCTGGGGAACCTCAGAAGAAGCACCGCTTAAAGTAGTAGTGAAGAGCTTGGTGAACCTATCCAGCCTCTAAAAAGTATCTGCACACATAGCTGCTCCATCGTCGGTCTGAGCTAGACACCTGGCTGAACTGCTCCAACTGGCTGAACCGTTTGAGTCTGAATCTAGGGAGCTATCTGCTCCAGAGTATGAGTAGCAGGACTCTGGGCTCCTCCTCCAGCTTGAGAAGTGGTTGGTGCTAAAGGAAGCAAGTCTGGCCGGGTGACACTCTCCATGAGGCCCACTAATTGGACTAGAGCATCCTGAAGAACTGAGGTAGCAATAAACTCCTCTAGGACCTGAGATGGTCCCACCGGAACTGCTGGGGCCGAAACCTCCTCAATAAAATCAACTTGAGGCTCCGCCACTGGTGCTGCTGCTCGGGGATGAGCTATGCCCCTACCTCGACCTCTAGTACGGCCTCGCCCTCGCCCTCTGTCCCTCGTGGGAGCTGCTGCTGGGATCTTGGGCTGTTGAGCAGTAGATAAGAAAGCGCGTGTTCTCGCTATCTGAGAATGAACAGAGTAGGAATTCAATTAGTATTGGGAAACTGAACCGCACGATAAGAAAGAACACATGAGAATTTTTCCTAACTCTGTAGCCTCTTGGGGATAAATACATATGTCTCTGTAATGATCAACCAGACTCTGCTAAGCTTGTCTGTGAACTGTGAGACTCATGCAACCTAGTGCTCTGATACCAACTTGTCACGACCCGAATTTCCCACCCTCGGGAGTCGTGATAGTGCCTACTAATGGGAGATAGGCAAGACAAACCTTAACTATCTGCTACACTTTTTCGTATTGCATCTTTTTAACTGACATAGGGTGACAATATAATTAAAACAAAATTTTAAGAATTTAAGCGGAAGACATCAAATATATAACTCAAAGCTACGTCTATTACAACTTTTAAACTTCAATACCCCAAAATCTGGTGTCACAGTGTCACAAACTACTAAGATTTATTACATACAAGATCTGAAGAAAATACATAATATTGTTTCTAAATAAAGATAGAGAAACAGGAAATGAGGATAGAGGGAGAAGCTAGGGCCCGCAGACGCCGACATGTCTACCTTGGGTCTCCGGGTGGACTGAAGGAAGCCCTCCAACTACTATCTGAAAGTTGCTCCGAGATCTGCACATAGTACAGAGTGTAGTATCAGCATAATCGACCTCATGTGATGGTAAGTGCCTAGCCTAACCACGGCGAAGTAGTGACGAGGCTAGGACCATACTACCAAATAAACCTGTGACATTCAAATATATACATTGAAAAGGAAATATAAAGGTAACCAATCAATGTGGGAAAGGGAAACATGTTGTGGGGGAGATAACAGTTCTCAATAAAAGCAACAGGTAAGGAAATAAGGAACATAATTTGGAATACAAGTAATGAATCAATACATCAATAGCTGCACGGCATCACCCTCCGTGCTTTCGCTCTCGTTCTCACCAAAACAAATATCATCAAAATGTGCACACCATTGCCCTTCGTGCTCTTACTCTCTTCCGTCACCATATAATCAATAGAATTCGGCACTGAATGGTACAACGTGCAGCACGACATCACCCTTCGTGCTTTACACTTTCTCATCACAATCATACACGACATTATCCTTCGTTCTTTACACTCTTTCCTAACAATAACAATGCACGATATCACCCGTCGTGCTTTATCACTCTTCCTCACCCAAACAAAAATATCAAACAATAGGGCGAGTGAATAAGCAAAATCATAATAGGAATCCAGGCAAGGGAACAACAATAAAACAATTAAATCCCAGTAAGGGAAGAATAGTTAAATTACTTAATCCCGACAAGGAAACAACATTAATAATATGAACTTCCTAGTAAGGGAACATTCTATGACTCTTTCTCTTTCCTTCACTTTTTACTTCATAACTCATTTTATCACTTGAGCCAATGCTCCAAAGGGTTCAATCATCTCATTTACTTTCACAATTACTTAATTACATCAATAAATGCTAAATGAATCAACTCCAATGCATGAAAATGAGTTTCTCAAAGTTTTACCCAAAAAGTCAAAAATCACATCCGGAACACGCTATCAAAACCTGAGGTTCGGACCAAAACCCGATTACACATTCCCTTATGAATCCATATATGCAATTTATGTTGAAATCGCACCTCAAATGAAGTCTAAATCCCTAGATTTGGAAAACCCTAGGTTCTATCCAAGATACCCAAGTATGCACATAACCTCAAAAACATCCTACGAACATATTCTATAATCAAATCACCAAAATAACATCATGAACATCGAGTTAAACCTCAAGATCAATGAAATTTCTCAAAACTCCTTTAAATCAAATTTCCCAATTAGGGCCCGGAATCACATCAAACGACGTCCGTTTTTAACCAAACATTACAGGAATGACTTAAACCATATATAAGACCTATACCGGGTGTTGGAACAAAACTACGGGCCTGATACCATCTCTTTCTAATCGGATTTCATTTCAAGCTTCCTTATGCAATTTCAGAAAACAATTTCACTTAATAATTCATTTCTCGGGCTTGGGACCGCGGAATTTGATTTCGGACATATGCCCAAATCCTATATTTTCCTACGGACCCTTCGAGATCATTGAATCACGGGTCCGGGGCCGTTTACCTAAAATATTGACCGAGGTCAAATTTATTCATTTTAGAATCAAGCCTTAGTATTTTTTATAGAATTTCATATTTAATCTTTCCTGCTATACGCACGGACTGTGCACGCAAGTCGAGGCACCTCTAAATAAGGTTTTCAAGGCCTCAGAGACACAGAAATCGACGGAAAGCAAGTAATGACCCTTTGGGTCGTCACAATGTCACAATTTCGACCAGGGGTTCTCAATTGCGAACCCTTTTAGAATCTGCTATCTTCGCAATTGTGAAGAAATTGTCGCATTTGCGACAGTTGGGAACTTACTGAGTTCTTCGCATTTACAAGCATTTCTTCGCGAATATGAGCAAGGCTGGCTAGGCCTTGTTTCGCAATTGCGATCAGCCCCTCGTTACCATACTAACATACTTCGCAATTGCAATACCTGGTCTCGCAATTAGGAGATCAGAGGCCAATATCATAACTGAAGCCTGCAACAGTTTTCCTTAGTCCAAGTTCACTCCGAAGCCTATTCAAAACTCACCCGAGCTCTCGGGGATCCAAACCAAAAATGCAAGTAAGTCTAAAAATATCATATGGACTTTCCTGTGTGATTAAATCATCAAACTAACCTCAACAACTAAAACTAAACCTCAAATTTATGGAATTACCGAAGAAATTGAAATTTTCATTTTTTCAACTAAAGGTCCGGTTTATACCAAATGAACTCCGATTCATACCAAATTTCACAGATTCGACTTAGTTATTATTTTAAACCTATACCGTGCTTCGTAACCAAAATACGGGACCGATATCATTAAGAACATGGATCATTTTATTTTAAAAAGCCTTTTTAGTTTTCCAGCAAATAATTTTCCTTAAAAAATCTTTTCTCAAGCTAGGGACCTCGGAATTTGATTCCGGCAAATGCCCAAGTCCCATATTTTAATACAACCCTTAGGGACCGTCGAATCATGGGTCCGGATCTTTTTACCAAGAAAAAAATGTTTGTGATTGTTTCAGAAGAAATGAAACAAAAGATATGGTAGAGCTAGGACAGCTATTGTATGAGGTCTACCCAATGCTAGATGCAGAGGCGCATAATAGATCGATATGAACATCATGAGCTGTCCCGTAATAAAACCAGTTGTTGCTGATACCTTCTTCTCGGTTCCTTCTTCCATAACCATAGCTCGGAGAAGGAAGAGATAAGAGGGCCCTATTCCATATTGATTCGAATTAATCCATACGCTCCCTTTTTTAATAAAATTCTGGCTAGAAGCATACAAGTACGGTAATGTACTTCTCCATGGGTATCTGGTAACCATGTGTGTAGGGGGATAATGGGCGATTTGACAGCAAAAACAATAAAAAATTCAATATAGAATATTATTTCAAAAACCATAGGATATGACTGATTAACTGATGTTTCAAAATTTAATGTTGGTTCATTAGAACCATATAAAGCAAGACCCAAAACTCCCATTAAGAGATAAACATAACCCCTCGTCGTGTACAAAATAAATTTTGTAGCTTAGTAAAGTCAACATTAACTCATTTTAAAGGCCAAATTCATTATTCTTCTAAATGTTTACAAAAGCGCTTTCCAAAAATATATCCGGACTGTACACGCAAATCAAGATAAGATAAAAAGAGATTGTCAAAGTCTCGGAACACAATTTTAACTTCAAAAATAAGAGATGGCCTTCTAAATACATGTATACCGCCATGTCCCTGCCAACCGAAAGAACCATTCACAGTCTGAATAAGTAAAGTAATTAAGTAAATATTCGAAAATGATGAACAAAATAAACCATCTCTTCCTTCATTATTTTGTCTTCTTATTTCCCTCTCTCATGCACATATACACAAGAGAAACAAACGAAGGTGCATTTAGAATAATAATCGTCATATATTGACAGGTTCAACAAACAACAACATAACAATATCTTTAATTTTATTTTTTGAATCCGTAAAATCATCCTTTTGGAAAATTCTACTATGCGTGCAAGATTTATAACTCGTTCAAGAACAAACGTTGGTACTTCAGGAAGGCAGAGGAATTCCTTGTTTATATCTCTCCATGCATTAGTAATTTCCTTCAAAACCTCAGAATATGCATCTTCCTTTGAAGCACCATATTCTTTCATGTAGCATTCAATAAATGAAGCTACATGTCCTCTTTGTTGTTCAACCTGCATGAAAAGATTTCAATGTGTTCAATTAGAATTACATGAGGATACATTTGTTTTTTCATAATCTAAACTTTACAGCTCTATTTTTGGTCAAATTCAAGCACATCCAACATATACAATTTGTTCTATGTGTAAGACAGATTATGTTGATTTTTCTTTATATATTATATAAATAAGAGGTATTATGTGTAAAGCATCATGATTGTATGTAGATTTTTTTCTTTATATAAATAAGAGTTATTATATATGTGCAAAGCACCGTGATTTTAGTAATCTTTCTTCCTTTAAAATATTTTGGCATTAAATAGTCAAAATCAAATTTTAAAGCAAATTCGGATGACAATATGTTGCAATAAAATTGTGATCCTAATGAAATAGCCATCCAAATTTATTGTTTACTTCTATTAGTTAGTATACATGCATTATTCACTAATTATATATGATTATACATATATTATATATGGATTATATATAGATATATTATACATCCGCTGCCTATTTTTTACTGTTTAATTTTTTGTGGCAGGTATCATAAATGTACACTGATTCTACACGATAATACATAGCATTAGAGGCGTATCCAGGATTTAAGAATATGGGTGCAACACTATATTTTTCTAGATAAATATATGATCTAACAATATAGAATTTTTAATTAAAAAGTCTAAGGGAGCAAGCAGGCATCGAACCCTTGACCTTGGGAGGGAAGGTGAACCCATTAGTTGTTGAGCCAAAGTTCTCACCGAGCATGGGTTCACACATGCTTATTTAAGAACAAAATCATAAAATACAAGATCTATAAATAGTATAGGAGGGAAGAATTGTGACGATCCGACCAGTCATCTCATGAGTTACCGCTCCGTTTCCCCCATTTCTGCTTCTAATTGCCTTGTATTATGGTTCTATATATGATCGCGTTGATTATTTAGAGTTTGGAAAGGATTTGGTAAGAATTGAGACAAATAGTCTATTTAGAATGAGTTTATGTTTGAAAAGTCAACTGAATGTTGATTTGTGAGTCAGAGGACTCAGACATGCGTTATGATGGTTCGGTTAGCTTCGGGAAGTGATTTATGACTTAGGAGCACGATCGGAATAGGTTTTGGAGGTGTAGAGAAGATTTAGGCTTGAATTGGCGAAGTTGAAATGTTGGCGATTTCCGGTTGATAGGCGAGATTTTGATATAGGGGTTGGAATGGAATTCTGAGAGTTGAAATCTCTTTGTTGTGTCATTTGGGATGTGTATGTACAATTTCAGGTCATTCGGACGTGGTTTGGTTGGGTTTTTTATCAATAGCGTATTTCAGAAGATTTTAGAAACTTAGGCTTGAATCCGATATGTTTTGGGTGATTTGATATTATTTGAGGTGTTTTGATGATCGGAACAAGTTTGAATAGGGTATTAGGATGTGTTGGTGCCTTGTTTTGAGGTCTCGGGGGCCTCGGGTGAGTTTCAGATGGTCAATCAGACCATTTTATGCCTTAGAACTGCAGAATTGCAGGTTCAGCTGTTGTAGAAATTCCTTCTCTGCGATCGCATAGGTGTTCCTGCAATCGCATAGATGCTGTTGGAGGGAACAGTCCATTTGTTCTTCGAGTTTGCATAAGTGGTGATGCGATCACATAGTGTGGTGAAGTTGTTGATTGCAAACGCGTGGTGAAGGTCGATTTCGCGTAGAGTAAAGCGGGCGAGGGAGGGGTACATTTATTCAATGCGAACGCGGGAGGAAGTTTGTGATCGCGTAGGGTGAGTAAATTGGGCATTGCATTCGCAGGGGAATTTATGTGATTGCATAGAGTAATTTTGAGAACTGGATCTTTGTGCTTCGCGATCGTGAAGGTTTTTCCGCGATCGCATAGAAGGAAATGAGGCCTAGGCAAGATGTTTTTAAAATTTTCTGAAAGCACCCATGCAGGAGGTACACTAGATACTAGCGGTGCATAATAAGGCTCCTGGGGCCTAAGAGTAACCAGAATACCACTGGTGGGTGGAAGTGTTGAATGAATAGTGCGACTCACATAGCCCCTACCATGGCGAACTGCAGCTGGGAAACGAGTACCAGTACAAGATCCAGACTATCGAGACCTCTTGGCCTCCCTCTCCTCTCTCCCCCGAGCAAGCATGCCCTCCACTCTCCTAGCAATACTCACAACCTGCTTGTACGAGATATCCATCTCCAACTCCCAGGCCATGCTAATCCTGATGTTGGGATGGAGCCCTCAATTAACCGACGGACTCTCTCTCAAATTATAGCAACCAAAGTTGGTGCATGCCTAGCCTAATCACGTAAGCGAACCGCATACTCTTACACAGTCATAGCACCCTGGTGCAGCTGCTCAAACTTTGCACGCCAAGCTTCTCTAAGGCTCTAGGGAACATACTCTCACAAAAACATATCCGAAAATTAAGTCCAAGTAAGTGAAGCTGCCTCAGGCGGACTACCTAAATCATAAGAACGCCACCACTGATAGGATGCTCCTCTATGGTGGAAGGTAATAAGAAAAACACCACTCAACTCTTCTACGCCCATAGTATGAAGGACACGGTGGCACTCCTCAACAAAATCTCGGGCATCCTCTGACGCCAAGCCGCTGAAAGTAGGAGGGTGGTACTTCTTGTACCTCTCGAGCCTACGCTGCTCCTTCTCAGAAAAGGTTGCCCTACCCTCGGCTTGAACTAGGGCTACCGGTTGTAGTGGTATAATTTTTGGAACTGATCAACCTGAACACTCTACTCTGGAGTGCGGGCGGCGGGAGTCTGTGCTCCTTCCCCCACTTGAGATGTGGCAGGAGCAAGGGGAATCAACCCTGACTTAGCTGGAGTACCGAACATTCTCAAGAACTATGCAAGGGTCTCGTGTAAAGTTGGTGCAGTAGTAGGCATCTCAAGTGTCTACGCTACGATTGGAACTACTAGTGGCTCCTTTGTAGCAGCTCGTACGGATATGACTTATGATGTTATTTACAGAAGAATAATAGTACTGTACACAGGCGTAAAACAGCAAAGGATCTCCGAGATACCGTCTCGTAGTACCAAAAGCAAACATGCAAGGGGATCTCCCGAGATACCGTCCCATAGTCCTAAAGCAAATATGCAGGGGGATCTCCCAAGATACCGTCCCGTTGTCCCAAAATAAATATGCAGGGGGGTCTTTTGGGATACCGTCCAGTAGTTCCAAAGTAAATGCGCAGCTCAAAATAATAGAAATAACAGGTACAACAAGAAAATCCTACAGTTTAGACTAGGTACACATCAAGGAGGAATAGGAAATCCACTAAACATACTGCAAAGAGTTCAGATAAGCATTCGAGACAAGTAGACATGCAATTTTAGGCTAAACGGGATAACTACACATGCTAGCATAACTCAATTAACATGAAACGGGTTATTACTCAATAAAAATTGAGTTTTACAATAATTAACCTGTGTACGCACTCGTCACGTTACTTACATAGTGATCACATATCACATCAGTACCAAATCTTAAGGGGAGCTCCCCCACACAAGGTTACGCAAGCCACTTATCTCGAACCGAGCTCAATCAATCATTAACAATGCCTTTTCCACGATTTTCCGATTCCCAGTGGCCCAAATCTAGCCAAAAGCAATTACATACCATAAATACAGCTATAAGAAACTAATCTAATTAATGAAATCAAGTCTTAAGCAAGAAATTAGAAAATTGCCTCAAAAATTCAACCCGAGCCCACATCTCGAAATAGGGTAAAAGTCACAAAATATGAACACCCATTCACTCACGAGTTCACTCATACCAAAATTATCCAAATACGATGACAAAATCCCGGCCCGGCCCAATCAAAACTCAAAAACTTAATTGAAGAACTTCTCCCATTTTTCCCATATTTTCCAACCCAAATCCAAAACTAAAAGATGGAATCAACTAAGGAGTCAAGAATCGTTATCCAATAGCTTCCTCTAAAAATCTTCTTAAATTTCTTCCAAATTTGAGCTCTCTTTCTCAAGTTTTGATAAAAATTGTTAAACCCTTATTTTTTAAATGTTATAGACTTCCCAGGTATTTCCTTCTTTGTGAATGCGACCACACCCTCGTGTTCACGTTGAACAAATAATCACCGACCAAAATCCCTCCTTCATGAACACGAGTGACTTCTCGCGAACACGTACCTTCCACTTCTTGCTGCTTCGCGGACGCGATCTCCATTACGCGAACGTGTAGAACGAAGCCTTGGGATCCCAGCTACTCTAATTACTCTACGTGGACGCGATGCCCTTCGTGCTATCACGATGCACTACTGAACAGACCTTCTAAATGTGGCCCCCACTTCGGAACATACGAAAGGAAACTAGAACTGGAGACATCAGAAAATATGCAATTTCTCACAAGTCCAAAAAGATCCTTAACCACCCGAAATCAACCCCAGGCCCTCGAGAGCTCAACCCAGCATACCTACAAGTCCTAACACCATATGAAATTAGTCGAGCCCTCAAACATATCAAGCAACAACAAAAATACGAATCATCCTCCAATCCAAACTTAATAAACTTTGAAACTTCAAACTTCTACAACTGATGCGGGAACCTATCAAACTGCGTCTGATTGACCTTAAATTTTTCACACAAATTATATTCGACATTACGGACCTATTTTGACTTCCGGAATTGGAATCCTAACCTGATATCAAAAAGTCCACTCCCGGTCAAACTTCCCAAAAATTCAACTTTCGCCATTTCAAGTATAATTCATCTACAGACCTCCAAAACATAATCCATACATGCTTCTAAGTCCAAACACCCAACGGAGCTAATGGAAGCAACGAAACTCTATTTCGCAGTCATCTTAACACAATTCCGACGACGGTCAAAATTCTTGAATTTAAGCTTCTGTTTGAGGGACTAAGTATCCCGAATCACTTTGAAACCATAAACAAAACCTTTCGGCAAGTCACATAAGCAGGAAAGAATACGAGGAAAGCTGTAAATAGGGGATCAGGGATATTACTCTCAAAACGACCTGTCAGATAGTTACAACCATGTACTTCATGTGTAGATCCAGGTATTTCTGGACACGATAGGTGTTGATGCTCTACACAGTTGATCCTTGAGAGACTTCGAGGTAGATGCCCGGCATTCGCAATCCTTACTTCTCCTTCCCTATCTTTCTGTTTATTGTATTTAGTTTCGGACTATCATAGACGGTGTATTCCAGACTTGTGATATTTAGATTTGTGCTCTGTGATACCCCGATTTGAAAGTTTTCCACGTTGTGTTTTGGATTTCTACCCCGTTTATGTAGTGAACACAAAATTGAATGGTCACCATGAAATTTACTCCATATTCTGATATTCTGACGGAAATTACTAATGCTTGGAAAGACATGAACAAGGAATTCCTTTGCCTTCGTATCAACGTTTGTCCTCGAACAAGTTATAAATGTTGCGCGCATAGTAGAAATTTTCCGAAAGAATGATTTTACGGATTCAAAAAATAAAATTAAAAACATTGTTATGTTGTTGTTTGTTGAACCTGTCAATAAATGACGATAAATATTCTAGATAAATAGTCAATTACGTACACAAAAGGCCTCCACTAATACCTTAATTTAAATTAGCAATGCAATTATATTGTTCCTACTCCATCATTTTAGAATGATAAAAGGCCGCAAGCAGAATTGGTCATGCATGTATCTACCAGGTGAGAAGGTAGATGCTCACTAAATGTTGTTGTATTATTTTATATTGAAAGAAACATCACATCTAGCTACAAATTCTCATATAATCATTGATAAAATTGAAGATCATAAAAATTAATTCTCAATTCAAACATTACTAGAAATTAATTCTCAAGGGTATTAACCTCATATTTTCATGGATTCAACAAGCAGTGAGTTGATTTTTTCTTTATATTCGCCTTGAGTATTTATAAAATCATTCTCCTGGAAACCAATTACCAGTCGTGTAGGATTTATAATTCGTTCGAGGACAAACGTTGGTACTTGAGAAGGGCGAAAGAATTCCGTGTTTGTGTCTTTCCATGCATTTAGAAACAGTCTTTCTATTACAGGGTAGGGTAAGGTCTGCGTACATACTATTAGGAAATATTGTGAATATTTCTTGTGTTTCTTTTTATTATTGGTAGAATATTCTTTCATTATTGTACAGTTCTATAATTGGTAGGATTTGATACCTATCTGTACCCTATATATATTTTTGTGAGCAATACGAGAAAACTACTTCTCCCAAAACTCTCTACATGGTATCATACGCCAGTGGCTTATCGCCAAACAAACCCTAATTCTATCCTACCCACGCCGCCGCCGCCGCCGCTGCTCTTATCAGCAGCCCGTCGCTGCCGCCGCCGCCGCTGCACTAATCGGCAGCCCTCTCTTTCTCTACGTCGTTCAGCGCCTCCTCTCCTTTGCCTCGCGCTTCATGGCCTCTACGACGGCAACCGAGCCTTTCCAGCCGATTGCCATCAATGCATCGGCTCAAATCCCACTCAAATTGGATTCCACTAATTACCTAGCGTGGAAATTCCAATTTTCAACCCTTCTTACGGGTTATGACCTCCTCGGCTTCTTGGACGGATCGAAGCCGTGCCCACCTGCCACTATCGTCGAAAAGGACGTGACTTCCCCCAATCCAGCATATCCTTACTAGATTCGCCAGGACAATCTTATTCTCAGTGCCATCATCTTGTCGATTACATCGACGATCATCTCCTTTATTGCCACTGCGAAAACCTATAAAGAGGCCTGGGACATCCTCGCGCGCACATGTGGCACTGCTTCTCGTGGTCGTATCATGGCTCTCAAACAGCAGCTCCATAATCCGGTAAAAGGTTCTAAATTTGTTAGTGATTTTATGCACGGTATTCGCGTGTTTGTGGATGAATTATCTCTCCTAGGTGTTACTGTTGATTCTGAGGATCTTGTCATTAAGGTTCTAAATGGTCTTGATGATCCGTATATGGAACTCTCTCATGCCATCCAAGCCCGCGAATCTCCCATCTCTTTTGCTGAATTACATGACAAGCTGTTAAGCATGGAGGCTCAGATTATTGCTCGTGTGCCGGCCACCTCTACTGCATCTGATTTGGCTCCGTCGGCTGCCTTCGTTGCCGGAGAGCAGCCAGTCCGTAACCTCTTCGGTAGCCGCGGGCGTGGCCGTAGCAGCCGCGGTTCAGTCTCCGGTCGCGGTGGTTACTCCAGCAATGGCCAATCTCGCGGGTACAATGGGAAGTGCCAGCTCTGCAGTAAATTTGGCCACTCCGCGAGCCACTGCCCGTCCTATCCCATCTCCGGCGCTAATCAGCCCCCTTACGGTGGACCACTGCCGCGGCTAGCTAATGCTTCGCCGCCTTATCCGGCTGCTCACACAGCCCATCACTCTCCGACGATTCCCTATGCATCCGATTGGATTCTGGACTCTGGTGCCTCCCATCACATAACCTCTAATCTTGCCAACATGTCTCTTCACAGTCCTTACACTAGTTTCGACAATGTGGTTATTGGTAACGGTGAAGGTTTGACAATTACACATACTGGACAACTTAACAGTCATTCCTCTCTTTTATTACCTGGGGCTCTCTGTGTTCCACATATGCGTAAAGATTTGATCTCTGTTGCCCAATTATGTCGTCACAATAATGTTAATGTTATTTTTTCTGATACTAATTTTCAGGTGAAGGATCGTCGCACGTGGGCAACGCTCGTTCGCGGCCCGCTTAGGGGCAACACCTACTACTGGCCGGCGGCTCCCAGTCACTCGTCCGCCCTCACAGCACAAAAGCTCTCTGCGTCATTGTGGCATTCTCTGTTTGGTCACCCGTCAGCTAAAATCCTGCGTCATTTAGTGTCTTCTAGCAGCATAGCGTCCAGTAATGTGTCTAATCTTGCTTGTGTCTCTTGCAAGCTTCATAAGTGTCAAAAGTTACCTTTTTCTGAGTCAAGTTTATCTTCTACTGCTCCCCTGGAGCTTATTTTCTCTGATGTATGGACCTCTCCGATTATTTCTTGATGAATTTAAATATTATGTCATCTTTGTTGATCATTTTTCTAAGTATGTTTGGTTTTTCCCTTTACGCCGTAAATCTGATGTCTTTCAAACCTTCCCCATTTTTAAATCCATTGTAGAAAAATATTTCTCTCCCAAAATCATTACTCTGTATACTGACAATGGGGGTGAATTCCTCGCTTTACGCTCTTTTCTTGCCTCCAATGGCATCTCACATCCCACTTCACCTCCTCATACTCCTCAGCACAATGGCTATGCTGAACGCCATCACCGTCATATTGTCGATATTGGTCTCACTCTCCTTCATCATGCCTCTGTAGATCTCATTTACTGGCCTTATGCCTTTGCTACAACAGTCTATCTCATTAATCGTCTTCCCAAGACAAAATCTCTCGATGCTCTCCTCCTTTGAGTCTCTCTTCCATAAGCGCCCCAACCTTTCCAAACTACGTGTCTTCGGCTGTCAATGCTTCCCTTGGCTTCGGCCCTACACCTCACACAAAATGGAACCCAGATCTCGTGCATGTGTCCTCTTCAGCTACTCTACTACTCAAAGCGTCTATCTCTGATTTGATCCCTCAACGTCTAAAATCTTTGTCTTGCGTCATGTCACCTTCCATGAAGATGTCTTCCCGTTCTCCAAATTGTCTAAACCCGAGTCTCCCCCTGTACCCATTCTGGTCTCCCTAGAAGTCCTTCCGCTGCCGCCACCAGTACCTGCCGTCGCTCCCACTAGCGATCCTTCACCGGACGCACTACCGGCGCCAATGCCCGCGCCACCAGCGCTCCTTCCGGCACCGCCAGCGGCCCCTGCCGCCGCTACACCCATTATGCCGCCACCTGAATAATCTCAGGGTGGTCATCATATGCAAACTCACAGCAAAAATAATATCTTTACGCCCAACAAGAAGTTTGGTATGTCTGCTGTCACCTCTCATGCTGTTACTGAACCTCAGACTTTGTTTAGTGCGATGTTTGATGAGCGTTGGCGCGCTGCTATGTCATCAGAGTTTGATGCTCTGCTACGGAATGGCACGTGGGATCTTGTTCCGCCTGATTCTTCGCAGAATATTGTGGGTTGCAAGTGGGTTTATCGTATTAAATGAAAGCCTGACGGTACTGTGGATAAGTTCAAAGCCCGGCTTGTTGCAAAGGGCTTTCATCAGCGTCCAGGTGTAGACTTCCAGGAGACTTTCAGTCCGGTTGTTAAGCTGGCAACTGTGCATTTGGTTCTCAGTATAGCTGTATCCAAGGGCTGGCCTCTTCGTCAAATGGATGTGAACAATGCATTTCCCCACGGGAGGCTTACAGAGGATGTTTATATGGCACAACCACCGGTTTTGTTGACAAAGCCTATCCATCTTATGTCTGTACAGAAAGCTATTTATGGTCTCAAACAGGCACCCCGGGCATGGTACAGTGCGCTCCGCCAATGTCTTCTGACCATGGGTTTCGTCAACACTACCTCTGACACTTCGCTCTACGTCTTTCAGCATTCTGGTATTACGGCCTATTTTTTGGTATTTGTTGATGATCTCATATTGACTGGTAATGATTCTGCTTTCTTGAACCGTGTGATTGACTCTCTTGGGACTCAGTTTTCTCTTAAAGACATGGGTGATCTAAGCTACTTTCTTGGTGTTGATGTTCTGCGCAGCTCCAAGGGGTGTTTTCTTTCTTAGCGTAAATATGTTGTTGATCTTTTGACTCGTCATAATATGCTGGAGTCAAACCCTGTCCAGACGCCACATCAGCGTCAACCCGCCTTCATCTGGCCGACGGCTCGGCCCCTGCCGACACATCCGCCTATCGACAGGCCCTTGGGGGCCTCCAGTATCTCTCCTTCACTCGTTCTGATATCTCCTTTGCTGTGAATAAACTCTCACAGTTCATGCACGCTCCTACTGTCACTCATTGGGGTGTAGTTAAGCACCTCTTCCGGTATCTGAATAGGACGCGTGACTTTGGCGTCTGGCTGCGTCCTTCATCTGCTATACCTCTACATTGTTTCTCTGATGCTGATTGGGGTGGAAACTATGATGACCGCTCCTCAACTGGTGCCTATGTTGTCTTTCTAGGGCCTAATCCTATTTCCTGGAGCTCCAAAAAGCAGCGTTCCGTTGCACGATCATCTGCTGAGGCTAAGTATCGTGCCATTGCTTCTGCTGCCGCTGAAGTACGTTGGCTTCATTCCCTGCTGCGCGAGCTTCATGTCCCTCTTCCGGCTGCTCCTATCATTTACAGCGACAACATTGGCGCAACTTACCTCTGTGCCAACCTTGTGTTTCATTCGCGCATGAAACACATCTCCATTGATTATCACTTTGTTCGTCAATTGGTTCAGAATGGTTCCCTTCGTGTTGCTCATGTATCCTCTGCTGATCAGCTTGCTGATGCTCTCACCAAGCACTTATCTCGTCCTCGGCTTCTTCTGCTGATGTGCAAGATTGGCGTGTCCTCTGGCCCTCCATCTTGAGGGGGCGTATTAGGAAATATTGTGAATATCTTTTGTGTATCTTTTTATTATTGGTAGAATATTCTTTCATTATTGTACAGTTCTATAGTTGGTATGATTTGATACCTCTCTGTACTCTATATATATTTTTGTGAGCAATACGAGAAAACTACTTCTCCCAAAACTCTCTACACATACTACCCTTTCCAGACCCCACTAAGTGAGATTATACTGGGTTGTTATTGTTGTCTTCGTTTTTCCATGCATTAGCCATTTCCTTGTCAACCGCAGCATATGCCTCTTGCTTTGAAACTGCATGTTCTTTCATGTAGAATTCAATGAATGAAGCTACATGTCCTCTTTGTTGCTCAAACTGCACCAATAAGATAGATTTCATTATTCAGTGTAAAACTATTACATTTACACTTCTTTTTCAGCTTAAATAACCTATTTAAATATAACAATATTACAACTCTGAGTAGGTTTGATTCATTCAGATCTTGTTCAGAGCCTTAGAATTATATATTAAGATGTTGTTCATTTATATCCATGTGAATTTGATATTTTAGCACTATTTATTTATCTACCAAACACTATAGTATAATCACCATCACCAGTCTTCCGTGACGATGTTAGAAATTTTTTTAAGGGTGTTCAAATTTGAAAGAAAAAAATTCTCAATAAAAAGTATTCAATATACGCTAATACATTTAAAATCTAATATTTTACTTACATACAAATTATGATATTTTTTTATAATATTTCGACAAAGGGTGGTCAGTTGGCAAAAGGTGACTTCACCCCTGCCAACACTGCCAGACCACTAACCACCATACAACATAACCAACACCATCAATCTCCTCTCATGCCAACCACCATCACCACTCCCTCTATTGTCGATAGAGCAATCATCTCCATCAACCACCATTAGCTACCATGCACCTTTATTGTCAGCCACCACCACCCCATATATATCACGCCATTTAGACATGTATTCAGATTCAAACACGCATCTTATTTTTAAGGAGAAAAAAAGAGGCCTAAATATAATGTAAATTAGTTTGTAGTACTCACATGGTGTCCAATAATGTCATCCTTTAATCTGCTTATTACTCCTGAAGCTCGAAGAATCAAAGGATCATTTATCACCCATCCTAAAGTTTCTTTGGTTATAAGTTCCTCCAAACCAACCAAAGAAGTTACTGCCATCAACATAATGCCAATGCTTGCACTTCCATTTTCCAAATACTCGTCACATTTTGAAATATGGCCAGCATTCAACCATTGGGCTTCCTTGAAATAGGCTCGGATGCATGGCGCTAATGTCGCATCTGCACATTAAGGTTTTATCAAAATGGCTAGCTAATTTTTACGACAACATATCATTTCTGAATAATAATATGTATTTGATACACTTCATCTATTTTATTTTATTGGAGACCATTAATATTAAGACGGTTAAAAGAGTTTTTTTTTTTTGGACCATGATTGTTTTGAATCACTAAGGGTATGAAAAGGGCGGATTGAGCCAATTTTGGACCGGTCAAAATAGGTTGAGTCATAAATAGGTGGATCATTGACTCGCTCAAAAATTACTTGAGTTGAGATGGGCTGGGTCAAGATAAGCTAAAATTTCAATCATAATCTAAGACACTGAACTCTTACCAAATTTTAATTAAAATGTGTTGTTTTATTCAGAATTATATAATTACTAAATAAGGTTTTGTTTTTGTTATGGTCATATACAATATATCAAATAAAAAAATTTAGTTTTAAGATGTTTTGGAAAAGTTACTAATAGATCAATTTGGACCAAAAATCAATCCAACTTTTAATGGGTTGGGCCAAATGGACTGAGTTCAATAAATAGGGTGAAATTAAAAAAAAAATAGCCATATTTACAAGTGGTAATTGAAAAATAACCACAATTTTAAAAGTAATCAAAATTTGGCCACTTTTCATATAAAGATAAATCTAAACAAAAACATTGTTCAAAATCCAAAAAATATTCCAGCATAGTATACTGGAGCTCCAGCATAATATACTGGAGTTCCAGTATAATATACTGAAGTTCCAGCATAATATATTGGTGCAGCATAATGCAAGAAGTTCATACACCGGTGCTCCAATCTCCAATCTCCAATATATTATGTTGGATCTTTCTGTGTGTTGGAGTTCCGGCATAATATGCTGGAAGTTCATACACAAGTGCACCAATCTGCAGTATATTATACTGGAACTTTCCGTGTTGCAGCAAAATAGTAACTATTTTTAATAACTTTGCAACCGCTGGCTATTTTTCTATAGCAATCCAAAACTGGCTAGCCCGTACTATTTTCACAATAAATAAACGGGTCAATAACCAGCACAATCTTGGATAGACTGGACGAATCATTTGGGCTTGTGTCAAATTTTAAAGATATGAATTTTGTTTTAGAAAAAACATGAAGAATATTAAGTAGCTCGATTTCCGTACGTAGTCCAATTCCTCCAAATAAAATAGAGCGAATCAGAGGGAATATCATTCTTTTTCTACTCAATAATGAGGCAACGACAAGGGTTAAATTAATTTATACTTTACCTCTCTATCGCATTTGTGAAAGCTACAATTTCGTCAAAGGTTGCATAAGCATCAAAAGTATCATCAACCATGGTGATGATGTTGATTAATTTTGCTTCAATTTTTCTTGTACGACTATATTGAGGCTCAATATAGTAACACTCCACCAATCTGTCTCTTGCATAAGAAATTCTTTTTGCATAATCAAGATCTTTCCACCAGTACCTATTGTGCAAAAGTATTAGTGATCAGTTAAATTTTATATCTCATTACATCTGAAGTACCATATTCATGTCATATTATACAAATTTTATATACTTTTTCGGCTACCATATGTAAATAATTTATGGCGCGGGCTAAAAGTAATAATAACCCGCAAAAGTATTAGTGATCAATTGGTTATATTTTATATCTCATTAGTTACACTGTATAGTTTCTGGCGCGAGCTAAAAGTTGAGTACCTAGTGAACTCGTAAAGCTGGCTTTTGGTACACCTTTTGCGCAATGTTAAAATCCAATTTTGCAAATTTCAAAAGCAAATCATTATGTGATTCATTTTCCTCATACATAGACGTGTATTTCTTTGCTCCAACTCATGGTAGATTTGTATGAATGGGATGGCATAAGGCTTCACTAACTTGGGCCTTAAGTAATAAGTTGCTCAATTTAGGGCACATTGACTCCAAATTAGTGAGTGTAAAACTCATAGCTTGTTCTAGAATTTCTTCCCCATGTACTCTTAGATGTGCTGCCTCATATAAACGTAATAATCCTTGCACATCTTTGGTAAGAGTTTCCTTGAACTTTCCATCTTTCTTGGTGAATTTCTTGAACATATCTGATTTAACATCATGGTAATTAATATCTGAGAGATATTAAACTAGTTAAAAAGTTGTAACTGGAGCAACAATGTAAAGGCTGACATCTTCATTTCACTCTGTTGGGATGCATCAAAGATGTTCTTAATGGATGTTTGAATCTCATTTTCGAAATGATATGCAACTCCTAATAGTTGGATTGTATCAGTCAATTCAAGTTTTTGTGCATTATTATCAGGTGTTTCAACTAGCATTTGCCTTACTTTTTCTTTCAACTCTTCAAATTCAACTTTTTCTTGGCTACTAACTTCGTGCACCAAAAGTTAAGCTTTATTTTTTGACCACCTTCATATTTAACATTCCAATCATTTTGTTCTCTTGTAAAAATACGGCCAGACCTCTCTATAACAGCATCGCTATATAACAGTCATTCAGTTATGGAACTAATTTTAATGCTTTGCTATAATATATGTTTTCTATAACAACACTTTGTTATAACAGCCAATAAAATCCGGCTGCTATAAAGAGGTTTAACTGTGTATTCATTACGTTAAAGGATTCGTTGGTTGGAAAGATTCAAAATTTAATAACCTCATTCCCATAAAATAAAAGTTTAATCGTACGAAGATTATAAAGCATAAATATATATATGAGTATGCAGTGTCATTCAAAATTTAATAACATAATTTTTATACTATGTACCAAATTTATTTGGCCACAAAGATATTGAAAATGGACAGAGGACAATATTGAAGATCTCTTTAATAAATACTCCATGATTTTCTTGTATCTGTGTTTAGCTAATATGTATTAATCTGTGTCATGTTAAAATATTTGTTTTGATTGTCTGAATCATAACCATGTGTAATAAAGGATATCATTCTCGATATACTAGACAAGTAGCCATGTATTATGAAGATAATAAATTAATATTATTCATGTGAGTGTTGTTGTTTAAGAAATTAATAGTAATTCTTTTCTTGCATCTGAGCGTAGCTAAGTATCATGTACAACCATGTGGAATGAACGATTCCAACCATGTGGAATGAATGATTCTCTATAAACTAGGAATGTACGAAGAAGATTCTCAATATACTAACAACGTACAATGAACAAATTTCTAGATGGACTTTCATTATGGGATCTTCCATAGAGATTTTGCTCCATATAGTTTTGGGCAATCCTTACCTCTTGAGTTAGGGGTATTCAACGAAAATCGACAAATTATACCAAATTGATAACCCAAAAAAATCAGCTCGTGATTTTATAACGACCCGACCGGCTGTTTTGAGCATTTGCACTTCGCTCGGTTGTTTAAGGGTATGAGTAGCTCCGTATGATGTCACGCCCCCTTTTTCTAAAGCAAAATCAGGCTTGTGACATTTGGGAGGACAATTTGTTCCCTTTTGGGAATTGAGTTTTGGAATTTGAGAGTCGTCACCTAATGATTATAGTGCATTAGGACACTTTAAGGAGGGTTTGAGTAGAAGAAACCAGAGTTTTGGATAAGGGCTCCAAATTATCCCGAGGAGAAGGTGTTAGGAACCCCTCAAGATTCACTAGTGTGGTCCCGACCATGTTACAATTGTGACTTTAAGTACAAGTAAGCAAGTAAGAGTTTCAAATATAAGGGATTATCACATTATGGCATCAAACAAATTAAAGTTTTGAAGAAACAAGGAAAAGCTGAAGTTTTGAAGAAATAGTTTGAAATTTCTGAAAAAGTAATAAAAATAAACAAGTAAAGGGAAGGGGGTCCTAGGTTTACAAATAATATGGATCACATCAATGCAATACCCAGTAATCACTCCTCAAAGAGTGGCTACATGAGGTATTAGCACATCGTTCATCATATCCATATCTACCCTTTCCCACCCCGTTAAGGTAATAAAGCGCAAAACGGTAACGTTACTTATTGCATGCTTTTACCCGTCCCAATCCTACCAGTCCCGGAGGCATTTGGGACTACTAATCCTAAAGGAGAAGGGGGTTATGGGCTTTTCAGAGTTTTAAAAGGTTAAAAGTTTAGGGCAACAAACAAAACACATAAGGCAATTATGGGAAGCACATAACAGTTAAAAGGCTCAAATAAACCTCCTCAAATCAGAAAAAAGGCATATAGTTTAGCATGTCTTACATGTACTCATTAGGTCTAAATTAATCTTAAATATTAAGGCAGGCTGGTTCATCACATATTTTTAGATTAGAAGTTCGAATTAGACCTATCTGCTGGTTGTAATTATCAAAGACTTATGCAGTTAAAAATTTTATCCTAAAGCTTGCCTAGGTGTTAAACAGAACCTATAGGTATGCTATCTATTAATTTCAGAAATAAAGAGAGTATACTGATTGCAAAAAAGATTTATCAGTTATAAAAGAATAAGTTCTGCAGGTGTTTGGACGTTGTCGCAATTGATTTTAGATGAGTTGGCGATCCAAATTTAGTTAACAGTTCCTATAGGCAAGCTTTGTATGTGTTACTGATTTTAAACACTGTCAGGTTGCCTATATGCAGTTGGTTAGTTATTTAAATCCTATAGTTGGTTTGCCTAATGATGGATGTAGGATGCAGAAAATCCTATTGGCATGGTGTCTATATGAAGATGCTGAATTTTAGAATCGACTTATAGGCATAGTATCTATTATGAAATTGCAGTAAATCCTATAGACATGGTATCTATATAAACATGCAGAGTTTCAATGATTTATATAAAGTGTAGGACTTCAAAAATAGTAATTCCTATAGACATGATATCTATATGAAAGTGCAGAAAATCTCATAGACACGATCACTATATGAAAGTGCATATTTTTAGAAAATATTAGAATTTCAGAAAAAGTAATTCCTATAGGCATAGTCTCTAGCCCTTGCATGCATAGTTCCCAGCCTTTTTACTAGCCGACCCCAAATGTTATTAGAAGATTATAACAGACCGAAATTAATCAAAAGTAAGTACAAATACATCTAAAATAAGAATTCCAACCAATGAGGGCCTAATTCAGACCCCTGGTCTGACATATGTAATAAACCAACTTCCAAGGATCCAGGTTTCCAAAGCCTTCTCTTATTTGAGATGTGTCAAAGTTCCAAGGAGCTTCAAGAGCCCCAGGCAGTGCTTACACCCCAAATACCATTTCAAAATTAGTTAAAGTGTAGTGTGGAAAAAGTCAGCCATCAAATGTCCAAGTTCAGAGGGAACTCTAGGTCCTAAGGCAAGGCTCATATGATAGGGGCAGAACTTAAAGTCTAAGAGTAAGTACAAGTGCAGGGGACGTGAAATGGTAAGCTGGTGGTCATGCCAAGCAATTTGACACATCCCTGACCAACTTGTCGTTTTCAAGTTGAGGAGTTATGACTTATTGAAAGCCGGGTTCAGACCTATATAGACATTTAAAGGCTACCAGACCATAAACTTTAACTCAGCATACATACAGTGTAAGGATAGGGAATTTATAACAGAAACAGCAGACAAAGAAAAGTGGGCAAAGGACATGATCAGCAATGAAACATACTGACACCTTCTTTACTTGGGGTTGAAATTTAGTTCATGGACAACAATTCATGTTGCCATGCCCTGAATCCCCATTTACCAACACATAAAGGGTAAGGGAGAAGGGATCAAGCATTTGCAAAAAAAGTAAAGCAAATAGTAGCATATGAACAAGTCAAACTCAACATGTAATAGGCATAGATATAAAGGCTATAAGTAAACACATTAGGATGATTGTTGGGAACGGAGTCAAGACATACCAGTAAAAGAGCAAGAGCATGATGCAAAGACAAAATAGTAACAGTAGATTAGGTCTTGGCTTTTAGCCGGCTTATAATGAGCAGGAGCAGAGAACAACAGTAGAGAAAAAGAGCAAGAGGGAATGCGGGTTTTGAAAGTATTCAGTGGTGTGTGTAGTCAGAAGACTATTGCGTTCAGTTTTTGAATTGAAAGTGTGTTTGTGAAAGAAAGGGTCGGGTATTTATAGTTTAAAAATAGGTAAAGAGTAAGGGAAGAATTATAGTAATTATGGAACTATCAATTACAATCAATCAATCATAGGCAATCCCTTTAATTAAGGGATTCAAAATAAAACGGGTAGAACAATTAAGGAAAGGGATTTGAGCAAAATTTGACACTAGCAGTATAATAAAAGGGTAAGTACATAGAAGTTATTTAAGGCAACAGACTAGTAGCACACGATTTGTTAATACAAAAGGAAAGGGAATCAATCGTTAAAACCAAAATCACATGCTTACTTGAATGAATCAGGTCGAGAAATGGGTAAAGAAAAGTTCACTTTAAGGAAAATCCGGAACATTCAAGTAAACACCATCGAAGGAATTCAGACTCAATCAGTAGTAGGCAAAACATCTTTAAAAAAAGAGTTCTCATTTATAAAGTATACAAACATGTGAATCGAGAAGAGACTGTCGAGTTATGTAAAAGAGAGAGAAGTTCAGAATCATAAAAGATATACAAGTTCAGTTTGCAGAGTCATAGAGGGTGTGAGAGTTCAGGGTTCCAAAGTGGAACCCTAACTCGAGCACCAAATCAAAGTTCCCAAAGAAATCCCCAAATTCTAGGGTTTCGAACCGAATCAGGCATAGAGATGAGAAGGCATGTCTTTGAAACAGACTCAAAGGTCTGCTTCAGAGCCTTATGAGAAGCAAAACAGATATGATAGCAATTTTGAAACAACAAAGAAAGAGAATCTGATTTAAAGCATGAAGAATATTTTTAAGAAAGGCAAAAAGTTCAGAAGAAAGAGGTGACACAAAATTAGGCGAAAGCATATGACCATGTTTAGCAAAAAACACGAACAATGTCTAGTAAAGCAAACAAAAATCAAAGAACTCAACGGTAAAACACGCATAGTAGAAGAGTAAGGAAAACACAATATGGATTAACATGTGAGAACATGTATAGTAAAAATAAAAAGTAGCAGAACACTACATGCGTAGTAAAAGGATTCACACGGTCATGATATAAACAAACAAGCATAAAGAAAAGAAGAAGAAGAATCAGAAAGATGTTTTCGAAAACTCTCCAGAAATCCTAAGTCAAAGACAACCAATTTTGAAAGGAGAATTTGGGGAAAAGACCTTAGAAACCTAGTAGAACACAAACATATCATAGATCTAAGAAAATAAATAGAGAAAAACCTCAAATAGCTTAAGGTTTTTGGAGAAACCCTAGAAGCGAGAAAGGCTTTGGAAGAAGGTCCGATCTCGAGTCGAAGAGGTCAGAAAAGGCTTCTAACGCTTTGGGTACGCCGGAACTGGCCGGAGGAGCCATACAACTGTAGACCTGAAAGGATTTGAGGGAGAGCCATTGAAGCAAGACCTTAACACTTTCAACAAACTTGGTCTAACGATAAAACGAGGTGAGTATAGACCATCCATGACTTGAGAAGCCATGAATTCCGGTGAACTCGTGGTAGAATGGGATAGGAGATGGCTAGGGTTTCGGAGAGCTTGAGAGTGTTTTGAGAGAAGAAGGGTTTCAAGGCATTGGGTCAGGTGAGAATGAGGGATATTAGGCAGTCACTTGGGGGTTAAAAAGGAAAGGGCCAATTTTGTCCATTGATCTTGAGTGGTCAATTGTCCAGATTTAAGTGGTAGGTGGGAACAGGTTGGGTCATTTAAAATCGGGTCGAGGGTTGGGTAAAAAATGAAATTGAACTGATTTAATTGGGGTGGAATTGGGTCAATTTAAGGGCTAAAATCGAAATGAAATGGGTTTGTAATTGAAATTAAATGGGGCTAAATGCTAAATAGCCATTTTTCCTTTTATTTTATAAAAAATAGTAATAATGATTTTAATAGCATTGGGACAATTAATAATATATAAATATTAATCAAAAAATATTGGAACTAAGTTTACAATTATAAAATTTTATTAATATTAAAATAAGCTGTAATTACAATTATATGCAATTTACTCTTTTAGATACCAATTAAATTTGTAAAAATATACAAAAATTACCTCAACTATATTTTGGTATAGATATGAGAATAAACTAGATTATTCACCAAAATTGGTAGTTTTGAAAATAATTACTGATTTTTGTACTGGTAAAATGGACAATAGATTGATTTTAAAGATCCATAAAAATTAGAAAAAAAATATCAAAATACTTGGGTATGCTTATATATGCATAGATATGTTATTTTGAAAGTATTTTGAATGTAAAAATACTTAGGGAAAAATTGAGTATCAACAGCTGCCCCTCTTTGCCCGGGAAGGATAAAAGAGTTGTCGGGCAAGGATATGATGGCCAATTTGACCGAATAGTATATTTGTAAAGAATTTTGACCAAACTCTAGCTCTTGAGATGCCTACATATCCTTGGTCTTACAGAAATCAGTCCATATGTAGTTCAGGATCTATCGTGAAATATGCCGATAGAGTAATTGAAAGGAACAGATGCGATGCCTAAGCAATGAAGAGGATAGTTAAAGTCTGATAGGCTGCAAGAACCGGAGCGGGATCGCTCCTGCTGATACGGCCGTTTGCTAGCCGGTGTACTTGCAAGTGGCAATACAGCATAGATTGTGCAAAAAATTTAAACGTGGTGAAAGTTTACATTGGATCATGAATGTTGTCTTTGGATGGTTAGGATGGCGTCCTCAGACCATGACGTCCTAGGCCATGAAGCGCGTAATAAAGGATTCGCAGGCTATGGGATGATTTTCTCGGGCTATGGGAATGATTTTTCCGAACTATGATGCCTTTGAATAGATTGGCGATCTTTCAACCCATGAAATGCAAAAGGTGTCGATCTTTCAGCCAATGTAAGACATAAATAAAAAGTGGCGATATTTTAACCATGCAAAAATTTAAATGCGGGTGGCGATATTTTAGCCTTGCGAGAAAATAAATTGGCGCTATTTCATCCATGCAGGATGGAGACAGAGCTTAGTCTTAGAAGGCAGAAAAGTAGCCTTATGCAGGGCATATAGAGACAATGCTTAGTCTCGGAAAGCAGAAAGGTAGCCTTATGTAATGCAAAAATTCAAAATGGAAATAGAGCTTAGTCTCGGGAGGCATAAAAGTAGCCTTATGCAATGCAAAATTGCAGAATGGAGACAGAGCTTAGTCTCGGAAGGAAGAAAGGTAGCCTTATGCAAAACAAATAAAGATGGAGACAGAGCTTAGTCTCGGAAGGCAGAAAAGTAGCCTATTGCAAAAAATGCAGAGGGAGGTATAGCTTAACCTTGAAAGGCAGAAAAGTAGCTTTATGCAAAAAGTGCATATGGAAATAGAGCATAGTCTCAGAAGGTAGAAATGTAGCGTTGTGCAAAAATGCAGGATGGAGACAGAGCTTAGTCACGGAAGGCAAAAAAGTAACCTTATGAAATGAAAAAATAGTGGATGGAGACAGAGCTTAGTCTCGGAAGGCAGAAAGGCGGTATTATGCAAAAAATGCAGATGGAGACAGAGCTTAGTCTCGAAAGGCAGAAAAGTAGCCTTATGCAAAAAATGCAGATGGAGGTAGAGCTTAACCTCGGAAGGCAGAAAAGTAGCTTTATGCAAAAAATGCAGATGGAGGTAGAGCTTAACCTCGGAAGGCAAAAAAGTAGCCTTATGCAAAATGCAGATGGAGGTAGAGCTCAACCTCAGAAGGCAGAAAAGTTGCCTTATGTAATGCAGAAAAGAGCAACAATAGTAAAGTCGCTTAGCTGATAGTTGATTGCGATATCGTGACAGTTGGGGATGTCGTGTATGAATAGTGATGGTGGATAGACGATGGTTCGTAGAGATGCATTCCTGAAAGTATGAGTGTATAAATGTGTTCTTCGATTTGCGACTTGGTTACCTGCACCCAAACAAAAATCGTGAGTTTTGTAAAAGGGGAATGTTAGTTCATCTTCCCCCGTACTTTGCTTATTCTGTTTGTCTCCTCTTTGGAGATAATGTGCGTATATTTGGGGTAGCGTTGCTAAACAAAACAATTTGATAATAGACATGTAGAGTTTTAACAAATATGTAATAAAAATCGGAATAGTTTTAGATGAACTGACGACTGCAACGTGGTTCAAAACATTGCAACCTCTCTTGCTCCAGAATTTTGAGGGTCCTCCTCAAAATTTTGCCCCAGTTTACTGGGTTAACACTTCTGACAGTTGTGTGCAATGAATGTCTAAAAATAAACTTCAAAATTTTTAGGGTAATTATGCCCCAATTTCCAATAGCGCGGGGGGGGGGGGGGAATGGAAAATTTATTTAATTGTGGCCGAACCCATAGGGTTGCCTATATATCCCCTCTCAAACGGGAATCAAGGTCAGGCATAGTTCAAATTACATCATAAAGAGAAAGCATATGATTACACATTGTATTGTTTTACTGCGTCCGAATTGATTGGATTTGGCCAGACTTCTCCGTCCATTTCTGCGAGTATAAGGGCTCCTCTTGTAGAACCCGGTGAACCATGTACGGACCTTGCCAACTGGGAGAGAATTTCCCGTTTGCTTCATCATGATATGGGAATATTTTCTTCAACACCAACTTCCCTGGTGTAAACTTCCTTGGCTTCACTCTTTTGCTGAAGGCTCTGTACATTCTGTTCGATATAATTGACCATGGAAAACTGCATTCAATATTTTCCCATCTATAAGGGCTAACTGCTCATAGTGACCTTTTACCCATTATGTGTTATCCAACTCTGCTTCTTGTATGACCCTCAGCGAGAGAACTTCCACCTCAACGGGAGTGACTGCCTCTGCACCATAAACCAGTGTGAACTGTGGTGCGGTATCCCAATCAGGTGAACGATAGCTGCTTGTGCCACTACTTATGCTTTTCTATCATTTTTCTCAGTATCTTCTTGATATTTTTGTTGGCGGCCTCTACAGCACCATTCACATGAGACATGTAGGTTGTAGAGTTCTTGTGCTTGATCTTGAAGGTATCACACATTGCTTTCATCATGTCATCGTTGAGATTTGAACCATTATCAGTGATGATCGACTCTGGGATACCGAATCGACAAACGATATGGTCGCGGACAAAGTCTGCCACAACCTTCTTAGTCACCTCCATATATGATGTTGCTACGACCCATTTGGTAAAATAATCAATTGCCACCAAGATGAACCTGTGTCTGTTTGATGCGGAAGGCTCGATAGGTCCGATAACATCCATTCCCTAAGCGACGAATGGCCATGGCGAGCTTGTTGTAGTAAGGTCGTTTGGAGGCACCTTTATCATGTCTGTATGTATATGACAGCTATAGCACTTTTAGACATGCTGAATGCAGTCCGTTCCATAGTCATCCAAAAATATCTTGCCTGGAGTATCTTCTTTGCTAAGACAAAACCATTCACGTGCGGACCGCAGGTCCGTGCGTGCACTTCGGCTTATAACCTCGATGGTTCTTTCATTTTGACACACCTCAATAATCCCAAATCGGGAGTCCTCCTATACAAGTTTCCTCCACAGTGAAAGAATTTGTTAGATAACCTCCGAAGTGTGCGCTTCTGAGTGGCGTTTGCAAATTCTAAATTTTCTCCTGTTTTCAAATACTTCTTGATGTCATGGAACCATGGCTTTCCGTCTGCTTCTTCCTCGACCTGAGCACAATAAGCTGGCTAATCATAAATCTTTACCGGGATGGGATCAATGAAATTCTTATCTAGATGTTGGATCATGGATGATGAGTAGCTAATGCATCAGCGAACTCATTCTACACTCTGGGGACATGCTGAAACTCTATCTTTGTGAGACTCTTCCTCAACTCCTGCATGTGATGCAGATAAGGGAGTATCTTAGAGTTCTTGGTTTCCCACTCTTCTCGGACTTGATGTATGAGCAAGTCTGAGTCTCTGATTACTAGAAATTCCTGAACATTCATGCCAATGGCCATCTTGAGACATAAGATGCAGGCTTCGTATTCAGCCATGTCGTTGGTGCATGGGAACCCGAGTTTGGCGGATACCGGGTAGTGGTTGCTGGTTCCTGATACTAGGACTGTTTCTATGCCAACCCCTTTGAAATTTGTTGCTCCATCGAAAAACATTCTCTAACTGTCATAGGATTCTCCAATATCTTCTCCCATCGAGTCTTCGATTACTAGAAATTCCTAAACATTCATGCCAATGGCCATCTTGAGCCCTAAGAAGCAGGCTTCGTATTCAGCCATGTTGTTGGTGCATGGGAACCTGAGTTTGGCGGATATAGGGTAGTGTTTCCGGTTTCTAATACTACGACTACTCCTATGTCAACTCCTTTGAAATTTGCTGCTCCATCGAAAAACATTCTTCAACGGGATTCTACAATATCTTCTCCTATGAAAGATACCTTTTCATCAGGAAAATACGTCTTTAGAGGTTCGTATTCTCCACCCACAGGATTCTTGACGAGATGATATGCCAAAGCTTGTCCTTTGACTGCTTTTTGAGTTACGTAAACAATGTCAAATTCACTAAGCGGGATTTTTCACTTAGCTAGCTTGCTAGTGGGCATCGGTTTCTGAAAGATATACTTCCGCGGGTCCATTCTGGATATGAGATAAGTGGTGTAGGCACAGAAATAATGCCTCAATTTCTGAGCTACCCAAGTTATAGCACAATAATTGTGCTCTAATAGAGAGTACCGGGCCTCGTACGAGGTGAACTTCTTGCTGAGATAGTAAATGTCCTGCTCCTTTCTCCCCGTTTCGTCATGTTGTCCCAAAACACAACCGAATGCCCCATCAAATACTGCAAAGTAGAGCAATAGCGGTCTATCTGGTTTGGGCGGAACCAAAACTGGCGGCGTTGACAGGTATTCCTTGATTCTGTCAAAAGCTTTCTGACAATCATCAGTCCATTTAATAGCGGTGTCCTTCTTCAACATTTTAAAGATGGGTTCACAATTGACAGTGGACTGAGCTATGAAACGGCTGATGTAGTAGAGTCTCCCCATGAAACTCATCACGTCCTTCTTCTTCTTTGGCGGTGGTAACTCTTGAATGGCTTTAGCCTTTGACTGATCCAATTATATCCATCGGTGACTCACAAAGAATCCGAGTAGCTTTCCGGCGGGAACCCCGAATGCACACTTGGCGGGATTCAGTTTTAGATTGTACCTTCTCAGTCTATTGAAGAACTTCGTCATATCTTCCATGTGGTCAGTGGCTTTCTTGGATTTGATGATAACATCGTCTACATATACTTTGATTTCTTTATGTATCATGTCATGAAATATAGTAGTCATGGTCCTCATGTAGGTGGCACCAGCATTCTTTAACCCAAATGGCATCATTTTATAACAATACATTCCCCACGATGTGATGAAAGTTTTTTTCTACGCGTCTTCCTCATCCATCCATATCGAATGATAGCCTTTAAAACAATCGATAAATGACTGCAGATCATGCTTAGTGCAATTGTCAATAAAAATGTATGTTTGGCAAGGGGAAGTCATCTTTGGGACTAGCCCGGTTGAGATCTCAGTAGTCAACGCACAATCTAACCTTCCTATCTTTCTTCAGCACCGGCACAATGTTGGATAACAATGTCGGATACTCCACTACCCTGAGACACTTGGAGTTGACCTGTTTGGTAACCTTTTCATTGATCTTTAAACTAATATCGGGTTTGAACTTCCTGAGCTTTTGTTATACCGGCGGGCATGTAGAATCTGTTGGTAGTTTGTGAGCCACAATAGATGTACTGAGACCAGTCATATTGTCATATGACCAGACGAATATATCCCTATATTCCCTTAGAAAATTCGTGTACTCTTTCTTTTCTGATGGTGACAGGTGAACACTGATGCGCATTTCTATGACATTTTCTATATCCCCCAAGCTGACAACCTCAATTTCATCCAAATTAGACTTAGGCCTATTCTCAAAATCCTCAACCTCTTTAACGACCTCTTGGGGTATATCATCCTCTTCTGAGTTTGTGTCTGTTTGTTGCATTGTCTCGTTGCAAGTCACAATCATCGATTCATCATCAAGATAACAATTAGCAATGCTATGTAAATAAAGTAAATCATAAAAATAATAAGAGCGAGATATATAAGAAACTGAAATGCTTTGATTAAATTTCATAATTGTTTTGAACATCATAGCTCTTTTCGAAAATTAAAGAAAATACGGAAAGAAAATTAGCTAGTAAAAAGTAAAATATGATGCATGGTGCTTTGTTTAGCCTTGCTATCCCGAAGCTTTCTGTGAACATGGAAGAACCCTGGATGACCCAAACAAATTTGATCATCTTCCAACCAACCTGTGTAGTGCGGCACACACCCGGCATGATACATGTCTGGTTCAATAACCTCCTTCCCTAGAACGAGCTTGCAGTGCCACATATGCTGAGTGTGACACCTGTGCGGGCTATAATCATTTTGAAAGTCAGCCCTAAAATGACTCATTTTCTCTATCCTGGGTATGATTTGTTTCCTTCTTTCTTGTCTCATGACTCGGAGGGGGACGTAAGGATGAGTTCCCCTCAGGCTAATGAGTATGAGGAATGGCATGTCTCGCGAACGGACAATGAACTCCCCTGTTGGGAACCACTCGAACATCCACTGAATTTGCTCTTCTTTCAGATTCTCGAACAGCTCTACCCATCCACTGGTGTCCTCTGTCTAAGCGAACATGTTGGGCATGAAGTTCATTCGCTTTGGGTGATGAAAAGCGATATGGTCATCCCAATCCCTGCGTATGATTTCCTGTTTGTAGTCGCCTTTCTGAAAGTGTTCTATGAGCCATAGTTGAAGTAGCAGATTACAACCCTCGAAATGTGGAGCCCCTTGTTGACACTTTCCTAAGGCTCGATAGATTTCAGCGAGTATCATAGGTACTATGCTAAAGGGCTGTCCGTCGATCCCTTCCATTAAAGTCTTGGTAACCATGGCTAGTCTGTTGTGGATCCTAGCCTTCTTTATTGGGAAAATTACCATGCCTAAGAAGCAAAACATGAACACAAACACCCTTTTATGTATATGTCCCAAATAGGTGAGGGCGAATTCGTCCATGTAGGTGCGATAGGAATTACTACGGCCATATCTCTCGAATAAGAAGTCGAATGGTAAGTAGGAGTCCTTCAAGCAAGAAAGATCGAGATTTTTCTTGAGCCCTATCATCTTAAGAAAGCCTCTACTTTTGCGATTTCCGGTATAAGAAAACCCGGAGTCTCCAAGGGATACCATCTAGACCCCTATTTCTTCTAGCAAAGGGGTCATTTCCAAATCCCCGAAACGGAACACTGATCCATCACCAACCAAAAACAAAGTGGCAGCCTCAATGATTTTGTTGTTGGGTTGAATTTCCAGAAGTGAGGGAAAATTCCCCAAGTACTTACGGATGAGGGTTTGATCACTGCTATGAAGATCTTCCCACCAGCTCAGCAACCTTGGGTTGATGTTGGATACCATACTGAATTTGGGGACCTCGTGCCTCATTTTCTGCAAAGCAAAGTGTTAAGCCCTTATCCCCACCAGACTCGACTATTTAAATCAATAATTAGCATAAGGCATTTTGGTTCTCCAAATAAATGCACATAACGTCAAGGTGTCTATTTGGGTTATAGGAAACCCGATGGACAGTGGCTTAGGTTGTCTTAATGAGTCATTATGCGGATAACATAAACTCGACTAGGCTGACCATGATGCATGAACAGTTAAAAGGAATAAGTTTTCTACATCTGAAGTGCTAGACAAGGTACCCTTGAGCGGACAACTCAAAAGGGAAAGGCGCAGAACCGTTGACTACACCATTGATCGACTGGTTTTACCGCAAATATGTCCTTGCCATATTTAGGGGGTTAATAATATTGGAAGGGTGAAACCACTCATTATACGCATTGCAATAGGATTTGTTTTGGGACGATTGGAATATGATATTGAGAGATGCAATTACAATGATGAAACAAATTACATGTATTTTCACGTTCATAAGATAAATGATTACAAGGATTGCTCAAAATTACAATAGTATTGAAATAACAAAGCAGTGAACAAAGCAGTTGAAGGAAAGAAAAGACATGAAGAGCCAAGGTAGTAGTTGTAATTAAATAATCAAGCACGGGAAATGAATGCGATTAAGTAAGCAATAAAGTTACAAAAGAAAGTAATGGTAAAAGCCTAGAAGAATCTCCAGTAGAGTCGCCATGCTGTCGACGCCCCCCTTTTTTCTCTCCCGAGGGAAAGAGGTCAGGTTTGCGACATTATTGGTGGAATGACTAGTTTATCCCTTTTGGGGGAATTTGGGCTATGGAATTTGAAGAGTCTCCACCTAATTATTATAGTGAATTAAGACACTTTTTGAGAAGAGAAGAAGGATTCGAAGAAAAACCAGAGTTTGGGTAAGGGCTTGAGATTATCTCGAGGGAAAGGTGTTAGGCACCCCTCAAGATCCGCTAGTGTGGTTACTGGCCTTGCTTAGATGTGACTTTAAGAAGAATAGAAATAGACGAGCAAATTTGGCACATATGAAATACAAGCAAGTTGACAATTTTGAAAGAACGATGGAGCAAGTAAAAGTGAATTTTAGTTTAAAGAAAAAGTAAAGGGGGTCCTAGGTTTAACTATAATACGGATCATTCGATGCAATATAACTCACATGTTCCCAAAGAGGGGTCACCTTATGATATTACCGCATCATCATAATCTCCATATTCTACATTTCCTACCCCGTTAAGGTATTTAAGCGCGTTTAGTCTTGTTTACTTATTGCATGCTAATACTCGTCCCAACCTATCAGTCCAGGGGTATTTGGACTTCTAATCCTAAAAGGGAAGAAAGGGGATGAGAGCATATATGGAGTTTAAAGATAAAAAATTCTAAGGCGTCAATCAAAAACAAATAGCACATAAAGGGAGTAAACAAACATACAAAGGCTGTACATAACACCCCTTAAGCCATACAGCAACTAGTTTAGCATGACTTGCAATTACTGATTTGGTCTTACGCTTAAAAATGACAGTGGACATATTAGTTTAACACATAGAGTTGGATAATAAGTTCGCTTTGAGCCTTTCGGGCCCGGTTATCAGGAATTGTTGTATTTTAGAAAACAAGTTAGACACTGAAGTTTTAATATAGAGAAGTTGAAAAAGAAAGTAAAGACCGCAGCAAATAGATCAGACTGTTTAAGTAGAATAATGCAGAAGAACTATGAAAGAGACAGGACTATCTAAGATGAAAAACAGTTGCAAGACTTGAAAAGACTGTTTTAGAGACAGAACAAAATGTTTAGCTAGAACTATTTTCTTTAAAAGACCGTGCAGAGTTTAAAAGCATACATGACCTGAGCAGCTTTGCTGAAACATTACTTGGAACGTTAAGGCCCATTTAATAGACTGCTATACATAAGCGGATGAAGCGATTTGAAATTTAGTCCTATAGGCCTGATATCTATGTTTTTAGATTTTAAAAATATTTTAAGGAGTTCATAAATAAATGAACGTTTTAACCCTACAGTTTGCCTATCGCATATGCAGTTCCTATAGACATGATTTCTATATGCACTTGATTACAGAATGTTAAAGTCCTATGGGCAGGATTTCTAGATGCAATGGATTATAAGAATGTCAAAGTCTTATAGGCACACTTTCTATGGACATGCAATATTAAAACCCTATAGGCATGACTTCTATATGATTGAATAACAATATTAATCTTATAAGAATGGTATCTACCCTTTAGCATATGCAAATAACATAAACCCCTCCCACATCCTTTTTACTAAAATCCCCATGTCTTTTACAAAGTTATTACAAACTTGGAAAGAAAGGACTAAAATAAATACATCAAAAGCCAAAACAGGCCCGAAGAAGCTCAAAGCAACCTTATTGATTAGAGTAGTGCAATGTGTGGAATTACCAGCCCTTAGGCATCCGAGTTCCGATGGAACTCTAGGGTCCCTAAGCATGGATTACCACAGGGAAGTAGGACTTAAAGAACTAAGAATAAGTGTAAAGTGAGGGGATTAGAGGAAGATCAAAGCAAAGGATGGTCAATTCCAGACATGAATGGGACGGTATACCCCTGATCCTTTACTTGATTCAAACAAATAAAAGAGCAGACTTTCAGATGTTAGACAGGGGTCTGAGTGGTGATTAGGACACTACCAGACCCTAGTCAAAGCTCAACACATAAAAGAGGCTAAGGGAATGGGCTTGTTTTGAGTATAGGTTTATAGCAACCTGGTTCTAAACTAGGGATGGCAATAGAGTGCCACCCTAACCTAAAACAATACTCGCACACATAGGGGGACTAAAGGGAAGGGGTAACATAAAAGCACTTATGCAAGCATAACAAAATTAAAGTCGTAGGGACATGTGGGAGGGATATAACATGCTGAAGTTTAATTGTATAATATAAGAAAGTCAGGTACAAACATGCATGCGAAACATACGAAAGGGATAGGCAAACACATAGTTTTGGAGATGAAATTTAAATCATGGACATACCAGTTGTAAACTCAAACAATAAAGCAAGTAAGGCGGATAGAATCCTATGGTGTAGCCTTGGCTTTCAGCCGGCTAAACCCAAGCAGCAGAACAAGTAGCAGAGAAGAGCAAAGAAGAGAAGAAAGAGTTTAGTGAGTGTGAACTTGTAATTGTTCGTGTGTTTGAAGTAAAAGGGGTGGGGGTTTTTATATTCTGAAAGTAAACAGTATATAAGGCATGAAAATAATCTTAGTATCAAATCACAATCAATTAAGGAAAGGACTCCCTTTAATTAAGGAGTTGGACTTAAGGTAAATAAAACTGGGTTCCATTTATGGAAAGAAAATCAAGAATAAGTTATAAAATAAAGGGTGGATACATATAAAGTTTTGAAAGATACACAGTTGAAAGCAAACAAGGCAAGAACAGAATCACCAATCACATAATAAATCAAGGGGACAGGGATTCGAACTCAATGTTGTTAGTCCGGAAATAAGGTCCCAATCAGAGAATCAAATAAGTTTATAAAAATCAACCCCCCTCCCCCCTCAATTAGAGTTATTTGTAAGGGAAAATATGACTATAAAAGAGATGCACAAATTCAAACATGCGAGGCTAAAATCAGCAAAATAGTCATGTAATCAGAGAGCAGAAGAACATAAGCATGAAATGGAATTAGGAGTTCTTGCAAATCTTAGCAAGAATCAGAAACATGAGGCGAGTTTAGACAATTACGGTTTTGAAATTAAATAGGCAGCACACAATCACACACAAAACTTGGAAAACCCCCAAAATCTAGGGTTTTCATCGCATTTCGAATGTAAAGAAGAAAACATAGACGAAGATGAACTCAGAAAAAACATAAATATTCACGAAAAGAATAATGATAGTAAAGAAGCTACTCGGAAACCCTAGAAACAACATGGTAAGGGAAATACATAGAAACCATAGTAGAAATACATAGAAACTACAACAAAAGTAAAAGAAATCACAATAGAGCAAATAAAACAGAAAATCGGAGAAAACTTAAGTTTCAATAAGAGGAACAGTTCGAAAACAAAATCGGTAAAAAAGTGTAGAAAACACTTTGAAATCTTAGAAAATAACATAAATCTGAAGTATATCTTAAAGGGAAACAAAGAAGAAAACCTTGGCAACTTAGGGTTTTAGAGAAAACCCTAGAGAACCAGAAAGGCCTGGAACAGACTGGTTTTGAGTCGAAGACGAACTCACAACGCTAAGACTCGCCGGAGAGAGCCATAGAACTCAAGTCGAAAGACCTCTGAGTCGGTGGTTTTCAAGATTGAACTTCGATCATTGAACAAAAGGGTCATAGCAGGGAGTGGGGGTGAGTATAGGTTGCACGAAGTCTGGGAGGCCATGGTTTCCAGTGAAATAAGGTCGGAAAGTGGTCGGAGAAGGTCTAGGATTTCAGGGGTAGTTGAGAGTGTTTGGGAACGAAGGGGGGTTCAAAGGCGGCTGCTGGTGTAAAATGGCTAGGGTTAGAGGGTGTCTTTGGGTTTAATTACGGGAAGGGAAACGTGGACTGTTGATTAAAACAATCAACACTCCTGATTTAAAATGGGGATCCGGGCGAGTAGATTAATTGGGTTTGCGTCGAGTTATTTAAGGAATTGGGTAGTGTAATTGGGGGTTGGATTAGGGCGCAAATAAGGGCTAAAAGTGAAATAAAAGGGGCTACAATTTAAATATCCTATTTTCCCAATTTTGAATTTAATAAAATAGTAAATGATGTTCAAAAAATCAAATTAAAAAACTGAGTTAATAAGCAATGCATAAGTATTAATTAAAAATATTAGAAATGACTTTGTGGTTACAAATGCTATTAATTCGAGAAATAGGCTAAAATTGCAATTTCATGCAATTTTAGTTTATAAATATCAAATGGACTTGTAAAATTATGTAAAAAATATGTAAATTCTATTTTTTTGCAAATGTTAGAATGAAATAAATAATTTACCAAAACAATAAATTTTGGGAATAATTATTGGATTTTATAGTGCAAAATAGGCCCTAAATTGGTTTTAAAAAACTTGAAAAATGGAAAAAATACCAAAACCTTTGTGGATGCTTATACATGCTATTTTTGAAAGTATTTTGAGTATAAAAATACATAGGGAATCAACAACCAACATGCTGCTAAGCTAGTGGGAGGATCTGCATGCCATCGATCAGACCCTTGTCCACAAGTACTTAGGAAATTTGCCCTCACTTATAGGAATTCAGCCTAACAACAAAATCATAGAGGCTGCAACTCCGTTCTGGGATTGTGATCGATAAGTATTTCTCTTTGAGGATTTGGAAATGACTCATTTATTGGAAGAGATAAGGGGTCTAGCTGGTATCCCTTGGGAGACTCCAGGTCTGCTTATGTCGTAAACCGCAAAAGTAGAGGCTTTCGTAAGATAATGGGACTCAAGAAAAATCCCAACCTAGCTTGTCTGAAAGACTCCTACATAGCGTTTGATTTCTTGTACAAGAGGTATGGCCATAGCAAGTCCTATCACACCTACACTGACGAGTTCGCCCTCACCTCTTTAAGACATATACACAGAAGGGTCTTTGTGTTAATGTTCTGTTTCCTGGGTATGATGGTCTTTTCTATGAAAAGGTTAGGATCCACACCAGACTAGCCATGGTTACCAAGACCTTAATAGAAGGGATCGACAGGCAGTCTTTCAGCATAGTGCCCATGATCATCGTTGAAATCTATCGAGCCTTGGGAAAATGTCAACAAGGGGCTCCGCACTTCGAGGGTTGTAATTTGTTACTCCAACTGTGGCTTATTGAATACCTTCAGAAAGGTGACTACTGACGCAGGTATTGGGATGATCATATCGCTTTCCACCACCCCAAGCGAATGAACTTTAAGCCCAACATGTTCTCTAAGCCGAAAGGCGCTGGAGAATGGGTAGAGCTGTTTGAAAGTTTAAAGGAAGAGCAAGTACAGTGGATGTTCGAGTGGTTCCCAATAGAGGAGTTCATTGTTCTTTCTGAGGGGAACTCATCCTTATGTCCCCTTCCGAGCCATGAAGCAAGAAGGGAGAAAACAAATCATACCAAGGATAGACAAGATCAGTCATTTCAGGGCTGACTTTCAAGATGATGATAGCCCGCACAAGTGTCAAGATCAACATATATAGCACTGCAAACTCGTCTTAGGGAGAGAATCTATTGAGCCAGACAGGTATCATGCCAGGTGTGTGCCACATTATTAAGGATGGTTTGAAGAAGATCACATTGGTTTAGGTCGCCCAGGGTTCGTCCAAGGTCATAGGCTTATTGATGAGAAAGCTGCGTCTCAAGTCAAATACAATCAACTGCGCAAGAGGATGCGAGAGTGTGAAAATGAGCACCGGGAAATACAGGAAGCCCACCATAAGCTGATCAACGAGTGGAAGGATATGGCTATCAACGCCAACAATCGTTTAGGGTATCTGGAACGAGGTCTAGTGGAGTTGGAAGGAAAGTTCTTGAAGAGGATTGAAGATTGCTAGAATGCTGAGGGAAGTGCGGGCGGACACCTGGCTCGAGCCTACCTGGTGTTAGGACTACGCGAGTTGATGCAGCGATATGAGGGAGGCAAGAGTACCGAATCTAGGGAAGGTCCTTCTGGGACCAAGTAGTTAGGACCTTTTTATTCTACCGCTTTCATAATGTAATAAGGACACTGGCCATTAGTGACATATTTTATTACTCAGTCATTTCTTAAGATTCGTCTTTTTTTTTTGTCAATAAAATGAGGCATTTAGCATTATAAGTTCTCCAAATTTAATTTGTTTCCGGGCCTACCTCGGGCACAACGAGGCACCCAAATTAGGAAACGACTTATATTCCTGCACAATGTGTTTAAATATCGCAATATTTTTTTTTGGAATCCGCACTAACTTTTTACATTTTTGTTTTTCTTTCATTTTTATTCCTTTCCCCAAGGTAGTTCGTGCATTCTGGCACCATCAGCATACTCAACAAGATCCAAGGGCCCTCCACCTCCTCCTCCTCCGAGTCCTACCAGAAATAGGAACAAAGGCAAAATGGGAGATGCAAATGCTAGAAAGGAAATCGAGGAAACTTCTCAAAACACTTCAATTACCAAAGAGACTGTTTCTCATCTTGAGCAGACTAGATTTCGGGAAGAATTGGACCAAGTCCAGAACCTGGCAAGCCTGTCAATCACTCTTTCCGCTCCTGATGTTAACACCGACAACCCACACCTCCACAAAATACCCCGCAACCACCAATACAACCCACTCATACCCAAGCCTACAACACATGAAACAAAACTCCATTACTCATTCCCGAACCCCAAAACACAACAAACGACAACATCCACAACAATACCATCTTTGTGGACACTATATCCCACTATTTTCCTTAGCTTTTATGTCCTTTTAATTATACAATGAGGTTTCTATGGTGGTTATTGTTAGATTTTTCGGTAAAAGGTGCTACAAAGTGATTCAAATTGAATTGAAGTGGAATTGAGAAAAAAAGAGGTGAAACCATGCAAAAAACTTCCAGTGATTTCCGCTTTTACGGAAGAAATGCCGAAGAAGCGACTTCCGCTTCTGCGAATTTAGACCGCTTCTGCGGATATGGACGATCAGGCAGGAATCGCTTTTGCGGTTGATATTTCGCTTCTGCGGTACCGTAGAAGCGTTTGGTTTTCCGCTTATGCGAGAACTGGTAAATAGTGAGCCTTCCGCTTATGCGGTAGAATTTTTGCTTTTGCGGAACCGCATCTGTGGTCACGTCTCCGCAGATGCAAATCCGGTGCATCAAACCTGGGGCAAAATGGACATTTCATAATTTCTCACCCCAAATCATTTTTATACTCGTCGAAGAAGATCTTTTGGACTTCTTTGGCTTATTTTCAGTTTGTATAGACTAGAGAGAACAAGTTTTGAAGCTAGGGTTTGCACAAACACACTTGAGTCTTAAAGATTAAAGCTTGTGGTTAAGATTTTCTTACACATTTATATTTGTTTCTTCATTTTCTTGCTTTGTACTAAATATTTAAGTGTGTAATTTTTATTTCCAACACTTGAATCTTGTTTATTGGAATATTTATATTTAAAGTGTGGATTAAATACCTTGTTGTGCTTATGTATTGAATATTTTGATTAATTTATGATGTGAGTTATTGTTATTTTCATTATTTTTGTTCTTTAATGTTTCCAAAACTATTAGCTAACCCTGGGACTTGCTCATTAACTTCGAATTAATTTTTGAAAAAGAATTTTGGGGTTGAGAAAGATTAATTAACAAGAACTTGAGGCATTAACCCTCACTCTATAGATTCTACCAAGGATAGGATTGAACTACTTGTAGCCTTCCGGGTGTACTTAATCTTCTAATTATGATTAGGAATAATTCAATTAGGAAGTCTGGTTAGTCTTCGTAAGAAGCTAATTAAGAATTATTATATGTGGCTAATTAACGTAAACTCACTCATATTTGTAAAATCATAAACTACATTGGATCATTAATTATGTGTAATTCCTGATGCATTCATACTTGTAGCTATTGATCATTTTACATGCTTTCTAGGTTAGTTTCCATTTCCGTATTTTATATATAAAAACCTTTTCCAACCAAAATTCTTAGTGTTTGGCATTGCGCGACTATCGATAATTTTCTTACATTTCTAATCGCCCACACATTGTTCTCTGTGAGATTTGACCCCGACTCATAGTTGGGTAAATTATATTGCATGCGACCGTGTCTATTGCTTTTTAGCGGTGGATTTGGATGTCATCAAAATTGGCGCCATTGCTGGGAACAATTTGGCATAATTTAGGTTGTTTGAGAAGTAAGCGAAAGTGGTTTGGTCCAAACTTGTGAATATTTGTGTAATTATTTTTCTTACCTTGGGTCCATTTTTATTGTTTGTTTCTTGCTTATTTTCTTATTTTTGAAAAATGGCATCATATAATGAAAATTGGTCGGATCGTAGTTGTTCATACTTTGATGATCCTTGTCCTTATTATGGAAGACCACACTCGTGGCAAAATTGTTTAAATTCTATCGGTGGTGGATTTGTGCACACAATCTCAACCCCATTGTTGGAGTATTTGTGATAAGTGTGGTTGCCAAAACGGTCATTGGGATTATTGTGCATATTTGTCCTTCCCTTCCCCAAGCCCGCACTATGATGAGTTTGCTTTTTGTAATGAGAACTATAGGATAATGGGACATGGAAGAAGTTGAGAATGACAAAATTGGAGGGTTCAAGGTCATGTTGGAGTGTCTACTTGAAGAAGGAAACAAGGAGCAAGATGCCTTGGAGGATCTTTTGGATAGTAGTCTCCAAAATGATTTGGCACTTCAAAAGGTTGCACTCACAAATGGATGAATTGATCGAAGCCTCAAGGGTTCAAAAAGTCTCGGAAAGGAATGAAAACCAAGAACCTTTCTTGGAGATTGAATTTAAAAATCCACTCTCAAATGCTCGAAACGAGAGAATGATGCTCATTTTGGAGACCATTCTTGAAAATGAGGAGACGCACTTTGCACTAGAGGGCTTGAAACAAAGCTTAGCCTACAATGATGAACATATCCGTACTTTGGAAGATCAAATGCAAACTTTGGTTGAGGCTCACTATTCCCAACAACTTGAGTGTGTGGAAGAAAGCCAAGAAGAGTCCAATTCTGAGGTAGAAAGTGAGCTTTACTTTGAGAAATCAATAATTGAACATCTATCAACCGACTCAATGAGTATTAGTGATGCCGAGAAAAATATGGAATTAGAGTCAACCGGTTTTTATGCAAATGTGGTTGATATTGACTCTAATCCGGGGGAAAAGGACGATGTCAAGATAGAAAAATTGCAAAGTGAAGGGTTGAAGTAACTTTCCAAGCATTTTTCAAAGTTGGAATTGTGTGGCGACACGAAAGTTGAACTACACGAGTCAATGAGGGATTGGAAGGAGGAAAGACAACAACCATTCATTTTACAGTTTCAGGAAACAAGAAAACAAAATGGCATTCCTCACTTGAGAGCCAAGAAGTGCAAAATGATGAATTTATGCATTGGCTTGATCATCAACATACCACCCCCCATCGTGCGTGGTCACAAGCTTCATTCCAAGCTAGGTGCCCAATTCATATCATCCAAGTTGCGACAAAAGTGGTAATGTTGTTTGCGTCGTGCCACGACGTTAAATGCGGTGCTTGGTGGGAGGCAACCCATCGTTTTTTAAACTTTTTCATCATTTTTGAATATTTTTTAGAATAGCTTAGAATATTATTTATGATTAATCTGCCAAGTTATAGATTTTTTGGAGTTGATTTAAATAGGTCGGAGTGGTCCGGAGGGTCAAAACCAGGAGCTGCAGCAAACTGTGCAAAAACTCTCTGCTAAAACCGCTTCTGCAATTTTTTGACCGCATCTGCGGCCATGCAGAAGAGCAAAATAAAATGCAAAGGCGTCATATTTCGCAGAAGCGGTCCATTAGCCACTTACTCGGAACTGCAGAAGCTGGTCTAAGATCGCAAAAGCGGAAATTGAATAGATTTTAAATTCTTAAAAGAATTTTAAACGGGCATTTGCCCAAAAACAAAACATCACTACTCCCCCGTGCCCTAACTCCCCCAAAAACAAAAATTCTCCAAAAATTCAACAAGCTTAATCGTAAATCCATCTCTCTTGCACGAGTTCAGGTATTGTATTCTAAACTCACTTTTAAAACCTCATCTCTCTCCTCACATTCTCTGTGATTCACCTTCACAATAGAATTTTATGTTTATGTTGTGTGATATTTGTTCTCGTTATGTTGAATTCTTGTTGTTAGCTTTAGGAAGTGAGGATTTTGTTGAGTGTAGATGTGTGTGTGTTGATTAGATTGAACAAAAATGGTAGGAAGACTTGAGTACCCCATTTTTGTGAAGAGGGGTTCATTCTAACTCGCTCGCAAAGTATTTGACACAATGCATGAGTGAAAATCTTGTGCGAAGCGGCACAAATTTGGTCCCCATTGAATCATGTTCTATGTCTTGCATTAATTTTGTATTTTGTTGCCAAAAATTTGGTTGAAAGTGAAAAAGAAATAAATAATAACTGGTCAGTGAATATCTGTGAAGAAGAACGCAGAATCGCAATAGCGGATCTTTCTCCGCAGAAGCGAAACCTCTTTTGCGGTAGAAAGTTCGTAGAAGTGGCATGAAAAATCCAAAAAGCTACAGAATTGCAGAAGCGACCTTAGAACCGCAAAAGCGGAACCGCTTCTGTGGCTCAAGTTCCGTAGAAGCGGAAACTGCCCAGAGTTCCCAAAAACAATAGGGTTGCAAAAATGTCTTCCTGGACCCGTGCAACCTAATTTTTTGTCTCAAATGCACTGTTTTAATTTGCTTAACATGATTCTATTGTCCGACTAATCTTGTATTGATTCTTTGTATGTGCTTCAATTTAAAATGGACCCAAATCCCAGCGGATCACACCATGAAATTCAAGAAGAAATAGAGGAGCTTTATGATGAGTCGCGCTTCATGTCTGCTTCATGTGAGCGCCGATATTTGGACGACCTCATTCATAAAATGATCATTCTTGAAAAGGGAATCCTTGAGAATAAATTGGCCGAATATCTTCCTGACTTCCATGCCCGACTCTATTCATCCGCATGGCCCTGTTTCATCGCCACTCCTTGCGAAGCCAATGAGATGTGGGTTCGCGAGTTCTACGCCAATCATAGGCGTACAAACTTTGACGATCCACAACTCATAATCAGAGGAAAAATGGTGAGGTTTGGGATTGACCACATCAATGACACTCTTGGAATCCCAAACTAAACCTTGGAGTCGGCGCTAGAGAAAAATCATTGTGAAATTGGAGAGTGGATCGTATCCAAACTCTTCCCTCCACACTTGAAGGAGAAATTGGTAAACAAAAGAAAAGGGCTGAACTCGACTGAATTCACTGTCGAGGCCAAAAGGTGGGTGCATATCATTAGCAACAGAGGATGTCCGTGTGGAAATGTCTCTGATGTCTCCTACACCCGGGCATTGATCATAGCATGCATTCTGGATGGTATTCAGGTGAATGTGGGGTACTTCATCCTTCTGGAGATGAGGCAATACTTGAGAGAGTACTCGAGAGAGAAGGATGCGGGGTTGATGTTCCCCTACTAATTACAAGGATATGCACTAGAGCAGAGGTTGCCATCTGTCCCACCGATCGTTGGCTGCTAGCTGACAAACCTCTCCATCCCTTGAGAGTGACTGGATAGGGAACTGTGGTCAAGAGCAAAAAGAGGAAAGTCAATTCCACAGCCACAGGTTCAGAGTCATCCCCTCGAGGGCCATTCGGTATACTTAACTCCGAGTTTCAATCAATTAAGGAGTTAGTATCGCAGCTTCCGAGTTTGCCCTCATCCTTCCATCCTGACCCTTCTTACTTCTCCAGGGAAGATATGCAGAGTTACTTGGATGCTCAAAAATGCCAGGATGATAACATGAAGAAAATGACGGCATCAGTGACCAAACTGGAGAGAGCCTATGGCACTTTGGCCAAGGCCCATGTTGACCTTCTGTCGGACTTTCAGAAGGAGAAGAAGAAGAACAAGAACAAGAAAAAGAGAAAATTCATGGTCAAGATGTGGAGAAGCATCAAATCCATCTTCATGTTTGGAAATTCAGATGCAAAGATCCTAGTAGCTGCAGAAGATGATAGTGAGGAGTATTCATTCCTTTCACAGTCTACTATTGATAGTGGCGATGATGATTATGATGATGAGGAGGAGACCGAGGATGATGGAGCTACGAGTGCAGCTCAGCATTGATCAGTCGTCCTCCCACATTCTACAAGTCTGATACAGACCTCAGGGAGATCCTCAAACTTTTTATGCTTTATATTCGATATTTTTCAGTGAGGACACTGCAATGTTATAGTTGGGGTGGCATTGTGTACAGTATTCATATTTTGACATTTTGTGTCCTTGCCGAGCTTATGTTTATATGGTGGATACTGTATTCCCTTGTCGGGCTTGTGATTATGTTGTTTTGTACATTGTGAGCCCTTGCCGGGCTATTATGTGTAGCATGAGCCCTTGCCGGGCATGTTTTGATTAGTCGTGTTTGTGTTTGTATTTTGCTTTCGTTATTTATTTTTCTTCTTATTAGCTTATTTTTTTTTCTTTGTAGTAATATTAGCTTCTTTTATTTTAGTATACTTTATAGTAGTTTTATTTTCTTTTATTTTTATTTCTTTAAATAAAATTTCCTTGGATTTTCTTTATGCTACGATTCTTTCCCAAGGAATAATTTTGAGGTGAACGGGGCGACTTTTCCCGATGATGGATAGATTGACAACTTTCTTAAGGGAATTAGTCTTGTTTTGTTAGGATGAGGATTTTGGATTATTTGGTACTAATAATATTAGTCTCTTGTATGCATAATTGTAAATTAATAATATCCCTCAAAAAGTTTGATTTGAACTTTAATAAGTAAGTGCTAGGTGCAAAATAATTCTTGTGATAAAGTTTTGGCTCTTTTAGTGACTCTTTATCTACTAGTTCAAATATTGATCTAAATACCGTTATTAGAAAACAAAATTGATCTATCTTGATTAGTTCATGTGCCATGTGTGTTAGTGTTTGTTCAAATACATCTTGTGTTTACTTCTATCATCTAGAACTTGCCCGGTTGGTTTTTCAATGCTAATGATAGTATGATTGGTTGGAGGAATGACCTTAGGCATTCTTTTTTTTATTTGCAATACCTCTTTAGCCTTTCAAGCCTACCTTCGCATAAATGATATCACTAGTACCCAATTTGAGCTTTTAAACCTTTTCTTTAGTCAACTCATTACAAACATTTCCCTTTTTGAAAAATAATTCCCTCTCTCGAACCCATCCCTATTTGAACATTGAGAATGAGGCTAAAAGCCTAAGTTGTGGGTGGTGTCGAGGTGGATATTGTTAAGGTTATACGTTGAGTTTAGGACCCATGCCTCAAAAGTATTTGTTTAAAGTATTCAAGCTCCAAAAAAAAGAGATGAAAAATAGGTGTATATAAAAAATAAAATAAAAAGAGAAAATATGTGTATGTATATAAAGTGTGGAGTCTTAAATAAAAATTAAAAGATGCAGATGAGGTGGTTCTATATTGGGAACTAAATGAAAGTGAGGCTATGGGGGTTTGAAAGGGAGCAAAGTGCAAAAGAATGGAAAATTGTGAGTAGTGTTCAAAGAGGGTGAAGTCACTTGTACCCAAATGTTTATCCAACTTCCCTATACCTACATTACAAGCTAAGAAAGTCCTTATGAGACCTCCAACCGAGCATTCTTGAATAAGCGATGAATTAAAATAAGGGCAAGCTTATGGTATAAAATGTTGTAACACTTGAAGTTCTTTGTGAGAGTGAATGTTTTTTAAAAATTTGTCCCTTATGTTGTATTGTAAATATAGTAATTTTTTTTTGGAACTTTCTTTCTTGTGAGGGCGCATGAATTAGGAAAGATTGGTGAAATTGAGTAAAGTGAGTATTTTTAGTGAACTAGTGCTTTTGAGTCACTTTTTGAGGCTAATGTTAATCACTTGATTATGTTTTATCTCCCTTGCACATTCTTGAAGTTGTTTTTCATTATGAGGGAGTTATTCAGGAAAGATGTGCATACTCGAGCCTAATTATTAGTACCAACCAAATCCATTAGTATGGTGTTTAAATTGGAGAATGTTTTATGTAAGTAATGGCAATACCACTTGTATTTTCAATGGTGAATCCTCATTGAAGTTTTAGTTTTGATTTGCTTGAAGACAAGAAAAAGCTTTAAGTCGAGGGTGTTGATGAGCGGTGATTTTAACACTCATTCTAGCTCTTTTTCTTAGCTTTTATGTACATTTAATTTTACAATGAGGTTGTTTATGGTGGTTATTGTTAGATTTCCAGGTAAATGGTGCTACGAAGTAATTCAAGTTGAATTGAAGTCGAATTGAGAAAAAGGAGGTGAAACCATGCCAAAAGCTTCCAGTGATTTCCGCTTTTGCAGAAGAAAGGATGGAGAAAAGACTTCCGCTTCTGCGAATTTAGACTGCTTCTGTGGATATGGACAATCAGGCAGGAACTGCTTTTGCGGTTGATATTTCGCATATGCGGAACCGCAGAAGCGCTTGGTTTTCCGCATATGCAAGCACTGGTAATAGTGAGCCTTCCGCTTATGCGTTAGAATTTCTGCCTTTGCGGAACCGCATCTGTGATCACGTCTCTGTAGATGTGAAACCAATGCATCAGAACTGGGGCAAAATGGATATTTCATAGTTTCTTACCCCAAATCATTTTTGTACTCGTCCAAGAAGATCTTTTGGACATCTTTGGCTTATTTTCAATTTGTATAGACTAGAGAGAACAAGTTTTAAAGCTAGGGTTTACACAAACACACTTGGGTCATAAAGATTAAATCTTGTGGTTAAGATTTTCTTACCCATTTATGTTTGTTTCTTCGTTTCCTTGCTTTGTATTGAATAAATAAGTAAGTAGTATTTATTTCCAACACTTGAATCTTGTTTATGGGAATATTCATATTTAATGTGTGGATTAAATACCTTGTTATACATATGTATTGAATGATTTTTATTTATTTATGAAGTGAGTTAATATTATTTTAATTATTCTTGCTCTTTAATGTTTCCAAATGGATTAGCTAACCCTAGGACTCTCCCATTAACTCCAAATTAATTTTGAAAAAAATAGTTTGGGGTTGGGAAAGATTGATTAACAAGAACTTGAGGCATTAACACTCACTTTGTAGATTCTACCTAGGGATAGGATTGAACTACTTGTAACCTTCCAGGTGTGCATAATCTTCTAATTGTGATTAGGGATAATTCAATTAGGAAGTCTTGTTAGTCTTCGGAAGAAACTAATTAAGAATTATTATCCGTGGCAAATGAACATAAACTCGATCATATTTGTAAAATCATGAAACACATTGGATTGTTACTTGAGTGTAATTCCTGATGCATTCATACTTGTAGCCATTGAACATTTTTCTTGCTTTCTAGGATATTTTACATTTCCACATTTTAGATATAAAACCTTTTCCAACCAAAATTCTTAGTTTTTGGCATTTTGCGACTAATGATAATGTTCTTACATTCCTAATCGCCTACACATTGTTCTCTAAGGGATTTGACACTGACTCATAGTTGGGTCAATTATATTGCATGCGACCATGTCTATTGCTTTTTAGCACTGGATTTGGACGTCATCAGTATGGCATCCAAATTTATGGACCGATTCAGGTTCAACAATGCGAATGCACCGGATGTGTCTATATTCACAATTTGAATACCAAACTCACAGAAACCTTTCGCGAGTATGCTACTCATTGGAGGTCAGAAGCCGCCAAGGTCAGTCCAGCCTTAGAGGAAGAACAAATGAATAGGTTCTTTGTACGTGCTCAGGATCCGCAATACTATGAAAGGCTGATGCTAATAGAGGGTCAAAAGTTCTCCGACATCATCAAGTTGGGAGAAAGAATCCAACAAGGTATCAAGAATGGTACGGTCACCAATATCGAAGCATTACAAGACGCCAACGAGGCCTTACAGTCTGGTGGCAGGTCAAAGAAAGAGGACGTGAATTCCGTAATGGCTGCGCAAAGAACCAAATCCCCTACGAAGTATCAAACCTATCCCTCAAATCCACTCACATATCAACCTAACCTAAATTACCAAGCACCCTCACCTACATATCAAATTCCACCATCTGCCTACCAATCACCTCCACCGCCCAAATATCAAACCACCTCACCGAGATATTCCCAACTCGTCCTGTGTACCAAGCATACAACTCCCAGCCTTCTCATTACCCATCACCACCCACTCGCAAAAACTTTCCTCGACCCAGACCGAATTTCGACCAAAGGCCTCCCAGACAGTATACCGCCATAGCCGAGCCAATTGACCAATTATATGAAAAACTCAAAGTAGCCGGTTATGTATCACCTATCCCAGCCATAACCCCAGAAAATCCCTCCCAATCCCAACAAAACATGCGCATACCATTCTGGAATGGAAGGCCATACCATCGATGAGTGTCACTTATTGAAAGACAAGATTCAGACTCTGATTGATAATAAGGTCATTATAGAAAAGGAGTTCTCTCCCAATGTCCGCAACAACCCTCTACCTGACCACAAGGGTGGAGGCATCCATATGATTGAGATTGAGGATGATTGGGACCCCAAAAGGTCAATTGGATTAATTGTTGAAGGAGATGAGCCTAAGAAGCCAGCGGTCACCCTCAACCCCATTGTTGTTCAGATCTAGCCCTCTAAGGGCAATGTGGCAAATGTGTTAGTACCACTCAAGTTTGAAGCACCTCCAGCAAAGGCACCAAAGCCAATTGAGGTTGAGTTCGGGATCCCAAAGGAACATGCATCTTTCGAAGTGGTCGTGTTACCTACAAGGATGCCAATTCCGATTTCCATGACAGACATGACCCCGTTCAAGTCAAACGCCATACCTTGGGATTACACAGGTGAGGCTAGGAGGAAATGGAAAACAAATACTGGAGAAGCGGTCGCTGCAGAGGGCATGACCAGAACAGGCAGAGTATACACCCAGAACATCTTGCTGAGTCCAGCAAGCAAGCCTCTGAACGACCTGTTGAAACTGCACCCGATGACCTTTGGAGGAAGATACAGGCCAAAGAATGCTCGGTTGTTGAGCAACTGAACAAAATGCCATCACAGATTTCCATCCTAGCTCTTCTAGAAAGCTCTAAATCACATAAGAATGCCTTTATGAAGTTATTGAGCGAAGCTTATGTTCCCAGAAACATAACGGGAAGCGAAATGGTGAATATGATAGGGGAAGTGCTGGAAAGTCACAAGATCACCTTCCACGAGGATAAGTTACCCCCGGAAGGACTTAGTCGTAACAAGGCGTTGCATATCACTGTGTAATGCGAAGATTATTTCATCACCAGGATCCTGGTCAACGGGGGATCTAACCTCAACATTTGTCCACTAATGACTCTGAGAACATTGGGGAAAGGTTTGCATGAGATCAAAGATAGGGCTATCAATGTTAAAGCTTTTGATGGGTCTCAAAGATCTACCATCGGAAGAATTAGCCTGTGCTTACATATGGGACCTACCTGGTTCGATGTTGACTTTCAAGTGATAGACGTCCCGGCATCCTATAGTTTGTTGTTGGGGCGACCCTGGATCCACGTTGCAGGGGATGTAGCATCCACCCTGCATCAAGCAGTGAAGTTTGAATGGAATCACCAAGAGGTAATTGTTCATGGCGATGGTAGCAACCTCATATACAGGCGCCAGACCATCCCAATGATTGGAGGACGAAGGAAAATAGGCAGAGAAAAGTACCACCACATCGAGGGGGTCAATGCCATAGACAAAGACAAGTGGTGGGATAGCAGGATTGAGAGCATCCTGAACTGGAGTGGGTATGACCCGGTAAAGGGCTTGACAAGAACCTCCAGGGTATCACCAGGCCCATAAAACTAAAGAAACGTGGCACTACTTTTGTCATAGGGTATTAGTACACTTGGAAGGAGTTCAACCATTGGTCACCACCATGGCACAGTCCCTACTACCCACTGGAGCACCCTATACCTCAACTGGAGCAGACCTTTCAGCCTGCCGACACTTTATATGGATCAGAGGAAGACGAGGCACTGGCAGCAATGAAGAACCTGTTTCTGGGAGATGATATGGACTGTTGTGTTATCTTAAAGGAGGAAGGGGAGGAAGGCCCTTCCATTCAAGCTGTGAACCGAGGAGAACGCCTCAACAATTGGTCAGTCAGGACCACCAGTACCCGGAATGATTCGGGGTAGCAAGGCTAAACGACACACCATGCATCAAATTTTACTTTTTAGTTGATTTTACTTTTTCGCATTGTCTTTACTTTTGAAAAGAGCTCTGATGTTGCGAACAGTTATGAAATTAATCAAAATCATTTTCCAAGTTTATTTTTATATCTCGCGCTTATTACTTTTCTCTATCATTTACTTTATTTTACACAACACTACTATTACATTTCTTGATGATGAACCAACGACTGTGACTTGCAATGAGGCAATGCAACAAATAGACATAGATTCAGAAGAACATGATATACCAGAGGAAGTTGTCAGAGAGATCAAGAACTGAGAATAAGCCTAAGTCTAAATTGGATGAAACTGAGGGCGTTAATTTGGGTGACACCGAGAATTTCAAGGAAATACGTATCAACATACATTTATCGCCATCAGAAAAGAAAGAGTACACAGGGTTCCTAAAAGAGTATAAGGACATCTTTGCATGGTCTTATGACGATATGACTGGTCTCAACACATCCATCATAGCTCACAAATTGCAACCAGATCCTACATGCCCACTAGTAAAAAAGAAGCTCAGAAAATTCAAGCCAGATATGAGTCTGAAAATCAAAGAAGAGGTTACCAAGCAAGTCAAAGCCAGGGTTCTCCGAGTGGTAGAATATCCGACGTGGTTAGCCAACATCGTGCAGTACCAAAGAAAGATGGAAAGGTTAGAGCCTGTGTCTACTACCGGGATCTCAATCGGGCCAGTCCAAACAACGATTTCCTTTTTCCAAATATACACATCTTGATTCACAACTGCACCAAGCATGAGCTGCAGTCGTTCGTCGATTGTTTTTCTGGATACCATTAGATATGGATGTATGAGAATCATACAATAAGAAGATCTAGACAATGCGAAATGGGTAAAAGGTCACTATGCGTAGTTAGCCCTTATAGATGGAAACAGAATGAATACAGTCTACCATGGTCAGTTATATCAGAATAGAATGTCCAGAGACTTCAACAAGAGAGTCAAACCAAGGGAATTCACATCAGGCTAACTAGTGTTGAAGAAAATATTTCCACATCAAGATGAAGCCAAAGGAAAATTCTCTCCCAACTAGAAGGGTCCATACATGGTTCACCGGGTTCTAACCGGAGGAGTCTTTATTCTTACAGAAATGGACGAAGAAGTCTATCCAAAGCCGATCAACTCAAATGCAGTGAAGCAATACTACATTTGATCAAATGCTCTCTCTCTATGATGTAATTTGAACTACGCCTGACATGACTCCCATTTAAGAGGGAATACGTAGGCAGCCCTATGGGTTCGGTCACATTTTAATAAAAAATCCATTTTCCCCCCGCTATTGGAACTGGGGAAGAATTTTGAGGAGCACCCTCAAAATTCCGAAGTCTGTATTCTCATCAGCGCCAACCTAGTAAACTGGGAAAGAATTTTGAGGGGGGCCCTCATAATTTGGAACCAATCCATTTTTAGTCATTCAGCACACCTGGCAGCAGCGCCAGCCCAGAAAACTGGGGCAGAATTTTGAAGAGTACCCTTCAAAATTCCGGGACAAGCGAGGTTGCCATGTCTTGAACCACGTTGCAGTCGTTGGTTCATCCAAAATAAAATTATTTTCCAAATATGTACTTATTTACTAAATCATGCATGAATATCATTTGATCGATATCTTTCCCCAATGCTACCCTAATGATACGCGACGTCAAAATCTAGGGGATACGAACTAACCTTCCCCCTCTACAGAACTCAGGATTTTTCTTTGGATGCAGGCACCCGGGTCGCAAATCATTGAATACATTCACTCGTACTCTTCAAGGTTGGAAATCATCAGAAAGATCGCTCATTCACAAACTTACTGTCTCCGCCCAACATCTCAGCAGACACGATGTCGCAATCAACTACCAGCTAAGAAACTCTCACTAGTATTCACCCTTTACATTCCTGTATTTTTCATAAGGCTACTTTCTGCCTTCCGAGGTTAAGCTCTAACCCGATCCTGCATAAGGCTACCTATCTTCCTTTCGATACTAAGCTCTGTCTCCATCTACATTTTTCTTAAGGCTACTTTTCTGTCTTCCGAGGTTAAGCTCTATCTCCATCCTGCATAGGGCTACTTGTCTGCCTTTCGAGACTAAGATCTGCCTCCATTTGCATTTGCATAAGGCCATTTTCTACCTTTTGAGACTGAGATCTGTCTCCATCTACATTGCATAAGGCTACTTTTCTGCCTTCCGAGGTTAAGCTCTACTTCCATCCTGCATAAGGATACTTGTCTGCCTTCGAGACAAAGCTCTATCTCCAATTGCATTTTGCATAATGCCATATTCTGTCTTTCGAGACTAAGCTCTGTCTCCATCTACATTGTATTAGGCTACTTTTCTGCCTTCCGAGGTTAAGCTCTACCTCCATCCTGCATAAGGCTACTTGTCTTCCTTTCGATACTGAGCTCTATCTCCATTTGCATTTCGCAAAAGGCTATTTTCTCAATTTCGAGACTAAGCTCTGTCTCCATCCGCATTGAATAAGTCTACCTATCTACCTTCCGAGACAAAGCATTGTCTCCATCATGCATGGCTGAAATATCGCCACTTTATTTTTCAAACGGCTGAAATATCACCACCTGCATTTAAATTTCTCGTCTCAGCAGAAATATCGCCACCTATATTTATGTTTTTGCTTCGGTTGAGATATCGCCACCTGTATTTTAAATTCACGCTCTAGCTAAAAGATCACCACTCTTTGCATTCATTTGGATGATAGATTTTCGCCTTCTCATGGGCTGAAAAATCTCCAACCTATTCAAAGGCGTCATAGTTCGGAGGCACCACCTGCATAGCCCGAGAAAACTATTTCATGGCCTACGAATCTCTACCTTTATGCTCTTCATGGCCCAGGACATCATAGTCCAAGGACGACATCCTAACCATCCGAAGACAACATTCATAGTCCAATGGGAACTTGTATCATGTTTTAATTATGCACAATATACGCCACATTGCTCATTTGCAGGTACACCGACCAGCAAATGGCCGTTTCAGCAGGAGATATCCCGATGCGGTTCTCCGCAACCTATTCGACTCCAAACACCTCTCCAAACCTAACCATCGCGTCCGTCTTTTCGAATCTCCATCGACACATTCCGTCAATGATGTAAGACACCTTATATGGAAATCATTGATATCTTTGATATATGCACTTTGGTTGTATTAGCATGATTTCCAGGTATGGGTTTTGATGAATGACAAACAGTGAAGTCAATTGTTATCTCCTATAATGCATATAATCTATTGTTTGCCATTATCAAAAAGGGGAAAACTGTTAGACCTCGTTTAACCTCGTTTGGAAATCATTGATATATTTGATATGTGTGCTTTGGTTGTATTAGCATGATTTCTAGGTATAGGTTTTGATGAATGACAAACAATAAAGTCGATTGTCAAACAACGATATTGTATGACAAACGATGAAGATGCATTAGCAAACAATCAAGATAGTTGACAAATCAATGGTGATGAAGATTGGATGCCAAGAAGCATATTGATGATGGGATTTCATAGACAAGCCAAGTCGAGCCAAAGAGTTCAAGACCGAAGACCCAAGGCGTAGGTCGTTAGGTAGAACCAATGTAAGAACAACGTTTAAGTTATCTTATCTTTTGGCTCAACATTAGGTCATCATAAATATGCATTAAATCATTTTATCAAATTATATTTATCATAAACATATTTTGAAATACTTCGAACAAAATGATTTTAACGTTTTCATTTTAACCAAAATGGTTTTTGAAGTAAGTTTTTTATTCTGGTATACTCCGGTATATTCCAGCTTTGATTCTGGTATATCTTGGTATATTCCAGCTTTAATATGCATAAAATCATTTTATTAAATCATATATATCATAAACATTTTTAATATACTTCAAACAAAATGATTTTAATGTTTTCGTTTTAACCAAAATGGTTTTTGAAGTAAGTTTTCAATTATGGTACACTCTGGTATACTCCAGTTTTGATTCTGGTATATCAATGGTATATCAAAGGTATATTTCAGCTTTGTTTGAAGCTGGAAATTTACGGAAGGCATGATAATCGATTATCACTTTTGGTTAATCGATTATCTTAAAAATAATCGATTATCTGATTTGGTTAATCGATTAACTTGTATCCGTTGCCTTCCAACGACTAGTTTTTTTAACTAGATAATCGATTAACTAAACCGATAATCGATTAACTGACTAGAAAAATCAGATTTAGTGTTTAAACATGAGCAACGGACATAACACCTCCAAACTCTATAAATAGAGGTCTTTGGAGCTGATTTTATATGAACAACAACTCTCATTATTCTTGAATACATTGATAATATTTTTGCATCATATTTAGAGCTTTTGTTGAGCCATTTGAGAGACAACTTTGTGTTGTTCATAGAGCTTATTGTGTATCTCCTTATCTACTCTTCTTAGAGAGTCTTCATTGTAAAAGGGAGAAGTTCTTGAGAAGACAAATTCTTCTCATTGAGCATTGGGGTTGCTAAGTTCCTTGAATCTTAGCAAGTGAAGTCTTGAGGTGAGGTATCCTCGAGCAAGAAGTCTTGTGGTGCGGTATCCACGAGCAAGTTGAAGTCTTGTAGAGCGTACATCTACGAGCAAGTGTAACGGTTTGTTAAGCACCCGTAAGCTTAACGGAGTGAGTGAAACTCGAGAGAGTCTCTCGGGAGGCTGGACGTAACCACGCTTTGTGGCGAACCAGTATATATCAGTGTGTTCTTTCCCTACACTTTTAATTACTGCACTTATTTTATTACTGCAATTTTAATTCTGCAAAATTTATCAACATTCTCGTGCCTCACTATTCACCCCCCTCTAGTGAACGGCATAAATCCTAACAAATGATTCTTGAACTACATATGGTCTTATTTCTATAAAACCAGGGATATCTAGGCAGCCCAGAATCCAGGGCTCAGCCAGAATTCTTTTCAATCACCAACTCGGTCAAAATTGGTTATCTTGTCTTTACCCGACAACTCTTTCATCCTCCTCGGAAAAGATGGGCAACTATTGATATCCAATTTTTCCCTATGTATTTTAATACCCAAAATACGTCCGAAATGTCATATATGTGCAAATATGAGCACACTCACGAGTTTTGGTATTTTAAAGATTTATAAACTAATTTATTACCTATTTTTATACCACAAAATCCAATAATTATTCCCAAAATTATTATTTTTTTAATAACTTATTTAATTCTCCTATTTACACCAAAATATATTTAAGATGATTTTTGCATATTTTTACAAATTTAGTTGGCATTTGTAAAGCTAAATTGCATGTAATTGCAATTATGGCCTATTTTACAATTAACAATATTTTATAATTATAAAATAATCTCCAGTATTGTTAGATTAATATTGATATATTATAAATTGGTTCATCATCTTTAATTTTCTTTTTAAATCATTTTCACTAATTTTATAAAATAAAAGGGAAACTGGCTATTTAAACTGTAGTCCCAATTCGTTTCAATAGTAGCCTCATTTACATTTCAATTTTAGCCTAAAATTGATCAAATTTCAAGCCCAAAATCGGACCAGCCCAATCCCATTTAACCCAACCCAATAACCCATTTATCTAACCCGCCCGGATTACCTATTAATCAAGGTCGTTGATCATTCTGATCAACGGCCCAAATACGCCCTTTCCTTTTTTAATTTACCAAACCTCCCAACCCTAACTCAATTTGTTTCAACATCCACCTTTGAACATTCTACTTCTCTCAGACTCTCTCTAACACTCAAACCCTAGCCGCCCCCTATCGTCTTCTCCGACCAAATTCCACCGGCGTCCATGGATCCTCAGGCCATGAATGGTCTGTGCTCTCTCCCCTTCACCCCAAATCGTGGTTGTTCGAGGTTCTTAATATTCAAATTTTACAATGCCTGTCCAGATCCTCTGCCGATCTGAGTTCCTGTGGCTTCTCCAACTCCGTTCCGGCGTGTTTGAGCCTTGAAAAGCCTAGCTATGGTCCAGACCTATTTGAGACCAGATCCTTTCCAAGCCTTCTCGTCTCTAGGGTTTCTGGGAAACCCTAAAAGCCGTTCGAGGTTCTTTATTCATTCATTTTCTTAGATCTGTGATAGATCTGTGTTACACTCGAGGTTGTAAATATTTTCCCCAATCGTCTCTTTCAAAATTAGTTTGTTCAATCTAGGGTTTTCAAAAAAAACTCTTAAAACGACTTATGTTTCTTCTTCTTACTATATGAGAATCTGCTTGTATATGCTTTGTTCTTATGTGTCTTCGCTTGTGCATATCTTCTCTTATGTTCTTATGTTTTGCCATTATTATTCATGTTCTTCTACTTGTGCTCTATTATCTCTTTTATTGGTTTTCTACATCATGTTTTACGTGTCTATCTTATGTGTGTTCCTTTACTATTTTTCTTGCTGAGTTTGTTTGAGTTATAAACCCATTTCATCTATTGTCGCATAAGTGCTATGTCACCTCTTTTCTCTCCTAAACTTGCTTGAGTTCTGAGCTTTTATTGAACATGTTCTTTATGATTTTCTCACTCTGTTGCTACAAACTTGCTATTGTATCCGTGTGATTCTTCATGAGACTCTCTGAGTCTGATTCAAGGGCTTGCCCCCTCCTTTATGTACCCTACTCGAATTCGAAACCCTGCGTTTTGGGGTTCCTGCGAAATTTTTGTGGTCTTTGAGTTTGAACTAGGGTTCTACTTTGGACTTGACTGGAATCTTTTGCTTATGATTTGAAACTTTCTATGCCAGACTTTCTTTTCTTGTTTGACACTTGCGTGCTTTATATATGAAAGTTTTTTCTTTCAAAGGGATTCTGCCAACTTGTAATTGATTCTAATTTCCTTTACTGAGGCTCGATCGATTCTTACTGATTTTCCCAAATTAAACCTTTTTTCTCCCCCTTTTCTGACTAAGTTCATTCGAGTAAGGTTTTCAATTTACTGGTTGTTTGATTGATTTACTTTCCTTATCTTTTCAGACCTTGTACAATAGGATTCTTGCCTTAATAAAACTCTATGTACTTACCCTTGTTATGATACTCTGAAAAGGTTTAATTATTTTCTCTTCCTTTAATTGTCTCATGCCTGTTTGAAATCAAATCCCTTACCTAGGGGAGATATTTATGTGATTGACTAAAAATTATTTCTTACCTTCGTCTTACTCATTTTTTGCACTATAAAAGAGGACTACCCTTCTGCTATTAAGGATACCATCCTCACACTACTCTTTCTGCAAACTTTTGCAATAACAACCTTTACACACACAGACACCTCTTTCTTAAAAAAATATACTACATTCCCTACTACTACTCTCTCCACTAGTACTTTATCTACTACTGCTTTCTCCATTTCTGCTTTCTCTACTGAGCACCCTACTCCTCTTCTTATTAGTGTGAAAACATTCTTTGAGTTCTTTTGAATTCTCAAGTGCTTGCTAAAGTTTCTGAGTTTGTTCTGCTGACTCTCTGGCTGTTTACTTGCTATTGTTGATCTATTGTTCTGAAAATTGCATCTGGTATGTCTTCCTAGTTAAATACTACCCTCCTGACTATGTGTTTATTTCCCATCTTCTGTTATGCATTCTCCAATTAGTCTGCCATGCTCTCTTTCATCATGTTCTGCACCTTCAAGTCTATTAAGCCTTCTTGCTTTTTTCATATTTCTGTAAATGTTTTAGTATGTGGTACCCCTTCCCTTTTACCCCCTCTTATGTGTGAGTAATTCTGGGTCATGTTGGAATTTTATTGTTTCCACTCATGACTTAGAATCGTGTTCTCTTGAACCTCTACTCAAGTCAATTCCCCATTCACTGTACCCCTTATGTGCTGAGCCTTAACTCAGGTCTGGTGGTGTCCTAATCACCATCCAGACCCAAGTTTTACTTCTAAGTCTGCTCTTTATTTGCTTGGACCAAACAGAGGGTCAGGGGTGTGCCAGTCCATACCCATGACTGGGTATGACCACCCTCTGTTATGGCTCCCTCTCTCACTTTGCACTCATTCCTAGTTCTAAGTTCTTCCCCCCCCCCCCCCCCCCCCCTTGGCAAGCCATGCTTTGGTACCCTAGAGTCCCCTCTGAACTTGGATGCTTGAGGGATGGTAATTCCATACAGCACTATTTTGTTACAACAATTGTTATTCAGAGTGTAAGCATTGCGTAGGCTGTTGAAGCTCCTTGGAACATTGAAACACTTTGAACAAGAGAAGGCCTTGGAGTCTGAAATCTGAATTGGGTGAAACACATGTTATTGGATATTAAGATTGAATTAGACTGCTCGGATCTAGCTATAGGATGTGATGTATATTATTGTTTACTTTCTTTCTTCTGGTTTTGTAATAATTTTGTAAAAAAGAACTAGGGAAAGTATTAGTAAAGGGTGTGGGCGGGGTTTAATTTATTGCGCAAAAGGGTAGATACCATGCCTATTGGACAAATGTTTGTTATTCAGTCACTTAGATATCATTCCTATAGGTTCAAAGCTTTAATTACCTAGAGATCATATCTATAGGTCTTTTAACATTTCTTAACTCAATCATTAGAAATCCTGCCTATAGGACCTAATAATCAAACAACCAGTTGCAAATAGAAAGCATGCCTATAGGAAGTGCATAAACGCTAGTCAAATTGTAGGGTAATCAAATACTCATTTCTTACTGGTTTAATAACAGTAACAAGCCTTAATCAAATACTCGCCTTAATCTGTATTGATAACAATTTGGCAATTGGCTTCAGTGTTTTTTAACAGAACTCGTCCAAACCTATTTATTTCAAAACTCTTACAAGTCTGCAATGCTCTTAAATTTTCTAAACTTGCATCTCTTTTTTTCTGAAATGGTTTTCAACCTTCTGCATGACTTTTTATTCATCTCATGAAGTTGCTATTTCAAAAGCGTCTTTAACTCATTCTTACTTTGAAAGTCTTTTCAAGTTTGAAACTCTTCTTCATAACTCTATTGTATTTCATTCTACTGATTTCAAAGCCATATCTGAACTTCTGCAATTTTCAGTCTGTTGTTTCAAACTCTTCTACATTAGGTTCATAACAACAATCTGTTTAAAACACCTCAATTTATGACAATTGGATCTAGGTTGCCTAATGAAGACTTTTATCCGACTCTATGTGTTAAACTAGTCCGCCGCTTAAGTCTTAAATTTAAAGACCAAATCAGTATATGCAAGACATGCTAAACTAGATGCTATGTGACTTACAGGGTTTTACGTGAGCCTTGTGTGTTTATTTATTCCCCATTACTTGCTATTTGTTTTGGTTGTCGCCAATAGTATTTTGTCCTTTTAAACCCCATATATGCCCCTACCCCTTCTTTCCCTTTTAGGATTAGAAGTGCTAATACCCCGGGACTGATAGTTTGGGACGGATACTAGCATGAAATAAGTAAACGAGACTAATTGCATTTAAATACCTTAATGGGATGGGAAGGGTAGAATATGGATATGATGACCGGTGCGGTAATATCTCGTGCGACCCCTCTTTGAGGGATGATTGATGGGTATTGCATTGATGTGATCCATATTGTATTTAACCTAGGATCTCTCTTATTTTCTTTTGTAATGTTTTTTCCTTAAGTGTTTTCATATATCTGCATCAACTCATTTTCTAAAGATTGTCTATTCTTCCTTTTCTTTTCAAAGTTTTAAAACTTATTTGTAACTACTATGTGAAAACCTTACTTGTTTCCATCTATTTTTTAAAGTCACAATTAAGCATGGTCGGGAACCACACTAGTGGATCTTGAGGGGTTCCTAACACCTTCCCCGCGAGATAATCTCAAGCTCTTAAAAGTGTCCTAATACACTATAATCATTAGGTGGAAACTCTTCAAATTCTATAACTCAATCCCTTAAAAGGGAATAAAATTTATTATATCCATGATATCGTAAACCCGATTTCGCCTATATTTTAGGGGGAGGAAAAAGGGGGCGTCGATACATGGTTCATTCGGTCTGTATAGGTGGTGCTATTGAGATTTGATTAGAGTGAATGACTCTCGAGAATGGTTCTAATGAATTCAAGATTTATACGTGGCAATTGAGAATGTTGCGAATTTGTATATGGCTAGAAGTTGAGAGTTACATTGGATTGTGTCGAGACTCGGAGTATTTCTATATCATTATGGATTCTACATTCACTATCGAAAAGGTAAGATGAACAGCTTTAAATTCACAGAAGGTTTCTTCAGAGTAGGTATCTCGGTTGTGGTACTTTTGAGGTTGCTTAAGAGAGCATTCAGCGGTATGAGCCTTAGGGAGGTGTGGATTTATTCTAGGGTCTCGTGTGGAGAGTATTGGTTGAGGATCATGGTATTATGGAGAGGAGAAGTATCAATTTGAAGGTAATTCGGGAGGAACCGAGAGAATAGAACAGTTTGGTAGTAGGTGGATCAGCACAGTAATGGATATAATCAACCCCTTGGGTACTCATGATGTGACTAGTCTCTAAAGGTACTCGTGGCAATGCTTTTGGGTTTTTGGCGACCGGCGTGGCTTGGTTGAGTTAGACAGATTTAGTTCTAATGGCTTAATCATGTGCAAATGGGTTTCGAAGAGATATTGATAGTTTTTACCATGGTTCGAGGAGTATATTTCCTATTGGCGTGAGGAGCATGTGATGTATAGTGATTTTCTCTAGATGAAATCAAATAGAAAGTTCTTGGCTAATTGAGTATGTAGTTGCTTGTTACTCAGAGTGGATTATGAAGTTCTCGTATTTTTCATATGATGGCATGGTATATGCGATGTGTTGTGTGGGATAGAGATTGGCGCAAGTACAAGGTCACAATTAAGTTTTGAAGGAAATTTCATAAAATTCTTAAGCAACATGGACGGTTTCAAATGACTAGATAAATGATATTACTATTTGGTACGGCTTGATGAGAGTAAACATTTCCGAATGGGAGATGTATTTTGATTATGGATAATATTTGGTATTATGGCACTGTCCTAGTTTATCGATTGATGATGTTTAATTCTGCTTGGAGGAATAGAAGAGTTATAGAAGTATTCCTCATGGGAAGATCGTGTAATAGAGATGTGTTAGATATTTGGGAGGTGGAGATGGGATTGGATACAGTGATTCATGTATGATATGGATTTGGAGACTGGACATTCTCATGAGTAGATTGTTTCGTGGTTGGGGACCGTAAAAATGTGGCCAAATCTAGTCAAAGGATGGTATGTGCTATGGTTGGGTCATTGTGGCTCTTTGGAGGGTAATTTGTATATTTGTGATGACCACAGTTGATTTGGAGGCTCATCGGTAGGCCCAATTAGGATGTGTATCCTACACAACATCGAATTGGTTGGCTTCATACTATTATTGTTGAGGGATGCGCTATTCGGTTGTTGTTGAGCATATTTGTGTTCCGACATGATCTGTGAGCTACTGTTATATACTTTGAGGAGTTATGATTCGTTGGTTATATGTACACACAATGCGGTGCTATTTGGGCTTCTAAGCGAAATTTGAGCGAGACGAGTATTTGGGTATGCGTGATTGATTGCACGTTAGCTGTATTCTTTCCTAGCTGTGGCATATGTTATTTGCTATTCGTGGTTATGGTAATGCACTTTGGGTAATTGATGTCAAATTGCAGCAATTGATGTTGAATTGCGCATGGTTATTGATTTTGAGCATGGTGGATGAGGTATATCATATGGACCAGCGCTTGGATGGGGTCACATATTGAAGCGGAGTAATAGTGAGATATGATACTTTGTGTTGGATTCGTGTGTTTTGGTTCTACGATGTGTGATGGGTTCTTAACATTGCGTTGTGGTGATACCCGCTGAATTTGCGAGACAGTTCTCTTGTTTGAGTCATTTTCCATATTTGAGTACATTAGAAATATTGTTTATTGGTGCACGGATCACATGGGTTCTGACTTTAGATTGTATTGATATGTCATGACACTAGAGTGATCGGGTTGGATGAGATGAGGTCATGGGATCTAGAGTGGATAATATCGGAACTGATTAGAGTGGGGGTTGGAAGAATAATATTGGAAGTTGGCTTAGAAATATGCTATAGTCCTTGTCGAAGGAAAGGAATCTCCATGACCGGTTGATATGAATGAATGGTTACGAGTTTCTGCGTAGTTCTTTCATCATCGGGAGTGCACAAAGGTTTTAGAACGAGGCTTTGTCTGATATGAGGTTTATTACCGGTATTGGGTTATTTTAAGAAATTATTGTGATTAGAAATTATCGTTATGAGTATTTGAATTATGTGATATTTGAGCTTTAAGTACTTGAGTTATGGTTACGGCTTGGTACAACTTGTTCAGACTTATACAAAACGTTGATGCGAGGTTCTGATCTTATAAAAAAATTTGGATGTTGGAAATTTGATTATAAGTCTTATGGACTAGGTTGAATTAAGAAATTTTAAATATGTTGTGTTAATAGACCTATATGGGATAGGGTTACGTGGGATCACCCCCTGGTATGTGCATGGTAAGGTTACACTGCGGTTTGATGGCTTTGAGAACAACTATTGGTACGTTCGAGGACGAATGTATGTTTAAGTAGGGGATGATGTAACGACCCGACCGGTTATTTTGAGCATTTTTACTTCACTCGATTTATTGAAGTCATGAGTAGCTCCGTATAATGCATTATGACTTATGTGAATCGTCGGATTTGGTTTTCAGGTTATCGGAACTGATTTAGAAGAATGATTCTCAGCTAGAAGCTTAAATTTTGAAAGGTTTGACCAAGTTTGACTTTTTATTAATTGACCTCGGATTGGATTTATGATGGTTCCCTTAGCTTCATTGGGTGCTTAGGAATGCGTCCAGATTATGATTTGTAGGTCCGCAATAGAGTTTGGCATGAAATGGCGAAAGTTGGAATTTTGGGAAAGTTTGACCAGAAGTGAAATTTTTTATATCGCGGCCGGATTCTGATTCCAGAAGTTAGAGAAGGTCTGTAATGTCAATTGTAACTTGTGTGCAAACTTAAAGGTCAATTGAACGCGATTTGATAGGTTTCGGCATTAGTTGTGGAAGTGAAAGTTTCAAAGTTCATCAAGTTTGATTTGAGGTGTCATTCGTCGTTTCAATGTTGTTATGAGTGTTTTGAGGCCTCGAGTAGGTCCGTGTTATAATATAGGACTTGTCCGTATATTTGGACGGGGTGCAGAGTGGCCCGAGTGAGTTTCGGACGAGGTTTTGATCATTTTCATTCCATGTGGCATAGCTGAGATTTTCTCGTTCTGGTGTGACCACACCTACGGAGTGTTTGGCGTAGGTGCGTAGCCACAAAAGCGGTAGTGTCATTGCAGAAGAGAGAAAGGAAGCTAGGCGTGAGGATCACAGGTGCGGGTACTTGGACGCATCTATGTAGATGCAGTTCAAGTGCACAGAAGCACGATCGCAGAAGCGTCTTCAGGACCCCAGGTTTGAGGTATTGAAAGTCAGGCTGTTTCGCAGAAGCGAAGATTTACCACTAAAGCGGTGGTCACAGATGCGACGAATTGTTCGCAAATGAGGAAGTGCTGAGCAGAATGTTAAATACAAGGGTTCGAGGTTTTGGCTTCATTTTTACATTTCCAAGCTTGGATTGAGGCGATTTTTGGAGCAATTTTCACTATATATGTTGGGGTATGTGTTCTCTACTCTACATTAATTATATTTCATGAATCTATCTTAGATTTTAGACTTTGGTTGAGGAATTTAAAGAGGAATTTGGCAGTTTTTGGCCTAAAGTTTCATAATAGATTTTTTGAGTTTTAAACATCAAACTTGAGTCGAAATTGAGTGAAACTAGTATGGTTGGACTCCTAATTGAATGGGTTATCGAATTTTGTAAGTTTTGTCGGGTTTCGAGGTGCATACCCAGGTGTGATTTTTGGCCGGAATCGGGATTTGATTTAAGATTCGATCTTTATCATTTGGAATTATTTCCTTGGGCTTTATTTGATGTATTTGAGTTGCTTTTGGCTAGTTTTTAGCTATTCGGAGGTCGTACGCGCGTGATGGCATTCTTGGAGCATCGCTTGACTTGTTCTGTATTGAAATTCGCTTGTTCAAGGTAAGTGACTCTTCTAAACTTAGTTTTGAGTGTATGAAACCCTGAATTACGTGCTATGTAATTGATGATGAGGTGAAGCACATGCTAGGTGACAGACGTGTGGGCGTGCACCCTGTGAATTGTGATTTTGTTATTTTCATGGCACTATTTAGTGATCCTATTTTGTCGATATATGTGTTTTCACTATGTGATATAGTAAATGAGTTGTCAATCATGCTAGATATCATGTATAGGCTTTATGCCGAATTGTTGGGATCCATAGTGGTCGTTTCTTGTTGTCACCTTACTGATTACATTGATATTTTGTACTAGTCATATTCATGCATTCATATCATATCTTAGTCTCAGTTGTTATTTATAGATACATCACATCATTGTTGTCGGGCCAGTTTCATGACATTAAGAGCCCGAGTGACTAGAGAGATTGATTACTAAGTGAGGCTGCCCCAGCATGTTTCATTAATTTATGCCATTATTGGCTTGATATAACGATTGATTTGTAGGAGCCCCTTCAGAGTCTGTACATACCCCTAGTAAGCGCAGGTACCTACAGAGTGCAAGTGTTGAGTGATTGTGAGGACAGAGTGACTATGAGGATTGAGTGACTGTGAGGGCTGAGTTACTAGAAGGATTGAGTGAATTGATACTCTGAGAGTATGCATATGGTTCTATCACTAAGTCGCATCGCATTTGACATACACATGACATACAGATATAGAGATGCATTTTTCTCATAATGTACGGTATCACGTCATTCATGACTTCTCACATATGTTGACATATGGGCATCGATGGGTATTTTACACTTACTATTTGGAGAGAAAATGAAACATTATATTTACTGTTGAGGATTTTTTGGGAATAGTCATAGTTTTCAAACTAACTCATATTTTCGACGATTTCGGTAAAAAGTACTAGATTTTACTGATATACTTGAAAGGTGAAACTATTAGCGGAAAACTATGAAAAAACTGCGCATTTTATCTTTGAGTTATCTCTTTGTTTAATTGCTTTATGTTATTATGAACTGTTGTTGGCTATTGGTGCTCGCCCCGACCTATATTTCAATTTGCCACTACTTTCAACCTAAGATTAGGTTTGTTATCGGTTGTACTGATGCTACACTTTTGCACATTATGTGCAGATGTTGGCTGATACTGTTGCAGTGTTCGATGGTGGTTTGAAGATGTACATGTGTTCCGGTTGTGGCTGCCTCTTGTTCATGGTAGTCTTAGATTTATAAAATTCTGTTTACATACTTTTCAAATAAAAGACGTATTTACTTCATATTAGCTTTGTAAATTCTATTCTTAGAAGCTCATGATTTGTACTACCAGTCCTTGGAAAATGTATACGTTTCAGATAATTTCTTCCATTTAAATGGATAATTGTTAAATTGGCTTACCCAGCGAGTTGGGGTTAGGTGCCATCACAACTAGTAGATTTTGGGTCGTGACAGATTTGGCTTGGTATTAAAAAAAACTCGGCCATGCATAATTAGTTTGGTTTGGCTATAACTAAAAAAAGTGTTTATTGAAATATTTTATTCTTAAACCACAGCCTCCGAGCTTTCACCTATCTTTGCTTTTCCTTTCTCTTTCCTCTTTTTCTTACTTTCTTCTAAAGACTTCTTCAACTCTCCTTCACTTTCCCGAACCCTACTTCTGGTAGCTCTAGTCCTAGGAGCAGACTTGGGTGATGAAGGTTTGCTTTTCTTGGTTGGTTTGGATGCAGCAGGAGTCCTTTGTGAGGAAGCCTTGCATTTCTTTGGGTCATACCTAGCCCCCAGTTTCTTCAACAATCAGCCAAGCTCTTCCCCAGATGAACTAGATTCATCTTAGTTCTTGCTCATATTAACTAACCCCTCAGCAGCCTCACCTGATCCACTTTCCCCTGACTTCGAGACTCCCTTTTCCCCACTCCCACATATGACTAAAGGCTCCTTCTTCTTTTTCATCCTCATTTTCCCAGAATCAATCCCACCAACATCTCTAGCATATTTTCCTCCCTTTGAACTGCATAGGAAAAAACAAAGCAAGACTTTACCTCTCCTTGGATTTCTTGAGTTTTGATCTTTTCAGAATACCCAGGTTCATCTCCTTCACTGGCAGAGATGTAATCATCAGATTCAGAGCTAGATTTGGTCTCAGCTGTTGAGACTTCTTTCTTTTGACTGGACTAAAGTTTTTCATTAAGGCTTTCCTTAGAGAACCAATATCAATAGTTTTTCTTGCTAGCATTTTCTGGCAACAGAATCTAGGTTTTGGGGTTTCGATTGATGATGTGGAAGATGAGGTGTTGGTTGAAATAGGTGGTGGAGTGCCTGGATTTTCTTTGGGATTTGTCATGGTAAAGAATTTCTGAAAACCCTAAGGGAATTTTGGTGGTGTGAAGAACTTTGGAGAGTTTTAGAGATGAGAGAGGATGATCAGGGGTTTTGTGAAGAATTGGCGGTTATTAAGTGTTTTGGGGTTTTTAAATAAGGTAATGATTACTCATAAACGACAGCTTTTTCAAAGGTCACATAGAGGTCTAATCAATTTAGAGTTCCGGTCTCCTTAGAGATTAATTAGGATTGCTAAAATTTAGGAGAGGGTTTCGTTATACTTAGAATTCTAGTTTCAATAAAACTGGTTCAATTTGCCCAACGGATAGAATTGTTAGGATGTTTGGTATATCTAGGACTTTTGCTCAGGAATGATAATTAATTTTTTCTAATTGTGCAAATTATAGAAACATACCTGAACTTTCTCATGAGCATATTTTGATAAACCAAGTTCTTCAAGTGAATCATCTCTTGATTATGCCTCAAATGTCAAAATCGAAAATTTGTAAGAGATTAGTGAATCGCATAAACACATGTCACAAGAGTATACTATTTATAGTATGATACTGAGTAGGAATTAGTCTAATATTCAAAAAAATTAAGAACTTCTAACCAAAAACATTTTTTTTCATTGTGCATTCTAAACTGGACCTTTTAGGTGATCTTAATCATCCCTAAATCCAACCTGTTCCTTTCAAAGTTTTCTCTACTCAGTGCCTTAGTAAAGATGTCAGCTATTTTCTTATCAGTAGTACAGAATTCTATGGAGATTAGCCCTTTCTCATAGTTGTCTGTCTAACATCTATGTGCTTAGTCCTTTTTTTTTATGAACGGGGTTCTTTGTCATACTAATTGCACTGGTGTTATCATAAAATATTGGTATGCACCCCACTTCAATTCCAAAGTCTACCAGTTGTTGCTTAATCCACAGTAATTGAGCACAACATAAAGCAGCAACAACATATTCAGTTGCAGCAGTAGAGAGAGCCACTGAATTTTGCTTTTTGATAGCCCATGATACAAGACAAGACCTAGGAAGTGTGCCATACCTGAAGTTCTCTTCCTATCCACTAGAAAACCTGTATAGTCATCATCAGCATATCCAATTAAGTCAAATTTACTACCTTTGGAATACCACAGACACAGATCACATGTGCCTTTCAAGTATCTCAATGTTCTTTAGATAGATGTCAAATGTGACTTTTTTGGATTTTCCTGGAAATGAGCACAAAGTCCTACACTGAAAATAATGTCAGGTCTGCTGGCAGTAAGATACAAAAGTGAACCAATCATAACCCTATACAACTTTTGATCAACTGATGAACCAGGTTCATCAACATCAAGCTTTGTGGCAGTTGCTATAGGTGTATCTATTTCTTTGAATTCTTCCATTTTAAACTTCTTGATTAGTTCCTTTGTGTACTTCTATTGATGAATCATAGTTCCATTTAGAATTTGTTTAATCTGTAGCCCCAAGAAGAAATTGAGTTTACCCATCATGCTCATTTCAAACTCACTTCCCATTAGTTTAGCAAAGTCCTTACTTAACCTATCTGTAGTGGCCCCAAATATTATGTCATCAACATATATTTGTACAAGAAGAATATATTAACCTTTTTCCCTTAGGAACAAAGTGCTGTCAATTTTACCTCTTTTGTACCCATGCTCCAGAAGAAATTTTGACAATCTTTCATACCAAGCTTTTGGGGCCTGCTTGAGACCATAGAGAGCTTTGTTTAGCTTGTATACATGAGCAGGACATTCTTTGCTTTCGAATCCTGGAGGTTGTTTCACAAACACTTCTTCTTTGAAATAGCCATTTAGGAAGGCACTTTTGACATCCATTTAATGAAGAGTGAATTTCATATGTACTACCAAGGCAATGAAGAGTCTAATTGCTTCGAGTCTAGCAACTGGAGCAAAAGTATCATCATAATCAATGTCTTCCTCTTGACTATAGCCTTGAACCACCAACCTTGCCTTGTTTCTTGTAACTGTTCCATCTTCATCTAGTTTGTTCCTGAAGACCCTTTTTGTCCCAATGACTGACCTGTCCTTAGGTCTTGGAACCAAGTGCCAGACTTGGCTTCTTTCAAACTGATTGAGCTCATCTTGCATAGCATTGACCCAATCTGCATATTGTAGAGCTTCACTTGCATTTTTAGGTTCAATGAGGGACAGAAAAGCATCAAATGCACAAGGCATCAAATGCACATAGGTTCTTCTGTTGTGATCTAGTCTTGACTCCAGATGTTGGATCATTGACGATGTTCTCATTGGGGTGAGAACTGAGGTACTTGTAAGATTTCCCCACCAGCTGGTTCCTGCTAGTTTCTCCTTCATTATTATGTTGCAGAGGAACAGGTTCAGGTACAGAATTCTTCAGAGAATTTTGTTCAGTTTCTCTTAGATTGGTTCCCCATGTCAAGTTGCCCTGGGTGGAAGGACCTGTTCCATCACCTGCTCTTTCCTTTGATGCCACCTTGACTTGTGTTGTGGCTTCAATCAATTGTCTCACCAGTCCGATGGCTTCATCTTCATGTTCCTGTCTCTAAGAAAGAGTGATAGATTCATCAAACACAACATGTACACTTTCTTCAACACATAGAGTTCTTTTATTAAACATTTTATATACTTTGCTATGTGAAGAATATCCCAAGAATACTCCCTCATCACTTCTGGGATCAAACTTACCTAGGGAGTCGTTGCCATTATTGTGCACATAGCACTTGCAACCAAAAGCCCTAAGATGGGATATGTTTGGTTTTCTCCCTTTAAGTAACTCATAAGGAGTTTTCTCTACAAGAGGTCTGGTCATGCATCTATTTCTTATATAGCAAGCGGTGTTTATAGCCTCTGCCCAGAAGCTATGAGGTAGTTTACTAGAAAGAAGCATGATCCTTGCCATATCCTCAAGGGTATTGTTCTTCCTCTCACTAACCCATTTTGCAGAGAAATTATGATCTATCCATTTTCATCACAAAATTCAGCAAACTTTGCATTTTCAAATTCAGTTCCATGATCAGACCTAATGGATGCAAATTGATTTCCTAATTATTTATGGGTTTTTCTAACAAAAGTAATGAACATTTCAAATGCTTCATCTTTAAAAGTTAGAAACAACACCCAGGTAAATCTAGAATAATCATCAACAAGCACCATTACATATCTTTTACCACCTCTGCTCATGGCTCTCATTGGACCACAGAGATCTATATGAACCAGTTCCAACGTCTTGGGCGTACTTACCATTTTCTTAGGTTTGAAGGATGAACTTACCTGCTTCTCCCTTGCACATGCCTCACAAATTTTGTCTTCTTTGAACTTGATATTAGGTAACCTTATCACCAAGTCCTTGGAGACTAATTTGTTCAATTGATATAGACTGGCATAGCCAAGTCTTTTGTGCCAAAGGAGGGGATCATTAATTAACACGCTCAAGCAAGTAAGTTCATTTTTAGAGAGAGTTGACAGATCTACAATGTAAATATTGTTAACTCTCCTTCCCTGCAAAACAATCTTGTCAGTAGTAAGGCTTATCACAAAACGTTTTTTGGTAGTCAAAGCCACAAGGTTACCTCTATCATACAGTTGTCACACACTTATCGGGCTATATTTTAAGCCATCTATCAAATAGACATTCTTAATGGAATGAGACTCTGTTTTTCCTACCTTTCCAACTCTAATGATCTCACCTTTCTTTCCATTTCCAAAGGAGACATTACCTCCTTTTAGGTTCTCAAGTGAAAGGAACTACTCCTTCTTACCAGTCATATGTTTTGAGAAGCCACTATCCATGTACCATATTTGGCTACTCCCCTTCACTTGGACCTGCAAAAAAAAGTCATGGGTTAGTCTTTGGAACCAAAACTAGTTTGGGTCCCTTTCTATGGGCAAAAAGATGAATCAGATTTTTCTTTGCCCAACCAGGCAGCTTGTGCTTTTCTTGAACAAAGGCTTTGTTCTTTTGACTGGTCTTTTCTTTTGCATTATATTCATTTTTGTAATGGCCAGTCTTACCACAGTGTGTGCAGATCTTATTCTCAAGAAGTTTGAGGTACTTATTTTTGGGATTCCATTTTGGAGCTTGTGTCCCAAATCCAAGTCCTCATTATTGCTACTATGATGTTCTTGCACCAGGAGAGTGCATCAGAAGCGTTGTTCCGTTTGCATGTTATGTCTAGTTCATGCTTTACCTTTCCTAAATCTTCATTTAGGACATTAATCAATTCATCTTTATTGTACAGTTCATCTTTTATTTTTCCTAGATTTTCTTCTAGAGTGAGAAATAATTGATCAGCCTTTTTCTTTCCTGTCCCTAATTTCAGTTTAATATTTTCATATCTAAGTTCTAGGATCTTATTTTCAAGTTGATGAACCTGGTTCTTCAACTCAGTATTTGTGTTGTCACTCTCATCAGCCCTAGACTCTAAATTTTAACATTTTTCTTCTAGGATAACACATTCCCTAGACAGAACATCCTTCTCAATGTTAATTATTTCAGACTCATCTATGAAGTCCATCAGTAGATCAGCCAATTTTTCTTTAGACAAGAACTTAATCTTTTATTTAAAGTGTAGAATACTTACCTCCTGTTCATCTTCTAATTCTCCGATGGCCATAAGGGCTTGCTCATCTTCAGCTTCATTTTCTGAGTCCTCAGCTGATGTTTCTCCCCATGCATCAACCATAGCTTTAGTTGATCCTTCTTGGTTGAACCTGTTCCTTCTTCCTGTTTCTTCTATCTTCTCTTTCTTTCTTCCATTCAACCTCCCATTGAGGGCAGTTTCTGATGTGGTTATCAATCTTCCCACACTTGTAACACCTCTCATTAGTTTGTTTCTCAGGAGACCTAGGTTTGTTGAATAATGTTACTTTTGAAGGAACATTTCCTCTCATAAGATATTTCTTGAAATCTCTTGTTATCATAGCCATTTCATCATCTTCAGGATCTGATCCTTCTGAGATTCTGAGAGCCAGACTTCTTTATTTCTTTGGAGCATTCATCTTCATTGTTTGCCTTCTCAATTCATAAGCAGTAAGATTTCCAATCAGTTCATCCAATTTTAAAGTAGTGATATTTTTGGATTCCTGAATAGTAGTGATTGTGCTTTCCTAGGAGATTAGAAGAACTCTACTTAGAATATTCTCCACATTGTCTTCTTCCAGGATAATCCTTCCAAGAGACTCAAGTTCATTTGTCAGTGTAGTGAACCTGGTATACATCTCTTGGATAGTTTCTCCATCCTTCATAGTAAAATTCTCATATTGAGAATACAGTAGTGTTCCTCTTGACCTCTTCACCTGAGCCTTCATGAGCCACTTGTAAAGTGTTCCAAATCTCCTTGGTAGTAGTACAGCCTTGAATCCTTTTGTACTCATCAAGACCAAGTCCACACACCAGCCATTTCTTGGCTTTTGCATTTTTCTCCCATTTCCTTAGATCTTCAGCAGTATAATCTGCTCTTGTCTTTGGAACATCCAATCCTTCAGTATTCTTCTTGGTTGTGGCTAAAGGACCATCAGTGATGATATTCCAAAGCTCATAGTCTTCACCCATGATATGGTCCCTCATTCTGTTTTTCCACTAGGAGTAGTAGAGGCCATTGAAGAGAGGAGGTCTAGCAGTGGATTTCCCTTCCCAGTTCGCAGGTGGTGCACTCATGTTGATCTTTTCCTAAGGTGTTAACGTCTTCGAGAATAACCTGATCTGATACCAATTGATGTTATAAAAGTCAATACAACACAAGAGGGGGTGATTTGTATGGTACCTAATTTTCGCGTTAGAAGAACGTGATTCTTCTAAATGTTCTAACTACAACAGTTTATGGAATATTAAATACTGAAATAAAGTGCACAGAGATTTTTACGTGAAAAACACTTGGCTCAAAAGGTGAAAAAATCACGACCTACTACTCAGTAGGATTTTCCCAAACTCCACTAAAATCACTGAGCCAAAAACTGCATTTACAAAACTCTTTGTAAACCTAAGGATTAATTCTAATCCCAGTGGGCACACAGGCTCAACTGTTGTGACACTTTCAAGTTAACTCTAACTTGAATACTCAGAGTACCTAATACAATTACTTCTAAGAAAGCTGAAAGGTACAATATGAAAACCTACTACAATTGAACTAGACTTAGAATAAACACAATGATGAAATTGGTTCTTCTATCTTAGTTCATGTAGCTTCAGACGTGCACGCTTGTATCTCGCATATGTTGCTTACAAATCAGACTTGCTCTTTTTGCTCTCAAATATGCTTAAATTCTGCGTATGTGCATTACATGTAAATGAGAACAATTTGGTTATTTAATAGATTAACAGTTAGAGTTTGATCGAGACTCCAATGATTATCCTTAGTCGATTTGAGTCCTTAACCAATACAAAGTCCCATCCTTATCCTAGCTTAGGATGGTGTTCTCTTATCATAAGGAGATTGTCCTCCTTAGAACTCAATGCAATATTTTCAATTCCGTTCAGAAGATATTTGCTGCGTAATCTTCAATACATATCTTTCTCACGTACCTTCCATGTGCAATGGTTATGACTAACTGTGTCTCTCAAGATGGACCAGGTCATTCCCTTAGTTCATTAGTTAATATTCAAAACTTCAGCTGAACTTGGGCCAACATGCTGTCATTTGGTGTAACCGTACTTGCGAGGTCTTGGCTGCAGAAGCGGCCAAAGGGGTGCGGGAGCGGTTGAGAAGGGAGAAGGCTAGGACCACAAATGCGGTCGTGTTGCCGTAGAAAAGGGACCGCACCTGCGGAAGGAGAAGCGCAGAAGCAGAAGGAGGGTCCTAGTGAAGGACCGCAAATGCGGTAGTGAGGCTGCACATGCGGAACCGCAGAAGCGGTCAAGTGACCGCAGGTGCGGAAATGCTGGAGGCAGTGAGTTGTTTTAAAGTCAGGATTTGGTCATATTCTTTCATCGTTTCTTGTTTGGATAATTTTTTGAGAGCTTCAAGTTGAGTTTTTTCATCATCAACGACAAGGTAAGCTAACCTCACCTATCTTGAGTTAAATATATGGGAAAAGGGTCAGAATTGCCCCTAACGTATTGACTCCAGGTTAAAAATGCCCTCCGTTAACCTATTTTGAAGAAAATGCCCCTACCGTTAAAAATGTGGCATATTTGTGCCCCTACCGTTAATTTAAGGTTTGTGTTAATTACATTTCAGTGTACCAAATTACCATTTATATATCATATCTAATTAAGGTTATAATTAATGTGATATTTTATATTCCTTAATTTAAGCCTTTCCGTTATTTTACAGTACTAATCCTCACTTTTCTCTCCTAATTAATGTGAAAGGCTAACCCCACCTATCTTGAGTTAAATATATGGGAAAAAGGTCAGAATTGTCCCTAACGTATTGACTCCAGGTTAAAAATGCCCTCTGTTAACCTATTTTGAAGAAAATGCCCCTACCGTTAAAAATGTGGCATATTTGTGCCCCTACCGTTAATTTAAGGTTTGTATTAATTACATTTCAGTGTACCAAATTACCATTTATATATCATATCTAATTAAGATTATAATTAATGTGATATTTTATATTCCTTAATTTAAGCCTTTCCGTTATTTTATAGTACTAATCCTCACTTTTCTCTCCTAATTAATGTGAAAGGCTTAAATTAATAACAGCTGAACTATCGCCGAAGTCCGCCTCTGTCAGCAAACAACAAAATCGCCGCTGAGCAAACAGGAGATTAGGGTTTTGTGTACTCCGTCATTTACCTCTGACCAACGACGATGATTTACGACGTGAATTCTTCGCTTTTCCGTTCCTTCCTCAGCCAGAAGGAGGCGCCTCCGACAAAAAGGAAAACTGAAGAGCAGAGGCCCAAGGAACAGAGGCCAAAAGCAAGTGATAACAAGCCTGTTATGAATGAGTGAGAGCTGCCAGATGTTAACTTATTTTAGATTATTTCTATTGTTGTTAAGCAACTCTTTGAAAGATGTTGAGCGCGCAATTGTCGTTTGAATAGATCTATCTCTTAAGTTTTTTCGATCGTATACTACAACAATATCCAATAACAATCCAGTATAATTCCATTGGTCTAGGGAAGTTAGTGTGTACGCGTTGTTTCCAAATAAACCTCTGACATCCTTCCCTCCAAGAACTTCTCACCTTACTCTTGGGGAGACTCGAACTCACAACCTCTCGATTGGGAGTGGAGGTTCGATCATATACTTCTATTGGTCTTAATCTATACAAACTTTTACAACAAAAAAAAAAATCGCCGATGTGTTACACTCCAAAAACCAGCTCCTTAATTTAAGCCTTTCGCATAGAATGTATGGAAGTCCTTAAATTTATGTTCCATTAATTTGCAATGGAAGTCTATCTGTGTTATCCACAATTAATTTATAAATTGTCTATAAAATTTTACAAAAACCACAAATTAACTATATTTAACCTATATTATAATTACAATGTGAAAATAATTTATACATGGAAGTTCTTCAGGTTAGAAGCCACAGCTACATTTATTGTTTTCTAGACACACAATATAGTATGAATATGATTTGTTGAAGCCCTCACCAACATTTTCAGAACAAACACAAAGAAAAAAATTTACAATATTAAACATGTAGTATCTATAATATATCTACAATTTATCTACAAATTAATTACAAACTATAAGTAAACCACAATTTGTCTACGATATATCTATAATCTGGAGACACTGTATGTTAAAATATTTTTTTCCTGCACCAAATAAAGAAATTGTAGCATAATTGCAATTTTGAAAATGAAATTGTTGTTGTTGATGTTTTTTTGGATTTCTAGATTGAGAGAAGAAAAGATGAAGAATATATATATATATATATATATATATATATATATATTAGCGACAATTTGATAGAAAAAACGACGAAGAACAGATTTTTTCACCTTTGAGTTGTTGAAACTCGAAAATTTGAATTGTTCATTCTTTTTTTCGAGAATTTAAATTGTAGTTGTAGAGAAAAATACGCAGATGAGAAATCTCCTTTCCCTTTTTAAAAATTGAATTTAATTGTAGAATCAATTAATACCAAGATTCTATCCTTAATTTTAGCGTGTTTTTAGGGAATATTCTGCCCTTTTAATGCCTAATAGTGGAATGGCATATAAATTGTAGTTAAAGTATGGACTGGACAGGTAATTAACAAACTATGCACATTTAGGATAATAAGATTCTTCTTCTCTTATGATTTATCAAGTTACAGGGGGGAGGCCAAAAAAAGGAGAGTAGATTGGCTGGTTTTTCCAGTCAAGTATAGTTGATAATCTCATTTTCTAATATGAATTTGAATAGATTCTCTTTATTATTATAAATATAGCTTTTTTATGATTTCATATATGGTATAGTTAGTAAAAAATACCAAAGAACAAACACCCAAATTATCCTCTCCCTTCGCCCAAAAATTAAAAATGGAACGTTGGAAAGTCCTTACTTCTACATTTATCTTTCAAAAAAAACAAATCTGGTGCATAACATATTCTGTATTCACATATGATTTGAGAAGGCAGAGGCAAAGTCACTTTTTACAAAGAGTGATCAATTAATCACCCTTCACCGAAATATTATAAAAAAATTATACTATTATATAAATAAAATATTAATTTTAAATATATAAAATATATATAACATACTTTGTCGGAAAATTTTATTTACTTTCAAGTCTGAACATCATTCAAAATATTTCTGACTTTAACTAAGGAAGAAAGAACCACACCCAAAAACAAAACATATAATGTAAACAATCTTTCTTGACGCAAGCCATCTCCCACGGCTTCGAGCATATGTCCCTTCTTCTTGACCAAAAAAAACCAAACACATTATTCAAGTAACAAACCACCTAACCCCCACCCCCACCCCAAGCCACAACCCCACATCTCCATTCTTCCTATATTTATGCACCCACCACCCTAACATCCCAACCCCCTAACCATCAATGGCTTTCCACCACCACCTCCTCCTTCTCCACCTCCTCCTATTCTTAACTTCCCTTACCTTCACTTTCTCAGATGATGCTTCTGTTATGTCAAAACTTCTTTCATCTCTTTCTCCACCACCTTCTGGTTGGTCAAATTCTCAACCTTTCTGTTCTTGGAAAAATGTCAACTGTGATAAATCTTCTACTACTGTAACTTCCATTAATCTTGATTCTCAATCTGTTTCTGGTTCTTTACCTCCTCAACTTAACCAACTTTCCAATCTTAAAACTCTTTCTCTTCAAAACAACAAACTTTCTGGTCCTTTACCTTCTTTTTCAAACATGTCAAACTTAGCTGAAATTTTCTTGGACAATAATCAATTCACTTCTGTTCCTCAAGATTTCCTTTTGGGTGTTCCAAATTTAGTAACTTTAAGTATTAGTGAGAATGGAAAGCTCTCTTCTTGGCAAATTCCTGTGTACTTAACTGAAAGTACAAATTTAGGGTCTTTTTATGCTAGTAATTCTAGTATTACTGGTGTTATTCCTGATTTTTTTGATTCTTTTCCTAATTTACTGAACTTGAGGTTGTCTTATAATAATCTTACTGGTTCTTTGCCTCCTTCTTTTAGGGGTTCTGAAATTAGGAATCTTTGGTTGAATAATCAGCTTAAAGGGTTATCAGGTACTATTAATGTGATTGAAAATATGACACAATTATCTCAAGTTTGGTTACATGCTAATTCTTTTACTGGTAGTATACCTGATTTGTCAAATTGTGAGAATATATTTGATTTGCAATTAAGGGATAATCAGTTTACTGGTGTTGTTCCTGACTCTGTTATGACTCTTCCCAAATTGTTAAATATTACTTTACAGAATAATAAGTTGCAGGGTCCAATGCCTCAGTTTAAAGATGGGGTTAAGGTTAATCTTGGAACTACTAATAGTTTTTGTAAAGATAGTCCTGGACCTTGTGATCCACAGGTTACTGCTCTTCTTGATGTAGCTAGTGGTTTTGGATATCCGGTCTCGTTGGCCGAGTCTTGGAAAGGGAATGATGCTTGTAATGATTGGAGTTTTATAAGTTGTGATACAACAAGGAAGAATGTGACTGTTGCTAACTTAGGTAAGCGGGGGTTTTCGGGTATTATTACGCCTGCTTTTGTGAAATTGACTTCTTTGAGGAACTTGCTTTTGAATGATAATAATCTTACTGGTACGATTCCGGAGAGCTTGACAACTTTGCCTAATTTACAAGTTCTTGATGTGTCTAATAACAATTTGTCTGGACCTATACCTATGTTTCCGGCTAATGTGAAATTTACTCATACTGGTAACTTATTGCTTGGGAAGAATATAAGTACTGGTGGTGGGGGAAGTGGATCGGGAGGTTCCGGATCAAATTCTGGTAGTCCTGGTGAAAATTCGTCGGGAGGTTCAAAAAGACCTTCAGTTTCAGCTGGAATGATTGCTGGTGTTGTTATAGCCGCTGTTGTTTTTGTTTTAGTTGTGTTGTTTGTGTCTTACAAATGTTACTTGAAGAGACGCCATAAGAGATTCGGAAGGGTTGAGACTCCAGAGAAAAGCAATGAAATGGTTAAGTCTAGTGTCCCTAGTGTCGTGGGCGGTTCAAATGGATATACCGGAGTCCCTAGTGAGTTACAGAGTCAGAGCAGCGGTGATCATAGCGAGATACCAGTTTTTGAAGGCGGAAAGATTGCCATTTCTATCCAAGTCCTTCGGCAAGTGACAAACAACTTCAGTGAAGAAAATGTCTTGGGGAGAGGAGGTTTTGGAGTTGTTTACAAGGGCGAATTACACGATGGGACTAAGATCGCGGTGAAGAGGATGGAATCTGGGCCAATGGGTAATAAAGGAATGAATGAATTCCAAGCAGAAATTGCGGTTCTTTCCAAAGTCCGGCATAGGCATTTGGTTGCTCTACTTGGTTCGTGTGTTAATGGAAATGAGAGGCTTTTGGTGTATGAGTATATGCCGCAAGGAACTTTGAGTCAGCATTTGTTTGAATGGCAAGAATTCGGCTACAAACCTCTTACTTGGAAAGAGAGGGTGACAATAGCGCTGGATGTGGCAAGAGGGGTTGAATACCTGCATAGCTTAGCTCAACAAAGTTTCATTCATAGAGATTTGAAACCCTCAAACATCCTTCTCGGAGATGACTTGAGAGCCAAGGTTGCAGATTTTGGTTTGGTTAGGAACGCCCCTGATGGGAAATATTCTGTTGAGACACGATTGGCTGGAACTTTTGGCTATCTTGCACCTGAATATGCGGGTAAACATTTCAGCTCCATGTCTCATTACAGCTTTTTTATCTGAAAACTGATTTGCACGCCCCTAATCTAAAGCCGTAGATTTTAAGCAAAATTAAAAAGTATCCGGTCATCAGCATTCGTAGACGTTATCTTCATCATGTTAAAGACGTAAGGATGTAATGTTAGTAATTGTTAAGTGATTTCCATACATAAATGCTGCTTTGTCATTAGTCCTAATTAGTAACCACAACATGATTCTCGTCTTGACGCGAGTTCTACATCTATAGACTCGTTGGCAGAGTAATGGCTTGTTGCTTGCATGTTTGTGCTTGTTTTGTCTTGTGCTCTTGCATTCCACCACCTTTAATCTTATGTTTGTATTTAGGATATCTATATGCTAATTTTTACAAAAGATAATTTTCAATCGCATATGAATCGACACTTAAGTTATTCCACTACATATCCTTTTTATTACAGCTACTGGGCGAGTCACAACCAAAGTTGACGTTTATGCCTTCGGGGTTGTTTTGATGGAGATCATTACCGGTAGAAAAGCATTGGACGAGACCATGCCAGATGAGAGGTCTCATTTGGTGACATGGTTCCGCAGAGTCCTTATCAACAAAGACAACCTACGAAAGGCTATTGACCCGATACTCGATCCTGATGATGAAACATATGAGAGCATTTCCAAGGTTGCTGAGTTGGCTGGCCATTGCACTGCTCGGGAGCCTTTTCAGCGGCCTGATATGGGACATGCTGTTAACGTTCTTGGTCCCCTTGTAGAGCAGTGGAAGCCTACAAGAAATGAAGATGACGACGGCTATGGCATTGACCTCGACATGAGTCTTCCTCAAGCCCTTCAAAGGTGGCAAGCTGATGAAGGAACTTCAAGAATGTTCGATGACTTCTCGATCAGTGACACGCAGTCGAGCATACCCTCAAAACCTTCCGGATTTGCAGATACTTTCAATTCAACAGATTGCAGATAAAAATTTTGGTAACAGGTCAAGCCATCCCACGCCTCCAACGGTTTTAATCCTATGCGGATCAACTTACAGTATGCCAATTCATTTGATTAATTGGTTTCTTCTTGTCAATGTCATTTGCTTCTTATGTAGTTACATCACCTTTTGTAACAAAGTTATATTATAGTCTAGATGCAAGGTGTGATAACAGAAGGTTTGAGTCAGGTGAATGTAAATTTTCTTTTGCCTTTTTGGGAGAGACAGAAAATTGTATCAAATTCTTTGATATTATATTGCCAGTGTAAATAGAATTGAGCTTCATGGTTTCTTCATACCTTGTGTTGCTCCAAGATTTGATTTAGTTTACACTATTAGCCAGCATGGTACTTATTAAGTCCTATGTTAATTCCGGGCATCCCGGTGCACAAAGCATTTATCGCACCGAAAGGGGTGTAATGTAGGCAGCCTACCTTGACGCATGCATCAATGGTTGATTTTACGACGCGAACATGTGACTTATATATGACAACTTTACCGTTGCTTCAAGACTCCCCTTCCTCCTATGTTAATAGAGATTAGTTAAAATAATTAATTCACGATGCACAAAGCATTATTCACGCATGGTCCGGTGAAGGGCCGCATCCAAAGAGGTGTAATGTAGGCAGCTGACTTTGATGCAAGCATTAATGGTTGATTTTACAGCTCGAAAGTTGTATAATAATAACAACCAAAAAAAAAAAAAAGTAATCCCACAAGTGCGGTTCGGGGAGGAGAGGGTAGTGTGTACATAGATCTTATCCCAATTTAAAAGTAAATAGATTGTTTTCGATAGGCCCTCCCCCACCTTGTAAAAAGTTCCTTATTATTTATTTTTTTCATTTTTAGAGAGGGTTTTTGTCTTTTCTTAAAGATATGATTTTTCAGAACCACAAAGATTTCTGTAGGTTAAAACAATATTTTGCTGGATCTATGCTGTCACACTGACCAATATTCTTCTGTTTTTCTTGCTTGGTTTCTTATGCTGTTGTTGAAAAAAAATAATATTTATTAAAAGGATTTATAAGTTTGAATTTTGAAAGTCATATTTCACATGGGGGATGACTGTTGAGAAATAATAAATGTAAGTAGACTATTTATTAATTAATTAATTAATTTATGTTATTACTTTTTTGTGAAGTTGTGGTGCACATGTAGTGGGGACCTCTTGTCAACCTTTGTAGGTCGGGTTTTGGTTAGGAATTGATTGGCTTTAATGTGTAAAATAGCTAGAGTACCCAAAACATATATATTTACTATGATATTGATTTAATAGACATTATAGATACCAAACTGAAATATTATCTTCTTGGTGGTTCCCTCACAACCCCCCCCCCCCCCCTCAAACTAATTTGGCCATTGATGTAACAATATCCCTATGCATTAATGTAGGGCTTTGTTCGCACATACAACAATTTAAATACGTTAAATATTATAGTACCGATATCTTCATAGGGTCAAACCAATATAATTTGGAAAATGTCTAATTGTCTCAAAACAAAACAAAAAAGAATAATGACCTTATTTTACAGTCACACATATCTATAACAGCATTCCTATATAATAACATTTTTATTATAAAAGTCAAGCTTTTTCGGAATTATTTTTATGTTATGTTATAATATGTGTTCCCTATAACAATATTTTGTTATAATATCCAAAAATATTTGAAACAAACATGACTGTTATAAAGAGGTTTGACTGTATATTAAGATAATGGTAAGCTAATACACTATAGTAAATATTTAGAAATTTCACAAGTCATTTTCGCACTCTAATTACTATAAGTTGCAAACTAACCTTTGAAAATAGTAGTAGTACCAACTTGGGTCCCTCATGTGTAAAAAAATAAACAATTTATTTTGCCTAAGAAACCTAAACATTACCTATTCCAATTTATTAAGCTGAATATAGCATGTTATATTGTTTTCTAGTAGTATACGATATATTTCTTTATTGGAGTACAATTGCCAGTAATTGATTTGTTTCTTGAATTTTCTTCTTCATTAGAAAAATACTATACATTATAAATTATTTGCTTTTTTTATGGCATAAGATGTCCTATGATTTTGCTTAAATTATATCATGACACATGGGATCAAAGGTCTAAGTATAAGAAAATTAATTTTTAATTTGTTGGCAACCACTAATCACTATTACTAATGCATGTCATATCTTTGTCGCTGATAGATGCTGGTAGAGCAAGATAAGTGCCATGATTGAAAGGTTTGGGAAAGTCTAGTTCTTTTTCAAGAATTAACTTAAATAGCCGCCATCTAACTGCTTAAATTAAAACTAATCGATAAATATATTATATGTGTATAATTTTATTTTAAATGTGAACATCGTATATAATCAATATATAATTTATATATACCGGCTAAAAAAAATAAACAATAAATTTGAAAATCTATTTGTGTAAAGATTCATTTCTTTTTTGGTTTCTATCGATATGTGCTTTGAGCCCGATCAATTCAAATTGAGATTTGCAACGCAAAGTCCAGTTTTGGGGTAAAGCGCTCTCTATTAAATGAGGCTTCATACTTAAGGCTTAAACTCTAGACATATGATTAATAACGAAGGAATATTTCTCACTCTGATCAAATAGAGAGAAGTCATTAATAGTAGTATGGTTACTATTTGTATAATTAAGTACATGAAGTTGATCAAGATGCATTGAAAAAATATATATTAGCAGAAGCATAGTATATATATTGATGTTTTCCTTTTTATTGGTCATGATTGAAGTCCCACTCCTCTTTCTCTCTCCTCTCTCTCCCCGCGTCCCCTCCTCTCACTCCTCGTTTTTTTTTCTTCTCCTTTCTCTCTCCTCCCACCTCTTTCTTCGATACCTCCTACACCACCGAGACATACATCGTCAGGCGCACAACCCCTGCAAATTTCGTCGCCGGAAGCTGCCTCACGCGCCGACGACGACCACCCACGCGCCGCCGACGACAGCCACGCGCCACGCGCGTGACCACTGTTCCGGCAACTTTTTCAACTGGCTCCTTTTGGACAGTATTTTCCCCCCTCAATTCCGACCAACTCGGTGCTTCCGGAATATTCCCCTGCTCACTTTCATTTTATACTGTCCACTTAGCCACCTCATTTTTCTCACTGCTTACCACAACAGATCCCGGGCCGCCCAGAGGTATGGGATTTTTGTTCTCGCCGGAAATTTGTCTGGCAACCCCTGCACTTTCCTTTTTATTCTCTCCTCTGCTTTTGTGGGTGTATTTTATTTTCTTGGACAGGTGCCTATTTCACCGGCGAGGATCTCCGGCAACTCTCGTTCAGACTCGTGGCAGGACGCAATAGAGACTCTGCTAAGATTCAGGATAACTTGGGCGCAGCAAAGCACACTTTCAGGTTTTTCACCGGGAAAGTACCTCCCGCTCTCTTGTTTACTTTGTGCACCTTTTTACGTATTTTAGCTAGCATTTCGAGTGTGGTCTATTCTGTTGTGATCTAGTTTGCTACATTTGCGTTTTTCGCTATAGCGCATGTGTGTGCCACTGTACCCCTTATCGGTTGGTGAGATAGTGGCTGCGGCGGGGGATGGTAGCGTAAGGTCATGTCATCAGGGGGTGGGGGTGGTCGCGGGGGTAAGTAGGGGAGCAGGGGGTGGTCCTACGGGCAGGGCGGGAGGTAAGGGTGGGAAGAGGGCAGCGGATGCTCACAGATTAAGGATTGGGTCATGGAACATAGGCACTCTGACGGGTAAGTCCATTGAGTTGGCAAAGGCTCTTCAGCGGAAGAGGGTTAACATAGCGTGCGTCCAGGAGACTAGGTGGAAAGGGACAAAGGCGCGGGATGCTGATGGGTTTAAGCTCTGGTACTCTGGGCTCGTGAGGGGTAAGAATGGAGTGTGCATCTTGGTTGATAGGGACCTAATGGAGTCCGTGGTCGAGGTTAGGCGAGTGAATGATAGGTTAATGTCTATTTAGCTGGTTATTGGGGGTGGCGTCCTCAACATCATCAGCGCTTACGCGCCGCAAGCAGGCTTAGACGAGGAGGCTAAAAGGCGCTTTTGGGAGGACTTGGATGATCTGGTGGGGAGTATTCCCCAATCTGAGAAGTTAGTTATTGGAGGGAACTTTAATGGTCATATTGGGGCTGAGGCTGGTGGCTATGATGAGGTGCACGGTGGCTGTGGCTTTGGGGCCAGGAATGGAGGAGGCACTTCGCTACTTGATTTCGCCAGGGCTTCCGAGCTACTGATTGCGAACTCGACATTCTGGAAGAGGGAGGAGCATTTGGTCACCTTCAAGAGTTCGGCGGCGAGGACTCAGATTGATTACATCCTCATCAGAAGGAGCGATAGGGGTTTGTGCAAGGACTGCAAGGTTATTCCGGGAGAGTCTCTTTCAACTCTTCATAGACTACTTGTGATGGATGTCGATCTCTGGGTGAAGAAGAAGAGGAGGGGCGCCCGGGGTCAACCGCGGATTAGATGGGGAGCTTTGTCTAAGGAGATAGCACATGAGTTGGAAAGGAGGTTAGTGGAGGGCGGAGCTTGGAGAAGTTATGGGGAAGCGGACGCTATGTGAACAGTGACGGCGAACTTGGTTAGGGGGTAGCACGGGACGTGCTCGGGGTAGCTAAGGGATATTCAGGCAGACATCAGGGTGATTGGTGGTGGAACGAGGTAGTCAAAGGAAAAGTAGAGGTGAAGAAGGCGGCGTTCGCTAGGTTGGCAGGGAGCACGAACGAGGAGGAGCGGAGAGCGAACAGGTTGATCTACAGGGAGGCGAGAAGAGAAGCTAAGATGGCAGTCACGGAAGCTAAAAACTCGGCGTTCGGTCGCATGTATGAGGAACTAGGGGAGAGAGGTGGGGATAAGAAGTTATTCCGGTTGGCTAAAGCAAGGGAAAGGAAGGCACGTGATCTAGACCAAGTCAGGTGTATCAAGGACGAGGATAGTAGAGTTCTGATGGGGGAATCGCAAATCAAACAGATGTGGGAGGCGTACTTTCGGGACCTCCTTAACGAGGAGGGGATCGGAGCATAGAGCTAGGGGAGTTGGGGCATTCAGAGCGTCATAGAGACCTTGGGTACTGCAGGCGCATTAGGGTGGAGGAGGTCTTAGGGGCATTGCGTAGGATGAGTAGGGGTCGAGCGGCCGGGCCTGACGAGATCCCGGTGGAGTTCTGGAAGTGCATGGGTAAATCTGGAGGGGAGTGGCTCTCTAGGCTGTTCAATGCGATCTTTAAGACTAAAAGGATGCCGGATGAGTGGAGGTGGAGAACAGTGGTGCCCTTGTACAAGAACAAAGGGGACATCCAGTGCTGCAACAACTATAGGGGTATCAAATTAATAAGCCACACGATGAAGGTTTGGGAGAGGGTGATTGAGGCGCGGGTGAGGGAGGCGACAACTATATCTGGGAACCAGTTCGGTTTCATGCCGGGCCGCTCCACCACAGAGGCTATTCACCTAGTCAGGCGGCTGGCGGAACAATTCAGGGATAAGAAGAAGGACCTTCATATGGTGCTTATCGACTTGGAGAAGGCGTATGACAAGGTCCCGAGGGAGGTGCTATGGAGGTGCTTGGAGGTGAAGAGTGTGCCAGAAGCCTATATCAGAGTAATCAAGGATATGTACAATGGAGCTAAGACTAGGGTTAGGACGGTGGGTGGCGAATCAGACCATTTTCCTGTAGTAATGGGGCTACATCAAGGATCGGCGCTGAGCCCCCTGTTGTTCGCCTTAGTGATAGATGCTTTAACCCGACATATCCAAGGGGATGTGCCTTGGTGTATGCTCTTTGCTGATGATATAATATTGATAGACGAGACGAGGGCCGGTGTTAGTGAAAGGTTAGAGGTATGGAGACAGACCCTCGAGTCTAAGGGTTTCAAAATAAGCAGATCTAAGACAGAATATCTGGAGTGCAAGTTTGGCGACGAGCCGAGTAGGGTAGGCAGGGAAGTGATGCTTCGTTCTCAGGCCATCGCCAAGAGGGACAGTGTCCGATATCTTGGGTCTGTGATTCAGGGGGACGGAGAGATTGACGGGGACGTCACCCATCGGATAGGAGCGGGGTGGTCAAAGTGGAGGCTTGCTTCAGGGGTCCTGTGTGACAAGAAAATTCCACACAAACCCAAGGGGAAATTCTACAGAGCCGTGGTTAGACCTGCGATGTTGAATGGGGCGGAGTACTGGCCTGTGAAGAACTCTCATGTTCAGAGAATGAAGGTTGCGGAGATGAGGATGCTTAGGTGGATGTGTGGGCACACCAGGCTGGATAAGATTAAGAATGAAGTTATTCGTCAGAAGGTAGGGGTGGCCCCGGTGGACGAGAAGATGCGGGAAGCGAGACTGAGGTGGTTCGGGCATGTACGGAGGAGGGGTTCCGATGCCCCGGTGAGGAGCTGCGAGCGGCTGGAGATTGTTGGTGGTCGGCGAGGGAGAGGGAGGCCTAAGAAGCATTGGGGAGAGGTGATTAGGCAGGACATGACTAGAATGCAGGTTACCGAGGACATGACCCTTGATAGGGGAGTCTGGAGGTCTAGAATCAGGGTTGGAGGCTAAGGGCTCATAGAGTTCTTCGTACGCCTCTCTCGGGGCTGGCTGTGGGATAGTAGGGTTACCCGTAGATGATTAGTGTTTTAGCTTATGTCCCCTTATGGTTGCTAGTATGGTAGTTACTGCTTGTTATTATTGCATGCGACTGTATTTATGTTTCCTATGTTTTCATAATTATTTACGTTATTTCTGCGGAATTACTTATGCTTTATTATTTTGTTTTGTCTTGCTTTTGTTTCTAATTTTGTCTTTGTTTTGATGCAGCTTTTCATTTTAGCCTATGCGCCGAGGGTCGATTGGAAACAGCCTCTCTGCCCTTTCGGGTAGGGGTAAGGCTCGTCTACATATTACCCTCCCCAGACCCCACCTTGTGGGAATATACTGGGTAGTTGTTGTTGTTGTATGATTGAAGGTTAACTACATTTGTCAAATTTCTATTGGACAGCAAAAATGACACGTATATATGTTGATGATTAAACTATATATGTATAAGGTGTATCATTTAAACTCATCATGTTTGTTTCGATTTTGAATGATTAAAATTCTTAGCATTTTGCAGCAATTGTCATTGCATTTTGGCATATAATTCGCAACAAAAAATATTAGTCTTTTTATATATTTCTGGAAACTATAAATGCAAAGTGATTATTACTTATCGATAGGACGGATCTAGAGTTTAATATAGGGGTTTCTGAAAATTTAGTAACTTTTATTTAGACTCTATTATATATTAAGAAGTCTATTATTCGACATAAGGGTTTCTAAATCTAGTTATTATTGTAAATTTATTTGAAGTCGATGTAGGAACTTATAATTTTTAAATCATGAATATGCCTATACCTATCGACACAGAAATGAAATCTCTGGCTAATTAATCTGTTAAACTAATGAAGAATCTGGTTCATTTAGCGTCTAATGGAGAACATTGATATGTTGAAAGTCATTTGAAATTGCCCTAGCGGAGGTAAGATTTTCACTAAGAATATCAAAATATAAAAAATTAATTATACAAAAAGGCCAAGCATATTTAACATATAATATATACGTAAAAATAATAATTTCATCTAATTAGACTTCGTAATTTTTTGGCTAAGGCTAGTCAATTGATGATCCTTGCTTGAATAAAGGGGTTCATAAAAAATCAAATAATCTACCGAAAAAATGCTGCCTTTCAAGTTTCAACGAAAAATTCCAACAAATTATGTGAAAATGGATTATATTTTGGATATATAAACGAAAGATATAAAATGTATGAACTTCTCATTAATGAGATAACTTTTGGATAATATCGTGCAATTGTAAAATCATCACATCGAGTCCTCAAGTTTTGTTCAACTCGATTGCAATTATCGAGTATTTCCTAGTATTTTACTCAAAAATAATTTTTAAAATTTTTTCTGGATGAACAAAAAAAGTATAAAGAACAGAAAAGTTTTAATTGTTGACCTTCTATGATTAATTATTGTGAGGAAAGATATTCTAGAATTTCTAATTGTATCGATTAATTGTGCAAATTGCAGATATTGTAGAAACTTGGGCCTTTTCCTGCCTCTTTTCTTGTAGAAATGACACCAAGTAGCCACTCTAAATGGCTGCTATTTAGAAATTAGCCAATGTCCTGAATTTTTCACTTTTTAAAGATAAAAATTTAATATTTGTTTAAAATTTCATAATAAATTAAGTACTGACTAATTTTTAAACTGCATCACTGAGAATGGCTATATGTGCATTTGCCCTTTCTTTGCTGTCAATTTTGTAAAAGTCCCGTTATCTATGTAGTCCAAAGCCCATATTCTTATGGAGTTAATGGGCCAAGGCCCATTGTACTTCTCCACAAGTATTTTTTAAAGGGCTTTTTTCACTTTTAGTCCGTGATAGAAATTATTCAAATTTGATAGCTGAAAAATATATAAAATTCGTATAATTTTTGTATATAAAATACAAATTAAAACTTTTTAATATTCGACTATTATTGTAAGAATGACTATATAGTATCATTTTCCTATTTCTAATCATTTAGACAAATTAAATACTCTCTCTATATTAAATTGTTTCCTTAAGATTCAAGAAGAGACAAATATAGGGGTAGGATATTACATTTTTATGATTTGTTTGGTAGGAGGGATAAAGGATAATTAATTCCGAAATTAAATTTGAGATAAGTTTATCCCATATCAAATTGAGATAAAATTATAGTATAACTAATCATGTTCCGGAATTGTACTTTATCATTATAAAAAGATGGAATAACTAATTTCGAAATAATTAATCACGACATAATTTGTCAAACGACCCCATAGGCCATCTCTAACCCGACACTAATTTTGACACCAAACACCATTTTAGTGTAAGATTTGGTATTTTTTGCCCCAGCCCAATACCATTTCTTACATCATTTTGGTGTGTAAATAGCGTTACACCAAATTTGGTGTAACACTATTTATCAACACCATTTTTTTATAAACGGCATTTATATTCATTCTAGAAAAAAATACATTATATGTGAGTAGATGTTGACCATCTACACACCTTTTTCCCCAAGCTCTAGCCTAAGTTTCCTTCTTAAGCTGCAGAACAATCCTCATACTAGTTAAAGATATTACAAAACAGTACAATACTAGCATTCTAAGGGTAATAATTAATCTTCCCAAGAGCTTCTTTCCAATTATGTATCGAACCCCCTTTCATGTGTATGTGGATTGTTATTTCTTTGCAAATTTTGTTGACAATCGTTGTGCCTCCCTGGAATCTTAGCTTATTCCTTTCTCTCCATATAATATGGACCATCATACCAGATACACAAGTGACTATAACACAACGCCCATTCCTCATTTTGGCACCTTGCTTATCCATTTGACCTCACTCTGCCATTCACGAATAGGTCTATCATACCCCAGCCATCGTAACAGCCTCGACCATAATTCATTTGTCAACGAGCATTCAAAGAAGAGGTGATCAAAAGTCTCATCAGTCTGCTCACAAAAACTACACTGTTGTGGAGCTTGTATAGCAAACTTCAACAGCCTCTCCACTGTTGCCAATCTTTTATGTAACGTAAGCCACGTAATGAACTTGAATCTTGGATGCATGTGTGGCTGCAAATAATGCTCTTCCACTGTACCTTCTGGAGTTGAGGGAACTGAATCTTGTATAGTGTCTTGATCTCTTCTCTGTAATTGGTTCAATCTAGTTTCAAGGTCCCCTTGAATGCCTTGGAGTTCACTGATCATTCTCTGTGTCTCAAAGATTTTCCTAAATACCCATACTGCATTCCTAGGTATAGGCATATTTTCTTGCACATAGTTTTTTATGTAGTAGATATGCATCCATTTTATCTGTAGACTGTCATTCTTCTTTGCCACTGCCCACAAATGTTTTGCAATAGCAGCCTTGTTCCAATATAGCATGTTCATAACATTTAGCCTCCCTGCACTCTGTGGTAGGCAAATAGTTTCCCACTAAAATAATAATCTCCTTGAAACAGTTGTTGAACCTGTCCACAAAAATGATCTGTAGATTGCCTCAATCATCTTCATCACTTTTCTTTGGCAGTAAAAATATTTGTGTCCAATACAATTGCACTCCAAATAAGACTAATTTTATCAATTGAAGACGCCATGCATATGATAATAACCTCGATGTCGAGCAATTTATCTTCTGTGTTACCTTCTCTATTAATGGCCATCATTGAGCAATGGATAAATTTTTGGAGTCTAATGGAACCCCAAGGTACTTAAAAGGCAGACTTCCTTCAGAAAACCCCAGTTCTTGTATAATTTCCTCCTTTTGGCAATTTGAAACCCCAGCTATGTAGATAGAACTCTTTTCAGTATTTGCTTGAAGACCAGATACCATAGAAAACTTATGGAAATCCTGTTTTAGTAGCCTTACAGATTATATATCAGCTTTGCAAAACATTAACAAGTCATCCGCAAAATATACATGTACAACTCCTAGTTTCTTGCACCTATGATGGAGTTTAAACTCTTTAACCTTCATCATTTGCATGAACTCTCTTTGCAAGTACTCCATGGCCAGAACAAAGAAATAGGGGGACATTGGGTCCCCTTGCCTTATTCCCGTATTGCCTTTGAAAGGTGCTGTGAGACCACCATTTATATTGAGATAATATGTAACTAATGTAATGCACTCCATTACCTATCTTATAAATTTGTAAGGAAATCCCAAGTCAGTTAACAATCTTTCAAAAAAACACCATTCTATTGTACCGTAAGCCTTCCTCAAATCCATTTTAAGAACACACCTTGGGGAAATACCTTTCCTATTGTAGCCTTTGAACAATTCGTGTGTAAATAAGATGTTATCTCTGATACTCCGACCTTCTATAAAGGCTGATTGTGAACTCCCAATACGACCTCCAATAATTCTTTTTAGTCTAGTTGTAAGAACTTTTTTGATAATCTTATACAGAGTTGTACAGCATGTTATGGGCCTATAGTCTTTAACATGACTCGGATTTTGCACTTTATTAATCAATGTTACAGCAGTACTACTAATTCCTTTGTGCAATTTCCTAGTTACAAATAATTCCTTAAAAGCCTTATAGATATCACCACCAACTGCCTGCCAATGTCTTGTGAAAAACTAGTTGGAAAACCATCAACTCCCAGAGCCTTATCATGGGGCATATCTTTAATTTCCTTTAAGATTTCATCACTTGTAACTTCTTTGATTAGGCCTCCTTTTGCTGCAGGTTGAGACAAGGCCCTTGTCTTATGACCTCTGAGTTTAGACATAGACATGTAGTATTATTCTCTCCCAATAGCTTGGTAAAGAAATTGACAAACTCTTTCTCCACCAGTATAGGATCAGACACCTTGTTCCCCAGATCATTGTTAATAGAGTTTATAGTATATGGGCTTGTCCTCAGCTTCCATTGTGCATGAAATACTTTGAATTTGAGTCTCCACAAGCTATCCAATTTGCTCTATATTTCTGATGTTAAATATTTTCCTCAATGCTGCTCCACTTCTCTACTTCCATTAAAGCCATTTTTCTTGATCAATCAACCGTTGATCCATGTGTTGGTTTTTGAGTCCACTTTGAATTACTTTAAGTATTTGCCTGGCCTTACTGAGCTGAATATTATAAAAATCCATATAAATGTTCAGTTCTTTAAGATCAGCTTTCATGAGCTTACTCCAAAACCTGTGCATTGGACCCCCATTTACCTCTTGATTCCATACCTTTTTAACTATTCCTGTAAAGTCAGCATGATTCATAATAGAACTGTATAGTTTAAAAGGTTTAGGATGTAGGCTTCTCATTTGATCCTGAGACATGCATTGGAATTAGATAGGAGAATGGTCTGATATCTCTGGATTTAAGAAGTCTGCTTCAATATGATTGTATTGTTGCATCCACTCAAAATTTCCCAATGCTTGGTCAATTCTACTGTATACCCTCTTTGCCGGTTGCTGCTTGTTACACCAAGTATAGAACCATCCCAGGCTCTTCACTTGTGTGAGTTGCAAAGTAATAATCACATCCTAGAAGCCCTTAATCTTACTTTGTGTAACTGGAGCGCCTATCATGTCTTCAGTGTGGAGGACATTGTTCAAATCTTCACTAAGTAGTCAACAGTCTTTAATGTTTGCTCCTAATTGCGCAAGTTTACCCCATAACTGTTGCTTTTTATCTATCTCATTACTTGCATACACCACTATTATCAAAGTCTTGAAATTGGAGCTTCTTTCTTGTACCTCACAATGTATAAATTGTTCATCTATCATCAGCATCTGAACTTCAATGTTTTGTTTCCACAATAGCCAAATCCTCCCATTTGAATATTCCTTGTAATTACAACAGGTCCTCCAATCACTGGCCACTTTATTCATGATCCTGTTAGCCTTCTTTTCCTTAACTCTTGTTTCCGAGCAACCTATTAAATCAACCTTATGCTTTCTCAGAAAGAGTCTTAAAACAGAAGACTCTTTCTGTTTATAGGGCTTGTTTAGCCCCCTTACATACCATGTACGTAAAATTATTTTTAGGTGAAGCTGGATGGGCCAGCACCCCATGGATCATCATCTATTTGTAGAGCTGCAAATTTGTTTCTGGATTGCAACATGACTACCGAACGTTGTTGAATCCTTTCACCTTCATTATTCCTCTATCAACTAGACTCTCGATTCCTTTGTCATTTGTCTGTTGCATGTCACCTTCTAGGCTAGGTTTCTGAATCGTATCTTCCTCCCTTTTTTTCTCTTTTGGTAACCATTTCATGTTCCTTCTATGCTGCTGTTTCCTGTTCCATGTTTTCCGTTGGTTGAGCCTTTATTTCCATTGCCTTTTCTTGCTTCTCCTTGAGCCAACATTCATTTGAAGTATGCCCAAACCTAATGCAATCACAGTAGAAATTCGGCTTCCATTCGTACTCAATTTGCTGAACTATTACTCCCCTCTTAGTTTGCATTTCAAAACAGTCTTGCATAAGACACCTTCTCCATTTCAGCATTGATCTTATCCGTGTATAGAGGCTTCCCAACAACACTAGCAAGTTTGCTAAGTGCTTCAGTAGACCAATACCCCAGGGGAAGGCCTGGAAATGTGATCCACAAAGGTATCACACTTAGAAATATTATCTTTTATTATATAAACTTTTAATTTAATATATTATAATTTTATAATTAATTATAATTTTTATATAATATCTTTATAATTAGTTTTATATTTTAATTTTGGTGTATAATTTATATAAATTAAATGTCCTATATTTTATTTTTATATAAAATTATAATTTAATTTTATTATGCTATAATTGTATAAAAATATATAACCATAAAAAAATAGAAAGTGCAAAATGAAATATAATATGTTGTTAATAAATAACACAATGTTCATTTATTATCATAAAAACAAATATTTAATATAATAACGACTGACATAAATTAAATTGAAAACACATTAAATAACATAATGGGATGAGAAATTTATAACAATAATCTAGTACTTTGGAAGACCACTTCCATATCCATTAACATCATTAAAATATTGAGTGTATGATTATTTTGCACTTCGTAATGCATTAATAGAGCATTTATGGGAGCAACATATTAATCTTGTAAGTTGAATATTTATGTAAAAATAATACTAAATTTTATGATAATGTAATATTTATTTAATTATATCTCATTAATAATTTCATTTTTATTTGAGTTATACATTAATATGTATACTTGTATAATGTTTGCTTATAAGTTATATTATTTAAAAATTAAAAATTTAAAATAATTTTATATTAAATGAATAAATAAATATGAATTATATGGGAAAAATATATAAAAAATAAAAAAAGGAAAGGATTTGTTTTATAAAAAATAGTATATAATAAAAGAGAGAGCAAAATATAAAATGAATATTCTTTTTTGGTATACCATTTTGGCGTAAAAAAATGATGCTTCGGAGCCTAGTTGGGGCGTAAATATTGTAGGGGAGTAGATTGGTTGGCAGACTTGTCAAATGTCACACTAATCAATGCGCGCGCTCACACACACACTCCCTCACTCGTGAATGAATTCCTAGAAGTCATCAATTCTTCACCAAATTTCACTCCCTTTTAAATCTTCTCTGCGGATACTTCAATACTGCAGCTTTGTTCCTCTCCATTTTTCTTTGCTTAATTCCTAACTATTGACTCCTTCTCACCATTAGTCCCCTCTGTAGCGTCAGGGAATTACCCTCTGTACAATATATTTATGCACAGAAATTAAAAGGGTTTTGTTGTAGATGTCAGAGATGATTACCATGAGTTTAAAATCCAATCTTTTTGCTACCCCATATAGTGGAAGATATGGGGTCAGTCATTTTTGGTCTCAGCAGAAATTGGTCAACTCCAAGTCAGTCAGAAGTCGGAGGGTTGGTCGAGTTTATTGCGAGTCTAAGGTGATTCTTAATACTTTGTTTTATGTAATGCTCTTGCTGTTGTTTTAAAAAAATAATTATAGTTGTAAGACTTTGCGTAACTGGTGAACTAGTGACCAGGAGTTCACGGGTTCGAGCAGGGAAAATAACATCTTGGTGAAATGCAGGATAAGGCTGCTTACAATAGACTTGTGGTCCAGCCCTTGCTCGACCCCGTGCGCGGGAGCTTAGTTCACCAGACTGTCCTTTAATTATAGTTGTTAATTGTAATCGTTGTAAATTATACTCCCTCTCTCCCATTTTATGTGACTGATTTTTGACTAGGAACAAAGTTTAAGAAATATAGATTTTTTTTTTTCAAAATTTGTGGTCTAAAACATGTCATAGGCATTTGCATGGCTATAAAATTGGGGATTGGCTAATGTATTTCCCGAAGATTATTTGGTTTACCTCCTAGGCGAGAAGTTGAGTTTTGCATTGGCTTAGTACCGAGTACTCAGCCTATCTCTATCCCTCCATATCGGCTCCGGCGAAATGTCATTAAGGGTAAAATTGAAAATTTAGAGTTATTGTTTCCAAGTGTAGAAAGGTGTAATTTTTTGGGACAGCCTAAAGAGGAAAGAGTCTCTCATAAAATGGGATAGAGGGAGTATTTATCATTGTTATACATTAATTGTGCAATGTTTTTCCTATTTGTTGTAACTTAGTCCAGGTTTGAAGGTATAATTGCTATAATTGACTTAAGATTGGGAAGCATACACAGCATTAATTGCATTTGGAATGGAAATTTCCTGAATGAATGTTGCTAATACATTTGAGCCAGAGGTCTATCGGAAATAACTTCTCTCTCTACCTTTACAAGATAGGGTTAAGGTCAGCGTACACTCTACTCCCAGACCTCACTCTGTGGGTTTGTTGTTGAATGCTGCCAATTCTTTTTTGTTGGATTCAATACCCTTTTGAGCTGGAATGATCCCTTTTATAGCTGTAAGGAGTCAATTAAGTCCAGCATATCATTTATTTTGTTTACACAATTCATCCTGCATAAAAAATGATGATTTTCAAGATATTTGAACTTTACTAGAGATGCATGTTCTTTTCATGTAGTGTTCAGCTACTGCTTCTATTGTGTATTTATTTATGAGATTCATTGAATCATGTTCCCAGACTGCAGAAATGGAAATCAGGAAGTGCTCGCCTTTTCTAGAAAGTGAATTGTTGTCAGGTAATGGTGGGTTGCCCTTGACAGAGTGGAGAACTGTTCCCGACATTTGGCGGAGTTCAGCAGAGAAATTTGGTGATCGTGTAGCAGTTGTGGACCCATATCATGATCCTCCTACAAGCATGACTTATAAACAGGTCAATTTATTTTTCTTTATTCTCATTTTATTCTTTGCAATATCCTTTTTTTGGTTTATTTTTATCTAAAGATAAATAATCAACCCTTTGTGTTAATTATTTTAATATGTGAACTGTGAAGTCCTGCATTATAAGAATCCATTAAATCCTGCTATAAAATTGTCTTCTGTTTTAAAGAGCTTTTTCTCTGGAATGATAGTCAGACGCGGATCTAGGGTTTCCGGAGGATGGGTGCACTATTACTTTTTAATAAAAAAAATTAAACAAAAAGGTTAGTAGGGTATTTAATCCAACTGACCTTAGGCTATTGGAAATAAGAGACCAAAACCAGTGTACCACTTGGTCTCTTTTGACCATGGATTCCATCAAATATATGTACCTATTTTTGCCAAATTGTATACATCATATCTATACTTTAACCCGAGGACCACGGGTTCACGTGAATCATGTTTTACATGGTAGATCTGCCCCCGATGATAGTTACTTTCACTAGTTTGTGTAGTGGATCACTGATGGCTGACTGCATGAGACTATCTATCTTGTTATCCATATATATGTGACAGCGTGAGCTTCCTATCTTTTCATTTGTAAGTACTTGCTAGGAACCAATATTATCAACATGAGTTCCTATTTCCTAGGTAGGATCTTCCTTTTCAGTATTTATGAGTCAATGTTGGTGTAGGATTATAGTCTTTTGTTTGATTATGTGGTTGCTTTTAGGCGTGGTGAACCAAATGGTATATGGTCTTGCTCCTTAGCCCATCCGTCTTCCTTGTTCTTTCTTTTCTTTCAGGTAAATTTGTTGTGTATTCCTTCTCAAAAAAAAGAAATTGTCGTATATTCTATGTTGATGACATAGTTTTGATAGACGAGACGAGGGTCGGTGTTAATGAGAGGTTAGAGGTATGGAGACAAGCTCTCGAGTCTAAGGGTTTCAAAATAAGCAGATCTAAGACAGAATACCTGGAGTGCAAGTGTAGTGCCGAGCCGAGCGAAGTAGGCAGGGACGTGATGATTGGACCTCAGGTCATCGCCAAGAGGGACAGTGTCAGATATCTTGGGTCGGTGATTCAGGGGGACGGAGAGATTGATGGGGATGTCACTCATCGTATAGGAGCGGGGTGGTCAAAGTGGAGGCTTGCATCAGGAATCCTGTGTGACAAGAAAGTTCCACAGAAACTCAAGGGGAAATTTTATAGAGCTGTGGTTAGACCGGCCATGTTGTATGGGGCGGAGTGCTGGCCAGTGAAGAACTCTCATGTTCAGAGGATGAAGGTTGCGGAGATGAGGGTGCTCAGGTGGATGTGCGGGCTCACCAGGTTAGATAAGATTAAGAATGAAGTTATTCGAGAGAAGGTGGGGGCGGCCCCCGGTGGATGAGAAGATGCGAGAAGCGAGGCTGAGGTGGTTCGGGCATGTACAGAGGAGAAGTCCTGATGCCCCGGTGAGGAGTTGTGAGCGGCTGGCGATGGTCGGCGCACGGCGAGGCAGAGGGAGGCCTAAGAGGTATTGGGGAGAAGTGATTAGGCATGACATGACTAGAATGCGGGTTTCTGAGGACATGGCCCTTGATAGGAAAGTCTGGAGGTCTAATATCAGGGTTGTAGGATAGGCGCCCCCAGAGTTTTTCGTACTCCTCACCCGGGGTTGGGTGAGGCTTGGCAGGGCTATCCATAGATGATTTATGTATTGGATTGTGTCTCCCTTATTGTAGTTATTTATGGTAGTTACTGTCTGATATTGTTGCATGCTATTTTATTTATTTATTTATTTATTTATTTATTTTTATTTATTTATGGTTCTTATGTTTATATAATTATTTATGCTATTTCTGCTGTATCTACTAATGTTCTTTTGTTGTTGTTTTTGTTTTTGTCGTTCCTTTCATTCACTGAGTCGAGGATCGATTGGAAACAGCCTCTCGCCCTTTCGGGTATAAGGCCCGTCTACATATTACCCTCCCCAGACCCCACCTTGTGGGACTATACTGGGTAGTTGTTGTTGTTGTTGTCGTCTGTGCTCCCTTTGTTCCAAAAATGGGTGGTAGAATTTGATTTGTTATTTCAAGCTTCTATAGCTCGAAACACTATTTCTATGAGTAGTGTCATGAATGCTTCTAGACCTGATCATTCTGGGGGAGGTGGCATTTCATCCCTACCATCAAGTGGATCTAAAGAGTTGAAAAACTGTGAGGCAACAGAAATTTCACCTAGCAATCTTCTTTTAATCTAATCTAATGTTAATGTTTTGCTGGATTTTTTTGAGGCTTGGGCAGATCATTTATCATGAATATACAGTCGTGCCTGAGAGTATTTGTACTAAAACTAGATAGCAGAGGATAATGCAGTAAAATTGTGGTCTCTAGAGGCAGAGTCTGAATTTGAGGCTTATGGGTTGGGATTCCAGTTTTATTGAGTTACTGGGTTCTAAACTAATTTTTACATATTTAATGAATTTCTAAAGGCAAATAAAGAGTTGGATCAAAGCTAATGTGTTTGGCCGAATCCATCACAGAAACATTAACTCCGCCCCTGGCGGTCTCCCTAGTCAAAATCTGTTTTGGGTGTAATCGAATGCATCATCTTTGTAGTTACTACTAAATCAAATTTTTGCAAGAAGGCGACTAGCTAATTGGGGAAATTAAGTGCATTTAACTATGTTGTCAGCTCTCCTATTCTGTCCAACAACATCATACCCAGTCTTATCCCACACCGTGAAATCTGGGGAGGGTAATGTGTATGCAGAACTTACCCCTATTCTGTCCGTAGTACTTTTTCTAAATGCATTACCATAAAATGCAGCTTTATCAGGAGATTGTGGATTTCTCTGAAGGTTTGAGAGTTGTTGGGCTAAAGCCAAATGAGAAGATTGCGCTCTTTGCTGATAATTCATGTCGATGGCTTGTTATAGATCAAGGTAAATTAATTCATCCTATTTTGTAAATCCTAGAAATTGGTAACATTTAGCTTAGTTTATTACTTATTACTTTTTCTTTCTATTTCCTGTTTTCTTTTTCGGATTTCAGAAATTTTCCCATGCTCTTTTGCAGATTAGGATAATCCTAGGTACTTGGATTAAAGCCCTTGACTATCATAAATGGCTTGAACCTAAAATGCACGTGTAAAACTTATGGATCATGAGAATAGTCATCTGCTAATGAAAAAGACATAAGAATTTTAGGTTATTGGCTCACCAATTATAGGGGTATAATGGCTTTTTGAAAAAGTAGAACCCTCTACATAAGCAGACAGAAGTCGGAAGCCCCATCTTTGCGATTACAACATCAACAACAACAAAAAATCCAGTTTAATCCCATAAACGAGGTCCGGGGAGGGTACTGTGTACGCAGATCTTACCCCTACCTTATAGAGATAGAGAAGTTGAACCCTTTACATAAGTAGACAGAAGTTGGAAGCATCGTCTTTGCGATTAAACTATGATAATATTAGCTTGTATGCCGAAGGTCGTATAAGTCATGGGTTCTAACTGTTGAAGCAGGAACTAATGTTTTCCATTTGGGTAAGCTGTCTAAATTATACCCTTGGGGTGCGGCGGCCCTTCCCAAGACCCTGCGTGAATGATGGGATATTTTGTGCACTAGGTTGCCCTTATGCTGAAGGGTATATAACACCAACCTTTTGATCATTTAACTGTTTCTGTCCATTATGTCTCAAGAAATGTATCATGTACATAACTTGAATTTAAAGCTCTTGAATTATTTTTCATCTTTAATTATAACCAAGAAAATCCTGAGGTCGATGGCCCACGGTTCAGAATTTGGTGGATAGGTCACCCCTTATTCTCCTCCACTTAAGTACCAAGCTTTTGTGCAGGGTTTGAACTGCGTTGTTTGCCCAACCCATACGTAACACACTGTGCTCCTGCCACTAGGCCAACCCCTAGAGTATTTTTTTTGGTAACGGAGAAATCCCCTAAAGCCAATGGCACATGGTTCGAATCTATGAATTATGTATGTGCTTTGTTTTGTTTTATCCTTCAAAAGAACATCCAAGTTTATTTTTAGTAGAAACAATCTTTTTTTGATAAATTACCTGTTATGGGACTTAATGACTGGCTAGTAGTAGTAAACAAATAGTACATTCATAATCAAAGTAATTTATGAACCAAATTAACAATTGAAAGCGCACACAATTCTGAGAATATACTGCGAGCAGTATCCCGTTTTTCCCTACTTAAGAGTTCTGTAGAGGAATTCTCATATTAGGGAAGGAATCAATAACATGCATTTTATCATCCACCTTGGTAATTGCTCATTTAACCATTTTTTTCCCTGCTCATTATCATGGAGAACGAAGGGGCTACTTTTCAGCTCATCTATTGAGCGGTGGTAGTTGCTAGGTTATCTCCAGGATTTGAGTTCTCAAATCGCTTGAAAATGAGATGCTGAACAGCTGCCAAGTGCGCAAGCTTCTGAGTTAGCTTGATTAAATATGGAATAAGTCGGCAGACTATTATCCACATGCGTTCGTCTATCATTCGCAAACCTACAAAATCACCATTTACCATCATAAGATCCAGCTAATATGCTGTCCTGTAAAATAACTTGAACTCAAGCATGTCGATGAGATGGTAAATGGGGTTGCTGAATCACTTATGCGCTTATTCAAAAGGACTACTTATGCTCTTTTGCTCTTTTGTTTTTGTTTTTGCTTTTCCTTTTCCTTTCCTTCACTGAGCCGAGGGTCGATGGGAAACGGTCTCTCTGCCCTTTCGGGTAGGGGTAAGGCCCGTCTACATATTACCTCCCCAGACCCACCTTGTGGGACTATACTGGGTAGTTGTTGTTGTACTATATGTACTGTGGTTTTCTTTTGTTGTTGTGATATTTGAAGTAGGGATATAGTGTAAAATCATAGTCCAAATTATGTTCAATTTAAGTGGAAGCTCTGTTGTAAAAGTGTCCAATTTCTTTTAGGTACGATGGCGAGTGGGGCTATCAACGTTGTGAGGGGTTCAAGGTCATCAGTTCAAGAGCTATTGCAATTATACAGCCACTCTGAAAGGTTAGTGCAGATGTTCTTGCGCATTGAGATTTGGTTGGTTGTTCTAATTAACATGTTAATGAGCATGTTACTTCTTGCTCATTTGTGGACAGATATAGAATCATGGGTTTCTCATTGTTTAGTTTACACCAGCAATTGTGATCGATTTGATGAAGTAGCCTATTTTTTCTGCATGCATTTTGCCAGTGTTGCTCTTGCCATTGACAATCCTGAGATGTACAACCGGATTGCAGACACCTTTGGTTCCCACGCAGCTGTACGATTTGTTATTTTACTTTGGGGCGAGAAATCAAGCCTTGGAAGAGAAGCTGTACAGGGATATCCTGTATATACGTATAAGGAGATTATAGAATTGGGTTACAAGAGTCGTGTGGATCTACTTGATTCTGAAGATGCCAGTAAGACATTTACTGTCAGAGACATAATTTAAATTAAAAAAAAATTTCTTGCTTAAAACTAATAAGTGTTTTCCTAAGATGATATATTACTGTGGTATTTAAGTGGCGAAGGGTAGAGGGGCGGATCCATTATCCACCGAGTTTCGAAGGCTGCGGTTGGTCTAAAGGATCGGCCCATGCGGATTTCTCGGTCATATAAAAAAAAGATGATATATTACTGATTTCTTATCATCAAACAACAGAATTTCCTTGACTCTTTATCCTGCATATGAATAAACCTGGTAATTTTGCTCTTTCTTTCTTCTCTACTTTTCTTTATCATCTTCTTAAAACATAGTTCTCTTAAGAAGTATCGCCTTCAAGTTGCAAGTTTATCTTCCTGACTCTTTTCCTGTATATGTTATGTCTGTGAGCTCTCTGAGATACAACGCCAAGGATAACTCCTCCCTGATATAAACACAATAAATTATTACTTAGTAGATTAAATTTTGAGGCTTCAGCGTAGAAATCAATATCCTGAAGCTCATGCTAATTCTATCATAACAATTTGGCCTGCTGCTTACCTTTTAGCTTGTCGAAATGTAACCCCGTAATTTATGGAATGTTGGACATGTTCATCAAGCTAGTAGAACTTCTAGCTAGTAGGAATTTTTGTGTTTTCAAATACATTTGGCTGGTGAGGAGTGATTACTAATATCTATCATGGATATTAGAGCAACTCTGTTTTTTATCCTTTCTATTTCTGTTACAATTCCCTATTGGGGATGGGGGGTCGATATCTAGTCCGTAATCACTATATATTTTAGCAGTGATATGTATCTAAGTTATGCTCTCAATGTGATAATTCAGTTTGGTAACAGTTTTATTTTGTCTTCGATTGTGAAGTTGCACTTTTCAGTAATGTAGTTCTCATTGGGGAGAATATCTGTAACTAACAAAATCATTTTTTAGGGAAACAATATTCATTTGAGGCAATCAGCTCTGATGATGTGGCTACAATTATCTATACCAGTGGAACCACCGGTAATCCAAAAGGTGTCATGCTTACGCATAAAAATCTGCTTCACCAGGTTTGCTCTTGTACATTTACTCTAGTGCTAAGAATTCTGTAGTTGTAGCTAATTTTTATCGATTCATCATGTCTTATTACCCTTTATCTTGTTTATCTGATCTTGGTTCTGAAAAAGAAGCTATTAACTTGAGGTACAAAATCGGGGAGAAGGATAGATGGACCACTCTGTCTTTGAACTTGAGCACTATGTCATCTTGAAATTTGCGCTTCAATAGGTTCTGTACTCTTGTGATTTTTTTGGCAGAAGACGAATAAAATACCCTTGGAGAAAGGCGTCAATGAGAAAAAGTTAGGTTGAGAAGTGAGGTTTAGTTATGTGAAAGAGAGAAAGAAAAGAGAAAAAACCTCTTGCTGAATTGTAGGTTAACTACTAAACGGGCTCATTATATAGGCTTTTAAAGAAAGAATCAACAACAACAACAACCCAGTATAATCCCACTTAGTGGGGTCTGGGGAGGGTAGTGTGTACGCAGACCTTACCCCTACCCGGGGTAGAGAGGCTGTTTCCAAATAGACCCCCGGCATCCTTCCCTCCAAGAACTTCCCACCTTGCTCTTGGGGAGACTCGAACTCACAACCTCTCGGTTGGAAGTTGGGGTTGCTTACTATCAGAGCAACCCCTTTTGTCTTAAAGAAAGAACAGTTATGACATTATCATCGAGGATATTATACCAAATGTTTAATGATTTTCTTAACTTTCAGAAGCCCTCAAACTCAAGGTTGTGAAATGTGGTTTACTTATTTCCAATATAAGAAGTATTAAAAAAATACTTGAATAATGAACAACTGTCCGAGTAGGCTTGTTAGAATAGTGAACAATCACCAAAAGAAAAGCAGTGCTGGAATTCTTTTCCCCTGAAAGTTGATGGTAATTGTGTAAAGAAAGTGCTTCTTATAACATATATGGAAATGGATCTTTTCTTACTCCTGCTGAAGCGGTACAGTTACACAAATCTTTAGAACATCATTAGCGTTTCTTGAATTGGCAGCTTAGAGTAATCGAAAATCTTGTCAGGACAATGATAAAAAATGATACAAAACTTAATGTCCAGAAAATGGATTCAATATCCAAACTCTGATATCATGAACAGAAAGAATAGAAAATGGGTTTTGGAGAATATATTGCTTTAAATGTTTCTAAAATAGTGTTCATGAGAGGCGATTAGCGGTAACGTCGTAAAAGCCACTGAAGAACAAATGTGATACCTTTGGAACGCTCACTAGAAAGAGTCGTGGTTCTACCAGAGAGATCACTATAAAGAGGCGCAGTGCCAGCAGGACGGTCACATAAAAGAGTTACAATGTCACTAAAACGTCACCAGAAAGAATCGTAATACAGTCGGAATAAATCACGTAAAAGCAGCGCGAAACTAAAACCAACAAGAAATGTTTCTTGGCGATCCTAATTACTTGAATGGGTGCCTGTTTTCCTATTATTACCATTATATATAGAAAATAATGTTTTTTGCTGTTAATTTTTCTGATTGATCTTTTGTTTGGCTGGTTCCCATCTTCTAGTATCATGTTAATATCCAAGCATCCGTGTTCTTTAACTTCCAAAAGTATCTGTGGTATCGATAAGTATGCTGGACTGCTAGTATTTGGGTACATAAAGTAGTTGACATCCCTGCATTCTCTTTGTTAGATTTTGAATTTGGGGGAGATTGTACCTGCTGTACCCGGGGACAGATTTCTAAGCATGCTTCCGCCTTGGCATGCGTACGAGCGTGCTTGTGAATATTTCATATTCACACATGGAACAGAGCAAGTGTACACAACTGTGAAAAATTTGAAGGTTTGTTTCCATTTTGTAGTCAATCTAAACCCCTTATTTTGCCAATGATGTTTTCAGAGAATCTAAAACATTGATCTGATCTCTGCCCTAATATTTTGTCTCCTTAAATGTATTGGTACTTTGATTATTAATCTTTGTTACCACTGCCTCAGCAACCTTCTTACTGTTGTAGGAGGATTTGCGGCGTTATCAGCCGAATTACTTGATAAGTGTTCCTTTAGTGTATGAGACATTATACAGGTATTTCCTTACTGTGGATGGCTATTCTAAGACTCTGTTCTGGAGAACTTTTCTTGTCTAATTCATTGAAACTCTTCCTCTAAAAGTTCGTTTTTTCTGGGACAATGAAGAACATCAGTTGCATGCTGAGAACTAATTGGGTAATAGAAAATTGTAACCTTCTGAATGATAAAAGACGGTAGTACTTTGTCCGCCAAGGTGTTTTCTGAAGAAATACTGAGTAAAACCTCTGCTATAAATCTCCTCGTTCGCTTAATCTTTTGAAACAATTTTACCGCTTGATTATGATGGAAATTCGTCTCCAAATGTCATCGCTCATCAGATAAATTTGTTTCCCATTCCTTTGACTTTCTCGTTTCTTAAATTGCTGGAAATTTTTGTGCTTTATGGCATTTTTCTCTTGAAATATTTGCAGGTATTCTATATTATTAACTGATACACGACTGTTTATGAACTTTACAGTGGAATTCTAAAGCAGATCAATTCAAACTCTGCTGCTCGTAAACTCATTGCCCTATTATTCTTAAGGATCAGTATGGCTTACATGGAGGCAAAAAGGATTTACGAGGTTAATTCCTGATATTATTGTACTATGATTTCAGCTTATATGCACCATTATTGTAGTGAACAAGCACAGAGTTTTGCTTAGATAATCATGATTTACTCTTTTATATCACGGTCTCTTATGCAGGGGAAATGTTTAATGAAGGACACCAAGCAACCTTCATATGTTGTATCATTGCTCGACTGGTTGTGGGCTAGAACTATTGCTGCTATATTATGGCCGCTGCATATGCTGGCGAAGAAAATTGTTTACAGTAAAATACACGCAAGCATTGGTATTTCAAAGGTCGGATATGCTACTGTTTGTAACTTTGTGTATTCTTTGTCTGGTGCATCTGTGAAGTTCGAAGGTTGATGCTTCATTGTTAAACTTCTGCCATTTTCCCTATATTATTAAAACATGGGCGAGCCAGGTACACTGTACATATCCATGGCACAGAGAAATTTTTGATGCAGTTAGGGTGTATCAAAAGGAAATAGAAGAGCTAACAGGATAAACTTACAACATCAGTAGGACAAAGTAAGTTTAGAAATAGAAAGAAAGTAAAATAAGAAATTTAAAAGTGAGAAGATGAAAGTTTTTCTCATGTCAATGTGAGTGGAAATAATTTGAAAAGGTTGGAGACAATACGCATACTCTCATGTCAATGTGAGTGGAAATAACTAGAAAAGGTTGCAGAAAATAGCTTACATGTTTTCGTGCTGTTGTTTTTCCAAATGCATAGTTGTAAACTTTCATCTTTCAACACCTAGTTAACAGCCACATCCTACTCTTTTCTGTAAAGATCTCGCTAATATTTTACTGTTATTTATATTCTGCATGGCCCAAAGTGACTTAGGTCCACTAGATTGTGAAGACAGTTGATTATCTTCCTTTTTATATTTTACAGGCTGGCGTAAGTGGAGGTGGTAGTCTTTCTTCACGTGTTGACAAGTTCTTTGAGGTTAGTAGATCTTATAGTCTTAATTATTGTTAGTAGGCAATTGAATTTGTGCTCCTTTCTTACATGCCATTTGGTAATTCTTAGGCAATTGGCATAAAGATTCAGAATGGATATGGTCTGACTGAGTCATCTCCCGTGATTTCTGCCCGTCATCCTGCGTGTAATGTGAGTACTGTATCCCCTACCTATAGAACCAAAAGAATTTAACTTCTGCTCCGACATTGAAGTTTCTAATAGAGATACCTTGTATGATATTGGTATGGAGCAGTGCCTTGAGCTTGTAAGCATCTTTCTACAGGTGTGCATTATAAATTCTTATGTGGGAATCTCGTGCAAGACGTGAAGTAAATTAAAATACTTTCCTCTGTATACTGATAAAAGATCACTTTCCTCTGAATCTAGCAATCACTAATATAGTTGCCGATAATTTAACTGGTATTGATATAAGAGTATAACCTTAGATTCAGTCAGACTTTATGATGCAAAAATTTCAAGCAGTTCATTTATCAAGATACGCTGAAAAAGCGTTTTTCTAAAGTACTCTTTTGAATTTGGTGAAGTATTAAATTCACAGGCTTCACGTAACATTTTGGTTATATCTATTAATGATGTCATAATACCACAACTATCACGTGAAATTATTCATATGGATTTGTTGCTTACCACCACACAAAAATGCTATTTATATTTTACATAGTCTTAGGCTAGTTTCTATCACTACTTTGCTTTAAGTATGCACATTCTGAATGTGATATTCATATAACACAGTCATCGATTTAATCTCTGAAGGTACTTGGCTCAGTTGGGCATCCCATTCGGCATGTAGAAGTAAAAATTGTAAATGCTGAAACAGATGAGGTCCTTCCTCCTGGCTCAAGAGGCATTGTCAAAGCCAGAGGGCCACTAGTAATGAAGGGTTACTACAAGGTTAGTGCATAAATTTTTGTTTGAGCGTAATGAATTCTACAGTTCCTCTTAGTTCGACCTGTTAATGCAATGCAATGCAATAGCTTGATCAGTCAAATCCTATGAATTGTAAGTACTCCATTTCTCCCTATTGTTGCTTTTTCAGCAATACTTATAAAAGAGCTTCCTTGTTACTCGTCGCCATTATGAAAAACATCAAAAGCATGTTTTGCCTTCAGTAGCTTCATAGGCGGTCACTTTTCTGCTGTATATGTTACTCGGGAATATTATTCCACTTGCAATGTTGGTTAACCATCGTTATTATGTAAATTATTGTTAGAATCCGTTGGCAACAAAACAAGCTATTGATGAGAATGGATGGCTGAACACTGGTGATCTTGGTTGGATTGCGCCTGATCATTCTGTAGGGCGAAGTCGTAAAAGTGGGGGTGTAATAGTCCTTGAAGGACGTGCAAAGGATACCATAGTCCTTTCAACTGGTGAGCTATAATTATTTCTAGTGTGCCTGCTCTTTGACTACCCTAGCAACATGTAAGTCTGTCTATGTTGTAGCGTTGTTGTCAGTTATGTGTTCGGGTGAAGATCAGCTGTCACCAAACCCCAAAATCCTGACCACCTTCCCCCACCTTCTCCCCCACCCCAAATGAAAAAGATGAAAAATAAGAGGCAGAACGTCTGGAACTTTCCCCTCCTATGAATAAAGATTTCGGCTTGTCCAATTTATAGCTGAAAGTGAAAAGTATAAGTGCCAATTTAAACCAATAAACGTGTACGCCATTCAATGCCCCCAAGTTTGGATGTACTGGTGAGTGATGTATTCATGTAGGTAGAGTTTGGACGGGTTGGATTACTGCTATATTGATTTAGTTAGATATTTTAAAAGAAAAATAAATGATTTAAGTTGGGTCGTTTGGGCTATGACATACTGTTCAATACACAGGAGTTTGTGCGTTCGGAGGAAATTTCCAAACCAGATACCCATTCAAACTTGCAGCTGTTGGAAGTTCCAACTTAGAAAATGCTAGGCGAAAAGTTACAGAGTTATTTGGTGTTTGTGCTTGTGAGAGGTAGCAGGTAACCTATACAATGTCCAGGTGCGCAAGATAGGTGCGCAAGATGGGCCAGACACCGCTATTATAAAAGAAGTTCCAGAATAGATTCCATAGAAACTAGCAATTGATTAATGTACAAAGAATAAAGATCTGAAGCTTGTTATGGCTGCTATTCGATTGGGCTATAATTGATCCAGTTAGTTGGGATTAAGTTTGTCATGTTAGTACGGTTAATTTAGTCCAACATTTGTTTGGGTCTTTAGTCTTCTTAGACATTTAGAGATAAATGTAGAGAACTTTTAACGTTAGAGAAACTAATAGTTATAAGATTGGATTAAAACGGGAATAACCGAGCTACTTGAACAATGAGGATTGAGGATTCATATAGCTGACCGCAACTAGCTTAATATTGAAGCATAGTAGTTGTTGTGAATGCACAGGAACACCTCTTTGTAATTAGGGCCTTTATTATGTGTTTATTATCATAGATGATTTTTCTCTTCGTAAACTGCAATGAGGTTGGCCTTATTATAATTGCAATTCAGAGCTTTGAACTTTATTTTCATGTATTTGCCTCCTGTGGAAAAACTAGGTGAGAATGTTGAACCATCAGAGATTGAAGAAGCTGCAACGGGAAGTAGTCTGATCCAACAGATTGTTGTCATTGGCCAGGTGAATTGTCATTGAGTGCATAATTAAGATTTTCTCTCACATTGCACAAGTTTGACATTAATAACATGTAGGATCAACGACGTCTTGGAGCTATAATTGTACCAAATAAGGAGGAGCTTCTGTTAGCAGCTAAAAGATCAGCTATTGTGGATTCTGAAACCACTGAAGTTAGCAAGGAAAAAGCAGTTGGCATATTATATGAGGAGTTGAGAAAATGGTACAGACTTGCCGCTTCTACATTGAACCATTCCCTCCGATATCGTATATCAGGAAACTTCTTTATCCACTTGTGGAAATGTGTAAACGATGCAATGAATCACCAAATTAACCCTCTTATATGCACTAAGCTCTCGCTATTCACGGGATCCGAGAAGGGCCGGACCACAAGGGTCTATTGTATGCACCCTTTATATTTTTGCAAGAGGTTGATTCCATGGTTTGAACCCGTGATCTCCTGGTCACATGGCAGCAACTTTATCAGTTACGCCAAGGCTCCCCTTCGTGTTCCTACTCGTATCCTATCAGTATTTTATTTTCAGTTCCAATTAAAGAAAAATCTTTGCCATCTTTCTTGAAAATGCAGGACTTCAGGTTGCTCATTTCAAGTTGGACCTATCCTTGTTGTCGATGAACCTTTCACGGTACCTATTTATTAACTGTACCTCTTTGGCAATTTGATTTAACTTAATATTTAGACTATTTCTATATCTTGGACTATCTTTTTCGGCATGCAGATTGATAGTGGCTTACTAACACCAACCATGAAAATCAAGAGAGAAAAAATTGCAGCTCTATACAAAGAGCAAATTGAGAACTTGTACAAATGATTCTTCTCTCTGGAATCCCCTCACTATTTTTCTATAAAAGCTGCAAGATCTGAATTACCAGCGAATGGGTTTTCAGATTACTTTTCCATAAAAAAATGTGTTTGTAATGATAATATAGTGATTGAAATTGACTACTACTAGAACTGTATATTTATGAGGATGTAAAAGTAGGCATTGAAGGCAAATTAACTACTTTTGCACCACAAACTTGTTCAATAAGCATGTAATATTATCTCCTGAATAAATAAATTACATTCAGTTTTGGGAGATGTAAATGTTCTTGCTATTTTCCCGTGTGTGTTTTCATTCGATTTATCGATAAACAAATTATTCCATACTTAGACCACCCTAATTAATAATCAAAGTTGTAGATTCAGGTGTCTTGAGGAATAACTCTTTCCCTAAGGGGTCGTTTGGTTGGAAATAAGTTATCCCAAGGTTAATTATTCCGAAATTATTTATTCCGGATTAGTTATCCCACCTTCCTATAGGGATTAAAAAAACACTACAATCCTGGTATAACTAATCTCGGGATTACTTATACCACGATTTTTTCTCAACCAAACATGGGATAAAGTCATTTCAGATGTAGTCCCAGGATTAATTATCCTTTATCCCTTTACCAAACGAGCCCTAAGCCCTAAAATTCATAGGTATTTTGTTACATTCCCATACTACAGATATCTCCTGCTAAAGAAAACTCAGGAAATTGAAGTGAGTTCTCTGTAGGGTTATGAAGAGTTCAAAGCAATGTAACATAATAAGGGTTAAACAAAGTATGATCATCACCTTTATCTTCTTTCCAGTGTCTACCAAGTCATGGTAGATACAAGATCACTTCCGAAGAATGGGCATTGAAACACCTGAAAGCAAGTTAAAGACTCACCACCAGCTTTTGATACCTTACGCACATGTATATTTGAAAGAGGTCCGGCTCTTCTCTAGAACTCGCACATAGCGGGAGCTTAGTATACGGGCGACCCATATTTGAAAGAGTCTCCAACGATGGATGTGAAATATGTACATCTTGCCAAATATAGAGGGACAAATATACTTAACAGTTGAAGACACACAATTACCAAAAGTCATTACATGAACATATCCCCTTATCAAAGTGATGGAATCTATTAGCATCTCTAACAACAATTTTACGACCTGTAATGCTTGATATAAATTTAATAACTGTGTGGCAATCACCACAAATTCGAAGGTTTTTCACCACCCTTATTACTGATCCAGGAACAGATCTCAGAAGTCCATAAGCCACAGCCAATCTCTCACTATGCCAAAAAAGCTGCCTTTCCTTCTCTTGCTGCTCCATATCATGCAAAACGAACGTGGTGTCGGGAATATAACCTCTCTTCCTCATCTCGGAATCAAACTCCTTTAGCAGTGCAAATATTTCATCCTTCATATGATACGATGCCTCTCCAGCATAAAATGTCGTAGTTTCTTTTCCCAAATCAATAGAACTGTAACCAGGTTCTTTCCTTACTTCCAAATTTGCCAGCAGCTTCCTCAACTTAGATACCTCTTCCCACAAAGCTGCACCAGCATATGTATTTGACAGCAATATACAAGTTGAAGGATCTTTTGGTCCGAGAATTAGTAAGCGATCAGCGACTCTAACTCCCATTTCAGTATTTCTGTGTTGCTTACAAGCACTCAATAAAGCAGCCCACGCAGCTTCATCAGGCTGAAATGGCATTGTGTTAAGAAGGTGCTCGGCGTCCTCAAGGTGACCAGATCGACTAAACAGATCTAATAAGCACGTATAATGCTGCAAAGAGGGACTTAATTTATAATCTTCAATCATGGATTTAAATAGACTCTGACCTTTACTGACCAATCCAACATGACTACAAGCATAGATTAATCCAACAAAAGTTACTTCATTTGGCTTAACGCCAGCCAATATCATCTCATCGTATAAAGATAACGCCTCAATAGCTTGCCCGTGCTGTGCCATCCCGACAATAATTGAGGTCCAAGATACAACATCTCTTGTCAACATGCTATCAAACATCCTCTTTGCTTCCACAAAATCGCTACACTTTGCATACATATCCACAAGGGCATTGCTAACAAACAAACTAAGTTCATAACCAAGTCCTAAAACTAATCGATGAATCTGTTTCCCGAGCTGCAGGGCTGCTAAGTTAGCACAAGCTCCTATTATGCTCGAAAGAATAAAGGGGTCCTTCATATCGACACCTTCTCTTCTTACTTCAAGAAAAACATCAATGGCATCAATCAAGTTTCCATTTTGCACAAACCCAGATATCAAAGAAGTCCAACATTGCAAATTCTTCACTGGCAACTTTCCTAGTAGCTCAAAAGCTTCATCTTTCCTCCCAACACGTGCATACCCCGATATCATTGCAGATGAACAAATCATATTCTTAACCAAGATCGCGTCAAAAACAGTTTTTGCATTATCAGGCAATCCACATTTTGCATACATATCAACCATAGAAGACTTAACAACGTCATCATGAGAAAATTCTGATTTCAAGAACTGAGCATGCACTTGTTTGCCAACTTTCAAAGTCCCTAAGTTAGCACAAGCCTTAACAATGCTAGCAAAAACAAAATGGTCAGGACAAAGACCATCCAAAAACATGTCGGGAAAGAGGGAAAGGGTCTTCTGGTGTTGGTTGGCTTCATTGTGTGCAGTAAAAATTGAGGCCCATGAAGCTAAATCTCTTTGAGGCATGTCATCAAACAGTTGGACGGCGTTGTTTAAGAGGCCACATTTGCCATACATATCTATGAGGTTGTTGCAAAGCTTTAGCGAGCAATTGTCTAAGCCAATCTTGACTATTTGAGCATGTAATTTTCTGCCATTGGTAGGGAAATGGAATCTGGCGCATCGTTGAAGTTGGTGAAGAAATTGAGAGTGATGCATTCATACCGGTGTTTTAACAGACGGAAAATAACGAATTAACTTCAATATTTATGAAAATAACAATAGCATTTAGATAAAAGTATAAAACTATATTACAATATTTGGTTTTGTAAAATAAAAAAAAAAGTAGCCGAATAATTCAAGGCGTAAGCCTGCGTAAGTCGAATGCACTTTTGGACTTTCAATTTACAGCTTGTTTGGATGGTGGTTATGTGTTGTATAATATTATATTATATTGTACTGTATTGTTTTGATATATATAATATTTGGTTAGATTGTATTGTTTCTCGTCGTTTTATAATATCATGCGCTAATAATATAAACAATAAATTTATAATATTATAAAGAAAAAATAAGGTACGAGTTAATATTATTATACAAAAAAGACAGGGTAAAGGATAAAATATGATTATTTAATAATAATAAAAAGGCAAAATGAGAGGAGAAAAAATAAGGAAATAATGCGATCACACCAAATCGGTATTGATACTTTTTGTCATTATATAATAATGGATTTAAACGATAAGATATAATAAAATTTAAATAACAACTAAAAAACATTATATTTAAAGTAACGACACGATAAACAATAACAGGTAACAACCATCCAAACTTAAAAGTGTGATATCTTTCTAATCTAATGGTCCTCATGGTTTAATAGGTGGTTTTGTGAGACGATTAGGTTGCTTCAGCTGTTTTGGACCAATAACAGCTTGTTTGGATGGTCGTTACTTATTGTATCATATTATATTGTTAGTTTGAATACGATATTTATTTTGGTTGTTACTTAAATTTTATTGTATCGTATCGTCAAATCAGTCATTACGTAACGATGAAATGTGTCACTTTATGTAACGGCCGATTTGGTGTGGTTGCGTCATTATCTTATCTTTCTCTTATCTCACGATTTACTGCTATTAAATTATTTTATTTGATCATTTACCCTACCTTTTTATATAATAAATTTACCGTCATAATTTTTCTTTATTAATATTGCAAATTTATTATTTATATTGCTGGTGCATGATATCACGAACAACAGTAAACGATACAATATACCCAAACATTGTATTCATTAAACGATATAGTACAATACAATACGATATAATATGATAAATTATGAAACGATGTGTAACAACCATTCAAACAAGCTATAAATGTCTTGGCTTACAATCCTGATGAACAATACGTAGAACCTCTAATTTAGAGTACCCGTAATTTGTTTGTTTTACGAGACAAATTATTTTGGTATTCTAGCGAAATAAGGCTCACATGCAGCTGAATAAATAAAAAAATTATATAGCTGACTCCAATTAGTTTGAAATTGAGATGTCGAAACTGTTTGTTTCGATTTTAGCATCAATAAATTGCATTAAGGATTACAATATTGGTGTACTTGAAAATTTTGGAGCTCAAAATAAGATAGAACACACTATTGTGACCATTGTTCGATTGTAGATATTTGAGTGTAGTATGATTGATAAAGACTTACCTATACCAGGTGTTTATACTTAATTATATAATTAATATTAAGAATCAACAAATCAAAGTGAAAATACATAAAACTTAATCATTTGTATGAACTCGCTATTTCATTTTGCAGTTTTGCAAGTGGCAGTGAAGATGGATTATGTGAGATTGCATCATTTTGGCCATGATTTTACTTCAATTTTTACTGCATTTTTTTCCTTAAAGTTAAGTGTAATCCTATGCTATAGCATTCTTTATAAGAAAGGAAGGTACATTTGTTTGTAAATTGAGTTTACTCATATGCAATGATTATTTATTTTAATTATATATTTTTCTTCTTTATTTGTCTCATTTATTTCCGCTTTCTGTGAACATATAGTTTTTGACCTGCGCATTAGAATCACCTCTAATAGTTCTAGCACTTTTAGGATATTTATTTGAGTTTATTTCTATAGTATTTTACTTTATTATTAATTTTAATTCTAGTTGTTAAAGCACATAAATTTGAAAACACAAAAATAGTTTTATTTTTATAACACTTTTTATGTTATACGAATATTTTTATATTTTAATACAATTGAATATTACTAGTCTTTCTTATAGTGACGATAGTCTAATTTTGCTATCTTTTCTATTTTTACTTTAACATAATCTCTGGAAAAAAAAAATATATATATATATATAAAATATTCCACTTTTAATATAAATTTGGTTTAGTTAAAATTAATTAGTGTTTTGTTATTCTTTTTCTTAAAAAATAATGAAAAATAAAAAATGAAACAAAAGAAAAAAGAAGAGTGAATTTTTGGGCTAGTCTTGTCTTAAAAAAAAGAGACCAAATTGGGCCACACCTGAGCTCGACAATGCCAAAACCCAGTTGGCCCCCTGCCCATCTACCCGCCCCATTTCCCCCTTAAATCTGAGCCTTCCATCCAATTAAATCCAACGACCCATATTAGCCCTCACATTCATACAAAAGCCCCATATATTATGCAAATTTACTAATAATATATACCAATGAGGATTGTAGAGAGGGAAAGTAGTGAGAGAAGCTCTGGCGATTGTTAAGCAAGGAAGCTGACAATCTCCGGCCACCGGTATCCACCATCGCCGCCTACACTAAACCCCCCCCCCCCCCCCCACATTGTAAATATGACGAGGATGATAACTCCTGAAAGCGGAATTCCACAAAAATTAACCCCAGTACCACTATTACATTGGTTCCCAGGTAAGAGAAATGCTCTTACAGTCATGCAAGCTTTGCCGGAGAAGGAGGAAGATAAAGTGAAAACAATGGAAACCGATGTGACAACAACGGCTAGGAAGCTCACGTACTCAGTTGGATCTCAGAAGCAAACATTGGTTGAGGTTGTTAAAGGTAACAGAGCTCAAAATCAGGGCATGCATCTCAAATTCTATCCTCCGATGTTGAAGGATGGAGTGAAAATTGCCAAACTAAATCCAAAGGAGATAGAACTGCAGAACCAGAAGTGGAAGACTGCATTAATAGGATATGTTCTAGGAGGTAACCCGTCATTCAAAGAAATTCTTAAATATGTCTATGGAGTTTGGAATGCTGTTACAACTCCTGCAGTGTTGTTACATGATGATGGCTACTTCATTTACAAATTCAAATCTATGGAGGACAAAAACCTAATAATGCAAAATGGCTCTTATACTTTCAATAGTAAGCCTATGATATTGAAGGATTGGGATCCAAACTTTCAGATCCAAAATGAATCAATGAGAATTATACCAATTTGGGTCAATTTTCCTGGTTTGCCAATTCAATGACGAGCAGAAGAGAATTTAGGGAGAATAGCTAGCTTCATAGATAAACCTTTGTGTACTGATAGACTAACTGCTACGTGTGAAAGAGTTTCCTATGCTAGAGTCCTTGTGGAAATGGACATAACCCAGCCTTTGACTGATGAAGTTTATATTGAGATACCAGATGGAAGAAGCTGGTTGCAGACTGTGGAATTTGAATGGAAACCAATATTTTGTCTAGAATGTAACTCGTTTGGGCATTAAAATGGGGAATGTCAGAAAGAGGAGTAACGGGATGAAAGGCCACAGAAGCAGAGAAAGAGAAAAAAGAAGAAAACCATAATGAAGTGGCAACCAAAAGCTGTAATTGAGGGGAATGTAGCCAATCAACAGCAAGAGGAATCAACAGATCAACCTGAGGTGGAATTACAAGTGAACAATAGAGGAAAGGAGGTTGCAATAGTAAAAGGAGCAAATGATAGAATTATAAATAGTGAGATCAACTATGATGAGTTAGCTAAGAGGAATACATTTGCAGCACTAACTATAATAGAACCATCTGATGGGAATCAACAGAAGAAAGAGAGCAGAAAATAGATAGGTATAAAGGACCAAGGAGGCAGCTCAAGTAACCACTACCCCCCATGATCATTGTATTCTGAAATATTAGAGGACTGAACAAGTCCTATAAACAGCGAGAATTAGTACAATTCTTGCGGATAAATAAAGTAGATATGATAGCATATCTAGAAACTAGAGTGAAACAGCAAAATTTAAAGACAATTTACAAGAAACTGGGAGGTGAGTGGAAAATAGAAAATAACTATGCATTTGCACCTAATGGAAGGATATGGATAATGTGGAAAGAGTTAAATGTCCATGTTGTAATTCTGGAAAGTACAGACCAATGATTCACTGTCAGGTGAAAGACAAGAATTCAACATTTCCTATTTATATCACATTTGTGCATGGCCTGCATACCATACATCACAGAGTATCACTATGGAGGAGTTTGAGAAATGTCCAATATAGTGGTCCTTGGTTTATAATGGGTGATTTTAATAGTGTGTTAGGTGTGGATGACAAGATAAATGGGCAACCAATGCATCAATCAGAGATGGCTGAGTTTCAGAGCTGCATTGATGACGTTGGAGTGAGGCAGATTACCAATAGAGGAAACAACTTTTCATGGAGCAATAAAAGGGATGCTGAGGTCATAGTTTATAGTCATATCGTCTAGGCTTTTGGAAATGATGAGTGGTTCAACTCTTACACTGCGGTAGAAGCAGTATACATGCTACCTGACTGCTCAGACCACACTCCTATAATGATAGACACTAAAGTAATAAAACTTAAAGTTAATAGACCATACAGGTTACTAACAACAGTTATGAAACAAAAGGAATACAGGGAAGCAGCTAGAGAGTTTGGAGTCAGCAGATCAAAGGGTACACTATGTATTCTATTTGGAGCAAATTGAAGAAACTTGAACAAAGTACCAGAAACATTCATGAGGAGCACTCATATGTTGATATGAAGTTGCAACAAATGAGAGAAGAACTAAAGGTAATACAAGGAAGGCTGAATGAAGATCACTTCAACAAAAAGGTGACTGAAGAAGAAAAGCAATCCTTAGAGAGCATTGAAAAATGGGAAGCAATTCAAGAACAGATAGTGAGACAGAAATCAAGAGCAACTTGGATCCAACTGGGAGATAGCAATACAAAGTATTTCCATGCATATATAAAGTCCAGACAAGCAAGAAATAAGGTGAGCTGTATTCTCAATGATAACCAGCTGAAGATTACTGATCCACAACAGATTCAACAAGAATTCACACAATTCTTTCAAAAGCTATTGGGTACAACAGCAGTTCAGTTACCAGGAATTGATATCAATGTGGCAAGAGATGGTCCTTGCTTAACATTGCACCAACACCAGCAACTGTTATTTCCAGTAACAAAGGAGGAGATCATCCAGATAGTGCAGAACCTACCTAATGATAAGACTCCAGGTATTGATGGCTATCCTGCAAAATTTTTTAAAGAGTTTTGGCCAATTGTAGGGAGGAAGTTACAGAGGCAGTGCAACAATTTTTTCAAAATGGCAAACTCTTAAAAGAGATTAACTGCACAACTATTACATTGATTCCAAAAGTGAAAAATCCCAACTATGTTAAAGAATTTAGACCCATTGCTTGCTGCTCAACATTGTATAAAATCATTACTAAGATTCTAACTAATAGGCTTAAAATGGTTGTGGACTATTTGGTTGGGCATTCCTAGTCTGCTTTCATAGAGGGGAGAAACATACTTGATAAGTAGACATTAGGAAGGCTTATGACTCTGTGGAATGGGAGTTTCTAGGCAGTACTTCTTGAATTTGGAGTACCTTACAAAATGGTTGTACTAATCATGGAATGTGTCTCCACAGTAAGTTACTCTCTTTTAATAAATGGAGGATTGACCAACAAGTTTGAAGCAAGGAAAGGACTAAGACAAGGGGACCCAATGTATCCCTACTTGTTTGTTCTAGCCATGGAGTATCTAACTAGATCTCTGAAGAAGCTAAGCAGGGATCCAGATTTTAATTTCCATCCCAAATGCACCAAACTAAAAATCACACACATCTGCTTTGCAGATGATCTTTTGATGTGCTGTAGGGCTGATGAGATCTCAATGAAGTTATTGATGGAAGAATTTGAACAATTCTTAAAGGTATCAGGCCTTTAAGCAAATTTGGATAAAAGTTCTTTATATATAGCAGGTGTTTCGAGGGAATTCAGAGAGAAAATTCTTGCATAACTTCACCTAGCATAGGGCAAGTCCTTTCAAATACCTAGGAGTACCCTTATCTACAAGAAAGATCACAATTGCATAATGTATGCCTCTAGTAGAGAAGATAGTGGACATAATTAGAAGCCGGACTTCCAAATTCTTATCTTATGCTGGAAGAATTCAACTCATCAAAAATGTATTGTTTGAAATGCAAACTTATTGGGCTAAGGTATTCCCCATTCCAAAAAAGTTATAAAGCTGGTAATGAAATTCGCAGGAATTACCTGTGGACTGGTAGTCATGAGACTAGTCATAGGGCTCCAATAGCATGGGAGACATTGTGTAAACCAGAGGCAGCTGGAGGGTTGAACATTGTATTATATGAAAGATGGAAATAAGCAACTGTAACTAAACTTCTTTGGGCCTTAATGTCTAAGAAATACAAACTCTAGATCAAATGGATCCATTTTCACTATATAAAGAAGAAGGACATTGCTACTATGGAAATTCCTAAGAAAGCTAGCTGGATAGTAAGGAAGCTATTTGGAGCAAGAGAATGGTGGTCTACTGATAGCACAGGAATGCAAGCCTGCACTCAGAATGGGCAATTTAGCATCAGGAAGGCATATATTCATACCACTCCACAATATCCCAAAGTTCAATGGAAAACATTAGTGATGGTGACTGGAATGCTACCAAAACAGAAATATATCTTATGGATGGAAATGCATAGGCGTTTGGCAACAGTTGACAGATTAGCCAAATGGGGAATTCAAATTGATCAGTCATGCATATTATGTGGGAGAGATATTGAAGAGACACATGACCCCTTATATTTTGAATGTTCATATTCGCAAAGTCTGTGGCAAGGAATGTTACAATGGTTGAAGTATCAAAGAATAGCAGGCAACTGGGAATCAGAAGTGCAATGGTTAACTGCTAATGTTAACAATAGGAATCCAAGAAAAGTCATACTAGAAGTGGTGTTTGCAGCAATAGTCTAGAACATCTAGATGGAAAGGAATGACAGAAGGTTTCAACAGTTAAGCAGAGAGGCCAAAGATAAAGCAAAGGAGATTATACTTCAAATGCACAATACTGGACTGAAGAAACCTAAATGGTTACCCATACTGCAGACTATTAATAGCTATCCTTCATGTAATCCTTGACACTTGTGACAAGTCTTTTTGTGTTAGGATTTTGCTAAACAATAATAGTTGTAGAGTATTTAGTTGATTGTACTTATGAGATCTGTTCAATAGTCCAAAGGAACAGACGATGTAAACTGACAAGCGGTTGGAATAAAAAATTTCTTTTCGACCAAAAAAAGCCACATATGCTCCCTAAAAAACCTTAATCCTAAACCTAAAGACCAGCAGCCGCAACCTCGCGTCTCCCACCCTCCAAACTCGCCGGAACTCGCCTCAAACCCGGCGAGTTCACCCATTGGTCCCCCATGGTCCCCCTCTCTCCTCTCCGTCTTCCACGTCATATGCTCCGTACAAGGACTCATCATTTCCACGCGTTTTCTTGCTCTCCAAGTTCGAATCGAATCAATGGGAGCCGTAGATTGATTGAATATCAATCTAAACCCTCCATTTGTTCGATTTCGAACTATAGAAGAGAGAAATTAGAAGATTTTGGGGTTTTGTTTTTGGTTCTTTGGAGACTGAATTTTCAGGGGCTTTTGGAAAAAAATTTCGGAAAAAACTGGAGAGAAAAGTGAGGGTTTTAGAAAAATATTTCTGTTCTTCTGAAGGGTTCATCTTGAGTTTGGACATTCCTTTTAGTTTGAGATTCCACAATATAAAAAAAAATATATATTCAGTCATGTTTTCTCTTTGTTTGATTTCAAGAATCAGAGAAACGTAAAAAAAATTATTATTTCGCTTTCTTCTGGATTTTCGTTGGTGTGAGTTCATCTTCAAATTCGGACAACGAAGCTGGTTCGAATCCTGAATTTCGGTTCAAAGGTTGGAGTCTTGTGAGATCGTGTCAGTTCGAGGTCTTCGTGTTTCTTGATCTGACTTTCTGCTTTGTTTTTCCATTGGAGCATTTGGATCACTTGTAGTCATATTCCCAAACGAGTTTAATCGAAAGCTGCGTTTTTAGGTTCAATCTCTTTCTCCTCTATATATCTGTTTTAGGTCCATAGTTAGTTCTTGGTTGAGATTTGTGCTCGGGGGGGTTTTGGAAATGGCTTGATGTTATTTGCCATCTTTTCGTCATTGTTCCGGATACGCTTGGGATTAATCAAAGTTCGATTAGCTAGACTAAAGCTTAACTAGAAACTGTCCACAAGTGTTTGGCTCATTGTGTTCAACATGTTGTTCCAATTTGTTCTTCTTGCTGGTTTGTTGAACTGACTGCTTGCATTAGGCTTCACTGTCGAGCTATTAGCATGATAACATTAGTATCTGGCATGCTCTAACTAAATTCTAAATGATATAGATACTATGAGCTGCAACGTCGCCATGTTAATCAATAAATTGGAGAGACTTTGTTGTGTTTCATTTGCTTCAGTTCCGTTGAAACTATTGTCAATCTCTTCTTGTTGGATTTGCTCGTCTTGGGCTAAAACCACAATTCCGTATGTAGATCCATTCGCAAATTAAAAATGTTGTCCCTGAACTCATATACTTATTGAATCCATGAATCAATTGGTCTACTGGGATAAGCTGAAGCTTAGTTACATCTATTTCTTTGAAAATTCGTGCAAGTTTTTCTCCTTGTTTGAAATGCAAATTGAATTTATATTCCTTGGGGTGTCAAGAGATTGATCTATGCCATGCATCTTTCTAATTTTCAAGATAACAGTGATATACTCGGAAAGAAATTAATCCCTAGTTTAAACTTAGTGATTGATTGTTAGCTTTTGATGTTCATGTTAAAAGACACAAATTCCTTCATTGATTAAATGTGAAGATTATATCAAAAGTCTTTCTTGTGTCTCTTTGATATTTCAAACGTGAAAAGTTTAGACTAGTTTTGGTTACATATGTCCTTGATTCAGTGAAGCTGTGAAGTGTGCGCGATTTTAAAAAGTCCAAATTGTTGAAGAAACCACATGTTCCTTAAACCACTTGTTAGTCTCAGATTGTAGGTTCTGAAAGAATTTTGTTAAACTCTTGCAAATGTATTATCCCTTCATGACTAACAATCTAGTGTAGTAATTCTGTGAGTAAGAATCTTGCTTGTCTGCGACTAATCTACTGAATCGGCATGTCAGTTTCTCTAATCTGCGGCATGACTTTCCATGGTTTAAGCTTTAATTAAGTGGAGTTAAACGATTCAGTATGTGGTATGTGATGAGGTGCTTTGTTCATTTGAAAACTGGTTTATTGCTGCTTGTTTATGAAGTCGAGTTCATCGGGCCTCACTATTAAGATTTCACCCTCCCCTTCTATGCTTGTTGATGGTAACATCGAGTTAGTTAGTTTGTGTAAAGGTTGGTCCCATTACTGAATGCTGAAAGTTGGTTCATGTTGGTTTAAGTTGGTTTTATTCCTTTTAGTTCAGGCGTATGAGTGCTGAGACTTCTCTGGTTTCACTTGGAGTTCCCCATTAGTCTTTTAATTGTCTCTGTTGCTCAATCCATGTCCTGAAAGCATGTTTTAAAGTCATTGTTTGAAACTATCCTAGGTCAGTTTCACTGTTTGTGTTTGGGTGTAAGTTGTTGAACTATTTTGAAGCATGATAGATTCATTGTCAAGCTGAGTAAGATATTGAATTAAAACTGGATCATATGGTGGTATCACTTTAACCTTTAGGGTCGCCGAAGGTCGCTGTCCAAGGTTTCCTATTTAAGAACATTATCAGATTCTGTCTTTGAGGTCCCTCTCATTTCCTTATCTTTATTATGTGTGTTACTATTTCTCACGTGCCATGTTAATTGCATGATAATGGTTAACGTGCTTGGTTGGTAAGTTCTGTCAAATTTCCTATTGTTTTATTTTAGTTGAGCTTGTTTACTTATTTTTGGTTGGGTTTATGTCCTTATACATTTGTTGCTTGTAATGTTAGCTTTGAATTACTTGTATGTGCTGAATGACACATAGAAATTAATGGATAGATGATGCTTATGAACAGAAATGGGATTGAGGTTCACAATTTAAAGGTTCGAAATGATTTGGGATGCTAAGACGGACCGTTTGATAACTAGTAACTAAAATGGTTTTAGCTTAGATTGATTCTAGTTGTTGCTTTCTTGAAGTCTACTAATTTCCCACTAGGAGCATGCTGGGCTGGCCACATTTAGGAAGACAATCTTAGGATTTTTCTATTTGTTTGCTTTTAATTTTGAGGCAAGGGGTCGTACCCTTAGTTAAATTTATTCGGGGAATGTCCCGAAGGAGTTTTTGTATATTTTATTTCGGGAAATGCCCTGAAGTACTTGTATTTGGAGGCCGCGACAACATCAATGGAGGCGTAGTATAGGCTAGCAAGACTAGTTTCATTTTGTTTTATTTCTAATGGAGGCGTTATGACGACCCGACCCATCGTCACGTAAGTTAACTCCCCGTTTTCCCCATCTTATGCTTCTATACGTTCATTTTTATGTGTTTGTAAAGTTTGAAATGATTCGGTCTGAGTTTGGTTGAAATGAGGCAAGTAGTCTCTTTAAGAGAAGGCTAGTTTGGAAAAGTCAACTGGATGTTGACTAATGAGTTATAGGGATCAGAATGGATTTCCGGTGATTCGACTAGTTTCGGGTGGTGATTTATGACTTGGGAGTGAAAATGGAACTTAAATTAGAGGCCAGGTGTAGAATTAGGCTTGAATTGGCTAAGTTGAATTTCGCCGAATTCTGGTTGATAAGTAAGATTTTGATCCGGGGGTCGGAATGGAATTCCGAGAGTTGCAGTAGCTTCGTTAGGTTATTTTGGATATGTCTGCAAATTTTCAGGTCATTCAGACATCGTTCGGTTGGGTTTTGATCGAATGTTAGTTTCGGAAGTTATAGTTGAAACGTAGGCTTGAATCCGTCATGATTTGATGATTTGTGTGCTTATTGACGTGTTTTTATGATTGGAACAAGTTCGTATGATGATTTGGGGTATGTTGGTACTTTTGGTTGAGGTTCTCGGAGGCCTCGGGGTGATTTCGGATGATTTTCAGGAAGTTTGGATTTAAGAAATGCTACAGAAAATGCAGCAGTAGTGCAAGAGGAATTTGTTGATCGCGATCGCGTGAGTTGGGTTGCGAGTGTGTATGCCTGTGGAGTTGGTCTTCGCGTTCGCATAGTGGTGGATTTCAGGTGTCCGCCTTCGCGTGTGGATGTCTGCGTTCGCGAAGAGGGACTTTTGGACCATTGGAGTTTCTCATACGCGATCGCGTGGGAGCAGGTCGCGTTCGCGTGGAGTCAGACCGTAGGGCACCGCGATCGCGTGGATCATGCCGCATTGCGTAGGGCAATTTTGGAATTTTAAAATATTGGTAATCGCGGTCGCGTGGGTTGTGTTGCGATCGCGATGAAGAAAAGACTGGGCGGAGAGAAGGGTTTAATGACATGTCATCCGCGAGAAAATATCATTTTCCACCATTGTTGAACACATTTTGGAGCTATTGGACGAGGGAGTAAGAGGATTTCACCTAGGTTTCGACTTGAGGTAAGTTTTATGATCTAATTACGTGATTTCATCGAAGAATCATCATCTAAATCTCTGAAAATTTGGTGGAAATTGGAGAATTTAAGGCTTGATTTTTGGTATCAAAATTTTGAATTTGAAGGGGCTATTGAACTCCAATTTTGATGTATATGTATGGACTCGTGGCGAGACGAGGATTCCGAAAATGTGAAATTCGTAATTTTTTGAGAAGTGGGTCTGGGGCTCGGGTTTTGCCAACTTTATGTTTTTGGATGTATTTTGAGTTATTTCGATTGGGTTATGTTCCATTAGCCTATTTTGATGTATTCCTATTGGTTTTGATCAGATTTTGCATCGAATGTTGATTCTCGAGGGAAAGGCATTGCGAGCTAGTTTGCCCCGGCTTGAGGTGAGTAATGGGTGTAAATGATGACCTGAGGGTTTGAAACTCCGGTATATCATATTGTGACACTATTATGAGGATGGACACACACTCCATGGTTAGGGCGGGGTCATATATGTTGGGAATTGTGACTCGGTCCAATCCGAGGGATAAATTGTGTTATGTTGGCGATTGTTTCGCACAAATTATTGATGATATCTGGGCTTGATGCCATGTTTGGGGCCTTGTGCCGACTTGTAGAATCCTTCAGGGATCGTTATTTCAGAATTTTCATGATTTGCACATTATTTGAATTCAGTCCAATGTTTTAAACACTATTTTTGCAAACTCTGCCATATTTATATGTTTTAAAAAAACTCAAATGATTCTTAAATGATATTTCGGGCTGACGATTACTATCTCAATATTTTCTGGACAGTATATTGTTATTGGAACGGTGGTAACTATTGGCACCGTATATTCTCATGGAAACAGTGGTAACTATTGGCAATGTATGATATGGTGCTTGAGTTGTAGGAGCCCCTCCGGAGTCTGAACCCCCACAGTGAGCGCGGGTACCCAAATGGATCGGGCTGCACATTTCGCAGTGTTCATGCATTGCATTGCATCTCATGCATTTATTTCCTGTTGCTTTATATGTATATCTCTGAGGCTTGCATTGTATAGAACTGCTAGATAGCTTCATTTTATGTAATTTCGTGTTCTCTTATCTTTGGATTTTTATACATGCTTATTAATCGCTGATTTGGTACTCACCCCATACTCCTTGCACCTTGTGTGCAGATCCAGGTGCACTAGAGACCTAGTGCTGTTGCTATTGCTTATCCGAGCTATCAGAGTATTGAGGTAGCTGCCCAGCGTCTGCAGGACCGCTTACTCTGTCTTTATCAGTTTGTTCCATTGCAGTTTTTGTCATACATTTGTATCATTTCCATTCAGACTTGTATTTAGTAATTTTAGAGGCTCTGTACTCGTGACCCCATGGTTTTGGGAGTATTGTTGGCTCATCTGTGTTTTCATTTGTATTGCTTATACCTGGCTGGGAGTTTATATTTCAAATTTGTTGCTTAACCTTAAATTTGTATCTCTTTGGGCTGGAATGCCATTCCATGGAAGATCGTTTGGTCGGGCTTGCCTAGCCTTGCGGCCGGGCGCCATCACGATCGGGTTTGGAGTCGTGACAAGTTGGTATTAGAGCGTAGGTTGCTAGGCCTCACGAGTTATGAGCCGGTTTGGTAGAGTCTCGTGGATCGGTACGCAGACGTCCGTATCTATCCTAGGGAGGCTGTAGATCCTTTAGGAAAATTTCATATTCTTGAACTCTTTTCGTGCAATTTTGATGTTCCGAGAATTAAACTTCTATATTCTATTCTCTCGCAGATGGCAAGAACTCGTGCTACCGGACGAGGTGGGCAGCTACCATTTCCACAAGCTAGAGGCCGTGGACGTGGTAGAGCAGCAGGGGCAGTACCAGTTTCCCATCTGTTGCCCCTACTCAGGATCAGCCCCCAATTGTTGAAGCTCCAGCAGCACTCGCTCAGGCACCGGTGGTGCCTATTGTTATTCCTGGCCTTCAGGAGGCATTAGCCAAAATTTTATCGGTCTGTACTGGTTTGGCCCAGGCAGTTTCAGCTACGGTTGCCGCAACGATATCTCAAACCGGGGGTGGTTATCAGACCCCCGCAGCTCTCACACCAGAGCAGGTTGTACGGGGACTTCAGACGCCAGAGGTAGCCCCAGCTCAGGCAGTTGCACCGCCTGTTCCAGTTGCTCCACCCCTGGCATGTTGTTCCGGTGATGCCTGACGACGAGCAGCGTCGGTTAGAGAGGTTTGGTAGACTTCAGCCTCCTACATTTAGCGGTACTGAGGGCGATGACGCCCATGGATTTTTGAATAAGTGTCAGAGAATGCTTCGTACAGCAAGGATTCTAGAGTCCAGTAGATTATCTTTCACTACTTTTCTGTTCTCGAGGCCAATATTCACATGGTGGGAGGATTTTGAGCGGCGTAGGCCCGCAGGAGCAGCACCCCTTACCTGGCAGCAGTTTTCCACTCTCTTTTTAGATAAGTATGTGTTGCAGTCCCGCAGAGAGGAGCTGCACCGCTAGTTTGAGTGGCTAGTTCAAGGGGAGATGTCAGTGACACAGTATGAGTTGAGGTTTACTCAGTTGGCCAGACATGCTATTTGGATGATCCCGACAGATCGGAAGAGGATCAGGAGGTTCACTGATGGCCTCAACTATTCTATTCGTATCTTGAAGACCAGGGAGTGAGTGGTAGTAACATCCTTCGAGAAGGTAGTGGACATGGCTCACCAGATTGAGGCGGATCGTCGCTAAGAGCAAGAGGAGAGGGAGGCCAAGAGGCCTCGAGGTTCGCGCAGTTATGGGGGTGCTCCATCTAGGGGCCAATTTCATTAGGGCAGAGGTCGTTCTTTTAGACCTCCTCAGTCAGGCCGCCTAGAGCACAGCGAAACTTTTTCCGGTCGTGGCCGTCAGGGTCACCAGCAGGGCCATTCTTCACTCAGCGCCCTCCCAGCTTAGAGTTCTGCACCTGCTTCATCGGCCCAGGGTTCATCTGTAGCAAGAGGTTCCCTTCAGTCCCCTTCTCCAGCTCCAGGCAGTTGTTTAGAGTGTGGGGAGTTTGGTCATTTGAAGAGACATTGTCCTCGACTTCGTGGTGGTAGGTATCAGTAGAGGGATCGACCCTCCTCTTCTTCTCCATCTTTTTCAGCACCATCCCAGTCTAGTAGGGGTGGGGGACAGTCATCTAGAGGTCGCCCCAGGAGCGTTGAGCAGTCGAAAGGTGGTCAGGCTCGTATTTATACACTTCAAGATAGGAGAGATGTTGTTGCTTCAGACGCAGTGATCACATGTATTATCTCAGTTTGCCACAGGGATGCCTCAGTTTTATTTGATCCCGGATCCACTTATTCTTATGTATCTGCTTACTTTTCTCATCATTTGGGGACTACCCGAGGGTGTCTAGCGTTGCATGTGCATGTATCTACCCCGATGGGCGATACTATTATTGTGGACCACGTGTATCGGTCCTGTCCTTTTAATATTGAAGGTTTGGAGACCCGAGCCGACTTGCTGCTATTGAGCATGGTGGATTTTGATGTTATTCTGGGCATGGATTGTCTATCACCATGCCATGCTATCCTGGACTGTCACGCCAAGACAGTCACTTTGGCTATGCCGGGTATCCCGAGGATTGTGCGGTGTGGTTCGATGGATTATGTACCCAGCAGGGTAATCTCTTTCTTGAAGGCCCAGTAGATGGTTACGAAGGGATGTTTATCATATCTAGCATTTGTGAGGGATGTTGGAGCTGAGACTCCTAGTCTAAATTCGGTTCCCGTGGTGAGGGAGTTTCCTGATGTATTTCCAGTAGACCTGCCGAGCATGCTGCCAGACAGAGATATTGACTTTAGTATTGATTTGGTGTCGGGCACTCAGCCCATCTCTATTCCTCCTTATCGTTTGGCACCACCAGAGTTAAGGGAGTTGAAGGAGCAACTGCAGGAACTCCTAGATAAGGGTTTCATTTGTCCGAGTGTGTCGCCGTGAGGCGCACCGGTGTTATTTGTTAAGAAGAAGGATGGCATAATGAGAATGTGCATTTATTACAGACACTTGAACAAAGTGACAGTATAGGACAAGTATCCACTACCCCGTATTGAGGATCTTTTTTACCAGCTTCAGGGAGCAAAGGTATTCTCCAAGATTGATCTCCGTTCAGGCTATCACCAGCTAAAGATTAGAGATTCTGATATCATGAAGACATCTTTCAAGACGAGATATAGGCATTATGAGTTTCTGGTTTATGTCATTTGGGCTGACTAATGCCCCATCAGCATTCATGCACCCGATGAATAGTGTATTTCGGTCGTATCTGGATTCTTTTGTGATTATGTTTATTGATGATATTTTTGTTTACTCGCGTAGCAAGGAGGAGCACACGCAACATTTGAGGGTGGTATTGCAGAGGTTGAGAGAGGAGAAGTTGTATGCAAAGTTCTCCAAGTGTGAGTTCTGGCTCAGTTCCGTGGCTTTTCTGGGACACGTGGTGTCCAGTGATGGTATTCAGGTTGACCCAAAGAAGATCGGGGCAGTGGAGAGTTGGACCAGACCGTCCTCATCTTCTGATATTCGGAGTTTCCTCGGGTTGGCGGGTTATTACCGCAGGTTCTTTCTGGGTTTTTCAGCTATAGTTTCGCCTTTGACAAAGTTGACCCAGAAGAATGCGCCATTTGTGTGGTCTGATGGGTGTGAGGAGAGCTTCCAAAAGCTCAAGCCATTGCTGACTACGGCTCCAATGTTAATGCGCCATTTGTATGGTATGGTAGGTGTGAGGAGAGCTTCCAAAAACTCAAGTCATTGCTGACTACGGCTCCAATGTTAGTACTGCTAGGAGCTTCAGGTTCTTATACGCTATATTGCAATGCTTCGAGGATTGGTATTGGATCTGATGCAGGAGGGTAGAGTGATTGCATATGCTTATCGGCAACTGAAGCCCCATGAGAAGAACTACCCTGTTCATGACTTGGAGGTGGCTGCTATAGTTCATGCTTTAAAGATTTGGAGGCACTATCTATATGGCGTATCTTGTGAGGTGTATACGGATCATCGCAACCTTCAGCACTTGCACAAGCAGAAAGATCTAAATTTGAGACAGCGGAGATGGCTTGAGTTACTCAGGATTATGATATTACCATATTGTACCATCCGGGGAAGGCCAATGTAGTTGTCGATGCTTTGAGCCGGAAGGCTGTGAGTATGGGTAGCTTGGCGAACATTCCAGTTGGGGAGATGCCCCTTGTAGTTGATGTTCAGGCCTTGGCCAATCGGATGGTGAGGTTAGATATTTCAGAGCCCATCCGGGTGTTGGCTTGTGTGGTTTCTCAGTCTTCTTTGTATGATCGCATCAGGGAGCGCCAGTATGATGGCCTACATTTGCTTGTCTTGAAGGACAGGGCCCAGCATGATGATGCCAGAGATGTGACTATTGGTAGTGATGGTGTGTTGCGGATGCAGAGCCGTATTTGCATTCCAAATGTGGATGGGCTCCGAGAGTTGATATTAGAGGAGGCCCACAGCTCACGGTATTCTATTCATCCGGGTGCCGCGAAGATGTACTAGGACTTGAGGCAGCATTATTGGTGGAGGAGAATGAAAAGGACATTGTGAGTTATGTGGCTAGGTGCCTCAATTGTCATCAGGTCCAAGCATCAGAGACCCGGTGGTGTACTTCAGCAGATGGATATCCCGGAGTGGAAATGGGAGAAGATTACATTGGACTTTGTGAGTGGCCCCCCTCGTACCTCGAGGAACTTTGACTCTATTTGAGTGGTTGTGGATAGACTGACCAAGTATGCGCATTTCATTCTGGTGTGTACTACCTATTCTTCGGAGCGGTTGGAAGAGATTTTCATCCGTGAGATTGTGCGGTTGCATGGGGTTCCAATTTCTATTGTCTCAGATAGGGGTACTCATTTTTCTCCCCAGTTCTGGAAGACTTTTCATTGGGAGTTGGGCACTCAGATTCAGATGAGCACAGCTTTTCATCCTCAGATGGACGGACAGTCCGAGCGTACTATTCAGATATTGGAGGACATGTTGTGTGCTTGTGTTATTGATTTCGGAGGTTCTTGGGGTGAGTTCTTGCCGCTTGCAGAGTTTGCTTATAACAATAGTTATCATTCCAGCATTCCGATGGCGCCATATGAGACTTTATATGGGAGAAAGTATAGATATCCAGTCGGTTGGTTTGAGCCCTGCGAGGCTAGACTATTGGGGACATAGTTAGTTCTGGATGCCTTAGAGATGGTGAAAGTTATCCAGGAGAGACTTTGTACGGCTCAGTCGCTTCAGAAGAGTTATGCGGACCGGAAGGTTCGGGATGTATCTTATATGTTGGACGAGAAGGTTTTGTTGAAGGTTTCGCCTATGAAAGGCATGATGAGGTTTGGAAAGAAAGGGAAGCTGAGTCCGCGATTTATTGGACCTTTTGAGATACTCAGGAGGATTGGGGAGGTGGACTATATGCTTGCTTTACCACCCAGCTTGTCGGGGGTTCACCCGGTGTTTCATGTTTCTATGCTCACGAAGTATGTTGGGGACCCGTCTCATGTATTAGACTTCAGCACGATTCAGTTGGATGAGGACTTGACCTACAATGTGGAGCCAGTGGCTATTTTGGGTCATCAGGTTCGGAAGTTGAGATCTAAGTACATAGCTTCGGTGAAGGTGCACTGGAGAGGTCGGCCCGTGGAGGAGGCCACTTGGGAGACAGTGTAGGATATGCAGAGCAGATATCCTCGTTTGTTTGAGGCTCCAGGTATGTTTCTTGAACCGCTCGAGGACGAGCGTTTATTTTAGTTGGGGAGAATGTGACGACCCGACCCGTCTTCACATGAGTTACCGCCCCATTTTCCCCGTATTATGCTTCTATATGTTCATTTTTATGTGTTTGTGAAGTTTGAAGTTATTCGGTCTGAGTTTGGTTGAAACTGAGGCAAGTAGTCTTTTTAAGAGAGGGGTAGTTTGGAAATGTCAAGCGGATGTTGACTTATGAGTTATAGGGCTCGGAATGGATTTACGGTGATTCGACTAGTTTCGGATGGTGATTTATGACTTGGGAGTGAAAACAGAACTGAAATTGGAGGCCTGGTGTAGAATTAGGCTTGAATTGGCTAAGTTGAATTTTGGCGAATTCCGGTTGATATGTGAGATTTTGATCCGGGGGTCGGAATGGAATTTTGAAAGTTGCAGTAGCTTCGTTAGGTGATTTTGGATATGTCTGCAAATTTTCAGGTCATTCGGACGTTCGGTTGGGTTTTGATCGAATGTTGGTTTCGGAAATTGTAGTTGAAACTTAGGCTTGGATCCGTCATGATTTGATAATTTTTGTGTTTAGGGACGTGTTTTTATGATTGGAACAAGTTTGTATGATGATTTGGGGTATGTTTATACTATTGGTTGAGGTCCCGGGAGGCCTCAGGGTGATTTCGGATGATTTCCGGGAAGTTTAGATTTAAGAAATGCTGTAGAAAATGGAGCAGCAGTGCAGTAGGAATTTGTTGATCGCGATCGCATGAGTTGGGTTGCGATTGCGTAGGCCTGTGGCGTTGTTCTTCGCGTTCGTGTAGCGGTGGATTTCGGGTGTCCGCGTGTGGATGTCCGCGTTCGTGAAGAGGGACTTTTGGACCATTGGAGTTTCTTATACGCGATCGCGTGAGAGCAGATCGCGTTCGCGTGGAGTCAGATCATAGGGCATCGCGATCGCGTGGATCATGCCGTATTTGCGTAGAGAAATTTTGGAATTTTAAAATATTGGTCATCGCGGTCGCGTGGGTTGTGTCACGATCGCGATGAAGAAAAGACTGGGCAGACAGAAGGGTTTTATAACATGTCATCCACGAGCAAATATCATTTTCCACCATTGTTGAGCACATTTTGGAGTTATTGGATGAGGGAGTAAGAGGATTTCACCTAGGTTTCGACTTGAGGTAAGTTTTATTAGCTAATTACGTGATTTTATTAAAGAATCGTCATCTAAATCTCTGAAAATTGGGTGGAAATTGGAGAATTTAGGGCTTGGTTTTTGGTATAAAAAATTTGGAATTTGAATGGGCTACTGGACTCCGATTTTGATGAACTTTATATGTATGGACTCGTGGCGAGATGAGAATTCCGAAAATATAAATTTTGTAATTTTTCGAGAAGTGGGCCCGGGGCTCGAGTTTTGCCAACTTTGTATTTTTTGGTGTATTTTGAGTTATTTCGATTAGGTTATGTTCAATTAGCTTATTTTGATGTATTCCTATTGGTTTTGATCAGATTTGGCATCCGCGGAGGTTGATTCTCAAGGGAAAGGCATTGAGAGCTAGTTTGCGGCCGGCTTGAGGTGAGTAATGGGTGTAGATGATGACCTGAGGGTTTGAAACCCCGGTATATTACATTGTGACGCTATTATGAAGCTGGACACGCACTCCATGGTTAGTGCAGGGTCATATATGTTGTGAATTGTGACTCGGTCCAATCCGAAGGATAGATTGTGCTATGTTGGCGATTGCTTCGCATACTTTATTGATGATATCTGGGCTTGATGCCATGTTTGGGGCCTTGTGCCGACTTGTAGAATCCTTCAGGGATCATTATTTCAGAATTTTCATGATTTGAACATTATTTGAATTCAGTCCAGGGTTTTAAACACTATTTTTGCAAACTCAGCCATATTTATACGTTTTAAAAAAACTCACATGTTTCTTAAATGATATTTCAGACTAACGATTAGTATCTCACTATTTTCTGGACTGTATATTGTTATTGGAACGGTGGTAACTATTAGCACCGTATATTCTCATGGAAACAGTGGTAAATATTGGCACTGTATGATATGGGGCTTGGGCTGTAGGAGCCCTTCCGGAGTCTGAACCCCCACCGTGAGCGCGGGTACCCAAATGGATCGGGCTGCACGTTTTGCAGTGTTCATGTATTGCATTTCATCTCATGCATTTATTTCCTGTTGCTTTATATGTATATCTCTGAGGCTTGCATTGTATAGAACTGCTAGATAGCTTTCTTTTGTGTTATTTCGTGTTCTCTTATCTTCGGGTTTTTATACATGCTTATCACTCGCTGAGTTGGTAGACTCGCCCCATACCCCCTGCACTTTGTGTGCAGATCCAGGTGCACAAAAGACCTAGTGCTGTTGCTGTTGCTTATCCGAGCTATCCGAGTATTGAGGTAGCTGCCCAGCGTCCGCATGACCGCTTACTCTGTCTATATCAGTTTGTTCCATTGCAGTTTTTGTCAGACATTTGTATTATTTCCATTCAGACTCTTGTTCAGTACTTTTAGAGGCTATGTACTCGTGACCCCATGGTTTTGGGAGTATTTTTGGCTCATTTGTGTTTTCATTTGTATTGCTTATCCCTGGCTTGGAATTTATATTTCAAATTTGCTGCTTAACCTTAAATTTGTATCTCTTTGGGCTGGAATGCCGTTCCTTAGAAGATCGTTAGGTCGGTCTTGCCTAGCCTTGCGACTGAGCGCCATCACGACCGGGTTTGGGGTCGTGACAGGCGTATTATATTCTAGCAAGATTAATTTCTTTTGTTTTATTTTCTTTTATTAGGTGGGGACGACCTCGAGCTTCATGTGTGTTTGCTTTTTTTTTTTATATGTGATTTTATCTCAATTTGAATGTTCTAAAAAGCCAACTAGATCGAGTATACAACCGTGATCTTCACGGGAATTGGGGAGTGCCTAACACCTTCTCCCCGAGTCAAATGAACCCCCTTACCCGAATCTCTGGTGTAGACTTAGTTTTGAGTCTAAGTGTTTTAAAAGGAAAATATTTTCTAAAAAAAACGATGACCTGGCACACCGAAATCAAATGTCAGGTGGCGACTCCGAGTTAATCATTTTAAACACCATTTTTGTCACTTTCAATTGAAAATTCTTTTCAAGCTTCTGCTAAATCCTTTTATTTTTTTAAGAGGGTTAGTAGAGTTTGTTTAAAAAAAAAGGGGTGTGACACTTTCTTTATTTAGAATGTTCTCAAAAGGAAATAATGTAACAAACAAGAGATTACACCCAAATCAAGTGAATTTATTAACCCACCAAACGGAATTACAATAACCAAATGTCCACAGAATAATAGAAAACAACACTGAGGGAAATAGAGACGAGATGAGAAAAGAAAGTGCAACAAGAAACTAAGAAGAAAGGGGATGAGGTACAGATTCAGAAGAGAAGATGATAAGTGCAGTCTGGAGCCGAAACTTCAACATAAATCGTATGTCTTTCACTGCCTCACGGTGTGCTATTTATTAATCTCCCTATCTCACATGCTCCACAAGGGTAAACTTGTCCAATAGGTTCATAACAAATAGAGTTACGGCCATGCTTGTTATTGACTTAACCAAAAAATATATAGTAGCTTCCGAAAAGGCAAGCGGGCTTTAGAGGCGGACCTAGCGTATTACCGCTTGTTCATTGAACCAATAACTTTTGATGCGAAATAAAATTTGTATGTTAGAATTTATTAAAATTACAAAAATAATAGATATGAACTTATATCTTTTAAAATATAATGGGTTCAATTTCAAAACTTTAAAAGCTGAACCCATAAGGTTTAAATCCTGGATCCGTCTCTGACGAGCTTAAATAATAACTTGAAATCATACACTATACAGGCACAATTCATAAATTATAATTCATTTGAATAATTAAGTCCAATTTTGAGTTCATTGTGTTGGTAAGACATCAGAGCATCCTATGCATTGTAGGGCATAGAAATTAAGGGAAATACTCAAAGTTGTTTGTGGGGTCTGCTTTATCTCTTTTTCTTTAACTTCTTTCACATGGGTGGCAGGTGAACAAAGAAAATTGATCAAAATTCACTAATAATAAATATTTTATTTTTTGAATGGGGAAACTTAAACTGAAAAAAGAAGTTGAATGTTTCCACATAATTTCTATCAACTTTCCCCTACAATACCTAAGAAATTCTTTTATCATGGTTATGCAAACGAGTAATTACCTAAGAAATATCTTGGGAAACTTTCGTTTTCTTTCGGTTGAACCTTCTGCAGGGTTGTAAATGCTTGACCCAAAAGTAATACTTCCTCCATCCTAAGTTATGTAATATTGTTTAACTAGATAGAAACCTTAACGACAAAAATAAAAACTTTTGAAATATACGATCTAAAAACAAGCATTAAACATTAGTGATACTATAAATTATCTCATTAATATTAAATGAGTATTTTAAAATTTCATTATTTTTAAATATAAAAATAATATTATTTTTTAAATAGATTAAAAAACAGTGTTAAGTAATAGGAACAAAAGAATTATTAATGAGGTCACTCATGAACAAAATTACACCTCGCTTCATATTTTAAGAGTTTCATTCGATCTCGTATTAAAAGGTCGCGATGATATTTTTTGTGGTTTCCTATTCGGTGTTTGGTATTTGCATTGGTGTCCGATTATATCCGGAGTTGTGCCGCATAGGCTCCATTCGGGCGGAGGGGGAGGGGGGAGCACTCCCTACCAAGGATTTTTCCATACCTACGGCTCGAACTCGAGACTTCTAGTTAAGGGAGGAGTAGTCTCATCCACTACACCACATCCTATGATGGTGCAATAATATTTCAATACACTGATAAAGAATAAAAATGAGACTCACATTATTAATTTTTAATGAAAGAATTAGTAAAGTAAAAGACTGTAAGTATAGATCAGTATTTAAGAAAACTTTCTTTTTATAAGAAATTAGACATAATTTTGAAACAAAATATACTCTAACAACCAGAAATTTAAATTTAAATTTGACTCGGAGTAATTACAACAACAACAACAACAACCCAGTATAATCCCACTTAGTGGGGTCTGGGGAGGGTAGTGTGTACGCAGACCTTACTCCTATCCTTGGATAGAGAGGCTGTTTCCAAATAGACCCCCGACATCCTTCCCTCCAAGAACTTCCCACCTTGCTCTTGGGAAGACTCGAACTCACAATCTTGACTCGGAGTAATTATTTCTCTATTTTCCCAAAAAGTAGAGTGACCTGAATAGATAGCTTGCTTTCAAGTAAAAGGCCAAACTTCTAACCCTTGTTATCTTTTTAACTAGAGTTAAAATTCAAGAAATTTATTAAATCACTTTCATAACTTACTTTTGTTTGTAGGTAAACAAGAACATTTTGTTTAATTTATATTGATTCATTTCTTTCATTCTTTTTTTTTTTGGGATTTTTACATATACATACTATATAGCAAGCCTTATTACCACCCATGTTTAAGGTTTGTGTTAATTACATTTAAGCATACCAACTTTTAATTTTTGTACCAAAATTCTATTTAAGTTTTAATTATCAACTTATTAATTATATGCATAATTTGTGAAACTATGTATCTTCTCAGATTTTATTCTACACGTTTCTTCTATCTCTTACAAACAAAACCCACGATTTTCTCCCATTTTTTAATTACCCTCCCCCCCCCCCACGTTTGTTTACCAAAATCGATTTCTCTCTCTCTGCTTGAATTTCATCCGCCATTGTCGAAACTTGCACTGTTTCAGATCGAGAAGTTCTTCTCAATCCACCATAGTTTCAGTCCCTAAAATTGTATCAAAGTCAGAAACCCTCTACAAAATCGATTTCTCTCTCTCTCTCTCTGCTTGAAGTTCATCTGCCATTATCGAACCTTGCACAGTTTCAGTTCGAGAAGTTTTCTCAATCCACCACAGTTTCAGTCACTAAAATCGTATCCACAGTCAAAAATGGTGAAAAAAGCTAGTACTCCAAAAAGATAAAAAGTAGCCGATATTCCATCTTTTGATTTGGGTGTTTTAACACCTAAATCACCACCAAAAAACCAACAATCTGTCCATGCAAGTGGAAATGATAGAGTTCCTGCATCGCCAAGACAAATCCGTGTTGAAACGCGAACCAAGCATTTGCACGATGTTGATGCTACCGATGTAGAAACAGAAGCCGACAAACAACGTATGCGAAAGGGGAAAAACTTGAGGGTCGATGATGATGATTTTGTGGAAGATTCACCCAAACTTCAAACCACGAATAAACAAAAGGTGTCTCCTTCCCCCTCAAAACAAAAAAAGAAGAAACCCTCTAAAAACCTACAAAATTGGTTCCACAAAAAATTTCATTGAAGGTAAACAATTTTTATTTCTCCTCACTGTTTTGTAGTTTAATATTTTTTGCCAAAAAATAGTATGCAAGTATTTTTTTGGTGTTTAAGTGTTTTTTGTCAAAAGGTACTGTATTATTGCATACTAGGTTTGTTTATACAAATTGTAGTTAATTGTAGTCCTTTTGTAGTTAATTGTAGTCAGTTTGTAGTTAATTAGCAAAATATACTATTGACTCAATTTTGTAGTTAATTGTAGTTTTTGTATTGTTATTATGAACTGTGATAAATAGACAGTGTATAAAAGTAGTTATATTGTACATGCTCAATAAATTTATAGTTATATTGTACCTGATTTGTAGTCTGCAATTTTGTAGTGCTATTTGGAACTGTAATAAAAAGACATTATATAAATGTATTTACAGTATAGTTGCTTGTAGTCTGCAAGGTAAATTATAGCTATGCTTTATGTAAAATAACTTGCAGTTATAATGTAGTTTAATGTAGTCTGTCACAATATAGTTGATATCTGGCCTGCAATTTTATAGTGTTGTTTGGAACTGTGATTAAAACACATGATATATATGTAGTTACAGTGTAGTTGATTTGTAATTTGTAAAGTAATTTTTAGTTATGCTTTTAGTAAAATAACTTGTAGTTGGAATGTAGTTTCATGTAGTCTGTCACAATGTAGTTTATCTGTGGTCTGTAATTTTATAGTGTTATTTGGATCTGTGATTAAAAGTCAGGGTATATATGTAGTTACATTGTAGTTGATTTGTAATTTGTAAAGTAAATTGTAGTTATGCTTTTAGTACTATAACTTGTAGTTAGAATGTAGTTTCATATAGTCTGTCACAATGTAGTAGATTTGTGTTCTGCAATTTTATAGTGTTATTTGGAAATGTGATTAAAAGTCAGGGTATATATCTAGTTACAGTGTAGTTGATTTGTAATTTGTAAAGTAAATTGTAGTTATACTTTTTGTAAAATAACTTGTAGTTATAATGTATTTAAATGTAGTTTGTAGGTTAAAATTGTAGTTTTATGATATGTTACATTATATCTTGTAATGCTGAAATCTTGCGTCATTCTAACCACAATTAATATACTTTTTTTTTGCAGAATGGACCTTACTATGCTCAACATAATGTTGATTATGGTGTGATCCGATTCCACAGCTTGTGCAATCCAACGATACCTAGCCAGATAAAGGCTTTACTATCTCCAAACCAATTACGTGTTTTCAAGAAAACTCGTTTTGGTTATTTATTAGATATGCCCCAAATCTGCATGCAGAACCAGTCAATTCATCTTCTAATGAAGTATGAGTTATCAAAGTCTACTGACAACTACTTTTCTGTTCTTTTAAATGGACAAAAATTGATTTTTTCCTTGAGAGATTTTTGTTTGATTACTGGTTTTAATTGTGTCACTAGTTTATCGGACTATGGTTACAATTCTAACTATGTTAGCCATTTAATAACTAAATATTTCCCTAACAAAGCTCGGGTCGATAAATGGCTTTTGAGAAATGTAGTGACATCCAAATCATGGACAAATGATTTGGATGCTGTACAGTTGTGTATCATGTATATGTTGGAATTCTTTGTTTGTCCTTTTGATAAGGACAATGTTAGTTTGATAGACAAGTTTACGTTCTTTCTTATAGAGAGTGGTAATTTTGAGTCGTACCCATGGGGTACAAAATCCTTCAAGCATGTTGTTGAATCTGTCAGACATCGTCTCAATCTCAACGTCCATTCTTATCTTATACGGGGATGCTCATTAGCCTTACAAGTGTGGCTATACGAGTGTTGTTCTTCTGTCAGCACCGAGCTTGCTACACGGTGCTCTGACTCGATTCCTTGTATTTTAAGATGGTCATCTACAAAGGGACAGATTTGGTTAACTGTCTTTGAAGAAAAAATCATCAAGCCTGAGTGGCTCAAGGTATTTTTTTCAACCTTTGTATAATTCTTCAATTACTGTTATTGTAACTACATTACATCTACAATTTTCTTTTCAATTGACTTAACTGTCATTTCCATCATTCAGTTCTCAAACATGGTTGCATCTGGGGAAGAGATTGGAGCGCTTAATCTCCCAGAAGATTAAATATGAAGATGAAGAGGTTGGTCAACCATCAAAAGTCCCAACTGCTGCTTCTCCGACAGTTGAACCTGAAGAGGCTAATTCTCCAAATGACATGGAATCTGTCAGTATCCAGATCAGGAAGTTGGAACAGAAGCTTGAGCAGGTATTGTGAGAAAATACGGTTGTGTAGTCATTATTTAGTACCACTTGCATTCATTCCAGCTACTTTGTAGTTTCTTTTTATTTAAGTGTAAATAATAGAATATTCTTACCAACTAATAGACATAATTAATTTTTAGGTTGATGGTAAGTTAGATCAGTTAAAGAAGGATGTTTTTGATGAACTCTCAAAACTTCGAGAGTTCATAGATGAATCTTTGAAAAGTGTAATGAATACTGTCAACAGGAGGAATGAATTGGATGAGTCAAAGGTAAGAATTTACATATAATTTATTCTAACACTATATAATAGTTATGACAGTAAAAGCATTCTCAAACATTCCTCAAAAAATGTAGTTTGCTGCTAGTTCAACAAAATATAACGAACAAAATCAAGCAGACAAAAACAAACATTTTCAGTTCAATGTTGGTGCTTAACTCCGTGCAAGCACCAGTAAAACAGGTATCTAGCTATCTTCCTACATACATATATACAAACTTCAAGAATTGCTAATAAATAATTAACTTTCCTTTTCAGCTCGGACTTCTCCTCAACATGTTGAACAACAAGTTGATTTGTGTGATGACTTCCAACAAGCAGCTGAGGTAGCACAAGAAGGTATTGTTTAATAATGTAGTTTTTAATATAAAATAGTTGATTATACACTGTTATAATGCTTTTAAGTATTGCATTATTTTTGTAGCAGATGTTGAAGACAACATTCCACAGTCACCAATTCATGGTGTAACTGCGACTGAAGTTTTACATGAATGCCTTGAAAAAGAAGAGGAGATTGGAGTTATGCGTGGAGGAATTGAAAAGAAAGGTGTGACATTGGATGATTTTGAACTTCCGGAAAACCTATCACAGATGGTCATGTATGGTGAGCCCATACAAGTTGATTCAACCCATGTTCATCAAGGAAGAACAAGGTTACCCGGAAAACATGCACGATCACCATTCACTCCACTCTATAGTACTGAAGGCAGCACGTCTGTTGGGCCAAATTTTTTTTACCTAAAGAACCCATTCACAAGTCTCATTGGTGAAGATGTTGATCCTGAACTAATAGATAGGTTTACAACCTGGTTATACCATCGAACTGACAAAGCATCTAGGAGGTATGGTGCTTAAATGTACCATGTCTGTATGTACTTGTTTTCTATATCTTTGAACCTTTTTAGACTTTAAAGTTGTAAATGTTTCTGATTTTCTTTTATTTGTTTAATTCTATTATTATTACAGGAGGAAAGACTTCTATTCAAAGAAGGATTACAATCTCAATCCTTGGTTGGATTTGGGTTGCGAAAAAATTGATAAGAAGGACTGGTTCTACGCCCTTGCTCACCCCGGACAAGTAATCAATAGTACAGTAAGTATATAGTTTATAATTGCAGTTTTGTCTTTATCTATTATGTTTAAATGTAATTAATTGCTTAGGCTTCATGAATAGGAACTAATGAAATTTTGCCTCCATATATCTCTGGTAGCTGGCTCACTGTTATAGTCAAGCAAGCTGATTTGTCTAATTGTAGTTAATATATAGTTATTCAAAAAAATACATTATTCAGACATATTTATTAAACAATACATTTAACTACAACTGACTACAATTAAACTACAAATTGCATATAACTACAAACTTGAACTACATATAACTAAAATTCCATATAACTACATTTGCATATAACTAAATTGAAATACAGTTTAACTACAATTGTAGTTAATATATAGTTATTTTGTAGATGTTATTTGTCTACACTACAACTTATTGTAAATTACACTTTTACTTTTTCAGCACATTGATGTTATAATGTACTATCTGAGAAAAAAGGGGAAATATGGCCCCAACATCAAAAGTAGATTTACAACAACCGATTGCTTGTTCAAGACAATAATTGAAAGAATCTACGAGAAGTTCACTACTGCTCCAATGGATCAAAAGAATTCTGTTGTTAAAGCCGAGGATGATATTGGAGAATATATTATGGGCTATAGAATTCTTCCTAATGTAGCATGGGATCTTGTGGACTATGTGCTAACGCCTGTTAACCTTGTGGAGAACTTTCATTGGTTGTTGTTAGTGTTTGACATAAAGGACCGACAACTTTATGTTTATGATTCATTGGTGAGGGCAAAGCGTAACCAAACGGTTCAAACCTTGGTTGACAAATTTTCAGTCATTATTCCTCTTTATTTGTCATGCACTGGTTTCTATGGTAAACGCAAAGACATTGGCTTCAAGACTACAAATTCATACATGGAGAAACCAGTTACAGACCCTCTCGACATACAATGGATGGTTGCTGAGATTCCACAACAAAAGGAAGGCTCACTGTAAAAAACTAATCTCCCTTTCTATATGTTTAATTAATTTTGTTTTATCATTTGGTATATAATGAAAAATTCTCGTATTCTGCAGGGATTGTGGTGTATTTGTGGCTGCTTTTGCGGAGTATATTAGCAATGGTGATTTGTCTATCCCAAAGGAAGATCTTACTGAAATTGACAAACACCGTAGACGATATGGAGCTCTGTTGTGGGACTACGCCACAAAGAAGCTAACAGATGGTTCAATCAGTGAGAGTGAGGTTACTGGCAGGCTTGCAAGGAGGAAGGGTGCACCGGCAAAGAATGAGAGGACTAAAGTTCAACGAAAGAAGAAGTAGACTATACTGTTCATATTTGGTAGTTGGATTGGAAAACAATGTAATCATTAAGTCATTTTGATTGTAATGAACAATTTTTCTTGAATACATTATACACGAGTGTTCGAGCTATCTCATAGCATATTTGCCGTAACAGCTTTGTCTAATACTCGAGTATTCTAGCTATCTAATATCTAATAGCATATACAAATTTTATCTTATACATTAATGTTCGAGTTATTTTTATATAATACCTTCAGTTGCCATTTTATATAACTGTCAGTTCTTATATAATTGTTGGAATAAATTATTTATCTACAATGACTACAATTAACTACAATTGCATATAACTACAAAACTGCACTATATATAACTACAATTGCATATAACTACAAATTAGAATGACAATGCTACAAACTACTGTTGCAGTACATTTGCGTTGTACGAATGTTTCGTCCATTCGGCAGCTGTTGTGTTTTCGGCTAAAACTTCATATCTTGAACAATAAAGAATCATGAATTGACGTTGCCTAGAAATGCCATTTGCAATTTTAAGCTACACATACAAGCCAGTAGATACAAAAAAAATACATTATTCAGACATATTTATTAAACACTACAATTAACTACAACTGACTACAATTAAACTAAAAATTGCATATAATTACAAAATTGAACTACATATAACTAAAATTCCATATAACTACATTTGCATATAACTAAATTGAAATACAGTTTAACTACAAATTCACATTAGGTGATTCCGAGTAATACATTTAGAACACACTTACAGTACATTATAACTACAATCTGCCAACATTTTACATTACTCAAATATATGATTATACTTCTTTATTATCGTCAAAACGTAGAACAGTTACACAATAAAATCCGATAATTTGGGATCACTAACATGTATTTTGAATAACTATTCTAGCTACATTATATTCATTTCTTTTTCGGCGCATTCTTGCAAGTTCTTTTGTTATGCCATTCACCTCCACAATTGCCACATGACACCTTGTACTTCTTTGAGTTTATTTCATCAAATGTTTTATATCTTTCCTTGTGAGGTCTACCTGGCTGCCTTTTATCTCCAGCCGCTGGCTTTACTACATCATCCAAAATATGTTGTGGAACATCCAATTTGGCTTCATCAGGAAGAGGATTAACTGGCAATTCATATGTAAGAAGAAGGCTCTTCGTTGTGTAATACGGAGAGCAATAGTTGTCCGGCCTTTCATTCCTATGCCTTAATGCTGCCAAAGCATGGGCACATGGAAGTTCATCAAGTTGGAATTGTCCACAGATACATTTCTTGTTTTCTAAACATACAATGTACCACTTCACACCATCTAACACAGTATGTATATGATCAGTTGAAGCCCTCACCTACAATTCAAGACCAAAAAGAAAATAATAATAAATCAATCAGTTAACTATGTTAGCAACAATCAGTTAACTACAAATCAGCTACAAACAAACTATATATAAACATTAACTACATTTACCCACATTTTAACTACAAACTGGAAACACTGCAGCACCTACTACTATTTTTGTTTTTTGTCCTGCACCAAACTATATTACCTTTAGTTTCTGGGTTAATGTATTGTTATCTTTCAATTCTTTGTTGAATTTGTGACCAATTCTTTGAATTCTTCATCTCTCTTGCCTCTTTTGTTACAACGTTCAACGACTTTGCAATGTTTGACGTCATAGTAAAAGTTCTATTCACCGTTGCATGTACTCTTGACCATCTATGATAGCCAATATCATATAGGTAAGATGATACACGTGGGTCTACCTCTTCAATCTTCATCATCCTTTCATTGGATTCATCCAGAGTATATGACCGTGCTGTAGCAAAGTACAACTCATGTAATTGTAGATGTGCCTTCTTGAATTTTGACCTTATATTTGTCCATATATGCCACATGCAAAAGTAGTGTGCCATGCCCGGATAGACAACTGATGTTTCCTTCGATATACTCTCATGCCTATCTGAGACAACACACATTGAAGGTCTTTCACCATATGCCTCCTTGAATTGTTCAAAGAACCACCTCCAAGACGCGTCGTTTTCAGAATCAACAACAGCATATGCCAAGGGCAAAATAGAACCTACAATTTGTAGTCATAAAATAAGATTAACTATTAAATACAAATATATATTGAGAATTTAGGCAATTTAACTATATTGATTTATATAAATACTACCTAACTACAATATAACTACAATTTTCCTACATTATTTAAACTGTCTACAAAATAATTACAAAATTATTACATCTAGTACCTGCTGCATCCATGGTGCTTGCTGCCAGCATAACACCCCTATATGCTGATTTTAAGAATGTCCCATCAACCACTACTACCGACCTACAATGTTGCCAACCATTTATTGATGTACAAAGAGCAACAAATGCATACAAGAAGCAATCATCTGCTTCCTTGTTCAATTTAATAACTGAACCGGGATAATTCTTCTCAAGAATATAAAAATATTTTGGTAATTTGTTGTACGAGTCACACGGATTCCCTCTCAAAAATTGTAATGTTTTTTCCTTTGCTCTCCATGCTTGCATGTAGCTTAGGTTCACTCCATGTTCGAATAACATGTCAGTTTGTATGTCTTTTGGCGTGTAAACAGTTTTAGGATCACAATACTTTGGAAAGACAATGCTACCAACTACTGTTGCAGTACATTTACGCTTTATGAATGTTTCGTCCATTCGGCAGCATGTGTGTTGTCAGCTAAAACTTCTTATCTTGAACAATGAAGAATCATGAATTGACGTTGCCTTGAAATGCCATTTGCAGTTCTCAGCTGCACATACAAGCCAGTAGCTACAAAAAAATCCAATTTTCAGACATATTTATTAAACACTACAATTAACTACAAACTGACTACAAGCAACTACAAACTGACTACAATTAACTACAAACTGACTACAATTAACTACAAACTGACTACAATTAACTACAAACTGACTACAAGCAACTACAAACTGACTACAATTAACTACAAACTGACTATAAGTAACTGCAAACTGACTACAATTAACTACAACTGACTACAATTTAACTACAACTTGTATAAACAAACCTAGCTTCAATAACACAGTAATTTTCAAATCAATAACTAACTACATACCTTCTATTACTTGATCTTTTCACTCTGAACTGGAACTTGTGCATAACTGCATAATTCTTAATTGCAACAACTATCGTCTTCTTGTCCTGGTACACTTGTCCTTCTTCAATACATGTTTGCGTAGATTCAATTATTATTTCACTTTGATATTCCTCAATAGCTGGTGAGGATGGAATTTCTATTAACCTTAGTGATCCTGAAGAACCTGCAGACAATACATTCACAAATGTAGTAACTATGTAGGTAAATTTGAAAGCAACATCGCTGTGTCATTTCCAGTTACTATATCATCATTGTAGTTTCATTGTAGATAAATGTCGTCAAATTGTAGTTGATTAGAGAACACAAAATCCTCAGCATTTTCGAATCAAACATACCTGTACTGATGCATTCATTGGTGATTGCCAATTCCATATTGAAATCTCTTATGCTAATACATATGGGATACGAACCTAAGTTTTTATTCTCTTTTTTCGTTTCCATATATATACGAACACCCATATCATTCCTAATCTGCAATGGAGGACAATTATCATTCACAATATATTTTATTTCTACAACTTTATCCGATGTATCAATCGATAATTGTTCTGCAATTGTAGACTGGAGAATTCCGTAGCTTGCATTATCATCTACCAAAATGACATCAACTTCAAAATCTCGGAATCTGCCATAGTTATCCCAATAACCATTAGATTTCAGCATTATCGGGATTTTTAATATTGTAGAATCTCGGTACTGATGTATAAGAACTGTATTAAAGAATCTGGAATAACTACAATTTGATTAACTATCACGCTGTAAACTCTGATTTTCCGTATTTGATGTAGAAGAATGAGAGATTTTCGAAACTGAAATCTGGAAGAACTACAATTTGATTGACTATCACGCTGCAAATTCTGATTTTCGGTATTTGATGTAGAAGAATGAGAGATTTTCGAAACTGAAATTTGGAAGAACTACAATTTGATTGACTATCACTGTGTAAATTCTAATTTTCGGTATTTGATGTAGAAGAATGAGAGATTTTCGAAACTGATAGCTAGGTATGAGAGATTCACGCTTGGTTTAGATCTTTTAACGTTTTAAAAAGATCATTTAATTGGGACAGAATCAAATATTAATTGGGAAGCTTAAAATCTGGCGCTATTTTAGGCTATAAATTCAGCCAGATATGGTTTGGTACAGTTTTGGTAAAGAAAACATGGAATATGCGGGTAATAACCAAACAAGACACAATAATAATAATAAGGTTTGCTATATGAAATATTTAGGTAAAAATCCCCCATTTTTTTCTCCTAGTGAAGTTGGGTAGGCTCAGCTGGTAAGAGAAGAGTAAATGAAATTGAATTCTACACATATGGAAAATACAATATATTTACTACGCCAACTATTCAGAGTTATGTAACATTTTTTTTCTTTTTATTTGGACTAAAAAAATAATATCTTATTAGATTTATTAATAGTTTAACTATAACTTTTTATTTTATTTTAATGGTATTGATTTATTTTGTGACTTTTTTTATATCATAACCGTTGTTATCTTTTTATTTTATTTTTATTGTAGTGATCTTTTTATTTACAAAATTTTATGTTTGTAAAAATATCATCACGTAAATTAAGACGGATAAAATAAATGAATTTTGACCAATTCTTTCAATTCACTTCCCGATATTGAAAGCGATTCAAAGGGAAAAAAAAATTCCGATACGAAAGAAAGCATCCCACAAACAAGGTAAGTTGTATATACTGTCAATAAGAAAAAACCGAAAATTAATTTCCTAGAACAACTCACAAAACGTGAACTATATTGCATGCATTTATACTTCCTTTTCGGTATGTAATGGCCGGAAATTGACTAATGATCACTCAATTAAGTTTTAGTATCAACTAAGTCACTTAACTATTTTTTGTTACTTAAAAATAACTAAATTTTCATATTGTTACTTAAAAATCATTTTGGCTTTAACATGTACTATAAATATGACATGACATAAAATTTAATGAGAAAAATCCAAAAATAAATGCCACATAAACTTAAAATGAATTATACCCACTTTAGCCAATTTCTTCCTTAATGTGATTTGACCCATAACCCAAATACTTTCAATAAAAAATATATTAAATTTCACATTAGTTTAAAATGATTATCCTATACAACAAAATTCTCGCCTTTTTGTTACATAATGTCTATTTATAATTATTCTATACTAATTTTTTTTAACTTGTTTGTTTGCCCCATCTGAGTTGTTTTATAAATCTACTAAAGTTAAAATACGACTGTATCCAACTCACATAACATATTTATAATTTTCTAGTGAGACTAAAATAGTATTGTATTCACTCTTACATGACATATTAATGTATCATACGCATACAATAATAATAATAATAATAATAATAATAATAATAATAATAATAATAATAATAATAATAATAATAATAATCTATTTTCACGATGAACGTACAATTACAGATAACCTATTGCAATTGCTTAGACAAAAGAAATATTGTATTTGTACGATAAAAACCCCATAAAATCACAAAACCTAATTTTATTAGGGGGAAGTGTTTTTCCCCATATTGAAATCCATTTGTGTTATGTGTCAAATCATATCAAGGGGGAAATGGATATAAAGTGGGTATGTCCATTTAAACTTATGTGACATTTATTTTTGTAGTTTTCTCATTAAATTTTATGCCATGTCATATTTATGGTAGGATTTTGAGTCAAAATGACTTTTAAGTAATAATGTGAAAGTTTAGTTACTTTTAAGTGATAAAAAATAGTTGAGTGACTTTATTGAAATTGAAATTTGAGTGACCGTCAATGAAATTAACCTAAAGGGTCATGTATGTCTGCAAATTCAGAGGTCGATCTAGAATTTAATAATTAAGGATGTTACATGTCACGACCCGAAATTTTTACCATTGGGGGTCGTGATGGCGCCTACTAATAGGAGCTAGGCAAGCCAACTCTGACTTATATTTCCATTCTTAACAATATTTATTAAATCTATTATCAACAATATTAAAATTTCAGCGGAAATAAATAAATTTAGCAGAAGACTTAGCAATTTTTATTAGGTGCGATAATGAAATTCCAGCATAAAACACTACCCAAGAACCGATGTCACAATACTCACGAACTTCTAAGAATAATACACATAACCGTCTGAAATAAATATAATAATGTTTATCTCGGATACATGAGATAAAGACTGAAAATAAAGATAGAGGAGACGCCGGGTCCTGCGGACGCCTGTAAGGCTACCTCGGTGTGTCGATGATCAAAAGCTAACACCTGCACTACTGCTGCCGTCCAAAACCTGTATTTGCGCAAAAAGAGCGCAGAGTGTAGCGTCAACACAACCGACCATATGTGCTGGTAAGTGCCCGGCCTATCCCGCCGAAGTAGTGACAAGGCTAGGATCAGACACTCACATAAACCTATACAGTTCAAAATATATATGTACAACAAAACTACAGGAAACAACATTTAATATTTGGAAAGGAAAACATGCTCTGGGGTAGTAACAAAATATAATAACAGGTGCAGAATAAATGAACTTCAATTAATAAGGACGGGTAAATCAAAATCTGCACGGCACCAACCATCGTGCTTTTACTCTCGTTCTCACCAAATAATCAATTAAGATGTACGCATCACCCATCGTACTTTTACTCGCACACTCATATCAAGGCACGGAAAGACCCGTCGTTCATAATCACTCAAAATATAGTACGAAAATACCCATCTTGCAAAATCACTCAAAACATAGCACGAAAAGACCCATCGTGCATAATCACTCTTCCTCGCATTTCATTGTCAACTCAGTTCACAATATGTCACCGACAACTATGGCCAATAACAATAATCAATATCTGTTAATGATGCGACGTGCACCCCGACCCTTCTGATATGTCACCAAAAGCTATGGCCAATAGCCGTAATCAATGCAATATATTACCGGCAGAAAACCAATAATAATTAATCAACAATATATATATATATATATATATATATATATATATATATATATATATATATATATATATATATATATATATGAAACCAATAATCCTTTAAATAACAATATAAAAAAAATCAATAATCTTTTAAATCAACAATATAAATATTACTGGTAGGAAACCAATAATCTTTTCTTTCATATAATCACATAAGATTATTAAAATTTTAATCAATTTAAGACTCACGATCATGCTCGACCCCAACGTATAGATACTCATCACCATGTCTATACGTCGGACCCACACATAACAATTAGCACATAAACTCAACTTTTATTCCCTCAAGTTAGGATAGATCAAACACTTACCCGAAGGTTTACGGCCAACTCAATCCTTAAGAAATGCCTTTCCTTTCAAATTTGGCTCCAATTCAATCGTATCTATACACAATGGATTTAATATCATCAATAATACTTAACAAACTAATCCAAATGGCTAAATATATTTTCTAAAATTTTCTACCCAATCACACAAACATTGATGAAGCTCAATTTCTAAAAGACGGGGTTTTTGCCCCCCCCCCCCCCCCCCCCTTAATGATATTACGATGATCCAATATAGTTATGTAACTTCAATCTACAATACCACATTCAATAGAGCCAATATTGGTAATAAATTCCATAACTTATGCCATTTAGGCATATTATTAAATACCTTGTATGCATAGATATTTGCACCTCACAACTATAGTATTGGTTCCTCCAACTATCACCATTAACCAACAATTCATTTCACCATCATTCCTAACCAATTTATAACTTCCAACTACACATGTATGACCCTCCATTCACACCCAACTAATAAATCCTATCAAATAAATACCTTTAAATTCCTACCATGTTCATGTATTTGAATTGGGAATTTATGGTTTCCAATCACTATATCATAAGTTGTAATACTTGGTTCATACTCTATTCCCATAACATATCCATATATGTAAGTCTAAGGTGTAGGATTTACCTTTTGGAAGAAATCTTGCAAAATCTTCCTTTGAGTTCTTGAAGGAATTTCTTGAAAATCTAAGTATTTAGGTGAAGATTTCATCAATACTAGTGTATAAATGAAGGAAATTCACACCTAGATGATGGAGATCACTTACTTTGAAGATTGGGGGAGTTGAAGGTCTTGAGAGGGTGAAGAAATCCCAAAATTTCGAGCTTGGAAGACAAAAATGAAGGAAAGGTGATACCCCTTCGGTATTTACACAGACCAGGGGTATTTTTAGATATTTTACAGGTTTTCTCTCGGTCCGCGGCATTCCCCGTGGTCTAACCCGCGGTTCCGGGCAGTAAGCCCCGTGGTCCAACCCGCGGCCGCTCTCCTGGGAGGGCTGGTGACGCGTGTCTAGTAAAATAGACATAACGTTTTATATACACCTCCAAATGACGAACGGTTTGTTGCGTTGAAAACTATACTCAAAGAGCTTTAATTTGATAGGTTGTATCTCACACAAATATTTATATTGCGGCAGATATGATCGTCCAAATGAAGGCCTTGTGCGCACTCATTTACAATTTTCGTCTATTATGAAATTTCCATCTTCAAAAGTTCCCGTTAGCCATCCGAAATCATCCCGAGACCCCCTGGACCTCAACCGAAAATACCAATACATCCTATAATGTTATTCAAATTTTTTCCAAGTATCAAAACACCTCGACTAACATCAAAATCATCGAATTACATCGAATTCAAGCCTAAGTTCCTTTAAAACTTCCAAAACGCGCATTCGATAAAAAACCTGACCAACCACGTCCGAATGACTTGAAATTTTGCATACACACCCCAAATCACCTAATGAAGGTACGAAAACTTCCGGAACTTCGTTCCGACCATCAGATCAAAATTTCACCAATCAATCGGAAATTGTCAAAATACTAACTTCGCCAATTCAAGCTTAATTCTACATCGATCATCACAAAAATATTCCGGACACATTTCTAAGTCCAAAATCATCTCCCGAAACTAACCAAACCATCGGAATTCATATCCGATCCCTCTAGCTCATAAGTCAATGCTCGGTTGACTTTTCTAACTTAAGCCTTCTTAAAAGAGACTAAGTGTCTCATTTCTTATCAAAATCACTCCAATTCAATTCTAACGCACTCAATACCGTTAATAAAATTTAATGAAGTAGTTAATAGGGGAATGGAGTGTAATATGATTAAAAAATAAAATTTTAAATTAAGAAATACATCACTTCAATCTATATATATAGCATTAATAGAGGAGTTTAATTTTGTAAGTGTGCAGTATAAATTACATTGTAAATTTATTTACACTATAAGACTAAATATTATATACAAGAAAGATATCTAAGGAATAACTTCGGAAACTTCTCTTTTATTTCGGTGAACAACTTTATGTAAGGCATTGTAAATGACTTTGACCCAAGAATTAAGTGTGCGTTTGGATATAAAAACTGTGAAATTTCGGAAAAAAGTAAACAAAATTCGTAAAAAAGTGAAATTATGGCCAACGGCTAGGGGTGTGCATTTGAATCGACTTATTGATAAATCGAATCGATTATTTGTTATCGAAATCGAAAAAATCAAAATCGAAAAAATCGAAACCTTATTAAAACGATAACGATAAGCATATGTTACAAATCGATAATCGATAAGTAATTACCGATAAGGGCCAAAATCGAATCGATAAATCGAATGCACACCCCTAGACTGTAGACATTTGTAAAATAAGTAATTACCTATTTGTGTAGATTAATATAACATACAAAATGTATATATATTCCGCTACTATTTTGAAAGCGGCTATACAATATCATTTTCCCTAATCTATACCCTTTCCTTTACCTTAAGTTCCTTACCCTACTATTTCCTCTACCACATTTAAGGAATGATAAAGATCAAGGGAATGAAGTTCAAATTAATGGAAAACAAAATTAGCCGTGATGATGTATTTTATTTTATTTTATTTTTTTATACCGTTGGAGTGTTGGTGGCATACATTTGATCCATTACTTCAGTTTTGTTACATGTGCTTGTTGATACAATTTTTATGTTATAAATGGTGTTCGTCTTATTTTAGCTTTTTTGTCCACATAAATTAGGCGCGTTTATAGCGATATACTTTTCGTGGAATCCCGCAAATTTTCATATTGGTGTAATTGATAACCGAATCGATAAGCCCCCAAAATCGATAAATCAAACTCGAAAAATCAAAATCTTATTAAAACAATAACAATAAATATATGTACAATCAATAATCGATAAGTAATTATCGATAAGGTCAAAATAGAATGGATAAATGGAATGCACACCCCTACCAACGCCCCTTGTTCTCATTCTATGTCGATTTATCCCTACTGAAGGGTTGTTGTTGACTTAACCCAAGATTTGAGTTTCCAGCTTGAAACCATAAGACCTGTGCTTATAGTTAACTTTCCCTTGCTAAAAAATCATCCCTTAATTCTTGGATTCTCATCAACCCTTAAATGGATACTCAATTAGATAGAGGAGAATCATCTACATCTTCTCACTTACTGAAGATGGAGCTCAAAGGGTGGAGAAATGGAGAGCTGCACTTACTGAAGTTGCGAATTTATCTGGATGGGATTTGCAAAATGTTGCTGATGGGTACATTTTCTTCATTCAACTATTTAAGTTTATTTGTTATTTGTACAATTGTTTATACGATATGATACGAACAGTTAAAAAGAGCTTAAGTTTTATACATTGTTATTATTGAAATTTTTGCACCATCAATATATATATATAACTTAAATTATATCTTAAAGACGTGGTAAGTTATCTATTTTCTTGCTTAGATTCATCCCACTATGTTATGTCTCGGCTATCGATTTTGATTTGTCTGCCAAATATTTTCAAATATCAAAGTTTTATTTATTGGAGTAGTATTTCTTTTAGTTTTTTCATTTTGCTAAAAAATTTGTAGGCATGAATCAAAGTTTATTGAAAAAATTATGCAGCAAGTCCTACAAGAGGTTAACCAGACACCTCTAGATGTTGCTTGGCACCCCGTTGGAGTAGATTCTCGTGTCAAAGATATAGAGTTGTTATTGCAAAATGAATGTGAAAATGGAGTTCGCATGATTGGTATTCACAGACTTGGTGGCATAGGGAAAACAACTCTAGCAAAAGCGATCTACAATCGAATGTTTTGACTCTTCGATAGTAGTTGCTTTCTTTCGGATATTAGATCAGAAACTGAAGAATTTGGTCTTGTCAAAGAAGGTTCTAATTATTCTTGATGATGTGGACCATAAAAGACAGTTAGAAGCCTTAACAAGAGAAAGAAGTTGGTTTGGTTTGGGTAGTTTAATAATTATTACCACCCGAGACGAGCGATTGCTATGTCGGCTTGAAGAAAAAGAGAGATATGAGGCCAAACTATTAAATGACAATGAAGCTGTGTTACTTTTTTGTTGGCATGTTTTTGACAGTCATTTTCCAGCAGAATGTGTTACTTTGGCACGAGACATAATCAAATATTCAGGTAGGCTACCTTTAGCTCTTGTGATTTTGGGGTCACATTTACAAGGAAGTTCTGTAGAAGAATGGCGACATGAATTCGAAAAACTAAGAGTGATTCCTCATTGTGATATCCAAAAGATTCTCAAGATAAGCTTTGATGGACTTGATGATGAAATACAAACTGTTTTCCTTGATATTGTGTGTGCCTTCCATGGGTTTCATGGGGTGTGAAGTTACTGAAATATTAAATGCATGTGGCTTTCATGCTAAAAGTGCAATTGCAACTTTAGTCCAAAAACACTTGCTCCAAAGGGATGATATTTATTTGGTGATGCAATGCATGATCTAGTGCGAGATATGGGAAGAGAAATTGTTCTCATGGAATCAGCTCGAGACCCTGGAAAACGGAGTAGATTATTCATCCCTCAAGAAGTCTGTGATGTTCTACAAGGAAATAAAGTCAGTAAATCTTTTCTCCTTTATCTTGGTTATAATATTTTTTTTCAATTTAATTGTTTATTGCTTATAATTTATGTTGTCATCATAAGAAGTGGATTCATTTTGCGCTTCGTCTGGTTAGTAAGTATTTTTTAGTTGTTTGTCAACCATTGTAAAGTGAAGTGACATTTGCTAAATTCTTAACTCACACCAAAGGCAAAAAAAAAATCACCTATTTAACAATTATCTAAATTTGGTGATGCGTATTTCTTATTAAGTTATTATAAGTAACATGCTTATGGGCATAGACCATAGACCATAGTATCTCCAAGATTAGTTATTCAAAGATATTTGACTTTAATTAACTAATTGCGGAAATTAAGCTTGCTCGAAGAAATTAGGCACGTGAATGTTTGAAAACTGTTGAATAGGTACATATGTGAATCATTATTTCTAGAACTACAAAAAAAATTTTGAGAAGGAGAACTACAAAATTTTCTTTTAAATATATTAAAATAGATATATATTCTATCTTTAATTGGTACTATTATCAGGCTTCTGGATGCAATTTGTTCTCTTTATTCAACTTTTTGTTTGCCTTTCATATTATCAGGTGAACTTATTGAATGCTGCTAGCCAGTCTTTGAGAGACTCTCATCTTAGCTCTTTGAGCAATTTTACATTTGTTTAACATCCTCTAATGTCTCCGTGTATTCTCTTTGTTTGTCCACCAATTTGTATATAGCATTTTCTCCCTTAATTTCTGGGATTTAATATGAGTTTAAGATACTTTCTTTTTATTGAGATACAGGGTTCCAAAAATGTAGAAGTACTGAAGGTAGATCGAGGGGCATTAAAGGGAGTGAACTTGAGCACCAAAGCATTTGAGCAAATGAAGAATCTTAGGGTGCTTATAATGGATGAGTTACATATTAGTGGAGATTTTGGGTTGCTGTCTAAGAAGCTCAGATGGTTGTCTTGGAAAATTTTGTCCTTTAAAATGTATACCATCAAATTTTCCAGCTGAGAATCTTGTAGTTCTAGATATGCGGGAGAGTGATATCCAAGAGTTTGGTTTGAATATGCAGGTTTGTCACTCGATTCTGTAATTTCATGCGTATTGTCATTGCAACTGAGTGGAAGAAAATCTTACTTGAAACTATATTTGGTATACTTTTAGTGTTGTAGAAGTTTGAAGAAGCTGGATCTCTCTCATTGCAAGCAACTCAGAAGCACTCCAAACTTCAGTGGTTCACTGTGTCTTGAGACTTTGGATCTCAATCAATGCTCAAGTCTGACGGAGATACATCCATCAATAGGAAAATTGGGGCAGTCTAATTGAACTACATATGTCTGGTTGCGAAAAACTTACGGATCTTCCAAGCAGCATATGTCAGCTAATATCCCTTAAAGACTTGTACATTGATGACTGCTCATCTATGAAAACACTGCCAAATAACCTTGGTGATATGAAAAGTCTAAAATCTCTTTCTACAGATTATACGGGTATAAAACAATTGCCTAGATCTGTTGAAATGCTAGCAAAACTCGGAACTTTGAGAGTGGGATGTCAAAATTTAGAGGCCAAAAGGAGTATTTCTGGAAGAGGAGTCCATCGGATACAATATTCCTTGTCAACTTTTGTATCTAAATTGAGTCTTACATACTGTAATTTGTCCGAGGATGATATTCCTAGGGATATTGGGAGCTTATCATCCTTAAAATATATAGATTTGAGTGGCAACAGTTTCCATTGTCTACCCATTGATTTTTCTAAGTTACGATTATTGAAGGAGTTGTGTTTGAATGACTGTGAGAATCTTCAAACACTCCCGTCAGTGTCAAATTTAGAGAATCTTTATACAATTAAACTTGAGAATTGCCAAAAATTGGTCAAGATTACAGAGTTGGACAACCTCCCTTGTATAGAGTGGATTAATATAATTAATTGTAGTTCTCTGCAGAATCCATTCAATGAAGGCTTCTTTAGTGCACCTGCTCTATATGCATCTAGAAAAGATCCAGAGTTGGTTAGTCTCTCTCTCTCTCTCTCCCCCCATCATATTAATGGTCTTGAGTCTTTGTCCGATACTCCGATGCAGGATCGTTTAGAAATTTATCTTGAATGCAAGGAGATTCCAGAATGGTGCAGGAATCAAGTAACAACTTCATCTATCTGTTTGACTATGTCGACACATAATGAGGAGTATAACTTCTTAGGAACGGTTCTCTGGTTTGTTACCGACTATTTGGATGAATCCTTTTGTCCAAGCTTCTTGATTAGTATTGCCGGTAGAAAGACTTTAATTTCTCCGTGGAGTATACCTGATGATGGACATAGAGAATTATCATGTGTATATTACGTATCTTACATACATAAAGCTTTAGATGGCCAAATGATCAAAGGCGGGGAAACGATAGAAGTGTGGTCAGAAAACATTACAGTAAAGAAGATAGGGATCCATCTGTTATATTTAGACCAGCATGGTAATGTTATATCTTTGCCTGGAGACGTGGATCATTCTTATTCTAGGGGGAAAGATGTTAGGAATTGGCGGGAAGAGATTCTTAGTTGGTCTGATAATTTAATTGATATTGATATTTTTCCAAATATTTGTTATATATTTTTTTTGTTATTAACGTGTTTAGCGCTGAGCCGAGCGAAGTAGGCAGGGACGTGATGATTGGATCTCAGGTCATCGCCAAGAGGGACAATGTCAGATATCTTGGGTCGGTGATTCAGGGGGACGGAGAGATTGACGGGGACGTCACTCATCGTATAGGAGCGGGATGGTCAAAGTGGAGGCTTGCATCAGGAGTCCTGTGTGACAAGAAAGTTCCACAGAAACTCAAGGGGAAATTTTATAGAGCTGTGGTTAGACCTGCAATATTGTATGGGGCGGAGTGCTGGCCAGTGAAGAACTCTCATGTTCAGAGAATGAAGGTTGCGAAGATGAGGATGCTCAGGTGGATGTGCGGGCTCACCAGGTTAGATAAGATTAAGAATGAAGTTATTCGAGAGAAGGTGGGGGTGACCCCGGTGGATGAGAAGATGCGAGAAGCGAGGCTGAGGTGGTTCGGGCATGTGCGGAGGAGGAGTCCTGATGCCTCGGTGAGGAGTTGTGAATGGCTGGCGATGGTCGGCGTCCGGCGAGGCAGAGGGAGGCCTAAGAGGTATTGAGGAGAGGGCTATCCATAGATGATTCTAGGCATGACATGGCTAGAATGCGGGTTTCCGAGGACATGGCCCTTGATAGGAAAGTCTGGAGGTCTAGTATCAGGGTTATAGGATAGGGGCCCATAGAGTTTTTCGTACTACTCACTCGGGGTTGGGTAAGGCTTGACAGTGCTATCCATAGATGATTCGTGTTTTGGATTGTGTCTCCCTTATGGTAGTTATTTATGGTAGTTACTGTATGATATTATTGCATGCTATTTTATTTACGGTTCTTATGTTTAGATAATTATTTTACGTTATTTCTACTGGACTTGCTAATGCTCTTTTGTTTTTGTTTTTGTTTTTCCTTTCCTTCACTGAGCCGATGGTCGATTGGAAACAGCCTCTCTGCCCTTTCGGGTAGGGGTAAGGCTCGTCTACATATTACCCTCCCCAGACTGCACTTTGTGGAACTATACTGGGTAGTTGTTATTGTTGTTGTTGTTGTTGTTGTTGTTGTTGTTGTTGTGTTTGGTTGCTGTTTCTGGCACTTTGGACTTCAGGACCAAAAATTAATTTGGAGTTTTAGAGCGTAGCCAACATCTTTGGGATGAACTTGTGACCTTGTCTGGTAAAATTTAAAGTATTTGTTTTGGTTTATGTTGTTTTATTTAAAAAAATTACATCTTATTAATGTCTTTTGTGTAGGAAGTATAACGAACAAAAGCGCGATTTCTACAAAGCTGTTTTTCTATAAATTTATTAAATTTATTTTGCATTGTGTATAAGAGCAGTTTAATTGAACTATTACATCCAATTGTGATGCAAAAAACTCAAGAAAGAATAACAGACGAAAAGGATCGCTAGCGTTTTAGAGCTATATTGGTATCAAATCCTGTTTTGTCCAGTAATTACAGGTAGATTCAGAACCTGAAATTTATGGATTTATGTGACGACCTCGAGTTAATAGTACAATAATTGTTCACGGTCAATTATTTATAGATATTTAGTTTTAGTGGATTTTTAGTGGATTTTTTAGTGGATTTCTTAAATGTAGGTTCTGAGGAAAAGGAACCCGTAGCCAAGTTGGAGCCTCGTTGTCTTTTTAATTAAAATTTAAATTTGGCTTTCATTATTCAAAATGTTTTAACAATATGAGTTTGGCATCCCAAACTTGTATGTCTGCCTATCCCGCCCATAGTACCGGATTTATCTAAACTCATTACTTTTGACAAAGAGCATAAAATTATGTTTAAAAATTCACTAGAATTGCAATAAGTAATAGATATGAATCAATAACTTCAAATATATTATGGGGGTTCAATGCTATAAACCTTAAAGATTGAACCTATAAAATTTAAATTTTGGATCTACCTTTGTGTTTTTGCATGTAAATTCGACAAATGTTTAATGTTATTTTCCATATTGGTGATACCTCTTTTTTCTAAAGATAAATAAAACCCACCTTGTTGGTGGTGTTAGGCACATAGGCAAATCTAGCCCTATTACTACGTCAGATTTAACTGAATCTACAACTTTCGACGTGGAATATAAATTTAATGGGCTTATGTATTGTCTCTTAAGAAATAATATTACATACAACTTTTTTTCCCTTAAAAGATACGTTATTTATGGGTAAGAATTAGATTCGTGATAAGTAGCACGTCTAACTAGCTCCTAAGCTCGTTCGGGCTAATAAAAGGTATAATCATTCACCGATCAAAGTACTCAAAGGTTACTCAACCTAATTAGCGAGTACTGTGACCACGTCCCGCTCATTATACACGGGCATCCCTTCGATGGATCCACGGCCGCTCATTGCCAGCTGGCAAGATCTATAGCTATAAATATTAAGGGAAATAACCCTAAAAGGGGGGCTTCTTCTTCTTTTTCTTCACCTCCACTTCTAAAAGGAGAGAATATACATCATTGTAAGGCTCTGAACTTCTCCAGGAGAGGCAGACCAAATCGATATCATTAATAAAAGATCTCTACCCTCCTCCCCTTTATCAATAACTATTGTCTCTTACATTTTATCCATTTGGTCTTTTGGTTTATTACGATATGGTATGATTGACCCTCTCTTTACTTTAATTGATTTGTGCTTATAAAGTGGATGCGAACTTTGCGCTAAATAATTTGGTACCGTCTGTGGGGATTTCATAGCAGAATCGCGTACTTTACCCTTGGACCAAAAAAATGAAAGAAAACAACCCAGCTCGAACAAGCCAAGCAGCGCGTCGGATCAAAGGAATTCAAAAGCCTCGGGACGAGCTTGCTTCCACATCCCGCGTCTCCAAGCAAGGGGAAGGTGAAGAAGAAGAAGTAGATCCCCTATCCCTGTGGGAAAGTTGCACATAAGGTACCTTGCCCTTTTTTTACACGGGATCCTGCCAAAAAGGAGGAGAACACAAAAGCATCTCGACCCGGGACCTGTAACGGGGTGACCTGTGCGAACCAGTCGAGAAGACTACAAGCACGAGTTAGGCAAGATCCTAACCAGAATCAAATCTCAATGACCAACACAAAGCGGGTTATGGGGGAGAACAAAGGTTCAACCACGGTTGAACAACAACTTAGGCTATGTGCCTTCGACATCAGAAAAATTACAAAGGTTCAATTACGGTTGAACAACAACTCAAGCCAAGCGCCTTCGCCATTATAAATTACAAAAAGTTCAACCACGGTTGAACAACAACTCAGGCTACGTGCCCTCGCCCAAAAAGTTCAACTACGAGTTGAACTGGGACTCAGGCCATGTGCCTTTGCCATTAAGAAAAACTTGTGCTAAGTCGTTTACAACTTGTTATGATCCGCTGCATTCCCTTCCGCTTTCGATGGTGGAGAATCCAAACTAATCACCGCCGGAAGGACCGGGGTGAACGCCACCCTATGGCGAACCAGCGGCCTCTCCTCTTCTTCCTCGTCTTCATTCGGTGGCAACTCCACCCTGGTACACACGGCCCCTGAAGATTCTTCAACTCGGTGCACGGACCGTGCTAGAGAGTGAGCCGCTGAGGATTCAACTGAAGTCGCCCTCGGGGCTGGGAGAGGTGCCGGCGTTGCAACCAATCGGGCAGTTGCCCCCGGCCTACGGAAAGCAAGCTGAAGAGCCCTCATGCGACGTGGTCGTCCTATCCAGCAAAGGAAGAAGGGTCAAGGAAAGGGAGCTAAGAACTATGAAAGAAGAACAACACAACAAGTCAGATTCTTACCAGCGGCCGGCTTACGGCTATGACCTCCCAGAAAGACGCCCACGTGCGAATTCCCGCTGTAACAGGAAGCACGACCTCAACCTACTCGCAGATGCCAGAAAACGGTGCTGGTGGCTCACCTCCAGCTACGACACAAGAAGAAGGCCAGTGCATACGAACATGAAACAAGACATTTAACCCAAAAGAAATCAAGACCAGCGTAAAAGAAACTTACGGGCATGGTTCCATTCCTCCGGGATGTCAGTAGCGCAAGCCATCAGGTGCTCAGTCCTGATGTAGAAAAATTGCTCATAAGGACGGGTATCGACCTCGTCATCAAGTTTCGTAGTTAAGCCGCCGGCCCCACGAAGGACCAACCGAATCATGGTGCCTCGTACCCTCTGGGGGCATAGAGAGTTAACACGTGCCCAAGAGTAATCTCCCTCCGTGCTAACTCTGCATATTTTATCAACATCGCAAGCAGCTTGTAGCAGGAGGGGACGAGCTGACCAGGGCATACCCTATAGTAGCAGCAGAAATCCACCACTAGCATTGGAAGGGGGAGTTTAAATCCTAACTTGAAAGGGTAAGCGTAGAAAACGCAGTACCCTCGGTGGTCGACATGAACCCTCTCCCCGCTCCAGCGAGGACAATGTCGGCAAAACGAGGAATGTGACACTGATCCCTCAGTTGGGCGAGGCCTACCTCCCCATCAATGGGGCCTCGTCCACTTGGTCCTCTCCTTCTGGGTCGGAGAAATCAGTCGTCGGACCACCGGGCAGAGAAAGAATGTCAGTCACCGACGGGGGCCTATCAATATTCGCCGAATCTACGGTTCTCACCACCGTAGATGGACCCTCAGCTGCTGTAACCACCACCGTAGCAATATCGGAATGAAAGCTTCTCGCCATTGTCGATATAATGAAAGAAAGTAAGCAAGGTTCACCGGAAAAGCAAGAGAAGATGAAGATCTAACGATAAACTACGAAGAATGAAGTAACGGGGAGCAAAAGACGAAGTAATCTGAGAACAAGAAGAGTTGTCTCTCTCAGAATTTCACTTAAATAAATATCGGAAAAGTAAGAACTGTATGATACGACCCCTTATTTATAGAAGAAGCATAAATGGCCTTCACGAATCCCAAAGGTCACCAGTAACTCCCTGAACAACCGCAAAACGGTTCCCTACAGTAACGGGCATTATTACGACTAATACCACAGAACGGTCATTCAACCGTCAATCGTCACGTCAACCGTGAAACGGTTGTAATGGCCCCAAGATACCAAGAGCATGCCCCATGCGTCACTGAGCATATGACACCTTCCTTATACGTGGTGAGCATGATCGTATTCTCCCCAGACATATGTAATTGGCTACGACCATCTCTAAACCATTAGTGGCTACGACCATCTTCAAAGTAATACTGGCCACAGCCGCCTGCGAAAGTAGTATTGATTGCATCCGTCTCTGAAGTAATAAAAGCCACAGCCGTCTCCTGAATAAAAAACGGCTACGGCCATTCCCAAAATAAGGAAGGCTACGACCCTCTCAAAATAACGACTATCGGCGTCCCTTGACAATAAGGTGACTACGGTCTCCTACCAAAAGAAGAGTGCATGCAAATAAATGGCCACATCCATCTTAGATATACGAACGGCTATGGCCAGTCGCTTGTTTAAAAACCAACCAAAGAATTGCGACTATGGTTGTCGATTGTGAACTCACTTGACAAATAGCTCCATTGCAGTCAAGGAATATGTGCGCAAAATAGCTACGGCCATCTCCAAAATATAAATCGCTACGGCCATCTTCAAAGAATAAATGGCTATTGCCGTCTCCAAAGCGCAAATGGCTACGGCTATCGGCAAAATCCGCTCATCGAGCTTGGATGGATCCCGACCTCAATAAGCGGAGGGACTATCTGTATGGGTCAGAATTAGATTCGTGATAAGTAGCGCGTCTAACTAGCTCCTAAGCTTGTTCGGGCTAATAAAAGGTATAATCATTCACCGATCAAAGTACTCCAAGGTTACTCAACCGAATTAGCGAGTAGCGAGACCACGACCCTCTCATTATACACGGACGTCCCTTCGAATGCAGCCACGACTGCTCATTGCCAGCTGGCAAGATCCACAGCTATAAATATTAAGAGAAAGAACGCTAAAAAGGCGGCTGCTTCTTCTTCTTCACCTCCACTTCTAAAAGGAGAGAATATACATCATTGTAAGGCTCTGAACCTCTCCACAGAGAGGCAGACCAAATCGATATCATTAATAAAAGATCTTTACCCCCTTCCCCTTAATCAATAACTATTATCTTTTATATTTTATCCGTTTGGTCTTTTGGTTTATTACGATCTGCTATAATTGGCCCTCTCTTTACTTTAATTGATTTATGCTTATAAAGTGAGTGAGAACTTTGAGCTAAACAGTTATATCAATAGGGGCAGATCTACGTAGAGGACTGATGGGTCAAAATAGCATGGTATAGTCAGTTTTCGCACTGGTCAACTAAAAATAGCTAGCGTTTGCCAAGTGAATGAAAAATAGCCGCTATTTCGCTGCAAAAGAGATCGGTCCCGTATAATATACGGGAGTACGGTGCATTTGTGTACGAACTCCAGCATATTATGCTGGACTAGTATACGTAAAAGCGATTTATTAGTCAATTACCATAGAAAATACTTGGTCTTGCGCGGAGTTAAAATTTGAGTAAGGATGTTCAAAGTATAAAAAAGTAAACAGTTGAAAAAACTTGAGAGAATTCAACATCTACTATAAATACATAAAGTGGATGTCACTTTTTTTTTAAAAAATTCTCTGCTAAATTAGGAGGATCTATAGTGTTTTCACTCTGATTAAGAAGAAATACTAGGAAAAGTTATAGATGTGATAATTTTTTCATTTATATTAATCCATTGCAACAACAACAACAACAACTACCCAGTATAATCCAACCAAGTGGGATATGGGAAGGGTAGGATGTCCGCAGCCTTAGCCCAACCCTGGAAGGGTGGGGATGTTGTTTCCTAATGACCTTTGGCTCAGAGGTGGATCCAGGATTTTAAGTTTATGGGTTCCTGTAACAATTTTAAATTAATATACAATAATAACTGGGTTCACAAATAGATATTTAATAATTTTTTTTAACAAAAATACATGGTCTACATAAAAGTTACTGGGTTCCCGGGAACCCGTATCTTACACCCTAAATCCGCCCCTGCTTCGGCTAAAGAAGGTGAAGGAAGCCATAATAGCAAGTGATAGCAAGACAAATAGTTAGAAAACTAAATCGGAGATATATTAATCCATTGCACTAGCTTGAAATAATGTTGTTTAATTCAGCATTATATTTCTAAGGAGAAAAATAGTTTGCAATCTTTTCTACAATGTAAGTAATCAACCACCCCCATAGAAGAAAACAAAAAAGAAGATAAAAGAAAGAAGCTTTTGCAGATGAAAATAAAATCAGTCAAAAAGTTAAAGAATGCAACATTTACTACTATATACATAAGATAAAATAATAATTTGATATTTTATATACAATCTCACTTGTGGAATTTTACTGGGTTATTATTGTTGTTTGTATATACAATGTAATTTTTCAGTGAAATAACCTCTTGCACCCCTTAACTCCGCCCCTGTTGTGAATATTACATATGGTGGATGTTGCGACATCTTTGAAGACTGACTTACAACAACAACAAGAAGCCTAGTGAATTCTCACGAGCAGGGTCTAGGAAGACTAAGATATACGCAGCCTTATTCCTAACCTGAAAGGGCAGAGAGACTGTTTCTGATAGACCCTCGGTTTTGAAGACTGACTTAGACAAGAAAAAACTGTAGATGATGCTTAGTGTAAAAATTCTGAAAACAAGAAAAGGACCAACAAGATACGGAGCCATTTGTAATGAAAAGATGTAAAGATGAGGAACAAGAGGAGCAAATTTAAAAGGACAAGAGCAAGCTAAAATTATTGAAGTGTTGTTTTAAGGTACAGTACAGACATATGTTTCACTAATAGAATACATTGGACATTCAGTAGCTAATGTAACAACATGGGACCAGAGTCACCAGACTTTATTCTTGATCATATTTTAGCCACTTATATCCAAATATCAGAAGTGCAATCACCACCAGGATATCTCATTTCATGAGCCAAGGATGGACCACCAGGTTCTGCCCCGAAATCAACGAAAAATCTCGGGTTTATAGCAAGGCCACCTTTCTCAGTGTCAACGTCGATTTGTAATATGTGACCTCCTTTCTCCAATAGCTCGGGGTAGAATTGCCGGTCCCATGTACTAAACAACGAGTTTGTAGCGTACAATCGCTTCCCGTCTAGACTCAACTGTATCATCTGAGGTCCCCCTCTCAACCGATGTCCCTGGAAGTAATTCAGTGTCATTCATATTGATTGTGCACGTGAATCTAAAACAACAGTGGGGACAAAGGGGTAGACATAAACAATCTAAGTTAATAATATCAACCATATTTGAATTCCGCACAACAGATGAGACTTGAGAAGTAAACAACAACAACTACTCAATATAAATCCACATGTGGGGTCGGGGGAGGATAGTGTAACGCAGACCTTACCCTATGGGGTAGAGAGACAATTTCCTATAGATCCTCGGCACAAGAAGATGAAAAGAGGCAATAGAACAGTAACATCAACAGAGGCCAAAAAGATAGAGTCCGAAGAATTGATGGAAAAAGCAATATCAATAATCAGTAACAATGGCACGGTACTAGGAAACCAGAGCGGAAAAATAGTATGAACACAGACTTGAGGAGTAACCAAAATGCTAAAACTTGACTAAAAGAATTCATAGTTTCCTGATATAAGTAGTGAATTTGGGAGCAACATATCATTTTTTTTTTGAGCAATGGAGAACCTAAAACTTGTCATTTGCTGCAGCATAACTATCACTATAAAGGTGTAATCTTCAATACTAATTACCTGGACTTCTGGGACATCCACTTGGTATGTTGAACCATCTTCAGCCTCAGCGAGTACAGAGTTCCCTTTTTGAAACACTCCTCCAACAAATACTTGACCAGTTAACTTAGGATTGGCAGGATCTTCGATATTGTACTGTCTAATGTCACCATGTAGCCAGTTTGCTAGGTACAGAAAACGATCGTCAAGAGAGATCAGAAAGTCGGTAATAAGACCAGGCATTTCTGGAAGAATCCAGTTCTGCACCTTCACCGGTTTTACAGCTATTGCTATCTCATGACCCCACGAGCCATCCGGATTCTTGAAAAATCGGACCATATTACTGGTCAAAGCACATCCCACATATCCAATCGCTTCAGATGGATTATGCAGGAACCTAACCTATAGACGATATAAGGAAAATGGATATATTTATGTAATTCAGTAGGATAAATCATGGCACAAAGATACAAAGGTCGAAGAGAGAGTTTGATTACCTCTAGTGGCAGGAGTCCTGTGTTTCCAAGATCCAATGTCTGTTTTAGTTCACCACCAGGCCATGTGTAAACATGCAAATGCCGTCCATAAAGTCCATCAGTAACATGCTGGAGATTGAAACCTTTTGTGAAAGCGGATGGAGCCCCCCAGGACGAACTGATCATGGTATTATGTCGAGGCTGGTACCAGAAGTCATAACCAAAGAGCGGACTATGCCCTGGTTTTTCCCATCTAAGATATAAGAAAGGCGTCAAAATCTGCTTTCACTTAGGCATTGAGCATAGTCTAGTTTCGTTAAAACTACAGAACTTCCGATTTACTTAATAAACCGTCAGGAGGACAGGAACTGAAAGTTATGGACAAAGTAGCATTGTTTCTGTTCCTCCTTAGATGTAGAGACTCTTGTAATTTTCTTGTTCTTAACTACTAGGTTGGTTTTTAAAGATAACAATCGGCCAGAGACCAAGGCGAGTGGATAAAAACAAAACCGAGAGAGGTAATTCAGCCCGCAAGAGAGTACAAACTATACAGTACCTTCCTTTCACGTTAAAGTCTGAATCAAGAAGAAGAAATCCATTCCCCTCCGCATTTCCCTCTTTGTCTCCGAGACATGACACCAGTATCTCACCAGAAGCAAGGCAGTGAGCGGTGTGAGGGAACGCTAATCCTGTCTTTTGGATCACATCATCTGGCTCAACAACTTTGTACAAACTAGGAGCCCTTGGATCCTTTTGCGTGTCGATTGCATAAATGCGTCCTGATCTGCAAGAGTTAAATTTATCGAAAAGCTTGAATATCATATAAGTTTCATATAATCATCACAATGGATTCTTTTTCTCATGAACATTTTGTATGAGTCGAAAATCTAAATTCTCCCTGCCTTCAGACGAATAATCATATGGACAAAAAAGATGAAACAAACTCACATTGATTATACAAAAACAACTACGTTTCAATGCCAAACATTGACAGAAACAACTCATGTTGATGATACAAAGGGCACACCGGTGCACTAAGCCTCGCTATGCATAGGTCCAAGGAAGGGTCGGACCACAAGGGTCTATTGTACGCAGCCTTACCCTGCATTTCTACAAGAGGCTGTTTCTACAACTCGAATCCATGACCTCCTGGTCACATGGCAATAATCACGGAAATGCTTTTGAGCTAAATTTAACACCATTTGATACCTTGGAGGTGATGATGACTAAAGTCTAAAGGTCAATAACAAACACGAAAGCAGAAATATTGTTCTTACATAAGTGAAGGCAGGACGAGATATCGTCGAGCAGCTGAAGGATCACGATAACAAGAACTGCAAGAATTCCAACCAGAATGATGTAGTTCATCACCCTCATACGGCATAGGCAGCCTATGGATTACTTTGGAATAAGATGGTGAATTAGGATCTACATCTACTGTAGCTAAGTAGTCAGGTTTTCCCCTTCCTGTACCTGTAGAAATTAATCATATAATCAGAGGCGAATTAACGATTTAAACTTTATTGGTTTAACATGTAACGTCTTTAACATCTAGTATTATAATTTGGTGGAGTGTGAAGAACACTTAAATGATTTTTAAAAGAATATCACAATAACACTCAAGATTTCCCCTTGGCCCTCAAAAAACAGATTTATTTAGCAATCATAATCTTACAATAATTCCAGAGCAAAAGTTTATCTCTTCCCCTGTACCCACTCACGCCTCCCGCCCCCCCCCCCCCCCCCCCCCGCCCCCAAACCCCCAAAAGGGTATCATAAAAACAAAGAAAGAACCATACTTTATCAGCAAAAGAAAAGATAAAGATTCCAATTTTCACCTAGTTTTACTTCAAAAATTAAAGAAAGTAAGTGAAAACCCCTCAAATTTATCAACTTTAGGAAAAAAACATCCACCCCTCAAAGCAAAAAAAAAACTCATTTTTCATTAACTAATTTCAAGAAAATAACACAAAATTGCCCCTACATCTGGTATTGGTCTAGCAGTAAGATCATAACTTGTGATATATGGATTAGGCGCATCACACAGTTGAAACCCAAACGACAATAATAATAACAAACTCATAGTAATCTGTTGGGGAGGATAGAATGTACACAGACACTTATTCTATAACTTAAGAAAGTCTCGAGAGAGGCTGTTTTCGAAAGACCGTCGCCACCATTGGAACCCAAACAAAAATTATTATTTAAATGGAAAAAGATAAAAGGGATAGAGCTCATTATCTCGAGTTTCGAACCATGAGGCACTGATCGACTTAGCAAAAAAAATCTATGTAAAAGAGAAGCAAATTACCAGTATAAATACAGGTGACATAAATTAAAGATTCTTTAGGACCAGCCATAGCTTCAAGTGGAGAAGCATAACCAGGTCCTTTTTTGCAACATCCATTAATCTCCGCCGTACCATGTTGCACCACCTCCACATCCGTCGCCATTTTCTCGCCGGAAAATGTGAATTATACAAAAATATATAGATCAGAAAAAGACAGCAAATAGTGTGATAATACGACTTTTGGCTTCTAACTACAAAGGTTATACATACAGATATATAGGGAAACCAAACACGTTGGAGTCTTAGGACTAGTTACTATGTTCACGGCTTTTATCATGCAGCGTTTTGTCCGTATATAGACGAGATAATATTCTATATACATACTGATATTGCCACATCATTTTCTTTTTGCCAGAAAAAATTCGCCCGAATATTTGGTAATATTTTCTTGTAAATTATTTTTCATGTTTGGTTGGAGAGTAAATTTTTTTTTTTCAAATATTGATAAATATATTAACAAATTTGAATTTGTTTTTGGTGAATTTTTTTGGTATTAAATATGATATATTAATAACTTGTATGTTGATTAAATAAGTGATAATCTATGAATTGGAAGTCATTTTCCTCTTTTAGTAGTAGAAATTATTTCTCTTGAAATGTAGTAGTAATTTTTATCAATAAAAAAATAAAATTATATTCTAAAAAAATATTTTTCATCCAATCAATTATGCAGTTTATTTTCTAAAAAAATAAATAAATTTGTCATCCTATCAATTATGTACCAAACACACCCTTAGGATAACATGTAATAATATGGCATTATCACTTTTTGAATCTTGTGACTGATACATGTCTAGGTGGAATGAATCAAATAGTATCGTGCTTATTTTTCTTTCAAGTTTAGATGGATTTTCGAATTTATTCTAGGTTAAGAAAATGTCCGAATTTTGCTGTCCTTTGATTTGTGTTAATTTTGATGTGAATAATAGCGGAGCCACAATTTTTACTAAACAGATTTAGGATATAAAAAAGTAAATACATACAAAAATTAAAAGGATCTAACTTATTATAAATACTGTATACGGTCAAAGTCGTTTGCCTCCGATTTATAGGTTTGAGGGTCTGTTCTAGGTCCGAGTCCAGGCGAGGTCGAGTTCAAGATCGGTGGACCAGACTCGAGCTCGAAGATATAGTGCAATGCCCAGAGATATGAATTCAAGGAATACCAAGGCCAAGTATGCTCGACCCTGAAATAGTATCGTTATTGATTCGTACCAGAATGTACAAGTATCATGGCACACATGGTCATAGAACAGAATATTGAAGGTAGCTAAGGGAAGAAGTGGCTCGGTTGATCAACGAGGGCCGCCTTCGAGAATTCCAAAGGGATCGAGTTAAGAATCACTTCAGGGAGAGAGATGCAACAAAAAATGAAAGAAGAACCACAACATTTGATCCACATGATCATCGGCGGATTCGATATCCCCCAGTGATCTGTATTCAAGCGCATCAATGTATCAATCACCAGAGAAAAACAGACTCGGAGCTATGTGCTCGAGGACGTCTTATCATTCTGTAACGAGGAAATAGAAGACGTATCTCAGCCTCACAACAACGCCCTGATAATTTCTATCCTTTTAAATAAAATTTTAAACATGTTTTAGTGGATCAAGGTAGCTCAGCAAACATAATCACATCGAGGGTCGTGGAACAACTCGGCCTACAAGATTAGATTGCATCCCGGGGTCCTAAATGGCTTCAACATGGCAACTGAAACAACAAAGGGAGATATTATATTGCAGTAAACGCAGCCGAGACCATATAATAAACAAAGTTCCATGTCATCGAAGGTGACATGAGGTACAACGCGCTCATCGGGATACAATGGATACACAACATGAGGGCAGTACCTTCAACTCTTCACCAGACGATGAAGTTCCCAACGGAGGAAGGAGTGAAAATATTCTACGTGGAGCAATATGCTGCAAATGAGATATTTACGATTAAGGAAGTGGTACCGATACCAGAGCCTTCGACCTAGGACAAATCGAGCATCAGAAGCCAAATAGCAATCACCATCTCCAGCCCCAATGGAATCGGAGCAATAGGTAATCGAAGACGAGGATGAGGATTTCCTTACTCCTCCAACTTTCATCATTCCCGAAGAGTATGATATAACTAAGTCAACGATCGATGAGCTGGAACAGATAATTCTGACCAGATATAGTGATATATACCCGAGAAAAAGGTATACCTGGGAACGGGATTAACCCCTGAACTCAAGAAAAAACTCATTAAATTTCTCATTAATAATATGGATTGCGTTGCTTGGTCTCATTTAGATATGAAAGGAATTCCACCGGAAATCACCACGTATTGACTAAGCACCATGATAATAGGTGAATTTAACTATATTCAGGCCCTAAATAACCACCTTCTTCCATAGTTTTGGTAATAAAAGTGATAACAAAATGCTCTTATAAGTGCTTTTCATGATTTGCAGATTATATATGACTAGGGAATGCTCGGGAGTACTTTTGGAGTCAAAAATGAAGAAAAAGAGGCCAACCGTGAAAATTCCTAAGTGAACCATGCCAAAAACATGCTGAAGAATCACAGGAAGGGTACTGACGTGGTTCTACCGCGATCGCGGCAGAACCGCGGTGAGATTCTTTCGTAGACAAGATGAGAATCAGAGGGGCTGTTTGGCCGCGATTCTACTGCGACCGTGGCAGAACCGTGGTAGGCGTAGGACATTTCAAGGACTAAAGTTCAAAACACGGGATTTTTAGGCCAAAACCCTATTTTAACATTAGAATTTGCCCAAAAGAGGCATGTATTCAGTTTTTGGGAGTTCTTTGACGGATAAACAATTCTGAGAGAATACCCAAACCATATTTCTTCTTTTCCTTTAATTTTTATTGGTAGTTTATGATGAATATTAATTTAGTTTGTTTACCCGTAGCCATGAGTATCTAAATTACTTATCTAAGGTTTTGATGGAACCTATTGGGGGATGAACTTCTTGTTTATGTGAATACAAATTGCTAGTTTCAATCTTTATTTATTCAACTATGTTATTGTGTAGTTAATTGACAGGATCCTCAATTAGTTGTATCTATTTAGTGTGCATAACTCGGAAGAGAGTGCATATTTAGGTTATTATTGAATAACACCACTCCTAAAGCATAAGAGGAATCTATAACTGCGGGTTTAAAGGCTGGATTAGGGATAACGAAGCCTTGGGTGCAATTTTATGTGAACTGTGTTAATTAAAGCTAGCCACTGTATCTTGGAAGAGTGCAATACTATGTTACTGTGATTACTCGGGAGAGATTTACGGTAAGATGAGCGTTTATGATTGATAGAGGCGTGTTGGTAAATTTGTATGAAGCATAAATAGAAGGGATTCCATTAATAGGGGAAATAATTACCTTAGCTTTCTCTCATCATTGTTTACAACCTTAACTATTTAGTTTACAGTTTGTTATTTTACTGCAATCTTAGTTCATAAAGAAACCTTTAACTGTGATTCGAAAGTCTTGCGAAGTTGGTTCTGAAGAGTTTAGTGGATCTAAAGATAGTGGTTGATAGGTTAACTCTCTGTGGATTCGACCCTGGGCGTAATACTCGGGTTATACAATGTCCGCAGAGTCCTTTTTAGAGGGAATGTGAGCGTGATCAAATTTTGGCGCCGTTGCTGGACAGTTAACAGAATTATCAATTACCATTGATAGAATACAAATATTCTTAGTGTAGGCAGTTTTTCTACATCCAATTTTGATTGAAACTTTTGACGGTTGTTGACTTGGTTGCAAAGGTGTATGCCTAGAAACTCTACAAGAACTGGAGAACTACTTAAAGGACTTTCAGAACCTGAGAAAATATTCCGGGCATTGAACCGTTCCAACAGAAGACTTCAATCACCTCAGCAAACAGACAAATTCAAAACTAACATGGAAGAAATAATTGACCCCAATGGAAATGGCAGGCATGAGCAAGTCAACTTGAATGTCAGAGAAGCGGCACCTCTTGTGCCCGAGGGTGCACTGTATGACTCGGCACAACCCACAGCTGACAATCTGTCCACTGCCATTGGTGTGCCCGCCATAAAAGCTGAGTCGTTCTAAATCACAAACAATATGCTACACTTGTTACAAAACAAGGGACTATTCTCTGGGACACAACTTGAAGACCCTCAACAGCACCTGAAGAGCTTCATGTCGATATGTAAAACTCAAAGGCAGCCCAACGTCACTCCAGAGGTAATCAAGCTATTATTGTTCCCATTCTCGGTGATAGGAGCTGCACAAGTTTGGCTATACTCACTCCCCATAAACTCTATTGCAACTTGGGATGAGTTAGTCAAGCAATTTCATAACAAGTTTCATCCACCCAACAAAACTTCCCAACAAATTGATGAGATCGTGAGCTTCAAGCAGAAACGATGGAGACACTTCATGAAACATGGGGCAGGTTCAAATGAATGTTGGTTATGTGTCCACATCATGGTGTCCTGAACAGATGTTAGGACAACAATTTTATATGGGACTATCAGATGGATTGAAGAATATTGTGGATGCCTCAGCTGGTGGGGCATTCTTGAGCAAGACAAGGAGAGAAATGCACCTATCACTCCAGTGGTGCACTTAGTGCCTCTAGATCCTTCAAACACTATGGCTGAAAATATGGCAGATCTTCTGACAAAAATGAGCATCCTTACCAAAAAAGTGGAGGAATCAAGGCAAAAACAACAGGTATACATAGTAGATACTACTAATGTGGGCTTGTGCACATCTTGCATTAGTCAGCCAATTGGTAATCCTTGGAATACAGAGCTTGATCATCATCATCAGCACCCTGAAGATATGAACTATGTGGCTAACTATGGGGGTCGGAGACAGGAAAATCAGAACTGGGGTCAGCAGACTCAACAACACTACAAGCCACCTCAGCCATAATTTAACTCCGGAAACATGGGAGGTATGAGACCCCCCAACAACATGGCACCATATCCTAGACCACATGGGTACAATAATCAGCAACAAGGGTACCACCCACCTCAGAAATAGCATGGTGGGAGACAAGAAGATGGGTTTGCTAGATTGGAAGCGATGATGCAGCAGGTTATTGGGTCTAAAGCAAAGATAAATGAAAGAGTATATGCACATGACGCAGCTATTAAAAATATTGAAGTGCAATTGGGCCAAATTTTAATGTCTCTGAACAACTGCCCTCAAGGGACACTACTTGCAGATACCCAAATCAATCCAAAAGATAAGGGCCCGAAGCAGCTAATGGCGGTAAGTCTCCGTAATGGTAGGGATCTTAATGTAGAATAGGAGAGAGCTTGTGACAATATACAGGCTGAGACACTCATTCAGGTACCCATTGAGCTGGATGATTCAACAAGGCTGACAGGTGTGACAGTCCAGCCTGCTCAGGAAGAAAAGAATACTCAGCAGGAAACTGAGAAAGTTTCTGAAGCAGTTGAAGAGCCGGTAGTAGAGATGGTAGCTGAGAAAGAAAATTCCCAAGTGACTGGGAAGAAAAGACATCCTGTACCATTTCCACAGAGGTTGGCCAAACATCAAAGGGAGGAGCACAAAAAGTTCTTTGAGATGGTCAAGCAAATTCAGGTAAATATTCCATTGATTGAAGCTTCAAAGGAGATGCCTAGAAACGCAAAAATGATGAAAGACTTGATGTCCCAGAAGTTTTACTTCCAAGACTTGGCCACGGTGACACTTACTCAAACTTGCAGTGCAGTGGTAACTAGACGTGTTGCTGAAAAGCTCTCTGATCCAGGGAGCTTTACTATTCTATGCACTATTAGAAACTTTGCTTTTGCAAAAGCACTCTATGATTTAGGGGCCAACATTAATCTTATGCCCATGGTTATTTGCAAGAGGTTGGGCATTTGGAGAGCTAGACCCACCTCTATGTTGTTGCAGCTAGCTGACAAGACTGTGAAGCGTCCATTTGGGATCCTTGATGATGTGGTTATTCAGGTGGGAAAATTCGTGTTCCCTGTAGATTTTGTGATTTTGGATTGAAAAGTGGATGAAGAAATTCATATCATTTGAGGAAGACCATTCTTGTCCATAGGGAGATCTTTGATTGATTGTGTGACCACGGAGCTTAAAATGAGGCTCAATGATGAAGAGATTATATTCAATGCGCAGAAATCTATGAGGCAACCAAGTGAGTTCGCCAATTGCTCTCTTATTGATGTCTTGGATGTAATCGTAAAATCTGATGATGAAGAGTTGACGGTTGAGGATCCCCTCGCTGCATGTTTGACGAATTTGGAGGAAGTGAATGGTGAGGACTTGGCGGAATGGGTGTTGGCATTGGAAGGTAGAGGGTACTGGGAAAGAAATCTAGAGTTGAGGCCCTACACTTAGAAAAGAGAGAGAATCCTCCAGCTAATCCATCTATTGAAGAACCACCAAAGGTGGAACTAAAGCCATTTCCAGCCCACCTCAGGTATGAATTTCTGGGACCTGACTCCACTCTACCTGTTATTATCTCATCTGGTGTGTTAAATGTGCAGGTCCAACAACTTCTACAAGTATTGAAGGAGTGAAAAACTACCATTGTGTGGACCATTGCAGACATAAAGGGGATCAGCCCCGCTTACTGCATACATAAAATTCTGCTAGAAGAGGGGCACAAACCTTCCAGGGAACATCAGAGGAGGCTGAACCCAAATATAAAGGAAGTGGTGAAGAAGGAGGTGATAGAGTGGTTAAATGCGGGAATTATTTTGTCAATCTCTAACAGAATCTGGGTTACCCCAGTTCTATGTGTGCCTAAGAAGGGTGGAATGACGGTTGTGAAGAATGACACTAATGAACTAATCTCAATGAGAACCGTCACCGGCTGGAGAATATGCATGGATTATCGAAAGTTGAATCTAGCCACCCGGAAAGACCACTTCCCACTTCCCTTCATTGATCAGATGCTGGATGGATTGGCAGGTAGGTCACACTTCTTCTTTCTGTATGGATACTCGGGGTACAATCAAATTTCCATTGCACTTGAGGATCGAGAAAAGACCTCCTTCACATGCTCTTATGCCATTTATGCCTTCAGGGGGATGCCTTTTGGCCTATGCAATGCACCCGCCACTTATTAGTGGTGGGGAATTAATTTGATGAGTGCCTGGTGAATCTGATGCGTGTGCTGAAACGGTGCATCGAGACCAATCTGGTGTTGAACTGGGAGAAGTGCCATTTCATGGTACAAGAAGGCATAGTCTTTGGGCACCAGGTGTCAAGCAAGGAAATAGAGGTAGATCGAGCAAAGGTTGATGTAATAGCAAATCCGCCTCCAACAACTTCAATTAAAGCAATCAGGAGTTTTCTTGGACATGTCGATTTCTACTGGCGGTTCATAAAAGGCTTCTCCAAAATCGCCAACCCTCTCTGTAAGTTGTTAGAGAAAGATCACCTGTTTGTATTTTATGATTATTGCAGGGTAGCATTTGAGGAGTTGAAATAGGGGCTGGTCACAACACCCATCATTGTTGCCCCGAACTGGGAGCAACCATTCGAATTAATGTGTGATGCTGGTGACTACGCAGTGGGGGCAGTGATGGGTCAACGGAAGGAAAAATTGATGCACCCAATCTACTAAGCTAGTAGAACGCTGAGCGGGTCCTATTTGAGCTATATGGTAATTGAAAAAGAGATGCTAGCTGTGGTGTTCGGATTCGACAAGTTCCGATTCTACCTGATAGGATCAAAGGTAATTGTATACACTAACCATGCTGCTATCAAGTACTTAATAGAAAAGAAAGACTCTAAGCCACGCCTGATTCATTGGGTGTTACTGCTGCAAGAGTTTGATCTTGAAATACATGACCGTAAGGGCACTGAGAATCAAGTCGTTGATCACCTATCACGACTTGAGGGTGCTGAAAATACAGTTGAGGTTGAGAAAATTCTGGAAACTTTTCCAGACGAGCAGCTACTCGCCACCACTCATCAGGAAGCGCCATGGTATGCGGACTTTGCCAATTACCTGGCCAGTGGTATAGTTCCTCATGAACTTTCATCGGTCCAGAGGAAATGATTCTTTCGTGAAAGTCGCTTGTACTATTGGGATGAGACCTTTCTCTTTAGAATATGCCTGGATAACATGATCCGGAGATGCATCTTCGAAATAGAACGACCTTCTATTTTGCAGGTTTGTCATGCATCGGCTTATGGTGGACACTTTGGAGGGATCAGGACAGTAGCAAAGGTGCTAGAGGCCGGATTTTTCTGGCCGACTGTGTTTAAAGATGCTCACTCATGGGTGAAGGGTTGTAATGAATGTCAACGTACCGGGAACATTTTCCGGCACCACGAGATGCCCATGAAACCAATTCAGGAGGTCCAAGTGTTCGATGTCTGGGGGATTGACTTCATGGGTCCCTTTCGTCCGCTCCTATGGCAATACGTACATTCTTGTTGCTGTAGACTATGTGTCCAAGTAGGTGGAAGTTGTAGCGTTGCCCACCAATGATGCAAAAGTGGTGGTGGGTTTCTAAAGAAGAACATATTTACCCGCTTTGGGACACCACAAGCTATTATCAGTGACGGAGGCACTCACTTCTGCAATAGGGCCTTTGAAACGTTGTTGGCTAAGTACGATGTGTGCTACAAGGTGGCTACTCCTTAACACCGGTAGACCAGTGGACAGGTTGAGGTATCCAACAGGGAAATCAAGAGTGTGTTAACAAAAATTGTGAATGCCACAAGAACAAATTCGGCGAGGAAGCTAGATGATGCACCCTGGGCTTACAGAATAACTTTCAAGACACCAATTGGTATGTCACCATACAAGTTGGTGTTTGGAAAGGCCTGTCACCTACCTGTAGAACTTGATCATAACGCGTGGTGGGAACTGAAACAGCTAAACATAGACATGAAAGTTGCAGGCACGTCAAGAGTCACTGAATTGCATGAGCTCGAGGAGTTCAGGTACCTTGCTTTTGAGAGCACAAGGTTGTATAAAGAGAGAATGAAGAGGCTACTCGATCAGAACATCGTTGAGCAAAATTTCAAACCCGGGATGGTATTGCTATACAACTCAAGACTGAGGTTGTTCCGGGGTAAGCTAAAGTCACGACGGTCTGGACCGATTCGAGTAGTTGAAGTTTACCCGCTAGGAGCTGTTGAAGTTGCCAATGAGAATGACTCTCATACATTTAGAGTCAATGGTCAGAGATTAAAGTTGTATGTGGGTATGAGCGAGCCAAAGGAAGGCTCTGAGGTGCATTTGAATGAACCACAGAGGTCGAGCGAGCCTTAATTGCACTCATTTGAGTCGTGCTGCGACGTTAATCAGGCACTGCATAGGAGGCAACCCATGAAATTATTGTAAATGTAACCCTCTTTATATGAAAATAAAATATTAGAATCAGAGGAGTGCCCAGACCGTGGTTCCACCGCGGTCAAAGCACTTATATGAACTTCACCTTTTGCCGTTCTACCGCGAACGCGGTCAAACCGCAGTCCCGACCCCTCTCTGAATCTCGTTTACCGCGGTCCTACCGCAATCACGGCAGAACCACGGCAGACCCTAGACGGGCCCAGGTATGTTTTCTTTAACTTTTTTGTTTCATTTTTTCCTCCCCTTTTCCCACAATACCCCTACCTACCCATTAAGCTTTCCCATCAGATTCCCATACCCCTAAGATGCCCCAACCCTTTATCTCTCTATTTTCTCACTATTCCTCTTCCCCTGTTCACAAAATCTCTCTCTCACTCACTCAATAACTCCATTATCATCCTGTCGTACTCTACACCTTCACCACCCACTTTCCCTCATCCATTCAAGTAAATTTTATCTTTCTCTCTCTATTTCTTCTTCTAACTAGTGTAATGTAGACATACATTAACTCAATTTAACCCAAGGTAGGTTAGTTTATTTTTTGTTAAATTTTTGCCTCTTTTATGGTTTCCATTTTTGTATGGGACTTTTGTGAACTTTTTTGGTGCTAAGGTGGTTGGGCCTTCATGGTGTTTCAATTGTAGGGTTTGTTTTGATGTTTTGGAGGCCAAGAATTTATTTTTGGGATGTAATTGTTGTGGGGGCCCTTTTTGGCCAAAATTATGTGGTTGTTGTGATTTTGTGGGGGTTGTGCCTATTCTTCTTTGTGGGGTGTTGTACTTGGTGATTGGGGGTGTTGTCAATATTTGAAAATATGTGAAGGAGTAAGTGTGGGGTGGTGTATGTTGAATGTTGTAAGTAGTTCTGTCGTAAGGCTTTTGTAGAGGTTGTGACTTTCACCACCCTGCTAGTGGGGATAGTTTGCAAAGCAGAACTCAATGGAGGTATTATTTTGGTGCCATCGGGTGGCGAAGTCTGAGTAACCATATGATTGGCACTAGTTAGGATGAATTTGATGGGTTTTCTGAACTCTCTTTAGGTACTATGGATCCCAAGAGGCAAAGGAGAAAGGCTGGCACATCCCAACAGCCGACATATGATAAGTCCAGGTTTGGATCGGAACGAGCGGGGGACGTTTTTAATGCCAAGGCTGGGAAGAACTTCATTCAGGAGATTCAAATTGGCAGGGCAGCCCTCCGTGTGGAACAGGAGGAAATGTATGAAGAAATTCAGAGGCGGGGCATAGAATTCCTCTTTGATGATCCTGTCCCAGTGAGCCGGATGATTGTTAGGGAGTTCTATGTGAACTGCCCTTCAAACTTAAGTAAAGATGTGATTGTCCGAGGTACGATAGTTCCAGCCCAGATTACATATATTCGCCAGGCTTTGCAGCTGCCTGAGTTCACGGGCGATATTGACTACTACCACGACAGACCAGATGTCACCTGGGAAGTTATGAATGATGTAATGTTTTCCGGGGGGCGACTTACCTGGATCAAAGACCACATCACCTTGAACTCCAACTCTTTTACGCACTTGGCTAAGTGTTGGTTGACTTAATCTGCAGCCAGTTCATGCCTTCCAGCAACACCACTGACCTGAACTTCAACAGAGCTTTATTGACATGGTGCTTCTTCACAAAGAAGGATTTTGATGCAACACAGGTAATTGGTGATGAACTGGTCCTGCGAGGATCGCTGCTATCAAAGGGGTTTTACTTCCCTTCATTGGTGACTGCACTGTGCTTGCGGAGGAATGTCCCCACTAATCTTGTAGATGGAACAGTGGCACCTGAAGCACAATTCCGAGCTTCATGCATCAGAGTGGGCAGGGGTACACGAACAACAATTGATATAGATGATGAGGATGATGACCCGATTCCTCTCGCACCGTCCAAAAGATCTACTAACAGTGTCGGACCCTCTCGGCGCCCCCATACTGAGGCAGGCTTCTCCAGATCTCACTCTACCCAGCCTATGTTACTTTCCATGGAGGAAGAGGTCGCGGATCTCCGTACTTCAGTGGATGGCCTACACACACAGCTGGATGCCATGTTTCATAGGCATTCCAGGTCCGTGGGACGGTTCATGTCCTGGTTCTGCGCTTTGGGGAGAGCTTGCAATGTGGACCCTAGCACGGTCTCCGACTCTGATTGAGTCTTAGGGAAGTCTTATTACCCTTCTGTGCTTTACTTTATTGATATGACATGGGGACATGCCATGATTTTATGTGTGGGGTGGGAGACTTCCTCTGGTTATGTGTTGTACTGTACATAGATATTATGATTATTGTAGCATTAGTTTGCTGTGTTGTACATAACTGATGGTAGGTATATTAGGAGTAACTGACTTGGCTCAAGGATGGATACTTGTCAACGGATCTCTTGAGGGTCCAAGTCGGATACATAAAAAAAATGAAAAACAAAAACAAAGGTAGAGGACTCTTCCCGAGGACGGACTACTTGGACAGTACTCTTGAGGGAAGAAGTCCATGTACATTTTATTTATTTATTTATTTTTCCTTTTTAGGTGGTGTAGTAAGTCCCCCTTGGTTTTTCTTTTGACCGCGGTTCTTTTCCAAGGGTTTTTCTTGAACCGGGTTAGGTAGATTTTCCTTTTGTAGTTGTAGGACTGAAATGGTTAAAGGCTAGAATGCTACCCTTGATGTACACACCCGCAAACAACTAAAATGAACTTGAGAGTGTGACGTCTAGGCTCAATTGTAGACTTGTAAATCTATGCTTTTATTTTGCACATCTTGCCTTGCTTGAACGCTCGTATGAATGTGTTGATAAACTGATTCTGAACGAGTTACATGCTAAGTGTGTGTGAGATTTTACTTGCATTTTGTGCTAGCATGCGATAAGTAGAACTTGCCTCGTGTGTTTGCAAAGCGAAATAGAAGTTGTTTGATTTTAGAGATGATTGAGGCATTTCTTTGTGTAAGCCTATATATAATTTTGAATCCACCTGTCTATATTGCCAAGTCAACCCCTTTGAGCCTGAAGCTTGTTCTTTGATAACCTTATAATGACCTATATCCTTGTGTTTGAATAGCTAATTGTTTGAACCTATACCTCCTAGAAGCACTTGAATCACTAAAAAACATACAAAATCCAAAGTGTGGGGTGGTAGGGAGTTAGCGAAAAAAGGGGAATCAAGAATGAATTATTTGAATGGCGCACTGGCATTGTAAAAGAAAAAGAGAGAAAGGAAAAATGAGATAAAGAAAACAAAACAAAATAAAGAAAGGAAAAAAAAGAGATAACAATAAGCCAGTTGCACCTAAAGGAAAGTAGGGGTCACCTATGAAACAAAAATGTGGAGGAATGATTAGGTTGAGCAGGGAAATTGAGATAAAAGGAAATGTGCATTAAAAGTGCTTTGGGAGGTTAATCACTACATCCAAATGTATCCTACCCATTCCTTAACCTGCATTACAACCAAATAAAGACCTCTTGATCTTTGATTAAAACAGCTCGATTAGTGGAGTACTACACTAGGGGCAAGCTTATGGGTCTCTGTGGCATGCGAATGTTCTTTGCTGATAATGAGTTAATTCTTTCTATCTTTGGTTCCTTGTTGCTCTAATTTTATGTGTGTGGAACCTTTCTCAGACTTTTGATGTGAGGACACGTGACTCAGAAAATAAAAGTAAGTCTTCACCTCTGTTAGAGTAAATAGAGTGAGCACGGGTGTGTCATGGTAGTAGAGTCTGCATCTAGGGTATGACTGTCGCATTGCTTAGGTTGTTTCATTAAAATGGGGGGTGTGACATAACTTGGGATAATTCATCAAACGGTTAGGCCTAGAAGTGTGGTTTATCTTGCTCGAGGACGAGCAAAGGTTTAAGTGTGCGGTGCTGATAATAGGTGAATTTAACTATATTCAGGCCCTAAATAACCACCTTCTTGCATAGTTTTGGTAATAAAAGTGATAACAAAATGCTCTTATGAGTGCTTTTCATGATTTGTGGGTTATATATGAGTAGGGAAGGATCAGAAGTACTTTTGGAGTCAAAAATGAAGAAAAAGAGGCCAACCGTGAAAATTCCTAAGTGAACCACGCCAAAAACAGGCTGAAGAATCAGAGGAAGGGTACTGCCGCGGTTCTACCGCGACCGTGGCAGAACCGCGGTGAGATGCTTTCGTGGACAAGATGAGAATCAGAGGGGCTGTTTGGCCGCAGTTCTACCGCGACCGAGGAAGAACCGTGGTAGGCGCAGGAAATTTTAGGGACTAAAGTGCAAAACACGAGATTTTTAGGCCAAAACCCTATTTTAAACATTAGAATTCGCCCAAATGAGGCATGTATTCAGTTTTTGGGAGTTCTTTGAAGGAAAAATAATTGTGAGAGAATACCCAAACCATATTTCTTCATTTCCTTTGATTTTTATTGGTAGTTCATGATGAATATTAATTTAGTTTGTTTACCCATAGCCATGAATAGCTAAATTCTTTGTCTAAGGTTTTGATGGAACCTATTGGGGGATGAACGTCTTGTTTATGAGAATACAAATTGCTAGTTTCAATCTTTATTATTCAACTATATTTTTGTTGTAGTTAATTGACTGGATCCTCAATTAGTTGTACCTATTTAGTGTGCATAACTCGGAAGAGAGTGCATATCTAGGTTGTTGTTGAATAACACCACTCCTAAAATATAAGAGGAATCTATAACTGCGGGTTTAAAGGCGGGATTAAGGATAACAAAGTCTTGGGTGCAATCTTAAGTGAACTGTCTTAATTAAAGCTAGCTAGTGTATCTCGGGAGAGTGCAATAGTATATTACTGTGATTACTCGGGACAAATTTACGGTAAGACGATCATTTATGATTGATAGAGGTGTGTTGGTAAATTTGTATGAAGCATAAACATAAGGGATTCCATCAATAGAGAAATTATTACCTTAGCTTTCTCTCATCATTGTTTACAACCTTACCTATTTAGTTTACAGCTTGTTATTTTACTGCAATCTTAGTTCATAAAGAAACCTGTAACTGTGATTCGATAGTCATGGGAAGCTAGTTCTGAAGAGTTTAGTGGATTTAAAGATAGTGGTTGATAGGTTAACTCTCTGTGGATTCAACCCTGGGCATAATACTCGGGTTATATTTACAACATCCGCAGAGTCCTTTTTATAGGGCATAGTTGGGCGTGATCACTCCGATCCCAGGTTCAAACCGGTGAAGCAAAAAAGGAGGCCTCAATCTGATATAAAATATGCTTTCATAGAGGACGAGGTAACCAAACTTCTTAAAATAGGATCTATTCAGGAGGTAATGTACCCCGAGTGGTTAGCCAACGTAGTTGTAGTTCCTAAAAAAGGGGAAAAAACTTGGAATGTGCGTAGATTGTAAGGATTTGAACAAAACATGTCCAAAAGATTCTTTCCCCTTGCCAAACGTCGATCGCATAACCGATGCCACGGCTGGCCACGAGACCCTAACTTTTCTCGATGCCTACTCCTGGTAGAATCAGATTCAGATGAACCGGGAGGATCAGGAAAAGACTTCGTTTATTACTATGTCACACCCCTTTTTTAACCGAACTCAAACTTTAATAAACCATCTTAAATAAATAAAAGAATTTAAATAAATCTTGAAAAAGGTTTTTCAATTTTGAAAGTGACAAAATGGATTCAAAAGGAAAATAAATCAGAGTCGCCACCTGCATTTGATTTCGGTGTGCAAGGCCACCATTTTTTTCTAAAAATAATAATTTTCCTCTCAAAATACTTTGAACTCTAAAACTAAGTCTACACCAGAGATTCGAGTAAGGGGTTCATTTGACTCGGGGAGAAGGTGTTAGGCACTCCCCAAGTCCTGTGAAGTTCACGGTTGCGTACTCGATCTAGTTGGCATTAAAATATTCAATTGAGGTAGAAAACACATAAAAGAAAATAAACAATCAAAAAGAGGCTCGAGGTCGTTCCCACCTAATAAAATAAAAATAAAAATACTACAAGTTTCTACTTTTGGCCTTTAAATACAAGTACTACGGGGCATTCTCCCGGATAAAAATATATACAAATCCTTCGGGGTATTCCCCGGATAAATTTAAATAAGAAACGACCTCTTGCCTCAAAATCCAAACAAAATCCTAGGTCTTGCCTACCCAAGTGTGGTCGGCCTAAACATGCTCCTAACGTCAAAACAAGTAAATAAAATCAAAATAAGAGCAAGATAATCACTTAATTAAAGTCTAATTCTCTTTTAGCTTTTGAACCGGAAACCACACAGTCCCATTTATCTTTCAATTGTCAACAACTACACAAACCATTCATCTAGCTAACGTTCCCTTCCCCTCAATTTTACTCCGAAACGTGCAATTCAATTTAAGTCCAAACTAATACAACATCAAAGAAATCATCAACTCGTTTAAACAAAATCACATAATCACACAAATAGTAATCAAAACTCAATCATAATCTAACACAAAACCATATGAAAAATAAAGATCGAGAGCTTAAGTGAAAGAGAAATGAACCTTTGAAATTGCTGAAAATTCCTTAAAAAAATGGATTAAATGGGACGTTGGCCGGGAACCTAAAAAATGGAATTAGGATGTGAACAAGACCTCGACAGAAAAACTCCCACTTCAAACAATCACCATCGGACCAACGAATCATCAATAAAACTCGAACAAAACTCCATGACCCGAATCGAATCAATTTCCAATGGAATCAGAAGAAACAACACTTTGAAATTTTATAGAACTCCATAGCAAGTCTGAAAATTGAAATCATCGCAACGAATTAAAATTGTTGTGTATCTCCATGTGCTTTCGTGCGTGTGCGACGGGGTGGTTGTTTGGGGTGTGGGTGTGTTTTTTGACGAGCTCGTTGTTGCTGTTTCTCATACGTCCAACTACTGGATGTGTTGGAAGTGAACGACGCTGGCTGCCTGAGGAGTTAATGGCGGGGGTGGATTTCCGACGGCTGGTGGCTTGCTAGGGTTGGTCCTGAGTGAGAGGTGAAGCAGCAGCAGCTCTGCTCGTTGTTTAACAATGGGAAACGGGGTTATGAGGAATGGGCGGTTGGTTTTCGGTGGATAAGGCCGGCGGCGGCGGTTGTTGGTTCTCGGTGTGAAGAACCAGAAGGGGTGGGGCTGGCGGCTGCTATGGTTTTTGGGTGGTGTAGGATTTTTGTGTTATGTGTTTCAAGGTTGAAAATGGCTGCTCCTATGGTCTTGGAGAAAAATATGAAGCTAGGGTTCTTAGGGTTTTTTTTGTCTCTTCTCCATGAAGAAGATCAAGCTCCTCCTTTTTTTTATTTGGTTTTTTATTTTTTCTTCTTTTTTTTTGGAAATTAATATTGGCCATCGGATTAAATTCAAACGGGGGGCCAGGATTAAAAGGTTATGGATTGGGTTAGTGGGTAAATTGGGTCAAGAAGAATGCGCTTTATGAATTGGGTCTTTAAATTGTTAAAATTGGGCCAAAAGAGAGCTGACAAATTCAACTTAATATACCTATAAAAACATAAAATTTTCTAATTGATTTTTATAAACTATTAATATTTAAAAAAAATCTAAAACTAAAAGTTGAAACTATTTTGGTATTTTCAAGGATTATATAAAAATAAAATTAGTAAAAAAATAATATTCTTCTAAAAATACTTAACAACTTAATTAAATAGAGAAAAATGAAACTATCTTTTTATTTTTAATTTTATGATAAAAATAATGTAAAAGAGTTAAAATTAGTTAAAATAACTATATTAGACATAAACTAAGTATTTACGCTAAAATATGTGAAATTTCGAGGAGGGTAAAAAATTACATGTCTACAGCTGCCCCACTTTGACTGAAAATATGAAGTATTTTCAGACAAAGAACGACTAGACATATTTTCTGACCCGATCCTTATTTAGGAAGACCAATAACTACGAGGAAGGAGAATGTGACCGAGCCCTCGTATCTGAGCTGCCTACATATCCTTGTCCATAAAGGAATTACGCCACGTGTAGTTCAGAGGTGAGTGAGATGATGGAGTGTACCAAGGTGGAGAGCCGATTGAGGTACTATTCCGTCGAGGTTCCGGTCCGCGGTCCTGTTATTACATCAAAAATGAAAAAGACTAACTAAGTCTGTCAACTATGAGTTACAAGATTCCTATATAAGTCTTTTGAAGCTTGATCTTGGGTCTTGAATGGTTCTTCATGTAGACTTTAGATTTGAATTTTGACGCTCGCTAGCTGCAGGTGCCAGCTCATTCTTCTTCAGCTTTTTCGGATCGAGACCGGACATACCATGAGCAACCCACCTCTTGTCTTGGCTTCTGCATTTTGGATTCAGTTCCTTCCTTTTTTTCATTTTTTCATTTTTTCATTTTTTCATTTTTTTATTTTTTTCTTTTTTGTGGATTGAGACCACTTCTGTTGGTCACCTACGATTGTTGACTCGCATTCCCGCGAGCTTCTACTACTTCTACTTGAATTGAATTTTGAAATGAGTTCCCTTTTTCTTCAGGTGGTGCCTGCTACTGACTTGAAACTTGCACTGATTTTGAAATGAACTCTGAAATCTCTTTCCTCATTTTCCAGGTTGGTGCCTGCAATAAAAAACAAAACAAACAAAATTTTTTTGTCCCAGTTTGTACTAGGAAGATCAGTGAGTTGTTATCAAAACTTTAAACATACTTATGCTACTGATGCAATAATGAGAGTAAAACTAAAGACTTGACTAGGATGTGCGTCTCCTGTGAATAAAAGCAAGAATATTTGACTAGCAAGTTCATCAGACTAGGTCTTCTATCTTAGGAGAAAGATTCATCATACTAAGATATTGATCCTAGGAGAATATTTAAGAGAGTAAGTTTCCTATCTTAGGAGAATATTCCATGAGACTAAGATTTTGATCCTAGGAGAAATTCATCAGACTAGGTCTTCTATCTTAGGAGAAAAATTCATCAGACTAATATTTTGATCCTAGGAGAAAATTCATCAGACTAGGTCCCATTTTTGTTATCTTAGGAGAAAAATTCATCAGACTAAGATTTTGATCCTAGGAGAAAATTCATCAGACTAGGTCCTTTTTTTTGTTATCTTAGGAGAAAGATTCTTCAGACTAAGATTTTGATTATCCTAGGATAAAATTCATTAGACTAGATTTTCTATCTTAGGAGAAAGATTCACCAGACTAAGATTTTGATCCTAGGAGAAAATTCACCAGACTAGGCCTTCTATATTATCGTAGGAGAAAGATTCATCAGACTAGGATTTTGGTCATAGGAGAAAATTCATCAGACTAAGATTTTGATTCTGGGAGAAAATTCATCAGACTAGGTCTCTTTTTGTTATCTTAGGAGAAAGATTCATCAAACTAAGATTTTGATTGAGAGGAAAATCCATCAGACTAGGACTTTTTATCCTAGGTGGAAAAATGTGAAGAGAATTGTAACATTTATATACACTAGCAAGACAGGTAATGGCAAAGATTTGGGAAACTTCCCTTTGTCGGCTTTTATCTTCTTCTTTCTTTTTTTTTTCTTTTCTTATTTTTTTCTTTTTGGTTTTTGAACCAGCTTGGTTGCACTGCTTTGTTCCTGTTTCAAACAAAGAAAACTTGTGAGTTTAAAATGTGGTGGTTAGTTTGTGGCCTTGACCTTGAAGGCGGCTGCTTCTGCATTTGTCACGATCAACTTGGACTTCAATTTGGAAGACATTGCTTGTTATCGACCAACTGCTTTTCCAAACAACCCTTATCACAAGAAATATTCCTGATTCGTTCAAGTCAAATACCTTATGCCCGATGCAGTGTGCTAGTATTCTGACATTCATACAATCTTTGCATTTTACATCAACCTTAGAGAACATCTATTATCACCAAATCAGTGCACACGCTATTCTCCTATATCTTATGTCATTTTAATGTGCTTGTCAGACTCGGCTTTGTGCAATTGGAAAGCTGGTAGCAAATTTTGAAGTCATTTCTCACTTGTTTAGATAAAAGACTCAAAAAGGATTCAAACAAGACAAGAGGAACAAAATAAGGGACAAGGAAAAGAGATGATACCTAACAAAAAAAATTACAAAGTAAAAAAACTTATGAGATGTGGATACCAACTCTAAAGACCATGACATGCATGCACCTTTGGATTAAGTGGCTTAATCTCTCAAGCGAGTCAAATATTCAACTCTTGTTGTACCTCTTTGCTATGAAACTGGGTTTCAGCGCTTCAGTTGTCCCATATGATCTGCAATTCTCAATCGACTTGTAGTGCCCTGAAGGGTTTTCACCATCAAGCCTCTCTTATTTTCTCTTTTTCTCGACTCGCCGTCGCCTTACGGTGCCCATGAGGGTTTTCACCGATAAGAGTCTCTCATTTTACCATTTTCTCTCTTTGTGCTGAGAACAAAATTACCCAAGACACAAGATCATACTTTTACCACACACTTTACTTGACATCCTCAAAAATTGGTCGGAAGGTCTTCCTTTAAACCGTAATGTAGGCTTTTGGATAGGGCTGGAATGAAAGGGTGGAATGAAGGATCAAAATAATTTAAGATGAAAGGGTTAAAAATTACAACTTTTGGAATCAGATTTATTTTGCAAAATTAAAACTTCTGCCCCAGTTTCTCGGAGTTTGGGGGGATTATCTTCTTCTTCTTCTTCTTCTCTTTTTTTATAGGGTTTCTAAGAAAATCTGCCCCAGTATTGATTTCGGAGAATTATGAATTATTTTTTTTCGTGTGACCGAACCATAAGGCTGCCTAAGTATCTTGTGGTGACATGAATTAGGTCAAACGTAGTTCAAGCAACAAAGTTGTGTTTTTTTTCTTTTCTTTTTCTTTTCTTTTTCCTTTATTTTTTCTCTTTTCTCTTTTTCTCTTTTTCTCTTTTTTTTTTATCTTTCCTTTTTTTTCTTTTTTTCTTTTTCTTTTCCTTTTCTAGTTCCTAACTCTATTTATGATTCCAAAAGAGGGGTATGAAACAAAAAATCAGGGTTCAAAATGAGTTGCGAAGGATAAAAGTGTTTGGGTAGCAGAATAAAATGCCTTCGTCATTCCAAACTTAAAAATGCCAAGTACAAATATGAAATTGAAGATAAGCAAACAAATCATACATAGTATCTATTGATGGAATCAACACAAACAGAGAGTACTAATGGACAATACCTTTGTATCAATGAATGACCTTGGCCAGTTCGAAGCATACTTGACTCAATCTTATCTTGACGCCAAAGAATGCATTTCAGCACTAACTTGACTCAATCTTATCTTGACGCAAAATAATGCATTTCAGCACTGACTGATTTACCTCAAACTGCTTGAGAGGCATTTTCTTATTGCATGCTCTTATCAACATCTTCATTTTCCAAAATAACTGCCTCAATTTCACTCAATTCAAGCTCCAGCTTTCTCAGAATGCGTGAATCTTTACTTTTTCCTCAAATGCCTCTATTTACCATGTTCAACACTGTGTCATTGCTTCATGATTAAACTAACTTTCGAGACCACGCTGAGAATCATCCATGCATGCCATGCCACTAGAATTAACATGAAAAGAACTATAAAAGGAAAAATGACCGAAACAAAACTGATTAGAATTAACAGAAAATAGGAGATTGCATTGGACAGATGATGAACAAGGTTTGAACAAAACAAGAAAATAGACATGAGTTACAACCCTAGAACAATTCTAATTAAAACTAGATGAGTTACTATAACTAAATGAACTAGACAAACTGAGAAGAGTTTGAATCACAAGACAATGTTCAGATTACAACCCTAAAATAACCTGGACAAACAGAACTGACAACAAAATAAACTACCAAAACTCCTCCCTAGCTAGCTAAGAAAGGGGTGTCTTTCCAATTACCAACCCGACATCTTAGCCACTGGGCTGCACATCAAAATTGTTGGGACCTTCACCAATTTCAATATCATTAACTTCAATCAGCAAGCTCCCAAGAGGATCCTCATACTCAGTGTTACCATGCATCATCCCCACAAAGTGTGCAACACCATGTGCAGGTAAAGGATTCTGTGAAATATTTTGGGCGCCACTGTCCTGGACCACAATTATCCCTTCCTGAATCATTCTTTCTATCTCTCTTTCAAATCCTGACAACTTTCGACATTGTGCCCCTAGGAATTGGAATGGTATTCACACCTTTTAGAAGGGTCAAAGCTTCTTGCATGCTTGTCCACATGATTCGGGGGAATAGGTGCAATCAGGTCATAATGCTTTAGTTTCTCAAACAAGCTTGCGTAGGACTCTCCTATCGGTGTAAAATCATCTTTCAACCTTTATTTACCTCTACACCCCTAGCTTGGATGTGGATTACAGGGCATTTGAAAATTTTGTGGAGGCTGATGGAGATTTTGCAGTGCTAGTGCTCGCCTTCTGGGTTGGCCTAGTGGTTGAACAAATGACTGGGCGTTGTTCAGAGGATAATACTGAGGTGGATTATGTGGAGCTCGGAGATAGGTTTGGAGTCGGGGTTGGAGTCGAGGCTGAGTATATTGGTGAGGTTGACCCGTTGGGCTATGTCGTGATCCTGAGACAACAATGGCAACATCATCATGTTTCTTCTGACCCGGCAAGCTTCTGGTGTCGTTCTTATTTGCTTGTGTTGTGGCTTTCAAGGCAGAATAGCTCATGATCTTGCTTGACTTCAATCCCTCTTCCACCATTTCTCCCATCTTTACCACGTCATTGAAAGGCTTGCCAATGGCTGAGATCAAATGACCATAGTAAGTGGGCTCCAGGGCTTGAAGAAAGTATTTAACTATCTCGTCTTCTTCCATCGGAGGATTGACTCGTGCAGCTTGCTCCCTCCATCGGAACCCATATTCTCTAAAGCTTTCACTGGGATTTTTTTTCTACCTTGGTCAAAGACAGGCAATCTGGGACAATGTCTATGTTGTACTGAAAATTCCGAGCAAAGGCTTTAGCCAAATCGTCCCATGTGTACCACCTGCTGGTATCCTGGTGGGTGTACCATTCTAGAGCTGCTCCACTTAGACTCTGGCTGAAATACGCCATCGGTAATTCGTCGTTTCCCCTAGCGCCTCTCATCTTACCGCAATAACCTATCAGATGAGCTACAGGATCCCCATATCCATCATACAAGTCAAACTTGGGCATCTTGAACCCGACATGCAATTGGACATCAGGGAACAAACATAAATCCTTATAAGCCACACTCACCTGGCTTCCTAACCCTTGCATGTTTCTCAATGATTGCTCCAGACTCTTTACCTTCCTAAATATCTCCTCCAGCTCCGCGTTCTTGGGTGGTTTCTCAGTTTCCACATGAGGCTCAAGGTGGGAGGTGTAGGAATAAGGATTCAGGACATTAAAAGTGGGTTCCGGGGCACAATATTGAGTATCTGGAGCTGGGAATGCGATTTTTTTGACTGGTGGAACATGAAAAGTTTCGGAGGAAGTGCCAAGGTAATTTTGTTAAGGGGTAAAGCGTGGTGTATGTTGTGGCGAGAGATCAACGGTATTGGGAATCTGGGATTGTGAGAGTGGAGGGATAGCTGCAGGGTTTTCAATGTAGTTATAGGGGAATGAAGGTGGAGGATGCCCCCTGATACAAGAATGATACATTTCTGCCATCTGTTTCAACCTTTGGACCTGCTCCTTCAATTCAGATTCTGACCCCACAATCACAAATCACCAAAGTGCCACAAACTAACCACCCTCTGTTGTAATGAAAGTAACAAAGATGAGCAAAGCCGAGCTAACAGGTTAGCGTTAGAGCATTTATCAGATTGAAATATCACATTGCGTGCAATGCCCCTAGCAACAATAAACGGTTCTAGAATGGCTTCGAGGGTCACAAGGTCATTTAGCATCATCCCAATTTTGTTCACTTCTTGCCCCTTTTCCTCTTCATTTTTCTCTTTAACCCTCCTTGGTTTTTCATTTTCTTTAATCCCTTTTCTTTTGATTACCATTTTTTCCTTTCCACTAATTTCTTAAATCCCACAATTTCATTCTCATTTTTTCTTTTTTCTTTTTTGTTCTTTTCAATTCTTTGATCGAACTTTATATAGGTTGACTACGTATCATGTCCCTCATGAATCAGATCAAGCGTAGTTCTTGAAAAAAAAGTAATGGACAAACAAACTAAAAATAAAAATCTTTTTGGGATTTTTCATATATAACCTCTTCTTTTTTTTGGTTTTTCAAATACAAAATAAGAAATATGCTGACAAAAGACTAGACAAACTCTTAACCATCTAAAAGACTCAAAAACATGCTCAAAATATAAAAAGACTCCTCAAGTAGCTCTTGAATGCAGTGGTCTTGGGGTATAAGTCATTCTCGAGCTGTGGTAAATGAATCCATACCTGAATGAGAAAAACAAAACCAAACAGATTAAATGACTCGAGACACTATGTAAGACCGCACCTCCTATTGGACACATGCAAGACAAGATTGAGCGCTTTTTTGAAAATTAATCTATATGGCCAAGAGTGGTTATTAATGCAAACTCAACAAAACTGAACTCATAGACATGGAAAATGACTAACTAAGACTTTTATGGATTCAAACTCCCAATATCATGGCCATAAAATTAATTTGCAGAAATAACCTATTTCGCAAAAATAACCAATATGGCCAAAAGTGGCTAAAAATACACACTCAAAAAAGGCAGTCCCTAAAGTAACATGACAAGTTGTTATGGACTCAATATCCTAATACACGGGTTATTGAACCACTTTTGCGAAAATGATCCCATTTGCACAAATGGCCGATATGGCCACATATGGCTAGACATGCAAAACTTGGCTAGGACCCCGCAAAGCCAAGAACCTAAGACTAGGAAGATGAGACCCTATGTGGGTTGCCTGCGTATCTCACCCCAAAAGACGAGAATCAGGTTCGCGTAGTTCGGGAAGATGCAACTAATTTGAAAAAACTATATTTTTGTCTTTTTTGAGAAATGATGAAATATGTAAAAAAAAAATTGGATATTCTATTTTCAAATTTTTTGAATTTTTTGAGAATAATGAAAAAGTGCAAAATCTTTTTTTGGATTTTTCATTTTCTATTTTGTTTTGAATTTTTTCTAAAAATAATGGAAAAGTGTAGAATCCTTTTGGATTTTTCATTTTTTTTTTTTTTGATTTTTTGGAAAACTATGAAATAAAAATGAGAGTGGGACCTATTTGCTTTAATTTCACCCTTCCCAAATATCGGTCCACCAAATGACCTTTTTACCTTCAAAGTTGCAATATTTAGCACATATGATGATTAAATGTCATTTTGGGCCATCGACCCATTTTGACAAAATTTGGACAAGCTCCCTACAAAGGGACACGGTGCCTGGGAACGAGCCCTACTAGGTGTAAGTAACATGATGCAAACAAAAATGACCTAAAGGCTGACCTATGTTTGGGGTTCACTAACAAGGCAATTCGGGGCAGTGTGTGGTCGATGGCGGTTACTCTAGCTGTCCGCCCACTCCACGCTCCCACGCCACCCCCTAAAGACACGGGTGACTCGCAAAAAGGCCGTGTATGCTCAAACGTACTCCGGAAGACTTGTTGTAGAAATATGACTCAGGGTTATGTAAATGATGACAAAATGGATTCAAAAGGAAAGTAACTCAGAGTCTCCACCTGGCATTTGATTTCAGTGTGCCACGCTACCATTTCTTTTTTCTAAAAATAATAGTTTTCCTTTCAATATACTTTTAACTCTAAAACTAAGTCTACACCAGAGATTCAGGTAAGGGGGTTCATTTGACTCGGGGAGAAGGTGTTAGGCACTCCCCAAGTCCCGTGAAGTTAGAAATATTCAATTGAGGTAGAAAATACAGAAAAAAGAAAATAAACAGTCAAAAAGAGGCTCGAGGTCGTTCTCACCTAATGTGACGACCCGACCTGTCGTCCTATGTGTTACTGCTCCATTTACCCCTTATTGTGTTGCTTCATGTTTCAATATCAGCATTGGAGTCGATCAGGTGTAATTGAATTGGTTTTGGGTGAAAATTATGCGCGTGGCCTCTTAGAAGGAAGCTTATTTTGGAAACGTAAACCAGAAGTTGACTTGTGAGTTAGAGGGCTCAGATGTGATCTCTAATGATTCGATTAGCTTCAGGGGTTGATTTGTGAATTAGGAAAGCGATCGGAATTGAATTTGGAGGTCCGTTGTAGAATTAGGCTTGAATTGACGAAGTTTGAATTTTGGCGGATTCCGATTGGAAGGTGATATTTTGATCCAAGGGTCAGAATGGAATTTAGAGAGTTGTAGTTGCTTCATTAGGTGATTTTAGATATGTCTGCAAATTTTCAGGTCATTCGGACGTCGTTTAATTGGGTTTTTGATTGAATATGAGATTCGGAAGTTTTAAGAAAATTTAAGCTTGAATCCGCCGTAATTTGATGATTTTTGTGTTAGAGGACGTGTTTTTGTGATTGAAACAAGTTTGAATGATGTTTCGGGGTATGTTGGTGTCTTTGGTTGAGGCCCGGGGGCCACGGGGTGATTTCGGGTGTTCAAACGGACTAGTTTTGGCCTTGGGAGAGATCAGATTTTTGCCGTCATATGTTGCAGAAGTTTTGTCCATTGCGTTCGCGTGGGGAGTGTCACGAACGCTTAGAGTAAATTTGGGAGGCCTAGAAATTAGTCATGGTGTTTGCGTAGATAAAGGTCGCGTTCGCGTAGTGCTGGGAAGTAAATCATCGCGTTTGCGGGGTTGGTAGCGCGTTCGCGTAGAGGGGAGGTGAGGCCACGAATAAGTACTCATCGCGATCGCGGCCAGAGGGGTGCGTTTGTGTAGATGGAGACATTGGAACTTCACGTTCGCGGGTCGGTAGTCACGTTCGCGTAAGGGAAAATTGGGGTTAGCATAATTTTTTCTTCGCGAACGCGTGGGTCTTGGACCGCGTTCGCGTAGAGTAATTTGGAACATGGGCAGAATTGATTTAAGTCATCTCATCCGCGAGCAAGGCCTTATTTCCTCCATTGTTGGATATCTTGGAAAGCTTTTGGAGCAAATTGAAAAGGGATTCGAAGAGGAAAGATTAGAGGTAAGTTTTATGGACTCAAAACATCTTTTAAACATGAATTTAGCCTCTAAATTTCTGGAATCAAATCAAAAAAGGGATGAACTAGGGCTTGAAATTTCAAATAAAGATTTGAGGATTTGGAGGAACAATTGGACTCCGATTTTGATGAAGTTTATATGTACAGACTCGTGGCGAGACGAGAATTTCAAAAATGTAAGTTTCGTAATTTTTCGAGAAGCGGGCCCGGGGCTCGGGTTTTGCTAATTTTGAAATTCTTGCTATTTCTCGATTGTTTTCGATTGGGTATTGCCCCATTTGCATATTGTGATATATTCGCTCTATTTTTGGCTAGATTTGACGCGTGTGGAGGCTGATTTGAGGGGAAAAGGTGTCGCGAGCTTGAGATTTTGCCGGTTCGAGGTGAGTAATACTTGGGAATGATATCCAGAGGGTTTGAAACCCCCAATTTGCACATCTTAGTGCTGTATTGTGGTGACTTGCACGCTGAACCTGAGCGTGGGGTAGAGCACCTTTGGAGATTGTGACTTGGTCCGCCCGGGTTGTTGTTTTTTACCGCAAAATTGCAAATGATTTATTGTTATCATTATGACTTGGGCTCATTGCCATACATGGGACTTATTGCCGATTATTTGAACTCTTTATGAACTATCATCAAAGTTTTCCTCACTATTCGAAAGATTATTTTAACTCAGTCCATGTGATTCATACTGTTTCATGAACTCAGCTATATTTTTCTCAAACTTAGAGATTTAACCGATATTTGAACTATTGTTTGAGCTGAGTACTATCGTTTTACGGATGCCTGAGGGGCTTTTGACTGTTTTGGACAGATTGAGGTTGTGGGCCATATGTTAGGCATGAAGGTGCCGTAAGGAGGATTTCAGGCCTCGAGTTTTGTGTGAGCATGTGCATATACATGCATGGATCGGATTGCACGCTGCAGTAGCATATTGCATGGATCAAACTGCACGCCGCAGTAGCATATTGCATGGATCGGACTGCACGCCGCAGTAGCATATTGCACGGATCAGACTGCACGCCGCAGTAGCATATTGCATGGATCGGGCTGCACGCTGCAGTAGCATATTGCATGGATCAGGTTGCATGCCGTAGCATTATATATATTATATTAGATCGGGATGCACGGCGCAACATTATACATATTGGATGGGTATGCACGCCGCAGCATTTTTGCGTTTGGGCTGAAGGAGTCCCTCCGGAGTCTGTACACACCCCCAGTGAGTGTAGGGTACCCATGGATCGGGCTGCGCGCCGTAGCAGTCATGTGCATTGCATTGCATTGCATTCACGCATTTACTCCTATTTGTACTACGTGGCACGACATTTAGCACTCATATCGTGCGTACTTGAGTCTGTACACACCCCCAGTGAGTGTAGGGTACCCATGGATCGGATTTCATTTTTCTCAAAAAGAGGTTGTTCTATCTTTATAGTAGTTTGGTGTGCTCATACGTGTTTTCTCCACTAGGTTGGAAGTACTCACTTTACTCCCTGCACCTTGCGTGCAATTGCAGGTATTGTTCACCCGATAGCGGGTTATTAGCAGGATCGAAGGCCATGTTCTGGTAATTGAGCAAGGTGACCGCCAGCGTTCGCGACACCGCATTCCATCTTTGTCCTCCGGTTTTATCTTGTATATATATATATATATATATATATATATATATATATATATATATATATATATATATATATATATATATATATATATATATGTAAACATTGTTGGACCAGTAGTAGTGTCCCTAATCATTAGATGCTCGTGACTTGTGACACCCCGGTCAGGCTGTATTGAATTTCATATTAATTTATGTCATAAATCTAGAATTCGATATGTTATATAACTTTTTAGCTGCTTAAAGAGGATTTTTGGGTTGTTGTATGGCCTTGTCTTCACGAGAGGCGCCATCAGGACCGGGTATAGAATTTGGGTAATGACAAGTTGGTATCAGAGCCTAGGTTACTAGGTCTCACGAGTCATGAGCAGGGTTAGTAGAGTCTCGCAGATCGGTACGGAGACGTCTGTATTTATCTTTGAGAGGCTGCAGAACCTTTAGGAAAACCTCCCATTCTTGAAGTTCTTATCGTGCGTACTTGATTCAGCTTGAGATATAATTCTTTGAATTCCTTCCACACGTTTGTATGCGCACGTGAGCGCTCAGTAGCATATGTGCCTTGATAGCTTGTGATTCCCTGATCGATTGGTGAGAGGTAATCTCCGTGAGTTCGGGTTGGGCCAGTCTGGAGGACTTGAGGCCGGATATTTTCTTATGGCTTGAGCACCGAGGTGTCAATTATGTGAGCAAGTGTTTTGAACTTGTATGTTCAGTGTTGTCCTTATTAGCTGAAATGGCGGCCGGATATCCATGTGATGAGTAGGTTAGTACTGCGAGGTGTATCTATATAATATTGGTAGTGACGGAGAAGTCTGATGGATAATAGATAAGCTGTTAGGTTCTTGTTTCCTATTGTGGTCAGTTGTGTAGCCCGAGGCATGGGCGCGTGAAGAATATTTTCGTATCAACTAGCTGGAAAGTGAGGTTCAATGCAGGTGGCGGTTTGAGTTCACACTCAGGAAGACTAGAGGATCTGTATATTCATAAAACTTGTAAATAATTTGAGTTTGATCTCATTGTGGCATCATTAGAGTGAAGGTTTTATGAGTTGTTAAGAGTGCCTTAATATATAGCTTTGAGCCAAGTTGGGGAGGTTGCTGTTGGTCAGCTAATTGCATGGTTATGTATTATGTTGGTTCCGTTTTTCGGTATGATGGCGTATCAGTTTTGGTTGCAGAGATTGAGCCGAGGATGGTACATGTGAAGGAAAATTTCTACAAAGGTTATATGGTGCTTTCGTAAATGTGAGAAAATACTAGGATGTTTTGAGCTGGTGTTGATAAAGAATGCTCGGTGCATAAAGAAGGGAAAATGATTGTTTGCATCTGTATGAAATCATGTTCTGCGGTGTCAGGGTGCTAATAAGGCACGCGTGGTTTTGTCCGTCAAGGCAGGTAAATTTTAGTTGTTCAAGAGTGAATGACTCTCAAGATTGGTTTTATTGAGTCCAAGATTTTGCATGTAACAATCAGGTGTCTTAAGTTTATGTATGTGGTTAGAGACTGTGTTTTCATCAGGAGAGATCAAGACTTGTGGTATGTTATGTTAAGTATGGGATTCTATGTATCAATATCTGGGAGGTGATGGTAATGAATTCAGATTTGCAGGAAGTTATTCGGTGTAGAGCATTCTGGAATGTGGTGCTTCTGGGAAGCGTTTGAGAGGGTATTCAGTGGCATATGAGTCTTAGATGGTGTGGTCTTATGTGCGAGTCTCGTGTGGTAACCTGAGTTGAGGTATTGTGGTGCTACAACAAGGGAGAGTATCAAATTAATGATGAGTCATGAAGGAAATGAGATGAATGGAATAGCTTGATAATAAACCAAATCGTTATGGTAAGGATATTATTAATTCTTGTATGTGTTTGAGGTAATGAGTCTTACGGGTATTGTGCAGCAAAGCTTTAAGTGCTGGCAGTTTGCTTAACTTGGTTTGTGTAAAAGGATTTAGTCCTGCCAGTTTAGCTTGTGCAATGGAATTGGGAGAAAGAGCTCTTGATGTGTTTTACCGTGGTTTGAAAATGAGTATATTTCCGATGGGTATGGGAAGCATGGAGTGTGTAATAATTTTTCTCCTATATAGGATCCTGAAAGTTCTTGACTAGTTGAGTGCGTCGATGTCTGCGGCACATAAGAGAGATAGAAGTCCTCATATTATCCTAGTGTGGTATGGTCTATGTGTTATGATATGGAGAATTGATATTTGCGTGTTCAAGGTTTTGGTTCAGTTCATAATGGTAAATCATTAAATTTTTGAGTAGCATGGTCAACTACATGTGAGTAAAGAATCGATCTTCAGATGATTAAGGTGATGTAAATTGATGATACGTCAGTAGTATTGCAACATTTTCTTGTTGGATCGACTGCGAATATTTGAGTTTATTGACGGCACAGGAAATATTGAATATCTTTCCTGGTATGAATGGATACTTGAGGTGTGTTAGGTATTCGTACGGCAGAGTGTGGGATCATGCACAGTGATTCATGTGTTACATGTGTTGGAGACTAGAAGTTCTCATGATCCGACCATATGGTGGTTGTGGGTAGTGTGTATCGATATCGTCAAACAGTTATTGGAAATTGGAGGTTTGAGTGGATCTTTCTTTGCTTGGTTAGTTAAATTTGGGTTATGATAGTTGATGGAGGACTGGTTGTTCCAGGGTCAGATTGTCTAGACTAATGTGTTATGGGCTATGTCAGGAAATGCCCCAGGCTGCGTGGTAAGGTACATCGGATTATGATCTAGCAGGTTAGCTTGTATTTCAGAGACCAGCGGACGGCTGGCAAGCACTGCTTATTGATTGGGCCTTCGCGGCGGATGTTAGTGCAGAGGTTACTACCATTAATTCAGTTCCGGTATTGAGGGACTTTTCGGATGCGTTTCTTGCGGCTGGGCATGAGGCTATATGTGTTTATTGTAATGTGAAAATTTGACTCGATGTGCATCTCCTTTTGTGAGATATATGTGCGGATCGGGTGGCACATCGCCACGGGTATGTTATTTGGATGGGGTGGCACGTCGCCACGGGTATATTATATGGATCGGGTGGCACGCTGCCACGGGAATGGCATCTAAATTGGGTGGCACGCCGCCATGGGTATGCTATTTGGACCGGGTTGCGCGCCACAAAAGTGTAATATGGAGAATAGTTTCCTATATTTACTTTGTATGCCTTGTTTCTTGGTTTATGAGGAAAAATCCGTGTTGGGTGTTGCTCGGCAAATAGCGTATCGGTTATGTCCTCTCAGGATTGAATAATGTATAATACTTGCTTAACTGTGGGTGTGATGGATTGCTTGGTTTCAGACCTTAATCTATGCGCGACTATCTATGTTGAGCATGGTAACTTGAGGTGCTTAGTGGGTATTAGTGTTTGAATAGAATCGCGCGTTGTGGCAAGGACACGTGATGTTATGACCTTTCGAGGAGGATTCATGTACTCTATTTCTATGATGTGAGATGGGATTTCAGTTGTGTGTTGTGATCGTACAGAGGAATTTGAAGTACAGCTCTTTCGTTGAGTCAGCTGTCATGATTTGAGTGTGTTCAGATCGTTTCTTATAGGTTCATGTGTTGAGCACGATGTGGCTTAGGCCGGTGTTGAGGTGTCATATCAACAGAGTGGCGTGTTGTAATTTATATGATCGTTGGAGTCATTACTGAGTACGAGCATATTTGATTTCAACATGTTAGAAAGGTAATATCGAGATTTGGCTCCAAAATCTATTGTAGTATCAGTCAAAAAGGAAATGGACTCATGAATGCGCGATCTGAGTGATGGGTTCGGTTTATCGCATGTTTCAGTTACCGCTGGCAGTATATGAAAGTGTTGGAATAGGACTTTAGCTAATATAAAGGTTTTTTGTCGGTATTTGGTTATTGTGGGCAAATGCTGTAAATAGAGGTTATTGTCCGAGTGTTGGAATGTGTAGTATATTGTATTAATTAACCTGAGGTTGCAGGTGTGGGTTATTACATCTGGTTCGGGTTAATTCTGAGTATAAATGTGAGGTTCTGATCTTGTGTATGATTTCGGGAAGTGTAGTGTGGTTCTACGTTTTATGGGCCCGATGGATTGTGAAATTTAAGCTATTGGGTTGCATCTAGTACAACTCTTGGTACGCTAGAGGACGAGCATTTTTTTAAGTTGGGGAGGATGTGACGATCCGACCTGTCGTCCTATGTGTTACTGCTCCGTTTCCCCCTTATTGTGTTTCTTCATGTTTCAATAACAGTATTGGAGTCGATCGGGTGTAATTGAATTGGTTTTGGTTGAAAATAAGGCACTTGACCTCTTAGAAAAAAGCTTGTTTTGGAAAAGTCAACCGGAAGTTGACTTGTGAGTTAGAGGGCTCAGATGTGATCTCTGATATTTTGATTACCTTCGGGGTTTCTTTTTGACGTAGGAGAGTGATCGGAATTGAATTTGGAGGTCTAGTGTAGAATTAGGCTTGAATTGACGAAGTTTGAGTTTTGGCGGATTCCGGTTGGTAGGTGAGATTTTGATCCGAGGGTCGGAATGGAATTCCGATAGTTGCCGTAGCTTCGTTAGGTATTTTGGATATGTCTGCAAATTTTTAGGTCATTCAGACGTCGTTAAGTCGGGTTTTTGATCGAATATGAGATTCGGAAGTTTTAAGAAAATTTAAACTTGAATCCGTCGATATTTGTTGATTTTTGTGTTAGAGGACGTGTTTTTGTGATTGGAACAAGTTTGTATGATGTTTCGGGGTATGTTGGTGTCTTTGGTTGAGGTCCCATGGGCCGCGGGGTGATTTCGGGTGTTCAAACGGACTAGTTTTGGCCTTGGAAAAGATCAGATTTTTGTTGTCATATGTTTCAGAAGTTTTGTTCATCGTGTTCGCGTGGGGAGTGTCGCGAACGCGTAGAGTAAATTTGGGAGGCCTAGAAATTAGTCATCGTGTTCGCGTAGCTCAAGGTCGTGTTTGCGTAGTGCTGGGAAGTAAAGCATTACGTTCGCGGGGAATGTAGCGCGTTCGCGTAGTGGGGAGGTGAGGCCATGAATAAGTACTCATCGCGATTGCGGCCAGAGGGGTGCGTTCGGCGTATGTGGAGACTTTGGAACTTCGTGTTTGCGGGTCGGTAGTCTCATTCGCGCAAGGGAAAGTTCGGGTCAGCATAATTTTGTCATCGCAAACGCGTGGGTCTTGGACCGCGTTCGCGTAGAGTAATTTCGCACTTGGGAAGAATTGATTTAAGTCATTTCATCCGCGAGCAAGGCCTTATTTCCTCCATTGTTGGATATCTTGGAGAGATTTTGGAGCAAATTGAAGAGGGATTCGAAGAGGACTAATTAGAGGTAAGTTTTATGGACTCAAAACATCTTTTTAAATATGAATTTAGCCCTTAAATTTCTGGAATCAAATCAAAAAGGGGATGAACTAGGGCTTGAAGTTTCAAATGAAGATTTGAGGATTTGGAGGAGCAATTGGACTCCGATTTTGATGAAGTTTATATGTACGGAATCGTGGCGAGATGAGAATTTCGAAAATGTAAGTTTCGTAATTTTTTGAGAAGGGGACTCGAGGCTCGGGTTTTGCTAGTTTCGAGATTCTTGTTATTTCTCGATTGTTTTCGATTGGGTATTTCCCCATTTGCATATTGTGATGTATTCGCTCTGTTTTTGGCTAGATTCGACATGTGTGGAGGCCGATTTTGAGGGGCAAAGGTGTTTCGAGCTTGAGATTACGCTGGTTTGAGGTGAGTAACACTTGGGAATGATATCCTGAGGGTTTGAAACCCCGGATTTGCACATCTTAGTGTTGCATTGTGGTGACTTGTACGCTAGACTTGGTCCGTCCCGATTGTTGGTTTTTACCGCGAAATTGCAAATGATTTATTTTTATCATTATGACTTGGGCTCATTGCCATACATGGGGCTTATTGCGGATTATTTGAACTATTTATGAACTATCATCACAGTTTTCCTCACTATTTGAAAGATTATTTGAACTCAGTCATGCGATTCATACTGTTTTATGAACTCGGCTATATTTTTCTCAAACTTAGACATTTAACTGATATTTGAACTATTGTTTGGGCTGATTATTATCGTTTTACGGATGCCCGAGGGGCTTTTGACTATTTTGGACTGATTGAGGTTGTGGGCCATATGTGAGGGCATGAAGGTGCCGTAAGGAGGCTTTCAGGCCTCGAGTTTTGTGTGAGCATGTGCATATACATGCATGGATCGGACTGCACGCCGCAGTAGCATATTGCATGGATCAGATTGCACACCGCAGTAGCATATTGCATGGATCAGACTGCACGCCGCAGTAGCATATTGCACGGATCAGACTGCACGCCGCAATAGCATATTGCATGGATCGGGTTGCATGCCGCAGCATTATACATATTATATTGGATCTAGCTGCACGCCTCAGCATTATACATATTGGATCGGGATGCACACCGCATCATTTTTGCGCTTGGGCTGAAGGAGCCCCTCCGGAGTCTGTACGCACCCCAAGTGAGCGCAGGGTACCCATGGACCGGGCTACGCACCGTAGCAGTCATGTGCATTGCATTGCATTGCATTCACGCATTTACTCCTGTTTGTACTGGCACGACATTTAGCACTCATATATCATTGGTATACATATTGTTACTTGCCTTGTTGACCAGATACCTTGGTGTTTTATGTTATGGAGTGCTGAGCCCGATAGGCTGATGTTATATGTTGTGAGTCGGGGGTGAGCCCGCGGGGCTGATACTGTACTGAGAGGTTGATGTTGAGCCCTCAAATATAAGGGCTTCGATAAATTCAGACCTCGAATAATTTTAAGGCTTCGAAAAACATCAGCCTTCGGAAAAATCACAAGAGGTATTCGATTATTATTATTATTATACAAACAAGTTTCTAATTAGGTTCTAATACATCGAACCTTCGAAAAACCCAACGAGTACAAAAAACACATGCTAAGGCACAAAAGTTCTACTATGTCTTTTAGCCTAGAAAAGGGAAAAAGTATAGCCACTTTAAAGGCCAAATCGACCCAACTTAAAGAGACTTACGGCCGATATATAAGAGCCTGAGGGCCAAAAAAAGAGCTTAAGGGCCAAAATATATAGAATTTTAGACCTCGTTCTTACTCAACTCGGACTCAAGAGTCCCATTATTCCGAGCTCACATAGAATTAATTTAAGCTTAGCTTGAGGATTAATAAAACCTTAAGGATATTGCATTGAACAATAAATATCTAAGGGTTTATTATGTTCCGAGTCTGAATCAATACTCAGACTGATTGTTTGAATTATCGAAATCTTCAACAAATGAGAACAAAGTAAAATTCAGCACAAGTTGAGGACAGAGCAAAAATATACTTTATATTCATAAGGGATGTTTTACAAAACATATTTAAAACGCCCACAAGGGGCCCTTGCACATAAAAGAAAAAGAGAACCTAATATATTTCGGGGTCACATCCCCGGGAGTGCCATCGTCAGGAACAACACCTTTGGTAGCTCTATCTTCAGGAGTCTCCTCTCCCTTAGGAACACCTTCTTCACCTTCCCCGTCTCCAGATCCACTCGCGACATCCTCATCATTGGAAGAGACAAGAAACATGGCATCAATTTCCTTTGTCTTCTCAGCTTCAGCCCTAGCCTGTACAGTTTCGGCCCGGTCTTAGCGAGCTCTGCCTCTAACTCTTCAATTTTCTTGGCCTAGGCTAGACCTTTCATTTTAATGCATCGGAGTTGAGTTTCAGCTGAGGCCATTTGGGCTGTAACGACTTCCTTATCAGCAGCAAGCTAATCCGTGCTCTACTTCCATCGATGGCAATCAACTTTAACTTGATCAACATCACCTCAAAGCTTCCCAATCATCTCTAACTTTTGTTGCAGTTGAGATATTGAAGTGTTAGCCTCTGAAATAGGTCCAAGAAGGCCATATTCTATTGAAATCATATTTACCTACTTATCTAGCTCGAACTCATTTTTCCGAGCTTTGGCCAATTCAACCCGGAGGTCCTTAAGTTCCTCTTCCATTGGGCTACAAAGAAGCTTCAGTTCCTTCTCTTAGCCCGAAACTTTCCTGAGCTCGGCCTCACATTGGCTCAGGTCAGCTCTAAACTTAACAATGTCCTATTCATGGAATGAAGAAATGTCAGTCAAAGGAAAGGAAAGAAAGAAAAAATTACAACAATGAAAGTTAGTATTTACCCGAGAAAGAAGATGTTGTTCCTCTTCGAAGATGGTAGAGGCATCATTAAGGTTTGAGGTATCCTCGACCAGCAAAGCAACCCTAAAATGGATCTTCCTCGAGGACCTTGTTTGGATCGGGTGTACGTAGAGCGTTAGAATCTTCGATATCTTCGGAATAAGATGATAGAGAAGGGAGTGACTTGTTGTCATGGCCCCGAGCTCTTCACTCGGGGCATTCTGATTAGGTTCCAGGGTTTCCACACTCGCCCCTTCTGGTATATTTGTTGAAGATATAGGAACAATCTCAACCTCCGGGAACGCGGGGGCCTTGCTCGAATCTTTCTTTGGGGTTTCCTTACCACGATATGAGGTCTCTAGTTTGGAGGGCTTGGCGGTCTCGATTGGTTTCATGGTTCGAGGCACTAACGTTGACTCTTCACCATCATTTTTTCGTCATTCGGGGAATCGTGGGCTGAATGTGCATCCACATGAGCAAATCTCATTTGTAGCCTTCAAATAGGGGTTTTCTTATCTTGAGGGTCTTCCGGCTTTGAAATCCTCTTTCTTTTGTTGTCCTTTTTCGATTTCGAAACCGAAGACTTGGTCCCTTCCCCAGGCGGGGATGGCCTCATTTCGGAGATATCTCCGATGCCTGCACAAGTAAATATGAATGAGTCGACACCACCAATATACGAAAAGTATCTGAAACTTGAGAAAAGCACTTTCCATGATTCTTGGCCTCCATTTGCTCCTCGACAAATCACTCCATTTGCGCTCATCATACGAGGAGTTCGCGACCAACTTTTGGATCCAGTCCTCGAGGTCCGGGACAACGTGAGGTTCCAAGATGTAGCTGCAGAAAAGGTAAAAATATTATGAGATGCGGAAGTTGAGTATGTATAAACATTTAGAAGATGGGCACCACTTACAATTCAAATTCCATCTCTCCGGGAACGACATTTTTTCCCGGGGAGTGACATCCGAAGTTCGCACTCTAATGAAGAGGCTCATCCAGCCTCAATCTTTGTCTTCATCATTGCTATGAAAGAAGGCTTTCTTTGTCTGACATTGCAGCTTGATGAGCCCTCAGAACAGCTGGGGCTGGTACAACCGAATAAGATGGTTGAGGGTGATTCCAATCCCTCGACCTTTCCGGAAAAATAGCGCATCATGGTCACGATGCACAAAAAGGAGCGGTGGATCTGACCAAGGGTGACCTGGTAGGTTTTACAAAAGTCAATCACTTCCGGGTCGAGGGGACCCAGTGTGAAAAGATAAGTGTAAACACTTAAACATCCCTCCACGTGAGTAGTAATGCTCTCCTCGGGGCCCGGGATCTGGACCACGACCTCATCTCCCCAGCAACAATCCTTCTTCATATCTTTAAGGTGCTTCTCCGATATCAAACTAATGTATCTGGATTCATGCTTGCTTAGACTTGGGACATCAGGGGGATTTTCAATATTGAAGTCCTTCTTAATTACGCAAGGACCAGGGGTGATTTCTTCAATATTCGGCGGCACCACGAGTTTGGCCGGTCGGGATGTAGAACAAGATGATGGTTTATCTTTTTGGGGAACTAATTTGGAAGTTTTATCCATGACTCTAAGCTAAAGAACACGAACGGTGGCAGAACGTGGTGTTTTACAAGAACTTGGCATCTTTCGGTGTTTAAAGGGACGGTGAAAACAAATGATTATAAGAAGAGATGAAGAAGTGAAAGATGAGATGAAAGAGTAAAATTCTTTATTCAAAGGAATAGCCTCATATTTATAGAAGGGCGACGATGGTTCGGCGGCACTAGTGGCTGACCAACTGACATGTATTTAATGTTTTGGGGAAGCAGATCGAAAGGACGTTTTAGTTACTTTGAGCACTTGCGTCACAGGGATGACATCATCATAATGGGCTCCAAAAATCGAGGTTCAAATCGTTTCTTATTATCTTATTCTAAGAAACGCGGGGACTATCTATACACGGTCAAAATCATATGCCTCCGATTTATAGGCTCGAATTCGGGCGAGATGGAGTTCGAGATTGGTGGACCGGACTCAAGCTCGAAAATAGAGTGCAATTCCCGGATATATGAGTTCGAGGAATACCGGGGTCAAGTATGCTCGACCCCGAAATAGTACCGTTATGGATTTGCACCAGAATGAGATTGATTCCTTCCACATCCCCAAGGTCATGGCGCAAATCCCGAAATAGGATTGTACTATTTCGTAATAGGCGGTTACACAGCTGTACCAAGAATATTTCTTACTGTAAAAAGAAATATACATTATTTAGGGTTCCCCTATTATATAAAGGGGACCCCAATCATTTGTAACATCATCCATTCATTAAGCAAAGAATATACTCTTCTACTTTTTTGCCTACTGTTCATCAAAAATGTCCCTAGCTCTACCGTTCTTACTTTACTTTTCTTGCCTAATTGTTCTTATTGTTCTAGACCAACCTCGAGGTCACCGTTGTTGGGTAACATTGGCTTGATTCACTTGTCTTTTTTGTTTCTACTTCATATTTCTTGATTACTAACTGGAATTAAACTAAATCGCATATCTTTAAAACCATTAATCAAATTTAATTGTTACTCGTATTTTTTAGGTAAATAAATACACAGCAAAATTGACCCATCGATAATTTCTTACACGAAAGTGTGTCAATTAATTCCCTCGAACAAGGGTAGCTTTGCCGTGTGAGTATGAGTAGACTTATTGCTTTGTGTTATTGTATTATAATTAGGCATTTAGTGTTATTATGATGACGAAAACGGAATTTTTATCAAAGGAATTTCAAAAAAAAAAAAGAAGAAGAAACTAAACATACTGAGGAATTAAGGGGATTCAACAACTTATTTGATCATGCTTATATAACTTTTTTTCCTTGTATATATCGTATAATTTTTCGTCAAAGAAAGTCCGAAATTTCCTTCCGCTACTCCTGCTTTGCCCATGATACTTATATTAGCGTACCAATTTGATAAATAAATTCTTGCACATATTTTGCTTTTGAATATATACAACTTTAATGTGTATAAATAAGTCATGGGACGTACTCTCTGTGCCTTGGTGGGTCGTTTGGTATGCGAATTAAATTATTTTGAAATTATAATTCTTAAACTAATTTTTTCATCTGGAAGGTGAAATAATATAATTTTAAGTTTGATGTGACAAAATGGGATAAGGTAGAATATCATGTATTAAGATTGAAATTAAATTTATACCATATTTGATTGCGAGTATAAATTTATCCCCTCACATTATCCCACTTTATCCTCCTACGTACCAAACGGTCGAGATTATTATCATTATAGATAAATGTCCAACTCATTGCATCCGCAGTTTAATTGCTTAATCTCAAATGATATTTGACAAATTAAGAAGAAATATATGGTGATTAGGCTAGTGATTAATTTTGTTATCTCTCCTTTTTTTGGTAATGGACATGATATGAACGAGAATAGGAGATAAGGAAATCCCGCAAAGTTGGAATGTGTAAATGACTTATTACTAAAGATATTTTTGGAAAAAAATGAAAAACAAGAAAAGGAAAAAGATATTTTTATGCTGTGACAATGACAGCGTGACACTAATATTTCGACAGCTATCCTTTAGTAAAAGTTAGAAAGTATTTGACAAAACAATATTATCGTAAAAAACTTTATTTAGATATATAGGAACTGTCAATATAGCCCTTCGCCGTGATTTGTCGCCACAAAAAATCCTATTTTTTATAGTGAAAATAACAAGAATACTGTTATAAATAGAACTCTAATTAAGGTGAATGTCTATCTTATAGAAGAGTTTCGCTTTGAGGCTAAGTCTTTTCTATGCCTATAAATAGAGGGGTCTTACCCCATTGTAAATCATCCCAAAGTATCAATAAGAATACTCCTCTCTCTACTTCTCTCTCTATTGTTCTTGTTCTTGTATTATTGTTCATGCTCTTATATTATTTCATAACACGTTATCAGCGCGAGACTCTACCGTCTCAAGAAGCACTTTTGATAAGATTAAGGAGAAATTCGCCCACACGAATTTCGCTAATTCCGGGCATTATCCGGGTCACGCTTCAAGAGATAAGTATCGATTTTATGTTCGATTAAAATATATAATTATGTGTTGTTATTTGTAAATACAAGTCTGATCCTACTGTAGCATTGTGCTAATTGTATTATGTGTATGAAGTGGCCAGCAAGAGATTATGCACGTTAAATCACAGTACTGTTTCTTTCTTCAATTACTTGAAACCGGAAACGGCGGCTTCGCGGTGAAATCGCGTCGGCTTAAATGCTTCCAAAAATTTCTATACGGAAAAATAGAAGAGGTATATTTGATATCACAATATTTATTGGTATACCTTAAAGGTAAGTAATTTACTTTTCCCTTTCAAATTCTTAAAATTCTACGATTTGATTTCATATACAAACAAAGAATTAAAAATCCGTCCAATTGAATTTGCTCCATTTCCTTTAGAGAATGTGGTAGCAGTATGTGATAAGTCTGAAAGAAGACGAAATTATTACCGTGAAGGTATCAATGGATGTGGACGTGGCAATAGACGGAATTATAATCGTCATCATTATGATCCATTCCCTGAAGTGAATGTGATCATTGTAATAAAGCATGTAAGTATGAACACGCTCTTGATGTAATTGTGTCTTATGTCTGATATTATGAAAAGAAAGTTCGTTGCCCTTGAAATTTCGGGCAAGAACTATATGACATGGGTGTTGGATGCTGAAATCCATTTGGATGCAATGGGTCCTGGAGACGCCATTAAAGACAGAAATAATGCTTCCACCCAAGACTATGCTAAGGCCTTGATTTACTTGCGCCATCACCTTGATGAAGGTTTGAAACTGTGCTAAGGCCTTGATTTACTTGCGCCATCACCTTGATGAAGGTTTGAAAATTGAATATATCACAGTCAAAGATCCACCTATCTTGTGGAATGGCTTAAAGGAGAGATATGACAACCTGAAGTTGGTCACTCTGCCACAAGCACGATATGATGAGAATCCAAAAGCAAATAGTTTATAAACTATATGTTATCGCTGCGGTGGAAAAGGGCACTGGGCGAAAATTTGCCGTGTACCAAGACATTTGGTTGAGCTTTATCAAGCATCTCTAAAGAGTAAAGGCCCTGAAACCAATTTTGTATCTGACGACAATTTTGACATCACCCACTTTGATGTGGCAGACTTCTTTGAGCAACCCGAGGGGAAAATAGACCACCTAATCGGTGATGGATCTGTGATGAAGGAAGATGGAACTGTTTGATTTTATTTCACTTATTTATATTAGTTAGTGAATAAACTAATAGTCATTAGTATCAGCTCGTATTAGTTATTTTATGATATAATGTTAATATTAGTTCTTTAGAATGTTTCAATATGCTTGAATTTTAAAGATATTTTTATTTTCCAGTAGAGATAATCGATTAACCTAACAGTTAGTCGACTATCTAATATTTCGCAATAAAACTGGATTTTTCCGCAAGCTAAGTTAGTCGACTATCTGATTTAGTTAGCCGACTAACCCGATGACTGTTTACTAAGCTAGTCGACTATCAACTTAGTTAGTCGACTAACCAATATTTCGCATTAAAACTGTATTTTTTCCGCAAGGCTAGTTAGTCGAATATCAGGTTTAGTTATTCGAATAACCTAATGACTGCTTCCCAAGATAGTCGACTATCAACTAAGTTAGTCGAATAACCTCAGCAGATTTCGAAAGTATTGTTTAAATATGAAACAAACGGATTGAATTTGTTTATTCTCATGTTCGTATACTTTCTTTTGTATGTCAAACCATGGCAATTAAATTGATTGAAGGCTCCTGAAGAGCAACTATGACTCTGCCTAAAGGAACAATATTTTAGAGAATGCAATGTTCTCCTCCAAGTCTAAGAGGAACTTGTTGAGTTTTAATGATATTAGTCAAAATGTTCTCCTCCAAGTCTAAAAGGAACTTGTTGAGTTTTAGAGATATCAGTCAAAATGGATATCAGATTGAGACAATACATGAGTATAATCTTGAATACCTCATTTACTCATGAAAACGAGGCTGCCCACTTCGGTTTGGGGTCACGCCATTTTGCATACAACAATGCTAGTTCGTCTCTGACTAACGAATTGTCACAAATATTCCCCGTTGCAATTGGTTTTGGGTCATGAACCTAATATATCCCATTTAAGAATTGTTGGATGCGCAGTATATGTGCCTGTAGCACCGCCATACCGCACCAAAATGGGTCTGCAAAGAAGGTTAGGAATATATGTTGAGTTTGAATCGCCCTCTATTATTCGCTACCTCGAAACATTGACAGGGGATTTGTTCACTGCACGATTTGCAGACTGTCAATTCAATGAGACACTTTTCCCAAAATTAGGGGGAGAAGTTGGTGAAACCAAACGGGAAATTTTGTGGAAAAATGCATCATTATCTCATCTTGATCCACATACCTCCATTTGTGAAAATGAGGTGCAAAAGATTATCCATTTGCAAAGAATAACAAATCAAATGTCAGACGCATTTACAGATTTGAAAAGGATAACAAAATCACATATCCCCGCAGTGAATGTGACAACATCTGATTCACGAATACATATTCATTATTGGAAGAATATGAACATGAAATTGGTATAGAATATACCACACTCACCCCTAGAAGGAGGTTTGAGATGATATATGGCATGAATGATCGTTGGTCACGTACCTATTGTACGCCAAAGTATTTTGGAAATATGACTGTTAAAGGACAACGATAATGCAAGAAACATGTCTTGCATATAAGTTTGACATGACCATAATGGTATAACTTTCTCTTTAAGAAAGATATTCACCACATGGATGTTGATGAATTTGTGGTAGTACAAAATTAATTGAGAGCTCTAGAAGAGCCAATTATTACTATGTTGGAGAAACACAATTGAGTATTGTACTGTAGTAAGTCTCAAAGAAACTTATTCAGTTTCCAAAGTACACGCGAAAGCGCTGATTATATTGAGACTATAAATAAAGGAAAGATTTGATATCTTCTATTACTACAACTTGTAGCGGGATAATTTGTATATGAAAAGCTACCCGCTTTATTCTCCAGTTTGTACTACACAAACAAAAGAATGCCACAATAAAGTGGATATCTATTGGTATTAAAACCCATGTCATAATAAACCTGAAGTTTATTGATAAGTGCACATGTCATGGTGTAAATTTGAAGTTTACCAATATTGATAATTTATTCAGTTGGCATTCGGGTTAGCCATCTCATTTTAAGTATGATGTGCAATAATAGAGAATTCACATGGGTGAATATTAAAGAACTAGAAAGTTCTTTATGAATTCTCTTGTATTACTTGTTCTCATTAATGAACTGACCAACTAAAGAGTTCGGGTTGAAGCCCATAAATTCTGGAAATATCAAAGGTGAATATGAGCCCATTTACCTGCCATGTATACCACATATGATGCATCTATGAAATGGTTACATGCGCAATTGTTATTGACCCGCAGTCTGGCCGGTGTTTGCGAGGTAAATTGCTCAGTAATATAACTTCGAGCATAATTTCCAGATTTTCTATTCAAGATAGTTCATCTTGATAGTTGGTTTATATCATAGTTGGTTTAGCAAGATAATTATTGTGTGCCTTCACTTAATAGCTAAACTGTTTCTTATGAGAACAAAGTTAGATATATATCAGTTTGATATACGTTGTATACTAGAGTATATTATATTCTCCCCTCACAAGTGGTTCAGGGTCAGGAACCAAATAACTCCATCTTAATATTGATGTGCAATGTATATTTTCATTAACACCATAATGCACAAAGATGGACTCTCAAAGTTGAGGAAACAAGTTAGCTTTTCTAACATGAGGGGGAGACATGATAAACAATTGAGAAAAGGTTACATGGGATGAATTATCATTTGTATATATAGATCCTCAAATATCATAATATGAACCTGAAGTTCATAAAAGGATAATTCAATTGCAACATATTGCAAAGCATGCTATACGCATTTGATGACCCAAAGAAAGTAACTATATTCTCACTGCAAATGCTCATATTAAGTCCTTGATACGCTTAAGGCGTATAGACAAATCGGTTTCAAAAGAACTTCTTAATAAAGAAGATGAGCAAATGATCAATGTGATCATAATAAGGAGGCAAGTGATCTAGAAGATCACATGACATAACACTTCATAAAATCTCATGAGAGATTCAGGTACCTGAATATATGAATAAAGAGATCTCCATGTTATGTCTTTATGAAAATTTATTGGAACCGATAAAAAAATGTTCGTCGACGACATCTATGATAGCGCTAAATATCGATGAGGATCTTATGTTGTCGAATACAAACAAAATTTTGGCTAAATGGAAGAGATACAATTCAAGCAGAATTGATTCCATATGAAAGACATGTAGTTTTGGACATGTAGTTCAAATACATGAAAGTATAAAGCCAATGATTGAAGTTGCTTGAAGCATATACAATTCTTGGTCCTGAAGTACCACATCCTAAGTGCAACTTGTGTGCATATGTATCTTGCTATAACTATAAGCATGATGGCATCGAGAATACCTCTATGGAGATATTGAAGAGTCATTCCACGACATTATATGAAGATGTTCATATCTCAAGAATGATAATTTCAAGGTGCGGAATATTTATTCAAATCAATATGGCTGATTTATTTATCAAATCTCTACAAAAGATCGTTTTGAAGATGGTGCACAAGATTGGAATGCAAATGCTCAAGGATGTGAATTGATGCTCTTTTCAGGGGGAGTTAATGCGCGTTGCACTCTTTTTCCCTTACAAGGTTTTGTCCCAACGGGTTTTCCTTGCAAGGTTTTTAACGAGGCAACCAATAGGCGCATATTCAAACATGTGTACTCTTTTTCCTTTTCTTTAATTTTTCCCATTGGGTTTTGTTTTAGTTAAGGTTTTAACGAGGCACATTATTGAATAGACATTCAAGGGGGAGTGTTATAAACAGAACTCTAATTAGAGTGAATGTCTATCTTATAGAAGAGTTTTGCTTTGAGGCTAAGTCTTTTCTATGCAGAGGGGTCTTACCCCATTGTAAATCATCCCAAAGTATCAATAAGAATACTCCTCTCTCTACTTCTCTCTCTATTGTTCTTGTTCTTGTATTATTGTTCATGCTCTTATATTATTTCATAAAAAATACCAAATTATGAAATTTTAAGTGCAACATTTTTATTTTAATTATTAAATGAGAACGATTGTTTTCCCTTTGAACAATGAGTTTTCCTAGAAAATTGTTCTTTCAAAAAAACAGTTAAAAATTTAGGTTGTTCACGTCTTATACATTACCTTTTTCTCTCATTTTGTCTTGATAAATTCACCACGTGTCATACGTCGAGATTGCTTTGAACTTTGATCGTGACAAAGAAAAGGATATTTTAGAAAGATACTTCTTCGTGTCCAAAATAAGTAATTTTTTGAATATTTTTATACAAATTAATAAATTTATTTTTTAATAATAATTAATAATAGAATTGACCATATTAATCTTTACGATCTCACATAAACACTCCTAACATATATTCCAATAATTTACTCCAATGATAATATAGGAAAAAAATAATTAATTCATTCTTGAAATCTGAAAAAATTACTTATTTTGAATTTTAAAAAAAAGGTCTAAAATCACTTATTTTGAATCGAAGGGAGTATTGTATATTGGTTGACTACTACTATTTGTCAAAGAATCCAAAGCCATCCAAGCGTCAATTGTTCATTAAAACTTTGCCAAACAAATTAAATGAAGAACTGCGTAATATTATTTTTTTAAGCGTTTTGTTTAAACAGAACTAAACATCAATATTTCCTAGAGCAGCTAGGTCGTTACAAACAGTAAATAACATATCACGTACTACAATAATACTTTTTTTGTTCTCTAGCATCCTGGACTCGATAAAAATAGGAGGTCTATTAAAACACAAAAGTTTATTTATAATAGATTATCTTGATCCTTACTTCGCTATTTGATGAGCTGTTGCAATTCTTTCCCTGCAGCTATGCCTGAGAACCACTTGCCCCATTTTGACCATTATGTCACGACCCGATTGTCGTGATCGTTAAAGATCAAATGAAAGAGCGGGCCATCTGGCAATTCGTCATTGGGATACGGGAATGGCATTAGCGATAAGGCGTTGTTCTTCCTTAGATGCTTTGGTCTTGCCGAGTTAGGCAGGCCGACCCGGTTAAGTTTGGGGCGCTTGTCGCTTGTCTTGGACATGACTATGAAGTTGACCGAAGCAATCCTAAGGGACAACTGGTTGGGGGCTAGTGCCGCTCCCCTAATGAGCCCAAGGCAGGGCGAAACCGGTTGGCTTCCGCATGTGGTAAGGCTTGTCTCGAGGATGTGGTCGGCCTCGGGACGCCGCACAGGCGCTGTGCGCTGCGCCGGACTCTCAGCCCGTGACAATTAGCCATCTACAATCAAAAATAATATTATAAGTCATAAATCCTTTTTCAAGGTAAGGTTTAATATATAGGGGAATTTTCCTTACAGAGTTATGTTCCTTTCCAGTGAAGAGTGTATATTGACAAGAGGGGTTGCTCTGATGGTAAGCAACCCCTACTTCCAACCGAGAGATTGTGAGTTCGAGTCTCCCCAAGAGCAAGGTGGAAAGTTCTTGGAGGGAAGGATGCCGGGGGTCTATTTGGAAACATGTTTTTTAGGTAGATTAACTCGTGCTTATTAAGATTATGGGTAAAAAAGAGGTGGCTGAGTTAGAAATGAGTGCCATTTTTTATTTTTTATTTTTTATTTTTTGCCAAAGTAGAGTGAAGAAAAATGTGTTTGATATCTGCTTCTTCTTTGCGACAACATGTGCAAGTAGGTTCTATATTGATGCTAATGTATCGTAAATATTTCCTACATGGAATTCTCTCATCGGTAGCAAAGCCATAATTTTATTTTTATTTTGTTAGGAACATTAAGGGACTAAATCTAATCAAATTTTTTTCCTATGGTTATGATCACTATAAGGTTCATTGATGAGTTTATAGCAAGAATTTGCAGTGAAGAGACGACTAGTAGTTTCTCCCCAGTAAATTCTATCTACGAGGCTACTGGAAGGAGTAATAATAGTATTAATTCTATCAGATATTGTGTGAGGTATTTCAATTTTTTTTAAAAAGATCCAATTGTACCTTTAGAGCAAATGTCCCAACCAATCTTAAAAATTTTCCATATAAAAAAAGTGTTCTTAGCAGAGGTGTTGGTGTACTTAGTTAGCCAGGGGAACGAGGGCAGTTTAATATCTCCAAGCAAGACTTGCTAGTAGTACTTTATTTTTGGAACGAGTTTTTTTGACTCCTAACCCTCCGTTAGATTTATTACTTAAGAAATATCATTTTTGGAGCAATTGAAGGAGAAGTAAGTTTTAGATTTCAAGTGGTTAACTTTTTGGCCTGATAGTTCACATAAGGTATTACAACTAAGGATGATTTTGTAGTTTTTTCTTGGTAACCTTGCCCACTAGAGTTAGGTCATCCGCCAAAAATGAAAAAAGATGTGAGAATTGGAGATCTTTGGCAGTTACTTTTATAGGATCCCAAAGATTAATATCTGCTAAATGGTTTATATAGCGGGATAGCTTTTCCATGCAAAGAATAAAAATATAAGGGGAGATGGGATTGCCTTGACGAATCTCCTACTAGGGCTAAAATAATTATTTTTGTGGCCATTTAGTAAAATGGATATTTGGCTAGTAGTGATGCATGATCTGATTAATTTGGTAATTTTTAGAGGAAATTTAAGGTGATGAAGTGTTTGGTATATGAATGACCATTCAAGTTTGTCAAAGGCTTTTTCTAGATCAATTTTGATAAGCATACTGTCAATTTCTTTTTCATGTTAATAGAAGTAATAAGTTCCTGAAAAATAATAGCATTATCGCTGGCCCTACGATTTCTCATAAAACTAGCTTGATAAGGACTAATGATGGTTGCTAGGAAGTATTTGATTGTATTGGCAATAATTTTAGTGATGATCTTGTAAATGGTATTTCAAAATTCTATTGCTCAAATTCTTAAGGTTATTGGCATTAGGAATTTTAAAAATAAGGTAGATGTAAGTGTTGTTTATGGGAGAGGGAATAGAGCACTCCTTGAAAACTTTGTGACAAAAAAAGGTAACTAAGGGACCTACTATATGCCAATATTTCTAGAAGAAAAATAGGTGTAGGTCATCTAGGCCAGGAGCTTTGAAGGGTTTGAAGGAATAAAGAGCATTTGTGATCTCTACATTTGATAAAGGCTTGTCTAATGACGAGATATTAAGAATAGAGAAACTGGTAAGGTTATTGTTGATAAGCTTCCAATTTGTAGAAGTCATATCTTGTAATTAAGGTCAACACCTTTTAAGCAATATAGTCAAACCTCTCAATAATAGTTTTGTTTGTTCAGAATATTTTTGGATGTTATGGTAAAATACGGTTATAGAGAATATATATTATAACATAACATAAAAATTGGTTCCGAAAAAGCTTGAGTTTTATAGAGATAATGTTACCATATAGAGATACTATTATAAAGATGTCTGACTATATATGATTTCCATAAGTTAAATTACGATTGAGCACATTATAAAAGATCTTTTAAAATCACATATTCCTCTCAGAGACAATAGAATATGATTTTTATGACACACTTAATAATTTACTTCATTTTCAAATAGCGCACTTCTTTGGGAGTTATTACTTCTTTGGTAACACAACACATATACTCTTTACCTAATATATTGTTAGTAAATTATATATGTAAAATAATTCTGGAAATATAAATTAATATAAATAAAAATTATGATAAACATAAATGATATAAACAAAAATGATCATAAACAATTCGAGCCCACTAAATTCACAGTGTCTCCTTAAGAAATTTAATCTCCTTCTATCACCCAAGGTTATGGATTATTTCCTCACAGGATAGAACGAATTACATACTAGTGTAGTGGTACTCCAAACGCCAGTGTTTCAGCGATCACAAAGATCAGTAGCAAATCACACTTACTTTTTGCTTTGTTTGTATGTTAAAAGTATGCAGAAGAATGAGAGAAAACTCATAAATTTGTAATGAAACTCTGAGCAGAATAGTATTGTATTTATAGCTAAAATTTGGGCTTGAATCTGAAGAGGTGCAACTCTACAAAATGGTTGTTTTTGCAAAACTGCCACAGCATAAATGCCATTACATAAATTGCTATTTACTCAACAATAAATAGGAAAAATTTATGGGTAGTTAATTTTCTATTACAAAAACAGAAAAATGGATTGGATTTAATATTAATATTTAATATTAATATTCTGTTATTAATAAATATTTAATAACATATTTCTGTTAATATTTTACTATTAACAAATAAATTTAGTCCAAACATTTAATCAATTAATCGATCATTTGACCAAATTCAAATCCAAATTCGAAGCCGAAGTCGAAGCCAAATTCGAACCGAGCCGAGCGACGACGACAACGACGACGGCGTGAGGCTTGCTTTCTTCTCAACTCTTTAAGAGCTAGAAGAAGAGCAATTGCTTATAAACCCATAAAAAATCTCTTCCTCTTCCAATATGGGACAATATCCATATGCCAAGGGAGAACTTGAAATTTCACTCAAAAATTTCATTTCCCTCCATTTCTCATTCACCATCTTTTAAGTATTTAATATATTAATTAAATACGTTAAAAACCCAACAATCCCCCACATGAATGGGGAATGGCTATATCACGAAAGTATGCCTGAAAAACTGTGTGATTCGCAATTAAGGATTAATTGTATCTGGATAAGTAGGTTTCCCTTTGAACTTTCTGTAGTGAACTTATGTCGGATATACTCGATCAATCACTAGATTTGATATCTTTGTGCCGTTGAACTTTTGTGTCAACCTAGATAATCACAAGTCACACAACCAGCCCTTAATCGTCTTTAATTCTCATTATTGTGTTCGTTTCGGCCATGAACACTGCCTGGTTTCATAAGTGCGTAGAGAACTGGCCTTACAATGTTCTCCTTGAAGTGGCTAATTCTTTACACTTACATATGTGATTCCTAAACGTGTCATCCCGTAGATACACTATTTGATATACCCCGTATCAAACTTAGAAATCATTAAAAAGCCTTAATGTTTTATCCTTTGTACTGAACGTTGTCTCATAACAAGAATGGACCAAAAGTTTAGTTAACAATATTGAACCGTCATAAATGACGTGTTTGATCTCCTTGAACCTAAATCTTGGGATCTCCGGTCTTCTAGGTAGAGTTACCGCCACTATGACTTTTTCTCGGCCATAGTCTCATTCCCCTTGATGACTTATCAACTACCTCTCTAGTCAGGCCTTTTGTAAGTGGATCCGACACATTATCACTTGACTTTACATAGTCAATCGTGATAATTCCTCTAGAGAGTAATTGTCTAACGGTTTTATGTCTTCGTCGTATATGACTAGATTTATCGTTATACATAACGCTCCCAGCCCTTCCAATTGTCGCTTGACTATCACAATGTATGTATATTGGTACCAACAGTTTGGGCCAAAATAGAATATCTTCCAAGAAATTTCGGAGTCATTCAGCTTATTCACCGACTTTATCCAAGGCTATGAACTCAGCCTCCATTGTAGAATGGGCAATACAAGTTTGTTTGGATGACTTTCAAGATACCGCTTATCCACCAATAGTAAACACATATCCACTTGTGGACTTAGAATCAGTTGATCCAGTGATCCAATTTGCATCACAATATCCCTCAATGACTGCAGTATATTTACTGTAGTGCAAAGCAAAGTCCTGGGTATGTACTAAATACCCCAAAATTCGTTTCATGGCCATCCGATGAGATTGACCTGGATTGCTCGTATATCGACTCAATTTACTTATAGCACAAGCTATATCTGGTCGTGTACAATTCATGATGTACATTAAGCATCCCAACACACGAGCATAATCCAATTGTGATATGCTTCGGCCTTTATTCTTTGCTAGTGCAAAATTCATGTCAATTGAAGTCTTTGCAACTTTAAAGCCCAAGTGCTTGAATGTTTCAAGTATTGTCTTAATATAATGAGATTGTCACAATGCCAGACCTTGAGAAGTTTTATGGATCTTGGTTCCCAGAATTAAATCAGCAACTCCCAAATTTTTCATATCGAACTTGCTAGTTAGGATACGCTTAGTAGCATTTATGTTGGCAATGTCATTACTTATTATGAGCATATCATCCACATATAAGCAAACAATGACTATATGATTTGGAATATTTTTAATGTACACACATTTATCCATTCATTTATCTTAAACCCATTTGACAATATTGTTTGGTCAAATTTCGCATACCATTGTTTGGGTGCTTGTTTTAGTCCGTAAAGGGACTTAACAAGTCTATAGACCTTCTTTTCTTTACCTGGAACCACAAACCCTTCAGGTTAATCCACGTAAATTTCTTCCTCCAACTCTCCATTTAAGAAGGTCATCTTAATATCCATTTGATGAATTTCAAGACCATAAACTACAGCTAACGCTACCAACGTTCATATGAACGTAATTCCTGTAACTGGAGAGTATGTATCAAAATAGTCAAGACCTTTTTTTGTCTATACCCTTTGACCACAAGTCTTGCCTTGTATTTGTCAATAGTGCCATCATCTTTCATTTTCCTCTTAAAGATCCATTTAGAACCCAACAGTTTATTTCCAGGAGGAAGATCAACCAATTCCCATGTATGGTTGTTTAGTATGGATACAACTTCACTATTGGCTTCCTCTTTTCATAACAATGATTTCGAAGAAGACATAGTTTCTTTAAATGTTTGAGGCTCATTTTCCAATAAGAAAGTCACAAAATCTGGTCCAAATAAAGTAGACGTTCTTTGATGTTTACTACATCTTGGATCCTCCTGGTTATGTGAGCTTTCTTTTGTTTCTTCACGAGGTCATTTAGATCCTTCACCAACCGACGCACATTTCTTTTTATACGGATATATATTTTCAAAGAACTTATGTGGTTCTATAACTGTATTATTATGAATGTCGGGATTTTTTGATTTATGAACCAGAAATCGATATGCTTTACTATTATTTGCATATCATATGAAAACATAATCAACAGTTTTCGGTCCTATTTTTACCATTTTGGGTTTAGGAACTTGCATTTTTTCCAAACACCCCCACACTTTAAATAATTCTGAGCTTCCTTCCTTTCCATTTTTCATATGAAATTGATTATGTTTTCCTATGGGGTACTCGATTTAGTATTAGGCTAGCCGTAAGAACGGCTTCCCCCCATAAGTTCTGTGGCAAACCAGAATTAATCAATAATGCGTTCATCATCTTCTTTAATGAGCGATTCTTTCTTTCTGCAATCCCATTGGATTGGTGCATGTAAGGGGCCGTTGTTTGATGAATAATTTCGTATTCTAAACATATTTGTTCAAAAGGAGATTCATATTCACCACCCATATCACTTCTTATCATCTTGATTTTCTTATTAAGTTGTGTTTCAACTTCATTTTTGTATTGCTTGAATGTGTCTATTATTTCATCTTTACTATTAAGCAAGTAAACATAGCAATATCTAGTACTATCGTTAATTAAAGTTATGAAATACTTCTTTCCACCGCGAGATGGTATTGATTTCATGTCACAAATATCTGTGTGAATTAAGTCTATAGGATTTGAATTCCTTTCAACTGACTTATAAGGATGCTTAACATACTTGGATTCCACACATACTTGACATTTTGATTTATTCAAATTTAGGCAATACTTCCAAATTAATCATTTTTCGTAAGGTTTTATAATTAACATGACCCAAACGTATATGCCATAATTCATTTGACTCAAGCAAGTAAGATGAAACTAAAATTTTGTTATTATTATTCTCCACAACCATTACATTCAACTTGAAAAGGCCCTTAGTGAGGTAACCTTTTCCTAAAAACATTTCATTTTTACTTATTACAACCTCATCGGAAACAAAAACACACTTAAATTCATTCTTAACAAGAAGTCTAGTAGAGACTAAATTTTTCCTAATTTCGGGAACATGAAGGACATTGTTCAAAGTCACCACTATGTCGGAAGTCATTTTGAGAAAAATCTTCCCACATCCTTCAATATTGGACTTTGTGCATTTCCCATGGAAATTATCTCGTCAGGTCCAACAGGAGCATAAGTAACAAAGGCTTCATTGACATCACAAACATGGCGAGTGGCTCCAGAATGAATCCACCACTCTTTAGAATTGCCCACCAAGTTGCATTCGGAAAGCTGGCGCATAAGTCATCAGCATCATCATGCTTTTCTACCATGTTTGCTTGACTCTTCTTCTTGTCTTTCTTCGGAGCACGTCACTCCGTAGATTTATGTCCGGTTTTTTGACAGTTGTAGCAATTTCCACTGAACCTCTTTTCACTTGGGTTTTATTTCGGACCAGAAGCCTTCTTCTTGTTGTTGTTCTCTTCAACAATATTTGCGCCCATTATTGTTGAACTTCCACGGCCTCTTTTTTCAGCAGCTTTGTTGTTATCTTCAATTCTCAATCTAACAATGAGATCTTCAAGGGACATCTCCTTGCGTTTGTGCTTCAAGTAGTTTTTGAAGTCCTCCCACAAAGGAGGCAACTACTCAATCATTGCTGCTACTTGGAATGCTTCATTGATGACAAGACCTTCAGCAAGGAGATCGTGAATTGCAGTTCTTGGACTTGGGTAATAACAGATTTGCTATTTACCATTTTATACTATTATAGTCCAAAAACAATGCAGCCACGAACTTTTTCAACCCGGCATCTTCAGCTTTGTATTTCTTTTCAAGCGCATTCCACAGTTCATTTGATGTTTCCACGCCACTGTAGACATCATACAACGCATCCTCCAACCCGCTAAGAATGTAATTCTTGAACAAGAAATCTGAATGCTTCCACGCCCCAGTCATGAGAAAGCGTTCATTATCAAGAGTTCATCGGCCAGAACATGAACATCTTCGTTGATGAATTTCCGAAGGCTTAAGATAGTCAAATAGAAGAACATCTTTTGGTGCCAGCGCTTGAAATCAATCCCGCAAAATTTTTTGGGTTTCTCCGCCGGTGACAATGCTGTCGGCATTCGGCTCGTTGAAGAATTGGCAGTCACCATAGGAACAACTTGGTTCTCATTTTCATTAGTTATTTTCTTTAAAAGAATAACACCAACATTAAAATCATGTAGATGTGCAACTCTTCAGAATGGCTATTTCTGCAAAACTGCCACAGCACAAATATCATTACATAAATGGCTACTTACTCAAAAATAAAGAGGAAAAATTAATAGGTAGTTAATTTTCTGTTACAAAAACAGAAAAACGGATTGGATTTAATATTAATATTTTATTATTTACAAATATTTAATAATGCATTTCTGTTAATATTTTACCATTAATAAATAAATTTGGTCCAAAAAGTTAATCAACGAGCGACGACGACGACGGCGCGAGGTTGCTTTCTTCTCAACTCTTTAGTAGCTAAAAGAAGAGCAATTTCTTATAAACCTATAAAAAATCTCTTCCTCTTCCATTATAAGACAATGCCCATATACCAAGGGGAGAAACTTACACTCAAAACATTCATTTCTTCATTTTCCATTCACCCCTCTTTTAAATATTTAATATATTAATTAAATACCTTAAAAACCCAACATATATAACACAACAAAGTTGTCTATTTTGAAGAACAAAAGGAAATCAAATACCAAATGTATTTGATGTGCTTTGAAATTTGAGGACTAATAACATTATTTCTTTACTTCAAGGACCAAGAAACGTGACTATCCAAAAATAATTTACCAAGTAGAAAAAATAAATAATGTATCTGTCTTACCTATTTGTATAAAAGAATATAGGATTGTTACATCAATAGTCGGCCAGATTTAACATTAATAGAACCAGCAACTTTGATATTGAATACTTAAATCAAATAATAACTTTCTTCTTCATAATTATGCTAACTTTCATTATGCTGTCAAAACAAATTAAACCTAATCCAGTCCAAACCCAGTGAACTAGAGAAATTTTATATCAAACTAGAAGGTAGCACGGGCCTAGCATGGGAATGGCTAAATTTCATAGATGCGTCCATAATGATTATTGTGCGACCACAGTTAAAGATCACCAAAAGTAGAGGGCAGCCCTGCCCGCCAGCTTCCACCCAGAGAAAAAAGGTGAGCACCTAGCGCGATGAAAGACTAATTTAGCATCATTTTACACACCATAAGTACACTTAGCACATGAGCACATGTAAAGCAAGTTGACGTAATGATCGAATTGTTGGGAATAAAATATTAATTCTCACTTTACTCGGTCGTTGAACAATATGGAAAATAACACAAGCAATCGGAACACCAAAATTTACGTGGAAAACCCTCCCAAATTTAGAGGGAAAAACCACGGGCCAAACTCCGAGAAATATCCACTATAAAAATAATGGTACACCAAAATCTCAAGTGACCAACTTGAGAAACACCAAAAATAGAGACGATACAAGAACACCCTTTGGGACAAATATTGTACCCAAAGAAACCTCACAAACACTCTTGTATAATATACACTCTAATTTTTGGACACTAACTACCACTCACCAAATTGTGAGTAACTCTCAAAATTCTCTCTCGGATATAACACACAAAAGAATTGTTTTTTTTTTTTTTGTGTTGGTGTTGGTGTGTTTTAGCTTGCTCCCGAATGGCCTTTATATAGGCAAAGAATGTGGTGAAAAAGACATGGTTGGTGGGGTTGGTGACCTACCAATTTGAGCAAATGATGTGGTTGGTGACCTACCAATTTGAACAAGATTGTGGTTGGTGACCTACCAATTTGAACAAAAAATTGTGGCTGCACCTTTTCACATGGTTGAGAGATTATTCAACAATCTCCCCCTCTCTCATCCATGTTAATATGACTCCATTACTTGGAGCGTATACCTGCAACGTTTCTACAGAACTCAAATTTCTCCCGAGTCACCACTTTCGTCAGCATGTCTGACGGATTCTCATCGGTATGAATCTTCTCAAGTAGTAACAACTTAGATTCCAATACATTCTGAATCCAATGATACCTCACGTCGATGTGTTTCGACTTTGCATGGAATGAAGAATTCTTCGCAAGGTGTATGGCACTTTGACTATCACAATATAACCCATACTTGCTCTGTTCGAACCCAAGCTCCTGAAGATACTTCTTCATCCATAACAATTCCTTACAAGCTTCTATCGATGCAATGAACTCCGCTTTCGTTGTAGAAAGCGCAACACATTTCTGTAACTTTGACTGCCAAGAAACAGCTCCCCCTGCAAAGGTAACCAAATAACCTGAAGTAGACTTACGATAATCAACATCTCCAGCTATATCAGCATCTGTATAGCCAACTAACACAGATTGTCACTCCCAAATGTGAGTTTCAAATCTGTTGTACCTCGAAGGTACCTCAAGATCCACTTCACGGCTTTCCAATGTTCAATTCCAGGATTGGAAATGAATCGACTAACTATACCCACTGCATGAGCTATATCCGGCCTCGTACACACCATTGCATACATTAAGCTTCTCACTGCTGACGCATATGGAACCTCTGTTTGGTGCTCAACTTAAAATGATTAGCAAGAGGCGTGCTAACTGCTTTAGCATTCTTCATATTGAAACGTTCGAGTACCTTTTCAATATACTTCTCTTGCGACATAAATAGCTTTCTAGCTCCTCGATCTCGGGTAATTCTCATCCCGAGAATCTGTCTTGATGGCCCCAAGTCTTTCATTGCAAAAGACTTGCTCAACTGCATCTTCAATTTCTCAATTCTTGAAATATTCTTGCCAACTATCAGCATATCATCCACATAGAGTAAAAGGATGACAAAATCATCATCAGAAAACTTCTGGATAAATACACAGTGATCCGCACTAGTCTTCTTATAGCGTTGAGCCTCTATGACAGACTCAAATTTCTTGTACCACTGTCTCGGTGCCTGTTTGAGCCCACAAAGACTCTTCTTCAACCGACACACATAATTCTCTTTCCCTTTAACCTTGAAGCCTTCTGGCTATTCCATGTAGATCTCCTCCTCCAAATCTCCATTGAGAAATGCAGTCTTTACATCCATCTGTTCAATCTCCAAATCAAGACTTGCAGCTAAACCAAGTACCACACGAACAGATGACATCTTCACAACCGGGGAAAATATCTCATCAAAGTCAATACCCTTCTGTTGACTAAAGCCTTTCACCACCAGTCTGGCTTTATACCTGGGTTGTGAAGATCGTTCTTCATGCTTTACCTTAAAGACCCATTTGTTCTTCAAGGCCCTTTTACCTTTCGGCCACTTCACTAGCTCAAATGTATGATTATCATGCAAGGATTTCATCTCATCTTGCATGGCTTCCATCCACTTCTTACTGTGCTCGTCGTTTACAGCTTTCTCATAACATTCGGGTTCTCCCCCGTCAGTTAATAACACATACTCTTGGGGAGAGTATCTCCTGGATGGTTGACATCTCTGGTAGATCTCCTAAGTGGAACCACTGGTATCTCAGTCTGATCCTGAGTATCATCAGGTGTTTCAACAGGAACTGATTCGACTTCCTCTCCGACGTCTTCTTCAGTTGGTGGAACATGTTGATCATTTTCAACATGTCTCTGCACAACATCTAAAGGGACCGGATCCAAATCCATTAGCCCATTACCTAACTCCCGTGATGATGTCTTTTCTGCCTTGTCAATGTCTTCAATGGTTTGATCTTCCATGAAGACTACATCTCTGCTCCTAATTAACTTCTTGGAGATAGGATCATATAACCTATAGCCAAACTCATCTTGGCCATAACCCAGAAAAATACATTGTCTTGACTTTACATCAAGCTTGGATCTCTCATCTTTAGGAATGTGCACAAAAACCTTGCACCCAAAGACCTTCAAATGATCATAAGAAACATCTTTCCCTGACCATACCTCGTTTGGCACTTCGAACTGTAGTGGAACACATGGTGTCAGATTCAAAACATACACAACTGTATTTAATGCCTCACCCCAAAAGTACTTTGGCAACTTTGCTTGTGAAAGCAAACATCTGACTCTCTCCAGAAGCGTTCGATTTAGCCTTTCAGCTAAACCATTAAGCTGTGGTGTCTTTGGCGGTGTCTTTTGATGTCGAATTCCTTGCTCCTTGCAGTAGTCCTCAAAAGGACTAATATATTCTCCTCCATTATCTGTCCGGATGCACTTCAGTTTCTTACCAGTCTCCCTTTCAACTGATGCTTGAAACTGCTTGAACATATCCAATACTTGATCTTTTGTTTTCAAAGGATACACCCAAATCTTCCGTGAGTAGTCATCAATAAAACTCACAAAATAGACAGATCCGCCAAGCGTTCTTGTCTTCATAGGACCGCATACGTCAGAATGTACAAGCTCCAATACACTCGACCTTCACTTTGGAGGAGAGCTTCTAAATGAAACTCTATGTTGCTTCCCTTCCAGACAATGAGCACATTTTTCCAAATGAGCTTTCTTTATACCCGGCAAACGATTCTTCTTTGCCAATAATGCCAAGCCCTTCATACTCATATGGCTCAACCTTTGGTGCCACAGATCAATTTTCTCCTGGTTATCCAGTGCATTGATAACCCCTTTGGATTGCCTTGCTTCCATCACGTACAGGCTTGACTGCTTCTGACCTCTAGCCACGATCATAGATCCCTTAGTAAGCTTCCACTTACCATCGTGGAACACATTACAAAAGCCATCTTCATCAAGTCTTCCAGCAGAAATCAAATTAAATCGAATATCAGGAATGTGCTTAACACCTTTAAGCACCAGCTTCGTCCCGTTGTTCGTTTCCAAACAAACATCTCCAATTCCAATAACGTTGGAAATACCATTGTTCCCCATCTTAACAGACCCAAAATCACCGGCTGTATAAGATATGAACAGATCAAGATGAGCTGTTGCATGAGTAGAGGCACCGCTGTCAATTACCCAAGTTGTTTCCTCACTTGCAAGATTGATAGCATCTCCGTCACAGACAATGAAATAATCATCACCGACTTTGTTAATTTCATCGTTGTCTTTCTTCTCCTCTGCTGGCTAACCCTTCTTCTTTTGTAACTTAGGACAGAACTTCTTTGTATGTCCTTTCTCATGACAGTAGTAGCACTCAATATTTGCAAATCTGGCAGACTTGCTTCCGCTCCTACTTTTGCCTCTCTTTGAAAGACCTCGAATTTTGCTCCTCCCCCTGAACTCAGTGACTAAGACCTCTGATTGTGAAGATGATGAACCTTGACTCTTTCTCCTCATCTCCTCGTTCAGAACACTGCTCTTGGCTAGATCCATTGTGACTATACCATTGGGGGCTGAATTTGACAGGGAGGTTCTGAATGTCTCCCACGAATTCGGTAATGTACCGAGTAGCCACAATCCTTGTATCTCGTCTTTAAACTTGATACCCATTTCAGAGAGTTGATTGAATACTTCCTGAAATGTATTCAAATGATCTGCCATGGAAGTCCCTTCTTGATACTTCCATCCCATCATTTGCTTTATCAGGACTAATTTACTATTCCCCGTCTTCTGGGCATACAACTGTTCGAGTTTACTCCACAGTGTACGTGCATGTGTTTCTCCACTGATGTGGTTTAACACATTATCATCCACCCATTGCCTGATGTATCCACAAACTTGTCGATGAAGTAAATTCCATTCCACATCCGTTTTGTCCTCAGGCTTCTCCGTAGCAAATACCGGTAAATGATAGCCCTTCACATAAAGAAGATCTTCCATTTTGCCTTTCCAAATATGATAATTTGAACCGGTCAAATTAACCATTCTGCTTGTATTAGTTTCCATCACAGAAGTGACAGTTCAACAACACTGCTGACTACACCAAAAAAATAGAATAGAAATCAGTCTCGTGAACAGTAACCCAGTAACAGATGAACCTGGCTCTGATACCACTTGTTGGGAATAAAATATTAATTCCCACTTTACTCGGTCGTTGAACAATATGAAAAATAACACAAGCAATCGGAACACCAAAATTTACGTGGAAAACCCTCCCAAATTTAGAGGGAAAAACCACGGGCCAAACTCCGAGAAATATCCACTATAAAAATAATGGTAAACCAAAATCTCAAGTGACCAACTTGAGAAACACCAAAAATAGAGACGATACAAGAACACCCTTTGGGACAAATATTGTACCCAAAGAAACCTCACAAACACTCTTGTATAATATACACTCTAATTTTTGGACACTAACTACCACTCACCAAATTGTGAGTAACTCTCAAAATTCTCTCTCGGATATAACACACAAAAGAATTGTTTTTTTGTGTGTTGGTGTTGGTGTGTTTTAGCTTGCTCCCTAATGGCCTTTATATAGGCAAAGAATGTGGTGAAAAAGACATGGTTGGTGGGGTTGGTGACCTACCAATTTGAACAAATGATGTGGTTGGTGACCTACCAATTTGAACAAAAAATTGTGGCTGCACATTTTCACATGATTGAGAGATTATTCAACACGAATCTGGGTGAAGTGTCGCTACTTGGCCCAGACAGTGTACTATCCATATATATACTATACATCAAAAGAGTACATATATAGTTTGTATCTTCAGTACAACATGTGCTGGAGCTATGCTCCCATCCAATAGTAGCCAACTTTTTCCATTCCAAAACTCACAACATAAGGAGATTTTGTGGCACCTGCAGAAAAAGCAGGTAAACTCCAGTGAAGAAAAGAAAAGAAAATCAAGTATAGTGCAAAAATAGATATTATTGAGTGATAAAGTGGAATGGAACATAAATTAAAAATAATTGTTTTTTAATTTTAGTTTTCATAATAGAATCCCACACAAAGAATATGAAGACTCCTTGACCATGTGTAATTTTTTTGAATAATTCAAATATATTAGCAAAACCTTTGTTGTATGACTTGGCAATAAATAACTAAATTTTGGACCTTTTGACCCCATTTTGTGGGACGATACTGGGTAATTGTTGTTGTTGTAGTATATAGTATAACAACAATGTGGAATATTAAGAATAATTTATCTTTTTATTTTTTAATTATGTTTTATTGTAGTTCTCAGAAAGACAATCCGGATTGTAATAAAGAAATAAACAAATCGAACCTGCATTTATTATATTATATCGATTCAAAAGTCAGAGCAAAAGAAGCAAATCTCAACTATAAATACTTTTTTTTAATGGTGTTGGTGGTTATAGTTTCAATCCTGTGCTTGAATATTTAGTGATCACATCCGCTGTTTCCATTTCTGTCTCATCTGCACCTAGAGGCCTTACCTTTTATTGGCTTCTCTCACTAATTATTGGTGCAAAGATATGTTCCTCCACGAATGACAAGATCGATAGACTCGTACGCACAAAGTCAGAACTTTTCCAAGATGATTTTCTTAATTGGATTCGTAAAATTCTGTCTGAAAATGTGTCCAGGACATGGTTAATGGACAAAAGTTATTTCTACAATGATGAAACTCAACATATCAGGTAACTCATTTCCAATTGAGGTGATAACAGAATACAAAGTGTCCCATCTCTCCAAAAGACTATTTTTATTTTATTCCTCCGAATAGAACATGGCCATAGGGGTGGATATCCCCACTATTTGTAGAAAGATCTCAGGTACGAATCCACCTGTATTTATCCGTATATAGATATATGATCTAGCATGCCCATTTGTGAAATAAAAAATAAAATTCCATTTCCCCCCACCACACTCCATGTACGAATAAAGTGCGAAAGGGGGAGTAGTAATAAGTCATATAGAATCAATAGATTCATGATAAAGTAAAATCCCTCGATGACATATTTTGTCCCTCATTGGAATCTATCATATTCATGGTAACTCAAGAGGAAAATGCCAACTTTATCAGAAGATATGTTGGTAAGTAGTTACTGCACAGTTCCAAATCTTAGCTGAGAATTTTTTCAACCTAATAAAATAGTGTTGCTTAAATGACACTTATCTATACCGGAATGAAACAACATAACCACAAGAAAAAGACTTATGTAATAGATATGTGTATGAACAACCATTTTTATTTGCAATAAGCACAAAAGTGGAAGGTACTACACTGTAGATTTTTGGTGGTATGAGTAGCAAGTATATTGACCACGATGGCAGGCTAATGAACAGAGGATTTCAACTATAAATACCAAAAGATACAGATATCACATATGCTACTTCTATTTCTACCTCATTAATACTTAGAGATTTTACTTCTAATGCTTGGGGATAAGCAAGATCTTAGTAAGTAGAGTTTACCTAATGAAAGAGCCAGTATGAATTCATTAAACAAACTTTATTTGAAATATCAAGCATCACAGTGTAGATCAGTAATCATATTTATACATGTTGGAAAGAGAAGTAATGAATTATTGATAAAAATACAATTAATTTAAAGAATGCTTTTCTGATGACTTCCTCATAAACTATATTGTAGGTGGAGTCATCATCCTTATTCTCTGGCGTTGGTGGGCGTATCAGTATCTTTACATTTTTCGAATTCTTTGCTCAAGATAAAACAACATAGAGTTGACCATGAGAGAATACTGGTGCACGTAAATAAATTCCAACAAAATCTAATGTCTGACCTTGAGCTTTGTTAATTGTCATAGCAAAACATAATCGGAGTGGAAACTGTGTTCTTTTGAAAGCGACGGGTAACTTTTCATCTTGTGATGATAAGAGTGGTATTTTCGGAATGAATACATGTGTGTTTTTAAAATCACCACTTGCAATAGTAGCACTTATTACATGTCTCTTAAAGTCGTGACATATTAGCCTTGTACCATTACATAATCCTTCACAAGGATTTAAATTTCGCAACAATATAACGGGACAATTTTTTTTCAAAGTCAACTTGTAAGGTGGCAAATTAGGAGGATTTAATGTGTTCAAATTGGCATTGGTCGCTTGGTTCTATAGTTTCATCAATTGCAGTATATATTTTAGCATTGTTGGGAAGTTGATGTATAAGCATGTCATTTATTTCATCAACAAAATCATTTTTTGTAGTTAAGATAACACGCGAAGTCATACATGATGATGGATTAGAAAAGAATGTATGTAGATTAGGATAAGTAACATTGAATAATTGATTTAAAGATTGTGTTTCGGTGGTAAAAGGGATGATTTAATTACGTGGAATTTCAACTTTGTTGGAGTTATTAGTTTCTTCTTGTCTATTTCCAATTCTCATTAATACTCACAAAAGGCAGGATCTTCTTTTGCACGCATGTTTTCTGATAAACACAACTTTTCAAGCTCATTCAAAATATTAGAATATAATAAACTTTCACTAATAAAGTCTTCTTTTTTCCCATTACAAACAACGAAAAGTGTTTGCCGGAAGTCCCCTCCAAAAACTACAACTTCTCCACCAAAGAGTATATTCGTATTCATGAGATCTTTTAAAAGAGTATCGAAAGCTTCAATCATTTTCTTTTTTGCCATTGAGACTTCATCCCAGACAATTAACTTTGAATCTTGAATTAGAGTTGCTAATGCAATTTGCTTACTAATTTTACATGTAAAATTCTCATCAATGACGATAGGAATTTTGAAACGCGAATGGCAGTTCGTCCTCCAAGTAGAATTGAAGTAGCAACACCAGAACTTGCCGTTGCTAAAGCTATAAAACCTTTTGATCTTATATTTGCTAACAAAACTCGATACAAGAATGTTTTTCCTGTTCCTCCAGGACCATCAATGAAAAATGCTTCTGGTTTATGATAATATACTCTATCAAGAATAATATTATAGGCTCTTCTTTGTTCATAGTTTAATTTTGTTTCTAAAAGTAAATCTTTTTCACTTACTATTAGATAATATCTTTCTCCTTCGGTTGGATGACATGTTACAATTCTTCCAATAGCAGTACCTCGTTGCCGAGGTGACCACATTTTGTCACTTGGTGACCATACAAGAGTAAGGGAACTCTTTATATAATAAATTTAGAGTTTTAGCATCTTTATTGGTTCTATTCATTACAAAAAATTCTGTTAACATCGTCTTTCTTGTCATGGGATCATTTACAATTTATACATTTTGGCTACTTTTAAAAGATACAAATTGTTGTCCCTCGAGGTGTAGCTAAAGTTGCAAAACACTTGGAGTCATTTCACTTATAGGAAAAGCAAATAGACGCCATGCTGCCTCTGGTAGAGAGACCCATCTAGCTGATTGGTATTCTTTTATTTCATCTATATGAACATTTGTATCGTTACCGTGCACTGAAAATGCAATTTTGTCATGACCTTTACAGATGTATTTATAAAGATATTTGACAACTTTAATGTCAGAACATATTTCAACGTTAATATGGCAATTGAATTTCTTAAGCAAAAAGGGATTGTAAGGAACAACCCAAGAATTATCAATATTGTATCCTCTAACTTATACTGGTGTCTCTATTTGTCGTCTTTTGTAAATAGGATATGAATGTTTTTCCTTTTGTTGTTTGTTCTGCAAGTTCTTTAGGATATTTAAACTTACAACTGTCTCTTTTCATGCAAGAATTGGAAGGATTTAGATAGCCACAAGGTCCATGAATCATGTGTTTAGTCACAAGTGAATATAAAGAGGAATCTATGTTGCGATCTGGTAGTTTAGCACAAACGAATTTATCATAAGCCTCTGGTGTTAATAATTTGTATTTATCTACAAGTATAATCAGAAAATGAGTATGTGGGAGTCCACGCTTTTGAAATTCTATAGTATACATAAAAGCCGCAACCTTCCCAAAAAATGTTCCTTTTTAATATATCTGCTTTAAGTTCTTCTATTTTTGCTCTAAATACTCGGCTGATTAGATCAGGTCTATTTTGAACTTCTTCAGATGGCAATAAATGTTTTTTTATTTCAGGCCAAGAAGGATTGCATGTCATTGTCAAAAATATGTCAGGTTTTCCATAACGTTGTACTAATGCAATAGCATCCATATATCGTCGACGCATATCTCTTGGTCCTCCAAGAAAACTAATAGGAAGAATATTCTTTTTTCCAATATTTGAGGCATCTCTTTCTCCTTGTCTTAACAAATCAAGAATCCCTTGTAGTACTGCAGCTCTGAATAAATCTTGGTTAAAAGATAAAAAGTCTAGTCTTTGTGTTTCAAGTTTTATGTACTGGTCAACAATATACTGTTGAAATACCCTTCCAGAATGTAAAGTTTCATTTGGTTCGTTCTCTCTTATTTGAATTTTGTAACAATAATATTCACGACAAGAAACAGTTTCTCTTTTCCTTTTTCATTTTGTTAAAACTTCAGATTCAATATCAAGTAGTCCATCGATTGAAGTCATGTTTATTATACTCGGCAATTGTTCACATTCGCAGTAAATTTAGTGATTTGTATGACTATATATTTTTAAATTTTTTTTAATACCACAATGCCAACCATTTTGACCATATGGGAATAACAACGGATATTGTAATGGGTCATAACATCCATAATAATAATTTACCAACTGGCTTCTGTTACTATGAGTGTATACTCGAATATGCAATGTGAAAATTCTGTTATTTGGTTGTTCTTCTATCCATATTGCACCAACTTCGGACGCAGTCCGTAAATTGTATGTTCTTTGGTCTAAACCAGAATCAGATTTGAGTGCAATATAAAAGTCAGATAATTTTGGAACATCTGTTAATGACTTCAGAAAGATAGAATATGGATTAACCTTTAGTATATCTATCAGTTTCTTGATGACTGTTTCACTAAACTTGTCTGATAAGCTCATTCGATTCCTTGTCTCATTTTCGTTATCGTAAAAGTACAATTGTAAATTTTTTGCCTGAAGGAATTAAATCGTTGATAAAGTGATACATTTGTCCTTGAACTTTAAATGTATATATACCACAATTTCTCTTTGCTAATTTTCTATCATATTTTACTCCAAGGGAGGTGAATGCGAACATATTATTGTAGGTTCTACTATAAGTTCGAAAATGTTTTGATTCTTCAGTGTTTCCTAAATATAAATTTCGTAACTCCATAGGCATTTGATGTGAACTCAATTTAATCGATCCTCTACCACAACAAAAGTTTGGTGATTCATATTGGAACCTTTTTGCTGAAGGCCTTGTAACAGATCGAAACAAGTGATCACAGACACAAAGTAAACACTGAAACAAAGACTGAACAGCAAAGAGTGAACCAGGGACTGAACAAAGAACAAAGTAAAGAGGAATATTGCAGGCAGTAGAACTCTTGTATTTATTTTTTTTTAACTGCTTAATGAAATAACAAGCAACCTATGCTATTTGTAAGCTACGGAATCAACTAAATTCCTACAAAATAGGACACTACTCTGCCCACTAAAAACACATGACTGAAAACAGAAATAAAGCACCACTAACTCCCTAAAGACTTGCTCCTGCAGTTACTCCCCTGCTTATTAGGAACTACCTAACTACATCCTGGATTAACTCTAACATACTCCCCCTTAATCCTGGTGTAGTTCAAGATCTCTAACCCCGAGCAAGTAACGCATAGTGTCCAACCTCCCGGCTGGTAAAGCTTTAGTCAGAAGATCTGCTCGCTGATCTTCAGTTCGGACATGCTCCACAACTATCTGCCTTGACTCGATGCATTCTCGAATGAAGTGAAACTTTGTATCGATATGCTTACTCCTTCCATGAAATACCGAGTTCTTCATAAGAGCAATGGCTGACTTATTGTCGACATAAAGCTTCACTGCTCCAGGAACCTTATTCATCAACTCGCCTAACAGGTTCCTTATCCACAAAGCTAAGCATGCTGCTGATGTTGCTGCCATGAACTCAGCCTCACAAGATGAAAGGGCAACAGTCTTTTGCTTCTGTGAACTCCATGCCACAAGTGCTTCGTTCAAATAAAATGCCATACCTCCCCTGCTCTTCCGGTCATCATGGTCACCTGCCAAATCACTATCTGAGTATCCCGTGATCACTGCTTCATCACTCCCTTTAGGATAGAACAGCCCCATATGCAATGTCCCCTTTAAGTACCTCAAAACTTGCTTGGCAGCATTCTGATGCAGGGACGTTGGTTGCTCCATGTACCTACTCAATACTCCTACCGAATACGAGAGATCAGGACGAGTATGAGTAAGATACCTAAGACAGCCAATGAGTCTTCTAAATTCAGTTGCATCAACAGGCTGTCCCTCTTTATCTTTGTGAAGGGGAAGTTTCGGCTGCATTGGAATCCTGGTTGGATTGCATTCCTCCATTCCGAAACGAGCCAACACCTTCCTTGCATAAGATGTTTGTTTGATCATGGTACCACCATCCTTTTGATTCACCTCAATACCAAGATAGTAGTTTAGCAAGCCGAGATCACTCATCTCGAACTCCCCCATCATCTCCCTTTTGAATACCTCGACTTCCCTCGAGTTTTCCCCGGTCACTATCAGATCATCTACATATACTCCAACAAGAACACCTCCATAAGTGCCTCCTCTCTTGTACACGGCCTGCTCCTGCACGCACCTCATGAAGCCAAGTTGTTTCAGACTTTTATCAAGTCGAATGTTCCACGCCCTTGGTGCCTGCCTCAAGCCATATAAGGCCTTGTGCAACCTTAAGACCATGTGCTCCTTGTTCTTAGCTACATATCCCTCTGGTTGAGATACGTAAACCTCTTCTTGGAGTTCTCCATTGAGGAAGGCAGATTTCACATCCAAGTGATGTACCTGCCATCCGTGATTTGCAGCAATGGCAAGGATGATCCTCACCGTGTCTAGCCTTGCAACTGGCGCAAACACCTCTTCAAAGTCAACACCGTACTCCTGGACATAGCCTTTTGCAACGAGCCTCTCCTTGTGCTTCACAACATCTCCATTTGAATTCTTCTTTAGCTTGAAAATCCACTTCAAACCAATCTCCTTCTGTCCTTTTGGCAATTCTGCAAGTGACTATGTCGCATTTTTCTCGATAGATTCTATCTCCTTGTTCATTGCATCGACCCAGGCTGCATCTTGTACTGCATCCTTGAAGCTGGTTGGTTCTTCCAGCTCTGTCAGCATCAACTCGTCCGCATTTAACTCAATGGGTTGAGTTTCACGATAGATATCAGCAAGATTTCTGAAACGCAGAGGTTCTCCACTGGTATCCACGTTTGATGATGATGAGACTGTTCCTCCTGGTGTGTTATAATAGTCTGATAGAATCTGATTTGGATTTGGATTCCTCTTCTGACTTGGACTCCTCTCCTTAGTTTCTCCAGACTCTGTTGGTGCTTCAACAGACTTCTCCATCTGTTGTGACACTGAAACAGTTGAGTTTTTAATTGACTCACCTCTGATGTAGCCCCTATCCTCTGGCCAGGTTTCCCCTTCGACTACAAACTCTGTTTCAGCAATCTTGTTTTGACCCCAATTGCACGGCACATGCTCCTCAAATACGACATCCCTGCTCACATGGATTTTACTGTTCTGCGGATTGAACAGTCTATGCGCTTTACAATTCTCTTCAACTCCAAGATAGACCAACTTGAGGCTTCGATCATCCAACTTCTTCAAGTGTGGTTTAGTGATCTTAGCATGAACCATACACCCAAAGACACGCAAGTGAGCCAAGTGAGGCTTTCTACCCTTCATTGCTTCATAAGGAGTACACACTCCCATGGATTTTGTTGGAAGCCGGTTCAGCAAGTACACAGAGTGCCTGGCAGCTTCCCCCCACATGACACTCGGAACTTTCATACTTGCCAAGAGAGATCTCGTCATGGCCATTACAGTTCTGTTTCTCCTCTCAACAACTCCGTTTTGTTGAGGAGAATATGGAGCTGTCAATTGCCTCACGATCCCAGCTGCTTCACAAACTTGACTGAGCTTCTTAGATAAGAATTCCCCACCCCTATCACTTCTCAACACCTTGATACGCTGCCCTGTAGCATTCTCAACTTCTGCTCTGAACTTCTGAAATTCAGAATACACCTGGTCCTTTGTTTTTAACAAATACAACCACATCCACCGAGAGAAGTCATCTACTATTAAGGTAAAATACCTATTTCCAGCAGCAGTAGGAGGTGATATTGGTCCACAGAGATCAATATGCAGCAATTCTAAGAGACTTCTTGCACGAAAATCAGTTGCATTTGGAAAAGATTGTCTTACTTGTTTTGCCGTGAGACAGCTTGAACAAATCTGACCAGGGGGGCTTATCTGTGGGACTCCTGCCGCCATGTTCTTTTCCACCAGCAGCTTGATAGACCGAAAATTGACATGCCCAAGCCGAGCATGCCATAACCAAGCAGGTTCCTCCAGCTTTGCTAACAAACAGATTGGTTTCAGACTTCGCAGCTCCATCTGATACAGACGGTTCCTTGCCCTCTTCACTTGCATCACCAACTGCCAGGGATTTTTAGCATACACAGCTAGCTCATCACTTTCCATGACAATCTTGTGATCAGTCTCAGTAAGTTGGCCGAGACTTACAAGATTATTTCGCAGCCTTGGTATGTAATACACATCCTGAAGAGTCCAGTGTCCTCCATTCTTGCACTCGAACACAATGGAGCCTTTTCCTCTGATTTCAACTGTAGAGCCATCTCCGAATTTGACCTTTCCGGTTATTCCTTCATCAATCTCCTGGAACTTGCTCCGATCTCCTGACATGTGATTGCTGGCACCATTATCCAGGTACAAGACATCACTTTCCTTTGACACATCCTTAGTTGCATACTCTTCTGGCCGAATTCTCTCTTCATTCAAGAGTACGAGTGATGTCTCATTTGTCTCTGCAAGTAGCAAGGCTGGTTCAACATCATCAGTTCTGGTGAGATGGCTCTCCTCTTTCTCTTGCTTCCTCGGAGCTTTGCAACGGTTGGCGTAATGCCCATATTCGTCACACCTATAACATTGAACATGACTTTTGTCACATCCACCTTCATCAGCTCCCTCCTTGCGTGAAGAGTTTCCTCGTCCTCCTCTACCACGTCCTCTTCCTCGACCTCGTCCTCCCCTACCACGACTGCTCTCGCCGGAGGAATGACTCTTTTGTTTTGAATCAGATGACGAGTTACCAGAGTTCATCTTTCGTCTTGCTTCCCACTCGGCTTGAGTTAGGAGCAATTGGCTGTCTCCTTTGCTGCCAGTGGCGCTTCCCTTCCTGATACGCTCTTCAAATGCCTTGAGTCGCCCTACTGCTTGCTCAAACGGCATTTTGCTAAGATCACAGAATTGCTCAATTCCTGCGATCACATTCAAGTAGCAATCTGGGGTAGTTCCAAAAAGCTTCTTCACCATTGCAGCATCATCAAGTGTACCACCAACACTTGCATACTTGGCAGCCAATGTTGTGATCCTTCCTGCGTACTGGTCCAAGTTCTCCTCCTCGTTCATATGCATTGAATCAAATGCACTTTTCAGGGTCTGCAATCGTGCCTCCCGCACTCGTTCAGCCCCTACGAACCTTACTTTGAGAGATTCCCACACCTCTTTTGCCGTTTGCTTCTTAGCCACTTGCATGAGAAGATCTTCAGGGAGTGCTTGGAACAGATGCGATTTCGCCTTCCTGTCCACCTTTGGGTCCACGACCTTCCCAGTCTCCGACTCAATTGCCTCCCATACACCCTGATCCTCCATCATGGCTTGCACACGAATTACCCAACTCATGTAATTCGTCCCTGTCAGCTTTGGATAGATGTACGAACCTCCTCCACCAATTTCCGGTGTTGCATCAGCTGGAATGATTGCCATCTCCTCTCGTTTCTGGTACTTTGGCATGCACTTAAAGCTCTGATACCACGTGAAGGCCTTGTAACAGATCGAAACAAGTGATCACAGACACAAAGTAAACACTGAAACAAAGACTGAACAGCAAAGAGTGAACCAGGGACTGAACAAAGAACAAAGTAAAGAGGAATATTGCAGGCAGTAGAACTCTTGTATTTATTTTTTTTAACTGCTTAATGAAATAACAAGCAACCTATGCTATTTGTAAGCTACGGAATCAACTAAATTCCTACAAAATAGGACACTACTCTGCCCACTAAAAATACATGACTGAAAACAGAAATAAAGCACCACTAACTCCCTAAAGACTTGCTCCTGCAGTTACTCCCCTGCTTATTAGGAACTACCTAACTACATCCTGGATTAACTCTAACATTTGCTCCATAAAATTTACAATCTGGAACTTCTTTTAAGGGCACATAATTTTTTAACAACAAGTCATCATTTAGTAATTCAATTTCTACATTTTTTTTGCCTGTACATGATGAACTATAACAATGTTATGGAAAGAGAAAACAATATGATATTATGCAATTATACTCTTGGCAGATAAATACGTACCTCTATGTGCAGTAGAGGTACGTATATCTATGAACCAGTTTAGCGCCATGAAGGTCTGGGAGCGGGTGATCGAGGTGAGGGTGAGGGAAATGACATCTATATCTATGAACCAGTTCGATTTCATGCCGGGTCGCTCCACTACAGAAGCTATCCACCTTGTCAGGAGGCTGGTGGAGCAGTTCAGGGATAATAAGAAGGACATGCACATGGTGCTTATCGACTTGGAGAACGCGTATGACAAGGTCCCAAGGGAGGTACTATGGAGGTGCTTGAAGGCGAAGAGCGTGCCAGAAGCCTACATCAGAGTAATTAAGGACATGTACGATGGAGCTAAGACTAGGGTTAGGACGGTGGGTGGCGACTCAGACCATTTTCCAGTGGTTATGGGGCTCCATCAAGGATCGGCGCTTAGCCCTCTCTTGTTTGCCTTGGTGATGGATGCTCTTACCCGACATATTCAAGGGAATGTGCCTTGGTGTATGCTATTTGCTGATGACATAGTCTTGATAGACGAGACAAAGGCCGGTGTTTAATGAGAGGTTAGAGGTATGGAGACAGACTCTCGAGTCTAAGGGTTTCAAAATAAGCAGATCTAAGACAGAATACCTGGAGTGCAAGTTTAGCGCCAAGCCGAGCGAAGTAGGCAGGGACGTGATGATTGGATCACAGGTCATCGCCAAGAGGGACAATGTCAGATATCTTGGGTCAGTGATTCAGGGGGACGGAGAGATTGACGGGGACGTCACTCATCGCATAGGAGCGGGGTGGTCAAAGTGGAGGCTTGCTTCAGGAGTCCAGTGTGACAAGAAAGTTCCACAGAAACTCAAGGGGAAATTTTATAGAGCTGTGGTTAGGCTCGCCATGTTGTATGGGGCGGAGTGCTGGCCAGTGAAGAACTCTCACGTTCAGAGGATGAAGGTTGCGGAGATGAGGATGCTCAGGTGGATGTGCGGGCTCACCAGGTTAGATAAGATTAAGAATGAAGTTATTCGAGAGAAGGTGGGGGTGGCCCCGGTGGATGAGAAGATGCGAGAAGCGAGGCTGAGGTGGTTCGGGCATGTGCGGAGGAGATGTCCTGACGCTCCGGTGAGGAGTTGTGAGCGGCTGCCGATGGTCGGCGTACGGCGAGGCAGAGGAAGGCCTAAGAGGTATTGGGGAGAGGTGATTAGCCACGACATGGCTAGGATGCGGGTTTCTGAGGACATGACCCTGGATAGGAAAGTATGGAGGTCTAGTATCAAGGTTGTGGGATAGGGGCCCCTAGAGTTTTTCATACTCCACACCCGGGGTTGGGTGAGGACTGGCAGGCTTATTCATAGATGATTTGTGTATTGGATTTTGTCTTATGCTAGTTATTGTCCGATATTTTTGCATGATATTTTATTTATAGTTTTTATGTTTTTTATTTTTAGGTTTTTATGTTTAGATAATTATTTACGTTATTTGTGTTGAAGTTACTAATGCTCTTTTGTTGTTTTGTTGTTTTTGTTGTTTTTGTTTTTGTTGTTCCTTTCCTTCACTGAGCCGAGGGTCGATTGGAAACAGCCTCTCTGCCCTTTCGGGTAGGGATAAGGTTCGTCTACATATTATCCTCCCCAGACCCCACTCTGTGGGACTATACTGGGTAGTTGTTGTTGTTGTTGTATGTGCAGTGGATGCTGGAGTTGAAGAATTCCATACATAACATGTGCCTGAAGTTGAGCCTAAAAATGCAATGGTTAATGTTTAGGCATGTACGACTAACCAGTAAAGTAATTTGTATAGTTGGAATATTCAAAGTTTATTTTTCGACTCTTACCTACTTCAAAGATGGACAAGCAATCAGTCAGATTATATCCTCTATTGATAATAATTGGCATATTTGTAGTTGGAGAAGCATGACGTAACAACAACAACAACAACAACCCAGTATAATCCCACTTAGTGTGTACGCAGATCTTACCCCTACCCTAGGGTAGAGAGACTGTTTCCAAATAGACCCCGGGCATCCTTCCCTCCAAGAACTTCCCACCTTGCTCTTGGGGAAACTTGAACTCACAACCTCTCGGTTGGAAGTGGGGTTGCTTACCATCACAACAACCCCTCTTGTCTAAGCATGTCCTAACAAATGAAAGAAATTAAAAAGAAACTTTTATGATTATATATTGATGTATACATCACAGCATTGTGTGTGTATCTAAGTATGACATCTTTGAGAAGTTAGACATAATATACTTTGTACCTTCTTCTGAATTCAATGGAGGTTCTGCAACTATAAGAACATTTTGTGTCTGAGATTGAGTACCAGCTTCCACTGAAGACAGTGTATTACTTGAATGAGGACAAAGTCAGTCGCTTTTTTGCTTCAGCTCTCTTAGCTCGCAGTTGCAGCAAAAATGATTGTTTCCTTTCAGGCGACATTTGTGCATATCTAGTGCGACGTCGCACATTTCTTTCAGCGAGTCGTTGTTCCTTGGTCTTTTGAGCTCTACGCGATGTAGTATCTTCGTTTGTGGACAATTTCTGTTCCAAACAAGTTATTATTTTGTAAGGGTAATATTCTTACAAAAGTATCAGAAAAATATTCAAGCACTTGTCAATAACCCCAAACCTAACAAAAAGTAGAAATCCACCAGCACGCATAAGAAACATCAACAAACACCAACAGAAAAGGAAGATAGAGAAAGTTGAGAATCACCCAAAGAGAGTAGACGATCTCCGAAGGAAAAAGAAAATGGCAGAGTTTTTCTTTTATCTCTGAAGCTGAAGCAGGAGACTGAACAGAAATTGCATAAATAACTCCAAAAAAGATAGCTTCAAGTTAACAGAGGTAGTTCAAGGTCGAGATAGTGTTGGTCAACCAATTAATGTGGCTTGTGAGGTACGGCAATTATTAGAAAATAATCGAGTTAGGGCTGTAGCTATGAGTGCTACAGACGCGAGAGGAATGGAAGTGATTGACACAGGAGCTCCTATAAGTGTTCCGGCCGGAGAGCGACTCTGGGACGAATTTTTAACCTGCTCGGAGGGGTAATTTTCACTATGGAATTTAGTCCAACTAATCTCAAGATTAGAAATAAGCACATAATAGAAACTCTGAAAAAGACAAAGCGAAGAAGTTCATCCAACTTCATTACAAAAATTATATTAAAAAAAGAATCAGAATAGTAGAAAACCTCGGAAAGTCCCAAAGACTGTTTAAAAGGATCAGTTCAAAGACCAAGAACAACCGAACATGCAAATTAAATAATAAATATGAACATGCAAGTTGAAATCCAACAATAAATAACTCAGGAAAAAATTTGAACATATACTCACCAAAAAAGAAAGATTTTGAAATAAAAAAATATAAAAACTTAATTTTCAGAGATCAAAGTCTTAGATTCATAGATAAAATTGCCTATGCAAACCCAAAAATTGACATAGAGCAGCACACCATCACAACCACCATAAAAAAATTAAAAAAATCTGACATTGTAAGAATAAAGGAGAAAGGAGGATTTTATCACAATCAATAGAAATACCATAGTGATTAATACTGAAAGAGTACAAAATAGAAGGAAGGCTGAGAAGCTCACGGAAGAGAAGCACACTTCAAATTACAGAAGAGAGGAAGAAGCTGACTCAACGTGAGAATGGTTGCTCTCAGGAGAGACCCACAAACAGCCTTAATATATATTAGAAAATATAGTATAATTTTTAATGCTTTCAGCACAACTAATACAGCACTGTTCGTCCACCCTTAGCCTCTTATATATTAGAATTAGAATGTTAATGCTATGGTATGTTTAAAATTATAAGTTTTAATATCCACAAATATGAAAAGCTTAAGATTACAAAAAATTATTTTTTTTTCCATTTTTTAAATTAAATTTATTTTGAGTTTAACTATATCAAATAAATTGAAATGATGCCAAATGGTAGTTATTGGGGCGTACATGGACCGGGTTGGTTCGGTTTTTTATCAAAACTAAATCAAACCAATTATATCAGTTTGGATTGGTTTGGTTATGTCGGGTTTTTTGGGTTTTCTTGTTTTTTCGTACATAAATATTATTTTAATTTATTTAATTAAAATTATAGATAAAGCTTTGATAAGTGAATACATATTAATAAATATGGAAAAAATTAACAAACATATGATCTGTTAAAATATTCTAAAGGGAGAATTTTTTTAGTAACACATGATAATTATTTTTTTAACCGTTTAACATTAATTTTTTGTTAATTTATGCTTTCAATGTAATACATGAGAGGATTCCAAATATTTTATATTTTTTAAATAAAATTCACTATAAAGTCTTTAAAATATAAATAACATATATATATTTACATGTCAGTTTGGTTCATATTTTTATATAGTACCAAGCTAAATCAAACCAAACTTGTGAATTTTTTAATCGATTTGGTTTCATTTGTTCGGTTTGGTGTTCCATTCGGTTTGAACATCCCAGTAGCTACTGATATCAGTTCAGTGAACCTTCCAGCTGCTTCCGGTTTCTTCATTCTTCTAATGACTTTAGTTTACAAAAATCTTCTTCCCCAAAATATATTGTTTCCCAATTCTTCAAATATTTCTTGCCGTAGAAAACCAATTTTAGAAAGAGGAGCTGGAAAAAGACTGCAAATTGTGAATTCCCAAAATAAGAAGAAATGTTTGAGGTGCAATACTCTTTATCAAGACGAAGATAATTCCCCTATTGCTTGCTCTTTCCACGGCCACACTAATGGTAGTCATCCTCTCTTAATTCTTGATTTTGCTGCTTAATTCCTGTGTTTTATTTTCTCTATATAAAGAATATGTGATAAGAGTTAATGTTTCTTGGTAGGAAATAAAATGCTTAGAAATAGCTGAATAACAAGTACTTTTCCGGTTCCGCGAAGGTTTGGAGTGAATTAACTTAGTTACATTGTGGAAGCTTAAGTTGTAAGAGTTGACCAAAGTTTCACGTAAACACTTCGGATTGGTGATTTGATGGCATGCTTTGGAACTTCACTTTTGTCCAAAAATTTTCCTTTTGTCTCAAGGAAACATTTAGTTCCATACAATATAGGGCACATAAAGTGATAGCTCAAACTAATCCTTTCAAATTAGTGTTGCCTTCATTACATCTAGAGGATGGGATGGTAAAAAGAGCAGCCCGGTGCACTAAGTTCCTACTAGGTGCGCCGTCCCCTGGAAAAGTCGAACCACAAGGGTATATTGTACCATCTTTACCCTGCATTTTTGCAAGAGGTTGTTTACCCTGTTCGAACTGATGACCTCCTGATCACATGACAACAACTTTACTAGCTATGCCAAGGCTCCCATCCTTCTCAGGATGGGATTGTCCTTAGGAACTATTCCATACCATTAGCATGATTATTGTATCTTCTTCCCTTGTTTTTGTGTCGCATCGGCAACTTAATTATATGTCTTATCAGAAGTTTCTAGTTACCAATTAGGTGCTCGTTTCGCTTTAATTTATTTTTCTTCCCGAAATGGAAATGGTTATCTAGCTACCTATGTCGCTCGAGCTCTTCAAAAATGTTGTCTCATGTGTATCGGATCTCCAACATTCGAAAATATTGGAGGATCTGACACAAGTGCGGCAACATTTTAGAGGGTCCAAGCAGCGTAGCTAGTTATGGCTCTGCATATTTATGGGGAAGTTGAGCAGCATAAGAAGTCCTAAGGTCTTCTAGTAAAAGAAGTTTGTAGTCTGTCACATTGATTTTGCTATTACTTCTTGAAAATATGTATTTTAAAGAATCAATGAACCTCGCTCGCCTCAGTAAGAATCTCGTCTTATCCCTCTTTTGCCTCTTTCATTTGAAAATGGAAAAACTGAAAGTAAAGTGCTAAAGTAGATGAATCTGGAATGTAAAGGAAAGTGGGGATTCCCCTGCCTCTGCCATCCATGATCCTGCGTGGATTTTAACTTAGATTTACAAATTTCTGTACTGGGAAATTGAGGTCCAATTAGTGTAGTAGTAACTCAGGCCTTTGCTGATCAATTTCATTGCTTGATGGTTTGAGGTGTGACACGTGATTTCTCCCCTTCCCGCCTTCATATGTTACTTGATTTGAGTATTTTATTGGACACAAGAAACTGTTGCAGACAAGTACTCCTAGTATTCAGATGTTTCTTTGTACATTAGTAAAAGTGCTTAAGGGAAATATTAGATGCTTTAGTGAGAAGAGAGAGCTTATGGCCTTTGTAAAATCTAAGTGTTGACTCTTGACTTATAGTGCAGGAAGAAAATGGTTAGACTTAGCTTCTTCGTCTCAGCTAATGTACTTCTTCAACCTATAGAAGGGACACAATTTCCTTGTAATTGTCACGACCTTAGTTTACCAATCGTGAACCTGTCATGACGGCAACCACTCTTCGCGACTAGGTAAGCCTGACACATTGCGGAAATTCGACAGTCTTTGCGGAAGCAATAATTTAAAACATAAATGACGTAAGATAATGTATAGAGTGCCGCCTGGCACATACATGTCAACTCAATATAACATAAAAACCTCCAAGACCCGGAAACCCACGGGCAACATAGGCTAAGAGTAAACATACTATAGTGCTCTAACATCCCGAAGTATCTAAATCAAATGAGAATGCAAAAGAAAACTATAAATTGCAGGTAGAATAGAGGAAGGCTCGTCGGCTCTGCGGACGCGGCAGATGCATGCCTCAAGCCCCCAAAGCAACTCCAAATCCCTAATAGCGCGCCTGACCAGATGTACCTGGATCTGAACAACAAAAATGTGCAGAAGAGTAGCATGAGTACACCACAGCGGTACTCAGTAAGTGCCAAGCCTAACCTCGGTGGAGTAGTGACGAGGAAGGTCGAGGCCCTACTGAGAAGTATATAAGAAATAATGAAAAAAAAATAAACAGTAGGAACGAAATAAATCTGAATATATAATAAGACAGTGATTAAAAATAGAGCGGCTACAATTACCAACTACAAACACAACGCAAATCACTTTATAAACAGGATCTCTACATGGAGCTGCGGGAAACAAACCCGCAGTCCACCTTATCAATATCCGAGGATCTCCGGGAATTGAACCCGCAGTCCTTCATACCAATATCAGAGGATCTCCAGGAATTGAAACCGCAATCCTTTATACCAATAACAGAGGATCTCCGGGAATTGAACCCGCAGTCCTTTATATCAATATCAGGGGGATCTCCCGGGAATTGAACCCGTAGTCCATCATACCAATAACAGGGGGATCTCCCGGGAATTGAACCCGTAGTCCCAAACGTAAACACTTCACAACAAGGCAATAATTAACAGAAGGAACCAAATAGAGCAACAACGTCAAGGTTTATGCCTAGCATGCTCACAAAGAGGGCAAGTAATTGCAATTTAATCAGATAGATCAAATAAATTACTAACATACTTTTCCTAAAACAAACAAGTGAAATTACATTTTTAGCAGTTAAATACACGAAGAAACACAGTGTAAATAAGTCAAGTAAGGTGAATTTTCGACAAGTAGCACAAGTACACGCCCGTCACCTCGCACACAAGGCCCTTAAACAACAATTAATATATCCTAAGGGAGAGGTCCCCCACACAAGGTTAGACAAGCCACTTACCTCGAATTGGTACAAAACTGCTAAGAAACAATGCCCTTGCCACGAGTATCCGACTCCGAGTGGCCCAAATCTATTCAAACCAATTACATAACGTAAATAACATCGAAGGTAACTAATTACACTGTTAAAATTAAAGTTAAGGCGCGAAAATATGTGAAATGACCAAATTGCCCCTCATACCAACGTCTCGGAATCGAATAATTTTCACATTTTCAGAAACGTTGTACTCTCACGAGTCTAACCATATAAAAATCTCCCAAATCGGAGGTCAAATGCCCCTTCAAATTAGGTCTAAGAACTTTACCCTAATTTCATTCAAAAATCGAAGTTGAAGGTTGGATTTGAGATTTGATTAATGGATTTTAGTCATAGAAGAGTAGAGAATCGCTACCCAGTGATTTCCTTTGAAAAACCTTCGAAATTGCTCCCCAATCCGAGTTCCCTAACCTTGAGTTTTGGTAAAAATGGAAGAAGAGTTCGTTTTGAAATATTTATATTCTGCCAGTGATTTGCTCTATGTGATCACGTGAAATGGAATGCGATCGCGTAGAAGGAATTCTGAAGGCCGTAAAAATTGAACTATGCCAACGCATTCAAAGGAGTGCGATCGCAGAGAAGAACCAAACGGGGATATGCAATCGCAGAAGGTTTAATGCGATCGCATTGAAGGACAACAGGCCCAGCTCTAAGGACTCTATGCGATCGCAGGAGAGTCTATGCGATCGCATAGAAGGATTTGTCTGCAACACCAACAGCAGAAATCTGCAACACTCTAAGTTCCGGAATTGCTCCGTTGAGCATCCGAAACACACCGAGGCCCTCTGGACCTCAACCAAACCTACGAATACATCCCACAACATCATTTGGACTTGTACCTCCTTAAACCACCTAAAACAATGCCGGAAACACGAATTAAGCAATGTTTTGGACTTAGAAATTTCAAAACTTAACCAAACTCGCTTCCGACTCAAAACCTATCGAAAACACGTCCGAATGACCTGAAAATTTGCAGACATATCCCAAATCACCTAACAAAGCCGCTGCAACTCTCGGAATTTCATTCCGACCCTCGGATCAAAATTCACTTTCGGACCGGAACTTCAAATTTCTAACTTTCGGCATTCATAGCCTAATTGAACTACGGACCTCCAAAATACATTCCGAACACGCTCCCCACCCCAAAATCACCTAACGGAGTTAACGGAACCATCGGTTTTCCATTCCGAGGTCATCTTGACAGAGTTCTGATTACAGACTATTTCCAACACTTAAGCTCTCCTTTAGGGACTAAGTGTCCCAAAACACACCGAACTCTATTACCGAACATCCCGGCAAACCAAAATAGCAGAAATAAACTTAGGGGAAGCAGAAAATGGAGAAACGGGGCATAAATTCCAAAGACGACCGGTCAGGTCGTCACATCCTCCCACACTTAAACATTCGTTCGTCCTCGAACGAGCATAGAGAACATACCTGAAGTAGAAAAAAGATGAGGGTATCGGCTGCGCATATTCCGCTCGGTCTTCCAAGTCGCCTCCTTGGCCGGCTGACCCCGCCACTGCACCTTTGCTGAAGCTATATCCTTTGACCTGAGCTTTCGAACCTGTCTATCCAATATTGCCACTGGCTCCTCAACATAGGACAAGTCATTGTCCAACTGGACTGAAGTGAACTCCAACACGTGAGACGGGTCACCATGATACCTTCGAAGCATCGAAACATGAAATACTTGATGAACCCCGGTCAAACTGGGAGGTAAAGCGAGCTCATAAGCAACCTTTCCAACCTGCCTCAAAATCTCAAATGGACCAATGTACCTCGGGCTCAACTTTCCTTTCTTTCCAAACCTCATGACACCTTTCATAGGCGAGACCCGAAGCAAAACCCGCTCACCAACCATAAATGAAGCATCACGAACCTTCCGGTCCGCATAACTCTTCTGTCTGGACTGAGCCGCACGGAGTCTATCCTGAATCACCTTAACCTTCTCCACCGCATCCTGAACCAAATCAGTGCCCAATAACCTGGCGTCGCCCGGCTTGAACCAACCCACCGGGGATCTGCATCTCCTACCGTATAAGGCCTCATAAGGCGCCATCTGAATATTGGACTGATAACTGTTGTTGTATGCAAACTCCGCCAATGGCAAGATATGAACTTAGGGAAAGCATAAAATGGGGAAACGGAGCATAAATTCCAAAGACGACCGGTCGGGTCGTCACAGTAATACTACGGTACCTCAGTTTATATTTAATAAAACTTTTACCTGTGTCATCCAAAAAAAGTGTGCGAGATACCATTTCCATCCGATATAAGTTATAGAAGAGCAAGTCAGAGGAAGTTTAAGGCATTTGGGTTGTGTAGCGTCTACTAACATGTTGTCATATGAAGGAAAACACCTGTGTTGAAGCTGCAATTTTGTATGCCAGAAGCTGAAAAGATAACTTTGAAGTGATTGAGGTTATTAGGGCCAAATAAGAGCATGGGAGTTTCGAGGGGTAGTCCGCCACTATATTGCTCATGTTGGAATAAATCCGATTATAAAACTAAAGCCTTCATATCGAATTATTTGGAACTAAAACATAAGCGGAAGCGTACCTGAATCCATAAGTGGAAGCTCATTGATCCGGCTTGAAGATCGTCTCCTTTATCCGGCTTGAAGATCGTCTTGAGGTTTGGCTTTCCACTTGATATGCAAGACAAAGGTTTTGCTCTCTAGTTTCAATGGGAGGAAGAAGAGAATGTGTCTTGCATTCTTGTGGGAACATTAACCCCCCTAATTATAACATGTAACCCACATGTAACCCAAGAGTCACATAACCTAACCATACAACATGAAAGGTCACGTGTATGTAACCTTAGTTAGCCCATCATTAACTAAGGTTACTCTTTATGGTATCTACACAAGATATTATACCCTATACATTATATGACAATGTATTGGCCTCCTTAATAATATCCAAAGATCACTTATTTAGGCCAAACCAAAATATAGCACATAACATATAATTAATCCATATATTGTTCATATGTATGTAGTATAAGTCCATATATCTAACAATCTCCCACTTGGACGATATACTCATACATATGTACAATAACTTTATGAGCTCAGTATTGCTATCATAATAAAATCGTCATGAACAATCCGGTCCATCAATCATATCAACATAGGATCTAAGAGATCTTAGTTACTCTTGCGCAACTAGACCCAACATTGATCACGTATATCAATATAACCAACGACATGGATCAAGTATAGGTGTGTAGCATGGAAATAACATAAAGTGTGGTCTGAAATAGAATGTCTATTTCCAACTGGTTCACTTTATTGAGATCAATCATAAACCATAAGAGTACATAAAACTTTAAGACTGAATATCTGCAGATAAAACCTTAAAGACTGAATTATCGAATGTATTGGACAATACATAATTGTATAATACAAACTCCCACTAAAACTCATAATCCTCAACTGATTTGACACCCATGCGAGCAATATGCTCATGAAATACTTTGGGTGGCAATCCCTTAGTAAGCGGATCCGCAATCATGGAGTTTGTACTGATGTGCTCTATGCACAATTGTCCATTCTCTACTCTTTCTTTAACAACCCGAAATTTGATGTCTATATGCTTTGCCTTCGTCAAACTACTGTTATTGTTAGCATAAAGGACTGCTGATCTGTTGTCGCATAATAGCCTGAGTGGCCTTTTAATATTGTCTACTATGCACAGTCCACTAACAAAATTTCGCAGCTATAATCCTTCATTGGATGCCTCATAACATGCCATGAATTCCGCTTCCATGGTGGAAGTGGCCGTAAGAGTTTGCTTGATGCTTCTCCAAGAGATAGCACCACCAGCATGCATGTAAATATAGCCTGATGTAGACTTCAGACTATCTTGACATCCAGCAAAATCGGAGTCGGTGTACCCGATGATCTCAAGCTGGTCTGATCTCCGATATGTGAGCATGTAATCCTTAGTTCTCTGTAAGTACCGCATGACCCTTTTGGCTGCCTTCCAATGGTCCATTCCCGGATTGCTGAGATATCTGTCCGGCATCCCAACAATGTTATGCTATATCAGGTCGTGTGCACACCTGAGCATACATCAGACTCCCTATAGCCGAAGCATAAGGTGTCTTCTCCATTTCCATGGTTTCAAAACTATTTTTGGGCACTGTTTGAGAATAAACTTGTCTCCCTTAGCAACAGGGGTGTTGTCTGGTTTACAATCCTGCATGCCAAATCTTTTAAGAACCTTATCGATATAGCCCTTTTGTGACAGACCGAGAACACCTTTGGAGCGATCTCGATGTATCTGAATTCCTAATACAAAAGAGGCATCACCAAGATCTTTCATTTCAAATTTCTTTGAAAGAAATTTCTTACTTTCGCGCAATAATGCTATATCGTTACTGGCAAGCAGTATGTAATCGACATATAAAACCAGAAAAATATGTTTGCTCCCACTGAACTCATGGTATATACAGTCATCAGCAATATTCGGTTCATAACCAAAAGATGTAATGACTTCATGAAACTTGTGATACCATTGACGGGAAGCTTGCTTGAGCCCATAGATGGATTTCTTTAATTTGCAAACCCTTTTCTTTGAGTCTCCCTAAACAAAGTTTTCAGGTTGCACCATATAGATTGATTCCTCAATGTCACCATTGAGAAACGCTGTCTTAACATCCATCTGATGAAGTTCAAGATCAAAATGTGCTACTAGTGCCATTATTATCCTGAAAGAGTCTTTCGATGAAACTGGAGAGAAAGTCTCTTTATAATCAATGCCTTCCTTTTGAGTGTAGCCCTCTGCGACAAGGCGAGCTTTATACTTAATGACATTGCCCTCTGAATCCCTCTTGGTTTTAAATATCCATTTACAACCAATTGGTTTAACACCTTCGGGCAATGAAACAAGCTCCCAAACGCCGTTATCGCTCATAGACTTCATCTCATCATTCATTGCATCAATCCACTTTTGAGAGTTAGAACCTTTTATGACTTGACGGAAGTTGATTGGATCATCTTCCTCAAGTCCAATGTCACTTTCTTGTTCTTGGAGAAATACAACATAATCGTCCGAAATTGCACTTCTCCTCTCTCTAGTGGATCTCCTTAATGGCACTTCAGGTTCTTGAGGTTGTTGAGTTTGATTTTCATTAATAATATCAGGAACTTGATTAGGGAGATTATCAAGATTGTCTTGAACTGGAGTTGTTTGATCCGTGTCAGGAATGAGAACACCCTGACCAAGATTAACAACTTGAGGAAAAGACACATGTTCTTCCTCAAAGACAAAATCTCTAACTTTATCTCCCCACCCCCAAACTCAATATCCTCAAAAAACCGAGCATTACCCGTCTCAAAAATAGTTCTAGAAGTGGGATCATAGAACTTATACCCCCTTGATCTTTCAGTGTATCCAACAAAATAGCTACTAACCGTTTTAGCATCCAGTTTCTTTTCATTCGGCCTGTAAGGCCTTGCCTCAGCTGGACAACCCCAAATGTGTAAGTGCTTAATACTGGGTTATTTTCAGTCCAAAATTCATATGGGGTTTTGATTGTAGCTTTAGTTGGAACCCTATTAAGAATATATGCTGCGGTTTTCAATGCTTCTCCCCAGAGTGAGTCCGGCAAAGTAGTACGACAAATCATACTTCTTACCATGTCCTTTAGTGTCCGATTTCGTCTCTCAGCTACACCATTCATAGTAGGACTGCCTGGCATAGTTACTGAGGAACGATCCCACACTCATCTAGGAATTTAGCAAATGGCCCTGGACGTTGTTCACCTGAACCATCATATCTACCATAGTATTCACCACTACGGTCAGATCTAACGGTTTTAATCCTTTTGTTTAGTTGATTTTCAACTTCGGCCTTATGAACACGTCTATAGATTGGGACTTCTCATGAATGAGATATAGGTATCCAAAACGAGAGTAATCGTCTATGAATGTGATAAAGTATTGTTGACCATTTCTACAAGGTGTAGGAATGGCCCACAAATATCCGTATGTATCAATTCTAAGACATCTGAAGCTCTCTGGGCACCTAATCTCGTCTTGTTTGTTTGTTTACCCTTGATACACTCAATGCAAATATCCGAATTTGAGGAATCAAGAGAAGCAAGAATTCCATCTGACACGAGCTTCTGGATTCTTTGTTTGGATATGTGACCCAAACGTTTGTGCCAGAGTGATAAAGAATTCTCATTAGTTAATTTTCTTTTGGTACCATTAGAACTTGTATGCAAAGTTTCATTATGTGAGGTTATTATGTCAACCAAATATAGGCTATCATATGCTGATGAAAGACCAGTACTGATAAGATTTGAACTTTGAAAAAGACTCACTTTATTGTCACCAAATGAACATGAATAACCGGATATGTCCAATTTGGGAACAGAAATTAAATTCCGTCTAAAAGACGGTACAACAAAAGTCTCATTCAAATCCAAATAAAAACCAGTCTTAAACAATAGCCTAAAATCTCCAATAGCCTCAACTTCAACCCTTTTGCCGTCACCCACATAGATGTATCTTTCACCATCACTTGGTTTTCGGCAGTTCAGGCAACCCTGCATAGATATACTTATGTGGTGGTTGCAGCAGAATCTACCCACCAAGTATCTTTAGGTACCGAAATTAAATTAACTTCAGAACAAACAAGAGCAAGATATATACCCTTTTCCGCACGCCAAGCGTGGTATTTGGTACAATCTTTCTTCATGTGATTAGTCCCCTTACAGAAAAAGCAACCTGATTCTGTAGTTTCAACCTTAGTTTCCTTTTGTTGCTTCTCCTGGGGCCTTGAGACCGCAACTTCCTTATTTTTCCTCTTCTTGTTGTCTTTAGAAGAGGATGCCAAATGAGCACTTTCTGTCTTATCTTGCTTTATTCTCTCTTCCTCTTGCACACAATGTGAAATGAGCTCATTAAGAGTCCATTTCTCCTTTAGGCAGTTATAACTGACCTTAAACTGATTAAAGTGTGCAGGGAGAGAGATAAAAACTAAGTACACAAGTAGTTCCTCAGGTAATCCCAACTTGAGTGACTTTAGTTTTGAAGCAAGATGAGACATTTCCAAAATGTACTCCCTTATGTTTCCTTTGCCTTTATACCTCATGGAAACAAGCTTACTCAAAAGAGTACTAGTTTCCGCCTTTTCGTTTTGTGCAAAACGCTTTTCAAGGTCCTCAAGGAAAACTTTGGCATTATTTTCTTCAGTCATAGTGCCCCTAAAAGATTCTGGAATTGCACGTTTCATGATCATTAGACTCGTGCGATTTGAGCGTTCCCACTTCTCCGTCTCCTTCTTGTCATCAGAAGAAGATGTATCCTCAAGAGAAGCAGGTTTCTCAATCCGAAGTGCAAGGTCTAGATCCATGCAACCGAGAACTATCATAATGTTCTCTTTCCATTCCTTAAAATTTGTGCCATTAAGCACAAGGATGCTGTTAATGTTCGCAGATATTGTAGCAGCTGAAGAATTCACTGAAAATAGAACAAGGACAACTTAAAACATGCTTACAACTATTTGAATTTTAACTTTAGTATACAGATTCAAAATAGGCAAATCCAATTACAAGATACCTAGAACAACATTGATTTTAGTCTTTGGACAGAAAATCAACTTGTAATTGGTACTCTTGGTGTAGTAATCAAATATTGACAATAAACTCCTGTCAAATATCAAGCCTTCCTTTGGGCCGACTTAATATTCACATGGAAAACTTAATAATAGTCACATATTTATCACCACAAGCATGCTCGAATTCCTGCCAAATAACAACCTTCCTTTGAGCCGGTGTTAAACGCATGGAATACGAACATACATAGTCATCATATATTTTAAAATCAATCAATCTACACAAAAGAGGTTACTTTGGTAACATAGTGTTTCAATTGACTAATTTAAAATATTAGATGCAAAACTAATTAGTTCTTTAAGCCATATATTGAATCTTGACTGAAAAGTTACATGTTTATCATGTAAAATCTGAATCTTAAAAAAAAACTAAATATTAATGGATAAAATAAAATCTGAATAATAATGGATAAAACAATTAATATGACAATATTAATGTTGCATTATGTCTCCATTAATATCTTAATAAAAAGAAAAAACGTTTCATTATGAATTAAAAAACGTTTCTTTAATTAATTTTGCATTATGTCTTCATTAAATTGCCAGAAAATAAAACGTTTCTGCAATTTATCTGGTCCTGATAATCGATTATTTTGACCTTCTGAAATTTCCAAAGCTGGAAATTCCAGGATAATCGATTATCTTGGCTTTCTGGAATTTCCAGCTTTGCTGGAAATTCTAGGATAATCGATTATTTTGGTAGGATAATCGATTATCTGGCCAATCTGTCCATCAACTTAATGTGGCGTTCAACAAAAGGCTTAAACAAATTGAACAACCGAAATTATGCAAATAACTTCAACATTTTAATTCATATGGTGATAACAAGGTATCGAAATACTGAAGTTTGTTAACAACAAAATCATTCATGAAAGCATGCTATATCAAGGTACTAGAATTTCAAAATCAAAATTCTATCTTAATTTAATCATAAAGCTTTATAACATTGAATTCATGAACTTCCAAATGATCCAATACGAAGGAGGCTCTGATACCAATTGTTGGAATAAATCCGATTATAAAACTAAAGCCTTCATATCGAATTATTTGGAACTAAAACATAAGCGGAAGCGTACCTGAATCCATAAGTGGAAGCTCCTTGATCCGGCTTGAAGATCGTCTCCTTTATCCGGCTTGAAGATCGTCTTGAGGTTTGGCTTTCCACTTGATATGCAAGACAAAGGTTTTGCTCTCTAGTTTCAATGATAGGAAGAAGAGAATGTGTCTTGCATTCTTGTGGGAACCATAACCCCCCTAATTATAACATGTAACCCACATGTAACCCAAGAGTCACATAACCTAACCATACAACATGAAAGGTCACATGTATGTAACCTTAGTTAGCCCATCATTAACTAAGGTTACTCTTTATGGGTATCTACACAAGATATTATACTCTATACTTTATATGACAATGTATTGGCCTCCTTAATAATATCCCAAAGACCACTTATTTAGGCCAAACCAAAAGATAGCACATAACATATAATTAATCCATATATTGTTCATATGTATGTAGTATAAGTCCATATATCTAATAATTCATACTCTCAAAAATGTTGTTGCAACCGTGTTGGAACCTCCAAAAACGCACTACTTTTGGAGTTTTTTTGAAGAGTTCGAGCAATATAGGTCTGTCGTACATTTGGATATCTAGAATTACCATTGTCCGTGTTCTATTTTTTGGAGCTATGTATATAGGTTAATAACAGTGTTTGAGTTACCACGATGTCCTGTCATTTATCTTTAAGTTGTGGAGCTATGTACATTTTGCTTGCACTCTTAAAAATGCCGCCGGATTCATGTCGGATCCTCCAGAAATGGTACATTTTTTAGAGGAGTTGAGACGGTTGCGCCTGCATTTTTGGAGAGTTCGAGCAACATATATAGTACGTCTAGGTAAATTAGTTGAGTTGCCACGATGTCCTGTCATTTTCTCTAAATGGTATAGTCAGCTTTTATCTAGATCAGCGATTCTTGTCCTTAGGATGGGATTACACCAATGTTCCCCTTCTGAGGATGGGATTGTCCTAGGAACTATTCCACATCATCAGCATGATTATTGCATCTTCTTCCCTTGTTTTTGTGTCGCATCGCCTATTTAAGTATATGTGTCTTATCAGAAGTTTCTAGTTTCCAATTAGGTGCTCTATTCACTTTATTTTATTTTTCTTCCCAAAATGAAAAGTTTATCTGGTTACTATGTTGCTCGAACTCTTAAAAAATATTATTGCATATGGGTCGGATCCTCCCAGCATTCGAAAATATTGGAGGATTCGACATGGGTATAGCTCTATTTTAGAGGGTCCAAGCAGCATACTTGGTTACGGCTTTGCTATTTTGTGAGGAAATTGAGCAGTAGAATAAGAAGTCCTCAGGTGTTGGGGGTACAGAAGTTTTCAGTCTGTCACATTGAGTTTGCTAATACTTCTTCAAAGTTATTTTTTTAGATCAGTGAACCTCACCTCAGTTAAAAGCCCGTCGTGTCCCTCTTTTGCTTCTTTCACTCGTTGATGGGAGTGGGTTTTAACTTGGATTAACAAAAGGTGTGCATTTTGAAGTTGAAGCCCAATTAGTGGGGCAGTAGGTCAGAGTCTGACAAGTAGCATAAACTGTCAATTATAAGATTGAACCCACTTGCACAAAATCGTGGGTCCATGACTGATTCCAATAGGCTGACAACTAGCGTAAACTGTCAATTCACGATGAGTCCTTATAAAAGTTACTATGATAGTGAATGTTGGCCGCTAAAGTCCAATGTGTCCAAAAATTTTGGTCTGCCTACTAGCATTTGCTACTAGTTTCATTACAAAAAAAAATTAAAATTAGCTACGGACTTTGTTGTTAATTTGTCGCTAAATTGCTCGTGACCTTTGGATTGCTTGAGGGTTTGAGGTGTGACACCTGATTTCTCCCCTCCCTTCTTCCTCCCATTGCCTTCAAATGTTTACTTGATTTTGAGTTTTTTTTTTTGGAGACAAGAAATATTTGCCTCTTGTTGCAGGCAGCTACTCCTAGTATTCAGATATTCTTTGTACATTAGCCCTTTCTTGAATTGAGAGGTTTTCTGTGAGATGATAGAGAATGCTAAAAGCTCTATATCATCTACTGTTATTCAATCGAAATCGCCAGGAGCTCAGTTCATTAAAATAAATTCAGATGGCTGCTCGAAGTGCAATCCAGGTCTTAGTGCAGGTGGAGGCAACTTAGTGACTGCTTATTCTGTCCCTCTTGGCGACACCACAAATAATATAGCTGAAGCCATAGCGTTGATAGTTGGAGTTGACTGGTGTGCGCAGAATGAATATAGGAAAATTGTGATTGAGGTGGACTCCCTCTGCTGGTCAATTGGTTACTTGGAGTGGCTAGAATTCCCTGGAACGGGACAGATATAATTTTATTACTGAACTCTAAGCTAAAACAATTGGATGATAGAATCATTTAACATTGTTACAGAGAGGGGAACAAAGTGGCCGATACACTTGCAAATCATGGCCCATCCCTTAGACAAACTACATGGTTTAATAATATGGAACATCTATCAAGAGAAGCCAGGGGAGAGTACAAATTGGACAAAATGGATCTACCTTCTTTTCGAATGAAGCAGACATGAAGCATCCGTTGCCTAAACAGAAGTCTCGATAGAGTGTACCAGTTTGATGTTCCACGATGCTGATATTCTTTTTTTATTGTGGGAGCTAACAATGAAAATATCTAACCTATCCTTTGTACTGGATTGAGATTACTCAAATCACAATGTTTATGGGGTTTGGTTTGGTATCTTGATCTGATGGAATAAATCTCTCATCCATGCTCATGAAGGAGGTTGATGCTTTAGCCGAAAAAAAAAAGTCAGAGGAGGATAAGGCATTTGGGTTGTATAGCGTCTAGTAACATGTTCTCATCTGAAGGAAAACATTTGTGTTGAAGCTGTTGCAAGAGAATTTTGCAGTGATTGATGTCTTAAATACCACCGGAAATGTGTGTGAAGAAGAAAGAGGAAGAGGAGATAGATAGGTAGATAGATAGAATTGATTTAGGGCCAACTAGCTAGGAGCATGGGGGTTTCCAGGGGTAGTCTGCCGCTATATTGCTCAGACTCTCAATAATGCTGCTGCAACCGTGTGGATCCTCCAAAAACATACTACTTTTAGAGGATCTGACACGCAACCAACAGCATTTTTGAAGAGTCCGAGCAATATAGTCTTGCCACTTCTGAGTTCTGTTTTGGTCTGGAGCTATAGCCATAGGTTAGATGAATACCATTGTTTGAGTTACCACGATGTCCTGTCATTTATCTTTAAGTTGTGGAACTATGTGCATTTTGCTTGCACTCTTAAAAATGCTGCCGGATACGTGTCAGATCTTCCAGAAGTGGTTACATTTTTGGAGGATCTGAGACAGGTGCGGCTGCATTTTTGGAGAGTTTGAGCAACATAGATAATAGGTTTAGGTAAATTAGTTGAGTTGCCACGATGTCCTGTCATTTTCTAAGAATGGTATAGTCAGCTTTTATCCAGATCATTGACTCTTGTCCTTATCACACAGGATAACAATAACATAACCTAGTATAATCCCACAAGTGGGGTTTAGGGAGGATAGTGTGTACACAGACCTTATCACACAGGATCAAATTGATTATTTGAAAAAATCTTCCTTTACATGGACCTTTTCCCTTAATCCTAGTACCGATGCTTTCATTTGCTATTTCACTGCTGAATCTTTTAGTTTAAGAGGACAAAAATACAATATTTTGACGTGAATAGAAGGCATTTCTCAGTAGCGTTTACTGTGGTAAATTAATCAGTTGTGTGAGGCTGATGCATGATCAGTGACTCATTTGACTTTCTAGCTTCTATTCATTAATTTCTTTCGCAGCTATTCAGTTTTGATAATCATATATATAGATATAGATGTTTGCTTTTTGAGTGTCGCAGGAGATAAAGGACTATTTTCTCTGGCTCCGCCTCACCAAGGAATCGATGGAGAATGGAGCGACGGATCTGGAGTAATCGTCTATAAGTGGAACGACAAGGATAAGAGGCCAAATACAGGAAGAAAAAACTGGAAAAAGAGATGGAGCTGTTGTGCTGAGTATGATGAAAATGCTCCACCTTGTAGGCAAGGATGGCATGTCTCATACGATGATGGTTTCACATTATACTAATCATATGTGATTATTTGTTCGGGCCGTGGAATAAGCCTCTTGTAGAAATACAGGGTAAGACTAGATACAATACACCTTTGTAGTCTGGCCCTTCCCCAGACCCCGTACATAACGGGAGCTTAGTGCATCGGACAACCTTTTTTTTTAATATATGCTATCACTTTTATTTTAGCTACAGTAAAAACTGGAAATTTGTTTCAAATTCCCGAGGAATGCGAAGACATAAATGCAATAAGAGACATTTTTGTTGAGTTGATGTGTCTATTTAATCATTTAATAGTATCAAAAACGAACCTAAAGGTGCCAACCTATAGCTATTTTGCTTATTAGTTGCAAGTTGATAGGTCGTTCAATCAACTTCAAGATGCAATAGTACGTCGCAATACATGATTGGTTAACGACATTCTCGACGATATCTTTAAGATCACAAAGCTTACTAATCAAATTTGATCAACCCAGTATAATCTCACTTAGTGGGATCTGGGAAGGGTAGTGTGTACGTAGACCTTACCTCTACCCTGAGGTAGAGAGGCTGTTTCCAAATAGACCCCAGGCATCCTACCTCCAAGAACTTCCCACCCCGCTCTTGGGGAGACTCGAACTCATAACCTCTCGGTTGGAAGTAGGGTTGCTTACCAGCTGAGTGTAACAAAGAGTTGGAGATATTTATGGAGTCTGATATTAGTAGAAGATTTCTTGTAGAAAGAAAAAAAGATATTTCTCCTGGAGCTTTAAAAAAGATCAATATCAATTTGAAATTGACTGATCAACTACATATTAATAGTGTAATATAAAATACAATATGATTAGCTCTAATTGAAAACTATTTCTGACTCAGAACTTTGAGCTTTAATGGAGGATTGAAACTCTTTTTGGGTTCTTCAACTAATCTATTCCCACCAATCCCCAACCTTTTTCGCCCTAGTATAAGAATGATCCACGTCTCCCGGCAAAGATATAACATTACCATTTTGGTCTAAATATAACAGATGAATCCCTATCTTCTTTAGGGTAAAGTCGTCAGACCACACTTTTATCTTTTTCCCGCCTTTGATCGTCTGGCCATCAAAAGGTTCATCTAAGTAAGATATGTAACATATAAATGTCAGTTCTCTGAGTTCTTCAGGTATATTCAACGGCTCAATTAAAGTCTTTTTACGGGCAACACTAATTGAGAAGCTTGGAAAAGGGGCTTCATCGGAACAGCCGAAAACAAACCATAGGACCATTCCTAAGAAGTTACACTCCTCATTATGTGTCGGCATAGTCAAACAGATAGATGAAGCTCTTACTTGATTCCTGCACCATTCTGGAATCTCATCACATTCCAGATAAATTTCTATTTCACGCTGCATCGGACAAAAACTCAAGATCATTAATGTGTGTGTGTGTGTGAGAGAGAGAGAGAGATAGAGAGAGAGAGAGAGAGAGAGAGAGAGAGAGAGAGAGAGAGAGAGAGACTAACATCATTTGGATCTTTTCTAGATAGAAATGATAGAGCAGGCGCACTAAAGAAGCCTTCATTGAATGGATTCTGCAGAGAACTACAATTTGTCATGTTGATCGACCATATAGAAGGGAGGTTGTCCAACTCTGTAATCTTGACCAATTTTTGGCAATACTCAAGTTCAATAATTGCAAGAATCTCTAAATTACACACTGACAGGAGGGTTTGAAGATTCTCACAGTCATTCAAATACAACTCCTTCAATAATCGTAACTTAGAAAAATCAATGGGTAGACAATGGAAACTGTTGCCACTCAAATCTAAACATTCTAAGGAGGATAAGCTCCCAATATTCCTAGGAATATCAGCCTCGGACAAATTACAGTATGTAAGGCTCAAATCGGATACAAAGGTTGACAAGGAATATTGTATCCAATGGACTCCTCTTCCAGAAATACTCCTTTCGGCCTCTAGCTTTCGACCTCCCACTCTTAAAGTTTCAAGATTTCTTAGCATTTCAATGGATCTAGGCAATTGTTTTATACCCGTATCATATGCATCAAGAGATCTTAGACTTTTCATATCTCCAAGGTTATCTGGCAGTGTTTTTATAGATGAACAGCCATCAATGTCCAAGTCTTCAAGGGATTTTAGCTGGCATATGCTGCTTGGAAGATCCGTAACTTTTTCGCAGTTAGACATATCTAGTTTAATTAGTCTGTCCAGATTTCCTATTGATGGATGGATCTCTGTCAGACTTGAACAACTACCAAGGAACAAATTCTCAAGACTCACTGAACCATCGAAGTTTGGAGTGCTTCTGAGTTGCTTGCAACGAGAGAGATCCAACTTCTTCAAACTTCTACAACACTAAAAGTAAACCAAATATAGTTTCAATTGATATTTTTTCACTCAGTGGCAAACAATACACATGAAATTGTAAAATTGAGTAACAAACCTGCAAGTTCAATTGAAATTCTTGGATATCACTCTCCCGCATATCTAGAACTACCAGATTCTCAGCTGGAAAATTTGATGGTATACATTTTAAAGGACATTTTTTCCAAGATAACCATCTGAGCTCCTTGGACAACAGCTCAAAATCTCCACTAATATGTAACTCATCCATTATAAGAACCCTAAGGATTTTCATTTTCTTAAATGCTTTGGTGCTCAAGTTCACTCCCTTAAATTCTCGTCGATCTACCTTCAGTAGTTCTACCTTTTTGGAACCCTGTATTTTGGTGGAAAGATTAGTATCTTAAGACCATATTAATTCCCACATATTAAGAGGGGAAAATGTTCTATACCTATTGAAGGTCAAACAAAGAGGTTACACCATATGTATAAAAAAAATGAACTTACACATTAGAGGATGTTAAAAAAATGTAAAATTGCTCAGAAAGCTAAGATGAGAATCTTTCAAAAACTAGCCCGTTAATAGTATCAATTAATGGGGAAAACATAAATAAACAGAACAAATTGCCTGAAGCCCGTTAACAGTATCAATTAAAGATAGAATATATATTAAATTATATTTAAAGAATATTTTGTATATATTGCTCTAGAAATAATAACATAAATGTTACATATATGTACCTATTCAATTGTTTTCAAAAGTGCACATGCCTAATTTCTTCGAGAGCATACTTAATTTCCACAATTAGATAAAATAGGAAATAAGTAAGAACATAATTAAAAAAAATGATGGATGAGAAAAAAAGAAGATAAATTCAAACATCTTTCAATAACTACTCTTGGAGATATTATGGTATATGCCTGTGTGTACATATATATAGCCTTTAGAGTTTTGAATGTCATTTCTATTTTGCAATAACTAACTAGAGATGAATGTTCTTTTGTTGTTGTTTTTGTTTTTGTTTTTCCTTTCCTTCACTGAGCCGAGGGTCGAACGGAAACAGCCTCTCTGCCTTTTCGGGTAGGGTTAAGGCCCGTCTAAATATTACCCTCCCCAGACCCCACCTTGTGGAGACTATACTGGGTAGTTGTTGTTGTTGTTGTTGTAACTAGAGACGAAAGCACAAATGAATTTAATTCTAATGATGAAAAAAAAATTATAAGTGGAAAGAGAAAAGTATTATTGACCTTATTTCCTTGTAGAACATCACGGACTTCTTGCGGGATGAATAATCTACTCCGTTTTCCAGGATCTCGAGCTGATTCCATGCGAACGACATCTCTTCCCATATCTCGCACTAAATCATGCATCTCCAAAATATTCAAAGATCTTTGAAGCAAGTGTCTTTGGACTAAAGTTGCAATTGCACTTTTAGCATGAAAGCCACATGCATTTACCATTTCAGTAACCTCATGCTCATAAAACCCATGGAAGGCGCATGCAATATCGAGGAAAACAGTCTGTGTTTCATCATCAAGTCCATCAAAGCTTATCTTGAGAATCTTTTGGATATCACAATGAGGAATTGATTTTAGTTTTTCAAATTCATATCCCCATTCTTCTATAGAACTTCCTTGTAAATGTGACCCCAATGTCACAAGAGCTAATGGTAGCCTACCTGAATATCTAATTATGTCTCGTGCCAAATTAACATAGTCTTCCGGTGGAAAATGACTGTCAAAAGCATGCCAACAAAAAAGTAACATAGCTTCATTGTCATTTAATAGTTTGGCCTCATATCTCTCTTTTTCTCCAAACCGGCATAGCAATCGCTTGTCTCGGGTAGTAGTGATTATTAAACTACCCGAACCAAACCAACTTCTTTCTCTTGTTAAGGATTCTAATTGGTTTTTGTGGTCCACGTCATCAAGAACAATTAGAACCTTCTTTGACTTGAGTCTTGCTTTGATTAGATTGATGCCTTGAGCGACACTGCCAACTTTGATGTCCTTATTTTTGAGTACTTGTTGAAGAAGTTTCTCTTGTAGCTTGACAAGACCAAATTCTTCAGCTTCTGATCTAACATCTGAAAGGAAGCAACTACTATTGAAGAGTCGAAACATTCGATTGTAGATAGCTTTTGCCAGAGTTGTTTTCCCTATGCCACCAACTCCGTGAATACCAATCATGCGAACTTCATCTTCACATTCATTTTGCAATAACAACTCTATATCTTTGACACGAGAATCTACTCCAACTGGGTGCCAAGCAACATCTAGAGCTGTCTGGTTGACCTCTTGTAGGACTTGTTGTATAATTTTTTCAATAAACTTTGATTCATGCCTACAAATTTTTTAGCAAAATCAAAAAACTAAAAAAAAATACTACTCCAATAAATAAAACTTTGATATTTGAACATATTTGACAGACAAATCAACATCGATAGCCGAGACATAACATAGTGGGATGAATCTAAGCAAGAAAATAGATAACTTACCGCGTCATATAGGATATTTTAAGAAATAATTTAAGTTTTATATATATATATTGATGGTGAAAAAATTTCAATCATAACAATGTATAAAACTTAAGCTCTTTTAACTGTTAGTATCATATCGTATAATCAATTGTACAAATAACAAATAAACTTAAATAGTTGAATGAAGAAAATGTACCCGTCAGCAACATTTTGCAAATCCCATCCAGATAAATTCGCAACTTCAGTAAGTGCAGCTCTCCATTTCTCCACCCTTTGAGCTCCAAATGGTCGTTCCTTATGTTTTGCCAAAGCTTCACCAAATAACCCAGTTTGCTTTCGTACCTCAGACGGATCAACATCATAGAAAATAGGCAAAACCATTTGCTTTAATTTCTCTTTGCATTCGAGAATTTTAACTAGTTCATTCAGACACCAACTAGAGGAAGCATAATTTCTTGAGAAAACAATAATGGAAATTCTTGACTCTTCAATTGCTTTCTCTAGTTTACTTGAAATCACGTCACCCTTTCTCAATTCCTCATCGTCAATGAAGGTTTAATGGAAATTCTTGACTCTTCAATTGCTTTCTCTAGTTTACTTGAAATCACGTCACCCTTTCTCAATTCCTCATCGTCAATGAAGGTATTAACTCCAACATCAGACAATTTGGAAAAAAGATGAGCAGTGAATGTTTTTCGGGTGTCTTCACCTCTAAAACTGAGGAATACTTCGTAAGAGAAGTGAGAAGATGTAGATGATTCTCCTCTATCTAATTGAGTATCCATTTAAGGGTTGATGAGAACGCAAGAATTAAGGGATGATATTTCAGTAAATCTTTGGACTGAAAACACAGAATCTAATCCATGGCCGTCCCCTACCCAATAATAAAGTTCACATCTCACTTTCTATCTCCTCCGCTTCTTCTTTCCGCCCTCAACCCCTTTTTTTCACCTTCCAATTATGGCAACTCGAAAGCCAACAACTACCCAGTCATTCACCTCTGCTGCCGTAAAACTCCCCGCGTGCTCCTCACCAGCAGCGACGGAGGAAGTGATCGACGGCTATTTTTCGAGGACGATGAGTCGCCGGATCGGATATTCAGCGACGGAGATTCGCCGGATAAAAAGGAAGCGCTGGTGAGAAACAAGCTTAAGTATTTGTTTGTTTAGTCGCCGGAAAATTCGAGAGAGGGATTTTCACTGGGAATTTCTAGTGCGGTGGTAAATTGGATCGGCAGTTCGGAGAATTCGGCCGCTGACGGCAACGGTTGATTAGGAGGGTTTGGAGACCTATGCTTGTGAATAATTAAATTGGAATATAATGTATTAGCGCTAATTGCGCTTATTAGAGAAATAAAATGGAAACAAGGGGCCCGTTTGGCGATAATTCCACTTTTATACGAATTTTGTACTTTTTTCGAAATTTCACAGTTTCCATATCCAAACGCACACTTAACTCTTGGGCCAAAGTCATTACCTATACATCCTATATAACAAACCTTACTATCATTATTGTGCATTGTTTGTTTATTACCCTCATATCCCATGTTTTTGTTACACAATATGTACCAAACGGAATCTTTCTAGATGTTGCCTCCTAAAATAACGCCTTTTATTAAGGCTCAAATCTATATTAAATGAATTGTATCCTAAAATAACTCATGTATTTATGGCTCCTAATTACTCTTTGATTTTGTACCAAATAAATGCTAAATGATATTAGGAATAATTATTCCTTATATACAATTTCTTCGTCATATTCTTTTCCTTTGTACATTGAAAGACCAAGAAAAATTCTTTAAAAAACTCATAAGCCACACGGTTCAAGGAAAGCATCTCTTTTCTTTTCTTTTTTTTTTTTGTTTTCTGTTTTGGTTTGATTTTTTTTCTCTTGGAATTTTCTATAAAAAATGCTTTAAAAGAACATACGGTATTTTTCTTTGGGTCTTTGATTTTTCTTTTGTTTTTGAAAGAAATACTTCAAAAAATTTCTTTTCTTTTGATTGAAACTAAAAGGAAGATTCTTGTTTTGAAGTTTTATTCGTTTTCTCTTTTTCTAATGAAGAAAGAAAATATTTTTTATTTTGGATGTTGCCTCTTATTTTTTGAAAAAGGAACTTAAGAAACTTGATTTTCTTTAGCGCATATTCCTAGATTATCAGATTTTCTTCATATATGTGATCTTCATTCGCCAGAAAGTCTGCATATTGGTTCGTCCCCCTTAAAATATGGGGATTTTACCTATACATCCTATATAACAAACCTTGCTATCATTATTGTGCATTGTTTGTTTATTACCCTCATATCCCATGTTTTTGTTACACAATATGTACCAAACGGAATCTTTCTAGATGTTGCCTCCTAAAATAACGCCTTTTGTTAAGGCTCAAATCTATGTTAAATGAATTGTATCCTAAAATAACTCGTGTATTTATGGCTCCTAATTACTCTTTGATTTTGTACCAAATATATGTGATTTTGTCCATGATTAACTACAAATAACTGCAATTAACTACATTTACCTACATTTTACTACATTTTAAAAATTCATTGGAAACACTTCATATAACCTTAACTACATTTAACTACAATTGACTACATTTTAAAAACTCACTGGAAACACTGCATATAACCTTAACTACATTTACCTACGTTTGACTACATTTTAAAAATTCACTGGAAACACTTCATATAACCTTAATTACATTTAACTACAATTGACTACATTTGACTACATTTGTGCTGAGGAACTAAGGATTAATTGATAAGACTCTCCTGTTTGACATTGAGCTCCTCAAAATCGTACCAAAATGAAGTTGCTTGTTCAACTTTTACTAATTTTTACACGGTAATTCCGAAAATTAGAAATTTAAGAAAGCAATACTCACCATATAACTATACAACCAAGCACATAAATTGAGTAGGAAGAAAGACGATCGGAAGGGACAAAGAAAACGGAAAGAGGAGTGAAACAATTATGAGAAAGGTTAAAAATCGTGGAAGAAAGATAAAGACGATCGGAAGGGACAAAGAAAACGGAAAGAGGAGTGAAACAATTATGAGAAAGGTTAAAAATCGTGGAAGAAAGATAATATTAACAAAAAAACGTGGGGTTAATTAATAAGGTTAAAAATCTGGTGGAAGAAAGAGAAAAAGTGGGGAAAGAAAATATGGAAATATTTTATTCCACAAATAAAGCCCCTAATAAATCATTGGTAATTAAACCTTAAAAGTCAACTTTGGTACATATATTGAAACATGGTATGCTTAAATGTAATAAATACTAACCTTAAACATGAGTGGTTATAAGGTTTGTTATATGGGATGTATATGTAAAAATCCCTTTACAATACCTTACATAAAGTTGTTCACCGAAATAAAAGACAAGTTTCGGAAGTTATTTCTTAGATATCTTTTTTGTATATAATGTTTAGTCTTATAGGGTGGGTTTGGTAGGAAGTAAAATATTTTCCGAAATATATCTTTTAATTCTTTTATATTTGGTTGGCTTAAAGGTTTTGGAAAATATTTTCTCCATCAATTTATTTTTCTTCAATTGGAGGAAAATATTTTCTTATCAAATGGAGGGAAAATATTTTCTAAAACTCCTTCTCAACCTTCTCCACCATATTCCTTATCCTCACCAATACACCCCACACCCCACCGCCCACCCCACCCCCAAGAAAAAAGATTATTTTTACTTTTTTTTTAAATTTTAAAATTTCTTTTTTTTTGCACCCTCTCCCTAACCCCCACCAACCTACCCCTCCGTCGCCCCAATCCCGCTCAAGATTACTACCTGTTTTTCAAGAAAGTATTTTAATGGAAAACATTTTCCACGGAAAAGATTTTCATCATACCAAACACACCCATAGTGTAAATAAATTTTACAGTGTAATTTATACTGTACATTTACAAAATTAAAATTTATAGTATATATAGTGTAAATAAATTGTTGTATTCAATATAATTTGAATCGAGAATAAAATCTTTTTGAATTGAATTATTTAGAATGGGTCGCACTGAAGTAATCCAAAATGAATCAAAATTACTCTCTTCCGAGTAATTACAACAATATACTAGATATATTCTTCCGAATTAAGCTAGCTAGCTTTAATTACAACTCACTTAGATCGCACCCAAGGTTTTGTTATGTCTAAACCTACCTTTAAACCCTTTGTATTGATCAAAGAAATGTTGTTCAACAACGACCTAAATATTCATTCTCTCCCGAGTAATGCACAATAAACAAGAACATCTAATTGATGACTCTTCAATCAACAGCAACAAGCATATAATTGAAGAAATAGAGAGAAAACTGTGGCAAATTTATATTAACATAGCGAAAAATTCATCCTTCAATGAGTTTCATCAAAACCCTAGATTAGAAGTTTAGCTCCTCATACTCATATTAATCAAATTCAAAGTAATTTGCATAATTAAATTACAAAAGTAAGGAATAAGGGATGTAAAAATCGATGTTTTGAACTCCCGAGTAGTGTTCCACGATCTCCTCTTGTCTCCAGTTGCAAAAAGTCCTTCAAAGTTGAGTTTTTGGGTCTACTTATATATTTAGAATAAGCCCTAAACGTGTAAGTCACTCCTAGGTGTGCGGGAAAGCATTTAAGCCTTCAAAACTCGAACTGGAACCTTGGTGTCGCCAGGCTAACGCCAGCCTCAGTCTGGCTTTAAGCTGGTGTCGCCAGGCTAATGCCTGGTAAGGCCTGGCTTTAAGATGGCCTCGCTAGGCTAAAGCCTGGTCAAGCTGGCCTTTGCGTGGCTTCTCCATTTTACCGTTTTCAAACGAACTTTCGACGTTTAACCATCCATTCAGTTATGCTTTTCTTTCCAATTCACCTACACATAAAATAGAATCCATTATGGTCAAACAAAGTGTATTTTTATCGTTAAACCACGTAAAATGCTAGGCATATAATGCGTTAAACCATGAATTATAGCCACACGTAAATACCTCATACTTAAATATTTGCTCGTCCTCGAACAATTAAACTACACTCATGGATACAACTTATCAAGCAATTCCCTTAACTCATTGTACCAAGAATTTGTAAAATAGTTTAAGAACAAAGGTGTGACATCCCTGCCTTAATAATCGACCCACAAATACCATATTTTATTCATAATTCGCTAACTACTCTAACATAGAGGTCAACAACATTACCTTTCTTTTTATTAATCATGTTCCCTCACCAAATCAAAGAGCTTAGTTACATACACAATGAATTTTTAAGAACATAGGAACTCAAGATAGACAAAATTCACTCGCTCTCAGAAATAACATACGTATGCCATAAATGATGCACCATAGGCTTGCTTGTAGTGTAATACTCCACTAATCAAGTTCATCCAGTCTAAGATCAAGTAGGACTTTTGTTAGTTGTTATGTAAGCTGCGGGTCGAGGAGGCATTTGGATATGAGTGACTACACCTCCCTTAAGCACTTTAATACAAACACGTTAACCTTCAATCCCATACTTATGTCAAACCAAACATCCAATCTTTAATATTACCCCATATTTCTTTATGCACACGTATATCACTAGCCACCTCCATCGAGGAATATTCTTCACAACAATACAACTCCTTCTTTTTCCAATTCAAGTGGCTTTTTTTTTCTTTCAACACATTGCACATTTCTCCTTGTTTCATTAGTTTCGTTTAAAAGCCAAACCAACCACCCCACACTTTAACTTTTACATAAATTATTATAATTCAAGTACTCATGAGAGGTGACAAGGTTCAAATAGATGGTTAATTCAAACAATTAGGTAAGGGTTGTAATATGGTTGCCAAAGAAACATGATCATAGGTTCAACAGGGTTAACTACGACACATCACATTTAGGTGGATAAACTTTATATATCAGGCTTAACAAAGAAACGACTATATCTCTTCCTAGACTGAACAATACTACTATTTCGCTTAGCACGCACATATGGCAAGTTCTAGACATCAAATGTAATGCATAGAATATATACAAAATCTCACACAGACATGGTACATCATTCACTCGGGCTTGGTTTCATTGCGACATACCAGTCAAAGCAGTTAAGCAAAATTGAGAATCTACACTTAAGTACTTATGCTAGAGTGAAACACTGAGCCTAAACGTCACAACAGAGTACTGACTATTATCAAGGCATCACAAAACTTAGAGATATTTGCTGCAATTAAATTCTTAGCCCTGTGGTTACTACTCCTAAAATTTAAAAACTACTTACATCCGATTCAATTAAAACCCCTTGGAAAAGAACCGCGGCCCAAAAGAAATCAAGGAGGAATTACTATACTGCCTACAATAAAAATCTTTTTGATATTTTCTTTAGACTTGCTTCCCGCAAGAAACTGTCTAGAAGATCCATCGTAGGGAAGAATCCAACATCTTGAACGTTTACTGATTCTATTCTTCTGGATGCGCTCTACATTCATCAAGCTCGTTATTTCTGCTTTTTTTTTTTTAAACATTCTGCCTAAAAAACTAACAAGAACATAAAAAAAACTACTAATAAGAAAAGCAACTAACAAGAACCTAAAAACACAACAAACAAGAAAACAACTAACACGACAAACACAATAACGATTAAAAAAACACACAACAAACAACTACAAAAATGTACAACACACCATACTTAAATCATGTAATGTCCTCAGTGCATGCACAGTTAGACAAAACAAGAAACAAAAATGGGGTGCAAGAAACTCTCCGATCAAGCAGCATCGTCATCCTCTGATACTCTCCACTCTTCATCCTCTCCATCATCACCATCTCCTTCATTATCCGATTGCATTGGCTCCGCAGAGCTCAACGATTTAATTTCACGTCCAGGTTCGATATAATCCGAAGTCGAGCTTCGACCCGTCATGTTTTGGTCTCGACTGAACATACAATGTACGAACCTGATTTCGATCGTATACATAACGCCAGTTTCACTTTGAACCATGAGTTTTCCTAGAAAAATATTGGAACTGTTATAAATAGAACTCTAATTAGAGTGAATGTCTATCTTATAGAAGAGTTCTACTTTGAGGCTAAGTCTTTTCTCTTCCTATAAATAGAGGGGTCTTACCCCATTGTAAATCATCCCAAAGTATCAATAAGAATACTCCTCTCTCTACTTTTCTCTATATTGTTCTTGTTCTTATATTATTTCATAACACGTTATCAGCACGAGTCTCTAACCAATTGAATTTGATTTTTTCCTTCTTCAAGAATTTCTATACGGAAAAATAAAAGAGATGGTATCATCATAAAGTAATGCAACGGGATGGAAATTCAAGAGGTATATTTGATATCACAACATTTATTGGTATACCTTAAAGGTAAGTAATTTACTTTTCCCTTTCAAATTCTTGAAATTCTACGATTTGATTTCATATACAAACATAGACAACAAAGTTTGATTATAACTCTAATGGAGTTTGTAAGGAATTATAACCACGTGAAGTGGTAAAAGTTCTATGTCTTGCCATGATTAAATTCATGTATGATTGTGGGCAAAGAATTGAAAATCCGTCCCATTGAATTTGCTTCATTCTCATTCCCTTTAGAGAATGTGATAGCAGTATGTATAAGTCTGAAAGAAGACAAAATTATTACAGTGAAGGTATCAATGGATGTGGACGTGGCAATAGACGGAATTATAACCGTCATCATTGTGATAATGAGAATAATAAAAATTCTCAAAATAATCTTTCACTTTATGAAAGTAATATTTGACATGAGATTGTATATAGCACATACAGATGATTATGATCCATTCCCTGAAGTGAATGTGATAATTGTAATAAAGCCCGTAAGTATGAACACGATCTTGATGTAATTTTGTTTTATGTCTGACATTATGAAAAGAAAGTTTGTTGCCCTTGAAATTTCGGGCAAGAACTATATGACATGGGTGTTGGATGCTGAAATCCATTTGGGTGCAATGGGTCTTGGAGACGCCATTAAAGACAGAAATAATGCATCCACCCAAGACTATGCTAAGGCCTTGATTTTCTTGCGCCATCACCTTGATGAAGGTTTGAAACTGTGCTAAGGCCTTGATTTTCTTGCGCCATCACCTTGATGAAGGTTTGAAAATTGAATATATCACAGTCAAAGATCCACATATCTTGTGGAATGGCTTAAAGGAGAGATATGACAACCTGAAGTTGGTCACTCTGCCACAAGCACGACGCGATGAGAATCCAAAAGCAAATAGTTCATAAACTATATATTATCGTTGCGATGGAAAAGGGCACTGGGCGAAAAATTTTCCGTGTACCAAGACATTTGGTTGAGCTTTATCAAGCATCTCTAAAAGGTAAATGCCCTGAAACCAATTCTGTCTCTGACGATAATTTTGACATCACCCACTTGGATGTGGCAGACTTCTTTGAGCACCCTGAGGGGAAAATAGAACCACTTAATTGGTGATGGATCTGTGATGAAGGAAGATGGAATTGTTGATTTTATTTTAGTTATTTGTATTAGTTAGTGAATAAACTAATAGTCATTAGTATCAGCTCGTATTAGTTAGCTTATGATATAATGTTAGTATTAGTTCTTTAGAATATTTCAATATGCTTAAATTTCAAAGATATTTTTATTTTCCAGTAGAGTTAATCGACTAACCTAACAGTTAGTTGATTATCTAATATTTCGCATTAAAACTGGATTTTTCCGCAAGGCAAGATAGTCGACTATCTGATTTAGATAGTCGACTAACCTGATGAATGTTTACTAAGTTAGTTGACGATCAACTTAGTTAGTCGACTAACTAATATTTCGCATTAAAACTGGACTTTTTCGCAAGGCAAGATAGTCGACTATCTGATTTAGATAGTCGACTAACCTGATGACTGCTTCCCAAGATAGTCGACTATTAACTAAGTTAATCGACTAACCTCAGCAGATTTTGAAAATATTGTTTAATTATGAAGCAACGGATTAAATTTGTTTATGTTCGTATATCTCTTTTGATTAATTGATTCATGTACCACACATACGATATTCAAAGAGAAGAAATATTACTCTCATTTAAGTATGTGTAAGGCAGATGTTACTACAATTTCTGATAGTAGTAAATTGATTAAAGGCTCCGGAAGAGCAACTATAACTCTGCCTAAAGGAACAACATTTTAGAGAATGCAATGTTCTCCTCCAAGTCTAAAAGGAACTTGTTGAGTTTTAAAGATATCATTCAAAATGGATATCATATTGAGACAATAGATGAGAATAATCTTGAATTCCTCATTTACTCATGAAAACGAAAGAGATAAATGTTGACTAATCTGGCTAACATTGAACTTGGTAAAATGAAATGGTTGAATAATTTAAAAATAATATTATTGAGGAATACACATTGAATGCTGAGATTACGCATTGAATTTCTGGTAGTAGATCCATAATAAAAAAAAGTCTTTGTGATTGTTCCAGAAGTGGGGTCACGCCATTTTGCATGCAGTAATGCTAGTTCGTCTCAGAACGACGAATTATCACAAATATTCCCGTTGCAATTGGTTTTGGATCATGAACCCAATATATCCCATTTAAGAATCTTTGGATGCGCAGTATATGTGCCTATAGCACCGCCATACCGCACCAAAATGGATCCGCAAAGAAGGTTAGGAATATATGTTGGGTTTGAATTGCCCTCCATTATTCGCTACCTCGAAACATTGACAGGGGATTTGTTCACTGCACGATTTGCAGACTGTCAATTCGATGAGACACTTTTCCCAAAATTAGGGGGAGAAGTTGGTGAAACCAAACGGGAAATTTTGTGGAAAAATGCATCATTATCTCATCTTGATCCACATACCTCTATTTGTGAAAAAGAGGTGCAAAATATTATCCATTTGCAAAGAATAGCAAATCAAATGCCAGACGCATTTACAGATTTGAAAAGGATAACAAAATCACATATCCCCGCAGTAAATGTGACAACATCTGATTCACGAATACATATTCATTATTGGAAGAATATGAACATGAAATTGGTATTGAATATACCACACTCACCCCTAGAAGGAGGTTTGAGATGATATATGAAAATAATGTCATTGTTATGGCATGAATAGTCATTGGTCACGTACCTATTGTACGCCAAAATAATTTGTCAATGTGATTATCAAAGGAATAATAATGCAAGAAACATATCTTGCATATAATTTTGACATGACCATAATGGTATAACTTTCTCTTTAAAAGAGATATTCACCACATGGATGTTGATGAATTTGTGGTAGTACAAAATTAATTGAGAGCTCTAGAAGATCCAATTATTACTATGTTGGAGAAACACAATTGATTACCAATAAGGTATTGTGTTGTAGTAAGTCTCAAAGAAACTTATTCAGTTTCCAAAGTATATGCGAAAGAGATTGATTATATTGAGACTATAAATAAAGGAAAGATTTGATATCTTCTATTACTACAACTTGTAGCGGGATAATCTGTATGTGAAAAACTACCCGCTTTATTCTCCAGTTTGTACTACACAAGAATACCACAATAAAGTGGACGTTTATTGAGATAAAAACCCATATCATAATAAACTTGAAGTTTATTGATAATTGCACATGTCATGGTGTAAATTTGAAGTTTATCAATATTGATAATTTATTCAGTTGGCATTCGGGTTAGCCATATCATTTTAAGTATGATTTGCAGTAATAGAGAATTCACATGGGTAAATATTAAAGAACTAGAAAGTTCTTTACGAATTCTCTTGTATTACTTGTTCTCATTAATTAATTGACCAACTAAAGAGTTCGGGTTGAATCCCATAAATTCTGAAAATATCAAAGGTGAATATGGGCCATTCACCTGCCATGTATACCACATATGATGCATCTATAATATGGTTACATGTGCGATTGTTATTAACCCACAGCCTGGCCGGTGCTTGCGAGGTAAATTGCTCAGTAATATAACTTCAAGCGTAATTTCCAGATTTTCTATTCAAGATAGTTCATCTTGATAAGTTGGTTTATATCATAGTTGGTTTAGCAAGATAATTATTGAGTGCCTCCACTTAATAGCTAAATTGTTTCTTATGAGAACAAAGTTATATATATCAGTTTGATATACGTTGTATACGAGAGTATATTATATTCTCCCCTCACAAGTGGTTCAGAGTCAGGAACCAAATAACTCCATCTTATTATTATTGATGTGCGGTGTATATTTTCATTAACACTATAATGCACAAAGATGGATTCTCAAAGTTGAGGAAACAAGTTAGCTTTTCTAACATGAGGGGGAGACATGATAAACACTTGAGAAAAGGTTACATGGGATGAATTATCATTTGTATATATAGATCCTCGGATATCATAATATGAACCTGAAGTTCATAAAAGGATAATTCAATTGCAACATATTGCAAAGCATGCTATACGCATTTGCTGACCCAAAGAAAATAACTATATTCTCACTGCAAATGCTCATATTAAGTCCCAGAAGGACAAAGTCTTTGATACGCTTAAAGCGTATAGACAAATCGGTTTCAAAATAACTCTTTAATAAAGAAGATGAGCAAATGATCAAAGTGATCATAATGAGGAGGCAAGTGATCTAGAAGATCACATGACATAACACTCCAAAAAATCTCATGAGAGATTCAGGTACCCGAATATATGAATAAAGAGATCTCCATGTTATGTCTTTATGAAAATTTACTGGAACCGATACAAAATGTTCGTCGACGATATCTATGATAGCGCTAAATATCGATGAGGGTCTTATGTATGTCGAATACAAACAAAAATATTGGCTAAATGGAAGAGATACAATTCAAGCAGAATTGATTCCATATGAAAGACATGTAGTTTTGGACATGTAGTTCAAATACTTGAAAGTATAAAGTCAATGGTATGTTTTCGTTTATCTTATTTGTTTAGCATGACATGAAAACTTGATATGCATCTAAAGTCTATTATATGGCTTATATGACTTAACTTATTTGTCAATCCATGAAAGATTGAAGTTGCTTGAAGCATATACAATTCTTGGTCCTGAAGTACCACATCCTAAGTGCAACTTGTGTACATATGTATCCTGCTATAACTATAAGCATGATGGCATCGAGAATACCTCTATGGAGATATTGAAGAGTCATTCCACGACATTATATGAAGATGTTCATATCTATCAAGAATGATAATTTCAAGATGGTGCACAAGATTGGAATGCAAATGCTCAAGGATGTGAATTGATGCTCTTTTCAGGGGGAGTTAATGCGCGTTGCACTCTTTTTCCCTTACAAGGTTTTGTCCCACTGGGTTTTCCTTGCAAGGTTTTTAACGAGGCACATTATTGAATAGACATTCAAGGGGGAGTGTAATAAATAGAATTAGAGTGAATGTCTATCTTATAGAAGAGTCTTACTTTGAGGCTAAGTCTTTTATCTTCCTATAAATAGAGGGGTCTTACCTCATTGTAAATCATCCCAAAGTATCAATAAAAATACTCCTCTCTCTACTTTTCTCTATATTGTTCTTGTTCTTATATTATTTCATAACAGGAACATTATTTTCCAAATTTGTTAAGTAGTATTTGTCGAAGACTGAAAAGGCACCCAAAGCATCAATTAATGCTTTACTCTTCTTTCATAAAAATAGTTAAACTTTCACGTCTTATAATTAATCTTATTCTCTCATTTTATTTTCAACGTGAATTCGCTATGTGCCATTCAACTGATTGCTTTAAAGACATAGTCCAAACTTGACAAAAGAAAAGGATATTTTGAAAAATATTGGATATTGTTTTTATATTTGTTGACTTCTTTTATTTGTCAAAGAAGCCAAAGCCATCTAAGCTATTATTTCTTAAAAAATTTCCAAACAAATTAAATGATGTTATGAAATAATATAAGAACAAGAATAATATAAAGAAAAGTAGAGAGAGGAGTATTCTTATTGATACTTTGGGATGATTTACAATGGGAGAGAACCCCTTTATTTATAGGGAGAGAAAAGACTTAGCCTCAAAGTAGAACTCTTCTATAAGATAGACATTCACTCTAATTAGAGTTCTATTTATAACACTCCCCCTTGAATGTCTATTCAATAATGTGCCTCGTTAAAACCTTAACTAAAACAAAACCCAGTGGAAAAAATTAAAGAAAAGGAAAAAGAGTACACGTGTTTGAATATGCGCCTATTGGTTGCCTCGTTAAAAACTTTGCAAGGAAAACCCAGTGGGACAAAACCTTGTAAGGGAAAAACAGTGCAACGCGCATTAACTCCCCCTGAAAAGAGCATCAATTCACATCCTTGAGCATTTGCATTCCAATCTTGTGCACTATCTTCAAAACGATCTTTTGTAGAGATTTGATAAATAAATCAGCCATATTGATTTGAATAAATATTCCGCACCTTGAAATTATCATTCTTGATAGATATGAACATCTTCATATAATGTCGTGGAATGACTCTTCAATATCTCCATAGAGGTATTCTCGATGCCATCATGTTTATAGTTATAGCAAGATACATATGTACACAAGTTGCACTTAGGATGTGGTACTTCAGGACCAAGAATTGTATATGCTTCAAGCAACTTCAATCTTTCATGGATTGACATATAAGTTAAGTCATATAAGCCATATAATAGACTTTAGATGCATATCAAGTTTTCATGTCATGCTAAACAAATAAGATATCGAAAACATACCATTGACTTTATACTTTCAAGTATTTGAACTACATGTCCAAAACTACATGTCTTTCATATGGAATCAATTCTGCTTGAATTGTATCTCTTCCATTTAGCCAATATTTTTGTTTGTATTCGACAAACATAAGATCATCATCGATATTAGCGCTATCATAGATGTCGTCGACGAACATTTTATATCGGTTCCAGTAAATTTTCATAAAGACATAACATGGAGATCTCTTTATTCATATATTCAGGTACCTGAATCTCTCATGAGATTTTATGGAGTGTTATGTCATGTGATCTTCTAGATCACTTGCCTCCTCATTATGATCACTTTGATCATTTACTCATCTTCTTTATTAAGGAGTTATTTTGAAACCGATTTGTCTATACGCTTTAAGCGTATCAAAGACTTTGTCCTTATGGGACTTAATATGAGCATTTGCAGTGAGAATATAGTTACTTTCTTTGGGTCAGCAAATGCGTATAGCATGCTTTGCAATATGTTGCAATTGAATTATCCTTTTATGAACTTCAGGTTCATATTATGATATTCGAGGATCTTTATATACAAATGATAATTCATCCCATGTAACCTTTTCTCAAGTGTTTATCATGTCTTCCCCTCATGTTAGAAAAGCTAACTTGTTTCCTCAACTTTGAGAGTCCATCTTTGTGCATTATAGTGTTAATGAAAATATACACCGCACATCAATAATAATAAGATGAAATTATTTTGGTTCTTGACCCTGAACCACTTGTGAGGGGAGATTATAATATACTCTCGTATACAACGTATATCAAACTGATATATATAACTTTGTTCTCATAAGAAACAATTTAACTATTAAGTGGAGGCACTCAATAATTATCTTGCTAAACCAACTATGATATAAACCAACTTATTAAGATGAACTATCTTGAATAGAAAATCTGGAAATTATGCTCGAAGTTATATTACTGAGCAATTTACCTTGCAAGCACCGGCCAGGCTGCGGGTTAATAACAATCGCGCATGTAACCATATCATAGATGCATCATATGTGGTATACATGGCAGGTGAATGGGCTCATATTCACCTTTGATATTTCCAGAATTTATGGGATTCAACCCGAACTCTTTAGTTGGTCAATTAATTAATGAGAACAAGTAATACAAGAGAATTCGTAAAGAACTTTCTAGTTCTTTAATATTTACCCATGTGAATTCTCTATTACTGCACGTCATACTTAAAATGATATGGCTAACCCGAATGCCAACTGAATAAATTATCAATATTGATAAACTTCAAATTTACATCATGACATGTGCAATTATCAATAAACTTCAACTTTATTATGATATGGGTTTTTATATAAATAAACGTCCACTTTATTGTGGTATTCTTGTGTAGTATAAACTGGAGAATAAAGCGGGTAGTTTTTCACATACAGATTATCCCGCTACAAGTTGTAGTAATAGAAGATATCAAATCTTTCCTTTATTTATAGTCTCAATATAATCAATCGCTTTCGCATATACTTTAGAAACTGAATAAGTTTCTTTGAGACTTACTACAACACAATACCTTATTGGTAATCAATTGTGTTTCTCCAACATAGTAATAATTGGCTCTTCTAGAGCTCTCAATTAATTTTGTACTACCACAAATTCATCAACATCCATGTGGTGAATATCTCTTTTAAAGAGAAAGTTATAACATTATGGTCATGTCAAAATTATATGCAAGATATTTTTCTTGCATTATTATTGTCCTTTGATAATCACATTGACAAATTATTTTGGCGCACAATAGGTACGTGACCAATGACTATCCATGCCATAACAATGACATTATTTTCATATATCATCTCAAACCTCCTTCTAGGGGTGAGTGTGGTATATTCAATACCAATTTCATGTTCATATTCTTCCAATAATGAATATGTATTCGTGAATCAGATGTTGTCACATTCACTGCGGGGATATGTGATTTTGTTATCCTTTTCAAATCTGTAAATGCGTCTGGCATTCGATTTGCTATTCTTTGCAAATGGATAATATTTTGCACCTCTTTTTCACAAATAGAGGTGTGTGGATCAAGATGAGATAATGATGCTTTTTTCACAAAATTTCCCGTTTGGTTTCACCAACTTCTCCCCCTAATTTTGGGAAAAGTGTCTCATCGAATTGACAGTCTGCAAATCGTGCAGTGAACAAATCCCCTGTCAATGTTTCGAGGTAGCGAATAATGGAGGGCGATTCAAACTCAACATATATTCCTAACCTTCTTTACAGACCCATTTTGGTGCAATATGGCGGTGCTACAGGCACATATACTGCACATCCAAAAATTCTTAAGTGGGATATATTAGGTTCATGACCCAAAACTCATTGCAACGAGGAATATTTGTGATAATTCGTCGTTCTGAGACGAACTAGCATTGCTGCATGCAAAATGGCGTGACCCCAAACTGAAGTGGGCAGCCTCGTTTTCATGAGTAAATGAGGAATTCAAGATTATTCTCATCTATTGTCTCAATATGATATCCATTTTGAATGGTATCTTTAAAACTCAACAAGTTCCTTTTAGACTTGGAGGAGAACATTGCATTCTCTAATATGTTGTTCCTTTAGGCAGAGTTATAGTTGCTCTTCCGGAGCCTTTAATCAATTTACTACTACCAGAAATTGTAGTAACATCTGCCTTACACATACTTAAATGAGAGTAATATTTCTTCTCTTTGAATATCGTATGTGCGGTACATGAATCACTTAATCAAAAGAGATATACAAACATGAGAATAAACAAATTTAATCCATTGCTTCATAATTGAACAATATTTTCAAAATCTGCTGAGGTTAGTCGATTAACTTAGTTAATAGTCGACTAACTTGGGAAGCAGTCATTAGGTTAGTCGACTAACTAAATCAGATAGTCGACTATCTTGCCTTGCGGAAAAGTCCAGTTTTAATGCGAAATATTAGTTAGTCGACTAACTAAGTAGATAGTCGACTAACTTAGTAAACAGTCATCAGGTTAGTCGACTATCTAAATCAGATAGTCGACTAACTTAGCTTGCGGAAAAATCCAGTTTTAATGCGAAATATTAGATAATCGACTAACTGTTAGGTTAGTCGATTAACTATACTGGAAAATAAAAAATATCTTTGAAATTTAAGCATATTGAAACATTTTAAAGAACTAATATTAACATTATATCATAAGCTAACTAATACGAGCTGATACTAATGACTATTAGTTTATTCACTAACTAATACAAATAAGTAAAATAAAATCAAACAATTCCATCTTCCTTCATTACAGATCCATCACCAATTAAGTGGTCTATTTTCCCCTCAGGGTGCTCAAAGAAGTCTGCCACATCCAAGTGGGTGATGTCAAAATTGTCGTCAGAGACAGAATTGGTTTCAGGGCATTTACCTTTTAGAGATGCTTGATAAAGCTCCACCAAATATCTTGGTACACGGCAAATTTTCGCCCAGTGCCCTTTTCCACCGCAACGATAATATATACTTTATGAACTATTTGCTTTTGGATTCTCATCGCATCGTGCTTGTGGCAGAGTTACCAACTTCAGGTTGTCATATCTTTCCTTTAAGCCATTCCACAAGATAGGTGGATCTTTGACTGTGATATATTCAATATTCATACATTCATCAAGGTGATGGCGCAAGAAAATCAAGGCCTTAGCACAGTTTCAAACCTTCATCAAGGTGATGGCGCAAGAAAATCAAGGCCTTAGCACAGTTTCAAACCTTCAGCAAGGTGATGGCGCAAGAAAATCAAGGCCTTAGCATAGTCTTGGGTGGATGCATTATTTCTGTCTTTAATGGCGTCTCCAAGACCCATTGCATCCAAATGGATTTCAGCATCCAACACCCATGTCATATAGTTCTTGCCCGAAATTTCAAGGGCAACGAACTTTCTTTTCATAATGTCAGACATAAAACAAAATTACATCAAGAGCGTGTCCATACTTACGGGCTTTATTGCAATTATCACATTCACTTCAGGGAATGGATCATAATCATCTGTATGTGCTATATACAATCTCATGTCAAATATTACTTTCACAAAGTGAAAGATTATTTTGAGAATCTTTATTATTCTCATTATCACAATGATGACGACTATAATTCCGTCTATTGCCACGTCCACATCCATTGATACCTTCACGGTAATAATTTTGTCTTCTTTCAGACTTATCACATACTGCTATCACATTCTCTAAAGGGAATGAGAATGAAGCAAATTCAATGGGACGGATTTTCAATTCTTTGCCCACAATCATACATGAATTTAATCATGGCAAGACATAGAACTTTTACCACTTCACGTGGTTATAATTTCTTACAAACTCCATTAGAGTTATAATCAAACTTTGTTGTCTATGTTTGTATATGAAATCAAATCGTAGAATTTTAAGAATTTAAAAGGGAGAAGTAAATTACTTACCTTTAAGGTATACCAATAAATGTTGTGATATCAAATATACCTCTTGAGTTTCCATCCCGTTGCATTACTTTATGATGATACCATCTCTTCTATTTTTCCGTATAGAAATTCTCATATGGAGCAGTAGCAATCGTTATTACACTCTTTTGCTTGGAAACTCACCTTCAAAAAGAAAACAAAAGTAAACAATGAGAAAGAAAAAAAAATTGAAGAATTTCAGAAACCAAAATATCACAAATCTCGTTTCACTCAAATAGAAAAATCCAAACGACGGAACACGAATTAGAGTGGATGAATCTGATTGCAACTCGATATTCTGAGAGCGATAATTGCTGAATATTAAATTCAATTGGTTAGAGACTCGTGCTGATAACGTGTTATGAAATAATATAAGAACAAGAACAATATAGAGAAAAGTAGAGAGAGGAGTATTCTTATTGATACTTTGGGATGATTTACAATGGGAGAGAACCCCTTTATTTATAGGGAGAGAAAAGACTTAGCCTCAAAGTAGAACTCTTCTATAAGATAGACATTCACTCTAATTAGAGTTCTATTTATAACAAATGAAGGATTATTATTTAATTTTAAAAAAATTAAGTGAAAAAGTCCATACATTTTGTAAATACTCGAGGCATTAATTGATTAACGTTACAATTGACTTAAAAGGACTTTGCTATTCACACAACCTAAATTGGGGAAAATACAATTGCATTATAATTAAGGTCGATCACATTTTAAGCTATATATGATTTCGATAAGTTAAATTACGATCACACAATTAATAATTTACTTTATTTTCAAATAAGCCTTGCGCTAACTTCTTTATGAGTTATTGCTTTTTGGGTAATATGATACATATTGTACTTTTTACCTAATATATAACCCAACAAATTTTCCTAATTTCAAGAACAAAAGGAAATTAAATACCAAATGTATTAGGTTTACTATAAATTTTGAATTTTGAGGACTAATATTATTCCTTGATTTTAAGAAACAAAAAACGTGACACCCTAAAATAATATAACGGCTAGAAAAAATAAATAGTGCATTTATATAGTGATTCCATGAAAATATGGGTTTGATATATTAGTAACCGATCAGATTCTATATTAACTGGAATTGACCCATATCAGTCCAATAAAATGGAATATCTTGTGTTGAAATCATAAGTTTTTAGAATTCACAAATACAGCAAATTTAAGATCACAAAATATTAAAAAAGATTATTTTCTTATTAAATTTTGCGGAATTAAACTATGTCAAATAAATTGAAACGACACCTAGGGGTGTACAAAGAAAACCGATAAACCGCACCAACCCGATAATCCGAGTCAAACCGAAAAAAAAACCCGACTATGGTTTGGTTTGACTTGGTTTGGTGCTGGAAAAAAAAACCCGACCATAATTGGTTTGGTTTGGTTTTAACTAAAGAAAGTCAAACCGAAACCAAACCAACCCGACATTACATATATAGCAATTTTAGGTATATTTAATATATAAATATACTTATTGTAATGTAATTTATAAATATTTCTTAAAACATTTCATAATTTTATCTTTTAAGGTATTATTTGAAGGTTTGATTTAGAACTTTTGAATGCTCCAATAAGTTTTATAGCCATTAATATTAGTAAATTAAATAATGCTAGCAATCAATACTAATGCTAACAAAAGACATTCAATTCAATATTACGAACGGGAATGTATTCAATGTCTATTTTTAATTTTGCAATAATTTAGATAAAAATACATAACTTATTTTTATTTTTCTTTAGCTTTTAGGCATATAATTAATACTCCCTCATTAGTCAGTCTAGTTTAGCATGAATTAGTGCTTTTAGATTATGTTTATTTTTATTATGACTTTTTAATTAGCAATATTTATAGTACATAATTTTATTATTTTTTATTGTTGAATATTTTAGGATAATGTCATGAGTCATGACATATCTCATATTTTGTATTATTTTCTTGAAAAATACTTCATATAGTTGTATCTTAAAGAGATATTTTGAGCATACGTTATATATTTTGTTCTACGAAGATTTTTCCGGGAAAAAAATTCGAAATAAAACCCGAATAACCCAAAAAGCCGAAAAAACCCGAGAAAAACCGATATTGAAAAACCCAAATTTATTGGTTTGGTTTGGTCTTTAGATTTAATAACCCGACACAATTGATTTGGTTTGGTAATTGTAAAATCCGAACCAACCCGGTCTATGTACAGCCCTAACGACACCTATTGATAGCCACTGATATCAATCAGTTCAGTGAACTGCATCTGCAAATCATTTCTTCATTCCTTCTCATGACTTTGGTTTACACAATCTTCTTTCCCAAAATATATTGTTCCCCAATTCTTCAAATATTTCTTGCCGCAGAAAATCAATTTTAGAAAGAGGAGCTGGAAAAAGACTGCAAATTTTGAATTCCCAAAATAAGAAGGAAATGTTTGAGTTGCAATACTCTTTACGAAGACGAAGATAATTCTCCCATTGCCTGCTCTTTCCACGGCCACACTAATGGTATTTATCGCCTCCCAATTCTTCATTTTGCTGTTGTGTTCAATTTTCTCTGTATAAAGAACATGTGATAAGAGTTATGTTCCTTTGGTAGGAAATAAAAATGGTTAGAAATAGCTGAATAATAAGTACTTCCCAGGTACCAGGTAGGTTTTGGAGTGAGTTAGAACGCTTAGTTTCGTTGTTGAAAGCTTAAGTTGTAGAGTTAATCAAAGTTTGACTTTCGTATTGACGCTTCAGGTTGGCGATTTGATGGCATGCTTTGGAACTTCACTTTTGTCGGAAGGAATCATTTTATCCTTTATAATAGGGCACATACAGTGGTAGCTCAAAATAAACCTTTCAAATTACCGTTGCCTTCATTACATCTAGAGGATGAGATTGTAAAAAGGGCAACCTAGTGCACTAAGTTCCAGGTATATGCGCGGTCCGTGAAAGAGCCGGACCACAAGAGTTTATTGTATGTAGCCTTACTGCAAGAGCCTATTTCCATGACTCGAACCGGTGACCTCTTGGTCACACGGCAACAACTTTACTAGCTACCCCAAGGCTCCCCCTTCTGAGGAGGGGATTGTCCTTAGGAAATATTCCACACCATTAGCGTGATTGTTGCACCTTCTTATTGCCTTGTTTATGTGTCGCATCGCCAACTTAAATGCATATACAAAGACCACTGCAATACTCAAAAGAAATAACCCTCTTTTGATATTTCACCTCACTGCAATATCGCTCACACTCTCTATTTTCTTCACAGACTATTTTCTTATACCCTGTCTGTGAAACCTCACTCTTTCTTTCTATCTCTCAGATATATTTTTCCTTTGAGATTGGTGATAAAAAATGAGAGCTGAAGCTCTCATTTTATAGGCAAAAACAAGCCTACCTCTTTTGACAGCTTTCATCTGCATGCCGGCCAAATTTGATAGGTGCAGCAGATAGACAAAACATGGGCTGCTGGGGAGCCAATATTGACAAATGAAGAAAGGAAGAAAATTTCTTCCTTAAAACATGGGTTAGACCCCACAAATCTCCCCCTCCGGTCTCATTCACCTGAAGGGGATAACACCGCAGTTTTTAGTTTGAGTGTATGCGGACAAGTTCTTTGCATAGCTCAAACTTGTCTCTTGGTACCACTTTTGGTCAGCATATCCGCATGATTTTTTCTTGTGTGAATCTTTTTGACCTGTAAAGAATCGTTCGCCACCTGCTCACGAATCCAATGGTATCTCATATCTATATGTTTGGTCCTTCCATGGTACATAGAGTTCTTGCTAAGGTCTATTGCACTTTGACTGTCACAATAGACGACATACTCCTTCTGATGCTATCCAAGCTCTTGAAGGAACCGTTTGAGCCCAGTGTTTTGGAGAGCAAAGCGCAAAAAAGCGACAAGGGCTCGCCTCGCTTCAAAGCGCAAAGCGCAAAGAAGCGCACGCTTTTTTGAAGTGAAGCGCAATTCTTAAAAAATATAATGTAAAATTATAAATAATCAAAAACATCAATTTAAATACTTAAAAGTAGGTACTAGGTACCACCAAATCATCCACAAACCATAAGACAAGCAAAATCAAAGCTACTAAATTACTAGAAGTCAATCAACATCTTATTCTTCTATGTCTTCTTCTCCTTCAAGATTGTCAAAATCTTGAATTCCTCGGTTATCTTCATATTGCTCGTCATCTTCTTCTTCCCCTTCCTCTTCATAATCATTCTCATCTTCATCAATGGATCGACTTGTAGTAACCACACGTTTTCCCTTCCTAATAGAACTTGAACTTGGAGTACAACTCCTTAAACTATAAGGATCCTCCCCAACTTCACTAGCAACCGCAACATCACCCCAAGTTAAATCGGGGTCGCCTTCAAATACTTCTTCATCTTCACAATTTTCGGGGACTCCGGTTAGCCACTCATTAGCGTCGTCAATATTGTCCAAAAGAATTGGATCAATTATATTGCGGTGGTTGTAGCGACGCCTCAATGCTCTATTGTATTTTATAAACACTAGATTATGGAGGCGCTTCATGGTTAGTCGATTGCTTTTTTTTGTATGAATCTGCAAAAATGATGTGTCAACTAATTAGTAGGAGTTTGGACAATTGAGATATAATTTACTTTCTCTCAAAACACAAAATATTCTTTTTATTTCTCACGTGTTCAAAAACACTCCAGTTACTTTCACATCCGGATGAGCTACAAGTTAAGCTTAGAACTTTGATGGCTATGTAACTCCGGAGTCTCTGCACCATATGTGTCCCACCATTCAACTATAGAAGTCAAAAAAAAAATATTCAAGAGTTAATAAGTATAAAAAATACATCGAAGTTAGAGTAATAAAATATAGAAACACTTGGTCACCTGGCGACTTCTTCGTTCTTTGTTTAATAGCAAGTCGAAGAGCAAAAAGTCCTTCAGCTGCCTTGTAAGTAGCAAGCTGATCTACTATCTTCTCTTGCAAATCTTCATCTGGGTTCAACTTGATAACAACCTGATGGAAACTTGTCCACAGTTCTTTAGCCAATGAATTCTTCTCTTGTTGCCCATAAAAGAGTGATGGGTTTAGAATAAGTCCAGCCGCATGCAAAGGTCTATGAAGTTACACATTCCATCTTGCATCAATGATTTGAAAGACCTTTGCATATTCTTGCTCATTCCTGAATGATGCTTGAATAGTCTCATTGGCCCTATCCATAGCTTCATAGATGTAGCCCATTGATAGTTTTGCCTCCCCATCCACCAAACGGAGTACTCTAACCAATGGGCCACCAATTTTAAGAGCATAACGGATATTATTCCAAAAAGTAAAAAAAAGAATAATGCGTGCAACCTCTTTCCCCGCACTTTCCTTTGCAAATTTACTCCTGGCCAATTCTCTGAAGTGACCATCGTGCAAAAACACTAACTGCACGCTCCCTCAAAATGTCTCTAGTAGCTTGTTGTATATCTTTTCCACCGTTTTTTGCTCCTTGTTTCTTTGAGAAGTAGCAATCAATAGGACCTTTAGTCGATGATCCATGGCTTGACCCATCTCTTCCCCGTTTTGTTGGAAGTGACAATTCTTCATCATCGTCGTCATCAAGATTGGTCATCATTGGTTGATGAACCATTTGACTTTTTATCTCCTTCTTCTTCCCAGCAAAATTCTTTATTTCTTCCCTCACATCCGGTGGACATTTGGGACAACTTGTCACGTTTCTATCGCCACCAATTAGATGGTATTTAAAGCGATAAATTCCACCCATTGTAATCTTGTTGCAAAAGATGCATACAATATTTGTATTCTTCTCATTAACTCTTTGGCCATATCGCCAAGCCGAGTCTTTCTCTTTATAATAATTAACTGAAAATAAACTGAAAATACACTGAAATTATATAAATTATAGTAATAATTAACTGAAAATAAAGTGAAATTATATAAATTATAATAATTAACTGAAATTATATAAATTATAATAATTAACTGAAAATAAACTGAAATTACATAAACATATACAATAATTAAATATATATATCCCTATTCAGATATAAGAAAAAATATAATCAATAAACTGAAAATACATATAATATATATAATAATTAATTATATAAACCGAAATATATATTTAAAAATCACATACACTAAAAATATAATATATATATATATATATATATATATATATATATACACATATGAATTTAGTCAATTTATTAAAAAAGAAAACTTAAGAAGAAAGAAAAAACAAACCTATGTGGACTTTACTAGACTCCACTCACCGGAGAAAGAAAGAAAAGAAGAAAAACAAAGAAAAAACAAATATATGTGGACTTGACTGGACTCCACTCACGGGATAAAGAAAGAAAAGAAGAAGAAAGAAAAAACAAATATATGTGGACTTGGCTGGACTCCACTCATGGGAGAAAGAAAGAAAAGAAGAAGAACAAAGAAAAAGAAAGAGAAAAACGAGAACTGAACAGTGAAGACGAAAGCAGAAGAAAGAAAAAAAAAGAGAAGAAGAACTGAAGAAGAAGAAGAAAGAAAGCACAAAGCAGAGAAGAAATGAAGTTACCTGGACTAGCAGAAGAAGAAAGAGGCGAGCAGCAGTCGAAGCCCAGAACCCTAGCTCTGTTTTTTCGAACAGTCGAAGAAGGGGAAAGTGAGAACCGTAAGTTTTTTTAATCTTTTTGTCAATTTAGGGCCTGTTTTGTATAATTAAAAAACAGACCCAAAGTTTTTTTAAAAAAGGGCTCTTATGCGCTTTTTACACAGAATCGCACGCTTCGTTGCTTTCCTCGCTTCCTCGCTTCCTCGCTTCTGCCATTAAAGCGTGCGCTTCTTTTCATCGAGTCGCCTCGGTCAGAAAAAAGCGAGCCTCGGTCGCTTCGCATCGCTTCACGCTTTATGCGATGAAGCGATCGCTTTTCTAAACATTGTTTGAGCCATATCATCTCCTTGCCAGTTTCTATAGCGGCAATGTACTCTGCTTCAGTTGTTGAAAGTGCAACACATTTCTGCAACTTAGACTACCATGATATAACTCCCCCTGAAAATGTAGATAAATATCCAGTAGTGAATTTTCTGTTGTCAATGTCACCTGCCATATTAGCATCTGTATAGCCTTTCAAGATTGGATCAGATCTTCCAATGCACAAACAATCTTCCAAGGTACCTCTCAGGTACCTGAGTATCCACTTGACTGCTTCCCAATATTCCTAAAAGGATTTTCAAGAAACCTGCTGACAACACCAACTACGTGAGCAATATCACGTCTATTACATACCATTGCATACATCAAGCTTCCGACTGCTGAAGAATAAGGAATTCTAGCCATGTTCCCTTTCTCCTCCTCTGTTGTAGGACACATCTTTTTGCTCAACTTTAGATGACTAGCAAGAGGTGTGCTGACTGGCTTAGCATTCTTCATGTTGAAGCGTTCTAGTACACGTTCAATGTAATTCTCCTGAGATAGCCACAACTTTCTACTTGTTCTCTCTCGGACTATCTTCATCCCTAGAATTTGTTGTGCTGGGCCCAAGTCCTTCATATCAAATGACTTGGACAGATCTCCCTTCAATTTTGCTATCAGCCCCTTGTCTTTTCCTACAATTAACATGTTATCCACATACAACAATAATATAACAAAATTATTCTCAGAAAATCTTTTGAAGTATACACATGGATCAGAATAGGTCTTTAGGTATGTTTGACTTTTCATAAATGAGTCAACCTTCATATACCACTGCCTTGGTGCCTGCTTCAATCCATAAAGACTCTTATTCAATTTGCACACCATGTGTTTCTTTCCAGCTACTTCAAATCCTTCTGGCTGCTCCATATAAATCTCCTCTTCCAAATCTCCATGAAGAAATGTAGTTTTCACATTCAACTGCTCTACTTCAAGATCTAGGCTAGCTACTAAGCTCAAAATTGTTTGAATTGAAGTCATTTTAACAACAAGTGAGAAAATTTCTTCCAAATCAATACATTTCTTCTATTTGAAGCCTTTAACGACCAATCGAGCTTTGTATCTGACCAGTTTACCATTTCTATCTTTCTTGAGTTTAAAGACCCATTTGCATTTGAGTGGTCTTTTATCCTTTGGAAGTTCAACCAGCTTGTACGTGCCATTTTTCTGTAGAGATTCCATCTCTTCTTGCATGGCTTTCATCCACTGGTCCTTTTCCGGATGGGATAGCACCTCCTTGAGATTTTCTGGCTCACCCTCATCACCGATGAGGACATACTATGTGGAAGGGTACCTGCATGATTCTACCCTTGGCCTCTCTGATCTCCTCAGAGGTTGAGGTTGTTTTTCTTCTTGAGTGGGGTGCTCCACTTCCTCGACACCTTCATCAAGTTGCTCCCCCTGCTCGGCAACCTCGTCAGTCGTACTTTCTGCACTTGTGGGATTGTTGGAAGTAGAAGGAATAGTAACAAGGTTAGAAATTATACCATTATTCGCCTCTTCTAACATATCAGCAGCAGTTCCAACTTCACTTTCTCGGAAGACTACATCTCTGCTTCTGATGACCTTCTTCTTTATAGGATCCCACAATCTGTACCGGAATTCTTCATCTTCATATCCGATAAATATGCAGGAAACAAATTTATCATCCAACTTTGTTCTCTGCTCTTTTGGTACATGTGCAAAAGCTCTGCAATCGAACACCTTAAGATGCGAGTAGGACACCTCCTTGTTGGTCCAAGCCCTCTCTGGGATGTCAAACGCCAACGGAACTGATGGACTCTTATCGATCAGGTAACAGGCTGTCTGAACTACTTCGCCCCAGAATGAATTAGGCAGTTTAGCCATTCTGAGCATGCTTCTCACCTTCTCCACAATGGCGTGGTTCATCCTCTCGGCTATGCCATTGTGTTGTGGGGTTCCAGAAACTGTCTTTTCATGTCTGATCCCATGACTTGAACAATACTCTTCAAATTGCCTTGAAGTGTACTCACCTCCATTGTCACTTCGAAGACGTTTTAGCTTTTGACCCGTTTCCCTTTCAACTAGAGCATGAAACTTCTGGAAACTTGAAACACCTGATCTTTCGTTTTCAAAATATAAACCCATAATTTTCATGAAGCATCATCAATAAAAGTAACAAAATATTTGTTACCGCTCATTGATTCAATTTTCATTGGGTCACAAACATCAAAATATACTAAATCAAGCATATTCAATTTTCTTTGAGACGATGTCTAAAATGAGACCCTATGCTGCTTACCAAATAAACAGTAGTCACAAGGTTTTACCATTGTACCTTTGACATAAGAAATGAGTGATTTCTTGGCAAGAATCTGCAATCCCTTCTCGCTCATATGACCTATTCTTTTGTGCTACAAATCTGCAGAAATCTCATCTTGTGCCGCGTTCAATTCACCTTGGCATGTTTCTGCATGTCCTGTACGATGTGCCATGAGCAACTCCCTTTGCAATCACCAATGATCCCTTGGTGAGTCTCCACTTTTGATTTGCAAAATAGTTCTCGTATCCATCTCGGTCCAAAGCAATTCCTGAGATCAAGTTCATCCGCAAATCAGGTACATGCCACACATCCTTTAGAACCAATATGCATCCGACATTTGTCTTGATACAAATGTCACCAATCTCCGCAATCTTTGAGTAACTTGTGTTACCCATTCTCACTGTGCCGAAATCATCTGCTACATATCTGCAAAAAAGATCTCTTACCGGTGTGGCATGGTAAGATGCCGCTGTGTCAACCACCCAATCTGACTCTGGACCTGACAGGTGCGTGCATTCCTCTTCCTCATTTATAAAGAGGACAACATTATCATTGTTTTGCACCATGGTGGCTGTGTTGTCATTCTTCTGGCCACAGGTTTCACCTTTTTCCCTCCTTGGATTTGGGCAATCTCTTTTGAAGTGACCTGGTTGACCACAGTTGTAGCAATTTTTGGCTTTTGATTCGGATCGGTTCTTTGACTTCCCACGAGCTCCGGATCTACCATAGTTGCTCGGACTCCTTTGATAACTTATGCCTCTACCTTCTGTGATGAGAGCTTGTCCTTGATTTTCAGGTTTCTTTCTCATCTTCTCATTGAGTAAAAGAGCCGATGTGACATCCTTTAACTCAATAGTAGTCTTACCGTGCAGGATGGTTGTTGCCAAATTATCATACGAAAATGGCAACGAGTTCAATAGCAAGATGAATTTATCTTCCTCCTCGATTTTTTCTCCGAGGTTGACAAGCTGTGTGATTAGTCCGTTAAACACATTTAAATGTGACAAACAATTTATACCTTCACTCATGTGTAGGGCGTATAACTGCTTCTTCAGGTACAATTTATTTGTCAGCATTTTGGACATGTATATGCTTTCCAACCTTGTCCAAATTCCACGTGCAGTGACTTCATCAATGATGCTATTTACCACATCACCTGATAATTGCAACCTGATTGCACTAGCAGCTCTTTCATCCAAGTCAACCCAATTCTCAGCTTTCATGGTATCAGACTTGTGGTATCAACATCTAGTATCTTGTGTAATTCTTGTTGGATGAGCAGATCCCTCATCCTTCTTTGCCATGTTAAAAAATCGTTATCTTCGTTGAATTTAGCTACCTCGTACTTTACTTCGGAGATTTTTATTTTTCACCGAGTATAGTACTACCGACAGTGAATAGTATTTCAGTGAATAAGCAGAACCTGTGCTCTGATACTAGTTATTGTGAATAAACCTCATACCAAAATAATATTCACGGTAATAAAAGCGGAATAATAATGTAGCACCGAGATACGGTAATTAACAATAATAAAAGAGTAATAACGACACCAAGATTTTTACGTGGAAAACCCTTCTGAATAAGGGAAAAAACCACAACCTCGAGAGGAGCAACTGATATCACTATAGTAAGGAATTTACATTTTGTAGGCCCGGGTAAAATACTACAAAGACCACTAAAATACTCAAAAGAAATAACCCTTTTTTGATATTTCACCTCACTACAATGTCGCTCACACTCTCTATTTTTTTCACAGACTATTTTCTTATACCTTGTCTGTGAAACCTCACTCTTTCTTTCTAGCTCTCAGATATATTTTTCCTCTGAGATTGGTTAAAAAATGAGAGCCAAAGTTCTCATTTTATAGGCAAAAATAAGCCTACCTCTTTTGACAGCTTTCATCTGCACGCCTGCCAAATTTGACAGGTGCAGAAGATAGAAAAAACATGGGCTACTGGGCAGCCAATATTCACAAATGTAGAAAGGAAGAAAATTTCTTCCTTAAAACATGGCCTGGACCCCACACTTATCAGAAGTTTCTAGTTACCAATTAGGTGGTCGTTTCACTTTATTTTATTTTACTTCTCATAATGGAAAAAGTTATATGGACCTATGTTGCTCGAACTCTTCAAAAATATGATCGCATGTGTGTCAGATCCTCCAACGGTCAATATTGGAGGATCCAACATGGGTGCGGCAACATTTTAGAGGGTCCAAGCAGCATAGCTATCATAGCTGGTGATTGCTCCGCATATTTATGAGGAAACTGAGCAGTAAAATAAGAAGTTCTAATATGTTGGGAGTAAAGAAGTTTTCAGTTTGTCACATTGAGTTTGCTAATTTTTCTTCAAAGTTATTTCTTTAGATCAGTGAACCTCGCCTCAGTTAAAAGCCCGTCGTCATATCCCTCTTTTGCTTCTTTCATTAGTAAATGAATCTGGAATATATTAGAAAAGGGGGTAATGTTAAGCAAGATTAATAACTATGAGGCAGAGTGTTCCTCTGCCCCTGCCATCCGTGGCTTTCTTCTGTGTTGATTTACCGTTTTCCAACATTGATGAGATTGAAGGAGTTTGAGCTTCTTACAAGACTGGTTTGTGGGAATGGATTTTAACTTGGATTAACAAATTTTATGTAATTGAGGTCCAATTAGTGTAGTAGTAACAAATTTCATTATTTGATGGTCCCTTCTTCCTGCCATTGGCTTCATATGTTACTTGAGTTGGGTATTTATTGGAGACCAAAAACTGTTGCCCACAAGCTTGCTATATGTCTTAGTACATTACTAAAAGCTCGCGAGATACAACCGTTTCCGTCTAATATAAGTTATAGATGAGCAAGGTTAGGAGAGGATAAGGGGTTTGGGTTGTACAGCGTCTAGTAACATGTAGTCATCTGAAGGAAACCAATTGTGTTAAATCTGCTGCAACTTTCTATGCCAGAAGCTGTAATAAAAGCGATTGAGGTCCTAGAAAAAATTAGAGATGTATGAGATAAAGAAAGAGGAATGCAAGATAGATAGAGAGAATAGATTTATGGTCAAATAGGAGGAAGAGTGTTACACCATGACGGAGGATGGGCGTACAAGAACGGGTCAAAGAAAAGAACCGACAGGCTTCTAGGCTAGCAAGCTTATGAAGAAAGGACGCACATGACACATTCGATGAATCTCATACTGGAATAGGATAAGAAACTGAAGAGTTTCATAAGACATAATACAAGTTCACATCGTATGCGTGCTATTGGATTCGATGATGGCGTAGATCAATGGACAAATCCGTGAGATCTGTTTGACCAAATCAGAAAAATATGTGATGGACTTGGGCTGTTACAATGGGAATTTCCAGGAATAGTCCGCCGTGCTTTTGGACATCTAAAATTGCCACTGTCTGAGTTCTGTTTTAGTCTGAAGCTACGTATGGTAGTTTTCAAAGATTCTAATAGGTTGAGGTGAATAGCAGTAGTTGAGTTACTCAGACCCTTGTTTCTTCTTCCTCCAATTGCCTTCATATGTTACTTGATCTGTGTATTTATTGGGGACAAGAAATTGTTGCAGACAAGTACTCCTAGTATTTGGATATTTTTTTGTGCATTATTAAATGTGCGAGAGATACCATTTCCATCCGATATAAGTTATGGATGAGCAGGTCAGAGGAGGATAAGGTATTTGGATTGGATAGCGTCTAGTAACATGTTCTCATCTGAAGGAAAACAATTGTGTTGAAGCTGCTGCAATTTGGTACGCCAGAAGCTGAAAAGAGAACTTTGAAATGTATGTCAAAAAGCAAGAGGAAGGAAGATAGAGAGAATAGATTTAGGGCAAAATAGGAGCATGGGGGTTTCCAGGGGTAGTCCACCGCTATATTGCTTATACTCTCAAATATGTTGCCAAAACCGTGTTCAAACCTCCAAAAACATAATACTTTTGGAGGATCCAAAACGCAATTGGAGGCATTTGTGAAGAGTCCGAGTAATATAGGTTTATCGTACATTTGGGTATCTAGAATTGCCACTATCTGAGTTCTGTCTTGGTCTGGAGCTATATATGTAGTTTTCAAGGATTCTAATAGCCATAAGTTTAGGTGAATACCATCGTTTGAGTTTCCACGATGTATTGTCATTTATGTTTAAGTTGTGGAGCTATGTACATTTTGCTTGCACTCTTAAAAATACTGCCGGATGCGTGTCGGATCCTCCAGTACCACTTCCAGAAGTGTACCACTTGTACCACTTCTCGAGGATCTGAGACAGGTGAAGCTGCATTTTGGAGAATTCGAGCAACATAGATAGTAGGTTTAGGTGAATTAGTTGAGTTGTCACGATGTCCTGTCATTTTCTCTGAATGATATAGTCTGCGTTTATCTAGATCAATGACTCTTGTCCTTATCACACAGGATAACAATAACATAACAAGTATAATCTGGAGAAAGTAGTATGTAAGCAGAACTTATCACACAGGATCAAATTAATTATTTGAAAAATCTTCCTTTACACGGACCCTTTCCCTTAACCGTTGCTTTCATTTGCTATTTCACTGCTGAATCTTTTAGTTTAAGAGGACAAAAATACAATATTTTGAAGTGAAAAGAAGGCATTTCTCAGTAGTGTTTACTGTGGCAAATTAATCAGTTGTGTGAGGTTGATGCATGGTCAGTGAGTCAGTTGACTTTCTAGCTTCTATTCATTAATTTCTTTCGCAGCTATTCAGTTTTGATCATCCATATATATAGATATAGATGTTTGCTTTTTGAGCGTCACAGGGGATAAAGGACTATTTTCTCTGGCTCCGCCTCACCAAGGAATCGATGGAGAATGGAGCGACAAATCTGGAGTAATCGTCTATAAGTGGAACGACAAGGATAAGAGGTCAAATACAGGAAGAAAAAACTGGCAAAATAGATGGAGCTGTTGTTCTGAGTATGATGAAAATGCTTCACCTTGTAGGCGAGGATGGCATGTCTCACATGATGATGGTTTCACATTATACTAATCACATGTGATCACTTGTCCGAGCCGTGAAAACAGCCTTTTGTAGAAATATAAGGTAAGATTGCATACAATAGACCTTGTAGTCCATCCCTTACTCAGACCCGCATTACTATTATTTCAAAACTCACAAGTCACAATCATATTTATATATTAATATATTTTCACAAAAATTAGGTTTTGGTTGATGGACTACTGCGGTCCCTCTGCTTCTTAGTGTGTCTTCCACTATCAGAAAAAGCAAAATAAAGTCACTATAAGGACAGCTACAAATAATTGAACCAACTATATCATTCACAACCAAAAAATGGAAACTCCAATTTTCACAAAATTCATATATTTCTTCACTATTTTTCTTACGCTTTTATTTATAATCACATCTGTAACAGGCCAATCACCATGCAATGGTACAATAGCTGAGTGTAACGAAGAGTTGGAGATATTAATGGAGTCTGATATTAGTAGAAGATTTCTTGAAGAAAGAAAAAAGTATATTTCTCCTGGAGCTTTGAAAAGAGATCAACCGGTTTGTAACAGCGGCGGTGGCGGCGAACCGTATTCGCGACGCTGCCTTCCACTGCCGTCGAATCCGTATAATAGAGGTTGTTCTAAGTATTATCGTTGTAGAGGTGATCAATGATATAAAAAAAAGGGTGATTCTGAATTTTATGTTTTTTTTCTTCTTTCTACTTATGATGTTGTGTTCATGTGGTTGTGATTTGTGGATGAAATTGTTTCTTTCAATGCTAACTATTGATGTTATTTTTACTATCTTGCACGACCTAGCTACTAATATTAACGTTGATATTTCTTTATGTACTTAATTATACTTGGCAATAATTTCATTGGATAACAACAAGGAATCTGTTATGAAATAGAAGATTCTTACACTTCTATTTAAGGTGAATGTCTTTAATGTATCTAATTAGAGAGATTTTAGAGTTCTATTAGTGGTAGCTAAATCTTCCTCTCCCCTATAAATAGAGGTGCCCCCTACCATTGTAAATCATCCCTTGAGACCCCTCTCAACACAATAAGAAGAACTCTCTCTACTCTTCTCTCTATTGCTATTGTTCTTGCTCTATTGTTCTTGTCTTTTGCTTTAGTTTATAACACGTTATCAGCACGAGACTCTAACGTCTCAAGTATCATTCTCGAAAATCCAAGGTATTTTCCCTCTTCCTAATTTAATTTTCGAGTATGTCTGACATTATGAAAAGAAAGTTCGTTGCCCTTGAAATTTCGGGCAAGAACTATATGACATGGGTGTTGGATGCTGAAATCCACCTAGATGCTATGGGTCTCGGAGACACCCTCAAAGATAAAGAAAAAGCATCCATCCAAGATTGTGCGAAGGCCTTGATTTTCTTGCGCCACCACCTTGACGAAGGTTTGAAGATTGAATATCTCACCGTCAAGGATCCACTCGTTTTGTGGAACAGCTTAAAGGAGAGATATGACAACCTGAAGTTGGTCACTCTGCCACAAGCACGATATGATTGGGCCCATCTGAGGCTACAGGACTTTAAGTCCGTTTCTGAATATAATTCTGCTATGTTCAGAATTACTTCTAAACTGAAGCTATGTGGAGATAACATCTCCGATTACGATATGCTTGAGAAAACGTTTACAACGTTTCATGCCTCCAATATGGTACTGCAGCAACAGTACCGAGAGAAAGGCTTTACGAAGTACTCTGAACTGATTTCTCTCTTACTAGTGGCTGAGCGAAATAATGATCTGCTCATGAGAAATCACGAAAATAGACCAACTGGGTCTACACCACTGCCTGAAGCAGATATGGTGCACTCGCATTATGCCAAACATAAAAGGGACCATGATCACGGTCATAAACGGGGTCAAAGCCAAGGACGTGGACAAGGAAGAAATTCCAAAGAAGTCCGTCACCCCCCAAAGAGAGATAACCACCGAAAGCAGAAACGGGGTCCAGAAGATCCTAAGGCAAATAGTTCAGAAACTATATGTTATCGTTGCGGTGGAAATGGGCACTGGTCTCGGACTTGCCGTATACCAAGACACTTGGTTGACCTTTATCAAGCATCTCGAAAGAGAAAAGGCCCTGAAACAAATTTTGTCTATGACGACAATGAGGATATCACCCACCTGGATGTGGCAGACTTCTTTGAGCAACCCGAGGGAAAGATAGACCACCTAATCGGTGATGGAACCATGATGAAAGAAGATGGAGCTGTTTGATTCTACTTGTATTAGTCAATGAATAAATTAATAGTCATTAGCATTAGCTCGTATTAGTTAATTCATGATATGATGTTAGTATTAGCCCTTTAGAATGTTTCAATATGCTCAAATATTTTTATTGTACAGTAGAGGTAATCGACTAACCTAAAAACTAGTCGATCGTCTAATATTTAGCAATAAAACGAACTTTTTTCCGCCAGGCCAGATATTCGAATATCAGAGTCTGATATTCGAATATCTGGTCCATATATTCGAATATCAGAATTCCTATATTCGAATATCTGGCAAGATATTAGAATATGTGCTTAAATATTCGAATATCTAATATTTTTCGCATTAAAGTATTATTTTTTCCGCAAGGCATTATATTCGAATATTAGAATACAATATTCGAATATCCTAAATAACTGCTTCCCAAAACGCTGTTTAAACGCGAAACAAAAGAATTGAAGTTGTTTATACTTATATTTATGTATTTCTTTTGTATGTTAAACTATGGGATAGCAAATATGGAGATCTCACAATGCGAACTTGGACCAACGTCCAAGTGTAAAAGTATTTGCCTAGTTGATTCATGTACTACACATACAATACTCAAAGAAAAGAAGAGTAATTGTGTAAGGCAAACATTACTACAATCTATGGAAGTAGTAAATTGATTGAAAGCTCCGGAAGAGCAATTGTAACTCTGCCCAAAGGCATGACGTTAATCATAGAGAATGCAATGTTCTCCTCCAAGTCTAAAGAAGAACTTGTTGAGTTTTAATGATATCAATCAAAATGTTCTCCTCCAAGTCTAAGAAGAACTTGTTGAGTTTTAAGGATATCATTCAAAATGGATATCAGATTGAGACAATAGATGAGAATAATCTTGAATTCTTCATGAAAACGAGGCTGCCCATTTCGGTTTGGGTTCACGCCATTTTGAATGCAACAATGCTAGTTTGTCGGCTGCCCGATTCGACTTGGGTTCACGCCATTTTGCATGCAACAATACTAGTTTGTCGGCTGCCCACTTCGGTTTGGGATCACGCCATTTTGCATGAAGCAATGCTAGTTCGTCGGCTGCCCACTTCGGTTTGGGGTCACGCCATGTTGCATGCAGCAATGCTAGTTCGTCTCTGACTGACGAATTGACACAAATATTCCCCATTGCAATTGGTTTTGGGTCATGAACCCAATATATCCCATTTAAGAAGCTTTGGATGCGCAGTATAGGTGCCTGTAGCACCGCCATCCCGCACCAAAATGGGTTTGCAAAGAAGGTTAGGAATATATGTTGAGTATGAATCGTCCTCCATTATTCGCTACCTCGAAACATTGACAGGAGATTTGTTCACTGCACTATCTGCAGACTGTCAATTTGATGAGACACTTTTCCCAAAATTAGGGGGAGAAGTCGGTGAAACCAAATGGGAAATTTTGTGGAAAAATGTATCATTATCTCATCTTGATCCACATACCTCTATTTGAAAGAAAGAGGTACAAAAGATTATCCATTTGCAAAGAATAGCAAATCAAATGCCTGACGCATTTACGGACTTGAAGAGGATAACGAAATCCCACATTCACGCGGAAAATGTTCCGATCCGTATTGAAGTCCCTATTGGACAAATATCTAGTGTCATATCCAATGAGTCAAATGCACGCCAGAAGCGTGGCAGACCATTAGGTTCCAAAGATCGAAATCCTAGAAAGAGGAAAAAGAACGATCTAAATGACACTATGAAAGAATCACATGAGGACGCTCATGATTTGATTAATTCCGAGATTCACGAAGAATCTATTGAGCCTGAGACTCTTGAAAATACGGAATGCAAGAATGTGAGGATCTCGAACCTCAGTCTGTGGTAGTACAAAATTAATTGAGAGCTCTCGAAGAGCCAATTATTACTATGTTGGAGAAACACAATTGAGTATTGTGCTGTAGTAAGTCTCAAAGAAACTTATTCAGTTTCCAAAGTACACGCGAAAGCGATTGATTATATTGAGACTATATAATAAAGGAAGGCTTTGATTCTCCTATTACTACAACTTGTAGCGGAGTAATTTGTATATGAAAAGCTACCCGCTTTGTTCTCCAGTTTGTACTACACAAACGAAAGAATGCCACAATAAAGTGGATATCTATTGGTATAAAACCCATGTCATAATAAACCCGAAGTTTATTGATAAGTGCACATGTCATGGTGTAAATTTGAAGTTTACCAATATTGATAATTTATTCAGTTGGCATTCATGTTAGCCATCTCATTTTAAGTATGATGTGCAAATTCACATAGGTGAATATTAAAGAACTAGAAAGTTCTTTACGAATTCTCTTGTATCACTTGTTCTCATTAATGAACTGACCAACTAAAGAGTTCGGGTTGAAGCCCATAAATTCTGGAAATATGAAAGGTGAGTATGGGCCCATTCACCTGCCATGTATACCACATATGATGCATCTATGATATGGTTACATGCGCCATTGTTATTAACCCGCAGCCTGGCAGTGCTTGCGAGGTAAATCGCTCAGTAATCTAACTTCGAGCATAGTTTCCAGATTCTCTACTCAAGACAGTTCATCTTGACAAGTTGGTTTATATTAAAGTTGGTTTAGCAAGATAATTATTGAGTGCTTCCACTTAATAGCTAAACTGTTTCTTATGAGAACTAAGTTATATATATATCAGTTTGATATAAGTTGTATACAAGAGTATATTCTCCCCTCAAAAGTGGTTCAGGGTCAGGAACCAAATAATTTCATCTTATTATTAAGGTGCTGTGTATATTGACATAATGCACAAAGATGATTTTCCAAAGTTGAGGAAACATGTTAGCTTTACTAACATGAGGGGGAGACATGATAAACACTTGAGAAAGTGTTACATGGGATGAATTTTCATTTGTATATGTATATCCCCGAATATCATGATATGAACCTGTAGTTCATAAAAAAGGAAATGCAATTGCAACATATTGCAAAGCATGCTATACGCATTTGCTGACTCAAAGAAAGTAACTAAATGGAAGAGATACAATTCAAGAAGAATTGATTCCATATGAAAGACATGTAGCTTTGAACCTATAGTTCATATGCTTGAAAGTATAAAGGCAAAGGTATGTATAGTCAATTTTCGATATCTTATTTGCTTAGCATGACATGAAAGCTTGATATGCAGCTAAAGTCTATGATGCGACTTATATGACTTAACTTGAAAGATTTAAGTTGCTTGAAGCATATGCAATTCTTGGTCCTGAAGTACCGCATCATTAGTACAATTTGTGTACATTTGTATCTTGCTATAACTATAAGCATGATGGCATTGAGAATGCATCTATGAAGATATTGAAGAGCTATTCCACGACATTATATGAAGATGTTTATATCTATCAAGAATGATGATTTCAAGGTGCGGAATACTTATTCAAGTCAATATGGTTAATTTGTCAAATCTCTATTAAAGATCGTTTTGAAGATGATGCACAAGATTGGGATGCAAATGCTCAAGGATTTAAATTGATGTACTCATTAGGGGGAGTCAATGCGCGTTGCACTCTTTTTCCCTTACAAGGTTTTGTCCCACTGGGTTTTCCTTGCAAGGTTTTTAACGAGGCAACCAATAGGCGCATATTCAAACATGTGTACTCTTTTTCCTTACTTTAATTTTTCCCATTGGGTTTTGGTTTTAAGGTTTTATGAGGCACATCATTGAATAGACATTCAAGGGGGAGTGTTATGAAATAGAAGATTCTTACACTTCTATTTAAGGTGAATGTCTTTAATGTATTTAATTAGAGAGATTTTAGAGTTCTATTAGTGGTAGCTAAATCTTCCTCTCCCCTATAAATAGAGGTGCCCCCTACCATTGTAAATCATCCCTTGAGACCCCTCTCAACACAATAAGAAGAACTCTCTCTACTCTTCTCTCTATTGCTATTGTTCTTGCTCTATTGTTTTGTCTTTTGCTTTAGTTTATAACAGAATCTAGGATTTTTCGCAGAAACTATTTTTGATAGATTTTGTAGTTTTGGAAACTTCAAGGAGGTTTGGCATCTTCTTTAATAAGTTATTTGGAAGGCTTTAATGATAATTTTATACTTCAAATGAGTTTTTTTTTTCATATGAAGAACTTAGTGCATAATTATTTTTCTGTTGTTTATTAATGTTGATACATTATCTCGAGAGGGAGGAAGCTCAATACAACCGCAATTTATTAAGGACGATGAGGAAAAAGATAGATTTAATAAGGAGGAAGTCTAGAAAGACATTATTGACTTAAGCTGTATGAGAATTATGGCAAAGGAAGAAACAGAGGAAGAACAAAATTTCCATACCACTAAGGTATTTAATTTATTTTATTTCAACAAACATAGTTTCTATCAGTTTATCAAGCAGTGATCTGTGTTACAATCCAGTATAGTCTCACTTAGTGGGGTCCGGGAATGATAATATATATGCAGACCTCACCCCTACCGTTGGGTAAATAGGCTGTTTCCAAATAAACCCCAGGCATCTTCCCTCCAAGAACTTTCCACCTTGCCCCTGGGGAGACTCAAACTCACCACCTCTCGGTTGGAAGTGGGGATTGCATACTATTAGAGCAACCCCTCTTGTCAACAGATATTTTCGATTTTTGCCGGAAGAAACAGAGGAAGAACAAAAATCGTAACTTTATACAAGTAAATCCTCATATTTCTGTCAACAGATAAATCCTCAGTTTCCTTATTGTATAACGTCTCCAGGCAAAGATATAACATTACCATGTTGGACTAAATATAACAGATGGATCCCTATCTTCTTTACTGTATTGTCTTCTGACCACACTTCTATCCTTTCCCCGCCTTTCATCATCTGGCCATCAAAAGCTCTATGTAAGTAAGATACGTAATATACACATGACACAGGTTTTTTCCCTGTTGCACACAGAACAATTGAAGACTTTCCATGTGCAATACGAATCTTGAAGCATGGATTATACGGGACTACATCGAACAAGTCGGAAACAAACCAGAGAACCATTCCTAAGAAGTTATACTCCTTATTATGTGTGGGCATAGTCAAACACATAGATGAAGCTGCTACTTGTTTCCTGCACCATTCTGGAATCTCATCACATTCCAGATAAATTCTAATAGTAGCCTGCATCTGCATCAGACAAAGACTCAAGATCACTAATATGATGGTGGGGGGGGGGGGGGGGGAGACTAACCATATATCGATCCTTTCTAGATGCATATAGAGCAGGTGCACTAAAGAAGCCTTCATTGAATGGATTCTGCAGAGAATTACAATTAATTATATTAATCCACTCTATAGAAGGGAGGTTGTCCAACTCTGTAATCTTGACCAATTTTCGGCAATTCTCAAGTTTAATTGTATAAAGATTCTCTAAATTTGATACTGACGAGAGTGTTTGAAGATTCTCACAGTTCTTCAGACACAACTTCTCCAATAATCGTAACTTAGAAAAATCAATGGGTAGACAATGGAAACTGTTGCCACTCAAATCTAAATATTTTAAGGATGATAAGCTCCCAATATCCCTAGGAATATCAGCCCTTGTTTCACCCTTCTTCCTCCAACTGCCTTCATATGTTACTTAAATTGAGTATTTATTGGGGACAAGAAATTGTTGCAGACAAGTACTCCGAGTGCATTATTAAAGGCGCGCATTATTAAAAAGTTGGGATTTTTTTGTGCATTATTAAAAGTGCGCGAGATACCATTTCCATACAGTATAACTTATGGATGAGCAAGACAGAGGAGGATTAGGCATTTGGATTGTATAGCGTCTAGTAACATGTTCTCATCTGAAGAAAAACAATTGTGTTGAAGCTGCTGCTATTTGGTACGCCAGAAGCTGAAAAGAGAACCTTGAAGTGATTGAGGTCTTAGAGAAAACTGGAAATGTATGTCAAAAAGCAAGAGGAAGGAAGATAGAGAGAATAGATTTAGGGCCAAATAGGAGCATGGGGGGATTTCCAGGGGTAGTCCGCGCTATATTGCTCAGACTCTCAAAAATGCTCAAAAATGTTGCTGCAACAGTGTTGGATCCTCCAAAACGTACTACTTTTGGAGATCCGACACGCAACCGACGGCATTTTTGAAGAGTCCGAGCAATATAGGTCCATCGTACATTTGGATATCTAGAATTGCCACTGTTTGAGTTCTATCTTCTGGAGCTATGTTTATAGGTGAATACCAGTGTTTGAGTTACCACGATGTTTATCTTTAAGTTGTGGAGTTATGTACATTTTGCTTGCACTCTTAAAAATACCGCCGGATGTGTATAGGATCCTTTGGAGGATCCGAGACAGGTGCAGCTGCGTTTTTGGAGAGTTCGAGCAACATAGACAGTAGGTTTAAGTGAACTAGTTGAGTTGCCACGACGTCTTGTCATTTTCTCTGAATGGTATAGTCTGCTTTTCCCTAGATCAGTGACTCTTGTCCTTATCACACAGGATCAAATTAATTATTTGAAAAATCTTCCTTTACATGGACCCTTTCCCTTAATCCTAACACCGTTGCTTTCATTTGCTATTTCACTGCTGAATCTTTTAGTTTAAGAGGACAAAAATACAATATTTTGCAGTGAATAGAAGGCATTTCTCAGTAGTGTTTACTGTGGCAAATTAATCAGTTGTGAGAGGTTGATGCATGATCAGTGAGCCACTTGACTTTATAGCTTCTATTCGATAATTTCTTCCGCTGCTATTCAAACTTTGATCATCTTATCCATACATAATTTTGCTTTTGAGCACCAACAGGAGATAAAGGACTAGTTTCTCTAGCTCCGCCTCACCAAGGAATCGATGGAGAGTGGAGCGGCGGATCGGGAGTAATTGTCTATAAATGGAACGACAAGGATAAGAGGCCAAATACAGGAAGAAAAAACTGGAAAAAGAGATGGAGCTGTTATGCTGAGTATGATGAAAATGCTTCACCTTGTAGGCGAGGATGGCATGTCTCATATGATACGCTTAAAGCGTATAGACAAATCGATTTCAAATAAACTTCTTGATAAAGAAGATGAGCAAATGATCAAAGTGATCATAATAAAGGTGGCAAGTGATCTAGAAGATCACATTACATAACACTTCATAAAATCTCATGAGAGATTCAGGTATCTGAATATATGAATGAAGATCTCTATGTTATGTCTTTATGAAAATTTATTGGAACCTATATAACATGTACCTCAACGACATCTATCATAGCGCTAAGTATAGATGAGGATCTTAAGTCTATCGAACATAGACACAAAATTATTGGCCAAATGGAAGAGATACAATTCAAGTAGAATTGAATCCATATGAAAGACATGTAGTTTTGGACATGTAGTTCAAATACTTGAAAGTATAAAGTCAATGGTATGTGCAATCAGTTTTCGATATCTTATACGTCTATGCAAGACATAAAAACTTGATATGCACTAAAGCCTCTTTAGATGGCTTATATGGCTTAACTTATATAACAATCCTTGAAGGACTTAAACCACTTAAAGCATATATAATTTTTGGTCTTGAAGTACCACATGCTAAGTGCAATTTGTGCACATTTGTATCTTGCTATAACTATAAGCATGATAATGTGATAGTGAGGATTTTCAAGATGCAATATATTCATTGAAGTTAATATGGCTGATTTATTCACCAAAACTCTACCGACGTCAACCTTCAAGAAGCTAGTGCACAAGATTAGGATGCGAAAGCTCAAGGATGTGAATTGATGCTCTTTTCAGGGGGAGTTAATGCACGTTGCACTTTTTTTCTCTTATAAGGTTTTGTCCCACTGGGTTTTCCTTGCAAGGTTTTTAATGAGGCAACCAATAGACGCATCTAAACATGTGTACTCTATTTCCTTTTCTAGAATTTTTTTCCCATTGGGTTTTGTTTTAGTTAAGGTTTTAACGAGGCACATTACTTATTGAGTAGACATTCAAGAGGGAGTATTAAGAATAGAATTCTATTTAGAGTGAATGTCTATCTTGTAGAGAGTTTTACTTTGAGGTTAAGTCATTTTTCCTCCTATAAATAAAGGGGTCTTACCCATTGTAAATCACCCAAAAATTCAATAAGAATTCTCTCTCCCTTTCTCTGCAATATTGCTCTTCTTCTTTTATTGTTTTATAACACTCCCTTATATTTTCACAATATTTCTTACGCTTTTATTTACAATCAGTTGATAACAAATATTAACAACCGAACACGTTGATAACAAACAAAAAAAGGTATATAACAAATATTTGGAAAAGGGTCGATATGAATTAGAAATTATCTGATCAACTACATATTTATAAAATACAATTTGATTAGCTCTATAGGAAAATTATATTGACTCAGATCAGAACTTTGCTCTTTTACTAGGAAGAGTTGATATGTCTGTTCTATTAGGGTACTTAGAATAAGAATGATCCACGTCTCCCGGAAAAGATATAACTTTACCATTTTGGTGTAAATATAACAGATGGATCCCTATCTTCTTTACTGTATTGTCTTCTGACCACACTTCTATCCTTTCCCCGCCTTTCATCATCTGGCCATCAAAAGCTTCATCTAAGATAGATATGTAATGTACACATGTCAGTTGTTCCCTGTTACACACTGATATTTGAAGGCTTTCCATGAGCAATACTAATATAATGCGGGACTCTCTTGGCATTCGAGATAAATTCGAACAAGTCGGTAACAAACCATAGGACCATTCCTAAGAAGTTATAATGTGTAGGCACAGTCAAACACATAGATGAAGCTGTTACCTGATTCCTGCACCATTCTGGAATCTCTTGGCATTCGAGATAAATTTTCATTTCACGCTGCATCAAACAGAGACTCAAGATCATTAATATGATAGCAGTGAGAGAGAGGGAGAGAGAGAGAGAGAGAGAGAGAGAGAGAGAGAGAGAGAGAGAGAGAGAGAGAGAGAGAGAGAGAGAGAGACTAACCATATACAAAAGTCTAACTGAATCTGAATCTTTTCTAAATAGAGCAGGTGCACTAAAGAAGCCTTCATTGAACGGATTCTGCAGAGAACTACAATCACTCATCTTAATCAACCATATAGAAGGAGGGTTGCCCAACTCTGTAATCTTGACCAATTTTTGGCAATTCTCAAGTTCAATTCTTTCAAGATTCTCTAAATTTGATACTGACGGGAGTGTTTGAAGATTCTCACAGTCATTCAAACGCAATTGATTCAATAATCATAACTTAGAAAAATCAATGGGTAGATAATGGAAACCGTTGCCACTCAAATTTAAATATTGTAGGTTAACCCGAGTGGTATTGTTTAGTTGCTGAAAAGTGTGATATTGGTCTGGAGTAAAATGTTAGCTCAAAAGTGTTACTCCCATCCGGATTTATGTGACACTCTTTCCTTTAGTCAGCCTCAATCCCAAAAAGAATGATATCTTTCTTTATTTAGTGACAATTTAGGTTTAAACTTCTCATTTCACCTTTAATGTGATAATTTATAGCCACATAAATTTCAATGGTTTGTTTTAGGCCACAAGTTCCAAAAGTCTATCTTTGATTCTTAAATGTCGTGCCCAGTTAAATACCGTTGCATAAATTGGGACAGAGGGAGTATCAAATTCTCTTAACTTCGGGTTGTTCAAAGATGTGATAGAGCCTCATGTAAGAATTGTAAGGTTATACCAGGAGAAACACCAACTGTTACCCACCATAGACTAGTAGTCTTAGAGGAAGAGTGTTGCATATAAGGAGAGGACATACAAGATATCGGGAATTAAGGGGTGGGTACTAAATGTCACAAACCAAGTAGCATTTAAGGACAAGTTACAGAAAGAAGGGGCATGGGACGTAGAAGGATTCACAATATCCCTAGGAATATCATCCTCGGACAAATTACAGTATCTAAGGCACAATTCGGTTACGAAATACTCCATTGGGCCTCTACCTTTCGACCTCCTACTGACCACCTAAGAATCTCTTCCCGCCAATTCCTAACATCTTTCCCCCTAGAATAAGAATGATCCACGTCTCCAGGCAAAGATATAACTTTACCATTTTGGTCTAAATATAACAGATGGATCCCTATCTTCTTTACTGTATTGTCTTCAGCCCACACTTCTATCCTTTCCCCGCCTTTGATCATCTGGCCATCAAAAGCTTTATGTAAGTAAGATATGTAATATACACATGACAGAGGGTTTTTCTCTTTTCTCCACCGAATATTTGAAGGCTTTCCATGAGCAATACTAATCCTAAACCATGGATAATGCGGGACTCTCTTGGCATTTGAGATAAATTCGAACAAGTCGGTAACAAACCATAGGACCATTCCTAAGAAGTTATAATGTGTAGGCATAGTCAAACACATAGATGAAGCTGTTACTTGATTCCTGCACCATTCTGGAATCTCTTGGCATTCGAGATAAATTTCCATTTCACGCTGCATCAGACAGAGACTCGAGATCATTAATATGATAGCAGTGAGAGAGAGAGAGAGAGAGACTAACCATATATCGATCATTTCTAGATGCATATAGAGCAGGTGCACTAAAGAAGCCTTCATTGAATGGATTCTGCAGAGAACTACAATTAATTATATTAATCCACTCTATAGAAGGGAGGTTGTCCAACTCTGTAATCTTGACCAATTTTTGGCAATTCTCAAGTTCAATAATTGCAAGATTCGCTAAATTTGATACTGACGGGAGTGTTTGAAGATTCTTACAGTCATTCAAATACAACTCTTTCAATAATCGTAACTTAGAAAAATCAATGGGTAGACAATGGAAACTGTTGCCACTCAAATCTAAATATTCTAAGGAGGATAAGCTCCCAATATTCCTAGGAATATCAGCCTCGGACAAATTACAGTATGTAAGGCTCAAATTGGATACACAGGTTGACAAAGAATATTGTATCCGATGGACTCCTCTTCCAGAAATACTCATTTTGGACTCTAACCTTCGACCTCCTACTGCCAATTTTTCAAGATTTCTTAGCATTTCAACAGATCTAAGCACTTGCTTTATACCCGTACCAGGTGCCCAAAGACGTCTTAGACTTCTCATATCTCCAAGGTTATCTGGCAGTGTTTTTATAGAGGGGTTGTGATGAATTAACAGTACTTCAAGGGATATTAGCTGGCATATGCTGCTAGGAAGATCCATAAGTTTTTTGCAATAATGCATATCTAGTTCAATTAGTCTGTCCAAATTTCCTATTGATGGATGGATCTCCGTCAGACTTGAGCAACCACCAAGCAGCAAAGTCTCAAGACTTCGTGAACCAGTGAAGTCTGGAGTGCTTCTGAGTTTCTTGCAATAAGAGAGATCCAACTTCTTCAAACTTCTACAACACTAAAAGTAAACCAAATATAGTTTCAATTAAGATGTTCTTTCACTGAGTTGCAATAAAAATACACAAGAAATTGTAAAATTGAGTAACAAACCTGCAAATTCAATTGAAATTCTCGGATATCACTATCCCGCATATCTAGAACTACAAGATTCTCGGCTGGAAAATTTGATGGTATACATTTTAAAGGACATTTTTCCCAAGACAACCATCTGAGCTCCTTGGATAACAGCTCGAAATCTCCACTAATATGTAAGTCATCCATTATAAGAACTCTAAGATTTTTCATTTTCTTAAATGCTTTGGTGCTCAAATTCTCTCCCTTAAATTTTCGTGGATCTACATTCAATACTTCTACCTTTTTGGAACCCTGAAGTTTGGAGAAAAGATTAGTATCATAAGACCATCTTAAGTCCGAGAAATTAAGAGGGAAAAATGCTTTATACCAATTGAAAGTCAAACAAAGAGGTTACACCATATGTATCAAGAAAAATGAACTTACACATTAGAGGATGTGAAAAAAGAATGTAAAATCGCTCAAAAAATAAGATGAAAATCTTTCAAAAACTAGTTTAGCAGCAGTCAATAAGTTCACACGATAATATCAATGGAAAAAACAAAGATAAATAAAGAGAACAAATTGCATCCAGAAACCTGACAATAGTACAATTAAATACTAGATTTTAAAGAACAATTAGAAAAATACTTACTAACCAGAGATGAAGCACAAAATGAATTCACTTCTTATGATGACAACATAAATTATAAGAAATAAGCAATTAAATTGAAATAAATATATTAAAATCAAGATAAAGGATAAAATATTTACTCACTTTATTTCCTTGAAGAACATCACAAACTTCTTGAGGGATGAACAATCTACTCCGTTTTCCAGGGTCTCGAGGTGATTCCATGCGAACAATTTCTCTTCCCATATCTCTCACTAAATCATGCATTACCAAATGATACCCAATTATTTGGAGCAAGTGTATTTGGACTAAAGTTGCAATTGTACTTTTAGCATGAAAGCCGCATGCATTTAATGTTTTAGTAACTTCATGCTCATAAAACCCATGGAAGGCGCATGCAATATCGAGGAAAACAGTCTGTGTTTCATCATCAAGTCCATCAAAGCTTATCTTGAGAATCTTTTGGTTATCACAATGAGGAATTGATTTTAGTTTTTCGAATTCATATCCCCATTCTTCTACAGACCTTCCTTGTAAATGTGACCCCAATATCACAAGAGCTAATGGTAGCCTGCCTGAATATCTAATTATGTCTCGTGCCAAATTAACATAGTCTTCCGGTGGAAAATGACTGTCAAAAGCATACCGACAAAAGTAACATAGCTTCATTGTCATTTAATAGTTTGGCCTCATATCTCTCTTTTTCTCCAAACCGGCATAGCAATCGCTTGTCTCGGGTGGTAGTGATTATTAAACTACCCGAACCAAACCAACTTCTTTCTCTTGTTAAGGATTCTAATTGGTTTTTGTGGTCCACATCATCAAGAAGAATTAGAACCTTCTTTGACCCAAGTCTTGCTTTGATTAAATTGACGCCTTGAGCAACACTATCAACTTTGACGTCCTTAGTTTTGAGTACTTGTTGAAGAAGTTTCTCTTGTAGCTTGACAAGACCAAATTCTTCAGCTTCTGATCTAACATCTGAAAGGAAGCAACTACTATCGAAGAGTCGAAACATTCGATTGTAGATAGCTTTTGCCAGAGTTGTTTTCCCTATGCCACCAAGTCCGTGAATACAAATCATGCGAACTTCATCTTCACATTCATTTTGCAATAACAACTCTATATCTTTGACACGAGAATCTACTCCAACTGGGTGCCAAGCAACATCTAGAGGTATCTGGTTAACCTCTTGTAGGACTTGCTGTATAATTTTTTCAATAAACTTTGATTCATGCCTATAGATTTTTTAACAAAAAACAAAAATTAAAATACTCCAGCAAATAAAACTTTGATATTTGAAACTATTTGATGGACAAGTCAAAATCGATAGCCAAGACATAACATAGTGGGGTGAATCTAAGCAGTAAAATAGATAACTTACCGCTTCATATAGGATATTTTAAGAAATTATTTAAGTTATATATATTGATAGTATAAAGATCTTTTTTCACTATATTTATCAGGAAATTTACCTGTAATTATATAATACTAAGAGACCTAATTGTATAAATATTTTGATACTGTTATGAAATAGAAGATTCTTACACTTCTATTTAAGGTGAATGTCTTTAATGTATCTAATTAGAGAGATTTTAGAGTTCTATTAGTGGTAGCTAAATCTTCCTCTCCCCTATAAATAGAGGTGCCCCCTACCATTGTAAATCATCCCTTGAGACCCCTCTCAACTCAATAAGAAGAACTCTCTCTACTCTTCTCTCTATTGCTATTGTTCTTGTTCTATTGTTCTTGTTTTTTGCTTTAGTTTATAACACGTTATCAGCACGAGTCTCTAACCAATTGAAATTTTCGATTGTCTTAACTTTTGTTTGTATAGGGTTTTGCTTCAAAGAAGGAAAAGAAAAAAAAAAAAAAAAGGGACAAACGAAAAAAAAAAAGAAAAGAAACAGAAAGCAAGACACTGGAAGGCAAGAAGAAAAAAAAAAAGAACGAAAAAGTTGAAAAGAAAAAGGAAAGAAAGAAAGGAAAGGAAGAAAGAAAGAAACATAGAAAATATATTTGGTATACCTTAAAGGTAAGTAATTTACTTTTCCCTTTCAAATTCTTGGAATTCTATAAATTTTATATACAAAGTTTGATTATAACTCTAATGAAGTTTGTGAGAAATTATAACCACACGAAGTGGTAAAATCTCTATGTCCTGCCATGATTAAATTCATGTATGATTGTGGACGTGATAAAGAATTCCGTCCAATTGAATTTGCTCCATTCCCTTTAGAGAATGTGGTAGCAGCTTGTGTAAAGCACATGATTTTGATCCATTCCCTGAAGTGAATGTGATAATTGTAATAGAGCCCGTAAGTATGAACACGCTCTTGATGTAATTGTGTCATATGAAAAGAAAGTTCGTTGCCCTCGAAATTTCGGGCAAGAACTATATGACATGGGTGTTGGATGATGAAATCCACTTAGATGCTATGGGTCTTGGAGACGCCATTAAAGACAGAAATAATGCATCCACCCAAAACTATACGAAGGCCTTGATTTACTTGCGCCATCACCTTGATGAAAGTTTGAAGATTGAACATCTCAACATCAAGGATTCACCCATCTTGTGGAAAGGCTTAAAGAAGAGAGATGACAAACCTGAAGTTGGTCACTCTGCCACAAGCACGATACGATAAGAATCCAAAAGCAAATAGTTTATAAACTATATATTATCGTTGCGGTGAAAACGGGCACTGGTCTAAGTCTTGCCGTATACCATAAAATTTGGTTGACCTTTATTAAGCATCTCGAAAGAGTAAACGCCCTGAAACGAATTTTGTCTCTGACGACAACTTTGACTTCACCCACCTGGATGTGGCAGACTTCTTTAAGCAACCCGATGGGAAGATAGACCACCTAATCGATGATGGATCGGTGATGAAAGAAGATGGAGCTGTTTGATTTATTTGTATTAGTTAATGAATAAACTAATAGTCATTAGTATTAGCTCGTATTAGCTAGTTCATGATATGATATTTGTATTAGTTCTTCAATATGCTCAAATATCAATAAAACTTTTATTTTCCAGTGGGGGTAATCGACTAGCCTGAAAAACTAGTCGATTATCAACTATTTTCGCATTAAAGTTGAAAAACAATTGATCAACAATCGATTGTCGTTGACTAACAATCGATTGTCTTGAAACAGTGAGGTCTGGAATTTTTCAAAAATCACCCACAATCGATTGTCTACATCTAACAATCGATTGTCGTTAGGCAGTGTAATCTGGAATTTTTCAAAAATCATCCACAATCGATTGTCTATGTATAACAATCGATTGTCTATGTTCCAACAATCGATTGTGTGGGTTTAATAATCGATTGTCTTATGAAAAACGCTGAAATTTTCAAACTGCAAAGTAATTGATTATGGACAACATATCTTATTTTGTTTGTCAATTGTTAGTAGCAGATTTTGAAAATATTATGTGACATAAAAGGAATTGAACTTGCTTATTCTTATGTTCCTGTATTTCTTTTGTATGTCATACCATGGAAAGTAAATTGATCGAAGGCTCCGGAAGAGCCAATGTAACTCTGCCCAAGGGCACGACGTTAATCATAGAGAATGCTATGTTCTCCTCCAAGTCTATGAGAAACTTGTTGAGTTTTAAAGATGTACGCCGGAATGGCTACAATATTGAGACAATGGATGAAGATAATCTTGAATATCTCGTCCTCACTTTAAAGAATGTCTCCGGCCAAAAGAGGGTTATTGAGAAATTCCCGTCTTTATCTTGTGGCCTGTATTGGACAAGAATTAGTGCAATTGAGGCACATTCAACAGTAAATCTAAAGAATACTGAGTCCAATACATTTGTACTTTGGCATGATCGACTGGGTCACCCAGGATCAACCATGATGAGACGGATTATACAAAGCTCATATGGGCATCCGTTAAAGAATTTCAAAATTCTTTCAAGTAATGAATATCCTTGCACTTCGTGTTATCAAGGCAAGCTGATTATCAGACCATCCCCAACAAAGGTTGGGACTGAGTCACCCCAGTTTCTGGAACGTATACAAGGGGACATTTGTGGACCTATTCACCCACCTAGTGGGTAGTTTAGGTATTTCATGGTCTTGATAGACGCATCCTGTAGATGGTCTAATGTGTGCTTGTTGCCATCACGCAACCTTGCGTTTGCAAAGTTAATGGATAATAGATGAGAATAATCTTGAATTCTTCATGAAAACGAGGCTGCCCATTTCGGTTTGGGTTCACGCCATTTTGCATGCAGCAATGCTACTTTGTCGGCTGCCCGCTTCGGCTAAGGGTCACGCCATTTCGCATGCAGCAATGCTAGTTCGTCTCTGACTGACGAATTATCACAAATATTCCCTATTGCAATTGGTTTTGGGTCATGAACCCCATATATCCCATTTAAGAAGCTTTGGATGAGCAGTATAGGTGCCTGTAGCACCGCCATCCCGCACCAAAATGGGTTTGCAAAGAAGGTTAGGAATATATGTTGAGTATGAATCATCCTCCATTATTCGCTACCTCGAAACATTGACAAGAGATTTGTTCACTGCACTATTTGCAGACTGTCAATTTGATGAGACACTTTTCCCAAAATTAGGGGGAGAAGTCGGTGAAACCAAATGGGAAATTTTGTGGAAAAATGTATCATTATCTCATCTTGATCCACATACCTCTATTTGAAAGAAAGGGGTACAAAAGACTATCCATTTGCAAAGAATAGCAAACCAAATGCCTGACGCATTTACGGACTTGAAGAGGATAACGAAATCCCACATTCACGCGGAAAATGTTCCGATCCGTATTGAAGCCCCTATTGGACAAATATCTAGTGTCATATCCAATGAGTCAAATGCACGCCAGAAGCGTGGCAGACCATTAGGTTCCAAAGATCGAAATCCTAGAAAGAGGAAAAAGAACGATCTAAATGACACTATGAAAGAATCACATGAGGACGCTCATGATTTCATTAATTCCGAGATTCACGAAGAATCTATTGAGCCTGAGACTCTTGAAAATACGGAATGCAAGAATGTGAGGATCTTGAACCTCAGTCTGTGGTAGTACAAAATTAATTGAGAGCTCTCGAAGAGCCAATTATTACTATGTTGGAGAAACACAATTGAGTATTGTGCTGTAGTAAGTCTCAAAGAAACTTATTCAGTTTCCAAAGTACACGCGAAAGCGATTGATTATATTGAGACTATAAATAAAGGAAGGCTTTGATTCTCCTATTACTACAACTTGTAGCGGGGTAATTTGTATATGAAAAGCTACCCGCTTTGTTCTCCAGTTTGTACTACACAAACGAAAGAATGCCACAATAAAGTGGATATCTATTGGTATAAAACCCATGTCATAATAAACCCGAAGTTTATTGATAAGTGCACATGTCATGGTGTAAATTTGAAGTTTACCAATATTGATAATTTATTCAGTTGGCATTCATGTTAGCCATCTCATTTTAAGTATGATGTGCAAATTCACATAGGTGAATATTAAAGAACTAGAAAGTTCTTTACGAATACTCTTGTATCACTTGTTCTCATTAATGAACGGACCAACTAAAGAGTTCGGGTTGAAGCCCATAAATTCTGGAAATATGAAAGGTGAGTATGGGCCCATTCACCTGCCATGTATACCACATATGATGCATCTATGATATGGTTACATGCGCCATTGTTATTAACCCGCAGCCTGGCAGTGCTTGCGAGGTAAATCGCTCAGTAATCTAACTTCGAGCATAGTTTCCAGATTCTCTACTCAAGACAGTTCATCTTGATAAGTTGGTTTATATTAAAGTTGGTTTAGCAAGATAATTATTGAGTGCTTCCACTTAATAGCTAAACTGTTTCTTATGAGAACTAAGTTATATATATATATATCAGTTTGATATAAGTTGTATACGAGAGTATATTCTCCCCTCACAAGTGGTTCAGGGTCAGGAACCAAATAATTTCATCTTATTATTAAGGTGCTGTGTATATTGACATAATGCACAAAGATGATTTTCCAAAGTTGAGGAAACATGTTAGTTTTACTAACATGAGGGGGAGACATGATAAACACTTGAGAAAGTGTTATATGGGATGAATTTTCATTTGTATATGTATATCCCCGAATATCATGATATGAACCTGTAGTTCATAAAAGGGAAATGCAATTGCAACATATTGCAAAGCATGCTATACGCATTTGCTGACTCAAAGAAAGTAACTAAATGGAAGAGATACAATTCAAGAAGAATTGATTCCATATGAAAGACATGTAGCTTTGAACCTATAGTTCATATGCTTGAAAGTATAAAGGCAAAGGTATGTATAGTCAATTTTCGATATCTTATTTGTTTAGCATGACATGAAACTTTGATATGCAGCTAAAGTCTATTATGCGACTTATATGACTTAACTTGAAAGATTTAAGTTGCTTGAAGCATATGCAATTCTTGGTCCTGAAGTACCGCATCCTAAGTACAATTTGTGTACATATGTATCTTGCTATAACTATAAGCATGATGGCATTGAGAATGCATCTATGGAGGTATTGAAGAGCTATTCCACGACATTATATGAAGATATTCATATCTATCAAGAGTGATGATTTCAAGGTGCGGAATATTTATTCAAGTCAACATGGTTGATTTATTTATCAAATATCTACCAAAGATCGTTTTGAAGATGATGCACAAGGTTGGAATGCAAATGCTCAAGAATATAAATTGATGTACTCATTAGGGGGAGTCAATGCGCGTTGCACTCTTTTTCCCTTACAAGGTTTTGTCCCACTGGGTTTTCCTTGCAAGGTTTTTAACGAGGCAACCAATAGGCGCATATTCAAACATGTGTACTCTTTTTCCTTACTTTAATTTTTCCCATTGGGTTTTGGTTTTAAGGTTTTATGAGGCACATCATTGAATAGACATTCAAGGGGGAGTGTTATGAAATAGAAGATTCTTACACTTCTATTTAAGGTGAATGTCTTTAATGTATCTAATTAGAGAGATTTTAGAGTTCTATTAGTGGTAGCTAAATCTTCCTCTCCCCTATAAATAGAGGTGCCCCCTACCATTGTAAATCATCCCTTGAGACCCCTCTCAACTCAATAAGAAGAACTCTCTCTACTCTTCTCTCTATTGCTATTGTTCTTGTTCTATTGTTCTTGTTTTTTGCTTTAGTTTATAACAGATACAGTTTATTTATAGAGCTTAAACTCTTTAAGTATGTGCCAAAAGCCATGCATAATTACTTGGTTGTATAATTATTAGGGTAGTAATTATTACAATACAATAATTATAATGACATTCTTGATTGCCACAACATAATTACCGAGTAATTCTCGCTGTTATGTTTGGTTGGAAAGGTGCAATTACATAAAGGTTGTAACTTAGCAAGGTACCATTGTTTTTACCAAATTACCCCTAATAATATTTTAATTGAGGGGCTTTATTGACGTTTTACCAAAGCTTATATCCAAATGCTTTTAACTGCAGCCATTCTCTCATTCAACCTAGCACGAAGGCATTTTCCATTGCTGTATTAACCATCTACTTAAGGAGACTGAATCGCTATTTTTATTTGGAGTCCTCATTTTCTTTTGTGCAATGTGAATTTAATAAGACAAAATGCGTTTATCCTCATTAATAATTTTTTGTTTCTTCTCAAATTGCTCGAAAGAGGTTGAAGAATTGCAGATATCGTATAAACATTTGAACAAATAACAAATGAAACTATATAGCTGTATCAAGAAAATGTACCCGTCAGCAACATTTTGCAAATGCCATCCAGATAAATTTGCAGCTTCAGTAAGTGCAGCTCTCCATTTCTCCACCCTTTGAGCTCCAAATGATCGTTCCTTGTGTTTAGCCAAAGCTTCACCAAATAACCCAGTTTGCTTTCGTACCTCAGACGGATCAACATCATAGAAAATAGGCAAAACCATTTGCTTTAATTTCTCTTTGCATTCGAGAATTTTAACTAGCTCATTTAGACACCAACTAGAGGAAGCATAATTTCTTGAGAAAACAATAATGGAAATTCGTGACTCTTCAATCGCTTTCTCTAGTTTACTTGAAATCACGTCACCCTTTCTCAATTCCTCATCGTCAAGGAAGGTTTTGACTCCAACATCACACAATTTGGAAAAAAGATGACCAATGAATGTTTTTCGGGTGTCTTCACCTCTAAAACTGAGGAATACTTCATAAGAGAAGTGAGAAGATGTAGATGATTCTCCTCTATCTAATTGAGTATCCATTTGATGAATTAAGGGATGATGTTTTAGTAAAGGGAAAGTTAACTATAAGCACAGGTCTTACGGTTGGAAACTTAATTCTTGGGTCAAGTCAACTACAAGTCTTCGGCAGGAAGTTTCCCTATATATTTCTTTGAGCACAGACGTAATATATTTGCCTTTGCTTTATATTATTATTACATCAACTGCCATTCTACCATTTGGTAAATAAAGGGAACTTTTGAGATATTTTCAAAGCCTACTTTCTATCCATAAATGCATAGTACAAAACTGTGGGGCCCATAGTTTAGTGAACAAAGGAAATTTTCGACACACGTGTGGTCAATCCATACTTTTTAATTTTAATCCAAAATAAATATTTAATTAGATAATCAATAAAAAAATTAATTTATTTTTATTCTTTTACTCCTATATGCATATTCTTAAAAAATTCTCTTTCGTGCTCAATATTTAATAAGAATAATTTAATCATACTAGATAATTTTGTATACGATTTAATATTTTTTTAAAGGACGTGTTAAAAGTAAATTTAATACTTATTATGTATTGAAGGGAGTAGTATCTAAATATGGGACCCATTTAAACACATATTTATCCAAGAGATCTCCACATATACATAGTACAAATTGTCATACCACTATTCTTTCAAAGTTGCATCGGTTTATAAAATTTTTTAATCTATTTAATATATAAAATCGACAAGTTAGAGCGTAGCAGAATAAATTCATTAAATAAAAAATATAGCAGAATAAATTCACTAAATGAAGAATAATTTTTATATATAAATATATGGTTGGTTTAAGTTCAACCTATGACAATAAGTTACAAGTAAGTGTCAATTTATATAATCAAGAAAAAAATCAATTTATTTTTTCAAAGTTACCCTGATGTACGTATTCTTACAAAATTATTTACTCCTTATATTTGAGAAGATAAGTAAGTGTCACTATAACTATGGTCTAATTTTTAATGAAAGGTAGTTTAGTCACACCAACTATTTTCTTCTAGAATTTAGTATTTTCTTAATGGTATGCCCAAAACAAATTGGTCATTTATTGTGGCCCGGGGAATAATAATTAACATTATAAATTCATGAAAGAAAGTAAATACAATACTATAACATTTTGCATTTAAATAGTTTGTAATGCTTTCAAATAATAATACAATTATTGGGCGCCAACTTATTCAATATGAAGGAATGTTCATACCTTTTTTTCCCAATAAAAGTAATATTATGTACATAAAAGTGAACATGTCAATCGGGCCGGGTTGACCCGGGACCGGCCCGGACCAGATCGGTACAATTCGCAATCGGACCGGACCGGTAGGTGGGGGCCGGGCTGAGCTGGGTTCAAAGGGGGTAGGGGGTTCGTCCGTTAAAATTTTTTTATTCGGAACCGGCCCGGTATGGTGAACAGTACCGTGAACCGGTACAACCCGGACCGGACCGACCCGGTTCAACGGTAACTTTTTTTTAAAAATTTTTTGAATTGATGGGGCCCACATTTCCGTTGGCAACGGCTACAGATCCGTTGGCCAACGGATTTCCATTTTTCATTTTTTTTTGTATTTATTAAATTACAATATTAACCCTTCTTAAAATCTATAAATACCCCTCATCTCTTCTTCATTTCTTCACTCAAAATTCTTATCTCAATCTCAATTCTCAAATTATCAATCTATCTCTTCCCTTCAATTTGCAAGATTACATATTTTATTTGTTACTCTTTTCCCGAATTTAATTTATCGCAATTTGTCATTCGGAATTTGAAGCTTGAAGTTCAAAATTTAAATACTTGCTTGATGTTTGTTCGTGGTAACACCGGATTTGCGTAATCAAGTGCTCAATTTATTGTCGAATTCGGTGCACTCCCTCCAACTCTTTCTCTTATTTAATATTTTAATTGCATATTTGATTTTAGCTTATATTTTAATTTTTACAATATGTTTAATGCCGCTAAAAGAGCGTGTAGAAAAGTTACTGGTAGGGGTGGAAGTAAAAAAAGAGGTAGTCCTGTAGCTTCTGGTAGTAATAGTAATGACCCAATAACACATGTTTCTGAATCATCGCCTAATTTGCAAGATGTAGAGATTGATTATGAACAATTACAAGAAGATTATGGAATAGAAGATAATGAAATTAGAATAGAAGATGAGATACCACCTACACCTAGTAGTGAAAATGTTGGTAGTATTGGAGTTGGAGTTGCTAGTGCTACAAGGGGTGAAGTAGAAGACCACCAGTGGCTCCAACTGCTACTCATAAAAAAAGAAGTCTGGTTTGGAAATTTTTTGAAATAATAGAAGGTACTGATAGAGTTAAGTGCAAACTTTGTCCTGAAACTTTTAAACATTTGACCAGAGGTAATTTAGGGGGGACTGGGACACTTACTAGACATATGGCGGCTATCCATCCCATAGAATGGGGAGTTAATGGGGATGGAAGTCAAACAACTATTAACCCTACTACTGGAGGTCTATTAAAATATGATAAAATGAGGGATCGGGAGGAACTAGCAAAAATGATTAACTTCATGGACAATATCGAACATACATACGTTATTTGTTTAGTCACCTTCCTTCTAGAGTATGTCTAACTTCTGATATTGGTCATGCTATTAATGGAAATGATTATTTGACAATAACATGCCATTGGATAGATGATAATACTTGTATGCAAAAACGTATTATCGCTTTTAAATATAATGAAGATCAGAGTCATACTGCTACATTTATAAGTAGTACAATTGTTGAAGTTGTTGAATTTTATAATCTAAACCAAAAAGTTTTGTGTATGTCTTTTGATAATGCTTCAAACAATAATGCTGCAGTTTCAATTTTAAAATTGCATTTGCAACCACCTCTTGATGATATTTTTCATGTTAGGTGTGCATGTCATGTTTATAATTTAATTGTTAAACGTGGCCTTGATTTATTTTCAGTTGAGATTACTCATGTTAGAAGAGCAGTTGGTGTTATTCAGGGAAATAATAGACAATCTAGAATAAAAGAATTTAAGACAAAGTGTATCCAGTATAACCTTACACCTAGATTCATGCCACACGAAGTTGTTACTAGATGGAATTATACATATATATTTTTAAAATGTTGCTACAAATATAGATTTCCCATAACTGAAGTTGCTAATGCGCATTGTACTGATCCTAGGCGTATGTTAACAAGTGATACTTGGGAGGTCATTAATGATGTTGTTAAATTTTTACATAAATTTTATACTGCTACTGTTGTGTTTTCTGGAGCATATTACCCCACTGTTACTATGGCTTTAGTACATATAGCTGAAATTTCTTTGCTACTATATGAATTTAAGAAGAAAGAAAAATATATGGATGTTGTTGTAAATATGCAAGCGAAATTCAAAAAATATTTCTTTCCAATTCCTCCAGTTTATTTAATTGGTGCAGTTTTAAATCCTTCTATTAAAATGTCTGATTGTCACCAATTAATGAATGCTTTATATACTTATATGGAGATTGGACAATCTGAAACACCAAATTTATATGATTCTATGAACAAACTAAATGAACATTTGCAACAACTATATAATTATTATGTAAATGAATGTGATAATACTGCTCGTGCTTCTGACAATGTTAATCCCGCTATGCAATGTAGCAGTTCTCCTAATGTGGATGATGAAGGCCTTGATAGTTTTAATATTTTTTCTACATTTTCTAATACTCAAACCAGTAGCAGGAATATTTATGAGCTTCAATTCTACTTGCAGAAGCAAAAGGAGCCTCGCACAAAGGACTTTTCACCGTTGGGATGGTGGCATGAAAATGCAAAGCAATTTCCTGTTCTTTTCGCTATGGCTCGTGACGTGCTCAATGTGCCAATTTCTACCGTTGCATCGGAGAGTGCATTTAGCCAAGCAAGACAACAACTTGGAGACACCCGCCACTCATTGGGAAGCAACGCTTTGGAAGTTTTAGTATGTTTAAGAGATTGGATTAGATCGGAACGAAGAAATCAAGGAAAGGAAGATGTTGATAGCCCAGAAGACGAAGAACTTGGAGATATATTAACCCATGGAAACCCATCGGAATTTAAACCCCCAGAAGAAGGTCAATCGGTTCATATTGATTATGGTGAACTGCTAAGGCGATTCAAAACATGTAGTTACTAATACTTGTTAGAAAACATGTAAACATTTCATTTTCTACTTATTAATTTGAAATTGAGAAATAAAGTAGCACTTGCAATAAGTGCAAATTTTTCACATCTTACTTGTATTCATTTAATAATTACAAACTATTAATATAATTATAACTTAATAATTATACTTAATTTCAAAAAAAATTAAAAATATACTAAACCCGGCCCGGCCCGACCCTTTCAACCCGTAACCCGTATGGTTCAATTGTAACCCGAACCAACCCGGCCCCTTAGAAACCCGATACTGTTCAACCCGCCCCGGACTGGACCGAAACCCGAACGGGTCGAACAAAATCGGACCCGGCCCGGACCGGTAAAACCGTTAGCCACGTTGATAAAAGTTATTGTAAATTTTACATTAATTTTGTAATTTTAAATTAGTTTCAAATTTAAATTTTACGATATTATTTCTAAACTATTAACCCTTATATTATCATGAGTTTATTTATTTTTAAATACTAATATTTAAGCTAATTACTAATTTAGTTATTAATTTATATTTGTTATTTACCCTAAATTCAATGGACCAAATTCATTAGAATATATATTATGGAAAAAATTGACAATTTACAATTTTAATTTAGTTACTTCTTTAGTTGCAAGTGATATGTCTGTTTGCATAAACGGTACTGTTTGAAACTAATTTGATTATCCTTCAAAAATAAAAATAATGATGGAAACTTGTGTTAATATTCCGTCCAAAAATATTTCTCATGATCACTTATTATTTATAATTATTTTTAATATCATATGCGAAATTTAAATATAATAACTATATCTTAAAATTTAGTTAAAATTATTGAATTGCCCATTGGTATTTAGTGTTCAATCTCGAGAAAGTTGACTCATTAAGGATATTCAAGTAGTAGATATTTAATAGCTAAGCAGTTAAATAGTTTAATAATTTCCCTTAGTACTTGAGAATATTGATTAAAAATAAAAATTATTTACAAAGTATATTCTAAGAAAATACCAATTAAAATAGTACTATGTTGGGCCCGTGAAACAGCATAGGCTTTACTTCCGCTAGTTTATGTACATATTTTTTAAATGGGATTTTTACATATACATTCCATATAGCAAACTTTATAACCACCCATGTTTAAGGTTTGTGTTTATTACATTTAAGTATACCACCTTTCAATTTATGTACCAAAATTATATTTAAGGTTTAATGATCAACTTATTAATTATTTGCTTGATTTGTGGAACAAAATCTTTTCATATTTTTTTTACACGTTTTCTCTTTCTTCCAAGCAAAACCGATGCATTTCTCCCATTTTTTAATTACACCCCTCCTCCCCCACGTCTATTTACCAAAACAGAACTCTCTGGTTCTCTTCTTTAATTTCAGCCTTATTGTCATCCTCCATTGTCGAAGGTTGCCATTGTTTCAGATCGAGAGTTTCATCCGCCATATTTTCAGTCCTACGGTTGCATCAAAGTCCCAAACCATCTACAAAACCATTTTCTCTCTCTCACTGCTTCAATTTCATCCGCCATTTCCGAACCCTCTACAAATTTTTCTCAAGAAAACACAGTTTCAGTCACTAAAATCGTATCCATAGTCAAAAATGGTGAAAAAAGCTAGTACTCCCAAACGACAAAAAGTAGCAGATATTCCATCTTTTGATTTGGGTGTTTTAACACCTAAATCACCAGTAAAAAGACAACAATCTGTCGATGCAAGTGGAAAAGATATGGTTCCTTCATCGCCGAGACAAATCAGAGCTGAAATGCGAATCAAGCACTTGCACGATGTTGATGCTACCGGTGTAGAAACAGAAGCCGATAAACAACGCAAGCGAAAGGGGAAAAGCTTGAGGGTCGATGATGATGATTTTGTGGACGATTCACCCAAACTTCAAACCATAAAAATACAAAAGGTGTCTCATTCCCCGTCAAAACAAAAAAAGATGAAACACTCTAAAAAACCTACAAAATTGGTTCCACAACAAATTTCATTGAAGGTAAACAAATTTTTTTTCTCCTCAATGTGTTGTAGTTTAATATTTTTTGCCAAAAAATAGAATGCAAGTGTTTGTTTGGTGTTTAAGTGTTTTTTGTCTAATTGTACTGTATTATTGCATACTAGGGTTGTTTATACAAATTGTAGTTAATTGTAGTTTTTTGGAGTTAATTTGTAGTTAATTGGCAAAATGTACTGTTGAATCAAATTTGTAGTTAATTGTAGTGTTTGTAGTTTAATGTAGTTTAATGTACTTTTTATTTGGAACTGTGACTGTTGACTCAAATTTGTAGTTAATTATAGTTTTTTGTAGTTTAATGTAGTTTACTGTACTTTTTATTTGGAACTGTGATAATACAGTGTATAAAAGCAGTTACATTGTACATGCTCAATAATTCTATAGTTATAGTATAGTTGCTTGTAGTTATAATGTAGTTTAATGTTGTCTATCACAATGTAGTTGATATGTGGTCTGCAATTTTATAGTGTTGTTTGGAACTGTGATTAGAAGACATGATATATATGTAGTTACAGTCTAGTTGATTTGTAATTTGTAAAGTAATTTTTAGTTATGCTTTTAGTAAAATAACTTGTCGTTAGGATGTAGTTTCATGTATTCTGTCACAATGTAGTTTATCTGTGGTCTGTAATTTTATGGTGTTATTTGGATCTTTGATTATAAGTCAGGGTATATATGTAGTTAAAGTGTAGTTGATTTGTAATTTGTAAAGTAAATTCTAGTTATGCTTTTAAAACTATAATTTGTAGTTAAAATATAGTTTCATATAGTCTGTCACAATGTAGTAGGTATGTGTTCTGCAATTTTATAGTGTTATTTGGAACCCTGATTAAAATTAATGGTTTATATCTAGTTACAGTGTAGTTGATTTAACATTTGTAAAGTAAATTCTAGTTATACTTTTTGTAAAATAACTTCTAGTGAGAATGTAGGTAAAATGTACTTTGTAGGTTAAAATTGTAGTTATACTGTTTGTAAAATAACTTCTAGTGAGAATGTAGGTAAAATGTAGTTTGTATATTTTTTATGGTTTGGTATTTAATGAAAAATTCTCATATTCTGCAGGGATTGTGGTGTATTTGTGGCTGCCTTTGCGGAGTATATTAGCAATGGTGATTTGTCTATACCAAAGGAAGATCTTACTGATATTGACAAACACCGTAGACGCTATAGAGCTCTGTTGTGGGACTACGCCACAAAGAAGCTAAATGATGGTTCAATCAGTGAGAGTGAGGTTACCGGCAGGCTTGCAAGGAGGAAGGGTCCACCGCCAAAGAATGAGAGAACTAAAGTTGAACGAAAGAAGAAGTAGAGTATACTGTTCATATTTGGTAGTTGGAATTGAAAACAATTTAATCATTAGGTCATTTTGGTTGTAATGAATAATTTGTCATGAATACATTATACACGAGTATTCGAGCTATCTAATAGCATATTTGCCGTAACAGCTATCTAATAGCATATATAATACCTTCAGTTGCCATTTTATATAACTGTCAGTTCTTATATAAGTGTGGGAATAAATTATTTGTGTACAATGACTACAATTACCTACATTTGCATATAACTACACAAACTGCACTACATATAACTACAATTGCAAAACTACAAACTGTTGGAAGTCCAATGCTACAAACTACTGTTGCAGTACATTTGCACTGTTGTGTTTTTGGATAAAACTTCTTATCTTGAACAATGAAGAATCATGAATTGACATTGCATAGAAATGTCATTTGCAGTTTTCAGCTACTCATACTATCCAGTACATACAAAAAAATACATTATTCAGACATATTTATTAAATACTACAATTAACTACAACTGACTACAATTAACTACAAAGTTCATATAATTACAAAATTTGTAATTAATTGCTTAGGCTTCATGAATAGGAACTACAAAGTTTTGTCTTTATCTACAAAGTTTTGTCTTTATCTATTATGTTTAGAACACATTTAGAAATCACTTACAGTATATTATAACTACAATCTGTCAACAGTTCACATTACTTAAATATATGAGTAAACTTCTTTATTATCGTCAAAACGTAGAACAGTTACACAATAAATTTCGATAATTTGGGATCACTAACATTTATTTTGAATAACTATTGTAGCTACATTATATTGATTTCTTTTTCGGCGCATTCTTGCAACTTCTTTTGTTATGCCCTTCACATCCACAATTGCCACATGACACCTTGTACTTCTTTGAGTTTATTTCATCAAATTTTTTATTTCTTTCCTTGTGAGGTCTACCTGGCTGCCTTTTATCTCCAGCCGGTGGCTTTACTACATCATCCAAAATATGTTGTGGAACATCCCATTTGGCTTCATGAGGAAGAGGATTAACTGGCAATTCATATGTAAGAAGAAGGCTCTTCGTTGTGTAATACGGTGAGCAATAGTTGTCCGGCCTTTCATTCATATGCCTTAATGCTGCCAAAGCATGTGCACATGGAAGTTCATCAAGTTGGAATTGTCCACAGCTACATTTCTTATTTTCTAAACATACAATGTACCGCTTCACACCATCTAACACAGTATGTATATGATCTGTTGAAGCCCTCACCTACAATTCAAGACCAAAAAGAAAATAATAAGGTGTCAATAAGTTAACTATGTTAGCAACAATCAGTTAACTACAAATCAGCTACAAACACTGCATATAAACGTTAACTACAGTTACCCACATTTGACTACATTTTAAGAACACACTGGAAATACTGCATATAAACATTAACTACATTTACCCACATTTGACTACATTTTAAAAACACACTGGAAACACTACATATAAACGTTAACTACATTTACCCACATTTGACTACATTTTAAAAACACACTGGAAACACGGCATATAAACGTTAACTACATTTACCCACATTTGACTACATTTTAAAAACACACTGGAAACACTGCAACAACTACTATTTTTTTTGTTTTTTTTTTTCCTGCACCAAACAAGAATATATTACCTTTAGTTTCTGGGATAATTACCAGAATCTCGGAATCTGCCATATTTATCCCAATAACCATTACATTTCAGCATTATCGAAATTTTTGACATTGTAGAAGAATGAGTGATTTCCGATACCGAAATCTGGAAGAACTACAATTTTATTGACTATCACGTTGTAAATTCTGATTTTCAGTATTTGATGTAGAAAAATGAAAGATTTTCGAAACAGAAATCTGGAAGAACTACAAAATCTGGAAGATTTTCAGTATTTGATGTAGAAAAATGAAAGATTTTCGAAACTGAAATCTGGAAAAATAGATTTTCGGTGTTAGATACGGAAGAATGACTGATTTTCGAAACAGAAAACTGGAGAGATTCACGCTGGTTAAGAGATTTTACCGTTTTTGATTGACCATTTAATTGGTACAGAATCAAAGATTAATTGGGAGCCTTAAAAACATGCGTTATTTTAGGCTACAAAATAGTTAATATCGTTGGGAGCCTTAAAAACAGGCGCTATTGTAGGCTACAAAATCAGATTGATTTCGTTTGGTACATTTTTAGTAACAAAATTATGGAATATGAGGGTATAACCAAACAAGGCACAATAATGGTAATAAGGTTTGCTATATAGGATATATAGGTAAAAATCCCTTCTTAAATTTCAAAATATTTCTTAGATGAAGCATCTTTTTTTGTACAAACGTTATGGTCTTATAGTGTAAATAAATTTCACAATGTAATTCATACTATGCATCTACAAAAGTTAAAATGGATCGAGCCAAATTAATTCAAAATGAATTGAACTGACGAAATGTCCACCCATATTCACTCTCGTCACTAGTGGTCGATTTGCATTAAAAACAGTGACACTCGTAACCATCAAATCTTAGATCCACATCTGAAATTGCACATCTGAATTTCCAGATCATTACAATGAGTAAGAATAAAATAAAAAGATAACAACGGTTAGAAGTTTGGCCTTTTACTTTTTGGGGAAGATGTCCTTTAGATACTCAATAGACAATGGAGCAGTAATTACTCCGTGTCAAATTTAAATTTCTAGTCGTAAGAGTATAATTGTTTCAAAATTGTTTCTAATTTTTTATAAAAAGAAAGTTTTCTTAAATACTGATCTATACTTATAGCTTTTTTACATTACTAATTCTCCCATTAACAAATAATAATTTGGGACTCATTTTTCTTCTTTATCAATGTTTTGAAATATCATCGCGGCCTTTTAATATGATAGCAGTTCCTACTTTTAATTTAAACCTATTTGATTTGAACTTTAGGGTTTTAAAAATAATTTAACTTTAAAATACTCAAAAATCCTAATGAGATAATTTATAGTCACACTAATATTGGATATTTATTTTAAAGCACATATTTTAAAAGTTTTCATTTCTTTCGTTAAGCTCTATGTCCGGTTAAACATATTTGATAAATTAGGATGGGAGAAAGTATTATTTGGGTCAAGTCATTTATAACTCTGCAGAAGGGTCAACCGAAAGAAAATGGAAATTTCCCCAGATATTTCTTATAAGGTAGTTCCTCGTTTAAGACAAGAGTTGTTGCTCTGATGGTAAACAACCTTCACTTTCAACTGAGAGGTTGTGAGTTCGAGTCTCCTTAAGAGCAAAATGAGAAGTTCTTGGGGGAAGAATGCTGGGTCTATTTGAAAACAAGGCTCTCTATCCAATGGTATGAGTAAGGTCTGCGTACACACTGCCCTCCCCAGACCCCATTAAATGAGATTATACTCCAGACCCCATTAAATGAGATTATACTGGGTTGTTGTACTTCCTCGTTTGCATAAGCATAATAAAAGAAGTTTAGAATTAAATATCCATAAATTTAATTGAATAAAATTAAACAAGAGCTTCCTAAAGTGGGCGTATAATAAATGCAGTTACAGTTCATGATTGTGATTCTTTCTAGGAAAACCTATAGAAATTAAGTGAAAACAATCAATTTTTCTTTTTAGCTTTTTGAAATTTTCCATATTCAAAGAAGGAAAACAGTTATCACCTTTTCTCTATTCATCATCGTCAATGAAGGTGTTAATTCCAACATCACACAATTTGGAACAAAGATGACCAATGAATATTTTTTGGGTGTCTTCATCCCTAAAACTCAGGAATATCAATTATTCCCTTTCCCTCCCCCCACCAGGTATATTTGATGAAGATTAGAGTTGATTATGATTAAATTTTATATTGAAACTTGAATAAGAAAAAGAAGAATACATGACATTTAATATACATATAAAATTGTATTAAATTTGTAATATAATTGTATTTAAGTTGTATTTTGTTTTAGTAATATATTTTTTAAATTTGTATTCTGCGTGAAAGTTGAAAAATAGTTATATAATGTTTGAATCGTTGTATGAAATTTTTATTTAAGTTATAAATACTATCTTTTCATTTAAAGTTGTTGATATGTATCAAAATTGTATTAAGAGTGAAAATTTTGATTGGAATTTCAAAGAGGAAGAAGAACACACCATATACACTATATATACAAGATACATACAAAACAAATATTTGTATAAAATTTGTATGATAATTATATTTAAGTTTTATGATGTTGTAGTTGTATTTAACTGTGTAAAACTGATGTATGAAAGTTGTAGATAAGTTAAAAATAAGTTGTATATTAGATAATTAGTTGTATAAATTTTTAATTTATATATTATTGTAGATGTATCAAATTTGTACGAAATGTTATGTTTACTTTGTAGGCTGTAGGGAATAGGAAAATATGAGATAAGAGAAAAAAAGAAAAAAGTGTAACTGAATCCCCTAATTTAAGGCACTAATAATGGATTGTATATGAAAAGAGACGACAGAGTATGGGATGAGATTTGGTGAAATAATTTTCTTCCGAACTTGTCATTTCCATTGGTGGTTGCTAAACCAAGTCACCTTGAGTCTCAACTAGAACATGTTGTAGCAATTGAACTCCATCTGATTTAGTTGCACCATCAATGTCATTTGATTCCATGTTTGTATTTTCAAAGCATGGCTAGTTTTTCCAACCATTTACATTCTCCTTAAGAGAAGAATTCAAATCTAATTTTCCAAAGAAAGTTTTAGTTATAAGAAATGTAACATCCATTATAATATAAGGCGCTTGGTAGTAGGATCATCGCATTTATACCCTTTCTTGTGAGTCGCGTATCCTAGAAACACACAACGGACAACACATGGATAGTGCTGGTCTGGGCTTAAACGGGCTTCGCAGGCATGGGCTTTGTGGGCCTGGTTCTAACGGTCCCAGGCTTTATGGCTCAATGGGTGAGACTAGTCTGTGACGGGCCTAAGCCCATGTGATCCTGGGCTTAGCGGGCCGGACTTCGTGGGCCTGGGGCTTTTTTGTAATTTTTTTGTTTAAGGCAATATCTTGTATAATAGTTATTAGTATAGTATATAATATCATAGTATAGTAGTATAGAATATATTTATAGTATATTAGTTATTAGTATAGTATATATAATATATATTTCATAGTATATTGTATTGTAGCAATTAGTATATATTGTATGTTATGTATATATATATTCCCTTATATATTTTCTTGTAGTATATATTGTATGTTATGTATATATATTCTCTTATATATTTTATTGTAGTATATATATTGTGTCTTATGTATATATATTATAACTTATATAGTTATATATTTATTGTAGTATATATATATATATTGTATCTTTTATGTATATATATATTCTCTTATATATATATAACATACAATATATACTACAAGAAAATATATACAAGAACATATATACATAACATAAAACATAAACTACAAGAAAATATATAAGTAATAATATATATAAATAAGATACAATATATATATATATATATATATATTTATATAATTCGAAGTAAAGACAAAGAAATATTGAGAAAAAGATATTCAAATGTATGTCTTATAATTTTTATTACCAAAAATGGTATATCTTTCTTAGTCTTCCTTCCTCCTAATGGAATGAGAACAACAAGGTACTAATACCACCATTAAAAGGAAAAAAAAAACTAAAAGAAGATGTGCCAAAGTAAACGTTACATCATAATCTACATTGTATCTCAAACAAATCTCATAAATCCGTCAAGGATGGGAGGAGGTTGTGTTGGTGGTGGTGGAAAAGAAGCTTGTGCATCACCACTTCCGGGCGAAGCCGAATCCTCCGCAAGTTCCTCTATCATTTCTTCATAAGCTTCATCTATCGTCGGTTATGATTCTGCAATTCAAAAGTTTCTTCTTTCCGCGCGGATCCAATCTCTAAAAAGTACCGATTTTTCCAAGCTATCCCTCATCGACGCTCTATGATCACCGATTTGCAGTCTTGCTTGACTAAAAGCGCTCTCTGATGCAACAGTTGAAGCTTGAATTGATAAAACATTCCGAACCATCCTTACAAGAACCGGAAAATATTTTTCCCTTGACTTCCACCGTTCAAAAAGATCAAAAGAGCTGTCTGGATTTTCCCTTTCAAATCCCTGAGACAAAAAAACTTGAAGCTCATTTAAATGTGAAGTTTCATCATAATTATCACCTTGAGAACCCCAGAACTCCGTCCAAGATTTAAGAGCTGTTATGCCCGCAACTCTTTTAGACGATTGTGAGCTAGATGAAGTAGGTGTTTGAATATTTGGCCTAGCATGCTCTAAGGCAAGTTGATAAGCATTATAAATTGTTTGAGCATTAATTTTAATTGATTTTGCATCTGCAAGTGTAGCAACTTCCTCGTTTGAAAGATCTAAAGCCTTATAAATATTTGAATACCAAAAATGAGGACCTCCCAATTTCATTGTAGGATTTAACACTACAGCAATACCAAAAATACGAGGGATAGGAAAAAATATTTTTTCCTATCTTTCTTTCTCTAAGGCCATATTCATCACATTTTTTAAAATACTCTCTAAGTCTAGTTCTACGGTTTGAATAAAAAAGCCAATTAAGAGCCATTCGAATCTTTTCAATTTCTATGTTTAAAATTCGCATACCATCACCGACAATTAAATGATAAATATGACAAATACATCTAACATGAAAAATATTAGTAAATGCAGGATTTAGTGTTTTTGTAAGCATGCTTATAACACTAGTGTACTAGAAGCATTATTCATAGAAATTGCCAATATTTTATCGCTAAAGCAAAAATATCTACAAATATCTGAAACAGTGTTAGCTATAAGCTTACCTGTGTGACGTGAATTAATTATTCTATACGCAATTATACGTTTTCCCATTGTCCAGTCCTCATCTATCCAATGACTTGTAACAGTTAGATAATCATAATTATTACCACTTCTACCAATATCAGTAGTAATAGAAATTCGATTAGGTATATGAGTAAATAAATAACGTAAATATTGTTCATATTCATGTTTGAATTTGTAAATATCGGCCTTAACTGTTGCGCAAGGCCAACCTTTATAAGTAGGATTAAAGACTCTTCTAATATAATGAACCCGATTAGGATTAGAAGCAACGTATAAGGTAATCACATAACAGTAATCATCTTTGCTAATTCTTCACGATCTCTATTTGGATCGTAATATAAAATACATCCGATGACAGTGTTAATTCCTGGTTGAACTAGATTTGAACCTGTACTAGGGTTAACCGCAGAATCTACACTTGTCCCCTCTTGCTGCGGCTGCATTGGCAAAAATCTAGCCTTATCTCTAGGGTGTGTTTTTATGTGCCTAGTCAAACTACCCATTCCGCTACGATCTCCAGTAAATTTATGCACCAGTAATTTCCCACAAGTTTTCCACTTAGCCTTATTTTGTTCTCTTACTTGAGTAAAATAATTCCAAATTAATGATGTTTTTTGACGTTTAGCACGTTGTATATTAAAAGTAGGAGTTTCTACAGGTGGGTCGGCTAGTGCATTACTTGGGTTATTAACAGGACTAGTAAGTGTATCATCTAAATCTGGTGCTTGGGTTTCATCATCATCATCATCATCATCATCCTCATTTTCCTCTAAGATCGGTTCATTAGGATAACGATCATTCATAATTTCATCATCTAATCTATCACCTACTGCAACATCATGTAGAAATTCACTAACTGTAAATTGAAAACAAGGGTTATCACTATCAAGAATTACGGGAGGAGGAGGAGGACGTCTAGGTTGTCGACTACTTTTAACTTGCTTATCTTTTCTAGGCCGGGGAGCCGGGGGAAGGGTAGTATTATGGCCACTACTTTCACCGGTTTTACCTTTTCCTTTACCAAATATTTTTTTCAAAGAAAATACCATATTAATTATAATTATGCAAACTAAACCACACAAAATAATATTATTAAAACTTAAGAGTTAAAACAAGTTTAACGGATTGCCGAATAACTTCTTGAAAATTAAAAATCGTTGAACATTTGAAAACATCAATTTAACAACTTCACAATTTTTCATGAATTTTCAACAATACATTAATCAATTGTAGTAGAAAGATTGAGAGATATTGAAGAATTGGTGAATAAAAATGAAAGAATGAGGGGTATTTATAGTTGAGAAATAGGTAAAAGTGTAATTATATAAAGTTTGAGGTTAAATTAAAGTTTGGTGGCCAAATGAGCATTTTTTAAACCTCCAAACAGTCAAATTGTAGCCCAAATGGTTACTTTTAAAATCTGTCAGTTGGTGATTTTTAAAACCAAATTTTTTTCTAAAATATAGTCGTTGAGCTCGTTTAGGCCCGCCAGGACCGGCCCAGGCTCGGCTGATGGCCCTGGGCCAAACGGTCCCGGGCTCACGGGCTAAATGATGCGGACCGGCCTGTCACGGGCTTAAGAGTAACACCAGGCCCATGACCACCATGACCGGCCCATCAGGCCCGTTAGGCCCGCCAATACCTCGGGCCCGGTCCGATCCGGTTCAGATCCGGGCCACAATATAGGGTTACACATGGATATCAAGTTTGGTTCACTAAATTTTGTGAAGATGAACATAAGAAACACAACCGAATATGCGGAGTGGAAATATTAAGACAGATGGATGGTACATGGTGATCAAGAGTTTGTAATGGTGTTTCAAATTTCAATGCTCGATATGGAATTCGATTCAACAAATAAACAACAACAACGACTGCATCTATCCAATCGAGTCGAGGTACATGTGCTACTATTAAGAGCGCTCGATCTGTTTCAAGGATATGTCTATTTTTCCGCTCCGCAATACCATTTGTTGTGACGGTTGAGAGCAAGTAGTTTTATGATACTTGCCATGTTCTTTAAAGTATTCTCATAGCTCATTATTGTCATATTCCCCACCTTTATCATGCCGAAGAATTTGAAGTTTAACAGAGAATTGAGTGTTGGCCATGTTATAAAAAGAGCGAAAAATTGCAAATACCTCATTCTTATTTTTCATTAAATAAATCCAAGTCATACATGTACAATCATCTATGAATTTTACAAACTATATATAACTTGAGGAAATCGATATAGGAGTTGGTCCTCAAACATCCAAGTGGATCAACATAAAGGGTATCTCACCATTTTTTGAACTTATTGCATAAGAAACATATGACTTTTGGCCATGATACAAGGTTCACACCTAATATCAGATTCACAATAGTTCATTTCCTCAGTAGCTTGGCCAACAGATAAAAATTTAGTTGAAAGAGATGGAACTAGAAGAGTGTTTGGTAGTGAAAAAGAGGGTGATAGTGTGACTTGTAAGATATATGGACTTATATCTACATTCATATGAACAATATATGGATTAATTGTATGTTATGTGCTATCTTTTGGTTTGACCAAAATAAGTGGTCTTATGGACATTATGTTAAGGGGGCCAATGTATTTTCATATAAAGTGTAGGACTAATGTGTAGATACCCAAAAGGGTAACCTTAGTTAATGATGGGCTAACTAAGGTTACATATATGTAACCATGGTTACATGCTTATGACTCTTGAGTTTCATAACTCATATGTTATAAGTGGGGGGTTATGGTTCCCACATTATAGCAAGACAATCTCTTCTTCCTCCCATTGAATCAAGAGAGCCATTTTTTGTCTTGCATATTTTTGTGGAAAACCATACTCCAATTTTGGTTATTGTAATATATTCTTGTGAAACCAATACTTCAAGAAGGATCAAGGAGACAATCTTGAAGGAAGGATTAAGGAGCTTTCAAAGGCACACTTTGGACAATCATCAAAAGGAGGCTTAGGGATTTCCACATATGGATTCAGGTACGCTTCCGTTCATGTTGTTATTTCAAATTATTCGATATGAAGGCTATTGTGTTTTAGTCGGAATCATAATTCTAACAATTGGTATCAGAGCCTCCTTCATATTTGGATAATTTGGAAGTTCATAAAATTCATGTTATATAAAGTTCATGTTCAAGTTAAGTTAGAATTTTGATTATGAAATTCTAGTACCATGAAATAGCATGATTTTATGAATGTTATGTTTGTTGATGTGTTTTGATGTTTCAATATCTTTGTTATCCCTACTTGAATTGAAACATTGCAATTTGCAAAATTTTTTGGTTGGTGTTCAACATGATTTCTTGTTTAAATTTCTTGTTGAAACCCATTTTAAGTCGTTGGACAGAATAGGAGGATAATCGATTATTATTTGAGAATAATCGATTATGCAATTTTGTTCATCAAAATTTTGCAAAACAGTGGCATAGAATAATCGATTATTTTTTGTAAATAATCGATTATTTCATTTTGTGCGTTAAAGATTTTTGGAACAGAACAGTAGCATAATCGATATGCATTGAGAATAATCGATTATGCAATTTTGTTTATCAAAATTTTTTGAAACAGAATGACAGAATAATCGATTATTCATTTTGAATAATCGATTATTCAAGTTTTCAGCAAAATTGAGAAATTCCAGTAAGCCAGAATAATCGATTATCTCATTGAGATAATCGATTATCCTGGACCAGCAAGCCCTGATAATCGATTATCAAGGACCTGATAATCGATTATCAGGCAATTAAGTGCTGAAAGCGTTTTGTTTTGGCTGTTTAATGAGGACATAATGTAAGAAACGTTTTTCATAATTAATGAAACGTTTTAAGTCTTTTAAGTTTCAGATTTTAATTGAATATTTATAATATTTCAATTAATATTAAGTTTTTTTATAATTATTAATGTTTTATACATTAATATTCAGTTTTTTAATATTAATTGTTTTAGTCCATCAAACTTCAGATTTTGACATTGTCCAATTAAGTCTATAACAATTAATATTCAGATGTTGCATGTCAAAACATGTAACATATTAAGTTAAGATTCATAATATGGCTTAATGAACTAAAGTATTTAGCATCTAATATTTTAAATTAGTCAATTGAAGCATTATGTTGCCAAAGTAACCTTTATTGTGTAGATTGATTGATCTTGAAATATAAGATGACTGTGGATGTTAGTCTTCCATGCGTTTAACACCGGCCCAAAGGAAGGTTGTTATTTGGCAGGAATTCGAACATGCTTGTGGTGATAAATATGTGACAATTATTTGGTTTTCCATGTGAATATTAAGTCGGCCCAAAGGAAGGCTTGATATTTGACAGGAGTTTATTGTCAATATTTGATCACTACACCAAGAGTACCACTTACAAGTTGATTTTCTGTCCAAAGACTAAAATCAATGTTGTGCTAGGTATCTTGTAATGGGATTTGCCTATTTTGAATCTATAAAGTAAAGTTAAAGTTCAAGTAATTGTAAGCATGTATTAAGTAATCCTTTGTTCTATTTTCAGTGAATTCTTCAGCTGCTTCGATATCTGCTAATATAAACAGCATCCCTGTGCTTAACGGCACAAACTTTAAGGAATGGAAAGAGAACATTATGATCATTCTCGGTTGCATGGATCTTGACCTTGCACTTCGGATTGAGCAACCTGCTTCTCTTGAGGATACATCTTCTTCCGATAAAAAGAAGGAGATGGAGAAGTGGGAACGCTCAAATCGCATGAGTCTAATGATCATGAAACGTGCAATTCCAGAATCATTCAGGGGCACTATGAATGATGAAGCAAATGCCAAAGTTTTCCTTGAAAACCTTGAAAAGCGTTTTGAACAAAACGAAAAGGCGGAAACAAGTACTCTTTTGAGTAAACTTGTTTCCATGAGGTATAAGAGCAAGGGAAACATTAGGGAGTACATTTTGGAAATGTCTCATCTTGCTTCGAAACTTAAGTCACTCAAGCTAGTATTACCTGAGGAACTGCTTGTGTACTTAGTTTTGATATCTCTTCCTGCACACTTTAATCAGTTTAAGGTCAGTTACAACTGCCTGAAGGAGAAATGGACTCTTAATGAGCTCATTTCACATTGTGTGCAAGAGGAGGAAAGGATAAAGCAAGATAAGACTGAAAGTGCTCATTTGGCATCCTCTTCTAAGGATACTAAGAAGAGGAAATGTAAGGAAGTTGCGGTTGCAAGGCCCAAGAATAAGCAACATAAGGAACCTAAGGTTACTGAATTAGGTTGCTTTTTCTGTAAGGGGACTAATCATGTGAAGAAGTATTGTACCAAGTACCACGCTTGGCGTGCGAAAAAAGGTACATTTCTTTCTCTTGTTTGTTCTGAAGTTAATTTAATTTCGGTACCTAAGGGTACTTGGTGGGTAGATTCTGCTGCTACTACTCACATAAGTATATCTATGCAGGGTTGCCTAAACTGCCGAAAATCAAATGATGGTGAAAGATACATCTATGTGGGTGACGACAAGAAGGTGCCAGTTGAGGCTATTGGAAAGTTTAGGCTGTTGTTTAAGACCGGTTTTTATTTAGATTTGGATGAGACTTTTATTGTACCGTCTTTTAGACGGAATTTAATTTCTGTTCCCAAATTGGACATATCCGGTTATACATGTTCTTTTGGTGACAATAAAGTTAGTCTCTTTCAAAATTCAAATCTTATCGGTACTGGTCTTTTATCAACATTTGATAGCCTATATTTGGTTGATACAATAACCTCACATAATGAAACCTTGCATACAAGTTTAAATGGTACCAAAAGAAAATTAACTAATGAGAATTCTGTATCAATCTGGCACAAACGTTTGGGTCACATATCCATTCAAAGAATTCAGAAACTCGTGTCAGATGGAATTCTTGATTCTCTTGATTTCTCAAATTCGGATATTTGTGTTGAGTGTATCAAGGGAAAACAAACAAACAAGACGAGATTAGGTGCTAAGAGAGCTTCAGACGTCTTAGAATTGATACATACGGATATTTGTTGGCCTTTCCCTACTCCTTGTAGGAATGGTCAACAATACTTTATCACATTCATAGACGATTACTCTCGTTATGGGTACTTATATCTTATTCATGAAAAGTCCCAATCCATAGACGTGTTCAAATCATATAAGGCTGAAGTTGAAAATCAACTAAGCAAAAGGATTAAATCCGTTAGATCTGACCGAGGTGGTGAATACTATGGCAGATATGATGGTTCAGGTGAACAACGTCCAGGGCCATTTGTTAAATTCCTAGATGAGTGTGGGCTCGTCCCTCAGTATTCTATGCTAGGCAGTCCTACGATGAATGGTGTAGCTGAGACACGAAATCGGACCCTTAAGGATATGGTAAGAAGTATGATTTGTCGTACTACTTTGCCAGACTCACTCTGGGGAGAAGCATTAAAAACCGCATCTTATAATCTTAATAGAGTTCCAACTAAAGCTACAATCAAAACCCCATATGAACTTTGGACTGGGCATAAACCCAGTATTAAGCACTTACACATATGGGGTTGTCCAGCTGAGGCAAGGCCTTATAGGCCGAATGAAAAGAAACTGGATGCTAAAACGATTAGTAGCTATTTTGTTGGATACTCTGAAAGATCCAGGGGTTTTAAGTTTTATGATCCCACTTCTAGAACTATTTTTGAGACGGGTAATGCTAGGTTTTTTGAGGATATTGAGTTTGGGGGGTGGGGAGATAAAGTTATTAGAGATTTTGTCTTTGAGGAAGAACATGTGTCTTTCCCTCAAGTTGTTGATCTTGGTCAGGGTGTTCTCATTCCTGACACGGATCACACAACTCCAGTTCAAGACAATCTCGAAAATCTCCCCAATCAGGATCCTGAAATTACTAATGAAAATCAAACTCAACAACCTCAAGAAACTGAAGTGCCATTAAGGAGATCCACTAGAGAGAGGAGAAATGCAATTCCGGATGATTATGTTGTATTTCTCCAAGAACAAGAAAGTGATATTGGACTTGAGGAAGATGATCCAATCAACTTCCGTCAAGTCATTAAGGGTTCTAACTCTCAAAAGTGGATTGATGCCATGAATGATGAGATGAAGTCTATGAGCGATAATGACGTTTGGGAGCTTGTTACATTGCCTGAAGGTATTAAACCTATTGGTTGTAAATGGATTTTTAAAACCAAAAGGGATTCAGGGGGCAATGTTATTAAGTATAAAGCTCGTCTTGTCGCAAAAGGCTACACTCAAAAGGAACGCATTGATTATAAAGAGACTTTCTCTCCAGTTTCATCGAAAGACTCTTTCAGGACTATAATGGCACTAGTAGCACATTTTGATCTTGAGCTACATCAGATGGATGTTAAGACAGCGTTTCTCAATGGTGACATTGAGGAAACAATTTATATGGTGCAACCTGAAAACTTTGTTTCAGATGAATCAGAGAAAAGGGTTTGCAAATTAAAGAAATCCATCTATGGGCTCAAACAGGCTTCCCGTCAATGGTATTATAAGTTTCATGCAGTCATTACATCTTTTGGTTTTGAACCGAATATTGCTGATGGTTGTATATACCATAAGTTCAGTGGGAGTAAGTATATTTTTCTTGTTTTATATGTCGATGATATACTGCTTGCCTGTAACGATATAGCATTATTACTTGAAACTAAGAAATTTCTTTCAAAGAAATTTGAAATGAAAGATCTTGGTGAAGCTTATTTTGTATTAGGAATTCAGATACAACGAGATCGCTCCAAAGGTGTTCCCAGTCTGTCACAAAAGGGCTATATCGATAAGGTTTTGAAAAGATTTGGCATGCAGGATTGTAAACCAGGCAGCACCCCTGTTGCTAAGGGAGACGTTTTTAGTCTCAAACAGTGCCCAAATAATAATTATGAAATTTCAGAAATGCAGAAGACGCCATATGCTTCGGCTGTAGGTAGTCTGATGTATGCTCCGGTATGTACACGACCTGATATAGCATACATTGTTGGGATGTTAGGCAGATATCTAAGCAATCCGGGAATAGACCATTGGAAGGCAACCAAAAGGGTCATGAGGTACTTACAGAGAACAAAGGATTACATGCTTACATATCGGAGATCGGACCAGCTTGAGATCATTGGGTATACCGATTCCGACTTTGCTGGATGTCAGGATAGTCTGAAGTCTACATCAGGCTATATTTACATGGTTGCTGGCGGTGCTATCTCTTGGAGAAGCATCAAGCAAACTCTTACGGCCACTTCCACCATGGAAGCGGAATTCATGGCATGTTATGAAGCATCCAATGAGGCATTATGGCTGCGGAATTTTGTTGGTGGACTGCGGATTGTTGATAGCATTAAAAAGCTAATTAGGCTATTATGCGACAACAGATCGGCAGTACTTTATGCTAATAACAACAGTAGTTTGACGAAAGCAAAACATATGGACGTCAAATTTTGGGTTGTTAAAGAAAGAGTACAGAATGGACAGTTGTGCATTGAGCACATCAGTACAAACTCCATGCTTGCGGATCCGCCCACTAAGGGATTGACGCCAAAAGTATTTCTTGAGCATATTGCTTGTATGGGTGTCAAATCAGATAAGGATTATGTATTTTAGTGGGAGTTTGTATTATACAATTATGTATTGTCCATTACATTCAGTAATTCAGTTATATCTGCAGATATTCAGTTTTAAAGTTTTGTACTCTTAAAGTTTATGATTGATCTCAATAAAGAGAACCAGTTGGAAATAGACATTCTATTAACCACACTTCATGTTATTTCCATGCTACATACCTACACTTGATCCATGTCGTTGGTTATATTGATATACGTAATCTATGTTGGTTCTAGTTACGCAGGAGTAACTAAGAGCTCTTAGTTCCTATGTTGGTATGATTGATGGACCGGATTGTTCATGACAATTTTTTTTGTGATAGCAATTTTGAGCTCATAAGGTTACAATGTAACATATAATGCTAAGGTTTGTACATATGTATGTGTATCTCGTCCAAGTGGGAGATTGTAAGATATATGGACTTATATCTATATACATATGAACAATATATGGATTAATTGTATGCTATGTGCTATCTTTTGGTTTGGCCTAAATAAGTGGTCTTATGGACATTATGTTAAGGGGGCCAATGTATTGTCATATAAAGTGTAGGACTAATGTGTAGATACCCAAAAGGGTAACCTTAGTTAATGATGGACTAACTAAGGTTACATATATGTAACCATGGTTACATGCTTATGACTCTTGAGTTTCATAACTCATATGTTATAAGTGGGGGGTTATGGTTCCCACATTATAGCAAGACAATCTCTTCTTCCTCCCATTGAATCAAGAGAGCCATTTTTTGTCTTGCATATTTTTGTGGAAAACCATACTCCAATTTTGGTTATTGTAATATATTCTTGTGAAACCAATACTTCAAGAAGGATCAAGGAGACAATCTTGAAGGAAGGATTAAGGAGCTTTCAAAGGTACACTTTGGACAATCATCAAAAGGAGGCTTAGGGATTTCCACATATGGATTCAGGTACGCTTCCGTTCATGTTGTTATTCCAAATTATTCGATATGAAGGCTATTGTGTTTTAGTCGGAATCATAATTCTAACAACTTTTATAGCCCCTATAACTGGATATGTCACTCCATTAGCATTATCAATGCACGTTCATTTTGGTTGACTGGATTCAACAAAGTCTCTTGAATCAGAGCTATTGCTAGTTTGTGTTGAAGCAAAGTCTTCATTGGTAAAATGCATAAAGATCACTCAATATAAAGATGAACGATTATACAAACATGGGAATGAGGTCCTAACTAGTAAAAGCGAGGATATGCCTATTGATATAAATTATATTCTTCAATTAGGTGATAGATCATGTGTAGCATATATAGATGGGTTGAGACAGGTTATAGACTCTTGATGAAGCCCAAGACTTTTGATACACGAATATGCACCATAACCTGAAGCAATTATAGTTATTAACTTACTAACTTTATTTCTAATGATTTAACTTGTTAGTAGGACAAGGTTGAACATCCATGGCCCTCTGGCTTACTACAATAACTAGTGATCTCAAAGTAAAAACATGAAAGAGTTACCATGTATTTATGTCCGGGCTACCTTGAATGCTTATATGTCATGAAATTGTGTGAGTAATTTTAGAGCGGCTTACGAAACTAGCATACTTTTTATCCATCAAAACTACATACAGTGGGGAGATATATGCGTAAATATACATGAAAGAAATTTCTAACTTCACACGAGATTCTCAGTCCATCATCACTAGCAAGGATCATAATTCACCTTACACTTTTGAAATTCTTTTCAAGAAGTATCGGGTACACGATTAGATCTTAGTATTACATTCCATCTGTAGTTAAACGGGCAGTCTAAGAGTAATAAATCTTGGAGGATATGTTGAGATCTTAAATATTTGCGCTCGAAGGTAGTTGGGATGATTTCCAACCTTTAGTTGAACTTACTTATAATGATAGCTTTAGGTTAGAGCATGGAATTGTATAAAACATTGTGACGAATTCGCTCCCTTATTAGGTGATTAAAAACAATGAGGCTAGCGTATTGGGTTCGGACTTAGTAGTATAAGAAGCTATTGATAAGGCCAGTTAATTAGATATATATTACTTACATCACAAAACAGGCAAATCAATAGCCACTCAATCAGATAGATATTACTTGTATCACAAAACATGCAAAAGTCTTACGCAGATAAGAGAAAAAAATAGACCTAGAATTTACAGCTAGAAACCGAGTGATCATACAAGTCTCCCTTGTGAAAGGTGTGATACAATTTTAAAAAACAGGAAAGATAAATCCAAGGCCTGTAAGATTATAAGAGATACTCGAAGGGGTGGGGTTATTTTTTTGTTCTTTCTTTTCTATCTAGTGTTCCATATTCCTATTCCCCAAAAAAATGTATATTGGACTCATCTCAGGTGCTTGAAGTACCAATTACGCAACTTGATGAAAAATTAACTTATGATGAGGAGCCGATGACATTGTTGATAAACAAGCAAGAAAGCTACGATCAAAAGAAATTGTGTTCGTGAAAGTATTATGGAGAAAGCATACGGTTGGAAAAGCTACAAGGGAAGTGGAAGATACTATACGAGTCAAGTATCTGCATTTATTTAAGTTTACAGGTATGTACCTGAGCTAAATTCGGGGATCGAATTTCATAAAGTGCGGAGAATGTAATACCCCGTATGTAAAATAAGGGCATAATTACTTGGAAGTTAATAACTATTGTACATAAGTTTAGGCTATGATCTTGGAGTCTATCATTGGAGACAAATAAGAAGGAATCCATGTAATATATCCCAAAAATCGCTGCACAAATCTTTTGTTACAGCTCATGCGAACATCAAACTATTCAGGTAGTCTGAGATTTAATAAATAATAATTTAATTCTTTTAAATTTTTTATCTCTGTAGTCAGAAGACTTAAATAAAAAATTATTATTTATTAAGCAACCCCTACTTCCAACCGTGAGGTTGTGAGTTCGAGTCTCCCCAAGAGCAAGGTGGGAAGTTCTTGGAAGGAAGGATGTCGGGGGTCTATTTGGAAATAGCCTCTCTACCCTATGGTAGGGGTAAGATCTGCATACACACTACCCTCCCCAGACCCCACTAAATGGAATTATATTGGGTTGTTGTTGTTGTAAATGTTCCTACTTTTAGTAGTCTAAAACCTGATTACTTTGAGGTCGTTTTGAAATTTAACATGTACGACTATCAATTTTTCGGCTACCTGAAAACATTCGGAATGTAGTCGGAAAATTGAGTTTTCCAACTATTTCAGCAGTCGGAAACTAGCTGTTTTCTAGTAGTGAGTAGTATTTTGATGATTAATGCACTTGACTTCAACAGTATAATTTACTTATATGTTTGTTATTGTTAGAGCACTAGAGTAAATAATTTTGGTGACAACATTTCTTGCGACCGTTTTTGTCGCCACCGAATATAGTACTATGTCGCTATTCCGATTATTGATTTAATACTCCACAAAAAACAAGGTTTACATAGCGACTAAGATGGTCGCCACAAAAAGGGGTGCTATCTGTCACTATTTGGAGCGGCGACCTGTATTCGCTGCAAGAAATAAACTTTTAATTATCGTGTTTGTTTACTATTGTAGAGGGCTTAATTGCCACAAAAGCTAATAATAAAACAATAGTAACAAAGTAGCAGGGTTGGATGCATATTCATATAGATCAAAACCATGGCATACAATTTTCACCAAAATTACATGTAAAATAAAAATAACGGTTAAGGGTCAAAACTGCCCTCAATGTATTGACGCCGGAACAAAATTGCCCTCCGTTAACCTTTTGCGAAGAAAATGCCCCCACCGTTACATTTGTGGCACACTTCTGCCCCCACCGTTACATTTGTGGCACACTTCTGCCCCCAAAATCTAACATTTCATTTTTAATTTTTTTTTTAATGCCACGTGTCACGTTTTGATTGGCCATTAAATATCTCACCGCCGAAAGCAGAAACGGGGTCATGAAGATCCTAAGGCAAATGGTTCAGAAACTATATGTTATCGTTGCGGTGGGAAAGGGCACTGGTCAAAGACTTGCCGTATACCAAGACACTTGGTTGACCTTTATCAAGCATCTCGAAAGAGAAAAGGCCCTGAAATAAATTTTGTCTATGACGACAACTCGGACATCACCCACCTGGATGTGGCAGACTTCTTTGAGCAACCCGAGGGGAAAATAGACCACCTAATCGGCGATGGGTCCGTGACGAAAGAAGATGGAGTTATTTGATTTTGTTCTACTTACTTGTATTAGTTAGTGAATAAACTAATAGTCATTGGTATTAGCTCGTATTAGTTAGTTCATGATGCAATGTTAGCAGTAGTTCTTTAGAATATCTTCAATATGCTCAAATATCAATAAAATTTTTATTTTCCAGTAGGGGTAATCGACTAGCCTGAAAAACTAGTCGATTATCTACTATTTTCGCATTAAAGCTGAAAAATAATTGATCAACAATCGATTGTCTTTGTCTAACAATCGATTGTCGTTGAGACAGTGTAATCTGGAATTTTTCAAAATAGCCAACAATCAATTGTCTATACTTAACAATCGATTGTCTTAAAACAGTGCTCTGGAATTTTTCAAAATAGCCAACAATCGATTGTCTATCCTTAACAATCGATTGTCTTAAAATAGTGTGCTCTGGAATTTTTCAAAATAGCCAACAATCGATTGTCTATATTTAACAATCGATTGTCTTAAGACAGTGTGATCTGAAGTTTTTCAAAATAACAAATAATCGATTGTGTGTGTTTAACAATCGATTGTCAATGTTCAACAATCGATTGTTTGTGTTTAACAATCGATTGTTTGAAGAAAATGCTTAAACTAAAATTTTCAAACTGCAAAGTAATCAATTATGGATAACATATCTGATTTTGTTAGTCAACTGTTAGCAGCAGATTTTGAAAAAATTATGTGACACAAACGAATTGAACTTGTTTATTCTTATGTTCGTGTATCTCTTTTGTATGTCAAACTATGGGATAGCAAATATGGATATCTCACAAAGCGAACTTGGATCAACGTCCAACTGTAAAAGTATTTGCCTAGTTGATTCATGTACTACACATACAATACTCAAAGAAAAGAAATATTTCTCTCAACTAAATATGTGTAAGGCAAACGTTACTACAATCTCTGGAAGTAGTAAATTGATTGAAGGCTCCGGAAGAGCAATTGTAACTCTGCCCAAAGGCACGACGTTAATCATAGAGAATGCAATGTTCTCCTCCAAGTCTAAGAGAAACTTGTTGAGTTTTAAAGATGTACGCCGGAATGGCTATCATATTGAGACAATGGATGAAGATAATCTTGAATATCTCGTCAACACAAAGAATGTCTCCGGCCAAAAGAGGGTTATTGAGAAATTCCCGTCTTTATCTTGTGGCCTGTATTGGACAAGAATTAGTGCAATTGAGGCACATTCAACAGTTAACCAAAGGGTTACTGATTCCAATACCTTTGTACTTTGGCATGATCGATTGGGACACCCAGGATCGGTCATCATGAGACGGATTATAGAAAGCTCATATGGGCATCCGTTAAAGAATTTCAAAATTCTTTCGAATAATGAATATCCTTGCACTTCGTGTTATCAAGGCAAGTTGATTATTAGGCCATCACCAACAAAGGTTGGGACTGAGTCACCCACGTTTCTGGAACGTATACAAGGGGACATTTGTGGACCTATTCACCCACCTAGTGGGTCGTTTATGTATTTCATGGTCTTGATAGACGCATCCTGTAGATGGTCTCATGTGTGCCTGTTGTCATCACGCAACCTGGCGTTTGCGAAATTAATGGCACAAATAGTTCGACTACGAGCACAATTTCTAGATAATCTAACCAAGTCCATTAGACTGGATAATGCTGCTGAGTTTACATCCCAAGCATTTAATGATTATTGCTTATCAATCGGGATAAAAGTTGAACATTCTGTAGCTCATGTTCACATTCAAAACGGTCTTGCAGAATCGTTAATTAAACGCCTGCAGTTGATTGCAAGGCCATTACTTATGAGAACGAGGTTGCCCACTTCGGTATGGGGTCACGCCATCTTACATGCAGCAATGCTAATTCGTCTCAGACCGACGAATTACCACAAGTATTCCCCGTTGCAATTGGTTTTGGGTCATGAACCCAATATATCCCATTTAAGAATTTTTGGATGCGCAGTATATGTGCCTATAGCACCGCCATCCCGCACCAAAATGGGTCCGTAAAGAAGGTTAGGAATATATGTTGGGTTTGAATCGCCCTCCATCATTCGCTACCTCGAAACATTGACAGGCGACGTATTTACTGCACGATTTGCAGACTGTCGATTCGATGAGACACTTTTCCCAAAATTAGGGGGAGAAGTTGGTGAAACCAAACGGGAAATTTTGTTGAAAAATGCATCACTATCTCATCTTGATCCACATACCTCTATTTGTGAAAGAGAGGTACAAAAGATTATCCATTTGCAAAGAATAGCAAATCAAATGCCTGACGCATTTACGAACTTGAAGAGGATAACGAAATCCCACATTCCCGCGGAAAATGTTCCAATCCGTATTGATGTCCCTGTTGGACAATCATCTAGTGTCATATCCAATGAGTCAAATGCACGCCTGAAGCGTGGCAGACCATTAGGTTCCAAAGATCGAAATCCTAGAAAGAGGAAAAAGAATTATCAAAATGACACCACGAAAGAATCTCATGAGGAAATTCATGATTTAACAAATTCTGAGATTCATGAAGAATCCATTGAGCCCGAGACTCTGGAAAATACGGAACTATCCCTAAATCTAATTAATATTGAGGCAAATATTAATCGAGTGGATATTGTGGTGGATAATGCCTTTGCTTATAATGTAGCATCTAGCATTATGCAAGAATGTGAGGATCTCGAACCTCAATCTGTTGAAGAATGTCGAAAAAGACAGGATTGGCCAAAGTGGCAAGAAGCAATTCAATCAGAATTGAATTCGCTGGCAAAACGTGAAGTTTTTGGCCCTATAGTTGAAACACCTAATGGTGTTAAGCCTGTCGTCTATAAATGGGTCTTTGTACGCAAAAGAAATAAGAAAAACGAGGTACAAAGATATAAGGCACGCCTTGTTGCACAAGGTTTTTCTCAAAGGCCTGGTGTCGATTATGAAGAGACATATTCGCCTGTAATGGATGCGATAACCTTTCGTTATCTCATAAGTTTTGCTGTCCATGAAAAGCTTGACATGCACTTAATGGATGTGGTTACTGCCTATCTTTATGGCTCACTTGATAATGAGATATACATGAAAATTCCCGATGGACTCAAGATGCCAAACGCGCATAATTCAAAATCTCGGGAAATGTTCTCAATTAAATTGCAAAGATCCTTGTATGGTCTAAAGCAATCTGGACGAATGTGTTATAATCGTCTTAGTGAGTACTTGTTAAAAGAAGGCTATATAAATGACGCCATTTTCCCGTGTGTTTTTATAAAGAAAACAACATCAGAATTTGTTGTACTTGCCGTATATGTCGATGACATAAACCTTATTGGAACCCCTATAGAACTCCAAAAGGCAATTGATTATCTAAAGGATGAATTCGAGATGAAAGATATCGGAAAGACTAAACTATGTCTTGGTTTGCAAATTAAATATTTGGCAAACGGAATTTTTGTTCATCAATCTACCTATACAGGAAAGGTACTGAAACGGTTTTACATGGATGAAGCACATCCTTTAAGTACACCGATGGTTGTTCGATCACTTGATGTGAACAAAGATCCATTCCGACCACAAGAAAGGAATGAAGAGCTACTTGGTCCTGAAGTACCATATCTTAGCGCAATTGGCGCACTAATGTATCTTGCAAATACTACAAGGCCTGACATATCCTTTTCAGTTAATGTCTTAGCAAGATTTAGCTCGGCTCCTACGATGAGACATTGGAGTGGGATCAAACACATATTGCGGTACCTAAAGGGAACTACCGATATGGGCTTATTTTATGGCAAGAATTGCAGCCCGGATCTTGTTGGTTATGCTGATGCTGGATATTTGTCCGACCCACACAAGGCTCGATCTCAAATGGGTTATGTGTTTACTGTGGAGAAACCGCCATATCTTGGCGATCGACTAAGCAATCAATTGTGGCTACTTCATCTAATCATGCCGAGATAATTGCTATTCATGAAGCAAGTCGGGAGTGCGTGTGGTTGAGGTCTATAATACATCATATCCAAGACAAATGTGGTTTGAAGTGTGATAAACTACCCACAACTTTGTATGAAGACAATGCAGCATGTATAGCTCAATTGAAGGGAGGATTCATAAAAGGAGATAGAACGAAGCATATTTCACCAAAGTTATTCTTCACACATGATCTTCAAAAGAATGGTGATATCAATGTTCAACAGATTCGTTCAAGCGACAATATGGCTGATTTGTTCACAAAATCTCTACCAAAGTCAACCTTCAAGAAGCTAGTTCACAAGATCGTGATGCGAAGACTTAAGGACATAAATTGATGTTCTTATCAGGGGGAGTTAATGCGCGTTGCACTCTTTTTCCCTTACAAGGTTTTGTCCCACCGGGTTTTCCTTGCGAGGTTTTTAACGAGGCAACCAATAGGCGCATATTCAAACATGTGTACTCTTTTTCCTTACTTTAATTTTTCCCATTGGGTTTTGTTTTAAGGTTTTAACGAGGCACATCATTGAATAGACATTCAAGGGGGAGTGTTATAAATAGAGAGATTCTACACTTCTATTTAAGGTGAATGTCTTTAATTAGAGAGATTCTAGAGTCCTATTATTGGTAGCTAGATCATCCCACTCCCTATAAATAAAGGGGTCTTCTACCATTGTAATACATCCCTAACAATCTCTAAGTATCAATAAGAATACTTCTCTCTCTCTATTCTCTCTATTGCTCTTGTTATTGCATTATTGTTCTTGTCTTTATATTATTTCATAACATAATTAATGTTTTGAATTATCATTTTTGTTTTTTTTCTTTTTTTCACTGAGCTGAGGGTCGATTGGAAACAGTCTCTCTGCCCTTTCGGGTATTGGTAAGGTCCGTCTACATATTACCCTCCCCAGACTCCACTTTGTGCGACTATATTGGATAGTTGTTGTTGTTGTTGTTGATTGGGATCATGCCTTTATTTATGGCTACTAAAATAAAACAATTAGAAAAGCTAAAATAAATTAAATAAGAAAAAGGTAAACTAACAAACTTACGATAATACCGCCTCTAAACATAAAACAAAATTCAGAAAAAAGATATCTATGTTATAAATAGAACTCTATTTAAGGTGAATGTCCATATTTAGTGAGATTCTAGGATTTACTATTTGGCGGCTAAGTCACCACCTCCCTATAAATATAGGGGTTCTATTCTATTGTAAACCATCCCAAAGTATCAATAAGAATACTCCTCTCCCTATTCTCTCTATATTGTTCTTGTTCTTATATTATTTCATAACACGTTATCAGCACGAGTCTCTAACCAATTGAATTTGATTTCTTCCTTCTTCCAAAAAGGAATTTCTATACGGACAAAAGGGAAAAAGAAAGAATGAAGAAAGAAGGAAATTATAATCGTCATTATTGTGGTAATAAGAACAATAAGGATTCTCAAAATAATCTTTCACTTTATGAAAGTAATATTTGACATGAGATTGTGTATGGCACATACAGATGATTATGATCCATTCCCTGAAGTGAATGTGATAATTGTAATAGAGCCCGTAAGTATGAACACGCTCTTGATGTAATTTTGTTTCATGTCTGACATTATAAAAGGAAAGTGCGTTGCCCTTGAAATTTCGGGCAAGAACTATATGACATGGGTGTTGGATGCTGAAATCCATTTGAATGCAATGGGTCCTAGAGATGCCATTAAAGACAGAAATAATGCATCCACCCAAGACTATGCTAAGGCCTTGATTTTCTTGCGCCATCACCTTGATGAAGGTTTGAAACTGTGCTAAGGCCTTGTTTTTCTTGCGCCATCACCTTGATGAAGGTTTGAAACTGTGCTAAGGCCTTGATTTTCTTGCGCCATCACCTTGATGAAGGTTTGAAAATTGAATATATCACAGTCAAAGATCCACCTATCTTGTGGAATGGCTTAAAGGAGAGATATGACAACCTGAAGTTGGTCACTCTGCCACAAGCACGATACGATGTGAATCCAAAGGCAAATAGTTCAGAAACTATATGTTATCATTGCGGTGGAAAAGAGCACTGGCCAAAAGCTTGCCGTATACCAAGACATTTGGTTGGCCTTTATCAAGCATCTCGAAAGAGTAAAGGCCCTCAAACAAATTTTGTCTCTGACGACAACTTTGACATCACCCACTTGGATGTGGCAGACTTCTTTGAGCAACCCGATGGGAAAATAGACCACCTAATCGGTGATGGATCTGTGATGAAGGAAGATGGAATTGTTTGATTTTATTTTACTTATTTGTGTTAGTTAGTGAATAAACTAATAGTCATTAGTATCAGCTCGTATTAGTTAGTTTATGATATAATGTTAGAATGTTTCAATATGCTTAAATTTCAATGATAGTTTTATTTTTTAGTAGAGTTAATCGACTAACCTAACAGTTAGTCGATTATCTAATATTTCGCATTAAAACTGCAAAATAATCGATTATATTAAGACATAATCGATTATGTATGTTTAACAATCGATTATGTATGTTTAACAATCGATTATGTATGTTTAACAATCGATTATATTAAGACATAATCGATTATGTATGTTTAACAATCGATTATATTAAGACAGTGTGATCTGAAGTTTTTCAAAATAGCAAATAATCGATTATGTATGTTTAACAATCGATTATATTAAGACACAATCGATTATGTATGTTCAACAATCGATTATATTAAGACAGTGTGATCTGAAGTTTTTCAAAATAGCAAATAATCAATTATGTATGTTTAACAATCAATTATATTAAGACACAATCGATTATGTATGTTCAACAATCGATTATATTAAGACAGTGTGATCTGAAGTTTTTCAAAATAGCAAATAATCGATTATGTATGTTTAACAATCGATTATATTAAGATATAATCGATTATGTATGTTTAACAATCGATTATATTAAGACAGTGCTTAAACTGAAATTTTCAAACTGCAAAGTAATCGATTATGGAAAATATATAATCGACTATCTGATTTAGTTAGTCAACTAACCTCAGCAGATTTTGAAAATATTGTTTAAATATGAAACAAACTGATTGAATTTGTTTATTTTCATGTTCGTATATTTTTTTCTGTATGTCAAACCATGGGAATTAAATTGATTGAAGGCTCCTGAAGAGCAACTATAACTCTGCCTAAAGGAACAATATTTATCATAGAGAATGCAATGTTCTCTTCCAAGTCTAAAAGGAACTTGTTGAGTTCTAAAGATATCATTCAAAATGGATATCAGATTGAGACAATACACGAGTATAATCTTGAATACCTCATTTACTCATGAAGACGAGGCTGCCCACTTCGGTTTGGAGTCACGCCATTTTGCATGTAGCAATGCTAGTTCGTCGGCTGCCCACTTCGGTTTGGGGTCACGCCATTTTGCATGCAGCAATGCTAGTTCGTCGGCTGCCCACTTCGGTTTGGGGTCACGCCATTTTGCATGCAGCAATGCTAGTTCGTCTAAGACCGACGAATTATCACAAATATTCCCCGTTGCAATTGGTTTTGGGTCATGAACCTAATATATCCCATTTAGGAATCTTTGGATGCGCAGTATATGTGCCTGTAGCACCGATATACCGCACCAAAATGGGTCTGCAAAGAAGGTTAGGAATATATGTTGAGTTTGAATCGCCCTCCATTATTCGCTACATCGAAACATTGACAGGAGATTTGTTCACTGCACGATTTGCAGACTGTCAATTCGATGAGACACTTTTCCCAAAATTAGGGGGAGAAGTTGGTGAAACCAAACGGGAAATTTTGTGGAAAAATGCATCATTATATCATCTTGATCCACATACCTCTATTCGTGAAAAAGAGGTGCAAAATATTATCCATTTGCAAAGAATAGCAAATCAAATGCAAGACGCATTTACATATTTGAAAAGGATAACAAAATCACATATCCCCGCAGTGAATGTGACAACATCTGATTTATGAATACATATTCATTATTGGAAGAATATGAACATGAAATTGGTATTGAATATACCACACTCACCCCTAGAAGGAGGTTTGAGATGATATATGAAAATAATGTCATTGTTATGGCATGAATGATCGTTGGTCACGTACCTATTGTACGCCAAAATATTTTGGAAATATGATTATTAAAGGACAACGATAATGCAAGAAAAATATCTTGCAAATAATTTTGACCATGACCATAATGGTATAACTTTCTCTTTAAAAGATATATTCACCAAATGGATGTTGATGAATTTGTGGTAGTACAAAATTAATTGAGAGCTCCAGAAGAGCCAATTATTACTATGTTGGAGAAACACAATTGATTACCAATAAGGTATTGTGTTGTAGTAAGTCTCAAAGAAACTTATTCAGTTTCCAAAGTATATGCGAAAGCGATTGATTATATTGAGACAATAAATAAAGGAAAGATTTGATATCTTCCATTATTACAACTTGTAGCGGGATAATTTGTATATGAAAAGCTACCCGCTTTATTCTCCAGTTTGTACTACACAAACAAAAGAATGCCACAATAAAGTAGATATTTATTGGTATAAAACCCATACCATAATAAACCTGAAGTTTATTGAGAATTGCACATGTCATGGTGTAAACATGAACTTATCAATATTGATAATTTATTTAGTTGGCATTCGGGTTAGCCATCTCATTATAAGTATGATGTGCAAATTCACATGGGTGAATATTAAAGAACTAGAAAGTTCTTTACGAATTCTCTTGTATTACTTGTTCTCATTAATGAACTGACCAACTAAAGAGTTCGGGTTGAAGCCCATAAATTCTGGAAATACCAAAGGTGAATATGGGCCCATTCACCTGCCATGTATACCACATATGATGCATCTATATAAGGTTACATGCGCAATTGTTATTAACCCGCAGCCTGGCCGGTGCTTGCGAGGTAAATTTCTCAGTAATCTAACTTCGAGCATAATTTCCAGATTTTCTACTCAAGATAGTTCATCTTGATAAGTTGGTTTATATTAAAGTTGGTTTAGCAAGATAATTATTGAGTGCCTCCACTTAATAGCTAAACTGTTTTTTATGAGAACAAAGTTATATATATATCAGTTTGATATACGTTGTATACGAGAGTATATTCTCCCCTCACAAGTGGTTCAGGGTCAGGAACCAAATAATTTCATCTTATTATTAATGTGCTGTGTATATTGACATGATAATTCACAAAGATGATTTCTCAGAGTTGAGGAAACAAGTTAGTTTTCCTAACATGAGGGGGAGACATGATAAACACTTGAGAAAAGGTTACATGGGATGAATTATCATTTGTATATATAGATCCTCGAATATCATGATATGAACCCGAAGTTCATAAAAGAATAATTCAATTGCAACATATTGCAAAGCATGCCATGCGCATTTGCTGACCCAAAGAAAGTAACTATATTCTCACTGCAAATGCTCATATTAAGTCCTAGAAGGACAAAGTCTTTGATACGCTTGAAGCGTATAGACAAATCGGTTTCAAATAACTTCTTAATAAAGAAGATGAGCAAATGATCAAAGTGATCATAATAAGGAGGCAAGTGATCCAGAAGATCACATGACATAACACTTCATAAAATCTCATGAGAGATTCAGGTACCTGAATATATGAATGAAGAGATCTCCATGTTATGTCCTTATGAAAAATTTATTGGAACCGATATAAAATGATCGTCAACGACATCTATGATAGCGCTAAATATCGATGAGGATCTTATATTTGTCGAATACAAACGAAATATTGGCCAAATGGAAGAGATACAATTCAAGTAGAATTGATTCCATATGAAAGACACGTAATTTTGGACATGTGGTTCGAATACTTGAAAGTATAAAGTCAATGGATGGCATCGAGAATACCCCTATGAAGATATTGAAGAGTCATTCCACGGCATTATATGAAGATGTTCATATCTATCAAGAATGATAATTTCAAGGTGCGGAATATTTATTCAAGTCAATATGGTTGATTTATTTATCAAATCTCTACCAAAGATCGTTTTGAAGATGGTGCACAAGATTGTAATGCAAATGCTCAAGGATGTGAATTGATGCTCTATTCAGGGGGAGTTAATGTGCGTTGCACTCTTTTTCATTACAAGGTTTTGTCCCACTGGGTTTTCCTTGCAAGGTTTAACGAGGCAACCAATAGGCGCATATTCAAACATGTGTACTCTTTTTCCTTTTCTTTAATTTTTTCCCATTGGGTTTTGTTTTAGTTAAGGTTTTAACGAGACACATTATTGAATAGACATTCAAGGGGGAGTGTTATAAATAGAACTCTATTTAAGGTGAATCTCCATATTTAGAGAGATTCTAGGGTTTACTACTTGGTGGCTAAGTCACCACCTCCCTATAAATATAGGGGTTCTATTCTATTGTAAACCATCCCTAAGTATCAATAAGAATACTCCTCTCTCTACTTCTCTCTATTATTGTTCTTGTTCTTATATTTTTTTATAACAATCTAAGTAATTACTACTCTATTGTATATTGAGTATCTAAAGGACATCTTCCCAAAAAGTAAAAGGCCAAACTTCTAACCATTGTTATCCTTTTATTTTATTCTTACTTATTGTAATGATTTATTGGGTGACCTGATTTATACCACATGTTTTAAAAAAATTATTTTCATTTAAAATTTCATGTTTGTAAAACTACCATCACATAAATTGAGACGGATGAAATAAATAAATTTTGACCCATCCTTTTAATTCACTTGCTGATAATGTGAAAGCGATTCAAAGAAAAAGATTTTTGAGATGCTAAAGAAGAGAACCCCACGAACAAAGGCAAGTTGTATATACTATCAATACAAAAGAAAAACGCAAAAGTAATTTCCTAAAACACTCACAAACCATGAACTATATTGCATGCATTTATACTTCCTTTTTAGCAAGCTCTTGTTTAATCTTATTCGATTAAATTTATAAATATTATTTCAGTTTGTAATGGACTAAAATTTCTAGAGGAATTTGAAAAATTCCTATTTCAACACTCTACAAGAAAAAATACTCAAAGGTCATGTATGATGTAACGACCCGCCAGGTCATTTTACTTTTTAGAACCTCACTCCCTAGTTAAGTCTTTCCTACTTGTTTTTACTGATTTATGACTTGCGGAAATGATTGGTTCAGGATTTGAAAGAGTTTGGATTGAAATAGGCACACTTGACTCCGTAAGATTTTCTTAAAAGGCTAAGTTTGACTTTGGTCAACATTTTTAGTAAACGGACCCAGACTTATGTTTTAACGGTCCCAAAGGATACGAAAAAAATATGAAATCTGAGCGTATGCCCGGAATCGAATTCCGAAGTCCCTAACCCGAGTAATGAAACTTTTTTAGAAATTGTTAAACTGAAATTCTAAGGATTTGATGAAAATAAATAATGCTTGATCATATTGGTATCGGGGCTCGTGTGTTGGTTTCGGAGCCCGATACCGATTCAATATAACATTTTAGTCTTGTTTGTAAAATTTGGTGAGAAATGGGACTGATTTGACGTGATTCGGACATCTGGCTGTGAAGATAAGAATTTGAATGTTCTTAAGAATTTCAAATGTTTGGTGTTGAATTTGTGGTTTTAGGTGTTATTTAGGCTATTTGATCGGTCGAGCAAGTTAGTAAAATGTTGTTGGACTTGTGTGAGTGTTCGGAGTGGAGCCCCGAGGACTCGAGTGAGCTTCGGGCATGGGTTGGGAGTAGAAAACACAACAGATTTCTGGCGTTTTTGGTTGCTGCAGCAGATCTCGCAATTGCGAGATATTGTTCTCAAATGCGAACCTCGCATTTGCAAGGAGGGCTTTGCAATTGCGAAGGATCCCGACCCAGGCAAAGTTCGCATTTGCGATAACTCAGCCGCATTTGCAATCCCATTAAAAGTCGCAATTGTGAGTCCTATGTTGCATTTGTGACCCCAGCAGCATAAGCCCAGGCTTCGCATTTGCCGAAATTGCGAAGCCTCGCATTTGCAAACCTGGTGTCGCAAATGCGACATCAGAGGCCTGGGCACAACTTTTAAAAACGGGACTTAGGCCATTTATTTCATTTCACTTCTACACTCGGGCTATTTGGGAGCTTTCAAAGAGGGAATTTCAACCTAGCATTGTGAGAAATCTAGGGTTTTGATAAAAGTTAGATTTAACCGCAAAATTTATTATGGAATGAAGTAGAAATCATATATTATTGATCCCTAGGTTATAAAGAAAAATTTTCTTCTAAAAATTTCGAAATCTGGGCACGTGGGCCCAGGTCGGATTTTAGAAAACTTGTGTTTAAGGTTGGGAATTACTTTAGTAATTAAACTGCAAACTCTTGAGCCTGTATTAACTAGTCCCTACCTGATTTAATTAGTTTCGGATCGTTCGGATCCAAATTGAGGGTTTGGGCATGTTCTTGGTATTGGAAGTACGCTTTGGAGCGAGGCGAGTCTCCTATCTAACATTGTAAGAGGCAATTGTCCCCAAAGGTGAAATAATTGAATAATTTGCTACTAATGTCGGGGCTAAGTACGCGCTAGATAATGAAAGTCCGTGCCTAGCTACTATTATGCCAAGACCGGGTAGTCTAGGACCCAAAAGCATGCTTTATGTGATATTCTTGTAACTTTATGATTAATTTGGATTGTTCAAATCGTGTTATTTGTGGTAAATGAGACTAACAAGAAGAACATCATTTTTCTTGGCCCTTTTAAGGAGAAATTGAGATTTCTGTGAGTAATTTCTCCCCTAATATATATTCTTGTCATCATGTTACTGTGTTTAATTACATTTGGTTGCGCCGCATGTCTGATTCGCTAACGGGATAATATATGCATCTATGATTTGCATCGTTCGACCCTCGGCAGTGCACAATTTGCTTTTATGTTGGATCGGACCGTACGACCTCGACTCTACTTGCGCATGCTTTTGCTCGATATTTCTCTGTGGATTTCATTATATACCCTGAAATGTAAATGGCCAACTATGATATCATCTAGGAAATGACTTGTTATTTCTTGCTATAAACTGTTAATTATTTGTAATATCCATGCTTAATATGATTCTTTCTCATATTATTTGACCCTAGTAAGTGCCAAGTCTACCTCTCGTCTCCACTTCTTCGAGATTAGACAAGATACTTACTGGGTACATATTATTTATGTACTCATACTATACTTCTGTACTTAATTGTACGAGATTTGAGGCAAGTACATCATGTTATCAGAGTGGTACACGTCCCTAATCATAGTCCGAGACTTCCACGGTTAGCTGCTCCCTTCCTATGCCGTTCAACAGCTTGATGGAGTCTCTCCTTATTTTTGTTGTCTACTTAATTTTAGACAGTAGGATAGATTTATTCCTTTGTATATTCTACTAGTTGCTCACAGCTTGTGACATCAGGTCTTGGCACACACATTAGTAGACTATTCTTTTTGGAAATTGTATAATTATTTTTATACATTACTGATTATCACTTGTTTTAAGTTCAAATTAAGAAATTGTTGTACCTGTATTGGTAAAGTAAAAATGAGAACATATCACTTCCTCTATTTCATATTGTTTGAGGTAGTTTGACTCGGCACGAAGTTTAAGAAAAAAGAAGATGACTTTTAAAACTTGTGGTCTAAAAAGCTTAAGGGGTAAAAGGTTTGTGGGGCCATATCATTTGTGTGGCTATAAAAGCTTCTCACTAAGGGCAAAAAGAGTAAAATGAAGAGTTTAAAGTTGAATTATTTCTAAATTTAGAAATGTGTCATTCATTTTGGAACAGACTAAAATGGAAAGTACCTCAAACAATATGAAACGGAGGGAGTAATATTTTTGTGTTGGCTTGCCTGACAATGGTGTTAGGCACCATCACGAGCTGTAATGAAATTGGATCGTGATAATATGGTATCAGAGCACTAGGTTTACGTAGGTCTCAAAAGTCATGGGAAAACCTAATAAAATCTTACGGATCAGTCCGGAAACGTTTGCATTTATCTTCAAGAGGCTATAGGGTGTTAGGAAACTACTCTTTATTCATTTCCTATCGTGCAGTGGTTGGTACACTAAACTTTTGTCTTCTATCTTCTCATATATGGTGAGGATACATTCGGTAGATACGCCATACCCGGGAGAAGCTGCTCCTCATTGCAAGAGGCCGAGGCAGATGCTGGGAGAGGACATCGGCCCGAGGCAGGGGATGAGAGCGTCCTAGAACTGTTCCTATAGCACCACCAGCAGATCCTACGGGAGATCCTACCATTGAGGAGAAAGGCGAGGTACCCGCAGTTGAGCCTACCCCAGCGGACTTCATGACAGCACCGGGTTTCCAGGAGATCATGGGTAGTATGTTGCAGTTCATGGACACCATGACTCAGTTTGGTTTATTTCCAGCAGATCCAGCTACATCACAGGCAGGAGGGTGAGCACAGACCCCTACTGCGCAGGCTCCTGGACATACAGCTGCAGTGTATCAGACTCTGGGTGCACTACGTGCGGGTGGGGCTCAGCCAGTTGCTGCAGTGGTGCCCGAGCCCAGACCAGTTGCAGATGGTGACTCGTAGAAGTTATTGGATAGATGGACTAGACTTCACCCTCCTGTCCTCGGGGATGAGTGCTATGAGGATGTCTAGGACTTCATAGATAGGTGCAGGGATAGACTGCACAATATGAGGATATTGGAGTCGCATGGGGTTGACTTCACTACTTTTCAGTTGGAGGGCAGGGACGGTAGATGATGGCAATCTTATATTCTTAGCAGGTCAGTAGGTTCTCCTCCCATCACTTGGGGTCAGTTCACACCGTTATTCTTGGACAAGTATATTCCACCATCTAAGAGAGAGAGCTAATATCAATTTGAGTAGCTTGAACAGGGTCAGATGTCTGTGACCGATTATAAGGTGAGATTTTCTAAGTTTTCTCGCCATGCACTCATAATACTTCCCACGGATGCAGAGAAAGTTTGGAGATTTGTTGCGGGGTTGCACCCTGGTATTCGAGCTAGCATGGCCCGAGATGTGGAGATGGGTACTAAGTATCAGCTAGGGGTAGAGATTGCTCGCAGGATTGAGGATTATCGCCAGAGAGGTAAAGATGAGATTCAACAAAAGGGACCGATTTTCTGGAGAGTTCAGAGGTGTCCCAGCTAGGGGTAGAGGTCACTTCGAGAGGGGTCATCCCAGCAGGCCCCCGTATTCAGCACCACCACCACCTCCCCGGGGTGCTCTAGTGAGGCCTTATTTCAGTGTGATGCCGGAGAGTTCTTACCTTCCACCAGTTATTCAGGGTTCCTCCGGCGGGTATTATGGTCATTCGGGTTCTTCCAGTGCTTAATTTAGTGCCATGCAAGAGAGCTCATATCACCCACCAGCCTTCAGAGTTCTTCTAGTAGATATTTAGGTCAGCAAGTGTGACGACCCAAAGGGATATCATCTATTTCTCATCAAATTCTGTGTCTCTGAGGCCTTGAAAACTTCATTTAGGGTTGCCTCGATTTGCATGCATAGTCGGAGCGCGTAGCCGGGAAGCATAAATATGAAATTCTGTGAAAAATGCTAAGTTTTGATATTAAAATTTTAAAATGAATAAATTTGACTTCGGTCAATATTTGAGTAAACGGATCCGGACTCGCGATTAGTTGGTCCGTGAGGGTCCGTAGAAAAATATGGGACTTCGGCGTATGCCCGGAATCGAATTCCGAGGTCCCAAGCACGAGAAAAGAAATTTTGAGTGAAATTATTTTCTGGAAATAATTAAGGAAATTGGAAATGAAATTCGATAAGAAAACTATGGTATCAGGATTGTATTTTGGTTCCGGCTCTCGTTACAAGTCTTGTATATGATTTAAGATGTTCCCATAAAATTTGGTTGAAAACGGACGTCGTTTGACGTGTTTCAGACTTCAAATGGGAAATTTGATGTTTTATGAAATTCTGAAGAAATCATGGATTTTGAGTCTTAATTCGACGTATATGATGTTATTTTGGAGATTTGATCGCACAAATGAGTCTGTAGGATGTTTTTGAGGTTGTATATATGTTTGGTTTAGAGCCCCAAGATCTCAGGTGAGTTTTGGATAGGCCGTGAGTGCATTTTGAACCTTGAAAGAAAATCTGGTATCTGTGAACTGCAGGCTTCGCATTTGCGAAGACATTATCGAAAATGCGAGCTATTCATCGCAAATGCGAAGATAGTCCTTGGGCAAGCCTAATCGCAAATGCGGACAACCTGTTCGCAAATGTGATGATCGGTGGCAAATGCAACATCACGTCTTTCATCGCAAATGCAAACTTCCCCTTTTCCGCCAGAGGTTGCAAATGCAAAAACTGGGGGATTTTTGCTGGGTTGGAAAATATGAACCCCCATTCGCATTTCCCATATCAGAGACCTGCAATTTTACACTTAAAATCGATTTTTAACTTCATTTTTCATATTTTCTCAAACTCAAACACACATAGGCAATTTTTCAAGAATTCCTTCTTCTCCATATCAATTGTAAATTAGTTTCTACTCATTTCTTTATATCATTAACATCATTTAACATGTTTTCAACGTAAAATCAAAAAATTTCATGGGGGAAATTGGGGAATTTTGGTAGAACTTAGGGTTTTTCTAAAATTGGGATTTGGACCTCAATTTGAGGTTCGATTTCAAAATAAATCATAGATATAGATTCGTGGGGGAATGGCAAACTGGGTTTTGGTTCGAACCTTGGGTTTTAACCATGTGGGCCCAGGGGCATTTTTGGACTTTTTGGGCAAAACGTTGGAAAATTTATTTTTATGCATTCAAATTGATTCATTTAGTGTTTATTAATGCAATTAAGTAACTTGTGACTAGATTCAAGCTGATTTGTGATGGAATCAATGGGTAAAGCTATAATTCAGACTTGAGTTGAATTCAATGCATCGAGGTAAGTGTTCAATCTAACCTTAGCTTGAGGGATTAGGAATTGAGTCGTAATTTCTACTTGTTTTGTGTCGAGTACGACGTATAGGCATGGTTACGAGTATCTCTACGTTGGTGTCTAACATGACCATGAGTCTTTAAATTGTGAATATCTTGATTCTTGATATATCATTCATGCCTTAGTGATGAATTCTCATTGTTGTGAAATGCTTGAGGAAAGAATTTTGATTCTTATGAACATCGAGGAGCATTGGCTCATGTTATTTTACGAACTGAGAAAATAGATAAATTATTGTACCCTTGGGAGCATTGGCTCAAGTGGTAATGAGAATGATGAGGTGAAAGTGAAAGAAAGATGAGGAATCATTAATTGTACCCTTGTCTGGTTATTTTTTTTATTGACTATCTACCTTGCTGGGATGTTAAGGTTTTTGATGTTGTTCCCTTGTCAGGATTTAGCTGTTTGCTTGTGTTCCTTTGCTGGGATTTAGCTTTTTACTTGGTGTTCCCTTGCCAGGATTTATATTATTGTTTGTTTACTACTTTTCCCCTTATTTGTGATTGTTATTTGGGCGAGGAAGAGTGTTAAAGCATGAAGGTGATGTCGTGCCGCATGATGTACCATTCCGTGCCTATTATATTGATTCCATGGTGAGGAAAGAGTATAAAGCACGAAGGGTGATGTCGTGCTGTATGATGTACCATTCTGTACCAATTATTATTGATTATATGATGAGGAAAGAGAGTAAAAGAATGAAGGATGATGTCGTGTACCTTGTTACATTATGATTGATTTAGTGAGAATGAGAGTAAAAGAATGAAAGATGATGCCGTGTATTTGTTGATTTTCTGACTCTTGTTGATATTCTAGTTGTGCTCTTTCCTTTCCATACTTGGAGTTTCTATTTCTGAATTGTTACTTTTCCCGCAGTATGTTCCCCTCCCTCTTTGACTGGTTATTTTCTGTATTTCTATTCTGTCGCATATATATATATATATATATATATATATATATATATATATATATATATATATATATATATATATATATATATTGAACTGCACAGGTTTGTTTGGTAGTCTGGTCCTGGCCTCGTCACTACCTCGCTGGGGTTAGGCCAGGCACTTACTAGCACATGTGGTCGGTTGTGCTGATGCTACACTCTGCATTTATGTGCATATATCGGAGCGCAATCATAGCCAGGGAGACAGCCTTCAGTCCAGCAAGATACCGAGGTAGCCTTGCAGGCGTTCGCAGGCCCGGCGTCTCCTCTATCTTTTATTTCAGTCTGTTATCTCATGTATTCGAGACAAACAGTTACCTTTATTTTCAAACTGTTGTATTTAGTATTCTTAGTAGTTCATGATTTTTGTGACATCAGATTTTGGATAGAGGTTATGCTGTATTCCCCTATTATTATTTTAGCTTTCTTTAATAACTTATGCTTATTTGTTTAATTTTAAATATTTCATATTATTATTGATAATTATGAAATAAATAATTGGTTAATGAAAAAGGTAGTAAAAGGTTGGCTTGCCTAGCTCTCAATAGTAGGCGCCATTACGATCCCCGAAGGTTAGGAAATCCGGATCGTGACAGCAAGCTGAGACTTCAAGACAGCAGGCTATGGTGCCGAGGGGTTGCTACGAGTGTGGAGATCCGAGTCACATAAAGAGGACTTGACCCAGACATCGGGGTAAAGCAGTGCAGCAGAGTCAGCAACCCATGATTACAACAGTGGTTTCTTAGCTTCGCAGAGGCGGGGGACAGGTTGGTAGAGGTCGTCCTAGAGGTGGAGGCCAGACAGGGAGACGTCAGCCCACTACTGCTCAAACAGGTGGAGGCCAACCAGGCAGCGCTCCAGGCATATTCTATGTCATCCTGGTCATACCAGATGTATTGGCCTCAGATGTCGTTATAACATGTATAATTTTCATCTGCGGTAGGGATTTTTTAGTACTATTTGATCCGGTGTCTACATATTCATATGTGTTATATCTGTTTACTCATTCTCTGGATATTCCTCGTGAGCCATTGGGTACTCTTGTTCATGTGTCCATTCCTGTGGGTGATTCTGTGGTTATGGATCGGATCTACCGGTCCTGTGTGGTTACATTTTGTAGTTTCGAGACTAGATCAGATCTCTTATTGCTTGACATGACGATTTTGAGGTCATCCCAGGCATGGATTGGTTATATCAATATCACGTCATCCTAGATTGTCATGCCAAGACTATTACATTAGCAATGCTAGAGTTGTAGAGGTTGGAGTGGAAGGGTTCGTCAGTTAATACATCTAGTCGGGTTATCTCTTTTCTGAAGGCTCGATATATGGTGGAAAAAGGTTGTTTAGCTTACCTGGCTTATGTTCGGGAGTCCATAGCAGAATCTATGACGATTGATTTAGTTCCAGTAGTCCAGAAGTTTTCTTATGTGTTTCCTTTTGATCTTCTTGGCATGGCACAAGATCGTGATTTGATTTCTGTATTGATTTGGCTCCAAGACCCAACCTATATATATCCCACCGTACCGTATGTCTCCAAAAGAGTTGAAGGAGTTGAAATATCATCTTGAGGAGTTGTTACCAAAGGGGTTTGTTAGGCCAGTGTATCACCTTGGGGTGCACCAGTGTTTTTTGTGAAAAAGAAGGATGGGACTATCCAGAAGTGCATTGATTACCGCCAGTTGAACAAAGCCACCATCAAGAACAAGTATATGTTTACTCATATCGATGATTTGTTTGACCATTTGTAGGGTGCTAAGGTGTTCTCTAAGATCGACTTGAGGTAAGGGTAGCATCAGTAGAAGATTTGAGACTCGGATGTTCCGAAGACTGCATTTCGGACTAGATATGGCCATTATGAGTTTCTGGTGATGTACTTTGGCTTGACTTATGCCCTAGCAGCATTTATGGACTTGATGAACAGGGTGTTCAGACTTTATTATGATTCTTTCATCATTGTCTTCATTGACGACATCTTGATATACTCCCGTAGCCTGGGGGAGCACGAGCAGCATTTGTGCTATTTATATAAAAAGATAGTCATACACCTTAGGAAATTACTTGTAGAGTTAAATATATTTTCTAGTTCAGCTATTTATATAAACGCGCGCCAGTGCTCACTCTTTATTGTCCTTTCAGAATTAAAAAGATAATAGCTTGAGTACTATTGTGGAAACTAGAAGGTCAATCCAAAGAATTGCCATCTATTATCTAATGCAAGAAGGATCATACCAAGGCTATAGGTGTTCATATGGAACTCTATGCTTTAGTCTCTGGGCTACAATTTGCTGCTCAACATGGATTTAATGTATTGGTATGCCAATATAGGTGACTTCATATGTCAAACATTATCAAGAGTACAAACCTTCATCAGATGTATTTGGCTCAATGGGACGCAAACTGTTCTGTAGGAGTTTGTGTCAGCCTTACCGATGGTGGTTTAGAGTTCAACTGAGTTTAGGAAAATCCCGGTTAGGCGGGGCAAACCTCGGTGCTGAGTCTAGGCAAATCCCATGCGGTGGGACAAACCTCAGCGAGGACGCTGAGTCCATAATAGGGGGTGTATGTAACACCCCTGGCTTTAGACAGAGTCTCACATCGGAAAAACACAAGAGGGATATTGGGTATATAAGTTAACAAGCATTAGACCCTAGTGACGCGTTATAAACCCGTGAGGGCCTAGGCCCAGAGCAGACAATATCACTAGCGGGCTGGGCTGATACAAAGTTGCTCTTCATATTGCGTCAAATCCAGTGTTCCATGAGAGAACTAAACACATCGAGATTGACTGTCACTTTGTTAGAGAAAAGATACTCTCGGGAGATATTGCTACAAAATTTGTGAAATCGAATGATTAGCTTGCTGATATTTTTACCAAGTCTCTTACTGGTCCTCGTATTAGTTATATAAGTAACAAGCTCAGTACCTATGATTTATATGCACCAGCTTGAGGGGGAGTGTTAGTTTGATAGTTAAATAGCAGTAAATAAACCTAATTTTATGTGTATTAGGAGTAGGACATGTATTATATATATAGGGCTTATTGTATCATTGTCAATATTAATTTATAATATTTTCTCCCGTGCATTTTCACATCGGGAAGAAGGGAAAATTGAGGCCAAGGTTTATTGGTCCATTTGAGGTGTTGAGGCGAGTTGGGAAGGTTTCTTATGAGATTGCTTTAACCACCCCCACCCCCAGTTTATCGGGAGTTCATCCAGTTTTCCATGTATCGATGTTGCGGAAGTATCAAGCTCACTTGTCCCATGTGTTAGACTTCGGTACTATTAAGCTAGATAAGAGATTGGGTTATGAGAAGGAGTCAGTTGCCATTGTTGATAGACATGATCGCCAGTTGAGATCCAAGAGGATTTAGGCGGTGAAGGTCTAGTGGAGGGGCCAACCAGTAAAGGAGGCGACCTGAGAGTCCGAGGAGGACATGCGGAGCAGATATCCCCATCTTTTTTCTAGCTCAGGTACTTTTCTATGTCTGTTCGAGGACGAACGTTTGTTTAAGAGGTGGAGAATGTAACAACCGCCTAATCATTTTACTTTTTAGAATCACGTTCCCCTAGTTAAGGCTTCCCATACTTGCTTTTACTGACTTATGACTTGCGGGAATGGTTGGTTCGGGATTTGAAAGAGTTTGGGTTAAAATAGACACACTTGATTCCCTAAGATTTTTCTTTAAAGGCTAAGTTTGACTTTGGTCAATATTTTTAGTAAATGGACTCGTACTTATCTTTTGACGGTTCTAGGGGGTCTGTAGAAAAATATAGAACCCGGGTGTATGCCTGAAATCGAATTCCGAGGTCCCTAACCCGAGTAATGAATTTTTGTTAGAAATTGTTAAATTGAAATTCTAAGAATTTAATAAAAATGAATAATGCTTGATCATGTTGGCATCAGGCCCGTATGTTGGTTCCGAAGCCCTCTACAGGTCAAATATAATATTTTAGTCTTGTTTGTGAAATTTGGTAAGAAATGGGACTGATTTGATGTGATTCAGAGAATTTGAATGTTCTTAAGGATTTCACGCGTTTTGGTGTTGAATATGTGGTTTTAGGTGTTATTTTGGTGATTTGATCACTCGAGCAAGTGTGTACAATGTTGTTGGACTTATGTGAGTGTTCGGAGTGGAGCCCGGAGGGCTCGGATGAGTTTTGGGCGTGGGTTGGGAGTAGAAAACACACCAGATTTCGGGTGTTTTTGGTTGTTGTAGCAGATCACGCAATTGCGAGATATTGTTCGCAAATGCGAACCTCGCATTTGCGAGGAGGGCTTCACAATTACGAAGGAGCCCGACCCAGGCAGAGTTCGCATTTGCGATAACTCAGCCACATTTGCAATCCCATCAGAAGTCGCAATTGCGACTCCTGTGTCGCAATTGCGACTCCTGTGTCGCATTTGTGACCCCAGCAACATAAGCCTAGGCTTCGCATTTGCGAGGATTTTTGTCTAAATTGCGACCTCGCATTTGGGAACCTGGTGTCGCAAATGCGACATCAGAGGCCAGGGCACAGCTTTTAAAAACAGGACTTAGGCCATTTATTTCCTTTCACTTCTACACTTGGGCGATTTGGGAGCTTTCACAGAGGGAATTTCAACCTAGCATTGTGAGGTAAGTTATTTCTACTTATTGTGATTTTAATACTTGGGTTTTGGGTAGATTAACACACTAAAGTTAGTGAAAATTATGGGATTTGAGTGGAAACGTAGGTTTTTTTTTATAAAAGTTAGATTTAACCACGAAATTTGTCATGGAATAAAGTAGAAATCATATATGATCCTTAGGTTATAAGGAACAACTTTCTTCTAAAAATTTTGGAATCCAGGCACGTGGGCCCGGAGTCGGATTTTAGGAAACTTGCGTTTAAGATTGGAAAATTACTTTAGTAATTAAAATGCGAACTCTTGAGCTTGTATTGACTAGTTCCTACTTCATTTAATTAATTTTGGATCGTTCGGCTCCAAATTGAGGGTTCGGGCACGTTCTTAGTGTTGGAAGTACGCTTTGGAGTGAGGTGAGTCTCCTATCTAACCTTGTAAGAGGGAATTGTCCCATAGGTAAAATAATTGAATAATTTGCAACTAAATACGGGGGCTACGTACGTGCTAGGTGACGAGAGTCCGTGCGTAGCTACTATTATGCCAAGTCCGGATAGTCTAGGACTCAAAAACATATTTTATGTTACTTTATGATTAATTTGAATTGTCTAAATCGTGTTGTTTGTGGTAAATGAGATTATTAAGAAGAAGGTCATTTTTCTTGGCCCTTTAAAGGAGAAGTTGAGATTTCTGTGAGTAATTGCTCCCTTAATATATATTCTTGTCTGCCTATTGCTGTGTTTAATTATATTCGACTGTGTCGCATGTCTGATTCGTGAGGGGAATAATAGATGCATCTATGGTTCGCGTCGTTCGACCATCGGTAGTACACAATTTATTTTTATGTTGGATCGAGCCATACGACCTTGACACTACTTGCACATGCTTTTGCTCAATATTCCTCTGTGGATTTGACTTTGTTATATGTCCTGAAATATAAATGGCTAACTGTGATATCATCTAGGAAAGGACATGTTATTTCTTGCTATAAAATGTTAATTATTTGTACTATCCGTGCTTAGTTTGATTCTTTCTCATATTATTTGACCCTAGTAAGCGTCAAGTCGACCTCTCGTCTCTACTTCTTCGAGATTAGACAGGATACTTACAGGGTACATATTGTTTATGTACTCATACTACACTTCTGTTCTTAATTTTACAGGATCTGAGGCAGGCACATTCGGTGCGCGTCCCTGATCATAGTCCGAGACTTCCACGGTGAGCTGCTCCCTTCGTTTGTCGTTCAACAGCTTGATGGAGTATCTCCTTATCTTTGCTATCTATTCTATTTCAAACAGTATGATGGATTTATTTTTTTATATATTCTACTAGCTGCCCACAGCTTGTGACATCAGGTCTTGGCACATATATTAGTAGAATATTCTTTTGGGAATTTGTATAATTATTTTGATACATTACTGATTATCACTTGTTTTAACTTCAACTTAAGAAATTGATGTACTTTTTGTAATGTAAAATGAGATTTATTATAACGGTATTGGGCGCCATCACGACATGTAATGAAATTGGGTTGTGGTATATGATTTGCAAATTTATAGGTGGTTTCAAGATTTAATGATTACGAGTGCCACTGATTTTAATGCAAATCAATCACTAATGACTAGATGAAATATGGGTGGACATTTCGTGAGTTAGATCCATTTTAACTTTTGTAGATGTACAATATGAATTATAGTGTGAAATTTGTTTACACAATAAGACCAAAAAATTTGTACAAAAAAGATACTCCATCTAAGAAATATCTTCGGAATCTAAGAAATATGTACAAGAATTAAGTTCCCAACCACAAAATCTAAGAAACATATCGGGACAAGTGACACTTGCTCAGTTGGTAAAGCACCTCTACCTACGATCGTTAGGTTTTGAGTTCGAGTCATCAAGAAGGTAAAATATAGAAGCATTATAATTTGGGAGGGGTTTTAAAAAAAAAAGAAATATACAGGGAAACTTCCTTCCGAAGGGTTGCAGTTGACTTGACCCAAGATTTAAGTTTCCAGCCAGAAACCATAAGACTGGTGCTTATACGTAACTCTGCTTAGGATTCAAAACTTACTTTATTTATAAGCGCAATTAGCGTTAATACAATATAATCGGCCGGAAAGTCGCCGTCAACGGCCGAACTCTCCGAACTGCCGATCCAATACTACCACCGGCACTAGAAATTTCCGGTGAAAATCCCTCTCTCGAATTTTCCGGCGACGAAACGAACAAATCCTTAAGCTTGTTTCCCACCACCACTTCCTTTTTATCCGGCGAATCTCTGTCGCTGAAAATCCGATCCGGCTACGCATCGTCCTCGGACAATAGCCGTCGATCACTTCCTCCATCGCTGCCGGCGTTGCGGCTGCAGGTGAGGAGCATACGGAGAGTTTTACGGCGGCAGAGGATACTCACTTAATTCATCAAATGGATACTCACTTCTCTTATGAAGTATTCCTCAGTTTTAGAGGTGAAGACACCCGAAAAACATTCATTGGTCATCTTTTTTCCAAATTGTGTGATGTTGGAGTCAAAACCTTCCTTGACGATGAGGAATTGAGAAAGGGTGACGTGATTTCAAGAGAATTAGAAAAAGCAGTTGAAGAGTCAAGAATTTCCATTATTGTTTTCTCAAGAAATTATGCTTCCTCTAGTTGGTGTCTAAATGAGCTAGTTAAAATTCTCGAATGCAAAGAGAAATTAAAGCAAATGGTTTTGCCTATTTTCTATGATGTTGATCCGTCTGAGGTACGAAAGCAAACTGGGTTATTTGGTGAAGCTTTGGCTAAACACAAGGAACGATCATTTGGAGCTCAAAGGGTGGAGAAATGGAGAGCTGCACTTACTGAAGCTGCAAATTTATCTGGATGGGATTTGCAAAATGTTGCTGATGGGTACATTTTCTTGATTCAACTATTTAAGTTTATTTGTTATTTGTATAGCTGCTTATACCATGGGATAGATTGGAAAGCTACCTATGAATTATAAAAATTATTAATGGAGGATAAAAGCATTTTGTCGTTAAAAAATCACATTGCGCGCGCACACACAAAAACAAACAAAAAAACTGAGGACTCCAAATGGAAATAGTGATTCAGTCTCCTTGGTTTATACAGTAATGGAAAAGGCCTTCATGTTAGGTTGAATGAGAGGATGACTGCAGTTAAAAGAGGAAGAAAGAGGAAGAAGCATTTGGATATAGGTTTTAGTGAAAAGTCAATAAAGCCTCTCATATTTGGGTAAAAACAAAATGGGTACCTTGCTAAATTACTACCTTTATGTAATCACACTTATTCAATCAAACATGACGGTGACATTATTTAGTAATTCCGTTATAGCAAACAAGCAGGTCATTATAATTACACAACCAAGTAATTACGCATAGCTGTCAGTACAAACTTAAAGAGTTTAAGCTCTCTACATCAAGTGTATCAAAATATTTATCCAATTAGGTCTCTTATTATCTAAAGGAAAATTTCCTGATAAATATAGTGTAAAAATATCTTTATACTATCAATATATATAACTTAAATAATTTCTTAAAATATCCTATAGGAAGCGGTAAGTTATATATTTTACTGCTTAGATTGATCCCACTGTGTTATGTCTTGGCTATCAATTTTGATTTTGGCCATCAAATAGTTTCAAATATCAAAGTTTTATTCACTGGAGTAGTATTTCTTTTAAATTTTTGTTAGGCATGAATCAAAGTTTATTGAAAAAATTATACAACAAGTCCTACAAGAGGTCAACCAGACACCTCTAGATGTTGCCTGGCACCCAATTGGAGTAGATTCTCGTGTCAAAGATATAGAGTTGTTATTGCAAAAGGAATGTGAAGATGAAGTTCGCATGATTGGTATTCACGGAGTTGGTGGCATAGGGAAAACAACTCTGGCAAAAGCTATATTCAATAGAGAATTTCGGCGCTTCAATAGTAGTTGCTTCCTTTCAGATGTTAGATCAGAAGCTGAAGAATTTGGTCTTGTCAAGCTACAAGAGAAACTTCTTCAACAGGTACTCAAAACTAAGGACGTCAAAGTTGATACTGTTGCTCAAGGCGTCAATTTAATCAAAGCAAGACTTGGGTCAAAGAAGGTTCTAATTCTTCTTGATGATGTGGACCACAAAAAACAATTAGAATCCTTAATACGAGAAAGAAGTTGGTTTGGTTCGGGTAGCTTAATAATTATTACAACCCGAGACACGGATTTGCTACGTGGGCTTAGAGAAAAAGAGAGATATGAGGTCAAACTGTTAAATGACAATGAAGCTATGTTACTTTTTAGTTGGCATGCTTTCGACAGTCATTTTCCACCAAAAGATTATGTTAATTTTGCACAAGACATAATCAAATATTCAGGCAGGCTACCATTAGCTCTTGTAACATTGGGGTCACATTTACAAGGAAGTTCTGTAGAACAATGGGGATACGAATTCAAAAAACTAAGAGCAATACCTCATATTGATATCCAAAAGATTCTCAAGATAAGCTTTGATGGACTTGATGGTGATACACAAACTGTGTTCCTTGATATTGCGTGTGCCTTCCATGGGTTTTATGAGCATGAAGTTACAGAAATATTGAATGCTTGTGGCTTTCATGCTAAAAGTGCAATTGCAACTTTAGTCCAAAAACACTTGCTCCAAAGGGATGATCTTTATTTGGTGATGCATGATCTAGTGCGAGATATGGGAAGAGAAATTGTTCGCTTGGAATCAACTCGATACCCAGAAAAACGGAGCAGATTGTTCATCCCTCAAGAAGTCTGTGATGTTCTACAAGGAAATAAAGTCAGTAAATCTTTTATCTTTATCTTGGTTATAATATATATTTTTTAAATTTAATTGTTTAATTCTTATATTTTATGTTGTCGTCATAAGAATTGAACTCATTTCTGGTTAGTAAGTATATTTCTAGTTGTTCTTTTAAATATAATCTAATATATATCTATCTTTAATTGGTACTACTGTCAGGTTTCTGGATGAAATTTATTCTCTTTATTTGTCATTACTTTTTGCACTGATATTACCATGTTAACTTATTGAATGCTGCTAAACTAGGTTTTGAAAGACCGTCATCTTAGTTTTTGAGCAATTTTACATTCTTTTTTTACATCCTCTAATGTGTAAGTTCATTTTTTTCTCTCTTTATTTATGGGACATAAGATGGTTCTTTTCACTGAACTATAGGGTTCCAAAAAGGTAGAAGTACTGAAGGTAGATCGACGAACATTTAAGGGAGTGAACTTGAGCACCAAAGCATTTAAGAAAATGGAAAACCTTAGGGTTCTTATAATGGATGAGTTACATATTAGTGGGGATTTTGGGATGTTGTCCAAGGAGCTCAAATGGTTGTCTTGGAAAAAATGTCCTTTAAATTGTATACCATCAAATTTTCCAGCTGAGAATCTAGTAGTTCTAGATATGCAGGAGAGTGATATCCAAGAATTTCGATTGAATTTGCAGGTTTGTTACTCAATTTTACAATTTCATGAGTACTGTTATTGCAACTGAGTGAAAGAAAATCTTAATTGAAACTATATTTGGTTTATTTTTAGTGCTGTAGAAGTTTGAAGAAGTTGGATCTCTCTTATTGCAAGCAACTCAGAAGCACTCCAGACTTCAATGGCTCACTGAGTCTTGAGACTTTGTATCTCTATGGTTGCTCAAGTCTAACGGAGATCCATCCATCAATAGGAAATTTGGACAGACTAATTAAACTATATATGCGTGGTTGCGAAAAACTTACGGATCTTCCAAGCAGCATATGCCAGCTAATATCCCTTGATTCCTTGGACATTGATGACTGCTCATCAATAAAAATACTGCCAGATAACCTTGGAGATATGAAAAGTCTAAGATCTCTTTATGCATCTCGTACGGGTATAAAGCAATTGCCTAGATCTGTTGAAATGCTACAAAATCTTCGAACTTTGTCAGCAGGAGGTCAAAAGTTAGAGGCCAAAAGGAGTATTTCTGGAAGAGGAGTCCATCGGATACAATATTCCTTGCCAACTTTTGTATCCTATTTGAGCCTTACATATTGTAATTTGTCCGAGGCTGATATTCCTAGGAATATTGGGAGCTTATCCTCCTTAGAGCTTTTAGATTTGAGTGGCAACAGTTTCCATTGTCTACCCTTTGATTTTTGTAAGTTAGGATTCTTGAAGTGGCTGTATTTGAATGACTGTGAGAATCTTCAAACACTCCCGTCAGTATCAAATTTAGAGAATCTTGAAATTCTTGAACTTCAAAATTGCCAAAAATTGGCCAAGATTACAGAGTTGGACAACCTCCCTTCTATATGGTCGATCAACATGATTAATTGTAGTTCTCTGCAGAATCCATTCAATGAAGGCTTCTTTAGTGCAGCTGCTCTATCATTTCCATCTAGAAAAGATCGATATATGCGTAGAGATATGGTTGGAAATATAGTTACTCTCTCTCTATCTTTTTTTCTCTCTCTCACATATTAATGATCTTGAGTCTTTGTTTGATGCAGGATCATTTAGAAATTCATCTCAAATGTAATGAGATTCCAAAAAGGGGCAACAATCAGATGTTAGATCAGAAGCTGGAGAATTTGATCTTGTCAAGCTACAAGAGAAACTTCTTCAACGAGTTCTCAAAAGTCAAAACTGAGGAAATCAAAGTAGGCTGTGTTCCTCAAGGCGTTAATCTAATCAAAGCAAGACTTGGGTCAAAGAAGGTTCTAATTGTTCTTGATGACATAAACCACAAAAAGCAATTAGATTCCTTAACACAAGAAAGAAGTTAGTTTGGTTCGGGTAGTTTAATAATCAATGCCACCCGAGACGAGCGATTGTTATGTCGGCTTGGAGAAAATGAGAAATATGAGGCCAAACTATTAAATGGTAATGAAGCTATGTTACTTTTTAGTTGGCATGCTTTTGATAGTTATTTCCCACCATAAGATTATATTAATTTAGCACAAGACGTAATCAAATAATTGTGTAGGCTACCATTAGCTCTTGTGCCATTGGGATCGCATTTGTAAGGAAGATCGGCTGAAGAATGGAAATGCGAATTCAAAAAACTAAGAGCAATTCCTCATTGTGATATCCAAAAGATTCTCAAAGTAAGCTTTGATGGACTTGACAAGAGGGGTTGCTCTGATGGTAAGCAACCCCCACTTCCAACCGAGAGGTTGTGATTCGAGTCTCCCCAAGAGCAAGGTGGTAAGTTCTTGGAGGGAAGGATGCCGGGGGTCTATTTGGAAACAGCCTCTCTACCCTAGGGTAGGGGTAAGGTCTGCGTACACACTACCCTCCCCAGACCCCACTTAGTGGGATTATACTAGGTTGTTGTGGGTTTGAAGACCATGAATTTACCAAAATATTAAATGCATGTGGATTTCGTACTAAAGTGCAATTGCAGCTTTAGTCCAAAAACACTTGCTCCTAAGATCTTGGAATCATTTGCAGATGCCTGATCTAGTGCGAGATATGGGAAGAGAAATCGTTCGCATGGAATCACCCTTAGACCCTGGCAAACAGAGTAGATTGTTCATCCCTCAAGAAGTTCGTGATGTTCTACAAGGAAATGAAAACAGTAAATCCTTCATCTTTATCTTGGTTATATATTTTTCTCAATTAAATTGTTTCTTGCTTATAATTTAGGTTATTGTCATTATAAGAATCATTTGTGCTTCATCACTGGTTGGTAAGTATTTTTTTTAGTTGTTTGTCAACCATTATAAACTAGAAATGACATTTGCTAAACTATAAACTCACACCAAAGGCCAAAAAAAAATCACTTATTTAACAATTATTCAAATCTGTTTGCTGATGCATATTTCTTATTAAATTCTTGTAAGTAACATGCTTATGGGCATAAACCATAGTATCTCCATGATCGGTCATTCAAAGATATTTGACTTTACTTAATTAATTGTGGAAATTAAGGTTGCTCGAAGAAAGCATGCAAGTGAACGTTTAGAACGATATATATATAAAATGTTCTTTTAAATATATTCACATATATGTTCTATCTTTAATGGTGCTACTATCAGTTTTCTGGATGAAATTTGTTCTCTTTACAACAACAACCCAGTATAATCCCACTTAATGGGTCTGGGGAGGGTAGTATGTACGCAGAACTTACCCCTACCCTTGGGTAGAGGGGCTGTTTCCAAATAGACCCCCGGCATCCTTCCCTCCAAGAACTTCTCACCTTGCTCTTGGGGAGATTCGAACTCACAACCTCTCGATTGGAAGTGGGGGTTGTTCTCTTTATTCATCTTTATTTTTTTCCTTTGATGTTATCATGTTAACTATTGAATGTTGCTAGACAGTTTTGAAAGACTTTCATCTTTTAGCTTTTCGGGCAATTTTACATTTGTTGGACATCCTCTAATGTTGTTGATACATGGTGTATTTTTGTATAAAGCATTTTTCTCGCTTAATTTATGGAACTTAACATGAGCTTAAGTTACTTTTCTTTTTACTGAGCTGCAGGGTTCCGAAAATGTAGAAGTACTGAAGGTAGATCGAGGGACACTAAAGGGAATGAACTTGAGCAACGGGTTCGGCCGAACACAGTAGCTTTGGTTCGAACTCTGTAATTGTAGTTCAATATTCCGTCAGATCTAGTAGGAGAGTCATAATTTCTTTTCCTCTGATTTTGAGAGACCGCTGCTTGTTATGCTGATAGAAATTAAAACTTTGGCTATTGAAACAAAATAAATTCCCATTGTTTTTTCTTATGATCATTTCTAGACTTCCCCGCTTATTAAATTTTATTCTTTTTCCCCGTTATCTTCAATATAATGCGGTTTATTGATCGAGCTTCATCCTTCTTGGTAGTGGCGAAGCCAGAATTTTTCTTAGGGTGTTCAAACTTTTAAAAAAAAAAGTAAAAAATATCCATGATAAAAGATATTTAATATACATTTTATACTTCTAAAATCTAATATTTTACATGTATACTCAATGTTATTTTCCGATTAAGGATGGTCAATTGATCAACCTTATCCTAATGTAGCTTCGCCCATGCTTCTCGGGATAATATATTAACATTAATAAACAACAGAGAAATAATCATGTACTACGTTTTCATGTGTGAAAACAAAACAAACAAATCCCTTGAAGTACGTTAAAGCACGAAGAATTGCGTATAGATGTTCATAACACGCAACGGAAGTAATAATAATTTTAGGCAGATACTTTTGTGTTTAAAATTATTTACAAGCAAAAAGATCGGGTTGAAGAAGTAATTGGTGAAGGGAGTCTCGTTTAAAAATTCTTTGATAGTGCAAATACTCTATGTGTATCCACAGCCAGACTGATCCTTACTATTAATTCTTTGATCAACGAACTCCGCGAACAAACTAAATGAGAAACTCATGCTGAAATTTTTCTCAAACATCTCAACTCAATGGTAGAAGAACAACAAATAATTTTCCTGTAATAATATTTTCTCTCTTGGCTTTGTGTAACAACGCCAAATTTTCTCCATCACCTTTATATAGTATCACCTATAACCCAGTTCCTGTTTGGTTCAGGTAATGATTTATTTGGGGTAAATATTTAATTCCAAATATAAACTTTATGAAATTTTCTAAGAGATTTTTACATATATGTACTACGTTAAAAACTTATTTATCATTTCAAATGTGTGGTTAGTTGTTAATATCCTCTTGTATCGTCATAAATTTTAAATATATTTATTTGAAAACTAAATTAATAAAGCTTCAAATTAACGTTACAATAACAAATTTGTTATGAAATAAAAGATTCTTACACTTCTATTTAAGGTGAATGTCTTTAATGTATCTAATTAGAGAGATTTTAGAGTTCTATTAGTGGTAGCTAAGTCTTCCTCTCCCCTATAAATAGAGGTGCCCCCTACCATTGTAAATCATCCCTTGAGACCCCTCTCAACTCAATAAGAAGAACTCTCTCTACTCTTCTCTCTATTGCTATTGTTCTTGTTCTATTGTTCTTGTCTTTTACTTTAGTTTATAACACGTTATCAGCACGAGACTCTACCGTCTCAAGTACCATTCTCGAAAATCCAAGGTATTTTCCCTCTTCCTAATTTAATTTTCGAGTATGTCTGACATTATGAAAAGAAAGTTCGTTGCCCTTGAAATTTCGGGCAAGAACTATATGACATGGGTGTTGGATGCTGAAATCCACCTAGATGCTATGGGTCTCGGAGACACCCTCAAAGATAAAGAAAAAGCATCCACCCAAGATTGTGCGAAGGCCTTGATTTTCTTGCGCCAACACCTTGACGAAGGTTTGAAGATTGAATATCTCACCGTCAAGGATCCACTCGTTTTGTGGAACGGCTTAAAGGAGAGATATGACAACCTGAAGTTGGTCACTCTGCCACAAGCACGATATGATTGGGCCCATCTGAGGCTACAGGACTTTAAGTCCGTTTCTGAATATAATTCTGCTATGTTCAGAATTACTTCTAAACTGAAGCTATGTGGAGATAACATCTCCGATTACGATATGCTTGAGAAAACGTTTACAACGTTTCATGCCTCCAATATGGTACTGCAGCAACAGTACCGAGAGAAAGGCTTTACGAAGTACTCTGAACTGATTTCTCTCTTACTAGTGGCTGAGCGAAATAATGATCTGCTCATGAGAAATCACGAAAATAGACCAACTGGGTCTACACCACTGCCTGAAGCAGATATGGTGCACTCGCATTATGCCAAACATAAAAGGGACCATGATCACGGTCATAAACGGGGTCAAAGCCAAGGACGTGGACAAGGAAGAAATTCCAAAGAAGTCCGTCACCCCCCAAAGAGAGATAACCACCGAAAGCAGAAACGGGGTCCAGAAGATCCTAAGGTAAATAGTTCAGAAACTATATGTTATCGTTGCGGTGGAAATGGGCACTGGTCTAGGACTTGCCGTATACCAAGACACTTGGTTGACCTTTATCAAGCATCTCGAAAGAGAAAAGGCCCTGAAACAAATTTTGTCTATGACGACAATGAGGATATCACCCACCTGGATGTGGCAGACTTCTTTGAGCAACCCGATGGAAAAATAGACCACCTAATCGGCGATGGATCCGTGATGAAAGAAGATGGAGTTATTTGATTTTGTTCTACTTATTTGTATTAGTTAGTGAATAAACTAATAGTCATTAGCATTAGCTCGTATTAGTTAGTTCATAAAGCAATGTTAGCAGTAGTTCTTTAGAATATCTTCAATATGTTCAAATATCAATAAAACTTTTATTTTCCAGTGGGGGTAATCGACTAGCCTGAAAAACTAGTCGATTATCAACTATTTTCGCATTAAAGTTGAAAAACAATTGATCAACAATCGATTGTCTTTGGCTAACAATCGATTGTCTTGAAACAGTGTGTTCTGGAATTTTTCAAAAATAGCCAACAATCGATTGTCTTTGTCTAACAATCGATTGTCTTGAAACAGTGTGTTCTGGAATTTTTCAAAAATAGCCAACAATCGATTGTCTTTGTCTAACAATCGATTGTCTTGAAACAGTGAGGTCTGGAATTTTTCAAAAATCACCCACAATCGATTGTCTATATCTAACAATCGATTGTCGTTAGGCAGTGTAATCTGGAATTTTTCAAAAATCATCCACAATCGATTGTCTATGTTTAACAATCGATTGTCTTAAACAGTGTGATCTGAAGTTTTTCAAAAATAACAAATAATCGATTGTGTATGTCTAACAATCGGTTGTCTATGTTCCAACAATCGATTGTGTGTGTTTAATAATCGATTGTCTTATGAAAAACGCTGAAATTTTCAAACTGCAAAGGAATTGATTATGGATAACATATCTGATTTTGTTAGCCAACTGTTAGTAGCAGATTTTGAAAATATTATGTGACACAAAAGAATTGAACTTGTTTATTCTTATGTTCGTGTATTTCTTTTGTATGTTAAACTATGGGATAGCAAATATGGATATCTCACAAAGCGAACTTGGACCAACGTCCAATTGTAAAAGTATTTGCCTAGTTGATTCATGTACTACACATACAATACTCAAAGAAAAGAAGAGTAATTGTGTAAGGCAAACATTACTACAATCTATGGAAGTAGTAAATTGATTGAAGGCTCCGGAAGAGCAATTGTAACTCTGCCCAAAGGCATGACGTTAATCATAGAGAATGCAATATTCTCCTCCAAGTCTAAGAAGGACTTGTTGAGTTTTAAAGATATCATTCAAAATGGATATCATATTGAGACAATAGATGAGAATAATCTTGAATTCTTCATGAAAACGAGGCTGCCCATTTCGACTTGGGTTCACGCCATTTTGCATGCAACAATACTAGTTTGTCGGCTGCCCACTTCGGTTTGGGGTCACGCCATTTTGCATGAAGCAATGCTAGTTCGTCGGCTGCCCACTTCGGTTTGGGGTCACGCCATGTTGCATGCAGCAATGCTAGTTCGTCTCTGACTGACGAATTGACACAAATATTCCCCATTGCAATTGGTTTTGGGTCATGAACCCAATATATCCCATTTAAGAAGCTTTGGATGCGCAGTATATGTGCCTGTAGCACCGCCATCCCGCACCAAAATGGGTTTGCAAAGGAGGTTAGGAATATATGTTGAGTTTGACGCGTCCTCCATTATTCGCTACCTCGAAACATTGACAGGAGATTTGTTCACTGCACTATTTGCAGACTGTCAATTTGATGAGACACTTTTCCCAAAATTAGGGGGAGAAGTTGGTGAAACCAAACGGGAAATTTTGTGGAAAAATGCATCATTATCTCATCTTGATCCACATACCTCTATTTGAAAGAAAGAGGTACAAAAGATTATCCATTTGCAAAGAATAGCAAATCAAATGCCTGACGCATTTACGGACTTGAAGAGGATAACGAAATCACACATTCACGCGGAAAATGTTCCGATCCGTATTGAAGTCCCTATTGGACGAATATCTAGTGTCATATCCAATGAGTCAAATGCACGCCAGAAGCGTGGCAGACCATTAGGTTCCAAAAGATCGAAATCCTAGAAAGAGGAAAAAGAACGATCTAAATGACACTATGAAAGAATCACATGAGGACGCTCATGATTTTATTAATTCCGAGATTCACGAAGAATCTATTGAGCCTGAGACTCTTGAAAATACGGAATGCAAGAATGTGAGGATCTCGAACCTCAGTCTGTGGTAGTACAAAATTAATTGAGAGCTCTCGAAGAGCCAATTATTACTATGTTGGAGAAACACAATTGAGTATTGTGCTGTAGTAAGTCTCAAAGAAACTTATTCAGTTTCCAAAAGTACACGCGAAGGCGATTGATGATATTGAGACTATAAATAAAGGAAGGCTTTGATTCTCCTATTACTACAACTTGTAGCGGGGTAATTTGTATATGAAAAGCTACCCGCTTTGTTCTCCGGTTTGTACTACACAAACGAAAGAATGCCACAATAAAGTGGATATCTATTGGTATAAAACCCATGTCATAATAAACCCGAAGTTTATTGATAAGTGCACATGTCATGGTGTAAATTTGAAGTTTACCAATATTGATAATTTATGTTAGCCATCTCATTTTAAGTATGATGTGCAAATTCACATAGGTGAATATTAAAGAACTAGAAAATTCTTTACGAATTCTCTTGTATCACTTGTTCTCATTAATGAACTGACCAACTAAAGAGTTCGGGTTGAAGCCCATAAATTCTGGAAATATGAAAGGTGAGTACGGGCTCATTCACCTGCCATGTATACCACATATGATGCATCTATGATATGGTTACATGCGCCATTGTTATTAACCCGCAGCCTGGCAGTGCTTGCGAGGTAAATCGCTCAGTAATCTAACTTCGAGCATAGTTTCCAGATTCTCTACTCAAGACAGTTCATCTTGACAAGTTGGTTTATATTAAAGTTGGTTTAGCAAGATAATTATTGAGTGCTTCCACTTAATAGCTAAACTGTTTCTTATGAGAACTAAGTTATATATATATCAGTTTGATATAAGTTGTATACGAGAGTATATTCTCTCCTCACAAGTGGTTCAGGGTCAGGAACCAAATAATTTCATCTTATTATTAAGGTGCTGTGTATATTGACATAATGCACAAAGATGATTTTCCAAAGTTGAGGAAACATGTTAGTTTTACTAACATGAGGGGGAGACATGATAAACACTTGAGAAAGTGTTACATGGGATGAATTTTCATTTGTATATGTATATCCCCGAATATCATGATATGAACCTGTAGTTCATAAAAGGGAAATGCAATTGCAACATATTGCAAAGCATGCTATACGCATTTGCTGACTCAAAGAAAGTAACTAAATGGAAGAGATACAATTCAAGAAGAATTGATTCCATATGAAAGACATGTAGTTTTGAACCTATAGTTCAAATGCTTGAAAGATAAAAGTCAAAGGTATGTATAGTCAGTTTTCGATATCTTATTTGTTTAGTATCACTAATGAAACTTTGATATGCAGCTAAAGTCTATTATGTGACTTACATGACTTAACTTGAAAGATTTAAGTTGCTTGAAGCATATGCAATTCTTGGTCCTGAAGTACCACATCCTAAGTACAATTTGTGTATATATGTATCTTGCTATAACTATAAGCATGATGGCATGCATCTATGGAGATATTGAAGTGTTATTCCACGACATTATATGAAGATGTTCATACCCATCAAGAATGATGATTTCAAGGTGCGGAATATTCATTCAAGTCAATATGGTTGATTTATTCATCAAGCATCTACCAAAGATCGTTTTGAAGATGATGCACAAGATTGGAATGCAAATGCTCAAGGATATAAATTGATGTACTCATTAGGGGGAGTCAATGCGCGTTGCACTCTTTTTCCCTTACAAGGTTTTGTCCCACTGGGTTTTCCTTGCAAGGTTTTTAACGAGGCAACCAATAGGCGCATATTCAAACATGTGTACTCTTTTTCCTTACTTTAATTTTTTCCCATTGGGTTTTGGTTTTAAGGTTTTATGAGGCACATCATTGAATAGACATTCAAGGGGGAGTGTTATGAAATAAAAGATTCTTACACTTCTATTTAAGGTGAATGTCTTTAATGTATCTAATTAGAGAGATTTTAGAGTTCTATTAGTGGTAGCTAAGTCTTCCTCTCCCCTATAAATAGAGGTGCCCCCTACCATTGTAAATCATCCCTTGAGACCCCTCTCAACTCAATAAGAAGAACTCTCTCTACTCTTCTCTCTATTGCTATTGTTCTTGTTCTATTGTTCTTGTCTTTTACTTTAGTTTATAACAAAATTCGACTTTTATACTCTAATTATGTTATCTGGGAAAAATCAATAAGGATTTTTGCAAAAAATAACTAGTGCACCTAATTCGAAATCTAGATGTGCTACACTGTTAGTTTGTTACTTCAATTTATTTGAGCAAAGTCAAATCAGTATAATCACTTATGTTCCCGCTTCCCAGTGAGACAATAACAATAATAATAATTTAGTGTAATTTTATATGTGAGATTTAAGGAAGGTAGTGTGCACGCAAACCTTACTATTATATTATAAAAATAGAAAAATTATTTCCGATAGACTCTTGACTTAAGAAACAATTAAAATAAAGCAATCAAGTAACAAACAATGATAACAACAATTTAATATGATAACAGACGCAAATGATACATTCTCAGCGAGACCTGTTCATAAATTGCTTTAATTCACTTGAACTAGCTGCTGAAGCTCAAATCAACTAGTACCTTGTAATTTAAACCATGAAAATGATAATTGAATAGGACAAAAAGTGTGTTTATATATATATATATTCTGCGGACGCGATATTTTTGTGTTATGACTCATAACATATGAGTTCAACTGAATCCAATATTAAAATTCACTAAAATTTAAGTATATAAAAACACTTAATTCTGTCAAATATTAACATCATAATTTCAAATGTGAAATAAATTCAATACGGAAAACTTTAAAAATTGAGCCTATCAATTATAATTACTAGATATGTATGTGATCTTGGATCGATCCCCCTCAATGTCATTTGGCCGAGCCTGTCTCATATGGCTTGCCTAGTGCGGTTTATATCGCCTGTGTGGTTTGCAAGCTATTACACAATGAGGGTTTACCCAGTGCACGCAGAGTGCTCACCATGGAATACTCACCCGAAGAAAAGAGGCTATAGCTGCTGCGAGTTTTCCGGAGATCCTAAAAAAAATACTAGATCAGTGTCATGACCTGCCACATCATTATGTCATGCAGGTGCCACTTGGCATATATTTTTGCCATATGGAATGGTTACTTAAGTTAGGGACTAGATCTTGATGGAATATTCTAGAACTATGGAGAATTTCCTTGGAAATGTTCTAGATATTTATGCACTTGTAGGAAGGTTCTAGAGAAATATATATGTTTTCTATGAAGACCTAGAACCCTAAAGAATTGTTATGAGAGTCCTTGGGAGATTCTAGCTATGTACAATATTCTAGAGAAGAGATTTAGTTGTAAATATGGAAGGACTTGTAGAACAATTATTATTTACATACTAGCCCCTAGGTAATTAGTATAAATAGGGGGTATTTATTTGTAATTCATCAACCAAGCAAACTATCAAGTTCTCTATTACAAAAGCTTCTTTTAGCAATTCTCAAGTGCTCTAACATTCCTTAGCGATCTCGAGTGTAGTAAGGTTGACTTGACATAGAAAAAACGTGAATAAATTGTGCAAGATTGTGAGCAAATTATCAAGTGCCGCACGTACGCTTAATTTAAGACTAAGGACGTGACATCTGCATCTGCTTTGGTAAGCTTATAACGCCAAGAAAGAAAATTTGGTGGGGCTGGCGGGAGATATTTTGGAAGTGAGCTTATACTTCAAATGAGACCATTTTATTTCCACCAAGTATTTCAATACAAATAAATGACTGATGATTAAGTCTATGATTCTAAGAATTAACACAAATCACAAAAGCTGCATACAAGGAAAAAATCAAATAGACAGTAGAAACAAAATCACCTTGTCTAACCACTTATTTCATTTATATCCCAAGCAAGGTGGATATTGGAGTTAACTATATGAATTCTCATTGAACAAATTGCTCTATTTGAGCAACATCACGCAATCTCGGGAAACACAACAGAAAGAAAAAAGAAAAAAGAAAAAAAATATCCTTACTGGTTCGAGCCTGAAAGCCACGGGTTCAAAATGTGTAAACAACCAATAACAACAACTCAATATAATTCCACTTAGTAGAGTCTTAGTGTGTACGCAGACCTATCCCTACCCTTGGATAAAGAGGCTGTTTCCAAATAGACCCCCGGCATCCTTCCCTCCAAGAACTTTCCACCTTGCTCTTGGGCAGCGTCGAACTCACAACCTCTCGGTTGGAAATAGGGGTTGCTTACCATCAGAGCAACCCCTCTTGTCTAAAACGTGTAAACAACCGTTCGGTGAATACAAAATAAAATTGCGTACAATAGATTTTTGTGGTTCAGCCTTTACGAACACCACGCGCGTAACAGGAGCTTAGTGTTCTGGCTACGTTTACTTTTGCAAAATTAAATAGATGACAAAACAAAAGAAATGACCACATTTTAAAAGGGATGGGGTCTTCACTCTTCTACTATTACACTATCTTTATCTTTTTGGTAGGTGAAGTAAAGCTTAAAACACCAATATAAGTAAATATGGTGGTGGGAGATCAGCTTTAACATCAATGAATTTGAACAAGCAAAAATCAACTGAAAAGGGAAAAGTGTTGCTTTGATTTCTCGAAACAAAAATCATACACCAAAAAGCAAATGGATCTAACTTACTACAATATCATACCACACCACCAACCATAACCTTATTCAACACATTTTGGTCTTACTTTCAAATAAGACCATATCTTTTCCAGTAAAACATGCCACTTCCTCCCAAATATATCACCAACAATATTCAAAATACTAGTATCCTAAACAAAAATCGAAGTATTAAATGCAAAACAATCATGCCGCGACAATGTTGTTCTCCTCTATCGATTTATCTTCGCTCAGTACCTGTAGTGAGCAGGCTTGTAAGGACCTTCAACCGGTACGCTAATGTAGTCAGCTTGATCCTTTGAAAGTTTGGTAAGCTTGGCTCCGAGCTTTCCAAGATGAAGTGCAGCAACCTTCTCGTCGAGGTGTTTTGGCAAGACGTACACCTTCTTCTCATACTTGCCACTGCTCTTCTCATTCCACAACTCGAGTTGGGCAATGACTTGGTTAGTGAACGAGCACGACATCACAAAACTGGGGTGTCCTGTGGCACATCCCAAGTTCATGAGACGACCCTCGGCCAAAACAATGATGCCACTGTTGGTGTCGGGGAAAACCCATCTGTCGGTTTGAGGCTTAATTGTGATCCTCTTGACACCAGGGTAGGTCTCGAGACCAAGCATGTCGATTTCGTTGTCAAAGTGACCAATGTTGCAAACAATGGCATTGTTCTTCATCTTCCTCATGTGGTCAACCATGATAATGTCCTTGTTACCGGTTGTGGTGACAAAGATATCGACATCAGAAACAACGTCCTCAAGAGTAAGAACTTGGAGACCTTCCATGGTAGCCTGGAGAGCACAGATCGGGTCAATCTCGGTCACAATCACACGGGCACCAGCTTGTTTCAAGGCAGCAGCACATCCCTTTCCGACATCTCCATAACCAGCAACAAGGGCAACCTTTCCGGCAATCATAACATCAGTAGCCCTCATGAGACCATCGGGCAGTGAGTGGCGGCATCCGTACAAGTTGTCGAACTGGAGACCAAATGGATCAATACTTAGTCTATGAGCTAAATAACAAGAATTACGTTGATATAAAGCCAATCAAGATCTACTATTTTATGCATCTCCAACAACTAAGAAGAATGTCATACTTGATTCCTCAAACCAATATCGCTACCAAACAAATGGATTAGACTTCTATTAGTCAAACATGGAACTTCAGTCAAACATCTCTATAACAGCCGCATTTGTTCCGAATATTTTTGGATGTTATAGCAAATTGTTGTTATAGAGAACATATATTATAACATAGCATGAAAACTGATCCAAGAAAATTGGCTTTTATAGTGAATGGTTATTGTATAACGATCTTGTTATATAGAGAGGTCTGACAATAAAAAGTAAATCAAGTTTCCATTCTTCAGCAGAGTATGTGTAAAATAGTACACTTTAAGAATTAAATATTTAAATCCAGAAGATGGATCATTCTTTTCATCTAAGGAAACAACCGATACCAGATAGCCGATGAACTTTCTTAGGAAATGAAATAACTATCATTTTTCTTCATGTACCAAGATCAGGCATTTAAGAGACAAACTACTCTCTGTTTAACAATAATGATCTAGTGAAATATGCATATATCACACAAATATCTCAGCAAATCAAGTTACAATTTTTCTTATCCGTGACTAAAACATAAAAACAGAATTCTCTAATCGGAAAAGATGTCAATTTTTAGCTTTTAAAGTCCAGCACAAAATAAAAGCATTTATTTCCTCCACTTACCAAAAACAGTTAAAGATTCATTTACAAAATTCAACTAACAGTTCACCCTATACTTAAACAATACAAATCAACCAACCTTAAGTTCAAAGTATTGTTCCTCTGTATCAGATCCAAGCAATTATCAATCATTCATATCAGATCTAAATGATAGAACAATTCACACAACCAATCCACATAAATCTGGAACAGTAGATACAAAATAAAGTACGAAAACTCATATATACCTTGCTCTTGGTAACAGAGTCGTTAACGTTAATAGCGGGGAAGAGCAAAGTTCCATTAGCCTGCATCTGATAAAGCCTCTTAACCCCAGTGGTAGTTTCCTCAGAAACACCGACGAGTCTTTCCTTCATCTTAGTATACTTTAAAGGATCAGTCTTTAAACTTTCCTTGATAATAGTAAGCACAAGCTGAAACTCAGCATTATCGGTAGAGTTAGGATCTGGGATTGTCCCATTCTTAGCATACTCTTCTTCTGCCTTAACACCCTCATGAATCAAGAGTGTAGCATCACCACCATCATCGACGATCAAGTCGGGACCACCTCCTGGACCCCAGTCAAGTGCCCTCTCAGTGCACCACCAGTACTCCTGCAAATTCATTAAAATTCATCACCAACTAACTATAACAATAAAATCACAAAATCATTTTCTGTCACAAACTTGTCAAGTTAAACATAACTGAAATTTACATCTTATAACAATAAAGTCACTAAACTATATCCGCCCAACTTTGAAAGTTGACATCTAAAACAAGGCATACATATTTGTGTCACTATAAATTATCTTATTAAGCAATTCGAAAATTTTAAAGTTTAAGTTATTTCCAAAAATATAGAAAAATATCATTCTTTTTACAATCTTTTAACAATAAAGTCAATAAACTACATCCACTAAGCTAAGAAAGTTGAGATCCTAAACAAGTCATAGATATTTGTGTAGTTAAATCATCTCATTAAGCATATATTGGATCTAAATTTTTCTGAATACAGAAAAATATCATCCTTTTTACCCTATTTTAACAATAATAAAGTCACATCTTATCCACTCAATTTTGAGAGTTGAGACCTAAAACAAGCTCTAGATATTTTTATAGCTATAAATCACCTTTCTAAATATAGAAATATATCATTTTGCTTGGAAAAAAACTAAAAATAAAAAGTATTACATATAATTAAACAAGCTATACATATTTTGTTTGGATATAAGCAAATCACATAAGTTTAAAAGTTAAACTATTTCCAAATGTAGAAAGATCTCATTTTAGAGAGATTAAAAAGGAAAGAATATCACATAATTATTCAATTTACCTGCAAAGTTTCACCCTTCCACGCGAACACGGCAGCGCTGTCACGTGCAATGGCAGCAGCGGCGTGATCTTGAGTGGAGAAGATATTACAAGAACACCATCTAACTTCAGCACCCAAAGCAGTAAGGGTTTCAATCAAAACTGCAGTTTGAATGGTCATATGTAAAGATCCAGTAATCTTAGCACCTTTAAATGGCTGTGAAGGGCCAAACTCAGTACGACAAGCCATGAGACCAGGCATTTCAACTTCGGCCAGCTCGATTTCGAGCCGGCCGAAATCGGCCTGAGACATGTCCTTGACCTTGTACTCGCGGCCAGAGGTGGTTTTCTCGACTAATAGAGCCATGGGTCGAGCGAGTATGAGAGAAATTAGGTGGTTTGAGATGAGATTTGAGAGGCTTTTTTCTCTTCTTCTATAAGGGTTTTAGAGAAGAAGAAGAGTGTTGCAAGGAGTATAGGGCGGAGGTGAGTGGTATTAAATAGATTTGAATGATGAAAATGGACGGTCAAGATTTGTTTCAGATCTGAATATTCTTTTTCAAGATATGAAAAGTTTATTGGATAAATTGGGGTTTGGTAGATCTGAAAATTTGGTTAAAAGTCTAAAAGCAATAGAGATTCGGGAGGTGGGCTAAATATGGTGGTCATTATTTTTTGATGAATCTAATTACTTGGTTTCTTTTGGAGAGTAAATAATATTTTCTTTCCAAAATTTAAAGTATTATTTTCATTATTAATCCAATCGCGAAGATATGTATGAAGAAGGGTTTATTGAATTTTTTTCGAAAATATTGTCCATCGTATAAGCTTTTTTTTAAAGAAGATTGTGTATATATATAACTTGGTGAATTCTTTTTTATACAAAATATTTTAGTGTACCGAATTTTGATTTTTTGGTTAAAATTTCTGGCTTACCCACCAATTAATATAGGGAAAAAGGTCAAGATTTTCCATGTACTATCGAAAATTAATCACATTTATACTCGTTTTATTTTCGATCCAATCATACAATTATTGTTAAAAAAGTAGATAAAATCGCCCCTAACCCTAACGGTTGTCCACAAAATGACGCGGTGGACTCCATATCACTATTTATTTCATATGTAATAATAAATAACTAAACGCACTAAAATTAGTCTTCACATTCTCTAACTTTCCAGATTCAAGGCATAAAGATTTAACCAATTCTAATTTAAATAATAAGTTGCAGCTTTGAATAGTCCCAGCATTCCAATATCTGATTCTTTGTTCTATTCAGTCCAAAACAGATCAAAATTTCCGAAACGATTCTCATCCGATTGATCTTCTTTGTTGGCGAAAAATATTGTTCCATCAAGATTTTACTATTTCTGATAGGTTAAGCAGTAAAGAAATTTTTTAGCAATTTTTTTTTCCTTAGGTGGAATTTTAAAGAGAAACAGGAGGTCACTGGTAAATAGGGTTTATGGAGAATTTCTTTCTTCTGGATCTAGTTTTCTTCTTTTTGTGGAAAAAGTCTTTTTGTGGAAAAAGAATGTTACTAGCAAGTTATGACCAGTAAAGAGTAGCGAGAGATGGAAGAAAAGAGAGGTAATTTTCTGATGGGTGACTGATAGTATTTAAAGAGATGTTTCTAGTGAAGCTTTTTAGTGGGTATTTCTTATGAGTGATTGCTGATAATTTTCTAGGTGGAGAGAATGTAGGATATTTTTTTAGTGGAAGACAACTGGGTAGTGGTTCGAACACTGACTGGTAATGATGGAAATTTATGAAATAATTTTGTGGAGCGGGACAAGAACCTTGAATTTGCAAAAATAGTAATATGTTGTTAGAGACGTAGAAGACTAATTTTAGTGGGTTTTGTTATTTATTATTACAGACGGAAAATAAATAGTAACATGGAGTCCATCGTGTCATTTTAGTTGGTGAGTCATGAACAATTGTTAGAATTAGGGAAGATTTTACATACGTTTTTAACGACAAGAATATATTTGGATCGAAAATAGAAACAAGTATATGACTAATTTTTGATAGTATAGGAACAATTTTGACTTTTTCCCATTATTAATATAACATGCTGTTATGAAATATTAGATTATGGTGGATGTCCATAACTCCTATAACACCCACTACTTTTATCCATTATCTCTATAACTCCCACTACTCCAATACTTATAGTTGTAACTCCCACACCTCCATGCTCTCCCCCATGATCTTCCTCCATGATCTCAAAAGCTTAATGACATATTTATGGAATTCTTTTAGTATACCTCTATGTAGTACTATAAATAGAGGATGAGAAATCATTTTGTAATACACTTGGATACATGGAAGAAATATATTCTCTTCTCTCTTTCTCTCTACTTTGTTGTCTACCTTTTTGTTTATTACTTTGAGCTAAGTTTTGTAACACGTTGTCAGCACGAAGCTCTACTATCTCAAGAATCTCTTTGAGAAAATTAAGGTATTTTTTCTCCTCCTAATTTTGTTTTAATTATGTCTGACATTATGAAAAGAAAGTTTGTTGCCCTTGAAATTTTGGGCAAGAACTAAATCACATGGGTGTTGGATGCTGAAATCCATTTGGATGCAATGGGTCTTGGAGACGCCATTAAAGACAGAAATAATGCATCCACCCAAGACTGTGCTAAGGCCTTGATTTTCTTGCGCCATCACCTTGATGAAGGTTTGAAAATTGAATATCTCACAGTCAAAGATCTACTTATTTTGTGGAATGGCTTAAAGGAGAGATATGACAACTTAAAGTTGGTCACTCTGCCACAAGCACGATATGATTGGGCTCATCTGAGGCTCCAAGACTTTAAGTCTGTTTCTGAATATAATTCTGCAATGTTTAGAATTACTTCTAAATTGAAACTCTGTGGAGATACTATAACTGATTATGATATGCTTAAAAAAACGTTTACAACGTTTCATGCCTCCAATATGGTTCTGCAACAACAGTACAGAGAGAAAGGTTTCAAAAAGTACTCTGAGCTGATTTCTCTTCTCCTTGTGGCTGAGCGAAACAATGACCTGCTCATGAGAAATCACGAAAATCGACCCACTAGGTCTACACCATTGCCTGAAGTAGATAAGGTGTATTCCCATTATGCTAAACGTGGAAAAGGCTATGGCTTTAATCATGGTCGTGGTCGTGGTCGGGGTCATGGCCGTGGACGTGAACAAGGAAGAAATTTTCCTGGTGTTAGTCACCCCCCAAAGAGATATAACCACCAAAAGCGGACATGGAATTATGAGAATCCAAAAGCAAATAGTTCAGAAACTTTATGTTATCGTTGCGGTGGAAAAGGGCACTGGGCAAAAATTTGCCGTGTACCAAGACATTTGGTTGGGCTTTATCAAGCATCTCTAAAGAGTAAAGGCCCTGAAACCAATTTTGTCTCTGACAATAATTTTGACATCATCCACTTGGATGTGGCAGACTTCTTTGAGCACCCTGAGGGGAAAATAGATCATTTGATCGGTGATGGATCCTTGGTTAAAGAAGATTGAGCAGTTTGATATTTTTATTTTTACTTATTCGTCGTAGTTAATGAATAAACAATTATCATAGTTTACATAAGTTATCTATTATTGTGATATGGTTCAAATTTTATATTTTCTGCTTTAAGCTAGTAAAGCTAAGTATCAAGCAAGTATTCATTAAAATTATAATATGCTTGAAATAAAATAAAAAATAAAAGAATATATATATTAAACAGAATGATCAGTTTCATTTTTGTAATCCTTTCTAATTTGCCGGTGTTAATGTGTTAGCACATTAATGATGCTATTATGCTAGTAGTATTATGAACCTGAAACAGATTCACTGCCAACAGCTATTAACTCAATTAGTTGAATCATTCTAGGTGAAACATTCAGTTCAAAACAATTCAATCAATGATCAAATATCGATATGTACCTTAAGAGTTTTATCAACTTGACAAATAATCTGTATTATGGTTTTAAAATATATAACTTTAGATTACACATTCATCTTATGCTTTATTTGTAGCACGTTAAATATAGTAATAAAAGAAATATTGTGAAGACTCTTTATGCTACTACTAATTGTTAATACTTTGATATTAAAAGGAGAATAACTATGATAAAAGATTTTTTTTTTCATAATGACCGCACTGAAACTATTATGTTGAATCATAGACTTTAATTTATTTATTCTCATATCTATAAAAAAAATACTAATATTTTTCGTATTTCTTTTGTATGTCAAACCATGGGAAGCAAATATGGATATCTCACAAAGCAAACTTGGATCAACATCCAATTGTAAAAATATTTGTTTAATTGAATCATGTACCACACATACGATATTCAAAGAGAAGAAATATTTCTCTCATTTAAGTATGTGTAAAGCAGATGTTACTACAATTTCTGGTAGTAGTAAATTGATTGAAGGCTCCGGAAGAGCAACTATAACTCTGCCTAAAGGAACAATATTTATCATAGAGAATGCAATGTTCTCTTCCAAGTCCAAGAGGAACTTGTTGAGTTTTAAAGATATCTGTCAAAATGGATATCATATTGAGACAATAGATGAGAATAATCTTGAATACCTCATCATTACAAAGAATGTCTCTGGCCAAAAGAGGGTTATTGAGAAATTCCCATCTTTATCTTGTGGACTGTATTGGACAAAAATTAGTGCAATTGAGGCACATTCCACAGTAAACCAAAAGGTTACTGATTCCAATACTTTTGTACTTTGGCATGATCAATTGGGACATCCTGGATCAATTATGATGAGACGGATTATAGAAAACTCATATGGGCATCCATTAAAGAATTTCAAGATTCTTTTAAATAATGAATTTTCTTGCACTTCTTGTTATCAAGGCAAGTTAATTATTAGACCATCACCAACAATGGTTGGAACTGACTCACCTACGTTTTTGGAACGTATACAAGGGGATATTTGTGGACCTATTCACCCACCTAGTGGGTCCTTTAGATATTTTATGGTCTTAATAGACGCATCCTCTAGATGGTCTCATGTGTGCCTATTGTCATCACGCAACCTTGCGTTTGCAAAATTAATGGCACAAATAATTCGATTACGAGTACAATTTCCTGATAATCCAATTAAGTCTATTAGACTAGATAATGTTGCTGAGTTTTCATCCCAAGCATTTAATGATTATTGCTTATCAATTGGGATAAAAGTGGAACATCCTGTAGCTCATGTTCACACTCAAAATGGTCTTGCAGAATCTTTAATTAAATGTCTGCAGTTGATTGCAAGACCATTACTCATGAAAACTAGGCTGCCGACTTCGGTTTGGGGTCACGACATTTTGCATGCATCAATGCTAGTTCGTCTCAGACCGACGAATTACCACAAATATTTCCCGTTGCAATTAGTTTTGGGTCATGAACCTAATATATCCCATTTAAGAAGTTTTGGATGCGCAGTATATGTGCCTGTAGCACCGCCATATCGCACCAAAATGGGTCCGCAAAGAAGGTTAGGAATATATGTTGAGTTTGAATCACCCTCCATTATTCGCTACCTCGAAACATTGACAGGGGATTTGTTCACTGCACGATTTGCAGACCGTCGATTCGATGAGACACTTTTCCCAAAATTAGGGGGAGAAGTTGGTGAAACCAAACGAGAAATTTTGTGGAAAAACCCATCATTATCTCATCTTGATCCACATACCTCTATTTGTGAAAAAGAGGTGCAAAATATTATCCATTTACAAAGAATAGCAAATCAAATGCCTGACGCATTCACGGACTTGAAAAGGATAACAAAATCTCACATCCCCTCAGAGAATGTTCCAATCCGCATTGATGTCCCTGTTGGAAAATCTTCTAGTGTCATATCTAATGAGTCGAAAGCACGCCTAAAACGTGGCAGGCCATTAGGTTCCAAAGATAGAAATCCTAGAAAAAGGAAAGCAAATGATCAAAATGACACTACGAAAGAATCTCATGAGGAAATTCACGCTTTAATAAATTCTGAGATTCATGAAGAATCCATTGAGCCCGAGACTCAGGAAAATAAGGAACTATCAATAAATCCAATCAATATTGAGATAAATTTTAATCGAGTGGATATAGTGATGGATTATGTATTTGCATATAATGTTGCATCTAGCATTATGCAAGAAAGTGAGGATCTTGAACCTCAATCTGTTGGAGAATGTCGTCAAAGACTTGATTGGCCAAAATGGCAAGAAGCAATCCAATCAGAATTGAATTCACTTGCAAAACGTGAAGTTTTTGGGCCTATAGTTGAAACACCTAATGGTGTTAAGCCTGTTGGCTATAGATGGGTCTTTGTATGCAAGAGAAATGAGAAAAACAAGGTACAAAGATATAAGGCACGCCTTGTTGCACAAGGATTTTCTCAAAGGCCTGGTGTCGATTATGAAGAGACATATTCACCCGTAATGGATGCTATAACTTTCAGTTATCTTATTAGTTTTGCTGTCCTTGAAAAGCTTGACATGCATTTAATGGATGTGGTTACTGCCTATCTTTATGGCTCACTTGATAATGAGATATACATGAAAATTCCCGATGGATTCAAAATGCCAAACACTCATAATTCAAAGTCCCAGGAAATGTTTTCAATCAAATTGCAAAGATCTTTGTATGGTCTAAAGCAATCAGGACGAATGTGGTATAATCGTCTTAGTGAGTATTTATTAAAGGAAGGCTATATAAATGATGCCATTTGCCCATGTGTTTTTATAAAGAAAACAACATCGGAATTTGTTGTACTTGCCGTAATATGTCGATGACATAAACCTTATTGGAACTCCCATAGAACTCCAAAAGGCAATTGATTATTTAAAGAAGGAATTCGAGATGAAAGATCTCGAAAAGACAAAATTATATCTTGGTTTGCAAATTGAATATTTGGCAAACGGAATTTTTGTTCATCAATCTGCCTATGTAGAAAAGGTATTGAAACGGTTTTATATGGATGGAGCATATCCATTAAGTACTCCGATGGTTGTTCGATCACTTGATGTGAATAAGGATCCATTCCGACCGCAAGAAAAGAATGAAGAGCTACTTGGTCCTGAAGTACCATATCTTAGTGCAATTGGCGCACTAATGTATCTTGCAAATACTACAAGGCCTGACATAACTTTTTCAGTTAATGTCTTAGCAAGATATTGCTCTGCTCCCACAAGGAGACATTGGAATGGAATCAAACATATATTGCGGTATCTAAAAGGGACTACCGATATGGGCTTATTTTATAGCAATAATTGCAGCCCTGATCTTATTGGTTATGCTGATGCTGGATATTTATCTGACCCACACAAGGCTCGATCTACAGGTTATGTGTTTATCTGTGGAGGCACTGCCATATCTTGGAGATCGACTAAGCAATCAATTATGGCTACTTCATCTTATCATGCTGAGATAATCGATATTCATGAAGCAAGTCGAGAGTGTGTGTGGTTGAGGTCTATAATACATCATATTCGAGACAAATGTGGTTTGAAATGTGACAAACTACCCACGATTTTGTATGAAGACAATGCAGCATGCATAGCCCAATTGAAGGGAGGATTCATCAAAGGAGATAGAACAAAGCATATTTCACCAAAGTTATTTTTCACACATGATCTTCAAAAGAATGGTGATATCAATGTGCAACAGATTCGTTCAAGTGATAATATGGCTGATTTGTTCACGATCTCTACCAACGTCAACCTTCAAGAAGCTGGTACACAAGATTGGAATGCGAAGGCTCAAGGATGTGAATTGATGCTCTTTTCAGGGGGAGTTAATGCGCGTTACACACTTTTTCCCTTACAAGATTTTGTCCCACTGGGTTTTCCTTGCAAGGTTTTTAACGAGGCAACAAAAATGCATTTTGTTAGATATGTGTACTCTTTTTCCTTTTCTAGAATTTTTTTTTCCCATTGGGTTTTATTTTAGTTAAGGTTTTAACGAGGCACATTATCTTTGGACATCCAAGGGGGAGTGTTATGAAATATTAGATTATGGTGGATGTCCATAACTCCTATAACACCCACTACTTTTATCCATTATCTCCATAACTCCCACTACTCCAATACTTATGGTTGTAACTCCCACACCTCCATGATCTCAAAAGCTTAATGACATATTTATAGAATTTTTTTAGTATACCTCTATGTAGTACTATAAATAGAGGATGAGAAATCATTTTGTAATACACTTGGATACATGGAAGAAATATATTCTCTTCTCTCTTTTTCTCTACTTTATTGTCTATCTTTTTGTTTATTACTTTGAGCTAAGTTTTGTAACACATGCAAATTTTTAGAGTAAAAATTGTTTGAAAACCATGACAGAGTGATTAACATGACCTAGATAGTCTGGTGAAAGATATTCATGGCAATTACTATAAGCATTATGCACAAATTAATTTTTTATGTTGATTGTTTTTCTTTTATTTTATTTTCAATTTTTCATCCTTTTCACTTTTACGTTCTTTCTATCATTACGCATATTCTATCATCTCCAAACTTCATTTATGAAATTACATTGGAATATTCTTGTTGTTGTATTTTTCTCTTTAGCACTAGTTCTAGTGTATTTTTTCTCTTTTGCGCTTTCTCTTTTTCATGCTTTCCCTTTCTACTTCGGTGCAAATATAAATTGTTCCAATTTGATGAACTATCAAATTGCGATGCGGTGAAAGGACTATGTCACTACTACTACTATTGGCATTTAATTAAGTGACACAAATATTTTACTTGTTTTTTCCTTGCAATAGGTTTAGTATCAGGGTTGTAGGATAGGGGCTCCTAGAGTGCTGCGTACTCCTTACCCGGGATTGGGTGAGGCTTGGCAGGCCTATCCGTAGAAGATTTGTGCACTGGTTTGTGTCTCCCTTTGGTAGTTATTTATGGTAGTTACTATCTGGTATATTTGCATGCTATTTTATTTATGGTTCTTATGTTTAGATAATTATTTATGCTATTTCTGCTGGAGTTACTAATGCTCTTTTGTTTTGGTTTTGTTTTTCCTTTCCTCCACTAAGCCGAGGGTCGATTGTAACAGTCTCGTTCAACTACGGAAGCTATCCACCTTATTAGGAGGTTTGGTGGAACAGTACAAGAATAGGAAGAAGGATCTGTATATGGTGTTTATTGACATGAAGAAAGTGTATGACAAGATATTTAGGGAGGTTCTTTAGAGATGATTGGAGGCGAAAGGCATGTCGGTTGCTTACATTAGGCGATTAAGGATATGCATAATGGAGCTAAAACTCATGTTAGAACTGTAGGAGGCGACACAGAGTATTTTTGGTTGTTATGGGGTAGCACCAAGGATTTGCGCTCAGCCCATTTTTATTTACCTCGGTAATGGATGCACTGACCCACCATATTCAAAGGGAGATGTCATGGTGTATGTTATTCGCTGACAACACAGTTATGATTGATGATACGCGAGGCAGCGTTAATGAGAGGCTGGAGATTTGGAGATAAGCCCTTGACTCTAAAGGTTTCAAGTTTAGCAGGACTAAGACAGAATACTTGAAGTGTAAGTTCAGCCCCGAGTCGAGGGAAGTGGTCGTGGACGTGAAACTTGAATCACATGTTATCCCCAAGAGAAGCAGTTTCAAGTATCTTGGGTCGGTTATTATTAAGGGGGATGAGGAGATCGATGAGGATGTCGCACACCATATAGGAGTGGGTTGGATGAAGTGAAGGTTAGAATTTGGAGTCCTATATGAAAAGAAGGTGCCACTGAGGCTCAAAGGTAAGTTCTATAGAGCGGTGGTTAGATCATCAATGTTGTACAGGGCAGAGTGTTGGCTGGTCAAGAACTCTTATATCCAGAAGATAAAAGTAGCAGAAAATAATGATGTTGAGTTCGATGTGCGGGCACAGTGGGCTGGATAAGATTAGGAATAAAGATATTAGGGAGAAGGTGGTCATGGACCTGATGGATGACAAGATGCGGGAAGCTATGCTCAAATGGTTCGGGCACGTGCAGAGGCAAAATATGAACGCCCCCGTAAGAAGATGTGAGTGGCTGGCTTTTGACGAGTATAAGAAGAGGTAGAGGGCGGCCCAATAAATATTGGGGATAGGTGATAAGGCAGGACATGGCGAGGCTTCAGATTTACATGACATGACCCTTGCTAGGAAGGTGTGAATGTCTAGCATTTGAGTTGTATGTTAGCAGGTAGTGGAGCTCTTGTCTACTTCGTACCGGGTGAGAGGCTAGTCCGATAGAGTTGTATCCTAGAGTGCTAGTGGTCATTGTTGTCTCCACACTTTTCATAGTACTGAACCTTTCTTACGTGTTACTGTTATTATTTTTCATCCATTTTCTGATACTTATGATGTTATTATTTCTATGCTTTCTGTTTTTTTATACTGATATATTATCTTTTTCGTCTTCTTGAGTTGATGGTCTATCGGAAAGAACCTTCCTAACCCCTTGGGGTAGAGGTAATGTTTCATACACTATACTCTCTTCCGATCCCACTTGTGGGATTTTACGGTGTCGTTATTATTGTTATTGTATATCGTGTAAGTAATAATAAATTACACATCCAAAAATTAGTCCGGTGCACCAATCTCCTACTATGTGCGGGACCGAAGAAAGAACCAGGCCACAAAGGTCTATTTGTTCACAACACCTATTTGATTAATTTTATGTTACATCTGGTTTCAATAAAAATACTAATTCACATTTGATATTTAAATAATTTAATAAATGAATACTATTAATTTATCTTGATTAAGCTGTCATGGAGTACTGGAAAATAGAAATCATGAATGCATTGGCCAAACTTAAGTTTAATAGGAGCTTTGCAATTAGATCTCCGCCGACAACATGTGGTGGGGGTCTTGAATTATGGACCCACAGCTACCGGTGCTTTGCAGATCTCAAGGTAACGGACAAGTCTCGGTGGTCCGGTGCTAATAGCGGATACCTAATTTGAACTTTATGATTTTCATTTTCATTGCGACTTCAAAATATAATAATTAAATTTATAATTTAATAATTATATTCAACACATATATAAAATATTTGCCCAAATTATGTTAACTCATAAGTTACACATGCACGTTAGATCGCCTCTGTCTTAGACCATCATGGAAATATATGGGTAGATGTACCTAATCTTTTAGTGCTGTCACATGATACTACTTTTGATTTTTTTATTTTATATATATATATATATATATATATATATATATATATATATATATATATATATATATATATATATATATATATATTAAGTAAAGCAAAAATATTATAAATCAAAAAGATAATATCATTTGTTATCACATTGATTTATTTATTAGCTTGCTTATTTAAATACTGGCACAGCTTAAAGAAATTCTATGTATATCCATTGTGAGAATACTATGATTGCAAAAATATCTGCTATGGTTTTTGTTGGTGGTTGGCGTTAAGCAACTTTGCCTCCCACTTGCCAAAAGGGTCCTACTATATACACTTCTCGTGTAATGTTTTTGTGATGATCTAAAGGGTCATATTATGTTTAAAATTCAATTTTGTATTTCGAGGCCTTTAAAATTTTATTTTATTCCTCTTTAATTTATATGCGCAATCCGAACACATTTTCGGAAAGTCTTTACGTGAAAATTGAGAATAATAATAATTTTTGGCTTAAAAAGTTAATTTTAGTTGATTTCGGTCAATGCTTTGGGTAAATAGATCCAAATCCATATTTTGACGGTCTCGGTAGGTTCGTAGAAAAATATGGGACATGGGCGTACGTCCGGAATCGAATTCCGAGGTCCTTAGCCCGAGAAATAAATTTTTGAAGAAAATTAAAAAGGCCGAAAATGTAATAAGTTAAAGAATTTGATCTTGTTGGTATCAGACTCGTATTTAAACTTTTTCGAGCCCGATACATGTCCTTTATAATATTTATACCTTATATGTGAAATTTTGTGAGAAACGAGACTTATTTGATTTCGCGGTCGCGCTTGGGATTTCGCGGACAGCGTAGTGAGGATCAGAGGGTACTATATAAGCAGGATTTTTCATTCATTCTTCAAATTTTCAAACCCTAAAACATAATAGGCGATTTTCCAAACACTTCTTCATCCACAAATCATAAATAGGTGAATTTTAGCTCACTTCTTTCACCCTTTTACTTCTTTTTATAAGATTTCATCCTAGAATCTAGAGTTTTCATGGTAAAATTGGGGATTTTTGGGTAGAAGTTAGGAATTTTAAAATTTGGGAATTTAGATCTCAAATTGAGGTCGGATCCCAAAATCAATTTGTTTATCCGGACTTGGGGGTGAATGGGGAACCGGATTTTGGTATGAGTTTTGAGTTTGGACAAATCGAACTCAGGTGTTGATTGTTGTTGACTTTTTTTAAAATAGTCTAAATTGAATTCCTTGCAATCGTGAGTGGTTCTTAAGAATTAAATTGAATTGTTTTGTTGGTAATTTGCTAGATTTTATTGGTCCGGAGGCTCGTGATATGGAAAAAGTGGCGTTTGAGCTTTGAGTTTGGCTGTGATAGCGAGGTAAGTGTTGCGGTTGACCTTAGCTTAAGGGATTAGATATTATTACCAATTTTATATGTTTGGTTGTTGAGTACAACGTATAGGTGAGGTGACGAGTATCTATACGTTGTCGTCGAGTCATAGCATGGAAGTGAGTCTTATTCTTGTGATTGTTGTATTCTTTATCCGTATTTTCATGCTTAGACTGGTTATTTTTCATGTTTGGAAATTCTATCATGTTTTTCCTGGAATTGATATTGGTTGAGTTTTGACTTAAAATTGAGGTTGACGTTGTAAAACTAAATATTGAAAGGGGGCTTGTTATTAATAATTCTATTGTCAAAGTTGTTATAATTTTGTTGATTGGATAAGGAAAAGTGTAAAGCACGAAGGGCGATGTCATGTCATTGCATATTCATTGTCATGTTAGGAAGAGTGTAAAGCGCGAAGGTGATGTCATGTCATTTATATGCATTATCAAGCGAGGAGGAGTGTAAAATATGAAGGGTGATGTTGTGCCATGTCATATTCATTATCATGTGAGGAAGAGAATAAAACACGAAAGGTGATACCGTGGCGTTTCATATTCATTATTATTGTTCCTTTCATTTGTTAACACGAGGACGAGAGTAAAAGGACGAAGGGTGATGCTGTGCACTTGTTTTACTGTGTTTTCTTTATGTTCTATTCTCATGATCTTTTACTTCCCTCAGCATGTCTTCCCCTCCCATTATTATTTGTTTAGTTTCTATTATTTGTTATTATGCATGTATATTACTTATCTGCACAAGTTTATATACGTGTCTTGTCTTAGCCTCGTCACTACTTCACTGAGGTTATGATCGGCACTTACCAATACATGAAAATGATTGTACTAATACTGCACCCTGTATTTTCTGTGTAGATTTCGGTACTGGACCGTGTTGATGTGAGCAGAGTTTCTACCTTCAGTCCAACATGATACCCAAGTTAGATCTGTCGGCGTTCGGAGACCCTGGAGTCCCCTTCCAGTTATCCTAGTTTCCTGTTTTCTTTTACTTCGAGAACAATTGTGTTTTCTTTCAACCGGTATTTGTAGTGACTCTTAAAAGTTCGTGGATTGTGACACCAGATTTTAGGTAGCCGTGTATTACTATTTGGATTATTATGAGATTCCGCACTCCCTTAATCTGTCTTGGTTTAACTTGTTGTTATTTATTGAATTGGTTAGTGTCAACGTATTTAAATCTCTATCCGTTGGCTTGCCTAGCATTCTGAAAGTTTAGGTGCCATCACGATCCCGAGAGTGGGAAATCCGAGTTATGACAATCTTTTTTTATTTTTTTATTGGGGTCTTTACACAAATAATCGGTCATATTTATTGTTTATTTGTTTAATCATATACATAGATTATACATTAAATATACATAATTATACACATCTAATACATAAACTATGCGTATATTATATATCCACCGACTATTTTTAGTTTTAGCAATTGGATGGACGACTATTTGGGTTAATTCTTCTTTATTATTTGTTGTTCAGTACTCATATTAAAACCGAATTATATTCCAATTCATCGCGTAATGCCCATTTAAGGAGGAAGCGCTCTTTTTTTTATACCCGGAACTCATGTAATATCACTTGTACCATTTGATCCTTTTTTTTAACCAATAAGGGAACAAAAATTTGGAAATATAATTAATTGTCAAAGCACTATATTACAATCTTTTCGGTAAATAATAAGTACATATGTTTCATTTTATCTCTCATTGCTATATGCACCGCAAATAATTTTAATTATTATAGTAATACACTATAATTGATGGTAATACCTCTTATGTAATTTTCTAAGGAATATTATTTTTAGTTTGCGATCGAAATTATTTATATTTGTTAGTCATAAAAATTATATAAAATTTATATATCTTTTATATGAAATATACAAAATATATATATTTATAAAAAAATATAATATATATATATATATTCGACTATTATTTAAGAATCGGTTGTTTCATTTCGGAATTCTCCAAAGGCAAGAAACAAGATTCCTTCGTGGCGTATAATGTCAAATAGAGACAACCCTTTCTTTAGTATGGACAGTGAATGGCCATCGTGCAACGGTTTCGGCCCTTGCAAATATCTATGTGCGTCCATATTATATAAATATCCTTTTAATATTTTAATTATATATATAATGTCTCAATAATAATTCGAATAATAGTAATAATAATTAGCTTTAGAATACGACAAAAACGAATGAAAAAAGGGACAAAAAGAGTAGGAGTGTAGCATTTTATTATATAAAGAACTACTTAGCGCCCCCCTTTTTCCTTTTTAAGCATGGGAGCATGAGGTTAATTAATTTTAATTTAATGTAATTTTGTGGGTTTGGGGGGGTAGGGGGGTAGGGGGCGAGGAGTCTAAACAAATGAATCAAAATATGCACACCAAATATGGAATATATAAATATATAGTTTGGGGGGTTGGTGTGTGTGTGTGGGGGTTCTTCTCCATTGCCCATTTTTTGTTTTTATATTATTTATAAAAAAAAAATCAGGAAAACCCACAATCGCTACTCGCAGAAGTCACAAATATGACAGTTTTTCTTGTAGGGAATTGAAATTAGATTAAAATCAACTAGTTTCTATGATAAAAAGTTGCAAGGAATGCGATAAACAAAGCATCTAAGGGCCAAAATAATTAAAAAGCTTGAAAATAATTAAAATTTGAATTTGATTGATTAGTTTTTTTTGGTTGGATTGTTTCCATCACTATATGAAATGCAATATTTATATAAAAAGAACTCGTCTATTAATAGGTTCAACTCATTATCCTATACTGCTAAAAAAATTCTTACACTAAAGATGGAGCACGATTAGTAACAATGGTATCGTGATTAACATTAACAGAGCAGCTTAAACTAAAGTATAAAAGTAATAAACCAATTATTAAACCCATAAATAACATAATGAATATATGGTGAATAATTTGACATAAACTGATCAAAGCTAACGAAAGGGAAAAATGACAGTTTCATACACCTAAATTCCTACTCATAGGGGGGACCAAGCCACCAACCATGCTAAACCAAGAATAAGTAAAGTCAACATCAAATGGATGCATCTGAATCTAGGATTTAATATTTAATCGTTTTTAAAACGACATTGAGTAAAAATTGAGTTCATATTTAAATATTTTTAGATATTTAATAAATTTTTTGAATACATTTACACTATTTGAACAAAATCTACTGGGTTTATGTGAACCCGTCGATCGGGAGGTGGATCCGCTCCTACGACTAATTCAAGTTTTCACTATGTAGCACTAATTAAAGCAAGAAGTTTTCCTTATCAAAGGGTTGAATAAAAATAGATGAATCTCGTAGGGTTCGTTTGGTATGAATGATAAGCGATAATTAATTCCGGAATTAATTTTGATATGGGTTTATCCCATGATTGGTCAGGATAAAATCGTAGTATAACTAATCCCGAGAATAATTATCTTGGATTGTAGGAGTCGTTCGGTTGGAAATAAGTAATCCCGAGATTAATTATTCCCGGATTAGTTATTTTACTGTTCCTTACGGATAAAAAAATACAGCAATTCCGGAATTAGTTATACCATAATTTTATCCTAACCAAACAAGAGATAAACTCATCTCAAATTTAATCTCAGAATTAATTATCATTTAATTCCCGTACCAAACGAGCCCATAGTATCTTTTTTATCCCGAAGAGAGAGTGGAATAATTAATTGTGAAATAATTTATTTCCCAACCAAAGGACGTGTATATTTCACAATGCCCGTTAGTGGTATATTTGAAGAATATAATAGCCTGTTTGGCCAAGTTTTATTTTTGGTGCCAAAATTACTTTGACCAAAAATTAAGGTGTTTGACCAAGCTTTTGGAAGGAAAAAAATAAACTTTTGAGGAGAAGCAGAAAAAAATAGCTTATCTCCAAGTATTTTTGAGAAAAATATATTTAAAAACGATTTTTTAAAACTTAGTCAAACATTAATTGCTGCTCAGAAGTGTTTTTCAAACTAATTACCAAAGACAACTGTTTCTTATTCAAAATAAATTGATTTAATGTCAAAATTAGGAAGGGAGTTGGTGGTATAAAGTATAAACTGCTAGGAGACCAAATTGACTTCAACAAATCCCAAAGGCAAACCTTTCAAATCTTACCTACTCTAACAACGATATTGTGACAACATGATGAGACGTGTATTTGAAACGTATTATGGATTAAGCTATTAATTATTGTTATTTTTTTAAAATGTAAAAGTAACAAATTATTTAAAAAACAATCTCGGGAAAATTCTGTGTTTGTATCAAATTTTTATAAGAACCTAATAAGATTCCTTTTTTGTTTTTTGAAAACTTTTAGTTTGGTATCCAACAAAATAGAAGTCTGTTTTTCAAAAAGAAAATATGATTTTTTTCTGTCATTAAAAGTAATTCTGATTTTTTTTCTAATCCAACCCGGGCGTAAATAAAATACAAGTGACGTATTTATATCCTTGTTCATATTATATTACTTTTATAAAAAAAAGTCACTTAAATAAACTAACATAAAAGGTTTGTCCACTACTCGTGCTCAACTAGTGCATGAGACGCACAAGCACATAAAATCAGTTGATTTCAACTATTCTTTTTAGTTGGTAAGCACACAATAATTGACAAATAAAGGCTCGACGTGGTCTGCTTGTCGAGCCAAGTAACACTAGATATAAGATAAGATGTAAACATTGAGATTTAATATAACAATCTACTCACCATATATAATAAATGTTGTAAGCAAGCCATAAGAAGTTTCGAATTTGAGTACCGAAAATTGACCAATTTATTTTGGAAAATGGTAATCAAATTCCATAAAATAGATTTTATATGACGTAAATTCAAACTAGTCCATATATGTTAAACTGATTAATTGCAGAATTTGAAAAGAAAAAGAAATAACAGAAAACCTGAATCGTGTCAGATGAGAGAAGAAGAAGAGAGTTGTTATTTCTTCAATAATATGGAATGTTCTATACAACTGTATGTCTTATTTCTTTACTAACACAATGCCTAATATACTACTAACCCAAAAAATAGTACAAACGAAAAATGGACCAGCTATACATATTGGGCCCAGAACTACTTATTAACTATTGGACCTCTTCACATGTGCTATATATATCTCAACACCCCCACTCAAGCTTGAGGTTGTTGACAACTCAAGCTTGCCAAGGAGATGATGGTGAGTGGTGCATGGAAGAGACTTGGTAAGAATGACATCAAGTTGAGCAGAAGAAGAAACATGATGTAAAGTGATAAGACCCGATTGTATGATATTCCCGAACATAGTGGCAATCAACCTCAATGTGTTTAGTACTTTTATGGAAGACCGGGTTCTTGGCGATATGCAAAGCAGCTTACCTATCACAAAACACAGGAACGGGACTGGAAATAACCAACCCAAGATCAGCCAGTAAGCGAACAAACCAAGCAATTTCAGCAACCACTTTGCGTAGAGCTCTATACTCTGCCTCAACAGAAGAGAGATATAGTGGGTTGTTTCTTGCTTTTCCAGGAGATAGGGCAGCCCCCTAAAGTAATATGATAACCAGTAACAGACCGCCGAGTCTGGGCACAAGTGGCCCAATCAGAATCAGAATAAGCCAAGAGTGAAAAATCAGTAGACTTAGGAAGGAAAATACCCAAATCAGGAGCTTTCATCATATACCTCAAACACATGTACAACAGCCAGCATGTGAGGAACTTGAGGAGCTTGAAGAAACTGACTAAGATGTTGAACTGAATAAGCAATATCTAGCCTTGTATGGCACAAGAAATTAAGCTTGCCCATAATCCTGCTGTAGATGCTTAGATCAGAAAGGGGCTCTCCCATATAAGAAGAGAGTTTGAGGGAATAATCAAGTGGAGTATTGACAGGGGTGAAATGATCACAGTGAAACTCTTCCAAGAGATCAGATGTAAATTTGTGCTGGCACATCAAGAAACCTTGGGGTTGTTGTATAATTTCCAAACTCAAGAAGTAGTGAACAGAACCTAAGTCTTTTATTTTGAAAGTAGCATCCAGAAAAGCCTTAAGAGCATCCAATTCAGAAGTTTCATCTCCTGCCAATAGAATGTCATCGACATATGCTGCCAAGACAGTCAGGGAGTTACCAGAAGTCTTAGTGAACAATGAATAATCATTTTTGCTAGACATATAACCTCTGGAAACCAAGGCTTCATACAAGTTAGATAACCATTGTCTTCAGGCTTGTTTGAGGCCATAACGAGATTTTTTGAGCTTGCAAACCAGTGGAGAAGAGGAGGAAGGATGACCAGAAATCACAAGACCAAGAGGTAGCCTCATATAAACTTCTTCATGGAGATCACCATGAAGAAAAGCATTGTTGACATCTACTTGATAAACAGCCCACCCTTTTTAGCAGCAAGAGAGAGTAGGAACTTAATAGTAGTGAATTTAACAACTAGGGAAAAAGTCTCATTGTAGTCTATCCCTTCCTTTTGTGTGTCACCCCTAATGACTAATCTGGCTTTGTATCTTTCTACAATGCCATCAGACTTCTGTTTAATTTTGTACACCTATTTACAAGGAATGGGTTTCTTCTGAGAAGAGAGAGGAACAATATCCCAAGTATGGTTAAATTTATGAGCTTGGAACTCTTTTAGCATGGCTTCTTTCCAAGTAGGATGTGAGGCAGCCTACTGATAATATTAGGGTTCCTGCATCTGTAGCTTAGTAGTAGAAATCTTTGAATTTGTAGAAACAGGGCAGACAGGAAGAACATATATAATCTGATAAGTAGGAGGGAGGATTAGAGACCCTAGTGGAATGGCTAACAGTAGGTAAGGTGGAAGAGGAAGGTACAGAAGTAGTGACGGAAGGAGAAGTAGAGGAAGAAACATGCATAAGAGGTGGTTCCTGATGGTTTAAGGAAGAAGGAGAAAGATCAGAAGGAGGTGTAGTAGGTAGCACAGAAGTAGAATCAGGAGAGACAAAACTAGAATCAGGAGAAGGTGATAAGGGAGTAGTGGAAGAGAGAAAGAGAGGAGAATCTTCAAAAGAAGTAGAAGGAGGAGGAAAATAGAAGAAGGTGAAGAAGAGGAATATGGAAATATATGCTCATGGAAAACTACATCTCTGAAAAAAAGACATAATGAGTAGAGAGATTGAGCAACTTATATCCCTTTTTCCCAATAGGGTAACCAATGAAAGAACAAGCAACATCTCTAGGTTGGAATTTGTCTCTCCCAGGTTTGGGGGTAGTTCCAAAACAAAGGCTACCAAATGATTTCAGGTGGTCATATGTTGGAGGAGTTCTATGTAGTTTTTCAAGACTGATGAAGGTAGTCTGTTCACAATGTCGACAGTTAATACACATTTACCCCAATACTTGGTAGGGAGTCTAGATTGAAACAAAAGGGCTCTGGAAGTTTCTAAATGATGTTTGTGTTTTCTTTCGACCACCCCATTTTGTTGTGGTGTGCGGGGAATAGTGGTTTGGTGTAAGATTCCATTATCAGCAAAGAAGGATATATCCTCTGAACTACTACCTAATTAAAAAGCAGTGTCTAATCTAAAAGATTGAACGGAAGACTGTAAATGAACTTTGACCATCATAGTGAAAGCTTTGATAACAGACAAGGCATTACCTTTGGAGGATAATAAATGTGTCCAGGCGACCTTAGTAAAATCATCTACCAAAGTGATGAAATATCTGAAACAATGGTATATTGTAGTGTGGTAAGGTCCCCATATGTCTATATGGACTAACTGGAAGGGTAAAGTTGAAAGAATGTGGCTATTATGATAACGTAGTCTTTGTTGTCTAGCCATAGGACAAATAGAACATATAAATGATTGTTTAGAAGATACTTGAGTAGACAAACATTGAATAGATTCCACTTTATGAAATGGTATATGGCCTAGTCTTTGATGCCAAAATAGATCCATTTTATTGATAGTACTAGATGGGTTAAAAGTAGAACTGTGAAAATTAGGAATAACATTTACTGTAGGAAAATTACAAACAGTAGAATAAGAAACATTAGAAGTAAGGGAAGGGGTAACCATGTCAGGTAGCAGAAAATAGAGCTCATGAGCAGCTTTACCAATTTCCAATGGCCTCTTCAGAGAAGGGCCCTGTAGAAAATAAGAAACTGCTGAATATTGCTAGAGCTTTCAATTGGCAAAGAAGTTGATATTCTAAAATTACTATATTCTCCTTAAATTTTCAGTTTGCGATTTATTATCGAAATGAGAGCGATTGTTGGTTAGGCTTGCCTAGCGTTATGGTTGGGTGCCATCACGACTGGGTTTGGGTCGTCACAACTTGGCATCAGAGCCTAGGTTACTAGGCCTCGCGAGTCATGAGCCGATTTAGTAGAGTCTCGCGGATCGGTACGTAGACATCCGTATCTATCCTTGAGACTGCAGAAGTTTTAGGAAACACCCCACTTTCGTGAAATTCATATCGTGCGGCTTGTTAATGCGAAAAACTAAAAGGTTTCATATTCTATTCTCTCGTAGATGGCGAAACCCATGCTAACGGACGTGGAAGACGACCACCGATACCATCTGCTTGAGGCCGTGGATGCGGTCATGGCTCTGGACGAGGCGGACCAGCAAGGGCATCACCTGCAGACCCACCAGCTTCCCAGCTCCACGACCAGCCTCCAGCTGTAGATGCTCCATCAGCACCAGTTAAGGCACCGGCAGTGCCTATCGTGACTCCTGGCCTTCGTTAGATTTTGGCTCAGATCTTGTTCGTCTGCTGCACTGTCCTGGCTCAGGTGGTTTCAGTCACTACAGCATCCACTACTTCTCAAACCGACCCCTAATGCTGGAACCCCGAGCAGGTTGTTCAGAGCTTACAGATACCTGAGGTAGCTCCAATTCAGCCAGTTCAGCCAGTTGCTCCAGTTGCACCGGTTGTTCCAGTTGCGCCAGTCGCATCAGCTCAGGATTATGTAGTTCCAGCTATGCCGGATGGCGAGCAACGTCATTTGGAGAGGTTCGGTAGACTCCAACCTGCGACATTTAGTGGTGATGAGGGCGAGGATGCCCAGGGGTTTCTGGTTAAATGTAAGTGTATGCTTCGTACCGTGGGTATTCTGGAGTCTAATGGAGTGGCTTTTACCACCTTCCAGTTCACAGGGGCTGCATTTACTTGGTGGGAAGAGTTCGAGAGGCGCAGGCCTATGAGGAAGCGCCCCTCTCTTGGCAGAATTTCTCCATGGTATTTTCGCAGAAGTATGTGCCCCAGTCTTACAGGGAGGAGATGCATCGTCAGTTCTAGTGGTTGACTCAGGGAGATATGACAGTGACTTAGTACGAATTGCGGTTTACACAGCTATCTAGGAATGCTACGTTGATGATCTCGACAGATAGAGAGAGGATCAAGAGGTTTATTGATGGCCTCAACTATCCGATTCGTATATTGCCGACTAGAGATATGGCTACAACAGCTACATTTGAGGTAGTCTTTGTTGTCTAGCCATAGGACAAATAGAACATATAAATGATTGTTTAGAAGATACTTGAGTAGACAAACATATAATAGATTCCAATTTATGAAATGGCATATGGCCTAGTCTTTGATGCCAAGATAGATCCATTTTATTGATAGTACTAGACGGGTTGCAAGTAGAACTGTGAACATTAGGAATAACATTTACTGTAGGAAAATTATAAACAGTAGAATAAGAAACATTAGAAGTATGGGAAGGGGTAACCATGTCAGGTAGCAGAAAATAAAGCTCATGAGCAGCTTTACCAATTTCCAATTGCCTCTTCAGAGAAGGGCCCTGTAGAAAATAGGAGAAACTGTTGAATATTGCTAGAGCTTTCAATTGGCAAATAAGTTGATGTACTGAAATTAAATTGAATTGAAAAGAAGGAACTAAAAGAACATTGTGTAAGGTAATATCCTGCCTAAGATATACAGATCCAGTAGAAATAACTTTCACTTTATATCCATTTGGCAAGGTGATTAATTAAGGGGAAGCTATAGGTTTAATATTGTGTAAAAACTGTTTGTAAGGGGTCATATGATTTGTTGCACCTGAATCTAAAATCCAAGGAATTTTCCCTAACTGAGCAGACAAGGAATATAGAACAGAATTTACTGGAGGGAACTATTCTACAGAAAGTTTGCACACACCTACAAGAGTTGGCAAAACAAATATTTTCTCCAGGGAAGTGGACTGTGGATAACCAGAAGAAATATTTGCCTATTGGAAGAGAGTCATGAGATGTTCATATTGCTCCTTGCTGAAACCATAAGCAGAGTCTGAAGAGTTGTTGCTGTTGCCAGCAGCAATGAAGTTCCTTGGAGAAAAATCCCCTACTTGAACACATGTAACATACCATTTAGACTCAGTGAACTTGAAATCAGCTGGAAAGCCATGAAGCCTATATCGTTTGTTTATACTATGCCCAGGCTTCTTGCAATATTTTCAAATTACCGATGAGTTAGGTATCTTTGACTCAAAATTTACCCTTTAATTATATGGTTTGTTTGTGGAGGAAGACATGCCAGATGAAGCAAAGAATGAGGCAGTTGAATCAGCTGAAAACACAAGGGCTATAGACTTAGTTTCCTTTTGGCTTTCATCTTGTTGTAAGAGTTAGTAGGATTTAGTGATGCTTGGATAAGGGGACATCATTAAGATGCTACTTTTGACTGTGGAATAGGACTTATTTAACCCATTGAGAATTTGGAACAAATGTTGGTATTTAATGAATTTAGGAAGTGCACCACATGAACATGTTGGTCCAACATAAGCAGAATTAAGCTCATCCCAGAGACATCTCATTCTGGTAAAGTAGTTAGCTATATCATATGTCCCTTGAGAAGTACTACTGATTTCTCTCTAAATTTGGATATACTTGGAACCATTTGACTAACCATACCTATCATTTATGTCTCTCCAGACTTCACTAGCAGTATTGAAATACATAACACTCACAGAAATTTCTCTACTCAAGGAGTTAGTAATCCAGGATTTTACCATGTTATTACAACGTTCCCAAAAGGAGTAGTAAGGAAATTCAGGTTGAGGTTGCGGTATCCTACTAGTTATGAGACCTAATTTGTTTTAGCTGAGAGAGAAGTCAACATACTGCTATGCCAAATAACAAACCCGTTTCCATCAAAAGGAATAATGACTAATTTACTATCAGGACTATCAGATGGATGAATATAGAAAGGATGACAAAGATCAGAGTAAATTCAGCAAAACCTTCAGAACTAGCTGTGGTACCATGAAGGTCCTCAGTCAAATTCATGTTATCACTCATTGTAATCAACCAATTCAAAAATAAAATCTTAGCAGAAAGGAATATCCGTAGAGTTTAATTCACAGTAGATGTAACCCTAGAAATCATCTCAAATCGAACATGCAATCAGCAAAGTGAGAAAATGTAACGACCTAACCCGTCGTCACGTGGGTACCACCCCATTTTTCCCGTTTTATGCTACTATATGTTTCATTATATGTGTTTGGAGAATTTGAAGTAATTCGGATAGACTTCGGTTAGAAATGAGACAATTAGTCTCCTATGAGAAGGTTAATTTGGAAAAGTCAACCGAATATTGACTTATGATTTAGAGGTCTCAAAATGGATTTACAATGATTCGACTAGTTTCGATTGATGATTTTTTGCATAGGAGCGCAATCGATATTGAATTTGGAGGTCCGGTGTAGAATTAGACTTGAATTGGCTAAGTTTGAATTTTGGCGAAGTCCGGTTGATAGGTGAGATTTTGATCCGGGGTTAGAAAGGAATTCCGACAGCTGAAGTAGCTCCGTTAGGCGATTTTAGATATGTGTGCAATGTTTCAGGTAATTCGGAGATGGTTTGGTTGGGGTTTTGATCAAATGCAAGTTTCGAAAGTTTTAGTTTAACTTAGGCTTGAATCCATGGTAATTTGATGATTTTGATGTTTATGATGGTATTTTTATGTTAAGAGAAAGTTTGAATGAAGTAATAGAACATGTCTGTGCGTTTTGTTGAGGTCCCGAGGGCCTCGGGGTGATTTCAGATGGTTTAACGGGAGTTCATAGCCTCTGTTGCAGCCAGGCGTTTTCTATCTTCTGGTATTTCCGCATCTACGGAAGAAGGAGCCACAGAAGTGGTTCAACAGATGCGGAGGGGGAAATGCAAAAGCGATCATCTGTGGCTAGGGGAGTTCCACAAAAGCAGAAGTTGGGACGCACAAGCGGATCCGCAAAAGCAGATTTTAGACCGCAGAAGCAGTCGAGGATAAATCTCAAAAGCGGCGCCTGGACCGCAAAAGCGGTCCCAACGGTTTTCAGTGAGACCGCATAAGCGGTCGATTGGTCCGCATAAGCGGTACCGCATGTACGGAAAATGGGCCGTAGAAGTAGATAATGGCTCTGTGTTATTGTGAATAGTGTTCACGAACTTTGAAAGAGAAGAGAAAATATTTGAGACTTCGACTAGGGTTGTTCTTGGGAGATTTTCAGGAGAAATTGAAGGAGCATCATCAAATATGAAATATTAGCCTAGGAGTACATTGTTTTGGTGTAAAAGCATTGTTTAATCACGGAATTTGAAGGACTTAAGGGCTAAAAATGGAGGTTAGGGCTTTAAGCTCAAGAGAGTTTAAATGTGAGTTTTTGAGGAGTAAACAAACTCCGTTTTTGGTAAACTTTATATGTACGGACTCGTGAAAAGACGAGGAATCCGATGATGTGATTTTTGGAAATTTTCAAGAAGTGGGCCCGGAGCTCGGGTTTTACCAACTTCGTGATTTTTTGTGTTTTTCGAGTAATTTCAATTGGGTTATGTTTCTTTAGCCTATAATAATGTATTTGTTATGGTTTTGACTAGATTCGACGTGCGTAGAGGGAGATTGAAAGGGAAAAGGCATTGCGGACCAGTCTACGACCGATTAGAGGTGAGTAGTTTGTATAGATGATGGATTGAGGGTTTGAAACCTCGGTTTATCACATTGTGATGCTAAGGGCGTGACTCACACCCCATAGAAAGTGCGGGATCGTATATGATTGGGGATTGACTTGGTACATCCCGAGTGATAACTATAACATATTGGCGACTGATACACATATTGTATTGAATATATCCGGGCCTAGTGCCATGTTTGGGTCCTTGTGCCGATCTGTAGCATCCGTTTAGGATGAATATCTTTGTGATAACATGATTTGCATAATCATTGATTTCAGTCCGGTGCTTAATCATTGTTATTAAATGCTAAGTCATCTTTCTCCTGAAACTAAATAACTAAATTGTATTCACCATAATTATTGGAAACTTGAAAAATTGGATTGAATAAGTTATGTGACTCATATGCATATTATGGACAGAGTTTGGGTCGGGATTAACGCCATAACAGTGATATGATGATATTGCGATTGGGCTGAAGGATCCCCTCCGGAGTCTGTACACACCCCCCGTGAGCCCCGTCGACATTAAACTGATCGGGCTGTACACCGCAGCAGTTTCATGTGCATTGCATTGCATCTTTGCATGATACTTGGCTGATATATTTGATATTGCTTTGCTGTTAGTTCATAGTTATGGTGTCGGATTGTTAGTTTTAGCTTTGCTTTGTGGCATTTTGTGGATTTCTTATCTTTAGACATTTTATATGCTTATTACTCACTGAGTCGGTAGTACTCACCCCTGCTCCCTCACCTTGTGTGCAGATTCCGGTGCACTGGAGGGTTATCTGATTCAGTCGTTGTCTCCACAGATTGTTCAGAGTTGTTGGGGTAGCTGCTTGACATTCGCATGACCTGGCTACTCTTCCTATTTCAGTTTATTTTTAATATATATTCACATTTCCAGACTTATATATTTTTATTCAGAAATTATTATCCAGATTGTTTTAGAGGCTCTAGACTCGTGACCCCAGATCTTATGGGTGTGTTTATCGGTTTTCGTATCTTTCCATATTATTTTATTAACATTATTGGATTATTATACTAAAATTACTATATTCTCCTTAAATTTTCAGTTTGCGATTTAATATCGAAATGAGAGCGATTTTTTGTTAGGCTTGCCTAGCGTTATGGTTGGGTGCCATCACGACTGGGTTTGGGTCGTGACAACTTGGCATCAGAGCCTAGGTTACTAGGCCTCGCGAGTCATGATCCGATTTAGTACAGTCTCGCGGATCGGTACGTAGACGTCCGTATCTATCCTTGGGACTACAGAACTTTTAGGAAACACCCCACTTTCGTGAAATTCATATCGTGCGGCTTGTTAATGCGAAAAACTAAAAAGTTTTATATTCTATTCTCTCGTAGATGGCGAAAACCCATGCTAACGGACGTGGAAGACGACCACCGATACCATCTGCTTGAGGCTGTGGATGAGGTCATGGCTCTGGACGAGGCGGACCAGCAGGGGCATCACCTGCAGACCCACCAGCTTCCCAGGTCCACGACTAGCCTCCAGTTGTAGATGCTCCATCAGCACCAGTTAAGGCGCTGGCAGTGCCTATCCTGACTCCTGGCCTTCGTTAGATTTTGGCTCAGATCTTTTTCGTCTGCTGCACTGTCCTGGCTCAGGCGGTTTCAGCCACTACATCATCGACTACTTCTCAAACCAACCCCTAATGCTTGCACTCCCGAGCAGGTTGTTCAGGGCTTACAGATACCTGAGGTAGCTCCAATTCAGCCAGTTCAGCCAGTTGCTCAAGTTGCGCCAGTCGCATCAGCTCAGGATTATGTGGTTCCAGCTATGCCGGATGGCGTGCAACGTCATTTGGAGAGGTTCGGTAGACTCCAACCTGCGACATTTAGTGGTGATGAGGGCGAGGATGCCCAGGGGTTTCTGGTTAAATGTAAGTTTATGCTTCGTACCGTGGGTATTCTGGAGTCTAATGGAGTGGCTTTTACCACCTTCCAGTTCACAGGGGCTGCATTTACTTGGTGGGAAGAGTTCGAGAGGCGCAGGCCTATGAGGAAGCGCCCCTCTCTTGGCAGAATTTCTCCATGGTATTTTCGGAGATGTATGTGCCCCAGTCTTACAGGGAGGAGATGCATCGTCAGTTCTAGTGGTTGACTCAGGGAGATATGACAGTGACTTAGTACGAATTGCGGTTTACACAGCTAGCCAGGCATGCTACGTTGATGATCCTGACAGATAGAGAGAGGATCAGGAAGTTTATAGATGGCCTCAACTATCCGATTCGTATATTGCCGACTAGAAATAGGGCTACAACATCTACATTTGAGGTAGTCTTTGTTGTCTAGCCATAGGACAAGTAGAACATATAAATGATTGTTTAGAAGATACTTGAGTAGACAAACATATAATAGATTCCAATTTATGAAATGGCATACGGCCTAGTCTTTGATGCCAAAATAGATCCATTTTATTGATAGTACTAGACGGGTTGCAAGTAGAACTGTGAAAATTAGGAATAACATTCACTGTAGGAAAATTATAAACAGTAGAATAAGAAACATTAGAAGTAAGGGAAGGGGTAACCATGTCAGGTAGCAGAAAATAAAGCTCATGAGCAGCTTTACCAATTTTCAATGGCCTCTTCAGAGAAGGGCCCTGTAGAAAATAGGAGAAACTGTTGAATATTGCTAGAGCTTTCAATTGGCAAATAAGTTGATGTACTGAAATTAAATTGAATTGATAAGAAGGAACTAAAAGACCATTGTGTAAGGTTATATCCTACCTAAGATATACGGATCCAGTAGAAATAACTTTCACTTTATATCCATTTGGCAAGGTGATTAATTAAGGGGAAGCTATAGGTTTAATATTGTGTAAAAACTGTTTGTAAGGGGTCATATGGTTTGTTGCACCTGAATCTAAAATCCAAGGAATTTTCCCTAACTGAGCAGACAAGGAATATAGAACAGAATTTACTGGAGGGAACTATTCTACAGAAAGTTTGCACACACCTGCAAAAGTTGGCAAAACAAATATTTTCTCTAGGAGAAGTGGACTGTGGATAACCAGAAGAAATATTTGCCTATTGGAAGAGAGTCATGAGATGTTCATATTGCTCCTTGCTGAAACCATAAGCAGAGTCTGAAGAGTTGTTGCTGTTGCCAGCAGCAATGAAGTTCCTTGGAGAAAAATCCCCTACTTGAACACATGCAACATACCTTTTAGACTCAGTGAACTTGAAATCAGCTGGAAAGCCATGAAGCCTATATCGTTTGTTTATACTATGCCCAGGCTTCTTGCAATATTTTCAAATTACCGATGAGTTAGGTATCTTGACTCAAAATTTACCCTTTGATTATATGGTTTGTTTGTGGAGGAAGACATGCCAGATGAAGCAAAGAATGAGGCTGTTGAATCAGTTGAAAACACAAGGGCTATATACTAAGTTTCCTTTTGGCCTTCATCTTGTTGTAAGAGTTAGTAGGATTTAGTGATGCTTGGATAAAGGGACATCATTAAGATGCTACTTTTGAATGTGGAATAGGACTTATTTAACCCATTGAGAAATTGGAACAAATGTTGGTATTTAATGAATTTAGGAAGTGCACCACATGAACATGTTGGTCCAACATAAGCAGAATTAAGCTCATCCCAGAGACATCTCATTCTGGTAAAGTAGTTAGCTATATCATATGTCCCTTGAGAAGTACTACTAATTTCTCTCTGAATTTGGATATACTTGGAACCATTTGACCGACCATACCTATCATTTATGTCTCTCCAGACTTCAGTAGCAGTATTGAAATACATAACACTCACAGAAATTTCTCTACTCAAGGAGTTAGTAATCCAGGATTTTACCATGTTATTACAACGTTCCCAAAAGGAGTAGCAAGGAAATTCAGGTTGAGGTTGCGGTATCCTGCTAGTTACGAGACCTAATTTGTTTTAGTTGAGAGAGAAGTCACCATACTGCTATTCCAAATAACAAACCCCGTTCCATCAAAAGGAATAGTGACTAATTTACTATCAGGACTATCAGATGGATGAATATATAAAGGATGACAAAGATCAAGAGTAAATTCAGCAAAACCTTCAGAACTAGCTGTGGTACCATGAAGGTCCTCAGTCAAATTCATGTTATCACTCATTGTAATCAACCAATTCAAAAATAAAATCATAGCAGAAAGGAACATCTGCAGAGTTTAATTCACAGTAGATGTAACCCTAGAAATCATCTCAAATCGAACATGCAATCAGCAAAGTGAGAAAATGTAACGACCTAACCCGTCGTCACGTGGGTACCATCCCATTTTTCCCATTTTATGCTCCTATATGTTTCATTATATGTGTTTGGAGAATTTGAAGTAATTTGGATAGACTTCGGTTAGAAATGAGACAATTAGTCTCTTTATGAGAAGGTTAATTTGGAAAAGTCAACCGAATATTGACTTATGATTTAGAGGTCTCAAAATGGATTTACAATGATTTGACTAGTTTTGATTGATGATTTTTTGCATAGGAGCACAATCGGAATTGAATTTGGAGGTCCGGTGTAGAATTAGACTTGAATTGGCTAAGTTTGAATTTTGGCGAAGTCCGGTTGATAGGTGAGATTTTGATCCGGGGTCAGAAAGGAATTCCGACAGTTGAAGTAGCTTCGTTAGGCGATTTTAGATATGTGTGCAATGTTTCAGGTAATTCGGAGGTGGTTAGGTCGGGTTTTTGATCAAATGGAAGTTTCGAAAGTTTTAGTTTAACATAGGCTTGAATCCATGGTAATTTGATGATTTTGATGTTTGTGATAGTATTTTTAAGTTAAGAGAAAGTTTTAATGAAGTAATAGAACATGTCTGTGCGTTTTGTTGAGGTCCCGAGGGCCTCTGGGTGATTTCAGATGGTTAAACGGGAGTTCAGAGCCTCTGCTGCAACCATGCATTTTCTATCTTCTGGTATTTCCGAATCTACGGAAGAAGGAGCCGCAGAAGTGGTTCCACAGATGCGGAGGGGGAAATGTAGAAGCGATCATCTGTGGCCAGGGGAGTTCTGCAAAAGCAGAAGCTGGGATGCACAAGCGGATCCGCAAAAGCGGATTTTAGACCGCAGAAGCAGTCGAGGAGAAATCGCAAAAGCGGCGCCTAGACCGCAAAAGCGGTCCCAGTGGTTTTCAGTGAGACCGTATAAGCGGTCGATTGGTCCGCATAAGCGGTACCGCATATACGGAAAATGGGCCGCAGAAGTGGATAATTGCTCTGTGTTATAGTGAATAGTGTTCACGAACTTGGAAAGAGACGAGAAAATATTTGAGACTTCGACTAGGGTTGTTCTTGGACGATTTTCAGGAGTAATCGAAGGAGCATCATCAAGTATGAACTATTAGCCTAGGAGTACATTATTTTGGTGTAAAAGCATTGTTTAATCTCGGAATTTCAAGGACTTAAGGGCTAAAAATGGAGGTTAGGGCTTGAAACTCAAGAGAGTTTAAATGTGAGTTTTGGAGGAATAAACGAACTCCGTTTTTGGTAAACTTTATATGTACGGACTCATGGAAAGACGAGGAATCCGATGATGTGATTTTTGGAAATTTTCAAGAAGTGGGCCCGGGGCTTGGGTTTCACCAACTTCGTGATTTTTTGTGTTTTTCGAGTAATTTCAATTGGGTTATGTTTCTTTAGCCTACAATAACATATTCGTTATGGTTTTGACTAGATTCGACGCGCGTAGAGGGAGATTCAAAGGGAAAAGGCATTGCGGAACAGTCTACGACCGATTAGAAGTGAGTAATTTGTATAGATGATGGACTGAGGGTTTGAAACCTCGGTTTATCACATTGTGACGCTATGTAGGGCGTGACTCACACTCCATGGCAAGTGCGGGATTGTATATGATTGGGGATTGACTTGGTACATCCCGAGTGATAACTATTATATATTGGCGACTGATACACATATTGTATTGAATATATCCGGGCCTAGTGCCATGTTTGGGTCCTTGTGCCGATCTGTAGCATCCGTCTAGGATGAATATCTTTGTGATAACATGATTTACATAATCATTGTTTTCAGTCCGATGCTTAATCATGGTTATTAAATGCTAAGTCATCTTTCTCCTGAAACTAAATAACTAAAGTATATTCACTTTAATTATTGGAAACTTGAAAAATTGGATTGAATAAGTTATGTGACTCATATGCATATTATGGACAGGGTTTTACCAACTTCATGATTTTTAGTGTTTTTAGAGTAATTTCAATTGGGTTATGTCTCTTTAACCTGTAATAACGTATTCATTATGGTGTTGACTAGATTCAATGCACGTAGAGGGAGATTCAAAGGGAAAAAGCAATGCGCACCAGTTTACGACCGGTTAGAGGTGAGTACTTTGTATAGATGATGGCCTGAGGGTTTGAAACCCCGGTTTATCACATTGTGACGCTATGTAGGGCGTAACTCGCACCCCATGGTAGGTGCGGGATCGTATATGATTGGGGATTGTGACTTGGTCCATCCCGAGTGATAACTGTAATATATTAGCGACTGATACACACAATGTATTGAATATATCTGGGCCTAGTACCATGTTTGAGGCCTTGTGCCGATATGTAGCATCCGTCTAGTATGAATATCTTTGTGATAACATGGTTGTCATAATCATTGATCTCATTCTGGTGCTTAATTACTGTTATTAAATGCTAAGTCACCTTTTTCATAAAAGTAAATAACTAAATTGTATTCACCTTAATAATTGGAAACTGGAAAAATTGGATTGAATCTGTTATGTGATTCATATGCATACCGTGGACTCAGTATGGGTCGGGCTGCAAGCCGCAGCAGTGATATGATGATATTGCGCTTGTGCTGAAGGATACCCTTTGGAGTCTGTACATACCTCTTGTGAGCGCCGTCAACATTAAATGGTTCGGGCTGTACGCCGCAGCGGTTTTATGTGCATTGCATTGCATCTTTGCATGATACTTGGCTGATATATTTGATATTGCTTTGCTGTTAGTTCGTAGTTATGGTGTCGGATTGTTAGTTTTAGCTTTGGTTTGTGTCATTTTAAGGATATCTTATCTTCAGACCTTTCATCACTGAGTCGGTAGTACTCACCCCTACTCCCTACACCTTGTGTGCATATTCAGGTACACCGGAGGATTAGCTGATTCAGTCTTGTCTCCGCAGATTGTTTAGAGTTGTTAAGGTAGCTGCTTGACCTTCGCAAGACCTGGCTACTCTTCCTATTTCAGTTTATTTTTAATATATATATAGACTTATATATTTGTATTAAGATATTATTATCCAGATTGTTTTAGAGGCTATAGACTCGTGACCCCTGATCTTATGGGAGTGTTTATCGGTTTTCGTATCTTTCCATATTATTCTATTAATATTATCGGATTATTATTCTTAAATTACTATATTCTCCTTAAATTGACGGTTTGAGATTTATTATCGAAATGAGAGCGATTGTTGGTCAGGCTTGCGTTGCATTATGGTTGGGCGCCATCACAACCGTGTTTGGGTCATGACAACTTGGTATTAGAGCCTAGGTTACTAGGCCTCGTGAGTCATGAGCCGGTTTAGTAGAGTCACCTGCATCGGTACATAAACGTCCATATCTATCCTCGGGAGGCTACAGAACTTTTAGGAAACACCTTACTTTCTTGAAATTCATATTGTGCGGCTTGTTAATGTAAAAAGTTTAAAATTTTGTATTCTATTCTCTCGCAGATGGCGAGAACCCGTGCTAACGGACGTGGTGGATGGCCACCAGTACCACCTGCTAGTGGCCATGGTGCTGGACGAGGCGGACCAGCAAGGGCAGCACCTGCAGAACCACCAGCTACCCAGGTCTAGGACCAGCCTCCAGCTGTAGATGCTCCAGCAGCACCTATTCAGGCACTGACAATGCCTATCATGATTCTTGGCTTTTAGGAGACTTTGGCTCAGATCTTGTCCGTCTGCACTGGCATGGCTCGGGCGATTTCAGCAACTACAACAACGGCTACTTCTCAGAACGGAAGTGGGCATCAAATTCCCGATGCTCGCACTCCCAAACAGGTTGTTCCGGGCTTACAGACACCTGAGGTAGCTCCGGTTCAGCCAGTTCATCTAGTTGCTTCAGTTGCACTAGTTGCACCGGTTGTTCCAGTTGCGCCAGTCGTACCAGCTTAGGCTCATGTGGTTCCAGCTATGCCGGATGACGAGCAACATCGTTTGGAGAGGTTCGGTTGATTCCAGCCTCCGATATTCAGTGGTGTTGAAGGCGAGGATGCCTAGGGGTTTGGGGATAAATGCCAGTGCATGCTTTGTACTGCAGGTATTCTGTAGTCTAGTGGAGTGGCTTTTACAACCTTCCCGTTCACAGGGGCTGCATTTACTTGGTGGCAAGAGCTCGAGAGGCGTAGGCCTGTTGGGGCAGTGCCCCTCACTTGGCAGCAGTTCTCCACGATATTTTTGGAGAAGTATGTGCCTTAGTCTCATAGGGAGGAGCTGCACCATTAGTTCGAGTGATTGACTCAGTGAGATATGACAGCGACTCAGTATAAGTTGCAGTTTACACAGCTAGCTAGACATGCTACGTGGATGATCCCCATAGATAGATAGAGTATTAGGAGGTTTATAGATGGCCTCAACTATCCGATCCGTATATTGATGACTAGATAGAGGGCTACAACCGCTACATTTGAGGAGGTTGTTGATGCGGCTCGACTGATTGAGACAGATCGCCGTCGGGAGCGTTCGGAGAGTGAGGCCAAGAGGCCTAGAGGTTTAGGTAATTTCAGTGGTGCTTCGTCTAGGGGCCAGTTTTAGCATGGTAGAGGTCTTTCCTTTAGGACTCCTCAGTCGAAATGTACAGAGTCCAGTGGAGCCTCTTCTGGCCGGGGTCATCAGGGACATCAACAGAGTCAGCCTGTATTGAGTGCTCTTCCAGCTCAAAGGTGTACTCCTGCTTCTTCAGCTCAGGTTTCATCTGCAGCAAGGGGTTTCCATCAGTTCCCTTCTCCAGCTCCAGGTCATTGCTATGAATGCGGTGAGTTGGGTCATATGAGGAGATAATGTCCTTGGCTCCGTAGTAGATAGTCTCAGCAGAGGATTCAGCCATCATCTTTTGTTCTGGTTTCTTCGGCTCCCACTCAGTCTGCTAGGGGTGGAGGCTAGGTAGCCAGAGGTCACCCCAGGGGAAGGACCGTACTGGCGGTGGTCAGGCTCATTTCTATGCCCTTCCAAATTGGAGGGATTTTATTGCATCAGATGCAGTCATCACAGGTATTATCTCAGTCTGCCACATGAACGCTTCTATATTATTTGATCCCAGATCTACCTATTCATATGTATCTTCATACTTTGCTCATTATTTGGGTACAACCCGTGGTTGTCGCCTGTGCACGTATCTACCCCGGTGGGTGATACTATTATTGTGGATCATGTATATCGATCCTTTCTGGTGACTATTGGGGGTTTGGAGACCCGAGTTGACTTGTTATTATTGGGCATGGTAGATTTCGAAGTGATTTTGGGTATGGATTGGCTATCTCAATACCATGATATTCTGGTATGTCATGCCAAGACAGTTACATTGGATATTCCGAGTATTTCGAGAATTGAGTGTCGAGGCATGACTGATTATGTATCCAGCAGGGTGATTTCCTTCCTAAAAGCCCAACAGATGGTTGGAAAGGGTTGTTTGTCGTATTTGCCTTTCGTGAGAGATGTGGAAGCTGAGGCTTCTAGTCTTGACTCGATTCCCAATCTAAGGGATTTCCCCTGATGTGTTTCTAGCGGACTTGCCGGGTATGCTGCCGGATAGGGACATTGATTTCGGTATTGATCTGGTGCCGGGAACTTAGCCTATCTCTATTCCTCCCTATTGTATGGCACCAGCGGAGCTAAAAGAGTTGAAAGAACAACTTTAGGAACTCCTAGATAAGGGGTTCATTCGACCGAGTGTGTCACCTTGGGATGCACCGGTGTTATTTGTAAAGAAGAAGGATGGCACAATGAGAATGTGCTGCATTGATTACAGACAGCTGAACAAGGTGACAGTGAATAATAAGTACCCACTACCCCGCATTGAGGATTTTGATCAGCTTCAAGGATCTAGGGTATTCACTAAGGTTGACCTCCGATCAGGCTATCACCAGTTGAAGATTAGGGATTCAGACATTTTGAAGACGACTTTCTGGACGAGATATGGGCACTACGAGTTTCTATTATTGTCCTTCGGGATGACTAATGCCCTAGCCGCGTTTATACACTTGATGAACAATGTATTTCGGCCGTATCTAGATTCATTTATGATCATGTTTATTGATGATATCCTGGTGTACTCGTGTAGCCAGGAGGAGAACGCGCAACACTTGAGGGTGGTATTACAGAGATTGAGAGAAGAGAAGCTTTATGCGAAGTTCTCCCAGTGTGAATTCTGGCTTAGTACTGTGGCTTTTCTAGGATATGTGGTGTCCAGCGATGGTATTCAGGTTGAGCCAATGAATATTGAGACGGTGCATAGTTGGACCAGACCATTCTCAGCTACTGAGATTCGGAGTTTCCTCGGTTTGGCGTGTTATTACCATAGGTTCGTTCAAGGCTTTTCATCTATTGCTTCACCTTTGATGAAGTTGACACAGAAGAATGCTCCATTTCTATGGTCGGATGGATGCAAGGAGAGCTTCCAAAATCTCAAGTCGGCTTTGACCACAACTCCAGTATTAGTATTGCCATCAGTTTCAGGTTCTTACACGATGTATTATGATGCTTCGAGGGTTTGGATCAGTTGTGTATTGATGCAGGAGGGTAGAGTGATTGCTTATGCTTCTTGTCAGCTAAAGCCCCATGAGAAAAACTACCCTGTGCACGACTTAGAGTTGGCTGCAACTGTTCATGCCATGAAGATTTGGAGGCATTATCTATATGGTGTATCTTTTTAGGTATATACGGACCATCGCAGTCTTCAGCACTTGTTTAAGCAGAAGGATCTTAATCTGAGACAGCGAAGACAACTTGAGTTACTCAAAGACTATGATATTACCATTTTGTATCATTCCGGGAAGGCCAATATAGTGGCCGATGCTTTGAGCCGGAAGATTATTAGTATGGGTAGTTTGGTGTACATTCCAGTTAGGGGGAGGCTTTTTGTAGTTGATGTTCAGGCCTTGGCCAATCAGATGGTGAGGTTAGATATTTTCAAGCCTAGTCGGGTGCTTGCTTGTGTGGTTTTCCGATCGTCTTTATATGACCGCATCAGAGAGTGCCAGTATGATGACCCACATTTGCCTGTCCTGAAGGATAGGGTCCAGCATGATGATGCTAGAGATGTGACTATTGGTGATGACGACGTGTTGCGGATGCAGGGCCGAATTTGCGTGCCCAATATGGATGGGCTCCGGGAGTTGATATTAGACCACAACTCGCGGTATTCGATTCATCTGGGTGCCGTGAAGATGTACCAGGATTTTAGACAACATTACTGGTGGAGGAGGATGAAAAAGGATATTATGAATCATGTGTCTCGGTGTCTCAACTATCAGCAAGTCAAATACGAGCACCAGAGACTCGGTGTCGTACTCCAGCGGATGGATATTCCATAATGGAAATGGGAGAATATTACCATGGATTTTGTGAGTGGTCTTCCTCGTACCTCGAAGAAGTTTGATTCAATTTGGGTGATTGTGGATAGAGTGACCAAGTCCGCGCGCTTCATTCTAGTGTGCACTACCTATTCTGCGGAAAAGTTAGCAGAGATTTTCATTCGGGAGATTGTACGGTTGCATGGTGTCCCGGTTTTCATTGTCTCAGATAGGGGTATCGTGTTTACTTTCCAGTTCTAGATGACTTTTCATCAGGAGTTGGGCACACAGCTACAGTTGAGTACGTCATTTCAATGTCAGACAGACGGGCAGCCCGAGCGTACTATCCAAATATTGGAAGACATGCTGCGTGCCAGTGTTATTGATTTTCGAGGTTCTTAGGCTGAGTTCTTGCCACTTACAGAGTTTGCATATAATAACAACTATCAATCCAGCATTCAGATGGCGCCATATGAGGCCTTATATGGGAGACAGTGTAGATTTCTGGTTGGTTGGTTTGAGCCCGGCGAGGCTAGATTGTTGGGGACAGAGTTAGTTTAAGATGCCTTAGAGAAGGTGAAAGTGATCCAGGAGAGACTTCGTACAGCTCAGTCGCGTCAGAAGAGTTATGCAGATCGAAAGGTCCGAGATGTATCTTATGCGGTGGGCGAGAAGGTCTTATTGAAGGTTTTTCCTATAAAAGGCATTATGAGGTTTGGAAAGAAAGGGAAGATTAGTCCATAATTCATTGGACCCTTGGAGATACTTAGGAGGATTCGGGAGGTGGCCTTTATGCTTGCGTTGCCACCCAACTTGTCGGGAATTCATCCGGTGTTTCATGTTTCTATTCTCCGCAAGTACGTTGGTGACCCGTCCCATGTATTAGACTTCAGCACGATTCAGTTGGATGAATACTTGACCTATGATGTGGAGCCGGTGGTCATTTTGGGCCGTCAGGTTCGAAACTTGAGATCTAGGGACATAGCTTCGGTGAATGTGCAGTGGAAAGGCCGACCCTTGGAGGAAGTCACTTGGGACATCGAGCAGGAGGTGCGGAGAAAATATCCTCACTTGTTTGATACTCCAGGTATGTTTCTTGACCCGCTCGAGGATGAGCATTTGTCTAAGTTGGGAAGGATGTAACAACCTGACCCTCGTCACGTGGGTTACCGCCCTGTTTTTCCCGTTTTATGCCCCTATATGTTTCATTATATGTGTTTGGAGAATTTGAAGTAATTCAGATAGAGTTCGGTTAGAAATGAGACAATTTATCTCTTTATGAGAAGGTTAGTTTGGAAAAGTCAACCAAATGTTAACTTATGAGTTAGAGAACTCAGATTGGATTTCCGTTGATTCAACTAGTTTCGAGTGATGATTTGTTGCTTAGGAGCGCAGTCGGAACTAAATTTGGAGGTCCGGTGTAGAATTAGGCTTGAATTGGCGAAGTTTGAATTTTGGCAAAGTCTGGTTGTAAGGTGAGATTTTGGTCCGGGGTTCAGAACGGAATTCCGACAGTTGTAGTAGCTCTATTAGGTGATTTTAGATATGCGTGCAAAGTTTTAGGTTATCCAGAGGTGGTTAGGTCGGGTTTTTGATCAAATGCAAGTTTCGGAAGTTTTAGTTTAACTTAGGCTTGAATCCGTGGTAATTTGATAATTTTGTTATTTATGATAGTGTTTTTATATTACTAGCAAATTTGAATGAAGTAATAGAACATATCCGTGCATTTGGTTGAGGTCCCAAGGGCCTCAGGGTGATGTCGGATGGTTAAACGGGAGTTCAGAGCCTTTGTTGCAGCCATGCTCTTTCTATCTTCTAGTATTTACGCATCTACGGAAGAAGGAGCCACAGAAACGGTTCTGCAGATACGGAGGGGGAACCACAGAAGCTGTTGTCTATGGCCAGGGAAGTTCCGCAAAAGCGGAAGCAGGGACGCACAAGCAGATCCGCAAAAGCGTATTTTAGACCACAGAAGCGGTCGAGGAGAAACCGCAAAAGCGGCGGCTGGACTGCAAAAGTGGTCCTAGTGGTTTTAAATGAGACCGCACAAGCGGTCGATTGGGCCGCATAAGCGGTACCACAGGTGCGGAAAGTTGGTTGCAGAAGCCAAAAACGGCCCTGTGTTATAGTGAATAGTGTTCACGAACTTGGGAAGAGAAAAAAAAATATTTGGAACTTCGACTAGGGTCGTTCTTGGGCGATTTTCAGGAGAAATCGAGGGAGCATCATCAGGTATGACCTATTAGCATAGGAGTACGTTATTTTGCTGTAAAAACATTGATTAATCATGCAATTTCAAGGACTTAAGGGCTAAAAATGGAGATTAGGGCTTGAAACTCAAGAGAGTTTAAAAGTGAGTTTTGGAGGGGTAAACAAACTCCATTTTTGGTAAACTTTATATGTACGGACTCGTAGCGAGATGAAGAAACCGATGATGTGAATGTCGAAATATTTTGAGAAGTCGTCCCGGGGCTCGGGTGTTACCAAATTCGTACTTTTTAGTGTTTTTCGAGTAATTTCAATTGGGTTATGTTTCTTTAACCTATAATAACGTATTATTTATGGTTTTGACTTGATTCAACGTGCGTAGAGGGAGATTCAAAGGGAAAAGGCATTGCAGATCAGTCTACGATCGGTTAGAGGTGTGCAGTTTGTATAGATGATGGCTTGAGGATTTCAAACCCCGATTTATCATATTGTGACGCTATGTAGGGCGTGATTCCCCCCATGGCAGGTGCGGGATCGTATATGATAGGAGATTGTGACTTGGTCCATCCCGAGTGATAACTATAATATCTTAGCGACTGATATGCACATTGTATTGAATATATCTCCGCCTAGTGCCATGTTTAGGGCTTTGTGCCTATCTGTAGCATCCGTCTAGGATGAATATCTTTGTGATAACGTGATTTGTATAATCATTGATCTCAATTTGGTGTTTAATCATTGTTATTAAATGCTAAGTCACCTTGGTGAAACTAAATAACTAAATTGTATTCACCTTAATAATTGAAAATTGGAAAAATTGGATTGAATGTGTTATGTGACTCATATGCATACTGTGGATTTACTATGGATCAGGTTGCACGCCGCAACAGTGATATGATGATATTGCGCTTGGGCTGAAGGTGCCCCTCCGGAGTCTGTACACAACCCCAGTGAGCGTTGCCAATGTTAAACGGATCGGGCTGTACGCCACAGCGGTTTCATGTACATTGCGTTGCATCTTTGTATGATACTTGGCTGATATATTTGATATTGCTTTGATGTTAGTTCATAGCTAAGTTGTCGGACTGTTAGTTTTAGCTTTGCTTTGTGGCATTTCATGGATTTCTTTTTAGACATTTTATATTCTCATTACTCACTGAGTCGGTAGTACTCACCCCTACTCCCTGCACCTTGTGTGCATATTCAGGTACATCGGAGGCTTAGCTGATTCAGTCGTTGTCTCCGCAGATTCTTCCGAGTTTTTGAGGTTGCTGCTTGACGTTCGCAGGACCTGGCTACTCTTCCTATTTCAGTTTTCCTATTTCAGTTTATTTTTATTATATATATATATATATACACACACACACACGCACACACACACATTTCCAGACTTACATATTTTTATTCAGATATTATTATCCAGATTGTTTTAGAGGCTCTAGACTCGTGACCCCAGATCTTACGGGAGTATTTATCGGTTTTCGTATCTTTCCATATTATTCTATTAGTATTATTGATTATTATTTTAAAATTACTATATTCTTCTTAAATTGTCGGTTTGAGATTTATTATTGAAATGAGAACGATTGTAGGTCAGACTTGCCTAGTGTTATGGTTGGGATCCATCACGACCAGATTTGGGTCGTGACAGAAAATTTACCAATCGTTTGCAAAATCGAAAAAATAGAGAGTATCGAAGATTAAAGCTGAAATCCTTAGAGTAAAAAGACCTAATTTCTTCTTTCACTGTTGAATAATCACCGCACCGAGAAAATCTACTAATCTTCGTTCAAGGCTAGGATCAGACGATAGATGAGGTCGAGATTGTTCCAATAATCCTGCTATGATACCGTGTTAAACTGATTAATTACAGAATTTGAGAAGGAAAAGAAATGAAAGAAAACCCGAATTGGGTCAGATGAGAGAAGAAGAACAGAGTTGTTATGTCATCAATAATCTGGAATGTTCTATATAGTTGTATATCTTATTCCCTTACTGATACACAATGGGCTAATATACTAATAACCCAAAAACAGTACAAACAAAAAATGGGCCAGCTATACATATTGGTCCTAGAACTACTTATTAACTGTTGGGCCTCTTCACATGTGCTCCATATATCTCAACAATATAATACACTTTCTTCCATACTGATTCAGATTACTTGAGTTAGTAGGTTCCAAAAACCGAATAATTTAATTATAAAGTAGAAGACACTTGTGTCAAGTGTAATTTTTCCGTCTCATTTTTCTGTCTCCATTACAGCTTGTTTGGATTATTATTACATGTTGTTTATTAATGTATCGTGTGCTATTGTATTGTATTATATTGTGTTATTTGATAAATATAACATTTGGATAGATTATATTATTTGCCGTCGTTTCATAATGTCAGTATATCAGGCACCAACAATATGAAGAATAAACTTGCAATATTACCAAAAATAGGACATAAAATAGAACTGCAAAAAAAAAAAAAAGATTTAATAGGACTGGACTAAGTTCGAGCAGATCTCCATCCAATTTCACGGGGCTGAAAGTATCTAAGAGCGAACATAAGTTTTGCCATTGTTATAAAAAAGAGCAAATGATAAAATATGATTATTTAATAATAAAAAAAGACAAGATGAGAGAAAAAAATAAGGGAAAGATGCCACCATACCAAATTCGTCATTCTAAAAAATACACTTTTCGTCGTTATATATAAATTTAACGATACGATATAATAAAATTAAAATAATAATCAAAATAAATATTATATTTAAAATAATAATACGATACCGCACAAACAAGCTGTTAATGACGACAACCACTTGATATTGGAACCTTGCTAAGATAAGAAATAGGAATCGTGTCAAAGAAATGTAATTTTCTAAAGTCAAGGAATAAGTTGAACTTTTGGGTTGGTACGTGTTTGGTAAAGAGCCGTAAACGTGCTAATGTCTACGTGAATTATGTATAACAACTTCTGAACTTAAAATTAAATTTTCTGTCCTCAACCAACAATATAAAACTGTCAAATTTAAGGTAAGACTTCTACAATATAGGCTGAGATTGTTGGTAGGGATGAAAATGACCATATAGTCTCACAACAAACCCCAAACCTACTTCGATGGTTATCTGGCTAATTCTATATACAACTATTTAATTTTCTTTTATTATATATAAAGGCGTAAGGACTCTTCATTTTTAATCAATAGGTTGTGAGTTCGAGCCTCCCTAAAAGTAATGTGGAAAGTTCTTGAAGGAAAGGATATTAGGGGACTATTTAAAAACAATATCTCTATCCCAGGGTAGGGGCAAAGTCTGTGTACACACTACCTTCCCCAGACCCCACTATAGTGGGTTGTTGTTGTTATTGCGTAAGGGCCAGAGACAGACCTATGTGTACGGGTGAGGGTCATCGGACCCTGTAAACTTCGGATGAATCCCTATATATATATACATATATATACCTTGAAAATAATTCCACTCATGGTCATTGAACTATTATTTAATTTCACTAGTCATTCAATTATTTTTTGTCACTTAAAAGTAACTAAACTTTGTTATTGTAACTTAAAAATCATTTTGCCTCCAACCTCTCCCACAAAAATGACATGACATTAATTTTAATAAGAAAAATTCAAAAAAATTGCCACATAAGCGTACATGGGTCATACCCATTTTAGATCCATGTTTCCCTACTTGACCCAAACTCCAAATGAGTTTCAATGGGTAAAATTATTACTATTAAATTCACATTAGTTAAAAATAATTATCCTATACTACAGATTTTTTGCCTTTTCTGTTATATAATGCACATTTATAATTATTCTATACTAAAAGAATTTATGCTAGAAAATTCTTATTGTGTTGGTATACCCTATTCGAGTCATTTTATAACTCTACTGAAGCTAAAGTACTATTGTATCCAATTCACATAACATATTTATATCATTCTATTAATTTTAAAATATTGCTTATTTAGCAACACTAGCAACAAAAAACCTGCTTAGTAAGCAACAAATAAAATTAAATAAGACATATTATGTTATTATTTATCAGAGATAGGGTAGTTTAAGCTATATACACTGTTATTGTAATAATTTTTCTACACTATTAGGTCAGTCAAAAATATTTGCAGGCACGCCTACTTAAAATGTGAGATTCTTAATATAAAAATAAGACATATTACGTTATTATTTTATCAGAACTAGACAGTGTTACCTACTAAAGCAATGATATGTTGACATCATGTATTCATAAAACATATAGTATATTTTTATTCGTCAATTCAAAATGGAGGCTAACTGATTTGTGGTCAGCAAGCAGTGAAATTAAGTGGCAAATAATTTTGGAAATCGTTTCACTGATTCCATTTGTGTAAGTAACTAAGGGGCCGTTTGGCCAAACAAAAATTTTCAATTTCTTCAAGAAGAGTTCACTTCTTTTCGAATTTAGTGGTCGCGAAATTTTAAGTTTTCACTTGAAGACAGAATTTCGAAAATCTTAATAACTCCAAAAAGCTGTTAAATTTTCACTTTAAATCACTCACAAAAATTTAAAAAAAGCTAAAGATTATATTCATGTCCAAACATAATTTTAACTTTCAAATACCATTTTTACTTAAAAAATTTATTTTTTTTCCGGAACTTTAGGACTCTTATGTCCAAACGCCCACTAAGTTGTTTGTTTGGGTGTTGTGTTCATTATAATTTTTAAAACTTATGTATTGTTAGTGTCTTCACTAGATTTTCTTGGCTACCATAGAGATATGATCTTTTTATTTGCGTTTAGCGGATCTGAGTATTTTATGAAGTGATGAAAATGCTTTGCCCTTGAGATGCCTTCCTTTTTTGTTTTTCATTTTTCCTTTTGCATAAGGTCAAATTCGACCTGCTCCTACGTCAGAAGGGACGATAAACGAACGTGCATTAACCGGAGTAGAGGTACGGCGTTGGGATGGTGGAATGAACGGCACCATCGATCTTGTCGTCCCTTCAAAGGGATACGACCAATCTCTGCATTATTTTATTATTTCGAGGAGGATTTTTCATTATATAAAAGAGATCCTAATATTGTAAGAGGGGCATTATTTTTATTGAACAAGTCTCAAACTCTCTCTCTCTCTGGAAAGCTATTCTCTCTCTCTCTCTCTCCCTCCCTCTCTTTCTCTCTCTTTATTGTCCGATCTATTGGAATCGATAACCAACATAATATAATCTCTAGGTCTTATTATCTTCGACTATTATTTACCCTTGGTTTATTTTGATTGTTTTTACTTGTAAAGTATTCGATAACTTTTGAGTCAAATAATTTGGCGCCGTCTGTGAGGATTTCGGCAATCGAAATCATAGTTTGCACCTAGGGTATCAAAAGGAACAACAGATCACCATTCTTCACATTCTACAGAAGCCAAAAGATAGCAGAAAACAACGCAAGAATGAAAGAAATAGCGGGTGGTGCAAACCAATCTCATAGGCCTCCTCAACGATGCCAGTAGAGAGAACATCATGAGCACAACACCCAGCGGTACACCAAAGGGGGAGATTTCACCCTCTTCGCTTGAAGATCTAACGATCTTGCATGAAAAATGAGCCTCTACATCTGAAGCAAAAGAAAAACCCCTGGTGGTCAAGAAGCTACCGGAGGAGTGGTTGACGAACACTCTTAAGTGGATTACTTGAAAAGTCACCCCAAAGTAACATCAGAAATTCATCGGCGGCAGACATCACCACTACCACCGGTGAACCTGATGTTGTACGAACAAACAATACCCCCATTAATGTCAACACCAACGATGATGCACTTACTGCCATCCTTAGAAGATGGAAGAAATGGAGAATGTGAACAAAGCACTCTGTGACCAAATGAAAGAGCATCATGAAAAAGTGGAAAAAATCCCGGGTGCTCCTAAGCTACTATCGAAACCCGATGCAGGAATGTTCGTCGAGCAGCCGTATAGTGAGAGGTTGCCCCTCACCCAATCCCGAAAACCTTCAATATGCTACCTTACTTGAGGATATATGAAGGGACTACGGACCCCGAGGACCATCTGATCCACTATGTGACTGCTGTGAAAGGTAACGATTTGTTAAAAGAACAAGTACCATCCGTACTACTAAAAAAATTCGGAGAAATGTTGACAAGAGGGTTCTTAAAATGGTACTCTCAACTACTAGCATGGACAATATCAATGTTCGAAGAAATGGCAGATAAGTTCTCCACCGCCCATGCAGGAGCAAAAAAAGTAGAAGCCAGGGTCAAAAATATCTTTTTCGTCAAACAAACCGCAAGAGAGGGACTCAGGGACTTTCTGGCCAGGTTCAATAGGGTAAGAATGAGTCTACCAAACGTATCGGAAGGCATGAAGTCGTGGATTTACAAAACGGGCTGAACAGAGATGGCTCAAGGGAGACCAAGACGCTACTGAGCTGGCTCATAAAATATCCTCCCACCACATGGGAGTATATCCACAACGCCTACTATGCCGAAGTATGAGCGGATGAAGACGCCTTCAATGGGCCGACCCAACGGCTAACGATAGTACAATCAGAAGCAAGAAGGGATCGACGCAACAAGGGGCGACGGGAGCAAACCCCACGCTTCAATAAAGAAAGGTATCAGCCTTACGTTATATCATCCTATCCACTACCTCCGGGGCACACAGATGCATTGCAGTGACATGTCGCCCCACTCCGGAATGAAAGAGGTATGCCCCCTTTATTATCTGCCCATAACTTTTGTGTGTCTCCTTTAGAAATAGTGTATGAACTGGAGAGGCTGGGCACCAAGGTGGAGTGGCCGCAGAAAATGAAATCAGATCCTACCATAAGGAGGTCGAACGTCCTATGCGAGTTCCATCAGGAAAGAGTACACAAAACCGAAGACTGCATAGGTCTACGACAATAGGTAGCAGGATGTTAAACAAAAGATACTTGAAGGAGCTGCTTAGCAACAAGGGAAAGACCAACTTCGCGCAAGGGAGGGATCAACCCCAAGGGCCGCCGAAACCCCCTTCTCCAGCTCACACCATAAACATAATCATCGGAGGCAGCGACGACTCAGCAATCAACCACGTTAAGTTCACCACCACGCACAAATTGAAACGCGCAATCGCTCATGAACGGTATGACGACCTTAAAGGCAGTATCACCTTCAATAAATCTGATGCTGACAGTTTTTCTTTACCTCATTATGATGCTTTGTTATAACTTTACGTGTTGCCGATACTGATGTTAAGAGAATCATGGTAGACGACGGAAGAGGTGCTTGTATTATCCATCCAAGAGTCATCATGCAAATAAGACTCGAAGATAAAATAATACCGCATTGCATAACACTGACAGGTTTTAACAATGCAGTAGAGCGGACCTCTGGGTAGATATCATTGCCAGTTTTAGCGGGGAGGGGAGAGGGAAGGGGGAGTCGCACTGGAAACAGCTTTCCACTTCATGAACCAGGAAACGACTTACAACGCCATCATAGGACGCCCGTGGATACATGCCATGCGAGAAGTCCCCTCAAGCTTCTACCAAGTGATCAGATTCCCCACCCTATGCGGAGTATTTAGTATTCGAGGTGAGTCACGCACCGCGCAGGAATGCTATCGGAAAGCCCAAGACTGTGCCCACACCAAACAACTGAAAGGAGAAAGTGCGGAGGCGTAACAATCAGTCATGTCGGGGACTAAAGTCAACTCAATGATATAAGCCATCAAAAACCCAGATGTCGTAGAATCCTGCAAAACAACGGTCGAGGACCTCGACCAGGTCTAACTGGATAGCACCTACCCCACAATGAAAGCCTACATCGGGCACAGCCTCTGCGACCCAAGTAAGTACCATGAATTCTTAATTAACCACGCATATTTATTTGTCTTCTCTCATTCAGATATGCCGGGAATCCCGAAATACATCGCCACTTATGCACTGAGCGTCAACCCGCTATACCCGCCCGTGCGACAAATTAGAAGGAAATTCAACACCGTAATCAACATGGCAGTTAGTGAAGAAGTAGATAAGTTACTAGCCAACGTTTCCATCAGAGAATCGAAGTACCTCCAGTGTGTCGCTAATGCCATCATGGTTTAAAAGCGAAATGGGAAATAGAGAATGTGCGTGGATTTCACCAACCTAAACAAGGCTTGCCCAAAGGATTCGTTCCCATTACCCCATATCGACCAACTGATCGACGTCACTACAGGACACGAACTGCTGAGTATCTTAGATGCCTACTCTGGCTACAACCATATCATGAAGGCCGAGGAGGATCAAGAAAAAACAACCTTCATTACCAACCAAGGGACGTATTGCTACAAGGTAATGCCTTTAAGACTCAAAAACACGGGTGCAACGTACCAGAGATTGGTCACCAAAATGTTCAAGGAACAGCTCGGCAAGACCCTGGAAGTCTATATCGACGATATGTTAGTGAAGTCGGCAAAGAAGGAGGATCACATCAACCATCTGAAAGAAGACTTTGGGATACTGAGACAGTATGGGATGAAGTTGAACCTAAAAAATATGCCTTCGGCATGGCCTCAAGAAAATTCCCGGGTTTCCTCGCATCACGACGAGGTATCGAGGTCAACCCGGACCAGATAAAGGCAATAGACGCAATACCTAAAACATTAAATAGCATGAAGCATGTACATAACCTAACATGACGAATAGCCGCCCTGTCAAGATTCATCTTGCGATCCTCCGACAAATATCATAAATTCTTCAGCGTATTGAGAAAAGATCATAGGTTATAGTGGAACGAGGAATGCATTGAGTCCTTGAGAAAATTAAGAGCCTACATCTCCTCGCTACGGTTGCCAGTGAAACTGAACCCGAGCGAATGTTTGCTGGTATACATGGCCATGTTCGAAGTCGCTGTCAGCGCAGTCTTGGTCCGCAAAAATAAAGGTACACAATCTCCTATTTATTATATTAGTAAAACCCTAGTGGATGCCGAAACACGGTAGCCACACCTCGAGAAGTTGGCCCTGGCACTGTTCGTAGCTTCACGGAATATTAGACCCTATTTTCAATGCCACCCTATAGAAGTAATTACGACCTTCCCCTTGAGAAGTATACTACACAAGCCCGAACTGTCAGGCAAGCTCACCAGATGGGCCATAGAGCTCAGCGAATACGACATATTCTATCATCCAAGTACCACCATCAAGTCACAGGTACTTGCCGACTTCAGCACAGAGATACTGCTAGAGGCGGAAATGGAGGCCATTCGCGCCTACCCCAATACCAACCTATGGACTCTCTACATTGAAAGCGCCGCCAATGCCTTAGTATTTGGACTAGGACTCACTCTCGAAGTCCCCTCCAGCTAAATAATTCGTCAGTCCATACGATGCCCCTAGATGGCTAATATTGAGGCCGAGTATGAGGCTGTTATTGGAGGTATGAAGTTATCCATCAAATACGGGGCCGGGCGACTCATCCTTCATTGCGACTCCCAACTCGTTGTGAACCAAGTCACCGGGACTTACCAAATCAAGGAGCAGAGGCTACAAAGATAGCTATCATAAATCCACAAGTTGATGCCTGAATTCGATGAGTGCCGCTTCGAGAAAATCCCCAGGGCACAAAACATCGAAGAAGACAACCTAGTGAAACTGGTCGCGCCCACAAAAAATATCAACAGAGAATATGTAGTCACCCTCTTCCATTCGGCCATCGATCACGCTGAGGTACTCTTTTTAAATCTGACTTGGGACCAGCAACCAATTTGTATCCTACCTGCAGGACGGGACACTCCCACACAACAAAAAAGAAGCCAAGAAGCTCTGCGCACAAGCCACCTCATATAGCCTGATAGATTATGATCTCTACAAGAAGACGTTTGGCGGGCCCCTTGCTAAGTGCCTAGGGGCGCGCCAAACGAGGCAAGTACTCGAACTGGTGCACGAGGGTCACTATGGTTCCCATACAGGTAATCGCGCCTTCGTCCATTGCATCATTCAAGCTGGTAATTACTAGCCCAATATGAAATAAGGGGCAGCAGAGTATGTCCGCAGGTGCGAGCAATACCAAAAGTATGCCACCATGATACACCAATTGGGAGAGATTGTCCATTTAGTCACCTCACCTTGGACCTTCATCAAGTGGGAAATGGATATAATCTGTCCCCTACTAGCGAGAGGAGGAAAGGTACAATTTTTGTTAGTTTTAATTGACTACTTTTCCAAGTGGGTGGAAGCAGGTGTGTATGCCTAGATACGCGAAGAGGAAGTCATCGCCTTCATATGGAAAAATATCATATGCCGTTTTGGCATCTCCAAAGAAATAAAATGCGACAATGGCCCCTAGTTCATTGGCAAAAAGGTAACTAAGTTCTCGAGAAATGGCACGTTAAGCGAATACTCTCCATGCCATATCACCCAGCCGCCAACGGCCAAGCAGGATCTTCCAACAAAATAATAATGAACATATTGGAAATGAAACTCGAAGAAGCCAAAGAATATGGACCAATTTACTACTGGAAGTGTTGTGGGCATATCAGACCATGCCCAAATCCAGCACAGGAGAAATACCGTACTCACTGGTCTCCGTAATCGATGCAGTCATACCCGCCGAAATTAGAGAGCCAAGCCTAAGGTACTCACATACGTGTGGGGAAGATAACGACATGAATAGACTTCAATACCTCGATCAGTCCGAAGAACAAAGGGATATGGCCCACATAAGAATGAATTCCCAAAAACAACAGGTCGAAAGGTACTACAACAAGAAAGCTAAAATAAGACCACTCAAAGTGGGTGATTACGTCCTAAAATCCAAAACATTAGCATCGAAAGACCCGAGCGAAGGAAAATTGGGCTCCAACTGGGACATACCATATATAATCACAGCAGCAGTGAACAAATGAGCATTCCACTTGGAAATAATGGAAGGAAAGACACTCCAAAACAGCTGGAACAACGTCCACCTCAAGTACTTCCACTTCTGAAAGGCGTATACCGAGTCGTACTCTTTTTCCCGAACCTGAGTTTTGTCCCAATTCGGTTTTCTCATGAGGTTTTTAATGAGGCGGTGGAGGGGAAACCTGGGGTATCCGAGGACAAGTTTATCATATCGGCCGCTCAACATGATATTCAGATCGATATAATAAAGGGACTGGACTAGTCGAATCTCCATTATGTAAACGGATAAGGCCATCATCTCCATTGTGTAAACAACTATGGCCATCATCTCCATTGTGTAAACGGCTAGGCCATCACCATTAAGAGTCAACCCAGTTCGACTACGAGGGATAACATTTCGACGACAGTAGAAGTTACATCCTATTGGCTAAGGCCATTGCCATTAAGAGTCGACCCAGTTCGACTACGACGGATAATAGTTTGATGATAGTCGAAGTTACATCCTATTGGCTAAGGCCATCGCCATTAAGAGTCGACCTAGTTCGACTACGACATATTACACCTCGACGACAGTCGAAGTTACATCCTAATGACGAAGTATATCTCCATTAAGCGTCGACCCAGCTCGACTACAATGGATAACAACTTCGATGGCTGTCATAGTTACATCCTATTTGCTAATGCCATCGCCATTAAGTATCGACCTGGTTCGACTATGACGAACAATATTCAGACGACAGTTACATCTTACATATCCACTAAGATCGAATTGAATTACCTATGAAAATAGTTAATCCCAGGGGATCACCCCCGAGACCGCCTGTACCACTTTGACATTACTCAAAGATGCGATAAATTTTCTGCAAACAAGCGAATATTAGCTCTGCAGAGCTGAAGTTTCGAAAAACGAAGAACAACCAAAATAGAATAATAGCAAAAGTATGATTCATATATTATGGCAAAAAATGTATCTACATTAAACCCGCGAAGGGCCCCATTACGTTCCATAAAAAATAAGCAAAACATATAAAAATTTTAAGGAGCCTCGCCATTTTGTCTATCGCCCCCTGTCTTCTCGCCATCACGTCCGTCACCCCCGGGCCATAAGATTAATTGTACTAGGAGTTGAAGTCCATTTGGTTGACATCCTCTAAAGAATAGCCCTCCCGATCTAGGGAGTCGGAACTATACCCATAGACTGCCCGAGCGGCACGAGCTTCGTGACGCCGCTCCTGAACTTCTTTCTCAGTAGCAAGACCCGCAATAAGAAGCTCCTTGGATATGTCCAGTGTTGCCTCTATATAAATCTATATCTCATGCGCTTTGTGACGCGCATCCTCGTCATACAAGGGATGGGATGAAGAGGGTTGTGGAGGTCGGGCCACATCTCCAGGCCTTGGTAGGACAGTCTGCCTAAGAACGTGAACCTCTGCCGCCTTGGCTTCGAGTTTGGCAGTAAAGGCCGCCACCTACGGTGCAGATCGGCCACCTCTGCTGCTATCCCCGACTTAGCTCTAGCCCATATTCCCTCGACTTGATGAGTGATTCCAGCTCATTATTACAAGCGATAACCTTTATCAACTCCTCATCTGTGTTCTCCAGCTCGGCTACCCTACGCCTTAGTTGCGCCTCTTTCTGCTTGAGACATTCCCAGAATACCCAAAATTTGGGGTCCTGCTTAAAAAGGTCCACCGCCGCCTGATGCTTGGAGCGGAACCTCCTGTAATTCTTCACCATTTTATTAAACATGGCCGCCTTCTTCTGCTCGCGACGCCTCCGCTCCACTTCAAAAACAAGAGTTTGAGGTGAAAGACAGGAGTTGGTACACATCAAAACCAACATCACAACACGTAAAAAAATAGAAAGTTACATGTAAAGTCACGCCGGTGACCCTTCAAGATAGCTCCGCGTCGCTGACAGCTCTTACTTAGCCTTTCACACTCGGGGGTGGCACATAATAAGGCCATCTCCAACGCCGATCATTCATTGTGCAGTAATAATTTATAATCCCCTTGAATCAAAATTTGGTGGTCGAACCCGTCCGCTATCATCTCCATATTCGTGAGACCTCCCGGTAGCTAGTCCACATTTTCCTGGGCGATCCCGGGTCCGATCCATCAGCATCCCCTCCAGCTCCATCAATATTGGAGTTGAGCTACCCCCACCGGCACGAACTGATCTGGAACCGGCAGCGGTATTTTTCTGATGGACCGGCTTCCCCGAACGAATAAGTTGGCCATGAAAACGGGTCTAGGAATTTGACGAAGTGCATTACTCCTTTCATCCTCAGTCGCCACCTCCTTGCCCGTCTCAAGCCTTCGCCTTTTTTTCTCCTCTAGCTCCTTGCCCTCGGAAGGCTCATTCGCAGATTACGGAGATGGTGTTGATGTAGTCGCTTTGTTTGTAACAGCCGTTAAAGGTACAACCCCTTACAAAGGAACTATAGGGATAACCTTGCAGACTGATGCACAAGGGTAGGTCGGTCATCGATCTTTACCACCAACCCCTTCGTACCACGACTCTTCAAAATTAATATGGTACCCCTTAGGAAGCCGGCGCTGAATAACTGCAAATGATGGTGGACGGAGACATCACTCCTAGCCAGCTCCGAGTATGTAGACAATATCCTACATAATTTTAAGGTGTGCGGAGTAAGCTGAGAGAGACACACATTGTAAAAATGGCATAGCTCCTCCGCCAAAGGAAATATGTGGAGACCATAAACAATTAAAAATAGATATTCATAGAACGTGCAATATCCCGGTCTATGGATGTTAGCCTAATCGTTCCCGCCGGAATCATTTCACCGTGAGCAGATATGTCGTATGACGTGCGAAGATCATCAAAATGATCCCGAGTTAAATCAAAATGCTTCGAAGGTTGCGCTTGGGAGTCCTTTTGGAAGTCTTTCCAAGTAAGAAGGTGCTTTGGTAGCACATTGTCCATTGTGCGAGGGGTGAGGCCTCTTCTCCTTCCCCTTCATCACCGCCAGAGGGAGGTGGTACATCAAATGGAGAAGTATCATTAGCCCTCAGATTATCCCGCCGAGGTTTTGCCATGATTTTCATTCAGGAGGTGGTGTATGACACAACGGAAAGCGTGATTTCCAAGGAATGGTGGAGTTTCAGAGAAAAGGAGTGTTTCTTTAAAAAGCCAGAAAATACTTGCAAATGACCAAAAGTTGGATCAAGTTAAACCTTTCCCCTATTTATTGGGTTGGGTGGCGTTGAAATCAAAGAGACGAAATTCAAACGAGCGCGGGAAACAAATGTCAGGATGCCTTTTATGTTGCCTCGGGAATACGCATAATAATGATGCATGCGAGTGATGACATCACTCCAAGAATGGGATTGCGTGTCAGCATTCCAATAACCTCAAATGTTTTCCCCCCATTCATGCTAATGCCTTCTAACAGGGTAAAATTCTCCCAGTATAAGGTTCGCAGTTCCGTCCATCGGGGACACACCTCGACGCGTCCCCGACGAACGAAGAGACTAACTGTGTAGGGTCAAATTCGACATTTCACGTTCCTACGTTGGCAGGGACGACCAACGAACGTGCATTAACCGGAGTAGAGGTACGACCTAGGGATAGTGAAATGAACGACACCATCGATCTCATCGTCCTTCAAAGGGATACGAGCAACCTCTCCACTATTTTATTATTTCGAGGCGGGTCTCCCATTATATAAAGGAGATCTTAATGCTGTAAGAGGGCATAATTTTTTATTGAACAAGTCTCACTCTCTCTATCTATCTCTAGAAAGCTATTATCTCTCTCTCTCTCTGTCTGTCTGTCTCTCTCTCTCTCTCTCTTAATTGTCCGATCTATTGGAATCGATAACTAACATAATATACATCTCTAGGTCTCATTATCTTCGATTTCGATTTTTCTTTGGTTTATTTTAACTATTTTTACTTGTAAAATATTCGATAACTTTTGAGTCAAACACCTTTGTGCATTCTTGGTCCTTGAGTTTATGCTTAGTTCTATTTTATTAACCTTTTTAGTTTTAATAATACTTTTAGGGACTGGAAAAATAGAGAAATATGAAGGGGATGATTTGTCATTTGAGATATGTAAGGCCCCGAAAAAGTTTGCCAATAAATTCGATGTTTTATGGTGCCGAGGTAGGCTAATGTACTGAAAGGTTGTAGATAATTTTTGTGGCTCGCAAGCTCGCTGCAGTACATGCTTTTGGGCTGTGTAAGGCGTTGCAGAGTTGTTTGAACTTTTTTTGTAGAATATAGCATTTTGTGGTCCATTATGCAATCGCAGATTGCTCCGTGGACCCTCCTCTGAGTGGAACATGAGAAGCTCATTCTTGAAGGCTATTTCGCGGCCTGTTATGCGGCCGCATTTCATAATCTCATTCTTACATGTTTAATTCCCCCCCCCCCCCTCTTTTTTATTTTATTTTATTTGGTACAATGCCTGTTTGGTAAAGGTGGGATCTTGGTCTTGTTACACAATATTAAAGAGGTCAGATTTGTCAATTCTGTCTCAAGTTTTACTCAAAACTGTGATACAGGAATGCTAAAGTGCATATATGCCTTTTACCATTTTTTTCCCCAGAATACAATGCTCTCAATAGCTGTGTATTGGGAAAATTTGGTTCACTACGCCCGCATATGATCGGTGTACGGCCTCACTAAAGAAAGCGGCCTCATCGTGGTCAACTCAAGTAAAGCCGGCCCCAGTCAACAAACGGACCGAGTTTGTACATTGTAGTCATTATTTTCTATCATCTAACATTCTCAAGATCACATTACCCTTGACTCCGATTAACCCGTATCATTTTTTGATTGTTTTAAAGCTATTTAAGTATTCGAATAACTTTTTATCCAAATAATTTGACGTCGTCTGTGGGGACTTTGAGAATTAAAGCTGTAGTTTGTTTCTAGAGATTCTTCGAAAAGCCACTCTCTACACCCTAAAATGGCTGAGAACAACACTAGAATGAAGGCTATCTTGGAGGTTAGAACAGACCTCACAGGCACTCTCAATGCGGCTGCTGAAGGAGATGCCCTACACACAATCCCCAGTACTTTGATACGCGTGGAAGCCTTACCCTCCTCATCAGAAGACCTGGTGGTGCCATGAGAAAGAGAAGCTTCAACATCTACCACTAAGGAATCACCCCCAGAAATAAAGAAATTACAAGAAGAGTGGCTGATAAGCACTCTGAGTAGTCTAGCCAAGAAACCACCTCAAAATGATATATGCACCCCAGCAACAAATCATATCACAAACGAGGAGAGCTCGAGGTCACAAGAACTAACAACATACCCGTCGATTTAAAATCTAACGACGGAACACTCGCAGCCATCCTCAAAAATATGGAAGAAATGGAAAACGAGAACAGGTCGCTCCGCGACCAGATGAAGGAACACCAAGAAAGGGTGGATAAGGTCCCAGGCGCGCCTAAGTTGTTGCCAAAGTGAGACATGGGAAGGTTCGTTGAACAAATCTACACGAAAGGAGACGCGCCATACCCCATCCCAAAAACCTTCAAAATGCCCCATACTTGAAAGTATATGACGGGACCACCGATCCCGAGGACCACCTGATCCACTATGTTACAGCCGTCAAAGGCAACGACTAATCGAAAGAGTAGGTAGCATTCGTACTTCTGGAGAAGTTTGGTGAGACGATGATAGGAGGGGCCCTAACGTGGTACTCACAACTATAGCCAAGAGCATCTCAACCTTTGAGGAGATGGCGGATAAATTCGCTACCGCCCATGCGGGGGCGAGGAAGGCGGAAGCACGGGTCAACGACATTTTTGCTGTGCGCCAAACCCCAGGAGTAGGACTCAGGGAGTTCCTAGCCAGATTCAACAAAGTCAGAATGAGCCTACCAAACGTATCCGAAGGCATGTCAGTTGCGACATTTCAAACGGGCTTAGCAGAGATGGCTCGAAGGCGACCAAGAAGCTACTTAGCCATTTACTGAAATTTCCCCCCACCACCTGGGAAGAAATACACAACTCCTATTGCGCTGAGGTACGTGGGGATGATGGCGACCTTAACGGCCTAACCCGAAGGTTGAAAATGGTGTACCCATAAATCCGAAGGGACCGACACAACGAGGGAAGGCGGGAACAAATCCCACACCTCAACAGGGAAAGGAATCAACCATACATCAGGTCCTCACACCCGCAACCACCGAGGCATACAGACGCATTGCAGTGACATATAGCTCCACTAAGGAACGACAGAGGTACGCCACCTCCATTATCTGCACATAACTTTTGTGTCTATCCTTTAGAGGTAGTGTACACACTATAGAAGCTGCGCAACATAGTACAATGGCCAGCAAAGATAAAGTCCGACCCTGCCACAAGAAAGTCAAACGCCCTGTGTGAGTTCCACCAAGAACAGGGGCACATAACGGAGGACTGCATAGGTCTCCGTCAGGAGGTAGTCCGAATGCTGAACCAAGGGTTCTTGAAAGAGCTGCTCAGCGACAAAGGAAAGGTCAACTTCGCATGACGGTGGGAACCACATCATGGCCCACCAAGGTCGCCCTCACAAACACACACCATCAGAATGATCATTGGAGATGGCAATGATTCAGCGATCAATCACGTCAAGTTCACCACCACCCACAAGCTGAAGCGAACTATCGCCCACGAACGGTATGATGACTTCGAAGATAGTATCACCTTCGATAAGTCTGATGCCGACGGTTTGTGTTTTCCTTATTATGATGCCTTAGTTGTTACTTTTCACATACTAGATACTGATGTTAAAAGGATCATGGTCGACGATGGAAGCGGCACATGTATCATTCATCCAAGATTCCTTGCACTCATGGGACTCGAGAATAAAGTAATCCCGCGCTATATAATACTAATAGGTTTTAATAATGCAGTGGAAAGAACCTTAGGCAAGGTGATGCTGCCTATTCTTGCAAACAACATAAAATGCCATTATCAGACGCCCGTGGATACATTCCATGAGAGCCGTCCCCTACAGCTTCTACCAAGTAATCAAATTCCCAACCCCGCACCGCCTAATAATGCTATGAGATAGCCCAGGATTACACACATACCAAGCAGCTCCAAGGAGCAAGTGCAGAAGCATGACAATCAGCCCTGTCTGGGACTACGGTCCATTCGATAGAGAACGCCATCGAAGATATTGAGGAGGTCAAGGCTAGCAAGGCTATGGTCGAAGACCTCGACCTCGTTCAGCTTAACAGCAGCGACCCCGCAAAGAAAGCATACATAGGCCACGACCTATAGAACCCAGGTCAGCACTGAGAATTTTTATCTAACCATGCGGATATGTTCGCTTTTTCTCATGCAGATATGCCGGGAATTCCATGAGAAATTGCCTCTCACAAACTCAACGTCGACCTATTACACCCCCATGTGCAGCAGATAAGAAGAAAACTCAACGCCGCCATTAATGTAGCAGTGAGAAAAAAAGTGGACAAACTGCTAGCCAATGGCTCCATCAGGGATTCCAAGTACCCAGAATGGCGGATGTGCATGGATTTCACTGATCTGAATAAAGCGTTCCCGAAAGACTCTTTCCCGCTACCCCATATCGACCAATTGATAGACGCAACAGCAGGCCATGAGCTGCTAAGTTCCTTGATGCGTATTCCGGCTACAATCAAATCATGATGGCCGAAGAAGATCAGGAGCAGACAACCTTCATCACCCATCAGGGGACGTATTGCTATAATGTAATGCCCTTCGGGCTCAAGAACACAGGTACCACTTACCAGAGGCCAGTGACGACAATGTTCAAAGAACAACTCAGCGAAACAATGGAGGTCTACATCGATGACAAGTTGGTCAAATCATCAAAAAAGGAGGAACACCTCACCCACCTGAAAGAAGCCTTCGAAATACTAAGGAAGTACGACATGAAACTGAACCCCGAGAAGTGCACTTTTGGAATAGCGTCGGGAAAATTCCTGGGATTTCAAGTATCACAAAGGGGCATAGAATTCAATCCTGACCGTATCAAAGCCATAGAGGCCATCCTAGAAATGCTAAGCAGCAAGAAGCAGGTGCAGAAATTAATGGGCCGAATAGCCGCTCTCTCCTGGTTCATCTCACGCTCCTCCGACATATGCCATAAGTTCTTTGGTGTACTGAAAAAAGACCAGGGACTGCAATGGAATGAAGAATGCATAGAAGCCCTGAGGAACTTAAAAGCATACTTATCATCACCTCCCCTACTGGTAAAGGCCAACCATAGAGAACCATTGCTGGTGTATTTGGCCGTATCAGAGGTTGCAATCAGCGCCGTCCTAGTGCGTGAAAATAAAGGTACGTAATATCCTATTTACTATATCAGCAAAACTTTAGTGGATGTCGAAACCCGGTATCCCCACCTTGAGAAATTAGCCTTAACCCGGGTGTTGACGACCTTCCCTCTAAGGAGCGCCCGAACTCTCAGGGCGACTTGCCAGATGGGCTGCCGAGCTCAGCGAACATGATATTACGTACCTCCCAATAACCTCCATCAAGTCACAAGTCTTAGCCGACTTCATCGCCGACTTTAGCGCGAAAGTCATGCCAAAGGCGGAACTCGAAGCACAACGCGCATCCTCCAAAAATGACCTATGGGTCCTTTAAACGGGTGGCGCCACCAATGCATCGAGATCCGGACTGGGACTCGTTCTTGAAATCACCATGGGTGAAACGATTCGCCAGCTCATACGATGCCCAGAAATGACTAACAACGTGGCCGAGCACGAGGTCGTTATTGCAGGCATGAAGCTGGCCACCAAGTGTGGAGCTAGCTGAATTCTCCTCCATTGCGACTCCCAGCTTGTGGTTAACCATATCACTGGACTTATCAAATCAAGGAATAGAGGTTACAAAAGTACCAGTCAGAAATCCATAGGCTGATGACTACATTCGACGAATGCCGCTTCGAAAAAATTCCCAGAGCACGGAATATCGAAGCGGACGACCTAGCAAAGTTGGCTGCCACCACCAAGAGCGTCAATAAAGAAAGTGTGATCACACTCCTCCACTCGGCTATTGATCACACCAAGGTACTTTCCTTAAACCTGATTTGGGCATGGCGCAACTAGTTCGTATCTTACTAGCAAGACGGGATACTCCCCCTTGATAAAAAAGAAGCAATCAGGTTACCCGATACTGTGGCCCGAGCAACAACAGCCATGAGCTGTTCATCAACCTTTTTCCAGCTCGGCCACTCTTTTCTTTAATTGCGCCTCGGACTCCACTAGGCCCTCAGGAAGCACCCTAAAGTTGAGGTCCTACTTGTACATATCGTCCAGGGTCCGATGCGCCTCGCGCGTCTTATTATGCTTCTGCGCCATCCGGTTGTATTTGGCCATCTTCTCTTTCCGGCGCCGATCCCTCTCCACCTCCAAGAGAAAAGTCTTTAAAAGAAACAAAGTAAGTACGGGAAAATCATAACTCTACAAAAAGAAAGGTCATCAAGCAAGGCAAAGGCATACTTGTAGAGCTGCACCTATCACCCCTTGGGCCAAGACTTTATCACTAAGCTCTGCCAAGGTCTCACGCTCGGCACCGGCACACAGGAGCGCCATAATGGAAGCCTCCTCCTCACATTTATCCCACAAATTATAGTGACTTGGGATCACTATACGACGAGAATATTGGTCGGCCATCATCTCCACCCGGTCCAAGGACCTGCTTCCTTTGTGTACGCCCTTTGTGGCTGCCCCCGAGCCCGCCACATCCATGTCTTCGCTTCTCCTCACCGTGGCTTCCCTCCTAAGATTAGCTCTTCCTGAGCGAATAGCCTCTGCATATAGGCCGGCCTTGATACAGGGCGGGATGGCCTAGCCTTTCCCGACTGGGTAGCCATGGCCTTGCCAGTGAGAATCCGATGCTGCCTCCTCTGTAACGTCTCCTCCTCTTCGCGGTTCCCCCCCGCGGGATGCAGAACGGGCTTAGAGTGGGTCGGCACGGCAGAAGGCATTCATACAGGGGCAATATCAGGGACAGCCACCGGCACCTCCATGGGCATCGTCTAAGGTACGACCCCATCACGACCTCAGATGCTATTTCTAGGGCCGCTTATAACATACCATCCTGTCTTGAAGGGGGTGAAGAACTGCCCCTGGACGTGCCGACGAAGACCAGATCCTCTTCAAGATCAGATACCGTCCTAGAAGGACCGGCCAAAGTCTTCTTCTTCTTCTGGTGCTTCATCTTCCTTGCCTTAGAGGCGTCCCGACCTGCCAAAACACATTTGAGACGGGCATGATAATATTAGGAGCCCCCAAACCATAACAAAATTAGGTAAAGCCGTTACCAGCCGGGCCGTAGAGCCTAAGGAATTCAGACCAGGAACGACTTTCCTATGCAAACGGTATCAGCGCTTGCACCCATGACCTAATGTCATCAACCCTACGAGGAGGGCGAGCAACCACTGCATGAAAACAAAGGAAAACTTATGAAACTGAGAACCAACAAAGTAGGTCAAAATAGTAAATATCACGCACGGAAATACTTACATGCGTCATTCCACACTTCTGGAAATCCATCAGGGTTGGACACAAGGTGCTCGTTACGCATGTAGAAAAACCTCATCCAGAATTTATGATTGGCCTTCTTGTCCACCCACGCCACAAAGTTCTTGCTCCTACTCCTCAACTGGAGCATCGAGCCTGTCATGAAAACCACATTGAACATTGGCCTTCGCCGCGTAAATGGATACTACCCTGTATACCTTCAAGGCATACGGGGTAAGTTGGGCTGGTCATGCTCCAAACCAGCGACACGGCTCTTCCACTAAAGGATAAATTGGAATGGTGTATCCAATTCGGAAGGCGAACTCGTAGAAGGCACAATACCCAGTCCTAGGCACGTTAACATAGTCTTTCCCCGTGAGAAGCATGTCAACGTGAACGGGAATATCGTACGACTCCCTGAGAGAGGCCAAGTGGGACATCATCATCTCACTATGCTCCTAAGGGAAGAGATTACGCTTATTCAGAAAGTCGCTCCTTTTGCTCATATCGCGTGGGAGCAAGTTGGCCATTGATAGAGGAATAAAAACTTCCTCGACCTCCTCGCCGTCCGAGGATGAAGAAGCCCTGGTGGAAGCAAAGTCCCTGGTTCTGGTATCGTCAAGCTAACTTTTAGCCATAGTGAATGATATGAAGAAAAAGGTATTATAGGTCATAAGTTCGATTCTTGTGAATGAGAATTTCAGATAAGAAAAGAATTGAGAGCACCAGAAAATGATGGTGGAAAGATTGAGAAAATACTCTCTGAAAAGGATAGAAAGATGAACCTTGTCCAAATCTCCTCTTATTTATTAGAAAAGAAATCGGCGCAGGAAACCCGAACATCACGTCATAACCTGAACCACCTCGGGAGTAAAAGTAATGACCACGTTTGTGATCGATGATGTCACCTTGAAAAGAAATTACAAAAAGGAGGTAACATGTCAACGGAATGACCTCTTCTCACACGAACGCGTCTCTCACAGAGGTATCAACAGGAACGACCAAATTTCCATAGGCGCCGAGCAAGTATGTCCGTCCATTGGAAACACCTTTCGACTGCGTCCCCAATAAACGGAGGGACTATCTGTATTGGGCAAATTTGGTTCATTATGACCGCATATGATCCGCGTACGGCCTCACTAAGGAAAGCGGCCTCATCGTGGTCAACTCAAGTAAGGCCAACCCCAGTCAACAAACGTACCCAGTAACGTGACTCGCTGCAACACATCAAGCTCTGACACTCGTATATCGAGGCCACCAAATCTTGTACTTTCTTTGTATTATTTCGAGGAAGGTCCCTTAGTATATAAAGGGGGCCTTTTCCCTTTGTAAAGACTCATATGTATTTCATTACTGAAAATATACAACTCTCTCTGTCTCTTGCGAAAAATGCCTGTTATACATCATGCTGCTCTTATATCTCGGTTTTTACATTATAGTCATTATTTTTCTATCATTTAACATTCTCTAGATCACATTACCTAGATTCCGATTAACCCGTATCATTTTTTGATTGTTTTAAAGCTATTTAAGTATTCGAATAACTTTTTAGCCAAACAAGCTGGATATAGTTAAAATATCAACATCAATGATTCCAAAGTCTCTTAATCCTTAGTAGTTCGATGTCAGAATTATGGCGGTGGATTTCTACCAGTATTAACGAACATGTGCACATTTATTTAAGCTATAACATTGTTGAATCTTGCATTGATGAGTTTGTTGCCCTTATTCATGAAGTGCGTCTTGCATTGATGAGTTTGTTGCCCTTATTCATGAAGTGCTTCCTACATGTAACATGCCGGATCACATTATTTTGATATCGGAAGCTGTAGAGCCTTTGAGTGTTAGTATACTGTATTTGTAAAATAATTCTGGAAATATAAATGAACATTAATATAAATGAACATAAACAGAAATGACAGAAAACCAATTCGAGCCCACTGAATTCACAGTGTTTCCTTAAAGAATTTAATCTCCTCCTAGTACCCAAGGTTATGGATTATTTCCTCCAAGGATAAAACGAATTACACACTGGCATAGAGGTACGTCAAACCCAAGTGTTTCGGCGAACAAAAAGTTTGGTAGAAAATCACACTTACTATTGCTTTGTTTGATGCTAAAAGTATGCAGAAGGAGGAGAAACTCAGAAAATCGTATGAAAATTTCGAGCAAAATAGCCTTGTATTTATAGTCAAAGTTGGGCTGAAATCTGAAGAGGTGCAAATCATCAGAATGACTGTTTCTACAATACATCCACAACATAAAGGTCATTACATAAATAGCTATTTACTCAACAATAAAGAGGGAAAATAAAGAGGAAAAATTGAAAAAGTTAGTTAGTTTTCTGTTACCAAAACAGAAAAACGGATTGGAGGATTTAATATTAATAGTTATTTTAATATTAATATTCTGTTATTAAAACAAATATTTAATAACATTTCTATTTATATTTACTATTAATAAATAAATCTTGTCCAAAACGTTAATCAATCAATCGATCGTTCGACCAAATCTGAATCCGAATCCAAATCTGAAGCCGAGCCGAGAGAGCAACGATGACGACGACGCGAGGCTTGCCTTGTTGTCAACTCTTTGAGAGCTAGAAGAAAAGCAATTGCTCATATACCCATAAAAAATCTCTTTCTCTTCCAATACGGGACAATGTCCATTTACCAAGATGGAAACTTAAAATTTCATTCAAAAATTTCATTTCCGTCCATTTCCCATTCACCCTCTTTTAAGTATTTATAATATTGATTAAATACATAAAAAAACCCAACCATATGAATGGGAATGACTATATCATGCATGAAAAACTGTATGATTTGCAAGTAAGGATTAATTGCATATGGATAAGTAAGTTTCCTTTGAACTTTCCGTAGTGAACTTATATCGGATACACTCAATCAATCGGTAGATTTGATATCTTTGAGCCGTCGAACTTTGGTGTATACCTAGACAACCACAAGTAACACAACCAACCGTTAACCATCTTTGGTTCTCATATTTGTGTTCGTTTCAGCCATGAACATCGCCTGATTTCATAAGTGCGTAGAGAAGTGGCCTTAAAAAGTTCTCCTTGAAGCGGCTAACACTTCACACTTACATAGGCGATTCCGAAACATGTCATCCCGTAGATACACTATTTGATATACCCCGTATCAAATTTAGAAATTATTAAAAAGCCTTAATGCTTTATCCTTGGTAGTGAACATTGTCTCATCACGAGAATGGACCAATAGTTTAGTTGACAATGTTGAACCGTCATTAGTGACTTTATCTGATCTCCTTGAACATAGATCTTGGGATCTCCGGTCTTCTAGGTAGAGTTACCGCCATTATGACTTATTCTCGGCCACAGTCCCATTACCCTTCATGACGTCTCAACTACCTCTCTAGTTAGGACTTTTGTAAGTGGATCCGACATATTATCACTTGACTTTACATAATCAACCGTGATAATTCCTCTAGAGAGTAATTTCCTAATGGTTTTATGTTTTCATCGTCTATGATTACCATTATACATAACGCTCTCAGCCCTTCCAATTGCCGCTTGAATATTGCAATGTATCCATATTGGTGCTAATGGTTTGGGCCAAAATGGAATATCTTCCAAGAAATTCTAGAGCCATTCAGCTTCTTCACCGACTTTATCTAAGGCTATGAATTCAGCCTCCATTGTAGAGTGGGCAATACAAGTTTTTTTGGATGACTTCCAAGATAGCGCTCCTCCACCAATAGTGAATACATATCCACTTGTGAACTTCAAATCAGTTGATCCGGTGATCCAATTTGCATCATAGTATCCCTCATAACCTCAGTATATTTACTGTAGTGCAAAGCAAAGTTCTGGTATGTACTAAATACCCCAAACTCTTTTTATGGCCATCCAATGAGATTGACCTGGATTGCTCGTATATCGACTCAATTTACTTATAGCACAAGCTTTATATAGTCATGTACAATTTATGATATATATTAAGCAACCCAACACACGAGCATAATTCAATTGTGATATGTTTTGGCCTTTATTCTTTGCTAATGCACGATTCATGTCAATTGGAGTCTTTGCAACTTTAAAGCCCAATTGCTTATGGATTGTGACAATGCTATACCTTGAGAAGTCTTATGGATCTTAATTCCCAGAATTAAATCAGAAACTCCTAACTCTTTCATATCAAATTTTCTAGTTAGCATATGCTTAGTTATTTATGTTGGCAATGTCATTAGTCATTATGAGCATATCATCCACATATAAGCAAAAAATGACAATGTGATTTGGAACTTTTTTAATGTACACACATTTATCACATTCATTTATCTTAAACCCATTTGACAACATTGTTTGGTTAAATTTCGCATGCCATTGTTTGGACTTTGGATGCTTGTTTTAGTGCGTAAAGGGACTTAACAAGTCTACAGACCTTCTTTTCTTTACTTGGAACCACAAACTCTTCAGGTTGTTCCATGTAGATTTCTCCCACCAACTCTCCATTTAAGAAGGCCGTCTTTACAACCATTTTATGAATTTCATAATCATAACCTGTAGCTAACGCTTCTAACGTTCGTATGGACATAATTCTTGTAACTGGAGAGTATGTATCAAAATAGTCAAGACCTTCTCGTTGTCTATACCCTTTGACCACAAGTCTTGCCTTATATTTTTCAATAGTGCCATCATCTTTCATTTTCCTCTTAGAGATCCATTTAGATCCCAACGGTTTTTTTTTCATGAGGAAGATAAGCCAATTCCCATGTATGGTTGTTCAATATGGATTCTATTTCACTATTGACTGTCTCTTTCCATAACAATGGTTCCACAGAAGACATAGCTTCTTTAAACGTTTGAGCCTTATTTTCCAATAAGAAAGTGTCAAAATCTGGTCCAAATGAAGTAGATGTTCTTTGATATTTACTACGTCTTGGATCCTCCTGGTTAAGTGTACTTTCTTTTGTTTCTTCCCGAGGTCATTTAGATCCTTCACCAATCGACTCACATTCCTTTTTATACGGATATATATTTTCAAAGAACTCAGCTTTATCTGATTCTATTACCGTATTGTTGTGAATGCCAGGATTTTCTGATTTATGAACAAGAAATTGATATTCTTTACTATTAGTAGCATATCCTATGAAAACACAATCAACGGTTTTCGGTCCTATTTTTACTCTTTTGGGTTTAGGAATGTGCACTTTTTCCAAACACCCCCACACTTTAAAATAATTCAAGTTGGGCTTCCTTCCTTTCCGTTTTTCATATGGAATGGATTGTGTTTGGCTATGGATATTCGATTTAGTATTCGGCTAGCCGTAAGAACGGCTTCCCCCCACAAGTTCTATGACAAACGAGAACTTATCAATAATGTGTTCATAATCTCCTTTAATGAACAATTCTTTCTTTCTGCAATCCCATTGGATTGGGGCGTGTAAGGGGCCATTGTTTGATGAATAATTCCATATTCTAAACATATTTGTTCAAAAGGAGATTCATATCCACCACCCTTATCACTTCTTATCATTTTGATTTTCTTATTAAGTTGCGTTTCAACATCATTTTTGTATTGCTTGAATGCGTCTATTGCTTTATCTTTACTATTAAGTAAGTAAACATAGCAATATTCAGTACTATCGTTAATAAAAGTTATGTAATACTTCTTTCCACCGCGAGATGGTATTGAATTCATGTCACAAATATATGTGTGAATTAAATCTAAAGGATTTGAATTCCTTTTCAACTGACTTTTAATGATGTTTAACATAATTACATTCTACACATACTTGATATTTTGATTTTTCACATTCAAACATAGGCAATGTTTCCAAATTAATCATTTTCTGCAAGGTTTAATAATTAACATGACCCAAACGTATATACCATAATTCATTTGACTCAAGTAAGTAAGACGAAGCTGAAATTTTATTATTATTTTCAACAACCATTACATTCAGCTTGAAAAGGCCATCAGTGAGGTAACTTTTTCCTACAAACATTTCATTCTTACTTATTACAACCTTATCGAAAATAAAAATACATTTAAAACTATACTTAACTAGAATTCCAGTAGAGACTAAATTCTTCCTAATCTCGGGAACATGAAGAACGTTGTTCAAAGTCAATACTTTGCCGGAAGTTATTTTGAGAAATATCTTCCCACTTTCTTCAATCTTGGCCTTTGCAGCATTTCCATAAATATCATCTCATCTGGTCCAACAGGAGCATAAGTAGCAAAAGCTTCTTTAACAGCACAAACATGGCGAGTGGCTCCAGAATAAATCTACCACTCTTTAGGATTACCCACCAAGTTGCATTCGGAAAGCACGACATATAAGTCATCAACATCATCATGCTTTTCGACCATGTTTGCTTGACCTTTCTTCTTGTCTTTCTTCGGAGCATGACACTTCGTAGATTTGTGCCTGATTTTTCCACAGTTGTAGCAATTTCCACTGAACCGCTTCTTTCTCGGGTTGTATTTCGGTCCAGAAGCCTTCTTCATCTTTTTGTTCTCTTCAACTATATTTGCTCCCATTATTCTTGAGTTTCGACGGCCTCTCTTTTCGGAAGCTTTGTTGTACTCTTCGATTCTAAACCGAACAATGAGATCTTCAAGGGACATCTCCTTGCATTTGTTTTTCAAGTAGTTTTTGAAGTCCTTCCACAAATGAGGCAACTTTCAATTATTGCTGCTATTTGGAATGCTTTATTGATGACAGAGCCTTCAACAAAATTTATGTTAGTAAAAATACTAAGATTACTACTTTCAACATCAATATTAATTTGATTTATACCTTCAGCAAGGAGATCGTGAATAATCACTTGCAATTCTTGGATTTGGGTAATAAAAGACTTTCTAACTACCATTTTGTAGTCCAAAATCTTTGCAGCTACGAACTTCTTCAACCCGGCATCTTCGGTTTTGTATTTCTTTTCAAGCGTAGTCCACAGTTCTTTTGTCATTTCCATGCCACTGTAGACGTTATACAAAGCATCCTACAGCCCGCTTAGAATATAATTCTTGCAAAAAAAATCTGAATGCTTCCATGCCTCAGTCACGGGAAAGCGCTCATTTTCTGGAGTTTCATCGGACAGCACAGAAACATCTTCCTTGATGAACTTTTGTAGACTTAAAGTAGTGAAATAGAAGAGCATCTTTTGCTGCCAGCGTTTGAAATCAATCCTGAAATTTTTTTGGGTTTCTCCATCGGTGCCAATGCTGCCGGTGTTGTTCGGCTCGTTGAGGTATTGGCAGTCACTATCGGAAAAGCTTGGTTTCCATTATCATTAGTCATTTATGTAAAAAGAATGACACAAATGTTAAAATCACATAGATTTTAATTCCAATAGAGTACAAAACCGTAGAGGTTTTACTCTCCACAAACAGTGAGTACAAATATAGAAATATATTTAAATTTCTTAAGCTTTTTAGTATACTATATTTGTACAATAATTTTTGAAATATAAATGAACATAAACAGAAGTGACAGAAAACTAATTCGAACCCACTGAATTCACAATGTTTACTTAAGGAATTTATTCCACTCCTAGTACACTAGGTTATGGATTATTTTCTCCCAGGATAGAACGAATTACACACTAGTATAGTGGTACTTCAAACCCCAGTGTTTCGGCGAACACAAAGTTCGGTAGCAAATCACACTTACTATTGCTTTGTTTGATGCTAAACGCATGCATAAGAAGGAAGAGAAACTCAGAAAATCATATGGAAATTCTAAGCAGAATAGTCTTGTATTTATAGCCAAAGTTGGGCTGAAATCTGAAGAGGTGCAACTTTTCAAAATGATTGTTTCTGCGAAACAGCCACAACATAAATGCAATTATATAAATGGTTAATTTTCTGTTACCAAAACAGAAAAATGGATTGGAGGATTTAATATTTATATTAATATTCTATTATTAAAATAAATATTTAATAACATTTCTGTTAATATCTACTATTAACAAATAAATTTGGTCCAAAAAGTTAATCAATCAATTGACCAAATCCGAAGCCAAAATCGAGCGGAGCGAGCGAGCGACGACGGCGTGAGGCTTCTTGCCTTCTTCTCAACTCTTTAGGATCTAGAAGAATAGCAATTACTTATATACCAATAAAAACCCTCTTCCTCTTCCAATATGGGACAATGTCCATATACCAAGGGAAAACTAAAATTTCACTCAAAAATTTCATTTTCCTTCATTTCTTATTTACTCTCTTTAAAGTATTTAATATGTTAATTAAATACATAAAAACCCAACATTGAGTATTGTGATTACCACCACCCACAAGCAGAGCGATTGATGATTCTATCATATAATCTTAAAATTTCTTAGTACTGAATCCCTTATATTTTGTAAAAGTAGGGTTCGTATCCATAGGAGGACCTAGATTTCGGCGGTTGTGGAGGTACCATGACACTCAAAATAAATTTATCACTGCTTAAATGATTGGTACGGGGACCTTTGCTAATATCTAACTATTTAAAGACACTTGCAAGTATATATGAAGTTTTTGAGGAAGTTTCAGGGCGTTGGTGACCTCTCAACATAACATTTGCGTCTACCTCTATTAGTATCTACTATTTATTATAATTTTAACGAATACATACGTATAAATTTAAATTTCACGTCAATAATTATTGAATTCAAATGACATGCCCATAGAATTTATAAGCTTGTAAATGGTTCAAGGTGTCGCGACCCGGACTTACCCGCCATCAGGAGTCGTGATGGCGCCTACTGTCGTACTAGAATAATTAATTAAAGCATGCAGAAGTCTTTTAATAACAATAATGAATACAAGGTGCGGAAAACAAACAACCTGTCTCTACCCAATATCTGATGTCACTGCTCACGGACGACTAAAAGAGTACTAAAAACAACACTGTGAAAGAAATACATAATATGTTTGTTTGATACAATTAAACAAACTAAAAGAAATAGATAGAGGAGACTCGGGGACCGTGAACGCCAGCAAACTACCTCAGAGTCTCTGGACTGAAGGATCACTCCCGAACTATAGCTGCGGTCCGTAGGTTGGGTCCACCTGTGCACAAAAGGCACATAAGCGTAGTATCAGCCCAACCGACCCCATGTGTTGGTAAGTGCCTGGCCTAACCCTGGCGAGGTAGTGACGAGGCTAAACCGGACCTACCATAATCAACCTGTACAGATGTATGTGCAGTAACAAAAAATAACAAATTCTAAACAGATAGTAGGAAGGGGAAATGCTGGGGGTGTAGTAGTTCAATTATCTAATCATCAACAACACGGAGGTGGAAACAGTATAACAAACACCAATATGAGAAAGACCCGTAAAACAAATGTTGCACGACACCACCCATCTTGCTCTTACTCTCGTCCTCAACAAGATAATCCATCACACTGTACGGTATGAACCATTATACTTTATCACTCATCCTTACCCAATCAATAGTATGGAGTAGCTCAATGATTATACACATCTATAGTAGACGTCGCGCCACACGCTCCCGTATTCTCTGTGCACAATGTCCCCGGCATCTCAAGCCAATAACAATAAGTGGACGGCGTGCCACATGATCCCATTATAAATGTCACCGGAATCCCAGCCAATAACAATAGGTGGACGGCGTGCCACACGATCTCATAATAAATATCTCATGGTCGGCGTGCCACACGATTCCAATATGTAATGCAATTGAATAATTCGAACAATCTCTTCACAGAAGATCCCGATAGGGAAGCACATCAATATAACAGTCTAACCCGGCAAGGGTACAGCTAACAACCCAAAATATCCTGGCAAGGGGAGAAGAACTCCACAATAAGTCCCGGCAAGGGAAAACGATTCAACAACAAATCCCGGCAAGGGAAAACACCATAATTCCTTCCTTAACTCATTTGCTTCTCAACTATCATTTCACAGTTCATTTTGAAAAGTAATTATAACAATTGTTCAATTCTTTCAACAATTTAATAGCAATTATGACTCATGGTCATGCGAGACTCGAGCACATAGGTAACCGTCACCATACCTATACACCGACTCCACATAGCACATAGCAAATATTATCTAATCCAATTCCCTCAAGCCAAAGTTAGATCGAACACTTACCTCGAAAGCTTCCAACTCAACTCACGCTTCTAGAATAGCTTCACCCCTCGAATTCGCTTCAAAACCGATCGAATCTAACCACAATCTATTCAAATGTATCAACAAATGCTAGTTAAATCAATTTGAATGCATAAGAATGAAATTCCAAAAGTTTTATCCAAAAATTCCCAAAACACCCCTGGGCCCATGTGGTCAAAACCCGAGGTTCGTACCAAAACCGGGTTACCCATTCCCCCACGAGTTCATATATGCAATTTGTTTTGAAATTGGACCCCAAATTGAGGTCCAAATCCCCAATTTTATTAAAACCTAGGTTCTACCCCAAATACCCCATTTTTAACCATGAAAGCTTTGATTTAAGGATGAAATCATGTTAGAAGATGATAAAGATAGAAGTAAACTAGTAAAAGTTGACTTACATTTGTTTGGGGACGAAAGGGTTCGAGAGGAATCGCCTATGGTGGTTTTGGGTTTTGAAAGATATGAAAAGTGAAGTTTAAATTCGTTTAAGAATCAGTTGCAGGGGTGCAGATGTCGCAAATGCGATATTGACTTCGCATTTGTGAACTGGTGTAGAATGAAAGGGACCTCGCAATTGCGAGAAAATAGTTTACAATTGCGAGCTGGGCAGAGAAAGGGAGGGGGGGGGGGAACTCGCATTTGCGAGAAAAGGTTCGCAATTGCGAGCATAGGCTTGGGCTGGGGAAACTCGCATCTTCGAGATTGGACTTCACATTTGGGAAGTCTAGTTACAAAGGGGGAGAATCGCAATTGCGAATGGGATTTCGCAATGGAAGGCTGGCCAACCAAGGGAGGGTCGCATTTGCGAGCTAAGTCTTCGCAACTGCAAAGACTGCAGACACCAACAGCGGAAATGCAACAAAATGAGCCTAACACATACCCGAAACTCACCCGAGCCCTCGGGGCTCCAACCCAAACATGCACCCAACTCTACGGACTTACTCGTGCGATCAAATCGCATAAATAACATCTAAATCAAAGAATCATCCTCCAAAAGTCATGATTTTCATTACAAGTTCAATACTTTCAAAGTTTTCCACTTTTAGTTCGAAACATGTCAAACGACGTTCATTTTCAACCAAACTTTATAGATAGCACTTAACGCCCATATAAGACTTGTACTGGGTGTCGGAACAAAAATACGACCCCAATACCATCACTTTTGATCAAATTTTCATTTCCATTTTACCTTAAGCATTTTCAAAAACAATTTCACAAAAGAGCTCCGTACTCAGGCCTGGGACCTCAGATTTCAATTCCGGGAATACGCCCGAGTCCCAAATTTTATTACGGACCCTCCAGGACCGTCACATCATGGGTCCGTGCCCGTTTACCCAAAACATTGACCAAAGTCAACTATAGCAATATTAGTATCAAAATTCATAGTTTTAACACAGAATTCAAATATTTTCACATAAAAATCTTCTGGCTTCGCACCTGGACTACGCACGCAAATCGAGGCAACCAAATAAGAGGTTTTTATGACCTCAGAAGCGCAAGGAAAGGGAGAATTATAGTGATGACCCTTTGGGTCGTCACATCCTCCACCTCTAAAACAACCGTTCATCCTCGAACGGACAAAAGAAAGGAGTACTTGAGTCTGGAATAGATGGGGATAACGACTCCACATATCAGACTCAGACTCCCAGGTCGATGCCTGAGGAGGCTGACCTCTCCACTTAACTCGCAATAAAGGAAAACTCTGCGACCTCAACTGTCGAACCTCCCGGTCTAAGATAGCCACCGACTCCTCCTCATCTGAAAAATCCTTGTCCAATTGGATAGTACTGAAATCTAACACGTGGGTGGCATCACCGTGATACTTCCAAAGCATGGATACATGGAAAACCGGATGCACAACTGACAAGCTAGGCGGCAACGCAAGCCTATAAGCCACATTCCCCAGACGGTCCAGAATCTCGAACGGGCCAATATACCTAGGGATAAGCTTGCCCTTCTTCCCAAACCTCATCACGCCCTTCATAGGTGATACACGGAGGAACACTTGCTCACCAACCATGAAAGCAATCCCTGACCTTACGATATGCAACACTCTTCTGCCTGGACTGCGCTGACTGAAGTCTGTCCTGAATGATCTTGACCTTATCCAAGGCCTCCTATACCAAATATGTACCTAACAACCGAGCCTCTCCCTACTCAAAACTATCCGACTGGGGAACGACACCACCTACCATACAACGCCTCATACTGGGCCATCTGAATACTGTACTGGTATCTGTTGTTGTAGTCAAACTCCGCTAACGACAAGAATTGGTCCCATGAACCTCCAATATCAATAACGTAGGCTCAGAGCATATCCTCAAGAATCTGAATGGTCCTCTCGGACTGACCGTCCGTCTGAGGGCGAAATGTTGTGCTCAGCTGGACCGGGGTACCCAACTCATGCTGCACCGCTCTCGAGAAATGCGAGTTAAACTACAAACCCCGATCCAAATTAATAGATATGGGCACCCCATGAAGGTGATTGATATCCCTGTTATGAATCTCTGCATACCTTTCGGATGAATAGGTGGTGGCAACTGGGATGAAATGCGCTAACTTAGTCAGCCTATGAACAATAACCCATATAACATCAAACTTCTTCTGAGTCATCAGAACGCCAGTAACAAAATCCATGATGATTCTCTCCCACTTCCACTTGGGAAGCTCAATCCTCTGAAATAATCCATCGAGCCTCTAATGCTCGTACTTGACCTGCTGACAATTTAGACAACGAACCACATGTGCAACAATGTATTTCTTCATTCTATGGCACCAATAATGCTGTCTCAAACCCCTGATACATCTTCGCGTCGCCTGGATGAATAGAATACCGAGAACTGTGGGCCTTTGCTAAGATCGACTCTCGAATACCATCAACATTGGGCGCACAAACTTGCCCCTGCAACCTCAATATGCCGTCATCTCCCAAAGTCATCTCCTTGGCACCTCCCCTCTGCACCGTGTCTCACAGGACATACAAATGGGGGTCATCAAACTGCCGCTCCCGGATACGCTCCATCAGTGACGAGCGACCAAATGTGCAAGCTAACACCCTGCGAGGCTCAGAAATACCCAATCTCACCAATCTATTGGCCAAGGCCTGAATATCCAAGGCAAGCGGTCTCTGGCTGACCGGAATATATGCAAGACTACCTATGCTGGCGAACTTTCTACTAAAGGTATCGGCCACCACATTGGCCTTCCCTGGGTGTTATAAAATAGAAACATCATAATTTCAACAACTCCAACCACCTACGCTGCCTCAAATTCAACTCTTTCTGCTTGAACAAGTACTGAAGGCTCTTGTGATCAGCGTACACCTCGCACGTGACACCATACAAATAATGCCTCCAGATCTTCAAGGCATGAACAATGGCTGCAAACTCTAAGTCATGAACTGGATAATTCTTCTTGTGGACCTTCAACTGCCTCAAAGCGTATGCTATGACCCTGCTACTCTAACTCGACACTGCGCCAAGCCCAACCCGAAAAGCAACACAATAAATTGTATAAGGTCCTGATTTCGTGGGAAAAAATAAATTTCGGTGCGCCCCAAGGCGAAACTCTGGGCCTAACAAAACCCTTATCAAGCAAATCCTGAAACTCTTCCTTGAAATCTCTCTCAACTATGGCGGGGCCATACAATACAAAGAAAGGGAAATAGGCTGGGTACCCAGCGCCAAATCAATGCGAAGATTGATATCCCTGTCAGTAGGCATACCCGACAGGTCTGATAAAGAAAACATTGGGGAAGCTCCCGAACAATAGGAATAAAACAAACGGAAGGAACCTCTACGGTGGAGTCGCGATCATACGCCATTTGAGCTAAGCACTCCTCTCTTAACCATGCGTCGAGCCTTCACATACAATATCGCACTGCGAGTCAGAGGATATAAAATCCCTCTTTATTCTAAATGGGGAAATCCTGGTAAAATCAAGGTCTGGGGGACAACTAATCCATCCTCAATATAACATCAAAGTCCACCATCTCTAAGAGCAATAAGTTGACACGTGTCTCAAGACCCTCAAACACCACCACACAAGAACGATACACTCGGTCAACCACTATGGAAATCACCAACTAGCGCGGACACATATACATGAACATACAAAGCATCTCTAGGCATGATCAAATGGGGTGAGAAATAGAATAACAGATAAGAATACATAGATCCACGGCCAAATAGTACTGAAACACCTCTAATACAAATCAGAATGGTGCCTGTGATCACAGCATATGCTGATTCGACCTCCGGCCTGGCCGGCAAAGCATAGCAATGGGGATGACCCCCTACTCCCTGAACTATATCTCTGGGATGATATGCTGCAAGCTGACCTCTGCCTATGGCGGTCTGAGCTCCACCTCTACGCTCTACCTCCACCTCTATGGCCTCTACCCCCGCCTCTAGCTGGTTGGGCGGCCTGTGTATCGTCTGCTGCCTGAACCATGATATGAGGACCCTGCTGCTGCAAACTGCTGGAAGCTCGAGGGCAATACTTGGCAATGTGCCTCAGGTCGCTGCAAGTGAAGCAAGCCCTCCATTGATGAGAATATCGAAGCGGCTGCTGGGCGGGATACAACGACTAAAAACTGCGACCGCCTGGAGTATCATGAGAAGCTTGAAGGGCTGACTGGAAAGGACTCGGGGGATAGACTCTGTCATGTGAATCCCTATCTCTCAATGAGGTTCCACTGAATCTACCAAAATGTCGAGGCCTCTTATCAGACACCTGACAACCTCCTTGAGAAAGTGCCATCTCTATCCGGCGGGCGCCATCCGCTGCATCCTGAAAGGTAATCTCACTTCCGACGCATATAGCCATATGAACACGGATCGGCCGAACTAACCCATTCACAAACCTCCGCACCCTCTCCCTCTCGGTGGGGAGTATCATAATAGCATGATGTGCAAGATCAATAAACTGCGTCTCATACTGCGTAACTGACATAGAGCCCTGCTGGAGGCGCTCAAACTGCCTGCGAAGTGCCTTCCACTAAGTGACGAGGAGAAACTTCTCCAAAAATAACCTCGCGAACTGATCCCATGTCAAAGTTGGAGACCCTGCTTGTCTAGATAGAGAATACTCCCTCCTCAAAGTCTTGGCGGACCCCACTAGCCTGAAAGTGCAGAAATCGACCCCATTGGTCTCCACTATCCCCATAGTCCTGAGGATCTTATGACAACTGTATAGAAAGTCTTGGGGATCCTCTGATGAAGCACCGCCGAAAGTTGTAGTGAAAAGCTTGAAGAACTGATCAAGTCTTTACAAAGCATCCGAAGACATGGCCGTCCCATCTCCGGCCTGAGCTGTTGTGCCTGTCTGTGCTCCCACTGTGGGCTGAACCAACGGGACCTGAGTCTGGGAAGCTACCTGCTCCGAAGTACGTGTAGCAGGAGTTTGAAGCCCTTCTCCAGCCTGAGAAGTGGCTGGTGCTACTGGCAGCAATCCTGCTTTGGCTACACTGTCCATAAAGCATGCTATGCGGACAAAAGAATCCTGAAGATCCGAAAAAAGCATCCCTCCTCCTGGGACCTGAGCTGGGCCCACTGGAGCTGGTGGAGCTGGAACCTCCTCATCGAAGTCAATTTGAGGCTCCGCCTCTGGAACTGCTGCCTGGGGCTGAGCTCTGCCCTTGCCACGGCCTCTGGCATGGCCTCGGCCCCTTCCCCTTGCGGGAACTGCTACTAGGGGCTCGGGCTGCTGCGGGGAAGAAGAAGACGCACGTGTTCTCGCCATCTGAGAAAGAACATAGTAGAACGACAATCAATATATGGGGACAGAATCGCACGACAAGAATGAACAAAGTGAAACTTTTCCTAACTTCGTAGCCTCTGGGGGATAAATACACACGTCTCCGTGCAGATCCCTCAAACTCTACCGAGCTTGTCCGTGATTTGTGAGACCCAAGTAACCTAGTACTCTGATACCAACTTTGTCACTCCCCGGATTTACCCACCATCGGGAGTCGTAATGGCGCCTACTGTCAAAGCTAGGCAAGCCAACCATTATAATAATTTTCACAAAACTTAATCTAATACAAGTTAAATACAACAATAATTAGTTAAAGCATGCGGAAGTATTTTAATAATAATAACGAATACAAGGTGCGGAAAACTAACAACCTTTCTCTACCCAGTACCTGGTATCACTGCTCACGGACAACTAAAGAGTACTAAAAACAACAGTCTGAAAGAAATATATAATATTTCTATTTGATACAATTAAACAAACTAAAAGAAATAGATAGAGGAGACTCGGGGCCCGCCAACGCCAGCAAACTACCTCAGAGCCTCTTGACTGAAGGATCACTCCCGAACTATAGCTGCGGTACGTAGGCTAGGTCCTGACCTGTGCACAAAAGGCACAGAAGCATAGTATCAGCACAATCGACCCCATGTGTTGGTAAGTGCCCGGCCTAACCCCAGCGAGGTAGTGACGAGGTTAAACGTGACCTACCAAAATCAACTTGTACAGATATATATGCAGTAACAGAAAATAACAAATTCTAAACAGATAGTAGGAAGGGGACATGCTGGGGGTGTAGCAGTTCAATTATTTAATCATCAACAACAAGGAAGTGGAAACTGTATAACAAACACCAATACGAGAAAGACCCGTAAAACAAACGTTTCACGGCACCACCCATCGTGCTCTTACTCCCGTCCTCACCAAGATAATCTATTACAGTGTACGACATCACCCATCGTACTTTATCACTCATCCTTGCCCAATCAATAGTATGGAGTAGCTCAATGATTACACGCATCTACAGTGCACGGCGTGCCACACGCTCCCGTATTCTCTGTGCACAATGTCACTGGCATCTCAGGCTAATAACAATAGGTGGACGGCGTGCCACACAATCCCATAATATGTCACCGGCATCTCAGGCCAATAACAATAGGTGGACGGTGTGCCACACGATCCCATAATAAATATCTCGTGGTCGGCGTGCCACACGATCCTAATATGTAATGCAATTGAATAATTCGAACAATCTCTTCACAGAAGATCCCGATAGGGAAGCACATCAATATAACAGTCTAACCCGACAAGGGTACAACTAACAACCCAAAATCTCCCGGCAAGGGGAGAACAACTCCACAATAAGCCCCCGCAAGGGAAAACGATTCAACAACAAATCCCGGCAAGGGAAAACACCATAATTCCTTCCTTATCTCATTTGCTTCTCAGCTATCATTTCACAGTTTGTTTTGAAAAGTAATTATAACATTTGTTCAATTCTTTCAACAATTTAATAGCAATTATGACTCACGGTCATGCTAGACTCGAGCACATAGGTAACCGTCACATACCTATACACCGACTCCACATAGCACATAGCAAATATTATCCTAATCCAATTCCCTCAAACTAAAGTTAGATCGAACACTTACCTCGAAAGCTTCCAACTCAACTCACGCTTCTAGAATAGCTTTACCCCTCGAATTTGCTTCAAAACCGATCGAATCTAACCACAATTTACTAGAATGTATCAACAAATGCTAGTTAAATCAATTTGAATGCATAAGAATGAAATTGCCAAAGTTTTATCCAAAAATTCCCAAAATGCCCCAGGCCCATGTGGTCAAAGCCCGAGGTTCGAACCAAAACAGGGTTACCCATTCCCCCCACGAGTTCATATATGCAATTTGTTTTGAAATCGGACCCCAAATTGAGGTCCAAATCCCTTATTATATGAAAACCTAGGTTCTACCCCATATTCCCCATTTTTAACCATGAAAGCTTTGATTTAAGGATGAAATGATGTTAGAAGATAATACATATTGGAGAAAACTAGTAAAAATTGACTTACATTTGGTTTGGGGACGAAATGGTTCGAGAGGAATCACCTACGGTGGTTTTGGGTTTTGAAAGATATGAAAAGTGAGGTTTAAATTCGTTTAAGAATCAGGTGTAGTGGTGCAGATGTCGCAAATGCGATATTGACTTCGCATTTTCGAACTGCGGTAAAATGAAAAGGACCTCGCAATTGCGAGAAAATAGTTTGCAATTGCGAACTGTGCAAGGAAAGGGGGGAAACTCGCATTTGCGAGAAAAGGTTCGCAAATGCGAACATAGGCTTGGGCTGGGAAACTCGCATTTGCGAGATTGGACTTCGCATTTGCGAAGTCTGCTTACAAAGGGGGAGGATCGCAGTTGCGAATGAGATTTCACATTTACGAAGGCTGGCCAACCAAGGGAGAGTTGCATTTGCGAGCTAAGTCTTCGCAATTGCGAAAACGGCGGACACCAGCAGTGGAAATGCAACAAAATGAGCCTAACACCTACCCGAAGCTCACCCGAGCCCTCGGGGCTCCAACCCAAACATGCACCCAACCTCTAAAACATCCTACGGACTTACTCGTGCAATCAAATCGTCAAAATAACGTCTAAATCAATGAATCAACCTCCAAAACTCATGATTTTCATTTCAAGTTCAAAACTTTCAAACTTTTCTACTTTTCGTCCGAAATACGTCATACGGCGTCTGTTTTCAACCAAACTCTACAGGTAGCGGTTAACGCCCATTTAAGACTTGTACCGGGCATCGAAACCAAAATACGAGTCCGATACCATCACTTTTGATGAAATTTTCATTTCCATTTTACCTTAAACATTCTCAAAAATAATTTCACAGAAAAGCTCCGTACTCGGGACTGGGACCTCAGATTTCGGTTTCAGGAGTACGCCCGGGTCCCAAATTTCATTACAGAACCTCCGGGACCGTCAAATCACAGGTGCGGGTCCGTTTACCCAAAAAGTTGACCAAAGTCAATTATAGCAATATTAGTATCAAAATTTATAGTTTTTAACACAGAATTCAAATATTTTCACATAAAAATCTTCCGGCTTAGCGCCCAGATTGTACACGTAAATCGAGACAACCAAATATGAGATTTTTAAGACCTCAAAAGCGCAAGGAAATAGAAAATTACAGTGATGACCCTTTAGGTCGTTCACACAAGGGATATACGCATATTTACAAGGAGCACCTTTTTGATAAAGCTTCTCGTTCACATATATTCTTATTTTCAATAGAAGCTACATTTCCTGTTCAAAAGAAAGAAAAGTTACAAATTATGAGCTAAACAAACTATTATCTCTCACCAATCAACATATCTATAACCAACACCTTGACCGTTACTCAAATAAATACCATCTGTTTGCACAGTCCATTGACAAAATGTTGTTGTTCTTGGAACATTTGCCTCATGAACACAAAAATCAAAATCATTGTATACCACAAAAGCTTTGTCCTTGGAACCCCACCAAAAATGACAAAAATATATAGTTCTAGCCCAAAGCCACATATTAATATGAAATTGCCAATAGAATCGATCAAGTGGAGCAAGTGTATGGTATCCTAAATCATCATCTCCAGATGCACAATGAAAATATAGTGGTGGATTGTCGTTTGGGAGACCATTATTTATAGAAACAGTATATTTTCTCCCTCTGATATTCCCTTTTGCTAGTGGAAAGCAAAAGAAGAAAATAAATAGCAAGAAAATAGTCTTGATTTGTGAATAATTCATAGCTTATCAATATTCAATTTTGCTAGAGTTTGACTTCTTATAAATCATTCCTCCTTTCATAAAAGGGAAATATTTTGCAATTTTATGAGTAGATATTATGAGAATTTCATTTAATTACATCTAATCTATAGATACAACCAAACATTAGTTTAATTCATTCTTTTCCAGTTTTGGAGTCTTAAAAGATAACATTTGACTACTCGTTTGACTGTGTGATGACAAAAAGATTGTGTCAGCATTATGTCATCCATACAAATACCAATGATCAAATAATATAGTAATATATTTTTTTCTATTTTTGTGAGCATTTTATTTTGTTGCATGTAAAATATTAACAAATATTGCTTTAATATTTAATTATATGTATAATGTCCCAATAATAATTAGAAGACAACAATAAACTTTATAATACGACTTGAGACAAATATAGCGTACAAAAAAGTAGGAACGTATAGTATTATATTAAGAACGATTTAGCTCCCCTTGTTTTTTTTTAAAGCATGGAAGCATTGGGAATAATTTAAATTTAAAGCATAATTTGTAACGACATAAAGACGAAGGTCGGTTTAAGCAAATGAATAAAATATCCACACCAAATATGGAATACAGTGAAACTTTCTATAACAACTATTATAGAGAATATATATATTATAATAATAAAAATTAATTCCGAAAAAATTTAGCTTTTATATAGAAAATAAGAATACTACTATAATAAGGTTAGATGGTATATAAATGCCATGTAATATAAAAACGGGGTCTTCTCCATTACCCAATTAATAAAAGAGAAGTTGTTAAAAAAGAAACTTCAAGGGCAATCTATATATAGGTATTATGCGAAAGAAATAGAAACATTATTAATATTTAATATTTGTTGTATTGGGCAAAATCGGTTTCCTACGCTTATATATTACCCGCATACGGCCTCACTAAAGAAATCTGCCTTATCACGGTCGACTTAGGTAAGGCCGGCCCCAGTCAACAAACGGACCGAGTGACGTGACTCGCTACAACGTCACATCAAGCTCTGACACTCGTATATCGAGGTCACCAACTCTTGTACTTTCTTTTTATTATTTCGAGGAAGGTCCCTTAGTATATAAAGGGGACATTCTCCCTTTGTAAAGACTCATGTGTATTTCATTACAGAAAATATAAAACTCTCTCTCTCTCTCTCTCTCTCTCTCTCTCTCTCTCTTATGCAAAATGCCTGTTATACATCATACTGCTTTTATATCTCAATTTTTACATTATAGTCACTAATTTCTATCATCTAACATTCTTTAGATCACATTACCCTTGATTCCAATTAACCAATATTATTCTTTGATTGTTTTAAAGCTATTTAAGTATTCGAATAACATTTTAGCCAAACAATTTGGCGTCGTCTGTGGGAATTTCGAGAATCAAAGCTGTAGTTTGTTTTTAGAGATCCTTCGAAGAACCTCTCTCTACAACCAAAAATGGCTGAGAACAATGCAAGAATGAAGGCTATCTTGGAGGTTAAAACGGACCTCACGGGCACACTCAACGCGACTGCTGAAGAAGATGCCCTACACATAACCCCCAGTACTTTGATAGGCGTGGAAGCCTTACCCTTCCCATCAGAAGACCTAGTGGTACCACGAGAAAGAGAAGCTTCAACATCTACCACTACAGAAGCACCCCCGGAGATAAAAAAATTACTAGAAGAGTGGCTGACAAGCACTCTGAGCAGTCTAGCCAAGAAACCTCCTCAAAATGATAGATGCACCCCAGTAGCAGATCATATCGCAACCGAGGATGAGCTCGAGGTCACAAGAACAAACAACGTACGCGTCGATGTCCAAGCTAACGACGGAACACTCACAACCATCCTCAAAAAGTTGGAGGAAATGGAAAACGAGAATAGGTCCCTCCGCGACCAGATGAAGGAACACCAAGAAAGGGTGGATTAGATCCCAGGCACGCCTAAGTTTCTGCCAAAGCAAGACATGGGGAGGTTCGTTGAAAAACCCTACACGGAAGGAGCCGCGCCATACCCAATCCGAAAAACCTTCAAAATGCCCCGTAATTGAAAGTATATGACGGGACCACCGATCCCGAGGACCACCTGATCCATTGTGTCACAGCCGTCAAAGACAACGACTTGTCGAAAGAACAGGTACCATCCGTGCTTCTGAAGAAGTTCGGTGAGATGCTGTTAGGAGGGGCCCTAACGTGGTACTCACAGCAACCGGCCAAAAGCATCTCAACCTTTGAGGAGATGGCGGATAAATTCGCTACCGCCCATGCAGGGGCGATGAAGGCGGAAGCACGGGTCAACGGCATTTTCGCTGTGCGTCAGACCCCAGGAGAAGGAATCAGAGAGTTCCTAGCAAGATTTAACAGGGTTAGAATGAGCCTATCAAACGTATCCGAAGGCATGGAGGTTGCGACCTTTCATAACGGGCTCACTAGAGATGGTTCGAAGGCGACCAAGAAGCTACTCAGCCGTCCCCTGAAATATCCCCCCACCATCTGGGAAGAAATACACAACGCCTATTGCACCGAGGTACGTGGGGATGATGACGAACTTAACGGCCCAACCCGAAGATTGACAATGGTATACCTGGAAATCCGAAGGGACCGGTGCAACGAGGGAAGGAGGGAACAAATCCCACGCCTAAATTGAGAAAGACACCAACCATACATCAGGTCCTCGCACCCGCCAGCACCGAGGCACGCGGACGCCTTGCAACGACATATCGCTCCACTAAGGAGCAATAGAGGTATGCCCCATTTATTATCTGCACATAAATTTTGTATATCTCCTTCAGAGGTAGTGTACGCACTAGAGAAGCTGGGCAACAAAGTACAATGGCTAGCAAAGACGAAGTCCGACCCCACCACCAGAAAGTCAAACGCCGTGTGCAAGTTCCACCAAGAACGGGGGCACATAAAGGAGGACTGCATAGGTCTCCGTCAGGAGGTAGTCCGAATGTTGTACCAAGGGTTCTTGAAAGAGGTGCTCAGCGAAAAGGGAAAGCTCAACTTCGCACGAGGGCGGGAACCGCATCATGGCCCACCAAGGCCACCCTCACCCACATGCACCATCAACATGATCATTGGAGATATCAATGATTCAGCGATCAATCACGTCAAATTCACCACCACTCACAAGCTAAAGCGAACTATGGCCCACGAACGATATGATGACTTCGAAGATAGTATCACCTTCGATAAGCTGATGCCGACGGTTTATGTTTTCCTTATTATGATGCCTTAGTTATTACTTTACGCATAGTAGATACTGATGTTAAAAGGATCATGGTCGAAGATGGAAGCGGTGCATGTATCATTCATCCAAGCGTCCTTGCACTCATGGGACTCGAGGATAAAATAATCCCACGCTGCGTAACACTAACAAGTTTTAATAATGCAGTGGAAAGAACCTCAGGCGAGGTGACGCTGCCCATTCTTGCAGGTGGAGTTACGATGGAAACTACCTTCCACGTGATGAACCAAGAAACAGCATGCAATGCCATTATCGGACGCCCGTGGATACATGCCATGAGAGTTGTCCCCTCCAGCTTCTACCAAGTAATCAAATTCCCAACCCCATGGGGAGTCAACTGCATACGGGGAGATCCGCGCACCGCCCAAGAATGCCATTAGAATAGCCCAGGATTACACACATACCAAGAAGCTCCAACTAGCAAGTGCAAAAGCATAGCAATCAGCCTTGTCGGGGACTAAGGTCCGTCCGACAGAGAACGCCATCGAAGATCTTGAGGAGGTCGAGGATAGAAAAGTTACGGTCGAAGACCTCGACCCCGTTCAGCTAAACAGCAGCGACCCCGCAAAGAAAGCATACATAGGCCATGACCTATCAAACCCAGGTCAATACCCTGAATTTTTATCTAACCATGCGGATCTGTTCGCTTTTTCTCATGCAGATATGCCGGGAATTCCACGAGAAATTGCCTTCCACAAACTCAACGTCGACCCATTACACCCGCCTTGCGGCAGATAAGATGAAAATTCAACGCTGCCATTAACAAAACATTGAGCGAAGATGTGGACAAACTGCTAGCTAATGGCTCCATCAGGGAATCCAAGTACCCGGAATGGGTCGCCAACGTCGTAATAGTCAAAAAGAAGAACGGGAAGTGGCGGATGTGCGTAGATTTACTGATCTAAATAAAGCGTTCCCAAGGACTCTTTCCCGCTACCCCACATCGACCAGCTGATAGACGCAACAGCAGGCCATGAGTTGCTAAGCTTCCTTGATGCCTATTCTGGCTACAATCAAATCACGATGGCAGAAGAAGATCAGGAGAAGATAACTTTCATCACCCATCAGGGGACGTATTGCTACAAAGTAATGCCCTTCGGGCTCATGAATGCAGGGGCCACTTAACAAAGGCTAGTGACGACAATGCTCAAAGAACAACTCGGCAAAATAATGGAGGTCTACATCGACGACATGTTGGTCAAATCATCAAAAAAGGAGGACTATCTCACCCACCTGAAGGAAGCCTTCGAAATACTAAGGATGTACAGTGTAAAACTAAACCCCGAGAAAGTGCACTTTTGGAGTAGCATCGGGAAAGTTCCTGGGATTTCTGGTGTCACAAAGGGGCATCAAAGTCAACCCTGACCAGATCAAAGCCATAGAGGCCATCCGAGAAACGCTAAGCAACAAGAAGCAGGTGCAGAAATTAACGGGCCGAATAGCCGCCCTCTCCCGGTTCATCTCACGCTCCTTCGACGGATGCCACAAGTTCTTTGGTGTACTGAAAAAAGACCAGGGACTGCAATGGAATGGAGAATGCGTAGAAGCGCTGAGGAGCTTAAAAGCATACTTATCATCACCGCCCCTACTGGTAAAAGCCAACTCCGTGGAACCATTGCTGGTATATTTGGCCGTATCAGAGGTTAGTGGCCTATTTATTATATCAACAAAACATTAGTGGATATCGAAACCCGGTATCCCCACCTTGAGAGATTAGCCATAGCACTTGTAGTAGCTTCACGAAAGCTACGACATTATTTCCAGTGCCATCCCATACGGGTGGTGACGACCTTCCCTCTAAGGAGCGTCTTGCACAAACCCGAACTCTCAGGGCAACTGGGCAGATGGGCTATCGAGCTTAGCTAGCATGATATTACGTACCTCCCAAGAACCACAATCAAGTCCCAAGTCTTAGCTGACTTCATCGCCGACTTCAGCGCGGAAGTCCTGCCAAAGGCGGAACTCGAGGCACAACGCTGTTGATACCCAATTTTTTCCTACATATTTTTGTACCCAAAATACTTTCAAAATATCTTTGTAATGCATATTTAAGCATTCACAAAAGGTTGGGTATTTTTCTGTAATTTTCAAGCATTTTAAAACCAATTTAAACTTATTTTGTACTATAAAATCCAATATTTAGTATCAAATCTTATTATTTTAATAAATAAATTATTTTATTCTCTCATTTACATAAAAAATATAATTATATATAATTAATACAGGATTTTACAAAGCCATTAGGTATTTTTAAATTAAAATCGCATTAAATTACCGTTTTAGCCTATTTATCAATTTAATCAGTATTTCAACTGAAAAATTGCTCCTGGTATTTTTAATTAACCACCAAACTTATTTTATTATTGCAGTATTTTTATTGGAGTTTTATAAAATCATTTTTTATTTTTACAAAATTAAATTAAAGGAAATTTGGGCATTTAAATTATAGCCCTTTTAGCTTTCAATTTTGGCCACATTCTAACTCAAATCCACCCCCAAATCACGACCCAATAACCCGACCTAAACCTATTTGGACTAACCCGCCCGTACCCCCATTTACAATCGTGCCCGTTAATCATTTTGATCAACGGTCCACGATTGATCTTACCTTAATTAAACGTATGACCCCTTTACCCTAAAATCATTTCTCTCAATCCGCCGCCCTTGTATCCCCATTCACTCTCAGACACTCTCTAACCCTTCATCTCCTTTGAACCTTCTGGTTCTCTCATGGCCTTCATCGCCATACCAGCTCACTCTTCCCTCACTCCTCTCGATTCCTAGCAACCCTGGCATCCCTATATCATGGTTTTCTCTCAAGCTTGAAGCCTAGCACTTTCCGCCATGGAGGACGGTCACTGAAGCTCTTTTTAGGGTCTGTTTCCTGTGTTTCTCTGGTGATCTTTGAATGATGATGCCTTCTACGACATTATATACGAGTTTCACAGCCAGGTTCTTTGTTTCCCCAATCTCTTTGAAAACCCTATTTTTCTTTTTAATCTCTACTCTTTCAAATGACTTCTAGTTTGATTTTCTTGTTTTACACTCTACTTCTACCTAGTTTCTCCAGGTATTTCAAATCTTACGATTCTTCCAGACTAGGTTTCTAACTGTTAGAAACTACGCTTTACGCTAGAGGGGGGGTGAATAGCGTATTAATAGAATTTAGCGTTTTCTTGCGGAATTTAAACTTTGCAGGAAGTAAAATAACTGCAGAAAAATAAACTTACACAAAGATGTATACTGGTTGGCCACCAACGTGGTTAGTCCAGTCCCCGAGAGACTCTCTCGAGATTTTTCACTATCTTGTTAAGCTTAAGGGTGCTCAACAAACCGTTACACACTTGAGGACACAAGCCTCAAACAGTTGCTCGGAGATCGCAATCTCAAAGACTTCACCCAAGGAAACACAAGTTCCTTGAAACAAGAGAATCGCAATTCTCTTACAAGTATATCAAATACTTGGACACTCACTTAACTAAAGTACTCCTTATTGAGTAGATATGAGTAAAAGAATATGTTCAAGATCACAACAACTTTAAGCAATAATATGGCTCTCAAAAGCTTTATGAAATGAGTAGAAAATGAAGAACAATTGAATGAAAGCTTATAGCAATGTAATGATCAGTTTGTGTATGTTGTTGTTTTTAAAACACTGAAATGAAGCTGTATTTATAGTTGAAAAAGTTGGTTCAACCGTTGTCTAACTGCCAATTAAGAGTTGCTGAAATTACTCAGTGATAATCGATTATTAAGACCAAACAATCGATTATTTGCCAGTCAGTTTAAAAAATCAATCCCGGATTTAACGCTTCACAATCGATTATACATAATCTATAATCGATTACTGGCAATATTCAAAATCAGATAATCGATTACACTAAGTTCATAATCGATTACTTTAGCAACGTTCTAAAAATCATTTCCGGATTTTAAGCAAAACATCGATTATATAAAATCTATAATCGATTACTTCAGCAACGTTCTAAAAATCATTTCCAGATTTTAAGCAGAACATCGATTATCTAGAATCAATAATCGATTACCTTATGGTATTTGAAAATCATTTGACAACGGACAGCTTCAACAATTGATTGTCCTTTGAAACAATCGATTACTTGTTATTTTTTGAAAATCATAAAACTTACTGTCTCAGTGATAATCGATTATCTAAAGACATAATCGATTACTTGATTAAATTTAAAATCACTGGAAGACATCAACTCAACACAATCGATCATCATTAGTTCATAATCGATTATTTTGAGTATTGAAAAACTTTACCTCAACAACAATCGATTGTCATTTGTTCACAATCGATTATCATGCAGATTTGGAAAAACCTGATGTTCACTGTCTTACTCACAATCGATTACCATTAATTCATAATCGATTGTCATGCAGTCTTGGCTCAGAAACAATCGATTATCATAAGTACATAATCGATTATTTTAGCCCAGATTTTTTAGGCATGTTTAGAAAACATTTTGTCTAATGTAAATATGCATGATTTTGGAAAATAGTTTTATGAGAGAGGCTATACTATGAGTCAAGTTATAGGATCGAGATTACAATTTAGAAAAACTCAATAACAATTAAAAGCTATATCTTGAACTTCAATCTTATTCGCAACCATTGTGCGCTTGTACTTGAATTCCGTCATATATCAATTTTGCTTCGTTTGTCATTCATCAAAACCTACAAAAGAGTACACGTTTAGTATATTGCATTGAGAACGTGTTTCTAACAATTTCCCCCTTTTTGATAATGGCAAACATTAAGCGGGATATGCAATTTAGGCAAAAGATATTGACAATTCAAGACAAGTAACAATTATGCAATTTTGTTCTTGTTCCCCCTCAATTTAAGAGTTCCCCCTCAATTTTAGCTTATAAGCAATCAATGAATTAAGAGGTGGTGCATACCCGATATCCCGTTTTCTTCCCCCTTTTGCCATTAGCAAAAAATAGTAAGGAAAGATGCAAAAAGATGAAATAAACAAGGTTTATTTATTGAAAAAAAATTAGAGGGTAGTCGACTATTGATACGGGATAATCGATTTTTATAGGGACATTGCTGTAGATTCGCGGTTTGCTTAAGAATTGCTCTTAGCTCTAGGGTGATACCTGCAAAAAGAAGTTAGACGCCTCCGACGCTCAAGTTCATGTAGGAAAGAAAATGCAATGCATGACTTAGATCAAAGTGGAGTCAAGGATCCCGAGTTCACTGAGAATTCGGAAGAAGGACTCTTTCTCTAAAGGCTTGGTAAAGATGTCTGCCAATTGGCTTTTGGTTTCAACAAATTCAATTTCGACATCGCCTTTGAGTACATGATCTCTAATAAAATGATGTCTAATTTCGATGTGTTTTGTTCGCGAATGAAGAACGGGGTTCTTCGTCAAGCATATGGCGCTAGTGTTATCACATCTAAGAGGAATGTGATCAAGACTTAGGCCATAGTCCAAGAGTTGTTGTTTCATCCATAGGATTTGAGCACAGCAACTCCCCGCGGCTACATATTCAGCCTCGGTGGTAGACAACGCAACACTTACTTGTTTCTTACTAAACCAAGAGACAAGAGAGCTACCGAGCAAATGGCAAGTGCCACTTGTGCTCTTGCGGTCCAATTTGCATCCAGCAAAATCGGAATCGGAATATCCAATAAGTTGGCATGAAGAGCCTTTGGGGTACCATAGACCCACATTTGTAGTACCAATGAGATACCTTAATATCTGTTTCACCGCAGTAAGGTGAGACTCCTTCGAACATGACTGATAGCGAGCACATAAACACACGCTAAACATGATGTCCGGACGACTAGCGGTAAGATAAAGAAGAGAGCCAATCATACCTCGATACTTTTTAGTGTCGACTTCCTTACCTTTTTCATCTTTGTCTAGATGATCGGATGTGCTCATGGGAGTAGCCATTTCTTTTGCATTGTTCATCTCAAAGCGTTTTAGTAGTTCTTTGCAATATTTGGCTTGGCATATGAATGTACCTTCTTTCATTTGTTTCACTTGTAACCCCAAAAAGAATGTTAACTCGCCCATCATAGACATTTCAAATTCGCTAGTCATTAGATCGGAAAATTCCTTGCATAAAACATTGTTAGTAGCACCAAATATAATATCGTCTACATATATTTGAACTAATAAAATATCATTGTTTTTATGCTTGACAAAGAGGGTTGTATCAACTTTTCCCCTAATGAAATCATTTTCCAAAAGAAATTTACTCAACCTTTCATACCAAGCTCGAGGAGCTTGTTTTAAACCATAAAGAGCCTTTTTGAGTTTGAAAACATGATCGGGATATTTAAAATCTTCAAAGCCGGGGGGTTGTTTGACATAAACTTCTTCTTCAATAAAACCATTTAGAAAAGCACTTTTCACATCCATTTGATATAGAATAAAATTCATTGAAGAGGCGAAAGCAAGTAATAGACGAATAGCTTCTAATCTAGCTACGGGAGCATAGGTTTCCTCATAATCAATACCTTCTTCTTGACTATAGCCTTTTGCCACAAGCCTAGCTTTGTTTCTAGTGATTATACCATTTTCATCTAGTTTATTGCGAAAAACCCATTTCGTACCAATTATAGAATGACCTTCGGGTCTTGGCACCAAATCCCAAACATTATTGCGTTCGAATTGGTTAAGCTCCTCTTGCATTGCCAAGGTCCAAAATTCATCCCCAATTGCTTCGGAGATGGTTTTAGGTTCAATTTGAGAAACAAAAGCAGTAAGTTCTAAAGTGTTTTTGAGGGAGTTTCGGGTACTTACCTTTTCTCCAACATCGCCAATTACCTGTTCGAGAGGATGATCCTTGATCGTTCTCCACTCGTTAGGCGTATTTATTCCTTTTTCTAATTGTGGCGCTTCTTCCGTTGGTTGTTCCCCAATTTCATTTTTGTTTTCCTTTGAAGGTTCTTCTTGGATTTTATCTTTCAAGCTATCCAAGATACCTGCAAGATCAAAACCGGATTCCTTTCTCGCCAAGCGAGTATTATCTTCGGAAAACACAACATGAGGGGATTCCTCCACAATTTGGGTTCTTTTGTTAAAGATCCTATATGCTTTGCTATGTGAGGAATAACCAATGAAAATACCTTCATCCGATTTAGTATCAAACTTACCCAATTGGTCCTTGCCATTATTATGAACAAAACATTTACAACCAAAAACACGTGAATGAGAAATGTTGGGTTTTCTACCCTTATAAAGTTCATATGGGGTTTTCATGAGTATCGGCCGAATTGCTACTCTATTTAAAACATAGCAAGCGGTACTCACGGCGTCCGCCCAAAAGTATTTGGGAATCTTAGCTTCGTCGAGCATGGTTCTAGCCATCTCTTCGAGACACCTATTTTTCCTTTCCACCACCCCATTTTGTTGTGGTGTCCGTGGAGCGGAAAAGGTGTGTTCGATTCCAAGTTCGTCACAAAAATCCGCAAAGAGATTGTGATCAAACTCTCCCCCATGATCACTTCTAATCGAAGTGACGGTCGATTCCTTTTCGTTTTGAACACGCTTAAGGAAATACTTGAAATTTTGAAAAGCATCACTTTTATTTGCAAGAAATAGAGTCCAAGTAAATCTAGAAAAGTCATCAACAATTACAAAAACATATTTATTTTTACCAAGACTTTCAATACGAGAGGGACCAAATAAATCCATGTGAAGTAATTGCAAAGGTCTAGACGTTGAAACAATATTCTTGGATTTAAAAGATGCTTTGGTTTGCTTCCCTTTTTGACAAGAATCGCAAATAGAATCATTTTCAAACTTTAAACTGGGAAGACCAACTACTAAGTTTTGAGAAAGAAGCTTGTTCAAAAGATGCATGTTCATGTGTGCTACTCTACGATGCCATAGCCAAGAGTTATCCTCTTTGCTTATTAAACAATCAACATATTCGGATGAGGAGTTTGCAAGATCAACCATATAGATATTATCAATTCTAAAACCACGAAGTATGATCTTGAAATCACTACGTCTAAATACAAGGCATTCATCCGAATTAAATAGAGCAAAATTTCCCTTGTCACATAATTGGCTTATGCTCAAGAGATTATGCTTCAAACCTTTCACAAGTAGTATATGTTTAATAGAGGAGTTTTCGTCCTTACCAACCGAACCAATGCCGATGATTTTTCCTTTATTGTTATCACCAAATGTGACACTTCCTCCTTCTTTGTGCTCCAGTTGAAGGAATTTGGATTCATCTCCCGTCATGTGTTTGGAGCATCCACTATCAAGGTACCATAGTACACTTGATCCCTTCAAGCACACCTACAAAACAAATTAATGTTCTTTAGGTACCCATGTCATCTTGGGTCCTTGAGGGTTAGGCATGTTATAATGATGCAATTGATTTATATGTCTATGACGAGTAAAGCAAGCGGGAGCAATATGACCAATACGTCTACAATAATGACAAGTCACGTTGGGATTATGCATTTTTCTAGGTACATAGTAACTAGATGAATGAAGGTTTCTTACTCTACTTTGAACACCATTGTTTCTCCTATTATGAGCTCTAGGAGGTTCACAAGTTTGTCTAAAATATGCATCATTTCTAGAATATCTATTTCTAGGTGGAGGGTCATTTCTTGGTCTTCTAAATTGTTCAAGGTTTGGCCTAAAATATGCATCATTTCTAGGTCTTCTAGCGTTTTCACTATTTGGTCTAACATGCAAGTTATTTCTAGGATTTCTACTTCTAGGATAAGCATTTTGGTTATTAGTCCTAGGTTGAGCTCTAGGTTGTTGTGGTTTAGCACCAACCTTTTCTTCATTTTTGAATCCTATTCCATGTTTAGTTGATTTTAGATTAACAAGCACATCATTCAAGTTTTTATGCGAAGAATTAAACTTATCTAATGTGCCTTTAAGTCTAGCTACTTCATTCTTAAGAAGCACATAAGAAGAACAGTTTCTAGTAGAACCTTCAGGTTTATCAGCACTTCTTTTTCCATAAAACTTGTTTTCTTCTTTTAGCTTCTCATTTTCGAAAACCAGTTTTTCTAATTCTTTTTCTTTTAATGGAAGCTGTGTTTGAAAATCTTTTTCTTTTAGAGAAGCGCTTTCTTTAACACTTTTGACAGTTTTTGAAGCTTTGATAAATTCAGCATATAGTTCATCAAAAGCATTTCTCATTTCATCAAGAGTAAAGAAATTTTGAGAAGAGATTTGACTTACCTCGTCTTTGCCGTCTTCTTGAGCCATGAGACATAAATTTGCTGCTTCATCGCCTTCTTCTTCGCTTGCTTCATCTCCGGAATCTCCTCCCCAAGAGATGTATGCACGTTGCTTTTTGAAGGGTTTCTTCTCCTTTTTGATGTTAGGGCAATTTGATTTTATGTGCCCGGTTTCTCCGCATTCATAGCATTTTAGTTGATCGCCTTGCTTTTTGTTCCTGCGTTCATACTCTTTGCGCATGAATTTTTGAAACCTTTTGATAACGAGTCCAAACTCGTTGTCACCTTCCTCATCAATTTGTGGTTGGCTAGCCTTTAGAGCAATCCTTTGCCTTCTTTGATCATCAACAAACGGGTTAAGTATAGTTGATTCATAGGTTTTGAGATTACCTCTTAATGCGTCAATTGTGACATTTGTGATGCCAATGGATTCTTGGATTGCATCGGCCTTTGATCGCCATGCCGGAGTGAGACTTCTGAGGATCTTCCGGACAAGTTCTCTATTCGTAAACGTCTTTTTGAGGGCGTGTAGATCATTCACGATCATTGAGAATCGCTCAAACATTTCGTCTACTTTCTCTCCTTCCTTCATGTGGAATAGTTCATAAGAGTGAGTTAAGAAATCAATTTTAGCTTCTCGTACCTGGTCGGTTCCTTCGTATGTCACTTCAAGCTTATCCCACATTTCTTTTCCTGTTTTGCAACATGATATCTTCCTGTAGTCGTTAGTATTAACAGCACAATATAATAAATTTATAGCTTTGGCATTATTTTGAACCATACGAATATCCTCCGCGGTATATTCCTCTTCGGTCTTTGGAACCCATTCGTCTTCCACCTTCTTGGTTGGAATTTGGTTTCCATTGGTGAATACTTTCCACAAATAAAAGCTATTTGATTGCACAAAGATTTGCATCCTCTCCTTCCAGTATGAGTAGCTTGTGCCGTTGAATAGAGGAGGTCGTGTAGAGCATTGTCCTTCTTCAATTCCTGCAAAAGAGTCAAGAGTAGAAGCCATGGATGGTTCTCTCAAACGGTTAAGTTTTCAGAGAGTTGGGCTCTGATACCAATTGTTAGAAACTACGCTTTACGCTAGAGGGGGGATGAATAGCGTATTAATAGAATTTAGTGTTTTCTTGCGGAATTTAAACTTTGCAGGAAGTAAAATAACTGCAGAAAAATAAACTTACACAAAGATGTATACTGGTTGGCCACCAACGTGGTTAGTCCAGTCCCCGAGAGACTCTCTCGAGATTTTTCACTATCTTGTTAAGCTTAAGGGTGCTCAACAAACCGTTACACACTTGAGGACACAAGCCTCAAACAGTTGCTCGGAGATCGCAATCTCAAAGACTTCACCCAAGGAAACACAAGTTCCTTGAAACAAGAGAATCGCAATTCTTTTACAAGTATATCAAATACTTGGACACTCACTTAACTAAAGTACTCCTTATTGAGTAGATATGAGTAAAAGAATATGTTCAAGATCACAACAACTTTAAGCAATAATATGGCTCTCAAAAGCTTTATGAAATGAGTAGAAAATGAAGAACAATTGAATGAAAGCTTATAGCAATGTAATGATCAGTTTGTGTATGTTGTTGTTTTTAAAACACTGAAATGAAGCTGTATTTATAGTTGAAAAAGTTGGTTCAACCGTTGTCTAATTGCCAATTAAGAGTTGCTGAAATTACTCAGTGATAATCGATTATTAAGACCAAACAATCGATTATCTGCCAGTCAGTTTAAAAAATCAATCCCGGATTTAACGCTTCACAATCGATTATACATAATCTATAATCGATTACTGGCAATATTCAAAATCAGATAATCGATTACACTAAGTTCATAATCGATTACTTTAGCAACGTTCTAAAAATCATTTCCGGATTTTAAGCAAAACATCGATTATATAAAATCTATAATCGATTACTTCAGCAACGTTCTAAAAATCATTTCCAGATTTTAAGCAGAACATCGATTATCTAGAATCAATAATCGATTACCTTATGGTATTTGAAAATCATTTGACAACGGACAGCTTCAACAATCGATTGTCCTTTGAAACAATCGATTACTTGTTATTTTCTGAAAATCATAAAACTTACTGTCTCAGTGATAATCGATTATCTAAAGACATAATCGATTACTTGATTAAATTTAAAATCACTGGAAGACATCAACTCAACACAATCGATCACCATTAGTTCATAATCGATTATTTTGAGTATTGAAAAACTTTACCTCAACAACAATCGATTGTCATTTGTTCACAATCGATTATCATGCAGATTTGGAAAAACCTGATGTTCACTGTCTTACTCACAATCGATTACCATTAATTCATAATCGATTGTCATGCAGTCTTGGCTCAGAAACAATCGATTATCATAAGTACATAATCGATTATTTTAGCCCAGATTTTTGAGGCATGTTTAGAAAACATTTTGTCTAATGTAAATATGCATGATTTTGGAAAATACTTTTATGAGAGAGGCCATACTATGAGTCAAGTTATAGGATCGAGATTACAATTTAGAACAACTCAATAACAATTAAAAGCTATATCTTGAACTTCAATCTTATTCGCAACCATTGTGCGCTTGTACTTGAATTCCGTCATATATCAATTTTTGCTTCGTTTGTCATTCATCAAAACCTACAAAAGAGTACACGTTTAATATATTGCATTGAGAACGTGTTTCTAACACTAACCCTTTCTTCAAAACTGTTTCTTCTACCGTTTCTGAGTGCTATGTAGTCGTTTGGGTTGTTTATTTTACTTGTTTGTTTGTTTCTTTTACAACTTGGGTTTCACACTGCAATTTCAATTTCTAGGGTTTCATAACCCCCTTTCTAAAATACTTTTCTTTTCTGGTTTAGCACTAATCCATGGCTTTCAGTACCACCTCTGAATTTTTTGTCGAAATCCGATAAAAAACCCTAACCCTACATGTTTGTATCTTTGTTTGCCTATTTGCATGTTCTTTTATGAGCTCCGTGCCCTTTACTTTGACTTTTGATACCAATGTTTCATTCCCATACCATGTTGTTGTTCTTCTTTTGAGAATTTTGGTTGTTTATAGGGTGACTTTATACTGACTCTTGCAATCTCAGTAAGGCTGTGATTACTAGCCTTAAATTGTTAGTTGTGTATCTTTCTTTTAGTGTTGGTATGTATTTCGAATTTCCTTCCTCAATTAGTGGGATACATCCCCCAATTAGATAATTGATTTCCCAAGTTTTCAATTTCGAATTTTTTCCCAGAATTAAAGTGATATCTTTCCTTATCTGTGTGCACAAATATGCTGATTTACTTGCTTGACATATTTCCCTTCTTAAGTATCTTGCACCTAGTATGCAATATATGCCTTATACTATTCTTTGCTTCCTTATGTGGCCAGGCCATACTTTGTGATTCATTTTCTTTTTTTAATGGATTGTTTATTACTATTTGCCTATGACTCCTTAATTAAAGGGGAGTCCCTATGCTTGTGTGATTATGATTGATATCAGTTCCTTAAATATGAACTGATACCTTATTTTTTTACTCGTTTTAATACTATAAATACTCCTCACTATTATCTTTTGAAAACGACAACACACACTGCTCACAACCAAAACTCTCTGAACTCTCTTTTTCTCTGCTATTGCTATACTCTATTATTCCTTTCTTTGAACACTCAATTGGCTAACAACCAAGATTGTGTAACTTGATTGGTTACTTTGCACTGTTGGGTTATGTTTGGGTCTGTTACTGCTGCTGTTCTCACATTACTGCTGCTATTCTCATATTGTTGCTATTGTTTTTCCTGCTGTTGCTACTCCCATATTACCGCCCTCATCCTTTGCACACTTTGCTCTCCCTTTGTGCACTATTACATTGCTATTATATCTTATTTTTTGCAACTGGTATGTCACCTATTTGAAATACAGTCTCCAAAACAACATGTTCCTATTTAATTTCGCAATTCATAATATTTCTTGTGTGCTTTTGTCTGTGGTTTTGTTGCTATCTTTGTCATTAGCATGTTATTTACTGGTCTATTAGTTAAAATTAGCATGTCTTTCCCCTATTCCCCTCTCCCCATCTCAATGCATGTTCTTCCTCCATGTGTACTACTGCTTGGCTACTTAACAGTTCTGAAAACTCTCCATGAGGCTGACTATATTTTGGGTTTGGTACAGTAAGAGCTAAACCTTTGTTTTAACTAGATCTAATTACTTCTACCCAACATGTTTTCTGTTCCATTCACTTATCTGCACTTTAGTTATTTGCTCCCTTATCCCCTCCATGTCTCAATGAATGTCTTCTTTGAGCATTGCTTCCATGCATCCATGTCTGCTTTCCTGCTTGTTTATCCTAAAATCTCTATTTGAAGCTAAGTAAAATAGAACTTAATAAAAATATCAAATATGACTTTTGGCTCTCAATCATATCTGATTACTTCCTCCAACCTGATGTCTGTATGTTTGTAGTTCACTTTACTTATGAGTGTGTGTCCCATTTCCCCTTCCCCTGTTTGTCTGATGCCCTGCTGTTCTAATCTGGTCAGTCTGAAATAATTTCAAACGAACCTTTTCAACTCTTTCAACTGTTTCTTTAAATCGCCTCAACCTTTCAATTTTCCCAACTATTTCTATTAAATTGTCTCTCAACTGTTTTCAACTCCCTTAATTACAATCTCACTCCTAGAGCTTTAGGGTCTGCCCCCTTGGTGTAAGCACTGCCATGGGAGCCTCGAGAACCCTTGGAACTTTGATGCACAAGTATGGCATTTCCAATGTTTGCACTTGTCAAATTGGGACATCTTTGGGTGCCTGGTATTGGCCAGGGGTTCAAACGAACCCTTAGGGAACTTTGCCGCACCCAAGCCTTGGTAATGGTTGTGAAACTCGAAAGGAATGAGGTTGGAGATGTTTGGGACCGGATGAAGGCTCTCTATAGAATAACTTCTTATTTTTCCTTTTATCACTGTTGTATTTTTAATTACTTGGCTGTAAAAATTCTCCATCTTCTGTTTTAAACTTATTCTCCAGCTTTTAAAAATTTTTCCTTCCTTAGACGTTAAGTGTGTTTGAGACGTGCTAAATACGTGTTTGTTCATAGAGAGATACTTGAGCCTTTACATGCTTTATGTGATTCCATTATATGTTGTCCTACTTGTTTTTGTATGTCGCATAGTATTTTAACCTTTAAACTTAAGGGTTCAACCTAGTTCCATAGGAATAACTATCCTAAATGCCTTCTAGGATCTATAGGACGGGACATGTAATAGCATGCAATAAGCATCCGTGACCAATTCACACGCTTAAATTACCTCTAACGGGTGGGAACAATAGAATATAGAGATGATGACGATGCGATAATATCATAAAGCGACCCCTCTTTGGGAATATGATCGAGATATTGCATCGAATGATCCATATTATAGTTAAACCTAGGACCCTTCTTTCTCTTATGTGCTTTGTTTCAATGCTTTCTTAATTAATCCTCTCTCCTATTTCAAACTTATGTCCTCCCCCTTTTTTTAAGTTTTCAAGTTGTGTGAATGTCCTACATGTGAACTTTATTTGTTTAATTGCTACATCTTTTTATAAAGTCACAATTAGCACGGCTGGGATCACATTTTTGGATCTTGAGGGGTGCCTAATACCTTCCCCTCGAGATAATTTCAAGCCCTTACCCAACTCCGGTTTCTCTCTCAAAAAACACTCTCTTCATCTTAAAATTTCCTAATGCACTATAATCATTAGGTGGAAACTCTTTCGATTCCATGACCAAATTCCCAAATGGGAAATAGAGTTGTTTTGCTAATAATGTCGTAAAACCCGATTTCGCTCTTGAAAAAGGGAGCGTCGAGAGCATGGCGACTCTGCTGGAGATTCTTTTTAGGCTTTTGCCATTACATGTTTTGCGACTTTACCACTTTCTTTATTTATTGCTTCAATTACTTTTCTTTTATTATTTTCACAATTACTAACTTGTTTCTTCGTGTATTTCTTTTCCTTTGAACTGTTTTATTGCTTCATTACCTCTATTTCAATTCCGTCTTTAATTTCGAGCATTTATTGTAATCATTATGTTCGTGAAAATACATGTATTTGCTTCATTGTTGTAATTGCATCCTTCAACATCATTTTCCACTCATGCCAAACAAATCTTATAGCAATGCTTATAATGAGTGGTTGCGCTCTTCCAATATTTATAAACTCCTTAAATTTAGCAAATGCATATTTACGGTAAAACCAGCCGATAAACGGTGTAGTCGACGGTTCCGCGCCTTTCCCTCTTCAGTTGTCCGCTCAAGGGTACCTTGTCTAGCACTTCAAAAGTCGAAACCTTAATCCATTTAATTATTCATGCATCATGGTCAAACTTAGCCAAGTCAATTATGTCGTCCGCATAATGACCCATTAGGATAGCCTAAACCAAAGTCCATCGTGTTTCCTCGAAACCCAAATAGACATTCATGTTATGCATTGATTTGGAGAACTAAATACCTTTTGCTAGTTATTGATTTAAATGGTCGAGTTCGGTGGGGTTAAGGACCTGACTCTCTGTTTTTCAGGAAATAAGGCACGAGGTCCCCAGGTTTGGTATGGTATCAAACATTCATCCAAAGTTGCTAAGCTGGTGGGATGATTTGCATGGTAGCGATCAAGTTGTTGTCCGCAAGCAATTAGGAGATCTTCCTTAACTTCTGGAATTTAGGCCAGATAACAAGGTTGTGGAAGCTGCTACTATGTTTTGGGATAGTGAACGGTCCGTCTTCCGCTTTGGGAATATCGAAATGATGCCGCTGTTGGAGGAAATTGGGGGTTTACCCAGAATTCCTTGGGATAGCCCGAGGCTGCTCATGCTAGAAAACCACAAAGGTAGAGGGTTCTTGAAAATGATGGGGCTCAACAAGAATCCTAATCTGACCAGTTTGAAGGATTCCTACATAACCTTCGACTTCATGTATGAAAGGTTCGGACATAGTAAATCATACCGCAATCACGTGGACGAGTTCGCCCTCACCTATTTGGGGCACATACATAGGACGGCTTTTGTATTCATGTTCTGTTTCCTGGGCATGATAGTGTTTCCGATGAAGAAGGCTATAATCTATACAAGACTAGCTATGGTAACCAAAGCCGTAACGGAGGGTATCGACGGGCAGACATTCAGCATAACACCCATGATCCTCGTACAAATGTACCAAGCCTTAGAGAAATGTCAACAAAGGGCACCGCACTTCGAAGGGTGCAATCTGCTACTACAACTTTGGCTCATTGAACATCTTCAAAAGGGAGAGTATAGGCAGGAGATCATACGCCAGGATTGGGATGATCATATTGCTTTCCATCATCCAAAGTGGATGCACTTCATGCCGGATATGTTTGCTCACCCAGAAGACGCCAGTGGATGGGTGGAACTATTAAGGAATCTGAGAGAAGAGCAGGTACAATGGATGCACCATTCCTTGTACTCACCGTCTTAAGAGGAACTTACCCATATGTCCCTCTCCGAGACATGAAGCAAGTCGGAAGGAAGCAGATTATACAGAGAGTGGAAAAGACTAGTCACTACAGGGCTGATTTCCAGGATGACGATAGCCCACACAGAGGCTGGGCTCAGCATATGGGACACTCCAAAATCGTTCTAGAAAAGGAATCTATGGAGCCATACAGGTATCAGGCGGGATATGTGCCACTTTATCCAGGGTCGTTAGAAGATGATCATATGGGCTTGGGAAAAATAGGTTTCATCCATGGTCACATGGTTATTGATGAGGAGGCTGCAGCAAAGGTCAAGTATCATCAGCTACGCAAATGGATGCGGGAGTGCGAGAGTGAACATCAGGAAGTACTAGTGGCTCAAGAGAAGGTAATCAATGAATGGAAAGACATGGCTGTCCGTGCAAGCAACCTTTTAGGGTACTTGGAACAGGGTATAGTGGAGCTGGAAGGCAAGTTTCTGAAAAAGATCAAAGACTGTCAGGAAGCTGAAGGTAATGAAGGGGGGCACTTGGCTCAGGCTTATTTGTTTCTGGGATTGCGCGAGCTAATGAAGCTGTACGAGGGAGGCAAAGATACCGAGTCTGGGGAAGGTCCTTCCGGGACCAAGTAGTTAGTATTTTACATCTTTCTTGAGGTAATAAGGCCCTCGACCATTAGTGACAATTCTTCTTTATTTTAATTTATTTGACTCGTTCTATTTTTTTATCAGTAATATGAGGCATTTGGTATTATGAGTTCTCCAAATCATATTTGTCGCTAGGCCTACCTCAGGCACAACGAGGCACCGAAATAGGAAACGATCTATACCTTTGCAACGTGTTTAAATACCGCAATGTTTTCTTTCTCAGAATCCGCACTAATTTTTTACCTTTTTGTTTTCTTTTTCTTTTTATCCCCCTACCCAAAGGTTAGTTCCTGCATTCTGGCACCATCAGCATATTCAACAAGATCTAAGTGTCCTCCTCCTCCTCATCCGAGTCCTCCCAAAAACAGGAACAAAGGAAAGATGGTAGATAATGAAGCAAGAAAGTAAATTGAAGGAACTTCTCAGGGTACCCTAATCACCAAAGAAACTGTTACTCACTTGGAGCACACTTTGCTAAGGTTTCGAGAGAAACTGGACCAGGTCCGGAGTTTGGCAAGTCTGTCCATCTCCCTTGTTGCTGTAGATATCAACAATCAGGTCCCTGCACCTCCGCTGAACACCCCAAGCCAAGTTCGCTACAATGCTCCACCGCTCATCCCTGAGCCTTAAAATGCTCCGAACCACCAGGATACCCCTATCTCTGTGGATACTGTGCCATACTATACACAACCTATACCAGATGTGTCAGAATCAGCTTCACTCATTTAGAACTTGGCTGTTGAACTCAAGAAACTCACTAGCAGGTTTCAAGGCGTGGAAGGTAACAAGGGTGTGGAAGGTCTGAATTATGAAAATTTGTGTGTTCAACCCGATTTCGAACTCTTGGAGGGGTACAAACCTCCCAAGTTCGAGATGTTTGATGGTATGGGTGACCCTAGGGTTCACCTTAGGATGTATTGTGACAAATTAGTAGGAGTTGGTAAGGATGAGAAGATACGCATGAAGCTATTCATGAGGAGTTTGAAAGGGGATGCTTTTTCTTGGTACATCAGCCAAGATGCGAAGAAGTGGACGAGTTGGGTAAACATGGCATCCGATTTCATGGACCATTGCAGGTTCAACACTTAGAATGCGCCAGACGTGTTCTACATTCAGAATTTGAAGAAGAATCCTACTGAAACCTTCCGCGAGTATGCTACTCGATGGAGGTCGGAAGCTGCCAAAGTCAGGCTGGCTTTGGAAGAAGAACAAATGAATAGATTTTTCGTTCGTACCCATGACCCACAGTATTGCGAGAGATTGATGCTGATAGAGGGGCAGAAGTTCGCGGATATCATCAAACTGGGAGAAAGGATTGAAGAGGGAATAAAAGATGGTATGGTTACCAACCTTGAGGCACTGCATGCCACCAACAAAGCCTTCCAGTCTGGTGGTTCATCGAAGCAAAAGGATGTAAACTCTGTAATGGCTGCGCAAAGAAACCATTATCCCATGATATAACAACCCTATCCTCCAACTCCACTCATGTACCAACCCTCTCTAAATTACCAAGCACCTTCTCCCACTTACCATAATCCACCACCCGTCTACCAGTCATCTCCACCACCAACATATCTACCCACCTCGCCAGGATATTCCCAAACCGTACCCGTATACCAAGCCTACACACCCAACTATCCATCACCACCTTCCCGTCAAAACTTCCTACGACCAAGACCAGATTTTGACCGCAAACCACCCATATAGTATGTGCTATTGCTGAACCCATTGACCAACTATACGAGAAGCTCAAAGCCCCTTGTATGTTACACCCATCCCAGCCATAACCCAGAGAACCCTTCCCAATGGATCAACCCAAATAAAACTTGTGCATACCATTCAGGGATGAAAGGCCATACCATTGACGAGTGCCGCTCGTTGAAGGACAAAATCCAGACCTTAATTGACAACAAGGTCATTGTAGCTAATGAGCCTGCTCCTAATGGTCGTAACAACCCTCTTCCAGACCATAAATGTGGAAGCGTCCACATGATTGAGGTAGAAGACGATTGGGACCCCGAAGGGTCAATTGGTTTGATATCTGAAGGAGATAAGCCCAAGAAATCGGCTGTCACTCTTAATCCTATTATTGTACAAGTTCACTCATCTGAGGGCAACGTGATAAATATATCTGTACCATTTGAGTTCAAGGAACCTCCTAGAAAGGTGCCAAAGCCGATTGAGGTGGAATTTGGGACTCCAAAAGCGCCCGCACCGATTGAAGTTACTATGTTGTCTCCAAAGGTGCCCATTTCGGTCACCATGTCAGACGTAATCCCATTTCAGTCCAAAGCCATACCCTGGGACTACATAGCCGAGGCGAGAATGAAAGGAAAAGCATGCGCGGGTGAAGCAATAAACGCGCAAGGTTTGACTAGAACAAGCAGGGTGTACACACCAGAGCACCTAGCTGAGTCCAGCAAGAAGGCCTATGGACGTCCCATGGAAACTAGACCTGACGATCTCTGGAGAAAGATACAGGCTAAGGAATATTCAGTTGTTGAACAGCTAAATAAGATTCCACTACAGATTTCCATCTTAGCATTGCTGCAGAGTTTCAGGCGCATAAGAACGCCTTGATAAAGATATAAAGCGAGGCTTATGTTCTGAGAAACATAACAGGAGGACAAATGGAAAACATGATAGGGCAGATGTTGGAAAGTCACAAAATCACTTTCCATGAGGATGAATTGCAACCTGAAGGGCTCAGTCACAACAAAGCACGACACATCATCGTGCAATGTGAAGACCATTTCATTACCAGGATCCTAGTCAACGGAGGTTATAGTCTCAACATTTGTCCATTAATCACCCTTAAGAAGTTGGGCAAAGGATTGCACGAGATAAAAGATGGGGCTATTAATGTTAAGGCTTTTGATGGTTCACCGAGGTCTACTCTCGGGGAGGTTAGCTTGTGTTTGCAAATGGGACCTACTTGGTTTGATGTTGAGTTCCAAGTCATCGACATACCAGCCTCTTACAACTTACAGCTGGGACGACCCTGAATCCATGCCGCTGGGGCTGTGGCATCAACTTTACATCAGGCTGTGAAGTTCAAAGAGAACCATCAGAAAGTAATCATCCATGGCAACGGTATAAACCCCATATACAGTCGCCAGACCATTCCAATGATCGAAGGCAAAAGAAGAATAGGCGGGGATACATATCATCATATCGAGCGGGTCAACGCAGTGGATAAGGACAAATGGTGGAGCAACAAGGTTGAGAGAATTCTTAATTGGAGTGGGTATGAACCAGGGAAAGGACTTGGTAAGAATCTTCAAGGTATCACCAAACCTATCCAGTTGAAGAAACATGGTACTACCTTCGGACTGGAATACGAGTACACTTGGCAAGAATTCAGAAACTGGTCACCACCATGGCGCGGCCCATATTACCCATTGGAACACCCCATACCTCAGTTGGAGCATACATTTCAGCCAGTCGACACTTTCTACGACTCGGAGGAAGGCGAGGCTCTCGCGGCAGTGAGGAACCTATTTCTGAATGAGGACATGGACTGTTGTGTGATCTTTGAAGAGGAAGGGGAGCAAGGCCTTTCCATTCAGGTTGTGAACCGAGGGGAGCACCTCACCAACTGGTCAATCAGGACCACCATCGCCTGGAAACTTTTGGGTTAGCAAGGCTGAACAAGCTTCATGCACCTTTATTTTAGTTATTTTCTTTCTGCATTTGTCTTTACTTTCTAAAAGAGCTCCGTTGTTTTGAACATTTATATATTCAATCAAAATCATTTTTTTCAGTTTTATCAAATATCTCCCTATTCATTACTTTTCTCTGCTATTTACTTTATTTTTCACACAGCATAACTATTACGTGTCTTGATGATGAACCAACAACTGTAACTTGAAACAAGGCTATGCAACAATCGGACATAGACACATATGAAGATGATATACCAGAAGAGGTTGTCAGAGAGGCCGAAAATTTTGAGAATAGACCTAAGTCCAACTGTGATGAAACTGAAGTCGTCAATTTGGGAGATACAGAGAATGTCAGAGAAACACGCATCAGTGTGTACTTATCACAAATAGAAAAAGAGAAATATATAGAATTCTTGAAGGAATATGAAGATATCTTTGCATGGTTTTACGAAGATATGACCGGTCTCAGCACGTCCATCGTTGCTCACAAGTTGCCGACAGATCATGCATGTCTACCAATAAAGCATAAGCTATGAAAATTCAAGCCAGATATGAGTCTAAAAATCAAAGAGGAGGTTACAAAGCAGGTCAAAGCCAGAGTTCTTTGAGTGGTTGAGTATCCAACTTGGTTAGCTAACATTGTTCCAGTACCGAAGAAGGATGGGAAAGTTAGAGTCTGTATCGACTATCGGGATCTAAACCGAGCCAGTCCCAAAGACGATTTTCCCTTGCTGAACATACACATTCTGATCGACAACTGCGCCAAGCATGAGTTGCAGTCATTCGTCAATTTCTTTGTGGGATACCATCAGATATGGATGGATGAAAAAGATGCAGAGAAAACGGCGTTCATCATGCCTTGGGGAATGTATTGCTACAGAATGATGCCGTTCGGGTTGAAGAATGCGGGATCTACTTACATGAGGGCCATGACTACCCTCTTTCATGACATGATACATAAAGAGATTGAGGTATATGTGGACGATGTCATCATTAAATCCAAGAAGGCTGCAGATCACAGGGAGGACCTCCGAAAATTTTTCAATAGACTAAGGAGGTATAACTTGAAACTGAATCCCGTGCATTTCGGGTCCCTGCGGGAAAATTATTGGGTTTCATCGTAAGTCATCGAGCAATGCAGCTGGATCTATCAAAGGTCAAATCTATTCAGGAGTTTCCACCACCGAAGAGCAAAAAAGAGGTATTGAGTTTCCTTGGGAGACTTAACTATATCAACCGGTTCATAGCTCAGTCTACCATTATCTGCGAACCTATCTTCAAGATGCTGAAGAAGGATGTCGCCACCAAATGGACCGATGAATGTCAAAAGGCTTTCGACAGGATCAAGGAATACTTGTCTACGCCTCCAGTCCTGGTTCCACCTGAGCCTGGGAGGCCTTTATTGCTCTATCTCGCGATTTTGGACGGAGCATTTGGTTGTGTCTTGGGACAACACGATGAGACGGGGAGAAAGGAGCAAGCTATTTACTACCTCAACAAGAAATTCACCTCGTACGAGGCTCGGTATTCCTCACTAGAACGCACCTGTTGTGCTTTAACTTGGATAGCTCAGAAGTTGAGGCATTATTTTTGTGCTTACACCACCTACCTTATATAAAGAATGGATCCACTAAAATATATTTTTCAGAAGCCCATGCCCACTGGCAAGCTCGCCAAGTGGAAATTTTTGTTGAGTTAATTCAACATTGTCTATGTCACCCAAAAGGAAGTTAAAGGACAGCTTTGATAGATCATCTCACAAAAACCCCTGTGGAAGGGGAGTATGAACCATTGAAGACGTATTTTCCTGATGAGGAAGTAGCTTTCATAGGAGAGCATACTGCAGAATTCTATGACGGTTGGAGGATGTTTTTTGACGGGGCCGCAAATTTCAAAGGGGTTGGTATCGATGCAGTCCTGGTATCACAAACCGGTCAGCACTACCCTGTATCCGCCAAGCTTAGGTTCCCGTACACTAATAAGATGACAGAGTATGAAGCTTGCATCTTGGGGCTTAAACTGGCCATTGATATGAACACTCAGGATCTGCTAGTGATTGGGGATTCTGACCTACTCATACACCAGGTTCGAGAATAATGGGCAACTAAGAATTCTAAGATACTCCATTATCTGCGCCACATACAGAAGTTGAGGAAAAGGTTCAGAAAAACGGAATTCCAGCATGTTCCAAGAATGCAGAATGAGTTTGCTGACGCCTTAGCCACTTTATCATCCATGATTCCGCATCCAAAGACAAATTTCATCGACCCTATCCTGGTCAGAATTCAAGGTCAACTGGCTTATTGTTCACATGTTGAGGAAGAAGCCGACGGAAAGCATTGGTTCCACAATATCATATAAACCCCTCCATGCCCTTTACTAATATACTCCCTGAGTTCTTTTTGCAAAGTTATTATTACATAACCAGAAGTAAGTAAGTAATTAAAATACACCACAACCCACAGCTAAATCCAAACTGCCTAATGCAATCTCAATACGCAATACATGTGTTTCACCAAATCCATATTCCAGATTCCAAAGCCTTCTCTTTATTTGGAGTGTTTATTGTAACAGAGTAGTGCAAGTACGGAATTACCAGCCCTCAGACATCCAAGTTCAGAGGGAGCTCCAGGGTCCCTAAGCATGGCTTACCCAATGGGGGTAGAACTTAAGAACTAGGAGTAAATGCAAAGTGAGGGAGGAACCTTAGCATGGGGTGGTCATACCCAGCCATGGTATAGACTGGCACACCCCTGACCCTTTGCTCAGATTTAGACAAATAAGAGCAGACTCTTAGGGAGTCAAACTTAGGTCTGAATGGTGATTAGGACACCACAGACCCAAATTAAAGCTCAACACATAAGGGGGAGAGGGAATGGGAGAGAAATTGAGTAAAGACTCAAGAGAGTCTAGTTCTGGATCACAAACAACAATTCAAAGTGCTGCCATTGTTCAGGACAATACTCACATACAAAAGAAATAGGGGAAAAGGATTAAAAACATAACATAAAGAAGCATAGCATGCTTGATTGTTATCATATAATGCAAGAAAGCATAAATAAAAACACAAGGAAAGAAATGTAGGAGATGAGGAGTTGAACACATAACAAAGAGGTGCTATTTAACTAAGAAAACATACCAGTTGCAAGTTTTAGAACAACAGAATAGCAACACCAAGCAAAAATCCAGGCAGTCAGCAGAAAAAAACTCAAGGAACTTTAACGAGTACTTGGGGGTTCAGAGAAACTCCTAGGATATTTCTACAGCAGGAGATAAAGGAGTAGAGTGCTTAGCAGTAGCATAGAAAATAGAGAGTAGTAATAGTAGTAGAGAGTAGTAAAGAATATTTCAAGACATAGATGTCAGTGTTGAATTGTTTTTTGTGTTGAAGTGAATTGATTAATTAGTGAAGAGAGGAGCGTGTATTTATACTTGAATTCAGACATGTAAAGAAATTAATCAAGTATCAATTAGAAAACAATCAGTAGAAGGAAATTCCTTTAATTAAGGAGTTCAAATTTGAACGGTAAAAGGGCAGAAGCTATTTAAGTAAAGGGAATCAAGTAGAATATCATGCACATCATGCAAATAAGGGGTAAATACATAGGGGAAAGTTTTGAAACACATTGTTAAGTAAATAAGGCTAGAAGTAAATAAACTAGTACATAGTAATCAGGGAATCAAAGACTCGAAATCAATAACGAACCAAGTCAGAAAATAAGAGAATAGGAAGGTTCAATTTAGATAATGAATGAATCAATCAAGTTCACACAATGGCAGTCTGAAATCTACACCTGAAATCAGAGGTGATTATGAGAGGAAAAATCAACATATAAAGAGTGCATAAGTTTTGAACATACGAGGCTAGATTCAAAACAAAGAAAAGTATCACGCAACCAAAATCACTGAGTGGGGAACTATTAGGTAAGGGGGAATAACATATGGCATGCAAAAAGTCAGGTAAAAGGTCTTGCAAAGCTTAGCAAGAGGCAGAATCACATAGAGAAACAAAGATGAGTTCGGAAATTAGGGTTTGAAATAAAATTAACTCAGAGAAGAGAAACAAAAAAAATCACATACAAGTGGTCGGAAAACCCCCAAGTTCTAGGGTTTCCGCCATTAATCAGGTGTAAAGACGAAAGTAGACAAATCAGGCAAAAGGAACAACGAAACAAGTCCAAAAGACCCAAAGGAATTAGAACCTTAAACATTTCAGGAAAACATAATAAGGGAACAAAATATTGTAAAAAAACTCACAGAGTAATGGTAGAAGATAGCATGGTAGAAGAAAATACATAGAAATCACAGTTGAAACACGTAGGAGTCACAGTAGAACAAGTAAAATCAAAGAAACCCTAAGTCGGAGAAGATGAATAGTTTTTGAAAGAAGAGTTCTGAAAGAGGCTTATGAAACCATTTGAAAACCTTAAAATAAACACGGATCTAGAGCAGATCTAAAGAAAAATCGGAGAACCTCGAAATGATAGGGTTTCAGAAGAACCCTAGAAGCGAGAAAAGCCTGGAAAAAGGTCTGCTTCGAGTCAAATGAGTCAGAGATGGACTCATAGGGCTAGGATATGCCGGAGTTGAGCCGGAGATGGTTGTACACTCGAATCGGTGGACATCTCAGCGAAGGCCTTCAAGCTCGAACCTTGAATTCTTCAAGTAACCGGGGTATGAGGGCACATGAGGGTGAGTATAGGCCACTTAAGGCTTGGGACGCCATGGATTCCAGTGAAACAAGGTGGAAACCGGCGCAGTAGGGCTAGAGTTTCGGAGGGGGGTTAGAGAGAGTTTGAGTGATGAAGGGATTCTAGGGGCAGCTATTTTGGATAAATGACTAGGGTTAGGGTGGGTTGGTGAATTAAAAAGGAATGAGAGAATCGTGGCCGTTGACAATTAGATTAAAAGGATGGTCGGGTGGGTTTGGAATTGGGTCTAGGGCTCGGGTAATTAGGTCGTTTTAATTGGGGTTTAATTTGGGGTCAAATGTGGCTAAAATCGAAATGGAAATGGGCTAGCTTTTAAATAACCACTTTCTCTCTTTTAATTAATTTAAATAGTGAAAAAGTAATTTAAAAATAAGTTAAAAGCACTAAACTAGTTAATAATATATACAGTAATCTAAAAATATCTGGAACAATTTTGTAATTATAAAACGCGATTAATTATAACATAGGTTATAATTGTATTTTAGAACAATTTAGCTTAAAAATATCAAATAAATTTATAAAAAATATGCAAAAATCACCTTAATTATATTTAGTGTCAATATAATGGTGGAAAATAAATGGTTTACAAAAGTGACAATTTGGGAATAATTATTGGGGTTTTAAACAGTTAAAATAGACAATAAATCAGTTCTAAAATTCTTGAACAAATTAAAAAAAATACTAAAACCTTTGGGGATGATTATATATGCATATACATACTATTTTGAAAGTATTTTGATTACAAAAAATACATAGGGAAAAATTGGGTATCAACAAAAATCTCGTAGTATTGTTGGACCTGGGGTCCAGTGATGGTGTTTTGTTCTATGCGAATGCGAGGTTTTGAGTGAGAACGCATAGTTTGAGGATCCGGTGCTCTGCGATCGCATGGGTTACGATGCGGTCGCAAAAGATGAATTTTTGAGGCCTGGAATTTGTGCTATGTGATTGCAATAGCAAGGGCTGCTATCGCATAGGGTTAAATGGCACCTGGGCAGATTGTTTTAAAACATTTCATGCGCGAGTTTGGGTTTCATTTACCCCATTGTTGATATTTTTGAGAGCTTTTGAAGGAAATTTAAGAGTGATTCAAGGAGAATCGGTTGGAGGTAATAATTTGTCACGACCCCAGTTCATCCTTCGTGAACATGTCGTGATGCACATAGTCCCTACCACTAGGTAAGCCTAACAATGCGGAATATAAACCAAATTGCGGAAGAAAATAATACAACTGAACTAGTAAAATAAATTAGTGTTCAGGGTGCCGCCTGGCACACATAATAACAACTCTCGTGGCTAAAAAAGGTCCCAAAACCCAAAATCTCACAAATCACAAGCTAAGGGATACATAACAGGCTCTAACTCAAGAATGTTTATACAAAAGAGAGATATTGAAAGAACTATACTTATTTTAGAAAGCTGGAAACGGACTCCTCGGTCTGCGGACGTAGCAGATATACCTTGAAGTCTCCACCGATACGCCTCCTTCCAAGGCCGACAGAACTAAATGGGAGTACCTAAATCTGCACAACAAAAAGTGTGCAAAAGAGTAGCATGAGCATACCACGGTGGTGCCCAGTAAGTATCAAGTCTAACCTTGAAAGAGTAGTGATAAGGAACAATCAAAACACCTACAGGTCAATAAACATTATAATCATAGAACTAATAGAAGTGATATGTAAATATGTAAATACTGCATAGATGACTAAAAATGCTACAAATCACAATAAGGTAAATGGAGAATAAGTAACAACGAGAATATAATAAATGATGATATGAAAATGACGGCAGAAATCACATTCCAAATCTTGAAGTCACAACACAATAAGGGAAAGACGAGTCAGTAACTCGTATCCTACAGTGATGTTCACATAAGGCCTTATTCAGTTCTTTCCACAATTTGTACAAGGAATCTCGATCAACCACAACTCCTGAAAATCCAACATCCACAATCTAACACTTGGCATCTTGTGCCCCATCAGTCTCTCGGTCATGCTGACCCCTAATTGGCTAATTATGGCTACTCTTACAAATAAAATGGATAAACCAGGGCGTACCTCCATCCTTAGCAAAATTAGGAGCAATTCGCCTCTAACGGGAGTATTCAGGTACATGTATGCTTGTGCAAGTGTTCTAACAAGAATTCTACTAAACAAGTAAACATGAATAGGAGAACGGGCCATACGTACAATGTTTCCTCACGACTTCTGAACGATGAAGCTCATACAGGTAAGCAACCCACAAATCATAATAGTAAATAAAATAGGAAAATGCCTCCACGGGCCTTAACAATTCATTACAATCAGCCCTGACATAGCCCACCTTATTTCTCCATGTGTGTAGCCGATAATAATATAGTAAGCACCACCTTATTTCGCCACAATTGCATCACAATATTCCCACCTTATACTGCCACATGTGCAACCCACATATAAGCATATAACATATTCCGCCTTATTACGCAGCATGTGCAAAAACATCAATAGCAATAATAACATGGCAAAGATATCGTGCAACGCCTCTTCAACAACCGCATGATGGAGACCTCGACACCATAGTACCAATAGCCGCATGGCAGAAACCTCGTGCATCACAGTATCAACGACCACACAATAAATGACAATATATACATGAACAAAGAAAGGGAATCAACTCAGGTATTTTCATTCACCAAAAGATGACACAACTAACTTACAAGGATTCCGTAGCAGAAAAATACTATGCACAATAAGAACGACTCAACAAGGAAGAAATAATACAAACAATGATTCATAATACTCAGTCCAACATCAAGGAAATTAACATGAAACGAATAGCTACAATTAGGGAAAATGTTACCTAAACACAGGATATCTAACTTCTTTCCAATTAAGACCAATTAATTTGCACGAGATAAAATTAATGTTTTTCCAAATAATTACAAGTACTTAGGAATGATAATGTGACTATAGAAGGGTAAACGTCCACAGTTAAACATGTATAAGTTCAATTTGGAAACAAGTATACACCAAAAGGGCAAAACATTTCCAGGCAAGACATGTACAGGTGAAGCCAATAACAGGGAACTCCATTATATCTAAAACAACTCCATACTCAGTGATGATAAGGGTCTAAGAGTCTAAAAGGGATCAATTTACCATAAATAAATTCGAGCACACACTCGTCACCTCACGTGCAAGAAATACAATCAACATAGAAGACTCAAATCCTAAGGGGAAGTCCCCCCACACAAGGTTAGACAAGATACTTACCTCAAAACCGGCTAAAATCAACTTGAAACCATGTTCTTTCCATGAGTACTTGACTCCAAATGGTCCAAATATATTCAATTAAATCACACACTGTAAATAATGTCTCAAGCAACTGATTCTACAATTTAATTCAAAGCTATAGCGCGAAATTAGGTAAAATGACCAAAATGCCCCTCGGGCCAACATCTCGGAACCAGATTAAGTTAACATTTTCATAATCCTCGCACTCTTATGAATCGGAGGTCAAACACTCCTTCAAACCCCAATAATTTGATCTATGAAGTTCTACCCATTTTACATTCAAAAACTGAAATTAAAGGATGAAATTAAGAGGAGTTTCATGAAAATTAGTCTAAATCGATTGAGAAACTCTTACCAAAGTCGCCCAGGTGAAAATCCCTTCAAAAATTGCCAAGAACCGAGCTCTAGAAGTCAACATGTGATAAAATAGTGAAACCCTCGAGTTTGGAGATTAAATCTGTCTGTCCAGGTATTTGTGCATCGCGATCGCGGGAGAAGGGTCACGATCGCGTAGAAGAAATTTCCAGGCTGCCCAGATTGCATATAGCGAATGCGAGATCAGGGATGCGATCGCGAAGTGAAGACGATTAGACCTTCGCGATCACGGGAAGCTTGATGTGAACGCGATGAAGAAATTCACAGAACTTCGCGAACACGGGGAGACGAATGCGAACGTGAAGAAGAGTTTTTGAGGTGGTCTTCAACAGGGCATCTTGATCGAGGGACAATCTTCACGATCGCGAAGAAGGATATATGAAGCAACAATTCAGCAATTCAAAATGGAGAAAAAGGATCCGTAGCCCATCCGAGACCCATCAATTCAACTCGGAATGATGCCAAATTTTGCAGACAAGTGCAAAATAACATAACGGAGTTTCTCCAACTCTCGGAATCCCATTCCAAACCCGATTTCCCAAAAGTCAAATGTGGGTCAAACTTCTTCATTTCCAACTTCAACTTTCGCCGAAATACCTCAATTTACTCTATGGACCTACAAATCTGAATCCGGACACGTGCCTAAGTCTACAATCACCATTCGAAGATGTTGAGATCATACATGACCCATTCCGGGGCCGTTTAACCAAAATTCCATTTCCGGTAAAATTTTCATCGTTCTAACTTCCAAAATAAGGTTTCATCTCTACTATTGACTCTAAACCATCCGAAAATCAAATTTCACCATGCACGAAAGTCGATACTCATGCTCCGAAACTGTTCCACACCTTATGCCGCTGAACAGAGCTTAATTTCTCAAAACGATCGGTCAGGTCGTTATAGAATTCTTAGCTCAAAACTCATTATGATTGTGTAATCTATCTAGAAATCCATAGGAATTAAGCCTAAAAATTAATAAGCTAGGGCTTGGGCTTTTGAATGAGAATTTGGGATTTGAGGGAGCATTTGAGCTTGAATTTTGGGGATTTTGGCATGTATAGACTCGTGGCGAGATAACGAACATTTTGGTATAAAATTTTCTGATTTTCGAGAAGTGGGCTCGGGGCTCGATTTTTGCAAATTTTGTTAATTTCGATATTTTTTGAGTCTTTTCAATTGGGTTATATTCCTTTAACCTATTGTAACGTATTCAATGTGGTTTTGGCTTGATTCGACGCGTGAGGAGGTCGATTCGAGAGGAAAGAGCATTGCGAGCTTGTCTTTGGCTGGGTAGAGGTGAGTAATAGATGTAAATGTTGTTCTGAGGGTTTGAAACCCCAGACTTTCACATCTTTATGCTATATTGAGGTGTGACACGCATTTTATGACGAGTGCGGGGTCGTTTACTGTTGTGGATTGTGACTTGGTCCATCCCGAGTGTTATTTCTACTACATGGGCGATTGAGACGCATACTTTATTATTGTGAATTGGGCTTATTGCCATGTTTGGGGAGTTGTGCCGACTTGTAGATTCCTTAGAGGATCTTCACTAGTTTTTCTTACTTGTTTGCATAAGATATAGTCTCAATCATGTTTTCAACTGTTAAAAATATTATTAGATTTGTATTTTTGAACATGAATCATAAACGAAAAGAACATGAGGGTTGAGATCCCTATAGTATGTTATGCCCGAGCGGCTATGAATTTATTTGACTAAGATGGGCTGAGGACCCAATAGTGAGGATGTTTTCCTACTATTTGGATCGGGCTGCGCGCCACAACAGTATTATATTGATATTGAGGCCGAAAGCCTATTTGATTCCACGAGATGGCTGATATTGCATTTGGGCTGTAGGAGACCCTCCGGAGTCTGTACACACCCCACGTGAGCGCCGTCGATGATAAATAAGTGGACCGGACTGCACGCCGCAACGGGTACTAGAGTGTACCGTTATATGTGTTGCATCTTTTAATGCATTATTTCCTTAACTGTCTTATTGTTCTACTGTTTCAATCGATATTGATATGAACTGCTAGATATAGTTTACTTTGATGCATTTTATGTGTTTTCTTACTTTCAGACTGTATTTATGTTTATTACTCACTGGGTCGGAGTACTCACTTTACTTCCTACACTTTGCGTGCAGATTCAGGTCATACCCAGGCTGAGTGAGCTTTGATCAGTTGTGCAGAGGCATTCTCCGGGAGTATCGAGGTAGCTGTATGGCGTTTGCAGCCTTAGATCTCTCCCCTCTATCCCTATTCTTCATTTCCGCATAGACTTTGTAGTAGGATGAACTCTTTATCTAGAGGAGACACCGGGTCCATGTTGGCTATATTATGTATTTTGTTAAACTTCTGTATTTTTATCAGTATTCTATAGATCTTTGACTTAATGGCTAGTATTTTTCCCCGTGTTATTTATTTGAAATCTGCTTAAGTAATGAGAATTATTGTAACAAGGTCGGGGTTGCTTAGTAGTATGCTGTGCACCATCATAACCAGGTTCTGGTTGTAAAAATTACATTCATCCACTAGGAATATGGGTGTGCCATTACCAAAAAAGGCAATTCTCGGGAACAAACATGCGTTTGAAATTGTTTATGGTGACTGGGATAGGTCATTTGCATCTTTTCCCAAGTACATAGCCGCATTGCAACACTTTAACCCCGAAACTGTTGTTCAATAGAAGCTTGACCGAAGTCCGAGTATACCAGAATATATATTCAGATAACCAGAATATATATTCAGATAAGTGCTCTGGGAATTTAAACCAACAATTGATGATTTTGTGTATTGCCAGCCGGTAATATCCATAGACGACACTCATGCCTATGAAAAATATGATATTAAGTTGTTGATTGCCGTTGTAGTAAATGCTAATGGACAAATATTTTCCCTAGCTTTTGCTATTTGTTCCAATGAAAGCCAAGAGACGTGGACGCTATTTTTGAACCGCTTGAAGGAGAACATTATCAAATAACATTTAGGTATTTGTCTAATATTTGATCGGCATGGTGGTATTTAAGTCCTGCAAAGCATTTGACGGAATGACAGGAATGGTATGCATACCGCCGATACTATGTGAGGAACATAAAGGACAATTTCAAAAGGCACATCCCCAACAATGACTTGCATGATTTGATGTGGATGGCTGCAACTAATCACCAGGAATGCAAATTCAAGAGGTGCATGAAATCATCAGGCAGAAAGACGAAAGAGCCTATCATTGGTTGATGCGACATGAGCTTCACAAGTGGATATTGCATGCAGATGGTGGCAGACGATAGGGAACACTAACTACAAATGTGTCAGAGTTTGTCAGCGGGTTATTGAAGTCTACACGTGGATTGCCTGTCACTGCCATGGTGCGGATGTCATTCAAATAGATAGCAGAGAGGTTTGTTGAAAGGCATAGAGGTGCATTGTCATTGTTGGAGAGGGGTGTTGAATTTATGCCAATACCAATAAAAAAATTTGAGAAATACAGGAGGCGAGCAAATTGGCATTCTTTTTTGCAGTATTGCATTGAGAGAAATATTTTTGAAGTTTCCACCGCTATACATCAAAACCGGAAGAATAATACACACACCATAAATGAAGCCAGAAGGTTTTGTTCTTGTGGAAATGGTCCATCTAACACATATCCTGCTCACATGCCATTTTAAGTTTGTTAGTTATTCACCTATTTTTTTACTTAAAATTAATTAATTTTTATAACTATCCAGGATTTAATTATTAAATATTCACATCTTGGTTCCAGACATAGTATTTGAGGCCCAGTAGTACTAATGTATCCTGAATTCTTATGTTCATGATGAGAAATTTTTTTCGATTTATCACTCAACAAGTTTATTATTTTATATGTTAGTTTATTATTATATGTTTGTTTTATTATTTTATATATTTGTTTGTTTGTTACTAACTTATATTTTTACTATTCTAAAATTAAATAATTAATTTTCATACCTATACAAGATTTAATTATTAAATATTCATATTTTGGTTCCAGACACAATATTTGAGGCCCAGTAGCACCAACGTATCCCGACTTCTTATGTTCTTACATTTGTTAACTATAGTTAGAGAGAGTTTGTATTTGAACTATCAGCTTTTTGACACATATTTAGGAATTAGAGATGCGTAAATAATTAATTTCTATAACTGTAAGGATACAACGCTTAAGGGCATTACATTTTACTACGCTAAAAGGTCATTAAATTACAAATACGAGCACTACATTAGACCACAAGATATCAATAGAGGGAACTAAAGTAACAATTTATCTAGTTACTAGTCTTTTAGCAAATAAATAATCTAAATGGGATAAAAATAACAAATCAATTTAATCACAAAACTATCACGAAAATACATATACCACAGGAAAGAGTAACTAATTAACATTTTTTAATAAGTAATAATAATTTTTCAGTTTTACGAATTTTTTTAGCACACTAATACTATAGCCCGGATAAAACATAACAAATTAGTTACATCGCAAAACAATCACAAAATAACATAGAGCACATAAAAATAACTAAATTAACGCTATATTATTTAATTTAGATATAGCATCTTTTTAAAAGACGCTATAATTAACTAGCCAAAGGACCGTTAAGGTATAGCGCTATATATATTTTGATCATAAAAATTTTTTTCTACAAACTTTTTTTCTTTGAATCCAAAAGAATTACATTTTGATTCCAAATACGTCAAATTAGTAGTCCAATGTTTTCTTTCAAGAATCCAATACATGAAAAGACTGAATTAATTACTAATGTTTGGTGGTAACTATAGATTAGATGTAATTGATTGAAACTCTCACAGTATTTGCTTATAAAACTGCAAAATTTTTTAAAATAAATTCCTTTTATAAAAGGAGGAATGATTATATGAGAAGTTAAACTCTAGCAAAGTTGAATACTACTAGTTTCTAAAAGATATGGACAATTCACAAATCAAGACTATTTTCTTGTTATTCATTTTCTTCTTTTGCTTTCCACAAGCAAAAGGGAATATCTTCAAAGGGAAAAAATATACAGTTACTATACATAATTTCCTCCCAAATGACAACCCACCATTATATTTTCATTGTGCATCGGGAGACGACGATTTAGGATACCATTCACTTGCTGCACTTGGTCAATTCTCTTGGTCATTTCGTCCTAATATGTGGCTTTGGGCTAGAACAATATTTTTTTGTCATTTTTGGTGGGGTTCTAAGAACAAAGCTTTTGTGGTATACAATGATTTTGATTATTGTGTTCATGAGGGAAATGTTCCAAAAACAACTTTTTGTCAATGGACTGTTGAAACGGATGGTATTTATTTGAGTAACGGTCAAGGTGTTGGTTATAGATATGTTGATTGGTGAGAGATAATAGTTTATCTCATAATATGTAACTTTTCTTTCTTTTGAGAATATATGTAACAGTTAACCTTAACAGGAAGCTTTAATCGAAATTAAAATGCTGCATGTGTCTCTCTACTTGTTGATGTGTAAATATTCCAATAGGTGACAAGTGATTACAAAAGTAATTAAGCGTATGGTAATTTTATTCGGTCAGAAACTGTTTGGCTAAAAAGTTATTCGAACACTTAACTAGCTTTAAAACAATCAAAAAATGATATGGGTTAATCGGAATCAGGGGTAATGTGATCTAGAGAATGTTAGATGATAGAAATCAATGATTATAATGTAAAAATCGAGATGTAAGAGCAGTAAGATGTATAACAGACTTTTTTCACGAGAGAGAGAGAGAGTTGTATATTTTATGTAATGGAATACACATGAGTCCTTACAAAGAGAGAAGGTCCCCTTTATATACTATGGGACCTTCCTCGAAATAATACAAAGAAAGTACAAGAGTTGGTGGCTTCGATATACGAGTGTCAGAGCTTGATGTGACGTTACTGCGAGTTACTTCACTCGGTCCGTTAATTGACTGGGGCCGTCCTTACTTAAGTCGACCAGGATAAGGCCGCTTTCTTTAGTAAGGCCGTATGCGGATAATATATGAGCGTAGGGAACCAAATTTTCCCGATACAGATAGTCCCTCCGTTTATTGGGGACACAGTCGAAAGGCGTTTCCAATGGACGAACATGCGTGCTCGACGCCTATGGAAATTTGGTCATTCCTGCTGATACCTCTGTGAGAGACATGCTCGTGTGTGAAGAGGCCATGCCGTTGACTTGTTACCTCCTTTTTGGATTTTCTTCTTAAGGTGATGTCATCGATCACATGTGTGATCATTACTTCTGCTCCCGTGGTGGTTCAGGTTATGACATGACGTTTGGGTTTCCTGCGCCGATTTTTGAATCATGCCCTTTCCATTTCCGTGTACCTTTTCTTATAAATAGGAGGAATGTTGGACTAGGTTCATTTTTTCGATCCTTTCCGGAGAGTATTTTCTTAATCTTTTCCCTATCTTTTTCTGGTACTCACTATTCTTTTCTTCTTCGAAATTCTCATTCTCGGGAATCGAACTTGTGACCTGTAATAACCTTTTCTTATATTATTCACTATGGCTAAGCGTCGGCGTGACGATACCAAAACCAGGGACGTTGCTTCCACCGGGGCTTCGCCATCCTCGGACGGCGATGAGGCCGAGGAAGTTTTTGTTCCTCTATCAACGACCAACCTACTCCCACGCGATATGAGCAAAAGGAGCGATTTTCTGAATAAGCGTAAACTCCTCCCTTGGGAACATAGTGAGATGATGCTGTCCCACTTGGCCTCTCTCAGGGAGTTGTACGATATTCCCGATCACGTTGAGGCCGCGTGGAAGAAGAAGCAGCAGAAGAAGAAGAAGAAGACTGTGGCCGGTCCTTCTAGAACGGTATCTGATCCTGAGGAGGATCTGGTCTTCGTCGACACGTCTAGGGGCAGTGCTTCGCCCTCTTCAAGACAGGAGGGTACGTTAGAAGCAGCCCCCGAGATAGAATCTGAGGCCGTGATGGGGGTCGTACCCGAAACGACACCCATGGAGGTGCCGGTAGATGTCACTAAGATTGCCCCCATAAGGACGCCTTCTGCCGTGCCGACCCTCTCTGAGCTCGCTCTGCATCCCACGGAGGGGGACCATGAAGAGGAGGAGATGTTGGAGAGGAGGCAGCATCGGATTATCGCTGGCAAGGCCGTGGCAACCCAGCCGAGAAAGGCTAGGCCATCCCGCCCTGTATAAAGGCAGGCCTTTATGGCAGAGGCTATTCTCTCAGGAAGAGCTGAACATAGGAGGGAGGCCGTGGTGAGGAGAAGCAAAGACATGGACGTGGCGAGCTCGGGGGAAGCCACGAAGGGCACAAACAGAGGAAGTAGGTCCTTGGACCGGGTGGAGATGATGGCCGGCCAATCCTCTCGTCGTATAGTGATCCCAAGTCACTATAATTTGTTGGATTACTGTGAGGAGGTGGCCTCCTGTATGATGTTCTTGTGCGCCGGTGTCGACCGTGCGACCCCGGAGGAGCTTAGTGATAAAGTCATTGCCCAAAGGGTGGCAGGTGCGGCCCTATTGGTATGCCTTTGCCTTGCTTGATGACCTTTCTTTTTGTAGAGTTATGATTTTCCCGTACTTACTTGGTTTCTTTTCAAGACTCTTGTCTTGGAGGTGAAGAGGGATCGGCATCGGAAAGAGAAGATGGCCAAATACAACAGGCTGGCGCATAAGTACAATAAGACGCGCGCGGCGCATCGAACCCTGGCCGATATGTACAAGCAGGACCCCAACTTTAGAGTAGTTCGTGAGGGCCTAGTGGATTCCGAGGCGCAATTGAAGAAAAGAGTGGCCGAGCTGGAAAACGTTGATGAATAGCTCATGGCCGCTGTTACTTGGGCCGCGGAGATGTAGGTACTTATTCGAGCCAAGGATGAGGAGCTGCAGATCGGTCATGTTGTGGCGGAGGAGGCAGCAGAATTGCGCACCCGGGTGGCGGCTCTAACGGAGGAACTCAAAGCCACAAAGGTCGAGGTCGAGGAGCTTAATCATACTCTTGCACAAGCCGATTCGTCTCGTGAGGCACACGAGATGTGGGTGTATGCGGAGGCTAGGCTGGTCGTGCTTGAGGAATTCCTGGCGGATGGTCGACCGTTTGAAGCGGAAGTTGATAATCGACGCCAACTGGTTAGAGTCGCTCGCGAGGCGGCATGCTATGGTCTTGAATCACCGGCGCAGGAGGGGGGAAACTCGACAGACATCAATCGCTTGGAATCCAACATTTGGATTTCCAGGGTGTACCCTCCCGGGAATGAGGACGGGCCACCTGAGGGCCAGGCCGGGTTAGATATGTAGTGGTTTCTTAGGGTCTTTGTCAATATGCTTGTACATACTGATTTTTGTATCAGGGGTGTTTGTTCCCTTTGGTAAAAACATATAATTTTTTGTTGTACGTAATCTTTTTTACTTTTGGCATGTCGTCGTACTTCTCTTTACTGTAGATGCTTGGAATTTGTCGGCCATAGCCGTGTAAATCTAGCCCGATGGTTTTAGCCATATAAAATAGGCGGCCGTAGCCTTGTGAATACGATGGCTCTAGCCATGTACAGATAAAGGCCGTAGCCTCATGAGAATGATAGCCATAGCCATGTAAAATAAAGGCCTTAGCCTGATGGCTTTAACCATGTGAAATAAAGGCCATTGCCTAATGGCCTTAGCCATATAAAATGATGGCCTTAGCTATGTGAAATAAAGGTCGTAACCTGATAGCCTTAGCCATATAAAGAGATGGCCTTAGCCATCTAAAATAAAGGTCGTAGCCTAATGGCCTTAGCCATGCAAATCGATGGCCATAGCCTTGTGAAATAAAGGTCGTAGAGTAATGGCCTTAGCCATGCAAATCGATGGCCATAGCCATGTGAAATAAAGACCATAGGCTAATGGACTTATCTATATAAAACGATGTCCTTAGCCATGTAAAATAAAGGATGTAGCCTAATGGACTTATCCATGCAAATCGATGGCCATAGCCATGTGAAATAAAGGCCATACGTTAATGGCCTTAGCCATGAAAATCGATGGCCATAGCCATGTGAAATAAAGGCCGTAGACTAATGGCCTTAGCCATTCAAATCGATGGCCCTAGCCATGTGAAATAAAGGTCGTAGCCTAATGGCCTTATCCATGCAAATCGATGGCCATAGCCATGTGATACAAAGGACATAGCCTAATGACCTTAGCCATGCAAATCGATGGCCATAGCCATGTGAAATAAAGGCCATAGCCTAATGGCCTTAGCCATGCAAATCGATGACCATAGCCATGTGAAATAAAGGTCGTAGCCTAATGGCCTTAGCCATATAAAATGATGGCCTTAGCCATGTAAAATAAGGATTGTAGCCTAATCGCCTTAGCCATATAAAAATGATGTCCATAGCTTTTTCATTCATTTGGAGATGGTCGTAGCCTTTTCATTCATTTGGAGATGGCCGTAGCCTTTTCATTCATTTGGAGATGGCCGTAGCCTTTCTGTACAATTGGAGGTGGTCGTAGCCTTTCTATATATCTGGAGATGACACTGATCCAGTCCCTGTATCATGTCTGGCTTGGAGAGTAAATGGAGAGGTGGACACGATGCACTTTCACTACAAACATCTCCAGGTGACTCCTTTGGCGCCTCGTTGAAAACATTCCCGAGAAAACCCAATTGGGACAAAACTAGGCTAAAGGAAAAAGAGTACGACTCAGGTATCACCTTTTTAGAAGTGGAAACGTTTGAGGTGAGCGACGTTCCAGTTGTTTTGGAGCGTCTTTCCTTCCATTGTCTCTTGCTAGAATGCTCCTTTCCCGGCCGCCGCCGTGATTTTGTAGGGTCCATCCCAGTTTGTGCCCAATTTTCCTTCACTTGGGTCTTTTGAGGCCAGAGTCTTGGCTTTTAGGATGTAATCCCCTACTTTGAGCGGCCTTATTTTTGCCCTTTTGTTGTAGTATCTTTCGACTTGTTGTTTTTGGGTTACCATTCTAACGTGGGCCATTTCTCTTCTTTCTTCGGCTTCATCAATATCTTGGAGCCTGCCGATGTTGTTTTACGTTCCGTTGCTGTTTGAGTATCTTAAGCTGGGTTTGCCCACTTCGACAGGTATGACCGCGTCAGTTCCATAAACCAGTATGTATGGTGTGTCTCCGGTGCTAGATTTGGGCGTGGTTCTGTGCGCCCACAAGATTTCGGGTAGTAGTTCGGGCCATAGTCCCTTGGAATCTTCAAGCTTCTTTTTGAGTATGTTCAGGATTGTTTTGTTGGAGGACTCCGCTTGAACGTTGGCGATGGAGTAGTATGGCATGGATAGTATCCTTTTGATGTGTCATTTTTTGAGGAACTCGATTGTTTTCTGACCGATGAACTGGCACCCATTGTCGCAGCTGATTTATTTGGGGATTCCAAAACGGCATATGACATTCTTCCGAATAAAGGTGATGACTTCTTGCTCGCGTATTTGTGTGTACGCAGTCAGTTAAAACAAGTAAAAATCATACATTTCCTCGTCCTAGGAGTAGCGGGCCGATTATGTCCATTCCCCACTTGATTAATGGCCACGGAGATGTGACGGAATGGAGGGGGTTTCCTTGTTGGTATATCATTGGGGCGAACTTTTGGCACTGCTCGCATTGGCGGACGTACTCTGCTGCCTCTTTCTTCATGGTGGGCCAATAGTAGCCGGCGCGTATGATGAACCTAACGAGGGCGCGGTGGCCAGTGTGGGCGCCAAAATGGCCTTCGTGTACTTTTTTGAGTACAGGCCTTTCTTGTTGCGGTCCTAAGCACTTGGCTAGGGGGACACCGAACGTCCTTTTATAAAGGTCGTCGTTGATCATGCAGTATCGGGCGGCCTGTACGGGAAGCGTTTTTGTTTCTTTTTTATCAAGGGAGAGTATCCCATCCTACAAGTAAGATACGAACTGGTTGCGCCAGTCCCAAGTCAGGTATAAGGAAAGTACCTCGGTGTGATCGATAGCTGAGTGGAGGAGTGTGACCGCACTCTCTTTGTTGACGATTTTTGTGGCGGCAGCCAACTTCGCCAGGCCGTCCACTTCGATATTCGTGCGCTGGGAATTTGTTCGAAGCGGCATTCTTCAAATGAAGTCATTAGCCTATAGATTTCTGACTAGTACTTTTGTAGCCTCTGTTCCTTGATTTGGTAAGTCCTAGTGATCTGGTTTACCACAAGCTGGGAGTCGCAGTGGAGGAGAATTCGTCGAGCTCCATACTTGGTGGCCAGCTTCATGCCTGCAATTACAGCCTCATACTCGGCCTCATTGTTAGTCATTTCTTAGCATCGTATGGACTGGCGAATCGTTTTGCCTGTGGGGACTTTGAGAACGAGTCCCAGTCTCGATCCCGATGCATTGGCGGCGCCATCCGTATAATGGACCAATAGGTCATTTTCGGAGGATGCGCGTTCGTCTACACCCCCTTTTTTCATGAGCGAAATCGGGTTTTATGAAATTATGGGCAAAAAAATCTATTTCCCGTTTGAGAATTAAGTCGCGGAATCGAAAGAGTCGCCACCTAATGATTATAGTGCATTAGGACACTTTAAGATGAAGAGAGTATTTTTTGAGAGAGAAACCAGAGTTGGGTAAGGGCTTGAAATTATCTCAAGGGGAAGGTGTTTCGCACCCCTCAAGATCCACAAATATGGTTCCCGACTGTGCTAATTGTGACTTTATAAAGAGATGAAGCAATTAAAAAAATAAGGTTCACATGTAGGACATTCACACAACTTGAAAACTTAAAAAAGGGGGAGGACATAAGTTTGAAATAGGAGAGAGGATTAATTAAGAAAGCATTGAAATAAAGCACATAAGAGAAAGAAAGGTCCTAGGTTTAACTATAATATGGATCATTCGATGCAATATCTCGCTCATCTTCCCAAAGAGGGGTCGCTTCATGATATTATCGCATCGTCATCATCTCCATATTCTACCCTTCCATCCCTTAGAGGTTATTTAAGTGTGTGAATTGGTCACGAATACTTATTGCGTGCTATTACTTGTCCCGTCCTATAGATCCTAGATGGCATTAAGGATCGTTATTCCTATAAGGTTAGAACTAGGTTGAACCCTTAAGTTTAAAGGTTAAAATACTACACGACATGCAAAAACAAGTATGACTACATATAATGGAATCACGTAAAGCATATAAAGGCTCAAGTATCCCTCAATGAACAAATACGTATTTAGCAAGTCTCAAACACATTTAAGGTCTAAGGAAGGAAGAATTTTTAAATGCTGGAGCATAAGTTTAAAACAGAAGCTGGAGAATTTTGTATAAAAGAGTCGTAAAAAAGCATTCAGAACTTTTAAAAGATAGTAGCAGATTTTAGGAATTTAAAAACACTCGTGGGAACATATGGTAAAGGCAGTTTCGGACAGGAGGAGTAACAGATAGTATTTTTTAAGACTGCAGAATTATAAAGAAAAATGGTAAAATAGATTAACTTAGAACTACAGTATGGAAAATTACGGCACGTACAGTACTCAGATAGTTCTTTAGAAAAATAGCAGTTCAGTTATGGGCTGGGGGAAGAAAAGCAATTCAGTAAAAGTATTTTTCCAGGTGATAAAAATAAGCAAAACTTTTTGTATAAAATTCAGGGGAGCCTCAGGGACAAACGAATTCAGGCGGAAGTGGATTAATGGAAACAAGACTTAAGGCGATTAGTCCGTTTTATCCGGCCTAAGGCTTGCCTAGGCGTCATAAAAGATGGTGAACAGGCATATTGGTTTCTTAGTTAAAAGAGTTTGTTTAACCAGTTTTTGCCAGATTAACGAAATATTCAACATTTGCGAGCAAAAACCCTATGTACAGGATATCTAATGCACATAAGAATCCTAAGGCATGGTATCTAAATGTAGTAACTTGTGGATTATTGACTGTTTGTGATCATAAAACAACAAGCTGAAAGTAAAGAGACCTAATAGCAGAATTTCTATATGTAAGATGCATGTCCTATACATGGTTTCTATTGCACAAATAGATAAGTAAAATCCTATAGTCATGTTTCTACACATACCCTTAATAATCATGCATAACCCTCCCCAATTTCACTATAATCACCCATTGTTCTTAATAAATTTTTGCAGCCAAGTAATTAAAAATACAACAGTGATAAAAGGAAAAATAAGAAGTTATTCTATAGAGAGCCTTCAGCCAGGACCAAATATCTCCAACCTCAATCCTTTCGAGTTTTAGAGCCATTACCAAGGCTTGGGTGCGGCAAAGTTCCCTAAGGGTTCGTTCGAACTCCTGGCCAATACCAGGCACCCAAAGATGTCCCAATTAGACAAGTGCAAACATTGGAAATGCCAACCTTGTGCATCAAAGTTCCAAGGGTGCTCGAGGCTCCCATGGCAGTGCTTACACCAAGGGACAGACCCTAAAGCTCTAAGAGTGAGTTTGTAATTGAGGGAGTTGAAAATTGTTGAGAGACAATTTAAAAGAAACAGTTGGGAAAATTGAAAGGTTGAGGCAGTTTGAAGAAACAGTTGAAAGAGTTCAAAAGGTTCTTTTGAAATTATTTCAGACTTACCAGTTTAGAACAGCAGGGCAACACACAAACAGAGGAAGGGTATAGGGGACACACACTCATAAGTAAAGTGAACTACAGACATACAGACATCAGGTTGGAGGAGGTAATCAGATATGATTGCAAGCCAAATGTCATATTTCTTATTTTTATTAAGATCTATTTTTACTTAGCTTCAAATAGAGATTTTAGGTTAAACAAGCAGGCAAGCAGACATGGATGCATGGAAGAAATGATCAAAGAAGACATTCATTGAGACAGGGAGGGGATATGGGAGCAAATAAGTAAAGATGTAGATAAGTGAAGGGAACATACAACATGTTGGGCAGAAGTAATCAGATCTAGTTAAAACAAAGGTTTAGCTCTTACTGTACTAAACCCCAAAATATAGTCAACCTCCTGGAGAGGTTTCAGACCTGTTAAGTAGCCAAGCAACTGTACACATAGAGGAAGAACATGCACTGAGATGGGGAGAGGGGAATAGGGGAAAGACATGCTAAGTTTAACTAATAAACCAGTAAATAACATGCTAATGACAAAGATAGCAACAAAGGCACAGACAAAAGTACACAAGAAATATAATGAATTGCAAAAATAATATGAACATGTTGTTTTGGAGATTGTATTTCAAATAGGTGACATACCAGTTAAAAAAGATAGGATATAATAGCAATGTAATAGTGCACAAAGGGAGAGCAAAGTGTGCAAAGGATGAGGGCAGCAATATGGGAGTAGCAGCAGCAGGAAAAATAGTAGCAACAATATGAGAATAGCAGCAGTAATGTGAGAACAACAGCAGTAACATACCCAAACAGAACCCAACAGTGCAAAGTAACCAATCAAGTTACTCAATCTTGGCTGTTAGCCGATTGAGTGTTCAAAGAAAGGAATAAGAGAGTATAGCAATAGGAGAGAAAAAGAGAGTTCAGAGAGTTTTGGTTGTGATCAGTGTGTGTTGTCGCTTTCAAAAGAGAAAAGTGAGGAGTATTTATAGTATTAAAATGAGTAAACAAATAAGGCATCAGTTCATATTTAAGGAACTGATATCAATCATAATCACATAAGCATAGGGATTCCCCTTTAATTAAGGAGTCATAGGCAAATGGTAATAAAATAATCCATTAAAAAGGGAAAGGAATCACAAAGTATGGCCTGGCCACATAAAGAAGCAAAGCATAGTAAAAGGTATATATTGCAGACTAGGTGCAAGATACTTATGTAGGGAAATATATCAAGCAAGTAAATCAACATATTTTTGCACACTGATAAGGAAAGATATCACTTTAATTCTGGGAAGTAATTTCGAAATTGAAAACTTGGGAAATCAGTTATCTAATTGGGGAATGTATCCCACTAATTAAGGAAGGAAATTCAAAATCCATACCAAGACTATAAGAAAGATACACAAATCACAATTTAAGGCTAGTAATCACAGCCTTACAGAGATTGCAAGAGTCAGTATAAAGTCACCCTATAAACAACCAAAATTCTCAATAGAACAACAGCATGGTATGGGAATTAAACATTGGCACCAAAAGTCAAAGTAAAAGGCACGGAGCTTATTAAAGAACATGCAAATAGGCAAACACAGATGTAAACATATAGGGTTAAGGGTTTTTATCAGATTTCGACAAAAAGTTCAGAGGTAGTACTGAAAGCCATGGATTAGTGCTAAAAACGAGAAAAGTAAAGTATTTTAGAAAGGGGGTTATGAAACCCTAGAAATAGAAATTATAGTGTGAACCCCAAGTTGTCAAAGAAACAAACAAACAAGTAAAATAAACAACCCAAACGAATACACAACACCCATAAACGGTAGAAGAAATAGTTTTGAAGAAAGGGTTAGAAACCCTAGTTTGGATGAATTGTAAAATTTGAAATACCCCGAGAAACTGGGTAGAAGTAGAGTGGAAAACATGCAAATCAAACTAGAAGTCATTTAAATGAGTAGAGATTAAAGAGAAAATTAGGGTTTTCAAACAGATTAGGGAAACGAAGAACCTGGCTGTGAAACTCGTATACAATGCCGTAGAAGGCATCATCGTTCAAAGATCACCAAAGAAATACCGAAAACAGACCCCAAATAGAGCTTCAGTGACCGTCTTCCATGGCGGAAGCTGCTAGGCTTCAAGCTTGAGAGAAAACCATGATATAAGGATGCCATGGTTGCTGGGAATCGAGAGGAGTGAGCTGGTATGGCGATGAAGGCCATGAGAGAACCAGAAGGTTCTAAGGAGATGAAGGGTTATAGAGTGTCTAAGAGTGAAAGTGGATACAAGGGCGGCGGATTGAGAGAAATGATTTTAGGGTAAAGGGGTCATATGTTTAATTAAGGTAAGATCAATCGTGGACTGTTGACCAAAATGATCAACGACAACGATTTAAAATGGGGGTCTGCTAGGTTAGTCCAAATAGGTTAGGGTCGAGTTATTGGGTCGTGTTTGGGGGGTGGATTTGAGTTAGAATGTGTCCAAAATTGAAAGATAAAAGGGCCATAATTTAAATGCCCAAATTTCCCTTATTCTTAATTTTGTAAAAATAACAAATGATTTTATAAAAATCCAATAAAAGTACTGGGATAATACAATACGTTTGGAGTTAATTAAAACTACCAGGAGCAATTCTTTAGTTGAAACACTCATTAAATTGATAAATAGGCTAAAACTGCAATTTAATGCGATTTTAATTTAAAAATACCTAATGGCTTTGTAAAATCCTGTAAAAATTACATAAAATTATATTTTTGCGTATATGAGAGAATAAAATAGTTTATTTATTAAAATAGTAAGATTTTATAATAAATATTGTATTTTATAGTACAAAATAAGTTATAAATAGGTTTTAAAATGATTGAAAATTATAGAAAAATACCCAACCTGTTGTGGATGCTTACATATGCATTAACAAGCTATTTTGAAAATATTTTGGGCACAAAAATATGTAGGGAAAAATTGGGTATCAGCTGCCCCTCTTTACCTGTGGAGGATGAAAGAGTTGTCGGGTAAAGACAAGATGACCAATTTTGACCGGAAGTGACAATTGTAGGAGAGTTTCGACCGCGCTCTGGCTTCTGAGCCTCCTACATATCCCTGGTTTTACAGGAATCGGGTCGTGTGTAGTTCAGGAGCCATTTGCGGAATATGCCAATGAAAATTTTAAAAGGTGGACGCAATGGGGTTTGGGATTTGGCGAGGGTTCGAGGATCGGCCGAGCCATGAAGAATTGGAGCTGCAACGCTCTTGCTGAGACAGTCGTGCCAACCGATTTTGAATTATTTAGACGTGATGCAAGTTCCCATCGGACCGTAAATACTGCCTTCGGACGATTAGGATGACGTCCTCAGACTATGACGTCCGAGCTATGAAGAACATGAAAGTAAAGATTCGCAGGCCATGAAATGGTGTTTTCGGTCCATGCAGATGGTGCCTTCGAACTATAACACCTTTGAATAAGTTGGCGATATTTCAGCCTATTAAAAGGTGGCAATATTTCAGCCGAGCAGGAATTTAAAATGTAGGGCGGTGATATTTCAGCCAAAGTGAAGAAGGGTGGCGATATTTTAGCCAAAATGTAAAATAAAGGAGGTAGAGCTTAACTTCGGAAGGAAGAAGATAGCCTTATGCAATGATGGAGGTAGAGCTTAGCCTCGGAAGGCAAAGAGTAGCCTCAATCAAGATGGAGGATGGAGGCAGAGCTTAGTCTCGAAAGGCAGAAAATAGCCTTATGCAAGAATGCAAGATGGAGACAGAGCTTAGTCTCGAAAGGCAGAAAATAGCCTTATGCAAGGATGGAGGTAGATCTTAACCTCGGAAGGCAGAGAATAGCCTTATGCAAGAATGCAATATGGATACAGAGCTTAGTCTCGAAAGGTAGAAGATAGCCTTATGCAAGAATGCAATATGGAGACAGAGCTTAGTCTCGGAAGGCAAAAGATAGTCTTATGCAAGATGCAAGATGGAGATAAAGCTTAGTCTCGGAAGGCAGAAAATAGCCTTATGCAATGCAAGATGGAGACATAGCTTAGCCTCGAAGAACATAGAAATATAAAGGAGAGGATGGTGGCGATTTCTTAGCTGGTAGTTGATCGTACTATTGATGACTGCTGGGGAAGAATTGAATGTAGATAGTAAGCCTTTGTCAGATAGGTAGTGGCTTTAGTTTTGTAAGGCTCCTGCATCTCCTATTTGCATCATGGATTCCTACATCCAAAGAAAAATTGTGAGTTCTGAAAGGGGGGAGGTTTGTCCACATCCTTTGACCCGTGGCATTATGTACCCTTTGGGGCAGCGTTGTTGAACGATAGTGATCCAAATGATTTTATGATAACTTTTGGCAAATATGACGCAAATGTATGTATATAAGTAAAGCAAAAAATATAGTTTTATTTATGATGTATCACAACTGTAACGTGGTTCAAGGCATGACAACCTCGCTGGCTCCGGAAATTTGAGGGTCCTCCTCAAAATTCTGCCCTAGTTTACTGGGCTGGTGTTATTGACGGCGGTGCTTAATGACTGAAAGCGGGTTGATCTTAGAATTTTGAGGGTCTTCCTCAAAATTCTTCCCCAGCCCCAAATGCGGGGGAAAATGGAATTTTATTAATTATGTGACTGAACCCATAGGGATTCCTACATATCCCCTCTTAAATGGGAATCAGGTCAGACGTAGTTCAAATTACATCACAAAGATAGCATAATGGCTAAATGCAATATCTCTTCACTGCATCGAATTTGATTGGTTTTGGACAGATTCCCCCATCCATTTCTGCAAGAACGAGGGCTCCTCCAGTTAGGATCCGATGAACCATTTACGGGCCCTACCAGTTGGGAGAGAACTTCCCTTTGGCCTCGTCTTGATGTGGAAATATCTTCTTCAACACCAGCTGACCTGGTGTAAACTTCCTTGGTCGAACTCTCTTGTTGAAGGCTCTAGACATTTTGTTCTGATATAATTGACCGTGGCGAACGGCGTTCATTCTTTTCCCATCTATAAGATCTAACTACTCGTATCGAACCTTGACCCATTCTGCGTCATCTAGCTCTACTTCTTGTATGATTCTCAAGGAGAGAATTTCTTCCTCGGCGGGAATTACTGCTTCTGTACCATAAACCAGCATGTAGGGAGTTGCCCCAGTTGATGTGCGAACTGTAGTACGATAACCCAGTAGAACGAATGGAAACTTCTCATGCTACTTCTTGTGCTTTTCGATCATTATTCTTAGTATTTTCTTGATGTTCTTGTTGGCTACTTCCGCAGCTCCATTCATATGAGGTCTGTAAGCTGTAGAGTTCCTGTGCCTGATATTGAAAGTTTCACACATGGCTTTCATCAAGTCGTTGTTGAGATTGGAACCATTATTAGTGATGATTGACTCTGGAACACCGAACCGACATACAACCCGATCTCGTACAAAGTATGTCCCTATTTTCTTGGTTACTGCTTTGTATGAGGTTTCTTCAACCCATTTAGTGAAGTAATCAATCGCTACTAGAATGAACCCGTGTTCGTTTGATGCGGCAGGCTCGATTGGCCCAATGACATCCATTCCCCAAAAGGCGAACGGCCTTGGCGAACTTGTTGCAGTGAGCTCGTTTGGAGGTACCTTTATCATATTCGCATGTATGTGACAGCGGTGACACCTTCGGACATACTGAATGCAGTCAGTTTCCATGGTCATCCAGAAATATCCTACCCTTAGTATCTTCTTTGCCAGAACAAAACCGTTTATGTGCGGTCCACACGTCCCTGAGTCAATTTCTTCCAGTAACTTTGTTGCTTCTGTCACATCGACGCACCTTAGTAGTCCCAAATCAGGAGTCCTTCGATACAAGATTCCTCCGCTATGAAAGAAGTTGTTGGACAGCCTTCAAAGCGTGCACTTCTGAGTAGCATTAGCAAGCTCTGGATATTCTCCTGTTGTCAGGTATTCTTTGTTGCTTGCATATGTCAAAGGGTATATACCATGCCTATAGGATCAACATTGTCGTTCAATTACTTAGATATCATGCTTATAGGGTTCATATTGCAATTTAATCATTTAGATATCATGTCTATAGGGTATTAATGTTTGAATTCGACCACTTAGATATCATGCCTACAGGTTTAATACTTTAAATCACCTAGAGATCATGTCTATAGGCTTTGCATTCCTTTTTCATTCAAGCATATAGAAATCATGCTTATAGAAATGCATAAAAGATAGGCAAACTGTATTGTAATCCAATACTCGCCTGCCTTAAACGCTTAGAAATAGCAATGAGTCAATAAAACCAAAGTAGATATCCTGCCTATAGGATCTCAAGTTCGTTTAAGTTATATAAGTAGTAATCTGGAAATTATTTTCAATGTTTTCAATATAGTTCGTCCAATCCTGTCTGCAACTCTAAGGACTTGCATTTCTGTCACTAAAATCATTTTTCCAACTCTCTGTCTTTATTCATAAAGTTACTTTCAAAACAGTTTTCAAACCCGTTCTTCCTTTTATAGCACTTTACTTCTAAAAACTCTACTGAAACTGTTCTATCGATTTTTGAAACCTTTCTGAACTTCTACAAACATCTGCTACTTTTTCAAAACTTTTCTGTGTTAGGCCCTTAATCAATAATTTGTTACAATACTCCAATTTCTAAAAATTGAATCCAAGTTGCCTAATGTAGACCTTTTATCTAATTCTATGTGTTAAACTGGTCCATCCGCCGCTTAAGTTTTAATTTAACACAACTAATGTGTGTAAGCCATGCTAAACTAAGTGTTATTTGATTTACGTGGTTTATGTGAGTATTGCATGTTTGTTTGTCAATCCCCTTACTTGTTATTTGTTTTGGTTGTCGAAACTAGGATTTTGTCCTTTTAATCCTCATATATGCCTCTACCCCTCTCTTTCCCTTTAGGATTAGAATTCTAATATCCTGGGACTGATAGTTGGCATTGGTACTAGTATGCAATAAGTAAAACGAGACTAATCGCGTTTAAATACCTCAACGGGGTGGGAAATGTAGAATATGGATATGATGACTGGTGTGCTAATATCTCGCGTGAGAATGATTGCTAGGTATTGCACCAAAGTGATCCATATTATATTTAACCCTAGGACCCCTTTTCTCCTTCTTTATTGATGTTTTTTTCGTAAATTATTTTTTTTTCTACTAAGCGTTTTCTTTTCAAAATCAATTATGTCTTTCTTCTTTCAAAATTTTCAACTTCTTTATACTTCCTATGTGCAAACTTTGCTTGTTTATTCCCACTCTTCTTAAAGTCACAATTAACCACGGCCGGGAACCACACTAGTGAATCTTGAGGGGTGCCTAACACCTTCCCCACGAGATAATCTCACGCCCTTACCCGACCTCTGATTTTCTTTCAAAATATTTTTCTTTTCTATAAGTGTCCTAATGCACTATAATCATTAGGTGGCGACTCTCCAAAATCCATAACCCGATTCCTCAAAAGGGAATGGAAGAGTTATTTTGTCCATAATGTCGAAACCCGCTTTCGCGAGAAAATGAGGCATCGACAGCATGGTGACTCTGCTGGGAAATTCTTTAAGGCTTTTACCATTACGTGCTTTTGTGACTTTATTGCTTCCTTAACTGCATTTACTTTCTGTCTTTAGTTTTTTTATCAAAAATACTAACTTGGCTCCTCATATTTTTCTTTCCTTTTAATTTCTTCTTTTACTGCCTTATTATTTCAATTCTGCTGTAATTTCCGAGCATTTATTGTAATCTTTATGAACGTGAAAATACATGCAATTTGCTTCATTAATGTAACTGCATTCATCAACATCATATTTCACTCATGCCAAAACAAATCCTTTAGTAACGCTTATAATGAATGGTTGCGCCCTTCCGATATTATAACCCCTAAATGTGGCAAAGGCATATTTGCGGTAAAACTAGTCGATCAATGGTGTAGTCGACAGTTCTGCGCCTTTCCCTTTTGAGTTGTCCGCTCAAGGGTACCTTGTCTAGCACTTCAAAAGTAGAAACCTTATTCCATTAAATTGTTCATGCATCATGGTCAACCCTAGCCGAGTCAGTTATGTTGTTCACATAATGACTCCATAAGATGGCCTAAGCCAAAGTCCACTGGGTTCCTCGAAACCCAAACGGACACCTCCATGTTATGTGAATTATTTGGAGAACTAAATGCCTTTTTTCTAATTATTGATTTAAACAGTCGAATCTAGTGGGGTAAGGGCCTAACACTTTGTTTTGCGGAAAATGAGGCACGAACTCCCTAGATTTGGTATGGTGTCCAACATTCACCAAAGGCTACTAAGCTGGTGGGAGGATCTTCATGCCAAAGATAGAACCCTCGTCCGCAAGTACTTAGGGAATTTGCACTCACTTCTGGAAATCCAGCCTAACGACAAAACCATAGAGGTTGCAACTCTGTTCTGGGATAGTGATCGATCGATGTTTCACTTCAGAAATTTGGAAATGACTCATTTACTGGAAGAATTACGGGGATTAGCTGGTATCCCTTGGGAGAATCGGGTCTGCTTATGCCGGAAAACCGCAAAAGTAGAGGCTTCCTTAAGATGATGGGACTCAAGAATAATCTCGACCTAACTTGTCTGGAGGACTCCTACATACCATTTGATTTCTTGTACGATAGGTATGGCCATAGCAAGTCCTATCGCACCTACACTGACGAGTTCGCCCTCACCTCTTTGGGGCACATACATAGGAGGGTCTTTGTGTTCATGTTTTGCATCTTGGGTATGATTATCTTTCCCATGAAGAAGGCAAGGATCCACACAAGTCTAGCCATGGTGACCAAAACCTTAATGGAAGGTATTGATGAGCAGAATTTCAGCATAGTGCCCATAACCATTGCCAAGATGTATCGAGCCTTGGGAAAATGTCAACAAGGGGCTCTGCGCTTCGAAGGTTGTAATCTGTTACTGCAACTTTGGCTCATAGAATACCTTCAAAAAGGCGACTACAGACAGGAAATCATACACAGGGATGGGGTGACCTTATCGCTTTTCACCACCCAAAGTGAATGAACTCCATGCCCAACATGTTTGCTCATCCAGAGGATGCCAGTGGATGAGTAGAGTTGTTTGAGAATCTAAAGGAAGAGCAAGTTCAGTGGATGTTCGAGTGGTTCCCAACAAAGGAGTTCATTGTCCGCTCTCGAGACGCACCATTTCTCGTACTCATCGATCTGAGAGGAACTCATACTTATGTCCCTCTCCTGGCCATGAGGCAAGCTGGAAGAAAACAGATCATACCAAGGATACAGAAAATGAGTCATTTCAGGGCTGACTTTCAAGATGATGATAGCCCGCACAGGTGTGAAGAACTACACATATGGCACTGCAAGCTCGTCTTAGAGAAGGAATCCATTGAACTAGAAAGGTATCATGTCGGGTGTGTACCACACTATACGGGTTGGTTGGAAGATGATCACATTGGTTTGGGTCGTCTAGGATTTGTCCGTGGTCATAGGCTTATTGATGAGAAAACTGAAGCACAAGTCAAATATGATCAACTACGCAAAAGGATGCGAGAATGTGAGAATGAACTTTGGGAAATACAGGAAGCCCACGAGAAGCTGATCAACGAGTAGAAGGATATGGCTGTCAACGCCAACAATCGGCTAGGGTATCTGGAGCGAGGTCTAGTGGAGTTGGAAGGGAGGTTCTTGAAGAGAATTGAAGATTGTTAGAATGCCAAGGGAAGTGCGGGCGGACATCTGGCTCGAGCCCATCTGCTGGTAGGAGTGCACGAGTTGATGCAGTTGTATGAGGGAGGAAAGAGTACCTAATCTGGGGAAGGTCTTTCTGGGACCAAGTAGTTAGAATCCTTTATTTCTTGTTTTCATAATGTAATAAGGCCACTGGCCATTAGTGACATCTTTTATCATTCAGTTGTTTTAAGACTCGTCTTGTTTTATCAATAAAATGAGGCATTTAGCATTATAAGTTCTCCAAATTTAATTTGTCGCTAGGCCCACCTCGGCCACAACGAGGCACCCAAATTAGGAAACGACTTATACTATTTCATAACGTGTTTAAATACAGCAATATTATTTCTTAAAATCCCCACTAACTTTTTACCTTTTTGTATTTCTTTATTTTTATTCACCCCCAAAGTTTAGTTCGTGTATTCTGGCGCCATCAGCATACTCAACAAGATCCAAGGGTCCTCCACCTTCTCCTCCTCCAAGTCCTACCAGAAACAGGAACAAAGGCAAAATGGGAGATGCAAGCGCTGGAAAGGAACTTGAGGAACTTCTCAGAATGCTTCAACTACCAAGGAGATTGCTGCTCATCTTGAGCAAACTTTGCTGAGATTTCGGGAGGAATTAGACCAAGTTCGGAACCTGGCAAGCGTGTCAATCACTATTGCCGCTCCTGATGTTAACACCCAGAACCATGCACATCCACAAAATACCCCTCAACCACCGATACAACCCACTCACACCCAAGCATGCAACACATGCAATAACACTCCACTACTCATTCCCCAGCCCCAAAACACCACAAAAGACCACAACACTCCTATCTTTATGGACATTATACCCACTACACTTAGCCAATCAGAAGTGCACCTAAATCAGATGACAATGGCTCCCTTATTCAGAATTTGGCCGCTAAATGTTGAGTTCAGCCACAAGCGTTGAGGGCTTGAACTATGAAGATCTTTTGTTCATCCAGATGTTAATCTCCTGGAGGGGTACAAACCTCCCAAGTTCGAGATGTTCAACGGAACAGGTGATCCCAGGGTCCATCTGAGAATGTATTGTGATAAGCTTTGTAGGAGTTGGGAGGGACGAGAAAATTCGAATGAAACTGTTCATGAGGAGTCTGAAAGGCGATGCTTTATCATGGTATATCAGCCAAGATGCAAGGAAATGGACAAGTTGGGTGAACATGGCATCAGACTTTATGGATCGATTTAGGTTCAATACTAAGAACGCACCAAATGTGTTCTATATCCATAATCGAAAGAAGAAACCCACAGAGACCTTCCACAAATATGCTACTTGTTGGAGGTCAGAAGCTGCTAAGGTCAGGCTAGCCCTAGAGGAAGAGCAAATAAACAGGTTCTTCGTCCGTGCTCAGGATCCGCAGTACTACGAAAGGCTGATGCTAATAGAGGGTCAAAAGTTCTCCGACATCATCATGTTGGGAGAAAGTATCTAAGAAGGCATCAAAAATGGTATGGTCACTAACCTCGAGGCATTGCAAGCTACCAACAAGTCTTTACAGTCTGGTGGCTCGTCAAAGAAAAAGGACGTAAATTCCGTAATGGATGCGCAAAGGAACAATTCCACTATGAAGCACCAAACCTATCCCTCAACTCCACTCACCTATCAACCTACCATAAATTACCAAGCACCCTCACCCACATACCAAATGCCACCATCTGCCAACCAATCACCTTCACCGCCCACATATCAATCCACTTCACCAACATATTCCCAACCTGCGCCTGTGTACCAAGCATAAAAATCCCAACCTTCTCATTGCCCATCACCACCTGCTCGCCAAACTTTCCTCGACCCAGACCAAATTTTGACTGAAGACCTCCCAAACAATATACCGCCATAGCCAAGCCAATTGACAAATTATATGAAAAACTCAAAGCACCCGGTTACATTTCACCTATACCAGTTATAACTCCAAAAAATCCTTCTCAATTGATCAATGCCAACAAAACCTGCTCATACCATTCCAGAATGAAAAGCCATACCATCAATGAGCGTCGCTCATTGAAAGACAAGATCTAGACTTTTATTGATAACAAGGTCATTATAGCAAAGGAGCCCTTTCCCAATGTCCGCAACAACCCTTTGCCTGACCAATGTCCATATGATCGATATTGAGAATGATTGGGACCCCAAAGGGTCAATCAGGTTGATAACTGAACGAGATAAACCTAAGAAGCCGGCGATTACCCTCAATCCCATTATTGTTCAGATCCATCCCTCTGAGGGCGATGTTGTAAATGTGTCTGTACCACTCGAGTTTGAAGCACCTCCTGCAAAGGAGCCAAAATCGATCGAGGTTGAGTTCGGGATTCTAAAGGGACCTGCACTATTGAAGTTACTATATTACCCCCAGGGTGCTAATTCCGGTCTCCATGATAGATGTGACCTCGTTCAAGTCGAACGCCATACCTTGTAATTACACAGCTGAGGCTAGGAGGAAACAAACACATATACTGGAAAAGCAATCGCCACACAGGGCATGACCAGGACAGGCAGGGTATACACCCCAGAACATTTGGCTGAGTTCAGCAAACAAGCCTCTGGATGGGCTGTTGAAACTGGACCCGATGACCTTTGGATGAAGATACAGGCCAAAGAGTACTCAGCCGTTGAGCAACAGAACAAAACACCAGCGTAGATTTCTATTCTGGCTCTTCTGCAAAGCTCTGAGGCACATAAAAATGCCTTAATGAAAATAGTGTGTGAAGCTTACGTTCCCAGCAACATAACAGAAGGCAAAATGGCAAATATGGTGGGGCAGGTACTGGACAGCCACAAGATCACCTTCCACGAGGATGAGTTACCACCATAAGGGCTTAATCACAATAAGGCATTGCACATCATTGCGCAATGCGGGGATTATTTTATCACCGGGATCTTAGTCAATGAGGGATCTAGCCTTAACATCTGTCGGTTAATAACCCTCAAGAAATTAGGTAAAGCTTTGCACGAAATCAAAGATGGAGCTATCAACATTAATGCTTTTGATGGGTCTCAAAGATCCACCATTGGAGAAATTAGTCTGTGCCTACAGATGGGACCTACCTGGTTCGATATTGACTTCCAAGCTATAGACGTGCTAGCATCCTACAATTTTTTGTTGGGATGACCCTGGATCCACACCGTTAGGGATGTGGTATCAACCTTGCATCAAGTTGTAAAGTTCGAATGGAATCATCAGGAATTGATCATCCATGGCGGCGGTAGCAACCCTATATACAACTGACAAACCATCTCGATGATTAGAGGTAGAAGGAGAATAGGTGGAGAAACATACCACCACATTGATCGAGTCAAAGCCATAGACAAAGACAAGTGGTGGGATAAAAAATTGAGAGCATTCTGAATTGGAGCGGGTACGAGCCGGGAAAGGGACTAGGCAAGAATCTCCAGGGCATCACCAAGCCTATCAAGTTGAAGAATCATGGTACCACATTTGGCTTGGGGTATGATACACCTGGGAGGAGTTCAATCATTGGTCTCCACCATGGCGCAGTCTCTACTATCCATTGGAACATCCCATACCCCAGCTGGAGCAGACTTTTTAGCCGACCGACATTATATATGGATTAGAGGAAGACGAGGCACTGGCAGCAATTAAGAACTTTTTTCTGGAATATGATATGGATTGTTGTGTTATCTTCGAGGAGGAGGGGGAAGAAGGCCCTTCTATTCAGGCTGTGAACCGAGGAGAACACCTCACCAATTGGTCAGTCAGGACCACCAGTGCTTGGAGAGCTTCGGGGTAGCAAGGCTAAACGGCGCACTATGCATCTCATTTTACTCTTTAGTTGATTTTACTTTTCCGCATTGTCTTTACTTTTGAAAAGAGCTCCGATGTTTCGAACAGTTATGAATTTAATCAAAAGCATTTACCAATTTTATCCTTATATCTCGCTCTTATTACTTTTTCCTATCATTTACTTTATTTTACACAACATTACTATTACATATCATGATGATGAACCAACGACTATGACTTGCAACGAGGCAATGCAACAAACAGACATAGATTCAGAAGAGGAAAAAATACCAGAAGAGGTTGTCAGGGAGGTCGAGAATTTTGAGAACAAGCCTAAGTCCAATTTAGACGAAACTGAGGTTGTTAATCTGGGAGACACAGAGAATGTCAAAGAAACACGTATCAGTGTACATTTGTCACCCATAGAAAAGAAAGAGTACACAGAGTTCTTAAAAGAGTATGAGAATATCTTCACCTGCTCGTATGATGATATGACCGGTCTGAGCACATCCATTATAGCTCACAAGTTTCCGATAGATCCGGCGTGCCTTCCAGTAAAACAGAAGCTTAGAAAATTCAAGCCAGATATGAGTTTGAAAATCAAAGAAGAGGTTACCAAGCAAGTCAAATCCAAGGTTCTCAGAGTGGTAGAGTATCCAACATGGTTAGATAACATCGTACCAGTACCGAAGAAGGATCGGAAAATTAGAGTCTGTGTCGACTACCGGGATCTCAACCGGGCCAGTCCTAAGGACGACTTCCTCTTGCCAAATATACATATATTGATTGACAACTGCACAAACATGAGCTGCAGTTGTTTGTCGATTGTTTTGCTGGATACCATCAGATATGGATGGATGAAGAAGATGTAGAGAAGGGCCTGCGCATGCCAGCGAACTATCTAGAAGTCTCTGGACTGAAGGCACACTCCCAATCTATTGTTGCTGCGGTCTGTAAGCTGCTCCCAAATCTGTGCACAAAAAGGGCACAGAAGTGTAGCATCAGGACAACCGACCCCATGTGCTGGTAATTACCTGTCCTAACCCCGGCGAAGTAGTAACGAGGCTAGACCGGACCTACCACAATTAACATGTATAGATATATGTGCAATAACAGAAAGATATACATAACTTAAACAGATAATGGAGAGGGGGCATGTTGTAGGGTGTATTAATTTAGATATAAGATCACGAACAAGAAATGGAAACTGAATAATTAACATCAATAAAAGAGAGCAAGTAAATCAACAACTGCACGGCACCAACCTTCGTGCTTTTACTCTCATTTCTTACCAAAACCGTCAAATATAGTGCATGGCATCACCCTTCGTGTTTTTCCTCACCCAATCAACAATCACAACCAATCGGGGAAGGGAATATACAATAAGATTAAACATCGCGGCAAGGGTGAACAAGTCAACAATAAGTCCCGACAAGGTAAAAGTACCACACTTCCTTCCTTAACTCGTTTGCTTCTCAGCTATAACTTCTTAATTAAATTAGCAAGTAATTAACTCAATTGTTTCACATCTTTCAAATTCAAAAGCAACTACGACTCATGGTCATGCTAAACTCCGGTGCATAGATAATAGTCACCATGCCTATACACCGTATTCCACAGTTAACACGTAGCAAATAATATCCTAATCCTAATCCCTCAAGCCAAATATAGAACAAACACTTACCCCGGTCCGAAAATAGCGATCACGCCTCTAACACCGCTTTTCCTCTAGAATCCAACTCCGAGACAACGATATCTAGCCATAATTAGTTCAATATTATCAATAATGGCTTAAAAACACAATTCCATAGCCTAGAAATGATTTTCCTATCATTCTTCCAAAAATACCAAAATCCGACACCGGGCCCACGTGGTCCAAACTCGAGGCTCGGACCAAAACACAATCAACTATAACCCCACGAGTTCAAATATGTATGTTGTTTTAAGATTCAACCCTAAATTGAGGTTGAATCTCTCAAAATTCCAAAAAACCTAACTCTACCCAAAAGCCCTAATTTCTACTTTGATTTCATGTTTTTAGGCTAGGAGTTTAGTGATTAGATGAAGAAATAATGAGGGAGTGATCTTAATATTACTTACCCAAAACGTTATGGGGAAATGAGATCTTGAATTTTGTCAATGGAGGGTGAAGGAGAAGAGTTCATGTAAGAAGAGTGTGAAATCCTGTGCACACTGTTCTGGTTTTAAGAAAATTCACAGGGCGAAATTGCCTTATGCAATCGCAGAAGATGGGATGCGATCGCATAGGGTTGGAGGGTCAAGGCAGTGCGATCGCATGGGCACTAACGCGAATGCATAGAGGAAAAATAAGGGGGACTGACTCAGTACTATGCAATCATGGAGGGGTATTGCAATCGCATACAAGGAATTCTGGACCTCACAAAAAGGCTATATGCTATCGCAGCAAGACCTATGCGATCGCATAGATGGAAACCAGGAACAGCTGACTGCAGCAAATCTGCAGCATTTCTAGGGCCAAAACCACCTCCAAAATCACTCCCCATCCCTCGGGGCTCCCAAACAAACTCACACATTAACCCAATAACATCCTACAAACTTAGTCGAGCGATCAAATTGCCAAAACAACATCAAATTCAAAGAATTAAACCCCAAAATCATCATTTTCCATTTCAACTTCAAAACTTCTAAATATAGATATCTACGTCCGAAACACATCAAACGACATCCGATTTTGACCAAATTTCACAAGAATTAACGCATATATAAGACCTGTACCTGGCATCGGAACCAAAATAAGAGCCTGATACCTATATTTTCTAACTCATTTTCATTTCTATTTTTCATATTATTTCCAGGTAAACAATTCTTTCAATAATTCCGTACTTGGGCCTGGGACCTGGGAATTCAATTCCGAGAACCCGGACCGTCACATGACAGGTCCGGGTTCGTTTACCCAAAATGTTGACCAAAGTTAACTATATTTTATTATCAAACTTCATATATTTCTACATAAATATTTTCCGGCTTCACGCTCGGACTGCACACGCAAATCGAGGCAACTAAATACACGGTTTTCAAGGTCTCAGAATCACGGAGAAAGGGAGAATTATGGTGATGACACTTTGGGTCGTCACACATGCTTAATTGTGACTTTAAGAAGAGTAGAAATAAAAAACATAAAAGTTTGCATATAGTAGTTACAAACAAAATTTAAAATTTAAGAAAGGAAGGGAAAGGACATAAGTGATTTTAAAGAGAAGGATTAATTGGAACATAAATTTAAGAAAGACATTATACAAGTAAAGAAATGGGGAAAGAGGTCCTAGGTTTAAATACAGTATGAATCACATCGGTATAATACCCAGCAATACCTCTTGCACGAGATATTAGCGCACCAGTTATCATATCCATATTCTACCCTTCCCGCCCCGTAAGAGTCATTTAAACGTGTGGATTGGCCATAAATGCTTATTGTGTGCTATTACCCGTCCCGTACAATAGGTCCTAGAGGGTATTTAGGACCATTATTCCTATAAGGTAAGAACAAGGCTGAACCCTTAGGTTTAAAGGTCAAAATGCTATGCGACATACAAAACAAATAAGACTACACGAAAAGGAACCATACAAAGCATGTAAAATGCTCAAACATCCCTCCATAGATAGGTACATAATTAGCACGTCTCAAAAACATCGAAGGTCTAAACAAGAGAAATTAAAGGCGAGACATACGAACATAGATTTTCGAAAATTGGGCAGAAAGCAGAAAGTTTGGTCGAAATAACAGTAGTAATTGCACAACAGTTTTTGAATCAGTAAGAAACACTTTAAAATACACTTGATAATATATAGTAAAGGTATCAAAGATGTAGTATTTTGATAAGAGTAAAATAACACCGTTTCAGACAGGATGTTAGGATTTATGCCCGTCACTAGAGGGGGGGAGTGAATAGTGCGGCACAAGAATATTGATAAATATTGCGGAATTAAAATTGCAGGAATAAAATAAATTCGGTAATTAAAAGCAAGGAAAGAACACACCGAATTTATCCTGGTTCACCACAACTTGTGGTTAGTCCAGTCCCCGAGAGACTCTCTCGAGATTCCACTAACTCTGTTAAGCTTCCAGGTGCTTAACAAACCGTTACACTTGCTCGTAGATGTACACTCTACAAGACTTCAACTTGCTCGAGGATACCGCACCTCAAGACTTCAACCTTGTTCGTGGATACCACACCACAAGACTTCACACACTAAGAATTAGGGTACTTAGTGAACCCGACAATCAATGAGAAGATATGTTCTTCTCAAACACCTTTCTCTTTTACAACAAGAACTCTCTCAAAAGAGTAGATAAAGAGATACAAATTTAGCTCTATGAATAACTCAAAGTTGTCTCTCAAATGGCTCAACAAAAGCTCTAAAATGATGCTCAAATAATGTCAATATGCATATCAATATTGGGAGGTGTTGTGTGTTTAAAATCAGCTCAAAAGACCTCTTTTTATAGGGGTTAAAGGGTGGATGTCCTTGCTTAATTGGCAATCAATTATGCTGATTTTATGCTTACATAATCGATTATATGATCTGCATAATCGATTATCTTCTCAAAGTTCATAAATCGGAACGTTGGGAAGGCTACTGACAGTAAATAATCGATTTTGTGAGTTAAATAATCGATTATTTACCCTTGAGAAATTTCCAGCAAAGCTGGAATATACCAGAGTATACCAGAATCAAAGCTGGAGTATACCAAAATATACCAGAGTATACCAGAATCGAAAACTTACTTCAAAAACCATTTTGGTTAAAATGAAAACGTTAAAATCATTTTGTTTGAAGTATATTAAAATTTTTTATGATATATATGATTTAATAAAATGATTTTATGCATATTAATGATGACCTATGTAATATACCAGAATATACCCGAATTGAAAACTTACTTCAAAAACCATTTTGGTTAAAATGAAAACGTTAAAATCATTTTGTTTGAAGTATTTAAAATATGTTTATGATAAATATGATTTGATAAGATGATTTTATGCATATTTATGATGACCTATGTTGAGCCAAAAGACGAGATAACTTTAAACGTTGCTCTTACATTTGTTCTACCTAACGACCTACGCCTTGGGTCTTTGGTCTTGAACTTTTGAACTCGTCTTTGGCTTGTCTATGCAATTCCGTCATCAATATGCTTCTTGGAATCCAATCTTGATTGTTTGTCATATAATATCGTTGTTTGACACTTGACTTCATTGTTTGTCATTCATCAAAACCTATACCTGAAAATCATGCTAATACAACCAAAGCGCACATATCATAGATAGAATAATTTTATACACAGGAAAGGTAGAAAACATATGCAAAATTATTCAAAATTTTAGAATAATTTAAAAAGAGAGCAGTAAGTATATAGGAATTATTATTGAAATCTACCTTTGAAAAACCTTAGTAGAGGTGATAAAGATGCAATATTCTGATAAGTTTTAGAAAATAGTAGCACAATTCTGGATAGGACAGCTAACCAGTAGAAAAATATATATATCCGCTATTATCTTGAAATACGGCAAATTTCAGCAGAAAACTTTCAAAGAAGCAGAATTCAGAAAGTTAAGGGGGTGAGTAGTCTGAAACTGAGGAGAATATGATTAAGTGATTGTTATCCGGCCTAAGGCTTGCCTAAGCATTGTTTGATAATAAAAGAGAGTGGACGTGCATATTTTTTTCCAATTTTAAGAAAAGTGTTAACCATACCTATATTGTTAAGCAAAACTAGTGAGGCATTCAAGCAATTGAAAACCAAGCCCTAAGTATATGATATCTAATGCACATAAAGATCCTAAAATATGGTATCTTAATGCAATAGCAGTAACTTGTTGGTTATTAACTGATTATGTTTAGAAAGTAAATTACAAGCTGAAAGTAAAATAGCCTAAAAACAGGATTTCTAGTCGTGTAAGATGCACGTCCTAGACAGGATGCCTATTGCACAAATAAGAAAAATCTTACGAACAGGTTTTCTACCCACACCCTCAAACTAAACATGTGTATCTCTCTCATTTTTAACTATAACCCCCCATTGTTCATTAAAAGTTATTACGGATCAATACGATTAAAAAATAAAGAGAAAAAAAAGTAAGAAGTTACTCTATAAGGAGCCTTCAACCAGGACCAAGTCTCCAACCTCACTTCTTTCGAGTTTCACAGCCTTTACCAAGGTTTAGGTGCGGCAAAGCTCCCTAAAGGCTCATTAGGGCCCTTTTCCAATAATAGACACCCAAATATATTAACATTGAATTAATGCCAATGTGGAATTACCATCCTTGGGCATCGAGGTTCAGTGGGTACTCAAGGTACCCAAAGCAATGCTTACACTAAGGGGGTAGAATCTAAATTCTAAGAGTAGTGAGATTATGATAGAGTTATAAATCAGTTGAGTTGAAAAATAGCTTGAAAGAGGGTCCATAGAGAAAGAGTTTTGAGAGAAAGCAACAGAAGATACAATATCAGGCTAGCACAAGCAGGGGCAGAGGACATGGGGACAAGTAACTCACAAGTGATAACACAGTTACATATACACAAACATCCAAAGAGAAGAACTTCATAACTTAATCAATCAATCAGGTTTCAAACAGCATGAGATTGATAGATACCAAACACATTCACATATCAGGAATAGGTTCAGGGTTACTTAGTAGATAAGAGGGTCCTGAGTAACATACTAATAATGTACTGCGTTAGGGGTAGGGCGGAACATATAGGAGACAGACAAAAACGAGTAATGGGCATGCCAGATTAAGTTAGGCATATTAAACAACATAGAGGCATGCTAATTGCAGTAACAACAACAAAACCCTAAGTAGAAGTATACCAGAAATAAAAGAAAGTGCAACACAAATAGAAACATATTGTTTTGAAGCAATAAATCAAATAGGAGATATACCTGTTGCACACAAGGTAATGCAGGGCAGTAGTGAGCCATAATATGTAAAGTGGTGAGCAATAGTGTGCAAGGGAGTGGGCAGCAATATGCAGAGAGTATGCAGAGAGAGCAGCAGTAGCAGAGAAGTGACCAGCAACAGTAAAGAATTGAGCAGTAATAGCGTAGAAGTGAGCAGCAATAGCAGACCCAAGCATACAACAATGTAGAGAGTAATGGAACAGTAGTAGGCTCAAGTTCAACCTGAGTTTCAAACCAGCTGAGTTACCATTAGTCTCAAGAGAAGTGAGAGAGATTGTGTAGAAGCAAAAGAGCACTGAATGTATTTTGTGTAAGAGAGAGAGAGAGAGTTCGGAATGAATTATATTCGTGTTCTAAGTGAGAAGAGAAGAGGAGTACTTATAGTTTTTGAAAACCAATAGAGAATAGGGTAACAAGTACATAGTTATAGAAACAGCACAAATTTAATCAATCATATGACCTAATTCCTTCAAACTAGGGATCAAGGTTCAAATGGGAGTATTACATAAGGAAATAATCAATCAGACGATTAATTACATCAAAGCAAGAGTAGTAGGAATGCAGCATGTGATAAAGACCAAATACATAATTCTCCAAATAAGGACAATATATGCTGAGCATTCGGACCATAAGTTTAAGTACACAAATATGGTAAACATATAAATTAAATATGAAATTAGCCAAAGAATCACGGCAAGACTAAAATCATAGGGAATCAACCAAGTATAGAGAGCATCTCACAAGTAAGGAAATAATTCAAAAATCAATGTAAGAACCCTTAAGGAAAACACACATAAATCAGGAATTCAAAGAGATGCATAGAATCATTCGAATAAAAATCAGACCTATAAGCACAATAGGAGTGAAAAATTAGAGAACGTTATGCAAGAAATCATAGAAGCAGTAAAGGGTTGGAACCCTTGTAAAAAAATGGAGCTCAGAAACAAATAGGCTCATAACACAAACAAACACGTAATACAGGCACACATAATACTCAAAAGAAACATAAGATATAGCGATTTTGAAAAAAGGGGTTTGGAAACCCTGGCTTTTCGAGAAAAGAACAAACGTTGAAAAACTTTGAATTAATCAAGTTGTGAGTAGTGTAAACACAAAGAATGAATTGAAAATAATTTTAACAGACAGATATTAAGAGACTTAGGCAAAAAATTAGGTTTTTTGCAATAAAATCAGTGAGGTAAGGAACCTAGCTGTGAAACTCGTTAATAATGGTGTTTATTGCACCATCGGACTGAAAACCACCAGAGAGAAGGACAGAGATAAGCCAAGCAAGGCTTCCAGAGACTGTCTTGCATGAGGGAGGTCTCTGGGGCTTCAAAGCAGAGAAGCAATGAGACAAGGTTCCATGGCGACTAGAGGTCGAGAGAAGTGAGGATGGAGGTAGCCGGAGAGGCGGTGAAGACCATCGGAGAAGAAAGAGAGAACTAGAAGGTTCTAGAGAGAAAGGATAAAAAATGTTAGCATAGGGAGAGAGAGGGAGAGAGATTCCGATCTCTAAAGTGAATGGTTTTGGGGGGGGGGGGTAATTAGGATTTATTTTAGGTAATATAATCTGGGTCGTTGATCTCGTTTGATCAATGGCTCAGATTGAATTTGAGCTGGGTCGTGTTAATTGATTTGGGTATGGATTGTTTGAGATGGGATAAAATTGGGTTTAAAATGGGGTCAATTTAGGCTATGTCTGCAATGAAATCTGGCCAAGTTTTAAATAGCCAATTTCTCCTTTTTATTTTATAAAATAGCAAGCAATGATTTAAAAAAACAAATTAAAACACAGTTAATTAATAAAATATAAATATTTAATCTAAAAATACCAGAAATGATTTTATAATTATAAAATACGGTTAATTATAACATAGGCTATACTTGCAATTTCATGCAATTTAGCTTTAGAAATTCCAAACAAATTTGTAAGAATATGCAAAAATCAAATTTAATTATATTTTATTGTAAATATGAGAGTGAAATACATTATTCACAAAAATAATAATTTTGGGAATAATTTTGGATTTTGTACTATTAAAATAGACAACAAATTGATTCTAAAAATCCTTAAAATTGAGGAAAAATACCAAAATTTTTGGGCATGCTTATATATGCATACATATACTATGTTGAATGTATTTGAGTATATAAAAAATATATAGGAAAAAATTGGGTATCAACAACTGCCCATGTTTACCCGAGGAGGATGAAAAAATAAAGATAAAATGGCCAATTTTGACCTGAAAAGGCGGTTGTGAAAGAACTTTGATCGCGCTCTGGTTTCTGAGCCGCATACATATCCCTAGTTTTATAGAAATCAGGTCATATGTAGTTCAGGAACCACTGACGGAGTATGCCGATGGAGAATCGAAAATACGGACGCGAGGGTTAGATTTGAAAAGGTGCTCAGAGTCGAATAGGTTGCGGAGCACCGGATCGGGATCTATCCTGTTGAGATGGCTATCAGATAGTCGGTGTACCTGCAAGTAAGAAATGTGGCGTACACTATGCATACTTAAAACATGATGCAAGTTCCCGTTGGACCATGAACGTTGTCTTCGGGTGGTTAAGATGAAGTCCTCGGACTATGATGTCCTGGGCCATGAAGAGCATAGAAGTAATTATTTGCAGGCCATGAAATAGTGTTCTCAGGTTATGCACATGGTGCCTCCGAACTATGGCGCCTTTGAATAAGTTGGCGATCTTTCAACCCATGAAAAAGTGGCTCTTTCAGCCAAATGAATGCAAAGGGTGGCGATCTTTCAGCTAGAGAGAGAATTTAAAATGTAGGAGGCGATATTTCAGCCAAATAAATGTAAAGGGTGGTAATATTTCAGCCAGAGCAAGAATTTAAAACGCAGGTGGTGATATTTCAGTCGTTCGGAAAAAAATAAAGAGGCGATATTTCAGCCATACAGGATGGAGACAGAGCGTAGTCTTGGAAGGCAGAAAATAGCCTTATAAAATGTAGATGGACACAACGCTTAGTCTCTGAAGGCAGATAAGTAGCCTGATGCAGGATGGAGACAGAGCTTAGTCTCGAAAGGCAGATAAGTAGCCTTATGCAGGATGGAGGTAGAGCTTAACCTCAGAAGGCAGAAAAAAGTAGCCTTATGCAAAATGCAGATGGAGACAGAGCTTAGTCTCAAAAGGCATATAAGTAGCCTCATGTAGGATGGAGGTAGAGCTTAACCTAGAAAGGCAGAATAGTAGACTTACGCAAAATGCAGAAATGTAAAAAGTGAATAGTAGTGAGATCTCCTTAGCTTACAACTGATCACGGCATCGTGGCTGCTGGGGATGTTGGGCGTAAATAATAAAATATGTTCATAAGTGATCGTTCTGAAAGTTTCAACCTTGATGAGTACGAGTGTGTGAATGTATCAAATGATTTGCGACCTGGATGCCTACATCCAAAGAAAAATCGTAAGTTCTGTAGAGGGGGAAGGTTAGTTCGTATCCCTTGACTCTCGACGCAGTGTATCATTGGAGGTAGTGTTGCTAAATGATAGCGATGAAAATGATATTTATGCATGTTCAAGTAAATATAATGTAAGTATATTTTGAAAAACAATTTTATTTGGATAAACCAACAGCTGCAACGTGGTTCAAGACACGACAATCTCGCTTATTCCAAAATTTTGAGGGTCCTCCTCAAAATTCTGCCCCAGTTTATTGGACTGGTGCTGCTGGCGATTGTGCTGAATACCTGAAAGTGGATTGATCCTCCTCAAAATTCTACCCTAGTTTACTCGGTCGGCGCTGATAAAAAGGCTGACAAACTGACTTTGGAATTTTGAGGGTCCTCCTCAAAATTCTGCCCCAGTTCCAATGGCGGGGAAAAAGGAAATATATTAAAATATGACTGAACCCATAGGGCTTCCTACGTATCCCCTCTTAAACGGGAATCAGGTCAGGCGTATTTCAAATTACATCATAAAGGGAAAGTATTGTGTGATATCCAATTTTTTCTCATGTATTTCTATACTCAAATATTTCCAAAATAGCATATAGATGCATATATAAGCATCCACAAAATTTTTGGTATTTTTCTACATTTTTTCAAGTATTTTAAAACTAATTTACGACTTATTTTGTAGTATAAAATCCAATATTTAGTCTCAAATATTGTTATTCTAATAGGTAATTTATTTTATTCTCTTATTTACATAAAAATATAATGTATATAATTTTTTATATAATTTTACAAGGTCATCAGATATTTATAAATTAAAATCGCATTAAACTGCAGTGTTAGCCCATTTCTCAATTCGACGAGTATTTAACTACAAAATCATTCTTAATAACTTTAATTGACACTTATATGTATTTTTATTAACTTAGTATTTTAATTGGATTTTTTACAATGCCATTTACTATTTTATAAAAAATCAATTAAGGGAAAATTGGAAATTTAAATCATAGCCCCTTTTAATTTCAATTGTAGCCAAATTTAAGTCCAATTTAAGCCCCAATTACACGACCCAATTGCAGAGATTACCCGACCCAGACCCATTAAAACTAACCCGCCCCAGCTCTCTTTTAATCGTGACCGTTGATCACTCAGATCAACGGCCCACGTCTAACCTACCATAATTAAACCCCAAATACCCCCTAACCCTAACCATTTCCCAAACTAACCGTCCTTGTATCCCCATTTACCCCAAATTCTCTCTAGCCCTCCTCGAACCCTAGTTTGTTCTAACTCCAATTCACTGGCATCTATGCCCGTTCAAGCCCTCAAACGTCTATATCTGTCACTCCTCACCTCTCGTGGTCCTTGGGGTTTGAATATGGGAGTCCCATCTAAAGGGTTATCGGACGAGAGGTCCTCCAATTTGAAGATCTACAGTCGTGTCCGGCCTTTTTCAGCAGGCCCTGAGGCTATGGGTTCTTTTCCGACTCCGACGAGTACATTCCAGGCTTTTCTCGATCCTTCGAGACCTTTCTCTTTAACCTTAATTTTTCGAGGTTCTTCTCTGTATTTATCTTTATGATCTTCTCTAAGCTCTAGTTATTCTCTAAAAAAATTTAGTACTTCTCGCCTTTTCTTCGCCTGTTTCGTTTTCAAACTATTCGTCTTCTAAAATTTAAGGCTCCCAGGATTTCTCTGATTTCCTTGATTTCTTAGCTTTATTTGCTCTACTGTGTGTTCTACTCTAGTTCATACTTTGATTCTGAGTATTTTCTACTATGGCTCTAAGACTTTTTGCTTTATTGATTGTTTCTAGGGTTTCGAGTTAATGTGTTCTATGCTTTCCATCATGTTGTTATGCTTTTTTGTTCATCTTCATCTGTGATATTCCTTATGCTCTATGTGTAATGGAAACCCTAAGTTTTAAGGGGGTTTTCTATTTTCTCTCTGTGAAACCCTAGCCGCTTCTAATTCTCGCTTGTGTGTTTCTGCTACATGTTATTCTACTACTTCCAGTTTATACATGCTCTAATCTATATATCTTTTTATATTGTCACATTTCCCCTTTTCTAAACAACCCTAATTTGAGAAAATTGATTTTGTACTATTTGTTTGATTCTCTAATTGAGACCTGTTTTCTTACTAAGTTCAACTAAGCTAGTACCTATAATCCCTTGATTTTCTAGGTAATGGACTTGCCTTATGTGTTCACCCGTATGAATTTTCAAATTCTTTACAAGTATTTGCCCTATATTCTGTGATGATACTTGATTTTCTTTCCAAAAATAAACTAAACATTATTTACCTCAAATCGGTTCCTTATTAAAGGAAACCTTCTCCTTAACTGTTTGAGATTTATACTGATTGAATATTTTATTGCCTTAGTTCTACATCTTTTTCAAACTACAAAAAGCCTTCATCTTTTCTCACTTCAAGACACACTGATACACGAATACTCTCTAAGTTCACTCACTGAAAAGCTCTCTCTTCTCTTCTATAATCTTCTCTCTTACTTGCTCTATTGCTAGAGTAAGACGACTGAAAGCCAAGGCTAGCTATAAGGATCCATCTTTGCTTTGTGACTCAAGTTTGCAACTGGTAGGCTCTTAATTTACACTACCAGTCTCTAAACTATCTGTTTACTTAATCCTGTTCTTTTGCCTATTGATGTTCAGTTGAGTGATGCATGCTTAACCCCCTTTCCCCTTTTCCCTTGTCTACTAGTGTATTTTAGTTTAAGTTTTTAGCATGTTTAATCCCCTTCCCCTTCCCCTTCCCCTTCCCCTTCCCCTTGTATGTTATGTTTAGATTGAGCATGTTAATCCTTCTTCCCTTTTCCCTTGTCTGTTTATGTTCAGTATTTCATTTAAGTGTCACTATGTTTAAACCATTTCCCCTTCCCCTTTGCTTGTTTATTGTTAGTTATTATGGTTTGAGTTCTTGTACACCATTTTCCCCTGAATCCTTTAATTTAGTCCTGTGTTTTCCAAGTATTCTTATGTGATTCCCCTTTCCTCTTAGCCCCTGTTTGTATATGACTGTGTTCTGGATTAGGGTGGCACCTCATTGCCACTCTTAGTTTAGAACTAAGGTTGTTAACAACCTATACTCAAAGTAATCCCATTCCTCATCCCTTATATTATGTGTTTGAGCCTTAACAAAGGCATGTTAGTGTCCTAATCACCATACGTGCCTTAGTCTGACTTATTTTCAGGTTTGCTCTTGCTTGTTAAACCATGTAAGAGGTTAGGGGTGTGCCATTCTCACTTCATGGCTAGGTATGACCACCTCTTACATTGGTCTTCCTCCAATTCCTCACTTCTACACTTATTCTTAGTTCTTTAACTCATATCCCCTCTGGTAAGCCATGCATAGGGACCCTGTAGTCTCCTCTGAACTTGGATGCCTTAGGGCCGGTAATTCCACACTTGCACTACTCTAATTGCTTAGAGTGTAAACATTGCCTAGAGACCATGCCTATAGGTTTGCATTCTAATAATCTCGTCTAGAAAACATGCCTATATGGATGTCTAAAACGCTAGGCGAAACATTAGGTCGTCCAAATACGTGTAAAGAAGTAACAAAAAGGGTTGATAAGCATGTAATAAAGGTCCAAACTCGCCCAATCAGTTCAATTTGCCCCTAAGTCTATTTACTTTAAAATAGGGCCCAGTTCTGCCCTTTCACATTACTCTGAACCTGTAAAGTTTAATGCTTTAAGGTCTTTTAAATCTTCTTGCATCCCCTTTTGTATTCAAGCTGTTCCGATGAATGTAAGCCATTTCTATACTCTTCTGCAACTTCAATTTTCTTTTCAACAGACTCGCGTCTGATAATAATGTTTTCCCTCTAAAAATAAACTGATTTCTAAATCTGTAAACTCCTAAAATGAGCCCGGGGAGCTCTAAGCAGATTTTCTATCCATATGTTATGTGTTAAACTAATCTACCCGCAATCAGTATTTGAAGTCATGCTAAACTAGTTGCTGTAATGTTACGGGGTTTCATTTGAGCTTTTGACTGTCTTATTTGCATACCGCTTATGTGCTACATGTTTTGACTATCGTTCTAGTATTTTTACCTTTGAAACTCCATATATATCCTATCTCTCTCTCTCCCCCCCCCCCCCTTCTTAGGTTTAGAAGTCCTAATACCCCAGGACTAATAGGTTGGAACGGGTATTAGCATGCAATAAGTAAACGATACCAACATGCTTCAATACCTTAACGGTGTGGGAAGGGTAGAATATGGAGATGATGACTGGTACGCTAATACCATATGCGACCCCTCTTTGAGGAGTGTGTGCGGGGTATTATACCAACGTGATCCATATTAGAGTTAAACCTAGGACCCTTCTCTCTTTTATTTTCTTTATTTAAATGTTTTCCTATAGTGATGTTTTTTTCAAATCAATCCTCTTTTATTTTCAAACTTACGCCCTTGCTTCTTCTATTAAAGTTTTCCAAGTTGTGTGAATGTTATACATGTAAATCATATTTGTCTATTTTCTCCATTCCATCATAAAGTCACATTAGAACGGCCGGAAACCACAATAGTGGATCTTGAGGGGTGCCTAACACCTTCTCCTCGAGATAATCTCAAGCCATTACCCGAACTCTGGTTTTTATTTAAAATACCCTCTCATCTTTAAAAGTGTCCTAATGCACTATAATCATTAGGTGGTGACTCTTCAAATTCCATAACCCAATTCCCAGACGGGAATTAGAGTTGTTTAGCCCATAATGTCGTAAATCCAATTTCATTTTTTTATTAAAAAGGGGGCGACGATAGCATGGCGACTCTGCTGGGGAATTTCTTTAAGGCTTTTACCATTACGTGTTTTGTGACTTTATTGCTCTCTTTACTACCTTTATTTATTGCTTTAATCATTTCTTCACAATTACTAACTTGTTTCTTCATGTCTTTCTTTTTCTTTAACTATTTTACTGCTTTACTGCCTTTACTTTATTTCGATTCCATCTAAAATTCCGAGCATCTATTGTAATCATTATTGTATGAATGTGAAAATACATGTACTTATTTCATTGTTGTAATTGCATCCTTCAACATTATTTTCCACCCGTGCCAAAAAAATCCTATAGTGACACTTATAATGAGTGGTCGCTCTTCCAATATTTATAAACCCCTTAAATTTGGCAACGGAATATTTGCGGTAAAACCAGTCGATCAACGGTGTAGTCGACGGTTCCGTGCCTTTCCCTCTTGAGTTTTCCGATCAAAGGTACCTTGTCTAGCACTTCAAAATAGAAACCTTACTATGTTTAACTGTTCATGCATCATGGTCAAACTTAGCCGAGTCAGTTGTGTTGTCCGCATAATGACTCATTAGGATAGCCTAAACCAAAATTCCATCGAGTTTCCTCAAAACCCAAACGGATATTCACGTTATGTGCATTGACTTGGAGAACTAAATACCTTTTGCTAATTATTGATTTAAATAGTCGAGTCTGGTGGGGTTAAGGTCCTAACACTCTATTTTGCAAGAAATGAGGCACGAGGTCCTGAGATTCGGTATGGTATCAAACATTCACCCAAAGTTACTAAGCTGGTGGGAGCATCTGCATGGTAGTGATCGGGTTTTTATCTGCAAGCCCTTAGGAAATCTTCCTTCACTCCTAGAAGTTCGGCCAGATAACATTATTGTGGAAGCTGCTACTATGTTTTGGGATAGTGAACGATCTGTCTTCCGCTTTGTAGGTATTGAAATGACGCCGCTGTTGGAGGAAATTGGGGGTCTAGCCGGAATTCCTTGGGATAGCCCAGGGCTGCTTATGCCAGAAAAACGCAAAGGTAGAGGGTTCCTGAAAATGATGGGGCTCAAGAAGAATCCTAATCTAACCAGTCTGAAGCACACCTACATATCCTTCGACTTCATGTATGAAAGGTTCGGACATAGCAAATCCTACTGCACTCATATAGATGAGTTCGCCCTCGCCTCTTTGGGGCACATACATAGGAGAGCCTTTGTATTCATGTTCTGTTTCCTGGGCATGATATTCTTTCCAATGAAGAAGGCTAGAATCCACACGATACTAGCCATGGTAACCAAAACCATAATGGAGAGTCTCTACGGGCAGACATTCAGCATAGCACCCATGATCCTGGCCGAACTGTAACGAGCCTTAGAGAAATGTCAACGAGGGGCACCACACTTCAAAGGGTGCAATTTGCTATTACAACTCTGGCTCATTGAACATCTTCAGAAGGGAGATTATAGACAGGAGATCATACACCGGGACTGGGATGACCATATCGCTTTCCATCATCCAAAGCGAATGCACTTCATGCCGAATATGTTCGCTCGCCCGGAAGATGCCAGTGGATGGGTGGAACTATTGGAGAATCTGAAAGAAGAGCAGGTACAATGGATGTACGAGTGGTTTCCACCTAGGGAGTTTATCATTCGGTCCAGGCATGTGCCATTCTTTGTACTCAACGGCTTAAGAGGAACTTACCCTTATGTCCCTCTCTGAGTCATGAGGCAAGCGAGAAGAAAGCAAATTATACCAAGGGTAGAAAAGATGAGTCATTACAGGGCTAACTTCCAAGATGACGATAGCCCACACATGTGTCAGGCTTACCATATGTGGCATTCCCAACTCATTTTGGAAAACGAATCTATGGAACCACACAGGTATCAGGATGGGCATGTGCCACTTTAACTGGAATGGTTGGAAGAAGACGATCATATTGGCGTCCATGGCCACAGGGTTATTGATGAAGAGACTGCCGCAAAGGTCAAGTACAATCAGCTATGCAAACGGATGCGAGAGTGCAAAAATGAGCATCGTGAAATATTGGACGCCCAAGAGAAGATAATCAATGAGTGGAAGGACATGGTTGTTCGCGTAAACAATCACCTAGGGTACTTGGAGCAAGGTCTAGTGGAGCTGGAAGGCAAGTTTCTGAAATGGATCAACGACTGTCAGGAAGCTGAAGGTAACGAAGGTGGGCACTTGGCTCGGACTTACTTATTGTTGGGACTGCGCAAGTTGATGAAACTGCACGAGGGAGTCAAAGATACCGAATCTGGGGAAGGTCCTTTTGGGGCCAAGTAGTTAGGATTTTACTGCTTTCTTGATGTAATAAGGCCACTGGCCATTAGTGACAATTTCTCTTTATTTCAGTTTGTTTTGACTCGTTCTATTTTCTATCGATAAAATGAGGCACTTGGTGTTATAAGTTCTCCAAATAATATATGTCGCTAGGCCTACCTCAGGCACAATGAGGCACCCAAATAGGAAATGACTTATATTTTTTCAACAACGTGTTTAAATACAGCAAAGTTTTCATTCTCAGAATCCGTACTAACTTTTTACCTTTTTTGTTTTTCTTTTATTTTTTCCCCTACCTAAAGGTTAGTTCGTGCATTCTGGCACCATCAGCATACTCAAGAAGATCTGAGGGTCCTCTTCCTATTCCGAGTCCTCCCAGAAACAGGAAAAAAGGAAAGATGGGAGATAATGAAGCAAGAAAGGAAATTGAAGGGACTTCCCAAGGTACCCCGATCACCAAACAGACTGATGCTCTTTGCTAAGGTTTCTAGAGGAGCTAGATCAGGTTCGGAATTTGGCAAGTTCGTCCATCTCCCTTGCTGCTGCATTTGTCAACAATCAGGTCCCTGCACCTCCATAGAAGACCAAACCCGAGCTCGCAACAATGCTCCACCGCACAATGCTCTGAACCACCAAGATACTCCTATTTTTGTGGATATTGTGCCGTACTATACACAGCCCGTATCAGATATGTAAGAATCAGACTCACTCATTCAGAACTTGGCTGCTAAACTCAAGAAAATAACTAGCAGGGTTCAAGGCGTGGAAGGTAATAAAGGTGTGGAGGGTCTAAATTATGAAGACCTTTGTGTTCAACCCAATGTCGAAATCCCGGAGGGATACAAACCTCCTAAGTTCGAAATGTTCGATGATATGGGTGATCCGAGGGTTCACCTCAGGATGTATTATGACAAGTTAGTGGGAGTCGGTAGAGATGAGAAGATCCGCATGAAACTGTTCATGAGGAGCTTGAAAGGTGATGCTTTATCCTGGTATATCAGCCAAGATGCGAAGAAGTGGACGAGTTGAGTAAACATGGCATCCGATTTCATGGACCGTTTCAGGTTCATTACAGAGAACACGTTGGACGTGTTCTATATCCAGAATTTGAAGAAGAAGCCCAACAAAACCTTTTACGAGTATGCGACTCGTTGGAGGTCGGAAGCTGCCCATGTTAGACCGGCTTTGGAAGAAGAACATATGAATAGGTTTTTCGTCCGTGCTCAGCATTCCGTAGTACTACGAGATATTAATGCTGATAGAGGGGCAGAAGTTCGCTGATATCATCAAACTGGGAGAAAGGATTGAAGATGGGATCAAAAGTGGTATGGTTACTAACCTTGAGGCACTGCAGGCCAACCAACAAAGCCTTACAATCTAGAGGTACGTCGAAGAAAAATAACAAAAACTTCGTAATGGCTACGCAAAGAAACCACTCTCCTATAAAATACCAACCCTACCCTCCAACTCCACTCATATACCAACCCTCTCTAAATTACCAGGCACCCTCACCTACCTATTGAAATTCACCACCCGTCTACAAACATGTCAGCCCACCTCGCCAGGATATTCCCAACCCGCACCCGTATACAAAGCTTACAACTCCCAACCTCCTCAATATCCGTAGCCACCTACCCGCCAAAACTTCCCACGACCAAGACCAAACTTTGACCGCAAACCTCCCAAACAATACACCGCCATTGCCGAACCCATTGACCAACTGTATGAGAAACTCAAAGCTTCTAGATATCTTACACCAATCCCAGCCATAACCCCAGAAAACCCTTCCCAATGGATCAACCCAAATAAAACCTGCGCATACCATTCGGAGATGAAGGGCCATACCATCGGCGAGTGCCACTCGTTGAAAGATAAAATTCAGACCTTAATTGATAACAAGGTCATCATAGCTAAATAGCCTGCTCCTAATGTTCGCAACAACCCCCTACCGGACCATAAGTGTGGAGGCATCCAAATGATTGAGGTTGAGGACGACTGGGACCCCAAAGGGTCAATCGGTTTGATATATGAAGGAGATGAGACCAAGAAGATGGCGGTCACTCTTAATCTGATTGTTGTTCAAATCCAGCCATTTGAGTTCGAGGCACCTCCTGAATAAATGTCAAAGACAATTGAGGTGGAGTTCGGGACTGCAAAGGCACTCGCACCGATTGAAGTTACTATATTGCCTCCAAGGTTGCCCATTCCGGTCACCATGTCAGGCATAACGCCATTTCAGTCAAATGCCATACATTGGGACTACACAGCCGAGGCGAGAAGGAAGGGAAAAGCACGCACGGGTGAAGCAATTGCCACACAAGGTATGACTAGAACAGGCAGGGTGTACACACCGGAGCACCTAGCTGAGTCCAGCAAGCAGGACTCTGGACGTCCCATTGAAACTGGACCTGATGATCTCTGGAGGAAGATACAGGCTAAAGAATATTCAGTTGTTGAATAGCTGAACAAGACTCCGGCACATATTTCCATCTTGGCATTGCTGCAGAGTTTCAAGGTGCATAAGAATGCCTTGATGAAGATATTGAGCGAGGCTTATGTCCCGAGCAACATAACAGGAGGAGATATGGCGAACGTGATAGGGCAGGTATTGGAAAGTCGCAAAATCACTTTCCATGAGGATGAATTGCCACCTGAAGGGCTCGTCCATAACAAAGCACTACACATCGCTGTGCAATGTGAAGATCATTTCATCACCAAGATCTTAGTCGACAGAGGTTCTAGCCTCAACATCTGTCCATTGATCACCCTCAAGGAGTTGGTCAAAGGATTGCATGAGATAAAAGATGGGACTATTAACGTTAAGGATTTTGATGGTTCTCAGAGGTACACCCTCGGGAATATTAGCATGTATTTGCAAATGGGCCCCACTTGGTTTGATGTTGATTTCCAAGTCATCAACGTACCAACATCTTACAGCTTACTGCTGGGACGACCCTGGATCCACGGCGATGAGGCTGTGGCATCAACCTTGCATCATGCCGTGAAGTTCGAATGAAACCATCAGGAAGTGAGCATCTATGGCGACCGTAGTAACCCCATATACAGTCGCCAGACCATTCCGATGATCGAATTAACAAGAAGAATATGTGGAGAAACATATCATCATATTGAGCAAGTCAACGCAGTGGACAAGGACAGATGGTGGAGTAACAAGTTCGAGAGCATTCTTAATTGGAGCAGGTATGAACCAAGGAAATGACTTGGTAGGAATCTTCAGGACGTCACCAAGCCTATCCAGTTGAAGAAACATGGTACTAACTTCGTACTAGGGTACGAGTACACTTGGCAGGAATTCAAAAACTGGTCACCGTCATGGCGCGGCCTATATTACCCATTGGAACACCCCATACCTCAGTTGGAGCAAACATTTCAACCATCTGACACCCTCTACGGGTCAGAAGAAGACGAGGCTCTTGCGGCAATGAAGAACTTGTTTCTGGAGGAGGACATGGACTGTTGTGTGACTTTTGAAGAGAAAAGGGAGGAATGCCCTTCCATTCAGGCTATGAACCAAGGGGAGCACCTCACCAATTGGTCAATCAGGAGCACCATCACTCGGAAATCTTCGGGGGGTAGCAAGGCTGAACAAGCATCATGCATCTTTGTTTTAGTTGTGCATTGTCTTTACTTTCCAAAAGAGCTCCGATGTTTTGAACATTTATGAATTTAATCAAAAGCATTCTTCAGTTCAAAAAATATCCCGCTATTCATTACTTTTCTCTGCTATTTACTTTACTTCCACACAGCATTACAATTACGTATCTTGATGATGAACCAACAACTGTAACTTGCAAAGAGGCTATGGAACAAATTGACATATACCCAAAGGAAGATGATATACCAGAAGAGGTTGTCAGAGAGGTCGAGAATTTCAAGAGTAGACCTAAGTCCAACTTGGATGAAATCGAGGTCGTCAATCTGGGAAATATAAAGAATGTCAAAGAAACGTGCATCAATGTGCACTTATCACAGACGGAAAAAGAGGAATATACAGAGTTTTCAAGGGAATATGAGGAAATCTTTGCATGGTCTTATGACGATATGACTGGTCTCAGCACATCCATCGTCTCTCATAAGTTGCCGACAGATATTGCATGTCCGCCAGTAAAACAAAAGCTCAGAAAATTCAAGCCAGATATGAGTTTAAAATCAAAGAAGAGGTCACCAAGCAGGTTAAAGCCAGAGTTCTTCAAGTGGTAGAGTACCCAATCTGGTTAGCTAACATCGTGCCAGTACCAAAGAAGGATGAGAAAGTCAGAGTCTGTGTCGACTACCAGGATCTCAATCGGGCCAGTCCCAAAGATGATTTCCCCTTGACAAACATACACATTATGATCGACAGTTGCGCCAAGCATGAGTTGCAGTCATTCGTTGATTGCCTTGCGCGGTACCATCAGATATGGATGGATGAAGAAAATGCAGAGAAAATGGCATTCATCATGCCTTGGGGAATGTATTGCTAAAGAATGATGTCGTTCGGATTGAAGAATGTGGGAGCTACTTATATGAGGGCCATTACTACCCTCTTTCATGACATGATACATAAGGAAATTGAGGTATATATGGACGACGTCATCATTAAGTCCAGGAAGGTTGCAGATCACATGAAGGACCTCCAAAAGTTTTTCAACAGACTAAGGAGGTATAACTTGAAACTAAATTCCGCCAAGTGTGCATTTGGGGTCCCTGCGGGAAAGTTATTGGGTTTCATCGTAAGCCACCGAGGAAGAGCTGGATCCGTCAAAAGTAAAATCTATTCAAGAGTTTCCACCGCCGAAGAACAAGAAAGAGGTAATGAGTTTCCTGGGGAGACTCAACTATATCAGCCTGTTCATAGCTCAGTCTACCGTCATCTGCAAACCTATCTTCAAGATGATGAAGAAGGATGCCGCCACCAAATGGACTGATGAATGTCAAAAGGCTTTTGACAGGATCAAGGAATACTTGTCTACGCCTCCAGTCATGGTTCCTCCTGAGCCTGGAAGGCCTTTATTGCTCTATCTCGTAGTTTTGGATTGAGAATTTAATTCTTGGGACAACGTGATGAGACAGGGAGGAAGGAGCAAGCTATTTACTACCTCAGCAAGAAATTTACCCCGTACCAGGCTCGGTATTCTTTATAGAAGGAACCTGTTGTGCTTTGACCTTGGTAGCTTAGAAATTGAGGCATTATTTATGTTCTTACACTATCTACCTTATATCAAAAATGGATCCACTAAAGTATATTTTTCAGAAGACCATGCCCACTGGCAAGCTCACCAAGTGGAAAATTTCGTTGAGTGAATTTGACATTGTCCATGTCACCCAGAAGGCAGTTACAGGAAAAGCTTTGGCAGATCATCTCGCAGAAAATCCTACAGGAGGGGAGTATGAACCATTAAATACGTATTTTCCCGATGAGGAAGTAGCTTTCATAGGAGAAAATATTGCAGAATCCTATGACGGTTGGAGGATGTTTTTCACGGAGCCGCAAATTTCAAAGGAGTTGGTATCGGACCAGTCCTTGTATCAGAAACCAGTCAACAATACCCGGTATCTGCCAAGCTCAAGTTCCCGTGCACCAATAATTTTGCTGAGTACGAAGCTTGCATCTTGGGGGCTTAAACTAGTCATTGACATGAACATTCAGGAGCTGCGAGTGATCGGAGACTCAGACCTACTCATACATCAGGTTCGAGAAAAATGGGCAACCAAGAATTCCATGATACTCCCTTATCTCCACCACATACAGGAGTTGCGAAAGAGGTTCAGAAAAAATGGAACTCCAGCATGTTCCAAGAATACAGAATGAGTTTGCACATGCGCTCGCCAATTAATCATCCATGATTCAGCATCTAGATACAAACTTCATCGACCCTATCCAGGTCAAGATTCATGATCAACCAACATATTATGCACATGTTGAGGAAGGAGCTGACGGAAAACCCTGGTTCCACGACATCAAAGAGTACTTGACAACAGGAGAATATCCAGAGCTTGATAATGCTACTTAGAAGCGCACGCTTCGAAGGTTGTCCAACAATTTCTTTCACAGCGGAGAAATCCTGTATAGGAGGACCCTCGATTTGGGACTATTAAGGTGTGTCGATGCGACAGAAGCAACCAAGTTATTGGAGGAAGTGCACGCAGGGACTTGCGGGCTGCACATGAACGGTTTTGTTCTAGCAATGAAGATACTCCGAGATGAATATTTCTGGATGACTATGGAACAGACTGCATTCAGTATGTCTGGAAGTGTCACCGCTGTCAGATACATGCAGATATGATAAAGGTACCTTTGAACGAGCTCTGCGACGAGCTCACCGTGGCCATTCGCCGCCTGTGGAATGGATATTATTGGACCAATCGAGCCTGCCGCATCAAACAGACACCGGTTCATCTTAGTGGCAATCGATTACTTCACTAAATAGGTTGAATCAGCCTCATACAAAGCAGTAACCAAGAAAGTCGTGGCAGACTATATCTGATATCGTATTGTCTGTTGGTTCGGGATTCTAGAGTCGATCATCACTGATAATGGTTACAATCTCAACAGCGACTTGATGAAAGCGATGTGTGAAACTTTCAAGATATGACACAAAAATTCTACAGCTTATAGACCTCAGATGAATGGAGTCGTGGAAGCAGCCAACAAGAACATCAAGAAATACTAAGGAAAATGATCGAAAGCACAAGCAGTGGCATGAGAAGTTGTCATTCGCTTTATTGGGTTATCGTACTATAGTTCGCACATCAACCGGGGCAACGCCCTACATGTTGGTTTACGGTACAGAGGAGGTCATTCCCGCCGAGGTGGAAATTCCATACTTAAGAATCATACAAGAAACTGAGCTAGATGACGCAGAATGGGTCAAAGGTTGCTACGAATAGTTAGCCCTTATAGATGGAAAGAGAATGAATGTGGTTTGCCACAGTTAGTTGTATCAGAACAGAATGTCTGGAGCCATCAACAAGAGAGTTCGACCAAGGAAGTTCACACCGGGACAGCTGGTGTTAAAGAAGGTATTCCCAAATCAAGAAGAAGCAAAAGGGAAATTCTCTCCCAACTAGCAAGGGTCGTACATGGTTCACCAGGTTCTAACTGGAGGAGCTCTTATTCTTGCATAAATGGACGGAGTAGTTTGGCCAAAACTGATCAACTCAGATGCAGTGACATGATACTAGATTTAATCAGTATGCTTTTTCTTTACGATGTAATTTGAACTACTCCTGACCTGATTCCCGTTTAAGAGGGGATACATAGGCAGCCATATGGGTTCGGTCACATCCTTAATCAAATTCCATTTTCCCTCGCACTTGGAACTAGGGCAGAATTTTGAGGAGGACCCTCAAATTCCGAGGTCGATCCATATTCAGTCATTCAGCATCGCCGTCAGCAGCGCCAGCCCAGTAAACTGGGGCAGAATTTTGAGGAAGGCCCTCAAAATTCCGGAGCCAGCAAGGTTTCCGTGCCTTGAACCACGGTGCAGTTGTGGTTCATCATAAAACAAAACTATCTTTTCTTTACGTATATATATATATATATATATATATATATATATATATATATGCATCATGATTTCCAAAATTTGCATAAAATTATTTGGATCACTATCGTTCAGCACGCTACCCCAAATGGTACAAGACGTTACGCGCCGAGGGATGCAAACTAACCTCCCTCTATTACATAAGTCATCTCTTTTATTTGGATGCAGGAATATAGAATACAAATAGGCGATGCATGCGTTGTACAAAACTGAAGCTCCCGAAACCACTACTTACCTTGCGAAAGTTTATTATCTACATTCAACACTTCCCTAGTATTCATGATGTCGCAATCATCTACCAGCTAAGAAAATCATCGCCATCCTCTCCTTTATATATCTGCTTTTTTTTTTGCATAAGGATATTCTCTGCCTTTCGAGATTAAGCTCTTTCTCCATCTGCATTTTTGCATAAGGCTATTCTCTGCCTTTCGAGACTAAGCTCTGTCTCCATCCTGCATTGCATAAGGCTATTTGCCGCCTTCCGAGGTTAAGCTCTACCTCCATTTTTGCATAAGGCTATTCTTCTGCCTTTCAAGACTAATCTCTGTCTCCATCTGCATTTCTGCATAAGGCTACTCTCTGCCTTGCGAGACAAAGCCATGTCTCCATCTGCATTTTGCATAAGGCTATTCTCTGCCTTTCGAGGTTAAACTCTATCTCTATCCTGCATAAGGCTATTCTTCTACCTTTTGAGACTAAGCTCTGTCTCCATCTGCATTTCTGCATAAGGCTATTCTCTGCCTTCCAAGGTTAAGCTCTACCTCCATCCTGCATAAGGCTATTCTTCTGCCTTTCGAGACTAAGCTCTGTCTTCATCTGCATTTTGCATTGCATAAGGCTATTCTCTACCTTCCGAGGTTAAGCTCTACCTCCATCCTGCATAAGGCTATTCTCTACCTTTCGAGACTAAGCTATGTCTCCATCTACATTTTTGCATTGCATAAGGCTATTTTCTGCATTTCGAGGTTAAGCTCTACCTCCATACTACATAAGGCTATTCTTTGCCTTTCGAGACTAAGCCCTATCTCCATCTTGCATTTTGCATAAGGCTTTCCTCTGCCTTTCGAGGCTAAGCTCTGCCTCCATCCTGCATAAGGCTATATTCTACCTTTCGAAACTAAGCTCTGTCTCCATCTTCCATTTTGTATAAGGCTATTATCTGCCTTCCGAGGCTAAGCTCTGCCTCCATCCTGCATAAGGCTATCTTCTGCCTTTCGAGACTAAGCTCTGTCTCCATCTTGCATTTTGCATAAGGTTATTCTCTGCCTTTCGAGGTTAAGCTCTACCTCTTTTATTTTGCATTTGCCTGAAAACTCACCACCCTGTTTCATTTGGCTAAAATATTGTCGCCCTGCATTTTAAATTCCTGCTCGGCCGAAAGATTGCCAGCCCTTGCATTCATTCGACTGAAATATTGCCACCTTTTCATAGGCAGAAATATCGCCAACTTATTCAATGGCATTATAGTTCGGAGGCATCATCTGCATAGACCGAGAACACGATTTCATGGCCTGCGAATCTTTAGTTTTATGCTCTTCATAGCCCAGGACATCATAGTCTGAGGATGCCATCCTAATCGTCTAGAGACAGCATTCATGGTCCAATGGGAACTTGCATCACGTATAAATTATGCAATATATACGCACATCATTCATTTGCTGGTACATCGGCTGGCACGGCCATCTCAGCAGGAGCGATCCCGCTCCAGTTCTCCGCAGTTCGTCCGATCTCCAAACCCTTGCCAAAGCTTAAACCCTGTTGCGTCCGCCTCCTCCAAAATTTTCATTGGCATATCCCGCCGATGGTTCCCGAACTACATATGGCCTGATTCATGTAAAATCAGAGATATGTAAGCAGCTCAGAAGCCAGAGCACGGTCAAAATTCTCTTACAATCATCATTTCCGGTCAAAATTGGCTCCTCCTCGAGTAAAGAGGGGCAGCTACTGATACCCAATTATTTCCCATGTATTTCTATACTCAAAATATTCCTAAAATAGCATATATATGCAAATATAAGCATCCACAAAAAGTTTGGTATTTTTCTACATTTTTTCAAGTATTTTAAAACAAATTTACGACTTATTTTGTACTATAAAATTCAATATTTAGTCTCAAATCTTGTTATTCTAATAAGTAATTTATTTTATTCTCTCATTTACATAAAAATATAACTTATATAATTTTTTGTCGAATTTTACAAGGTCATTAGATATTTCTAAATTAAAATCGCATTAAATTGCAATTTTAGCTCATTTCTCAATTCGATGAGTATTTAAACTACAAAATCGTTCTTAATAATTTTATTTGGTACTTATGCATATTTTTATTAACTCAGCATTTTAATTGGATTTTTACAATGCCATTTACTATTTTATAAAAAATCAATTAGGGGAAAATTGGCCATTTAAATCATAGCCCCTTTTAATTTCAATTGTAGCAAAATTTCACCCCGATTTGATCCCCAATTACACGACCCAATTGCAGAAATTACCCGACCCAGACCCATCTAAACTAACCCGCCTCAGCTCTCTTATAATCGTGATCGTTGATCACTCAGATCAACGGCCCACGTCTAACCTACCATAATTATACCCCAAATACCCCTAACCCTAACCATTATCCAAACCAGTTGCCCTTGTATCCCCCTTTACCCCCAAATGGTCTCTAGCCCTCCTCGAACCCTAGTTTGTTCCAACTCTGATTCACCGGCACCTATGGTCGTTCAAGCCCTCAAACATCTATATCTGTCACTCCTCACCTCTGCTGGTTCCTGGGTTCGAAGATGGGAGTCCCGTCTCAAGGGTTATCGGACCAGAAGTCCTCCGATTTGAAGATCTACAGCCGTGTCCGGCCTTTTCCAGCAAGTCCTGAGGCTATGGGTTCTTTGCGGACTCCGACGAGTCCATTCCAAGCTTTTCTCGATCCTTCGAGACCTTTCTCTGAAACTCTAATTTTTTAAGGCTCTTCTCTGTATTTATCTTTACGATCTTCTCTAAGCTCTAGTTATTCTCAAAATATTTTTAGAACTTTTCGCCTTTTCTTCACGTGTTTTGTTTTCAAACTGTCTGTCTTCTAAAATTTAGGGTTCCCACGATTTCTCTGATTTCCTTGATTTGTTCACTTTATTTTCTCTACTGTATGTTCTACTCTAGTTCTTACTTTGATTATGAGTATTTTCTACTATGGCTCTAAGTTGTTTTGCTTTACTGATTGTTTCTAGGGTTTCAAGTTAATGTGCTTTTTTGTTCATCTTCATCTGTGATATTCCTTATGCTCTATATGTAATGGAAACCCTAAGTTTTAAGGGGGTTTTCCATTTTCTCTCTATGAAACCCTAGCCGCCTCTAATTCTCGCTTGTGTGTTTCTACTACATGTTATTCTACTACTTCCAGTTTATGCATGCTCGAATCCATGTATCTTTTTATATTTTCACATTTCCCCTTTTCTGAACAACCCTAATTTGAGAAAATTGATTTTGTATAGTCTGTTTCATTCTCTAATTGAGACCTGTTTTCTGACTAAGTTCAAATAAGCTAGTACCTATAATCCCTTGATTTTCTACGTAATAGACCTGCCATATGTGTTCACCCGTATGAATTTTCAAATTCTTTACACGTATTTTCCATATATTCTGTGATTGATACTTGATTTTCTTTCCAGAAATAAACTAAAGTTTATTTACCTCAAGCCGGTTCCTTAATTAAAGGAAACATTCTCCTTAATTGTTTGTGATTGATACTGATTGAATATTTTCTTACCTTACTGATGAATCTTTTTCAAACTATAAAAAGCCTTCACCTTTTCTCACCTCAAGACACACTGATACACGAATACTCTCTAAGTTCACTCTCTGAAAAGCTCCCTCTTCTCTTCTATAATCTTCTTTGTTACTTGCTCTATTGCTAGAGTTAGCGGGCTGAAAGCCAAGGCTAGCTATAAGGATCCATCTTTGCTTTGTGACTCAAGTTTGCAATTGGTAGGCTCTTAATATTTATTTTTAAGTATAACTGTTATATTTCATTTATCTCAAAGAATATGTACATCATAGAGCTTTAACGTAGTAGTTTGGACTGTCTACTACTCATTTACAAACTATCATCTATACTGTATTACCAACTATCTAGACACAAATGTCATTACAGTAAAGGGATATCTAAATGCTATAGCAAAGGAAAGCAATTAAGCTCCGCAAGCCAGTCTGCCAATGTTTGCATTTCCTGCCTCGAATATGTATAAGTAAGGCAACTTCTCTGCAAATTAGTTCCTCCACAAAAGCAGTCCCTTCAAATCGAATGCTATTCCGTACTCTCCAGATGAGGGCAACAGTAGTGACAAAAGCAAAAGATGTAATAGCATTTTGCCACAATCTGCTTTTTGCTTAGCTGCAAATCCAGTGAAGTTCTGTTTCCCAGCTACCAACTGTTCTGGAATGCCCCAGCCAACAACACATTTTGGTCCACAGTCTGTTAGTAATTGGGCACTCAAAGAATAGGTGATTGAATTCTTCAACATTTTGTTTGCAAAACACACTAGTTGCTGGGACTTGTATGCCAATGTTCTGCAGTCTGTCAACTGTAGGAAGTCTATGTTGAGCAGCTAGCCATACAGTGAACTTATGTCGAGGTTGGATATTAGTGATCAACATCAAGTTCTTCCATTCAACCCTATTGAAACTGGGGAGCATTGTAGTTTCTGAATATGAAATTTATCCAATCTACATATACTTTGCAATCTGCCAAATAGATCTCCCTAAAGCTTCTGGCTCTCCAGTTTCATAGTTCTGCTTTCCAGTATCTTCCTGACAACCCAAGAAGCTGATCTTGGAATGTTTACTATGGCAATGTCACCCTGTTTGATGTAGTAAGAGTGAACCAATCTAACCCATAGTCAATCTTTCTTCCTGGACAAGTCCCATAGCAGTTTAGTAATGGCTGCTTTGTTCCACACAGTCAAGTCTAGAATGTTAAGACCTCCAGCTGATATTGGTTTGCACAACTTGTCCCAAGCAACCAGTGCCCTTTTGGATAGATTAGCAGTGCCAGTCCAAAGGAATGTTCTACAAATTGCTTCAATGGATTTCAGTACTTTCTTGGGTAAAATGAATACTTGTGCCCAATAAGTCTGAATGCCAAACACCACAGCTTTAATCAATTGGCTTCTCCCTGCATATGATAGCAACTTAGCTGACCAGCAAGTAATTTCATCTGCTATCTTTTCAATTAGGGGAAAATAATGATGGATAGCCAGCTTTTTAGAATCAAGTGGTATCCCCAAATACTTGAATGGAAGTTGGCCTTCAGTGAATCCCAAAGTTTCAATTATTTCTTCTCTGGTACTCTGCTGCACACCAGCTAGGTAAACTGCACTTTTGCTGATATTTGCCTGAAGACTAGATGCTTCTAAAAACTGAAGGAAAGCTTTCTGCAAGATCTGGATAGATATAATGTCAGCTCGACAGAACATAAGAAGCTCATTAGCAAAACAAACATGAGAACAATTGAGTTTCCTACATTTGTGATGGAAGTTGAAGTTCCCATCCTTGTGTAACTGTTTCAGGATTCTGTTTAGGTATTCCATAGCCAATACAAACAAATATGGTGACATAGGATCACCCTGTCTAATACCTCTCTTAGCAGTGAATGGCTTAGTTAAGCCACCATTCATTACTAAGGAGTAGGAGACAGAGGTGACACAAGCCATGATCCAGTGAATAAACTTTGCTGGGAAGCCCAAGTCAATAAGAATCTGCTTCAGAAAGCTCCATTCCAAGGTGTCATATGCCTTCCTCAAATCCAACTTAAGTACACATCTGGGGGATACAACTTTTCTTGAGTAACCCTTGAAGATTTCATGGCTTAACAAGATATTATCAACAATACTTCTCCCTTCAATAAAAGCAGATTGAGCAGGACCAACTAATTCTCCAATGACAGCTTTCATCCTCCTGGTAATAACTTTTGGAGATAATTTTGTAGACAGTAGTGCAGCAAGCAATAGGTCTATTGTCTTTAACAGTAGCAGGTGCTTTGACTTTTGGAACAAGTGCTATGGCAGTGGTGTTTATCATATGAGGCATTTTGCATGTAGAAAAGAATTCCTTAGTAGCAGCTAGAATATCACCCTTCACCACCTCCCAGTTTTTAGTAAAGAATTCCACTGGAAAGCCATCTACTCCTAGGGCTTTATCTTTAGGCATCTCTTTTACAACTTCAGTGATCTCTTCCAGTGTAACCTCTCTAATTAGCATTCTTTGCTGTGCTAGATTTAAGCACTGTCACTCTTTTTATTATTTCAGAATTGACACAAGGGAGTTCAGCAGCACACTCCCCCATTAATGATTGAAATACCTTTATGAATTCCTGTTCCACATATAAAGGGTCAGTAAGTTTCAAACCTATGTCAGCATAGATGGATGTGATGTTGCTGGCCTGTTCTGATTTTCCACTAAGCATGGAAATACTTTGTGTTAGCATCCCCACACTCAATCCAGCAAGCCTTGGATTTCTGCCTCAGAATTTGTTCCTCCACACAACTTCACTTCTCAATTTCTTCAAGTGCTGCTTTTTCCTCAGTAAATAATGACTGTGTTAGTGGGTTGTTCTGCAGTTGAGTTTGAATAATACCCAATTTTTCCCTTGCCTAAATAAGTTTCTGCTTGTATGAGGCCATATGAACATTTGTCTCCTTTAAATGTTGTTTCATGGCCTTCAATTTTTTCCATATCTGCTGCATAGGTGTTCCATCACAATCCTGTCTCCAAACCTGCTGTAAAATGCTATGAAACTGAGGTTGTTCCATAATAGCTAGGTATAGTATGAAAGGTTTAGGGTACAGAGGTTTTTGGTCTCCAAATTTGATAAGAATAGGGGAGTGATCAGAGACTGAAGGATTCATGAAGTAAGCTTCCAGGTGCCCATACTGTTGTAACCACTGAAAATTGCCCAGAGCCCAATCAGTTTTACTATAAACTCTAGTGGAAGTACCTTGCTTATTGGTCCAAGTGGAGTGCCAACCTTTAACTCTAAGAGTAGTGAGTTGCAGGTCAGTGATAGTATCTTTGAAGTCTTTAACTTCAGCATCAGTAACTGGAGAGCCAATTCTGCCATCAGTATATAAGACACAGTTAAAATCCCCACTGAGCAGCCAAGCATCTTGACTGGGAACATAGATTGACCTTAAGTCACTCCACATTTGATTCCTGAGGTTTGCAGCATTATGGGAATATATAACACATAAATGAGTTCTGGCCTGGCTAATAGTATCTTCTAATAAACACTGAATGAGCTGATCAGTCACATAGGATATTTGGATCTGGATATGTTATTTCCAAAGCAACCATATTCTACCATTTGCAGCCTTTGAGTAATTGCATTGAAACTTCCAATCCTTAGCAACCTTATCAAGTATCTTCTTGGCTTTATGCTCCTTTACTCTAGTTTCAAGACATCCCATAACATCTACTTTATTAACAGCAAGAAAGTTTTTCAACTCCTTCTGTTTATGGGCTTGATTAAGCCCCCTAATGTTCCAAGTGACAATAATCATAGGAGATTAGGGGGTGATCTGTGTGAAGGCCCCGGGTCAATCTGTTGATCCCTGTTGCCAACCACAACAATAGTAGCCTTCCCTTTATTACAATTATCTACCATTACTTCACTGTTACCATTGGGTGCATTGATGCCAATCTCAAGCCTCTCTTGGTTATCAGGTCCAGTTTGTGCATTCTGCTGAACAATAGCTAAAGAAGAGAGGTTGTCATTCTCCTTGTTAGGTTGCTGTACTTCCTGTACTTCTGAATTGACAGTAATCTCATGGCTTTCCTGTACTTCTGCATTAGTTACAGGCTGCTTGACAAGCCATTCTTGTTTAGTATATTTTGCCTGCTTTTTCAATTTCCCTCTATGCCTCCTTGGTTTACCCTGCTCCTCTATATCCTTCTCTGCATTGTTATCAGCATAGTACCAGCAATCCAACGAATCATGCCCAAATTTCAGGCAATGATTACAGAAACTAGGCTTCCAATCATACTCAATTGCCTGAATCTTTGGGCCATTAGGAGTTTCAATCTCTAATTGGTCAGGGAGTGGATGGGCAGCATCAACCTCCACTAGGACTCGGGCAAACAAAATTTTCTCATAGTGCGTTGTAAATTTGTCAGTGTATAATGGCTTACCCACTGCACTGGCCATTTTGCTCAATACCTCAATAGACCAGTAGCCCACTGGAAGTCCAGGAAAATGAATCCATACAGGGATAGTGCTGAGAATATCACTTTGGAAAGAGAAATCAACTTCCCAAGGCTTCAAAACCATTGGTTTATTCCTATAGGAATAAGGTCCAGATTGCATGACTAAATCCCTATCCTCGATACTATTGAATCGAAAAATACAATAGCCTTCAGTATGAATCAGGACCTGGGGTTTAGCCACGAAATTCCACACATGCATGAAAAAATTATCCATAGTTTTCTCATTCGGATTATCACCAATTATATAACCAATTAAAGCATTATTCCAGTAATCCACTTGAGATTTCAAATCATCCTCACTGATTTTAAAAACCTTTTTACCATCTCGGTCAGTAGGGGAAAACGAACGAGAGTGGCTTACCCATTTGAGTATTACAGTTTCCTCGCACAACTTCAGCTGCAGTCGAAATTGATTTTTCCGATCCACTGGCATCAGAGAACTATAGTCGTCTTACAGCGATGTTAGTAGGTGCTTCATTCATCGGAGGTGGCAATTCATTCATATCACCCTCTACATGCATCACCTCTGTCGATTGGAATTCTGGGGCAGAAAATTACCAAATGTTAATGGTTCAAGATCCTTTGTAATGCCATGATCATGAGTAACTATTTATGCAGTAGCTAGCGGTGCATTTCGCCGGCGACGAGCCATTTTTCCGGCGACAATGGAGATCCTGCTATTGTGCTCCGAGAGAGAAGGCTTATTTGAAATTTCACTAATTTAAACTACCAGCCTCTAAACTACATGTTTACTTAATCCTGTTTTTTGCCTATTGATGTTCAGTTGAGTAATTGCATGCTTAACCCCCTTTCCTATTTCCCTTGTCTGCTTGTGTATTTCAGTTTAAGTTTTTAGCATGTTTAGTCCCCTTCCCCCTTCCCCTTGTCTGTTATGTTTAGGTTCAGCATGTTAATCCTTCTTCCCTTTCCCTTGTCTGTTTATGTTCAGTATTTCATTTAAGTGTCAGTATGTTTAAACCCTTTCCCCTTCCCCTTGCTTGTTTATTGTTCGTTATTGTGGTTTGCGTTCCTGTACACCATTTTCCCTTGAATCCTTTAATTTAGTCCTGTGTTTTCTAAGTATTCTTATGTGATTCCCCTTTCCCTTAGCCCCTGTTCTTATGTGAGTATGTTCTGGATTAGGGTGGCACCTCATTGCCACTTCTAGTTTAGAACTAAGGTTGTTAACAGCATATACTCAAAGTAATCTCATTCCTTATCCCTTATGTATTTGAGCCTTGACAAGGCATGTTGGTGTCCTAATCACCATACAGGCCCTAGTCTGACTTATTTTCAAGTCTGCTCTTGCTTATTAAACCATGTAAGAGGTTAGGGGTGTGCCAATCTCACTTCATGGCTAGGTATGACCACCTCTTACATTTGTCTTCCTCTAATTCCTCACTTTTACACTTATTCTTAGTTATTTAAGTCCTACCCCCTCTGGTAAGCCATGCTTAGGGACCGTGGAGTCTCCTCTGAACATGGATGCCTTAGGGCTAGTAATTCCACACTTGCACTACTCTAATTGCTTAGAGTGTAAGCATTGGATGGGTTTCCTTGAAAACCTTTGGAACTTTGTAACACTCTAAAGAGAAAGCCTCGGATTTAGGAGCCTGGATTTGGTAAAAGGCATATGTTGGACATTAAAGTTGCTTTGCGCTTCTTCAGTCTTGTTGTAGTTATTGATGTATTCAGCTTTTATTTCCTTTAATGTTTTTTTGTCAGGTTTTGTAGTAAATTGTAATAAAAGAAGTTGGGGATCTAGTGAAAGGGAATATGGGAGGGGTTTACTTTCTTGTATCAATATCACGTAGATACCATGCCCATAGGCTTTACTTTCTTGCATCAATATCATATAGATACCATGCCCATAGGCTTTACTTTCTTGCATCAATATCATCTAGATGTCATGTCTATAAAGCTTTACATTATTGCATCAATCTCATATAGATACCATGTCTATAGGCTTTACATTATTGCACCAATATCATCTAGATATCATGTCTATATGGTTTACATTATTGCATCAATCTCATATAGATACCATGTCTATTGGCTTTACATTATTGCACCAATATCATCAAGATATCATGTCTATAGGTTTTTACATTATTGCATCAATCTCATATTACCATGTCTATAGGGTTTTACAGTGTTGCATCTATTACATAGATACCACGTCTGTAGGGCTTTGCATTCTTGTAATTTCATATAGAGACCATGCCTATAGGTTTGCATTCTTATAATCTCGCCTAGAATACATGCCTATATGGATGTCTAAAATGCTAGGCAAAACATTAGGTCGTCTAAATACGTGTAAAGCAGTAACAAAAAGGGCTAATAAGCATGTCATAAAGTTCCAAACTCGCCCAGTGCTTAAAACGTTTCAGTTCAGTTCGTCCCTAAGTCTATTTACTTTTAAATCGGGCCCAGGCATGCCCCTTTCACTTTACTCTGAGCATGTAATGTCTTTTAAAATGTTAAATTTGTGGTTTCAGCTACTTCGCCCACCTAAGGTTAATGCTTTTAGGTCTTTTAAACATTTCTTCTTGCATCCCCTTTTGTATTCAAGAAGCTCGGTTGAATGTAAGCCATTTCTAAACTCTTCTGCAACTTCAATTTTCTTTTCAACAGACTTGCGAACTAATGTTTTCCTTCTAAAAATCAATTGATTTCTAAATCCTATCAACTCCTAAAACGGGCCCAGGGAATGTCGGCGCCGCTTTTTTCAAAGGCAAAATCGGGTTTCACGATATTATGGGCAAAACAACTCTATTTCCAATTTGGAATTTGGTTATGGAAATTGGAAGACTTGCCACCTAATGATTATAGTGCATTAGGATACATTAAGATGAAGAGAGCGTTTTGAAAGAGAAACCAGAGTTGGGTAAGGGCTTGAAATTATCTCGAGGGGAAGGTGTTAGGCGCCCCTCAAGATCCCCAAATGTGGTTCCCGGCCGTGCTAATTGTGACTTTACAAAGAAGATGAAGCAAGTAGACACATGAAGTACATGTATTCACATAATTTGAGAACTTTAAAGAAAAGGACATAAGTTTGAAATAAAAGAGGGTTAGTTTGGAAAGCATTGATAAAAACATTTAAATAAGCACGTAAGAGAAAGAAGGGTCCTAGGTTTGACTATAATATGGATCATTCGATGCAATATCTACCTCATATTCCCAAAGAGTGGCCGCTTCATGATATTATCGCATCGTCATCATCTCCATATTCTACCCTTCCCCACCCTGTAGAGGTTATTTAAGCGTGTGGATTGGTCACGAATACTTATTGCGTGCTATTACCCGTCCCGTTCTATAGATCCTATAGGGCACTTACCATCACTATTCCTATAAGGTAGGAACTAGGCTGAACCCCTAGATTCAAAGGTTAAAATGCTAGGCGACATACAAAAGCAAATAGGACTTGCACGTAAAGTATTCATGTAAAACATATAAAGTCTCAAATATCCCTCTATAAATGAACACGTAATGAGCACGACTCAAACACATTTGAGGTCTAGGGAAGAGAGTGTTTTTTTTAAAACTATAGTACAAGTTTATCAAAACAGAAACTGGAGAGTTTTGCAGAAAAGAGTTGTGAGAAAAGCGTATAGAAACATTAAAAAACAGTAACAGTTTTTTGAGAATCTGCGAAAATCATTTAAGGGCATTTGCGGAACATATCGTAGAACAGTTTACGGGCGAGCGGAGTAAATATATGTGTGAAGGCATTTTTTTTAAGATTGCAAAAGTGTAAAGAAAACATATCAGCTTTTGAACTTTAAAAATTACAGTATTCAGATAGTTGAAAAATAGTATTCTAATTTTGGACGATAGAAACCTTTGCATAGATAGTTTAAAATAGGGCAGAAGTATAAAATTATTAGAGAGCTTCATAGACAAACGATTCAAACAGAGTCAGATTTTATCCAGCCTAAGGCTTTCCTAGGCATTATTAAAGATAGTGAACATATAGATTTTCTTCCAGTTTTTACAAGGAGAGTAGTTAACCAATTTAAACCAAGATTAATGAAGTACTTAAACAACTGCAGATAAAAGTCCTAAAGGCTTGGAATCTAATGCACGAAAGTCCTATAAGCATGGTATCTAAATGTGATGGTGATGACTTATTGATTATTGATTGGTTATTATAATGAAAAAATGTACATAATAACAATTTGGAGTGAAAGGCCTAGAAACATGATTTCTATATGCAGCGGTGCATGTCCTAAAGCATGGAATCTATTACACAAGCAAATAAATAAGCCCTATGGACATGTTTTCTACCCATTCCCATAAACATGCATCACCCTCCCAATTTCACTATAAACCCCATTATTCTTTTACAAGTTATTACAGACCAAGAAATTAAAAGTACAATAGTGAGAAAAGAAAATAAGAAGTTACTCTATAGAGAGCCTTCAGCCAAGCCCAAATATCTCCAACCTCACTTCTTTCGAACTTCATAGCCAGTACCATGGTTTAGGTGCGGCAAAGATCCCCAAGGATTCGTTTGAACCCCTGGCCAATACCAGGCACCCAAAAGATGTCGCAATTGGACAGTTTCAAACATTTAAAGCCAGCCTTGGGCATCAGAGTTCCCTGGGTGCTCAAGGCTCCCATGGCAGTGCTTACACCAAGGATGCAGGACCTAAGGTTCTAGGAGTAGTGAAGTTGAGACAGGACTTTAAGACAATTGAGAGTCAGTTTAAGAAAAAGAGTTGAGAAAAAGTTTGAGAAAGTAGTTTAAGAGAAGTTGAGAAAGAGTTTAAGAAAACAATTGGAAGAGCTGCAAAATCCTTCTGAAAAAACATGTAGACTGACCAGTTTTGAAACAACATAGCATCACACGACCAAGGACAAGGGGAAGGGAACAAATAAGCAAAACAAACCATTCACAGGCAACACATGGGTAGACAGTAACTAGACATGGTTGTAGAATAAATAGGGGTTTAGTTCTTACTGCACCAAACCCCAATACACTTAACCTCAGGAAGAGGTTTTAGGCTAATCAAGTAGCCTAGCAGCCCTAGACACATAGCAATGATGCACAAAGAAAAGAAAACAGTCATTGAGAAAGGAAAAGGGTAAGGGGCACATGCTAATCTAAGCTAAATAGGCTGGTAAGTGTATACTATTGACAACAAGAGCAGTGGAACCATAGATAAAAGCACACAAGAAACAAGAATAAATGCAAAACTAGTAAAAGCATGTTGTTTTGGAAACTGTATATTAAATAAGTTACATACCAGTTGCAGACAAGAGAACACAATAATAGTAAGCAGTAGTACACAATAAAGAGCAAAGTATGCAGAGAATAAGAGAAGCAAGGTGAGAGCAGCAGTGTGCAGCAAAGAGAGAAGTAGTGTGCAACAAAGAGAGCAGCAGTGTGCAGCAAAGAGAGCAGCAGGCAAACCCAAGCAAATAATGTAGTATAACCTTAGTAGTGCAGAAGTAAATAGCCAAGATTACTCAATCTTGGCTTTCACCCGATTGAGTGAGAGAGTTTGTAGGAAAGAAACTAATCAGTAGAGAGATAGAGAGCACTGATTGTTATTGAAAGAAAGTTCAGAGAGACTGTAATGCCTCAGTATGAGAGATATGCAATGTGTTGGTGTCCTTTAAAGATAATGGGAGGAGGGTAATTATAGTACTAAAAGAATAAAAAAATAAGGTATCAGTTCATATTTAAGGAACTGATATCAATCATAATCACACACGCATAGGGACTCCCCTTTAATTAAGGAGTCATAGGCAAACGGTAATAAACAGCCATTTTAAAAAGGAAAGGAATCATAAAGTATGGCCTGATCACATGAGGAAACAAGAATAGAACCAGGTATATAATAAAGACTAGGTGCATGATACTTAACCAAAAAAACATATCAATAAAGTAAATCAGCGTATTTGTGTTCATATATAAGGAAACTATAACCTTAATTACGGCAAATAATTTCGATATTGAAAACCTAGGAAATCAATTATTAATTGAGGAATGTATCCTACTGATTGAGGAAAATCAATCCCAGACTGTAAGAAAATACAGAAATCACGATTTGAGGCTAGTAATACCAGCCTCGCAAGAGTCAGTATAAAGTCATAACAAAAATTCTCAAAAGAATAACAATCGGCATGGTATGGGAATGAAACAATTAGCACCAAGAATCAAAGTAAAAGGACACGGAGCATATAAAAAACATGCAAGTAGGCAAACATAGGTACAAGCATGTACTGTTAGGGGTTTTCATCAAATTTTAACACGATACTTAGAAGTAGTACTGAAACCAGGGATTAATGCTAAAGACCAGAAGAATAGAGTACTTTAAAGAGAGGTCATGAAACCCTAGAAATAGAAACTGCAGTGTAAAACCCAAGTCATCGAAGAAACCAAACAAGCCAGTCATTAGAGAAACAAACAAACCAGTAAGATAAACAACCCAACGACTATATGGCACTCAAAAATAGTAGAGGAACAGTTTTGAAGAAAAGGTTAGAAACCCTAGTCTAGAAGAGTCAAAAAATTCGAAGTACTCCGAGAAAACTATGTAGATGTAGAGTAAAAATAAGGAAATCAAACTGAAAGTCGTTTAAAGAGGCGAGATTAAAGAGAAAAATTAGGGCTTTCAAACATATTATAGAAAAGAAGAACCTGGCTGTGAAACTCGCATACGATGCCGTATAGGGCATCCTCGTTCAAGGGTCATCGAAAAAACACCGAAAACAGTCCTCAGAAGAGAGCTTCAGTGACCGTCTTCCATGGCGAAAGTTGCTAGGCTTCAAGCTTGAGAGAAGACCATTATACAGGGACGCCATGGTTGCTGGGAATCGAGAGGAGTGAGTCAATGTGTCAATGGAGGCCATGGGAGAACCAGAAGGTTCTAGTGAGCATCTGTGAGTGAAAGGGGGATACAAGGGCGGCGGATTGAGGGAAACGAAATTAGGGTAAGGAGTGTGGTTGTTTAATTAAGGTAAGAAGCAACGTGGGCCGTTGATCTGTGAGATCAACGGCCAGGATCAAAGGGGGGAGTGGTTCAGTTGAGTTATAAGATTGGGCTGAAAATAGGGGTGTAATTGGGCCATATTTCAAATAGAATGTGGCTATCTTTTAAATAACCAATTTCCCCAAATATAATTTTATAAAAAAAGCAGAATATTTATAAAAAATTCAATGCAATTACTGAGACACTAAAATATATTATGGAACTGACTAATAATATTTGGGATGATTTAACACTTGAAATACTTATTAAATTGAGAAAATAGGCTAAAATTGCAATTTAATACAATTTTAGTTTTAAACAACTTAATGGCTTTGTAAAATCCTGTAAAAATTACATTAATTATATTTTATGTAAATGAGTGAATAAAATAATTTATTTACTAAAATAGCAAGGTTTGATACCAAATATTGGATTTTATAGTACAAAATGAGTTGTAAATTAATTTTAAAATGCTTGAAAATCATTGAAAAAGTACCAAACCTTTTGTGGATGCTTATATATGCATTCACAAGCTATTTTGAAAGTATTTTGGGTACAAAATACGTACGGAAAAATTGGGTATCAACAGCTGCCCCTCTTCACCTGAGAAGGATGAAAGAGTTGTCGGGTAAAGATAATATGGCCAATTTTGACCCGACGCGACAATTGTATGAGAAGTTTGAATGTGCTACAGTTTCTAAGCTACCTACATATCCCTGGTCTTAGAGGAATCAGTCCGTATGTAGTTCAGGAGCCATTGGCGGAATATGCCAATGAAAATTTGAAAAGACGGACGCAACAGGGTTTCAGATTTTGCCAAGGGTTCGAGGATCGGACGATTCGCAGAGAACTGGAGCGGGAGTGCTCCTGTTGAGACAGCTGGTGTACCTGCAAATGAACGATGTGCGGATATTTTGCATAATTTAAACGTGATGCAAGTTCCCATTGGAACATGAATGCGGTCTTCGGACTATTAGGATGGCGTCCTCAGACTATGCCGTCTGGGCTATGAAGAGCATGAAAGCAAAGATTCCCATGCCATGGAATGGTGTTCTCAGGCCATGCTGATGGTGCCTCCAAACTATGACGCCTTTGAATAAATATGACGATATTTCAGCCCATGAGAAGGTGGCAATATTTCAGCCGAACAAATGCAGGGATGGCGATGTTTCAACCAAAGAAAAAATTTAAATACAGGGCGGCGATATTTAAGCCAAAGATGCAAAAAAATAGAGGAGACAGATCTTAGTCTTGGAAGGCAGACGGTATCCTTATGCAAGAATGCAAGATGGAGATAGAGCTTAGTATCGAAAGGCAGAAAATAGCATTATGCAATGATGGAGGCAGAGCTTAGCCTCGAAAGGCAGAGAGTAGCCTTATGCAAGGATGCAGGTAGAGCTTAACCTCGAAAGGCAGATAATAGCCTTATGCAATGCAAGATGGAGACAGAGCTTACTCTCGAAAGGCAAAAAATAGCCTTATGCCAGGATGGAGGTAGAGCTTAACCTCGAAAGGCAGAGAGTAGCCTTATGCAAGGATGGAGGTAGAGCTTAACCTCGAAAGGCAGAGAGTTGACTTATCCAAGGATGGAGGTAGAGCCTCACTCGAAAGGCAGAGAGTATCCTTATGCAATGCAAGATGGAGACAGTGCTTAGTCTCGAAAGGCAGAAAAATAGCCATATGCAATGATGGAGGGAGAGAATAGCCTTATGCAATGCAAGATGGATACAGAGCTTAGTCTCGAAAGATAGAAAATATCCTTATTCAAGGATAGAGGTAGAGATTAAAGATAGAAAATATCCTTATTCAAGGATAGAGGTAGAGATTAACCTTGAAAGGCAGAGAGTAGCCTTATGCAAGGGTGGAGGCAGAGCTTAGCCTCGGAAGGCAGAAGAGAGCCTTATGCAAGAGTGAATAAAATATAAAGGAGAGGATGACGGTGATTTTCTTAGCTGATAGATGCTTGCGATATTGATGACTGTCGGGGTAGCATTGAATGAAGATAGTAAGCCTTTGTCGGGTAGGTAGCGGCTTTGTTTTTTAAGACTCCTGCATCACCTATTTTCACCCTAGGTTCCTGCATCCAAAGAAAAATCGTGAGTTCTGAAAGGGGGAGGTTAGTTCGCATCCTTCGACCCGTGGCGTTCTGTACCCCATTGGGGAAGTGTTGTTGAATGATAGCAATCCAAATGATTTTATACAAAATTTTGGAAAATATGATGCAAATGTATGTATATAAGTAAAGTAAAAGTAGTTTTTGTTTTATGATGAACCAAAACTGTAACGTGGTTCAAGGCACGACAACCTCGCTGGATCCGAAATTTTAAGGGTCCTCCTCAAAATTAGCCCCATTTTACCGGGCTAGTGTTGTTGACGCCAGCGCTGAATGACTGAAAGTGAATCGATCCTATAATTTTGAGGGTCCTCCTCGAAATTCTGCCCTAGTTTACTAGGGTCGATGCTGATACGAAAGTTGACAAACTGACTTCGGAATTTTGAGGGTCCTATTCAAAATTCTGCCTCAGTTCCAAATGTGGAGGAAAATGGAATTTTGTAAATGATGTGACCGAACCCATAGGGCTGCCTACGTATCCCCTCTTATACGGAAATCAGGTCAGACGTAGTTCAAATTACATCATAAAGAAAGCATACTGATTAAATGTAATATATCTTCACTGCATCCGAGTTGATCGATTTTGGCCAGATTTCTCCATCCATTTCTGCAAGAATAAGGGCTCCTCCAGTCAGAACCTGGTGAACCATGTATGGAACCTGCCAGTTGGGAGAGAACTTCCCTTTGGCCTCGTCTTGATGTGGAAATATCTTCTTCAACACTAGTTGTCCTGGTGTAAACTTTCTCGTCAAATTCTCTTGTTGAAGGCTCTAGACATCCTGTTCTGATATAATTGTCCATGGCATATAGTGTTCATTATTTTCCCATCTATAAGGTCTAACTGCTCGCATCGAACCTTGACCTATTCTGCGTTATATAACTCAGCTTCTTGTATGATTCTCAAGGACGGAATCTCTACCTCGGCGGGAATCACTGCCTTTGTACCATAAACCAGCATGTAGGGAGTTGCCCCAGTTGATGTGCGAACTGTAGTACGATAACCCAGCAAAGCGAATGACAAATTCTCATGCCACTACTTATGTTTTTCGATCATCCTCCTTAGTATTTTCTTGATGTTCTTGTTAGCTGCTTCCACGGCTCCATTCATCTGAGGTCTATAAGCTGTAGAATTCTTGTGCCTGATCTTGAAAGTTTCACACATCGCTTTCATCAAGTCGTTGTTTAGATTGGAACCATTATCAGTGACGATTGACTCTGGAACACCGAACCAACAGACAACCCGGTCTCGAATAAAGTTTGCCATGACTTTCTTGGTTACTACTTTGTATGATGTTTCTTTGACCCATTTAGTGAAGTAGTCAATAGCCACTAGAATGTACCTGTGTCTATTTCACGCGGCAGTCTCGATTGGCCCGATGACATCCATTCCCCAAGCGGCGAACGGCCATGGTGAACTCGCTGCAGTGAGCACATTTGGAGGTATCTTTATCATATCTGCATGTATCTGACAAAGGTGGCACTTTCGGACGTATTGAATGCAATCCATTTCCATGGTCATCTAGAAATATCCTGCTCTGATATATTCTTCACTAGAACAAAACCATTCATGTGCGGCCCACAAGTCCCTAAGTGCACTTCTTCCAATAATTTGGTTGCTTCTGTCGCATCGACACACCTTAATAGTCCCAGATAGGGAGTCCTCCGATACAAGATTTCTCCGCTGTAAAAGAAATTGTTGGACAGCCTTCGAAGCGTGCGCTTCTGAGTATCATTAGCAAGATCTGGATATTCTCCTGTTGTTAGGTACCTTTTGATGTCGTGGAACCAGGGTTTTCCGTCGGCTTCTTCCTCAACATATGCACAATAAGCTGGTTAATCCTGCATTTTGATCTGGATAAGGTCGACGAAATTTGTGTCTGGATGCTGAATCATGGATGATAAAGTGGCTAAGGCATCAGCGAACTCATTCTGTATTCTTGGAACATGCTGGAATTCTATTTTTTCTGAACCTCTTTCTCAACTCCTGTATGTGATGCAAATAAGGGAGTATCTTGGAATTCTTGGTTGCCCATTCCTCTCGGACCTGGTGTATGAGTATGTCTAAATCCCCAATCATTAGCAGCTCCTGGATGTTCATATCAATGGCCAGTTTAAGCCCTAAGATGCAAGCTTCATATTCGGCCATGTTATTGGTGGATGGGACCATGAGCTTGGCGAATACCGGATAATGCTGAGCATTTTCTGATACCAGGATTGCTCCAATACCAACTCCTTTGTAATTCAAGTCTCCATCGAAAAACATCCTCCAACCGTCATAGGATTCTGCAATATCTTCTCCTATGAAGGCTATTTCCTCGTCGGGAAAATATGTCTTCGATAGTTCATACTCCCCTTCCACAGGGTTTTCTGCAAGATGATCTGCCAAAGCCTGTCCTTTAACTGCCCTTTGGGTGACATAGACAATGTCGAATTCACTCAACAAAATTTTCCACTTGCCGAGCTTGCTAGTGGGCATGGGATTCTGAAAGATGTACTTTAGTGGATCCATTCTTGATATAAGGTAGGTGGTGTAAGCACAAAAATAGTGCATCAACTTCTGAGCTATCCAAGTTAAAGCACAGCATGTGCATTCTAGTAAGGAATACCGAGCCTCGTACTAAGGAAATTTCTTGTCGAGGTAGTAAATAGCTTGCTCCTTTCTCCCCGTCTCATCGTGTTGTCCAAAACACAACCAAATGCTCCACCCAAAACTGCGATATATAGCAATAAAGGCTTCCTAGGCTCATGTGGAACCAGGACTGGAGGCGTAGAAAAGTATTCCTTGATCTTGCCGAAAGCCTTTTCACATTCATCGGTCTACTTGGTGGCGGCATCCTTCTTGAGCATCTTGAAGATAGGTTCGCAGATGGTGGTAGACTGAGCAATGAATCGATTGATATAGTTAAGTCTCCCTAGGAAACTCATTACGTTCTTCTTGCTTTTCGGCGGTGGAAACTCCTGAATAGATTTGACCTTTGATGGATCTAGCTCTAATTCCTTGGAGACTTACGATGAAACCCAACAATTTTCCCGCAGGGACTCCAAATGCACATTTGGCGGGATTCAGCTTCAAATTATACCTCCTTAGTCTGTTGAAAAACTTTTGGAGGTCCTCCATGTGATCTGCAGCCTTCTTGGATTTAATGATGACATCGTCCACATATGCCTCAATCTCCCTATGTATCATGTCATGAAATACTGTAGTCATGGCCCTCATATAAGTAGCCCCTGCATTCTTCAACTCAAACGACATCATTCTATAGCAATACATTCCCCAAGGCGTGATGAACGTTGTTTTCTCTGCATCTTCCTTATCCATCCATATATGATGATACCCTGCAAAACAATTGACGAATGACTGCAATTCATTCTTGGCATAGTTGCCGATCAGGATGTGTATGTTTGGAAAGGGGAAATCGTCTTTGGGACTGTCCCGGTTGATATCCCGGTAGTCGACATAGACTCTAACTTTCCCATCCTTCTTTGGTATTGGCAGAATGTTAGCTAACCAAGTTGGATATTCTACCACTTGAAGAACTCAGGCTTTGACCTGCTTGGTAACCTCTTCTTTGATCTTTGGACTCATATCTGGCTTGAATTTTCTAAGCTTCTGTTTTACCGGTGGACATGCAGGATCTGTAGGTAGTTTGTGAGCAACGATGGGCATGCTGACACCGGTCATATCATCATAATATCATGCAAAGATATCCTCATATTCTTTCAAGAACTCTACATATTTCTCTTTCTCTACCCGTGATAAGTGCACACTGATGAGCGTTTCTTTGACATTCTCTGTATCTCCCAAATTGACGACTTCGATTTCATCCAAGTTGGACTTGGGCCTATTCACAAAATTTTTGACCTCTCTTACAACCTCTTCTGGTATATTATCTTCTTCTGAGTCTACGTCCATTTGTTGTATAGCCTTGTTGCAAGTTACAGTTGTCGGTTCATCATCAAGATACGTAATAGTAATGCTGTGTGAAAAATAAATTAAATAGCAGAGAAAAGTAATGAATAGTGAGACATTTGAGAAACTGAAAATGCTTTAGATTGAATTCATAAATGTTCAAAACATCGAGGCTCTTTTGGAAAGTAAAGACAAATGCGGAAAGTGAAGAAAACAACTAGAAATAAAATGCATGATGCTCGTTCAGCCTTGCTACCCCGAAGGTTTCCGGGTGATGGTGGTCCTAATTGACCAGTTGGTGAGGCGCTCCCCTCGGTTCACAGCCAGAATGGAAGGGCCTTCCTCCCCTTCCACTTCAAAGGTTACACAACAGTCCATGTCATCTTCCAGAAATAGGCTCTTCATCGCTGCAAGAGCCTCATCTTCCTATGAACTGTAGAGAGTGTCGGCTGGCTGAAATGTCTTCTCCAACTAAGGTATGGGGTGATTCAATGGATAGTATGAGCCGCACCATGGTGGTGACCAGTTTCTAAATTCTTGCCAAGTATACTTATACCCTAGTCTGAAAGTGGTACCATGTTTCTTCAACTGGATAGGTTTGGTGATACCTTGAAGACTCTTACCAAGTCCCTTCCCCGGTTCATACCCACTCCAATTAAGAATTCTCTCAACCTTGTTACTCCATCATTTGTCCTTCTCCACTACTTTGACCCGCTTGATATGATGATATGTCTCCCCGCCTATTCTTCTTATGCCTCCGATCATTGGAATGGTCTGGCGACTGTATATGGAGTTGCTACCATTGCCATGGATGATTACTTCCGGATGGTTCCATTCAAACTTCACTGCCTGATGTAAAGTTGATGCCACAGCCCCAGCGGCATGGATCCAGGGTCATCCAGCTATATGTTGTAAGAGGCAAGTATGTCGATGACTTGGAACTCAACATCAAACCAAGTGGGGCCCATTTGCAAACACAGGCAAATCTCCCCGAGAGTGGACCTCTGAGAACCGTCAAAAGCTTTAACATTAATAGCCCCATATTTAATCTCGTGCAACCCTTTTCCCAACTTCTTGAGGGTGATTAGTGGACAAATATTGAGAATAGAAACTCCGTCAACTAGGATTCTGGTGACGAAATGGTCCTCACATTGCACGGTGATGTGCAGTGCTTTGTTATGACTGAGCCCTTCAAGCGGCAATTCATCTTCATAAAAAGTGACTTTGTGACTCCAATATCTTCCCTATCATGTTTGCCATCTCTCCTCCTATTATGTTGCTCGGGACATAAGCCTCGCTCAATATCTTCATCAAGGCATTTTTATGCGACTCGGAACTTTGCATCAATGCTAAGATGGAAATCTGTGCTAGAGTTTTGTTTAGCTGTTCCACAACTGAGTATTCCGTAGCCTGTATATTTCTCCAGAGATCATCAGGTCCGGTTTCCATAGGACGTCTAGAGGCCTGTTTGCAGGACTCAGCTAGGTGCTCTGGTGTGTACACCCTGCCTGTTCTAGTCATGCCTTGCGCGGAAATTGCTTCACCCGCGCGTGCTTTTCCTTTCCTTCTCGCCTCAGCTGTGTAGTTCCAGGGTATGGCTTTGGACTAAAATGGGATTACGTCTGACATGGCGATCGAAATGGGCACCTTTGGAGGCAACATGGTAACTTCAATCGGTGCGGGCGCCTTTGGAATCGCAAATTCCACCTCAATCGGCTTTGGCACCTTTGCAGGAAGTGTCTCGAACTCAAGTGGTGCAGCTATATTCACCACGTTGTCCTCATATGGCTGGACTTGTACAACAATAGAATTAAGGGTGACCATCGGTTTCATGGGCTCATCCCCTTCAGATATCAAACCAATTGACCCTTCGGGGTCCCAGTCGTCCTCTACCTCAATCATGTGGATGCTCCCTCCTTTATGGTCTGGCAGGGGGTTGGTGCGAACATTCGGAGCAGGCTCCTTAGCTACGATGACCTTGTTGTCAATTAAGGTCTGGATTTTGTCCTTTAACGAGTGGCACTCGTCAATGGTATGGCCTTTCATCCCCAAATGGTATACGCAGGTTTTATTTGGGTTAATCCATATGGACGAGTTCTCTAGGATTATGGCTGGGGTAGGTGTAGCGTATCCGGCGGCTTTGAGCTCTCGTAAAGTTGGTCAAAGGGTTCAGAAATAGCGGTGTACTGTCTGGGTGGTTTTCGGTCAAAATTTTGTCTTGGCGCAGGAAGTTTTGACGGGTAGGTGGTGATAGATAGTGAGGAGGTTTGGGTTTGTAGGCTTGGTATACAGGTAGGGGTTGGGAATATCCTAGTGAGGTAGGTTGGTATGTTGGTGGTGGAGATGACTAGTTGATGGGCGGTGGATTTTGATAAGTAGGCGAATGTGCTTGGTAATTTAGGGAGGGTTGGTACATGAGTGGAGTTGGAGGGTAGGGTTGGTATTCATGGGATAATGGTTTCTTTGCACAGCCATTACGGAGTTTACATCCTTTCTCTTTAAAGAACCACCAGATTCCAAGGCTTTGTTGGTGGCCTGCAGTGCCTCAAGATTGGTAACTATACCATTTTTTATTCCCTCTTCAATCCTTTTTCCCAATTTGATAATATCAGCGAACTTCTGCCCCTCTATCAGCATCAATCTCTCGTAATAATGTGGGTCCTAGGCACGAACAAAGAATATATTCATTTGTTCTTCTTCCAAAATCGTCCTGACTTTGGCAGCTTCAGACCTCCAACGAGTAGCATACTCGCGATAGGTTTCAATAGGCTTCTTTTCCAACTTCTGAATGTAGAACACATCTAGTGCATTCTGAGTGTTAAACCTGAAACGTCCATGAAATTGGACACCATATTTACCCAGCTCGTCCACTTCTTCGCATCTTGGCTGATGTACCAAGATTAAGCATCCCCTTTCAAACTCCTCATGAGTAGCTTCATGCGGATCTTCTCATCCTTACCAACTCCCACTAATTTGTCACAATACATTCTGAGGTGAAACCTAGGATCCCCTGTACCATCAAACATCTCGAACTTAGAAGGTTTGTACCCCTCGAGAGTTCGACATCAGGTTGAACACAAAGATCTTCATAATTCAGACTCTCTACACCTCTATCACCTTCCACACCTTGGACCATGTTAGTGAGTTTCTTGAGTTCTGCAGCCAAGTTCTGAATGAGTGAATCTGATTCTGATGCATCTGGTGTGGGCTGTGTATAGTAGGGCACATCATCCACAAAAATAGGGGTGTCCTGGTGATTTGGAGCATTTTAAGGCTCAGGGATGAGCGGCGGAGCATTATTGCGAACTTGGATTCGGGTCTTCTGCGGAGGTGCAGGGACTTGATTGTTGACATCCGCAGCAGCAAGGGAGATGGATAGATTTGCCAAACTCCGGACTTGGTCTAGTTCCTCTCAAAACCTTAGCAAAGTTTGCTCCAATTGGGCAGCAGCTTCCTTAGTGATTGGGGTACCCTGAGAAGTTCCTTCAATTTCCTTTCTTGCTTCATTATCTGCCATCTTTCCTTTGTTCCTGTTTTTGGGAGGACTCGGAGGAGGAGTAGGAGGAGGACCCTTAGATCGTGTTGAATATGGTGGTGGTGCCAGAATACAGGAACTAACCTTTGGGGAGGGGATAAAAACAAAAGGAAAACAAAAAGGTAAAAACGTTAGTGTGGATTCTGATAAAGAAAACATTGCGGTATGTAAACACGTTGTTGCAAGAAATAAATCGTTTCCCATTTGGGTGCCTCGTTGTGCCCAAGGTAGGCCTAGCGACAAATAATGATTTGGAGAACTCATAATACCAAATGCCTCATTTTATTGATAGAAAATAGAACGAGTCAAAATAAACTGAAATAAAGAAAAATTGTCACTAATGACCAAAGGCCTTATTACATAAAAAAACAGTAAAATCCTAACTACTTGGTCCTAGAAGGACCTTTCCCAGATTCGGTATCTTTGCCTCCCTCATATAGCTTCATTAGCTCGCGTAGTCCCAGCAACAAATAAGCTTGAGCCAAACGCGCACCTTCATTACCTTCAGCCTCCTGACAGTCTTTGATCCTCTTCGGAAACTTGCCTTTTAGCTCCATTATACCCTGTTCAAAGTACCCTAAACGGTTGCTTGCGCGGACAGCCATGCCTTTCCATTCATTGTTTACCTTCTCTTGAGCCTCTAGTATTTCTTGGTGTTGACTTTCACACTCTCGCATCCGCTTGCGTAGCTTATTGTACTTGACCTTAGTTGCAGCCTCCTCCTCAATAACCCTGTGACCATGGACGAAACCTATCTTTCCCAAGCCAATATGATCATCTTCTAACCATCCCGGATAAAGTGGCTTATGCCACGCCTGATACTTATCTGGTTCAATAGATTCCTTTTCTAGAATGATTTTGGAGTGCCACATATACTGAGCTCGACACCTGTGTGGGCTATCGTCATCTTGGAAATCAGCTCTGTAATGACTCATCGTTTCCACTCTTGGTATAATCTGCTTCCTTCCGGCTTGCCTCATGACTCGGAGAGGGACATAAGGGTAAGTTCCTCTTAAGCCGATGAGTACGAGTAATGGCTCATCCCTAGACCGAATGATAAACTCTCTAGTTGGAAACCACTCGTACATCCATTGCACCTATTCTTCTTTTAGATTTTTTAACAATTCCACCCATCCACTGGCGTCTTTCGGGTGAGCAAACATATCCGGCATGAAGTGCATCTGCTTTGGATGATGGAAAGCAATGTGATCATCCCAATGTCGGCGTATGATCTCCTGCCTATATTCTCCCTTTTGAAGATGTTCGATGAGCCAGAGTTGAAGTAGTAGATTGCACCCTTCAAAGTGCGGTTCCCCTTGTTGACATTTTTCTAAGGCTTGGTACAATTCTCCGAGGATCATGGGTGCTATGATGAACGTCTTCCCATCGATACCCTTCATTGCGGCTTTGGTTACCATGGCTAGTCTTGTATGGATCCTAGCCTTCTTCATCAGGAAAATTATCATTCCCAAAAAATAGAACATGAACACAAAATCCCTCCTATGTATGTGCCCCAAAGAGGTGAGGGCGAACTCGTCCATAAGATTGCGATATAATTTGCTATGTCCGAAACTTTCATACATGAAGCCGAAAGATATGTAGGAGTCCTTCAAGCTGGTCAGATTTGGATTCTTTTTTACCCCATCATCTTTAAGAACCCTCTACCTTTGCGATTTTCTGGCATGAGCAACCCCGGGCTATCCCAAGGAATTCCGACTAAACCCCCAATTTCTTCCAACAGCGGTGTCATTTCAATTTCCCCAAAGCGGAAGACAGACCGTTCACTATCCCAAAACATAGTAGCAGCTTCCACGATCTTGTTATCTCGCCTAACTTCCAAAAGTGAAGGGAGATTTCCTAAGCGTTTGCGGACAACAACCTGATCACCACCATGCAAATCATCCCACTAGCTTAGCAACTTTGGATGAATGTTTGATATCATACCGAACTTGGGGACCTCGTGCCTCATTTCCTGCAAAACAGAGAGTTAGGCCCTTACCCCCATCGGACTCGACTATTTAAATCAATAATTAGCAAAGGAATTTAGTTCTCCAAATCAATGCACACAACATGAATGTCCGTTTGGGTTTCGAGGAAACCCGGTGGACTTTGGTTTAGGCTATCCTATTGAGTCATCATGCGAACAACATAACTGACTCGGCTAAGTTTGACCATGATGCATGAACAGTTAAATGAAGTAAGGTTTCTACTTTTGAAGTGCTAGACAAGGTACCCTTGAACGGACAACTCAAGAGGTAAAGGCGCGGAACCGTCGACTACACCGTTGATCGACTGGTTTTACCGCAAATATGCCTTTGCCAAATTTAGGGGGTTTATAATATGGAAGAGTGCAACCACTCATTATAAGCGTTGCTATAGGATTTGTTTGGCACGAGTGGAAAATGATGTTGAAGGATGCAATTACAACAATGAAATAAATACATGTATTTTCACGTTCATAATGATTACAATAAATGCTTGAAATTAAAGATGAAATTGAAATAAAATGAGGTTATAAAGCAATAAAACATGTTAAAGGAAAATAAATACACGAAGAAACAAGTTAGTAATTGTGAAAAAAAATAATTGAAGCAATAAATAAAGAAAGCAATAAAGTCACAAAACACGTAGTGGTAAAAGCCTAAAAGAAATCCCCAGCAGAGTCACCATGCTGTCGACGCCCCCTTTTTCAAAGGCGAAATCGAGTCTCACGACATTATAGGCAAAGCAAATCTATTTCCCATTTGGAATTGGGTCATGGAAATTGGAATAGTCGCCACCCAATGATAATTGTGCATTAGGACATTTAAGATGAAGAGTGTGTTTTGAAAGAGAAACCACAGTTGGGTAAGGGCTTGAAATTATCTCGAGGGGAAGGTGTTAGGCACCCCTCAAGATCTACAAATGTGGTTCTCAGTCGTGCTAATTGTGACATTACAAAGAAGATGAAGCAAGTAGACATAGGAAGTACACGTATTCACATAATTTGAGAGCTTTAAAGAAAAGGACATAAGTTTGAAATAAAAGAGGGTTAGTTTGGAAAGCATTGATAAAAACATTTAAATAAGCACGTAAGAGAAAGAAGGGTCCTAGGTTTGACTATAATATGGATCATTCAATGCAATATCTAGCTCGTATTCCCAAAGAGGGGTCGCTTCATGATATTATCGCATCGTCATCATCTCCATATTCTACCCTTCCCAACCGCGTAGAGGTTATTTAAGCACGTGGATTGGTTCAAATACTTATTGCGTACTATTACCCGTCCCCTTCTATAGATCCTAGAGGGCACTTAGGATCACTATTCCTATAAGGTAGGAACTAGGCTGAACCCCTAGGTTCAAAGGTTAAAATGTTAGGCGACATACAAAAGCAAATAGGACTTGCACGTAAAGGAATCATGTAAAACATATAAAGGCTCAAATATCCCTCTAGGGAAGAGAGAGTTTTTTTTTATATCTAGAGTACAAGTTTATCAATACAGAAACTGGAGAGTTTTATAGAAAAGAGTTGTGAGAAAAGCGTTCAGAAACTTTAAAAAAGGAGTAGCAGTTTTTTGAGAATCTGCAGAAATCATTTAAAGGCATTTGCGGAACATATGGTAGAAGTTTCCGTGCGGGCGGAGTAAAAATAAGTGTGAAGGCATTTTTGTTTTTTTAAGATTGCAAAAGTGTAAAGAAAAAACATCAGCTTTTGAGGTTTCAAAATTACAGTATTCAGATAGTTGAAAAATAGTAGTCTAATTTTGGACGATAGAAACCTTTGCATAGATAGTTTAAAATAGGGCAGAAGAATAAAATATTTAGACATCTTCATAGATTAGTCAGTTTTTGTCCGGCCTAAGGCTTGCCTAGGCGTTATTAAAGATGGTGAACATACAGATTTGCTTCCAGTTTTTACAGGGAGAGTTGTTAACCAATTTTAACCCATATTAACGAAGTACTTAAACAACTGCATATAAAAGTCCTTAAGGCTTGGTATCTGATGCACGAAAGTCCAATAAGCATGGTATCTAAATGTGATGGTGATGACTTATTGATTATTGATTGGTCATGATTATGAAAAAATGTACAAAATAACAATTGGGAGTGAAAGGCCTAGAAACATGATTTCTATATGCAGCGGTGCATGTCCTAAAGCATGGAATCTATTGCACAAGCAAGTAAATAAGCCATATGGACATGTTTTCTACCCATTCCCTTAAACATGCATCACCCTCTCAATTTCACTATAAACCCCATTATTCTTTTACAAGTTATTACAGACTAAGTAATTAAAGGTACAATAGTGAGAAAAGAAAATAAGAAGTTACTCTATAGAGAGCCTTCAGCCACGCCCAAAAATCTCCAACCTCACTTTTTTCGAATTTCACAGCCGATACCAAGGTTTGGGTGCGGCAAAGCTCCCTAAGGGATCGTTTGAACCCGTGGCCAATACCAGGCACCCTAAAGATGTCCCAATTGGACAGTTTCAAACATTGAAAGCCAGCCCTAGGAATCAGAGTTCCATGGGTGCTCAAGGCTCCCATGGCAGTGCTTACACCAAGGAGGCAGGACCTAGGGTTCTAAGAGTAGTGAAGTTGGGACAGGAATTTAAAACAATTGAGTGTCAGTTTAAGAAAAAACGTTGAGAAACAATTTGAATGTAGTTTAAGGGAAGTTGAGAAAGAGTTTAAGAAAATAGTTGGAAGAGTTGCAAAAATCCTTCTGAAAAAACATGTAGACTAACACGTTTTGAAACAACATAGCATCACACGACCAAGGACAAGGGGAAGGGAACAAATAAGCAAAACAAACTAATCACATGCAACACATGGGTCGACACTAACTAGACATGGTCATAGGATAAATAGGGGTTTAGTTCTTACTGCACCAAACCCCAATATACTTAACCTCGGGAAGAGGTTTTAGGCTAATCAAGTAGCCTAGCCGCACTGGACACATAGTAATGATGCACAAAGAAAAGCAAACAGTCATTGAGACAGAGAAAGGGTAAGGTGAGCATGCTAATCTAAGCTTAAATAGGCTGGTAAGTGTATACTAGTGACAACAAGAGCAGCATAACCATAGATAAAAGCACACAAGAAACAAGAAGAAATGCAAAACTAGTAAAAGCATGTTGTTTTAGAAACTGTATATTAAATAGGTAACATACCAGTTGCAGACAAGAGAACACAATAACAATAAGCAGTAGCGCACAATAAAGAGCAAAGTATGCAAAGAATAAGAGCAGCAAGTGAGACCAGCAGTGTGCAGCAAAGAGAGCAGTAGGCAAACCTAAGCAAATAATGTAGCAAAACCTTAGTAGTGCAGAAGTAAACAGCCAAGATTACTCAATCTTGGCTTTCAGCCGATTGAGTGAGAGAGTTTGTAGGAAAGAAACTAAACAGTAGAGAGATAGAGAGCACTGAGTGTAATAGAAATAAAGTTCAGAGAGACTGCAATGCCTTAGTATGAGAGATATGCAATGTGTTGGTGTCCTTTAATGAGAAGGGGGAGGGTACGTATAGTACTAAAAGAGTAAACAAATAAGGTATCAGTTCATATTTAAGGAACTGATACCAATCGTAATCACACACGCATAGAGACTTCCCTTTAATTAAGGATTCATTGGCAAACGGTAATAAGCTGCTATTTTAAAAAGGAAAGGAATCATAAAGTATGGCCTGATCACATAAGGAAACAAGAATAGAACCAGGTATATAATAAAGGCTAGGTGAATGATACTTAACCAAAAAAAACATATCAATCAAGTAAATCGGCGTACTTGTGTTCATATATAAGGAAAATATCACCTTAATTATGACAAATAATTTCGAGATTGAAAACCTAGGAAATCAATTATTAATTAGGGAATGCATCCTACTAATTGAGGAAAATCAATACCGGACTGTAAGAAAATACACAAATCAAGATTTGAGGCTAGTAATACTAGCCTCGCAAAAGTCGGTATATAGTCATAACCAAAATTCTCAAAATAAGAACAATAAGCATGGTATGGGAATGAAACAATTAGCACCAAGAATCAAAGTAAAAGGACACGGAGCACATAGAAAAACATGCAAGTAGGCAAAGATAGGTACAAGCATGTAGGGTTAGGGGCTTTCATCAAATTTTAACACGATACTTAAAATTAGTACTAAAAACCAGGGATTAATGCTAAAGACCAGAAGAATAGAGTACTTTAAAGAGGGGTCATGAAACCCTAGAAATAGAAACTGCAGTGTAAAACCCAAGTCATCGAAGAAACCAAACAAGCCAGTCATCAAAGAAACAAACAAACCAGTAAGATAAACAACCCAACGACTATATGGCACTCAAAAATAGTAGAGGAACAGTTTTGAAGAAAAGGTTAGAAAACTAGGCGAGATTAAAGAAAACAAGGAAATAAAACTGAAAGTCGCTTAAAGAGGCGAGATTAAAGAGAAAAATTAGGGTTTTCAAACAGATTATAGAAAAGAAGAACCTGGCTGTGAAACTCGCATACGATGACGTAGAAGGCATCCTCGTTCAAGGATCATCGGAAAAATACCGGAAACAATCCTCAGAAGAGAGCTTCAATGATCGTCTTCCATGGCGGAAGTTGCCAGGCTTCAAGCTTGAGAGAAGACCATGATACAGGGACGCCATGGTTGCTGGGAATCGAGAGGAGTGAGGGAGGAGTGAGTCGATGTGGCAATGGGAGAACCAGAAGGTTCTAGAGAGCATCTGTGAGTGAAACGGGGATACAAGGGCGGCGGATTGAGGGAAATGAAATTAGGGTAGGGGGTTTGGTTGTTTAATTAAGGTAAGAAGCAACGTGGGCCGTTGATCTGTGAGATCAACGGCCAGGATCAAAGGGGAGAGTGGGTCGATTGAGTTATAAGATTGGGTTGAAAATAGGGGTGTAATTGGGCCATATATTAAATAGAATGTGGCTATCTTTTAAATAACCAATTTTCCCCAAATATAATTTTATAAAAATAGCAGACGATTTATAAAAAATTCAATAAAATTACTGATACACTTAAATTGGTTTGGGAACTGATTAAAAATATCAGGAATGATTTTACACTTGCAATAGTTATTAAATTGAGAAAATAGGCTAAAATTGCAATTTAATGCAATTTTAGTTTTAAACAACTTAATGGATTTTTAAAATCTTGTAAAAATTTATAAATTATATTTTTATGTAAATGAGAGAATAAAATAATTTATTTACTAAAATAGCATGGTTCAATACCAAATATGGGATTTTATAGTACAAAATGAGCTGTAAATTAATTTTAAAATGCTTGATGCTTGGGACAACCATGCATAATTGCTATCCAACAATTGAGTTATATTTACTAAAATAGCAAGGTTCAATACCAAATATTATGTGCATAATTGCTTAATTGTTTGACCAACAATTGAGTTATATTTACTATCTATGATGCTTGGGAAAACTGTGTTTATATTAGAGTAAAATTAGAGAGAGCTTGTTTCTAAATCCGTGGCACGAGGAATGATTTCACGGTTAGGATAGGAATATACCTAATAGCCTTGCTTAGTTGAATGTCGTATTTTCTTTATTCATGATAAATTCAAGATCATATGAATATAGGGTTGATATATTGTGAATAGACGGATAGTAATGTGGGAACATGCTATTTATACAAATGATTCGGTCAACTAGCAATATAGATAATTTAGATTAACATGTGTTATTATGAACTCAATAGGACTGATTAACCAACCATAACCCTGAAATTTCATCACATGTGATTAAAATGGAACCACAATCGTTTGCTCCTAATTAATTTAACTAATTACTTTATTAGTTTAGTAGGAAACTAATATTTTTTATTATCTTGGACAATTAGTTGATTTTATTTAGCTTAGTTAATAATTAATCTAATTTAATTTTTTTAACCATGTTTTGGAATTTTATTCTCATGTCCAAACGCCCACTTATAGCCCCGTTTGGCCAAGCTGCAAAAATCAGCTTATTTTGAGAAGTGCTTTTTTTTCAAAAGTATTTTTCTCAAAAGTTCTTTTGATGAGAAGCACTTTGTGTTTGGCTAATTAGTTTGAAAATCACATCTGAGCAGCAATTATTGTTTGGCCAAGCTTTAAAAAACTACTTCTAAGAGTATTTTTCTCAAAAATATTTTTGGATAGAAGCTACTTTTTCTGCTTCTCCAAAAGTGCTTCTGTTTCTACTCAAAAGTATTTTTTTTCCTTCCAAAAGCTTGATCAAATAACTCAATTTTTGGCTAAAAGTGATTTTGATTAAAAAAAAAAAAGTTTTGGCCAAAAAAGAAGGTTGGCCAAATAGTCTACTAAACTGTCATTTTTCGCAAATTGGTCATTTTTCGCTCCGCCTATTCTTTTCCAATTTCAAGTCAATAATCAGAAGTTGGCAACCCTAATACCAGCCCCTTAAACCCTTCCGCCGGAGCACCACCGTCTCCGCCACCAACCCGACCCTCACCTACACACTCTCCCCTCCAATACCCATTTTTCAAAAATGTCAATTAGAGCCATTTCAAGACTAAAAATCCCATCTTTATTTCTCCTTAAACACCTTTCAGTTGTTTCTCCATTACCAAAAATCTCTTCAAACTTAGCTTCTTATTCTTGTTCCACATCATGGGTCCCACAGTTTTCTAGAAGTTTCTTAGGGGTTGTGAGATTTTACCATGATGGAAGACCAAGAGGACCACTTTGGAGGGGTAAAAAATTAATAGGAAAAGAAGCAATATTTGTGATACTTGGGTTAAAAAGATTCAAAGATGATGAAGAAAAGCTTGATAAGTTTGTTAAAACACATGTACTTAGGCTATTAAAAATGGACTTGATTGCTGTCCTTAATGAACTTGAAAGACAAGAAGAGGTCTCTCTTGCTGTTAAGGTTAGCTTTTTTAACTGCAATTCATTGCGGCTTTTACTATTTTGCATTTTCTGCATTTTCTATAGCAAAAATTTATTGTTGCATTTGGTGATAGAGAAAGTTTTTTTTTAAACAACTGCGGTGAGGGCATGTGACCAGGAGGTCACGGGTTCGAGCCGTAGAAATATAATGTTGCAAAAATGCAGGGTAAGACTGCGTATAATAGATTTTTGTGGTCTAGCCTTTCTCCGGATTCTGCGCATAGTGAGAGCTTAGTGCACAGAGCTCTGTGTGGTGTCCTTCCACGGGTACCTCCCACCAGCCACATGTATTGAGTAACTTTATCCACCTAGGCTTGGACAATTGCGAAGAAATCACCTAGTGTTTTGGCTCCACTGGAATTTGAAATCTAGATAGTAATAGGGGAAGTTTATTGTTGCATATAGTAATAGAGGAAGAATTGTTTAGTAGTAGTAGTGTACGGGCAACGCGCACCTCGACTAATTCCACAGATACCTCTCACCAGCCACATGTATTGAGTAAATTATCTTTCTAGGATTGGACAGCTGGGAAGAAATCACCTAGTGTTTTGGCTCCACCTAATTTGAACTCAAGATAGTATTGGAGGGAGTTATTGATATTGCAATTATTATAATACTGCAAAGCTGCAATCTTTCTTTGTTACCTTTTAGTGTTTAGGTATTGTGGAAAGGTCAGTTATGGTCATCTAGTTGCGTGAGTTTACTCGGATGGGATAAAACTTGTATTGTTTCACGATGATCGAGTTTATAGCCAATGCTTATGGTGATGAGACAAAGGAGAAGTTATTTGTAATAGAAATTTAATAATAGTATTATGTCATTGTTTCCTTTGTTTTAAACTAAATTCCTTTGGAACTTACCTTCTATGTTAATTTGGAAGTGAAGCTTCGGTAGATGTAGCTGTGGATGTAGATTTGAGGAACTATGCTAGACGTTAATTCATCTAATGCTTTGTGTTTCAATGTACTTATGCAAGTAGAACCTCTATTTAAAAGTAAGGAGAGAGGAGCCATCTTGACAATATAAGTTTGAGAAAAACGGAGGATTCCATATGTCAGTAGGTGCTTTATGATCAAATGTTTGGGTAAAGATGTGGACCACCTCCTCCTAAATTGTCAGGTAGCGACTCACTTGTGGTGGGAGGTAGTGATTTTGTTGGGGCTACAATGATGATATCCGATACAGTGAAAGAGGAATAGCTTCTCATGCATAGTTTCTTTTTGCGGCACACCTCTGTTTCTAGCTTGTACAGAAGATTGTTGTCATTTGTAGAGACTCGTATTCTTTTGTAGATTCTTTACTTTTTGATGTACTGCTTGTATATGGGAAATCTTTCCTTTATTAACAAAATTACTTCATTAAAAAAAAAGGAAGAAGGAAAGAGAGACAGGGAGGAGATAGAAATGATTCAATCTTTATGTCCAAGTATGTTAAAGGGGAGATGGTGGGTTCTGTTGAATTTGTCATGTTAATGCAATGTTGCTATAACATTGTTCTGCAAAATCCACATATTAGGACGAAATGACCAAGAGAATTGTCCAAGCGCAGCAAGTGAATGGTATCCTAAATCGTCGTCTCCAAATGCATAATGAAAATATAGTGGTGGGTTGTCATTTGAGAGGAAATTATGTATAGTAACTGTATATTTTTTCCTTTTGAAGATATTCCCTTTTGCTTGTGGAAAGCAAAAGAAGAAAATGAATAACAAAAAAATAATCTTGATTTGTGAATTATCCATAGCTTATTAGAAACTAGTAGTATTCAACTTTGCTAGAGTTTAACTTCTTATATAATCATTCCTCCTTTTATAAAAGGAAAAAAACTTTAAATATTTTGCAATTTTATGAGCAAATAAAATGAGAATTTCAATCAATTACATCTAATCTATAGTTACCACCAAACATTAGTAATTAATCCATTCTTTTTCGGTTTTGGATTCTTGAAAGAAAACATTTGACTACTAATTTGACGTATCTGGAACCAAAATGTTGTTCTTTAGGACTCGAAGAACAAAAATATAGTTAAAAAAATGTAGTGACCAAAATATATATATATATATATATATATATAGCGTCTTTTTAATGGCCATTTGGCCAATTAAATTTAAGGTCTTTTAAAAAGACGTTATACATGATATACTACTAGTAATAATTTGGTTAAAATAACACGGTCTAGCCAGTTTTCGGACTGGTCATTAAAAAATAGCTGTGTTTGCAAAGTCAATGAAAAATAGCCACTATTTTGCTGCAACAGAGACCGGTCTAGCATAATATACTGGAGTTTGGTGCAACTGTGTATGAACTTTCAGTATATTATACTGGACCGGTATACTTTGCTGGCTCTAGTATAATATACTGGAGCACCGATGCTCCAAACTCCAGTATATTATGCTGGACCGGTATATTATACTGGAACTCCAGTATATTAGACTGGAGTTCCAGTATATTATATTGGAACTCCAGCATATTATGCTGGAGTATTTTCCCGGATTTTGAAAAGTGATTTCGTTTAGATTTATCTTTACCTGAAAAGTGGCTAAATTTCGATTACTTTTGACATTGTGTCTATTTTTAAATGATCACTTGTAAATCTGGCTTTTTTTGAATTTCTCTAGTTCAATGTAATTCTCAACCACTTTAAAAGCCAAATAGTATATTTTGCCTTTTCGCAAAATAGTCACAACGTCTTAAATTGGCCATTTTTGCAATTTGGTCATTTTTTTGCAAATTGATCATTTTTCACTCCTACTGTTCTTTCCAATTTCAAGTTAATAATCGGACGTTCTCAACCCTAGTACCAGCCCCTTAAACCCTTCCGCCGGAGCACCACCGTCACCGCCACCACCCCCACCCCACCCTAACCCTCACCTACACACTCTCCCCTTCAATACCCAATTCTCAAAAAATGTCAACTAGAGCAATTTCAAGACTAAAAATACCATCTTTATTACTCCTTAAACACCTTTCAGTTGTTTCTCCATCAGCAAAAATCTCTTCGAACTTAGCCTCTTCTTCTTGTTCCACATCATGGGTCCCACAATTTTCTAGAAGTTTCTTAGGGGTTGTGAGATTTTACCATGATGGAAGACCAAGAGGACCACTTTGGAGGGGTAAAAAATTAATAGGAAAAGAAGCAATATTTGCGTTACTTGGGTTAAAAAGATTCAAAGATGATGAAGAGAAGCTTGATAAGTTTGTTAAAGCACATGTACTTAGGCTATTAAAAATGGACTTGATTGCTGTCCTTAATGAACTTGAAAGACAAGAAGAGGTCTCTTGCTGTTAAGGTTAGCTTTTTTAACTGCAATTCATTGTGGCTTTTACTATTTTGCATTTTCTGTTCCAAAAATTTATTGTTGCATTTAGTAATAGAGGAAGATTTTTTTTAATTTTTTTAAACAACCGTGGTGGGGGCATGTGACCAGGAGGTTAGGGGTTCGAGCCGTAGAAACATCCTCTTGCAGAAAATGCAGGGTAAGGCTGCATATAATAGACCCTTGTGGTCTGGCCCTTCCCTGGGCCCCTCGCATAAGCAGTAGTTTAGTGCATCAGGCTCTGTGTGTGGTGTCTGTGCAGCGTGCAGATGGACTAGTTCCACGGGTACCTCCCACTAGCCACATGTACTGAGTAATGTTGTCCACCTAGGCTTGGACAACTGAGAAAAGAAATCACCTAGTATTTCGGCTCCACTGGGATTTGAAATCAAGATAGTAATAGAGGAAGTTTATTGTGTAATAGAGGAAGAATTGTTTAGTAATAGTAGTGTACGGGCATCGGGCACCTCGACTAATTCCACAGATACCTCTCGCCAGCCACATGTATTGAGTAACTTTATTCACCTAGGCTTGGACAACTGGGAAGAAATCACTAGTGTTTTGGCTCCACCTAATTTGAACTCAAGATAGTATTGGAGGGAGTTATTGATATTGCAATTTTTATAATAATGCAAAGCTGCAATCTTTCATTGTTCCCTTTTAGTGTTTAGATATTGTGGAAAGGTTTGTTATGGTCATCTAGTTGCATGAGTTTACTGGGATGGGATAAAACTTTTAATGTTTCACAATGATCGAGTTTATAGCCAATGCTTATGGTGATGAGTCAAAGGAGAAGTTGTTTTATAGTAGATAATAAATAATAGTATTATGACAAGAGGGGTTGCTTTGATGGTAAGCAACCCCCACTTCCAACCGAGAGGTTGTGAGTTCGAGTCTCCCCAAGAGCAAAGGTGGGAAGTTCTTGGAGGGAAGAATGCCGTGGGTCTATTTGGAAACATCCTCTCTACCCAAGGATAGGGGTAAGGTCCGTACACACTACCCTCCCTAGACCCCACTAAGTGGGATTATACTGGGTTGTTGTTGTTGTTGTTGTTGTATGTCATTGTTTCCTTTGTTTTAAACTAAATTCCTGTGGAACTTACCTTCTATGTTAATTTGGAAGTGAAGCTTCAGTGGATGTAGCTGTGGATGTAGATTTGAGGAACTACGCTGAACGAAGTATGACTCCAATTTAATTCTTCTAGTGCTTTGTGATTCAGTAGACTTACGAAAGTAGAACCTTTATTTAAAAGAAAAGAGAGAGGAGCCATCTTGACAACTGTAAGTTTGAGAAAAACGGAGGATTACATATGCCAGTAGGTGCTTTATGATCAAATGTTCGGGTAAAGATGTGGACCACTTTCTCCTACATTGTCAGGTGGCAACTCAATTGTGGTGGGCGGTAGTGATTTTGTTGTCCGATACAGTGAAAGAGAAATAGCTTCTCATGCATAGTTTCTTTTTGCTGCACACCTCTGTTTCTAGCTTGTACAGAAGATTTTTTGTCGTTTGTAGAGACTCGTATTCTTTTGTAGATTCATTACTTTTTGATGTACTGTTTGTATATGGGAAATCTTTCCTTTATTAACAAAATTACTTCATAAAAAAAAAGAAGGAAAGAGAGACGGAGGAGATAAAAATGATTCAATCTTTATGTCCAAGTATGTTAAAGGGGAGACTGGATTCTGTTGTATTTGTCATGTTAATGCAATGTTGCTATAACATTGTTCTGAAGCAATCCATCCTCGTGCATTTCTTCGTGTTGATAATTGTTGGATAGTGTACCCGAGCTGGTCTCCCACAAACAATGGCCAAATGGGGCAAAACATGGTTAAAAGTATGCTATTGCTGTTGGATATCTGGTTGAGCCTATTTAATTTTCAGTAAATTTTATTCTTATCGAGGTGTATTTTCTATTTATTCTCATATGCTATGTATTTGTTATTTATGCGTCGGTTGGCATATGGAACGGCAATAGCACAAACAACTAATACTTTGTAGTTCAGGTGTTTTGGGTGATTCAGAAGCAAGACTGGTACCAACCCGATGTTTATCTTTACAAGGACCTGATCATAGCATTGGCTAGACGGAGAAAGATGGATGATGCAATGAAGTTATGGGAGAGCATGAGAAAGGAAGATCTGTTTCCCGATTGCCAGACATTCACTGAAGTTATTCGGGGCTTCTTGAGAGACGGATCTCCTGCAGATGCTATGAACATTTTCGAGGACATGAAAAAGTCTCCGTATCCGCCTGAGGAGCTGCCTTTCAGGATTTTATTGAAGGGACTTTTGCCACATCCCCTATTAAGGAACAGAGTTAAGCAAGACTTTGAGGAGATTTTTCCTGATCGGCATATATATGATCCTCCGGAAGAGATTTTTGGATTACGTTGAGGTTCGTATGCTTTGTGTTTTGCGTAAACTTGTTTCATACTAGGTTACTTGTTGGTCAGAAAATGGCTTCTTAATAGCTCTTGCATCGTCTGCTTTAGAAGCTGTAACATATTAAGCTATTTGGATAATCACTTCTCGTAATACTTACTGAAAGATAATTTATTTTCTTAATGGCTAGCTTGTATTTAGAATGAACCAGTAAAGCTATTTCAGTTAAGCTAAAGCAATTGAAAAAAATTTAAGCACAAATATCAATGTAATTTTCTGTTAAGGATTGAGACTTGTTGCTGCAATGAGGCCTATAAAAGTGGAGGAGCAGGGAAATTTCGAGATCTTTTAAGTTTCATCTACTCATTATCTCTAAGGACTCATAGTGAAGTGATTTTTTCATTGTATAGTATTTCTTTATGCCAAATGACAAAGATGCTCAGGGGTTAGGTGGACATTCTTAGCTCCATCTTCTGCCTCTACGCCCGGGAGGATGTAGCATAGTTTTTATGGGTTCAACCGAAACTAGTATTTTTTGACACGCAACATAAGCGTATTGTGAGAACTACTAAAATTATGATAAATATGAAATTATGAACCTAAAATTTCAAATATACAATGAATTCAGTGCTAAAAACCTATACGACTAAAGCCATCAAGTTTTATTATATCATCTTATATTATCCATTTTCTTCATTTAAGCAGTATCATTTTATGTTTACTTCTTTTGCTTGAATTATATGCGACTGTATTTTTTGGTCTCAGGCTTTGAAGAACAGAGCCATACAGTTGTCTTTGCTGCTGTGGAGATATTTATTAGTGGAGACACACATGATATCCAGTTCTAAGAAGCTTCTTCTACCTTGATATCTTATAGTACACAAATGCTATTAGCTCGTTCGAAAGGTATATCCTCCTTTTGATAGCATGCTGAGAGTGAGTAACGGTGTTTCTCTGCTATCCTTGGTCGCGGAAATACCATAAGAATGAGTAGTTCTTATGGTTTTGTTGCTACATCAGACGTGATGTTAGTTCGAAGTTCACGATATTTATCTTACCCCTTAGCCGTTTGGACTAGGAGCTTGCTGCTGCTTATTTGGCTGCTACTTGGTACTGGTGTGAACTTGGGAAATAAATAACTTCTCTGCGATCAGCAGAGTTTTCCTTTTTTTCCTCTTGGGGAACTTGTTCAACTTTAAGTTACTATTCTGTAAATGAAAAATTTGTTGTCATGTGATCGGGAGGTCACCTTCCCCGGGTGAATCCCGCGCATAGAGGGAGCTTAGTGCAGCGGGCTGCCCTTTTATCCTATAGCTATAGCTAGCTCAATAGTATGACTTGGTATCTTTTGTGAGATTTTGATTGTTATCAACATAGTCTATAGAGTACTTATGACATTTTGACGGTTAAAGTGTAGAATGATGTTACCTTTGGTTACAAGACTATAGACATTGAAACTAGTCAACTACCTATAGTTCTGCTTATCACATTTTGTATTCAATTCTCTGAATCCAGTTTATTGGAAACTGAATTATGACGTAGCGGTCAAAGAAGTCGGTGAAAATTACAGGAAATAAGTTTTTTGAACCCCAAAAAGAGACAAAATGCTAAATGATTACATTTCTTATCTGTCTTAGCCTTAGTGGGACAGAGTTATTCATGTATTACTATCGTTGTTGTGCCCAAGCCTTCGCTCTCTAATAAATGCTCGATCATACATTGAATATTTCGATGAATTTATAGGTAAATTGATCGATAACATAGAGAGAGAGGAATTTTCTATATCTTGAATAGGTGAAGAATAGATTTGAGAATAAAATTTACAGTCAAACCTCTCTATATCAGTCTCGTTTGATCCGACATCTTTTGGCTGCTATATAAAATTGTTGTTATATAGGACATATATTATAATGTAACACAAAAATCAGTTATGAGAAAAGCTTGGCTTTTATAGTGAATTATTGTTATTATAAAAAGGTTATGAAGAATGTCTCTATATACAACGTGATCCAATTGAATAGCTATAACCAACACAATTCTAAGAAAAATTAAGCTTCTCTTTACATTTTTTTTTTAGTAGTCTTTAACACAATGAATGGTCATTATACTAACTATACATGGATACAACACAATCCTTTAATTTTAATTTGTTCATTTTTATAACAAGAAAAGGGAATAAATTAGACCCTCAAAAAAGTTCAAACCACTTCATAATTGGTGGTAGAGAGATCATTTATCTCTGCCAATCTTTTTCAACCATCAATAATAATTTTTCTTATAAATAAACGAGAGAAAACAAGAAGATAATGATAATACTGAAGTAAATTTGAAAAAAAGGAAGAAAAAAGAGAGGAAAAAAACAAGAAAAAAAGAAAGAAAAAGATAACTAAGATGGCTTTGATCTCCTTCTCAATTTCAAGGAGGTCAAATTCTTTTCTTGTTAAATTAATTCCTTTTGCCTTTTTCCTTTGCCTAAGTCTCACCTTTCAATTACCTATTGTCAAAGGAAGACTTCAAATTCTACCCTTACAAATTCCTCCACCAAATCTTATCAAAGCATGTAGTAACGATAACGAATGTATTTTGTGGATTCAAACAGATAGATCTAAATCAGACCTCGATTCTCTTCAAAAAGCCGATTTAAAAACAATAGCATTTTTAGCACTCAAAAAAATCGAACAAGAGGCTACAAATGTGTCAATCACAGTGAGATTGAAACTTTTGAATAATAGCGCACAATTATCGTCCGATACACAACAAGCTTTAAGCGATTGCAACGATCATTTCATACCCGCGATAGAGTTAATTGATGACGCTGTTGATTCTACCGTTAATGGCGCATTTAACGACGCGATTAAATACTATACAACTGCCATAACCGATTTTGAAGTTTGTTATCCCCGTCTTAAGGCAATGAGAACATCTAATTCTGTTGATGTTGAAGATTATGTTGATAATCATATTGCAGAGGTGGCTAATGCACGTAATGCTTTAGTTAAATTTATTCATATTCCTTTAGATATTCTTAAAGTTGTTGCATCTAGTACCCCACATTAAGTGATTTTTTTAAAAATTTAATATGTGTGTGATTCAATAATTGTTTGTTGTCTCAAATGTAAAATGTACGTCATATATAATTTGACATTCAATAATAAATATATATTTTGTACTATAATATTGGTCTGAGATTATGAACTTGAATGGAGAAGATGATCAGTGAAGATTTATATAATCGACCTTAATTTGCTCCGAATTGAAGCATATAGTATAATTATTGTTGTTGTTGTTCCTACAAGTATTACCACATAGAGTCATGGGATAGCATTATGGAACAATATGGAGTCTATTCTAAACCTTGGCTGATATTGGGAGACTTTAATGCAATATTAACAAAGGAGGATAAAATAGGAGGTAATTCAGTCACTTGGGCAGAAGTGGTGGATTTCAGGAATTGAGTGGACTATTGTGGTTTGATTGAGCTTCCTCAACAGGGTAATACGTACACATGGAATACAAGCACTCTGAATAGAGACTATATTCCAAGATAGATTGGGCTTTTATTAATGATAAGTGGCGATATAATGCCAGCCTGTCAAGCCAAGTTATGAAGGAATAAGTTATCACTGCCCCATGCAGTTAACCTTAGAAATGGTTAAGGTAAGAAGGAAGAAATTATTTCAATGCTGCAATGTATGGGATCAACATCCCTTGTTTGATGCCACTGTCAAGGCTGGGTGGGAGGTGCATATTGAAGGGTGAAAATGCGAGGATTGTTGAGAGATTGAAGATGCTAAGGACTTAGTAAATGAAGCCGATGAGAGCATGGAGGAACTAAGGAGAATACAGCCAAGATTTATATAGTCGACCTTAAATGTCTTTGCGTGAAAAGTGAGTCAGATCCCAATGACATAATCTTCCACCCCTTTATTGGGAACATATTCAATATTCTCAATAAATTTGACGAACTATAAATTTTAGAACTTAACGATCTATAATTTTTTTTATTTTTCAAAAATATAAAAATATAAAAATATAAAAATATAAAATTTGTAATTCGCAGTAAAAACTGAAAAAATTATGCTAACCTAATTCGTAGTAAACTACTGCGAAATAGGTATAAAAGTAACTTTTTTAACATTAAAAAGAATTTTAAGTCCAATTTATTATCATTTCAGTTTCGGACTCCTTTCAGTTGCTATCACCTTTTTTTATTTCTTTTCTATAGTCACATTCAGACTTTTTTGTAAAAGAAAGAAAGACCAAAAGTATTTTCCTATCGAAATCTCACATATCACAATCACTTATAAATTATTTTTATCCTGTGTTCTTTGCTTATAAAAATCGACATGTCCTCTATAATAACCACACTGAAATAAAGCGTTCTTGTTTTAGACTTAGTATATGGATATAGAGGCAGAGCTAGAACACGGCTGGCAGGTTCAGCTGAATCCAACAGATTTTGTTTATATCATATATTTGTCGTAAGAAATTTATCGAATATATATAATTTATTAATTTTGAAATCAATAACTTAAACAGATTAGATTCTCGAACCCATAAACTTCAAATTTTGCCTCCTCCTATGTATGGATAGACCAACTCTTTGGATTGTAATAAACAAAGGGAATTCCATGTAATTCAAGACATGGATGTAAAATTGGAGGAAAGATTAATTTATCCTTTGACTTAGTTTTTTTAGTTCACTCTTAAATAATCATATGTTTTTCTTCTAAATTTAATTTATTGGAAAACGAAGATGGGTAATCAACTACTATGCACCCATCCTAAATAAGTGGAATCGGCTATATGAGGATTCATCATAACTGGTAGGGTGTTTAAATCGAACCGGTAAATCGGACCAAATCGAAAAATTAAATCAAATCGATTAAAAGACCCGACTAGGTTTAATTTGACTTGGGTTGATAATTAGTAAAAAAAATTCGAACCAAACCGACATATAAATATATAAATTTTATTTATCTTTTTAAGACTTTATAGTAATTTTTCTTTAGAGAATATAGAAAATTTGGGACCCTCTCATGTTTTTAACCTTAAAAGCGTAAATTAACAAAAAATTATTGTTAGACGACTAAGAAAATAACTATCATGTGTTACTAAAAAATTTCTTCCATGAGAATATTTTAATAGATCATATGTTTGTCAATTTTTTTCATACTAATGGTATGGTTTGGTCTTTAGATTTGATAATCCGATACAATTGGTTTGATTTGGTAATTGTAAAATCCGAATCAACCCGACATATGTACACCCATAATTACATATAATGCTCAATCATCTGCTTTTTGAATATGAGATATTGAGAGGAGAGAGAATAGCCTGAAGAAGGAAAGGCCCGAGGAAGGATCAAACCTCATGAATGTAGAGTTACCAACTCATTCCTCGTTTCGTTAAGTATTCACCATTTTATAGTGTTGCTTGATGATTTGCAAACGCGTTTGAGACAAGACGTGAATGTGAATGGATTGTTAATTAGCATCTTTATGGATGGATTTTTGTGAAGTAAATCTGTGCTCTAATTCTAGCCAACTTCAAATTCCTTTCCATCTCGAAAACAGAACCAAACATGGCCGTAAAAAGGAATAGTTAACTCGAATGAATTAAAAAAATTATAAAGAACGAATAGCTAACTCGAATTAATGAAAAAATTAAACTGAGTTGTAATCCTATAGGAGATATTAAAGTCTCTACATATGCTAGTGTAACATATTTAGAGTAATAGTAGCCTTCATGCAGATCAACTTTAACTTGTTCATGCCCATCAACTTCAACTTCTACAAATTTTCGTCTTTTTGAATCATAAGCGTTGAATATAAACTCATCAACTAAATCCTGCAAAATCAATATATCTAAATCCTTACTAAAAGCCAAAGGGTTGGTTCAACATATATCATCCCAGAAATCTACAGGATTTGTAATTGCTAATATTTTGCTCCATTTGCTGCTCATTCCATTCTTTTCCATACAGTACCAAACTTTACAATCTTGCATCTCATTAATACAGGTCGAACAGATAGCCAAAATGTTTTCTCCCACAGTTTAGAGTTAATACATCGGCCCCATCTGGACATAATATTTCTTCAAATTTTCATTTTTCAAATCCAAACATTGAATAATCTCGTGGTCATGCTCAATTGTGATCACATAAACAAATCCATCATCTACAACGATTTCTCCCCTAAAGCCATTGCACCGAGAGAACTTGCCAATCAGTTTCCACGAGTCAGTTTTAGTCGAAAATATTTGAACATAATAGCCATCTGATCTTGTTCTTACAACTCTAAATATTTTGTAATCCTGGAAAGAAGAAACATGGCCTAAACTATAGTAACTCATACCCCAATTCGTATCAGAGATTGGACTAGGGATTATTCTTGATTCTCTGATCGTCGGGTTCCACAAAACAATTATGTCAGAAGAGAAGCATAGAAGAAATAAACCATTGCAAGAATTCACAAATACACAATCACTCGTAAATACTTCTTCCAATGTAATTTCAAATGCTGGGGGTGGAAGTTTAAGAACAGAGACAACAGAATCATGTTGAAGTGGAGCATCTATGGAGTAGCAGTCTTGGTAACACGACCTGTACCAGCAAGCCAATAAGATTCTGTGGCAATTTATATCACTTTGGCATCGGTCACAGTGTTGTTTGATGAATTGACGATCTTGCCATGATTTGCAAACAAGTTTGAACTTTACAAGTGATTTGACAGGAAGTTTTAGCAGTATATCGACGATGATATCATCGGGAAAGTTATTAGGCATTCTAACAGCTAAAAGATTTTGGGTTTGAGCTACTGTTTGTATTGTTCGACAGAACTAATGTCCTAAATATAGGGTCTAATGTAAGTGAGGCAAGCAAACTATTAACGCTGCCTGATTTTCCTTTTTTGGGTGGAAGAAGGATTCTTAACATCTAACCTTTTTAATTCGTTTAACCAACATTGTCATGTCGCTGATTTTTGCCTTTTCCTAGTGGGAATAGGATTTCAATTTTACCTTTTTTTAACTCGATTGAGCCAACATTTCTTCTTGATTTCGCCATGGCTTCCGAGCTTCTGATTGCGAACTCAACATTTCAGAAGAGGAGGAGCATTTGGTCACCTTCAAGAGTTCGGCGGCGAGGACTCAGATTGATTACCTCCTCCTCCGAAGGAGCGATAGGGGTATGTGCAAGGACTGTAAGGTTATTCCGGGAGAGTCCCTTTCGACTCTTCATAGACTCCTAGTGATGGATGTCAGTCTCTGGGTGAAGAGGAAGAGGGGGGGTGCTCGGGGACAACCGCGGATTAGATGGGGTGTTTTGACTAAGGAGAAAGCTCAGGAGTTGGAGAGGAGGTTAGCTGAGGGCGGAGCTTGGAGAAGTTCTGGGGAAGCGGACGCTATGTGGTCAGAGACGGCGAACTTTGTTAGGGAGATAGCACGGGATGTGCTCGGGGTAGCCAAGGGCTATTCAGGCAGACATCAGGGTGACTGGTGGTGGGACGATGTAGTCGAAGGAAAAGTGGAGGTAAAGAAGGCGGCGTTTGCTAAGTTGGCAAGGAGCACAAGCGAGGAGGAACCGAGAGCGAACAAAGAGATCTACAAGGTGGCGAGGAAAGAAGCAAAGTTGGCGGTTACAGAAGCTAAAAACGCGGCGTTTGGTTGCATGTACGAGGAATTAGGGGAGAAAGGCGGGGACAAGAAGTTATTCCGGTTAGCTAAAGCAAGGGAAAGGAAGGTGCGGATCTTAACCAAGTTAGGTGCATCTAGGGCGAGGATGGTAGAGTCCTGATGGGGGAGTCCCAAGTCAAGCAGACGTGGCGGACGTACTTTCGAGACTTACTTAACGAGGAGGGGGATCGTAGCATATAGCTAGGGAAGCTGAGGAATAAAGAGCAACATAGAGACCTTGGGTACTGCAGGCGCATTAGGGCGGAGGAGGTCATGGGGCTTTGCGTAGGATGAGTAGGGGTCGAGCGACCGGGCCTGACGAGATCCCGGTGGAGTTCTGAAAATGCATGGGTAGGTCAGGAGTGGAGTGGCTCTCCAGGTTGTTCAATGCGATCTTCAGGACCAAAAGGATGCCGGAGGAGTGGAGGTGGAGTACAGTGGTGCCCTTGTACAAGAACAAAGGGGACATCCAGTGCTGCAGCAACTATAGAGGTATCAAATTAATAAGTCACACCATGAAAGTTTGGGAGCGGGTGATCGAGGCGAGGGTGAGGGAGATGTCATCTATATCTGTGAACCAGTTCGGTTTCATGCCAGGTCGCTCCACTACAGAAGCTATCCACCTTGTCAGGAGGCTGGTGGAGCAGTTCAGGGATAAGAAGAAGGACCTGCACATGGTGCTTATCAATTTGGAGAAGGCGTATGACAAGGTTCCAAGGGAGGTGTTATGGAGGTGCTTGGAGGCGAAAAGCGTGCCGGAAGCCTAGAGTAATCAAGGACATGTACGATGGAGCTAAGACAAGGGTTAGGACGGTGAGTGGCGACTCAGATCATTTTCCTGTGGCTATGGGGCTCCATCAAGGATCGGCGCTTAGCCCTCTTTTGTTTGCCTTGGTGATGGATGCTCTAACCCGACATTTTCAAGGGGATGCGCCTTGGTGTATGCTATTTGCTGATGACATAGTCTTGATAGACGAGACGAGGGTCGGTGTTATTGAGAGGTTAGAGGTATGGAGACAAACTCTTGAGTCTAAGGGTTTCAAAATAAGCAGATCTAAGACAGAATACCTGGAGTGCAAGTTCAGCGCCGAGCCGAGCGAAGTAGGCAGGGACGTGATGATTGGATCTCAGGTCATCGCCAAGAGGGACAGTGTCAGATATCTTGGGTCGATGATTAAGGGGGCCGGAGAGATTGACGGGGACGTCACTCATCGTATAGGAGCGGGGTGGTCAAAGTGGAGGCTTGCATCAGGAGTCCTGTGTGACAAGAAAGTCCCACCGAAACTCAAGGAAAAATTTAATAGAGTTGTGGTTAGACCTGCAATGTTGTATGGGGCAGAGTGCTGGCCAGTGAAGAACTCTCATGTTCAGAGAATGAAGGTTGCGGAGATGAGGATGCTCAGGTGGATGTGCGGGCTCACCAGGTTAGACAAGATTAAGAATGAAGTTATTCGAGAGAAGGTGGGGGTGGCCCCGGTGGATGAAAAGATGCGAGAAGCGAGGCTAAGGTGGTTCGGGCATGTGCGGAGGAGAAGTCCTAATGCCCCGGTGAGGAGTTGTGAGTGGCTGGCGATGGTCGGCGTACGGCGTGGCAGAGGGAGGCCTAACAGGTATTGGGGAAAGGTGATTAGGCATGGCATGGCTAGAATGCGGGTTTCCGAGGACATGGCCCTTGATAGGAAAGTCTGGAGGTCTAGTATCAGGGTTGTAGGATAGGGGCTCCTAGAGTTTTTTGTACTCCTCACCCGGGGTTCGGTGAGGCTTGGTAGGGCTATTCATAGATGATTTGTGTATTGGACTGTGTCTTCCTTATGGTAGTTATTTATGGTAGGTACTGTCTGATATTACTGCATACTATTTTATTTATGGTTCTTATGTTTAGATAATTACTTGCGCTGTTTCTGCGGGAGTTACTAATGCTCTTTTAATTTTGTTTTTGTTCTTGTTTTTGTTTTTCCTTTCCTTCACTGAGCCGAGGGTCGATTGGAAACAGTCTCTCTGCCCTTTCGGGTAGGGGTAAGGCCCGTCTACATATTACCCTCCCCAAACCCCACTTTGTGGGACTATACTGGGTAGTTGTTGTTGTTGAGCCAACATTTCTTCTGTCATACCTGAAACATTCGCAGGTTTCCACCAATTCCAACATATAAACCAAATTCCTTACTTCCTCATGCAAGTATATCTACTACATTCGAGTATCATTCTAAAATACTAACAAATGAAGCGTTAAGAAAAAATGCATTGGTATCATAAATAAGGTTGAGAGTATGGTTCAATACTTAATAGAAGAATGAAATAATCATGAATATATCAATTGCACATGACATAAATAATCTATATGATAATTGTTCAAATTTTCCCAAAACCCACTCGTAGGTTTATACTGGGTTTGTTGTTGTTATTATTCAAATTTCCTCGAAACAAAGGTGACTTCTCTAGCAGGCAAGGAAACATGTATAAAAAGGATATTAATCTACATTTTAACTGCTATGTTAAAAAAATTAAAGAATACAATACTTAAATAGGAGTAGTTAGGGGCATGCGTTATTCGGATTAAATCGAAAAACCAAACAGAACAATCGTAGGGGCTGAGTCTTTGACTGAATATAAGGCCAAGGAGCATAAGGGAAGAGAATCAGAGATCACAACGGTAAAGCTATCAAAGGTGATATCCTAGAGAAGTATAATTGAAGTAGTGATTTCAACAAGAAGTTATTACACTGCAATAATCTTTTTAGATTGCTTCAATCTATTTTACAACAGCGGAACTACGGGAGAACTTAAATTATCGCGAGGTTCTACAATTGTTATTCAGTAACAAAGACTAGCACAACAATGTGAGACATGGAATCTACCTACCTAGTAGAATTGGATGGTGCCATGGACAAAGCTCGACTGGACCGCACTTTAGATAAATGAAGCTCAGGCTGCATTTCTTCTCAACAACCTTAGCAACAAGATCCTTCTCCAGCCAAGGGTCCCGAGTCTTCACGTTTTATTATCAACAATCTCTGGAAGGCTCTTCAGTGCCTGTGGTAGAAAAAGAAATGCATACCAACGGAAGAGGGAAAGAAAGAAAAGATTATAAAATGATGATTAAACCATGATTTTTACTGCTGACCTGATACAAGTACCAGGAAACAAAGGCATCTGTAGCAGCATATTGTAGTTTTTCCTTAGATAACTCATTAGCCTCCCAATTTCCCAACCTGATCTTACTTGGCTTGGGGAGCTGCAAGAACAAGAAAATCTCTGTTGAATCTCACACTAAATTGCAAGAAAAGAAAGAATTCAAATTGAAGAAAAGAAAACTAAAAAGATCTACAGGGAGTAACAGCATATTACAATTACTTCTAATATAGTAAGACAATTGTCTTTCCAACAAGACTTTATACTCAAAAGATGCACATATGTCCAGCTGATGAGGTAGCATTTCTACTTGGTTTCATCTCTAAACAGTTGCAAAGGTTGAAGTTCTCTACATATACTTTAACAAGTCAACTAAGTAAAACTCAGTCTATAGATACAAAACAGGCAGGCCTACAAAGCTGGAATAAAGCAAGAAACCAATCCCCATTTCCCCCCTCTGCCCTCTCCACCTCCCCGGTTCAAGGATCATAAATGGCAGCCAGGAAAAACACAAAATAAAGTAAAACAGCAATAGCTATGGTTGAAACAGAAACCAAACGAAAACCTGCTTGGCAAGAAGCTTCTCAGTTAGTGATGCTAGACTCCATTTCTTGGGCTCTGCATCAAGCTTTTTGTTGGCGAGTTCAGAAAGATCTTCCAAAGTCTTTACAGATACATTGTGATCTCGGGAAACTTTGTAAGCATCATTTGCAATGCACACACCCACCTATTGATTAATTGGAACACTAACAAGTTAAGAAACCATATCCTATTATTGTTTGATAAATGTTCCTGAAAAATGAACAAGCGTCAACCTTTAGAATTGTTGGGTCCTCAAGAAGAGATTGCAGAGTTTGAGAGATTCCGGAGTGAATAATATGCAGAACGTAACAACTACTCATGTCGCCACAAATCTGCATAACAGCAGCCTTCCCAGGTGCCACACCTGAAGAAAGCACCTATTATTATGTAATGAGCGTTACTAGGGTGCAAATTCACAAATAAGGACAGTGAAATGAAGTACAAAATCCAATTAATTGAGTATGTGAGGAGTTATATGTGCCTTCTTATACTAAAGAGTATGCTTAAGTAACAAAAGTATGAGACACAAGAAGTGATGCCAAATAGGGAATAGATAATGCACAGATCACCTATAAGAATGGTATTTAGCATCCACTAATTATTCTTTTTTAGCATAAAAAAGAACAATATCTCAATCAAATATTTTGGCAAAAATAACTATAGAGAAAATAAGTCTTCCTAATCACCACGAGCTACATAGGATTCTTGGTAGATATCCTACTTAAGATGCAGACATAATCACTAAGGTCCAATGGATTGTCTGTTTTCTCAAAGCATCTTTATCATCAGCACTGGAAACCAAGAATCTTAGCTATCAAATTCTATACACTCTCATTCCTCCAAGCAGACGACAATTGTTAAAGTGACATGGATATTGAAGATTCATATATCCAGCTCCGACTAGCTTTGGTTGAAGCATACTAGTTATCGTTGTCGTTGTAGACAACAGCAGATCAAGTAAATTTCCTTAAAATCACGTGATGAACTATCAAAATTCATCAGGTGTCATAACAAACTATAGAATCTTTTGAACCAGCAGGGATGGTACTTCAGAAAAATATTAACAAGTTATAACTTACCCATGACAGTCAAAAAATGACACATTCCATTTAAGATCACCTCAAATGAAGCTTAGTATAAATAAATTCAAAAGCTAATACATTGAAAGGCTGATAGAACTCAAGAACTCCCATCATAGTTTGCAAAGTTCAGGCTGAAGTCAAACTATTAACATTGAACTGACCTCTTCTAAAACTGGGCCTCCATTCAATGTCAAATCCAAGAGCAACATGCCCTTCTTTACTCTTCTTCTCCTCAACAAAATTTAACAGCTCTACTGCAGATCTCTCCACTTCTTTAGTAGTTCTGCTATATATAACACGCCCTTTAAATGATATTTCCGGGTATTGCATCACTATCTTAGCTGCTACATCACAAACAAAAAATAAAAAAGGAAACTTGGACATTAAATCCTTATTTAAAAATAAACAACCGTCTTTAATACACAACACTAACAAACATTATTAATTTTCCCTAAATTTCACAGAACATCAAAATAAGATAGGTAAACTTTGGAGCAATAACCGTATGCCAAACTGTTTACAATGTGCTACAATAGAAATAACATTAGTTCGCTATAAATCATCTCATTAAGGGTTAAATAGATTTTTTTTGAAGTTAAATTGCCTATAAATATAGAAATATGTCATTCTTTATTAGACATGCAAAAAATGAAGGTGTGCCACATAAATTGGGATAAAGCAGTATAAATTTATTCCACTCTGTACGACTAATATTACGTGAGTTTAAGTTATATTCACCGACATATTAAGAAATTATTTAACACTATTAGGTCACTCAAACAATATCTGCAAATCCAACATCTTACAATGACAGTGTATATCATATTACATTCTATTATATTTATACTAACTCAAACTACAACATATTTTTTTTAAATATCAACCAAAGATAGTTACTCCTGAAAAACATTTAACAAAAATGAAAGAAAAAGAGAAAAGCCGTTACCTTGAGTAGAAGAACGAAAGGAATAACTACACTGAGACCGACTTCTAGTGCAAGGAGACAAAGACGACGTCGAATTAGTAGCTTCATTTTGGAAGTTAAAAACAAAAAGCGATTCCGGCAATCTCCGGCGACTTTTCCGGCGATCTACGTCGCCATCGCCGGCGGAGGATGAGTCTTCGGAATTTTGAAGCCTTTTAGTAGCTGATTGAAATGCGAGATCAATTTCATGGAGTTCTTCTTCTGTAAAAGGTCGATCCAAATCATTTGATTCGCTAGAAATTGGGGTTTCCATTTTTCTTTCTTTTTTTGCTAAAAAGAGTACAGAAGAATTTTCTTTACAGCTAAAATAGCGGGCATGTTTGAGCTTTTTGATTTTTATGTTTCTTAATTACATTATCCTCCCTTGTTGTTTTGTTATGATTTGATTGACTACCCAATATAACTTTATTACACTTTCCACCCTATACTCTAGTGTTAAGAATTTCAATTTTTTCTTGTGTATAAGAATGAAATAGATCAAAATTGAACAAAATTGGATGTTAAAGATTCATATAATCGAGCTTAATTAGCTTGGGATTTGCTGTAGTTATTATTGTGCACTTACTCTACCTTTGTATCTTAAAGAACGAACATCGATTTTCACTTACTCGTAATATAATCGAAAATTTCCAGCTCGTAGATTAGAAAGTACTGTCGAAATTATAAACACACCGAAAATGTATATAAAGAATAAATTTAACTAAAGATTTGCAATTGATAGCCCAAAAAAGTACAAACAACATTACAAGTATAACTCAATACTATAAAAATAAAAATAAAGTTCACTATATACATAGTCCATAAATTGTACCATAACTATTTGAGGAAAATTTTGACACATTAGACAATATAACATTTCTCTCTACAACAACAACAACAACTACCCAGTATACTTCCACCAGGTGGGGTCTGGGGAGGGTAATATGTAGACGAGCCTTACCCCTACCCGAAAGGGCAGAGAGGCTGTTTCCAATCGACCCTCGGCGCATAGGATAAATGGATAAAAGGAAAAACAACTTGGAATAGGGAAAAAAACTATTCTAACTCTTATAACAACAATAACAACAATTATACTATATGCTTCAATTCGAAGCAAATTAAGGTCGATTATATAAATCTTCACTGATCATCTTCTCCATTCAAGTTCATAATCTCAGACCAATATTATAGTACAAAATATATATTTATTATTGAATGTCAAATTATATATGACATACCTTTTACATTTGAGACAACAAACAATTATTGAATCACACACATATTAAATTTTAAAAAAAATCACTTAATGTGGGGTATTAGATGCAACAACTTTAAGAATATCTAAAGGAATATGAATAAATTTAACTAAAGCATTACGTGCATTAGCCACCTCTGCAATATGATTATCAACATAATCTTCAACATCAACAGAATTAGATGTTCTCATTGCCTTAAGACGAGGATAACAAACTTCAAAATCGGTTATGGCAGTTGTATAGTATTTAATCGCGTCGTTAAATGCGCCATTAACGGTAGAATCAACAGCGTCATCAATTAACTCTATCGCGGGTATGAAATGATCGTTGCAATCGCTTAAAGCTTGTTGTGTATCGGACGATAATTGTGCGCTATTATCCAAAAGTTTCAATCTCACTGTGATTGACACATTTGTAGCCTCTTGTTCGATTTTTTTGAGTGCTAAAAATGCTATTGTTTTTAAATCGGCTTTTTGAAGAGAATCGAGGTCTGATTTAGATCTACCTGTTTGAATCCATGAAATACATTCGTTATCGTTACTACATGCTTTGATAAGATTTGGTGGAGGAATTTGTAAAGGTAGAATTTGAAGTCTTCCTTTGACAATAGGTAATTGAAAGGTGAGACTTAGGCAAAGGAAAAAGGCTAAAGGAATTAATTTAACAAGAAAAGAATTTGACCTCCTTGAAATTGAGAAGGAGATCAAAGCCATCTTAGTTATCTTTTTCTTTCTTTTTTTCTTGTTTTTTTCCTCTTTTTTTCTTCCTTTTTTTCAATTTTACTTCAGTATTATCATTATCTTCTTGTTTTCTCTCATTTATTTATAAGAAGAATATTATTTATAGTTGAAAAAGATTGGCAGAGATAAATGATCTCTCTACCACCAATTATAAAGTGGTTTGAACTTTTCTGAGGGTCTAATTTATTCCCTTTAATTGTTATAAAAATGAACAAATTAAAATTAAGGATTGTGTTGTATCCATGTATAGTTAGTATAATGACCATTCGTTGTGTTAAAGATTACTTCCTTTAGGAATAAAATGTAAAGAGAAGCTTAATTTTTCTTAGAATTGTGTTGGTTATAGCTATTGAATTGGATCACGTTGTATATAGCGACATTCTTCATAACCTTTTTATAATAACGTCCTTATATAACAATAATTCACTATAGGAGCCAAATTTTTCTCATAACCAATTTTTGTATTGCATTATAATATATGTCCTATATAATAGCAATTTTATATAGCAACCAACAGATCAAACGAGGCTGATATAGAGAGGGTTGACTGTAAATTTTATTCTCAAATCTATTCTTTACCTATTCAAGATGTAACAAATTCTCTCTCTCTCTCTATGTTATCGATCAATTTACCTATAAATTCATCGAAATATTCAATGTATGATCGAGCATTTATTAGGGAGCGAAGGCTTGGGCACAACAACGATAGTACATGAATAACTCTGTCCACTAAGGCTAAGACAGATAAGAAATGTAATCATTTAGCATTTTATCTCTTTTTGGGATTCAAAAACTTATTTCCCGTAATTTTCACCGACTTCATTGACCGCTATGTCATAATTCAGTTTCCAATAAACTGGATTCTGAGAATTGAATACAAAATGTGATAAGCAGAACTATAGGTAGTTGACTAGTTTCAATGTCTATAGTCTTGTAACCAAAGGTAGCATCATTCTACACTTTAACCGTCAAAATGTCATAAGTACTATTGAGCTAGCTATAGCTATACGATAAAAGGGCAGCCCGCTGCACTAAACTCCCTTTATGTGCGGGTTCACCCGGGAAAGGTGACCTCCTGATCACATGACAACAAATTTTTCAATTACAGAATAGCAACTTAAAGCTGAACAAGTTCCCCTAGAGGAAAAAAGGAAAACTCTGCTAATCGCGGAGAATTTATTTATTTCCCAAGTTCACACCAGTACCAAGTAGCAGCCAAATAAGCAGCAGCAAGCTCCTAGTCCAAACGGCTAAGGGGTAAGATAAATATCGTGAACTTCGAACTAACATCACGTCTGATGTAGCAACAAAACCATAAGAACTACTCATTCTTGTGGTATTTCCGCGACCAAGGATAGCAGAGAAACACCGTTGCTCACTCTCAGCATGCCATCAAAAGGAGGATATACCTTTCGAACGAGCTAATAGCATTTGTGTACTATAAGATATCAAGGTAGAAGAAGCTTCTTAGAACTGGATATCATGTGTGTCTCCACTAATAAATATTTCCACAGCAGCAAAGACAACTGTATGGCTCTGTTCTTCAAAGCCTGAGACCAATATGCAATCCATCACCCGTGGAACTAGGCCTTCTGCACGCTGCACAGACAACACACACAGAGCCCGACGCACTAAACTACCGCTTATGCGAGGGGTCCAGGGAAGGGCCAGACCACAAGAGTCTATTGTATGCGACCTTATCCTGCATTTTCTGCAAAAGAATGTTTCTACGGCTCGAACCCTTAACCTCATGGTCACATGCCCTTACCACGGTTGCTTAGAAAAAATAAAAAAAATCTTCCTCTATTACTAAATGCAACAATAAAGTTTTGGAACAGAAAATGCAAAATAGTAAAAGCCACAATGAATTGCAGTTAAAAAAGCTAACCTTAACAGCAAGAAACATCTTATCAAGCTAAGTACATGTGCTTTAACAAACTTATCAAGCTTCACTTCATCTTCTTTGAATCTTTTTAACCCAAGCGAGAAAATAACATTATATAGTCGTTTTTAAAATAATAGTCGAAATATATATATATATATATATATATATATATATATATATATACATACATTTCTCTATGTTATATATATAAAATATACAAAATATATATATTTTTAAGACTGTCGAATACAAATAATTTTGATTGCGTATTAAAAGTAATCTTTGCCCTAGGTAAAATGACATTAGCATTAAATTCGGTAGAGAAGAATTACGTTAACCACCAAAAATAGGAACCTTTGGGAAAAAAGTAGCAATACCAAGTTAACGAATTAAGATATTGAAAGAATTATTTGATTGACATGATAGTATAAAAAGAATTACACTGAATATATATATATAATTTGCATTTCTTCTTAAAAACACTAATCGCTCTTAATTTCACACCGTGGACTCCTTATTACCCTTTTTATTATTTTCAAGTTCGAGGGGAACTTTGGAGCAACAGTAAATTATTTCAGTGTGACCCTCATTGAATTAGTCATTAATACTTGCGTCAAGATATGTTACCTTCATTATATTCTCTAAGATACAATCATTGTTCAAATCCCGCATAAATATAAAATATTTTATGTATCGTGCTGTATTTTTTTTGATTTCAACTTTCAAGTTCTTTTTTGCCCACAAATGGATTGTAAGGACAATTCAAACTCTTGAGTTTTCAGTGAACAACAATGACGAAAGGCCAAATTCTCCGATAATCATTTGTTCACTATAAATTACATTAATTTGATTTGTTGTGTCAATTTTGATTTGCTTTTGTCCTTTTCCCTAGTGTAATCACATACTGTTGGGATATATACTATTAATCATGAGTTTGGTTTAAATATAATATTTATTATGAAATAACTGTTTATTCAGTTTTAATAAAGTTTCAAAAAGATCATATATTAGTCTGTGTCCTTTGCTTATATAATAGATGATTTAGTATATAGAGTTTAGCATATACACGGAAGCTTAAATCATCGGTTCTTATAAGTATAAAGTTTGAGTTCACAATCTAATCATGGAGTTGGACAAACCATCAAGAATGATTGTAGCACAAGATTAAATATAATTTATCTTGATTATCGGAATGGTTTAATTCCAACTTCTTGTACTAATACATTTTATATGTATTGAACGGACTCGGTAGAGATAAATATTTTATACTGACTTAATAAAATAAACTCTCTAGCCATTAAATGTACTTATACTCTTAATCTTGATATAATTATTATTAGCTGTGTATATTATTATTGTTTTGATTTATTAAAAGACGAGATTCTTTCGTGGGTCAATATGCCTGGTAAATTGGATAATAGTAATGTACATTGGCGAAGTAATAATTAGTTGATGGAATTCATATCTCGGTTTAGAGATTGATGATACACCTTTATGAAAGCTTATAAGTTTTCATGTGTAAACCCGACCGGTGAATTTTGTATCTGACACATGAAATAAGTTAAGCGAAAGTCAAAAGGAAATAATCAATAAATTAAATCGTCAGTAATTTAATTTATTTGATTAGTATCTGAGTCTTAACATGGGGAGTTAAATAAGATTAAATGGATGAATTTCGAAATTGGATAAGGAGTGTAGTTACGGATTTTTAGTGGAATAATTCATAATTAATTATGGTAGATATTAATTTTGAAAATTAGAAATTAATTTCATAATTGGAGCCTTGTTAATTAAATTATGTGGTCCCTACTGTGCCTAAATAATAGGAAATAAAGGAATCCTTTTTCTAGTGGAAGAGAAAACCCAATAGGTTTTGTAAAAGGGTCTTAACCCTTAAAACTTATGCTATAAATACATAAGGTTTTCCATTTAGGGAGAGAAGAAGACGGTGGCTGAAATTTTCAGCCAAGTTTTTCTAGAAATTTCGCCCACACAAAATTGCTATTTCCCATATTATTTGGGTAACACAGTAGAAGACCGTGGAACGTTCGAGGATCACGATTGTACGGGTGATGGAGATTCCATTGTGAAGTTACGGAACTGAAGGCTCACATGGTAGAAGAGGTATGTTCACCTATAATAATCGCCATTCGTTTTTTTATATTAACATGCACCTATCCATTCTTAGTTCCAACTTACATATCTGCTTTCCCTTTCAGCGCATATGCAGGACTATCCTATATCTGGACATGCCACAGACCAAGCTTACATTCAGTCCACAATTCTATAAATGTCCCAGGTGCTAGCTTAGAATGAACTAAATTCAGAATGTAATTTGCAGTTTTCAGAAAATATTCCAAAAACAAATAAGGCAAATCTGAATAACATGCCATTAGTCTATCCATATCCAAAAGAGACTTATTTCGTCTTTCTACCACACCACTCTATTATGGAGTTTATAGTGTAGTCAATCGAGATGTAATCCCTTATTGTGATATGTAACAAAAGAACTTTTTAGAGATGTGCTCGCCACTACAACCAAATAGTAGTAATTTAATATATTTCTTTGATGCTTCTTCGTTTCAAGTCTTAAAAATCTTGAATCACTTAATTCATTAAGACTTATAGTGCATCAAATAAATATATTAATATTTTGAGTAATCATTTATGAACGTCACAAAATACTCAAAATCTATCTCTTACGAGTATGTTCATTTAACCATACAAATCAGAAAGGATTCATTCTAACTTATCACTAGTTTTATTTCCTTTTAAAAGGAAACATTTTTTAGTCAAATATCCTTCCAAATAGGATCCACAAGTTGGTAGTGCCTCTACTTTCAATGAACCTTAAGGTCCATCCTTGACCAACTTGAAATCCTATCTAGATTAATATGACTTAGACAAAAGTGCACAGATAAGTTTTACTCAATTTTGAAGAACATATTCTCTTATGAGGTAGACTAATATTGTTCTGTTCAGGAGAAACATCAATATATAACAAGGTCTTATTTTGCCCAGAAACCGGAATTAAATTCCTTCTAACAAAAGTACATATATTGCATCCTTAAAATTAATGCCTTATCACCAAAAAATATTTTAACAAGTAATACGATCAGTTGCATAAAATCATTGTGGAGTTGAGATAAAAACATTAAATAGATCATAATAAGTCAAAACACTGAATAGTAAAATTCATATTGCATTCAATATTTATATACATACATGCATTTGGAATAATAAATTTTTATGAGAAAAGAATCATTAATGCAAAGTATATTATATAATGCAAGAATTATACAATCTAAAAATTAATAGAACCAACTCAGATGGAGAGCATACTATTATTTTCAGTCAATTGTATATAACTTTCTAATACAAAGATTTTAAACACACTACACATATATGTCATGCATCTTTAATAGCAATTTCGATGGGAAAAGAACTACTCATGCAACATACATATGCAATGCCAGATTATTCACTGTAATAATTAAAACAGACTCAACTCAGATGAAGAGTATACTGTTAATTTAAGTCAAGTGAACATCATTTTTTATAGCTTTAGTTCCATTGATCCAACATGTATACTCAGATGGAGAGTAAGTACACGATATCAATTACTAGTATTTCACCTAGTGAGCTTATAATAAATTTATCCGATATGGAGGAAGACCTAAAGTCAACGCGTAAATTTATTACTCACTTAAAATTAATAGTGAAAGACCACATAAATATAATTCTATCACCATTTAATCATGATTGTATTTTAGTTACAAAATTGATTAACCCTTAAACTCAGATGGAGAGCTAACAAATGTTATCAACAACTAGTAACTATATCCAGTGAGTTCATAATAAATTTATCCGATATGGAGGAAGACCTAATGTCAACGCGTAAATTTACTTACTCACTATAAATAAAAATATGGAGACCATTGGGGTTAATTCCTATCACCACTTTATTACAACCACAAATTTTTCTCTAAGTATTAAGTTCCACAATTTAAAAAAATGCTCAATACCCCATTTAAACTGTCTTAAAATACTAAAATTAATATTTTACACTGCATAGAAGTGATTATTGTTCATTGAACTATTTCTGATAAATCTAGCAAATTTCATATCAATCGGAGATCGTTAAAGTCACGATCTTCAAAAGTTGCGACCAAATTTGGAAAATTACCATTTTAAACATTTTTTAAGAAACTAAAATATGACCTGTATTTTTTTAATCATATATCAATTCATGTCAATCAACATTGTTATCATGTTCCAGATTAGACATAAATAAAATGATAAAAAGAATGACTTTTCGTATGTAAATCACATTTTAATCTGTCAAACCTCCAAAAAACTTATATAAACGATCCCGAATCGTCAAAATACGATGTGATTCACTGCATAGCAGTGAGTTCTTCTTAAATGACCGTTTTCGATGATCCTATCGAATTTCAGGTCATTTGGAGATCGTAAAATTCATGATCGCCAAAACTGGACCAAATTCGAATAAATTATTTTTGGCGTATTTAGGATTAAACCCATGTGATTTGCATTCTTCATATATATATCATATCAAGTTAAATCACATGTTTCAGATTTAACATAAATATAGCCTATATATAAAGAATAATTATTCATATTTATAACAAATTCAATTTAATAAACTGCTTTTCAGCTTGAAAACCCATCTAAACGACCATAAAATGCCAAAATTTAACATGATTTACTGCATAGCAATGAGGTTTTCTCATTAGATCGTTTTCGATGAACTCACCAAGTTTCAGGTCAATCAGACTCCGTCAAATTCATGAACACCAGCTTATAACCAAACTCGGAGAATAACCATTTTAAGTAGTCTCATGAATTAAAATAAATATGATATTGATTTTCATTCTCCTTATAATTACACTATGAGCTCAAGGCATATATTATGTTCTTCCTATTTCTAGGATATATAATTTCTCCTTTTGCAATAAATTATCCTTTTATTAAACACATAAGAACCTGAGATATAATATTTTCTCCCGTTCGGTAAAAACCCCAATATTTCTTCTCATGGGTGGAGTTAGTTTCACTATTACCCAAAGATAAAACTCTTTTTCTAGTTAAGAACATCCACCATTAATGTAGATTTCTCAAGGATAATTTTCACATGGTATATTAAACATATTTCAATGACTCAAATAAATACACCATTTTGGATCCTATTTATTAATCATAATGCTCAATCCATGAATAGATATAATTTCACATGTACAAATTTACTAAGAATTTTTTATGAGTTCAAATAAACAAACCACTTCAGCGGTAACTATTTATTACTCATAAAATTCTCAATTTACAAGTGAATATATATTTAGCTCATAAAATTATTTTATGGTAGACCATAGCTTAAAAAGTCATACCAACAATATAGAACTTATACAAAATACCGTCATATTTCACTTAATTAGAACCTCCAATCAGATAACAAATTCTTCATCGAAAATCCAAGCTAGTAATCACGTAGGCCATGAAAACATAAACTTATATTTGAGATATTTTTTTATGCACAAATATGCCAAACGCTCCAATCATTAGTCATCCAGGATATCAAATAGAGAATTTTACTTTCTTACAAAATAATTATATCATCACACAATATCAATTATACCTTGTAAGACCTAGTAAATTAAAATCCTACACATTTATTATTGAATTTAATACAACAACACGTCTATTTGCTAATAGCCAATGTGTAAACCTATTATATGACTAATATTTAATCATGGGGACCATGGGAGTCACCCCACCACCATTGAATTAAAAAGAAATTAAAATTATTAAGAAATAATTTTCAGAAAATATAAAAACGTCCAAAACACAGTCCAAACGACCTCAAAACGCCGGAAACCACCATGGTTCTTTGCTTAATCAGTGAGTTTTTCTCACCACGTCGTTTCCGATGGACCCACCAAATTTCAGCTCAATCGGAGTATGTCAAGTTCGCTGACCTCCGAAAATATCGGCTATTCGGTCAAAACCAGGTTTTGCATTTTTCTGGGGTTTACCCCAAAAAATTTAGATAATCTCAATCAAATATCAATAAGAAAAAATATCTCATGATTACAAGAATAATCCAAAATTTTTGCATAGTTAATTCACAAAAGAGCAGTGCAGTTTTTTAAAAAATCACATATATATGTAATTCAAAAAACGCACATAAACATCATATTCTTGTTTCATGAAAAACTTAGTTATCTAATTAGATATGAGTGGGCTTTGATACCAATTGATGGATTATAATAAGCAGCGGACGCAATCTCAGTATCAAAATCACATGTAATCTAGACAACTAGCATAAACTAAATTTCACGGGTTACCTCTTGAAGTGTGAACATACCTCTTCTACCATGTGAGCCTTCAGTTCCATAACTTCTCAATGGAATCTCCATCACCCGTACAATCGTGATCCTCCAACGGTCCACGGTCTTCTACTGTGTTACCCAAATAATACCGGAAATAGCAATTTTGTGTGGGCGAAATTTCCAGGAAAACTTGGCTGAAAATTTCAGCCACCGTCTTCTTCTCTCCCTAAATAGAAAACCTTATGTATTTAGAGCACAAGTTTTAAGGGTTAAGACCCTTTTCCAAAACCTATTGGGTTTTCTCTTCCACTAGAAAAAAGATTCCTTTATTTCCTATTATTTAGGCACGGTAGGGACCACATAATTTAATTAACAAGGCTCCAATTATGAAATTAATTTCTAATTTTCGAAATTAATATCTATCATAATTATTATGAATTATTCCACTAAAAATCCATAACTGCACTCCTTATCCAATTTCGAAATTCATCCATTAAATCTTATTTAACTCCCCATGTTTAGGCTGAGATACTAATCAAATAAATTAAATTACTGACGATCTAATTTATTGATTATTTCCTTTAGACTTTCGCTTAACTTATTACATGTGTCGGATTCAAAATTCACCGCCCGGGTTTACACATGAAAACTTATAAGCTTTCATAAAGGTGTATCATCAATTTCTAAACCGAGACATGGATTCCATCAACTAATTATTACTTCGACAATGTACATTATTATTATCCAATTTACCAGGCATATTGACCCACGAAAGAATCTTGCCTTTTAATAAAATCAAAACAATAATAATATACACAGCTAATAATAATTATATCAAGATTAAGAGTATAAGTACATTTAATGGCTAGAGAGTTTATTTTATTAAGTCTACATGTCAATACATACAAAATGTACTAGCACAAGAAGTTGGAATTAAACCATTCCCATAATCAAGATATATTATATTTAATCTTGTGCTACAATCATTCCTGATGGTTTGTCCAACTCCATGATTAGATTATGAACTCAAACTTTATACTTATAAGAACCGATGATTTAATCTTTCTTGTATAAGCTAAACTCTATACACTAAATCATATACTATATAAGCAAAGGACACAGACTAATATATGATCTATTTAATACTTTATTAAAACTGAATAAACAGTTGTTTCATAATAAATACTATATCTAAACCAAACTCATAGTTAATAGTATATATCCCAACAGTATGTGATTCAGGGGCGGATCTACATATAAAAATTGGGTGCTCGAGCACCCATTAACCTCGACCCCGAACACGTATAATTATATAAAAAACTTAAGAAACGGATATTACAAAATAGCAAGCACCCAGATAATAAAAGGCTTGGTGGGTGCTTTGGTTATGATGGATGTTGAAGGGCTCTAAATGAGTATATGGTCGAGAGATCAAATCTCACTCACGCCCCTAGTTAGACTTTTTCCTCCATTTATCAAGCACTAACTTTCTTTTGCTCCAATTAAAAAAGTTAAGCACCCACGAACTCAAAATCCTGAATCCGCCATTGATATTATTACATTAGGGAAAAGCACAAAAGCAAATCAAAATTGACACAACAAATCAAATTAATGTAATTTATAGCGAACAAATGATAATCGGAGAATTTGGCCTTTCGTCATTGTTGTTTACTGAAAACTCAAGAGTTTGAGTTGTCCTTACAATCTGTTTGTGGGCAAAAAAAGAACTTGAAAGTTGAAATCAACAAAAATACAGCACGATATATAAAATATTTTATATTTATGCGAGATTTGAACAATGATTGTACCTTAGGGGATATAGTGAAGGACCAAGTATTAATGACTAATTTAATGAGGGTCACATTAAAATAATTTACTGTTGCTCCAAAATCCCCCTCAAACTTGAAAATAATAAAAAAGCATAATAAGGAGTCCACGGTGTGAAATTAAGAGCGATTAGTGTTTTTAAGAAGAAATGCAAATTATATATATTGTCAGTGTAATTTTTTTAATACTATCATGTCATTCAAATAATTCTTTCAATATCTTAATTCGTTAACTTGGTAGTGCTACTTTTCCCCAAAGGTTCCTATTTTTGGTGGTTAACGTAATTCTTCTCTACAGAATTTAATGCTAATGTCATTTTACCCAGGACAAAGATTACTTTTAATCCGCTATCAAAATTATTTATATCCGAAAAATATATAAATTATATATATTTTTTATATATAACATAGAGAAATGTGTATGTATATATATATTTATTTATTTCGATTATTATTTTAAAAACGACTATATAATGTCATTTTCCCTTTTAGCTATGGGCATTACAGCTGCTCTCCGGTCTACAAGTGTCTAGCTTTAGAAAATCAGAAATGGATTAAGTATTTTTCTAAATTTACACACATTCTAACAACGATCTAAAAAGTATGAGTAAAGATAAAGAACAATTTAGTCAAATCATCCTCATGATTTAATTAATTAATTATTAATAAATGTGCCTAAATCTTAATAGGTACTTATTAGATACGAGGAATCACTAACTTGTCACATACCTATCAACAACAACAACAATAACTACCCAGTATAGTCTCACAAAGTGGGGTCTGGAGAGGGTAATATGTAGACGAGCCCTACCTCAATCGACCCTCGGCTCAGCGAAGGAAAGGAAAAACAAAAACAAAAACAAAAACAAAAGAACTGTATTAACTCCAGTAGGAATAGCGTAAATAATTATCTAAACATAAGAACCATAAATAAAATAGCATGCAATAATATCATACAGTAGCTACCATAAATAACTACGATAAGGGAGACACACTCCAAAACACAAATCATCTATGGATAGCCCTGCCAAGCTTCACCCAACCCCGGGTGAGGAGTACAAAAATCTCTAGGAGCCCCTATCCTACAACCCTGATACTAGACCTCCAGACTTTCCTGTCAAAGGCCATGTCCTCGGAAACCCGCATTCTAGCCATGTTATGCCTAATCACCTCTGTTAGATAATACGCTTAACGCTCGGGGGGGGGGGGGGGGTGAATAGCGTTATGATAAAATTTAGCGTAAACTTGCGGAAATTAAAATTTGCAGGAAATAAATAAGTGCGTTAAATAAACAAAAGGAAAGAACGCACCGATGTATTCTGGTTCACCACAACACGTGGCTAGTCCAGTCCCCGAGAGACTCTCTCGAGATTTTCCACTAACTTGTCAAGCTTACGGGTGATCAACAAACCTTTACAACTTAAGGATACACGCCTTAACACCTTTGCTCGGAGATACAACACTCCAAGACTTCAACCAAGGAAACACAAGTTCCTTACAACAAGAGAATCACAATTCTCTTACAAGTGTACAAAACACTAAACACTCAAACAAAACACTCCTTAATGAGTAGATATGAGTAAAAGAAGTAAGCTCAAGATCACAACAACTTTGGACAATAATATGGCTCTCAAAATTTATGTAATGAATATAAAATGATAAGCAATAGAGTATGCAAGCTTATAGCAATTGTATGATCAGTTGTTGTGTTTAAACACTGAAATGAAGCTGTATTTATAGTTGAAAAACTTGGCATTACCGTTGCCTAATTGCCAATTAAGAGTTGCTGATTTTACTGAGTGACAATCGATTGTCAAAGAGCCACAATCGATTGTCTGCCAGTCATTCCAAAATTCAATCCCAGATTTTACGCTTGACAATCGATTATTTAGAATCCATAATCGATTACTGGCAACGTTCAAAAAATCCTTTCCAGATTTTACCAAAAACAATCGATTGTCCAGAATCAACAATCGATTACTCAGCAACGTTCAAAAAATCTTTTCAAGATTTTAATTAAAACAATCGATTATACAAAATCAATAATCGATTACCTGACGGTATTTGAAAACTTTACAACGGTCAGCTTCACAATCGATTGTACAAAGTTAACAATCGATTATTTATCAGTTTTTGAAAAACATTTTAGACACTGCCTCTTGACAATCGATTGTACAATGATAACAATCGATTATTTAATAACTTTGAAAAGTCTGGAAGACACTGTCTCAAAACAATCGATTATCATATGTTCACAATCGATTATTTTGTGACTTTGAAAAATCTGAAGGACACTGTCTCTTCACAATCGATTGTCATTAGCTTCACAATCGATTATTCTGAGTTTTGAAAAACTTTGATGGACACTGCCTCATCACAATCGATTGTCATTAACTTCACAATCGATTATTTTGAGCGTTGAAAAACTTTGATGTACACTACCTCATCACAATCGATTGTCATAAGGTTCACAATCGATTGTCATGCAGGTTTGAAAAACCTGATGCTTACTGCCTTAGCACAATCGTTTGTCATTAGTTCACAATCGATTGTCATGCAGTCTTGGCTTAACATAATCGATTATCATAAGTACATAATCGATTGTCTTAGTCCAGATTTTTGAGGAATGTTTAAAAATCATTTTGACTAATGTAAATATGCATGATTTAAAATCATTTAGCATTAAATTAAATATGCATGATTTTGGAAAAAATAGTTTTACAAGAGAAGCCATATCATGAGTCAAGTTGTAGAATCAAGAACACAATTAAGAACGACTCATTTAAACTATAAAACTTTGTCTTGTGCCTGAATCTCGTTATGCATCAATTATGCGCTTGTACTTGAACTTCGTCATATATCAATTTGCGCTTCGTTTGTCATTCATCAAAACCTACACATAAGAACACACGTTTTAGTATAAAGCCTTGAGAACGTGTTTCCAACAATTTCCCCCTTTTTGATAATGGCAAACTTTAAACGGGTTATGCAAATTAAACAATTTATAATGACGATTCAAGACAAGTAAAGATATGCAACAAGTACATGGATATGCAATTTGTTCCCCCTCAATATATGAATTCCCCCTCAATTTATGCCGATAAGTATTGAGAGTGCATACCCGTTATCGTGCATACCCGTTATCCGTTATCTTCCCCCTTTTGCCATTAGCAAAAAAATGTAATAAGATGGCAAGGATTAAAAAAAACTTGTTTATTTATTGAAAATAAAACGTGATTACTTAAAGAGAGTACAATAACTCAAATAATAGCGGTACAATCGATTATTGATACGAGATAATCGATTATTAGACGACAGAAACCGATTTTTCTGAAGAAGACTCGATTATTGCGAGTCATGCTTTATAATTCCCCATACCTTTAGGGAGATACCTGCAAAAATTCGTTAGACGTCTCCGACGCTCAAGTTAGAAATCATGAAAAAAAAGATGCAATGCATGACTTAGATCAACGTGGAGTCAAGAATCCCGAGTTCATTACGAATTCGGAAGAAGGACTCTTTCTCTAAGGGCTTTGTAAAGATGTCGGCCAATTGATCTTTGGATTCAACAAATTCGATTTCGACAGCGCCCTTGAGAACGTGATCTCTTATAAAATGATGTCTAATTTCAATGTGTTTTGTTCGCGAATGAAGAACGGGGTTATTCGTCAAGCATATGGCACTAGTATTATCACATCTAAGAGGGATATGATCAAGACTTAGGCCATAGTCCAAGAGTTGTTGTTTCATCCATAGGATTTGAGCGCCACAACTCCCCGCGGCTACATATTCAGCCTCGGTTGTGGACAACACAACACTTACTTGTTTCTTGCTAAACCAAGAAACGAGAGAGCTACCGAGCAAGTGACAAGTGCCACTAGTGCTCTTGCGGTCCAATTTGCATCCAGCAAAATCGGAGTCGGAATAGCCAACGAGTTGGCATGAAGAGCCTTTGGGGTACCATAGACCCACATTTGTAGTACCGACAAGGTACTTCAAAATCCGTTTTACCGCAGTAAGGTGAGACTCCTTCGGACATGATTGATAACGGGCGCATAAGCACACGCTAAACATGATGTCCGGACGACTAGCAGTAAGATAAAGAAGAGAGCCAATCATACCTCGATACTTCTTAGTGTCGACTTCCTTACCTTTCTCATCTTTGTCTAGATGATCGGATGTGCTCATGGGAGTCGCCATTGCTTTTGCATTGTTCATTTCAAATCGTTTCAGCAATTCTTTGCAATATTTGGCTTGGCAAATGAACGTACCTTCTTTCATTTGCTTTACTTGTAATCCCAAAAAGAATGTTAACTCACCCATCATAGACATCTCAAATTCGCTTGTCATTAAATCGGAAAATTCGTTGCATAAGACATTGTTAGTAGCACCAAATATGATATCATCCACATATATTTGAACTAACAAAATTTCATTGTTTTTATGCTTAACGAAAAGGGTGGTGTCAACTTTCCCCCTAATGAAATCATTTTCCAATAGAAATTTACTCAATCTTTCATACCAAGCTCGGGGAGCTTGTTTTAAACCATAAAGAGCCTTTTTGAGTTTGAAAACATGATCGGGAGATTTAAAATCATCAAAACCGGGGGGTTGTTCAACATAAACTTCTTCTTGAATAACACCATTTAGAAAAGCACTTTTCACATCCATTTGATATAAATTGAAATTCATAGAAGAGGCAAATGCGAGCAATAGACGAATAGCTTCTAATCTAGCTACGGGAGCATATGTTTCTTCATAGTCAATACCCTCTTCTTGATTATAGCCTTTTGCTACGAGCCTAGCTTTGTTTCTAGTGATTACACCATTTTCATCTAGTTTGTTTCGAAAAACCCATTTCGTACCAATTATGGTATGATTTTCTGGTCTTGGCACCAAATCCCAAACGTCATTCCGTTTGAATTGGTTAAGCTCCTCTTGCATTGCCAAGGTCCAAAACTCATCCCCAATTGCTTAGGAGATGGTTGTTGGTTCAATTTGAGAAACAAAAGCAGTATGACCTAAGGCATTTTTAAGGGAGTTTCGAGTACTTACCTTTTCTCCGACGTCGCCAATTACCTGTTCGAGAGGGTGATCTTTGATTGTCCTCCACTCGTTAGGCGTTTTCGTTTCATTCTCCAATTGTGGCGCTTCCTCCGTTGGTTGTTTCAACATTTCGTCTTTATTTTCCTTAGGCGTTTCCTCTTGTATTTTGTCTTTCAAGCTATTTAAGATCCCGGCCGATCCGATGCCGATAATCTTTCCTTTATTGTTGTCACCAAAAATAACACTTCCTCCTTCTTTGTGTTCTAGTTGAAGGAATTTGGATTCGTCTCCCGTCATGTGCTTGGAGCATCCACTATCAAGGTACCATAGTACACTTGATCCCTTCAAACACACCTACAAAACAAATTAATGCATTTTAGGTACCCATGCCATTTTGGGTCCTTGAGGGTTAGGCATATCATAATGATGCGATTGAGTGATATGTCTATGTCGTGTAAAGCATGCAGGAGCAATATAACCAATTCGTCTACAATAATGACAAGTCACTTTGGGATTATGCATCCTTCTAGGTTCATAGTAATTAGACGGACGAAAATTGTTCACTCTATTTTTGACACTATGGCTATTGTGCATTTCATGAAAGTCATTTCTCCTACTATTATGAGCAGCATTTCTAGAATAATTGTTTCTAGGTTGAGGGCCATTTCTAGGTGTTCTAAAAGGTTCAAACTTCCTTCTAGTGTGTGGCCTAGAATATGCATCATTTCTAGAGTAGTTATTTCTAGGTGGTAAGTCATTTCTAGGTCTTCTAAAGTGTTCAACATTTGGTCTAGCATGCATATTGGTTCTAGGGTTGTTATTTCTAGGATGAGCATTTGTTTTATTAATCCTAGGTTGAGCCTTAGGTGGTTGGGGTTTGGCTTCAACCTTTTCTTTAGGCTCATTCTTAAAACCTATGCCATGCTTGGTTGACTTCAAATTAACAAGGACCTCATTCAAGTTCTTGTGGGAAGAATTAAACTTATCTAAAGTGCCCTTAAGCCTTTCTACTTCATTTTTGAGATGCATGCAAGAAGTACAATTTCTAATAGAGCTTTCGGGCTTGTCGTCGCTTCTTTTTCCGAAAAACTTGTTTTCCTCTTTCAACTTCTCATTTTCTAAAAACAGTTTTTCCAAATCCTTTTTCTTTCAATGAGAGTTGATTTTGAAAATCTTTTTCTTTTGAAGAAGCATTTTCTTTTATGCTTTTAACAATTTTTGAAGCCTTAATAAATTCACTATATAACTCATCAAAAGCATTTTGCATTTCTTCAAGGGAAAAGAAATTTTTAGAAGAGATTTGACATACCTCATCTTGCTTGTCTTCTTGTGCCATAAGACAAAGGTTTGCGTTTTCCTCTTCTTCTCCTTTGCTTGACTCATCTCCGGAGTCTCCTCCCCAGGATATATATGCACGTTGCTTTTTGAAAGGTTTCTTTTCCTTTTTGATGTTTGGGAAATTTGATTTGATGTGCCCGGTTTCTCCGCATTCATAGCACTTTATTTGTTCTCCTTGCTTTTTGCCCTTTCGTTCATACTCTTTTCGCATGAACTTTTGAAATCTTTTGATAATGAGTCCAAACTCGGTGTCTCCGTCCTCATCAATTTGCGGTTGGCTTGTACTTGCCTTTAGAGCGATTCTTTGCCTCCTTTGATCATCAACAAGAGGGTTAAGTATAGTAGATTCATAAGTCTTAAGATTACCTCTTAATGCGTCGATGGTAACATTTGAGACGCCAATGGACTCTTGAATCGCGTCGGCCTTTGATCGCCAAGCCGGAGTGAGACTTCTAAGGATTTTTCGGACAAGTTCCCTATCCGTGAAAGCCTTCTTGAGAGCATGTAGGTCATTTACGATTATTGAAAATCGTTCAAACATTTCATCCACCTTTTCACCTTCCTTCATGTGAAATAATTCATAAGCATGGGTTAGGAAATCAATTTTGGCTTCCCTTACCTGGTCCGTACCTTCGTACGTAATTTCCAGCTTGTCCCACATTTCCTTCGCCGTTGTGCAACATGATATTTTCCTGTAATCGTCAGCATTTACAGCACAATATAATAAATTAATTGCTTTAGCATTATTTTGCACCTTTCGGATATCATCCGCGTCATATTCTTCTTCGGACTTGGGAACCCATTCGTTTTCAACCTTTTTGGTTAGAATTTGATGTCCCTTTGTTATCACCTTCCAAAGATGAAAATTGTTTGCTTGAACGAAGATTTTCATCCTCTCCTTCCAGTACGTATAGTTTGCACCGTTGAATGGTGGTGGTCGGGTGGAGCACTGTCCTTCCTCTATACCTGCAAAAGAATCACGAGTAGAAGCCATGGAAGTTTCTCTCAAACTGTTAAGTCTTCAGAGAGTTGGGCTCTGATACCAATTGTTAGATAATACGCTTAACGCTAGGGGGGGGGGGGTGAATAGCGTTATGATAAAATTTAGCGTAAACTGGCAACGTTCAAAAAATCCTTTCCAGATTTTACCAAAAACAATCGATTGTCCAGAATCAACAATCGATTACTCAGCAACGTTCAAAAAATCTTTTCAAGATTTTAATTAAAACAATCGATTATACAAAATCAATAATCGATTACCTGACGGTATTTGAAAACTTTACGACAACGGTCAGCTTCACAATCGATTGTACAAAGTTAACAATCGATTATTTGTCAGTTTTTGAAAACCATTTTAGACACTGCCTCTTGACAATCTATTGTATAATGATAACAATCGATTATTTAATAACTTTGAAAAGTCTGGAAGACACTGTCTCAAAACAATCGATTATCATATGTTCACAATCGATTATTTTGTGACTTTGAAAAATCTGAAGGACACTGTCTCTTCACAATCGATTGTCATTAGCTTCACAATCGATTATTCTGAGTTTTGAAAAACTTTGATGGACACTACCTCATCACAATCGATTGTCATTAACTTCACAATCGATTATTTTGAGCGTTGAAAAACTTTGATGTACACTACCTCATCACAATCGATTGTCATAAGGTTCACAATCGATTGTCATGCAGGTTTGAAAAACCTGATGCTTACTGCCTTAGCACAATCGATTGTCATTAGTTTACAATCGATTGTCATGCAGTCTTGGCTTAGCATAATCGATTATCATAAGTACATAATCGATTATCTTAGTCCAGATTTTTGAGGCATGTTTAAAAATCATTTTGACTAATGTAAATATGCATGATTTAAAATCATTTAGCATTAAATTAAATATGCATGATTTTGGAAAAAATAGTTTTACGAGAGAAGCCATATCATGAGTCAAGTTGTAGAATCAAGAACACAATTAAGAACGACTCATTTAAACTATAAAACTTTGTCTTGTGCCTGAATCTCGTTATGCATCAATTATGTGCTTGTACTTGAACTTCGTCATATATCAATTTGCGCTTCGTTTGTCATTCATCAAAACCTACACATAAGAACACACGTTTTAGTATAAAGCCTTGAGAACGTGTTTCCAACAATTTCCCCCTTTTTGATAATGGCAAACTTTAAACGGGTTATGCAAATTAAACAATTTATAATGACGATTCAAGACAAGTAAAGATATGCAACAAGTATATGGATATGCAATTTGTTCCCCCTCTATATATGAATTCCCCCTCAATTTATGCCGATAAGTATTGAGAGTGCATACCCGTTATCGTGCATACCCGTTATCCCGTTATCTTCCCCCTTTTGCCATTAGCAAAAAAATGTAATAAGATGGCAAGGATTAAAAAAAACTTGTTTATTTATTGAAAATAAAACGTGATTACTTAAAGAGAGTACAATAACTCAAATAATAGCGGTACAATCGATTATTGATACGAGATAATCGATTATTAGACGACAGAAAGCGATTTTTCTGAAGAAGACTCGATTATTGCACGTCATGCTTTATAATTCCCCCTACCTTTAGGGAGATACCTGCAAAAATTCGTTAGACGTCTCCGACGCTCAAGTTAGAAATCATGAAAAAAAAGATGCAATGCATGACTTAGATCAACGTGGAGTCAAGAATCCCGAGTTCATTACGAATTCGGAAGAAGGACTCTTTCTCTAAGGGCTTTGTAAAGATGTCGGCCAATTGATCTTTGGTTTCAACAAATTCGATTTCGACAGTGCCCTTGAGAACGTGATTTCTTATAAAATGATGTCTAATTTCAATGTGTTTTGTTCGCGAATGAAGAATGGGGTTATTCGTCAAGCATATGGCACTAGTATTATCACATCTAAGAGGGATATGATCAAGACTTAGGCCATAGTCCAAGAGTTGTTGTTTCATCCATAGGATTTGAGCGCCACAACTCCCCGCGGCTACATATTCAGCCTCGGTTGTGGACAACGCAACACTTACTTGTTTCTTGCTAAACCAAGAAACGAGAGAGATACCGAGCAAGTGACAAGTGCCACTAGTGCTCTTGCGGTCCAATTGGCATCCAGCAAAATCGGAGTCGGAATAGCCAACGAGTTGGCATGAAGAGCCTTTGGGGTACCATAGACCCACATTTGTAGTACCGACAAGGTACTTCAAAATCCGTTTACTGCAGTAAGGTGAGACTCCTTCGGACACGATTGATAACGGGCGCATAAGCACACGCTAAACATGATGTCCGGACGACTAGCAGTAAGATAAAGAAGAGAGCCAATCATACCTCGATACTTCTTAGTGTCGACTTCCTTACCTTTCTCATCTTTGTCTAGATGATCGGATGTGCTCATGGGAGTCGCCATTGCTTTTGCATTGTTCATTTCAAATCGTTTCAGCAATTCTTTGCAATATTTGGCTTGGCAAATGAACGTACCTTCTTTCATTTGCTTTACTTGTAATCCCAAAAAGAATGCTAACTCACCCATCATAGACATCTCAAATTCGCTTGTCATTAAATCGGAAAATTCCTTGCATAAGACATAGTTAGTAGCACCAAATATGATATCATCCACATATATTTGAACTAACAAAATTTCATTGTTTTTATGCTTAACGAAAAGGGTGGTGTCAACTTTCCCCCTAATGAAATCATTTTCCAATAGAAATTTACTCAATCTTTCATACCAAGCTCGGGGAGCTTGTTTTAAACCATAAAGAGCCTTTTTGAGTTTGAAAACATGATGGGGAGATTTAAAATCATCAAAACCGGGGGGTTGTTCAACATAAACTTCTTCTTGAATAACACCATTTAGAAAAGCACTTTTCACATCCATTTGATATAAATTGAAATTCATAGAAGAGGCAAATGCGAGCAATAGACGAATAGCTTCTAATCTAGCTACGGGAGCATATGTTTCTTCATAGTCAATACCCTCTTCTTGATTATAGCCTTTTGCTACGAGCCTAGCTTTGTTTCTAGTGATTACACCATTTTCATCTAGTTTGTTTCGAAAAACCCATTTCGTACCAATTATGGTATGATTTTCGGGTCTTGGCACCAAATCCCAAACATCATTCCGTTTGAATTGGTTAAGCTCCTCTTGCATTGCCAAGGTTCAAAACTCATCCCCAATTGCTTCGGAGATGGTTGTTGGTTCAATTTGAGGAACAAAAGCAGTATGACCTAAGGCGTTTTTAAGGGAGTTTCGAGTACTTACCTTTTCTCCAACATCGCCAATTACCTGTTCGAGAGGGTGATCTTTGATTGTCCTCCACTCGTTAGGCGTTTTCGTTTCATTCTCCAATTGTGGCGCTTCCTTCGTTGGTTGTTTCAACATTTCGTCTTTATTTTCCTTAGGCGTTTCCTCTTGTATTTTGTCTTTCAAGCTATTTAAGATCCCGGCCGATCCGATGCCGATAATCTTTCCTTTATTGTTGTCACCAAAAATAACACTTCCTCCTTCTTTGTGTTCTAGTTGAAGGAATTTGGATTCGTCTCCCGTCATGTGCTTGGAGCATCCACTATCAAGGTACCATAGTACACTTGATCCCTTCAAACACACCTACAAAACAAATTAATGCATTTTAGGTACCCATGCCATTTTGGGTCCTTGAGGGTTAGGCATATCATAATGATGCGATTGAGTGATATGTCTATGTCGTGTAAAGCATGCAGGAGCAATATAACCAATTCGTCTACAATAATGACAAGTCACTTTGGGATTATGCATCCTTCTAGGTTCATAGTAATTAGACGGACGAAAATTGTTCACTCTATTTTTGACACTATGGCTATTGTGCATTTCATGAAAGTCATTTCTCCTACTATTATGAGCAGCATTTCTAGAATAATTGTTTCTAGGTTGAGGGCCATTTCTAGGTGTTCTAAAAGGTTCAAACTTCCTTCTAGTGTGTGGCCTAGAATATGCATCATTTCTAGAGTAGTTATTTCTAGGTGGTAAGTCATTTCTAGGTCTTCTAAAGTGTTCAACATTTGGTCTAGCATGCATATTGGTTCTAGGGTTGTTATTTCTAGGATGAGCATTTGTTTTATTAATCCTAGGTTGAGCCTTAGGTGGTTGGGGTTTGGCTTCAACCTTTTCTTTAGGCTCATTCTTAAAACCTATGCCATGCTTGGTTGACTTCAAATTAGCAAGGACCTCATTCAAGTTCTTGTGGGAAGAATTAAACTTATCTAAAGTGTCCTTAAGCCTTTCTACTTCATTTTTGAGATGCATGCAAGAAGTACAATTTCTAATAGAGCTTTCAGGCTTGTCGGCGCTTCTTTTTCCGAAAAACTTGTTTTCCTCTTTCAACTTCTCATTTTCTAAAAACAGTTTTTCCAAATCCTTTTCTTTCAATGAGAGTTGTTTTTGAAAATCTTTTTCTTTTGAAGAAGCATTTTCTTTTATGCTTTTAACAGTTTTTGAAGCCTTAATAAATTCACTATATAACTCATCAAAAGCATTTTGCATTTCTTCAAGGGAAAAGAAATTTTTAGAAGAGATTTGACATACCTCATCTTGCTTGTCTTCTTGTGCCATAAGACAAAGGTTTGCGTTTTCCTCTTCTTCTCCTTCGCTTGACTCATCTCCGGAGTCTCCTCCCCAAGATATATATGCACGTTGCTTTTTGAAAGGTTTCTTTTCCTTTTTGATGTTTGGGCAATTTGATTTGATGTGCCCGATTTCTCCGCATTCATAGCACTTTATTTGTTCTCCTTGCTTTTTGCCCTTTCGTTCATATTCTTTTCGCATGAACTTTTGAAATCTTTTGATAATGAGTCCAAACTCGTTGTCTCCGTCCTCATCAATTTGCGGTTGGCTTGTGCTTGCCTTTAGAGCGATTCTTTGCCTCCTTTGATCATCAACAAGAGGGTTAAGTATAGTAGATTCATAAGTCTTAAGATTACCTCTTAATGCGTCGATGGTAACATTTGAGACGCCAATGGACTCTTGAATCGCGTCGCCTTTGATCGCCAAGCCGGAGTGAGACTTCTAAGGATTTTTCGGACAAGTTCCCTATCCGTGAAAGTCTTCTTGAGAGCATGTAGGTCATTTACGATTATTGAAAATCGTTCAGACATTTCATCCACTTTTTCACCTTCCTTCATGTGAAATAATTCATAAGCATGGGTTAGGAAATCAATTTTGGCTTCCCTTACCTGGTCCGTACCTTCGTACGTAATTTCCAGCTTGTCCCACATTTCCTTCGCCGTTGTGCAACACGATATTTTCCTGTAATCGTCAGCATTTACAGCACAATATAATAAATTAATTGCTTTAGCATTATTTTGCACCTTTCGGATATCATCCGCGTCATATTCTTCTTCGGACTTTGGAACCCATTCGTTTTCAACCTTTTTGGTTGGAATTTGATTTCCCTTTGTTATCACCTTCCAAAGATAAAAATTGTTTGCTTGAACGAAGATTTTCATCCTCTCCTTCCAGTACGTATAGTTTGTACCGTTGAATAGTGGTGGTCGGGTGGAGCACTGTCCTTCCTCTATTCCTGCAAAAGAATCACGAGTAGAAGCCATGGAAGTTTCTCTCAAACTGTTAAGTCTTCAGAGAGTTGGGCTCGATACCAATTGTTAGATAATACGCTTAACGCTAGAAGGGGGGGGGGGGGGTGAATAGTGTTATGATAAAATTTAGCGTAAACTTGCGGAAATTAAAATTTGCAGGAAATAAATAAGTGCGTTAAATAAACAAAAGGAAAGAACGCACCGATGTATTCTGGTTCACCACAACACGTGGCTAGTCCAGTCCCCGAGAGACTCTCTCGAGATTTTCCACTAACTTGTCAAGCTTACGGGTGCTCAACAAACCATTACAACTTAAGGACACACGCCTTAACACCTTTGCTCGGAGATACAACACTCCAAGACTTCAACCAAGAAAACACAAGTTCCTTACAACAAGAGAATCACAATTCTCTTACAAGTGTACAAAACACTAAACACTCAAACAAAACACTCCTTAATGAGTAGATATGAGTAAAAGAAGTAAGCTCAAGATCACAACGATTTTGGACAATAATATGGCTCTCAAAATTTATGTAATGAATATAAAATGATAAGCAATAGAGTATGCAAGCTTATAGCAAATCGATTGTCCAGAATCAACAATCGATTACTCAGCAACGTTCAAAAAATCTTTTCAAGATTTTAATTAAAACAATCGATTATAAAAAATCAATAATCGATTACCTGACGGTATTTGAAAACTTTACGACAACGGTCAGCTTCACAATCGATTGTACAAAGTTAACAATCGATTATTTATCAGTTTTTGAAAAACATTTTAGACACAGCCTCTTGACAATCGATTGTATAATGATAACAATCGATTATTTAATAACTTTGAAAAGTCTGGAAGACATTGTCTCAAAACAATCGATTATCATATGTTCACAATCGATTATTTTGTGACTTTGAAAAATCTGAAGGACACTGTCTCTTCACAATCGATTGTCATTAGCTTCACAATCGATTATTCTGAGTTTTGAAAAACTTTGATGGACACTGCCTCATCACAATCGATTGTCATTATCTTCACAATCGATTATTTTGAGCGTTGAAAAACTTTGATGTACACTACCTCATCACAATCGATTGTCATGAGGTTCACAATCGATTATCATGCAGGTTTGAAAAACCTGATGCTTACTGCCTTAGCACAATCGATTGTCATTAGTTCACAATCGATTGTCATGCAGTCTTGGCTTAACATAATCGATTATCATAAGTACATAATCGATTATCTTAGTCCAGATTTTTTTAGGCATGTTTAAAAATCATTTTGACTAATGTAAATATGCATGATTTAAAATCATTTAGCATTAAACTAAATATGCATGATTTTGGAAAAAATAGTTTTACGAGAGAAGCCATATCATGAGTCAAGTTGTAGAATCAAGAACACAATTAAGAACGACTCATTTAAACTATAAAACTTTGTCTTGTGCCTGAATCTCGTTATGCATCAATTATGCGCTTGTACTTGAACTTCGTCATATATCAATTTGCGCTTTGTTTGTCATTCATCAAAACCTACACATAAGAACACACGTTTTAGTATAAAGCCTTGAGAACGTGTTTCCAACAACCTCTCCCCAGTACCTCTTAGGTCTCCCTCTGCCTCGCCGAACGCCGACAATCACCAGCCGCTCACAACTCCTCACCGGGGCATCAGGGCTTCTCCTCTGCACATGCCCGAACCACCTCAGCCTCGCTTCTCGCATCTTCTCATCCACCGGGGCCACCCCCCACCTTCTCTTGAATAACTTCATTTTTAATCTTATCTAACCTGGTGAACCCGCACATCCACCTTAGCATCCTCTTCTTTGCAACCTTCATTCTCTGAACATGAGACTTCTTCACTGGCCAGCACCCCGCCGCATACAATATTACAGATCTAACCACAGCTCTATAAATTTTCCCTTTAGTTTATGTGGAACTTTCTTGTCACACATGAATCCTGATGCAAGCCTCCACTTTGACCACCCCGCTCCTATACGATGAGTGACGTCCCCGTAAATATCTCCGTCCCCCTGAATCACCAACCCAAGATATCTAACACTGTCCCTCTTGGCGACCTGAGATCCAATCATCACGTCGCTGCCTACTTCGCTCGGCTCGACGCTAAACTTGCACTCCAGGTATTCAGTCTTAGATCTGCTTATTTTGAAAGCCTTAGACTCGAGAGTCTGTCTCCATACCTCCAACCTCTCAATAACACCAACCCTCGTCTCGTCTATCAAGACTATGTCATCAGCAAATAGTATACACCAAGGCATATCCCCTAGAATATGCCAGGTTAGAGCATCCATCACCAAGGCAAACAAGAGAAGGCTAAGCGCCGATCCTTGATGGAGCCCCATAACCATTGGAGAATGGTCTGAGTTGCCACCCACCGTCCTAACCCTAGTCTTAGCTCCATCGTACATGTCCTTGATTACTCTGAAGTAGGCTTCCGGCACGCTCTTCGCCTCCAAGCACCTCCATAGAACCTCCCTTGGGACCTTGTCATACGCCTTTTCCAAGTCGATAAGCACCATGTGCAGGTCCTTCTTCTTATCCCTGAACTGCTCCACCGGCCGCCTGACAAGGTGGATAGCTTCTGTAGTGGAGCGATCCGACATGAAATCGAACTGGTTCACAGATATAGATGTCATATCCCTCACCCTCGCCTCGATCACCCGCTCCCACACCTTCATGGTGTGACTTATTAATTTGATACTCCTATAGTTGTTGCAGCACTGGATGTCCCCTTTGTTCTTGTACAAGGGCACCACTGTACTCCACCTTCACTCATCCGGCATCCATTTGGTCCTGAAGATCGCATTGAACAACCTGGAAAGCCACTCCACTTCTGACCTACCCATGCACTTCCAGAACTCCACCGGGATCTCGTCAGGCCCGGTCGCTCGACCCCTACTCATCCTACGCAAAGCCCTCATGACCTCCTCCGCCCTAATGCGCATGCAGTACCCAAGGTCTCTATGTTGCTCTGAATGCCCCAACTCCCCTAGCTCTATGTTACGATCCCCCTCCTCGTTAAGTAAGTCTCGAAAGTACGCCTGCCACCTCTTCTTGGCTTGAGAATCCCCCATCAGAACTCTACCATCCTCGCCCTTGATGAACCTAACTTAGTCAAGATCACGTGCCTTCCTTTCCCTTGCTTTAGCTAATCGGAATAACTTCCTGTCCCCGCCTCTCTCCCCTAGTTCCTCGTACATGCGACCAAACGACGCATTTTTAGCTTCCGTAACCGCCATCTTTGCTTCTTTCCTCACCACCTTGTAGATCTCCCTGTTCACTCTCCGTTCTACCTCGTTTGTGCTCCCTGCCAACTTAGCAAACGCCGCCTTCTTCACCTCCACCTTTCCTTCGACTACATCGTTCCACAACCAGTCACCCTGATGTCTGCCTGAATAGCCCTTGGCTACCCCGAGCACGTTCCGTGCTACCTCCCTAACCAAGTTTGCCGTCTCAGACCACATAGCGTCCGCCGCCCCAGAACTTCGCCAAGCTCCGCCCTCAGCTAACCTCCTCTCCAACTCCTGTGCTTTCTCCTTAATCAAAGCACCCCATATAATCCGCGGTTGTCCCCGAGCACCCCTCATCTTCCTCTTTACTTAGAGACCGACATCCATCACTAGGAGTCTATGAAGAGTCGAAAGGGACTCTCTCGGAATAACCTTGCAGTCCTTGCACATACCCCTATCGCTCCTTCTGAGGAGGAGGTAATCAATCTGAGTCCTCGTCGCCGAACTCTTGAAGGTGACCAAATGCTCCTCCCTCTTCTAAAATGTCGAGTTCGCAATCAGAAGCTCGAAAGCCCTGGCGAAATCAAGCAGCGACGTGCCCCGTCCATTCCTAACCCCAAAGCCGAAGACACCGTGCACCTCACCATAACTACCAACATCAGCCCCAATATGACCATTAAAGTCTCCTCCAATAACTAGCTTCTCAGATTGGGGAATACTACTCACCAGATCATCCAAGCCCTCCCAAAAGCTCCTCTTAGCCTCCTCGTCTAAGTCCGCTTGCGGCGCGTAAGCGCTGATGACATTGAGGACGCAACCCCCAATAACCAACTTAATAGACATTAACCTATCATTCACTCGCCTAACCTCGACCACGGACTCCCTTAGATCCCTATCTACCAAGATGCCCACTCCATTCTTAGCTCTCACAACCCCAGAATACCACAGCTTAAACCCGTCTACATTCCTCGCCTTCATCCCTTTCCACCTAGTCTCCTGGACACATGCTATGTTAACCCTCCTCTTCCAAAGAACCTTCGTCAACTCAATGGACTTACCCGTTAGAGAGCCTATGTTCCACGACCCAATCTTTAATCTATGAGCGTCTGCTACCCTCTTCCCACCCTTACCTCCCGCCCTACCCGCAGGACCACTCCCTGCTCCCCTACTCACCCCCGCCACCGCCCCCACCCCCCGAGGACATGACCTTACACTATCATCCCCCGCCGTGGCCACTATCCCTCCAACCGACTATGGAGAATAGTGACGCACACACGCACTACAGCGGAATACACAAAAAGATGCAAACTAGATAGCAACAGAGTAAACCTCACATAGAATGCTAGCTAAAATACGTAAAAAGGTGTACAAAGTAAACAAGAGAACAGGAGGTACCAACTCCCGGTGGAAAAACATGAAAGTAGGCTTTGATGCGCCCAAGGTTAACTGTTACCGACTCTTGTACGTCCCGGCCGATGTTGTTTAGCTCTTCACTCCCAAAGAGCAGAAAATTGAATATAGAAAGCAGTAGCAGCAGATGAATCCAAGTTTAATAAAGCAGCGTAGGCAATAGCAAGAAGAACAACAGTAGCAACAGAGCAACAACAAAATAAGAGCAGATTAAGCTGAATCAACCTCTTAATAGCAGAAACAGTGAGCCAAAAACAAAACAAAACTATTTTCTGTTTCAAAATCTACTTTGACACTCAAGAAAATGAAAGAAATCAGTGTGAAATAAAGAAATCTTTTCCTAGAATTCCTTATGTATTCAAAGATTCTTTTAAATTGAATATGCTGAAACCTTTATAACAAGCTTATAAATGCCAAAAACTTTAAAGTAAATCGCCAAATCAAGAAGGAGTAGCGTAAAAAGTGACAGAAATTCTGCTTCCTACAGTAATTTCGCGAAATGAAAATTAAGATCCTGATCAATTGGTTATAGATTTTTAGATAAAATTAATTGGGGTTTGTGCGCAATGAGAAAATGCGTCTTTTGACACCAAGTTTTCAAAAATCCACTACCGGACGTCGAAGTTATGACCGGAAAATGGTGACGAAAATACTATTCACAGATAGAAGAACGAGAAAGGAAGAGGTAATTCACATACCTATCAACATGAATGAAAATAGTACAAAAATACTAACTCAATTTGAAAGTACAAAAATACTATTTAAACTCAATTTGAAAGCTTTGTCAGATAGACATATAGTAGATTTTTTGTTTTGACCAAAAAAAAAAAAGATTTTTTGTCCATTTAGAACGGCAATAGTTTTACACAAATTACTTTTCTGCTACTTTTTTTCTAAAAGTACTATATGCTCCCTACTAGGTAATATAAATATTCCATTCCTAAATCTATATTGGTCATTAACGAAATATTATTTGTTTTTTTTACTTTTTCAAACTAGAATTCATACTAGACAAAATAGTTATTTAATTATTATTTATTTTTAAATATTTAAAATCTACTATATTTTCTTTACCAAACCCTTCCTTATTTGACCTATGTACCAATTCTATTACTTCAATTAAACACAAACGTAAAATAAATACATAAAATCGATCACTGATATAAATATCTCAACTTTTATGCAAGTTACCTTACATATATAAATCAATTGAATGGAATAGTCATTAAAAGATAACAATACTTATGTAGGCCTGTTGTTAATTAGAATTTTTGTTAATTGAATGCCTTACATTGAAATATATCTACATTATGATATATTTAGGAGTTTTTACGTAGGAATTGATACTTATCTATGATAAGTATCAACTTTAAAATTTTTAAAAATGCTATATATATATATATATATATATATATATATATATATATATATATATATATATATATATATATATATATATATATGTTTCATATAAAATAATGTATAATCATGCATAACTCATGTGTAATTTATGTATACCAATTAATAAAACTAAAGAGTAAACCCAAGTGACAATTTATGTAAAGATACATATTTTAAGTATAGATGTAAGTTTTGCCAATTGGTATTGCGGCCTGAAATAACAAACTCTCTTTTTCTAGGATCATCTCAAGAAAGATCACCTATGTGATAATTACATAAGTTTTTATATTTTTCTAGTAAATCTCAATTAACTAGAAGGTGTGAGCGGTTGACATTGGCAGGTATAAGTAGAGGTAAAAGACGGCCTAAGAAGTACCGGAGCTAGGTGAACAGACAAGACATGGCGTAACTTCAGATGTTCGCGAACATAACTCTTGATAGGAAGGTGTGGAGGTCGAGCATTAGGGTTATTTGTTAGGAGGGAGTCGAGTATTTTTCTTCTTTGTACCGGAGGCGGGGCTAGGTCGATAGTTGATTTATGTAGTTTCCGCAATATTTTTATTTCCCCATAGTTCTATCATCTATGACATTATTATTGGTTATTGTCTCTTTCGATGCTGATATTATTTTTGTCTTTTGTTATTGTCATGATCTATTCTTTATTTTCGTCTTCTTGAGCTGAAGGTCTTTTGAAAATAGCCTCTCTACTTCTGTGGAATAGGGGTAAGGTCTACGTAGACTCTATCCTTCCCACATCCCACTTATAAGATTTTATTGAATTGTTATTGTTGTTATTGTTGGAAATCTCAATTTACTCCTTTAATCTTTTGGAATTGATAAACAATACTCCCATCACCTATTATACTGGACGGAATGAGATAGTTATTTTCAATAGGACAAAAATATACGAAAATGTTCTTTGAGCAATGAATAGAACCTAATAATATATTATGCTTTCTTATTTGGGTTAGATTAATATATAAACAAATATAAATTTCGTCCTCAAAAGAGAATCTTGACAATCTTTCTACGGCTAGGAGATTTAGATTAGACCTGCAACGTATATCACCTTTTAAAAATAAAAAGTAAACTTAATATTCTTACGTTAAAATATAAAATAATTTGTGAGAATTGCAGCAATTTTAGTAACAAAGTCAATACTTAGTCTCCTCCATGTCTTCGAAAATGTATTGTGAAATAACTCAATAAAAAATAATAAAAGTATGAAATTCAACTTTTTATTTTTCAGCTCTGATGGTAAGCAACCCCCACTTCCAACCGAGAGGTTGTGAGTTCGAGTCTCCCCAAGAGCAAGGTGGGAAGTTCTTCGAGGAAAGGATGCAGGGGGTCTATTTGGAAACAGCCTCTCTACCACAGGATAGAGGTAAGGTCTGCGTACATATTATCCTCCCCAGACCCCACTATGTAAGATTATACTGGGTTGTTGTTGTTGTTGTTGTTGTTGTCTTTAGTCAACAATGAAAGATTTCAATCACCATTTAAATATTTTATTTATTATGTACAATAGCAATATGTAGAGACACATCTCTCTATAACAACATCTCTATATAATAGTTACTCAGTATAAAAGTCAAAAACTTTTTAGAACCAATTTTTATGTCATGTTATAGTATATGTCAGCTATAATAGTACTTCACTAGAGTTGCCAAAAAAAAATCGAAAAAAATAATACTGTTATAGAGAGGTTTTGACTATATGGTGGAAATGAAGGAAATAAAAAAGAGAAATTAAAAGTCGATATAAAAAACTGACAAAGACAAAACAAAAAAATAGAGAGGGACGTGTCTATCACATATATAAGCGTGTGGGGTCAATATGTAGGTAAAATATATTCAATTATGCAAGAACTTATAGTTCTTGAAATTACACTAAAACCTCATAAGTTTGATGACATTACAAAAAGAAGGAATAAAAGTATCTTATGAACTGTAGTTCTCTGCCGACATTTTTGTGGGCGTATACTATATTAATGATAGTGATAAAGAATATATAAATATAGCAAAAGGGAATTTGGACATTGTAATTTTGTCATTTTGCTTGTTTTATTTTATCTTTTGAAAAAGAATTTTCTTATTGCAGTTAATTGAATCTCATGGAGTTTTTGTTATTATTATTTTAAATTCTCTTCCAATTTAAGAGTATTTATAGTGTTTTATATTTTTCTTCTAGCGTGATTCAAACTCAGAATCTATCGAGAGTGAAGGTACTTTACCAACTGAGCTAACATCGGTTATCTTGGAGTTGAAAAAGTTCTATTATAGGTTTGACCAAAATGGTAAGCTTTTTGGTTCAATTATTTGGACCTTCCTCGAAATAATTAAGACATTTTTCCTACGTAACACTAAAAGGGATTGACTATACGCTTGTGATTTTTTTACTTTATTATTATTATTATTATTATTATTATTATTATTATTATTATTATTATTATTATTATTATTATTATTATTATTATTATAGCAAGTAACATATTTCAACTATGTTGATTTACGTTAATCTATAATAAATAAATGAGAAAATCGTAAAACGAAAACTTACTCATGTTTTGTGTAGCGAAAGCAAAAGATCGGATAAATCGTAATTGAAATTACTGGTCGGCGGTCATTATCACGATATATTGGAGCAACTATCAATTTTACATTCTAAATCCTAATATAATTTTACGAGAACAGAGTGTAGGAAAATATATAATGTAATTATCTTAACATTGAAAATATTAGGATTAACTTTAATAATCCTAATGGATCTTAAAGCACCCCTTACAGATAGACCCATTCCCATAAATTAGGGGTATTATCACTTTTAGCCCGCCATAAACTATTTATATCTGGTAGTCGAAATTGTGTATAAAATTTGTGTATTTTTTGTATATAACATACATAATATGTATATATATAAAACAAATATATAAATTTTATGTATTTTTCGGCTATTATTAATGACTATACAATATTATTTTTCTTATACATTATTATAATAGTATAATGTGACAAGAAATAACACTGTAATTTATAATTAATGTCCCTTTAACCTTATTTGTTAGTCAGATAGAAAAAGATAACACAAGAAAAAAAGCACTCTCAACTTTACTGTTGGACCCATATTTCCGACTATAGATTACAAGAAATATTGTTGCTCCAAGACTCTCCTTTATTATCGGAAATTATCACCATTATATCTTTTTCTTGAAGTTATTAACCCTTTTTACACTTTAGGATCAGGAAAAGACTGTACATGCCTTTATCCTAAAATGTTGGTCTTTTTTTGCACCAAAATGTCTTGAAATACCGATTATTGCTTCAGATATGAATTGAGATGAAAAAATTGATGAGTGAAAGGTGTCTTGACTCTAAATTTATACAATACTTTTTAAGTAAATCAATCGAAAGAGATTAAGAGGTAAATTATAAATCCTAATTAATAATGGATCAAAAAGCAGAACAGAAACATGGGAATAATGGACAAATAATATTTGAAGGACTTTATTGATTATATAAACTTATCCTGCCTCTCCTTGGAGAGGTTCAGGGAATTAAAATTATGTTGCCCCTCCTAAGTAGTCAAATCGGCTTCCCCCTGCCCGTAGGTTCAATGTTCTGTCCATGGAGTTTTTCTGTCCCCTTTTTGGATTGCCTCGATGATGGAGAAGAAGACCTGGGTCGGAGCCCTCTGTTTCTGCTCTCTTAACTTATATTTATAGTCGAAAAAGGGAGATCCCCTGAGCTCGTCCCAACTTTCATGGCCAGATGGGAAAGATATTATCTCGTCGTGGAGAGGTATTGGCTTCGTCGTTCGTTTTGGAAATAGTAACAAAGAGCGGAGTTGAGTTTGATGACTACCCTCATAAGTTGTTTAGGACGGGGTCGTCACCGCCGTAGTCGCGCGGTCTGAGTTTATAACAACACAGTTAGTCCCTCCATCCGTCGGGATCGTGCCTTGCTGACCTCGGCGGACGGATCACGTGTGACGTGGTCGGGAGGAATTAGATTCGACCTTTATTCCTAGCCGCATTATTAATTTCGAAACTGCCCGGGGGCGTCTTCCTGGTATTCGTGTATCGTCATGTCGGTTTTGAAGCTGAAGTGCCGGTTGGTAAACAAAACGTCGCTTCAGGCAGACAGACATAATGGTGCACGTTTCTGAGTTGAATTGTTATGCGTCCAGTCAGGTTCCAGTGGCGACTATTGAGTTTCGCGCTTGAAGAAGTTGTGTCATATAAATTGGGGGGATCTGTCATTTCCTGTTCGCATTTCATCGCTCGTCTTCAAGAGAATTTCCAGGATACCTTTCTTTATGCTAATTTGAGTTTTTCTCCCTTACTTGATATTCTCAGTTTTCTTACTTCTACCGCAAAGTTCCCTTCCTTCTCGTTCGTGGGTTAAAGATGGCAGGAACTTCCTCCCGTGATAGTTTTCTGGCTACCCCTCCGGCAGATGAGAGCCCTGCTCCAGCCGCCGAAGACACAGAACCGACGGAGAGGGAAGATGTTCCTTCGGTAGACGAGATTTTATCCCGCCCAGGGAGAGCTATGATAGATTTCTGTGAAAATGGTGGCGAGAAGCAGATGGATATTCCTCCCCTCATAGGGGATGTCGGGATAATGGATTTACGGGAACGGTGGGCTATTCCCAATTATGTTGAAATAGTGCCGACGAGTAGAGACAACATGGTCCAGATCGAATGCCCTGGGTTCTGCATGTTCTATGCTTACCTTTTCCTCGTGGGATACACGCTCCCACTTCCAATGTTGGTGATCGACTTTTGCCGCTATTACAAGGTATGCCCTGCCCAAATCTCTCCTTCTGTATAAACTGTTCCTCATGTTCATCAAGTACGCAGAGTTGACCGGTCGTGAGGTTACTCTGAGACATGTGCTTAGTTTATTCGCTCCTTAAAAGATTTGTGTCACTATGCTCCATGTGCATCCCCGATGGTCAAGAGACTTGGTGGTCAAGATGGACGATAGTACCAATCGTCGCTTTTTTGAAAACTTTTTCTATGTACGGACCGAACACCTCGTGGCGGACCAAAAGGATTTCCTAATGTGTGGAACTTTTCCCATATGTCTTTGTCTCTAGTTAGCGGAGTACCTATTTTTGTCCTTCCCCTTTCTTCATCTTGTTGTAAATGTCAATTTACTTCGTCGTCTTACAGCCGAAGCTACCCCTGCCTCCTCTAGATGGGATTAAGGAATGGGTCGAGGCGATCCTTCCCCATGCCGCAGGGGTTCGCACGTGGGCGACATTTTATGAGAGATACGGTCATAGACCTCTCACGAGTAAGATAACGCACGAGTAAGAATCTTTGTTCGTCGTGACTAGGGAGAGTTCGTAGAGTCCGGGCTCCTCAGCTCACCTTCTATCGGTCGGCTACATCTACTTGCTTCAGCGCAATACCTGCTACCCATCCTTCATTGAGGGCTGCCTCGGTCGAGTCTACGGCCTTAGCTACTCTGACCCGGGCGATCTCCCAAATGAGGTCCCCTCTGGTATTGTCCGTTCTCAAAATGATTCGTCGTCGATCGAAGAGTAGGAAGGGCCGTCGAAGATATGAAGGGTGGGGTTCGATATTGTTCCCTCGACTGTGATCAATTTGGACTCTCCTTCGACGGGCTCAGAGGAAAATATTATTGCACCATCTTCCACAAGGATGGAGAGGGTAGAAAATGTTGACGCTGGTGTTCAGAACCATGGAAATGTAGCTGTTGTGGCGACTAAGTCTGATGTTCCTATTGCAAGTGACGCAAGATGTCCTGCAGGAGTTGGGGTCCCGTCCCCGAGTGTGGCCACTATGACTTCAAATGCGCCTTCTTTATCTGTGGTGGGTCATGTCCCCCCCCACCCCCCCCCCCCCGGGTGGCTGAGAGTGTTGGCCCAAGTTTCAGTGGAGTTTTGAAGATTGACAAATGAACCTATGGAAGGACCAGGTCCATATTGTACTATACAGTCTGAATTAACTAGGGCACATGTGAAGTACGTGAGGAAGATATTCACTAAAGATCACGCATCAATATCTTCTGAACGTAATCGAAAAGGTTGCATTTGGGATAAGGAGGACAGTCTCCTTATGAGAAGAGAACTTGATCCTAAGATAGGATAATAGTTAGAGTTTGTATTGACTAAGGACTTAAATGGACTACTGATAAGAAGTGGAGTTGTAATCAAACTCTAACTACTAACTCAATATATTATTGTGGTGGTTCTCTTTTACATGTAACACACACGAGCAAAAGTAAAGCATATTTGAGAGCAAATAAAGCGAGTCTGTTTTGTAACCAATATATGCAAGATACAAGTGTGTACGCCTGAAGCTACATGAACTAAGAGAGAAGAACCAGTTCCATCTGAGTGTTTATTTCTAGTTCAATTGTAGTAGGTTTTTATATTGTACTTTTCAGCTTTATTAGAAGCAATTGTAATAGGTACCTTGTGTCATCAAGTTAGAGTTAACTTGATAGTGTCGCAGCAGCTGAGGCTGTGTGCCACACTGGGATTAGAGTTTAATCCTTAGGTTTACAAAGAGCCTTTGTAAATGCTGTTTGGCTCATTGATTTTTAGTGGAGTTTGGGAAAATCCTACTGAGTAGTAGGTCGTGATTTTTTCACCTTTTGAGCCAAGTGTTTTCCACGTAAAAATCTCTGTGCACTTTACTTTCAGTTTTATTATTCCGCAAACTGCTGTAGTTACAACACTTAGAAGAACCAGGTTCTTCTAACGCAAAAAATTAGGTACCACACAAATCACCCCCTCTTGTGTGGTATTGACGTTTATTAACATCAGAGAGAGGGAAGGGTGTAGCGGTCGATGAGCATGAGTCTGAATCCAACTTGGACCCCGATGATATTCAGATGTTTGAGGAGGGACTTACTCGCTTAGTGGTTTATGCGTGAGGGGTGGCCCGTATGATTGAGATCCCCTCCGATTTGAACCTTCTAGAGTAGGGGGACAACTTGGTACTGTAGCTCAGCCTGATGTGTTCAAAAATCGAGAATGAATCCCTGCGAGACATCCCAGATGCCGAAGTGAGGGATGAAGTGGCAGTGATGGGCTTATGGGTATGTCATCTCCGATTTTGGTTTTGCTTTTTCCCATATCACAGAAATGTGTTGCTTTGACCACTTTCATTTTTCCCTTTTAGAGTTACCTGTTGAAAGTCCAGAACATCTGTAGGGCCAATATCTGGTCGAGGATTTTCTTGCAGATGTTGGGGAAGTATCGTCCATATCGCGATAGGTGTCGCGAAATGCACGAGAGATTGAGGACGGACCCTCACAACCAAGCATTAGGCAAGGAATTGGAGAGGAGGGATCGTGAGCTAATGCAGACGATCCGCGCTACAAGAGATCTTGAAGAGCAACTTCGCCTTAAGGATGAGGAGCTCGAGTTGGGAAGGGGGTCTTCACCAAATGTGAGCACTTGCAGGGAAAGCTGAGGAAGATGCAATTGGAGATAGATCGACTTCGAGACCAATTTGAGGAAGCGAGCACTGAATGGAGAAGAAAGCTTTCTGCGATTGAGAGCAGGGTTGGCGATTTGGAGCGTATCAAGAGATCCTGGTTTGACGCCCTATCCAAGGCAGCGACGGCCCTTGAGAAAGAAAGGCTTGAGGAGCGTATAAGTGAACTTGGTGCTGAGGCGGGAACTCTGCAGAGCAAGTGGCGGCCTTGAAGGAAGAGAACCAGCAACTGAGGGCCTAGGCTGGACCCTCCCGTGCTACTGTCCCTCGTCAGACTCATGAGATTTTGATCTATGCTGAAGCACAGAGGGACATATTCAAGAACTTATGAGAGGCGGGTATCGTAGTAGAAGCCACTTACGAAGAGGCGTGAACAAAGTTTCGCGAAGCTCGTACTACTTGTGGGTATGATACGACGATGCCCCAGGCTGGTGAATACGCATGCCATGATGATGAAGAGCCCTATGGGGATGGTGGTTACAATGGTGGTGGTGGCGCCGAGTGAAAGAAAAAGTAGTTCTTTGTTGTTTTCTTTGTCTCGTTCGCCGGTTGGCGTTCATTTGTTTCTTATCGTTTTCCTTTATCTTCTTTTCCTTTGTTGACCAGACCAGGTGTAAGCGGGTATGAACCGCATTCCTGACTTTATGAATAATAAATTCTCTTTTTTTGTTACTTGTTTTGCGCTTTTTTGTCCCTTTGTATATTGAAGTGACAGCCCGCCTCGAGTTTGAGTGAGGTCGAACGTAGCAGACTTTAACGGCGAAGGGAGTCTTACGCTTGGTTGGACTGAGGTCAAACATTTCACTTTGGTGGATAAAGGACTTAGCCTGAGTCCCGGTTCGAATGAGGTCGAACATATAAATCTTTGATGGCGCTTAGCCTTGTAGTTCGAACGAGGTCGGACTTATTAAACTTTGATGGCGAAGGCATTTAGCCCGAGTCCCAATTCGAACGAGGTCAAATTTATTAAACTTTGATGGCAAAGGCATTTATCTTTAGTCCCAGTTCGACTATGGTTGAACCTATTAAATTTTGATGTCGAAAGCTCTTAGCCTGAGTCCTAGTTCGACTGAGGTCGAACCTATTAAATCTGATGGCGAAGGCTCCTAGCCTGAGTCCCACTTAGACTAAGGTCGAACCTATTTAATCCGATGGTGAAGAATCTTAGCCTTATAGTTCGAACAAGGTCGAACATACCAATCTTTGATGGCGAAGGTGCTCATCCTGAGTTCCAGTTCGACTGAGGTTGAACCTATTAAATCTGATGGTGAATGCTTAGCCTTATAGTTCGAACGGTCGAACATACCATTCTTTGTTGGCGAAGACGCTTAGCCTAAGTTCCAGTTCGACTAAGGTTGAACCTATTAAAGCTGATGGTGAAGGCTCAGCCTTATAGTTTGAATGAGGTCGAACATACCAATCTTTGATGGTGAAGGAGCTTAGCCCGAGTCCCAGCTCGACTATGGTTGAACCTATTAAATTTTGATGGCGAAGGCGCTTAGCCTGAGTCCCAGTTCAATTGAGGTTGAATATATTAAATCTGATGGCAAAGGCTCTTAGCCTTATAGTTCGAACGAGGTCGAACATACCGATCTTTGATGGCAAAGGTGCTTAGACTGAGTCCTAGTTTGACTGAGGTCGAACCTATTAAATCTGATGGCGAAGCATCAGCCTTATAGTTTGAACGAGGTCGAACATACCAATCTTTGATGGCGAAGGCGCTTAACCTAAGTTCCAGTTCGACTGAGACCGAACCTATTAAATCTAATGGTGAAGGCTCAGCCTTATAGTTTGAATGAGGTCAAACATACCAATCTTTGATGGCGAAGGCGCTTAGCCTGAGTCCCAATTCGACTGTGGTCGAACCTATTAAATTTTGATGGCGAAGGCGCTTAGCCTGAGTTCTAGTTCGATTGAGGTCGAACATATTAAATTTGATGGTGAAGGCTCTTAGCCTTATATTTTGAACGAGGTCAAACATACCAATCTTTGATGGTGAAGGCGCTTAGCCTGAGTCCCAGTTCGACTGTGCTTGAACCTATTAAATTTTGACTGCGAAGGCTCATAACCTAAGTCCCAGTTCGACTATGGTCGAATCTATTAAATTTTGATGGCGAAGGCGCTTAGCCTGAGTCCCTGTTCGACTATGGTCGAACCTATTAAATTTTGATGGTTCAACGCCACAGTTGTTGAGCATCAAGACATTGTTTTGACTTGTGGTCTTGTGTTGTACACGTGTTGTTGTCTGCCTAACCTTGTTTCAAGGTGATTTTCGATTCCTGGTTTGAAACATCCCTGTGCTGGCTTCCGGACTGACACCGTATTAGGGGTGAGGGAGATGCTTCACACTTCTGTCCTAGGGAAGGAAGGATGAGTTACATCACTTCTCTTCTTGTTTGAACTGTTCGAGATCAATAGGACAGAGGGTTTTAGCTCTCGTTGACGCATTCGAGTTTTCTTGTTTCGATGTACAGCCATTAGTTCTGGTTTGAGTTGGATCTTCTTTTTAGGTTTTTCATTTGGCTTCGATCTAGGAAGAACTAGGTATTTTCACTAGGAAATCCCCACAGACGATGCCAAATTGTTTGACTCAAAAGTTTTACAATACGTTTTAAGCAAATCAATCGAAAGAGATGAAGAGGTAAATCATAGTCAACCCTAATTAACAATGGATCGAAAAGCAGAATAGAAACATGGGAATAATGGAAAAATAATATTTGAGGGACTTTGTTGATTATAGAAACTTACCCTGCCTCTCCTTGGAGAGGTTCATGGAACTACAATCATGTTGCCCCTCCTAAGTAGTCAAATCGGCTTCCCTTTGCCCATAGGTTCAAGGTTCTATCCATGGAGTTTTTCTATCCTCTTTTTGGGTTTCCTTGATGATGGAGAAGAATACCTAGGCTGGAGCTCCCTGTTTTTGCTCTGTTTTGATCAAAAGTTATCATACACTTTATAAGTATAAAACAATCACAATAAAGTAAGGGCCAATCATAGCAGATCGTAGTTAATCAAAAGACCTAATGCAAAGAATGAAATGAGAAGCCTTTGGAATAAGGAATAAATATGTAAAGAGCTTTTTATTAATGATGTTGGTTTGGTATGCCTCTCCGTGGAGAGGTTCAGAGCCTTACAATGATGTTCTTTCTGCCTGTAATTGGGGCATTGTTGTGTCTTTTCCCTTTCTTGGGAGTGGTGTTGAAGAAGAAGAAGCCCCCTTTCTAGGGTTCTTTCTCTTATTATTTATAGCAGTAAACTGGATGAGCTGGCGATAAGTGGTTGTGACCACGTTGGAGTTCCCCCTTGTAGGTGATGGACAGACCATGGCCGTATCGGTCGGGCCAATGAGACATAAACTTTATTAATGATCGATGGTTACACCGTTCATTAATCCTTGGTTAACTTAAGGAGAGTTTTAGTTCGTTAATTATCATGGGGTCAAATTATGACCCATAAAGTTAGTCCCTCCAATTATTGAGGTCGCTATCCGGCCGAGCTCAATAAGCGGATTTTGTCGATTGCAGTTTAAGAAGTTCGGAAGGGGGGTCGAATGCCGCTTTGGACGAGAGGAGGGATGGACATCGCCATTTATGCATTGGAAATTATACTTTTCAACTCGAGGGCCTTAGCCATTTTTATGCTGACGGCCTTAACCATAATGAATCATCATCCTTGGACAGAATCGAGTGGATGACCCTAGTCATTTTGTGGGTAGCCTTAGCCATTCATATATCGGAGATGAGTGTAACCATTTACAGAGCGAAGATGGCCATAGCCGTTTACATATTGGAGATGGCCGTAGCCGTTTTATGTTGGAGATGGCCCTATCCGTTTACATATTGGAGATGGTCGTATAATGTTTTAACCGAGGCCATAATTTCATGCCAACGTCCTTTGGCCTTGTAAGTTTTTAACATTATTTAAGCGTCCCTGCGCTATCATTTTGGGGAGGTCAAAATTTCTCCCTATGGCAAAGGCACTTAACTTATCGACTTACTTCGTGTGGGTTCGAGATCGATGGCGTTCGACCCTTTATTATTTCGAAAGTGTAGTCGTTTTCCTCGACGGTCGAGTCATAAACTGTGTGGCCGTAGAGAGTATGGGTGTGCTTGGTGTGAAATTAGGCGGCGTCCAAAGTTTGGAGGCGTACGGAATGTCCTTTCAATAATTTTAGGTTGTTATAACCGTTTCGAAGGTGAAGCGTCGGGTTGGCGACTGAAAAGCCGTTTCGTGGTGCTCGTCATAGTGACGCACGTTTCTGTAGAACTGAACCGTTTTGTGGTTGGTCAAGTAGTTAATTATGGCAATTGGGATTCGTGAAGGCCACTTGTGTTCCCTATAAATATAGAGTTATGTTATTCATTTCTCACATTTTCGTCATTTGTCTAAGTGAGATTTCTGAAGAAGCTTCCTTTATCGGGAGTTCATCTTCTTCCTTGTTCTTTGTTGCCTTTCATTCAACACCATATTTGCTCCTTTTTGTGAATTTTATTCTTCTCCCGTTTAACAATCGATAATGGAGGTAGTTCTCGTACCAATCTCGCTCTGGCGACTCTTCCGATGGCTGAAGGGCCATCTACAACAGTGAGAGCCACTGAATCGGCAGAGATCGACGGGATTCCGTTGGTAACCAATATTCTTTCCCTGCCTGGAGGTCTGGCGACTAATATCACCACCGATGAGGGAGACGATCAAGTGAATAAAGTCCCATTTATGGGGGAAGTGGGTATTGGTCAGTTACTGGAACAGTGGAATATCCCTCGCTATGCTGATATTGTCCTTGCTAGAAGCGAGGAGAGAGTCCACATCGACCGTAGATGGTAGTGCATTTTCTACGCTTATCCTTTTAGATTGGGATTTAGGCTCCCTCTCCCAATGTTGGTGGTGGACTTCTGCCGTCATTACGGGGTGTGCCCTCACCAGCTCGTTCCTTCCCTTTACAAGCTTTTTGCAATGCTCATCAAATATGCAGAACTGGACCAAAGGGAGATCACGATGCAGCATGTGCTGACTCTCTACGCCTCACAGAGAGTCCGTGCTACTATGATTCGGGCGATCCCTCGTGGTATGAGGGGTTTGACTGCAGAGTTAGATGACGTGGTTGATTCTCGCCTTTATGAGAATTTCTTCTATAACAGGACTGAGCATTTGGTAGCGTGTGCTACCGAGTTCCTATAGACTTGGAACCATGCATGTAAGTCCTTTATTCGTCAAATTCTACTTTCTGTCCTTCCTTATGTCCTGTTCTTATAAGTGTTAAATTTATCTTATGTTCATAGCTGAGAGGCCGCCACTGGATCCGTTGTCTGGGATTTGCGAATGGGTCGAGGCCATGCTCCCTCAAACAGTAGGGATTCGTACGTAGACGTCTTTCAGGGAAAGGCATGGCCGTAGACCTGCTTCTGGTGAGAATTTAACTTCTTTTTGTCTCGTTCCTATTTTATTCCATTTTTCCTCTTCTTTTCAACTTTGTTTTTGTGTGATCAGGGAGGGAACGCCGCGTGAGGGCTCCTCAAATAGCCTTCCATAGGCCGAGTATGACTACTCGACTCGTTGCAATACCGGCTCCACGTCCGATTTTGAGAGCGACGTAGATTGAATCTTCAGCGGCTCATTCCTTGACAGGGACCGTGCCTTGAGTCGAAGAGTCCTCGGGGGTCGTATGCCCTAGGGCGGAGTCGCCTTTGAACGAGGATGAGAAGGAAGAGGAGAGGCTGCTGGTCAGGCTTAAGGTTGCATTTACGCCGGCTCCGCTGGTGATAAGTTTGGACTCTCCACCATCGGATGCAGAGGGGAACGTGACGGCTGCACCTGCCCTTGAGGGCGAGCACAAAGTGGGGTTTGCCCTGGACGTCTCAGGTCGTGATGATACCATCGCTTCGGCGATTCAATTGACAGTTCCAGTTGCTGAGAGGGGAGGTAGTCTCTCGGCAACTGTTTTGGTTGGAGAAACAAGTGCCAATTTATTGGCGGGGCGGGAGCCTCAACTTCTCGGTCGTCTAGGGGAAAAGGGGCGTCACAGGAGAGGAGTATGAATCTGAGTCTGACTTGGATCCTGACCACGTCCGAATGTTTCAAGAAGGCGTCACCAACACGATGGTGCATGCAGAAGGGCAGTTTCACTATGTTGAGATTCCCACGGAGCAGAACTTGCTGCTTCAGGAGGAAAACTTGGTGCCGGTGTTCGAGGTGTTGTGCTCGGAAGCGGAAAATACATCGCTAAGGGGCATTAGAGATGTCGGGATGATGGGTGAAATCATTGCACTGGGCCTGAAGTTACGTGTAGTGACCTTAGTTTGTTTTTCACTTAGTTTATCCCCTTGTTCTGATTATTGTTTTGTTCTTGTAGTCATTCTTTTTGGAGGTGGAAGTATTCGCCGAGCTAACATCCACTCAGGGATATTTTTGAGGGTGTTGGAGAAGTACCGCCGACCGTTGCCGCGAGATGCACGAGCGCCTGAGGAACAACCCCCATAGCCAGGACCTGGTCGAGGAGCTGGCGAGGCTAGAGCTTCAAATGCATTAGACCCTTTGCAGGGTGAACACCCTTGAGGGGAAGCTTCGTCGGAAAGATGAGGAGATAGAGTCCGAGAGGAGGGCTACTGTTGAGAGGGAACACCAGAGTCAGGTAATGGCAGCGAAGGCCTCTGAGGCTTTGAATGGGTAGGTGGTTGCTTTTGAGGCGGAGTTCAGCGCCTTGAGGCTACAAGCAAGGGACACCTTGTCGAGGGTTGGGGCGCTGGAGACGGAAAACCAAGTTCACGAAAGGGAAAGAGAGCCGAAGAGAGCCGATGCAACTTTTCAAGAGGCGGAACTAGAGGACCGTATTGGCATTTATGAATGGGATGCCCAATCTCTGGCGGATCGGATTACGGCCTTAGAGGCTGAGAATCAGCGCCTGAAGGACGAGGCCACCTCTTTCAGCCCAGCTCGTGATCTTTGGACGTTTGTCGAGGCCTAACTTGATATATACAAGAGATTTTGGGAGGCCGGTATTGTTACTGAAGCCAATTTTGAGGAAGCCCGTCGAAAGGCTCGTAAGGCCCGTATCGACCATGACTTTGACCCAGCTACACCAGGGGTTGATGATGACGCTAAAGGCGCTAATAATGCTGATGGTGGCGCGGGTGGCACTGAGTAAAAAAGGATTTTTTAATGTTTTTTCTTTGTTCCTTCGTTTCTTTCTTTCTTATTTACCGGCCTTGACTGGGTGTAAGCGAGGATGACCCATTGTAAACAAAATTGTACATATGTGAAACTTTATTTTCCTCTATTCTGCCTTGTGTTTATTTTGTATCTTTCTTGTTCCCAAGCTTTTTATTTTTGCACGCGTTTAAGGGGGGCTTTGCCTCAGAGTTTTCCTGGCGGGCGTGTTAATCCCCTTATGTCTTTGGTCGTAATGATGTCGATGACCTTGACCATGATGATGTTGATGGCCTTAGCCAGGTAGGTGACTTCGACTATTGTCGAGTCGTTTGCTTGCCTTAGTCAAAAACTAGGTTGGCTGTTAGCAGCGAATGCCTTAGCCATGGTTAAACGTTTTTTGCTTGTCATTTTCTTTACTTGGTGTGAGCGAGTTTTAGCCATTATTTGGCGATAGAGGCATTTAGCCTTAGTCCCAGTTCGGGCGCGGTCAAACTACTGGCCGCGATGGTAAGAAACACGGCCTTGTAATTCGACAGAGGCTGAACTTTACGTGGCCCGAATCTTAGTTCGAATTAGGCGTATTTACTTGAGTGGAGATGGTGCTTAAATTGTCTCTCCGTCCGTTGAGTAACGTGCCCTACTGAATTCACGGTGAAGGCGCTTGGCCCGATTCTTGGTTCAAACGAGGTTGAACTCTTTGGATTTGAGGATAAAGGTGTCCAGCCTCGTTGTCTGAGCGGGATTGGGCTCGTGATGGCGAAGGCGTATAATTTGAGCCTTGGTTCGGCCGTACTTGGATTTATGATTTTTATGACGAAGGCGCACAACCTGAGTCCTAGTTCAACTTGTAATTTTTGACGGTGAAGGCGCATGGCCTGAGTCCCTGTTCAACTTGTAGTTGAACTTTTAGCAAAGGCACACAGCCTGAGTCGTTGTTCAACCGTAGTTGAATATTGTAATTTTTTGATGATGAAGGCGCACAGCCTGAGTCCCAGTTCAACTTGTAGTTGAACTTTTAGCGAAGGCACATAGCCCTAGTCGTTGTTCAATCGTAGTTGAATCTTGCAATTTTTTTATGGCGAAGGCTCATGGCCTGAGTCCCAGTTCAACTTGTAGTTGAACTTTTAACAAAGGCATATAGCCTGAGTCGTCGTTCAATCATAGTTGAATCTTGAAATTTTTTTTGGCGAAGGCGCATGGCCTGAGTCCTAGTTCAACTTGTAGTTGAACTTTTAACGAAGGCACATATCCTGAGTCATCGTTCAACCGTAGTTGAATATTGCAATTTTTCGATGGCGAAGGTGCATGGCTTGAGTCCCAGTTCAACTTGTAGTTGAACATTTTCCTCCCGCATATCCCATTGTGTGTAGGGCATTGGAGGTTGGTTTTGATTCGAGATCTCGCACGATTTTTGTGTTGTCTTCTCGACTAGTTTGTATAGGTTACCCCGTTATAGATTTCGGTTTGAGATGCCTTTGTGCCATTTTTCTTCTAGCAGGATCCTGTATCAGGGAGATGAGGGTACCTTATATGTGCTCTCCTCGTGGGGAGGGGGTTTACTTCTTCTTCTTCTTCTTGCACTTATTTGAAGATGGAGGGGTGTGGGACTCAGGTTCTTGTCGATGCTTCCGAGTTCCTCTTACCCGATATGCTGCTTTGGCTCGTTCGAGCGGGGTTGCTTTCTCTTTCTGGCATTTCTTTTCTTTTGTTCCAAGGTAAAACTACGCGATTATGCTATGAAATCTCCACTGGTGGAGCTAAATTGTTTGGATAAAAAATTATCATACACTTTATAAGCATAAAACAATCACAATAAAGCAAGGGCCAATCATAGCATATTGTAATAAATCAAAAGAACAAATGCAAAGAATGAAATGACAAGCCTTTGGAATAAGGAATAAATATGTATAGAGCTTTTTATTAATGATGTTGGTTTGGCCTGCCTCTCCGTGGAGAGGTTCAGAGCCTAAAATGATGTTCTTTATGCCCGTAATAGGGGTGTTGTTGTGTGTTTTCCCTTTCTTGGGAGTGGTGGTGAAGAAGAAGAAGAAGCATCCCCCTTTCTAGGGTTCTTTCTCTTAGTATTTATAGCAGTAAACTGGATGAGCTGGCCGTGACCACGTTGGAGTTCCCCCTTGTAGGTGATGGACAGGTCGTGGCAGTATCGGTCGGGCCAAATGAGACATAAACATTATTATTGATCGATGGTTACACTGTTGATTAATCCTGGGTTAACTTAAGGCGGGTTTTAGTTCGTTAATTATCATGGGGTCGAATTCTGACCCATACATGCTCTCTTACCTTATAATTATAGTCAAAAGAGAGAGATCCCCTGAGCTCGTCCCAACTTTCATGGCCAGATGGGGGAGATATTATCTCGTCGTGGAAAGGTATTGGCTTCGTCGTTCGTTTTGTAAATAGTAACAAAGAGTTGGAGTTGAGTTCGATGACTATCCTCATAAGTTGTTTAGGATGGGGTCGTCACCGTCGTAGCCGCGTGGTTTTACACCAATACAAAAGGAAGGTAACCAATTATTGCTATCTGAAAGGCATGGAAGAAACTGTGGGATATGATAATATACGTAAAAAAGAGTGGAGAATGGAAAAGCTCCAAAATCGAAGAAAAGGAAAGGCTGTAGAGGGAAGAAAAGGAGAAATACTTATTCACGCTCGATCGATATATTTCCACAAATTATATTAATTTGATATAGTTAATAAGTAATGAGTAAAGATGCAGTTACATATTGTTAATTATGATTAAATAATAAAACATTAGTACGAAAACAAATATAATGCATTTATAAATCTAATATAACACACCATATACAAGTAAAAAAAAAATATCTTAAAGAGTTGGATAGTGAGGTAAGTGAAAGGTGTGTTAGGCCTCGTTTATTTGTACTTAACGGAGGTTTGAATCTTAATTATGCAGATATCAATCATTAAGTGTGTTTATTTTTTAAATTTTAATCTTAAACATCCAAATCTTAACCCTTAAGTCTGTTTGTTTTTGTAATTTTACAATCTCTTAATCGGTATGAATAGATCTTGATGATTAAGATTTATAATATAGTCTTAATATCATTAAGAGTTATACATTCAAGAATTTATGTAAAAACAAAATTTTATTGTTACTCCTATACTTTCACCACTAATTTCAAATGCTATCAGTGTCCTCTACCGTTATAAACTACCACCATCCACTAGGGGTGGACATCGGTCGGTTCGGTTCGGTTTTGAAAATTATCGGTTTTGCCTATCGGTTATCGTTTTATAAATATCATCACCCGATAATCAATCCGATAAGATATTGGTTATCGGTTATTGATCATTATCGGTTCGGTTATCGGTTTACCCAATAAGGTAAAACTAAAATTAAAAGTGATAAACACTGAATATTAAAAGTGACGAACTGATTGAGATTGTGATGTCACATTTGAATTAGAAGTTCCACTTTCACCAATCATCTTATCAATCATGATATTTTCAATCATATTTTTGTGTTACTGTAAGTTTGATTTAAGAAATCAAGCAGCGAAAGATTAGCCTAGGCAAGTTTATGATAGTAACATTATGGAGTAGGCAATGCTACACGTTTACGGAGAAGATAAAGGAGCTAACTAGATCAAAATTCAGCTAGTAATTTGGCTTTCAAATCCATATGTTTAAATTATTTTCACCTGTTCAGATAACAACAACAACAACAATAACTATTCAGTATAGTCTTACAAAGTGGGGTTTGGGGAGGGTAATATGTAGAAGAGCCTTACTCCTACTCGAAAGGGCAGAGAGGCTGTTTCCAATCGATCCTCGGCTCAGTGAAGGAAGGAAAAACAAAAACAAAAAATAAAACAAAAGAGCATTTGTAACTCCAGCAGAAATAGCGTAAATAATTATCAAAACATAAGAAACATAAATAAAATAACATGCAATAATATAATACAGTAACTACCATAAATAACTACCATAAGCGAGACACAAGCCAAAACACAAATTATCTATGGATAGCCCTGCCAAGCCTCACTCAACCCCGGGTGAGAAGTACGAAAAACTCTAGGAGCCCCTATCCTACAACCCTGATAATAGACCTCCAGAATTTCCTGTCAAGGGTCATGTCCTCGGAAACCCGCATTCTAGTCATGTCATGCCTAATCACCTCTCCCCAATACTTCTTAGGCCTCCCTCAGCCTCGCCGAACGCCGACAATCGCCAGTCGCTCACAATTCCTCACTGGGGCATCAGGACTTCTCCTCCGCACATGCCCGAACCACCTCAGCCTCGCTTCTCGCATCTTCTCATCCACCGGGGCCACCCCCACCTTCTCTTGAATAACTTCATTCTTAATCTTATCTAACCTGGTGAGCCCGCACATCCACCTGAGCATCCTCATCTCCGCAACCTTCATTCTCTGAACATGAGAGTTCTTCACGGGCCAGCACTCTGCCCCATACAACATTGTAGGTCTAACCACAGCTCTATAAAATTTTCCCTTGAGTTTATGTGGAGCTGTTCAGCTAATAAAACTCAAACACAATTCCAGTTGTTTAAATCTATTGTATTTTTCTCTTTACAATTATTTGCTTCAATATCTATTTGTATTGGGTGGCAGCTCTTAGTATTGCAAAAATCAGTATATGTTCACTACTTTTTTGCTTATATAAATGAAGTGCCTACCAGTCATTTGAAGGGAAACAGAAGCAAAGATTTTTAGCCAATACTTATAGAAGACAGAACTTACACGATGAGGGAGTGAGCTGTGACTGGCGGAGAAATGGCAAGTTGATGTATGACGGACTGGCGTATTAATGAGGGCTTGACGGGCTCAGTTGGGCAGGCGTGATCGCGTGAATCGTGAGGCGGTGGTCTGAAGGTGAGGACTGGCATGGTCTGAAGGTGAGGACTGGCGTGGTCTAAAGGTGGCGGACTGGCGGTGGTCTGAAGGTAAGGACTGGCGTGAATGTGAATGAGGAGGGGGCGTGGGCGTACTGGTCTGAGCGTGAGTGAAACTGAAATAAAAGTGTGAAACCCTACTATTATCAATTATGTTACAATGCATTAAGAGTAAACTAGTAAATTTATAAATCCTTATTGAGTTATCGGTTTACCCAATAACAGAAATGCTAAACCGATTTCGAACCGATAACCCAATAATATATTTTTGTTTACTCATTACCAAACCATTAACCCAATAAACCAATACTGATAACCCAATAAGTAATTAATGGTTCGGGTTATCGGTTTTATCCGATATATGCCCACCCCTACCATCCACTACTATCATCCTTAGCCACAACTACCACCGCTGAGCACGAATGTCAATTGTCATTTCTACTAGCCATCATTCAACACCATCACTATCAATCACTATTACCACAACAATTATCAATAAGCATTATATATTATCCATCACCGTTATTAATGATCATCACCATCAAAAACCATAGTTAACTATTACTGTCATCCACTATCTACTACTCACCATCACCATCATCAACAAATATTACCACCAACTACTACCCAGCTAGCACCTACAATCGCTACTATTAACCATCACCACTATTAACTATCATAAAAGTTTTTAAAAATATTTTATTAATATAGTATTAGATTAATTAGTACTATTTGATTTGAGTTTATATTTATTAATTTTTAAATAAAGATAAGTTTTTTTTAAATTAACAAACAATCTTAATTATTCAGTATTCAAATCTTAATACAACATCTTAGTATTCAGATATGTTATCAGATTTAAACTTTTTAATTTTAATACACATATTAATATTCAAATGTCTATTCATATTCAGACGTCTTAATCTTAATAAAAGTAAATGAGGCCTTAGAGGCTTAGTCCGTTCCGGTCTACGTAATCCTTTTTGCTTAATTTTCGAAAGTCAATTTTATTAATCTTCCAAAATAAATTGGATTAGATTAACTCGATATATTATAATTAAACTTTAGATATTTAATAACTATAGGAGAAGAACTATAAGTTACAATTCTTCTCATGTCGGATGGAGTATATTCAACTAGTTACTAGTCCACTTGCATGGCATACTAAGGACAAAAGAGCCTTCAATTTCCTCGTAATAGTAGGGTAGTCCCCACACAAATAATATGCCAACTTTTTACCAATGGATAACTGTGGACTTTTGTTCTGTCCTTGTAGCTAGGGGTGCCCTCACATGAAACGTTGGGTTGCCAAAGTATATGTTAAAGACTTGTACTTCAACTTGTCCACTTGCACATTTAGGACAAGGGAGCCTTCAATTCCTCACAATATAGTAGGGTAGCCCTACGGAAACTAATTATATCCCAATTTTTAAAAATTGACAATGTAAATTCTTTTTTTATTTGCGCTAACAAATCATCAAAATCTAATTATTTAAATTATGTAAAAATAATCTATCAAAAAATAAAATTACTAACATAAAAATTAAGACGTGCAGATTACCTACTTTAATACGTTAAACATATTAAAAATATAATATTTTTCAAACTGTCGATGTATATACCTTAAATCTAAAGGATAAATCCTTCGAATGTCAAAATTGATATGGCTCCACCTCTCACTTTACCAACCATAACTCAATGTTTTGTGAAATCAAGAAAAAAGGACCATTCTCAATCCCTATTCTATGAAAGCTGTGGGCTTAGACTAAATCTTTGTAGGGTTACCCTTGCCCTACAAAGAAAACACACATACACACACAAAAATATTTTTTTTAATCATCCTCCCATTTTTATTGTTAGGGTAAGGCTGCGTACGATAAATCCTTGTAGTTCGATTTTTTTCTGGATCCCGCACATAACAAGAGATTAGTGTACCGAGCTGCCTTTTTTTTTATCCCATTTTCATTGACTAATCTAAAGCGAATGATAAAGGAAACGGGATGAATTGAATCAAGAAACTTGGATTACGTTGGATGGCCAAAGTATATGTTAAAGACTTGTACTTCGACTTGTCCACTTGCACATTTAGGACAAGGAAGCCTTCAATTCTTCACAATATAGTTGGATTGTCCTACGGAAACCAATTATATTTCAATTTTTTTGGAAGCTTCCCAAAAAAAACTTAACCACTACCGCTTCTGTCACAATCTATGCCAGAAAGATGAGCATTTTGTGGTGAGCACTTTGTGCACACTAGATAAATTCTCCATTGGTAATAGCATGCAAACTTAACAGTAAATGTAAACCGCACTAGGTATGCCCTTGTGCAACAAGCTCAATCCGGAAGGCATTAGGGGGATAGATCCCAGGTCATATGTATCGATGACTACTCTCCAAACTAACTGGACATCCCAAAGGGTTTATATTCCAATTTTTATACATTGACAATGTAAACTTCTTTTTACACTAACAAATCATCAAAATCTAATTATATAAACTATGTAGCAATAATCTATAAAAAGTAAGATTAGTAACCTAAAAATTAAAATGTGCAGTTACCTATTTCAATCGGTTAAACATACTAATAATATAAAAAATTTCAAACAGTCGATGCATATACCTTAAATCGAACGGATAGATCCTTTGAAAGTCAAAATTAATATATATGGTTCCACCACTCACTTGCCAACCATAGCTCAATGTTTTGTGAAATCAAGAAATAAGGGTAGGGTTACCCTTACCCTACAAAGAAAACACACACAAATATTTATCTCGAACTTCACATCTTTTGTACATTTGTCACATGAGGAAAGACATTTATAATGATACTATGTCCCATAGGCTTTGTCAGCTCTCATTAAATTATAATTCATGGAATTTTATCCTCCTTTTACTGCAAATTCCTAAGCTGTCATAATACATTATCCAAATAATAAATAAGCAAAAAGCATATGTGTGAAACAAAAATAACAAGTTATAGCAATTCTTGAAGAATATTTGGCTAAAATTGCATTTCAGCCCCACCTCCTTATGAGTTTCAACATCTTTTTTTTTAATTTTATATGCTTGATCCCCTGTTGTTTTCAAAATGTTATAACTTCTCATTACATATTTTTCAATTTTTTCTATGTATATATTGCGTCTATATGAATAAAATCTCATATTAAAAGTGGAAAAGAAAAAAAATTATTTATAAGGAGTTGAATATTCTTAAGGGTGTGGGGCCTTTAAAATCGTACAGGCTTGGTTCAAAATGGATAATATTACACAATGTTAACAGTATCATTGAATCATTTTAGGCCAACAATTGGTATCAGAGTCAACGGCTTGGCGGGACTGTGGAAATGGCGGAGTATGATGTGGTGGCCCGATGTAATACCTTTGTCCATCTACGAGCTTTATGACCTTTACCCGTAGCTTTGAAGACGCATACACTGACTTTGAGCTCCGATGAAATACTTAAGCTCACGTGGGTGATATACAATTAATCTCCAATGTTGATGCAGTTGAAGACTGGATCTACGAAGAATCTAGGAGCTAAGCTTGAAAAATAGAAGAAGCTAAGCCAGAGTAGTGCCGAGAAAATAGGTTAGAGAATTTAGAAGAGAAAGAGAATTATTATTCTGAATGAATATCAATACATGAATTACAACGTATATAAGGGGATGGATCAAATGCAAGTGGATATCTAAAAAGAAATCTCTTCAACTAATTCTAAATGACTATGTAACTAACACTAACAACTCTGCCTAACTAATCATGCTTCAACTTTACTCATAACTAATTTCTGCCACATCAGCTGCCAACTCAGCTCTCCTCTATATCTTGCAACAATATCCCTTGCAAAAGAACACCCTTGTACTCAAGGGTGAAAGATAGAAAATATGTGTTGCAAATCAGAAAGGTATTCCCAAGCGGCCAGAGCAGCTTCAATGCCATTACACTTAATAAGAACTTGACATACAACCTTATTCCCTCGCTTAACCAATCTTTTTTTAAGAACAACTTCAAGCAAATGATAGTAGGTGTTTGACAGATGCAGAACAGGAGAATGATGTCACGATCCTAGTTCACCAATTGTGAACCTGTCATGACGATATCCAGTCTTTGCGACCAGGTAAACCTAATACATTGTGGAATTTAACAGTTCGAAATAAAAACAGTATCCAAACAGTAATTAGAATAAGAAAGGTATAACGGTGTCGCTTGGCACATACAGTGAATACACAACTTCTGAAAAATAATATCCCAAAACTCGAAATCCCACGGGCAACACAGGCTGTGAGAACATAACTACAACCCTAATATATGGAGTGTCTAATACAACGGAGAAAAATAGGAAAAAATACTGCTAAATACATGATAGAATGGACGGAGACTCTCCGATCTCCGGACGCAACAGATATATCTCAAGTCTCCGATAGCAAGCTCCGGACTCACTGATGATACGCCTGGCCGAATGCACCTGGATTTGCACAACAAAAGTGTGCAGAAAAGCAGAAAAGCAGCATGAGTACACCACAGCGGTACTCAGTAAGTGTCAAGCCTAACCTCGGTTGAGTAGTGACGAGGAAGGTCAGAGCCCTACTGACAATAAACATAACGACATTAATGAACAATGTAAGGCAGAGAATAAGCAGGAAAAACAGCAATCAAATCGGATGGAAGCTGCAAGTCAACGACAATTAAACTACGTAAAGAAAATAACACAACCAAGTATCACTCGATATCAGGATGCCATATGGAGCTCTGGGAATTATACCCACGGTCCATTTTTACCAATGTCTGAGGATCTCCCAGGAATCGAACCCGTATTCCATCGTACCAATATCATAGGATCTCCCGAGAATTGAACCCGTAGTCCATCATACCAATAACAGAGGATCTCCATGGAATTGAACCCGTAGTCCATCATACCAATAACAGAGGATCTCCCGGGAATTAAACTCGTAGTCCATCATACCAATAAAAGAGGATCTCCCAGGAATTGAACCCGTAGTCCCAATTGTAAACACATCACAACAATTCAATAATGTACAAATGCTAAGTAAAGACAACAGGTAGAATTCAAAGTCTAGCATGCTTTATGAAGAGCACGTATAGCAAATTTAGTCAAATAGAACAAGTAAGCTAACAAACATGCTTTCCCTAAGCTAAACCAAGTGTAATTTGCATTTATAACAGTTAAATAAGTGAAGAACACAACATAAATAAGTCAAGTAAGGTGGATTTCCAACAATTATCACAAGTACACGCTCGTCACCTCGTGCACAAGGTATTCTAACTAACAGCCAAGATATCCTAAGGGAAAAGGTCCCCCCCACAAAGTTAGACAAGCCACTTACCTTGAATCAGTATAAAATCTCTAAGAAACGATGCCCTTGCCACGAGTATCCGACTCCGAGTGTCCCAAATCGATTCAAACCAATTACATGTTGTAAATAACATCGCAAGTAACTAATTCCACTGTTAAAATTAATGCTAAGGCGCGAAAATTGGTAAAATAATAAAAATGCCCCTCAGGCCAACGCCTCGGAATCGACTAATTTTAACATTTTCAGAAACCTCGTACTCTCACGAGTCTAACCATATAAAAATCTCCCAAGCTGGAGGTCAAATTCCCTTCAAAACTCATTAGTTTATCCAAAGAAGTTTTACCCAAATTATCTAATTTTTGATCCTAAATTCGAATTTAAATGATGGATATAACCACAAAACGATGGAATATAACCAAAAAGGATCATAGAAATGTTACCCAATAATCTTCTCTTCAAAACTCACTAAATATCGCCTTCTCCCGAGCGCTCAATTGTTTTTCCAACTTTTGAAACTTAACCCTCGATTTTACTATTTCTGAACAGTCATTTCTGCTTTTGCAGATAAGGGACCGCATGTGTGGTCTCGCATATGCGGTCAATGGGCAGCTTCTGTGACTTCTCATTAAACCCCCATCTTCCGCCTCTACGTACACACGAGTTGCTTCTGTGGTTCTGCCTTTGCGGAGGCTAGACCGCTTCTGCGGTTTCTGAGGAAAAGGCCAAACTTGCTTCTGCGGTGGGCCAGGCCCCTTCTGCGGCTCCGATTCTGCTTCCCAAACCGCAGAAGTGAAAATACCAGAAGGCTGAAAAGCTGTTGCTGTACACTTTAGAAATTCTTCCATAACCACCCAAAAATCATCCTGGGGCCTCAACCAAAAGCACCAACACCACCTAATACCTCATTTAATTTTGCATTAATCCTTAACTCACCTAAAACAATACCGAAATTTCGATCCAATCTAGATTTAATCCTAAGAACTTCAAGTTCATCCAAAACACGCTTTCGATTCAAAACCTAATCAACACTCGTCCGATTGACCTGAAAATTTGCACGCACGTCCAAATGACATGACGGTGCTGCAGTAACTTCTGAAATCCCATTCCGACCCTCGGATCAAGTACTCACTATCGGACCGAAAACTTCAAAATTTGAACTTTTGACATATCTAGCCTAAATGAGCTATGGACATCCAAAATACATCCCGAACATGCTCCCGACCTGGAAATCTCCTAACAGAGCTAATGGAACCATCAGATTTGTATTTCGAGGTCGTCTTCACACTGTTCCAAATACAGACCACTTTCCAACACTAAGGTTCTCATTCAGGGACTAAGTGTACCAAAACACTCCGAATTCTCACACCAAATGTCTCAGTAAATCGAAATAGCAGAAATGAACTTAAGGGGAGCAGTTAATGAGGGAACGTGGCATAAATTCCAAAGATGACCGGACGGGTCGTCACATCCTCCTACACTTAAATATTCGTTCTTCCTCGAATGAGCATAGAGAACATACCTGAAGTCGCAAAACGACGAGGGTATCGGCTGCGCATATCCCGCTCAGTATCCCTAGTCACCTCCTTGGCCGACTGACCCCGCCACTGAACCTTTACTGAAGCTATATCCTTTGACCTGAGCTTTCGGACATGTCTGTCTAATATTTCCACTGGCTCCTCGACATAGGATAAGTCATTCTCCAACTGGACTGAAGTGAACTCCAACACGTGAGACAGGTCACCGTGATAACTCCGAAGCATCCAGACGTGAAATGCCGGATGAAAACCGACCAAATTTGGAGGTAAAGCAAGCTCATAGGCAACCTTCCCAACATGCTTCAAAATCTCAAATGGGCCAATAAACCTCGGGCTCAACTTCCCTTTCTTTCCAAACCTCATGACACCTTTCATAGGAAAGACCCGAAGCAAAACCCGCTCACCAACCATAAAGGAAACATCACGAACCTTCCGGTGCGCGTAACTCTTCTTCCTGAACTAGTCCGTACGGAATCTATCCCGAATCACCTTAACCTTCTCGAGTGCATCCTGAACCAAATCAGTGTCCAGTAGCTTGACTTCGCCCGGCTCGAACCAACCTACCGGGGACCTGCATCTCCTACCATATAAGGCCTCATACAACGCCATCTGTATACTGGACTGATAACTGTTGTTGTTCGCAAACTCAGCCAATGGCAAGAACGGATCCCGATACCATCTAAACTCAATCACGCACACACAGAGCATATACTCAAGAATCTGAATAGTGCGCTCGAACTGTACGTCCGTCTGAGGGTGAAAAGCTGTACTCATAGTCACCCGGGTACCCAACTCGTGTTGGACGGCCCTCCAGAACTGTGATGTAAACACTGAACCCCTATCTGAGATGATAGAAACTGGAATGCCGTGCAGACGGACGATCTCCCTGATATAAATTCCCACTAACTGCTCCGCTGAGTAAGAAGTACACGCTGGAATGAAATGAGGGGACTTGGTCAGCCGATACACAACAACCCAAATAGAATCAAATTTCCTCGCCGTCAGAGGGAGACCAGTCACAAAATCCATAGTGATCTTCTCCCATTTCCACTCCGGAATCTCCATCTGTTGGAGTAACCCTCCCGGTCTCTGGTGCTCAGCCTTTACCTGCTGAGAGTTGAGGCATCTAGCTACAAACTCTGCTATTTTCTTCTTCATACGCCTCCACCAATAATGCTGCCTCATATCCTAATACATCTTCGCGGCACCCGGATGGGTGAAGTACCGCGAGCTATGGGCCTCTGTCAATATCAACTCCTGAATATCATCAACATCGGGTACACAGATCCGACCCTGCATCCTCAATACCCCGTCATCTCCAATAGTCACATCCCTAGCATCGCCATGCTGAACTGTGTCCCTGAGAACAAGCAAATCAGGGTCATCATACTGCCGCTCCCTGATATGATCAAACAGTGAAGACGGAGAAACCACACAGGTTAGAACCCGACTGGGCTCCAAAAGGTCCAATCTCACGAACTGACTGGCTAAAGCCTGAACGTCCATCGCCATTGGTCTCTCTGAAGCTGGTAAATATGCCAAACTCCCCAAACTATCCGCCCGGCGACTCAAGGCATCGGCTACCACATTGGCCTTTCCCGGGTGATAAAGAATAGTAATATCATAATCCTTCTGTTAGTTCCAACCATCTCCTCTGGCGCAAGTTCAGATCCTTCTGCTTGAACAAGTGCTGCAAACTCTAATGATCCGAATAAATCTCACAAGGAACGTCGTACAAATAATGACGCTAGATCTTCAAGGCATGGACAATCGCAGCTAACTCAAGGTCATGGACAGGATAGTTCTTTTCATGTACCTTCAACTGTCTGGACGCATAGGCAATCTTCATACCGTCCTACATGAACATCGCTCCATGTCCGACTCGAGAGACATCACAATAAACTGTATAGGACCCTGAACCAGTAGTCAAAATCAGAATAATGGCTGAAGTTAAGTCCGTCTTGAGCTTCTGGAAGCTAGCCTCACACTCGTCTAACCACTGAAAAGGAGCACCCTTCTGGGTCAATCTAGTCATAGGGGCTGCAATCGATGAGAACCCCTCCACAAAACGACGGTAATACCCTGCCAGATCAAGGAAACTGTGGATCTCTGTAGATGAGGAGGGCTTGGGAAAACTCTGCACGGCCTCCGTCTTCTTCGGATCTACCCGAATGCCCTCACTCGATACCACGTGGCCTAGGAATGCCACAGAACTCAACCAAAACTCATATTTTGAGAACTTTACATATAATTTCTTTTTCCTCAGGGTCTCAAGCATTGTCCTCAGATGCTGCACATGATCTTCCTGACTCTAGGAGTATACAAGAATATCATCTATGAAAACAATGACAAACAAGTTGAGATAGGGCCCGAATACACTGTGCATCAAATGCATAAAAGCTGCTGGGCATTGGTCAGCCCAAATGATATGACAAGAAACTCGTAATGACCATACCGAGTCCTAAAAGTAGTCTTCGGGATATTTGGCTCCCGAATCTTTAGCTGGTGATAACCTGAGCGCTAATCAATCTTTGAAAACATATGTGCTCCCTGAAGCTAGTCAAGTAGATCATCAATACGAGGAAAATGATATCGGTTCTTCACTGTAACTTTTTTCAACTGACGATAATCGATACACATGCGCACAGAACCATCCTTTTTCTTTACGAACAAGACAGGAGAACCCTTCATTGAAACACTGGGTCGAATAAAACCCTTATTAAGCAATTCCTGTAACTGATCCTTCAACTTCTTCAACTCAGGTGAGCCATATGGTTAGGGGGAATGGGTATGGGCTGAGTGCCCGGCAACAAATCAATAGCAAAAAATATGTAGCGATCGGGTGGCATGCTCGGAAGAACAGCTGGAAACACATCGGGGAAATCCTGTACTAGTGGGACAGAGTCAACAGAAGGGGTATCGGCACTGACATCTCTCACATAAGCTAAATACGCGGCGCACCCATTCTCAACCATACGCTGAGCCTTACGAAAATATATAACTCTACTGGGAGTATGATCAAAAGTACCACTCCACTCAATACGTGGAATACCTGGCATAGCCAGCATCACGATCTTAGCCTGGCAATCAAGAATAGCATACTGGGGCGACAACCAGTCCATGCCCAAGATAATATCGAAATCAACCATATGAAATAATAAAAGATCTGCCCTGGTCTCAATACAACAAATAGTAACCAAACATGACCGATATACGTGGTCCACAACCAGGGAATCTCCCATGGGAGTAGAAATAAACAAGAGAGCTCAAGGTCTCTCGGGCTGTACCCAAATGCCGAGCAAAATAAGATGACACATAAATAAGTAGAGCCTGGATCGAATAGAACCGATGCCTCTCTGTGACTAACCAATGTAATACATGTGATAATAGAATTGAAGGAGACAACCGCGACACGATTAGGAATGGCATAAAATATGGCCCGGCCCTTCCCTCAAGGGCGACCTTTATCTCCTCGATCCCCGCCCCTGGCTGGCTGGGCAGGTGGAGTAGCGGCTGGAGCTGGAACAATGGCCTGCTGACCTATGGAGCATGCTGAGGCTATGGAGTCTGAGAAGACACACCCCTCCCACGTTTGGGTCACTCTCTAACCAGGTGGCGGGTATCCCTGCACTCATAACAAGCTCTGGGAGGGTGCGGTGGTTGTGACTGGCTGGGCCCACCCCTTCTAGACTGACCTTTGGAGGTACCCTATGCATGAGGCATACTAGAAACCAAAGGTGCATAATAAGGCTCCTGGGATCTGGAAGGAGCTGGAGTACTGCTGGATGAATGAAGAGCTGAGTGAACTGGGCGGCCCGTATAGCCCCTACCATGACATCATGCTACTGATGTGCGGGTACCAGAGTAATGACCCAACTCTTGAGACCTCTTGGCCTCTCTCTTCTCTCGCTCTTTGGCATGCATACCCTCTATCCTCTTGGCTATGCTCACTACCTGTTGATTGGGTATATCCATCTAAAACTCTCGCACCATTCCAGACCTTATGAAAGGAATAAGACCTTCGATAAACCGGCGAACCCTCTCACGAATAGTAGCCACCAATGCAGGTGCATGCCTGGCCAACCTAGTATAACGGATGGCATACTCAGAGACAGTCATAAGTCCCTGGAGAAAATGCTCAAACTCCACGCGCATGCATCTCGGAGGCTCTGGGAACAAACTCCCTCTGAAACATATCTGAAAACTGAGTCCAAGTTAAGGAGGCAGCCTCGTCTGGACTGTCTAACTCAAAGGTGCGCTACTAGTCATATGCGACTCCCCAAAGCTGGAAAGCTGTGAAAGAAACCCCGCTCGAGGCAGTAATTCCCATTTTTGCGAAAGATGCGGTGACAATCCTCCAAAAACCCCAAAACATCATCTATAGTTAGTCCGCTGAAAACAGGAGTGTCATACTTCTCGAACCTCTCCAGTCTACGATGCTCATCCTCACAAGCAGGTGCCCCATCCTCGGGCTGAACCGGTACTGCAGGCTGGATAGGTATAATATTTGGAATCTGTCCCATATGCACCCTATGCTCTGGAGTGCGGGCTGCAGAAGTCTGGGCTCCTCCCCCGGCCTGGGAAGTGGCTGCAGGAAGGGGAAGCAATCATGCATGTGATAGCGTAGTATACATGCTCATATACTATGCCAATGCCTCCTGAACAGCTGGAGCAGTGGTGACTGTGGGCATGTCAGGTGCTGGAGTCCTGACTAGATCCGTTGGTGATACCTCGACGGCCACTCGAGCAGGTCCTCTGGCTTCACCCCGCGCGCGTCCACGATTCCTGTCCCGACCCCTGCCTCTAGCGGCTGCAGGAGGGCGTGCAGGTGCCTAACTCACCATCCGTGAGAGAATAGAAGACAGAAGTTTAGAATCGATGTCAAAAATATAGCACGACAAGGAATTCAATGAAGTGAAGATTGCTCCTAAACAGTTTATAGCCTCCCGTAGATGAGTGCAGACGTCTCCGTACCAATCAACGAGACTCTAAATCGGCTTGTGTCCCGTGACTCCTATGAACCTAGAGTGATGATACCAACTTGTCATGACCCTAGTTCACCAGTTGTGAACCTGTAATGACGGCAGTCAGTCTTCACGACCAGGTAAGCCTAACACATTGCGGAATTTAACAGTTCGAAATAAAAACAGTAAGCAAACCGTAAGTAGAATAATAATGGTATAATTGTGCCGCTTGGCACATACACTGAATACATAACAACAACAACTACCCATTATACTCCCACCAGGTGGGGTCTGGGGAGGGTAATATGTAGACAAGCCTTACCCCTACCCGAAAGGGCAGAGAGGCTGTTTCCAATGGACCCCCGGCTCATAGGATAAGGAAAAACAGTAGTAAAACAAAAACAAAGACAAAAACAAAAACACAAACAATAGAGCATTAGTAACTCCAACAGAAATAGCGTAAATAGCGTGAATAATTGTCTAAACGTACGAAACATAAATACAATCGCATGAAATACTATCATACAGTAACTACCATAACTAACAGCCATAGGGGGGACATACGCTAAAACACATATCATCTATGGGTAACCCTGTTGACCCACACCCAACCCCGGATGAGGCGTACGAAAAACTCTAGGAGCCCCTATCCTACAACCCTGATTCTAGACCTCCAAACTTTCCTATCAAGGGTCATGTCCTCGGAAACCTGCATTCTAGTCATGTCCTGCCTAATCACCTCTCCCCAATACTTCATAGGCCTCCCTCTGCCTCGCCGACCGCCAACAATCTCCAGCCGCTCGCAGCTCCTCACCGGGGCATCGGGACTTCTCCTCCGCACATGCCCGAACCACCTCAGCCTCACTTCTCGCATCTTCTCATCCACCGGGGCCACCCCCACCTTCTCTCGAATAACTTCATTCACATACACTGAATACATAACTTCTGAAAATAATATCCCAAAACTCGGAATCCCACGGGCAACACAGGCTATGAGAACATAAGTACAACTCTAATATATGAAGCGTCTAATACAACGGAGAAAAATAGGAAACAGTACTGCTAACTACAGGATAGAATGGACAGAGACTCTCCGGTCTGCGGACGCAACAGATATACCTCAAGTCTTCGATAGCAAGCTCTGGACTCACTGATGATATGCCTTGCCGGATGCACCTGGATATACACAACAAAAGTGTGCAGAAAAGCATCATGAGTACACCACATCGGTACTCAGTAAGTGCCAAGCCTAACCTTAGTTGAGTAGTGACGACAAAGGTCAGGGCCCTACTGAGAATAAACATAGCGACAGTAATGAACAATGTAAGGCAGAGAATAAACAGGAAAAATAGCAGTCAAATCGGATGGAAGGTACAAGTCAACAACAATTAAACTACGTAAATAAAATAACACAACCAAGTATCACTAGATATCAGGATGCCATATGGAGCTCCGGGAATTGAACCCGCAGTCCATTTTTACTAATGTCTGAGGATATCCCGGGAATCGAACTCGTAGTCCATCGTACCGATATCTGTGGATCTCCCGGGAATTGAACCGGTAGTCCATCATACCAATTACAGAGGATCTACTGGGAATTGAACCCGTAGTCCATCATACCAATAACAGAGGATCTCCCTGGAATTGAACCCGTAGTCCACCATACCAATAACATAGGATCTCCCAAAAATTGAACCTATAGTCCATCATACCAATAATAGAGGATCTCCCGGGAATTGAACCTGTAGTCCCAAATGTAAATACATCACAAAAATTCAATAATGTACAAATGCTAAGTATAGACAACATGTAGAATTCAAAGTCTAGCATGCTTCATGAAGATCAGATATTGCAAATTTAGTCAAATAGAACAAGTAAGCTAACTAACATGCTTGCCCTAAGCTAAAACAAGTGTAATTTGCATTTATAACAGTTAAATACGTGAAGAACACAGCCTAAATAAGTCAAGTAAGGTGGATTTCCAAAAATTAGCACAAGTACATACTTGTCACCTTGCGCACAAGGCATTCTATACAACTGCCAAGATATCCTAAGGGTAGTGGTCCCCCCCCCCCCCCCCCCCCACAAAGTTAGACAAGCCACTTACCTCGAACCGGTACAAAATCGCTAAGAAACGATGCCCTTGCCATGAGTATCCGACTCCGAGTGGCCCAAATCAATTCAAAACAATTACATATTTTAAATAACATTGCAACCAACTGATTCCACAATTAAAATTAAAGCTAAGGCACGAAAATAGGTAAAATGACCAAAACTCCCCTCAGGCCAACGCCTCAGAATTGAATAATTTTAATATTTTCAGAAACCTCGTACTCTCACGAGTCTAACCATATAAAAATCTCCCAAATCGAAGGTCAAATGTCCTTTTAAAACTCATTAGTTTAGCCAAAGAAGCTTTACTCAAATTATCCAAATTTTTATCCTAAGTTCGAATTTAAATGATGGATTTAACTACAAAATGGTGGAATATAACCAAAAAGGATCATAGAAATGTTACCCAATAATATTCTCTTCAAAACTCACTAAATATCGCCTTTTCCTGAACTCTCAATTATTTTTCCAACATTTGAAACTTAACCCTCGATTTTACTATTTCTGAACAGTCATTTCCGCTTTTGCGGATAAGGGACCGCTTCTGCAGTCCCGCATTTATGGTCAATGATCCGCTTCTGCTACTTCTCATTAAATCCCCAGCTTCCGCTTCTGCGTACACACAAACCGCTTCTACGGTTTCGCCTTTTCGGAGGCTAGACCGCTTCTACGGTTTCTGAGAAAAAGGCCAAACTCGCTTCTGCGATAGGCTAGACCACTTATGCGGCTTCGCTTCTGCGGTTCCCAACCCGCATAAGCAAAAATACCAGAAGGATGAAGAACTGTTGTTGTACACTTTAGAAATTCTTCCGTTAACCACCCAAAAATCATCTCGGGGCCCCAGGGACCTCAACCTAAAGCACCAATACCACCTAATACCTCATTATAACTTGCACCAATCCAAAAGACACCTAAAACAACACTGAAACCTCGATCAAATCAAAGATTCAAGCCTAAGATCTTCAAGTTCATCCAAAACACGCTTTCGATTCAAAACCTAATCAACACTGGTCCGATTGACCTGAAAATTTTCACGTACGTCCCAAATAACATGACAGTGCTTTAGCAACTTCCGGAAACCCATTTCGAGCCTCGGATCAAAAACTCACTATCGGACCAAAAACTTTAAAATTCTAACATTTGACATTTCTAGCCTAAATGAGCTATGGACATCCAAAATACATCCCTAATAGGCTCCCGACCCTGAAATCTCCTAACGAAGCTAACAGAACCATCAGATTTCTATTCCGAGGTTGTCTTTACGCTGTTCCAAATACAGACCACTTTCCAACACTTAGGTTCTCATCCAGGGACTAAATGTCACAAAACACTCCAAATTCTCACACCGAACGTCCCGGTAAACCAAAATAGCAGAAGTAAACTCCGGGGGAGCAATTAATGGGGGAACATGGCATAAATTTTAAAGACGACCGACCAGATCATCACAGATAATTAATAACCTTTAGGACTTCTAAGCGCCGTTTAAGTTGAGATATATGGAAGGTGGGATGAATCAAGGCATCGGTTAGCATTAATAGGCAATAAGCAATTGCTCCCGCCTTAGTTTCAATAGGCTAAGGACCAAAATACTTTAGAGCTAGCTTATTGAGGGGGTGCTGGCTATAGAAACCTATATGTAAAGTTGCAGGTTTAAATGTACCCACTCACCAACCTCAAAGTGTTTATCAGTTCTGTGTTTTGTTCCCCAAGTCTTTCATCCTCTATTGAGCTTTTGACAAATGTCATTCAAAAGCTGCAGAATAGCTTCTCTAGCTGCTAAGGACCTATCTACCATTTCAGTATTAGTTTCACCAGCTAATTAGGGAAGATGTATAGGTGGTTTCTTACTATAGAGAACTTAATAAGGATTCACTTAATAGAGGAATGGTAGGTAGTATTATTCCACCATTCAATAAGAGACAAGTAAGATGACCAATCCTTTGGGTTATTAGAACTAACTCACTTTAGGTAAGTTTTCAAAGTTTTGTTCAAGACCTTAGTTTTACCATCAGTTTGGGGATGATAGATTGTGGATCTTTATAACTGAACTCTTTATAAAGAATAGAGTTCTTGCCAAAAAGTGTTGAGGAAAACATGATCTCTATCACTAGTCATAGTGATAGAGAAACCATGTAGTTTAAAAATATTGTCAAGGAAGCACTGAGCTACAGCCTGATCAGTGTAAGGGTGAGATAAACTCATGAATGCCTATACTTACTCAGTTGATCAACAACTACCAATATCATTTTATTTCTATTAGACATGGGTAGGCATTCAATAAAGTCAAGGAAAATGTCAGTCCATACACCATCTGGAATTGGTAATGGCTGTAGGAGACTAGGATATACAACTGTATCATAGTTATGTCGTTAGGAAACATTATATTTGTTGATGAATTCTCTTGTATCTGCAATGAGAGTCCTCTAATGGAACAATCAGCCTGCATCCAACCCAAAATGTCCCCCTTGGGTGGTTGCATGCCCCAATTCAATAATAGTTCTTCTCAACTGAGAATCATGCCCTACTACCAATCTGCCCTTATACCTTAACTAGTTATTAAGACAAGTAAATGACTTAAATGGCAGTTGTTCCAGCTTAGCAATCACCTCCTGCAAGTAAGGATCAATCAGTATGAATGTTTTGGTCTAAATGATACTCTAGAGCTTTCTGATATGTCTTGACAATAAATCTCATGCCCAATAAATGATGAGATCATTTAATAGCCGCAAAGATGAGAGCTAAGTATTCCATATAATACACTGACATAGCCTGATACTTAGGGGCCAAAGATCCACTAATGTAAGCTATATGATGACCTTGTTGCATCAAAACAACTCCAATGCCCTTCCCACTAGCATCTGTCTCTACTGTAAATGATTTAGAATAATCAGGCATGGCCAAAGGAGAAGTAGAGATTAAAGCTTAGTCTGTCAAAAGCTGATGTGAATTCTTCTGTCCATAAAAATCCATCCTTCTTCAGCAACTCAAATAGAGGTTTGCAAATGGATCCAAACCCTTTTATAAACCTTATATAGTACCCAGCTAGGCCAATAAATCATCTCAGCTGCTTGAGGTTATCGGGAATTGGCCACTGATGCTCATATGTAATCTTCTTTTCATAGTAGACACCCCTTCCTTACTGATAAAACGACATAAGTGCTCAACCTTAGACACTCTGAAAGCACATTTAGAAATATTGGAATATAGCTGATACATCTTCATCAATTCAAACACAACTTCAACATGCTCCAGATGAGCAGTCATACTTTTGTTACACATTATGATATCATGAAAAAACACAAGCATTGATTTTCTTAATAATGGTTTGAAAACAGAATTCATTAAGCTTTGAAATAAAGAAGGTGTATTAGTTAGGTAAAAGGAAAGAACTAGAAATTCATAGTGACTTTCATGTGTTTTGAAAGTTGTCTTATGAGTATCTTCATTTGATGATAACCAGTTCTTAAATTTATCTTAAAAATACTTCCGCTCCTCCTAACTCATCAAGAAAATCCTCTACTATAAGAATAGAGAACTTATCTTTTATTGTCAACTGATTAAGCTACACATAATCTCCAACTTCCATCTAATTTTCCGACCAAAATAAATGAGCCTTCAGTTCCTCATAATAGTAGAGTAGTCCCACACAAATAATATCCAAACTTCTTACCAATGGATAACTGTGGACTTTGCTCTGTCCTAGTAGCTAGGGGTGCCCTCACCCTTCGTAAAATCACACATAATAAAGATTTCTAACTTTGCCTTTTCCTTTCATGAGATCATTCATTATATAGTTTGAATCCCATTGTTCTTGTCAGCTCGTTTCATGGATTCTTATTGTCTTATTCCAGCAATTCCGAAGTTGTATTTAGTATAAAACAACAATAACTCAGTAAAATATCACAAGTAGGGTCTGGGAAGGGTAGCATGTAGGCAGACCTTACCCCTACTCTAAAGGCATAGAGATATTGTTTCCGGAAGACCCTCAGCTCAAGATAATAAGAAAAATAAAAAGGAGAAATATTAGTTTCACCACAGAGATCGTATGAAAAATAGAAGCAGAAAAAAATGCAAAACAAAAATGATGCCTAGTAAATATAGGTACTGCACTGAAAAGCGAAATTAGTAAGACACGTCAATGCCCCTAGCTATTCCAGACAAAACCCTACAAGACTAAGGTCACAGCCGAACCAGGAAATGCTAGACTTAGGTATCTCCTACCCTACAACTATAATACTCGACTTCCTAATACGAAGTTGTATTTAATATGTATACAAAAAAAGAAAGTAGAATATTAAATGCAAAATTAAATCTTAGTATTTACCATCTTTTGATTTCAATATTTCTACGTTTCTCAACTATCTTACCGTCTTTCCTCAACATAAGTTTCGTGTGGCGTATGACTAGGAGTGGCAAATGGGCGGATCTGGTTGAATATGGTTCGGGTCGAAAATGGGTAATGAAAAAATAGATAAATTATCCGACCTGATTCATATTTAATACGGATAGAAAATGGGTTAACCGGTGGATAATATGGGTAACCATATTATATGGGTAACCATAGTATCCACGACTTCTTGAATATGATCACTTTCGGGAGTATTTCTAATCACCCAAACTTGAGGAACCCCCAACTTGAGACTTTACAAATTTAAAAGTTAAGCCCATTAGTTATTCATTGGTTACCCATTGATTATCCATTTTCTAAATGGATAATATGATTCTTATCCATATTTGACCCATTTTTAAAATGGAAACGTACAGAAATGTCTCATATAAGTTTCAACTTACTAACCTCTAGCCAATATTCCAAAAATCGAATCAAACAAGAATTATTTTAATGGGTATAGTCAAAATTTATTGAAAACATATAGATAAGTCAATATACAAAATTTGAGGAAGATTGGAAGTGATTTGGACTGGTTTTGTATCAAAATTCATAATTAAATCGATGTCAAAAAATTCTTCTGTGACATATATATCAAACATGTATCACGCATGTATCTCACACACAGATATACATGTGATACACAATCGATACAAATATGATACATATGTGATACCCGTATCATTTTTTTTCATATTCAGATTTTACTTCGAGATTCAAGCTCCTTAAGATATACCCAATCTATTCCAATTGCACCCACTCAAAAGAAAGTAAAAATTTAATATTTGTTTGCTACAAATAGCTAATTGGCCATTTTGGCTAATATTAGTAATATTTTATCAATTGGCCAATTTTTGTAATGAGCTACTTCTAAATGGACATAGCTGGTAATTTTCGTTTTTAAAAAATTCATTATCCAACCCATTTTTAGTGGATAATATGGGAGGTTAAATATTTTCTTTTAACCATTTTGCCACCACTACCTATGACCACTATCTACGAGTCTTTCCTCGAACTAGTTTTCATGGTGTAGCCCATTTACCACGATTCATGAGTCAATTTTTAAATCCACCCGTCGAATTATTAACATATTTTGATACCAATTGTTGGATGTAACTAGCTAGCCCATAGATACTTTTAATATGGTGTAATCTTAGCCGCTTTCGTTAACCCCACAAGATTTTTTTTCCATAAGGCCTCAACCCATTAAGTATATTCCTACACTTAAATTATATATAATTTTTCAATCTTTTCAACTACTAATATGAAACTTTTAATCGGACATAAAATACCTTTTGTTTGCCCTTGCCTTTAACGAATTAGCTCCAAGTGGACTGCATGAATTCCACAGGTAAAAATACTTTGGAAAAAAAGATCAAAATTTATACGTCCACTTCTAACTATAATTTAACATTATCCTCTATTATACTTCAAATAAAAATTTCACTGGAATCAAGAATAAATACGAGACGATTTGCTTGTGTATGGGCATGAAAAATATTACCGATAGTAGAAGAGTATATTTTTTTTAATTATCTTTCCATTTTCACTTTCAGATAAGGCTGCGTACAATAGATTCTTGTGGTCCGGTCCTTCTCTGAATCCCGCGTGTAGCAAGAGATTAGTGTACCGAGCTGCCCTTTTTTTGGTCCCATTTTCATTGACTAATCTAAAGGGAATGATAAAGGAAACGGGATGAATTGAATCAAGAAACTTGGATTACGTTGGATGGCCAAAGTATATGTTAAAGACTTGTACTTCGACTTGTCCACTTGCACATTTAGGACAAGGGAGCCTTCAATTCCTCACAATATAGTAGGGTAGCCCTACGGAAACTAATTATATCCCAATTTTAAAAATTGACAATGTAAATTCTTTTTTTTTTTTTGCGCTAACAGATCATCAAAATCTAATTATATAAGTTATGTAACAATAATCTATCAAAAAATAAAATTACTAACATAAAAATTAAGACGTGCAGGTTACCTACTTTAATACGTTAAACATATTAAAAATATAATAATTTTCAAACTGTCGATGTATATACCTTAAATCTAAAGGATAAATCCTTCGAATGTCAAAATTGATATGGCTCCACCTCTCACTTTACCAACCATAACTCAATGTTTTGTGAAATCAAGAAAAAAGGACTAAGTCTTTGTAGGGTTACCCTTACCCTACAAAGAAAACACACACAAAAAGATTTATCTCGAACTTCACATCTTTTGTACATTTTTCATAATAGGAAAAACATTTCACTGATACTATGTCCCATAATTTTTGTCAGCTCTCATTAAATTATATATTCATGGAATTTTATCGTCCTCTACTGCAAATCCATAAGCTGTCATAATACATGATCCAAAAAGAAAACAAGAAAAAAGTATAAGTGTGAAAATAAAAAAGCCATTCTTGAAGAATATTAGGTTAAGAATGCATTTTATCCCACCTGCTTATGAGTTTCGAATTTTTTTTCCGTTTATAATTGATCATCCTATTGTTTTCAAAATGTTATAACTAGATTCTCATTACACAATTTTTTTTCAATTTCTTTTCTACGTACATGTTGCGTGTGAATAAAATTTCACATAAAAAGTAATAAAAAAAAGAAAGAAAAAGAAACTACTTAGAAGGAGTTGAATACTTGAATGGCATGAGGCCTTTTGCGAAAAACTGTGTGGGCTTGGACCAGAGCGGATAATATCACATCATGTTAGATGTATTATTGGGTTATTTTATACCAACAACTAGTATCAGAGCCAACGGTTTCACGGGACTATGGAGATGGCAGAGAGTGGTGTGGGGGCCCGGCTTAACGCCAATTTGGTCGTCTATGAGGTTTACGACCTTTACCCGTAGCTTTGAAGACGCATAGATAGCCTTTGGGCCTTGGTGACGGTATATACTCAATCTTACATGGGTGATACACAATTAATCTCCAATTAAGCCCCTAAATGGTGATGGGTCGTGTGGAAATTAGTTCAAATAGGAGATTGTTGAGTGTGTGTGAACAAAGTCCCACATGAAAAATTAAAAAGAAAAAGAAGTTACTTATAAGAAGTTGAATACTTTTAATGGAATATAGAAAATTTTGCTGTAATGCATTTTCCTTTTTAGTGGCATTACGGGATATTAATCCAAATTAATCAGATTAGTGAGTTTTAAATTGCCAATACTTTACCGAAAAAAGAAGCTTTGCATATACTTTTTTACTTTTATGATGTTATTTTTTCTATGGTTTCTATTGGTGGGATGATATTGTATCTTTTTGACTTTCTGAGCCGAGAGTTTTTTGAAAACAATCTCTTTTCTTTCTCGGGATCGGGGTAATTAGGTTCGTACATATTATTCTTCTCATATCCCACTAATAAAATTTTATTGGGCCGTTGTTATTATTAGCGAAAAAAGAAGTTCAATTTGGATAGTACTACTTGTCAGATAGGGGAAATTCTAGAAGTACAAAAGTCTAAAAACAAAACCCTATCTTTTCTTGGATTCCTTTCTAGAGAAAACCTTAGCCCCATCAAAGTCGACCTAATCCTAGTTCTTAACATCCATCTTTATTGTCGTCCTGTTGACTAATTATATATGAGCAACTAAATTGTGGTTTCTGTTATAAATAGAACTCTAATTAGAGTGAATGTCTATCTTATAGAAGAGTTCTACTTTGAGGCTAAGTTTTTTCTCTTCCTATAAATAGAGGGGTCTTATCCCATTGTAAATCATCCCAAAGTATCAATAAGAATACTCCTCTCTCTACTTTTCTCTATATTGTTCTTGTTCTTGTATTATTGTTCTTGTTCTTATATCATTTCATAACACGTTATCAGCACGAGTCTCTAACCAATTGAATTTAATATTCAGCAATTATCGCTCTCAGAATCTCGAGTTGCAATCAGATTCATCCACTCTAATTCGTGTTCCATCGTTTGGATTTTTCTATTTGAGTGAATTTCCAAGCAAAAGAGTGTAATAACGATTGCTACTGCTCCATATGAGAATTTCTATACGGAAAAATAGAAGAGATGGTATCATCATAAAATAATGCAACGGGGTGGAAACTCAAGAGGTATATTTGATATCACAACATTTATTGGTATACCTTAAAGGTAAGTAATTTACTTTTCCCTTTCAAATTCTTGAAATTCTACGATTTGGTTTCATATACAAACATAGACAACAAAGTTTGATTATAACTCTAATGGAGTTTGTAAGAAATTACACTCACATGAAGTGGTAAAATTTCTATGCCTTGCCATGATCAAATTCATGTATGATTGTGGGCAAAGAATTAAAAAATCCGTCCAATTGAATTTGCTCCATTCCCTTTAGAGAATGTGGTAGCAGTATGTGAAAAGTCTGAAAGAAGACAAAATTATTACCGTGAAGGTATCAATGGATGTGAACGTGGCAATAGACGGAATTATAATCGTCATCATTGTGATAATGAGAATAATAAAGATTCTCAAAATAATCTTTCACTTTATGAAAGTAATATTTGACATGAGATTGTATATAGCACATACAGATGATTATGATCCATTCCCTGAAGTGAATGTGATAATTGTAATAAAGCCCGTAAGTATGGACACGCTCTTGATGTAATTTTATTTTATGTCTGACATTATGAAAAGAAAGTTCGTTGCCCTTGAAATTTCGGGCAAGAACTATATGACATGGGTGTTGGATGCTGAAATCCATCTGGATGCAATGGGTCTTGGAGACGCCATTAAAGACAGAAATAATGCATCCACCCAAGACTATGCTAAGGCCTTGATTTTCTTGCGCCATCACCTTGATGAAGGTTTGAAACTGTGCGATTTTCTTGCGCCATCACCTTGATGAAGGTTTGAAGCTGTGCTAAGGCCTTGATTTTCTTGCGCCATCACCTTGATGAAGGTTTGAAAATTGAATATATCACAGTCAAAGATCCACCTATCTTGTGGAATGGCTTAAAGGAGAGATATGACAACTTGAAGTTGGTCACTCTGCCACAAGCACGATATGATAAGAATCCAAAATCAAATAGTTCAGAAACTATATGTTATCGTTGCGGTGGAAAAGGGCACTGGGCGAAAATTTGCCGTGTACCAAGACATTTGGTTGAGCTTTATCAAGCATCTCTAAAGCGTAAAGGCCCTAAAACTAATTTTGTCTCTGACGACAATTTTGACATCACCCACTTGGATGTGGCAGACTTCTTTGAGCAACCCGAGGGGAAAATAGACCACTTATCAGTGATGGATCTGTGATGAAGGAAGATGGAATTGTTTGATTTTATTTTACTTATCTGTATTAGTTAGTAGTCATTAGTATCAGCTCGTATTAGTTAGTTTATGATATAATATTAGTATTAGCTCTTTAGAATGTTTCAATATGCTTAAATTTCGAAGATATTTTTACTTCCCAGTAAAGTTAGTCGATTAACTAATAAGTTAGTCGACTATCTAATATGTCGTATTAAAAATTGGATTTTTTGCAAGCTATGTTAGTCGACTAACCAGTTTAGTTAGTCGACTAACCTGAAGATTGTTTACTAAGTTAGTCGAATAACTAATTAGTTATTCGACTAACCAATATTTTGCATTAAAACTTGATTTTTCCGCAAGGCTAGTTAGTCGAATATCAGGTTTAGTTATTCGAATAACCTAATGGCTGCTTCCCAAGATAGTCGACTATCAACTAAGTTAGTCGAATAACCTCAGCAGATTTTGAAAATATTGTTTAATTATGAAGCAACGGATTAAATTTGTTTATCCTCATGTTCGTATATCTCTTTTGATTAATTGATTCATGTACCACACATACGATATTCAAAGAGAAGAAATATTACTCTCATTTAAGTATGTGTGAGGCAGATGTTACTACAATTTCTGGTAGTAGTAAATTGATTAAAGGCTCCGGAAGAGCAACTATAACTCTGCCTAAAGGAACAACATTTTAGAGAATGCAATGTTCTCCTCCAAGTCTAAAAGGAACTTGTTGAGTTTTAAAGATATCATTCAAAATGGATATCATATTGAGACAATAGATGAGAATAATCTTGAATTCCTCATTTACTCATGAAAACGAGGCTGCCCACTTCGATTTGGGGTCACGCCATTTTGCATGCAGCAATGCTAGTTCGTCTCAGAACGACGAATTGTCACAAATATTCCCCATTGCAATGAGTTTTGGGTCATGAACCTAATATATCCCACTTAAGAATTTTTGGATGTGCAGTATATGTGCCTGTAGCACCGCCATATTGCACCAAAATGGGTCTGCAAAGAAGGTTAGGAATATATGTTGAGTTTGAATTGCCCTCCATTATTCGCTACCTCGAAACATTGACAGGGGATTTTTTCACTGCACGATTTGCAAACTGTCAATTCGATGAGACACTTTTCCCAAAATTAGGGGGAGAAGTTGGTGAAACCAAATGGAAAATTTTGTGGAAAATGCATCATTATCTCATCTTGATCCACATACCTCTATTTGTGAAAAAGAGGTGCAAAATATTATCCATTTGCAAAGAATAGCAAATCGAATGCCAGACGCATTTACAGATTTGAAAAGGATAACAAAATCACATATCCCCGCAGTGAATGTGACAACATCTGATTCACGAATACATATTCATTATTGGAAGAATATGAACATGAAATTGGTATTGAATATACCACACTCACCCCTAGAAGGAGGTTTGAGATGATATATGAAAATAATGTCATTGTTATGGCATGAATAGTCATTGGTCACGTACCTATTGTACGCCAAAATAATTTGTCAATGTGATTATCAAAGGACAATAATAATGCAAGAAACATATCTTGCATATAATTTTGACATGATCATAATGGTATAACTTTCTCTTTAAAAGAGATATTCACCACATGGATGTTGATGAATTTGTATTGGTATTGAATATACCATACAAAAGAGTGTAATAACAATTGCTGCTGCTCCATATGAGAATTTCTATACGGAAAAATAGAAGAGATGGTATCATCATAAAGTAATGCAACGGGATGGAAACTCAAGAGGTATATTTGATATCACAACATTTATTGGTATACCTTAAAGGTAAGTAATTTACTTCTCCCTTTCAAATTCTTGAAATTCTACGATTTGATTTTATATACAAACATAGACAACAAAGTTTCATTATAACTCTAATGGAGTTTGTAAGAAATTATAAACACGTGAAGTGGTAAAAGTTGTATGTCTTGCCATGATTAAATTCATGTATGATTGTGGGCAAAGAATTGAAAATCCGTCCCATTGAATTTGCTTCATTCTCATTCCCTTTAGAGAATGTGATAGCAGTATGTGATAAGTCTGAAAGAAGACAAAATTATTACCGTGAAGGTATCAATGGATGTGGACGTGGCAATAGACGGAATTATAATCGTCATCATTGTGATAATGAGAATAATAAAGATTCTCAAAATAATCTTTCACTTTATGAAAGTAATATTTGACATGAGATTGTATATAGCACATACAGATGATTATGATACATTCCCTGAAGTGAATGTGATAATTGTAATAAAGCCCGTAAGTATGCACACGCTCTTGATGTAATTTTGTTTTATGTCTGACATTATGAAAAGAAAGTTCGTTGCCCTTGAAATTTCGGGCAAGAACTATATGACATGGGTGTTGGATGCTGAAATCCATTTGGATGCAATGGGTCTTGGAGACGCCATTAAAGACAGAAATAATGCATCCACCCAAGACTATGCTAAGGCCTTGATTTTCTTGCGCCATCACCTTGATGAAGGTTTGAAACTGTGCTAAGGCCTTGATTTTCTTGCGCCATCACCTTGATGAAGGTTTGAAAATTGAATATATCACAGTCAAAGATCCACCTATCTTGTGGAATGGCTTAAAGGAGAGATATGACAACCTGAAGTTGGTCACTCTGCCACAAGCACGATGCGATGAGAATCCAAAAGCAAATAGTTCATAAACTATATATTATCGTTGCGGTGGAAAAGGGCACTGGGCGAAAATTTGCCGTGTACCAAGACATTTGGTTGAGTATCAAGCATCTCTAAAAGGTAAATGCCCTGAAACCAATTCTGTCTCTGACGACAATTTTGACATCACCCACTTGGATGTGGCAGACTTCTTTGAGCACCCTGAGGGGAAAATAGACCACTTAATTGGTGATGGATTTGTGATGAAGGAAGATGGAATTTTTGATTTTATTTTACTCATTTGTATTAATTAGTGAATAAACTAATAGTCATTAGTATCAGCTCGTATTAGTTAGCTTATGATATAATGTTAGTATTAGTTCTTTAGAATGTTTCAATATGCTTAAATTTCAAAGATATTTTTATTTTCCAGTAGAGTTAATCGACTAACCTAACAGTTAGTCGATTATCTAATATTTCGCATTAAAACTGGATTTTTCCAAGCTAAGTTAGCCGACTATCTGATTTAGATAGTCGACTAACCTGATGACTGTTTACTAAGTTAGTCGACTATCAACTTAGTTAGTCGACTAACTAATATTTCGCATTAAAACTGGACTTTTCCGCAAGGCAAGATAGTCGACTATCTGATTTAGTTAGTCGACTAACCTAATGACTGCTTCCCAAGTTAGTTGACTATTAACTAAGTTAATCAACTAACCTCAGCAGATTTTGAAAATATTGTTTAATTATGAAGCAACGGATTAAATTTGTTTATTCTCATGTTCGTATATCTCTTTTGATTAATTGATTCATGTACCACACATACGATATTCAAAGAGAAGAAATATTACTCTCATTTAAGTATGTGTAAGCCAGATGTTACTATAATTTCTGGTAGTAGTAAATTGATTAAAGGCTCCGGAAGAGCAACTATAACTCTGCCTAAAGGAACAACATTTTAGAGAATGCAATGTTCTCCTCCAAGTCTAAAAGGAACCTGTTGAGTTTTAAAGATATCATTCAAAATGAATATCATATTGAGACAATAGATGAGAATAATCTTGAATTCCTCATTTACTCATGAAGACGAGGCTGCCCACTTCGGTTTGGGGTCACACCATTTTGCATGCAGCAATGCTAGTTCGTCTCAGAACGTCGAATTATCACAAATATTCCCCGTTGCAATGAGTTTTGGGTCATGAACCTAATATATCCCACTTAAGAATTTTTGGATGTGCAGTATATGTGCCTGTAGCACCGCCATATTGCACCAAAATGGGTCTGCAAAGAAGGTTAGGAATATATGTTAAGTTTGAATCGCCCTCCATTATTCGCTACCTCGAAACATTGACAGGGGATTTGTTCACTGCACGATTTGCAGACTGTCAATTCGATGAGACACTTTTCCCAAAATTAGGGGGAGAAGTTGCTGAAACCAAACGGGAAATTTTGTGGAAAAATGCATCATTATCTCATCTTGATCCACATACCTCTACTTGTGAAAAAGAGGTCCAAAATATTATCCATTTGCAAAGAATAGCAAATCGAATGCCAGACGCATTTACAGATTTGAAAAGGATAACAAAATCACATATCCCCGCAGTGAATGTGACAACATCTGATTCACGAATACATATTCATTATTGGAAGAATATGAACATGAAATTGGTATTGAATATACCACACTCACCCCTAGAAGGAGGTTTGAGATGATATATGAAAATAATGTCATTGTTATGGCATGAATAGTCATTGGTCACATACCTATTGTACGCCAAAATAATTTGTCAATGTGATTATCAAAGGACAATAATAATGCAAGAAACATATCTTGCATATAATTTTGACATGACCATAATGGTATAACTTTCTCTTTAAAAGAGATATTCACCACATGGATGTTGATGAATTTGTGGTAGTACAAAATTAATTGAGAGCTTTAGAAGAGCCAATTATTACTATGTTGGAGAAACACAATTGATTACCAATAAGTTATTGTGTTGTAGTAAGTCTCAAAGAAACTTATTCAGTTTCCAAAGTATATGCGAAAGTGATTGATTATATTGAGACTATAAATAAAGGAAAGATTTGATATCTTCTATTACTACAACTTGTAGCGGGATAATCTGTATGTGAAAAACTACCCGCTTTATTCTCCAGTTTGTACTACACAAGAATACCACAATAAAGTGGACGTTTATTGATATAAAAACCCATATCATAATAAACTTGAAGTTTATTGATAATTGCACATGTCATGGTGTAAATTTGAAGTTTATCAATATCGATAATTTATTCAGTTGGCATTTGTTAGAAACACGTTCTCAATGCAATATACTAAACGTGTACTCTTTTGTAGGTTTTGATGAATGACAAACGAAGCAAAAATTGATATATGACGGAATTCAAGTACAAGCGCACAATGGTTGCGAATAAGATTGAAGTTCAAGATATAGCTTTTAATTGTTATTGAGTTACTCTAAATTGTAATCTCGATCCTATAACTTGACTCATAGTATGGCCTCTCTCATAAAACTATTTTCCAAAATCATGCATATTTAATTCTGTGTCAAAAAGATTTTAAATCATGCATATTTACATTAGACAAAATGTTTTCTAAACATGCCTCAAAAATCTGGGCTAAAATAATCGATTATGTACTTATGATAATCGATTGTTTCTGAGCCAAGACTGCATGACAATCGATTATGAATTAATGGTAATCGATTGTGAGTAAGACAGTGAACATCAGGTTTTTCCAAATATGCATGATAATCGATTGTGAACAAATGACAATCGATTGTTGTTGAGGTAAAGTTTTTCAATACTCAAAATAATCGATTATGAACTAATGGTGATCGATTGTGTTGAGTTGATGTCTTCCAGTGATTTTAAATTTAATTAAGTAATCGATTATGTCTTTAGATAATCGATTATCACTGAGACAGTAAGTTTTATGATTTTCAGAAAATAACAAGTAATCGATTGTTGCAAAGGACAATCGGTTGTTGAAGCTAGCCGTTGTCAAATGATTTTCAAATACCATAAGGTAATCGATTATTGATTCTAGATAATTGATGTTCTGCTTAAAATCCGGAAATGATTTTTAGAACGTTGCTGAAGTAATCGATTATTGATTTTATATCATCGATGTTTTGCTTAAAATCTGGAAATGATTTTTAGAACGTTGCCAGTAATCGATTATAGATTATGTATAATCGATTGTGAAGCGTTAAATCTGGGATTGATTTTTAAACTGACTGGCAGATAATCGATTGTTTGGTCTTAATAATCGATTATCACTGAGTAATTTCAGCAACTCTTAATTGGCAATTAGACAACGGTTGAACCAACTTTTTCAACTATAAATACAGCTTCATTTCAGTGTTTTAAACACAACAACATACACAAACTGATCATTACATTGCTATAAGCTTTCATTCAATTGTTCTTCATTTTCTACTCATTTCATAAAGCTTTTGAGAGCCATATTATTGCTTAAAGTTGTTGTGATCTTGAACATATTCTTTTACTCATATCTACTCAATAAGGAGTACTTTAGTTAAGTGAGTGTCCAAGTATTTGATATACTTGTAAGAGAATTGCGATTCTCTTGTTTCAAGGAACTTGCGTTTCCTTGGGTGAAGTCTTTGAGATTGCGATCTCCGAGCAACTGTTTGAGGCTTGTGTCCTCAAGTGTGTAACGGTTTGTTGAGCACCCTTAAGCTTAACAAGATAGTGAAAAATCTCGAGAGAGTCTCTCGGGGACTGGACTAACCACGTTGGTGGCCAACCAGTATACATCTTTGTGTAAGTTTATTTTTCTGCATTTATTTTACTTCCTGCAAAGTTTAAATTCCGCAAGAAAACGCTAAATTCTATTAATACGCTATTCACCCCCCCTCTAGCGTAAAGCGTAGTTTCTAACAATTGGTATCAGAGCCCAACTCTCTGAAAACTTAACCGTTTGAGAGAACCATCCATGGCTTCTACTCTTGACTCTTTTGCAGGAATTGAAGAAGGACAATGCTCTACACGACCTCCTCTATTCAACGGCACAAACTACTCATACTGGAAGGAGAGGATGCAAATCTTTGTGCAATCAAATAGCTTTCATTTGTGGAAAGTATTCACCAATGGAAACCAAATCCCAACCAAGAAGGTGGAAGACGAATGGGTTCCAAAGACCGAAGAGGAATATACCGCGGAGGATATTCGTAAGGTTCAAAATAATGCCAAAGCTATAAATTTATTATATTGTGCTGTTAATGCTAACGACTACAGGAAGATATCATGTTGCAAAACAGCAAAAGAAATGTGGGATAAGCTTGAAGTGACATACGAAGGAACCGACCAGGTACGAGAAGCTAAAATTGATTTCTTAACTCACTCTTATGAACTATTCCACATGAAGGAAGGAGAGAAAGTAGACGAAATGTTTGAGCGATTCTCAATGATCGTGAATGATCTACACGCCCTCAAAAAGACGTTTACGGATAGAGAACTTGTCCGGAAGATCCTCAGAAGTCTCACTCCGGCATGGCGATCAAAGGCCGATGCAATCCAAGAATCCATTGGCATCACAAATGTCACAATTGACGCATTAAGAGGTAATCTCAAAACCTATGAATCAACTATACTTACCCCGTTTGTTGATGATCAAAGAAGGCAAAGGATTGCTCTAAAGGCTAGCCAACCACAAATTGATGAGGAAGGTGACAACGAGTTTGGACTCGTTATCAAAAGGTTTCAAAAATTCATGCGCAAAGAGTATTAACGCAAGAACAAAAAGCAAGGCGATCAACTAAAATGCTATGAATGCGGAGAAACCGGGCACATAAAATCAAATTGCCCTAACATCAAAAAGGAGAAGAAACCCTTCAAAAAGCAACGTGCATACATCTCTTGGGGAGGAGATTCCGGAGATGAAGCAAGCGAAGAAGAAGACGATGAAGCAGCAAATTTATGTCTCATGGCTCAAGAAGACGGCAAAGACGAGGTAAGTCAAATCTTTTCTCAAAATTTCTTTACTCTTGATGAAATGAGAAATGCTTTTGATGAACTATATGCTGAATTTATCAAAGCTTCAAAAACTGTCAAAAGTGTTAAAGAAAGCGCTTCTCTAAAAGAAAAAGATTTTCAAACACAGCTTTCATTAAAAGAAAAAGAATTAGAAAAACTGGTTTTCGAAAATGAGAAGCTAAAAGAGGAAAACAAGTTTTATGGAAAAAGAAGTGCTGATAAACCTGAAGGTTCTACTAGAAACTGTTCTTCTTGTGTGCTTCTTAAGAATGAAGTAGCTAGACTTAAAGGCACATTAGATAAGTTTAATTCTTCGCATAAAAACTTGAATGATGTGCTTGTTAATCTAAAATCAACTAAACATGGAATAGGATTCAAGAATGAAGAAAAGGTTGGTGCTAAACCACAACAACCTAGAGCTCAACCTAGGACTAATAACCAAAATGCTTATCCTAGAAGTAGAAATCCTAGAAATAACTTGCATGTTAGACCAAATAGTGAAAATGCTAGAAGACCTAGAAATGATGCATATTTTAGGCCAAACCTTGAACAATTTAGAAGACCAAGAAATGACCCTCCACCTAGAAATAGATATTCTAGAAATGATGCATATTTTAGACAAACTTGTGAACCTCCTAGAGATCATAATAGGAGAAACAATGGTGTTCAAAGTAGAGTAAGCAACCTTCATTCATCTAGTTACTATGTACCTAGAAAAATGCATAATCCCAACGTGACTTGTCATTATTGTAGACGTATTGGTCATATTGCTCCCGCTTGCTTTACTCGTCATAGACATATAAATCAATTGCATGGGTACCTAAAGAACATTAATTTGTTTTGTAGGTGTGCTTGAAGGGATCAAGTGTACTATGGTACCTTGATAGTGGATGCTCCAAACACATGACGGGAGATGAATCCAAATTCCTTCAACTAGAGCACAAAGAAGGAGGAAGTGTCACATTTGGTGATAACAATAAAGGAAAAATCATCGGCATTGGTTCGGTCGGTAAGGACGAAAACTCCTCTATTAAACATATACTACTTGTGAAAGGTTTGAAGCATAATCTCTTGAGCATAAGCCAATTATGTGACAAGGGAAATCTTGCTCTATTTAATTCGGATGAATGTCTTGTATTTAGAGGTAGTGATTTCAAGATCATACTTCGTGGTTTTAGAATTGATAATATCTATATGGTTGATCTTGCAAACTCCTCACCCGAATATGTTGATTGTTTAGTAAGCAAAGAGGATAACTCTTGGCTATGGCATCGTAGAGTAGCACACATGAACATGCATCTTTTGAACAAGCTTCTTTCTCAAAACTTAGTAGTTGGTCTTCCCAGTTTAAAGTTTGAAAATGATTCTATTTGCGATTCTTGTCAAAAAGGGAAGCAAACCAAAGCATCTTTTAAATCCAAGAATATTGTTTCAACGTCTAGACCTTTGCAATTACTTCACATGGATTTATTTGGTCCCTCTCGTATTGAAAGTCTTGGTAAAAATAAATATGTTTTTGTAATTGTTGATGACTTTTCTAGATTTACTTGGACTCTATTTCTTGCAAATAAAAGTGATGCTTTTCAAAATTTCAAGTATTTCCTTAAGCGTGTTCAAAACGAAAAGGAATCGACCGTCACTTCGATTAGAAGTGATCATGGGGGAGAGTTTGATCACAATCTCTTTGCGGATTTTTGTGACGAACTCGGAATCGAACACACCTTTTCCGCTCCACGGACACCACAACAAAATGGGGTGGTGGAAAGGAAAAATAGGTGTCTCGAAGAGATGGCTAGAACCATGCTCGACGAAGCTAAGATTCCCAAATACTTTTGGGCGGACGCCGTGAGTACCGCTTGCTATGTTTTAAATAGAGTAGCAATTCGGCCGATACTCATGAAAACCCCATATGAACTTTATAAGGGTAGAAAACCCAACATTTCTCATTTACGTGTTTTTGGTTGTAAATGTTTTGTTCATAATAATGGGAAGGACCAATTGGGTAAGTTTGATGCTAAATCGGATGAAGGTATTTTCATTGGTTATTCCTCACGTAGCAAAGCATACAGGATCTTTAACAAAAGAACCCAAATTGTGGAGGAATCCCCTCATGTTGTGTTCTCCGAAGATAATACTCGCTTGGCGAGAAAGGAATCCGGTTTTGATCTTGCAGGTATCTTGGATAGCTTGAAAGATAAAATCCAAGAAGAACCTTCAAAGGAAAACAAAAATGAAATTGGGGAACAACCAACGGAAGAAGCGCCACAATTAGAAAAAGGAATAAATACGCCTAACGAGTGGAGAACGATCAAGGATCATCCTCTCGAACAGGTAATTGGCGATGTTGGAGAAAAGGTAAGTACCCGAAACTCTCTTAAGAACACTCTAGGACACAATTCTTAAGAGTTCACGACATTACTTGTTAACACTAGTGAAATTTATTAATTTCGCTATAAATTACTAACTTGAGCGTCGGAGACGTTTAAATCTATTTCGCAGGTACCACCCCAAAGGTAGGGGGAATTATGAAGTTTTAGCACAAAATAATCGACTATTTCAAGCCACTAATCGATTATTTTCTGTGCAGTACATCGATTATCAGTATCAATAATCGATTGTTTATGACTGATTATTACTATTATGCATCTGTGTTTAATTTTTTTTACTTCCTAAATTGCATAATCGATTTCCGCCTCAGTCATTCAGCAATGCTTTCTACAACAATCGATTATTTTTTCATACAATCGATTATTTGACAAATTCTGATATTCTCCAAGTTCACTGTATCAAATTAGTTCCCTAAATAATCGATTACCAAGAATTGAAAATCGATTACTTCATATTAATTTTTTGTTACCGTTTGGCTCCTCAATCGATTCCTGTCAGGTATTAAATGCTCCATAATCGATTACCAAAATTTAACAATCGATTATTTCATTCAAATTTTTTTTACCATTTGACTCAAGAATCGATTTGTCAGATTCAAAATCTCAATCAAACAGTAAATACAATCGATTATTTCAGTTCAATAATCGATTATCTAACGGTCAGTAATTTTAATTCTTACCGTTTTCTGACTGCTCCTAAACCAAAATCTCAGCAAATGTCTCCATTCAATGCTTGATAATCCTTTCCTCTATAAATAGGCATCATAAGAGCTCACATTCACCCACTCAAGCACTATCTCTAGTATTCAAAAGCTAAATCTCTTCTATTTTCTTTGCCAAATTCCAGCAGTCTTTCTCCTAACATGTCTGGACGATCTTCAAAACGGTCCCGATCCAAACATGGCGCATCAGCCTCAACCGCCCCTCCTCCTTTTAATTTTCCATACCAAGACGGTTCCGTCTTGTTCTTTGAAACTGAAAATAAACTCACAAGGTTCCTATCAAAATTTGAGAAACGCACCATTCTTCCTCCTCGGTTCTCAAATAGTAAACTCCTTGAGCCTTTCACCCCTGCCGCAAATATGTTAAAGGAGTGTCAACTATATGACTTCTTGCTTCTCACTCATCCTCACAAAAACACAACTCTCGTTCAAGCCTTTTACTCAAACCTCCATAAAGATAAAGATGGCGAACTTGTCACCTCCATTAATGGGGTTCAAATTCTTCTCTCTGAAGAGAATCCCCACACCATTGCCCGCCTTCCAAATGAAGGTGAAGACCTTTACCGGTATATTGATAAGGCCGGGGCTCTCTTTGATGAAACCATCCTTCTCCACCAAGCCGGTGTAACCTCCTATGATCCATCTATCTCTACCCGTCGTCCTACCATAACGGGAATGGATCCAAACTACCGGTTGATTCTTTACTTCATCACCCGAGTCCTCAAGCCTAGACGGCACAATCACACCACCATCTCCCAGGAGGATACCAAACTTCTGCATGCCATTGTCACCGGAGCCAAAATAAATTGGTGTCGGCTCATCAAAATTCATATGCTCGATGCCATCGGTGATGACATGCCTCTTCCTTATGCCCTCCTCATTATGAACTTCCTTGAAGCATCCGGATTTGTCACGGAAAATGGTCCTCTCAAAAGAAGTACCAAAATTTGGGAAATCTCGGAGTCTTCTTTCCATCATGATGGTGATCATGCTCCAGCTCCTTCTTCAAGTCGTCCACCCCGTCGTGCTCGTTCGTCCCAAGAGCCTACTCTCCAAACCATATCTGACCAACTTGCTCAACTCACTCATGAGATCCGTGGATACTTTGATCATGTCAATTATCCATATGCAGCTCTCGTCCCTTTTGAAGCAGCGCCGGATAACGAGGCGGACAACGACGGAAATGAATAAATTTTTTTTTGTGTTTTGTGTGGTTTTTGCTGTTGTTCTCTTTGGTTCCCATTGATGTACCCTCTTTTTTTCCAATAAATAAACCTTGTTTATTTCATCTTTTTGCATCTTTCCTTACTATTTTTTTGCTAATGGCAAAAGGGGGAAGAAAACGGGATATCGGGTATGCACCACCTCTTAATTTCATTGATTGCTTATAAGCTAAAATTGAGGGGGAACTCTTAAATTGAGGGGGAACAAGAACAAAATTGCATAATTGTTACTTGTCTTGAATTGTCAATATCTTTTGCCTAAATTGCATATCCCGCTTAATGTTTGCCATTATCAAAAAGGGGGAAATTGTTAGAAACACGTTCTCAATGCAATATACTAAACGTGTACTCCTTTGTAGGTTTTGATGAATGACAAACGAAGCAAAAATTGATATATGACGGAATTCAAGTACAAGCGCACAATGGTTGCGAATAAGATTGAAGTTCAAGATATAGCTTTTAATTGTTATTGAGTTGCTCTAAATTGTAATCTCGATCCTATAACTTGACTCATAGTATGGCCTCTCTCATAAAACTATTTTCCAAAATCATGCATATTTAATTCTGTGTCAAAAAGATTTTAAATCATGCATATTTACATTAGACAAAATGTTTTCTAAACATGCCTCAAAAATCTGGGCTAAAATAATCGATTATGTACTTATGATAATCGATTGTTTCTGAGCCAAGACTGCATGATAATCGATTATGAATTAATGGTAATCGATTGTGAGTAAGACAGTGAACATCAGGTTTTTCCAAATCTGCATGATAATCGATTGTGAACAAATGAAATCGATTGTTGTTGAGGAAAAGTTTTTCAATACTCAAAATAATCGATTATGAACTTATGGTGATCGATTGTGTTGAGTTGATGTCTTCCAGTGATTTTAAATTTAATTAAGTAATCGATTATGTCTTTAGATAATCGATTATCACTGAGACAGTAAGTTTTATGATTTTCAGAAAATAACAAGTAATCGATTGTTGCAAAGGACAATCGATTGTTGAAGGTAGCCGTTGTCAAATGATTTTCAAATACCATAAGGTAATCGATTATTGATTCTAGATAATCGATGTTCTGCTTAAAATCCGGAAATGATTTTTAGAACATTGCTGAAGTAATCGATTATTGATTTTATATAATCGATGTTTTGCTTAAAATCTGGAAATTATTTTTGAACGTTGCCAGTAATCGATTATAGATTATGTATAATCGATTATGAAGTGTTAAATCTGGGATTGATTTTTAAACTGACTGGCAGATAATCGATTGTTTGGTCTTAATAATCGATTATCACTGAGTAATTTCAGCAACTCTTAATTGGCAATTAGACAACGGTTGAACCAACTTTTTCAACTATAAATACAGCTTCATTTCAGTGTTTTAAACACAACAACATACACAAACTGATCATTACATTGCTATAAGCTTTCATTCAATTGTTCTTCATTTTCTACTCATTTCATAAAGCTTTTGAGAGCCATATTATTGCTTAAAGTTGTTGTGATCTTGAACATATTCTTTTACTCATATCTACTCAATAAGGAGTACTTTAGTTAAGTGAGTGTCCAAGTATTTGATATACTTGTAAGAGAATTGCGATTCTCTTGTTTCAAGGAACTTGCGTTTCCTTGGGTGAAGTCTTTGAGATTGCAATCTCCGAGCAACTGTTTGAGGCTTGTGTCCTCAAGTGTGTAACGGTTTGTTGAGCACCCTTAAGCTTAACAAGATAGTGAAAAATCTCGAGAGAGTCTCTCGGGGACTGGACTAACCACGTTGGTGGCCAACCAGTATACATCTTTGTGTAAGTTTATTTTTCTGCATTTATTTTACTTCCTGCAAAGTTTAAATTCCGCAAGAAAACGCTAAATTCTATTAATACGCTATTCACCCCCCCTCTAGCGTAAAGCGTAGTTTCTAACAGCATTCGGGTTAGCCATATCATTTTAAGTATGATGTGCAGTAATAGAGAATTCACATGGGTAAATATTAAAGAACTAGAAAGTTCTTTACGAATTCTCTTGTATTACTTGTTCTCATTAATTAATTGACCAACTAAAGAGTTCGGGTTGAATCCCATAAATTCTGGAAATATCAAAGGTGAATATGGGCCCATTCACCTGCCATGTATACCACATATGATGCATCTATGATATGGTTACATGTGCGATTGTTATTAACCCGCAGCCTGGTCGGTGCTTGCGAGGTAAATTGCTCAGTAATATAACTTCGAGTATAATTTCCAGATTTTCTATTCAAGATAGTTCATCTTGATAAGTTGGTTTATATCATAGTTGGTTTAGCAAGATAATTATTGAGTGCTTCCACTTAATAGCTAAATTGTTTCTTATGAGAACAAAGTTATATATATCAGTTTGATATACGTTGTATACGAGAGTATATTATATTCTCCCCTCACAAGTGGTTCAGGGTCAGGAACCAAATAATTTCATCTTATTATTATTGATGTGCGGTGTATATTTTCATTTACACCATAATGCACAAAGATGGACTCTCAAAGTTGAGGAAACAAGTTAGCTTTTCTAACATGAGGGGGAGACACGATAAACACTTGAGAAAAGGTTACATGGGATGAATTATCATTTGTATATATAGATCCTCGAATATCATAATATGAACCTGAAGTTCATAAAAGGATAATTCAATTGCAACATATTGCAAAGCATGCTATACGCATTTGCTGACCCAAAGAAAGTAACTATATTCTCACTGCAAATGCTCATATTAAGTCCCAGAAGGACAAAGTCTTTGATACGCTTAAAGCGTATAGACAATTGGCTTCTTTATACTGCAATGTAGGAAGTGATTTCTTGATAAGACATAATTTCTCAATAAATTAGTTCGAAATTATTTTTATATAAGAAAACAAGAAAGTATTTACTCTCAAAATCAGATAACAATTGAATTTGTAAGTGACTTTAAGGATATGCAAATTAACTTGACAGAAACAATGATAAAGTAAATTAAACCACACGAATTGAACAGTTACAGTCTTAGAACATTAGTCACACTCAAACTGGATGCACTTTGATCGGTATTAAGATACAGAAAAATAAAAGCTTAAAGAGAGAAATAATAATGTATTGCTTTGGGATACATATTACCATATGCTAAATGAATTATCAAACCTCATTTATATAGTAGAGGAGACCTACTTTAGGTACAATTCTATAAAAGGTAAATTTTTTTGTTGATTTACTGATTGCCGGTTCTTTATTGATAAGTGCCAAGATTTCTATCGTAATATCCAACCGATCACATATATTTCGCTCTTCTGTTAACTATAATAACAATGTTACTTCGAGCTCGTTCGGGGCTAGGATCGATTTCGGGATCACAACCTCGATATTCTCGAAGGCAGGCTTTCTGACCCCGGGTTCTGGCCGGTGAGACTTGGGGTCGATCTTTAGTCCTTTATTGCCATGTTCCAAGACTGAGCTACCATGTCGTATGCAAGCTCGATTTCGACTGTGTACAGATTATCCCCTCATTTTTCGGAGAGTAGACGACGAGAAACGACATGCGCTTCCAATTCTTACTTCGATATATACCCTGCGACAAAAATGACAAAGTAAACAAAATGTCTCATCAATTAAGTCTTAATGGCATTAAATGATTGTCAATTACCATTCGGCCACTCCTGTATGTGAACTGTCATTGAAAAACTGTAAGTACCCCATTCTTTGTTCATTCAAACTTTACACCCGAACCTTCTGTCCTCGTAGCTTAAAGATCTTAACATTCGCTAGCACTTATATCTCGGTCATTTGAGATCCTTTGCAAGAACTTTTATTCGTCTTCATTCCAAACTATCAAGCGTACTCCTTTAACTTCCTCTTTTTCCTTATTTTCCCTCCATTTTCAAAGAAATGGCAAAGACTTCAAAATCGTTCCCAAAAAAAACTCCTTCTACCTTGTGACCGGCTACCAAGGAGACCGTTTCGCGTACCGGTGTCGAGAAAACTGTACCAAAACCCCCATAAAAAATGTTTGTCCCCGAAGGATGCTCCATAACTGCCGATTTCAAGGTTGAAAACCCTTCTCCCATACAAGACCGGTGTGAGGAGGTCTCGAGATACATATGCTCGATCACTGAAGATGTCCTCCCTATGGTAAAAAAAGATTGCAATTGGGTTGAGAAGAATGTGTGGTTCCTGGACCTGATGAAGACATCACCACCCACGTCAAGGTATACTTAAGTATTTTATACCTATTCCTTTACACTAGGCCCATTAGATCCAGTCATCATTGATTTGTGCAACAGATACAAGGTAGGCCTCGGTCAAATTCACCCTTCATTCTAGAGCATCGTGATCCTTCTTAGGTTATCTATGAGAAAGATCAATGGATTCTCGTTCACCGTCGATTATCTCATGCACCTATACAGTCCCAAAATATTTCGGGCAGGATTGATCAAGCTCGTGTGTCGGGCTAGTAAAGCCCCATTCTCGAGTATTGATGAAGATCAAGATTGAGGCTAGCTAGGCCATTTTGTCCAAGTGAGGACATTGGACCTGCTCCTAACTAGTGCATGTGGTTTCCCGAGAAGTGGAATATATCATGTAAGCAAAATTAAATTTTCAAAATTTCATTTTACGACTTTTTCCTTCTTTCTTATCGGTGCTTTATGGCGGTGCAGCTGTCGATCGGGTCCTTAATCTAGTCCATCAACTCAAAGGAGTGGGTCTAGGGCATCGTGTTACAAAGGCCATATTCTGAACTCTCATGGCACGAATTTTTGAAGGGCCGGTGGAAGGCCCGTTCTCCTGATAAGATTCATTTTCCTGAGTGAGTAATATTTGGGTTCCTCTCATGTTGTTAAGTTCTCACTTGTTTTATTTCCATTTGTATGGTTTATCCAAGGACGTCACACTGAGGCCTTCATTTGGTGGCAAGAACTTCACCACTGAGTCTCTTGCTACGAGATAGAGTGATTAAAAGAAAAGAAAAAGGGTTCTGAATTCTCCGAACTCGAAAAAAAAAGAAAACAAGGAGAAGGCTGGTGCGCAAATCCAAAAGAAAGTAGTAGCGCTCAAGCGTGATCTTTGGACTCACTTTATTCGCTGATGGATGAGTCCGAAGAGGAAGGAGAAGCATTTGAACTGGTGGTCTTCGAGCTGTCGCAGCTCGAGGGACAAGGGGCCTCCAAACTAAAGAGAGGCGAGGCTGATTTGCCTATAACCAGGGAGGCCGACAAGGAGGCTACGGCCGAGGCTTCTCGTGATGTGAGCAATGCCTCAAAGGATGAACTCAGTGTGATAGACATCACAGAGTCACCTTCTTTGATTGAGTCCATGTATATTGAGGCTCAGACTATGAAAGAACATCCTAACAAGGGTACGATGAGCGGATGAGGAAGAGTCCATCTTCGGGATCAAGTGGGTCTTCCTCAAGCCTGAAACTAATCAATCGGTTACCATCTCCGAGTGTGAATCCTGACCGGAAGTGATCGATTATCATCTTTATTCCGGAGGATATCTGGGTCCTCTCTACCACTGTAGGGGTGGCCAGTTACCTTCGTTGTTTGATGACCGAGGAAAACCTAGCCAAGATGAATAAGGTGGACGTGCCCTGCCTATTCAACGAAGCCGATAAGCGCTAAATCGGGTAACTTTAGACACCTCTTGATGACTTTTAGTTTGTACTTAGACTAATTTATAGATGATCATAACATTATTCTTTGTGTTTATAGGCCTCGGTGCGTCATCATGAGACCCTTCTCCGATTTCGGGACGAGTTGAACTAGCTTGAGGCCGAGGTCTGAGGTCTCACTAAGAAGAGAGATACTTACAAACTTTTCAGCAAGCAACGTGAAGGGGAGGCTAAGAGAATCTGAGCTGAGCTAAAGGTGGATCGGAAGGAGCACGCCTACCTGGTCGAGCAGGTAAAAGAATTTGAGGTTAGTAACAATTAGCTAGACATGGAGACTAATGCTTGGAATTTGTAGGTCCAACAGAAGATTGATCGGATTAACCAGCTCCGAGCTGAGATGGATATTGTCAAGGCCGAGACCGACGAATTGAAAGGCAATATGGACCGCCTGAGCTTAGAAAAGGAGAACGCTCGTGCACATCTGACTTCGGTTGAGGTCCAGCTTTGAGAGGCGGAGGAAAAGGCCAAGGTGCAAGCCAAAACGGTGGAGGAGCTCCAGTCTTAGCTAAGTTCGATCGTCTTTGATTGAGAAACTCTAGCCAATGTGCTTGAAACGGCCAAGTCGGTGGCCGTAGTGTTTAAAACTGATACCGAAGAGATGATGGCTCAATATAAGGCCAACGCCGAGGTGGCCCCGGATTGAAAAAAAGATATCGTTGAGCATGCTAAGCGGCAATCCTAAAGGGACGCATTCGAGGAAATTCGTGCTCGAGGTTTTGACTTGTTGGTCGAAATTGAGAGTGCTAAAGGGCTTGAAGCTAAGGCTAAGAAGTTTGTTAATCCCAAGAATAAAGAAGACTCTGAGGATTCGATCGGATACGAGAGTAGATGAGACTCTAAAGATCCTGGCATTGAAGCGGGCTCCGATAAAAATCGGGTAGCTTAAGTGCGTCGTACATTATTTTTGTATTATTTTACTTGTGTACTTTAGTACCTTTTGCCAAGTCCATTTTGCCATTGTAAAGACGATATGTATATATGATACAAGTCTTATTTTTCCCTTCGACAATTTCTGAGTTTTTCCTTTGCATTATTATTTATAATTGCAAAGATTGAAATGCCTTAGTATGAAATAGTTAGGTCATGTTCGGAGGTTGGAACATGCCTTGCCTTTGATATTATTTTATTTAAGGCATCGTGGGGGTTCGTATGACCAGAAATTGTTTTCCCAAAGAACTTATAATTTTTTAGATTATAGTGTGCCAAGGGTAGCATTTAGAACCGGTTAAGAAATTTTGAAGGCCTTGTTTTTTGTTACGGGTATCATACATCTTCTGGCCATTTTAATATGGTCGTTGCCTTTTTAGTTTATGGGTTGCCTAGTTGGATTATTTTCTCGAGTTATCTGGGCTTGCCTAAGATAATAGCCCCCCGAATGGGGATGGCCTTAGCTTTTATGGTTCGGGCGCTACCTACTAGGTCTAATTCCCTCGGGTTCTGATAGCTCGGGCCATCCTAGTTTGTCGCTGGATGGTAGTCCCCGAGTGGGAGTGATTATTTAAACTCGAATTAAGCGTCCCTTGGGGTTGCTATCTTTAGGGGATCAGATGCAGGATATTTCTTAAGAAAAAAGAAAAAAATTAAGGGACATCCGCAATGTAGAGACTTCTTTTTATTCTTTTACGTAATAGTTATACATGTGTATAAGCTTTGTGCTAGGGTTCGATCAGTATATGGGGAACGAGTCATTTGATCATTTGGCCTTTACAATAAATCCTATTGATCGAGCCGAGACCATTCAATCACAAAGTTTCTGTCCTTGCTAATATTGTTATCCGAGGGTAATGCCCCTGGTTTTTTGGGCCGATCGTAGAGAGGCCTCGTATACTTTATTCGTGATCTTCCATACCAGTTCGTAACAGGCATTCAATTCTAAATTAGCACGATTTACTACTGCCTCATTAAAAACCTTGCTCGTAAACCTATCTGGGACAAAACATGTTTCAGGGAAAAAGAGTGCAACGCGTGCTTTCAGGCCTAAAATTGTATCGTTCTTTGACGGTTGCCTGCAAGTGTTAGTTCAAAATGCAAATAAGTAAAAGGAACAAATGGCGTCGTACTTTAGCAGTAGTATCGCTTCAAGTGATTTCGGTATTCGTTCACTGTTTATTGCTTCGAGTTTGTACGATCCCTTTTCGGTAATCTCAATAATTTGATATGGTCATTCCCGATTCAGTCCCAACTTCCCTTCATAGGGTTTCGGGTGCTAATCATCCTTAATACTAAGTCCCGAATATTGAAGTGCCGAAGGTTGGATCTTCGGTTGTAATATCTCTTGATTCACTTGTTTTGGGCGGCCAACTGGGCAAGGGCCACTTTGTACCTTTCGTCTAATAGCCTTAGGCTCGTATTCATGGCCTTGTTATTTTATTCCTTGGTTGCGTATTGGAACCTGAAACTTAATTCTTCAACTTTGACCAGTATTAGAGCTTTGGCACCATAAACCCGTGAAATCGGGGTGGCTCCAGTACTGGACTTCGAGGTCGTACCGTATGCCTATAAGACTTCGGGCAGGATTTCTTTCCATTTTCCTTTGGTGTTGATTAACCTATTTTTGAGGTTTTTGAGTATGGTTTTGTTGGTCGATTCTTCTTGTTCTTTCCCACTAGGGTGATAGGGTGTTGATAAGATCCTTTTGATCTTATTGTCTTCGAGAAACTTTCTTACTTTGCTGCCAATGAATTGTTTCCCTTTGTCACACACGATCTCAGTTGGCATTCCAAAACCAGCATATGATGTCGTCCCAACTGAAATCGATGACTTATTTCTCCTTGACCTTCTCGTATGCTGGGCTTCCACCCATTTAGAAAATAGTCAGTTATAAAAAATATAAATTGAGCCATACCAGGTGCCCATGAAAGGGGGGCAATGATGTATATTCCCCACTTTATGAATGTTCATTGTGACAAAACCGAAGGTAGCAGCTCCCCGGGTTGATAAATTATCGGAGTATGTCTTCGACACTCATCACATTTTCATATGAACTCCTTCGCGTCCTTTTTCATATCGATCCAGTGGTAGACGACTCTGATTTTTTTTTTCAAACCAATGATTCAGAGCCTGTATGATTTGCAAAGGTGTCCTTATGGATTTCCCTCAGAATATACTTGGTATCTCTTGGCCTTAGACATATCGCGAGCAGGCCATTGAATGTTCTTCTGAACAGGGGTCCATCTTCGGACAAACTAAATCGGGCTTCCTTCCTACACAGGGCCCTCAAATATTTCAGATCCGTGGGTAGTTTTTGTCTTCGGATATTCTATATGTTTTTTTCTCCAGTCCAAAGTTAGGCTCATTGAGTTTATCACGGCATGGGCTTCTTCCACTACCAATTTAATGAGTTGTACGATGTCCCTCGAGTTGAACTCGTCATCTTCAAACCGATGATCCTATGTTAGCGAGGGCATTGGCCTCACTGTTTTGATCCCGAGGTATGTGTTTCAACGTCCACCCTTTGAACCGATGTAATGTCACTTGCAACTTATCCAGGTACCTTTTTATTTGTTCTTATTTGACCTCGAATGTCCCATTAACTTGGTTCACCACGGGGATGGAGTCACGCTTAGCTTCGATCACCTCCGCCCCAAGCTTTTCACTAGTTCGAGACCTGCAATTATGGCCTCATATTTGGCCTCGTTGTAAGTCAATTTCAGAGTCCTATAGATTTTCTAACTACATTGTCTGTTGGTGGCTTCAATACGATGCCAAGTCCAGACCCTTTTGCATTCGAGGCGTTGTACGTAAAGAGGGTCCAGATCACCGAAAACATCCCTAGGTTCAACAACAACTCTCTTTCAACCTCGGGTATTAGGGCCGACATAAATTCGTCCATAAAGTCTTCAAAAATTTAAGATTGAATGGTGGTCAAGGGTCGATATTCAATATCGTACCCCCTGATCTCCACGGCCCATTTGGCCAATTGTACCGAGAGCTTGGGTTTATGCATTATATTTTACAATGGGTAAGTAGTCACAATACATATATGATAACATTGAAAATATGGTTTCAACTTCCTAGAGGTGCTTAGCAAAGCGAGCCCCAATTTTTGTAGGTAAGGGTACCAAGTTTCATCCTCACCTAGAGTCCTACTAACGTAGTAAATTGGAAATTGTGTACATTGCTCTTCCAGGACCAGGACTCCACTTACAATTATCTCTGGTACTACCAAGTACATGTATAGTTGTTCGTTTGTGTATGGCATGTAAAGCAGCCACGGGATTGATAGATACCGCATGAAAACCTCCAAGATCTATTGCACTCTGGGGTCCATAAGAAGTTGTTCTTCTTCTTCAGTAGTAAGAAGAATCGGTGGCTCTTTTTGTGGGACCTCAAGATGAATCTCCCCAGGACATCTATGCGTCTGATTAGTCTTTGCATGTCCTTCACGTTGTCTAAAACTGTGATATCTTTGATGGCTTTGATCTTGTCAGAGTTGATCTCTATTCGAGGTTGGATACCATGAATCCAAAGAGTTTACCTGATCTGACTCCGATCACACATTTCTCCGGGTTCAGCTTCATATCGTACTTTTTCAATCTACTGAAAGTTTCCTACAAATGTCTTAAATGGTCCTCTGCTCGTAGGGACTTAACTAACAAATTGTTAATATAAACCTTCATTTATTTTCCTATGTTTTCTTCGAACATCCGGTTTACTAGGCGTTGATATGTGGCACTAGCATTTTTAATCTGAATGGCATCACATTATAGCAGTATGTACCGTACTTAGTGATGAAAGAGGTTTTTACTTGATCACCCAAGTTCATCCATATTTAGTTGTACCCGGAATAAGCATCGAGAAAATTGAGTATCTCGTGGTTGGTCGTAGCATCAATCATACGATAGATATTGGGCAAAGGGAAGGAGTCTTTGGGACATGCCTTATTCAAATCCTTATAGTCTACACACATTCTCAATTTATTCCTTTTTAGGGACTACCACTACGTTTGCTAACTAATCTGGGTATTTCACCTCCCGAATGGATCCTATCTTAAGGAGTTTAGATCCTTTGTCCTTGATGAAAGCATGTTAAACCTCTGGCTGGGGTCTCCTCTTTTGCCTGACCGGGCAAAACTTTGGGTCCATGATTAGCTTGTGAGTGGTTATCTCCGACGGGATCCTTGTCATATCAAGGTGGGAGCAAGCAAAGCAATCTTCGTTAACTATAAGAAATTAAATGATTTTTTTTCCTGAGTTCCGGGCTTAACTCGGTGCCTAGGTATACTTTTGGATTAGGAAAGTATTCAGTTAGTACGACTTGTTCTAGATCTTCGATTTTTTATTTTGAAGCATCGGAAACATCGGGGGCTATGAAAGATCTAGGGACTCCATAGTCATCTACGCCTTGTTCCTCCTACTGTGTCGAGGATGGCATCGGTGATTTCTATTTGGCCTCGTCCTTTACCATCCAATTTGGATCCTCTAATGTCGTGAGTGCGGATGCCAGGATCACTTATTGACCGCGAACATCTCCTTGGTGGCCGATTGTTCTATATAAATTGTTTTGACTCCTCCGGGTGTTGGGAATTTCCGTACCTAGTGCAGTGTCAAGGGTATTTCTCTCATGTTGTGAATCCATGACCTCCCAAACAAAGTGTAGTATCTCATATCCCCTTTGATTACATAGAACTAGGCTTCCTGTACGGTTCCGACAACATTCACCAGTACTGTTATCTCCCAGTCTCGTATGCATATTGAACTCGTTTAGGACTTGAACTGTAGGTACGATCAGATCTTGTATGGCGAGTTGTTCCATGACCCTTGATCTGATGATGTTGGCCGAGCTACCTGGATTAATTAACGCATGCTTAATTTGATATTTATTTACGAATACGATATTACCAGTGCATCATTTTGGGGTTGCACGATCCCCTCAACATCCTCATCATTGAAAGACAAGGTTACTTCCGACACGTAATCCCGAGTACATTTTTCTCTAGTGATGGATACTTTGATACGTTTCAACATCGAACCTCGGAGAATGTCGATTCTACCAACGATCATGGTGATGACGTGTCAAGGCTCTTCTTGCGCGGTCTTCTTATTAGATTCCCTTTTCCTGAAGAGATTCTTGGCTCGATCTTTCAAGAATTCTCAGAGATGTCTGTTGTTGAACAGTCGGGCCACCTCTTCTCTTAATTGTCGGCAGTCTTCTGTTTTGTGGCTGTGAGTGCTGTGGTATTTGCACATTAGGTTTGGATACCTTTGGGTTGGATTGGACTATAAGGTCTAGGCCATTTGGTATCTTTGATACGTCTGATGGTAGATGAAATAGCAGTGACATCGACGTTGAAGTTGCACTACGATAATCTTGGCACTTCATTAGGCCCGATGGGCTTGTCGAAGATGTTCTTGCTCATGAGTCCCCAATATATGACCTTGATCACTTCTATTTTCATTTTGCATAGAGTTCAGCCTGTACATATTGCTTCTTCTTTCTCCATTGTATGGTTGATACCTATCCTTGTTTGATCTCGATTCCCGATCATTGTCTCTCTTGACTCTATCGATGGTTTTGGCAGGGTACATGGAGCTGACCATCGTCAAACCTGATTTTTGATTGATATCGGTTGTGGACGTCGGCTTAAGTGAGAGACAGATTCTACCAACTTTTGTTTTAACTGTTGTGAAGTCAACGACCTCCAAGTGTCAAGTCCTTATGTGAAATCCTGAATGCCCAATCATTTGTAACTGGTGGCATATCGATCCGTTCCATTTGAAACTGATACACGAACTCTCTGGGAATCTCATTATACTTATATTTTACTTTGAAAAGGTCCAATTCCTGCTCTTGACCTTGATTTTCCCGATGTGTGCTTTCACAAAAGAATCTGCAAGCATAACAAATGAGTCAATAAAATTATGAGGTAAATTGATATAACATATCATCCTCCAAGTCGTTCCCTTTGATGGCACATGTGTAGGAGGTAAATGCTCATTTGGGTTGGCCATTCCATTGTATTTAGGAATATCGAGCATGCAGAAACTTCTTAGGGATCACCTTTGGAGTCACGCTCGGAGAAAAAGTTTTTGCACGCACTTATTTGAATCTAGGTCTTTCAGTATTGATGGTGCTCTCTGGATTTGGTCGACCCTGGAATTGCAGGGTTCTATCTTTTAGTCATTAGCTTCGATTTTCTTCTCCCCTGATTCTACCCGCTTTGTTAGTTCCTCAAGCATCTTTATGATCTCGGGGTTAGTCCCCAATTTGTTTTCATTAGACCTCTCTACGACCGGTTCGTCCCTGTAGGTGAATTCCGGGGATCAGGTTCAATTCTGCTCGATGCGCAGGTTTGGTTCTATAACTGGGCTATAACTGCATGTTGAGCCTGCAACATTTCGAAGAATACCCGTAAGTTGATCCCGTCTCCTCCAATGTTTTATGTATTTTGGGATGTCAATCGGGCTCCAACATTTACGCTATTCTCGAGGTCAGTAGGCGGATTTGCATTGATGGAAACAAGCGAGTTAATATCAATCGTGTCCGCCATCGAGAACCCCGATGGGATCAGCGGATTAGTACCTCGTCACTGAGCACTATGTTGTTATTTTCTCTGTGATGATCGAACTCATTGTCGATGTGTAAGGGTGATAATTGACAGTTTGATATTTTGAGCTTTAACCTGAAATTGGAGACGCTTCAAAGAGCAAGTGTAAAGTAGAGAGTGTTATGAAAATTTGTATCAAATAACCACTATTACCCTTATCCCTACGGTGGGTGCCAAACCTTTTACTCTCAAATCGGTTAACAATTGAATTTGTAAGTATTTTTAAGGATATCCTGATTAGCTTGACACAAAGCGATAAATTAAGTTACAATTGAAATAGATAATAATAAAGTAAATTCATACCACACAAACTGAACAGTTACAGTCTTGGAAGGTCAATCACACTCAAACTGGATACATTTCAATCTACATCAAGATACAGAAAGATAACAGCTTAAAGAGAGAAATAATAATATTTTGCCTTGGGATGCGTGTTACCATATGCTAAATGAATTATCAGACCCCCTTTATATAGCAGAGGATTCATACTTTCGGTACAATTCTATAAAAGGTAAAAAGTCTCTTGAATTGATGATTGCCAGTTTTTTATTGATAAGTCCCGAGATTCCCGCCATAATATCTGACCGGTCAAAAATATTTCAAATTTCTGTTGGCTATGCTAATAATGTTGCTTCGAGCTCGTTCGTGACTAGGATCGATTCTGGGATCACGGCCTCGATATTATCGAAGGCAGTTGTTTAACCAAAAAATAATAATTTGGTCAAAGCTAGAATTTAAGATAAGAAATTGGATTACTGATAATCAAGAGACCAAAAAGAATAATAGGCTTTCTGAGAATAAGAATAAGCAATAAAGAAATTTGTAATTTCAATATGATGTAGATGATATTTCGTGTCCTTACAAATGATGAGACCTCCTCCTTTTATAGCTAATAAGGAGTAATGGCTCACTTCCTTAGTCTAAATAAGAATAATAACGGACATTTAATGAGGCATTACACAATCATTACTATTAAATACCAGTTTACTAACGTATTCGGTATTTAATACTATATTTGGACTACTTTTCGTCATCAGATTCATATCTTTTGAATCCTTACGAATCCCTGGTCTTAAATGCCTTATTTAGATACGAGATATGTATCTGAATTGCACCCCGTGCCTGTTTTGAGTTCTTTTTCCCGTGTCTATCGCTTCTCGTGTCTCTCAATTATTTATTGCCTGTTGACCTTTTGACCAATCCACGTAGCATGCCATGTCATCTTTAATATAAACTCAGTTTTTTCCCAATACAGATAGTGCCCCACTTTCCTTTTATTTATAAATTAAATAATTAGGAAATGGAATTTTTGCCATAATCAATGCTTATGACAATACTGACACCTAAGGTGTCTTTCTCATTTATTGCTTCACACACGTGTCATCTTCTGATTGGATCTGCAATTCCATGCCCTTTTTTCTAGGCTTCTTCAACCTCTCTTTTCATGAAGTGATAGTTGCCTTTAATATAGGCTTTCCATCATTATACTTCTTAGTTTGATGGTTGCTTCCATATACCTTTTTAATTCTCTCTTCCTTTGTCACCTTCTTCATAAATTTTAATCAAGTGTTTCTTTACTTTCTTTTACTTCGCCTTAGTCCAAACTCGTTCAACAATGACATCTCCAAACCCTAACCCTAGGAAAGTTCCAGTTCTTGATCAATTTCCTAATGCCCTTGCTCCGATTAAGCATGAAAGAGGCAGATGAGGAAGGCTTTGGAGTTTAGGATCCACACGAGGATGTTCGACTAGCTCTGTTTCTCCTTCTTCGAGTTCAGGCATCAAAGGTTCCATCTCTAAAACTCCTTCTTCTAAAGGTAAAGAGGTTTCTGACTCTTCTCAAGAACCCTTCGTTGAAGAGATTGTACCAAGTGATTTATCTTTGGGGGTGACAGAACATCTCTTCAGAAGCAAGTTGCAAAATTATAAAAGGTTGATGTTTACCCTTCTCTTATTGCTGAGCTTACAATTCGTACCATTAGAAAAGATTGTAATGGGAAAGAGAGTCTTCGTCTGTCAATTCCTCCCTAAATCAAAGAATTTCTTCTTATAGAAGTGTGTATTCTTTCGTTTATACTTATCCATTTACTTTAGGATATAAACCTGCCATAGATCCAGTTATCCTTAATTTTTGTTGCTTCATCAATATTTGCTTAGCTCAAGTTGGCCCCTTAGTATGGAGGGTTGTGGCTTGTTTGAGATATGTATCTACCAAATCCAAGGTCAACTTTACTCTTTCCCACCTTATTCATTTATATCATCCCAACTTAATGCTTCATGAGGTCTTTACCTTAACTGCTAGGAGTAAGAAAGTTTTGGAAAATCCTGAAGATGACAAAGACCGTGGGTGGTATCTTTGTTATATTGATGTTTGTACATTGTATTTTTTGGTTGAAACAAACATTCCCTTCCCTAAGAAGTGGAACTTTGCACGTAAGTTTCTATTTACTTTACCGTACCTATTTTTAGATATGTTGATTTTCTCTCTAATTTCATCCCTTTTTGGTTTTTTGTTGGAACCATGGGAGATGTGGAACCATTCCCAACTTCCGTGGTTGGGTAGATTCGATTTTAAAAATTGCCCCTAAAGAAGATAGAACTTGGAAGTCTATTTCTTCTTTACATGGTTGGAAAGTGGAAACACACGGTATGCATCTCTTTACATATATATATATTTTTAGATACATATGTTAAACCCCATTCTTTTCAATATTGAGTTCATATCCTTCTTTTTATCAGGATTTAAAGTGAGAGGAATGGCGGCTATGTCAATGCCTCTCTTGATTTGGACATGGCTAAAGCCTTGATAGCAAAGAGAAGAACTATGGTAGTAGATACTGAGAATGAGGAAGAAGGAGGTACCTCGTTGGTATGTAGACCTAGAGTTAGGAGACGCGTTATTATTGAGGATGAAGCTGAAGATACTCCAGCTCGTACATCCATAACCGAGCCTGTTCTGATCCATTCTTATGAAAATGCGGCACCAAGAGACATTAGTGAATCTATTCACCGTTTCTTTGTTGGTGGTTTTGAATGTGGGGAGCTCGGCCCTGTTTTAAACCAAATTCCTCTGTGTTCCTCAGTTTCCATTTCTCCTATTCCTTTTGTCTCTTCACCAACCGTTGAGAGTTTCTTCACCTGTGTTGCTCTTTTGCTCCTTCAGTTACTTTGAGTGCTCCTGCTTCCGTACCTATGTTAGCTCCCGTGCCTATTCCTTTTGCTTCTGCTTTGACTCCCGTGGCTCCTTCTATTTTCACCTCTTCTACTCCTCCTCCTTCCACTGCTCCTTCTTCCTCTGTCGTGCATTCAGAAACTGGCCCCAACAACAGAGGCATGGATATGAGAAAGGTTACACTTGAAGTACCTGCTACTCATAGCCTTTTGAGGAAGACTGGTGGAGCTGATGTTTGGATCGAGCCTCTAATCGGGGATATGGAGAGGACGAAGATGCAGAGCCACAACTGCTATACTTTGATGAATGACATAGTTCATTCAACCTTGAAGGTAACTTCTTTTAACCTGAACATTTGCTCTCCTTTTGCTTTAAGTTCTTATTTCTGTGCCTTATATTTGTAGGCTAACCTAATCGGGATCGAGCTAATGGGAAGGGTCTCTACTTTGGAAAGGAAAAATCGTGAGTCTGCAAAGGCCATTTCTGTTGCTAAGAGAATAGCTGAGGGAGCCCAGCTTGAAGCTCAAAATTGGAAGGAGCAGTTTTAAAATGCTTTAGGGAGCATAGAAGAGTTACAAGATAGTAAAGCTCATTTGGAACACCAAAATCGTACTTTATCCACAGACCTAGGAATTGCCAAGGCTTCCTTAAGCCAGATAAAAAGGGATAAAGAGCTTTTGAAGGGCTCATTGTCAAAGGCTAATGAAGAAATTAAAGAGCTCAAAGCACTTATGGAGAAAAAAGAAGAACATGCTAAGGAGTTAGTGCAGAGCTTGAATCAGACTCGGGCTGATTTGAAGGTTTCTTCAGATAAAGTTCGTTCGTTAGAGAGTTCCCATGCCACTCTTGAGGCTTCCCTTGATTCCTACTTAGTTGAGGAAGAGATAATGAAAAACGACCTTGCTGGGTGGGAAATAGATTATGAAAACTTGGAGAAGGAGTACAATTCTCTCGTGGAGAATTTTCATTATGAGATTAATTGGGCTTTTCTGAGGTCTCGTCGTGATGCTTTGCTGGAGGCTACTCAAGAAAATTTTAACTTGCAATCTGAATTAGCCAAAGTCTTAGATGCGATTGAGAAGAATAACCAACCTGCTGCCACTCCTTCTCCAGAACAACCAATTGATATTTCTTCTCAAACACTTGGAACTCCTGGATAGAAGAGCCTTTGAATTCTAAAGTAGTTGCTGAAACAACTGAAGTTGTGATTCCAATGACCGAGGGTGAAACGTCTACAACACAGTCTATGGGAATTGAAGTTCCCGTGACTACTGCTTCCCTGGATGATGTTAATACTTCAAGCTCGGCTGAAACTGCTCCTATTGTTGCTCCCTTAGAAGTTGTTATCGAGCCTATTGTTGCTTCTGAAAATGAGGCTACAACTTCTGATGTTCCAATCCCTTCAGTGACCATTTAAAAGTGTTTCAAACCTTACCTTTTTTTAATGATTGGTGATGTAATCCCTTAGTAATTTTAAGGGATCTTTTTGGTGAAGTCCCCAGTTTCCATTATGGGGCACTTGTTTAAAGACAATTGCATTTCAATGACTAAGTTTTTTTTCCTTAATCTTTTATGTTAAGAAGTTTAATTGGTACTTCTTTATATGCTATTCTTCTCTATTTAATTTATTCAAGACTTTATAGAATAGTTTAGCATTTTTATTTTTTTTAAATGCTTTATGATTCTTCTCATGGATTATCCTCATAACAAAAATAAAATAGGCCCATTTTATTTTTTGACACTTAATGAAGAAGACGTCTCAACTTTATAATGGTGTTATAATACGATGAAAGAAATAGGAACACACATGTTTTGTATGAAATAACTTTTGACAAGTTTTTATTCATGAATTTTAACAAGTTTTTGAGTATTACATATATTGAAGTACATCTATAAATTTCTCGTAACTGTTTCCTTGTAATAGATTTATAAAATAAACAAGGTTTCCTTTTCATAACCTATTTTTAGTACATAGTCTTGACTCTATCTTTACATATTAGGAAGGGTTTGAGAGGTGACTCCATTGTTATCATAGGAAAGAACACTATGATGAGTGCTTTTTGACTTCGTGATTTTTGCTTGACACTTGACTTCTTGTAGCTTGATTTTTCTTTTTAAATCTTGCTCACTCGTATCTATTCTTCTACACTCATATCTATTCTTCTGCACATACTCATGTGTATATCATATAGTCCCCCAAGTGTTTTAGCGGTGAAGTATGAAACCTCGAGCACTTGTGTGTTTTCTCCCAATTTGGTCCTTTTCCTGAAATAGAAAAATATACAGGACTCGAAGGTGCGATTATAAATGAAGACTGCCTAGCTCGTGTGTATTTCCATTAGATTAATGTAACCTTGGGCTGGGAATTTAAGAGTATTCCATTTTGCCGTACAGGCCGTGACTCATCATTTGGCATGAGTTAGGGTTTTTGCCTAGCATCTAAAATCGTTAGTAAAATTTTAACAATTCAAAAAAAAAACTCTAACATGGCGATACCTGACCGTGGGTACTTCCTTAAAAGTAATATCTCTTCAAATGAAACATTCCAATGTGAAGGTAAAACCTTGTCATCCATTGTCTCCAACTCGTATGCTCCTTTCCCCGCAATTTCACAAACTCTATAAGGTCCTTCCCACGTTGGACTTAGCTTTCCTTAATTAGCTGTCTTTGTAGATCGAAACACTTTTATGAGCACGAACTCCCCAATTTTAAAGAACCTGAGACGTGCCTTCTTGTTGTAATATCTGTCAATTACTTGCTTTTGAGTTGCCATCCTTATTAACGCAACTTCTCTTCTCCCTTCGAGTAGATCAATATTTACCCGTAACTCTTTATTGTTTGAGTCCTCTGCTGCTTGAGCACGATGCGTACTTGCTTTTCCTATCTCAACCGGCATTAAAGCTTTTGCACCATAAACCATTGAAAATGGTGTTTCTCCCGTACTTGTTTTTGCTGTTGTTCGATATGCCCATAATACCGCTGATAACACTTCAGGCCAATTACCTTTTGAATCTTGTAACCTTTTCTTTAAGTTGTTGATGATCACCTTGTTTGTAGATTCCGCTTGTCCATTACCCACTGGATGATATGGTGTTGATACTATTCTTTTGATTTGCCAACTTTGAAAGAATTCTGTTATCTGTGCTCCTATAAACTGTGGACCATTATCACACACGGTCTCCTTTGGTACCCCAAAGCAGCATATTATATTTCTCCAAATTAAGTCCTTAACTTCTTTTACTCATACCTGTTTAAACGCCCCTGCTTCTACCCATTTAGTGAAATAATCAGTAAGCACGAGTAAAAACTTTGCCTGACCTTTTGCATGTGGTAATGGACCTACGATATCCATTCCCCACTTCATGAAGGGCCACAGATCTATAAACAGGGTGTAATAGTTCAGCTGGTCTATGCTATTATTGCCATACCTTTGACATTTTTCACACTTAGATACGAAGTCATTTACTTCCTTTTCCATATTAGGCCAATAATATTCTGCTCGAATCAACGTTTTTACCAGTGACCTACCTCCTGCATGATTTCCAAAATGTCCTTCATGTATTTCCCTCATTACATACTATGTTTGTGAAGGTCCGAGACACCTTGCTAAAGGACCCCCAAACATCTTTCGATAAGATTTCCCTAGTGCAAACAATAACGGGCAGCATTCGCGTAGTCCATGGGCATTTTTTGTCATTAGGGACGGTTCCATACTGCAACAAAAGCAACTATTTCGTTTCTCCAATCCATGTCAAATGACTAAAATTTACCTTATTTTTATCAGGTTCAAGAACAGAGTGAAATAAATGTATAACTGAAGCATTTGCGTCTTCGCTATATCTGATGCAGATGCAAGATTAGCTAAAGCATCTGCCTCTGCATTCTCCTCTCTTGGGATCTGCATTACCTTCCACATTTCGAATTGTCTTATCAATTCTCGTACTTTTTTTAGGTACTCCTGCATTCGTGTTTCCTAGGCTACATAAGTCCACAACATTTGATTTACTACGAGATGTGAATCACTTTTGGTTATAATTTGTGTGATGCCAAGTTCAAGTGCCAAATCTAAACCTGTAATCACAGCCTCATACTCTGCTTCATTGTTAGTTACAGGGTGACATTTTATAGCCTGTCTAATTATTTCACCCGTAGGTGGTATAAGAACAATTCCTAAGTCTATCCATTACATTAGATGAACCATCAGTAAATAACATCCAAGTCCCTGGGTTTGCACCATTAAAAACTTGTAATTCTTTTTCTCCTTCTAAATGCATTCCTGGACTAAAATCAGCTACGAAATCGGCAAGTACTTGGGATTTAATAGCAGTTCTAGGTTGATAAATTATTTCATATTCACTTAATTTTATAGCCCATTTTGCTAATATCCCTGATAGCTCATGTTTATGCAAAATATTTTGTAATGGAAAAGCAGTAACTACATCAATAGGGTGACACTAAAAATAAGGCCTTAATTTTCTATATGCCATGATTAAAGCTAATGCTAACTTTTCTTGTTGCATATACCTTTTCTCAGCATCTAGTAAAGTCTTACTTACATAATAAATAAGATATTGCTTACCTTGGTCCACACGAACTAAAACAACACTTACTGCTACTTCTGAAACTGCCAAATAAATAAGTAGCTTTTCACCTTCCTTTGGTTTTTCCAATAGAGGAGGATTTGAAAAATAAGTTCTAAATTTTTAAGGGCTTGTTGGCAATCTTCATTCCACTCGAAATGATCTTGCTTTTTGAGAGCATAGAAAAATTTGAAGCACTTTTCTGAAGATTTGGAAATAAATCTCCCTAGGGCCGCGATTCTTCCTGTTAATCTTTGAACCTCCTTTTTATTGGTAAGGACATCAGGTATTTCTTCAATCGCTTTAATCTGAGAAGGATTTATCTCAATGCCATGGTTAGAAACAAGAAAACCTAAAAATTTACCTGAAGCAACTCCAAATGCACATTTTTCAGGGTTAAGTTTCATATTGAATTTTCGCAAAATTTCAAAGGTAACAGTCAAATGACAGATATGTTCATCAGAATGCTGGGGTTTGACGAGCATATCGTCTATATATACCTCCATATTTTTTCCTAAATATTCTTGAAACACTTTGGTGACTAACCTTTGATAGGTTGCTCCAACATTTTTTAGACCAAAGGGCATTACTTTGTAACAGTAAGTCCCTCGGTGTGTGATGAAATAAGTCTTTTCCTCATCACTGGGGTCCATTTTAATTCGGTTGTACCCCGAATATGTATCTAAAAAACTCAAAAGTTCATGACCTGCAGTTGCATCAATCAATTGATCTATATGGGGTAAAGGAAAAGAGTCTTTTTGGCAAGCTTTGTTTAGATCAGTATAATCCACACAAACTCGCCACTTACCGTCCTTCTTAGGTACGACCACCGTGTTAACTAACCAATTAGGATATTTTACCTCACGGATTGACCCAATCTTTACGAATTTTTGGACATCATCTTGAATTACCTGATTTTTGAAAGCCCCTTGCTTTCTTTTCTTTTGCTTGATTGGAATAAAAGATGGTTCCTCGTTAAGTTTATGAGTCATCACGTCCGGTGGTATACCTGTCATATCAGCATGGGACCAAGCAAAATAGTCCACGTTAGCTTTTAAAAATTAAATTAACATACCTCGCATGTCGGGATTTTGATTGGCTCCTGCGTAAACTTTTCTTTCAGGCCATTGCTCCAATAGCACCACAGCCTCGAGTTCCTCTATTGTTGTTTTAATGTTCTCATGTTCTTCAGGTTCTTGAATTACATCAAGTCTTGAGTCTAAATCCATTTTTTTCAGTTGAAGTTTGATTGCTGACGCCCCCAACTGTTTCCTGTAATTGCTATTTCTCTTTACTCACGATACTCGTATCTGTTACTGCGTTGATATTCCTGGTTGTTTGTTGATCCCCTCGAATTTGACATATTCCCCAGGGTGATGGAAACTTGATAACTTGATGTAAAGTTGATGGAACATCATCCATGTCATGGATCCATGGTCTCCCTATAATTATGTTGTAGGCCATTTCTATATCAATTACCTGAAATTTAGTTTCTTTAATAACACCCGCAGCATAAGTTGTTAGAATTACCTCACCTTTTGTTACCACACTTGAATTGTCGAAGCCTGACAAAGTATGCGCCTTGGGTAATATTTTATATTCAGCTTGCATTTCCCGCAATACCCTTAGTAGAATGATATTTACAGAACTTCCTGGATCAATTAAAACTCGTTTTACATCAGTGTCATATATAAGTAAGGATATTACCAGTGCATCATTGTGGGAAGTAATCACTTCTTCTGTATCTGCATCATCGAAGTTTATTCTCTCATTTTCTAAGGTTTGTCGTACTCGTTTCCCGAGTGTGATCGTCATTTTAGAAACCTTATTAGAAGCCGTGTACGTTACTCCGTAAATATCTCCCCATACACTGATGACATTCATTGTTCTCTTAGGTGATGGTGGTTTCGGTGGCTCCTGCCTATTTTTCATGCAAGCTTGTTTTCCCTTCTCACTAAACAGCTCTTTGAGATATCCTTGCTTCGGTAGTTGGTCTACTTCACTTTGTAGGAATCTGCATTCTGATTTTTGATGCCTATGGTCATTGTGAAACTCGCACCAATGGTCCGGGTTACCTCTATTTAGATTTGACCGCATCTATTTTGGCCACCGCACCTTGTCTCCCATACTCATTAGAATAGCTACGAGCTTAGAATTAGTTACGTTGAAATTATAGCCACGGAATCGTGCCTTTAAATTCTATCGTCATCTCGTGGCTCTTGATTACTTCGATCATCTATGAACCTGGATGAAAACCTGGTCTCCCAGTCTCTTGGCCTTTGATCATATCATTGATTATTCTGTTTCGACCGTGAATCCTTTCCTGCAGGTCCCATATATGGATCGTACCTATTCTTACCTGATCTTTTTTCTGCTTCTAACCTTTTGGTTCTGATCTTTTCTTCACGATGGTACTGAGGTACTGTATCCTCTTCAATTCTGAATTTTGTACTGTACCTGTTATAAACCTCATTCCAAGTGGTTGCGGGAAATTCACGAAGGCTTTCTTTAAGCCTTCTCGTGGCTTTCGAACTTTTCTCGTTCAAATTACTTGCAAAAGCTATCGCTGCCCAATTATCTGGTACACGAGGTAAAGTCATTCTTTCACGTTGGAATCTATCAACAAAATCTCTGAGCAACTCAGAGTTCCCTTGTTTGCTTTTGAAAATATCCTCCATTCTTTTCTCGACCTTTTGAGCTCCCGAGTGTTCACTAAGAAAAGAATCTGCAAGCACAGCAAAAGAATTTATAGAATTTTCAAGTAAAATAGAATACCAGGTTAATGCACCCTTGGTGACCGTCTCCCAAAATATTTGACCAATACTGATTGAATTTCTTGTTTGGTTAAATCGTTACCTTTCACCCCTGTTGTAAATGCAGTTACGTGGTCACGTGGGTCCGTTGTACCATCATATTTTGGGATGTCAGACACTTTGAATTTTTTTGGAATTTGTAGGGGAGCAACACTTGGTTTCCAAGGTTGTTAGGAGTATTTATCCACGTCTACTCCTTTTATCACAGGTGAAACTCGAGGGATTTGCTCGATACGCTCGTTTTGCTCCTTGAGCTGTTTCTGCAAGGTTAGTACTAAATTTTGAAGATGAGAATTATCTGAATTACCTGGTTCTCCTTCTTGTGAGTCACTGGGGGTTGCTCCATTAGCAGAATTAACTACACCAGAGCGGGGGTTTTCCAACATGTTGTTATTAGGTGTTGTTGGCGCAACAGGCAATCGACTAACTAAAGCTTCCAAAGCTTTGTCAATTCGTGCGTCAATTATTTATTGTAAAAGTTCATCTCTTGTTTCAACTCCTCCGTCATCATGTTCTGGCTTATCATTAGGAGTTCCTTCTCTAGATCCACGTGGAGAAGCTTGAGGAATCACATTATTGAGTTTATCGCCCTCCACTTGATGGATCTGATTTTCCTGATTGTTGTTGCCATTGTTGTTTGACATGATGTTAAAAATGGGTAGAATGCAACTTCAAAAAGAATGGACTATCAGATTTCCGGTAACGGAACCAATTTGTTTAACCAAAAAATAATAATTTGGTCAAAGCTAGAATTTAAGATAAGAAATCGGGTTACTGATAATCAAGAGACCAAAAAGAATAATAGGCTTTCTAAGAATAAGAATAAGAAATAAAGAAATTTGTATTGCAATATGATGTAGATGATATCTTGTGTCCTTACAAATGATGAGACCTCCTCCTTTTATAGCTAATAAGGAGTAATGGCTTACTTCCTTAGCCTAAATAAGAATATAACGGACATTTAATGAGGCATTACACAATCATTGCTATTAAATACCAGTTTACTAACGTATTCGGTATTTAATACTGTATTTGGACTACTTTTCGTCATCAGATTCATATCTTTTGAATCCTTACGAATCCCTGGTCTTAAATGCCTTATTTAGGTACGAGATACATATATGAATTGCACCACGTGCCTGTTTTGAGTTCTTTTTTCCGTGTATATCGCTTCTCGTGTCTCTCAATTATTTATTGCCTGTTGACCTTTTGACCAATCCACGTGTCATGCCACGTCCTCTTTAATATAAACTCAATCTTTTCCTAATACAGCAGTGTTTTGACCCCGGGTTCTAGCACGGTGGAACTTGGGGTAGATCTTTAGTCCTTTATTGTCATATTCTAAGACTGACCTACCATGCCGTAGGCGAACGCGATTTTGACCGTCTACAAATTATCCCCAAGAGTAAGTGCAATTAAAGTATTTATGGACTGTGTGGTATATATAAAATTATTCCATTTTTTGAGGAAACTAACTATTTCTTTTGTTGGGATACTATGAGCTTATTTTGGCACTAATAAAGGATGAGGGATATGAAGTGAAAATTTCGTGTGTTAATCCTAGTATAACTTGTCTTCAAGTCAAACGACATCTAAGTAGACGACAACAACAATAATATAGTCAGTGTGTTGCTTCAAGTAGCTTCTAGGGGAGGTTAATGTGTACGCATAACTTACTTGTATCTTGTAAAAGTAAAAATGTTATTTTTGGTCGATCCTCGGGTCAATAAAAGCAAAATCTTGTGACAAAGAACTACGGAAAGAGTAATAACAACAATAGCCTGAAAAATAATATAATTGAAGCAAAAGAAATACCAAATAATAATAACGATCTAAAAATAGGGAACTAGAAGTAGATAGAGGTGGAAACTTGACGTATCCAATTTTGTTCATATACTTCACATTTTTAACAAGGTACAATTGACACTTTTACAACTCAAATTTAGGTCTAGTAATATGACTATTTGAGTTTATCAATTTAATTCTTATTTCTGAGTGGCTTGTATCTCCCCCACCCCCCACCCCAACACCAACCCAAGGGCCCCTCTCTATTGTCATAACCCCTTCTTCAATTAATGCTGTTTTAATCTTGCCTCCATGTGATAAAAAGGTGAGTTGATGTGTATGAAGAGAAACCTCCTTTGCCTTCCCCTATGCTATTAATTTTTTTGTCAACAACACCGACGAAACATGACACTCTTATGGGTTCCACTTCTCTCTGGCCCAACTTACATGGCCTCATGTGAACGATGATGATATTTCCACTTGGTTTATAATAATTTCTCATAATTAAAATATATAACAACAAAAGGAAGACAAAAACAACTAAAAAAGAGGAGGGATTTTGAAGATAAATTTTTCGTAACTTGCCAAGCAGGACAAAACATTATATTCAGTAGCAGTAGCAGTGGAGTCAGAATTTTAATTAAAAGGATTATAAAGAAAATTAAAGCTATCTATATAGTATAATTTTCTGACGAAGTTGTCAATTGACTCCTCTTGGATAACGATAGCCCTGTCCCTGACAGCGAGCTATCCCATTAAACCTATTTACAAACCAACATCACGTAGTAATTTCTACGATAGATACCTAAACGCCATTCCTCTTGTTTTTCACCGCTAAAAATCCGTATCTTAGTCCCTAGATCCGCTACTGCTCTTTCCTCCACGCTCGTCAGAGAAGCTCGATTGGTGATCCACGGATCATCTTCATCTTTTACACTGTAATTCATTTAAGTATGATTAATTATGATCACCACAAACACAATATTTGCAGTACTGATGATGGGTACGTACAAAATGAACAAGAAATATTCTCTTAGAAATGGTGGATAATAACATCGAGTGCCTAGATAATTTTAGCCAAACCGTTCCATGTGATGCTTTTATAAAAAGACAGTTCTGTAAAATCAGCAATTCCATACATAGAATTTAAAGTTAGTTCAATGAATATGTTACGTAAACTACGCTGTCACCACCCATGCACATGCACGTTGTGCATCCCAGTGTATAGTGATGATAATATACCTATAGCTATGGTTCAGTCTTCTCTCAATAAATGCTCGAAATTTGAAGCTAACAAACGAGAAAACATACAAAAATTAAGATATTGGTGACGTTAATTTGGTTTGTTTTGATAATCTTCCATGTAATTCCTATGATCTATCATTGGATTCTAAAATGGATTTTTTATTTTAAAGGAAATGAAGTGATCTTGGTGAAGACATCATTGGAGCAACAGTAAAGTTATCCTTGCGTGACCTAAAGATCATGATTTCGAGCCGTGAAACCAACCATTGATACTTGAATCAGAATAGACTACTTACATTACGTCCCTTAGGTTATAGTTCTTTTTCGGACCTTACGTGAACGTGATATGCTTCGAGTAACAAGTTGCCGATAATTAATGTATAAAGTGACCATGGTGGAATCAGTATTTGAAGAGGAATTTATCACCAAATTAAGCATTATAAATCTGAAATACAAAGGTAAGATTGAATTTATCATAATGACATGGGGTATAATACCACGGAAATAAAGCAACACTGCCAGTACTACATATAACAAACTTAAGGACTAAACTGCAACAAATGCAAAATATGCGGACTAAACTGAAACAATTAAAACTTGTGGGCGTCCGGCTGTTCAAGCTCAGAAACTACTTTAACCAAATAACGGCTAAGAATAGCTATGAAAATGTAAATGGAAAACTTTAGAATGCATATACAAGTGTGCTAAACTATACATATGAGATATATTACAGCACACTCTATCTACTGACAAAGATTGTAATGAAGTGGTATGTACCAGTGCCGACTTTATATATTTTCTGGCCTAAAGTTAAATATTAATATGAGGTCTTCTTTTTATTATAAATTTTACCTTAATTCAATATATTTTTTAAACAAAAAAAGAAAGAAAAGAAGAACTAATCTAAATAGTCGTCATTCAAATATCTTAAACTAAAAATAACCGACGAATATATATGATTCATATAAATATATGTAAAATTGTGTATAGTCAATATAATCTATGTATATCGACTAGAAAAAATACTTCAATTAGTAACTATTATTGAAACATGGGGCCTTCAAAAATAAATAAATATATATATATATATATATATATATATATATATATATATATATATATATATATATATATATATATATATATATATATATATATATATATATATATATATATATATATATATATATATATATATATATATATATATATATATATATATATATATGTGTGTGTATGTATATATGCCTTAGTGTTTGTGTATTAGAGCCGGTCCCGATAAGTACTCCTTTATCCTTAACTAGAGTTTTCGGGTTCGAATTTTGGGTATGGAATCGACTTTGTTAGAGAGCGCTCCAATGTAGGACCTTCTGGCACAAATCCGAATTTGAGTCCCAGCATAAATACCCAACGTCGGGCAGAAAATCAAAAAAGTACACACATATAATTAATCAACTCATTTTATTCTGTCTTCTCATCTTTTCTTGTTTTTTGCCTTCTCTTTTTTAATGATTTTTCCTTTTTTTTTTAGAAAATAATTTATGTAATTTTTTTGTGGGGTTTTTGTGGGGGTGGCGGGGAGGAGGAGGTTAAGTATTGGAGTTGGGATTGGACAGAGATAAAAGAATAGCAGAGAAGCTTCGTAATTAAGAACATTGATTCAGAAAAATGAAAAATAGATGGAGGTTAGTTATATTCACCGAATAACGGCTTCCCAGGAAAATTATTAAATGAAACGAAAAATAAAAACAGAACAAAATTAACCTTAGTGACAAAAAGAACCTTTTATCTTTGTCTGAACTAAACCCAAGATCTAAAGAATACACACTTCTATAAGAAGAAATTCTTTGATTTAGGGAGGAATTGACAGACGAAGACTCTCTTTCCCATTACAATCTTTTCTAATGGTACGAATTGTAAGCTCAGCAATAAGAGAAGGGTAAACATCAACCTTTTATAATTTTGCAACTTGCTTCTGAAGAGATGTTCTGTCACCCCCAAAGATAAATCACTTGGTTTTTTGTTGGAACCATGAAATTGACCAAACTAATCTTAATTTGTTCATAAAAAATACTACAAATATTCTTAATCTCTTTACTCCAAGCATAATTTTAAAAAAAAAATAAGTTAACTATTCAACTATTGTGGACTACACAATAAGGCCAAAAAAGTCAATTAAAAGACCGGAGGGAGTATTTTGATTCATTAATTATGTAACTGAAATTTTATAAGTTAGTTAGCTTCATATTTTTAATAAATCTTACTTGCTTAATTATGCTAGTTTTATGTTGTGTTAGTTATGAAAATTTCCTCAATTTTGGAATTATTTCCCCTCTACTTTGAGAATTTTGTCTAATCTTTAACAAATTACTTCCCTTTAATTACTAAATCTGTATGTTTTTCTAGAAGAAGTAACTTTCATCAAATACTGCAATAACCGTACACTATTCTGTTTTAACCAATAAAAAAACAACAACATGAACAACAATAACGATCCAGTAAAATCTCATATAGTGGAAATTTGGAATGGATAATATTTACGCATATATTACCCATGCTCTAATAAAATAGATGAGCTATTTTCAATAGACCCTCGGCTCAATACGACGAAAATAAAAAAAATTAGAAAAATAAGAAAAGAAAAGAGAATTTTTTCCAATAAAACCAATATAATAAAGCTAATTTTTATTTCTTAAAACTACTATACTAAGTGATACAAAAAGAATATATTTCAGTTGTCTAATGTTGAATAAGATTAAGTCATGGAATAGTGTTCTCATTCCTCATAAATTCCCCCATGTGTGTCTCACATGGTTTTGAGATTCTTCTACACATCTGACTGAATTTTAACTGGCATTTCACCCCTAAATGCAAGGGCCAATCCTTAAATTTTTCTGAAAAATTGAGGACCAATTTATTAACTTCTTCTTTTTTCATGCTCGGTACTTCTATTGAAGTCCGATTGAATTTGTATTTGCGCCCGAAAATCTCACTTTAGGGGTAAAGAGTTACTTAATCAAACCTCTAGTTAATCAAAAGACAACTTCATACCCAAGCCTCGAACCTCTAATTAAAAAAAAATATATAACTTATTATTTTACCATAATTTTTATTCTTAATTTATTAGCTCCTTCATTAGAAAGCAACTCTTACTCATTCATTTGATATATTTTATAAAGTATATACTAATATTTTGTGTATTAAGTTATTATTATTGCTTGAGTATGACCTAATTATTCGCTTTTGAGAGTCAAATAAAGTCTTTTCTTAACCACAAAAACCTTAAGTTTCCTTGTTTAACTTATTAGACTCCATAAATTTTGATTGTCCTATTTCATCATACCAAATTAATGTGACCGACCACTTGTAAATATATTTATCATATTTATTAAATTTTCCAAAAAGGAGTATCCATTGTGCAACCAAACATCAACTAAACCTTCTTTTTTTTTTAAAAAAAAACAATTTATTTTACAAGAAGTATTTTTTGTAAAATTTCTAACGTATAGCTTAATCAGTCTTATTCTCCAAACCGCAACAAAAATATATAATTAATCTAAAATCAACCTTCATAAACCAATTCATATACTTTTAAAAGGAAAAAATCTTTTACATTATTTTAAAAAAAAAACAGAGTACAGAATACTAGAAAAACAAAGTGGTCAACTACAACTCAAAATCTCTCTCCCTCTCCTTGGTCCACCACTCTTATTTCACACACACACACAGTCAATCCTTCTTCTTCTTTCCTTTATAATCATCTCTTCTTCCTCTTCTTCCCTAGGGGCTTGCTAAATCTAAGCACTCCCCATTTCTTCATTTCCCAAAGAAAACAAAACTCCAAATTATCTCTTCCCTTATTTCACAATATCACACAATAACTAGTCGCACTGAATTTTAATCCACTTCAAATTCAGTCCTCTAGCTCTTATTTCTTGAATTGATATCAACTCGTGTATATCAAAAGCTTAGTGTGAAATTATCGACCAATGGCATCGCCACCTGATACTAGCAAAACCACAAAGCTAGAGAGGTACAATAGCTATATTCGCAAAGTCAATAGTACAAAACTCATAGCTGCATCATCCAAACTTTTATTTCGCGTCACTTTATTAGTGGCGCTACTACTTATTTTCTTTTTCACTATAAATTACCCTCCATTAGCTTCCGATAACCCTAATTCACACAACAACATCCATACTACCACCCACAACCTCCTCTCCTCCGCCTTCTACGGAGGCGGAGCATCATGGGAGAAACAAGTCCGCCGATCCTCCACTCCTAGCCGCCCTAACGGCTTCTCCATCCTCGTCACCGGTGCTGCTGGCTTCGTTGGGTCCCACTCTTCTTTAGCATTAAAGAAACGTGGCGACGGTGTTCTTGGCCTTGACAACTTCAATTCCTACTACAATCCTTCATTAAAACGCGGTCGCCAAAATCTCCTGTCAAAACACCAAATCTTCATCGTCGAAGGTGACATAAACGACGTCGAACTTCTCAATAAACTCTTCGACATTGTTCCCTTTACTCATATCCTTCATTTAGCTGCACAAGCTGGAGTTCGTTACGCGATGCAAAATCCTCTCTCTTATGTCAACTCTAATATAGCTGGATTTGTTAACCTATTAGAAGTCGCCAAGTCAGCTAACCCTCAACCCGCAATCGTCTGGGCATCGTCAAGTTCGGTTTACGGGTTAAATACCAAAGTACCATTTTCAGAAGAGCACAAAACGGATCAACCCGCAAGTTTATATGCAGCAACAAAAAAAGCAGGTGAAGAAATTGCTCATACATATAATCATATTTACGGTCTTTCTTTAACCGGGTTAAGATTTTTTACTGTTTATGGTCCATGGGGTAGACCCGATATGGCGTATTTTTTCTTTACTAAGGATATGATACAAGGTAAATCAATTAATGTTTACGTGACACAAGATGATAAGGAGGTGGCGCGTGATTTCACGTACATTGATGATATAGTAAAAGGGTGTATTGGGGCGTTGGATACGGCGGAGAAGAGCACCGGTAGCGGCGGAAAGAAGAAAGGTCCGGCGCAGTTGAGGGTTTATAATTTGGGGAATACTTCGCCTGTGTCGGTGAGGAAATTAGTGGCAATTCTTGAAAATTTGTTGAATGTTAAGGCTAAAAAGAATGTGGTCAAAATGCCCCGAAACGGTGACGTTCCGTTCACTCATGCTAACGTGAGCCTTGCGTTAAGGGATTTTGGTTATAAGCCTACCACTGATTTGTCTATTGGGTTGAGGAAATTTGTTAAGTGGTATGTGAGTTATTATGGAATTCAATCAAGGGTAAAAAAGGAAAATGACCATTCTGATGATTAAGGCACAACAAGGAAGAAACAAGTGTCTTTAATCAATACAAGGAGGAGGGGAGAATGTGAAAGATTATTTTGCCCGTTCTTTCAATATTTTTCCATATTTTTTTTCTATTGATGTATTTGGATTAAATTATGTTACTTGTTTATTTTTAGTATAGGAATAGAATTCTATATTTATAAAAAAAATAAGAAAATCAGAGAAGGATGGAAAGGAAAGTGTAGAGGTCTTTGAAAGTGGGGTTGTAATAATGTATTTTAAGGCCTTATTGGATGTAGGATATATTATGCCAAAAAAAAAAAAAGGAAAGAAAAAAAAGGATTGTTTCTGTACACAAAAAGAATGGTGCAGACCAACCTCTCTTTATATCAATCAAAAATTTTAATGTGTGGGAACAGCAATGATTACATTCTTTTTATTTAGTTCAACTCATATTATCATAAATATTAAAATAAAATAAAATTGTGAGTAAAAAGATAGGTAATAATAATAATAATAATAATAATAATAATAATAATAATAATAATCATAATAATAATAATAATAATAATAATTCTTCACCAAATCTATTTTATGATTTGCCTCGCAAGTGGATACCTACTATGATTGTGGATAGGTTGTCCTCTAGCAGTCATTTGTTTGTCAATGTTTATTTTTTATTTTATACATCAGCAATAATATAGCTGTTATTTCCGTTTTCTTTAATTTATTAAATAAAATTTGACTTTTTAAGTATATAGTATAAGTTATGGTAATATGATCAGAGTTAATAGAATTTTGAAGGACAAAAAAGGGTATCAAAAATCCAAGATTCTTTAGAATCTCAAATTGTATGTGTAAGAAAGTTAAAACATCAAAATATTCTTTAAAATAAAAAGCCAAGAAGAAGAAATATTGACACGATGGTCATAGAAAAAAAAGAAAAGAAAAAATGTTAAACGTCTGGAAAAATCATAATGCAGCTGCCCGACAAAATTCCTTTTTAATTAAGTAAATAATGGTTTAATAAAGTATTAAGGCAGAAAAAAGTTATATATAATCATATACTTCACATAATAAATAGTAAAAAGATAATTAAAGACATGATTAAAGTAAAGGAAATATACATCTTTAAGAATACGTCAAATGAGTAGTGCTACTATTTTAGTAGGCCAGCCATGATGTGCCTTTTTTCTTGTTTATTTATAATTGTACAGCTAATCATAAAGTTTAGTACTATTTTTTTGATGCTGAACATTTGTATATTCTAGAAGATAAGCTTCTTTTATTTTTCTATATCTAAATGTATACTGTATACCTTTCATGTATTTCTTTAATTTTTGCAGTAGTTCTAATGATTAGTATATTGTATTTGTATAATTCTGGAAATATATATAAATAGAAATGAACATAAAAATAAATGACAGAAAATCAATTCAAGCCTACTGAATTCACAGTATTTTCTTAAGTAATTTAATCCCCTCCTAGTACCCAAGGTTATGGATTATTTTCTCTCAGGATAGAACGAATTACACATTGGTATAATGGTACTTCAAACCCCGGTGTTTCAGCGAACACAAAGTTCGGCAGCAAATCACACTTACTTTTTGCTTTGTTTGATGCTAAAGTATGCAGAAGAATGAGAAGAAATTTAAAAAATTGTAATGAAATTCTGAGCAGAATAGTGTTGTATTTATTGCCAAAGTTGGACTAAAATCTGAAGAGGTGCAACTCTTCAGAACGACTGTTTCTGCAAAACGGCCACAACATAAATGTCATTACATAAATGTCCATTTACTCAACAATAAAGAGAGAAAATAAAGAAAAAAATTGTTAGTTAGTTAATTTTATGTTATAAAAATAGAAAACTGAAATTTAGATAGCAGAAATGGATTTAACATTAATATTCTATTATTAAAAACATATTTAATAATATTTCTGTTAATATTTTACTATTAACAAATAAATTTGGTCCAAAAAATTAATCAATCAATCGACCAAATTCGGAGCCGGAGCCGGTGCCGAGCGAGCGACGATGGCGCGAGGCTTCCCTTCTTCTCAACTCTTTAAGAGCTAGAATAAGAGCAATTGTTTATATACCATAAAAATATCTTCCTCTTCCAATATGAGACAATGTCCATTTACCAAGGAGGGAAACATAAAATTTCATTTTTCTCCCTTTCCCATTCACTCGTATTTAATATATTAATTAAATACATTAAAACCCCAACACTAATTCCTTTTCTTCTTTCAATATCGATAATCTAGATGGACTAAATTCGTATGCCCTACCTGCAGAAAGGAAATAATTGAGCAACAATAAAGTTATCTTCATGTGACCTATAAGTTATGGGATCGAGTCGTGGAAGCAGTCACTAATGCTTGCATTAGGTTAGGCTAGTTGTCTACATCAAATCACGAATTGAAAGAAGTCAGAATTTGATATTTTACTTATATACACAATGTAACTTAACGTATGGGTTCTGTCAGTAGTGAAGCCAGAAAATTCTCCAAGAGTATTCCAACTTATAATAAATAAAAAAAATTCCTTACAAAGGATGTTCAATATGTGTTATATATATCTAAAATATAATATTTTATTTATATACACAGTATAATTTAGCAAAATGTGACTTCACTTCTGGGGGCGATATTTTCTCAAATCCTGTGTGAATACAAAATATCTTATACATCGAACTATCTGAATATCGATAGATGGACTAAATGGACAAATTTCGCTAAGCCAGTAAAACTGAATTTAGGCAGCAAAATAACTACTTCAACATAAAACACATGAAAGGTATTCCATGAATAGTAATTTTCATATTCAAAATGTGTATGTAATTTTCAAGTCATCATCAGTGAAGGAAAATGATCTTGTGCTTTTAAGGTGATATTTAGCAGACCTTTTTTGTTACATATACATGTGAAACTATCTTAGACTCACCTCCCTTTTATTTCTTTTGGTAACACCAAGACTATTTTAATCATTAGATATATATAAGCTGTCTCTTTTTATTACATGTGTCAAATAATGCATAGTATAAGAAGAATCGCCTGAAAATTTTGTCTCTGCTTCGATTCACACTGCAATTTCATATGATTTTTACCAACTTCATTAATCATTAGACAATCTTAGTCTCACCCTCCTTTTACTAATGACATTGCATCTATAGTTGGTTTAAGGGTATGACCTACCTATTGAAGCTTCACTATGATTTGCTAGTTCTAATAGTGTCAAGTTGAAACCATCTTTAGTTCAATCAATATTTGATGACTTATCTCATCCCAATGATTTTGACTAGCAATAAATAAAGGAGGGGCTAGCATTATAATAGCATATTTGGCCAAGTTTATTTTTTGTCAAAAATTTTTTTTTTCAAAAGTATTTTTGATCGAAAATTCAGGTGGTTGGTCAAATTTCTGGAAGAAAAAAAAGTGATTTTAAGGAGAAGCATGAGCAATTTTGGAGAAACAGAAAAAAATAGATTTTCTCCAAAAGCACTCTTTTGAGAAGCACTTTTGAAAAAAATACACTTAGAAACAGTTTTTTAAAGCTTGGCCAAATACTAATTACTGCTCATAAGTGTTTTGAAACTAATCAGCCAAACACAAACTGCTTCTCACCGAAAGTACTTTTGAAAAAAGCAATTTTAGAAAAAAATACTTCTCAAAATAAACTGATTTTTACAGCTCGGTGAATCGGGCTATAAGTTCAGTGCAAAAGTTCTTCACATGCATCTTATCCACTTCTTTGCAGCCAGTTGGATATCAGAAAGCTACATTCAGCTAACTATTGCTAAAGCTATGAATTGAAAGTATATATATAAAATAAATAAAAAAAACTAAAGGTTCTGAGCTCCCGTATGGATATAGATTTTCAAAAATTATTTGTGTATGGAATTTGATTAATTTTTTAGAAAAATAAATGAAGAAAAATTTTCAAGTTCCAAAAATTCATTTGTCCTAGTTTTCAGCTGAAATTTTTTCTTTCACTCACAATATTTTAACTTTATTTTCAAGTAAAATATATATTCAAATACAATTGCTAACTTCCAAAAATTATTTTTTAATAAAAAATTAATTCATTTTTAAATTTCAACAAAATTTATGTTCGAAATGGATGCATGTGACAACAGTAAATGATAACTTTCGAAGGCTTTTTTACCCAATGATAGAACTAAAAGCTGACAAAGATATTAGTACGTGTTTTATTATCATCGTACCTGTCTCTATGTTTTTTTTTTTTTGTTTTCTTTTGTTTCTGTTTTCAGTTTGCTTTTAATAAGCTATAGCATAAAGACCAATGTAAGTGTAGCTTTTTCTTCTTTTTTTTTAGAAGAAATTTTGTTTTATTTCAACTATTTGGCAAATTTACATCATTTGTTCTTTTGGACTCTAGAATAGATCTCAACAGTACAACCAATTTGAAACTCTACAACTATTGTTGTTAAGCTAATATCCTATCATAGAAAGAGAGAGTTGTTACAATTGTGGATACTCGTACGAAGGATAGCTGTTAATGTTATGCAAAATGGGTGACCATTTAGGTAGCTTTATTCCAGTAGAGTGCACTTGAAGTGTAATCTCCTTTGCTCGATCTTTGGCGTCTCTGTTCGATTGTTGAAACCTTCTGTTGTTCATTGCCATCCAGATGTTGTAAACTACTGCTGCAAACACCACACCTAGGATGGTTTTCCTGGGGTTTCTGCTGTTAACATAGCAGTTAACCATTGCACTTCTGTTTCCCATGTGCATGTCGTTCTTTGATATTTCAACCATTGTAACATATCTTGCCACAGTATTTGGGAGTATAAGCAATCAAAGTATAAATGGTCGTGTGTTTCTTCAGCGTCTCTTCCACATAAAATGCAGGATTGATTAATTTGAATTCCCCATTTAGCTAATCTGTCAACTGTTGCCAAGCGTCTATGCAGCGCCATCCATAAGATGTATTTCTTTTTCGGGAGTATGCCAGTCACCATTAATAATTTTTCCATCGAACCTTGGGATATTGTGGAGTGGTATGAATATATACCTTCCTGATGCTAAATTGCCCATTTTTGGTACATGTTTGCATTTCTGTTCCATCAGTTGTCCACCATTCTCTTGCGACAAACAATTTCCTAACGAGCCAGCTAGCTTGTTTAGGTATTTACATAGTATTAATGTTTTTTTTCTTTATGTAGTGACAATGGATCCATTTGATCCAGAGTTTGTCTTTCTTAGACATTAAGGCCCAGAGAAGTTTTGATAGAGCCGCTTTATTCCATCTTTCATAGGAGATAATGTTCAAACCTCCTGCTGCCACTGGTTTACACAGTGTTTCCCAGGCGATTGGATTCCTATGACTAGTTTCATGACTACCAGTCCACATGTAATTCCTGTAAATTCCATTTACTAGTTTTATAATTTTTTATGGAATGAGGAATACCTGGGCCCAATAAGTTTGCATTTCAAACAGGACGCTTTTGATAAATTGGATTCTGCCAGTATAAGATAGAAGTTTGGATGTCCAGCTTCTAATTCTGTCCACTATCTTCTCTACTAGGGGCATACATTGTGGTGTTTTGATCTTTCTTGTGGATAAGAATACTCCTAGGTATTTGAAAGGTAAGTGTAGCTTTTTCATAGTTCAGAATGCTCATGTTTTGCCTATTTTCATACAATTTCTGTAGCTGCTTTTGCAAAAACATTTGCCTAGCCCTTTACAAATCAAAAGCTAAGTCCTGAAAAACTAAATCTCATTATCCAGGAGGGTCCTGAGAATTTTAAAAAATATATCCCATTATCCAGGAAGGTCCTGAAAATTAAGAACTAAATCTCATTATCTAGGAGGGTCCTGAGAATTTTAAAAACTAAATCTTATTATCTAGAAGGGTCCTGAGAATTTTAAAAACTAAATCCCATTATTCAGGAGGGTCCTGAGAATTTTAAAAAATATATCCCATTATCCAGGAAGGTCCTGAAAATTAAGAACTAAATCTCATTATCTAGGAGGGTCCTGAGAATTTTAAAAACTAAATCTCATTATCTAGAATGGTCCTGAGAATTTTGAAAACTAAATCGCATTATCTAGGAGGGTCCTGAGAATTTTAAAAACTAAATCCCATTATCCAGGAGGGTCCTGAAAATTAAAAATCAAATCCCATTATCCAGGAGGGTCCTGAAAATTAAAAACTAAATTCCATTATCCAAGAGGGTCCTGATAATTTTAAAAACTAAATACCATTAACCATGAGGGTCCTGAGAATTTTAAAAACTAAATCCCATTATCCAGGAGGTTCATAAAAATTACAAACTAAATTCCATTATCCAGGAGGACCCTGAAAGTTAAAAACTAAATCTCATTATTCAAGGGGGTCCTGAGAATTTTAAAAACTAAATACCATTATCCAAGATAGCCGTGAGAATTTTAAAAACTAAATACCATTATCCAAGAGGGTCCTAAAAATTAAAAACTAAATCCCATTATCCATGAGCATCCAAAAAAATAAAAAATTAAATCTCATTATCCAAGGGGGTCCTGAAAATTAATAACTAAATCCCATTATCTAGGAGGGTCCGTAGAATTTTAAAAACTAAATACCATTATCCAAGAGGGTCCTGAGAATTTTAAAAACTAAATCCCATTATCCAAGATGGTCATGAAAATTAAAAGCTAAATTCCATTATCCAGGAGGGACCTGAAAATTAAAAACTAAATTCCATTATCCAGGAGAGTCCTGAGAATTTTAAAAACTAAATCACATTATCCAGAAGAGTCCTAAGAATTTTAAAAAACTACATACCATTATCCAGGAGGGTCCTAAAAATTAAAAACTAAATCTCATTATCCAGGAGGGTCCTGAGAATTTAAAAAACTAAATCTCATTATCTAAGAGGGTCTTGAGAATTTTAAAAACTAAATATCATTATCTACTAGGGTCCTGATAATATTAAAACCTAAATACCATTATCCAGAAGGGTTCTAAAATTATAAAAACTAAATCTCATTATCTAGGAGGGTCCTGAGAATTTTAAAAACTAAATATCATTATCTAGGTAGGTCTTGAAAATTAAAGACTAAATACCATTATACAGGAGGGCCCAGAAAATTAAAAACTAAATCCCATTATCCAGGAGAATCCTGATAATATTAAAAACTAAATCTCATTATCCAGGAGAGTCTTAAGAATTTTAAAAAACTAAATACCATTATCTAGGAGGGTCCTAAAAATTAAAAACTAAATCTCATTATCCAAAAGGGTCCTGAGAATTTAAAAAACTAAATTCCATAATCCAGGACTGTCCTGAGAATTTTAAAAACTAAATCTCATTATCCATGAGGGTCCTGAAAAGTAAAAAGAAAATCCCATTAGCTTTGAAGGTCCTAAAAGTTAAAAACTAAATCCCATTATCCAAGAGGGTCCTAAGAATTTTAACAACTAAATCCCATTATCCAAGAGGGTCCTGAGAATTTTAAAAACTAAAACCCATTATCCAAGAGGGTGCTGAGAATTTTGAAAGCTAAATCTTATTGTCCACGAAGGTCGTGAGAATTTTAAAAATTAAATCACATTATCTAGGAGGGTTCTGAGAATTTTAATAACTTAATTACATTATCCAGGAGGGTCCTGAGAATTTTGAAAATTAAATACCATTATCTAAAAGGGTCCTGAAAATAATAGAAACTAAATCCCATTATCTATGAGGGTCCTGAAAATTTAAAACTAAATTCCATTATCCAGGAGGGTGCTGAGTATTTTAAAAACTAAATCCCATAATCCAGGAGGATCTAAGAATTCTAAAAACTAAATCTCGTTATCTAGGAGGGTCCTGAGAATTTTAAAAACTAAAACCTATTATCTAGGAGGATCTTGAGATTTTTAAAAACTAAATCTAATAATCTAAGAGGTTCTGATAATTTTAAAAACTAAACTCAATTATCCATGAAGGTCCTAAGAATTTTAAAAACTAAATTCCATTATCCAGGAGGGTCTTGAAAATTTAAAACTAAATCTTATTATCCAGTAGCGTCCTAAGAATTTTGAAAACTAAATCCCATTATCCATGGGGGTCCTCAGAATTGTAAAAACTAAATCTCATTATCTAGGAGGGTCCTGAGAATTTATCAAACTAAATCTCATTATCTAGGAGGGTCCTAATAATTAAAAATTAAATCTCATTATCTAGGACAGTCCTGAGAATTTAAAAAACTAAATCCAATTATTCACGAGGGTTTGAGAATTTTAAAAAATAAACCTCATTATTTATGAGGGTCCTAATAATTTTAAAAACTAAATCTCATTATCTATGAGGATCCTGAAAATTAAAAACTAAATCCCATTATCCAGGAGGGTCTTGAAAATTAAAAACTAAATCCCATTATCCAGGAGGGTCCTAATAATTTTAAAAACTAAATCCCATTATACAGGAGGGTCCTGAAAATTTTAAAAATTGAATCCCATTATACATGAGGGTCCTCAGAATTTTAATAACTAAATCCTATTATCCTGGGGGGGGGGGGGGGGGTCCTGATAAGTGTCAAAACTAAATTCCATTATCCAGGAGGATCCTGAAAATTAAAAATTAAATCTCACTATCTAGGAGGGTCCTGAAAATTAAAAACTAAATCTCATTATCCATGAGGGTCCACAGAATTTTAAAAACTAAATCACATTATCTAAGAGGGTCTTGAGAATTTTAAAAACTAAATCTCATTACAGGAGGGTCCTGAAAACTAAAAACTATACCCTATTATCCAGGAGGGTCTTGAAAATTAAAAACTAAATCCCATTATGGAGAAGGGTCTTAAAAATTAAAAACTAAATCCCATTATCTAGAAGGGTTCTAAAACTTTTAAAAGCTAAATCTCATTATCTTGTAGGATCCTGAGAATTTTAAAAATAAAATACAATAATCCAAGAGGGTCCTGAAAATTCAAAACTAAATCACATTATCAAGGAGGGTCCTAAAAATTAAAAACTAAATCCCATTATCTAGGAGGGTCCTGAAAATTAAAAACTAAATCTCATTATCCATGAGGGTCGTGATAATTTTAAAAACTAAATCCCATTATCTAGGAGGGTCCTGAGAACTTTAAAAACTGACTCCCATTATCTAGGAGGGTCCTGACTATTTTAAAAACTAATTCCTATTATCCAAGAGGGTCCTAATATTTTTAAAAACTAAATCCTATTATCTAGGAGGTCATGAATTTTTTTTAAAAACTAAATCCCATTATCTATAAGGGTCCTGAAAATTAAAAATAAATCTCTTTATCTAGGAGGGTCCTGAAAATTAAAAATTAAATCTCATTTTCCAGGAGTATCCTGAGAATTTTAAAACTAAATCCCATTATCCAGGAGAGTCCTGAGAATTTTAAAAACTAAAACCCATTATCCAGGAGGCCCCCGATAATTTTAAAAACTAAACCTCATTGCCAAAGTCCTGATAATTTTTAAAACTAAATCACATTATCCAGGAGGGTCCTGAGAATTTTAAAAATTAAAAGGTCTTGAGAATTTTAAAAACTAAATCGCATTATCTACGAGGGTCCTGAAAATGAAGAACTAAATCCCATTATCCAGTAGGGTCTTGAGAATTTTAATACTAAATTCCATTATCCAGGAGGGTCCTGAGAATTTTAAAAACTAAATATTATTATCCAGGTGGGTTGTGAGAATTTTAAAAACTAAATCCCATTATCTAGGAGGGTCCTAAAATTTTAAAACTAAATCCCATTATCGAGGAAGGTCCTAAAAATTAAAACTAAATTCCATTATCCAGGAGGGTCCTGAGAATTTTAAAAACTAAATCTCACTATCTAGGAGGGTCCTGAAAATTAAAAACTAAATCTCATTATCCAGGAGGGTCCAGAGAATTTTAAAAACAAAATCACATTATCTAGGAGGGTCTTGAGAATTTTAAAAACTAAATCTCATTATCGAGGAGGGTCCTGAAAATTAAAAACTATACCCTATTATAGGAGGGTCTTGAAAATTAAAAACTAAATCCCATTATGGAGAAGGGTCTTAAAAATTAAAAACTAAATCCCATTATCTAGAAGGGTTCTAAAACTTTTAAAAGCTAAATCTCACTATCTTGTAGGATCCTGAGAATTTCAAAAACAAAATACAATAATCCAAGAGGGTCCTGAAAATTCAAAACTAAATCACATTATCAAGGAGGGTCCTAAAAATTAAAAACTAAATCCCATTATCCAGGAGGGTCCTGAAAATTAAAAACTAAATCTCGTTATCCATGAGGGTCGTGATAATTTTAAAAATTAAATCTCATTATCTAGGAGGGTCCTGAGAACTTTAAAAACTGACTCCCATTATCTAGGAGGGTCCTGACTATTTTAAAAACTAATTCCTATTATCCAAGAGGGTCCTAATATTTTTAAAAACTAAATCCTATTATCTAGGAGGTCATGAATTTATTTTAAAAACTAAATCCCATTATCTATGAGGGTCCTGAAAATTAAAAATTAAATCTCTTTATCCAGAAGGGTCCTGAAAATTAAAAATTAAATCTCATTATCCATGAGTGTCCTGAGAATTTTAAAACTAAATCCCATTATCCAGGAGAGTCCTGAGAATTTTAAAAACTAAAACCCATTATCCAGGAGGGCCCTGAGAATTTTAAAAACTAAACCTCATTGCCTAGGAAGGTCCTGATAATTTTTAAAACTAAATCACATTATCCAGGAGGGTTTTGAGAATTTTAAAAACTAAAAGGTCTTGAGAATTTAAAAACTAAATCGCATTATCTATGAGGGTCCTGAAAATGAAGAACTAAATCCCATTATCCAGTAGGGTCTTGAGAATTTTAAAACTATTCCCATTATGCAGGAGGGTCCTGAGAATTTTAAAAACAAAATATTATTATCCAGGTGGGTCGTGATAATTTTAAAAACTAAATCTCATTATCTAGGAGGGTCCTAAAATTTTAAAACTAAATCCCATTATCGAGGAAGGTCCTAAAAATTAAAACTAAATTCCATTATCCAGGAGGATCCTGAGAATTTTAAAAACTAAATCTGATTATCTAGGAGGGTCCTGAGAATTTTAATAAATTAAATCCCATTATCCAGGAGGGTCCTAAAAATTTAAAACTAAATTTCATTTTCTAGGAGAGTCCTAAGAATTTTAAAAACTAAATCCCATTATCCAGGAGGGTCCTTACAACAACAACTACTACTACTACTACTACCCAGTATAGTCCCACAAAGTGGGGTCTGGGGAGGGTAATAGGTAGACGAGCCTTACCCCTACCCGAAGGGCAGAGAGGTTGTTTCCAATCGACCCCCGGCTCAGTGATGGAAAGGGAAAAAACAAAGACAACAACAAAGGGGCATCAGTAACTCCAATAGGAATAGCGTAAATAATTATCTAAACATAAGAACCATAAATAAAATAGCATGCAATAATATCATACAGTAGCTACCATAAATAACTACCATAAGGGGGACACAATCCAAAACCCAAATCATCTATGGATAGCCCTGCCAAGCATCACCCAACCCCGGGTGAGGAGTACGAAAAACTCTAGGAGCCCCTATCCTACAACCCTGATACTAGACCTCCACACTTTCTTATCAAGGGTCATGTCCTCGAAAACCCGCATAGTATCCATGCCATGCCTAATCACCTCTCCCCAATACCTCTTAGGCCTCCCCCAGCCTCGCCGAACGCCGACAATCGCCAGCCGCTCACAACTCCTCACCGGGGCATCAGGACTTCTCCTCCGCACATGCCCGAACCATCTCAGCCTCGCTTCTCGCATCTTCTCATCCACCGGGGCCACCCCGACCTTCTCTCGAATAGCTTCATTCTTAATCTTATCTAACCTGGTGAGCCCGCACATCCACCTGAGCATTCTCATCTCCGCAACCTTCATTCTCTGAACATGAGAGTTCTTCACTGGCCAGCACTCCGCCCCATACAACATTGCAAGTCTAACCACAGCTCTATCCAGGAGGGTCCTAAGAATTTTAAAAACTAAATCCCATTATCTAGGAGGGTTATTGATAATTTTAAAGACTAAATCCATTATCTAGGAGGGTTTTGAAAATTTGAAAAAACTAAATCCCGTTATCTAAGAGGGTCCTGAGAATTTTAAAAACTAAATCCCATTATCCAACAGGGTCCTGAAAATTAAAAACTAAATCTCATTATTTATGAGGGTCCTGAAAATTAAAAATTAAATTCATTTATCTTGGAGCGTCCTGAGAATTTTAATAACTAAATCTCATTATCTATGAGGGTTCTGAGAGTTTTAAAAACTAAATCCCATTATCCAGGAGGATCCTGAGAATTTTAAAAACTGAATCCTATTATCCATGAGGGTCCTGAGAATTTTAAAAACTAAATCGAATTATCCAGGAGGGTCCTGAGAATTTGAAAAACTAAATCTGATTATCAAGGAGGGGTCTGAGAATTAAAAACTAAATCCTATTATCCAGGAGGGTCCTGAGAATTTTAAAAGCTAAATCCCATTTTCAAGGAGGGTCCTGAGAACTAAAAATGAACTTACCTGAAACACGCTCTCATCTTGGAGGATTCTTAACCGAATGTCTTGCTCCTTGAACCATGCTTTTCCTTGGGAGGTCCATGTGGACTTAAAAATTTTTTGCCCCTGCTTCAGACAAATAAAATCATGTTAGTTTGAAAATGTGGTGGTTAGTTGTGGCATCATTGCTGAGTGTCTGCTTCCGCCACTGCCATGCTTCATTCTGATCGACTGCTTCGGGTTAGCAAGGATTTATTTGACCTTTTGATTGAGATCTGAACCTCAAAATTTCTGAATCGCCTGAATCTCTCACTCTCACTTGTTGCATTTTGTTTTCATTTTGAAAGTTGTTGAATCCTTGTATTTTACATGAATCCCAAAGCATGCTGATTATTACCAGCCCAATACGCACACTATACCCTTGTATCTTATATGCTAGTCAAATTTATTTTGTACAATTGGAAAGCTGGTATCAAACTTTGAAGTCATATCTCAATTGTTCTTACCAAGCAGACTCAAGAAGGGACTCAAACAAGACAAGAGGAACAAAATAAGGGGAAAAAGAAAGAGATAATACCTAACAAGAAAGTTACAAAGTAGAAACTTATCAAATGTAGATACCAACTCTAATAACCATGACATGCACCTTTGGATTAAGTGGCCTAATCTCTCAATAAAATCTAATATTCCACTCTTGTTGGACCTCTTCGCTCTGAAACTGGGCTTCAGCACTTCAATTGTCTCATTTGATCCACAATCTTCAGTCGACTTGTAGTGCCCTGAAGGGTTTTCACCATCAAGCCTCTCTCATTTTCTCTTTTTCTCAACTCACCGTTGTCTTACCATGCCCATGATGGTTTTCACCAATAAGACACTCTCATTTTATCATTTTCTCTCATTATGTTGAGAACAAAGGTATTACCTACTTATACCACACACTTGACTTGGCATCCTCAAAGATTGGTCGGAAGGTCTTTCTTTGGACCGTAATGTAGCTATTGGATAGGGTTAGAAAAAATGGTGGCATGAAGGCTCAAAATAATTCAAGATGAAAGAGCTCAAAATTACAACTTTTGGAATTAGATCTTTTGCCAAAATTAAAACCTCTTCCCCAGTTTCTTGGAGTTTGGGGAATTTTATTCCTTGGGATTTCTAAGAGAATTTTCCCCACTCTTGATTTCGGGGATTATGAAATATTTTATTTCGTGTGACCGAACCATGAGGCTGCCTACGTATCTTGTGGTGACAAGAATCAGGTCGAACATAGTTCAAAAGACAAAGTTGTTTTTTTTTCATTTTTTTTTGTTTTTTTTTTGTTTTGTTGTTTTATCCCTTTTTTCCTTTCTTCTTTTCTTCTTATTCTCTTTTTTTTATTTTCCAGTTCCCAACTCTACTTCTGATTCCAAAAGAGGGGTATGAAACAAAACAAATTAAGGCTCAAAATGGGTTGCAAAGGATAAAAGTTTTTGGGTAGCAGAATAAAATGCATTCGTCATACCAAACTTTAAAGGTTCCAAATACAAGCATGCAATTGAAGATAAACAAACAAATCATACACCATATCTATCGACGACATCAACACAAACAAAGAGTACCAATGGGCAATACCTTTGTCTCAACGAATGACCATGGCCAGTTCGAAGCAAACTAGACTCAACCTTATCTTGACGTGGAAGAACGCATTTCAGCACTGAGTGATTTACCTCAATATGCTTGAGATGCATTTTCTTGTTGCATTCTCTAATCGACCTCTTGATTTTCCAGACTTACTGCCTCAGTTTCACTCAATTCAATGTTTAGGTCATCTCAGAATGCGTGAATCTTTAATTTCTTCCTCAAATGCCTCTTTTATCATGTTCAAAACTGTGTCAATGCTTCATGAATAAACTAACTTTCAAGACCAGGCTGAGAATTATGTGTGCATGTCATGTCACTAGAATCAGGATGAAAAGAACTATAACAGGAATAGTAACCTAAATAAAAACTGACCAGAACTAATAGAAAATATAAGATTTCATTAGACATATGATTAAAAAGGGTTTGAACAAAACAAGCAAAACAGACATGGGTTACATCCTTGGAACTATCCTAGATAAAACTAGACGAGTTACTATAACTAAGCGAACTAGACAAAATGAGAAGAAGAGGAGTTTGAGCCACAAGACAATATCCGGATTACAACCCTGAAATAACCCGGACAAACCGAAATGACAACAAAATAAACCACCAAAACTCCTCTTTGGCTAGCCAATAAAGGAGTATCTTTCCAATTACCAAGCTCGACATCTTAGCCATTGGGTTGCACATCAAAATCACTGGGACCTTTACCAATTTTAATATCATTTACTTCAGTCAGCAAGTTCCCAAGAGGATTTTCATACTTCCTCTCACCATGCATCTTTCCTAAAAATTGTACATCATCATGTGCACGTAAATGATTTTTTGCAATATTCTGTATTTCACAGTCCTGGATCACAATTATCCCTTCTTGAATCATTCTTTCTATCTCTCTTTTCAAAGCACGACAGTCTTCAATGCTATGCCGTTGAACATTAGAGTGGTACATGCACCGTACGGTAGGATCGAAACCTTTTGCATGTGGATCTGGAGTATAGCCGATGAGCGGCTCAATCAGGCCAGACTGTTTTATCTTTTCAAACAAGCGTGTGTAGGATTCTCCGATTGGAGTGAAAGACTTTTCTCTTTATTGTTGCCTTCTCATTTTGTACTCCGGACTTGGTTGGAACCTCTTTGGGGTAGGGAGTTGATATGCTTGTAGAGGTCGGTTAGACATTTGTGGAGTCCGTGCAAGCCGTTGCAGGTTTTGTGAGTGTGGAGCATACAACGATGCATTTGTGGATAGAGTACTATGGAGGTGAGGTATGGCTTCGGGGATTTTGTGGTGGAAAGTAGCATTGGGGAGGATTATCTGGAGTATGCAGACATTTACTGGGTCGGTATTAAGGCTGAAAGCATTTAGCAAAAATGCTCACTGGATTTTGTCGTTGGGTGGGCTCGACAACATCTTTTCTATCAATCGGATGACTGATCCCAGCAATCTGTTTGTTCCATTTGAACCAAAACTCCCTAAAACCTTCCTTGGGTCTTTTTCCTTGGACATCGGGGGCTTTGAGCACATTCTCTCTAGAGGATCGAGGAAGATTATGTGGCGGAGGAGCTACAAAAATAGGAGTAGATGCCGGAGCAGGGTATGAGGTTGTTTTGTCTGGTGGAGCATGGAATATTTGGGAGAAAGTGCCTTGGTAACAGTAGTAAGGGGTAAAGCCAGGAGCGTGTTGTGGGAAAAGATAAATAGTATTGGGCATCTGGGATTGAGAGAGGTGTGGAATGGAAGCGGGGTTTTCTATGTAGTTAGTAGGGAAGGAGGGTGGAAGGTGTCCCTTAATCAAGGCTTGACACATTTCCGCCATCTGACGCTTCAGCCTTCGGACCTCCTCTTGTAGTTCTGATTCCGACTCAACAATCTCCCTTGGTGGGTCTACAACTCCAGTGTACATTTTGATCGAGTGTTGTAGGGATGGCTTGCCAGGATGCCAACAAACTAACCACCTTCCTGAAATTCAACAAAGGTAACAAGGAGCAGCAACACAAAACCACCATGTTAGTGTTAGAGCATTTATCATATGATAATATCACATTACATGCAACGCACCTAGCAACAATTAACGGTTCTAAAATGGCTTTAAGGATCGCAGGGTCATATGGAATCATCCTAATTTGCTCTTCTTGCTTTATTTTCTTCTTCATTTTCCTTGCTAACACCGCTTGATTTTTCATTTCTTTCCCCCCTCCTTTTTTTTTCCTGATTATCGCTCTTTTCTTTCTTATCATTTCCCACATCCACAATTTCATTCTCTTTTTTTCTTTTCTTTTTTTAGTTCTTTTTTTAAAGATTCTATCGAACCCTGTGTAGGTTGCTTGTGTATCATGTCCCTCATGAATCAGATCAAAGGTAGTTCTCGAAAAAAGTAATGGACAAATAAACAATAAAAAAAATCTTTTTGAATTTTTCATTTATAACTTTCAAAAACAAAATAGGAGACTCAAAAATCTTACTAGACTGACAGACTCGATACTACTGTACACGTATAATAATTAAGAGACAACATAAAATATACTAAAATAATTAAAAGTTTCCTCAAGCAGCTCGTGCATGCAATGGTCTTGACTAGAATGACCCTGGGGTATTTGTCATGCTCAAACTCTAGCAAATTGCTCCATACCTAAATGGAAAAAATAAGATCAAATAGAGTTTAGTGACTCAAGGCATATGTGACGCCATGGCACATTCTATTGGACACATGCAAGGCGTGACTAAGGCTATTTTTGCAAAATGTCCTACGTGGCCTAAGGTGACTATTTGCACAAACTCAACAAAGATGACCTCAAAAAAATGGACATACCTCCCTAAGGCTTACATGGATTCAAAATCCCAATAATCATCGCCCAAAATTAATTTGCAGAAATGACCCATTTTTGCAAAAACAGTCGATATGGACGGAAGTGGCTAAAGATGCAGACTCAAAAGGACGGACCTTAAGGTAGTGGGACATTAGCTGTGAACTAAGGATTTTGAGACATGCGTCAATGAACCACTTTTGCAAAAATGACCCCACTTTGCAAGAATCACCGATATGGCCAAAAGTGGCTAAAGATGCAAACTCAATAAGGACGTGCCTTAAAGTAATATAACTCCTAGTTGTGGACTCGATATCCTAATACATAGATAATTGAACCGCTTTTGCGAAAACAACCCCATTTTGCAAGATGGTCGATGTTGCCAAAAGTGGCTAGACATGCAAATTCAATAGGAATGGACCTTAAAACTGAGAGAACACCTTGTTGTAGGCTTAGGACTCCAAAACGTGGGTTAACAAGCCACTTTGCGAAATATTCCTATTTTACTAAAACAGTCGATATGGCCAAACGTGGCTAGACATGCAAGATTTGATTAAGATCCCGCAAAACCAAGAACCTAAGATATTAGGAAGATAGGGTGAAGACAGCACCCTATGTGGGCTACCTACGTATCCCGCCCCGAGAGACGTGAATCAGGTATGCGTAGTTCGGGAAGATTAAATATGGGAGAAAGCTTAAAAAATGACACTAATATGAAAAAAAAAATTCTTTTTGAAAAATGATGGAAAATGTAAAATCTTTTGGGTTTTCTTTTTCTCCTTTTTTTTTTTAAATTTTTGGGAAAATGATGAAAAATGTAAAAACTTTTTGGATTTTTTTTTCAATTTTGTTTTTTTTTTTTGAATTTTTGGAAAATAATGGAGAAGTACAAAATCTTTTTGGATTTTCTATTTTTATTTTAGTGAATTTTGGGTAAATGATGGCAAAGTGTAAAATCTTTTTGGATTTTTTTATTAATTTTTCGAAAATGATGGAAAAGTGTAAAATAATTTTAATTTTTTATTATCAATTTTTTTTTTATTTTGAAAGACTATGAAAGAAAAATGCGAGTGAGACCTGCTTGCTTCATTTTTCACCTTTCTTTTCAAACATCGGTCCGCCAAATAATATTTTTACCCTCAAAGAGGCAATATGTATCACATAGGGATGATTGAATATCTTTTTGGGCCACGGGCCCATTTTTTATAAAATTTGGACAGGCTTCCTACAAATGGACACTGTACTTGAGACCGAGCCCTGCTAGGTCTAAATGACATGATGCAAATAAAAATAATCTAAAGGCTAACCTACGTTTGGGGTTCATTAACAAGACAATTTGGGGAAGCGTATGGTCGATGGTGGCTGCCCAAGCTTTCCACCCACTCCATACGTCCGACGACCTCCCTCCTAAATTAAGGGTGACTGAACAAAGAGTTCGTGCATGCGATGTGTACTCCGAGATTTGTTGCAAAAATAAGACTCATGGTTATGCAAATGATGACAGTTTATAAAGCAGTAACACATAAAGAAAAAACTGTAAATAAATAAACAGATAGCAAATAATAAAATGACATAAACAAAATAAAAATCGAATAAAGTAAACAAAACACATAAAAACCTCAACCGAATATCCTAAAAAGGCAACAAGATCAAGTACTAGCTCGAACTTGCAACTCCCCAGCAGAGTCGCCAGAGATGTCGCACCGCTTTTTTAAAACAAAACTCACTAAACCCCTTAAATTAATAAATAGATTTAGTAAAGCTTGAAAAGGGTTTTCAATTTTAAAAGTGACAAGAATGGTGTTCAAAAGGAAAATAAATCAGAGTCACCACCTAACATTTGATTTCGGTGTGTCAGGTCATCGTTTTTTTTTCTAAAAATAATAATTTTCCTTTCAAAATACTTTGAACTCTAAAACTAAGTCTACACCAAAGATTCGGGTAAGGCGATTCATTTGACCAAGGGAGAAGGTGTTAGGCACTCCCCAAGTCCCGTGAAAGTCACGGTTGCGTACTTGATCTAGTCGGCTTTCAGGATATTCAAATTGAGGTATAATTAAACAGAGAAAAGAAAAATAAAACAAATACACAACGGCTCGAGATCGTTCCCACCTAATAAAATAAAAATAAAAGCTAGCCTACATTGTACTTTCTCCACAGTGTTCGTCACGGCCTCGAAATACATAATACTTTTAGGCATATCCCCGATAATAATATATACACATTCTTCGGGGAATCCTCCGAAGAAATTTAACTATGGGAAACGACCTCTCGCCTCGAAATTAAAACACGAACATCCTAAAGGTTTACCTACCCAAATATGGTCGGCCTAAACCATGTTCCTAGCGATTAAGAAAAATAGAAATAAACTTAAGCTAAAGTATATAAAACTTATTTCATGATCATCTTCCTCATTTCATGTGTTTGACTAAACCCAATTCCAAAAAAAAAAAAATACGAACAAATTAAATACTAATGCGATTTGGCCTCAACTCAAATAAATTTGAAATTAACACTGCAACATCACTTAATAGCAACCAAAATGTGACAACTAACCAACAAAGAACATTCACATAAGAAATGGTAAAAGACAAAGAGTTGAGAATAGGACCTCGATAATATTAATAAGAACTCGATTACAGAAACATACGGACCGAAAAATGAAGCCACAGCAGGGGCGTCGACCGCGGACCACGAAATTAACCTCAAACGGTTCTCCGTATCGGCAGCTAAAGTAAAATTTCGACCTTCGACGGATCTCCGAACCAAAACTGACCGAAACTCCACAGGAGCTCAAGCAATGAACTCCGATAAAGAAATCGAACTCTAACTCTGTAGTTGCGTCCAATGAAAGAGTGCAAGAGGCACTTTACCAGATAAGCAACGAAACGAGCCCTCTACTTGAGACACTAAGATTGGGGAGCATATATTTTTTATGCACTCCTCAACGGATTCTTGAGGTAGAAATTTACAACCCTTTAAAAGTGTAACCATATAACAGAGAACATTTTCCCCATTCTTTTGTTTCTCTATTTCGTTTCCTCTCTTTGGTATTCCTTTTTTTTGTTTCCTTGTGTGTGTGTTGCGGCTGAATATGAGAGTTTTTCCTAAGGGTCCATGGCTGATTGGTGGGTCTGTTTAGATGGAGTGAAAGGGTGAAGAAGGCGCTGCTGTCTCCGGCGAGTTTCGATGGAGGTGAAGGGGCGGCGGTGATGGCAGTGAGGTTTGAGAGGAGTGACGGCGAGTCCGCTGAAGAGCTGGTCGTTTTTTGGGTGTTTCCGGAATTCCGGCAAGTTTGGTGGTCAGGTTCAAAGGGTGTCAGACGCGGCGTCGAGTTGGCTGTTGCTAGACGGCGATGAGGCTGGAAATGACGGGAGGAAGGTGGTCTTTGGTGGTGGGGGAAGCAGCGAAGGTGGTGTTGGGGATTTTGGGCGTTGGTTTGGGTTAGGGTTCAGCTAGAGGTCTTGTTTTCGTGTCCAAGGTTGATGGCTGCCCGATTTTGGGCTCCTTTTTACCCGAAATTGACTCAAAATGTGTAATTCTTCAATTTTAAAAAAAATCTATTAAGTAAACAACCCAATCTTTTAAATTAAAATTCAATTAATTTTAATTAATTAAATAACTATTTGATAATATAAAACTACATATATTTTCTAATATTTCATATTTTATACAAATTAAAAGTAAGAGTGAAAATCATAGTAAAAATAAAATATATGGCTATAAAAATATTAATAACCTAAACCAAATAGAAATAAGGTAGAACATAAATGTGTGTGTGTATATATATATATATATATATATATATATATATATATATATATATATATATATATATATATATATATATATATATATATATATATATATATATATATATATATATATATATATATATATATATATATAATTTTTTATAATAAAAATAAAAATATAAAAACCATGACAAACTTAGTATAATACTACTATTAAAATACTAATAAACTTAAATAAATAAAAACAGAAAACAAAACACATCTAATAACATAAACTATTTTTTTTCTTTCTTAATAATAACTTTTTTTAATTTTAAATTTAAAATAAAATAGGCTAAAATTATATAATAACCCAAGTAGATATTTTTAAACATAGAAATACTAAAACTAACTTTAAAATTATGCGAGTCAAAAATTACATATCTACAACTATGAAGAAGTTGATGGCCTTGGCCATATGGGTGACTTCGACTGTCATCGAATTACTTATTTGTCGTAGTTGAATTGGGTCAACTGTTGGCGGCGATGGCCTTAGCCATAATGAAGTTGATGGACTTGTCCATATGGGTGACTTCGACTGTCGTCGGATCACTTGCTTAACGTAGTCGAACTGGGTCGATTGTTGGCGGCGGTGGCCTTAGCCATGAATAAGTTGATGGCCTTGTCCATATGGGTGAGTTCAACTGTCGGCGAATCACTTGTTTGCCGTAGTCGAACCGGATCGACTGTTGGCGGTGGAGGCCTTATTCGTTTATGCATTGGAGCTAGCCGTAGTCGTTTATATGTTGGAGATAGCTGTAGCCATTTATACGTTGGAGATTGTCGTAGACGTTTATCCGTTGGAGATTGTCGTAGCCGTTTATACATTGGAGATGGCCATAGCCGTTTATACATTGGAGATGGTCGTAGCCGTTTATACATTGGAGATGGCCATAACCGTTTATACATTGGAGATCATGCTAGTCCAGTCCCTTTATCATGTCGGCCTGGAGAGCGTATGGAGAGGTTGATATGATAAACTTGTTCCACAAATATCTCCAATTTTCTCCTCCGTCGCCTCGTTAAAAACCTCCTCGAGAAAACCCAATTGAGACAAAACTTGGGTAAGGGAAAAAGAGTATGACTCGGGGGACGCCTTTCAAAAATAGAAATACTTTAGGTGGGCGACATTCCAATTGTTTTGTAGAATTTTTCCTTTCATTGTTTCAAACTGGAATGCTCCTTTATTGGATGTTGCTAAGATTTTGTAGGTTCCGTCCCAATTAGTGCCAAATTTTCCTTCGCTTGGGTCTTTGGATGTCAATTTCTTGGCTTTGAGGACATAGTCTCCCACCTTGAGTGGTCTTATCTTGGCCCTATTGTTGTAGTACCTCTCGACCTGTTGTTTTTTGGCCACCATTTTGATGTGGGCCATTTCTCTTCTTTCCTCGGCTTCATTGAGGTCTAAGAGCATGTTCATGTCATTTTCTGTTCCGCTGGTGTGCGAGTCAAGCTTGGTTCACCGACCTCGACTAGTATGGCCGCGTTGGTTTCGTAGACTAGTAAGTACAGTGATTTCCCTTTGCTGGATTTGGGTGTGGTCCGATGGGCCTATAATACTTTTGGCAGTAGCTCAGGCTATAGCCCTTTGGCCTCCTCAGGTTTCTTTTTTAGTATATTTAGTATTGTCTTGTTGGAGGATTCTGCATGGCCATTGGCGGCGGGATGGGATGGCGTTAAGAGTATTCGCTTGATATGCCATTTTTCAAAGAATTCTGTCTTTTTTGACTGATAATTATTGTCCGTTGTCACATCTGATTTCCTTGGGGATGCCGAAGCGGCATATGATATTTTTCCATATGAAGATGATGACCTCTTATTCGCGTACTTGAGCGTACGCACCTGCTTCCGCCCACTTGGAGAAATAGTCAGGTAAAACTATTATAAATCATACATTTCCTCGTCCCTCGGGGAGGGGTCCGACTATGTCCATTCCCCATTTGATGAAGGGCCATGGAGATGTGGCCGAGTAGAGAGGTTCTCCTGGTTGGTGTATCAGGGGGGCGTATTTTTGGCATTGTTCGCACCGGCGAATGTATTTCGTTGCTTCTTTCTTCATTGTAGGCCCGTAGTAGCCAGACCGTATGAGGCATCGTACGAGGGCGCAGTTACCTGTATGGGCGCCGTTGTGACCCTCGTGCACTTCTTCGAGCACTGGCCTCGTTTGGTGTGGCCCTAGACATTTGGCCAAGGGTCCACCGAACGTTCTTTTGTGGAGGATGTTGTTTATCAGGCAATATCGGGTAGCTTGTACGCGTAGTTTCTTTGCCTCTTTTTTGTCGAGTGGCAGTGTTCCATCCTATAGGTAAGATACAAATTGTTTGCGCCAGTCCCAAGTCAGATTTAAAGAGAATACCTCAGTATGGTCGATGGCCGAATGGAGGAGGGTGACCACGCTTTCTTTGTAAAAAATTTTAGTGGTCGTGGCAAGTTTTGCTAGGCCATATGATTCGACGTTCTGTGCCCTTAGAATTTTCTCGAAATGGCACTCGTCGAACTGGGCCATCAGCCTGTGGATTTCTGACTGGTATTTCTGCAGCCTTTGTTCTGTTATTTGGTAAGTCCCAGCGACCTGATTTACCACAAGTTAGGAGTCGCAATGGAGGACGATTTGTCGAACCCCATACTTGATGGCTAGTTTCATACATGCAATAACGGCCTCGTACGCAACCTAGTGGTTAGTCATCTCGAGACATCGTATGGACTGGCGAATTGTTTCACTCGTGGAAACCTCGCAGATGAGTCACATTCCCGATCTCGATGCATTGGCGGCATCGTCAGTATAGAGAGTCCATAGGTCGGTATTGGAACGTGCCTCACGTTCCGCCTATGGCAGGATTTCTGCGCTGAAATTTGCAATAAAATTGGCAAGTACTTGTGACTTTATGGCAGTTCTTGGGTGGTACGAGATGTCGTGCTCGCTGAGCTCAATGGCCCATTTGGCGAGCCGACCTGATAATTTAGGCTTGTTAGGACACTCCTCAATGGGAAGGTCTTCACCACTTTTATGGGGTGGCATTAAAAATAGGGTCGGAGCTTCTGTGAAGCCACGACCAATGCCACATCTAATCTCTCAAGGTGAGGATACTGTGATTAGGCGTCCACTAAGGTTTTGCTAATGTAATAAATAGGAGATTGCGTACCTTCATTTTCGCATACCAAGACTGCGCTAACAGCTACATCGGATATGACAAGATACACCAGCAGGGGTTCGCCTGGGCTCACTTTGACTAGCAGGGGCAGTGAGGATAGGTACGCTTTTAGATTTCTCAAGCCTTCGACGCACTTCTCATTCCACTGTAACCCTTGGTCTTTTTTCAGCACATTGAAAATTTATGGCACCTGTCGGAGGACCGCGAGATGAATCATGATAGAGCGGCTATCTGCCATGTTAGCTTTTGTACCTATTATTTGATGTTCAACACCTTAGGTATTGCGTCTATCGCCTTGATCTGGTCTTGTTTCACCTCGATGCCTCCTTGTGATACGAGAAACCCTAACAATTTCCCTGAGGTCACACCTAAGGCGCACTTCTCAAAGTTCAACTTCATTCTGTATCTCCTCAATATCTTGAAGGCTTCCTTGAGGTGGTTGATGTGTTCCTCTTTCTTTGCTGATTTTACCAGCATGTCATCGATGTAGACTTCCATGATCTTACCGAGTTGTTCTTTGAACATCTTGGTTACCTGGTACGTATCTCCTGTATTTTTTAGCCCGAAGGACATTACCTTGTAGAAATATGTACCTTGGTGGGTGATGAAAGTTGTTTTCTTCTGGTCCTCTTTGGCCATCATGATCTGATTGTAGCCGGAATAAGCATCTATGAAGCTTAGCAACTCGTGTCCTGCGGTATCGTCGATCAGTTGGTCGATCTGGGGGCAGTGGGAATGAATCCTTTAGGTACACCTTGTTCAGGTCGGTGAAGTCCACGCACATTCTCCACTTCCTATTTTTCTTTTTGACCATGAAAACATTGGAGACCCATTGGGGGGTATTTTGATTCCCTGATGGAGCCGTTGGCCAGTAGTTCGTCTACTTTCTCATTGACCGCTTCTTTGATAGCAGCGTTAAATTTCCTCCTCATCTGCCACATGGGTGGGTGTAATGGGTCAACGTTTAGCATGTGAGTGGCGATGTCTCGTGGTATCCCTGGCATATCTGAATGGGAAAAAGCAAACAGGTCCGCATGGTTAGTTAAAAATTCATGATACTTACTCGGATTAGCGAGGTCCTTCCCGATGTAGGCTTTCTTCGTGAGGTAGGCATCGTCCAGTTAGCCTGGGTCGAGCTCTTCGATCGTAGCTTTACAGGCCTCTACGGTATTAATGTCTTTAATGGCATCCCATGTCGGGTCGACCTTTGTCCCTGACATAGCTAATTGCTATGCCTCTGCACTCGCCCCCTTAAGTTGGTTGTTGTGGGCATAATCTTGAGGTATTTTATAATGTTCCCTTGCAGTGTGTGGCTCGCCTCGGATGCTGAATATTCCCCATGGGGTAAGGAATTTGATCACCTGATAAAAGCTTGACGGGACCGCTTGCATGGCGTGTATCCATGCGCATCGTATGATGGCATTGTATGTCGTTTTCTGGTTCATTACGTGGAATGTCATTTCCAGCATGACTCCTCTCGCTAAAACGGGAAAGGATATCTCTCCGGAGGTCCGTTCCACTGCATTATTTAAACCAGTTAGTGTTATGCAGTGTGGTATTATCTTGTCCTCAAGTCCCATTTACATGAGGACCCTCGGGTTGATAATACAGGCGCCGCTTCCGTCATCAATCATGATTCTTTTAACATCTGTATCTACGATACGTAAAGTGATAATTAAATCATCATAGTGAGGGAATGAAAAATTGTCGACATCGGACTTATCGCAGGTGATACTATCTTCGAAGTCGTCATACCATTCGTGGGCGATGGTTCACTTCAGTTTGTGCGTGGTGGTGAGTTTGACGTGGTTGATTGCTGAGTCGTCGCCACCTCCGACGATCATATTAATCATACATGCTGGGGAGGGCGGCTTCGGCGGCCCATGGGGTTGCTCACGTCCACGTGCAAAGTTCATTTTCCCTGTGTCGCTGAGTAGCTCCCTCAGGTACCCCTGATTCAGCATTCTGGCCACTTCTTGCCGAAAGCCTATGCAGTCCTCGATTTTGTGCCCTCCTTCCTGATGGAACTCACATAGTACATTTTACTTATTTGTGGTTGGGTCTGATTTCATCTTCGTCGGCCATTGTACCTTGCTGCCCAGCTTCTCTAATGCGTACACTATCTCTGAAGGAGACACGCAAAAGTTATGGCCGTATAGTAAAGGAGGCATACCTCTTTCATTTCGGAATAGAGTGACATGGCGCTGTAGTACCTCCGTATGTCTTGGTGGTGGCGGATGGGAGGATCTGATGTAAGGCTGGTGCCTTTCTTTGTTGAGACGCAGAATTTGTTCCTGCCCTCCCTCGATGCGTCGATCCCTTTTAATTTATGGATGTATTGTCGTCAACCGTTGGGTCGGCCCATTGAGGTCGTCCTCATCTTCTCTTACCACGTCATAGTAGGCATTATAGATTTCTTCCCATGTGGTAGGAGGGTACTTCATGAGACGTCTTAGTAGCTTTTTGGTCGCCCTCAAACCATTTCTACTTAGTCCATTTTGGAAAGCGGTCACTGTCATACCTTCCGATACGTTGGGTAAGCTCATCCTCGCCCTGTTAAACCTGGCTAGGAAGTCCCTCAATATTTCTCCTGCGGTTTGACGGACGACGAATATATCGTTAACCCTTTCTTCTGCTTTCTTTGCTCATGCGTGGGAGGTGAAAAAATTGTCTGCCATTTCTTCAAACGTGAAACTGATCTTTGCCGTAGCTGGGAGTACCACGTCAGGACTCCTCCTTTTAGCGTTTCACCGAACTTTTTCAGCAGCACTGATGGTACATGTTCCTTTGATAGGTCGTTTCCCTTTACAGTCGTGACATAGTGGATCAGATGATCCTCGGGATCTGTGGTCCCGTCGTATAATTTCAGGTAGGGCAGTATTTTAAAGTTGTTCGGAATAGAGTACGGGACAACCTCCTCAGTGTAGGGTTGTTCAACAAATCTTCCCATGTCATGTTTTGGCAGCAACTTGGGGACACCGGGGATCTTGTCTACCCTCTCCTAGTGTTCCTTCATTTGGTCACGAAGTGATCGATTTTCGTTTTCCATCTGCTCCATCTTCTTGATAATGGCCGTGAGCATGCCGTCGTTGGCCTGTACCTCACCTAGCATGTCTTTTGCTCGTGCCATTTCAGGTTCAGCCATGGTGGCGGTAAGATCTACTATCGGTGCATATCCGATGTTACCTTCGGTGATTATTCGATCAAGCCACTAAGGGCACCCGTTAGTCATTCTTCCAGTAGCTTTTTGACCTCCGAGGGTACTTCTTTGGTTGCAGATATAGAAGCAGCCTTTTCCCGCAAGATCGTCAGATCTCCAGGTGGGGGAGGTGGAATCTCCCCACTTGTTGTGGTGCTGGGGGTTGTAATTGAAAAACCCTCTTCACCTGCTTCATTGAGAGGACCGATGAGGTTGGTTGCAACATCTGCTATCGCTTTTATTCTTGCGTTGTTCTCAGCCATTTTTGTTCGTGTGGTATAGAGAATAGGTTTTGGTTGTTCTCTAGGTGCAAACTATGATTTTGATTCTCGAAATCCCCACAGACGGTGCCAAATTGTTTAGCTCAAAAGTTATTGATATACTTTGTAAGCTTAGAAAACATTCAAAAGATAACAAGGGTAAATCGTAATCAAATATAATTTGACCTAAAGGTTAAACGGACGATATCGTAGTTATAGATCTCAAAGATAAAGAAAATAATCTTAAGTTAATAGAGAAGCAATTGTCGGAGACAGAGATAGAGATAGAGAGAGAAGTTGTATTATTCGAGAGTAATAATCATGTCTGTTACAATATGAATGTCTCATTTATATAGTAGGAGACCTTTCTCGAAATAATCAAAGAAAATGTATAAAAGTAGGTGGCTCCCGCTTAGTGAAGAAGTTAAGTTCTAAACGACGTCGTCTTCACCCTCACGCCTGGATTGTGCTCTCACTCTGACCGGTGTCTATCCATTGAACGTACACGTTGGCGTGAGAACGTTAGGACCAAATTTTGTCCTATACAAGACTTCTAGGCACCGACTAGCTTCAGCAAGTACAAGTCATACAAGTCGACTCAATTAGACCAGCAAAATCTAAAGCATAATCTGCGCATAATTCTTTAAAAATAAAAAAAGAACAACAAAAGAAAAGCGCAATAGCAACAAAAAATAGAAAGGAAATGGTCCAGCTAGGAATAGAACAAAGAATATGTCTTTTGTCTGGCTACCCAAAAGGCCCTTCTCTTTTTTCAAAGCAATAGCTCTATATTTTGACTAATGAAGATTTTAAAACAACATCTCATAATAATATTCGCATAAATAAGTAAAAAGTCAAAGTTGAATGAGCTTTAAGAGATCGTGATCACGTATATATACTTACATAACATTCAACAATAACAACACAGTATAATCTCACTTAGTGAGATTTGGGGAGGATAGTGTGTACGCAGACCTTACCCCTACCCTTGGGTAGAGAAGTTGTTTCCAAATAGGGTTCCGGTATCCTTCCCTCCAAGAACTTCCCACCTTACTCTTGGGGAGACTCGAACTCACAACCTCTCGGTTGGAAGTGGGGGTTGCTTACCATCAGAGCAACCCCTCTAATAAAAAAAGTTTCTTCGCATCTATTAATTAATTAATTATATCACGACGTATCCATCACTTACTATGATTAAGTGATTTTTTAATAAGAAAAAGTGTATATGTTAATTACAATGGTTTAAAGAAAGAAATTTATAAACAAATATATATATATATATATATATATATATATATATATATATATATATATATATATATATATATATATATATATATATATATATATATATATATATATATATATATATATATATATATATATATATATATATATATAAATTTTTCTGACCTTTACCCGCAAATGGTGGAGCAATACATATGAAGATTTGTCTGTTGGCATTTTCTTGGCAAGTTCCTCTAAGATCTTATACTATTTTTAAAGCTTCAAATAAATATTTGTTTCTTTAAAAAGAATTGTTTAATTTAGTTTTAAGGTCAACAATTCTGGAGAACACTTATTGCCAGTTTAGATGCTGACAATGAAACATGTTTTGCAATTAATTTCTCAAAGAATATTATAATATTGTTTAAGAGTCCAAATTTAATATAAGAAATAAAGTTAATCTTTGACTTGAAATTGGAAAACTTAAAATTTTCTACATATTTTATAGTTATCTGACGTATGAATTAATTTATTGTAGATCACCCATTTTGGCACTGTAATTTTGTAACAATCAAACCCTCACAAATTGAGGTGGAGCCAGTATTTAACCTTTATGGGTTATAGTATTTAGAACGCCAACTTCAAGTATTAGTAATTGGTGTGAGCGTCACTGTACTAAAACAAAAATCAGAAAAAAAAATATTAGAAGAATAAAGAAATCTAGAAAACAATAAAGAATCAAAAATATTCCGAGTCCACAATTTTCTTGTGTGTCCTTAAGGAATTTTAACCCCCTCACATGTTGCCAAGGTAATGGATTAAATTCTTCCAGGATAAAACGGAATAAACCTTCCTGCAATAGTGGCAATACAAACTGAAGGATACCAACGAACTTAAAGAACGGAATAAAATCACACTTACGAATTTGAGAGGGAGAGGGACTGCTAATTAGGATGCAGTGTATTCAGAAAGAAAGAAGTTCTAGAGTATTTTTCGTGTATAGAAAATGGAGCCTTCAGAATAGGTGTCTGAAAAATGTGTCTTTTCAGAAGAATACCGTGACAGAACCGCGGTCAGAGAGGCTCTCTGAATCTGCCTGCCGTAATTCCACAGCGGTCGCGGCAGAACCGCGGTCATAGAGAACCTCTAGATCTTCCGCAGGATTCTAGCGTATTTTTAGCAGTGATTTGGTATTTAATTAATTATTAAATAATTAAATAAATTTTGTCCAAAAATAATATTATTGATCAATCATTTTCCAAAGCCAAAGCCGAGCGACTATAACGGCACGAGGTTAATTCTCTTCAATTCCTTTTAAGAGTTTTAAGAAGCAATTCTATATATAAACACACAAATGTGGTTGTCCCTACCAATGAGGGACAAAGTGCAAGACAAAAGTCCACTTCTTCAAAATTTTCATTTCCTCTCTATTTTCAATTCACACTTCTTCTACTTTAAAGCTCAATGACTTAAAGGCCAACAATTGGGTTATAAATTTAATGTTTATACATATTTAATGAATTATAAATATTAAATACATAATTTGAACAAATAGTACTGAGTTTGACCGAACCCGTAGCTCGGCCTGTGCTTACGCCCTTGTTCAATAATACAATGAAAATTTAAATAGCCAATCAACTAAACGACTAAAATTCCTGCGTTTTACTGATTAAAGACGGTACGAAGGTTCTAATATCAATATAAAATAAATGTCTTAAGACTATCTAGAGAACAAATGCTAGAAATATGGAAAATTTGTAATAAACTACCTTCCAGAGATAATTATATCGCCAATAAAACTTACATTTCCTTACAAACAAATGTGGACCTAAATAACGAGTGTGTTCAATTGAACCCATTATTTACAGTCTAAACCAGACCACAATCTCAAGTACTTTTTAATTACATTACATATACGGAGTTTTTTTAACACAAAAAATGTTGGACAAGATCCAAAATCTTTGCAAAAACACGATACTATGTTGTTTAATGTAAATTCCAAGTTGCTTAGAATACTAGGTTAGTAACCTAAATTAATTTACCAAGAAATGGTTTGTGTAGATTTTGGTCAAGAATAAATGTGTTCATTTAATTTAGAAAATATTGTTGTTTACTGACCACGATTATATTCCCCTAATAAAAAAGGCAAGTATTGTTAAAATAATTTATATTAATTGGTACATCGTGTATGGTCGGTGTTGGGAGAAAAAATAATTATAAATAAAACTAAACATTAAAAAAACAGACAAATAAAAGAAAAGAAAGCCTTAGTTGTGGAATATCATAAGGTCACAAAGGAATCTGAAATTCTTATATAATATTTGTATGGGTCAAAACTAGATTCATGATAATTAATAGGACCAGCGTATTTTTCAAAGTCTATTTGTAACTAATAAACAGTATGGCCATTTATTAACAATGTTATCGGGCAATTACCCGATTTGACAACTGAGGCTACGGCCTATCCGTCCTTACAAGGGCATCCTCTCAATATGGTCACAACCACTCGGCGCCAGCTGGCATGTCTCATAGCTATAAATACTAAGCGAAAGAACCCTAAAATGGGGGCTTCTTCTTCTTCTTCACATCTAATTCTAAAAGAAGACAAAATACATCATTGTAAGGCTCTGAACTTCTCCATGGAGAGGCAGACCAAATCGATATCATTAATAAAAGATCTTCACTCTCCTCCCCTTAACCAATAACTATTGTCTCGTACATTTTATTCATTTGGTCTTTGGATTTATTACGATCTGCTGTGATTGGCCCTCTGTTGATTTTAATTGATTTATGCTTATAAAGTGTATGAGAGCTTTGAGCTACACAATATCGAATTAATTAAAAGTTTTTATTACTGGGAAGATGACTTCCTTGTAAACACCATAACAAAGATAACATAATTTATTTTCTATAGTTTTATATATGTAATTGTGATCTAGTAAACATCAAACTCTAAATGGTTTTATAAATGATAATAGTTGAGATATGCGTAAACTTAGGTGTCAAACGGGCCTGTTTAAACCGGAACCGGACCTGTCCAGATCGGTACAAATCGGGACCGGATTGGCCCGGTTCAAAGGGAGTCAGGTGGGTTGGTTAGGGGGCTAGGCTAGAAACGTGCGGTTCAAATCTGGGATTCGGTTAACCGGGCCCGGGTAAATCAGTGGGCACGAATAGTGCCCAAACCGGTTAACCCGGACGGGCCCGGAGCCGGAACCGGCCTGGTTAACACCTAATTTTTCTTTTTTTTTTTGGAATTTTGCTGAAGTGGGCCCGTTTCTATCCTTTGGACTTTTGGAGAGGGCAGCTTTTCAGCCAAGGATCCGTTGGCCAACGGATCCTTTTAAGAAATGGTCATTTTTTTAACACTTTACAAAATTAACCTTTTTTTAAATCTATAACTACCCCCCTCCCCCTCTTCATTTCTTCACTCAAATATCATATCTCAATCTCAATTCTCAAATTCTCAATTTCTCAATTTCTCTCATTCTTCAATTTGCAAGATTTCATTTTCTAATTTTATAATTTTTATTTGGCTCTCTTTTCTTGAATTTAATTTATCGGAAGTTGTCATTCGTAACTTGAAGTTTCAAGTTCAAAATTGATACACTTGCTTGACGTTTGTTCGTGGTAACACCGAAATTGCATAATCAAGTGCTCAATTTATTGTCGAATTTGGTGCACTCCCTCCAACTCTTTCTCTTATTTAATATTTTAATTGCATATTTTATTTTAGCTTATACTTTAATTTTTATAATATGTTTAATGCTGCTAAAAGAGCGTACAAAAGAGTTACTGGTAGGGGTGAAAATAAAAAAAAAGAGGTAATCCTGCAGCTTCTGGTAGTAATAGTAATAGCCTATTATCATTTACACTTTTCTGAATCATCGCCTAATGATAATGTAGATATAGATTATGAACAATTACAAGAAAATTTTGGAATAGAAGATAATGAAATAGGAATAGAGATGAGATACCACCTACACCTACCAGTGCTGGAGTTGGTAGTATTGGAGTTGGAGTTGCTAGTGCTACAAGGGGTGGTGGTCGTGGCACCACTCCTGGTAGAACACCTATGGCTTCGACTTCTACTCGTAGAAAAATAAGCAAGGTTTGGATTTTTTTTTTGAAATAATAGAAGGTACTGATAGAGGTAGATGCAAAATTTAGAACGATAATTTTAAACATTTGAATGGAGGAAATTTAGGGGGGACTGAGACGCTTAACAGGCATGTGATAATTGACCATACCATAGAACGGGGCATTGATGGTGATGGAAATCAAACAACTATTAACCTTACTACTGGAGGTCTATTAAAATATGATAAAATGAGGGATCGTGAGGAGTTAGCAAAAATAATTGCTTTGGGTTTTCTACCTTTTTCTTTTGTTTTTTCATCATATCTTATTATGTATATTCAAAGGATTTACAATCATTTATTTAAAGATATCCCTATAAGTACTTGTAGAGCTGATATCTTTAGAATTCATGGACAATATCAAATATTCTTACGTTACTTGTTTAGCCACCTTCCTTGTAGAGTTTGTCTAACTTCTGATATGGCGATGCTGTTAATGGAAATGATTATTTGACAATTACATGTCATTGGATAGATGATAGTATTTGTATGCAAAAACATATTATCGCTTTTAAATATGATGAAGACCAGAGTCATACTGTTGCGTTTATAAGTAGTACTATTGTTGAAGTTGCTGAATTTTATAATCTAAACAAGAAAGTTTTGTGTATGTCTTTTGATAATGCTTCTAACAATAATGCCGCAATTTTAATATTAAAAATGCATTTGAAACCACCTCTTGATGATATTTTTCATGTTAGGTGTGCCTGTCATTTTTATAATTTAATTTTTAAAAGCGGCCTTGATTTAAATTCAGTTGAGATTACTCATGTTAGAAGAGCAGTTGGTGTTATTCAAGGAAATAATAGACAATCTAGAATAAAAGAATTTAAGAATAAGTGCATCCAATATAACCTTAAACCTAAATTCATGCCAGACGAAATTGTTACTAGATGGAATTATACATGTATATATTTTTAAAATATTGCTACAAATATAGATTCCCAATGATTGAAGTTGCTAATGCGCATTGTACTAATCCAAGGCGTATGTTAATAAGTGATACTTATGAGGTCATTAATGATGTTGTTAAATTTTTACATAAATTTATACTGTTACTGTGGAGTTTTTTTATGGAGTATATTACCCCATTGTTACTATGGCTTTAGTACATATAGCTGAAATTTCTTTTCTACTACCTGAATTTAAGAAGAAAAAAAATATAAGGATGTTGTTGAAAAAATGCAAGCAAAATTCAAAAAATATTTTTTCCCAATTCCTTTGATTTACTTATTGGTGCAGTATTAAATCGTTCTATTAAAATGTCTGATTGTCACCAATTAATGAATGCTTTATATACTTATATGGAGATTGGAGAAACTGAAATCCCAACTTTATATGTCTCTATGAACAAGCTAAATGAATATTTACAATAACTATATAATTATTATGCAAATGAATGTGATGAAGCTGCTCGTGATATAGGCAATGTTAATCCCACTATGCAATGTAGCACTTCTGCTACTGTGGATGATGAAGAAGGCCTTGATAGTTTTAATATTTTTTCTACATTTTTTAACACTCAAACCAGTAGCAGGAACATTGATGAACTTTAATTCTACTTGCAGAAGCAAAAGGAGCCTCGCACAAAGGAATTTTCACCGTTGGGATGGTGACATGAAAATGGAAAGAATTTTCCTGTTCTTTTGGCTATGGCTCGGGACGTGCTGAATGTGCCAATTTCTACTGTTACATCGGAGAGTGCATTTAGCCAAGCAAGATAACAACTTGGAGACACCCGCCACTTATTGGGAAGCAATGCTTTGGAAGTTTTAGTATGTTTCAGAGATTTGATTAGATCGGTACGAAGAAATCAAGGAAAGGAAGATGTTGATAGCCCAGAAGACGAGTAACTTGGAGATATATTAACACATGAAAACCAATACGAATTTAACACTCCAGAAGAAGGTCAATCGGTTCATATTGATTATGATGAACTTATTAAGACGATGCAGAATATTTGAAATTACTACTTTACTTGTTGAAAAAAATGTAAACCTTTCATTCTGTAAGTTTGAAACTTTAAATTAAGAAATAAAAGTAGCATTTGCAATAAGTGCAATTTTTTTCCATCTTACTTGTATTCTTTAAATTAATACAAAGTATTAATATAACTTACAATGGTTATACAAAATTTCAAAAAAAAGATTAAAATACACTAAACCCGGCCCGGCCCCCTCAACCTGTAACCCTTATGGTTCAATTTTAATCCGGATTAACCAGAACCCACGAAACCCATTAAAAACTAAGCCATAACAGGCCCGGACTCGGATGGGTCAAAAAAAGGGCCCGGCCCGGCCCGGCCCACCCGTTAGACAGCTTTAGCGTAAACTGATAACGACAAATTAAGACAACTTAATTACATATGTATAGTTATGATATTTTGTGTCTCGAAATTTCTCAAATTTCTTTAGTACCCTAAACGAGATATGGAGTCACTAAAGTAGGGGTGTTCAAACCGAGTCGGAAAAGCAGACCAAACCGAAAAGCCAAACTAAACCGATTAAAAAATCCGACTAGGTTTGTTTGACTTGGTTTGATATTGAGTTAAAACACCCGAATCAAACCAACATATAAATATATAAATTTTATTTATATTTTTAAGACTTTTTAGTAATTTTTCTTTAGAAAATGTAAAAATATTTGAGATCCTCTCATGTATCAATTTTGAAAGTATCGTAAAAAAAGGCAATAAATCATAATCAAGAAAAATATGGAAATAGTGATTCAAGATCTGGATATAAATTAATGAAAAACTATTATTAGACGACTAAGAAAATAACTATCATGTGTTACTAAAAAATTCTCCCACTAGAATATTTTAATAGATCATATGTTTGTCAATTTTTTTCATATTTACTAATATACATTCACTTATCAAAATTTTATCTATAATTTAACAAAGTAAAATTGAAAAAATATTCATGTAACAAAAAATCTCCAAAAATATGACAAAACCGGACCAATCCAAATCAATATCATTTTAATAAAAATCGAACCAACCCGATCCATGTACATTCCACCCTAAAGTCTCAACCTCAAGATGCCCTTTCTATTTTCTCTCATCCTATTCCTTGATGTGAAAGTAGACTAAAGCTTTGCTTTGTTAAAATAGAGTAAGAATTAATAGTGTCATACTTTTAATTAATTTCTACGTCAAATTATATGGATCATAGTACATGTTGGAGCACAGTATATTAAGGTTATTTTAGTATGACTTATAGGTCACGAAAGTTCAAATTGAAAACCAGTTACTAATACTTGCGTTAAGTTTGACTATTTACATTATACATTTTGAATGCAGTCTTTTCTTGACTTTTGCATAAACACAACATATTTTGTGCACTTGACGAACTATAGACCGATGTTAACTAACTCATTCGTGAAAAGGACTTTTGGGGAAATAAAAGTGTCGGCAAAGGCTAATTTTATGGAATAACGTCAATTAGCAATAAGATTTTAAAACATTGACAAGACTGCACACTAAATTTTGTATCTAAGTAGAAGTAGTGGGACAACATTCTGTTTATATTAATGGGATTTTTATCTAAATATGCCATATAGCAAACTTTATTATTATTATTGTGCCTTGTTTGGTTATTACCCGTATATTCCATGTTTTCTTTACCAAAAATGTACCAAACCGTATCTGGCTGATTGTATAGCCTAAAATAGCGCCAATTTTAAGCATCCCAATTAATGTTTGATTCTGTCTTAATTAATTGATCTTTTTAAAACCTTAAAAGATCTAATCCCAGCGCAAATCTCTCTGCGTGAATCTCTCATACGTAGCCATCAGTTCCGAAAATCTCTCATTCTTCTACATGCAATACCGAAATCAGAATTTACATGTGATAGTCAATCAAATTGTAGTTCTTCCAGATTTCAATTTCGAAAATCTCTCATTCTTCTACATCAAATACCGAAAATCAGAATTTACACCGTGATAGTCAATCAAATTGTAGTTCTTCCAGATTCCAGATTATTGAAGCTAGGTTTGTTTATACAAATTATAGTTAAATTGTAGTCAGTTTGTAGTTAATTGTAGTCCGTTTGTAGTTACTTGTAGTCAGTTTGTATTTAATTGTAGTCAGTTTGTAGTTACTTGTAGTCAGTTTGTAGTTAATTGTTTGTAGTTAATTGTAGTCCGTTTGTAGTTACTTGTAGTCAATTTTGATTTAATTGTAGTCCGTTTGTAGTTACTTGTAGTCAGTTTGTAGTTAATTATAGTCTTGTAGTTAATTGTAGTTTTTAATAAATATGTCTGAAAATTGGATTTTTTTGTTGCTACTGGCTTGTATGTGTAGCTGAGAACTGCAAATGGCATTTCAAGGCAACGTTAATTCATGATTCTTCATTGTTCAAGATAAGAAGTTTTAGCCTACAACACACATGTTGCCGAATGGACGAAACATTCATACAGCGCAAATGTACTGCAATAATAGTTGGGAACATTGTCGTACCAAAGTATTGTGATCCTAAGACTGTTTACACGCCAAAGGACATACAAACTGACATGTTATCCGACTTCAAAGCAGAGAGAGAGAAATCGGTTTTGTAGAGGGTTTCTGGCTTTGATACAATTTTATGGACTGAAAGTATGGTGGATTGAGAAGAAGTTCTCGATCTGAAACTGTTCAAGCTTCGACAAAGGCGGATGAAATTCAAGCAGAGAGAGAGAGAGAAATCGGTTTTGGTAAAAAAACGTGGGGGGAGGGTAATTAAAAAGGGGAGAAAATCGTGGGTTTTATTTGTAAGAGAGAGAAGAAACGTGTACAATAAAATCTGAAAAGATTTTCAGTTCCACAAATCAAGCCTATAATTAATAAGTTGATAATTAAACCTTAAATAGAATTTTGGTACATCAATTGAAAGGTGGTATACTTAAATGTAATAAACACAAACCTTACACATGGATAGTAATAAGGTTTGCTATATGGTATGTATATATAAAAATCCCTATATTAATTACCTAACAACTATAATTTCATGCCTATTGAAATATAGACTACAAATTAGTCTCTACTAACATCTCAGAATTTCGTTGTTAACATAATTGAATAATTAGTGGTATACACGAATTTCTTAGAAACTAACTTATGCTTTAATATCACAGTAGCACCTAAGGATTACCTTTTTTTTATTTTCACCCCTACCAGTAGCTCTTTTATACGCTTTTTTAGTAGCATTAAATATATTGTAAAAATTAAAGTATAAGCTAAAATTAAATATGCAATTAAAATATTAAATAAGAGAAAGAGTTGGAGGGAGTACACCAAATTCGACAATAAATTGAGCACTTGATTACGCAATTTCGGTGTTACCACGAACAAACGTCAAGCAAGTGTATCAATTTTAAGAAGTATACAACTAAAAAAGAATTCTAGAGAGAGAAGCTCTGACTTCTCTCTAGAATTTCTTCATCTTCCTTGCTGATCCATCGCCTTCTTCCCTGTCTTCTTTGTGTATGTAAGTTAACATACACTGAGATTGTAATGGCAAGAGGAAGAGGTAGACCAAAGAAAGTTCTAGTCCCAATCTATGCGAACACTAACCCCCCAACATTAGTGAATCCCTCTGCTAATGTTGCTCATAATACTACAGATTTGAAGGCATCTGGAGATTCCATGACTTCAATAACTAAGGATTTGAAGGCATCTGGAGATTCCATGACTTCAATAAACGATAAGGGTGATAACAACTCAAACTCTGCTACTGTTCCATTGGGTACTGTTACATTGAGTACTGTACCATCAAATACGGTTTCATTGGCACAATCGGAGGTGAGTTCTATACAAGCAGAGCATTTGGTAGCATCCCCATCTCTGGAAGCTCCCATGCAGAGTCCTAAACAACCATTAGAGGCAGATCCACCCAAGGAGGTTAAGGAAGCACCAAAGGTTTGGGCAAATTTATTTCAGAAAAACAGATTTTCATCGAATGGTATGGCATTGGAGTATATCCCACCAGTTATGCTGGATGGCAAGCCTGTAGGCCAACTGATGAAGGAGGAAGTGGAGGAGGAAGAGAAAAAATGGAAGAGTGCTTTAGTAATCTTTGTATTTGGGAATGGGCCAGGGTTTAATGCTATGAAACGATTTATTAATCTGCACTGGTCTCATGTTCCTGAACCAGAATTATACTATCATGAGGAGGGCTATTATGTAGCCAAATTTCTGTCCATAGATGATGCTAAAGAAGTAATGTGTGCTGGACCATACACTATTGCTAATAGACCTATGATTCTGAAATAATGGTCTGTTGATTTTGATTTCACAGCTGAGTTCCCAAATGAAATCCCTCTGTGGGTTAAATTTCCTAACCTTCCCATGTCTTGCTGGGGGATTAGGTCCCTTAGTAGGATAGCTAGTGTCCTTGGGAAGCCTTTATTTGTTGATGAATGCACTACTAAACAGTCCAGGATTTCCTTTGCACGCATGCTTATTGAGGTTAATGTTTCCAAAATGTTACCAAATGAGATTGAACTCATTGATCCAAATGGTAATAGATTCTTTCAAGAAGTGACATATGACTGGAAACCTGTGTTTTGTGAAAAGTGCCTTAAAGTTGGACACAATTGTTTAGTAATGCCCAAATCTCAACCTGTCAACAAGCCTAAAGTTGTTCAACAATGGAGACCAAAAGTGGTGAATGAGAATAATGATCAAGCTCAAGAACCTATGAACCAGCAAACTCTCCCAGAGCAGAAGATATCCACTAGTAGAGTAGCTGTTCATAGTGAAGATATTGGAGTGGTGAAGGAAGACAATGGGAAGCAGGTCCAACCAGTGTTTAATATAACTAATTTCCCCCCTTTATCACCTGTGGTGTTGAACAACAGATTCCACAGCATGTCAGATGGAAAACTTGGAAATCCTCCTGAAAAAGGAGGACCTAGTTATACTAAATGAAGCTGTTAGTATGGAATATTAGAGGTGTAAATAAGAGATACAAACAAAAGGAGGCTAAGGAATATTTTAAACAAAATAAGTTTAGTATTGTTAGTATAGTAGAGACAAAGGTTAAAGAGCAAAATGCAGGGAGAATAGCTAATACATTATTACCTGGCTGGAAGTTGTTAGCTAACTACAGGGACTCTTCAAGAGGTAGAATCTGGATTCTATGGGATGAGCAGAAGATTAATATCACTGGTATTCAAGAGGGAGATCAATTTATTCACTGTAAAGTTCTTACTCTTGCAGGGGAGCTGGTTTGTATACTTACTATAGTATATGGATGTAATGCTTTGGATCAAAGAAGGGTATTATGGCAGCAGCTTCAGAATCTTGCTCTTGGCATAAATGAACCTTGGTTGGTTGCAGGGGACTTCAATGCTGTGTTGTCTATTACTGATAGGCAATCTTGTAATCAGGTCACACAGGCTGAAATTCAGGATTTCACTCAGTGTTTGCAAGCTGCAGAATTATCAGAATTGCCTTGGAAAGGGTCTTTTTACACATGGTCTAATAAACAAACTGGTTCTGATCGAGTGTGTAGTAGATTGGATAGAATTTTTGGTAATTATGAATGGATGATTAAGTGGAGTCATGTACAAACTGTATATGGACCTCCCTTAATATCTGATCATAATACCGTGGTTGTTACTGTTTATGAAGATTGTAGGCTCAGGAAAGCTCCTTTCAGATTTTACAATGTATGGGCTACTCATAAAGATTTTCAATGCATTGTCAGGAATAACTGGAAGTCAAATGGTCCAGATACTCTCAAGGAAATATGGCATAATCTCAAAACACTCATTCCTGTTCTTAAGTCTTTAAATGTTAGAGAATTTAAGAACATTACACAAAGAATTGAAGATAGCAGGGTGGAATTGGCAAGCATTCAAAATCAGATGGGGTTGCATTATACTGATGAGTTACAGACTAAAGAAAAGGATCTGATATTGAAATTAGAGAAATGGTCACTGATAGAAGAGAGTATACTACAACAGAAATCCAGGGCTAGATGGATTCAATTAGGAGATTCAAACAACAAATACTTTACTGCTTTAATGAAAGAAAGGAACCAATACAAGCATATTACAGAACTAGTTACAGCAGGAGGTACAAGAATCACTAATCCAGATGCAATCAGAGAGGAAGTCAAGCATTTTTACAAATCTTTGATGGGAACATCATCTGACTCTTTGCCAGCAATTAACAGATCCTATATGGATAATGGTCCTAAACTCTCTCACAGGCAGCAGTTGCAGTTAATTGCTGATGTTACTATGGAAGAAATTGTTGATAGCTTAAAGGCTATAGGTGATCACAAAGCTCCAGGCATTGATGGATATAATGCTGTTTTCTTCAAGCAGACATGGAATATCACTGGTAAGAAGATCTCATTGGCTGTCAAAAACTTCTTTCAGACCAGTTGTATGTATAAACCAGCTAACTGTGCCTCCCTTACCTTAATTCCCAAAGTTGCTAATCCAAAATCAGCTAAGGAATTTAGACCAATAGCTTGCTGTTCAGTCTTGTATAAAATCATCTCCAAGATTTTGGCCAATAGATTGCAGAAGTGCATTGCAAGTATCATATGTGAGACCCAGGCAGGCTTTATTCCTGGAAGGAGGATTGCTGACAATGTCATCCTTGCACATGAATTGATTAAACATTATACAAGGGCTCATATATCTCCTAGATATATGATAAAGATTGACTTACAAAAAGCATATGATTCTGTTGAGTGGATTTTCTTACAGCAGGTGATGGAATCTCTAAATTTTCCATGTAAGTTTATCAGATGGATCATGGAATGTGTTCAAACTGTGAGCTACACAGTCATGGTTAATGGTGAAACTACTGAACCTTTCCAAGCAGCCAAAGGTTTGAGACAAGGTGATCCAATGTCCCCATTCTTGTTTACCATAGTGATGGAATATCTTAGCAGGTCTCTATGTGAACTTAAAAAGAATTCTGACTTTTCATTTCATCCTGGCTGCAAAAAAATGGGTGTTACTCATCTTAGTTTTGCAGATGATCTATTATTATTTGCTAAAGGTGACTATCTGTCTGTGAGCACTATGTTCAAATATATCACTCAGTTCACTGAGGCATCTGGTATGAAAGCTAACCTAAGCAAAAGTTCTGTATATTTTGGTGGTGTCCCTGCTGATATCCAACAACATATTCTGACACAGCTTGGTTTTGCATCTGGAGAATTACCATTTAAGTACTTGGGAATTCCTTTATCTACAAGGAAGATGTCTTTATTGCAGTGGCAGCCTTTGGTGGATAAAGTTACTGCTAAGATAACTTCTTGGACTGCCAGGAAGTTGTCCTATGCAGGCAGAATCCAACTAGTTCAAACAGTTACTTTTGGTATACAATCTTATTGGGCACAAATCTTTATCATTCCTTCAAAGATATTAAAGATGTTAGATGCAATTTGCAGATCTTATATTTGGACAGGTACTGCCAATATATCAAAGAAGGCTTATGTGGCTTGGGATAGAATGTGTTTACCTAAATCTGCTGGAGGGCTTAATATCATGAACTTGATGCTATGGAATAGGGCTGCTATTGCTAAGCTGGGATGGGACTTAGCCCACAAGAAGGATGTTTTATGGGTTAAATGGATTCATGCCATTTTGCATTAAGCAACAGCAGCTTCATGCCATCAAAATTCCTAACCAAGCTAGCTGGATGTTTAGGAAGATTGTTGAAGCCACTGTTACATTGAGTCAAATGCAGCTAGTGTCCCAAACAGATTGGTCTGTCAAGAAGCTCTATCTTCATCAAATTGGTCAGCTGCCAAGAGTCATTTGGAGAAATTTAACTATGCATAATCCAGCAAGGCCTAAGGCAGTGTTTAATCTTTGGTTAATACTGCAAAGATAGGCTGCCTACCAAAGATCGATTGAGACAGTGGAGTCCAACCATTGACAGCTTGTGCATATTATGTCAACAAAGTGCTGAGTCCAGAGATCATCTCTTCTGTTTGTGTCCTTTCACCTCTATACTGAGACATCATGTTATGAGTTGGATTGGAGTAACTCAACCTAGTTTTCATAATTGGGATCAGTTTATACAATGGATTATTGCCAAGGCTAAAGGAAGGACTGTTCGAGCTCGCAACTTTAAATTGATCATTGCAGAAATGTGTTATAGTATCTGGCTAGAAAGGAATTCCAGGATGTTTACTAATGTTTCAACTCCTGTTGGGCAATTGCTTAGAAACACTGCCTACATTTGTCATGTTAGAAGTCCTAGCGAGTTTAGCTTACAACTTCAACAGCTTCCCTGTAATTAGACATAGAGGCATAGTATAGAAGTAGGATATGAGCTACTTAAGTGATAGTCAGCTGTGTTAGCTGGACTATAGCTTTGTAAAGACTTATCTTTGGTGATTAATAAAAAAATTTAATTACCAAAAAAAAAAAGTGTATCAATTTTGAACTTGAAACTTCAAATTACGAATGACAACTTCCGATAAATTAAATTCAAGAAAAGAGAGCCAAATAAAAATTATAAAATTAGAAAATGAAATCTTGCAAATTGAAGAATGAGAGAAATTGAGAATTTGAGAATTTGAGAATTGAAATTGAGATATGATATTTGAGAATTATAAGATGTCGGATTTAAATTTTATAATATTACGTAATTTCTTCTTATCTGTCCAACTTTTGATGGATAAAATTAATCGGTACTTGTGATGATGGAAAATTGCAAGTATGCATGAAATTGATCGAGGTGTATACAAGCTGTCCGAACACTAATTATTAAAAGCAAAAAAAGAATGTTATCGTAGTAAGTCGTTGCGTTCTGTAAGTACATCTTGAAGTAAAGGAAGAAAATATGCAATAAGCAATGTTTGCATGATTTAATAAAGATTTTAAATGAGAGAAAAAGGAAAACTAAGAAAACGAGTATTTTTTCGAGGGATAGGCAAATTGACTTAGGATGAATGTTGTCTGAATTGGGCCATATAGGTTTGTTGGGCTTGTTGCCTGGGCTTAGTGAATAAATCCATACAATTCTATCCTCATTGTACAAGGTAAATTTGGTTAAGTGTTTGATTGGTCCTAAGTCATCTATAGGTAGAAATGACACCAGTTAGCCACTCTAAATGGCTGTTATTTAAGAATTAGCCATGTATTCTAAATTTTAGTTTTTCAACTCCATTTTTGTTTTAAAATTAAAATTTTTAGCTCAAAATTTCAGGATAAAATAAATACTGATTCATCCCTAAATAACAGCCTTAAGAATGATTGCTTGTGCACTTCACCCATATTTTCATACACATCGCTTCATAGAGTTGGTAGTTATTTCTTCTGGACTCCACTTTTCCTTTTTGTTTTTGTTTTCTTTTTTTTTTGGGGGGGGGGGGGGGGGGGGGGGGGAAGAATTTTTGTTCTTGCTTTTCCCTTTTAATATGTTTTTATCAATTGATTACTAGAAAAGATAGCACTAACTTGAATTCTGCACCTATTACCACATTTTGCCAAAATTGCCTTCTTTGGTTGTGGGGTGGGGGTGGGAGGTTATACAATTTTCTAACCATATGTATTCTAGTAGCCTTTTAGTTAAATGATATATATATAGACACCGGATTTTACTCAATAGTAGACTACATTATACATTTTATTTACATAACAAAAAATCATAGAATCTGCGTGGATATATATAATAAACAATTATATTTTATAATTAAAATACTAGAAATTCATTTATCTAGTCTTTCTAGATATTACTACTTAGAAAGAAGACAATAAGTTTATTTAGTTTTAGTTGTTTTTTCAATTTATTATATATATATATATATATATATATATATATATATATATATATATATATATAGTGTATAGGTTGATGGTGTTCAATGGATAGTGAATCTAACCCTCTATTCTCCACTTATATACCGAGCTTTTATCCGAGTCGATTCCATGAAACATGACCAGTTAGACTAAAGGCCTAGGACTATGTTTACCATAAGGTTATAAATAAGTAGAAGATAGAAGCAGTCAAGTATCACATGAAAATACTTAATATAGAAGAGCATATAATGAGAAGTTAAACAGAAATCATTCAATACAAAATCGCGTTAATTCCTATCTCCTACCCTATGAAAATTTGCCAATGCCTGTATAGACAATTGAGCAAAAACAACAATTAGAATCCGTCGTTTCCTCTAGATCCACCATAGCCACCGCCATATCCGCCACCACCAGAACCAAAACCACCGCTGCGAGGAGCTCTCTCTTGAGCAAGACTGACGCGGATGTTCCTCCCGTTGAGTTCCTACATGGATCATAATGTGATATCAGCCAAGAATAATCAAGTAAATCGGATTATCAGCATATCCTAAATGTGTGCAACCATACCAAAAGCACAACAACAACAACAACAACAAATCCAGTCAATTCCCAAAAGTAGGGTCCGGGGAGGGTAGTGGATACGCAGACCTTACCCCCCTTACCCAGAAGAGCATAGAGGTTGTTTCCGATAGACCCTCGGCTAGAGATAAAGATGAAAAGAACCAGTGGCAAGACACCAAAAGCAGATGACTCGATAAAGCCGTGAATGGAGGGTGGAAATAACACTTGTACATTGAGCGGTCTCATGTGTTACGAGAACAAAGTTTTACCTGTCCATCCATTGCTGTCATAGCTTCCTTTGCAGATTCACCATCTGTAAAGTTCACGAATCCAAAACCCCTCGATCTCCCAGTATCTCTATCAGTGATGACCTTAGCTGTGCCACGATCACAAGATTCGAGTGATTAATACACGGGCATAATTCAAAGCAGCAAAATCCAATAACAGATTAGACGAAAAAGGGGATGGCAGTGCAGTATGTCAGAAGCACAAATGCTAGTGCGACCACACCGTTAACTAATCCTATCCCCCCCCCCCCTTTCCACCACCCCCCCCCCCCCCAAGTACCTACACTGTAAACGAGGGAAATGAAACCTCGGCAGCTAACACTAGAGAAGGATATACACCAGGTAACCAATCTGAAGATACAGAAAAAATGAAAGACTTAAATTGAACAAAGCTGACCAACATCCAAACATTAAAATCAACAGATAAGCAATAGCCAGGTTAGCAAGAGGAACACATAAACAGGAAAATGTCTGCATCCTTCACAAAAATTATCAGATACAAATTGGATGATATAGTGCCATTCACGAAAAAGACAAACAAATTCTTCATCCAACCTGCTTTTCACAGTATAAAAATGATTGAATTTAAAGAACAGCCAGATTCAAGATAGCTCGGAACTCACAATCGACAACATCACCAAAGCTGGCGAATGCATCCTTCAAAGATTGATCATCAGTTCCATATGAAAGACCTATAACGAGTAGGAAAATATAAGCAAAATTTACAAGCTGCAGAATGTTATAAACTGAAAAAATAAAAATGAATTTTCAGACTACTAGTCACATACCCCCAATGAAAAGCTTTGTTGACATGCAACGCATGGCAATAAGCATTGACACAGCTGGTGCTTGTGCATTCAATGCGTTGCCGCTTATGGAAATGCTCTGCCTCAAAAGACCACTAAGTTTGTTGCAGAATGCCATTTGCGCAGACAACGTCAGATGTCTATAAGAATATGAAAAACAAGTTAGCAAATTCATCTGTTAAAACATCAAAATCTTTCATTGACAAGCAAAGTTACTAGAAAGATTGACGAAGCTGAAAATCTAAGCGAAAATATACCACACAAACACATTTTGCTGCAGAAACTCGATAGGAAGAACACAACTACTGGAATCGGCTTTATATTCAAATAATCGTGTTGGTAAATATACAGCTGGAAAAAGATACCAATGTTGTCTTATAGACAATGTGTGAGTCCTACTGTTATGCTATAAACAACTATTTATTCGATAAGCAAACTCAATAGGAAGAACAACACGACTAAATGATGCAAATTCCATTCATTTAGCTGCATACTCGGAAGAACACATAGTGCCACCGCATTACGCTGTGAAATCTATAAGCTCGTTAGGTCCTTCTTTTCCCTTTGCTCTTTGTCCCCATTGGGAGTGTTACTAAATCTCAGACCTCATGTCCACATACACTACAAAAAAATTACATTTCTAGCCAAATATTATAATTAGGTCACAACCATCACAACAATCTTGGCTACTAGATAAAATAATCTCTGCCAACGCTAAGTAGCTAATCATTGACCAATATTCAGTACTTTTCTAAAGCAAATAAGTAATTAAGACAACCTTCAAGAACCTTCATTTCAAAACAGAAAAACCATCAAACATTTTTAACTCTGCTTTCTTCACTAAATATCTAAAGGGTCTTCATCTAAAGAAAAAATTACTCAGTTACACAACCTAGACAAATAAATACACTCATACATACAATTAAAAAAAACACCACAAATAACAACGCACTAAGCTCCCGCTCCGGATTCGGGAAAGGATCGGACCATAATTGTATGTAGCTTTAATCAGCATTTCTGCAAGAGATTATTTACATGACTCGAACTCGTAACCTCCTAATCACATGGAAATCACATGGAGTAACTTTAGGACAAGGCATTATCCAAAATCAAGAACTATAACAAAATACACATTATTAATCACACAACAATAAATTCTAGAACAAACAAATAATAAGGATATAAAACTACAAAAATGCTATTAAAAAAACAGAACAAACCTGATGAAAACAAAGTTTCAGGGTTTAAGAGGCAAGAAAATGAGAAGCGGCTAGGTCATATTATGTATGGGTTTAAGAAAAGGGTATATATAAGTACAGTGCCTCTTTACTTTCTCAGAGAATAATATTGTCAGAAGCGGCTAAGGTCTCAAGAGTAATTTTACTTCTTAGAGGTGTTGTACCTTGCTTTTTAATGAGGGTCCTTTTGGAATTAATGCACAACATTTATTTGGTCTTGCCTCTATTTTATTAGTGTATCACGCTTTTTGATAGTTAAAAAAAGACAAAATACATATTTTACCTATCAATCTTGAAGCAAAATCTCTACTACATGCATCAACCTCTTACACATTCAATTTTTTAAAAGTATATCTAAAATATACTATTTTTTACCAAAGTGTGACTAAGACACATCATTTTTTACTAGATAACACTTGCGTGTTTACACACACAAAAAAGAAGGCGTGAAACCCGTAAAAAAATATTATTTGTTGTCTCCCCTCCCCCTCCCTCTAGTCTTCTTCCTCACGCCCTCCCCCTTATTTTCTTTCCCAAATAGAATTTTTGGAAGAATATATCAATTTTAGATCTAAAATTGTGTAGATTTTGTTGGTTTATTGTCCAAATATTGTGAAAACTATTTGTTTGTGATAGATTTAAAAGCCTTAACAGTAGTATTGAAGGTTTAGTAAAAAAAAAATTTAAAATCCATCATTGTTGAGATATCGAAAAAAGTTTAAAAATTTAATTGAGTGTTGATTATTAGATTATTGAACTCGATTTGTTGCTCAATTATTTTCGGCTTGTTGTTTAGATAGTGTAATTGATTTTGGTGGTGTTGAAAATTTTCTCACAAATAACATGGTGGTAGCAACAATGGTGCTTAAGATAAAAAAATAGAAAGACAAAGAAGATGGATTTAAATTTTAATTTTAATTTCTACTATTTTTTCCTTTTTAAAGTCAATGACACGTGTCACGATCCTATTAGGAGGTGACTTTCACGTTATTTAAAAAATTGGCCAAACACAAAAATAATATATCTTGAATACACTTTTGAAAATGCAAAAGGTTTTTCGTGAAAGAGATATGTATAAGAGGAATTTCGTTACAAGGTTGATGGGTAAATTATGTTTTTTACCTTTATAAAATATTAGAAAAACTTTGCTAACTGGTTTCTTGCTATTGAATTGAAAAGTCACTAGCACTAAGTATTACTGATTTTATTTTTCATTATTAATGAGTCTAAAAAGCATTTCCAAGCATATTATGAATAAATAGGGGGATAGGGGGTCCCCTTGTCTAATGCCTCTAGTGGGTGTAAAGAATTTTGTGCTTGATCCGTTTATGAGAATGGAGGTGGATGTAGAAGAAACACAGGACATAATAAGCTCAATTAGATCATCTAGGAAGTTGAGAGATTTTAAGGAGAATCTAATGAAATATCATTCAAGTTTGTCGAAAGCCTTTTCCAGGTCAATTTTGATCATTATTTTACCTTTACTCCCTTTGGTGTTTTTGAAGTAATTTTAGACTTCATGCACTATAATGGCATTGTCAGATGCTCTTCTGCTCTTTATAAAGCTTGGTTGGGAAGGATGGATAATATTGGTGAGCAAAGGCTTTATTCTATTAACTATAATTTTTGTGACTACCTTATAGGCTGTATTACAGAGACTAATGGGACTATATTGCCTTAAGGGTTCAACATTTTGGTGCTTTGGAATTAAACAAACATAGGTATTGTTCATATCCTAAATCATTTTCTTTTTAGTGAAGGATTCCTTACAAAAATTGACCAAGAGGTTATTGGTAATTCCCCAGAATTTTTAATAGAAGAAAGGGTGGATACCATCCGGCCCTGGCGCTTTCAATGGCTTAAAGGAGAAGAGAGCATTCTTTATTTCCTCCTCCTCGGCTCTTTAATGAGGGAGACATGGTCATTTAGTTTAACTGAGGTTAGAGCAGGCATATAGGTAAGTGTTTTTTGCGGAAGAGGTATGGTTGGTGGTATATAAATTCTTATAAAAGCTAGTAATGATATGGTTAAGTTCCTTTGGATTGTTAAACCACATGCCAACCTCGTCTCTAATGCTAAAAATAATATTTTTCCTTCTTTTTTGCAAGGTTGTAAGATGGAAGAATTTAGTGTTTGCATTGCCATCCTGGATCCACTGGATCCATGATTTCAGCTTCCATAATTCTTCTTCTAGTTTGAGAATTTTTTGTAGTTCTTCTAAAAGACCCTCTTCTAGATTTGCCAAAAATATGCTAATAGTGTAGTTAGGGGATTTTTTGATGCCTTCTAGTCTAGCTTGGATTTCATTCTTTTTTTAAAAATATTATCAAATGTGTCTCTGTTCCATCAAGAACATGTCATTATGGAGGATTTTGGATTTTCAAGTTTAGCACAGGTCGCGGGCTCGCGGCACGGGGGAAATCGGGAGGAATGACACTAATGTGGAACAGTAAAGAAGTCATTGTGGATCAAATAGGGGGCACTGACCAAGAGATCCACGCCATGGTAAAGGTAAAATCTCTTCCTAATATTTGGTTATGCTCAGTTATTTATGCCAGTAATTAACTATAAGAGAATTATTTTATGGAATAACCTAAAAACAGTAGCATGCAATCACAAAGGTCCTTGGTTAGTATTTCACTAGAGCAAGTGAGAAATTTAGCGGCCTTCATGTAAATAACAATAGAATATCAAAATTTATTAACTGCCTTAATACCTGCAACCTTATAGATCTAGGGTTTAAAGGCCCAAAATATACCTGGTTGAATAAAAGGAAAAGGAATAAAAAAGCTTTTATTATGGAGAGACTAGATATATTTGTAGCCAATAGCGAATGGATTAGTATGTTCCCTGAAGCATGTGTTAAACACTTGGTAAGAACCCACTCTTACCACTGTCCTATACATCTGAACCTCATTAAAAGACCTAGTCGAATCAATAATATATTTCATATAGAATCCGTGTGGCTATCCCATCCCACTTTTAAGGGCCTAATATCAGACTGTTGGACTAACCAACTTAATATATCTAATGCAATTAAGGACTTCACTACTAAAGCCACTGTCTGGAATAAAGGCACATTTGATAATATCTTTAAAAAAATAATGAAATCCAAGCTAGACTAGAAGGCATCCAAAAATCCCTTAACTGCACTACTAGCTTATTTTTGGCAAATTTAGAAAAGGACATTTTAGAAGAACTACAAAAAATTCTCAAACTAGAAGAAGAATTCTGGAAGCTGAAATCAAGGATCCAGTGGATCCAGGATGGCGATGCAAACACTAAATTCTTCCATCTTACAACCCTGCAAAGAAGAAGGAAAAATAGAACTTTTAGCATTAGAGACGAGGCTGGCAACTGGTTTCACAATCCAAAAGGAACTTAACCATATCATTACTAGCTTTTATAAGAATTTATGTACCACCAACCATACCTCCTCCGCAAAAACACTTACCTGTATACCAGCTCTAACCTCAGTCAAACTAAATGACCATCTCTCCCTCATTAAAGAGCCGGAGGAGGAGGAAATAAAGAATGCTCTCTTCTCCTTTAAGTCATTGAAAGCGCCAGGACCGGATGGTATCCACCCTTTCTTCTATCAAAAATTCTGAGGAATTACCAATAACCTCTTGGTCAATTTCTATAAGGAATCTTTCATTAAAAAGAAAATGATTGAGGACATGAACAGTACCTATATTTGTTTAATTCCAAAGCACCAAAATGTTGAAACCTTAAGGCAATATAGACCCATTAGTCTCTGTAATACAGCCTATAAGGTAGTCACAAAAATTATAATTAATAGAATAAAGCATTTGCGCAACAATATTATCCATCCTTCCCAAACAAGATTTATTAAGGGCAGAAGAGCATCTGCCAATGCCATTACGGTGCATGAAGTCCAAAATTACTTCAAAAACACCAAAGGGAGTAAAAGTAAAATAATGATCAAAATTGACATGGAAAAGGGCTTCGACAAACTTGAATGGTCTTTCATTAAATTCTCCTTAAAATCTCTCAACTTCCCAGATGATCTAATTGAGCTTATTATGTCCTGTGTTTCTTCCACATCCATCTCCATTCTCATAAACGGATCAAGCACAGAATTCTTTACACCCACTAAAGGCATTAGACAAGGGGACCCTATCCCCCTATTTATTCATAATATATTTGGAAATGCTTTCTAGACTCATTAATCAAGAAAGTGTGCCCTCGAATAGGGCGGACAGACCCATCATATCCTATTCGAGGGCGAACAGACCCATCATATCCTATTCGAGGGCGGATAGACCCATTATATCCTATTCGAGGGCAAATAGACCCATCATATCTTATTCGAGGGTGGATGAGCCCAAAATATCTTTTATTCGAGGGAGGATAGACGCGTCATATCCTATTCGAGGGCGGATAGACCCTTCGTATCCTATTCGAGGGCGGATAGACCCAAAATATCATATTCGAGGGCGAATAGACCCAAAATATCCTATTCGTGGGCGGATGAACCCAAAATATCATATTCGAGGGCGGAGAGACCCATAATATCCTATTCGAGGGTGTATAGACCCATCATATCCTATTCGAGGGAGGATAGACCCATCATATCCTATTCGAGGGCATATAGACCCAAAATATCCTATTCGAGGGCGGATGAACCCAAAATATCCTATTCGAGGGTGGATGAACCCGAAATATCCTATTTGATGGCTGATGAACCGATTTCAAAACTTGAAATGTAAAGACTGAAATGATTACTATCTTAGGTGAAAAATTCATCAGACTAAATTTTTTTATCTTAGGTGAAAGTTTCAACAGACTAAGATTCTAACTCTAGGAGATAATTCATCAGACTAGGTCCATTTTTGTGCGATCTCAGGAGAAAGATTCATCGGACAGAGATTTTGACTCTAGGAGATAATTCATCAAACTAGGTCCATTTTTGTGTGATCTCAAGAGAAAGATTCATCGGACTGAGATTTTGACTCTAGGAGATAATTTCTCAGACTAGGTCCATTTTTCACTTGCTTTCTTAATTTTTTGCCAAATTCAGACTTTTTTTCCAGACTTTCTCTTCTTTTTTTTTTAACTTAGACTTCCTTTCTTTTCTTTTTCTCAAATTCTGTCTTTCTTTTTTTTCAAATTATGCCTTCCTTTCTTTTTAAATTATCATAGGAGAAAATTCATCAGACTACGAATTTTTATATCTTAGGAGGAAATTCATCTGACTAAGATTGTGATCTTAGGAGAAAATGCATCTGACTAAGATTGTGATCTTACGAGAAAGTTCATCAGACTAAAATTGTGATCTTAGGAGAAAATTCATCGGACTAAGATTATTATATTATCTTGGGTGAAAAATTTCATCGGACCAAGATTTTGCCTCTAGGATATAATTAATCAGACCAGCTCCATTTTGTTGTGATCTTAGGAGAAAGATTCATCGGACAAAGATTTGATATCTTAGGAGATTTCATAGGACCAAGATTTTGATATCTTAGGAGAAAGTTCATTGGACTACGATTGTGATCTTAGAAGAAAGTTCATCAGACTAAGATTGTATCAGGAGGGAAATCCATGAGACTAAGACTTTTTATCCTAGGAGAAAAATGTAAAGATCAAAGATTTGAGAAACTTTCCTTTGTAATTTCTTCTTTTCATGTCTTTTCCCTTGCACTGCTTTGTTCCTGTTTCAACTCTCAAGCGAAGAAAATTTTATCAGTTTTATAATGGTGGCCAATTTGGGGCCTTGCTGGGGATGGCTTCCTCCTTTAAAAGCTTGTTTTGTATTCTCTCGAGACCGATGGGGATAACATTGCTGGGGAATTACTTACTTACCTGTTGGGGATATTACCGATGGGGGGGATCTCCCTTCTTCCCGTCCTTTTCTCTTTTTTTCAAAATTTTTATTTTCTCTCAACACTGCTGGGATAAAAGTTTTATCATTTGGGGATATCGTTGTTGAGGATAACGCTGTTGGGGGGAATTTTATTCCTTCAAAATTGGTGCTTCATTATTCTAGAAGCTTCCAGGGATATCACTAGCCTTTTGCTTTTTCTGAAAACAAGTTTCACCCTATTGTTCTGTCCGTTAGGGATACAACTTCCTTCATTAAAACTTGTTATTCTGGGGATAACACTGGTTCAATGACCGCTTCTCTTGAGATTTGTCTTATTTTTCTTTTTCCCCAAGTGGATATATGATTTTTTCAGAAAATTTTTCAAATGAAAGGAAACATTTCTGCCCCAGTTTGATAATCTTCCTCGTGTCATGCCTTTCCGCCATCAATGCTATTTTCTTTTACCTGCTTCCAATCAAATAAAACTTATTAGTTTTAAACTGGTGAGTGGTTGTGCCACTCCTGCTAGGGATGATTTTTCCTTTTCTCCTTCCCTGCTCTGCGTTCCATTACACTATCAAAACTTGTTGGGGGGGATGATATTTTGCTGGCCTTAGCATGACTTAACTTGCCTTGCGTCGTCTGGCTATCTTGAAACCTTGTCGATAATTTCCTACCTTCTTGATGACTCCTTATTCACAAGCCTTTCACCGTTGTTTTCCACTTGTATCCTAACCACCCACATTCATATGACGGTGAATCCGCTTGAGGATTTTGCATGTTTTACTGATGAACCACTTTCTTCGTTCATCCGATGTCACTAAAATACCTTAACTGCTAGGGATATCCCTCTTCTTTTGTGGAATAACTAGGGGGCGTTTCCCCCAATCTTGGAGTCTCATATGAATCTCCAATTAATGCCCATCGCTTTCAGCATCGTTCTCCCTTGATTTGTCCACTAGCCTTGGCCTTGAGGCCTATAACCTTTGATTCCCGCAGGATATCATTCTTGACACTGATCCATTTGTTTGTTAATATCCTCTTGCTGGGGATATCCTTCTTAATACTGGCCTTATGTTTGTTCATTCCTAAATTATACCACTTGGACGTACTAGTCAGATCTCATCTTGCATAATTAGAAAGCTGATGGCATATTTCGAAGTCATTTCTCACTTATTCTGACCAAACAGACTCTACCGAGAAAATTTCTATGAAAGGATAAAGATAAAAAGGAACAAAATAAACAACAAAGGAAAGAGATGACACTCTAAGAAGAGAAACTATAAAATCAAAGCCTATCAAACACGGATACCGACTCTAATGGTCATGACATTAACATGTGGCCTATCCTCCGTCGTCAATCGTCTTTCAAGATCTTCGTTTGGTGATTCCCCATCTGATTTTCACCCTTATTCGACTTGTAGTGCCCGAAGGTTTTCACTGTCAAGCCTCTCTCAATTTTCCTTTTCTCTTAGCTTTCATCGCCTTATGATGCCCGTGAAGGTTTTCACCGATAAGACTCTTTCATTTTTATTACTTTCCAGTTGGGGATCGGGGTGTTACCGATAAGACTCTCTTTTCTATTTCTTTTATGCAGGGGGCCAGAGTCTTTTATGCTGGGGATCAGAGTTTTCTCTGCATGGGGATCAGATTAAAAGGTCTTTTGAAGACTGATTAAAAGGTCTTTCTTTGGACAGTAATGTGGGATTTTGGATGGGGCAAGAAATAAAGGGTATTAAATGGCTCAAAACAAATTAAATTGGGTTCAAAATTACAACCTTCAGAATTATACTTATTTACAACGAACACAACCTTTGCCCCAGTTTCTTTCTTGGGGATATTTTGATTTTTTATTTTCGCTATGACCAAGCTGTGAAGTGCCTACATATCCTATTTGATGAATCAGGTAAAATGTACTTCCTAATTCCTCGTTGTTCTAGTTTTCCATTTCATATTTCTTTTCTTTTTCTTTATCTTTATCTCTTTCTTTTCTTTTTGTTGTTTTGTTGTTTTTTTTCTTTTTTTCTTTTTCTTTTTTCTTTTTCTTTATCTTCCACGTTGTGTTTCTAATTTTTGCTATTGATTCCAAAGGAGGGGCATGAAAGAAATCAAATAAGCTCAAAGGGTTAACGAAGGATAAGGTGTCTAGATAGCAGAATAAAAGGCCTCCTTCATTCCAATCTTCAAAACATGCCAAGTGCAAACAACGCCATTAGACATTCACTATATCTTTAAAGCATTATTGGGAAACACTCTCATTTTCATTATTACGAATGACCCCCATGACAACATGGCCAACTTGCCTTTAACGATTTTCTTTTTGCTTGCCCCAGTTTCACATGACTCGGGCTCCAAATGATATCAAATTGTTCTTATTTCCAAAAGGGTCCCGATCATATCCCAATGGCTTTATGATCAACTTTTAAGATTAGGCTTAAATTGTGCGCGCATGTCATGTCGCTAGAATCAGCGTCGAACAGAAGACAAAAAAAAGATAAAAGGAACTAAACAAAGAAGATGACCAGAAGTAACCAAAGACCGGAATTCGCATTAGACAACCGGTGAAACAATTCAAATAACAAAACAAGCAAAACAAACTGGAGTACAACCCTTAGAATGAAACTGAAACAAAATGGACAACTCTAAACAAACCACCATGACAAAACAAACTAGACAAAATGAAAGGATAAGAGGGTTTGAGTCACGAGACAATATCTGGATTACCACCCCAAAAAAAGTCCGGACAACAGAAATGACAACAACATCAGCCACCAAAACTCTTCCGTGGATAACCAGAAGATGGAGCATCTTTCCAATCATCAAACTCAAGCTGGCAACGGATTCTGGTTAATGTTCAGCACCTATGGGGTCTTAACTTCGATCTTGTTGGCATCAATAAGATCTTGTATTGCACGTTTCATCCTCCAACATTTTTCAGTACCATGCCCTGGCATTCCTGAAAAATACTCACATCTTACTGAGTGGTCCATATTTTGGGGTAGGGGATTTGGCAGCCTATGCTCAACAGGACTCAGCAAACCCACATGCCCTGACTTGTGGAATAAAGCAGTATCGGTTTCTCCCAACTCAGTGAAGGTTCTTTTTCTCTGCACTCTTTCATTTATGAAAGCCTCATCTCCCCGAAAACCTGTCCCTGGAGGGTTCCTATAGGCCCTTGGCGGTGCATAGGTATTTTGTGAAGCTGGGTACTTGGAGAGTGGATCTTGTCTTTGGGAGTCCCGTGGAGAGAAGTAGTTGTCAGGAAAATTACAAGGATATCCACTGGGTCGATATAGAGCATTAGGGTATTTGATAAGGATGATCACTGGGCCATGTCGTTGGGGAGGTTCAACAACATCTCTTCTTTTCATAGGAAGGTTATCCCGAACAACTTGCCCACTCCATTTGTGCCAAAACGTCCCAAAATCTTCTTTTGGCTTCTCCTCAATTTGAGATATGGAGGAATGGTCGGGAGATGCCAAGGTTCAGGTAAGGACATCATCGGAGATACCAGGCAGTGGCGGTATGGGTGCCTTCCCAACCATCCATGCCCGATACATGTCCACCACGTGTGTGTCTCAGTATCTTTACCTCTTCTACCAACCCAATATCATGTTCGACCAGCTGCTTTCTGGCATCAGTATCAGCCAACTCAGTTTTGTTGTTCTCGGCCATTTGTCTCCTGCTGTAGAGAAGAGTTACCACTTTAAAACCACAAACCGATTACCTTTATTTATGCTGCAAAACAAAACATGTTAGAATGGACCCCAGTCGGTACTTATTATTATCAATATTTTTTCCTTTTTTTTCTTATATATAGTTGTGGTCGAATCTTATGGAGATTGCCTATGTATCATGATCCCGCATGAATCAGACCTTCCGTAGTTCGCGCAAATAGAAGGTCAATAACAATAAAACATTTTTTTTAGAATTTTCAATTTTCACAATAAAACCAACTTCAATTACAATGGTTTAAAAAACTAACCAAACTAACAGACTCGGGTGAAAGACGAGATACAGACTTGAACATTAACAACCCACATACTCTAATCAAAAGAAATACAATAAAAAACAGACTGACAAATTCCTTCCCATATATGCCAATTTTAACCAAATGACTAATTTTGCAAGCGTGGCCCCTTCTTAATTTCACATGAAACTTGAGGCTGAGGAGGATCTATTTTATGACACGATACAAACTTGTCCATTTTTACGAAAACAGCCCTTCGATAACTGAAATATACTCTAAGGCTATCTTGACAAGAACGGTTTAATACATTCCCGAAGCTGGCTCGGCTTATTTTGACCAAAATCCAAACAGCATTCACTTGCATGCTTACTCTTTTTTTGTTTTTTTTTCAAATTAAAATAAGAGACATGGTTTTGAAAATACGACCTTTCAGCGCCTCGGGGACGAAGATTTTAAGGATGTGTGGGTCGATCGGTCAAAATCTAAAAATGACCAAAGGTGACTATTTATGCAAATTCAGCATTATGGCGTCCCTTTTGGTAACATTCAGATATATTTGACAATAGCGGCATCATCCGACTTATTTATGACGAACATTAAAATTTGACTTTTTTTTTTGCAAAAGGGGAGATTGGACCCGATGAGGGATGCCTACGTATATCACATCCTGTGAGAATCAAACCGGCGTAGTTCGCCAAATAAACTAACTAATTTTTGAAAACAAATATATTTTTTCCTTTTTTCGTTTTTGAAAACTAAGCAAACTAAAAAGACTCTTTTCTACACATTTTCTGGTTTTTTTTTTTGGGGTAAAATAAAAAAATTTAAAAGAAAAATATTTTTTCTAAATTTTCTCAAAATTTCGGCAGAGTTTCGACAGTAGTTGTACATCGGTCTTTTTCTAAATTAATCTAACTCTCCAACTGCTATTTTTCACTTTTTCTCAATTCTCCAAAATGTTCTAACATTCCTGGGATCCAGAAGCCAGTCAACATGCAGGTTTGAAACAAATAAATGCACAGAAAACAAGTAGGATGCATCAGGATGGTCTTTCCATTTCAGGTTGATAGCCCTAGATGGACCCAACCCTTGTATTGAGTCCCCTAAGTCAAAACACACATGATGCGAATAAGTGTTCCTACTAGGGATCCGGCATGAGGCTGAGTTATTCTAGGTTCAAATCTGGGTGTTTATTCTGGACCTGTCTTACCCGAGCGGACAGCTCGAGCCGAGGGGGAGGCATCAATCCGGGAATACAGAAGCTTCGTCGGCTTTGCAACTTCTCCAAACCTTGTTCTAAAATGGGATTTGACACTATGCAGAAAAGAAGTCGTACGAAGTACACCCTTCTTCGTGATTCAGAAGACTCAGATAGGAGATGTGTTTCGACACAGTTTATATACAGTTCACATAATATCAAAATGGTAGAAGCAGTCAATTAACACATTAGGCACAAATCATGTAACTATATCAGACAAAGCCAAACACAACAATTATTCCAAGCTCGAATTCTAAAGCCTGACCAAAAAGTTCTAGGTTCTTGTCCCCAGCAGAGTCGCTAGAGCTGTCACACCTCCTTTTTCCGCCCCGCGAGTGTGTAGAGGAGTTTTTTCAATTAAAGGACAATCGAAATGGGATTATTTGTTAAAGATTCAGAGTTGAACATGGGAGATTTATGATGTCCCAATTCACTAGTTGAATCTCGAATCGAGGAAAAATTTGACTCTGTTTAATAGTTCGCGAACCAGAAATTTGGATAAGAAATTCTGTTAACTGGGAGAAGGTGTTAGGCATTCCCGAGTTCTGTGGTTCTAGCACGGTCGCTCAACTGTCGTATTTAGCTTATTTATCCAATTTTTATTGCATGTTGTAACTTATGTTCCAATTATAACTTTAAACCACTTTTATTCAAATTATTAAAGAAGATTGAACATCGTGTGAGATATGTCTTTGGATTGCGTCGTATGAAATGAACCCGCAATTCAAAACATACATGATTCGATGTTTTGGGATTTGGATTTGAATTGCATGAAATGCACACCCGAGTTTAGGGAGGTAAAATTATTAAATACACGTCTAATGATACAAACGCGTTATTATTTTGAGAATACCGTGAAATTTGCTAAACGGCATGTCCCGCAGTCCAAGTATACATGTATGAGGGCCCTATAATTTAAAAATTGTTTTGGCGAGGCACACCTCATTTATTTTGAGGATATCCTAAAGTAACTACATTTCTATTAAATTTGTCTCTAATTTAAAGAGAAAAAATCCTAGTTAATTACATGCTAAAAAACGTAACATATTAATAGATAAATTAATACAAATGTTAACGGAAAGGAATATTAATAAAATTGAAATTTTGAACAAAATCAAGACCAACAAACAATATATTCAAAGGAGATTAATTATCCTACAACTAGATCAAATTCACATAGTTATATGAATAAACCAATAATTATTTACAACTATTAAAAAAACTAAAATTGACCTTAATTATTAATGCTTATTCGAAAGTTTATTAAATCAAAATTTAAACCATCTTGCTAAATTCACTTCTAATGGATTAATCTTGCTTTTGAATCCTTCTTAGTCATCAAGTACCTAAGAGGGGCGTGATCGGTATGGATAATCACTTTGGCCCCATAAGGTACGGGCGGAGCTTCTCCATGGCAAATACAATGGCAAGTAGTTCCTTCTCGGTGACCGTGTAGTTTCTTTGCACCTCGTTTGTTGTCTTGCTAGAATAATACACTAGATGGAACCATATATTGATTTTTTGTCCCAAGACCGCCCCCACCGCAACATCACTGGCGTCGCACATGAGCTCAAAGGGCAAGCTCCAATTGGGTGCGATTATGATGGGGGTAGTCATCAACTTTTGTTTTAGAAGCTCGAAAGCCTCCATACACTTGTCTCAAACACATATCTTGCATCCTTTTCTAACAACTTACACAACGGGTTCACTACCTTAGAAAAGTCCTTAATGAATCTCCGGCAGAAACCTGCGTGTCCAAGAAAACTCCTCACCCCTTTGACAGAGTTAGGGGGAGGAAGCCTTAAGATCACATCAATTTTTGCTTTGTCGATATCGATCCCCCTTTTCAAAATTTTATGACCCAACACAATCCGTTCTTCCACCATAATGTGGCATTTCTCCCAATTGAGCACCAAATTTGTGTCTTCACAGCAGGCCAACACACGATCAAGATTTTGCAAACATTCACCTAATGAATCCACGACCACACTAAAATCGTCCATGAAGACCTCTATTATGTCTTCCACCATGTCGGTGAAGATTGCCATCATACATCTTTGGAAGGTTGTTGGAGCATTACATAGTCCAAATGGCATTCGCGAGAAGGCGAATGTGCCATAAGGACAAGTGAAGGTAGTCTTTTCCTGGTCCTCTAGGGCAATGAGAATCTGGTTATAGACGGAATACCCATCTAGAAAACAATAGAATGCCCGGTCCGCCAGACGGTCAAGCATATGATCTAATAATGGAAAGGGGAAATGGTCCTTTCTTGTAACCTTGTTCAGTTTTCGGTAGTCCATGCATACCCTCCAACCTGTCACAGTACGAGTCGGAATCAGCTCATTATTATCATTGGTAACTACCGTCATTCATCCCTTCTTTGGACACACTATACCGGAGAGGTCCACGAACTATCAGAAATTGGATATAACACACCGGCGTCAAGCCACTTGATGATTTCCTTTTAAACCACCTCTTGCATGGCCTCATTGAGTCTCCTTTGATGTTCAAGAGACTATCTCGCATCCTCCCTCAATATTATCTTTTGCATGCAAAACGTGGGGCTAATACCCCGAATATCCGCCAAAGTCCATCCAATCAATCGCTTGCGCATTTGAAGAACTGCCAAAGTGGTGTCCACCTGCACGTTAGTCAAGCAAGAAGAAAGAATAACCGGCAAAGTGAAATTAGGAACAAGAAACTCATACCTGAGGTGAGGAGGAAGTGGTTTCAACTCCAACACCGGTGGCTCCTCAATGGATGGCTTGGTAGGTGGAGTTTTGTGATTTTAAAGATCAAGAGATAGCTTCCTGTGCTCATAGGAATATGATCCCATGCCATGAAGTGCATTCACACACTTCATCCTTTCAGGAATATCATCAACTTCCATGTTCAATATCACGGCCTCGAGTGGGTCCTCAATATTTTCCGTTGCGCTTGTGTCATCCACTATCACCACCGTGACAATGTCAACAAAGGAGCACACTTCGGTGCTATTTGGTTGGCGCATAAACTTGCATACATGGAAAACTACTTTTTCATCACCAACGCTGAAGGTCAATTATCTCGCCTCTACATCAAAACCAAGGCCTTCCCCGTAGCTAGTAAATGCATTCCAAAAATAATAGGCACCTCAAAATCCACCTCGCAATCCAACATCATGAAGCCCGTCGGCAATATGAACTTGTCAACACGAACGAGGACATCATCAATAATTCCCAAGGGATGCTTCATGGATCTGTCCTCCATTTGAAACCTTATGGAAGTCGGGCGAGGTTGCCCAATCCCCAAAGTTTTGAACACTGAATAATACATGAGGGCGATACTTGCCCCCAAGTCACATATGGCCTTTGCAAAATCTGTGCTTCCAATGGTATATGGTATTGTAAATGCACCGAGATCCTCTAACTTTGGAGCCATGGAGTTCACAATGGAACTCACTTGATGCGTCATTTTGATGGTCTCGTACTCCATAGATCTCTTTTTAGTAACCAAGTCCTTCATGAACTTTGCATATTCGGGCATTTGTTCAAGTGCCTCCACCAAAGGCACGTTGATGGTCAAAATCTTCATCATCTCAATAAAAACTTTAAACATCACCCTTTTGCTTGGCCAATCTTTAAGGATATGGCGGAGGAGGCCTAGGCAAAGGTGCCTTGGCTTTTGGCACCATAGGTTCCGACATGTCAATGACGTGTTCCCTAGATGGGTTCATGGCCTCTTGGGTCTCCTCCTCACCCTCATCAATATCTATTCTCGCTTCATTCCTCACACTTTTTTCAACAATATCTTCAACCAATGGGACATCATCTTCCCGCAACTCATCATCATCGACCCTAACTTGACTTTCTCGCACATCACCCATTCTCCCGCTACACGTTTTCACTGCCATGACATGGTTATTGTGCCCACACTTGGGGTTCACCACTGTATCACTTGGTAGTGCACCCTTTAGGCGAGTGTTGAGAGATTGTGATATTTTTCCAAGTTGCACTTCTAAGTTACGGTTCGAAATGTTATAGGAGGCTAATTGGGCATCCGAGTCTTGATTCTTCTTCATCATTTGTTCGCACATGTTCTCAATTCTACCCATATATTGACCCGAAGAACTCGACCCTTGAGATTGGAATGGGAGTGGGTTGTTCGGTTGTTGGTACATCGGGGGCCTTTGAAAGCCTTGCTCCTGATTACCTTGATTACCTCCTTGATTATTGTTCCACCCACCATTGTTGTTGTTATTCAAATTATTGTTGTTTTCACCCCAATTGCCTTGATTACTGCAATTGTTATCTTGATTGCCTTGATTACCCCAATTGTTGTTCCAATTCCACTATTTTGTTGGTTCCCCCAATTGCCTTGGGAACTCCATTGTTTATTCCCTTGATTTCCTCTATTACCTTGGTAGTTATTTACATATTGTACCTCCTCACTTTGGTCCTCATAACATTCATTCGAATAACCACCATTCCCATCATCAAAGTTGTCAAAACTTTTCGGAGGTTGTTGTTGCCCTCTTTGCCTTATTTTCATCATATTCACTCTCTCCATGGCATTGACTTGGCGCAGATTTTGAAATTGTTGAAGTTGCGCCTTAACCAATTGGTTCATTGTTGTTGTGAGTTTGGCAATGGCTTGGCCGTGATCATGCAACTCCATATGCAAGTGTATAACATTGGGATCACCTTGAGGAACATTATCCCGGATTTTCCATGCCGAAGAAGTATTGGCCATTTCATCAAGAACATCACAAGCTTCGTTGTATGGAAGCTTTAGAAAATTACCACCGACCAACTGATTAACAATGCACTAGTTTGTTGTGTTTATACCCCGATAGAACGTCTGTTGGATCATAACATCATTCATATCGTTGTTGGGGCACTCTTTTACCATTGTCCGAAATCTCTCTCATATCTCATGTAAAGGTTCCGTCGGCTCTTGCTTGAAATCTAGGATCTCATTTCTAAGATCCTCCATATAACTAAACGAGAAGAACTTCGCAATGAATTTATCCGCCAACTCATTCTAAGTAGTGATTGAATGATTTGGAAGATCCAGTGCCTTCCCCTGAAGTGAGAAGGGGAAAAGCCTTAACCTCATTGCATCTTCCAAAACATTTGTCTGCTTGCTCCCCCAACAAGTATCCACAAACACTTTCAAATGCTTGTAGGCATTTTGGTCCGAGGCGCCTGTGAAATACCCTCGTTGTTCGAGCAAAATGAGCATGACATTAGTGATTTGAAAGTTCCCCGCCCGAATTTGGGGAGGAACTATTGAACTTGCGTACCCTTGATTGGGTAGAACTCGTGGAGCTTCTTTTGGTGGAGGTGGAGGAGGGTCTGGTATGTTGTCAATTAGCATTAGCATTTCTACCCCCTCTTCGTTCTTGGAGTAAAATCTCCTCTTGTTCCACATCTTCCACCTCCTCCACTCCCACATTAATAGGATCATGTGCATTTAAAGCCATTGGTACCTGCGTGAATTGAACAAACAAAGTAAGTAAAAAGAAGGAAAGAGAAGTAAAAACACAAAACTAGCCAACAAATAGTCAAACACCGTAAAGCTCCCCGGCAACGGTGCCAAAAAGTGATCGGTGCGAACTCATTCCTAAGAAAGAGTGCGCAACTACTTAAAACTCAGTAGTGTTATCGGGGTCGATAATTCCACAGAGAGCTTCAATTTGGAGTTGCGTATTTGCTAACTATGAACTATGTTTTGGCTTCTAATTGATCTTCTATCATTTTTGGGTTTTTCTTTTGTTAACAACTAAATTTATCAACTACTATTGTAAACTAAATTATGCTAAGTTATGACGCTAGTTGTATGCAATAAGAGAAAGGCACTAGGGTCATGGCACTCACATAGGTGGCTAATTAATGGGTATAAAATTCTAAAACAAGGATGATAATTATGGGGAATATGGATAACCGTTGCTCTTTAGCATTCACTCTCACACCTCTCGTTGGACAGAGTGATTTTTCCCAATTGACTCTCTTGAGACCAATTGGGTAGGATAATTTGAGCAAGCAACTTAAGGTTCAAGTGGGGTGATTACTCTCTCGAGGTTTAACCCGTTACTTGGGACTACCATTCTCATGGGTCCATCCAAAATCCTTGTTGGGTTGAATGTGAGGTCATAGACTCTCTTTTCTCAAGAAGAGTCAAAACCCAGTAAGCTAGACTTAGTGTTTGCAACCACCAAATCTAAGTGAAAATATTCAAACAACCCAAATACCAAACACCCAATATCACCCAAGCATCAAGCAAAAACACCCATTAATTACCCACACTAGGGTTGACCCACAATCCTAGCTAATGTGTTTAGCTAGACATGGAAGAAGTAGAAATAGAAGAAATACTAGAAGAAATTAACATAATCATTAAATACAAGATTAATCTACTTGAATCCACGTTAATTACAAGAGAAAACTTCCTAAAGTAGGCTAACACAAAGTATCTCGTGCTCAACTACTAAAGCAGGTTCCAAACTTTACCTAAAAATGTAAAGTGTTCTATTTATACTACACAGGAAAAACCGGATAAAAATACCCTTGAGGCTTGGTGCAGACCGCATAGAAATGTCATGCGGCCGTGTAAGGCGTCTTCAGATTTGGGCTTTTGGACTTGAGGACGCGGACATCGTAGAAATGTCATGCGGCCGCATAGGTCAAACCATGCGAACTGCGTAGAAATGGTGCGCGGACGCGCAGAAGGTTTTGCCCAATTATTGGTTCTCTGAACTTCTTCCCACGCGGACCGCACTGCTTTTGTGTGCGGCCACGTGGGCCTTTTGCCTTGAGTTTCTTAGTCTCTGATCATAAGCATTGCGAATGCGTGAAAAGGGTTGTGGTCCGCGTGGACTTTACTTAAAATGTCAAGTCTCTGATCTTTTGTCAGCGCGGATTGCGTGCAAATGGATGCGGTCCGCGTGGGATTTCTTCACTTTTGGGTCACTCTCTGAACTATCATGCGCGGCCGCGTGGCAAAACTTGGTGGGCCGTGCAGGTCAGGCTGGACTTGGCATCACGCAGAACTGTTCTGCGCGGCCACACATCAGAACAGTGCGGTCCGCGCAGGTCACCTTTTCCCACTTTCAATTATCTTTTGGCGCTTGGTAGGTTCACTCCTCTTTTGAGCCAATTTGTGATATGTACCATCTAGTAGCTCAAACCCGCAATCAAACACACCTTGTAAGAAATTTAGGACTAATTTAAAGTAATTTATGCACAAAGCTCAGGTAAGATGGGGTATAAAACATGTATAATTCACAATTATCAAGGAGCACTACCAAAGCTACCAGATCCTAGAGGCCTCTTGGTCTCCCTCTCCTCTCTCTTCTGGCGACGAACCGACTCAATCTTGCGAGCGATGTCAATAAACTCCTCAAAAGTAGCACCTAACACCCTCTCCCTAGTCATGAGAATCTGAAGCTGATATGTGAGGCCATCAACGAACCTCCTGATCCTCTCTCGATCTCTGGGAACCAATTAGACCGCATGACGAGCTAACTTTGATAACCGCATCTCATACTGTTTCATAGTCATATCTCACTAACGCAACTGCTCGAACTTCCTACGCAGCTCTTCTATATGAGAATGTGGCACATACTTCTCCGTAAAGAGAATGGAGAACTGATGCCAAGTAAGGGGCGTTGCACCAATAGGCCTACGCCTATCATAAGCCTCCTACCAAGTAAAGGCAGCTCTAGAAAACTAAAAAGTTGTGAATGCTATGCCACTGGTCTCCAGAATACCCGTTGACAAAGAATCCTCCGACACTTGTCCATGAAACCATGTGTATCATCGCCCTCAGTACCACTGAAAATCGGAGGTTGAAGTCTACCAAACCTCTCCAATCGACGCTGCTTGTCGTCAGGCATAACGGGTACCACATAATCCTGAGCTAGTGCAACCAGCTGGGTTGGAGGTGCCCCTAGTGTCTGAAGTCCCTATACAACCTGGTCAGGTGTGCGAGAAACAGATGTCTGAGTACCTCCCCTGGCCCTGAGAAGTAGCTGCTGCGTAATAACAGACACTGCCTGACCCAACCCAGTACATACTGATAGAATTTGAGCTAAATCCTCCTGAAGGTTTGGAACCATAATAGACACAGCCGGTGCCTGAGCTGGTGCTGCTGGAACTTCTACAACTAGGACCTGATCTTGAACTAAGGCGGCTGGTGGATCCGCAGGTGCTGCCCTAGCTGATGCGTAGGATACACCAGTACCCCTACCACGACCTCGATCGCGTCCTCAACATCTAGTGGCCCCAACTGGTGGTACTGGTGGTCGCCCATCCCGATCGGTAGCATGTGTCCTCGCTATCTCTGAGAGAATAGAATAACATGATTTTACTACTAGAACCAACAGATTCGCACGACATGAATTCAAGAATGAAAAGTTTTCCTAATGGTTCTGCAGCCTCCCGAGGATAAATACAGACGTCTTCATACCGATTCGCGAGACTCTACTTAAACGTCTAACACGAGACATATATAAGCTAGGCTCTGATACCAACTTATCGCGACCGCCATTAATCCGATGTGATGGCACCTATCACAATACTAGGCAAGCCAACCCAAAGAGTAACCACAGTAAATTCTTTTATAAAAACCATTTTCTAAAATTGATTAAGTCTCAAATTATCATAAGAAATATATAAATCAACTGAAATGTGCGGAAGAACAGTGCAAAAGTATACCAACGCATCCCAACAATCTGGTGTCACAAGTTTAGAGCCTCTAATTACAACCACTCCGACTAACTAATACATAATAAGCCCTAAGATATAGAATACAAAGATAGGAAGGAGGAAAGCAAGGGTGCGGATGTCGTGTAGCTACCTTGCAGTATCCTGTAAGCTCCAAATGTTGGGGACCCTCACTCTGCTGCTCGGACACCTGGATCTGCACACAAGTTGCAGGGGGTAACGTGAATACGCCAACTCAATAAGTAACTAAAGTATATAAGGTCTAAGTGCAGTGACGAGCAGTAAAAAATCATATATAAGAGTATGCAACAGAGTTTCAAACCAAACTCAACAGTTTAAAAGCCAGTCTTCATAAAAAACTTCATTTTCAATTGAAATACTTTGAAATCATTTACTTAGCAGTTTTCAACAGAGGCTCATTATAAAAGAAGAGTGAAATCAGCAAAAATATTATAAATGGCCCCCCGAGCAAGGTGTCAATCATAAATATAGCATCTCGGTCACTAATGACTCAACTCTCGTCAAACAGTACTCATACTCAGCACTCAGGCTCAATAATATCTCATAATAGTAATCATAATGACCGCTGCGGCGGGCAGCTCGATCCGTAGTTATAGTCGACTATGCTCACTGGTGGTGTATAGACTCCGAAGGGGCTCTTACAGCCCAATTTAATATATATATCATTGTGGCATGCAACCCGATCCATATAAGTATCGTTGCGGCGTGCAACCCGATCCATAATATATATATATATATATCTGCCGTGTGCAGTCCGATCCCTACTATATATATAATCCTCAGCATTAGGTCTTCAACCTCTCTCAATCATTAACCTTACAGCCACTCGGGCATAACAATGGAAATCACGGAAACTCAGCCCAAACATTGTTCACATTTTAAGAAGTAGAATTATAAAAACCAGGTTTAAACAATAAACGGGTAGAACATGACTGAGGATATGATTTCAAATAAATAAAATGAAGAAAATAGTAAAAATGCCCCTAAGGGTATCAACAGGTTGGCACAAGGCCACAAACATGGCATACAACCCATAAATATAGTATCAATCTCTAAAATACATGATATAATAAGATTTCAAATCAAATACGCTGCTTAATAGTCTCTGCGGCACAGACCAAGTCACAATCCCTACCGGTGCACGCCCACACGATCGTCACCTAGCATGTGCGTCACCTCATTTGTGAAAACAACATGAAATACCGGGGTTCTATATCCTTAGTTCCAGATTTACAATGGTTACTTACCTCAAACCGGATGAATTACTACTCCACGACGCCTTTGTCAATCTACCGCTTCTGCGGTTTTCACTTAAATCTCAGGAACCGCAACTGCGATCTTTCTTCCGGATTTTTGGTCACGCAGGTGCGCTCAAGATTCTACACCTGCAACTTCTGATCCTCTAGCCCCTGGCCGTGCAGCTTGCTTCCGCATCTGCCGGAGTCACACTTGTAGCCTCCCAGCTGCAGATACGGTTATGACAACAACCATAAAACTTTAGTTGCCAAACTCAAGTCCAAAATTCCCCGTCAACCATCTGAAATCACTTCGGGGCCCCCCGGACCTCAATCAGAAGTACGAACTAGTCATGTACTAATATCCAAACTTATACAAATATTCAAAACACCTCAAACAACATCGAATCAACCAAATCACATCGGATTCAAGCTTAAAGTTCCAAATTTTTCGAATTTCGCTTTTGATCAAAAGGTCTATCAAACCACGTCTGAATGGCCTGAAATTTTGCACATACATCCGAAATGACACAACGATCCTACTGCAACTCCTGGAATTCCATTCCGGCCCCTATATCAAAATCTCACCTATCAACCGGAAATGCCAAAATTTTACTTTCGCCAATTCAAGCCTAAATCTACTACAGACCTCCAAAACACGTTCCGATTAGACTCTTAAGTCTCAAATAATTTCCAGAAGCTATATGAACCATCGGAATTCACATCCGAGCCTTTATTCACATAAGTCAATATCCGGTTGGCTTTTCCATCTTAAGCTTACTCGAAAGAGATTAAGTGTCTCAAACCTTATTCAAAACTTCTCTAAACCCGAGCCAATCAACGCGATAATACCTAATACTATTGAACAAGATAATAAGAAGCAGAAATGAAAAACACATAGCGATAACACATGAAATAATCGGAATTGTTATAGATGAGCTAAGGTATTGATTCTGCGTAACAATAATTTGCCCACTACATTAAGGCCATGTTTCTTGTACTTTGGACTTTTGCCTAAGGATTATGATATTTTTTGTATTTGATTTGACAAATATGTGGATTGCAAAGAAGATGATAATAGTAAGCAGTGACAATGGGAGACATGCTAAAGATACGGCGGATGATTCGTAAAGGCATAATACATAAACAAGCCCTTAAATTAGCTTTCGCTGGTAAATATGCCCTTTAACTTTGGGTATTTACACATAGACACCTCAACTTTTCTCCATTTTGTCAGTTGAACACTCTAGCTTACAAAATGATCATCTAGACACCTTTAAGACTTATGTACCACGTCAATGTCCTATATTGGAATCTAAATAAAAATCTCTCACAATCCCTCATATCCAACAATAAAGATCCACGGTTATAATTTATGGGTTTGGTAGAACTCGATAATTCTAATTTGAATTATGTATTTGTGTTAAAAAATTATCTAATATGTATGTAATCTATTCAAAATCCAATGACCAAAAAGAATTGTGATCTAAAACTCATAAATTAAAAATCTTAAATCCAATTTAAGCAAATAATTTGGTCCCAAGATAAAGCATAGATAATCCACATGACATCTATTGGACTTCCACGACTTTCATCAACTGGCGTGGTCCTTCTCATAATAGCTATTTGTCTCAACTCTCAACTGTATTAAGCAGTAAATTAATTTCTATTTTTCTTATAATTATGAAGAAGTATACCTAAGTTATTGGCTTTCTCATTTTAACTTTATGTGGGTCTTGTTTAATTAATAGTTTTTGTACTATTGCATGTGGAAGTTGTAGATATATGGTTGTTTACAGGAGTTAGCATGTTTCGGATTGGTAGTTAAAAAATAGCTAGCATGTAGAAAGTCATTGAAAAGTAGTCATTATTTTATTGCAACACGAAAAGTTCCAGCATAATATATTGGAGATTGGTGCACATACATATGAACTCTCAGCATATTATGTTAAACTTCAGCACACGAAAAATTTCAGCATAATATACTGAAGTTTTATCTCTATAATATACTAGCTTGAATTTAGAGAGTACTTCTTATGACAGAAAACCTAAATTAATATTGGATTAAAACTAGTTCTATGAGGCTCATGAGTAATAGATAATATAAATTCATATTATAGGCGACCACCACTAGCTTGGAATTGGGGCATAATATTAGAGCATATAAATCCGAGCCAAACTCACTGTAATCCATTTATTTAAAAAAAATCACATGTTTTACTAATGATTTTAAAAGAAAAAATCAAGTGCATACGTAACAAAACATCTTTAAAATATAATTAATTATGTATATAAAATTTAGTGCTATCTAACAGACTAACCTTTTAGATAATGGGGAAAAACAAAATAAACAATTAAATGTATTTTGTTTCTAAGAAACGCCTCTCAATTTGCATTCTATACATACACACATATATGGATCAATTTTAATTATGCTAAGAAACAAAAATTAGCAACAATGAGTTTATATATAGGCATCTTGAAAGACCAATTGATTTGTTTGTACAAATCCTGAGGACAGGAAAATAAATAGTAGTAATAGCTACCACTTCATTTTATTCCACATAAAAAAGATATAATTATTGTTTTGTTATGAAATAATATAAAAGATAAGAACAATAACTCAAGAACAAGAGCAAATAGAGAGAAGAGTAGAGAGAGTTCTTCTTATTGATACTTAGAGAATGTTAGGAGTGTATTACAATGGTAGAAGACCCCTTTATTTATAGGGAGGGGGATGATTTAGCTACCAAGAATAGAACTCTAGAATCTCTCTAACTATAGACATTCACCTTAAATAGGAGATTTCATAACACTCCCCCTTAAATGTCTATTCAACAATGTGCCTCGTTAAAACCTTAAAACCAAAACCCAATGGGAAAAATTAAAGAAAGGAAAAAGAGTACACATGTTTGAATATGCGCCTATTGGTTGCCTCGTTAAAAACCTTGCAAGGAAAACCCAGTGGGACAAAACCTTGTAAGGGAAAAAGAGTGCAACGCGCATTAACTCCCCCTAATGAGTACATCAATTTATATCCTTGAGCATTTGCATTCCAATCTTGTGCATAATCTTCAAAACGATCTTTGATAGAGATTTGATAAATAAATCAACCATATTGACATGAATAAATATTCCGCACCTTGAAATCATCATTCTTGATAGATATGAACATCTTCATATAATGTCGTGGAATAACTCTTCAATATCTCCATAGATGCATTCTTAATGCCATCATGCTTATAGTTATAGCAAGATTCATATGTACACAAATTGTACTTGGGATGTGGTATTTCAAGACCAAGAATTGCATATGCTTCAAGCAACTTAAATCTTTCAAGTTAAGTCATATAAGCCATATAATAGACTTTAGATGCATATCAAGTTTTCCATGTCATGCTAGACAAATAAGATATCGAAAACTGACTATACATACCTTTGACTTTATACTTTCAAGCATTTGAACTATAGGTTCAAAACTACATGTCTTTTATATGGAATCAATTCTTCTTGAATTGAATCTCTTCCATTTAGTTACTTTCTTTGGGTCAGCAAATGCGTATAGCATGCTTTGCAATATGTTGCAATTGAATTATCCCTTTTATGAACTTCAGGTTCATATCATGATATTCGGGGATATACATATACAAATGATAATTCATCCCATGTAACCCTTTCTCAAGTGTTTATCATGTCTCCCCCTCATGTTAGAAAAGCTAACTTGTTTCCTCAACTTTGGGAAATCATCTTTGTGCATTATCATGTCAATATACACGGCACATTAATAATAAGATAAAATTATTTGGTTCCTGACCTTGAACCACTTGTGAGGGGAGAATATACTCTCGTATACAACTTATATCAAACTGATATATATAACTTTGTTCTCATAAGAAACAGTTTAGCTATTAAGTGGAAGCACTCAATAATTATCTTGCTAAACTTACTTTGATATAAACCAACTTATCAAGATGAACTATCTTGAGTAGAGAATCTGGAAATTATGCTCGAAGTTAGATTACTGAGCCATTTACCTCGCAAGCACCGGCCAGGCTGCGGGTCAACAACAATTGCGCATGTAACCATTTCATAGATGCATCATATGTGGTATACATGGCAGGTGAATGGGCCCATATTCACCTTTGATATTTCCAGAATTTATGGGCTTCAACCCGAACTCTTTAGTTGGTCAGTTCATTAATGAGAACAAGTGATACAAGAGAATTCGTAAAGAACTTTCTAGTTCTTTGATATTCACCTATGTGAATTTGCACATCATACATAAAATGAGATGGCTAACACGAATGTCAACTGAATAAATTATCAATATTGGTAAACTTCAAATTTACACCATGACATGTGCACTTATCAATAAACTTCAGGTTTATTATGACATGGGTTTTATACCAATAGATATCCACTTTATTGTGGCATTATTTCGTTTGTGTAGTACAAACTGGAGAACAAAGCGGGTAGCTTTTCATATGCAAATTACCCCGCTACAAGTTGTAGTAATAGGAGATATCAAAGCCTTCCTTTATTTATAGTCTCAATATAATCAATCGCTTTCGCGTGTACTTTGGAAACTGAATAAGTTTCTTTGAGACTTACTACAGCACAATACTCAATTGTGTTTCTCCAACATAGTAATAATTGGCTCTTCTAGAGCTCTCAATTAATTTTGTACTACCACAGATTCATCAACATCCATGTGGTGAATATCTTTCTTAAAGAGAAAGTTATACCATTATGGTCATGTCAAACTTATATGCAAGATATGTTTCTTGCATTATCGTTGTCCTTTAATAGTCATATTTCCAAAATACTTTGGCGTACAATAGGTACGTGACCAACGATCATTCATGCCATATATCATCTCAAACCTCCTTCTAGGGGTGAGTGTGGTATATTTAATACCAATTTCATGTTCATATTCTTCCAATAATGAATATGTATTCGTGAATCAAATGTTGTCACATTCACTTCGAGGATATGTGATTTTGTTATCCTTTTCAAATCTATAAATGCGTCAGGCATTTGATTTGTTATTCTTTGCAAATGGATAATCTTTTGTGCCTCTTTCTCACAAATAGAGGTATGTGGATCAAGATGAGATAATGATGCATTTTTCCACAAAATTTCCCGTTTGGTTTCACCAACTTCTCCCCCTAATTTTGGGAAAAGTGTCTCTTCAAATTGACAGTCTGCAAATCGTGCAGTGAACAAATCTCCTGTCAATGTTTCGAGGTAGCGAATAATGGAGGGCGATTCAACCTCAACATATATTCCTAACCTTCTTTGCAGACCCATTTTGGTGCGGGATGGCGGTGCTACAGGCACATATACTGCGCATCCAAAGATTCTTAAATGGGATATATTGGGTCCATGACCCAAAACCAATTGCAACGGGGAATATTTGTGTCAATTCGTCAGTCAGAGACGAACTAGCATTGCTGTATGCAAAATGGCGTGACCCCAAACCGAAGTGGGCAGCCGACAAACTAAAATGCTGCATGCAAAATGGCATGAACCCAAACCAAAGTGGGCAGCCGACGAACTAGCATTTCTGCATGCAAAATGGCGTGAACCCAAACCGAAATGGGCAGCCTCGTTTTCATGAAGAATTCAAGATTATTCTCATCTATTGTCTCAATATGATATCCATTTTGAATGATATCTTTAAAACTCAACAAGTTCTTCTTAGACTTGGAGGAGAATATTGCATTCTCTAAGATAAACGTCGTGCCTTTGGGCAGAGTTACAGTTGCTCTTCCGGAGCCTTCAATCAATTTACTTCCCATGGTTTGACATATAAAAGAAAATATACGAACATGAGAATAAACAACTTCCGTTTGTGTCACATAATATTTTCAAAATCTGCTGCTAACAGTTGACTAACAAAATCAGATATGTTATCCATAATTGATTACTTTGCAGTTTGAAAATTTTCAGCGTTTTTCATAAGACAATCGATTATTAAACACACACAATCGATTGTTTGAACATAGACAATCGATTGTTAAACACACACAATCGATTATTTGTTATTTTTGAAAAACTTCAGATCACACTGTCTTAAGACAATCGATTGTTATGCATAGACAATCGATTGTTGGCTATTTTTGAAAAATTCCAGACCTCACTGTTTCAAGACAATCGATTGTTATGCATAGACAATCGATTGTGGATGATCTTTGAAAAATTTCAGACCTCACTGTTTCAAGACAATCGATTGTTATACATAGACAATCGATTGTTGGCTATTTTTGAAAAATTCCAGAACACTGTTTCAAGACAATCGATTGTTAGCCAAAGACAATCAATTGTTGGCTATTTTTGAAAAATTCCAGAACACTGTTTCAAGACAATCGATTGTTACCCAAAGACAATCGATTGTTGATCAATTGTTTTTTCAGCTTTAATGCGGAAATAGTTGATAATCGACTAGTTTTTCAGGCTAGTCGATTACCCCCACTGGAAAATAAAAGTTTTATTGATATTTGAGCATATTGAAGATATTCTAAAGAACTACTGCTAACATTGCATCATGAACTAACTAATACGAGCTAATACTAATGACTATTAGTTTATTCACTAACTAATACAAATAAGTAGAACAAAATCAAATAACTCCATCTTCTTTCATCACGGATCCATCGCCGATTAGGTGGTCTATTTTCCCCTCGGGTTGCTCAAAGAAGTCTGCCACATCCAAGTGGGTGGTGTCAAAGTTGTCGTCAGAGACAAAATTCGTTTCAGGGCGTTTACTCTTTCGAGATGCTTGATAAAGGTCAACCAAATGTCATGGTATACGGCAAGCCTTTGACCAGTGCCCGTTTCCACCGCAACGATAATATATAGTTTATAAACTATTTGCTTTTGGATTCTTATCGTATCGTGCTTGTGGCAGAGTGACCAACTTCATGTTGTCATATCTCTTCTTTAAGCCATTCCACAAGGTGGGTGGATCTTTGACTGTGATATATTCAATTTTCAAACCTTCATCAAGGTGATGGCGCAAGTAAATCAAGGCCTTAGCACAGTTTCAAACCTTCATCAAGGTGATGGCGCAAGAAAATCAAGGCCTTAGCATAGTTTTGGGTGGATGCATTATTTCTGTCTTTAATGGCGTCTCCAAGACCCATAGCATCTAAGTGGATTTCAGCATCCAACACCCATGTTATATAGTTCTTGCCCGAAATTTCAAGGGCAACGAACTTTCTTTTCATAATGTCAGACATAAAACAGATTTACATCAAGAGCGTGTTCATACTTACGGGCTCTATTACAATTATCACATTCTCTTCAGGGAATGGATCAAAATCATGTGCTTTACACAATCTCTTGTCAAATATTACTTTCATAAAGTGAAAGATTATTTTGAGAATCGTTATTGTTCTCATTACCACAATAATGACGATTATAACTTCGTTTATTGCCATGTCCACATCCATTGATACCTTTACGGTAATTAGTCTTCTTTCAGACTTATCACATACTGCTACCACATTCTCTAAAGGGAATGGAGCAAATTCAATTGGACGGAATTCTTTGCCACGTCCACATTCATTGATACCTTCATGGTAATATTTTAGTCTTCTTTCAGACTTATCATATACTGCTTCCACATTCTCTAAAGGGAATGGAGCAAATTCAATGGGACGGATTTTCAATTATTTGCCCACAATCATACATGAATTTAATCATGGCAGGACATAGAGATTTTACCACTTCATGTGGTTATAATTTCTTACAAACTCCATTAGAGTTATAATCAAACTTTGTTTGTATATTCAATCAAATCGTGTAATTTCAAGAATTTGAAAGGGAAAAGTAAATTACTTACCTTTAAGGTATACCAATTATATTTTCAATGTTTTCTTCCTTTTCTCTTTGTTTTTCGTTTCTTTTCCTCCCTTTTTTTTCGTTTCTTTTCCTTCTTTCTTCATTCTTTCTTTGAAGCAAAACCTTGCACAAACAAAAGTTAAGACAATCGAAAATTAAATTAGGAAGAGGGAAATACCTTAGATTTCTCGAGAATGGTTCTTGAGACGGTAGAGTCTCGTGCTGATAACGTGTTATGAAATAATATAAAAGACAAGAACAATAACTCAAGAACAAGAGCAAATAGAGAGAAGAGTAGAGAGAGTTCTTCTTATTGATACTTAGAGAATGTTAGGAGTGTATTACAATGGTAGAAGACCCCTTTATTTATAGGGAGGGGGATGATTTAGCTACCAAGAATAGAACTCTAGAATCTCTCTAACTATAGACATTCACCTTAAATAGGAGATTTCATAACATGTTTATGTTTTTTCAGAATTATTGTATTAAGCTATTTTTGGCCAATAATTCTCCTAATTACATTGGTAAGGTCAATCCTTTGCTGCATGTGCTAACTAGAATATCCATTTTAACATTTTAATGGGATGACATACTAAAAGTGCCTATTACAGTAATACAGTTGTCTAGTTAGATTGCACTAGTATTATTTAAGGCAATAATTACTACCGTTGGCTGGCGTGCACATTTATTTATTTATTTGTGTTTTTTATAAAATACTGGTAAGCAACGCACACTTCCAATCGAGAGGTTGTGAGTTCGAGTCTCCCCAAGAGCAAGGTGGGAAGTTCTTGGATGGAAGGATGCCGGGGGTCTATTTGGAAACAGCCTCTCTACCCAAGGGTAGGGGTAAGGTCTGCGTACACACTACCCTATCCAGACCCCACTAAGTGGAATTATATTGGGTTGTTGTTGTTGTATAAAATCTGGTGTCCGAATGAACTCGTACAGATATCGGTTACGCCACTCAATACCTATTGTCGTTTATTCCTATGAATATAATATTTAATTATTATTTCATTTAAATTTTATGCACCTTCAAATGTTGCGTAAACAAAAATTATATTTATCTTAGACAATTTATTTAATATGTATTAAAATTATTAATTTAGAATTCAATAATTTAAAAATAATAAAATTCAGAATCTATAAATCCCCCCACTGTTCAATAGATTTCTACAACTACTATTAAATGCAATTAACTCCCTAAGAAAAAAAAGGAGCAGTGGCAGTTAGGGTTTGCATAAATAATATGTACGTACATCTTTTACTGCAAAATTAATACATAACTACCTCACTGTGGACAATACAACGAGTGACTCACACGCCATAATTTGCAATAAATCCTCCATCTACCAATTTAAAGCCTTGTCGCTACTAGTACCTTTTTTTAATTTTAAATATTATTACTTTTAATTCGCGCCAGTCCAAATTTATATTTGGTAATAAAAAAAAAAATATATATATATATAGTGTCATTTTCCCTTTTTTTTTTTTCATTAGTGACAAGATTTTTAGCTCTGTAATCACTTAGATAACGACTATTCTTTTGTTCCATTTTATATGGAAATTCCTATATAAGAGAAGTTTAAAATTTTTAGCTTGAGTTCTAATTACACGGGTCTTGAAATATAGGACAATAGGAGTGGAGAATTTCATGTAAAGTTTCTTCAATATATATCTCCTAATAGGGACTACAAAACGAACAAATTCGAAAGATTTACAATTCAAGTAATTGAACACAAGTACGTACTATGTAGTAGTTTATTCGTTTTTACTTTATCGTGAGGACATATTTTGTGTTAGTGTTACTGTGTTAAAACAAAAATCAGAAAAATTGTTAGAAGAATTAAAGAAATCTGGAAAATAGTAGAAAATCAAAAATATTCCGAGTTCACAAATTTCTTGTGTGTCCTTAAAGAATTTTAACCCCCTCACACGTTGGCAAGGTAATGGATTAAATCCTCCCAGGATAAAACGGAATAAACCTTCCTGCAACAGTGGTAATACAAACTGCAGGATACCGACGAACTCAAAGAGCGGAGCAAAATCACACTTACAAATTTATCGCGCCCCTATCTCGTCAGGCGAACGGCATTAGTACAACTGTTAAGAATACTCTCTGATGTTGACTTTGTAAACTAATAGGCCGGTAGGTTACTTTTGAATCAAAGTAGCGATGAAAGGGGGAAATAGCTCAGTCGGTTAGAGTGCTGGTCTGTCACGCCAGAAGTCGCGGGTTTGAACTCTATACAAAGGGCCTTTCCTTTCAAATGACAACTGCCTCTTCCTGCTGCGAGGGCCTTGAAACCAAACCCCCCCCCCCCCCCCCCCCCCCGAAAATGCCCATTCCTTTCTCGTTGGAGGTCAAAATGCTCGCTGTCCTATTACAGCCAGCTCCCAATGAGAAAAGATTCATTTTTAAGAAGTTCATTTGATGACTAACAAGTCTCACCACCTTCTTTTGAACTATATCTATTTCTTTTAGCACTCTAGACACACTGACGGGAGCAAAAAAATAAAGAAGTCCCGCGGAGCTGATGACCGCGGGTGGAGAATTACTCAATAAATAGAAGACCATGCTACCGTTTTGGGCCAACAAGGTCAAAATCTTCGTCAACGCAAGGAAAGGACATGCCAATCAGTCCGAATCCAAGCAACACCCATGGAACCCACCCAGCGTAAGGAAAAAAATGCACCAACGGATGTGGCCATACCCAGAAAAGAAAGTTGGCCTAACTCCAGTTTGTTTGATGAAGTTGAATAGTAAAAAATCTTTGGGCGAAAGGCAAATAGGGCTCATCCTTGATTTCATGAAATGCTTCCTTCGCTTCCATGCCAAATTGAAACTCATCTTTCTTCCTCAACATGAGGCTTGTAGACTCGTGACGCAACACGATAGAACGACTTAATGTTTCAGGTTCACAGGAAGATTCTGGACAGAAGTATTCAAACTCTTGGGGTCAAATCAAAGCTGAACTTCTCCATGAGTCTTCATCCCCATTTCAGTTAGGGCAGATGGCCGAAAGGATCAATGCGTTATTGGAGGAGTACCGCTCTGTGGGGCACTTTGTGAGTGCCAACCGGGTGCAGCTGCTGGACGTAGCACAATTCTGCTAAAACTTGCAAAAAAGCTCTGCATCTGTCTGTTCGAGTTAGCGATAGGCCAGCAACCTTTGGCTCCCCACACGGTTGTGGCCGGCTACACGGGAAGGAGCCCCTCTGCTTACAAGTTTGCTAAGGATTGGCAGCAGCAAACTGAGATTGCTAAGGCTTAAACCTTGGAAAGGGCAGCTAATGTTCGAAAGGCCCAACGGATCACCATAGGATAGAACACTTGCGACCTTCTCCCCTCTGACTTAGGACTCACTACCCGCTTGAAAGCCCTACTTCTGTGTTGCTTAAGACTAGAACCCGGACTGCATTCACTCTTTCTCTTTCTTCTCTACTTGGTAGCTGCTTCTTCACCGTTCAAGTAGCTGTGCTGTATCAATATGGCAACTCGGTTGCATCATGGAAAGTTCATTAAAAAATCTTCCAACATCTCAATATTCTCCTTTTTTTAACACCTCCAATCTCCGCACCATGTTCGCTCTGTGACTCTCCATATTTTCCAAATTTCAAACCGCTACGCCCCAGCAAGAAAACGGATGCGCTAACGCCCTTATTAGAATAGGCTTGAGCGCTAGCGCGCCCCTATCTCGTCAACCGTTGCTTGTTCCACTACACTCGATTCAAGAATTCGAGAATGAACTAATGCCCTGTTCAGGTATCTCGATTGAAATCCCCGTAAATGGTATTTTCCGTCGAAATAGTATTTTGCTTATTTCGATGATCCTCGATACAGAAGAAAGAGTTCGGGCATTATTAAATATGGGACTGTAGAAACGCATTCAGTCATCGTGAGGACATATTTTGTGTTAGTGAGGACATATTTTGTGTTAGTGTTACTGTGTTAAAACAAAAATCAGAAAAATTGTTAGAAGAATTAAAGAAATCTGGAAAATAGTAGAAAATCAGAAATATTCCGAGTTCACAAATTTCTTGTGTGTCCTTAAAGAATTTTAACCCCCTCACACGTTGCCAAGGTAATGGATTAAATCCTCCCAGGATAAAACGGAATAAACCTTCCTGCAACAGTGCAATACAAACTGCAGGATACCTACGAACTCAAAGTGCGGAGCAAAATCACACTTACAAATTTAAAAGAGAAAGACTGTAAATTAGGATGCAGTATATTCAAAAAGAAAGAAGTTCTGGAGTGTTTTTCGTGTGTAGAAAATGGAGTCTTGCCTCATAATTTATAAACAATTATCATAAGAAGTGTCTGGAAAAGGTGCATTTTCAGAAGAATATGTTTCCTTCCGCGGTTCTACCGCGACCACGGCAGAATCACGGTCGAAGAGGCTCTCTGAATCTGCCTGTCGCGGTTCCACCGTGGTCGCAGCAGAAGTGAGGCCAGAGAGGCCCTCTGAATCTTCAACAGGATTCTGGCGTATTTTCAGCAGTGATTTGGTATTTAATTATTTATTAAATAATTAAATAAATTTTGTCCAAAAATAATCTTATCGATCGATCATTTGATAAATCCAAATCCAAATCCAAATCCAAATCCAAAGCCAAAGCCAAAGCCAACGCCAACGCCAAATCCAAAGCCAAATCCAAAGCCGAGCGAAGGAGCGACGACGGCTACATTGTTCTTTCTCTTCAACTCCTTTTAAGAGCTTTAAGAAGTGATTATATATATAAGCACACAATTGTGGTTGTCCCTCACCAATGAGGTACAAAGTGCAAGACAAAAGCTCACTTCTTCAAATTTTCATTTTTCCTCCATTTTATCTTCCTCCATTTCCAATTCACACTTCTTTTAATTTAAAGCCCAATGGCTTAAAGTCAACAATCCCCCACATGAATGGGAATGGCTCTATCAAGAAAGATCATAGATGAAAACTATGTGATTTTTCAAGTAAGGATTAATTGCATCTGGATAAGTAAGTTTCCCTTTGAACTTGTCGTAGTGAACATATGTCGGATATACTCGGTCAATCGGTAGCCAGAGTGGCCCTCTGAATCTTCAACAGGATTCTAGCATATTTTCAGCAGTGATTTGGTATTTAATTAATTATTAAATAATTAAATAAATTTTGTCCAAAGATAATCTTATCGATCGTTTGACAAATCCAATTCCAATTCTAAATCCAAATCCAAAGCCGAGCGAGCAGCAACGGCGGCGCGAGGGTTCTTTATCTTCAACTCCTTTTAAAAGCTTTATGAAGTAATTCTATATATAAGCACACAATTGTGGTTGTCCCTCATCAATGAGGGACAAAGTGCAAGACAAAAGTTCACTTCTTTAAATTTTCATTTTCCCTATTTCCCTCCATTTCCAATTCACACTTCTTCTACTTTAAAGCCCAATAGCTTAAAGTCCAACAATCCCCCACATGAATGGGAATGACTGTATCAAGAAAAATCATAGATGAAAGCTATGTGATTTTACAAGTAAGGATTAATTGCATCTGAATAAGTAGGTTTCCCTTTGAAATTTCCATAGTGAACATCTGTCGGATATGCTCGGTCAATCGGTAGATTTGATATCTTTGAACCGTCGAACATTAATGTATACCTGGACAACCATATGTCACATAAAAACCCCTTAATCGTCTTTTGGTTCTCATTGTTGTGTTCGTTTTATCCATGAACACCGCCTGGTTTTATAAGTGCGTAGAGAATTGGCCTTACAGAATTCTCATTGAAGCGGCTTCCATTTCACACTTACATAGGCGATTCCTAAACGTGTAATCCTCTAGATTGATACTATTTGATAGATACCTCATCAAACTTAGGTAATCATTAAAGAACGTGTAAAGTTTTATCTTTGTTACTGAACATTGTCTTCATCACGAGAATGGACCAAAAATTTTATTTTGACAATGTTGAACCGGTCAATCATTACTTTGTTTGAGCTCTTTGAACCTAGATCTCGGAACACCCAAAATTCTAGGTAGAGTTGCCGCCATATTAACTTGTCCTCGGCCATAGTCACATTCCCTTAGATGATTTCTCAACTCCCTCTCTAGTTAAGCCTTTTGTAAGCAGATCCCCAACATTATCCTTTGATCTTACATAATCAATAGTGATAATTCCACTAGAAAGTAGTTTTCTAACTTTGTTATGTCTTTGTCGTATATGACGAGACTTTCCGTTATACATAACGCTCCCTGCCCATCCTATTGCCGCCTCACTATCACAATGTATGCAAATAGGATCCAAAGGCTTTGGCCAGAACAGAATGTCTCCTAATAAATTTCAAAGCCATTCAACTTCTTCACCGGCTTTATCCAACACTATAAACTCTGATTTCATTGTAGAGCGAGCGATACACGTTTGTTTGGAAGACTTCCAAGATACTGCTCCTCCACCAACAGTAAACACATATCCACTTGTGGACTTTGTTTCTGATGAGCCGGTTATCCAATTAGCATCACTATATCCTTCAATAACTGCAGGATATTTATTGTAGTGCAAAGCGTAGTTTGGGTATACTCCAAATATCCCAGAACTCATTTCATATCCACCCAGTGATGCTTGTTGGGATTACTTGTGAATCGACTAAGTTTACTTATTGCACAAGCTATATCAGGCCGTGTACAGTTCATGATGTACATTAAACTTTCCAACACACGAGTATACACCAATTGAGACGTACTTTCACCTTTATTCTTCATAAGATGATGGTTTAAGCCAATTGTAGTTTTTGCACTTCTAAATTCCAAGTGTTTAAATTTTTCAAGTACCATTTTCACGTAATGTGATTGAGACAAAGCTATACCTTGAGGATTCCTCTGGATTTTAACTCCTAGAATTACATCGGCAACTCCTAAATCTTTCATATCAAACTTACTAGAAAGCATACGCTTAGTAGCTTGAATGTCATTAATGTCTTGCTCATTATTAGCATATCATCAATATATAAGCAAACAATGACTGCATGATTTGGAACGTTCTTAATGTAAACACATTTATTATACTCATTAGTTTTAAAATCATTTGACAACATTGTTTGGTCAAATTTCGCATGCTATTGTTTGGGTGCTTGTTTTAGTCCATAAATGGACTTAACAAGTCGACACACCTTCTTTTCTTTTTCCGGAATCACAAACCCTTCAAGTTGGTTCATGTAAATTTCTTCCTCTAGATCACCATTTAAGAAGGGTGTTTTTACATCCATTTGATGGATTTGAAGACCATACAAGGCGGCTAACGCTATTAGTATCCAAATGGATGTGATTCTTGTTACCGGTGAGTATGTGTCAAAGTAGTCAGGCCTTCTTGTTGTCTAAATCCTTTGACAACAAGTCTTGCCTTGTATTTATCAATAGTACCATCGTCTTTCATTTTCTTCTTGAAAATCCATTTAGAACCCAACATTTTATTACCTAGAGGAAGATAAACCAATTCCCAAGTATGGTTGCTCACTATGGATTCTATTTCACTATTGACAGCTTCTTTCCAATATTGTACCTCTGAGGAAGACATTGCTTCCTTGAAGGTACAAGGCTCATTTTCTAACAAAAAAGTCAGAAAATCTGGACCAATAAAGTAGATGTCCTTTGACGTTTACTTCTTCTTGGATTTTCTTCATTAGGCATACCATTTGTTATTTCCCCTCGAGGTCATTTTGACTTTTGGTAGGTCACTTCGCTTCCTTTTTATAAGAAAAAATAGTTTCAAAGAATTTAGCATTATATGATTCTATTATCGTATTAATGTAAATATCAGGATTTTCTAATTTATGAACCAGAAAACGATATGCCTTGTTATTGGTTACATATCTAATAAACACACAATCAGCCATTTTTGGACATATCTTAACCCTTTTAGGTTTAGGAACTTGTACCTTAGCTAAACACCCCCACACTTTGAAGTATTTCAAGCTAGGCTTCCTTCCTTTCCACTTCTCATAAGGAATGGACTGTGTTTTACTATGAGGTATACGGTTGATTATTCGGTTAGCTGCAAGTATAGCTTCCCCCCACAAGTTCTGTGATAATCCATAACTTATTAGCAATGCATTCATCATCTCCTTCAACGTTCGATTCTTCCTCTCCGCAATTCCATTAGATTGTGGAGAGTAAGGGGCATTTGTTTGGTGAATAATGCCATTTCTCAAACATATCTCTTCAAAAGGAGATTCATATTCACCACCCCTATCATTTCTTATCATTTTGATCGTTTTTTTAGTTGTGTCTCAACTTCACACTTGTATTGCTTGAAAGAATCATTGTCTCATCTTTACTATTAAGTAAATAAATATAGCAGTATCACATGCTATCGTCAATAAAAGTAATAAAATACTTTTTTCCCATCACGAGATGGTATTGAGTTCATGTCGCAAATATCTGTGTGAATTACGTCTAAAGGGCTTAAATTCCTTTCAACAGACTTATAAGAATGATTAGCATGCTTTGATTCCACACATGTTTGACATTTGGAATTAATGCAATCAAATTTTGGCAATACTTCTAGATTTATCATCTTTCGCAATGTTTGAAGTTTATGTGACCTAAATGCAAATTCCATAAAGTGTTTGACTCAAGCAAGTAAGAAGAAACATTCACTTTATTGATAGGAACAACTATTACATTTAGTTTAAAAAGGCCCTCACTTAGGTAACCTTTTCTTACATACAAATCGTTCTTACTTAATACAACACTATTAGAAACAAAAATACATTTGAATACATTCTTGACAAGAAGTTAGGTAGACACAAGATTCTTGTGAATTTCTGAAACATGGAGGACTTGGTTTAGAGTCGCTATTTTCCCCGACGTCATCTTCAATGCAATCTTGCCAACTCCTTCAATTTTGGCCGTAGACGAATTTACCATGAAGATTGTATCGTCGGGACCTGCGGGGGCATAAGAAGAAAATAACTCCTTGTTAGCACAAACATGGCGGGTGGCTACAGAATCTATCCACCATTTTTTCGGATTTCCTACCAAGTTGCATTCAGACAACATGGCACACAAGTCTTCCATTTCATCTTCAACTATGTTGGCTTGATTTTTTTTTCTTCTTATCATTATTTAGCGCACGACGATCCACTGCCTTATCCCAATTTTTCCACAGTTGTGGAAATTACCCTTGAACTTCTTCTTTCTTGGGTAATTATTTGGTTCAGAATCCTTCTTCCTCTTTTTATTTTGTGGTGCCTCCTCAAAAATATTTGCCCCCATTATTTTCGAGTGTCCACGTGACTTCTTTTCAGCATTTTTGTTGTCTTCTTATATCCTCAACCGAACAATCAAGTCTTCTAGTGTCATTTTATTTCGCTTGTGTTTAAGATAGTTCTTAAAATCTTTCCACAACGGAGGTAACTTCTCAATGAACACATCGACTTGAAAGGCCTCATTATGACCATACCTTCTAACAAATTTATAATTAATAATAAGATAAATCTTATTAATAAACTTATTGATTCGCATACCTTGAGCAAGGAGGTCATGCACAATGAATTATAATTCTTGGACTTGAGTTATAACCGACCTAGTGTCAATCATCTTGAAATCCAAAAACCTTGCAGCCACGAACTACTTAAGCCCGACATCCTCAGTCGTGTAGTTCTTCTCAAGCGCATTCCATAAAGCTTTTGAAGTTTCCATAACACTATAGACATTGTACAAGCCATCTTCCAAACAAATCAAGATGTAGTTTTTGCATAAGAAATCAGAATGTGTCCATGCTTCAGTTACGACAAGTTGTTCACCATCTGGAGTATTTTCTGCAAAGACCGGAGGATCCTCCTTGATGAAACATTGCAAACTCAACGTAGTAAGATAGAAGAGCATCTTCATTTGCCAACATTTGAAGTCAATACCGGAGAACTTTTCGAGTTTTTCTGCTGGTGCCATAGCAAGAGTAGAACGGCTTAACGAGGCAGCAACACTCATAACAGTAGCACCCGTTACTGCAACACTTCCATTAGTTCGGTTTTCATTAGTCATATTTCTATAAAGTTGAAAACAATACAAAACTTTGTTAAATCAGTGAAGTATTGTTTTCTTCAAACTGAATACCAAACCAAACATACAACACGTAAAAATGGTGAAGTTTTTATATAATTTAAACTTGTACATTTATTATTCCTGCAAAGCTTTTATATATTTTAAATCTGACAGAAATAATTATTGGAGTAGAAATCAACAAGGCTTTAGTCTCCAACAAAGTATATAGAGAACAGATGAATACATATAATCAACACAGAAACGATAATAATTACAAAATTCCTTAAGCTTGTTAGAGTTACTATGTTAAAAAAATCAGAAAAACTGTTAGAAGAATTAAAGAAATCTGGAAAATAGTAGAAACTCAGAAATATTCCGAGTCCACAAGTTTTTTGTGTGTCCTTAAAGAATTTTAACCCTCTCACACATTGCCAAGGTAATGGATTAAATCCTCCCAGGATAAAACGGAATAAACCTTCCCGCAACAGTGTCAATGCAAACTGCAGGATACCAACGAACTCAAAGAACGGAACAAAACCACACTTACAAATTTGAGAGAGAGACTGCAAATTAGAATGCAGTATATTCAGAAAGAAAGAAGTTCTGGAGTGTTTTTTGTGTGTAGAAAATGGAGCCTTGCCTAAGAATTTACAGGCAATTATCAGAAGAGGTGTCTGAAAAAGGTGCCTTTTTAGAAGAATACACTGCCTGTCTGGTTCTACCGCGATCGCGGTCAGAGAGGCTCTCTGAATCTGCCTGCCGCGGTTCCACCACGGCCAGAGAGGCCCTCTGAATCTTCAGTAGGATTCTGGTATATTTTCAGCAGTGATTTGGCATTTAATTAATAATTAAATAATTAAATAAATTTTGTCCAAAAATAATTTTATCGATCATTTGACAAATCCAAATCCAAAACCAACGCCAAAGCTAACGCCGAGCGACGACGACGACTGCACGAGGATTCTTTCTCTTCAACTCCTTTTAAGAGCTTTAAGAAGTGATTCTATATACCAGTACACAATTGTGGTTGTCCCTCACCAATGAGGGACAAAGTGCAAGATAAAAGTTCACTTCTTCAAATTTTTATTTTCTCTCCATTTCCAATTCACGCTTCTTCTACTTTAAAGCCCAATGTCTTAAAGTCCGACATTTTGAATGTATGTCATTTCATAATTCAAAAATCATCAACCAAGAAAACATTGACCTTGCAATTTTCTTTTCAATTTTTCTTTAAATTTTTACCTCAGAGTATCTTTGGGTCTTTTTAGCCCAACAACTTATATCAGAGCCAATAATTTAGCGGGATTATATATGGAGATGGCAGAGTGTGGCGTGGGGGCGACTTAGTGCCTTTGCCCGTCTACATAGTTTAAGACCTTTGCCCGTCTACATGGTTTAAGACACTTGCCTATAACTTTGAAGACACATACACAGCCTTTGGGCTTCACTGACCGTAAATGCTCAAGATCATGTGGTTGACACACAGTTAATTTTCAGATTAGCCCATGAATAGTGATGGGTCATGTGGAACTTATTTCAACGGGGATGGGTGTGTGAACAAAGTCCCACATGGAAAGTAGAAGGAAAAAAAGTTCTGCTTATAAGGAGTTGGATACTCTTAATGGTGTGAGGTCTTTTAGAGAAAATCATACGGGCTAGGCCCAAAGCGGATAATATCGCACCATATTATGATTATATCTTTGGGCCGTTTTAGCCCAATGATTTTTTGAGGTCACTCTTTAAATTTTTATCCATGTTTATTCCAACTGACTAATTTAGCTTTTAAAAGCGGTCTAATTAACTTCTACAGATAAATTTATCCCATTGCGGTAACGAGGAACATAATTTCAAGAACAACAGTAACAATATATTCAGTGTAATATAAATTTAGCCCATTATGCTAACAGGGAACATTATTTCAAAAGCAATAATATATTCAGTGTGATTCCACAAATAAGGTCTGCGAAAGGTAAAATATACGTAAACCTTATCCCTATCTTGTATGAGATAGAGAGACTGTAACCTTACCTCTACTTGTGTACGGGCAACATAATTTCAAGAGCAGCCTAGAAAATAGGCCATTTATGCAAATGTCCTTATTTGTGCATGAGCTAAGTGATTTATAGCTAGTCCATTATTTCACCTCCAACCCTTTAAATATGCTTTGTAATCAAGAAGATCACACATACAGTGAACAAACTTCCCCCTTACTATAATCTTAAATCCTCCAACTTCTTCTTTCCAACGGAAAAAACCAACCAATCAAAATTACCCCAAAAAGAGAAAAAAAAATTATTTCAAAAAATGGCGTCTTCAAAATCAGAAGCTGGTCTAATTTACAACATCAGGTTTTCCTCAGTTGGACCAGCAAATGTAACAGGACTAGATGCAGTTTATGAGCCAAGCAATATTGATTTAGCCATGAAATTACACTATTTGAGAGGGATTTATTACTTTAATAGCCAAGTATTTCAAGATGTAACCATATATCAAGTTAAGGAGCCAATATTTTTATGGTTTAACCATTTTTATATGACAGCTGGTAGGTTTAGGAGAGCAGAATCTGGGAGGCCATATATCAAATGCAATGATTGTGGAGCTAGGTTTATTGAAGCACAATGTGATAAGACTTTGGAAGAATGGCTAGAAATGAAAGATGCTACTCTTGAAAAATTACTTGTTTCTAATCAAGTTCTTGGTCCTGAGTTGGCTTTCTCCCCTCCAATCCTCATACAGGTATTGCTCCTTCTTGAAATTAATTAAAATTTTCTACTTTAATTATCCAATATTCATCATTGGCTCGACTAATCAGGGTTTGCATCGGGTAGCCGCCTATTAAAAAATAAAATTCTTCTTACCAAAAAGTTCTTCATTCTCATAATACAAACCCGAAACCTAACATAACATTTTTTTTTTACTCTTGCTTGGAGGCAGAAGAAAGGGGATAGCTTGTTGAAGGGGGGGGGGGGGGGGTGTTTATGTTTGAGAATTTTTTTTATTTGTCTAGGGCTAAGACCTAGATTGAGTATGGATTTTCGGGAATCCAATAACTCTTTGCCTAGTCCATGTATTTATACTAAGAAATCCTCTAAATATTTGTAAAAACCTAATTGTGAACCCAATTATTATTTTATATTAATTTGAGATTACGGTTGAAATTTATAACCTTTAAATCCTAGATCCGGCTCTGGCTATAATAAAATTTCAACAAAACGAAATAAAATTAGGTTGATTATTTATATGCCTTTTTGGATATTCCTCAATGTCCCGAACTGCCGATTATATAAGCCGCACATTTAAGATTACAAAATTTTACTAAAGTCATAACGAAAGAATAAAAAATATGTTTGATTTGAGTGTAATTCATATTGCATAGGATGATACATCAGACAACCAGGAATCTATAGGGAAAGTTACAATCGGCATCTAAAAGTATGGTCTAGTGGTTAATAAAATGAGTAAAAATTATAAGAGGAAGATGACATATATATCGTAAAATTAATTGAGATGCACACAAGTCTGGACACTAAGATTTTCAAAACAAAACTCAAAAAGTATCAAATAATTTGGTCTACTAATACTTGATAGATGCATATCTCCTTTCAATGCTTTCCTTATACCCAACTTTTTTTAGTCATTCGGTATTCAAAATTCATTGAATCTTGCCCAAATCATGAGTTTAAATTCAAAATATCTTGTTAAGGTTGATGAATTATAATTATTCCACCACACTTCGGTTGTACGCCCAACTTTTTGCTTCAAATATCATATTATTATATGTATAATAATACAAATTTCCAGAAGAAATTAAGTCCAACCAAGTGGCAATAATTTCCCTATCGTATTAAATATCGTATGGTTGTATACGGTGACAGATATTATTTCAATTAGTTGAGGTAGTTGTGGTAGTTGCTTTGGTAACTCTAAGACTTTAATAAATGTGCCTGTAAATGTACCAATTAAAGGAAATTGACAAGAAAATACTGCCATTTATATTTTGAACGTTATTACAGTTCGTTGGCTATTTTTAAAAGGCAAAGTTTCAGGTTTGAACATCAATTCTAAGGCTCGAGAAGTATAACATAAAATTAGATTAAAATATATAAGATGATTTATTGATATTCTATAAATCAAGATCAACAATTTGTCGAGAATTGATTTCGTAAGCACATATATATATATATATATATATATATATATATATATATATATATATATATATATATATATATATATATATATATATATATATATATATATATATATATATATATTTATTGAAAAACATATCATATGAATTACAATCAAATACGCTTAAAAGGAATTACAAGAAAGAATTTTTACCTTCCTATACCACATATATGAAACCTTATTACCCTCAATATTTAAGGTTTGAGTTAATTACATTTCAGTATACCAAATTATTATTTATATACCATAATTCAAATTAGAGATATCATTAAGGGTGCATTTATATTAGGTATAATTATAGGACCGTGGTTCTTCTTATTATTTTGACTCTTTACGTGTTTTGCTCTTTTGCTAAATACTATCTTCATAAATATCCACGAATTCTAAGTTTTGGGTAGATGTATTTTGCCAGCCCAGTGTTTGGTCGTATTCAAAATGATAACGGTTCTCTTGAATTCTGATCAATCCTACAGTTATCTAATTAGTAGATTCATCAATTATGGAGTTGACTTAAAAACCAGAAAGAAAGAAAGAAAGAACACTTACAAACTTATTGACGTTAATAAAAGTGGCAAATTACATTCTTTATCATCTATGATGACTCAATAGTTTCTGAAAAATCAAACTCCAGAGATGCAAAATAAGAGTGCTCTGAGCATGCTATTGATCACAAGTAGGGAGTATCCGTAATGTTAAAAGAAGAAGAAGATATATTTCCAGAAATTATAGTTAAATTGTAGATAAATTAGAAAAATTGTAGACTTGTTTTTGCAGAAGATTTTATAGATTGGATTTGTGAAAACAGAAAATAATGTATCTACAATCAGAATATAAATAATTTATAATTTATCTACAAGATATCTACAAACTGAATATATTGAATTTTATTATCGAAATTCTCATTTCAATTGTAGCATAATTGGCATTTTTGACATAATTGTAGAAGATCTGTAGAAGTTTTAGTCTTCCCAGTCTACAATTTATCTACAATTCTACAATTTATCTTTCTGGAAATATGTCTTCTTCTTCGAGTTTCAATCTGAAATTTAGTCAAAACCAAGTCTAATCTTTACCAAAACCCCTCAAAATTGAGATATAAACTCATAAACATATTCTGAATTATTTACAATAACACAATCCAATCAATTAATGATTTTTGAAAACCTAAATTTGAATTCAAAGCTTTCAAGCTTTTTAATGACTATCAATGGTGAAAAATATATGGAAGAACATATTTTTTCAACTTTGAGTTGTTTAAACTCGAAAATTTGAATTGTTCATTCTTTTTTTTTTCACCAAGAATTTAAATTGTAGTTCTGGAGAAAAATACGCAGATGAGAAATCTCCTTTCCCTTTTTAAAAATTGTATTTAATGTAGAATCAATTAACACCAAGATTCTCTCCTTAATTTTAGCGCGTTTTTAGAGAATTTTCTGCCTTTTTAATGCCTAATAGTCGAATGATATATAAATTGTTATTAAAGCATAGATTGGCGGGTAATTAACAAATTATGCACATTTAAAATAATAAGATTTCATATATTGTATAATTAGGAAAAAATCTCTAACAAGAATGAAATGATGTGGCAATTTTTATAGTTGGTTATGTTGCATGACCATTTAACATTTGCATCCACATTAGATAAGGGAATTTTTGAAAAAATGTTATTTTTGTTTAATTTACCAATTTGGCTATATGAGTTATTACATTTTCATTTATTTTATATTAACTTTTGACGAAAAGGTAAACATCTTTACTTTTCCTTTTTTTTTTTTTTAATTTTCTTTTCTTGTTGGTAATTTGATAGTTTACTCATTTATATCTTGGGCTATCAATGTAGCATACAAAATTCAAATGCGGAGGAGTTTCATTGGGCCTAAGTTGGGCCCATGTACTTGGAGACGTATTCTCAGCCACTGAATTTATTAACTTCTTGGGAAAAGTAGTTGTTGGATACCAACCAGCCCGGCCCAATAACTTGGTCCATTCATTGACCAAAGCAAACTCAACTCAAACCCTGCAAAAGGTTGTGGATGATCCACTTTCAATAAAACGGGTCGGGCCAGTTGAAGATCATTGGATTGCTAACAATAGTTGCAAAATGGAGTCATTTTCAATCCATGTTACTGCCTCCAAATTGGGGCAACTACAATCAAGAACAGAAATTCAAGGCCCATTTGAATCACTATGTGCTATTATTTGGCAGTCCATTTCTAAAATTAGAGATGGGCCTGAGCCCAATGTTGTGACCATTTGTAAAAAGAGTGAAGAAAAGAAAGAAGGCCTTGTTGGGAACAATCAAGTCATTGGTGTTGTAAAAGTGGATCACTCAATTAGAGAAGCTAATCCTAGTGATTTAGCAAGGTTAATTAAAAATGAGATCATCGACGAGCGATTAAAGATCGATGAAGCCATCGAGAACAATCATGGAGTATCGGATGTTGTTGTTTACGGAGCAAATTTGACTTTCGTGAACATGGAAGGTGTTGATCTTTATGGATTCGACTGGAAGGGACACAAACCGATAAATGTCAGTTATCTTATCGATGGAGTTGGCGATGCAGGGACCGTCGTGGTGCTTCCGGCGGGGCCCAATGATTCTAGCAAGGATGGTGATGAAGGAAGGATTGTGACCATAACTGTGCCTGAGGATGAGATAATGAAGTTGAAATTTGAGCTAAACAAGGAATGGTCTATTGCTTGAAGTTAGATGTATTTGTTTCATACTTGTTCAATTATTAAATTTGGTGTGAGGTCCTCCAAAAACTTTGTATTTAATAACTGCTCTATGTAATGCTATTTAGAGATTAGTCGGTATTTATTTTATCCTGAAACTTTAAATTAAAAATTGTAACTTCAGGACAATTCAGGATATCTTTGTCCTAAAAGTTAGATTGAATAACTCAAATTCAGGATACTGTGGCTTATTTTTAAATAACAACCTTTAGAGTGGCTATCTGGTGTCATTTCTACTATATGTAATTCCTTATCAAGAGAAGGGAATGTTTTTTTAAAACTTCTTCCCAACCTTCTCCACCATATTCCTTATCCTCACCAAATGTTTTTCCACCCCACCCCCTCTCTCAATAAGGCATTTCTTTTTTTTAAATTTCTGATTTTTTCCGTCACCACCCATCCTGCTATTCCCCTCCCCCGCCCCCGCAAAAATATTATTATTATTATTATTATTATTATTATTATTATTAGTTTTTTAATTTAAAAGTTCTATCTTTCGTTTTTCTGCCTCACCCCCTCCCCACGCCCCCTGTCCATAATAAAAAAGTTCTTTTTACTTGTAATGTTCAAATTTTTATTTTTTCGTCTTTCTGCACCTCCCACTGCGCCTCCTCCCCCATCCCCAACCCGCACAAATTATTTTTACTTTTTATTACGTAATTTTAAAATTTCTATTCTTTCATTTTTCTACACCAATCACCCCTCCCCACTTCCCTCGCACTCCCACCCCGCATAAAAATAGTTTTTTATTGAACTTTTTTTTATAATTTTTAAATTTCTTATTTTTTGCTTTTCTGCACTACCTTCCCCCCCCCCCCCCCCCCTCACTGTTCCCCCTTTACCCCGGAACAAAAATATTTTTTATATATATTTTCAGTTTTAGTATTTTCATCTTTCGGTTTACATGTTCGAAATTTTACAAGCACCTCCCACCCCTCCTCCCATCGTGCCTCCCCTCCACCCCCAGCCCGCACAATTTTTTTTACTTTATATTTTATAATTTTTATTTTTCTATTCTTTCATTTTTCTGCATCACCCAACCCCTCCTCCCTGCCCCCTCCCACCCCGCACCAAAAAAATTCTTTTTAAAAACTTTTTTTTATAATTTGTAATTTTTTTTTCGTTTTTCTGCACTACCCCCTCCCCCTCACTGTTCCCCCTTTCCCCCGGAACAAATTTTTTTTATATATATATTTTCTGTTTTTGTTTTTTCATCTTTCGGTTTACATGTTCAAAATTTTACAAGTTCCAAAGTTATGAGTTCAGATGTTTATGTATTTTGAAATTTACGTGTTTAGAAGTTATGAAGTTTACGGCTTCAAAAGTTCGCGGTTTCAAAAATTTAGCGGTTCGAAAGTTTATGAAATTTGTGGGTTCGGCAGGTTGTTGGTTCGAAAGTTTATGGCTTCATGTTTGTTATATCTAAATTATTTATGAATATTCTTGAGAACTTATGTTTCTTAATTTGCGCACCAAACACCGGAAGATGATATAATTACTATTTATTTTTCACAAAAATATTTTCCCTTACCAAACACACCCTTAGTGTTTGGCTAATATCAAAATAGCTTTTAAGCCAAAAAAAACTTTAAGAAAACCAAAAATAATAAGTTGGACCTAACATATTACTTTTTGACTGAAAAGCACTTGAAGTTGGACCAAACATGTGATGACCCAAGTCATTTTCTATTTTTCTAGATTTTGTGTTTCGAGGCTTTAAAAATCGTGTTTTATTCCTTCTCGATTTGCATGCGAAGTTCGGACCCGTTTCTATAAAGCCTTTATGTGGAAATTTGAAAATCAAAATAAATTTTAGCCTAAAAGTTAATTTTAATTAACTTCGATCAACGTTTTGAGTAAACGGATCTGGACCTGTATTTCGACGATCCTTGAGGGTCCGTAATAAAATATGGGACCTGGGCGTATGCCCGAAATCGAATTCTGAGGTCCACGCTTGAGAAATGAATTCCTGATGAAAATTGTAATACTGAAAATCTAAGGAATTAAAGAAATTGATTAATGATTGATCTCATTGGTATTGAGCCCATATTTTATTTTTTGGAGACCGATATAGGTATGATATAATATTTAGGCGTAATACATATGGAGACACCTAAAGTTGGCACGATATTTCACTTAGACACTTAGAGTAGATCTCTTTCCGCTTAGACACGTTTCTTAGGCAATTCTCTTATCAATTAAACACGTTTTGACCTGGCCTATTAATTAACCAAGCGCGTGTTCAGCAATCGTCGTCTACGTGGAAAAAGTAATCATTAAAAAATCGTACCACATCATTTCTTTGTCTACCTCACTGTCCACCTCAGCTATATAGTGTTATTTCCACTAAAATAGAAATAGCTAGCCCTAAACAAATGGTCTAAACATATTACCACCGTTCTTTTACCATCGGTGAAAATGAACAAAGCTCCTATCACTTTCAAGCTTCTTCTTCTCTTGGTCAATGGTGTTGGAATCTTGTATTTCCACTGATTTCTCACAGTATTTACAACGCTTCAAGGTTTAATTTCTCCTTATTTTATGTATCTCCTTTTTATTTGTAATTTATGGATAAAGGTAGGTTTTTTTGGGGTTTTTGTTTGTACTCGTCTATTGTCGTCTTACGTATGGGAATATTTGTTGGAAACACATTCTCAATGCAATATACTAAAACGTGTGTTCTTTTGTGTAGGTTTTGATGAATGACAAACGAAGCGAAAATTAATATATGACGAAGTTCAAGAAACAAGCGCACAATTGATATACAACGAGATTCAAGCTCAAGACACAGTTTTATAAGTTTAATTGAGTCATTCTTATTTGTGATCTTGATCCTACAATTTGACTCGTAACATGGCTTCTCTCATAAAACTATTTTCCAAAATTATGCATATTTAATTTAATGTCAAATGATTTTAAATCATGCATATTTACAGTAGTCAAAATAATTTTTAGACATGCCTTAAAAATCTGGACTAAGATAATCGATTATGTACTTATGATAATCGATTGTTTTAAGCCAAGACTGCATGACAATCGGTTGTGAACTAATGACAATCGATTGTGTTAAGGCAGTGAACATCAAGTTTTTTCAAACCTGCATGACAATCGATTGTGAACCTTATGACAATCGATTGGGATGAGGCAGTGTCCATCAAAGTTTTTCAAAACTCAGAATAATCGATTGTGAAGCTAATGACAATCGATTGTGAAGAAACAGTGTCCTTCAGATTTTTCAAAGTCACAAAATAATCGATTGTGAATTTATGACAATCGATTGTGTTGAGGCAGTGACTTCCAGACTTTTTCAAAACTATTAAATAATCAATTGTGAGTATATAACAATCGATTGTCAAGAGGCAGTGTCTAAAATGATTTTCAAAAACTGATAAGTAATCGATTGTTGACTTTGTGCAATCGATTGTGAAGCTGACCGTTGTCGTAAAGTTTTCAAATACCGTCAGGTAATCGATTATTGATTCTGTATAATCGATTGTTTTGATTAAAACCCGGAAAAGATTTTTTGAACGTTATTGGGTAATCAATTATTGATTTTGTATAATCGATTGTTTTGATTAAAATCCGGAAAAGATTTTTTGAACGTTGCTGAGTAATCGATTGTTGATTCTGGACAATCGATTGTTTGTGGTAAAATCTGGAAAGGATTTTTTGAACGTTGCCAGTAATCGATTATGGATTGTAAGTAATCGATTATCAAGCATAAAATCTGGGATTGAATTTTGATCTGACTGGCAGACAATCGATTGTTGGGGTTTGACAATCGATTGTCAGTGAGTAAAATCAGCAACTCTTAATTGGCAATTAGGCAACGGTAATGCCAAGTTTTTCAACTATAAATACAGCTTCATTTCAGTGTTTTATACACAACAACATACTACAACTGATCATTACATTGCTATAAGCTTGCATACTTTTGTTTATCATTTTATATTCAATTTCATAAAGCTTTTGAGAGCCATATTCTTGTCCAAAGTTGTTGTGATCTAGAACTTACTTCTTTTACTCATACCTACTCATAAAGGAGTATTTTGTTTGAGTTTTAAGTGTTTTACACACTTGTAAGAGAATTGTGATTCTCTTGTTGTAAGGAACTTGTGTTTCCTTGGTTGAAGTCTTGGAGTGTTGTATCTCCGAGCAAAGGTGTTAAGGCTTGTGTCCTTACGTTGTAAAGGTTTGTTGAGCACCCGTAAGCTTGACAAGTTAGTGGAAAATCTCAAGAGAGTCTCTCGGGGACTGGACTAGCCACGTGTTGTGGTGAACCAGAATATATCGGTGCGTTCTTTCCTTTTTATTTATTTAACGCACTTAATTATTTCCTGCAAATTTTAATTTTCGCAAGTTTACGCTAAATTTTATTATAACGCTATTGATCCCCCCTCTAGCGTTCAGCGTATTTACTAACAATTGGTATCAGAGCCCAACTCTCTGAAAACTTAACAGTTTGAGAGAACCATCCATGGCTTCTACTCGTGATTCTTTTGCAGGAATTGATGAAGGACAGTGCTTCACACGACCACCTCTATTCAACGGTACAAATTACACGTATTGGAAGGAGGGGATGAAGATCTTCGTTCAGTCCAACAGCTTTCACCTTTGGAAGGTGATAATGAAGGGAAAACAAATTCCAACAAAGAAGGTGGAAAACGAATGGGTTCCCAAGTCCGAGGATGAGTATGACGCGGATGAGATCCGAAAGGTTCAAAATAATGGTAAAGCAATTAATTTATTATATTGTGCTGTTAATGCTGACGATTACAGGAAAATATCGTGTTGCACAACAGCAAAGGAGATGTGGGACAAACTAGAAGTTACGTACGAAGGTACGGACCAGGTAAGGGAAGCAAAAATTGATTTCCTAACCCATTCTTATGAATTATTTCACATGAAGGAAGGTGAAAAGGTGGACGAAATGTTTGAGCGATTTTCAATAATCGTAAATGACCTACATGCTCTCAAGAAAACATTCACGGATAGAGAGCTCGTGCGAAAAATTCTTAGAAGTCTCACACCGGCATTGAGATCAAAGGCCGATGCAATTCAAGAATCCATTGGTGTTTCAAACGTCACCATCGACGCACTAAGAGGTAACCTTAAGACCTATGAATCTACTATTCTTAACCCTTTTGTTGATGATCAAAGGAGGCAAAGAATAGCTCTAAAGGCGAGCACAAGCCAACCACAAATTGATGAGGAAGGAGACAACGAGTTTGGACTCGTTATCAAAAGATTTCAAAAATTCATGCGCAAGGAGTATGAACGCAAGGGCAAAAAGCAAGGCGAACAAATCAAGTGCTATGAATGTGGTGAAACCGGGCACACCGAATCAAATTGCCCAAACATCAAAAAGGAGAAGAAACCTTTTAAAAAGCAACGTGCATACATTTCTTGGGGAGGCAACTCCGGAAATGAGTCAAGCGAAGGAGAAGAGACGAAGCAGCAAATCTTTGCCTTACGGTACATGAAGACAACAAAGATGAGGTATGTCAAATTTCGTCTAAAAACTTCTTTACTCTTGAAGAAATGCGAACTGCTTTTGATGAATTATATGCTGAGTTTATTAAGGCTTCAAAAACTGTTAAGGGCATAAAAGAAAATGCTTCATTAAAAGAAAAGGATTTTCAAAAACAGCTTTCTTTGAAAGAAAAGGATTTAGAAAAACTGGTTTTAGAAAATGAAAAGCTGAAAGAGGAAAACAAGTTTTTTGGAAAAAGAAGCGCCGATAAGCCCGAAAGTTCTACTAAAAATTGTTCTTCTTGCTTGCATCTCAAAAATGAGGTAGATAGACTCAAAAGTACCTTAGATAAGTTTAATTCTTCCCACAAGAATTTGAATGAGGTCCTTGTTAATTTGAAATGAACCAAGCATGGCATAGGATTTAAGAATGAGGTTAAAGAAAAGGTTGAAGCCAAACCCCAACCACCTAAGGCTCAACCTAGGACTAATAAAACAAATGCTTATCCTAGAAATAGCAATCCTAGAACCAATATGCATGCTAGACAAATTGTTGAACATTTTAGGAGACCTAGAAATGACTTACCACCTAGAAATAGTTACCCTAGAAACGATGCATATTTTAGGCCAAATGTTGAACCTTTGAGAAGACCTAGAAATGGCCTTCAACCGAGAAACAATCACTCTAGAAATGCTGCCCATCCTAGAGCTCATAGTAGGAGAAATAATTCTCATGAAATGCGAAATAGTCATAGTGTTCAAAATAGAGTAAGAAATTTTCATCCGTCTAGTTACTATGAACCTAGAAGGATGCATAACCCAAAGGTGAATTGTCATTATTGTAGACGTATTGGTCATATTGCTCCTGCATGCTTTACACGTCATAGACATATTACTCAATTGCATCATTATAATATGCCTAACCCCCAAGGACCCAAGATGGCATGGGTACCTAAAGAACATTAATTTGTTTTGTAGGTGTGCTTGAAGGGATCAAGTGTACTATGGTACCTTGATAGTGGATGCTCCAAGCATATGACGGGAGATGAATCCAAATTCCTTCAATTAGAGCACAAAGAAGGAGGAAGTGTTATCTTCGGTGATAACAATAAAGGAAAGATCATCGGCATCGGCTCGGTCGGTAAGGATGAAAATTCCTCCATTAAGCATATATTACTTGTTAAAGGATTAAAGCACAATCTCTTGAGCATAAGCCAATTGTGTGACAAGGGAAATCTTGCTTTATTTGATTCGGATGAATGCTTAGTGTTCAGACGTAGTGATTTCAAAATTATCCTCCGTGGTTTTAGAGTGGATAATATTTATATGGTTGATCTTGCTAATTCCTCACCCGATTATGTTGATTGTCTAATGAGTAAAGAGGATGATACTTGGCTATGGAATCGTAGAGTAGCACATATCAATATGCATCTTTTGAACAAATTGATTTCTCAAAACTTAGTTGTTGGTCTTCCGATTTATAATTTGAAAATGACTCTATTTGTGACTCGTGTCAAAAGGGGAAGCAAATAAAAGCATCTTTCAAATCTAAAAACATTGTTTCAACTTCTAGACCATTGCAATTACTTCATATGGATTTATTTGGTCCCTCTCGCATTGAAAGTCTAGGAAGAAATAAATATGCTTTTGTGATTGTTGATGATTACTCGAGATTTACTTGGACTTTATTTCTTGCCAATAAAAGTGATGCTTTTCAAAATTTTAAATATTTTCTTAAGCGTATTCAAAATGAGAAAGAAACAACCGTCACTTCAATTAGAAGTGATCATGGGGGAGAGTTTGATCACAATCTCTTTGCGGACCTTTGTGACGAACTCGGAATCGAGCATACCTTTTCTGCTCCACGTACACCACAACAAAATGGGGTGGTGGAAAGGAAAAATAGGTGTCTCGAAGAGATGGCTAGAACCATGCTCGACGAAGCTAAGATACCCAAACATTTTTGGGCGGACGCCGTGAGTACCGCTTGCTATGTTCTAAATAGAGTAGTAATTCGGCCGATACTCATGAAAACCCCCTATGAACTTTATAAGGGTAGAAAACCAAATATTTCCCATTTTAGAGTTTTTGGTTGCAAATGTTTTGTTCATAACAATGGCAAAGACCAATTGGGTAAATTTGATGCTAAGTTGGATGAAGGTATTTTCATTGGGTATTCCTCACGTAGTAAAGCATATAGGGTCTTTAATAAAAGAACCCAAATTGTGGAGGAATCCCCTCATGCTATATTTTCCGAAAATAATGCTCGCTTGGCGAGAAAGGATTCCGGTTTTGATCTTGCAGGTATCTTAGGTAGTTTGAAAAACAAAATACAAGAGGAACCACCCAAGGAAAATAAAGATGAAACTGAGGAACAACCAACGGAAGAAGTGCTACAATTGGAAAAAGAAATGAATATGCCTAACGAGTGGAGGACAATCAAAGATCACCCTCTCGAACAGGTAATTGGCAACGTTGGAGACAAGGTAATACCCGAAACTCTCTCAAAAATACCTTAGAACATACTGCTTTTGTTTCTCAAATTGAACCCAAAACCATCTCAGAAGCAATTGGGGATGAATTTTGGACCTTGGCAATGCAAGAGGAGCTTAACCAATTCGAACGCAATGACGTTTGGGATTTGGTGCCAAGACCCGAAGGTCATACCATAATTGGTACGAAATGGGTTTTTCGCAATAAACTAGATGAAAATGGTATAATCACTAGAAACAAAGCTAGGCTTGTAGCAAAAGGCTATAATCAAGAAGAAGGTATTGACTATGAGGAAACATATGCTCCCGTAGCTAGATTAGAAGCTATTCGCTTATTGCTTGCATTTGCCTCTTCTATGAATTTCAATTTATATCAAATGGATGTGAAAAGTGCTTTTCTAAACGGTTTTATTCAAGAAGAAGTTTTTGTTGAACAACCCGCCGGTTTTGAAAACTTTAAATCTCCCGATCATGTTTTCAAACTCAAAAAGGCTCTTTATGGTTTAAAACAAGCTCCCCGAGCTTGGTATGAAAGATTGAGTAAGTTTCTTTTGGAAAATGATTTCATTAGGGGAAAAGTTGACACAACTCTCTTTGTTAAGCATAAAAACAATGATATTTTGTTAGTTCAAATATATGTAGATGATATTATATTTGGTGCTACTAACAATGTTTTATGCAAGGAATTTTCCGATCTAACGACAAGCGAATTTGAGATGTCTATGATGGGTGAGTTAACATTCTTTTTGGGATTACAAGTAAAGCAAATGAAAGAAGGTACATTCATTTGTCAAACCAAATATTGCAAAGAATTGCTGAAACGATTTGAGATGAACAATGCAAAAGAAATGGCAACTCCCATGAGCACATCCGATCATCTAGACAAAGATGAGAAAGGTAAGGAAGTCGACACCAAAAAGTATCGAGGTATGATTGGATCTCTTCTTTATCTTACTGCTAGTCGTCCGGACATCATGTTTAGCGTGTGCTTATGCGCTCGTTATCAATCGTGTCCGAAGGAGTCTCACCTTACTGCGGTAAAACGGATTTTAAGGTACCTTGTTGGTACTACTAATGTGGGTCTATGGTACCCCAAAGGTTCTTCATGCCAACTCGTTGGCTATTCCGATTCCGATTTTGCTGGATGCAAATTGGACCGCAAGAGCACTAGTGGCACTTGCCACTTGCTCGGTAGCTCTCTCGTTTCTAGGTTCAGCAAGAAATAAGTGTTGCGTTGTCCACAACCGAGGCTGAATATGTAGCCGCGGGGAGTTGTTGCGCTCAAATCCTATGGATGAAACAACAACTCTTGAACTATGGCCTAAGTCTTGATCATATCCCTCTTAGATGTGATAATACTAGTGCCATATGCTTGACGAAGAACCCCGTTCTTCATTCGCGAATGAAACACATTGAAATTAGACATCATTTTATTAGAGATCACGTTCTCAAAGGCGATGTCGAAATTGAATTTGTTGAAACCAAAAACCAATTGGCAGACATCTTTACAAAGCCTTTAGAGAAAGAGTCCTTCTTCCGAATTCGCAGTGAACTCGGGATTCTTGACTCCACATTGATCTAAGTCATGCATTGCATTGTTTTACATGATTTCTAACTCGAGCGTCGGAGACGTCTAATCCTTTTTTGCAGGTATCGCCCTAAAAGTAGGGGGAATTATAAAGCATGACGCGCAAGAATCGAGTCTTCAGAAAAATCTGTTTCTGTCATCTAATAATCGATTATATCGTATCAATAATCGATTGTAATGCTATCATTTGAGCTATTATACTCTCTTTAAATAATCACGCCTTTTTTCAATAAATAAACAAAGTTTATTTCATCTTTGGCATCTTATTATTATTTTTGCTAATGGCAAAAGGGGGAAGATAACGGGTATGCACTCTCAGTTTTTATAAGCTTAAATTGAGGGGGAATTATCAAATTGAGGGGGAACAAATTGCATACTTGTTACATGTATATACTTGTCTTGAATCGTCAATATAAATTGCTTGTCTTGCATATCCCGCTTAATGTTTGCCATTATCAAAAGGGGGAAATTGTTGGAAACACGTTCTCAATGCAATATACTAAAACGTGTGTTCTTTTGTGTAGGTTTTGATGAATGACAAACGAAGCGAAAATTGATATATGACGAAGTTCAAGAAACAAGCGCACAATTGATATACAACGAGATTCAAGCTCAAGACAAAGTTTTATAAGTTTAATTGAGTCATTCTTATTTGTGATCTTGATCCTACAACTTGACTCGTAACATGGCTTCTCTCATAAAACTATTTTCCAAAATCAGGCATATTTAATTTAATGTCAAATGATTTTAAATCATGCATATTTACAGTAGTCAAAATAATTTTTAGACATGCCTAAAAAATCTGGACTAAGATAATCGATTATGTACTTATGATAATCGATTATTTTAAGCCAAGACTGCATGACAATCGATTGTGAACTAATGACAATCGATTGTGTTAAGGCAGTGAACATCAGGTTTTTTTAAACCTGCATGACAATCGATTGTGAACCTTATGACAATCGATTGGGATGAGGCAATGTCCATCAAAGTTTTTCAAAACTCAGAATAATCGATTGTGAAGCTAATGACAATCGATTGTGAAGAAACAGTATCCTTCAGATTTTTCAAAGTCACAAAATAATCGATTGTGAACTTATGACAATCGATTGTGTTGAGGCAGTGACTTCCAGACTTTTTCAAAACTATTAAATAATCAATTGTGAGTATATAACAATCGATTGTCAAGAGGCAGTGTCTAAAATGATTTTTAAAAACTGATAAGTAATCGATTGTTGACTTTGTGCAATCGATTGTGAAGCTGACCGTTGTCGTAAAGTTTTCAAATACCGTCAGGTAATCGATTATTGATTCTGTATAATCGATTGTTTTGATTAAAATCCGGAAAAGATTTTTTGAATGTTATTGGGTAATCGATTATTGATTTTGTATAATCGATTGTTTTGATTAAAATCCGGAAAAGAATTTTTGAACGTTGCTGAGTAATCGATTGTTGATTCTGGACAATCGATTGTTTGTGGTAAAATCTGCAAAGGATTTTTTGAACGTTGCCAGTAATCGATTATGGATTGTATGTAATCGATTATCAAGCGTAAAATCTGGGATTGAATTTTGATCTGACTGGCAGACAATCGATTGTTGGGGTTTGATAATCGATTGTCAGTGAGTAAAATCAGCAACTCTTAATTGGCAATCAGGCAACGGTAATGCCAAGTTTTTCAACTATAAATACAACTTCATTTCAGTGTTTTATACACAACAACATACTACAACTGATCATTACATTGCTATAAGCTTGCATATTTTTGTTTATCATTTTATATTCAATTTCATAAAGCTTTTGAGAGCCATATTCTTGTCCAAAGTTGTTGTGATCTAGAGCTTACTTCTTTTACTCATACCTACTCATAAAGGAGTATTTTGTTTGAGTGTTAAGTATTTTACACACTTGTAAGAGAATTGTGATTCTCTTGTTGTAAGGAACTTGTGTTTCCTTGGTTGAAGTCTTGGAGTGTTGTATCTCCGAGCAAAGGTGTTAAGGCTTGTGTCCTTACGTTGTAAAGGTTTGTTGAGCACCCGTAAACTTGACAAGTTAGTGGAAAATCTCGAGAGAGTCTCTCGGGGACTGGACTAGCCACGTGTTGTGGTGAACCAGAATATATCGGTGCGTTCTTTCCTTTTTATTTATTTAACGCACTTAATTATTTCCTGCAAATTTTAATTTCCGCAAGTTTACGCTAAATTTTATTATAACGCTATTCACCCCCCCTCTAGCGTTAAGCGTATTTACTAACAATATTATGGAGGATGACTGTATTTTAACTCGCTTTCACCACGGGGGTACATTTATCGAGCAACCTGTCCCAATATACGAAGGGGAATTAGATGCCTTTGCCGTTTCTATCGATAAAGACCATTTTAGTGTTATCGAGTTGTCTTCTTATGCTAGAGACCTTTGGTATGCTGTTGTCGAAGGGTTTATTTCCAAAGGGAGAAAGATGGTGATTTTATCAAGTCTATTCTGATTTTCAATTATATGAATTTGTGAAAAAATGAAAACATGGTGATATTTTGGATGTTTATTTGCGTCATGGGGTGAGTCAGCCTGAAGTAGTCGAAGAAAATATTGGTCTTTTATGTGGTCTAAAGTAGGTGGGGGTGATAATGACCAATTGAAAGCTAGGGCAACACCTGGGAGTAATACAAATACTGAATAACCTATTGAGCCGCCTACTGAACCAACTCAAAATGCTGCTGAACCACCTATTGAGCCGCCTATTGAACCAACTCACAATTCTCTTGAACTAACTGTGAATGTTGCTGATGAAGATGAACCAACTGTGAATGCTGCTGATGAAGATGAACCAACTGTGAATGCTGCTGATGAAGATGAACCAACTGTGAATGTTGCTGATGAAGATTTGACCAGGCCTGCTAGAAGAGGATTAGGTAGTCAACTCCCTCATAAGGGTAAATCAGTTACAAGCCAAAAGAGAGGAAGGGGTGCAGGTAAAGAAGATGCTGAAAAAGGAGCACAAAAAAGGTCCAAAAATGTTGGATTTGGCCTATACACGGCTACAAGTGGAACCGAAATACTAAATGTATGTATTCATACATATCTATCTATAATAAGTGTTGTTAGAATTAACTTACTGATTGTGGTTCATTATTGGCAAAGTGCAGCCCGGAACATCAAGCCAACGTGTTATTGGAAGTGGTTCAACTTATAAGAGTGCAGCTCCAACAGGAATTGACCTTGGTTTGAGGCTAGAGGCTTGAGGTGGAGGGGTCAAGATGCTGTGACAACTTCCTAGTTGCAAGAGATGAAGGCAAAGAAGAGCAAGAAGTAGTATCTTAGGATTATGAATGTTTCCTGTCTATGTGTTATGTAGCAGCAACCTATTATATTTTGGGATCTAACTTTTGAAAGAACTAAACTTTTAATTGTTGTATTAAGTCGTGTAATTTTACTGTTATATTTGGAAGCTACATTCTTATTTCAGTAGCTTTTAGCTCCTGCTTTTCCCTTCTTCAGTTAAGTTCGAAAATGTTCAAATGTTGGCCTTTCCTAAGCAAGTAGAATATCAGGCTATACCCAGGCAAACTGAATCATGCTATTGTGAAAAGGTAATTTATAATTTTATAACAAAATTCAACTGAATATTACAAACATTACATATTAATCAATAACACCTAAAATAACTAAATACACCTACAACAACCAAAGTACATCAGTCATACAGTTTCTATAGAAAGGCCAACAATACAACAACAATCGTCAACACGATCCGTCTTCTTTTTTATCAAACTTTCTCCTCTTCAAAAGATTTGACTCTCTTTAATAAACCCCAAATTACATTCTTCGCTTGAGTAGGCATCTCATCGTCATACCTACAGAAATAATCACATCCACCCTTTTTCTACAAAAATCACAAAACACTTTTAATCAATTTTTATTAAAGAAAATAATTCATATAACAAAATTTACAAATTATGAACAAACAATTTACCTTTCCAAATTTGCAAGCAAAAAACCTACGACCTCGATTTAATTGGGTCTAAGAAGTATTCAACTTTGGAGAAACACCACACTTACAGATTCGAGAGGCAGCGCAAGGTGACATTGACGAGTTGGTCGATTTTGATAAGTTCGACATTCATAAACACGTCAATGACAAAAATGAGAGGAAGAAGAAAAGAAATTAATTAATACTAAGACGAGAACAAAAACGAGAGAAAGAAAATAAGAAAAGAAAAGAATTGGCAAGAATGGAAGGAGAATTGCTGGAGAAATCTGAGGGAGAAGAAGATAAGGGAACAAATAAGGTTTTAAGAATTGGGAAAGGGATTAGGGTTTAAATAAGGCTGGGACAGTTGATGCTACCGTTATGTGTCTAATTGGGAAAGCAAAAATCTCCAATTTTCAGCCTTCACGCGCCTAAATAAGTTTGAAGTCACGCATATGCAAGCAGGTCAAACCGTATTTAATTGATAAGAGAATTGCCTAAGAAACGTGTCTAAGTGGAAAGAGGTCTGCTTTAAGTGTCTAAGTGAAAGATCATGCCAACTTTAGGTGTCTTCGTATGTATTACACTAAATATTTAAGCCATGCCTGTAAAATTCGGTGAAAACGAAGTTTATTTGACATGATTCAGACATTGAGTTAAGAAAGTAGAAGTTCGAAACTATCTTGAAAATTTCATGTAATTTGGTGCTAAATTCGTAGTTCTAGGTTTATTTTTGCAATTTGATCGCACGAGAAAGTTCGTATGATGTTCTAAGACTTGTATGCATGTTTGGTTTGGATCCCCGAGGACTCGAGTGAGTTTTGAATAGGATACGGAGTGGAATTTAGACTTACAACATAGCTGGTAGTGCAATTCCTATTGCAGGCCTATGATCTCGCATTTTCGAGATCAGGCATCGCCAGTAGTGATCGCATTTGCAAATATATCTTCGTATTCGTGAAGCAAGTCGGGAGTGCGATCATTTTGTCACATTTGCGGAGGTCCCTGTTCGCAATTGCGAATATTACCTTCGCAATTGCGAAGGAAGCAGAGGTGTGGAGGACTTCACATTTGTGATGGTTCTTTGCATTTGCGAGTTCTTTGCATTCGCGAGCTTTGCAATTGCGAAGCTCAAGATTGGGATGCGCACCGCATTATTTTATTGTTTATTTATTTTTCCTCTGCTGTGATTCTATTCGGTAGTATTGTAACTCTCTTAAGGATTCATTATAGCTGAGTACTGGCAAGATAGTTGAGTTTTGTACTTAATTTTATTGCACATTATTGTTCCATTTCGTTCTATATTTCCTTTTTGCTTTATTATCAATTGTATACATGTTATATTGTAAATTCCCTGCCTTAGCCTCGTCGCTACCTCGTTAAAGTTAGGCTCGACACTTATTAGTGCATGGGGTTGGTTGTACTGCTACTGCACTTTGCACTTTCTGTGCAGATTTTGGAGCAGGTTGTGGCTGAAGGTCGGTTGCAAGCATCATCAAGAAGACCCGAGGTAGTCCTACAAGCGTCTGCATGCCCTGGCTTCCCCTCTTATGTTCTACATTTATGTTTTATTTTCTTTCGAGACAGATGAACTTTCTTTCAGACCAATATTTGTAGTAATTCGTAGAAAGTTTGTGGATTGTGACACCAGATTCTGGATGATAACAGTTTCTATATCTTAACATCCTATAGATAACCGGTTTAATATATACTTCCACATTTCTTTCTGCTTGAATCAATTTTGTTAATTATAAATTATGAAAATGTAAAGGAAAAGGTGAATATAGCTCTGATGTTGGCTTTCCTAGCGAGTGCGATGTTAGATACCATCACAGTCCCGACGGTAAAAAAATGGGCACGTGACAAGTTGGTATTAGAGCACTAGGTTGCCTAGGTCTCACAATTCAAGAACAAGATTAGTAGAGTTTGAGGGATCAGAATTGAGAGTCTGTGCTTATCCCTAGAGGCTACAGAGTTAGGAACAATTTCACTTCTATTTTTCCCTGTCGTGTGACTTTGATCTCTCAATGCTAATTGAACCCTCTACTCTATTCTTTCGCAGATGGCGAGAAAACGTATCACTTCATTAGCTGATTAGCAGCTCGAGCCCCTAGTGGCAACTTCTACGAGGGGTACAGGATGAGGTCGAGGCCGTGCTAGAGGCCGAGGCAGTGGTAGGTCTTAGCCTAGAGCTCGAGTAGTAGAACCAGTGGCGGAGCCTCAGGTAGAGCTTGATGAAGAGTCTCTAGCCTAGACCGTTCCAGCGGGGCCAACTCAAGTTCTAGAGGGGTTCATAGCTACCCCGATACTTCAGGATGCTTTGATCCATCTAGTGGGTCTTATGGAGAGTGATACTCAGGCTGATGCATTCCTTGTAGCACCAGCCATCTCTCGGGATGGGGGAGAAGCACATACTCCCCCTACTCACACTCCTGAGCACATAGCTCCCCCGGTTTCAGACTCTAGCAGCTCAACTAGTTTGGGTAGTTCAGTCGGGTGTTGTAGCACCGACCGGTAATGGATCAACTATCTAGACAGTTATCACGATGTGTTGCAGAACATAGAGTAGTGGAGACTAATGGGGTCAACTTTGCTGCTTTTTGTTTGTCAGTTTATGCCAAGAAACAATGGAGGGATTTTTGTTTGGATAGACGAGCTAGGTCGCCCCCTTTGACTTGGGATCGATTCTCTTAGCTATTTCAGGAGAAGTATCTTCCCGTCACTTAGAGATAGGACTATCGGAGGTAGTCCGAGCACCTTCAGCAGGGTTCTATGACTGTCACTTAGTACAAGACCATATTTATTGATCTGGCCCGTCATACTCTTCTTATATTTCCTACCACGAGAGAGAGAGAGAGAGAGAGAGAGAGAGAGAGAGAGATAGAGAGAGAGAGGGAGTGGAGAGGTTTATTGAGGGACTTGCTCAGCCTATCAGATTGCAGATGGTTACGGAGTCAGGGAGTGAGATTTCTTTCCAGGATTCTACCAATGTGGCCCGACGAGTTGAGATGGTTCTATAACAAGGGAGTGGTCAGGGGTCTGACAAGAGGCCTCGTCAGACCGGTGGATTTAGTGGGGCCTTATCTTGAGGCCGGGGTACTTTTGGTAGGGGTCATCCCCCCCAGGACCTTTCATTCAGCTCTTCAGGCATCCCATCGAGCTTTAATGTGTCGTGGTCCTTATGTACCTCCTTCAGAGCATCTACCTTACAGTGCACCGCCAAATCCTATCAAAGCATCTCATCTTCAGGAAGCCGTCCCAGAGCTATGATTCGGAGTGGTGGGGCCTAGCCCCGATGTTATTCTTTCCCAGCCAGGCCTGAGGCCGAGTCTTTCGATGTTGTTATCACAGGTACTCTTTCGATTTGCAGTAGAGATGCTTCAGTTCTATTTGATCCAAGGTCTACATACTCCTATGTGTCTTCTTAGTTTGCTTCATATTTAGTTGTGCCTCATGATTCTTTGAGTAGTCCCGCATATGTGTCCACAACAGAGGGGATTGTATTGTTTTAGATCGTGTCTATCGCTCGTGTGTGTTTATTATTGGGATTCTTGAGAGTAGTGTAGATCTCCTACTTTTCGATATGGTTGATTCTGATGTCAATTTAGGGATAGATTTGATGTCACCTTATCATGCTATATTGGATTGTCACGCTAAGACCGTGACCTTAGCATTGTAGGGGTTGCCTTGATTGGAGTGGAGAGGGACTCCTGGTCATTCTACCAGTAGGGTTATCTCTTATGTGAGGGCTTGACGTATTGTCGAGAAGGGGTGTTTGGCTTATTTGGCTTATGTTCGTGATTCTATGCAGAGGTTCCTTCCATGGATTCTGTACCAATTGTTCGGGAGTTCCTAGAGGTTTTTCCTGCAGACCTGCCGGGGATGCCACCCGATAGATCTAGCTACCATCAGTTGAGTATTAGGGCATCCGATGTCCCTAAGACAACTTTTCAGACTCGATACGGGCAATATAAGTCCTGGTGATGTCATTTGGCTTGACAAATTCCCCAGCATCATTTATGGATTTGATGATTCGGGTGTTCAAGCCCTATCTGGATTCTTTCATGATTGTTTTCATTGATGATATCTTGATCTACTCCTGCAGCCGAGAAAATCATGAGCAACATCTTCAGATCCTTCTTCAGACCCTGAGAGAAAGCTAGTTGTATTCTACGTTTTTGAAATGTTAGTTTTGGTTGAGTTCAGTTGCTTTCTTGGGTCACGTTTTATTAGCAGAGGGTATTCAGGTGGATCCTAAGAATATTGAGGTGATCAAGGACTAGCCTAGACCCACATCAACTACATATATCCAGAGTTTCTTGGGTTTGGCAGGTTATTACCGTCGGTTTGTGGAAGGGTTTTCATTTATAGCAGCCCTGATGACCAGGTTGACCCATAAGGGTGCCTCATTCAGATTGTCGGACGAGTATGAGACGAGATTTTTGAAGCTCAAGATAGATTTAACTATGGCACCGGTGTTGGTGTTGCCCACAAGTTTAGGGCCCTATACAGTATATTGTGATGCATCTCGTATTGGACTTGGTTTGGTGTTGAAGCAGAATAGCAAGGTTATTGTGTATACTTCAAGGTAGTTGAAGATTCATGAGAAAAAAATATCTAGATCATGACTTTACGCTAGAAGCCATTGTCTACGCGCTGAAGATTTGGAGGCATTATTTATATGGCGTGTCGTATGAGGTGTTCACGGATCATATGAGTTTGCAATATTTGTTCAACCATAAGGAGTTCAATTTGAGACATCGAAGGTGGTTGGAGCTGTTGAAAGATTATGATATCACCATCTTGTATCATTTGGGGAAGGACAATATGGTGGCCGATGGTTTGAGTAGGAAGTCAGCTAGTATGGGCATCCTCGCGTATATTCCAGTCAGTGAGAGACTGGTTGCATTAGATATTCAGACTTTGGCCAATTAGTTCGTGAGATGGATGTTTCTGAGCCCATTTGTGTATTAGCTTGCACAATTGCTCGGTCTTTATTATTTGAGCGTATTATGGAAGCAAAATATGGTGATCACCATTTTCTTGTCCTTAGGGACACAGTGCGACACGGTGATGGCAAGCAGGTTACAGTTGGAGATGATGGAGCTTTGAGGATGTAGGTTCGTGTGTGAGGCCCCGTGAAAATTTCCACTCAAAACCCGAGTCTCGTAGTGCCAAGCTCGCCGCAATTCGGACCTTTTGAGTTGATCACTGCATTAAGAAGTCAAGAAATAATGTTTTCCAAAAAAGTGTGATTCTGCTGTCGAGAATGTGATCACATATCAGGTATGCAGACTGCATAGTCACCGCAAAGTGAGTCAGTGTGTTGGTCAAATTTGAGGGCAAATATGCGGTGAAATATGTGATCGCATAAACGATATGCGGACCGCATAGTCATCGCATAATTCCCTTGGAAATTTTTAAGGAGCAGTTCTGCAGTGCATTATGCGACCGCAGAACGAGTATGCGGACTGCATTTCTGCCGCATATCCAGACAGTGTGTTCAGGTTTTGGGGAGCATTTTCACGGTCCATTATGTGGGCCGCATTTCAACTTTGCGATCGTAGATCCGACTCGGGGTTCCTATTTTCTAATTTTTAAAACCCGATACCATCCCATTAAAAACACCCCAACCGACCATTTTTTGGTATTTTTCATAAACTGGAGAGAGAGAGAGGGAGTGAGCAGGAGTAATCTCCATCAAGTCTTATCTAATTCATTGCCCCAAATCCTTAAAGATTGTCAATTGAAGCTACTAGGTCTTCACCCTAAGAGGTAAGAACAGTACCCTCCTCAATAACTTCAAAATTTCTGTTAAAATAGGTAATTAGCAAATGGGTACATGGGAATAAGAATAGTAATTCACATGCATAGGAGATAATGGGATATGAGGAGGATGAGAACTAAAAGAATAAGTTGGGGTATAAAATGATAGAAATTTCTCTAAAAAAGGACCTAAGATCACAATGCACCTTTAGTGTTTGATAATATGCCCAAACGAGCTAGAATCTTAACCTTGTCTCTAATTCTTGGTTCAATTGTAATTCTCACACAATAGGTCGAAGTGCTAAGAGTTTCGAAATTTTGTAAGGATTAAGATTATTGGGGCATGTGTGGCTAAAAACCTGTCTTTTTTAGAAATTCAGCTTCATCGGTGATTGCCTGAACATGGTAAGATTAAAGTTGAATTATTGCATTGCTTGTTATTTTACATGAGTTGGTGTTGTAACCTTATATGTGTGAAAATATGTCTCAATATGATCAACGCTCTATCTTTACGACTTGGAAGGGGAAAAAGTATGAATTATGTATTGAAATGTTTAGACCTTAAATCGAGATTGTAGTTGAATATATTATGCCATCTATGTGAAGTCTTATCCATGCTTACAATATAAGTTGCTCTAGTATGCACCTATTGTCCAAAATGGCAAAGCAAATATTGAAATTGGGAATAATGTAAAATGCGTCCTAGTGCCAAGGATGATATCATAAGTTGTGGCCCCAAGTGCCTATGAAATGTTATATGCGAAACAAAATGATTAGCGAGAAAATGCCTTGGCAAGGCGGCCTAGCCGATCAAGCCGAGATCGGACTCCGCTCAAGATAGCGGTGGTATTGTGAATGATTTCCGGAAAAGAGAAAGATGAGATTACGATGGAAGTAAATGTCTCAAATGAGGTAACCTAGCCAATCGGGTCGGGGTCGGACTACGCTCAAGATAGCGGTGGTATTGTGAACAATGACAAGTATTATGAAATGCCCCAAACTAAAGGCTATGGAAATAAAATGTGGAAATTATATGATTCTTTCATATTGGTAATGTTGTGACCGTTTAAAACTTTTGAGTTATACATGTGATTTCCTTATGTTCGATGCGAAAGTTCTTTCTAACTAGATGGACTTTAGTTATACATATCAGTACTATTCCATGGTACTAACGTCCCTTTTACCGAGGACGCTATATTTTTTTTTATGAATGTAGGTGGCTCCATAGCGGATAGTGTTGACCGTGTGTAGGGGAGAACCCTCTTCTCAAAATCTTGGTGGCCCCTTCCTCCTTCAAGGGGTTATGTGGTATACCTTTTGTTGTAGATGTCCCTTTTGAGGTATAGCCGGGGCCTTATTGCTACGCAAGTGGCGAAAGAATCCCTTTACCTTATTTACAAAAAAAGAACGCGGTCGATCAGACCGGCGTTGTTATCACTCTCTTTTGTATCCTTAGAGGCTCCGTAGACAATTGTGTGGGTTATGTATATGGGTATTGGAAAGGTCAATGTACCACATTGTAATGTTGTACTCTTGCTTTCTCCTAAACTATAACTGTATGAAATCTTGGAAGCCTAACTACGGTTTAAAGATGTGTTATAAGATAAGCAATCAAATATTGAATGTACAACTCCTTTCATTGTCTAACTAAACAGACTCGGACTCCTTAATCATATTGAGTCGGGTAGAGAGTGTTTGATTATGCTTGCTCAGTTGGGTTCACTCGATCGAGCACCAGTTGCACCCCCCGAGGTTGGGGTGTGACATCGTGTTTGTGTGCCTAATGTGGATGAGCTTCATGAATTGTTCCTAGAGGAGGCCCATATTTCCCAGTATTCTACTCATCCAGGCGCCCTTAAGATGTATCGGGACTTGCGGAAACATTATTGGTGGATCAGATGAAGAAGGATATTGTTGCATACATAGCTCAGTGTTTGAATTGTCAGTAGGTAAAGTACGAGCATCAGAAACCTGGTGGTTTGCTTCAGAAGATTGAGATTCTAGAGTGGAAGTGGGAGCGTGTCACCATGGATTTCATTATTGGACTCTCACGGACTCACTGGAAGTTTCATGCAGTATGGGTTATTGTGGATATACTGACTAAGTCAACACATTTTATTCCTCTAGCAGTTTCCTATTCTTTGGAGCAGTTGGCAGAGATTTATATCCACGAGATCGTTTGTCTTCATGGTGTGATTGTGTCTATCTATAATGAACCGACTGGTTGTTTTGCGTAATTGCGTCTGGTTTGGCTGTTTGAGGTCACGATCAGCTTCATATTATCTATCGACTTGCGTGCATGGTTGGATTGTTTTGGATGAATCAGAGTCAAACTGTTAGAAGGAATCTAGTTTTGGAAGCTTAAGCTGCGAGAGTTTGGTCGGAATTTTGACTTTTGAGTATACACATCAAGAATGATTTTTTGGTGATGTCAGTAGATTGGAATGGTGAGTTTGGACTTGGGCGTGCGTTCAGATTTGGATTTGGAGGCCCGTAGGATATTGGAGGCATTTCGGTGAAAGTTGGAGAAGTTGAAGTTTGGAAAATGAAGAGGTTTGACCCACAATTGACTTTATTGTTATCGAGTCCGGAATGAAGTTCTGGAAGTTAGAACAACTCTGTTATATCATTTTGGAGGGGCTGCAAAATTTGGTGCCGTTTGGAGTTGATTTTATATGGTTCAGACGCTTGGTTGTAATCCAGAAATTCTTGAAGTTTAAGTTTGAAATTCATGCAATTTGGCATCTGATTCGTGGTTTTGCAAGTTATTTTGATGATTTGAGCATGCAGGCGAATTCGTATTGTATTTTTAGACTTGTGTGTATAGTTGGTTCGGAGCCCCGAGGGCTCGAGTGAGTTTCAGAGTGATTTCATAATGTTTTACTGAATTTTAGTTTTCTTGGTTTTGATTCCTTTGCATTTGCGATGTTCGAGTGGAAAATGCAGCCATCGCATTTCCGAAGAACCATCGCATTTGCGATGCCTGGGCGACTGGGCATCTTTCTCATTTGCGATAAGGCCGCCGCTGTTGCGAGAAGCCGACCTTAGCATTTGCAAGGTTTTTGTCGCAAATGCGACCTTTGCAGGGTGTTTCCAGGCTTTGCATTTGCGAGGTTATCTCCGCATTTGCGAGTTCGCATTTGCGAACCTAGTGTCGTAAACGCGACATCTGCAGCCTCCTAAAAGTTGATTATTCTGAGTTTTTGATCATTTTTCATATTTTTGAATTCTAACACAGAGAGTGGGCAATTTTGAGAAAAGATTTCCATGCCAAATCATTGGGTAAGTGTCTTAATTTGATTCCAACTATATTTTGTGATTATATCTTAGATTTAACATCAAATTCATGATAATCTAAATGAAAATTTGTGAAATCTATCAAAAATGTAAAATGATAATTTGAAGGGCCAAATGGTATCGGAATTGGATAACTTTTGTATGGGTGAACTCATATCGGAATGGGTATTCTATTTTTGTAAATTTTGTTCGTATTTTGAGGTGCGAGCATGGGGAGTTGACTTTTGTTGACTTTTTACAAATTGTATAAGAATCATAATTTTGTTAATTGAATTTTTTTCTCTTTTATTTTTTGATGTATACAAGTCGTATTTGGTTAGATTTGAGCCGTTCGGAGGTCTTTTCACCTGAGAAGTGCATTTTAGAGTATCAGTTTGTCGTCTTTGAGGTAAGTACCTTGCCTAATGTTGTGTGGGGGACTCCCCCTTAGGATATTGTAGTTCGCGCGCGAGGTGATGAGTGTGTACTCGAACTTATTTATGGAAATTTGCTTTTAGGATGCTCAGGTCCTTGTGTTCATTAAGTGAGGAGTCTTTCCGATATGATTAGGTTTCCTAAATGCTTGTTTCACCTCCATATGCTCCATATAATGTTGTTAGCTTTCCTCTCACTCTTACTTGCTACTTGACTCTTATTTGCCTTAATTGAAGTGATGCCTTCCTTATTGTTTTGATAATTCTTGATTGTGAATTCCTCTATGACTTCGTGTATATATGCTACATGTCCAATTATTGTGATTACCGATGTAATTATTACATGCTTATCATGTTTTATTATTTTGTTAAGGTTATTGTGCTTCTTGGTTTTTTTGTGATCCTTATTACGTACTATTCATGACTTATGGCATTCTTTTGGTATTGAGTAATGACTCAAGTTGAGATCTATATTGCGAAGCTAACTGTTGAAATAAGATTGGTTATTGTTGATTCTATTGCCGGGAGATTATTGTTTCTATTGTTGATTCCCTTGTTGGGATATTATTGTTTCTATATTGATTCCCTTGCCGGGATGTTATTGATCTTTATTGTGGATTCTCTTGCTGGGATGTTATTGCTTTTATTGTTGATTCTTTTGCTAGGATGTTGTTGTTCTATTGTTTGGTGGGGAAAAGTGTAAAGCACGAAGGGTGATGCCGTGCATGATATTGTGAGTGAGTGTCAATACACGAAGGGTGATGCCGTGTCGATATTGTGAGTATAAAAGCACGGAGGGTGATATCGTGCCATATTATTGAGAGTAAAAGCATGAAGGGCAATGCCGTGCCATGATTTTGAGAGAGTTAAATCACGAAGGGTGATGCCGTTCACACTTTTGTTTATGCATATGGTGAGGAAGAGTTATAAAGCATGAAGGGTGATGTCGTGCCCTTTCTGGTTGTTGTATTTATTTATGGTTGTCAATTCAAGTGTTTTAATTGTTAGCATTCCTTTACTGTTGTAATCCTTTGTGTTGGAACCTATAGTATTTTCTATACCTCTCCGTATTTATATATATTTCAATACTTCAAACTTCAATAATTGTTACACCTTTAATTCAACTAGCTTCTTAATTATATTCCCTTAAACCGTCTGAAGTTTTATTTTACTTAAAAAGGAATTTCTAATAAGTCGTAATTTATTAATCTCATATTAAAGGTACTAATTCATTCGATGTTATACTTTAATTGAAAATGCTACTTTCTTTATTCAAATGATTTCTAAAAATAACTTCATCTTTTCTCATTGAGTTCCTAATTGGTTTAGAAGATATACTATACTTTATGTTATGTAAATGAGACTCCTGGAACATCTTAGATACATTGGTTATGGATCCTATGTACCGAGTAACATGAGAACGTTGTTGTGCAAAGTGAGACAAAAAGATTTGGGCACAAGGTGCCATGTGTATTAAAGGTTTGAAAGTTGAGGTTATGATTTGCGACATCGAGTTCTGAGATAAATAGGGTTGTGCACCAGAAACGACATGATTGATTGAGTTGGAACTGTCTTCCTTACTTGAGTTCATTCTACTTCTCTGTGTTGTAGCTGTGTTAGTGTTGATTTGCTTGGTTATCTTTTATTTCCATCTGAGTTTCCTCTTATTATTTTGACAGTTGGTAATTTATTTATCCCTGCTGTGATATTACTTCGTTATTATTATCTTGAAATTACCATCATATCCTGTTTAATATGTTTAACCAGTAGGTGTTTTGACTGTTCCTCATTACTACCTCACGGAGGTTAGTCTTGATACTTACTGGACACCATCGTGGTGTGCTCATACTACACTTCTGTATATTTTTGTGTACAGATCCAGGTACTGATCAATAGTAGTTTGACGAATCACCGCAGTGGAGACTCAAGGAAACATGCCGCGGTACTCGCAGGCCTCAGAGTCACTTTCATTTGTAATTATGTTCCATTAATTCCTTCTCGTTCGGGAGGAATAGTGTTGTATTTATTTTGTATTACTAATCTTAGAAGTTCTTATCACTTGTACCACCGGTTTTGGGGAAATTATGATTTATTTAGATTTATTTAACTTGAATTAGAACATGTCAAAGTTATTTCAGTTAATGTTAGTATTACCTAGTTTAGAGACCAGGTGCCATCACGACTCCTTCAGACGGATTTTGGGTCGTAACAAGTTGGTATTATAGCTCTAGGTTCAGGGGTGCTACTAGTCATAATAAGGTTTAGTGAAGTCTTACAGATCGGTATGGAGACGTCTGTACTTATCTTTGAGAGGCTAAATAACTGTTAGGAAATCCCAGGTCTTCCATTCCTTATCGTGCGATATTGATTCAGCTTGAAGTACATAACTTATGTTCTTTACATCCACTCGTCCATAATATTATGCTCTCAGTGTCCGCTATGCGCCAGTGGTTCATGATGCTACAAACGGGCTACGAGGGAGTCAGGGAAGCTCAGACGTTGTCTCAATGTCTTGTCCAAACTGAAGGTACTGAGGTGTTGAGAGACTATTCAGTGGTTCATTTGGAGGCACAGCAGTTTCCCGACATCTGGTTGATGAGTGCGAGATTGGGAATGTTTAATTTGTTGACTAGTCATCACGATTATGGCAAGATCACGAGGTGGGTATTGATTGGGGATAGTTGGTGGTACTAGAGTATCTTGTGATTTGTGTTGTATGAACTGGGAAGGTTAGTTTTGTGTATCATCAGATGTTGTTTCTATGGCTTTGTGCTAAGTGGAAGAGTTCAATAGCGGCATTCAGATTGTAGCGTCAGATTTACACCTATTTTGGCCTGATATATGAGTGTATGTGGTATGGTGGGTCCCTAGATTTTCCTGTATGACCAAGGTTTGAGATTTTACGCGAGATGATGTTGGGGCTTACAATATTTCTACGTCAATAATGGATCCCCATTTCAGCATCAAGTGTAGTTGGAGCAACGACTTCAAATTCACAAGGTCCATTCAATGTGAGTATCATGGTTGTAGCAGAACGAGGTGCTTCAGAGGAAATATAGTAGTTCATTAGCTTCTGGGATACGTGGTTCATGTTAGGGTCATCCATATTTGGGACTTTGATTGGGATTACTGCATATTGACTATCCAAAGAAATGGGCCAGCTCCGTGGTGTTGGGTCAACATAGCGATGAAGTAATTGGTCCTTCGAATAAGAATTCTCTACTAGCAGCTGTGGAAGCACTCTTGGATTGGATGGTTTGTGTGACTCGGCTGAGTTGGGGAGGTGCAGTCCTGATGGCTTAGTTGTGTACACGTGAATCTCAGAGGGTTCTCGGTGGTTTGGCAACACTTGAGTTGGCTGTCTACTATGGCCGTAAGGAATATGTCGTACATTGCGGTTTTCCCTGGATTAGTATTGGAATTAGTAGAGTGTGGAATTGTTGGCTATCATATGTGAAGAGTGTGTAATTTTTGAAAGGACCTTGAGTTTTGAGTTGCAGTGCGTGGCTACTAGCATGGTGATTACTGGATTTTGTGGCTTTCGAGGTTCATGTTTTGTTACGCGGCCAGAAACTCTATATGAGTGCTTCAGCAAAATGATAGGGTTTATTTGATATCAACTATTTGATTTGCGAAGTTGAGTTTGGATATGGAAATCTTTGGTATCCCTTAGGTTTTGGGGCTAAATGCCTCATATGTGGACCATTTCCTTTTTGCGTATAGAGAATAAACGTTGAGGGGAAGGTAATAAATAGCATGCATGATTAATAGGTCGTTGTGGATTTTTGGTAAGAATATTTACCTATTTGGAAATAATTAGGATTTCGATTGGGGGCTATTTGAAATCTTAATGAGAATATGTATTTTGTGTCAGATCAAGTTTGTGTGCCCCTGTGAGATTGTCATTTGGTTACGTTATCATGCAAAATGGATATTATTTGTGCCCCTAACCTATGTTATGTGCTACTCTTTTATATTGTCTTAGGCGGTGAGGTTTTATGATTATACCCACGCATGTTGTAATTCTATTCAGGCCTTATGATGAGGTGGGCGAGATACCCCTCGTGATGTTGATTTGCTCATTGCACCTTATATGTGCTTGTTTCTCTCATATTTCATTACTTATGTTCATTTTTTTCCCACAGTTTTATTTGTGCACTCTATTGTACTTAATATCAGTATTCATATGATCAGTGAGCCCGAGCATTTTGGCTTGATGAGTATTTGGGAGCGGGTTGCATGCTGCAACGGATGTTATGTGGGTTACTGGCTTGTTGAGTATTTTGGATCGGGCTGGACGCCGCAACAGATGTTATATGTGATACCCTATCCTTGTGTTTCTTTGGTGTTGTGATTTCCCTCGGTGGAACGATTTGATGAAAAACTATACATTTGTTATCACATGTTGCACTTGTTAGATAATTCTTATACTTGGCTTTCCTTTATTTTTTGCTGCATGTTTTAGTTATTCCTAGTTCAGTGTACAAACTGTGTAGTGAGAGAATTCATGTGGTTCCGTGATGATTTGTTAGTTGGAATGCTTGTATTGGCTAAGATGAGGTTCTTAGACTTGAGGTTTGTACTATGGTATTGGGGGTGAGGAGTGTTTGGAAGTATATGGTTGTTTATGCTAAGTGTTGGGTAATGTCCTTTGGCGGGCGAGAGAGCTTCTTGATTTGTTGAATTCATAGGCGGCTATGAGTTCCCGCATGTTTCTTTATCATGAGCAGTGTATTGGAGGTCCGGAACAAGGTGATAATCAATTAGAAATGCACTGCCAACATTCAGGATGTTATTTGAGCAGCTATGACGATCGAAGGTTATTGCTTCGGACATTTGAGTTGTAAGGAGAAAAATGCGATTGTATTCAGGATTTGAATTTTGACTTGATCCAGCTTGTTAAGGTTCATGCAATGTGATGAACATGGAAGTCGGATCATATGATGACTTTCAGATGTTGAGGGTTGGGTTCTGTTCTAAGGTTATGGGCTAATGAGGAGATGTGACCTTCAGTTAAGTTGCAGTGTCAGTTCTGCATAGGTTGGGTGATATGGGATCACCCTCGAATATATGTATGGTGAGTTAATGCAGTGGTTTGATGGCTTTGCAACTACTCCGGGCACGTTCGAGGACGAACATATGTTTAAGTGGAGGAGGATCTAACGGCCCGATTGGTCGTTTTGAGAAATTGCATTTCATTTGACAGTTTGAGGTTACGAGAATCTTCATATTATCTATATTGACTTGCATGCATGGTTGGATTCTGTTTCCAGATGAATCGGAGTTGAATTGGAAGAAGGAATCAAGTTTTGGAAGCTTAAGCGGTGAGAGTTTGACCAAAATTTTGACTTTTGAGTAAACGGCTCTGGATTGAGTTTTGGATGATGTCAGTGGATTCTTATGGTGATTTTAGACTTGGGTGTGCGTTCGGATTTGGATTTGGAGGCCCGTAGGATAATTGGAGGCATTTCAGTGAAAGTTGGAAAAGTTGAAGTTTGGAATTCTAGAAATTCTTGAAGTTTAAATTTGAATTTCATGCGTTTTGACACCCGATTCGTGTTTTTAGAAGATATTTTGATGATTGAGCGCGCGAGTGAGTTCGTGTTGTGTTTTTAGACTTGTGTATATAATTGGTTTGTAGCCCCGAGGGCTCAGGTGAGTTCAGAGTGATTTCGAAATGGTTTTCATGAGTTTTAATTTTCATGGTTCTGGTTTCTTCGCATTTGCGATATTCTATTCGCAAATGTGGCCATCACATTTGCGATGCCTGGGCAACTTGGTATCTTTTGAATTTGCGATGAGGCTGCCGCAATTGCGAGAAGCCGACCTTCGCATTTGCGAAGCTATCTCCGCATTTGCAAACCCAGTGTTGCAAATGCGATATCTGTAGCTTGCTAAAAGCTGAGTATTCTTAGTTTTTGCTCACTTTTAATATTTTTGAACCCTAACTCCGAGAGTGGGTGATTTTGAGAGAAGATTTCCATGCCAAACCATTGGGTAAGTATCTTTAATCAATTTCCAACTATATCTTGTGATTATAGCTTAGATTTAACATCAAATTCATGAGAATCTAAAGGAAAATTTGGGAAAAATTGTGAAATCTTTGAATAATGTAAAATGATGATTTGAAGGGTCAAATTGTATCAGAATTGGATAATTTTTGTATAGATGAACTCGTATCGGAATGGGTATTCGATATTTGTAAATTTTGTCGGGTTCCGACATGTGATCTCGGGGAGTTGAATTTTATTGAGTTTTTGCAAATTGTATAAGAATTATAGTTTTGTTAATTGAAATTGTTTCTCTTGCATTGTTTGATATATTCAAGTCTTATTTGGTTAGATTTGAGCCGTTTAGAGGTCTTTTCACTCGAGAAGTACATTTTTGAGTATCCGTTTGTCGTCTTTGAGGTAAGTACCTTGCCTAACCTTGTGTGGGGGCCCCCATTAGGATTTGAGTCTTCTATGCTAATTAGAGTCTGTGCATGCGAGGTGACGAGTATGTGCTCGGACTTATTTGTGGGAAATTTACCTTTAAGATTCTTAGGTCCTTATACTCATTAAGTGTGGAGTCTTTCCGATATGATTGGGTTTCCTAAATTCTTGTTTCACCTCCATATGCTCTATATGATGTTAGCTTTCCTCTCACTCTTACATGTTATTTTATCCTTATTTGCCTTAATTTAAGTGATTGCCTTCCTTATTGTTTTGATACTTCTTGATTATGAATTTCTCTATGACTTCGTGTAAATATGCTACATGTCCAATTGTTGTGATTACCAATGTAGTTATTACATGCTTATCATGTCTTGTTATTTTGTTAAGGTTATTATGCTTCTTGATTTTTCCGTGATCCTTATTACGTACTATTCATGCTTAAATTTAAGATTATTCATGTTGAACAACGACTTATGGCATTCTCTTGGTAATTGATCATTGTTGAGGATTTTCTCACTTAGTTCCTAATTGGTTTAGAAGTTGTGCTATACTTTATGTTATGTAAATGAGACTCCTGAAACATCTTAGATGCATTGGTTATGGGTCATATGTACCGAGTAACGTGAGAACGTTGTTGTGAAAAGTGAGACAAAAATATGTGGGTAGAAGGTGGCTGGTGTGTTAAAGGTTTGAAAGTTGAGGTTATGATTTGAGACATAGAGTTCTGAGATGGATAGGGTTGTCCACAAGAAACGACATGATTGATTGACCTGGCATTGTCTTTGTTAGACAGCATATTTTTGTAAGTGAAAGTACGCCATAAATAAAGTGATAAAAGCTCGGAAATGAGCTTTATGCCCCGCATTTTCGTATGTTAAAATTTCATCGTAAGTTAATCGACGTAAGTTTGAGAATGCTATTATTTTAAGATTGTAGGTATTATGCTATTTCAAACAAGTGATAAGTAAATTCGTAATGGTGAGAGGTTAAGTAGATCAAAGAAAAAGAGTTCGTCGAAGTTTAACATTTTGAGATAAAATACGGTCCGAACTATAATACCCCGTATTTATGGACAATGTCATACAAGGTACCACATGCCATGATAGCAAAATATATAAAGTGTGTTAAAAGTAAGTAGTATTTTAAGTAACTTTAAAAAATTCTTAATTATGTAGATAGTTAGTGAATTAGTGATTTTAATGGGAGATTAACTAAGTAATAACCTTATTTGGATAAGCTTGAATAGTCCCCAAACGTGACAGCAAGAGTGGTCAAATTAAATTACTCTTTGAATCACCAGGAAAGGTGTTACAATTAAAGAATTATGTTGCCTAGTCATCTAAAATGTGGGGCCCACACCCACTTATATAAAAGCTCTCTCAAAACTACAAAATGGAGACTTATGACTGCATGTAGTAACAGATGGAGTTCAAGATTTAGATTAATTCACAAAAATATGGATTTCACTAAAGCCAAAAGGGACTTTCAACGTTGTTGCTTCAGCAAATATAAAAGGATATGATCCAATTCACAAAGAGATCATATGAAATTTGCTACAAAAATTCATACATGACTAGTTAGCAAACGTGAGAATTTGTGATTCTAAAGGATTAGATTGCAATCTTTCTCAAGAATATTATACATATTTTTTCGTACTTCGATCCTCCATTACTTATTTCGTTGGAAAAGACGTGGGTTAGAGGGATTGTCAAGAAAATCAGTTCAGGTATATTAAGGACATCCCTTCTTTCTTTTGGCATGGTCCAAATTATATTGAAGAAATGAGCAAATGCACAGTTTTTATAAATTACTCTATTCATAGAAATACTACGGGTGTCTATATTCTTGATTCCCCGTGTGAATTATTATTATTATCTTTTTTTCATGGATATTAGAATAAAACGCAGTTGAAAAAGTTTATCCGGAAGGAATATTGAGATTTTTATGTAATTTTCATGCATTTCACCCATTTATACATGTGCATTGATCCATGACCAGATGACATTATGCGCGCACACACACACACACACACACACACACACACACACACACACACACACACACACACACATATATATATATATATATATATATATATATATATATATATATATATATGTATGTATGTATATATGGGATATGGAAAGGTTATGTCGTTATATAAGCACCACCACCTGATTAGATGGCATACGTTGATGATTTTGCGCACAATAGCCGAGATGATATGATGGAATGCCCTTAGAGGCTGATGATGTTATGAAACATGTACCTATGCACGACATGACATTCGTACGCATATGCATGATACTATTATTATTTCATGATTTATAAAGTTACCCAGACTTACAGGTGAAGTCATTTACTCTATATTTCTTCCATGTCTGTTATGTAGTTATTTATGTGCCTTACATACTCAGTACATTATTCGTACTGACGTCCTTTTTAGCCCGAGGACGTTGCATTTCATGCCCGCAGGTCTCGATAGACAGGTCGATAGCTCTCCAAATAGGCTATCAGCTCAACGGAAGATGTTGGTGCGCTCCATTTAATCTGGAGTTGCTTGTTTGGTCAGTATGATTTAGGCGTGTATTGTTTGGTATGACAGGACTATGTCCGAACCTTTATGACATTTTGTCATGACCCCAACCTCGGTCGTGATGGCGCCAACACAATGCTAGACAAGCTTGACCAATTAACACTCACAACCCCTTGTAGAGTTCATAACCAATTAAAAAAATTTTAAATACCAATTCAACATAAACAGAAGTCTGAAACAGTAGATAAAATATGCGGAAATTAGAATAATATCTCTACAACAGCCCACTAGATCGGGTGTCACAAGTCTGAGCATCTAATACAAGATTTCAATAGCCTAATACATAGATAGTCTAGAATACTAAAAAGTAAAAGATAGAGGGAGAAATCCGGTTTGCAAATGTTATGCAGCTACCTCGATGACTCCAGTGGATGATGATGATCAGCAAGGAAGCTCCCACTATGCCTCGGGAACACCTTGATTTACACGCAAGGTGAAAAAAGTAATGTGAGTACTCCGACCCAGTGAGTAATAATCATAGTAAATATCTGATAGTATAAAAATACGAAAAGGCACTATGTAGTTCTATATCAAAGCAGTAAAACAACTTAAAACAGTAAAATAGTGATGAAGTCAAGTGAAATGTCCTCAGATCTGATGAAACAGGTAACTTATCAGGTAATTAACAAGTATAAATTCTCTCCTTGAGCATTATTCAGTAATTATTACTTATCTTCAGCACTCAATTCATAAATCTCTCCCAATAACAGATATCAAAGTAACCATTGCGGCATGCAGCTGTCACGATCCGATTTCCAAACTCGGTCATGATGGCGCCTCTCGTGAAGAACAAGGCTAGCCAGACCAACATAAAACTCCCTTTTAAGCAATCATTTAACATAAACAGTTCTAAAACATGATTTAATAACCATAATATGCAGAAATAGTGAATTCAATAAGGGAACAGCCCAAATCGGGGTGTCACAAGCCATGAACAACTAGGAAATATCCAGTACAAGTCTATGAAATACAAAATCCGATACAAAAATGTCTAGAAAGCATAAAGGATAAGATAAGGGAGGCACGGGGGCTGTGGACACTGACAGCTACCTTGTAGTCTCCGAATCACTATCTGGACTGGGAAGATCAGCGCTCAGGAGCAAACTCTGCGATGCTTGAATCTGCACACATGGTGTAGGGAGAAATATGAGTACTACGATCCAGTGACTAATAATTATAAATAATGAATGAAAGGATGAAACATGTAAAGGCACAAAGCAATTCTATATTAAAGTAGTAAAATTATTTAAGGAAGTAAAACAGTGGAGAAATTAGTTGAAATCACTTATAAACTGGTAAAACATGTAATTTTAAAAGTAAATAACAAGTAGGAATATGCCCCTCGGGCACAGTGTAACTCGCTCAGAACACTATCAGCCCCTCGAGGAAACTCTCAGTATAGTATCAGCCCCTTGGGCTCACTCTCAGAAAAATATGGGTACCCGTACTCACTGTGGGTGTGCAGACTCTGGAGGGGCTCTTTACGACCCAAGCATTATATCAAGCCACCTCGTGGCATTATCACTCGGCATTCGGCGTCACATCACTCAAGCCACCTCGTGGCATATAAAGTATCTCATATCACGCAGCATATCCTTACATATGTCCTTCGGCCTCACTCAGTCCAGAAACCATCACAAGCCTCTCGGGCATCCGTAAAATAGTAGTGCTCAGCCCAAACAATATTATAAATATCATTTAAGTCTCAAATTCGAGTAAAAGTGGCTGAGTTTGTAAAACAGTATTAACCAATAGGACTGAGTTCAAGTAGCATGCAAAAATAGTGAGGAAAACAGTGATAATAGTCCACAAAGGATTCAAATAGTCGGCACAAAACCCAAATATGGAAATAAGCCCAAATCATGATGATACAAATAAGTCTTATCCAAAATACTCGATAAAAATAACAATCGGGACAGGCCAAGTCACAATTCATAATAGTAAATGATCCCGCGCTCGTCATTAAGCGCGTGTTTCACCTTAATATAGCACTACATTATGCAATCTGAGGTATTAAACCCTTAGGAAATCATTTTAAAATCACTACTCACCTCAAACCGGCTACTACTCTAACTCGCGACGCCTTTGCCCTTCGAATCGGCCTCCACGCGTTGAATCTGACCAAAACCAGAATGAATACGTCACAATATGCTAATGTAACAAAATCAAATCGAAAAATATCAAAAATTCCAAAATTGGCAAAATCCGAGCCCCGGCCCCATGTAACGACCCGCCTGTTTGTTTTACTATTTGGAACCTTGTTCCCTTAAATAAAACTTCCCATGCCTTCCTTAGCTAAATTATGACTTACAGGGGGCGATCAGTTCGGAAGTTAGAAGCGTTTTGAGTGAAAATAAAATCAAATACTCCTTTAAGGTTTTCTTAAAAAGGCAAGTTTCACTTTGATCAAATTTCTTAGAAAACAGACCCGAATTTTGTGATTTAACAGTTTGGAAGGTCCATGGGAAAACATGGAACTTGGGCGTATGCTCGGAATCGAATTTCGAGGTCCCTAGACCGAGTAAGGAATTTTTATGTAAAACTATTAAATCAAAGTTTTAAAAAATTAAAGAATCTAAGTAATTGTTAAATATCTAGGTATCGAGTTCGAATTCCGATTACAAAACTTGGTACAAGTCCGAAATATCATATAAGACCTACCCGTAAAATTTGGGGTCGATCCGAGTAGTCTAAGGGCGTTTTGACCCGTTGATAGGAAGTTAAGAACTTGAAGTTCATTGAGTTTGATCAAAATGGTTTTGAGGTCTGATTCCTTGATTTAATGTTGTTTTGGGAGTTTCGAGGTTGCGACTAGGTTCACCTCATGATTTCAGACTTGTCGGTATGTTCGGGCGGGGCTCGGGAGCCCACAGCGTTAAATGATCGATGTTTGAGCGAAGTTAGAATTTTAATAAGAATAACATATGCTGCTTCTATCAAAACCGCTTATGCGACTCTTGGACCGCAAAAGCGTTACTTTTATCGCAGAAGCGATCATGCTGGCCCAGGGGAAACCGCAAAAGTGGCCAAGAACAGTAGAAGCAGAATCCGCTTATGCGGCCCCAGACCGCTGAAGCGGTCGACCTCTCCCTTGCCCAAAACCGCAGATGCGGGACTGCAGAAGCGGTCCCCAAACCGCAGAAGCAGAAATCAAAGGGGGATAGTGAACTCATCTAATACGGGTTCAAGTGCATTTATCTCACATTTCCTCCATACGTGGGCGATTCTTGAGCTTCCAAAGAGAGGGTTTCAACGTAACATCACAAGGTAAGTAATCCCCACTCACTCTTAGCTTAAATACATAAACATTTCATAGATTTAACACTAAAAAAATCAAATAAAATCAAGGGTTAGAACTAGACCTAGAGTTTAGATAAAATTATGATTTAACCACCTAATTAGCAATGTAACGAATTACGGGCACGTGGGCCTGGGGTCGGAATTTAGAAAACTCGCGGGAAGGTTCGGAAAATCGTTTAATTAGTTGGGATTCCACTTTGTGAGCACGTATTTACTAGCTCTTACTTTATTTAACTAGTTGGTACTCGTTCGGCTTCGAATTAAGGTTAGAGCCCACTCTTGTTATTGAAGGAACGCTTCGGAGCGAGGTGATTCTCCTTTCTAACTTTGTGAGGGGGAAATGTCCCCCTAGGATTAAGAAAGTGTATAATTGTTGCTAAATATAGGGGCTACATACGCACAAGGTGATGAGAGTCCGTGCGTAGCTATCACTATATTGATTGTTCGGGTAGTTTAGGGCCCACATCATGCTATATCTATGAATATTCCCGCTTCATCATGTTTATGTGATTTTCTAGTATATATTAAAGGCTAGAAAGAAAATAAAAGTGAACTTGTACACTTGATGAACGCTTGTATGACATAATTTGACACATATTGCCTTCGTATGCATTTTGGATGCCGCTTGTTATTTGTGGGTCGGGCCAATCGCCTCGGTATGAATAGATGCATCTATAGGCGCGCCTTCGACCCTCGTCAAGTGCACATTTCACTATTTTGGTTCAGACCGCCGCCTCGGTATAATGTGCGCATGACTCTTATGTGGAAACTTGTACTTAATTTACTTGTTATTAGACAATGAGCATGAAATTGTAAAAAATATGATACTTTAAAGGACATGACTTATCTCTCTTGCCTTGAACTTGTTAATACTAGTAGCCTCCATGCTTATAATTCAATCTCATATATTATTTGACCTTAGTAAGTATCAAGTCGACCTCTCATCTCTACTCCTTCGAGGTTAGGTGGGATACTTTCTGGGTACATGATGTTTATGTACTCATGCTACACTTCTGCACTTAAATGTGTAGGATTTGAGACAGGTGGATCTGGTCATTACTCGGGCACGCACCAGTGAGATACCTTGGATTTCTACGGTGAGCTGCCCCCCTTTCATTGACGATCTGCAGCCGAAGAATTCATTCTTGTACTTTTACTTTTCTGTCTATCATGATTCAGACAGTATGATAGTATTATTCATTTTTGTATATTCTCTACTAGTTGCCCATAGCTGTGACACCAGGTTCTGGCACACACTTTAGTAGACTAGTTTTGGGTTGTAATATTTTATCTCCACTTGATTTTTTTGGGTTCTAAAAACCCCCTTTGGGACACTTAATACCCTCTTAAAAATACTGATGTTGATAAATTTAGAAATGTTTTACGCGATTGGCTTGCCCGGCAAGGTGGTTGGGCGCCATCACGACCTGTTGTGGAAATGGTTCGTGACACCGCACTTCCTAAAACTCAGAATGTTTTACATCAATGGGTTCCATATCTCACCACGTTTCTATACATATCAAGAACTCTCAAATCCGAGCTCAAATGGCCCCTCAAATCCCAATTTAACATCTCAAAATCCCAAGCCCCAGTTCTTCCCCTTTTAGCTATGTTTCCATAAATTTCTAGGTTAATTTCACATAATAATCATGTTTTTAGTTCATAGAACTTACCTCCAATCAATCCCCTTCAAATCCTTCTTGAATTTCTCCCAATAGCTCTCAAAATGTCCAACAATGGTGAAAAAATGACTTAGACTCGCGGAGGAAATGCTTTTAAACATTCTGCCCAGGTTTTGGAACTCCTTATTCGCGAACGTGGTCAAACCCACGCGTTTGTGATGTAATAATTCTCTTTGAAAGAAATTAACCCTTCGCAAACCCGGCACCAACCCCATGAACGTGATGCTCTGGACCTATGACCCTACGCGAACACGGCCCCACTTTCGCTAACGCGAAGAGCAATATCTCAGGGAACTTCAGCTCTAAACTTTATTTTACGCGAACGCGACACTCGTCGTGCGAACGCGACACCTATAATGAGAATGCAATGAACACTCCAAAGACCCTCCACGAACGCGATGCACTAGACGCGAATGCAAAGCACAAATGCGAGATCCTCACCGCGAATGTGAAGCACCAGAAACTTACCTTCCGCGAATGTGGACTTACTTTCGCGAATGCGAAGGCCAAACTAGGCCTTCACCTGCTGCTGCATTTTCTGCAATATTTTCCAAGTTTAAAACCTCCCGTTAGCCATCCAAAATCCCCCGAGAGCCCTGGGACCTCAACCAAAAGCACAAACACATCCTAAACATCATCCAGACTTGTTCCAACCACCAAAACACCTCAAACAATACCAAAACCATCAAATTACATCAAATTCAAGTCTAAGTTCTTCAAAAACTTCCAAAATACGCATTCTATAAAAAAACCAAATCACCTTCGAATGACCTAATATTTTACACACATATCCTAAATCACCTAACAAAGCTACTGTAACTCTCGAAATTTCATTCAGACCCTCGGATCAACATCTCACCTACAAACCGAAAATCGCCAAAATACTAATTTTACCAAAACTTGGGCACGCAAATCTAGCCTTGCATCCTCATCACACCATCATCACCTATAGTCATATCTCTAGCATCACCATGCTAAACTATGTCCTTGAGGACAAGCAAATACGGATAATCATACTGGCGCTCTCTGATGCGATCATATAAGGAAGACTGAGAAACCACGCAAGCCAACACCCGACTAGGCTCCGAAATGTATAATCTCACAAACCGATTGGCCAAAGCACGAACATCAACTGCAAAGGGTCTCTCCCCAACTGAAATGTACGCCAATCTATCCATACTCACCGCCTTTCGGCTCAAGGCGTCGGCCACCACATTGGCCTTTCCTGGATGGTACATAATTGTAACATCATCATCCTTAAGCAACTTCAGCCTCCTCCGCTGCCTCAAATTTAGATCTTTCTGCTTGAAAAAATGCTGAATACTTTGATGATTAGTGAATACCTCACAAGATATGCCATATAAGTAGTGTCCCCAAATATTTAAGGAATGAACTATAGTAGCACCCTGTAAATCATGAACATGGTAGTTCGTTTCATGGGGCTTAATCTGACGAGAAGCATACGCAATCACCACCCTACCCTCCTGCATCAATACACAGCCAATCCCCAATCTCGAAGCATCACAATAGACGGTATAAGAAACTGAAGCTGATGGTAACACCAATACAGGAGATGTAGTCAAAGATGTCTTAAGCTTCTGAAAGCTCTCCTCGCACTCATTCGACAATACAAATGGAGCACCTTCTGAGTCAACTTGTTCAAGGGCGAGGCGATAGATGAAAAACCATGAACAAATCGGCGATAATAACCCGCCAAACCGAGGAAGCTACGAATCTCCGTGGCCTAGGACAGTCTAGGCCAACTCTGAACCACCTCTATGTTCTTTGGATTAACCTGAATACCCTCGCTGGACACCACGTGCCCCAAGAAAGCCACTGCACCGAGCCAAAACTCACACTTGGAGAACTTTGTATAAAGCTTCTCCTCCATCAACCTCTGCAATACAACTCGCAAATGATCCGCGTGCTCCTCCTGGCTAAGTGAGAACACCAGAATATCATCAATAAACACAATAACAAAAGAATCCAGATAAGGCCGAAATACACTATTCATCAAATGCATGAACGCTGATGGGGCATTGGTCAGCCCGAAAAACATGACCAGAAACTCATAGAGACCATACCTAGTCCTGAAAATAGTCTTAAGAATATTTGAATCCCAGATCTTAAAACTGGTGATAACCCGAACGAAGATCAATCTTGGAGAACACCCTCGCTCCTTGAAGATGGTCGAATAAATCACCTATATGAGGTAGGGGATACTTGTTCTTCACTCTTAATATATTCAACTACCTATAATCGATGCACATCCTCATTATGCCATCCTTCTTCTTCATGAATAGAACCGGTACACCTTTTTATAGGAGTTCCTAAAGCTGCTCTTTTAGCTCCGCTGGTGCCAAACGATACAGCCAAATGGAAATAGGGTGAGTGTCCGACACTAGATCAATACCAAAATCAATGTCCATGTCTGGTGGCATGCCCGGCAGGTCTGCACGAAAAATATCGGGAAAATCCCACACAACCGGAATACAATCAATCAAGGACCCTCAGCTCCGATATCCCACACAAAGGCTAAGTATTACAGACAACCCTTCGAAACCATATGCTGGGCCTTTAGGATAGAAATCACTCTACTAGGGACATAATCAGTCACACCACACCAATCAATCCTCGGAACACCCGGCATAGCCAAAGTGACTATCTTAGCATGACAATCTAGAATAGCATGACACAGTGGTAGCCAATCCATGCCCAGAATAACATCAAAGTCCACCATGCTCAATTGCAATAAATCAACTCGGGTCTCTAGACCCCCAATAATCACAGCATTACGATCGGTACACACGGTCCACAATAACAGTATTGCCCAACGGGGTAGACACATGAACAGGTAAAGTAGGAGACTCCCGGGGATAGCATAAAATCGAGCAATGACATCTATACTGTATGGGATAGCATAAAATCGAGCCTGGACACTGCCCGATTGGCTTCCCCCTCTGGGCGACCCCTAGATGCCTGACCCCCACCCCTAGCTTACTGGGTGGGTCCTGAAAAAAACCCTGAAAAAATGAGGCACGCGAAGAACTCTGAGATGGAAGGATGTCGAGTGAGGACTAGCCCTACTAGAACCCATGATGCCATGGCCTGTATATGCCCCACGATACTCGGGACGAGCCGACTGTGGAGGCCTGAAAGAACGACCTCTATCCTGCTAAACTAGCCCTTAGACGGAGCACCACTGAAACTCCGAGAACCTCGAGGCCTCTTGGCCTCCCTCTCCTCTCTGTCCTGACGGTAAGTCATCCTAATATCACAAGCAATATCAACTTCATCCTCAAAGGAAATACCCATAACTCTTTCTCGAGTGATCAGAACATGGAGGTGATAGTTAAGTCCACCCACAAATCTCCTTATCCTCTCCCGATCAGTCAGAACTATCCAGGAGGCATGACGAGCCAACTAAGAAAATCTCATCTCATACTGAGACACAGTCATCTCTCCTTGTCGAAGCCACTCAAACTATCTACGCAGCTCCTCTTTTTGAGACTGTGGTACCCACTTCTCCAAGAAGTGAGTGGAGAACTTCTACCATGTCAAAGGCGCTGCACCTGCTGGCCTACGCTGCTCATATGCCTCCCACCAAGTGAAGACAGCTCCTGTGAACTAGAAGGTGGTAAATGCTACACCACTCGACTCCAAAATCCCTGTCGTCCGAAGCATACGCTGACACTTGTCAAGAAAACCGGTGGCATCCTCGCCCTAAAAACTGCTGAATATAGAAGGCTGGAGCCTACTGAACCTCTCCAGATGACGCTGATCATCGTCTGGCATTGCTGGAACCACAAAGTCCTAAGTTGGTGCAACCTGCTGAGCTGGTGGTACCTCAAGCGTGTGCTCAGGTATACAAGCAGCGGGGTCTGATTGCCTCCCCCGGCCTGCAAAGTAGCTACTGCACTAGTGGTTGAGACTGCTTGAGCCAGGCTAGTGCAAACAGATAAGATCTGAGCTAGGGCCTCCTGAAGACCTGGAATCACAATAGGCATAGTTGGTGCCTGAAAAGGTGCTGCTGGAGTCTCTACAGCTAGAGACTGATCCTCAGACGGGGCAACTGGTGGAATAACAGGTGCTGCCCTCGCGGATCTGCCTTTACAATGACCATGACCGCGCACATGGCCTCTGGTGTCCTTAGTGGGTGGTACTGGTGGTCGTCCGTCTCCTCCGGTAGTATGAGTCCTCGCCATCTGCGAGATAATAGAATACAGAAGTTTGGTTTTCGGATCAACAAAGTCGCACGACAAGAATTTCAAGAGTATGAAGTTTTTTCTAAAGGTTCTAGAGCCTCTCGAGGATAAATACAGACATCGCCATACCGATCCGCGAGACTCTACAAAATCTTCTCATGACTCATAAGACCTACATAACCTAGGCTCTGATAACAACTTGTCACGACCCAATTCCCGAACCCGGTCGTGATGGCGCCTCTCGTGAAGACAGGACCATCTAATAAAATATTAACACTTCATATAACAGTTACTTAGCATGAATAAATTAAAACATAGATAAGAATGTCATAAGTGCGGAAGAAAAGTGATAAAACAGGGAACCATCCCAACACAGCCTGAAATCGGGGTGTCCCAAGTCATGAGTTATAACAAAGCTCACTAACATTCTACAAGTTCAGAACTAGGTACAACGTCTGAAAATAACATAAATAATGGAATAAAGGGAGAAATAGGGCTGCGGACATCAACAACTACCTCGTCACTCCTATTCACCACCTGGTCTGGAAAGAATCAGTCCTTAAAAGCGAACTCTGCTATGCTTGTTCTGCACACATGGTGTAAGGAGTAATGTGAGATCTCCGACCCAGTGAGTAATAAAAATAAATAATGAGTAAAATCATGAAATCTCATAAAGGCACAAATAAACACTATCTCAAAGCAGTAAAATCAGTTATACAGTAAAATAGTGAAGTATCACATGATTCTCTTTTGAAGCAGTTAAAGACAAATACTCTAAACAAGCAAGGAATAATCAGCAACATTCCCCTTAGGCTCAATATCAAACTCTTACTATAGTATCAACCCCGCATGCTCACTCTCAAACCATATGGGTACCCGCGCTCACTTTGGGGGTGAAAACTTTGAGGGGCTCCTACAACCCAAGAGATATATCATCATAATGCCTGAAAGCCTCTCATATCATCATAAGGCCTTAAAGCCTTCTCACATCACACTCGAGGCCTGAAAGCCTCCTCACATAATACGCGATGCCTGAAAATCTCCTCACATCACTCAACATGTCCTCACATATGGCCCTCAGCCTCAATCAGCCCAAAGCAATCATAAGCCCCTTGGGCATCAGTAAAACAATAATGCTCAGCTCAGACACCAGTTCAAATATCATTTAAATCTCAAATTGAGTAAAAATATAGCTGAGTTCATGAAACAGTGTAATTCACCTTGACTGGGTTCAAATAATATTTCAAATAGTGAGGAAATAGTGATGTAAGTTCACAAAGGATTTCAAACAGTCGAGAATAAGCCCAAATATGGAAATAAGCCCAAGTCATGGTGAAAACAATAAGTCTTAATCAAATACGCGGTAAAATATCAACCGGGATAGACCAAGTCACAATCCCCAATAGTAAATGACCCCCCTGTTGTCATACAACGTGTGTCTCACCTTAACATAGCACTACGTTGTGCAATCCAGGTTTTCAAACCCCCAGAACATCATTTAAAATCTTTACTCACCTCTAGCCAGCCAAAAGTCTAGCTCACGATGCACTTTCCTCTCGAATCAACCTCCTCGCGCGTCGAATCTGGTTAAAACCACAACGAATACATTACAATAGGCTAAGGGAACATAACCTAATCGAAAAGACTAAAATGGCATCGAAATTCATGAAAGTTACAAAACCCGAGCCCTAGGCCCACTTCTCGAAAGTCAGTAAATTTATCACCATCAAATTCCTTATCTTCCCACAAGTCTATACATATAGAAATCACCGGAATCAAAGTCCAATTTCCCCCTCAAATCCCCATTCTTTCTTCTGTTAAGTTCAAGCCCTAACCTCCATTTTTAAATCTCTAATCCCTTGATTTTTCATCTTTTATTCATGTAATAACACATTAGATTTATGATTAAGGCTCAGAATTCCTTACGTCAATAAAGTCCCTTGATTTCCCTCTCAAAAAACGCACAAAATCCTCCAAGCCCGAAATGAAAATGTTTAGTTCTTTCAAAATTCGCAAAGATGGAATTAAATATCTCTGCCCAGACATTTCTGCTTCTGTGGAATTCACTTACTCGCCCAAGACCGCTTCTGCAGTTCAATACCGCTTATGTTGTGACCGCATATGCAGGCCAGTGACCACTTCTGCAGAAGCCGCCGGTCACGACCCAAATTTCCCACCACCAGGGTCGTGATGGCGCCTACTATCGGAGCTAGGCAATCCAACCCCTTTTAAAAATTTCACAAAGCTTAATGTAAATATAATAATAACTGAAATAAATAATTAAAAATGCGCGGAAGACTTTTAATAAAACAATAGCAAAGTGCGGAAGTTTATAACATGTCTTTACCCAGTATCTGGTGTCACCACTCACGGACTACTAATGGAGTATTAAAAACATCAGTCTGAAAGAAATACACAAGAGTCTGTCTCGATTCAAATAAACAAACTGAAACGAAATAGAAAAGACTCAGGTTCCAAGCACGCCAGCGAACTACCTAGAAGTCTCTGGACTGAAGGCACGCTCCCAATCTACTGCTGCGGTCCGTAAGCTGTCTCCTGACATGTGCAAAAAGGGCAGAGAAGTGTAGCATCAACACAACTGACCCCATGTGCTGGTAAGTGTCTGACCTAACCCCGGCGAGGTAGTGACGAGGCTAGACAGGACCTACCACAGATAACATGTACAGATATATATACAATAACTAAAGAATACACTATTATAAGCAGTTAAAAACGAGGGGAGCATGCTGTGGGGTACAATAGGTCAAATACAGAAATCAGCTAACAAGAATGAAAACTTAGAAGTTAACAACTGATAATGATATACCGGAAAGCTCAACACCCAGAGCAATATCCTTAGTTCATATTCCCATCGCGAAGCGCATCCTGATCCTCAACATTTAATACCGTTGCGGTGTGAAACCCGATCCTCGATAATTAATCTGTTGCGGCGTGCAACCCGATCCTCAACATTTAATGCTGTTGTGGCGTGCAACCCGATCCTCGACAATTAATCCGTTGCGGCGTGCAACCCGATCCTCGTTGTTTACCAACAAGACTCACCCAAAAATCATTCGCGACTCAAGTGCGAGGGGAGTAGCATCAAAATACCAAGTGTCCCGACAAGGGAATGCACAACCCAAATATCCCGGCAAGGGAGAATTCAAAATACATTTAAGTCCCGGCAAGGGATATGATCACAGAAATTCCACTTCTAAACACATTAGCTACCAACAAGTGCTAAGTCGAGCCAATGCTCCAAAATTATACAAAATTGTTATTTATCCTCAACCGTTCATATCATATGAACTAAATCAATTCCAACAAGAATTTATATCATATCATTCAAAATGACACAATTTAAGACCCAGGATCATGCTAGACTCGGGTGCATAGATAATCTTCACCTTGCCTATGCACCGACTCTACATAGGACGTAAGAAATAACATCCTAATCCTAATCCCTCCAGCCAAAGTTAGATCAAACACTTACCTCGAAAGCTCCAAACTTAACTCACGCCTCTAGGATAGCTTTACCCCTCGAATTCGCCACAAAACCGATCGAATCTAATCAGAATTTACTCAAATGTATCAACAAATGCTAGTTAAATCAATTTGAATGCATAAGAATGAATTTCGCAAAGTTTTGCTCAAAAATTCCCAAAACACCCCCGGGCCCACGTGAACAAATTCCGAGGTTCGAACTAAAACTGGGTTACACATTCCCCCACGAGTTCATATGTATATTTGTTTTGAAATCGGACCTCAAATTGTGGTCCAAATCCCCAAGTTTGAGAAAACGTAGGTTCTACCCCAAAATCCCCATTTTCACCCATGGAAAACCTTGATTTTAAGATGAAATTATGGTAAAAGATGCTAAAGATTGGAGAAATTGAGTAAACGTTGACATACAAATGATTTGGGGAAGAAAGAGTTCGAGAGAAATCTCCAATGGTTGTTTTGGGTTTTGAAAATATGAAGAATGAGTTTTAAAATCGGTTAAGTATAAAATTCACAGGTGTAGATCTCGCATTTGCGAGTTTGGGTTCGCAATTGCGAACCCAGTAGGTATGGGTTTTGCAAGATAATATTTTTGCATTTGCGAACTCAAGCAGGAAGGGCAGATTTCGCATTTGCGAAGTCAAAGTTCGCATTTGCTAACTCAAGGCTGGCCAGGGGCATTCACATTTGTGAAGACTACTGGGAAAGAACAGACATCGTAGTTGCGATGTTTCCTTCGCATTTGCGAATTCAGCAGTTCTGGGACCATGTTCGCATTTGTGAACTAGGCTTCGCAATTGCGAAGCCTGCAGGCCTGCAACACCTGAAGCACAGATCCAATATGCAAAAATGGACTCAACACCTATCCGAAACTCACCCGAGCCCTCAGGGTTCCAACCGAAACATGCACACAACCCCAAAAACATCCTACAGACTTACTCGTGCGATCAAATCGCAAAAATAACATCATTTAAATAGAATCAAACATCAAAACACGTGATTTCTTCCAACATTCCATAAAACTCTTATTTCTCATTTTCAAGTCCAAAAGACGTCAAATGACGTTCGTTTTCAACCAAACTTTACAGATAGCGCTTAACGCTCATTTTCATTTCAATTTCTCACATCAATTTTAGATAAACAATTTCTTTTAAAAATTCCGTACTCGGGCCTGGGACCTCGGATTTCGATTCCAGAAATACGCTCGGGTCCCAGATTTTCCTACGGCCCTTCTGGGACCGTCACATCACGGGTTCGGGTCCGTTTACCCAAAATGTTGACCAACGTAAACTATATCATTATTATTATAAAAATTCATAGTTTTTAACACAAAATTCATATATTTCCACATGAAACTTTCCGGCTTCGCGTACGGACTGCATCGCAAATTGAGGCGACCAAATAAGAGGTTTTCAAGGCCTTGAAAGCTCAGAGAAAGTGATAATTACGGTAATGACCCTTTGAGTCATCACACTGCCTCAGCCCCCAAAACTGCATCTGCGACTCCCCTTACCGCATCTGCGGCCCCTTTTCTGCATATGCGGAAATACCAGATGTCAGAACTATCAGTAATCACACAAGTCCAAAATTCACCCCAGGCCCCCGAAAACTCAGCCAAGAGTGATAACCCATTCTAAAACATCATTCAAACTTGTTCCAATCATCAAAACACCACAGTTAACACAAAAGTCATCAAATTTCATCAAATTCAAGTGTAAGTTCATCCAAATATTCTGATACTCGCATTAGATAAAAAAATCCAACCAAAACACCTCCGAATCAACTAAAATTTTGCATACACATCCAAATCACCTAACGAAGCTACTACAACTTTCGGAATTTCATTCCGAACCTCGGATCAAAATCTTACCTATCAACCGGAAATCGCCAAATACTAACTTCGCCAATTCAAGCCTAATTCTACATCGGACCTCCAAAACCACTTCCATCACGCTCATAAGTCACAAATTACCCCTCGAAGCTAATCAAATCATCGGAAATTACATCCGAGCCCTCTAACTCATAAGTCAACATCCGTTTGACTTTTCCAAAATATGCCTTCCTTAAAGAGACTAAGTGTCTCATTTCCTACCAAAACCAATCCAAATTAACTCTAACACCCAAATTACCGATAACTAAATATGAAGAAGCATAAAATGGGAGGAAAAGGGACGGTAACACATGAGACGACGGGCCGGGTCATCACAGAAATGTTAGATAATTTTTCATAAAACACTATCTTTTAGTGATAATTAGCTATTTATAGATACCTTTTGCTATATTACGGATTGTAGATATATTTTTCTGTTGCTATAAGATGTATTAGATGTATTTAAGCTACTCTATTCGTGAATACAATAGCAAAAATAGGCGTGAATCAGGAAAGTCCCGCTAATCAGTTGTTGTATTCGAGTGTATTCGACTGTATTCATGGCGTGAAACATGGGATTACAACTGGACAAATTATTGTATTCGATTGTATTCACATCGTGAACAGGGGATTACACTGTTTTAAACGGAAAGTGAATCAATCAATTACCAAGAAGATGATTACAATTCTTCAGGAGAAGACAATGAGGAGCAAAATAAGCCTAAATTGCAAAGGAAAGCTGCAAATTTAAGTTGGAATGAAAAAAAGAAAGCTGTTGCAAGTAAATTGAACCACAACGCTCCAGATTACATTTCAAAAAATAATTCAACAGCAGGTATTTAAGGTAATAACAGGAAAGATCGAACAAAAAGAAACAACACAAAATGCAACTAAATTTTCAGGTGAAACATCATATGGAGGAAGCAAAACAATTCTGCCATCATCTGGACAAAATCAGATCAGAGTCTTCCACAATAGTCAACCTCCAATGAACTGCCCTGATGAGGATAGAAAATTAGTTGAATTTTCACAAGTAGACGAGCAAGTATCCTCTGCACTGATAATCTCCTCGGAGCAAATCCAGAATGAAATGGAAGGAAGACACATATATGAAGAAGGGGAGGAAGAGGATACCTTAATGCAATGCCGGAAACATGCTGCAAGAATAGGAGATTTGTCACTAACGCACAGTAAAACAAATAAAAAGTGTCATCAAAGGGATAGAAGCTAGGATGGCAGGATGGTTGAAGATGCAAACAAAAGGAAGCTCCCAATGAGAGTTGCAAAACAAAAACAGGTCACCCAAACTACTTTTACAAAGTCCAGTAGAACAAAAAATAAAGCATGAATAGTGAAGGCCTTTTTAGAAAATTTGTGGATGACATCAATATACTCCATATTTTTTTTAAAAAAAAATAATATTTCCATTTCATTAATAGATCAAATATTACAGAGTCTCCAGTAGCCGTTTGACTAGCTACTATTACAAATAGTCTAGAAGGAAAAACTCCTTTATGTTCTAATACATTTAATCACAATAAGCATGATGAGTTTTTCTTCTTACTTCTACGGGAAATGATCAAGTCTTCGCAAAGCATCCTTCCAGTGTTTAAGAGAGTTTCCCTGAATGTGCACATGAATCGCTATCTCTTTACATGTATCCTTTACAGCCGAAATCCTGTCTTGGAATCTAATCTTATTCCTTTCCCGCCACAGATAGTACACTAACATTCCAAACACACTGGTCGTTATTTCAGCACGCCCGTTTTTCCTTTTTGCAATGTTGCTAATCCAGTCGACTTCGCTGTTCCAATCACCTATGGTTCTCTTTTACTGTAGCCATACGAGCATTCTATCCCATATTTCCCAAGAGACCGGGCAAGCAAAAAAACGATGGTCAAAGGATTCATCTGCTTGCTTGCAGAAAACACATTGTTGAGGAATCTGTATCCCAAAGAGCATTAGCCTCTCCGCCGTTACCATTCATGAACATGTCATGTAAACGATACCTACTCGCAATCACTAGATAAGCCCGACAGTGCGAAAACCTACAACATTTACGGAGTTAATTAATTATAAACTGAATAACTTAAGAAAAAGTGTATATAATATCGCTTGGCATATACAACTCAACACCACAATTCTGAGACAAAAATCCCAAACCCCAAAAACTCAAGGGAAACAAAGGCTATAGAAATGTATATAGAAAAGCTCTAATTCCAGAATCGTCTACATACAAAAAAATACAAGAAAATTTAAGCAACTATAAGATAGAATGAGAAGGAGACTCGTCGGTCTACGGACACGGCAGATATATCTCAAGTCTCCGAAGCTCTCCTGGATCACTGATAATGTGCCTAAGTGGAGGTACCTGGATCTGCACATGAAAAATATGCGCAGAAAAGGCATGAATACACCACAACGGAACTTAGTAAGTGCCAAGCCTAACCTCGGTCGGGTAGAGACTAGGAAGGTCAGGGCCCTACCGAGGTTAAACAATATAATGAGTATGAACAGTATGAAAACACATGGAATTAATATGACAACAATGAAATAAGATAGAATTTGCAAAACAATAGCAGATAAACAATGAACAACGTAAACACAGAGAAGTACAGTTCAATACCAAGTTACCAAATGAGTATCCCCCAGAATACCTTCCTACAGTCCTTTCTCAACTGACTGTGGATCTCCCGGGATACCGTCCCATAGTCTATATATATATATATATATATATATATATATATATATATATATATATATATCCGAAGGATCTCCCTGGATACCGTCTCGTAGTCCAACTATCAATGTGCAGAGGGATCTACCGAGAATATAACCCGTAGTCCCAAAGTAAACAAACAAGGGGGAGCTATCGGAATCCCACATCCGTAGTCCCAATGTCAATGCGCAACCACAACTAATGGATATTCAAAAGTTAAGTACAAAACACGAGCAAACATGTAGTACTAGCCTAACATGCTTCACATAGTGCAATTTAAGTAACTAGAAATAATACAGTTAAATTCTACTAACCATATCTTTCTAACTAATACAGGTTAAACTTGCATTTAGAATCGTCAAGTAAACAAGAAAAACATAATTTAAATATTTCAAATAAAAGCGGATTTTTAACAATTAGCTCAAGTACGCGCTCGTCACCTTGCGTACAAGGCATTCAAACATCAATAACATATCCTAAGGGGAAAAGTCCCCCACACAAGGTTAGACAAGCCACTTACCTCGAACCGGTACAAAGTTAACTAGGAACCACGCTTTCACCACGAGTATCCGACTTCGAATGGCTCAAATCTAATCAATTCAATTATATAGCGTAAATAACATTGTAAGCAATTGGTTACACTATTAAATTTAAAGCTAAGGCGCTAAAAGAGGTAAAATGACCAAAATGCCCCTCAGTCCAACATCTCGGAATCGGATAATTTTTATATTTTCAGAACTTTCGTACTCTTACGAGTCTAACCATATAAAAAATCTCCCAAATCGGAGGTAAATTGCCCACTCAAAACTTAATAGTTTAGCCAATGAAGTTTCCCCCAATTTATCCAATTTTTTATCCCGAATTTTAATGATGGATTTAACTACATAATGTTGAAATATAGCTAGAAGGGATCAAAGAAACGTTTTTCAATAATCTCCTATTCGAAATCCTCTCAAAATCGCCCTTCCTCGAGCTCATTTAGATTTCTGAACAATGGTTTCCGCTTCTGCGGCCAAGGGACTACTTCTGTGGAAAACAAGTTGCTTATATGATTTTCACTAAAGTCTCTGGGGCCGCATCTGCGATAGGAAACTCACAGGTGCGTAACCGCATCTGCGGTAAAACGTTAGCACCTGCGAAAAAACTGAAGAAGCTCAGAACCCGCATCTGCGATGGCCCGGCCGCTTATGCGGCTCTGCAATTGCGGAACCCAAACCGTAGGTGCGGTTATGACAGAATGCAGAAGACTTCAACAGTTCATTGAACTCCAAAATTCTTCCGCCAACCACTTGAAATCATCCCGAGGCCCCCGGAACATCAACCAAAAGCACCAATACCACCTAATACCTCATTCAAACTTGTACCAATCCTTAAAATATCTAGAGCAACACCAGGAACCCAATTTAATCAGTGATTCAAGCCTAAGAACTTTAATTTCAGCATAAATGAACTTAGGGGAAGTAGTTAATAGGGGATCAGGGCATAAATTCTAAAATGACCAGCTGGATCGTACATCGGGTATACATTAAAAACAATTAAGAGAAAGCAACAATCGATGGAATTAGAGAAATTGGGATCGGAGAGAACGTAGGTGATGTGGGTGAGAAGAATTTTGAGATTGAGCATTGTGTTTTTAGGGAATGGGGGAAGAGAGTGGCATGTATCAAAGTTGAAAGATAAAGAAAATAGTGTACTTGAATAGCGTATTTAGTGGCTTAGAAGTAGGAGTTAACCAAAATTAGATATTTTCTATAAAGATTAAAAAGTATCTATAAAATACAATTTTTTAAAATGGTATTTACTTAAAATAAATAAGGTATCAACCTTTAGGATAGGAAGTAAAAATTCTGAAATGTTACTATCCATGTGTCGTTCTTCTGAAAAGCATTGGGCCCAAAATTATAAACATGAGAGAATATAACCAGCTATGTCCATTTAGAAGCAGCTCATTATAAAAATTGGCCAATTGATAAAATATTACTAATATTAGCCAAAATGGTCAATTAGCTATTTGTAGCAAAAACAATATCAAATTTTTACTTTCTTTTGAGTGGGTGCTATTAGAATAGATTGGGTATATCATAAGGAGCTTGAATCTCAGTTTTGGAATGATTTGGTAAAGTTTTGAGGTAGTTTGAATTGAAAATTCGAAATAAAAATTGAATATGAAAAAAAAGTTACGTGTATCACACTGTGTATCACATATGTATCATATGTGTATCGATTGTGTATCACATGTATATCCATGTATATCTATGTGTTAGATACATGCGTGATACAAGTGTCACAGAAGAATTTTTTGACATCGATTTAATTATGAATTTTTATACAGAACCAGTCCAAATCACCTTCAATCTTCCTCAAATTTTGTATATTGACTTATCTATATGTTTTCAATGAATTTCGACTATACCCATTATAAAAATTTCTTGTTTGTTTCGATTTTTAGAATATTGACTAGAGGTTGGTAAGTTGAAACATATATGAGACATTTCTGTAAGTTTCTCAATATAAATTAGTTGGTGGTTTGCAACATTACTTAAGTTATGCTACTAAACCTTTTCTTTGTCAAATAGAAAAATTTATTTAACCAATTAAATAATATACATGTATTAGCCCTTTTGACTCTATAGCTATAGCAAACAAAAATAACCACTCACATCAGATCCTAAATAGAAAATAATCCTAATTTTTATTTTACTAATTTTAAAGCATGCGGAGTATATAATCAGCATATAATTAATGTGTACGATGATTATACACTTCCTATATAAAATGTATAAGGCTCGACATCAATCGAGAAATAATATATACATGTTCAATTTCGGATAGACAAAATATGCACAAAAAAATGATATAGATATATGGATTTAAAGTATCAATAACTGAAACTGAATTTTATTAATGATAATCGCAGATTTTTATTTTATTTAGCAACATGAAACTCATGAATTCAAATTGATAAAAACCATAATGCTTTCTCGAATTTACAGTATTTTTTAAAAAGATTACTCAATGGTGACAATTTGCAAGACATTCTTCATAAGAAGGATAGCATCCCAAAGCCGAGACACAACACCATTTGGCTGGTGCACCAGGAACTTGGATGCATGGATCGATTAAAACTTCTACTTTAACTCTTGTATTTTCGTTACCTGCATTTTGTGATATAAGAATTTTTATACTGTCAGATCAACTAAAAGATAATAAAAGGTAACCGTACGAAAATTTACTTCATATTATTTACATTTTTTGTTAACTCTAATAATAATAATTAAAAAACTAAGTTTAAAAGGAATTAATATGGACATACAATGATGAAGAGCAAACATGGAAAACAAAACCATGCAAAGTAGCAAGACTGACTGAAGGGAGAATTTTGTAGTGGCCATGGAATTTAAGATATGATTTAGTGCTAAAATGTCAAAAGATAGTGAGAAATATATGTGGAATTCTTCAAAATATATAACCTAATGAAAGTACTTGATTTTGGTAATTAACACATATTAATGATTAATTTACCAAGTTATTTCCTAATTTTTTATAATCTAGCTAGAAATATAACATTGAAAATCGTAACTACTGTTGAGCTATTGGGCTCCTCCAGTCAGCTGAAGCACAATATGAAGAGAGAAGCAACAGATGTTACGTAAATAGCCATTTTATGCATTTGTAATTATAGCCAGTTTTACACACATGTATACACACACACACAGATATTTTATATTTTAATTTTCTGTACTTTGATAAGAACGAAGGGTCATTTTTGTATTGGGACATTCGAGAAATAAACCCACCGACCTTCACATATTCTCTCCGTTCTCTCTCTTCTACCACTGTTCATCATCCTTGTTAATCTTCACATCCATGGCTTCCATGGATGTTAACATGGTATCAGAGCGGGTAATCCGCTTCTCCTCGTCAAGGGCTATCATCCGATAGTATTTTCACCATTCATTGTGCAGTCTTTCATCATTTTCACAACTTAGGGTTTTCTCTGTTGTTCTTCGCAATCGGTCAGTATTTCTCTTTCGATTCGTCAATCTTTGAAGTTGTTTGTTACTTCTTCGGTGTTACTCGTAGTTTACTCACAAAAACATCCTGTATTTTGTCTTTGATTCATGATTTTCGGAAGTCTGGCTGTTCATCTGTTCATCGGTATGTGTTTGTTGGTTCATCGGTGGTACTCATAGTGTCTTTACAACAGGCCTTGTGTTTTCCCCTTGATTCATGAATTTTTCGAATTTTGGTTGTTCATCTGTTCATCGATACTGTTACTGGTGTGTTAATAGAAGTTATATGCGTTAAATCAACTAGTTGTTTGAATATCATTTTTTCCATCTCATACATTTCATTCATTCTTGTTCATTTGTCATCCCTCACACTTAAAATGACTGATGATACTGTAAATCCCCTTCCTGTACCTGCTAGCTTTGTACCTGACCCGTCAAATCCCCTATTCCTTATGTCTTCCGATGTTCCTGGGGTGTCTCTAGTTACCAACCAGTTTTCAGGTGTTGGTTTTGGGGGTTGGAGAAGGAGTATAATTGTTTCCCTGTCAGCTAGAAACAAATTAGGGTTTATCGATGGGTCTGTCCCAAAACCTGCTGCAAATTCCCTTCAATCTAAGCAGTGGGATAGGTGTAATAACCTAGTCATATCCTGGCTTACAAATTCCCTTTCACCAGAGATAGCTGAGAGTGTCCAATACTCCGACACTGCTCAGAGTATTTGGAACCAGTTGAACATTAGATATGGTGCAGTCAATGGCACAAAACTTTTTGAGATTAAGCTAGAGTTAGCTTCTACCACTCAGGGTTCTTTGGACATAGCATCATACTTCAATAGGTTGAAGAAGTTATGGGATGAATTGAATTTCATGAGGTCTTCAAGGTGTAATGCAGCTAGTTGTGGTGCTGCATGTACAGCTAGAGCTGAATTTCAGCAGGAGGATGAGGAGAATAAGTTACATCAATTCCTTATGGGGCTAAACGATACATATTTGGGGATTAGAAGCAACATTCTCATGATGCAACCTCCTCCCTCACTAGACACTGCTTACAATATACTTCTTCAAGATGAAAGGCAAAGACAGGTCAGTCGTGTACCCTCCCAATTTGGTGGTGAATCCAGTGCCTTCCACACTCACTTCCTAAATAAACCTCCTCCTAAAACCTCTACACCATATCCACCTTCCAAGCAATTTAACCAAAAACTCCAATTTGACACCACAAAACCACCCATCACCTGTCGATACTGTAAGAAACCAGGCCATACCATTGATAAGTGCTATAAATTGCATGGATTCCCATCAGATTTCAAGTTTACTAGAAACAAAAGAATTGCTGCTACTGTTGAAACACAAGGTTGTGCAAGCTCAGTTGATTCTTCAAGTTCAAGTGAGGGTAGTCAGGGGCAATCTAGTTCAGAGGCTGGTATACCTGGACTAACAAAGGACCAATATGCACAGCTCCTAATGCTTCTTCAACAGACTCAGCTTTCAGAATCTCAGACTCAACCACACATTATGGGGTCTGCTAACTTTGCTGGTACTCTTCCTTCTCATTTCAGTCCTTTAAAAGATGTTTCTTATGGTGCTTGCATGTTGACTAGGGTTAATACATACATTTGGATTATAGATTCTGGTGCCACTGACCATATGACCTCTAATAAAACCCTTCTTTTCGACATTAAACCTTTAGTTGTACCTTTCTTAGTTGTCTTACCAAATGGTTACAAAGTAAAAGTAACATGTACTGGATCCATCAAATTCTTGTGTTTCACTTTGCATAATGTGCTATATATACCTAGCTTCCAATACAATCTCATTTCTGTTTCCAAACTTGTATGCCAATTGAACTCTATTGTCCTATTTACTAAATTTTCTTGCTTAATACAGGCCCCTTCTCTGAAGAGGCCACTGGAAATTGGTAAATTGGATGATGGTCTCTACAAGCTTGTTCAGTCTTCTGATTCTTCCCTTTCCCCTTGTCTTTACAATTCCCCCTTAACTGTTGTTTCTGCTTCTTCTTCTCACTCTTTTTCTCATTGTGAAAATCATTCTGATTTGAATAAAATGGAAATATTGTGGCATAATAGACTGGGACACATCCCCTTTGTAAAAATGAAATCCATCTCTTCTATTCCATACAGATTTTCAAATAAACAACCTTTTGTGTGTATTATCTGTCCATTAGCCAGACATTCTAAGCTACCATTCCCTGACAGCTCTATAAAAACAAACCATCCTTTTGAACTTATTCATTTGGATACCTGGGGACCATATAACACTGCTACTTATACTAAATGCAAATATTTTTTAACCATTGTTGATGATTTTACAAGAGCTACTTGGACCCATCTTATGGGGTCCAAAAGCAATGCATTCCCCATTATCAAAGCTTTTATTGCTATGGTCAAAACCCAATTTCAATCTCAAGTCCAAACCATTAGAAGTGACAATGCTCTTGAGCTTGGCTCTTGTACTTCTGGGGTTGATTTCTTTGCTGAAAATGGGATCCTTCACCAAACCTCTTGTCCCTATACACCACAACAAAATGGTGTAGTTGAAAGAAAACATAGACATTTACTAGAAACTGCTAGAGCATTACTTTTTCAATCCCATCTCCCCCTACACTTCTGGGGGGATTGTGTCCTCACTGCCACTTACCTCATCAACAGATTTCCTTCCAAGTTACTTGGAAATAAATCTCCATATGAATTGCTTTTTGGTCACAGTCCTTCTTATGCCCATCTTAAATCCTTTGGTTGTTTGTGCTTTGCCTCTATACCTAAGCACCTTAGAAGCAAATTTCATCCAAGAGCTGATCCATGTGTTTTCCTTGGGTACCCATTGGGAAAAAAGGGGTATAAACTGTACAATTTGAAGACTAAACTCACACTTGTCTCTAGAGATGTAACCTTTCATGAAAACATTTACCCTTTTGCTCCTTCAGGGGGCTCCTCCATTGTTCATCCTCCTGTATTGTCTCCAGCATTTGATGATGACTCTCTTCTCAGCTCCTCTTCCTCCCATCCTCCTTCTTCCTCACAGTCACCTAATTCCAGCTCTACTCTACCCTCTTCTTCTGTTAATCCTTCAGTCCAGTGCACCCCTGATCCTCCTATTTCATCCACTCAACCTGACCAGGTCTTCCCTGTGATTAGGAGGTCCTCCAGACCACATGTTCCCCCTGCCCACCTTAAACAATATGTTTGCAACCTCCCACCTTCCCTTTCTGGCACTAGTTCTTTATCCCCTTGTTGTAATAACTCAGTCCTCATGGCACCTGCTGAACCATCCACCTACCAGCAAGCTGCCTCTGATCCTGCCTGGCAGGATGCCATGACCAAGGAGTTTGAGGCTTTGCAAGCCAATAACACTTGGTCCATTGTTCCTCTTCCACCTGGGAAGAAGCCCATTGGGTGCAAATGGGTTTATAAGGTGAAATATAAGGCTGATGGTTGTGTGGAGAGATATAAGGCCAGGTTGGTTGTTAGGGGTGACACTCAGGTGGAGGGTATAGACTTCACTGATACTTTTTCCCCTGTTGTTAAGTTCTCAACTATTAAGTCCTTGATTGCTATTGCTGTCAAACAGTCCTGGCCTCTCTTCCAACTTGATGTCAACAATGCCTTCCTCCATGGTGATTTGAATGAGGAAGTTTATATGAAATTGCCCCCTGGCTTGGTTGTCTCTTCCTCTTCTCCTTCTTCTCATTCTTCTTCTGTTTCTTCCTCCTCTTCTTCTCCTCCCTTGGTCTGCCTGCTTCAGAAGTCATTGTATGGCTTAAGACAAGCTTCTAGACAATGGTATGCTAAGCTTTCTGAAGCTTTGAGCTCAATGGGGTATTCTTCTTCTCTTAATGATTATTCCCTCTTTCATAAGAAATCTGGTTCTTCTGTTGTGTTGTTGGCTGTGTATGTTGATGATATTCTCTTAACTGGAAATGACTTGGCTGAAATTGCTGCTTTAAAGTCCTTTTTGGATTCTACCTTTAAGATCAAAGATCTGGGTGTGCTCAATTATTTTCTTGGCATTGAAGTTTGCTATTCTTCTACTGGTGTTATACTCCATCAAAGAAAATTCCTTTCTGATCTTCTTTCTTCCTACAATTGTCTTGATGTTGCCCCTGTCACTTGCCCTCTTGATTTGTCAGTCAAGCTCAGACATGATTTGGGTACTCCTCTTCCTTCTCCTGAGACTTATAGGAGTCTTGTTGGAAAACTCAACTTCCTTACTCATACCAGACCTGATTTAGCCTTTGCTGTTCAACATCTCAGCCAGTTTCTCCAGTCTCCTTCTACTGTTCACATGTCTGCTGCATTACACATCTTAAGGTACCTTAAGGGTACTCTTGATCTTGGGATTTTCCTTAATAATTCCCCTAGCTTGGCTCTTTCTGCCTATTGTGATAGTGACTGGGCATCTTGCCCAGACACAAGGAGGTCAGTTTCTGGTTTTTGCATTCTTTTGGGGGGTTCCTTGATTAGCTGGAAGGCTAAGAAACAACCTGTAGTATCCTTGTCATCAGCTGAGGCTGAATATCGGGCCATGAGCAAAGTTGTGGGTGAAATCATTTGGCTTACTCGTTTATTCTCTGATTTTGGGTTTCCTATTTCTTCACCTGTCCCTATTTTCTGTGACAACCAAGCTGCCATTCACATAGCCAACAATCCTGTCTTCCATGAGCGCACCAAACACATAGAGCTTGATTGCCATTTCATTCGGACTAAACTTCAGGAGGGCCTTATCTCTTTACACCATGTAGTTTCTGGTTCACAACTTGCTGACATTTTTACAAAGCCACTGACAGGTATCATGCACCATTCATTCTTGCCCAAGCTGGGTGTTCTACCACCCTCCAGCTTGAGGGGGGGTGTTGAGCTATTGGGCTCCTCCAGTCAGCTGAAGCCCAATATGAAGAGAGAAGCAACAGATGTTACGTAAATAGCCATTTTATGCATTTGTAATTATAGCCAGTTTTACACACATGTATACACACACACAGAGATATTTTATATTTTAATTTTCTGTACTTTGATAAGAACGAAGGGTCATTTTTGTATTGGGACATTCGAGAAATAAACCCACCGACCTTTCACATATTCTCTCTGTTCTCTCTCTTCTACCACTGTTCATCATCCTTGTTAATCTTCACATCCATGGCTTCCATGGATGTTAACAACTACTTACCTATTTCATGCTTTAATTGAACACACCTTAGTATGATAATTAGAATATTAATATAACAGAAGGTATTATCTTACTTTCTATAAAGATTTAAATGTGTAAAATTGCACAAGTTTGACACGAAATTGATATGCACCTACTACGTCGTGTAAAAGTCGTGGTTATTCTAAAAGACTTTTCAAAAGCTGATTATTTTTCAAAGCATCCCTAAAGTGGCTACTTGGTATTATTACCGGGAGCTGAAATGCTTTTCGGTATTAAAAAGAATTAATCTAAATAGCAGTCAACCCATTGACTTAAACTAAAAATAGTCGTTGAATATAAAATATATAATAATATGTGTATAACCATGCATAATCAGTGATAATTGACGTATAACGATTAGAAAAAATAAACAGTAAAATAAACCGGTTATTAAAATAAACCAGTAAAATATTCCAAGGCGATTAGACTTTAAGTTTTTCTTTTTCGTAAAAATCGATTATTTTTTAAACAGGGATCCTAAAAACGGCCATTTGTGCATTTCTCTGTTGATACCCAATTTTTTCCTACGTATTTTTATACTCAAAATAATTTTAAAATAGCATATAAATGCATATAGAAGCATGCACAAAAGTTTTGGTATTTTTCCATAATTTTAAAAAAAATTTAAATCAAGTTATTGTCAATTTTAACAGTACAAAATCCAAAATTATTTCCAAAATTATTATTTTTGGTGAATAACTTATTTCATTCTCATATTTACACCAAATATATAATTAAGATGATTTTTGCATATTTTTAAAAATTTATTTGGCTTTTCTAAAGCTAAATTGTATGTAATTGTAATTATAGCCTATTTTCTAATTAATAATATTTTATAATTATACAATCATCTCCAGTATTTTTAGATTAATATTTATATATTATTAAGTGGTTCAACATCTTTAATTTTCTTTTATAATTATTTTCACCATTTTTATAAAATAAAAGAGAAAAACTAGCTAGTTAAAATGTAGTCCCAATCCGTTTCAATTGTAGCCTCATTTACATTTCAATTTTAGCCTACAATTGATCCAATTTTAAGCCCAAAATCGGGCCAGCCTAATCCCATTTAACCCAATCCAATAACTCATTTATCTAACCCGCCGGATTACCTTTTAATCTAGGTCGTTGATCATTTTGATCAACGACCCAAACACGCCCTTTCCTTTTTCAATTTATCAAACCCTACAATCCTAATTCATTTTCTTTCAACAGCCACCTTTGAACCATATGCTTCGCTCAAACTCTTTCTAGCACTTGAAACCTAGCCGCCCCCTATCGTTTTCTCCAACCAAATTCCACCGGTGTCCAGGCTTCTCAGGCCATGAACGGCCTGTGCTCTCTCCCTTTCACTCCAAATCGTGGTTGTTCGAGGTTTTTGAGGTTCAACTCTAACAACGCGTGTCCAGATCCTCCACCGACCTGAATTTCGGTGGCTTCTCCGGCTCCGTTCCGACGTGTTTGAGCCGTGAAAGGCCTAGCTATGGTCCAGGCCTGTTCAAGACCAGACCCTTTCAAGCCTTCTCATCTCTAGGGTTTCTAAGAAACCCTAAAAGCCGTTCGAGGTTCTTTCTTCCTTTATTTTCTTAGATCTGTGTTACACTCGAGGTTTTAAAGCTTTTCCCCAATATTCTCTTTCAAAATTAGTCTGTTTTATCTAGGGTTTTCGAAAAACTCTTAAAACGATTTATGTTTCTTCTTCTTCTTCTTCTTCTTCTTCTTCTTCTTCTTCTTATTATTATTATTATTATTATTATTATTATTATTATTATTATTATTATTATTATTATTATTATTATTCCACTTTTTCTTCTTCTTCTTCTTTCTTCATGTGAATCGTCCTGTATATGCTTCGTTCTTATGTGTTTTTGCTTGTGCATATCTTCTCTTATGTTCTTATGTTTTGCCATTATTATGCATGTTCTTCTACTTGTTATCTCTTCTACTGGTTTTCTACAGCATGTTTTACGTGTCTATTTTATGTGTGTTCCTTTACTATTTTTTTTCGTACTCAGTTTGTTTGAGTTCTTAACCTATTCCATCTACTGTCGCTTAAGTTCGATGTTCTTTATGATTTTCTCACTCTGTTACTTCAGACTTGCTATTGTATCCGTGTGTTTATTCATGAGACTCTCTGAGACTGTTTCAAGGGCTTGCCCCCTCCTTTTTGTACTCTACTCGAATTCGAAACCCTATGGTTTGGGGTTCTTGTGAGATTTTGGTCTTTGAGTTTGAACTAGGGTTCTACTTTGGACTAGACTGGAATCTTTTGCTAATGATTTGAAACTTTCTATGCCAGTCTTTCTTTTCTTGTTTGACACTTGTGTGCTTTATATATGAACGCTTTTCCTTTCAAAAGGATTTTGCAAACTTGTAATTGATTCCAATTTCCCTTTACTAAGGCTCAATTGATTGTTCCATATTTTCAAACCATGTACCATAGGATTCTTGACTTAATTAAACTATGTGTACTTACCCTTGTTATGCTACTCTGAAAATGTTTAATTATTTTCTCTTTTCTTAATTGTCTCATGCCTGTTTGAAATCAAATCCCTTAACCTAGGGGAGATCTTTATGTGATTGACTGAAAATTCTATCTTACTTTCTACTTATTCGTTTTTTTGTACTATAAAAGGGGACTACCCATCCGCTCTTAGACCATCCACACACTTCTCTTTATACACACTTTTGCAATAACAACCTTTACAAACAAACACCTCTGTCTTAAAAAAGTATACTACTTTCTCTACTACTACTCTTTCCACTATTACTTTCTCTACTATTGCTTTCTCTGCTACTGCTACTACTTTCTCTATTGAGCACCCTCCTCTTCTTCTCATTACTGTGAGAACATTCTGAGTTCCTTTGAATTCTCAAGCGATTGCTGAAGTTTTTGAGTTTACTCCTGCTGACTCTCTAGCTGTTTACTTGCTATTGTATTTTGTTGTACTGAAAATAGCATCTGGTATGTTTCCTTAGTTAAATGCTACCCTCCTGCTATGTGTTTATTTCAATTCTTTTGTTATGCATTCTCCATTAGTCTGTCATGCTCTCTTTCATCATGTTCTGTACCTTCAAGTCTGTTTTGCCTTCTTGCTTTTGCATGTTTCTGTAAATGCTTTCTTATATGGTACCCCTTCCTTCTGATCCACTCTTATGTGTGAGTACTTCTAAGTCATGTTGGTATTCTATTATTGCCACTCATAACTCAGAATCAGGTTCTCTCTTGAACCTCTACTCAAGTCAATTTCCCATTCCCTTTACCCCTTATGTGCTGAGCCTTAACTCAGGTCTAGTGGAGTCCTAATCACCACCAGACCCAAGTTTGACTTCTAAAGTCTGCTCTTTACTTGCTTGAACCAACCATAAGGTCAAGGTTGTGCCAGTCCATGCCCATAATTGGGTATGACCACCTCTATTATGGCTCCTTCTCACTTTGCACTCATTCCTAGTTCTAAGTTCTGCCACCCTTTGGTAAGCCATGCTTTGCGACCCTGAGTTCCCTCTGAACTTGGATGCCTGAGGGTTGTCTACTCCACACTGCACTATTCTATTACAACAATTGTTACTCAGAGTGTAAGTATTGCTTGTGGCTCTTGAAGCTCCTTGGAACTTTGAAACACTTTGAATAAGAGAAGGCCTTGGAATCTGGAATCCGGAATCGGGATTTGGTGAAACACATGTTATTGGATATTAAGATTGAAGTAGGTTGCTCGGATCTAGCTGTAGGCTATGATGTATTTTTATTTTTTTCTTTCTTTCTTTTGGTTCTGTAATAGTCTTGTAAAAGAATTTGGGAAGTATTAGTGAAGGGTGTGGGAGGGATTTACTTTATTGCACAAAAGGGTAGATACCATGCCTATAGGACCAATGTTTGTTATTTAGTTACTTAGATATCATGACTATAGGTTCAATGCTTTAATCACCTAGAGATAATGTCTATAGGTTGTTGACATTTCTCAACTCAATCATTAGAAATCCTGCCTATAGGACCTAATAATCAAACAACCAGTTGCATATAGAAATCATGCCTGTAGGAAATGCATAAACGCTAGGCAAACTGTAGGGTAATCAAATACTCATTTCTTACTGGGTTAATAACAGTAACGAGCCTTAGAAAATCATGGTATAGATATCCCGCCAATAGGGGTTCAAACTCCCCTTAATCTATATTGATAATAATGTGGCAATTGGTTTCAGCGTTTTTCAACAAAACTCGTCCAAACCTATTTATTTCAAAAACTCTTACAAGTCTGCAGTGCTATTAAATTTTCTAAACTTGCACCTTTTTCTGATACAGTTTTCAACCTTCAGCTTGAATTTTTTTATTCATCCATGAAGTTTCTATTTCAAAACAGTCTTTAACTCATTCTTACTTTAAAAGTCTTTTCGATTTCGAAACTCTTCATCATAACTCTACTGTTCATTCTCCTGATTTCAAAGCCATCTCTGAACTTTTGCAATTTTCAATCTGTTGTGTCAAACTCTTCTGCATTAGGTTCATAATCAATAACCTGTTTAAAACACCTCAATTTCTGATAATTGGATCCGGGTTGCCTAATGCAGACTTTTTATCCGACACTATATGTTAAACTAGTCCACCGCTTGAGTCTTAATACAAAGACCAAATCAGTACATGCAAGGCATGCTAAACTAGATGCTATGTGACTTACGGGGTTTTGTGTGAGCCTTGTGTGTTTGTTTGTTCCCCATTACTTGCTATTGTTTTGGTTGTCACCAATAGTATTTTGTCCTTTTAAACCCCATATATGCCCCCTACCCCTTCTTTCCCTTTTTAGGATTAGAAGTCCTAATACACTGGGATTGATAGTTTGGGACGGGTACTAGAATGCAATAAGTAAACGAGACTAATTGCGTTTAAATACATTTACGAGGTGGGAAGGGTAGGATATGGATATGATGATCGGTGCGCTAATATCTCGTACGACTCCTCTTTGAGGAGTGATTGCTAAGTATTGCATTGATGAGATAATCTCAAGCCCTTACCCAAACTCTGGTTTTCTTTCAAACTCTTATTCTCTTCTTTAAAAGTGCCCTAATGCACTATAATCATTAAGTGGTGACTCTTCAAATTCTATAACCCAATTCCTCAAAAGGGAATAAGATTTGTTCTGTCCATAATGTTGTAAACCCAATTTCGCCTATATTTTTTAGAAAAAGGGGGGGAGGGGGCGTCGACAATTTCATCATGATTACTGACTTGGCTCTTCGTGTTTTCCCTTTCTTTTAATTTCTTCCTTTACTACTTTTTCAATACTGTTGTAATTTTTGAGCATTTATTGTAATTTTTTGCTTTATGAACGTGAAAATACATGCAACTTGCTTCATTCTTGTAACAACATTCTTCAACATCACACTCCACTCGTGACAAAACAAATATTATAGCAATGCTTATAATGAGTGGTTGCGCCCTTCCAATATTATAACCCCCTAAATCTGGCAAAGGCATATTTGCGGTAAAACCACTCGATCAACGGTGTATTCGACGGTTCCGTGCCTTTCCCTCTTGAGTTGTCCGCTCAAGGGTACCCTGTCTAGAACTTCAAAAATAGAAACCTTACTCTATTAAACTGTTCGTGCATCATGGTCAAACTTAGCTGAGTCAGTTATGTTGTCCACATAATGACTCATTAAGATAGCCTAAACCAAAGTCCATCGGGTTTCCTCGAAACCCAAATGGACTCCTTCACGTTGTGTGCATTTATTTGGAGAACTAAATGCCTTTATGCTAATTATTGATTTAAATAGGTGAGTCTGGGTCTAACCCTTTTTTTTGCAGAAAATGAGGCAAGACGTTCCCAGATTCGGTATGGTAACCAACATTCACCCAAGGCTTTTAAGATGGTGGGTGGATCTTCACGCCAGCGATCAAACCCTTGTCCGCAAGTACTTAGGGAATTTGCCCTCATTTCTAGAAATTCAGCCAAACAATAAAATCATAGAGGTGACAACTCTGTTCTGGGATTTGGAAATGACTCTTTTATTGGAAGAGATAGGGGGTCTAGATGGTATCCCTTGGGAGACTCCGGGTTTGCTTATGCCGGAAAACCGCAAAATTAAAGGCATTCTTAAGATTATGGGACTTAAGAAAAATCCCGACCTAGCTTGTCTGAAGGACTCCTACATACCATTTGATTTCTTGTACGATAGGTATGGCCATATCAAGTCCTATGTCACCTACACTGACGAGTTCGCCTTCACCTCTTTTAGACATATACACAGAAGGGTCTTTATGTTCATGTTCTGTTTCCTGGGTATGATGATCTTTACTATGAAAAAGGCTAGGATCCACACCAGTCTAGCCATGGTGACCAAGACCTTAATGGAAGGGATCGACGGCCAGCCTTTCAGCATAGTGCCCATGATCATTGCTGAAATATATCGAGCCTCGGGAAAATGTCAACAAGGGGATCCGCACTTCGAGGGTTGTAATCTGTTACTTCTACTGTGGCTTATAGTCTACCTTCAAAAAGGTGACGACTGACAGGAGATTATACGCAGGGATTGGGATGATCATATCGCTTTCCACCACCCCAAGCGAATGAATTTCATGCCCAACATGTTCGCTTAGCTGGAATATGCTGGAGGATGGGTAAAGCTGTTTGAAATCTAAAGGAAGAGCAAGTACAGTGGATGTTTGAGTGGTTCCCAACAGGGGAATTCAGTGTTCGTTCTCGAGATGCACCGTTCCTCATACTCATTGGTCTGAGGGGAACTCATCCTTATGTCCCCCTCCGAGCCATAAGACAAGTAGGGAGAAAAGAAATCATACCAAGGATAGACAAGATGAGTCATTTCAGGGTTGACTTTCAGGATGATGATAGCCCACACAAGTGTCAAGCTCAACATATGTGGCACTGAAAGCTCGTCTTTGGGAGAGAATATATTGACCCAGACAGGTATCATGCCTGGTGTGTGCCGCATTATTCAAGATGGTTAGAAGACGATCACATTGATTTAGGTCACCCAGGGTTCATCCAAGGTCATAGGATTATTGATGAGAAAGCTGCAGTGCAAGTCAAATACAATCAACTGCGCAAGAGGATGCGAAAGCGTGAAAATGATCACCGGGAAATACAGGAAGCCCACCAGAAGTTGATCAATGAGTGGAAGGATATGGCTGTCAATGCCAACAATCGACTAGGGTATCTGGAACGAGGTCTAGTGGAGTTGGAAGGAAATTTCTTGAAGAGTATTGAGGATTGTAAGAATACCGAGGGAAGTGAAGGCGGACATCTGGCCCGAGCCTATCTGCTGCTAGGACTACGCGATTTGATGTAGCTGTACGACGGAGGCAAGAGTACCGAATATGGGAAAGGTCCTTCTAGGACCAAGTAGTTAGGACCTTTTATTTCTTGCTTTCATAATGTAATAAGGCCACTGGCCATTAATGACATCTTTTATTATTCAGTCATTTTTTTAAGACTCATCTTGATTTATCAATAAAATAAGGCATTTAGCATTATAAGTTCTCCAAATTTAATTTGTCACCAGACCTACCTCGGGCACAACGAGGCACGCAAATTAGGAAATGACATATATTCCTGCACAATGTGTTTAAATATTGCAATATTATTTTTCTCGGAATCCGCACTAACTTTTTACCTTTTTTGTTTTTCTTTTATTTTTATTCCCCTCCCAAGGTTAGTTCGTGCATTATGGCACTATCACCATACTCAACAAGATCCAAAGGCCCTCCACCTCCTCCTCCTCCGAGTCCTACCATAAACAGGAACAGAGGCAAAATGGGAGATACAAATGCTAGAAAGGAAATCGAGGAAACTTCTCAGAACACTTCAATTACCAAAGAGACTGGTGCTCATCTTGACCAGACTTTGCTGAGATTTCGGAAAGAATTGGACCAAGTTCGGAACCAGGCAAGCCTGTCAATCACTCTTGCCACTCCTGATGTTAATGCCCAAAACCCCATACCTCCATAAAATACCCCGCAACCACCAATACAAACCACTCATACCCAAGCCTGTAACACATGCAACAACACTCCATCACTCACTCCCGAACCCCAAAACACCACAAACGACCACATCCACAGCAATCCCATCTTTGTGGAAACTATACCCCACTACACTCAGCCAATAACAAGTGCACCGGAATCAGATGACAAGGACTCCCTCATTCAGAATTTGGCCGCTGAACTCAAGAAGTTAACTAGCTGGGTCCAAGGTGTCGAAGGTAGCAAAGGGGTTGAGGGTTTGAACTATGAAGATCTTTGTGTTCAACCAGATGTTGAGCTCCCGGAGGGGTACAAACCTCCAAGTTTGAGATGTTCTAAGGTACAGGTGATCCTAGGGTCCACCTGAGAATGTATTGTGATAAGCTGGTATGAGTCGGGAGAGACGAGAAAATTCGCATGAAGCTGTTCATGAGGAGTCTCAAAGGCGATGCCTTATCTTGGTATATTAGCCAGGATGCAAAGAAACGGACAAGTTGGGTGAGTATGGCATCCGACTTTATGGACTGATTCAGGTTCAACACTGAGAATGCACCGGATGTGTTCTATATTCAGAATTTGAAGAAGAAACCCACAGAAACCTTTCGCGAGTATGCTACTCATTGGAGGTCAGAAGCCGCCAAGGTCAGGCCAGCCTTAGAGGAAGAGCAAATGAACAGGTTCTTTATCCGGGCTCAGGATCCACAATACAATGAAAGGCTGATGCTAATAGAGGGTCAAACATTCCCCGACATCATCAAGTTGGGTGAAAGAATTGAAGAAGGTATCAAGAATGGTATTGTCACCAATCTCGAGGCATTACAGGACACCAACAAGGCCTTACAGTCTGGTGGCACATCAAAGAAAAAGGACGTGAATTCCGTAATAGCTGCGCAAAGAACCAAATGCCCTATGAAGTACCAAACCTATCCCTCAACTCCACTCACATACCAACCTACCCTAAATTACCAAGCACCCGTACCTACTTACCAAATTCCACCATTTGCCTACCAATCACCTCCACCACCCACATATCAACCCACCTCACCGATATATTCCCAACCTGCGCCTGTGCACTATGTATACAACTCACAACCTTCTCATTACCCATCACCACCCACTCGCCAAAACTTTCCTCGACCCAGAACAAATTTTGTCCGAAGACCTCCCAGACAGTATACCGCCATAGCCGATCCAATTGACCATTTATATGAAAAACTCAAAGCATCCAGTTACATTTCACCTATCCCAGCCATAACTCTAGAAAATCCTTCCCAATGAATCAATACCAACAAAACCTGCGCATACCATTCTGCAATGAAAGGCCATACCATCGACGAGTGTGCTCGTTGAAAGGCAAGATTCAGACTCCAATTGATAACAAGGTCATTATAGCAAAGGAGTTTGCTCCCAATGTCTACCACAACCCTATGCCTGACCACAAGGGTGGAGGCATGCATATGATCGAGATTAAGGATGATTGGGACCCCAAAGGGTCAATCGGGCTGATAGCTGAAGTGGATGAACCTAAGAAGTCGACGGTTACCCTCAATCCCATTGTTGTTAAGATCCATCCCTCTGAGGATGATGTAGTAAATGTGTCTGTACCAATTGAGGTTGAGTTCAGGATTCCAAAGGCACTTGCACCATTCGAAGTTGATGTGTTACCTCCCAGGATACCAATTCCGGTTTCCATGACAGACGTGACCCCGTTCAAGTCAAACTCCATACCGTGGGATTACATAGCTGAGGCTACAAGGAAAGAGAAAGCACATACTAGAGAAGCAATCACCGCACAGGGAATAACCAGAATAGACAAGGTATACACTTCAGAACATCTAGCTGAGTCCAGTAAGCAAGCCTCTGGGCGGCCTGTTGAAGCTGGACCCGATGACCTTTAGAGGAAGATACAGGCCAAAGAATATTCAGTCGTTGAGCAACTGAACAAAACGCCAGCACAGATTTCCATCCTGGCTCTTCTACAAAGCTTTGAAGAACATAAGAATGCCTTGATGAAGATATTGAGTGAAGTTTATGTTCCCAGCAACATAAAGGGAGGCGAAATGCTGAATATGGTTGGGCAAAGTCACAATATCACCGTCCATGAGGATGCGTTACCCCTGGAAGGACTTAATCGCAACAAGGCATTGCATATCACTTTGCAATACAAAGATTATTTCATCACCAGGATCCCGTCGACGGGGGATCTAGCCTGAACATTTGTCTGCTAGTGACTCTTAGAACATTGGGGAAAGGTTTGTATGAGATCAAAGATGGGGCTATCAATGTTAAAGCTTTTGATGGGCCACAAAGATCTACCATCGGAGAAATTAGCTTGTGCTTACAAATAGGACTTATCTGGTTCGATGTTGACTTTTAAGTGATAGGCATCCTGGCATCCTAACAATTTATTGTTGGGGCGACCCTGGATCCACGTTGCTGGAGCTATGGCATCAGCCTTACACCAAGCGGTAAAATTTGAATGGAATCATCAAGAAGTGATCATTCATGGTGATGGTGGCAACCCCATATACAATCTCCATACCATCCCAACGATTGGAGGAAAACGGAGAATAGGCAGAGAAACGTACCACCACATCGAGCGGGTCAATGTCATAGACAAAGACAAGTGGTGGGATAGCAAGATAAAGAGCATCCTAAACTGGAGCGCGTATGAACCTGGGAAAGGACTTGGCAAGAACCTCCAGGGTATCACCAGGCCCATCAAACTAAATAAACATGGCACTACTTTTGGCTTAAGTTATGAGTACTCCTGGAAAGAGTTCAATAAATGGTCGCCACTATGGCGCGGTCTGTTTTACCATTGGAGCGTCCTATACCTCAGTTGGAGCAGACCTTTCAGCCGACTGACAATTTATATGGATCAGAGGAAGACGAGGCACTGGCAGCAATGAAGAACCTATTTCTGGGAGATGATATGGACTGTTGTGTTATCTTTGAGAAGGAAGGTGAGGAAGGCCCTTCCATTCAAGCTGTGAACCGAGGATAACGCCTCACCAATTGGTTAGTCAGGACCACCAGTGCCCGGAAAGCTTCAAGGTAGCAAGGCTAACCGATACACCATGCATCACATTTTACTTTTTGGTTGATTTTACTTTTTCGCATTGTCTTTACTTTTGAAAAGAGATCCGATGTTTCAAACAGTTATGAATTTAATCAAAAGTATTTTTCAAATCTCGCTCTTATTACTTTCTCTATCATTTACTTTATTTTTTACACATCATTACTATTACATATCTTGATGATGAACCAATGATTGTGACTTGCAATGAGGCAATGCAACAAACGGACATAGATTCAGAAGAGGATAATATACCAGAGGAAGTTGTCAGAGAGGTCAAGAACTTTGAGAATAAGCCAAAGTCTAATTTGGACAAAAGTGAGGTCATTACTTTGGGTGACAGCGAGAATGTAAAGGAAACACGTATCAGCATACATTTGTCGCCATCAGAAAAGAAAGAGTACACAGGGTTCCTAAAAGAATATGAGGACAACTTTGCATGGTCTTTATGACGATATGACTGGTCTCAGCACATCTATCGTCGCTCACAAATTGCCGGCAGATCCTAGATGCCCACTGGTATAACAGAAGCTCAGAAAATTCAAGCCAGACATGAGTTTGTAAATCAAAGAAAAGGTTACCAAGCAAGTCAAATACAGGGTTCTCCGAGTGGTAGAACATCCGATGTGGTTAGCCAAGATTGTGCTGGTACCGAAGAAGGATGGGAAGGTTAGAGTCTGTGCCGACTATCGGGATCTCAACCGGGCCAGTCCCAAAGATGACTTCCCTTTGCCGAATATACACATCTTGATCCATTACTGCGCCAAGCATGAGCTACATTCGTTCGTCGATTCTTTTTATGAATACCATCAGATATGTATGGATGAGGAAGATGCAAAGAAAACGGCATTTATCACGCCATGGGGGATGTACTGTTGCAGAATGATGCCATTTGGTTTGAAGAATGCTGGTGCTACCTACATGAGTGCCATGACTACCATCTTTCTTGACATGATACATAAAGAAATAAAGGTGTATGTGGATGACATCATCATCAAATCCAACAAAGATGCAGATCATATGTAAGATCTAAGAAAATTCTTCAACTGGCTAAGGAGATACAACTTGAAACTGAATCCAGCTAAGTGTGCATTCGGGGTTCCTGCCGGAAAGTTATTGGGTTTTATTGTGAGTCGCCGAGGAATCGAATTGGATCCATCAAAGGTCAAGGCCATTGAAGAGTTGCCACCGCCAAAGAACAAGAAGGATGTGATGAGTTTTCTAGGAAGAATCAACTACATCAGCCGATTCATAGCCCAGCCAACTATTATTTGTGAACCCATCTTCAAAATGTTGAAGAAGGATGCTGCCACCAAATGGACTGATGATTGTCAAAAAACTTTTGACCGAATTAAGGAATACTTGTCTACACCTCCAGTCTTTGTTCCGCCTGAGCCAGAAAGTCCCCTTTTGCTGTATCTCGAAGTTCTTGATGGAGCATTCCATTGTGTTTTGGGACAACATGATGAAATGGGAAGAAAGGAGCAAGCAATCTATTACCTCATCAATAAGTTTACCCCATACAAAGGTCAGTATTCCTTATTAGAACGCACATGTTATGCTTTGACCTGGGTAGCTCAAAAGTTGAGGCATTATTTCTGTGCCTACACAACTTATCTCATATCAAGGATGGATCCGTTGAAATATATCTTTCAGAAGCCCATGCCCACCGGCAAGCTCGCTAAATGGAAAATCCTATTAAGCAAGTTCGACATTATTTATGTTACCAGAAGGCAGTCAAAGGACAATCTTTGGCAGATCATCTCGCCGAGAATCCTGTAGGAGGAGAATACGAACCTCTAAAGACTTTTCTGAAGAAGAGGTATCTTTATAGGAGAAGATATCGCAGAACCCTATGACGACCGGAGGATATTTTTTGACGGAGCCGCAAATTTCAAAGGAGTTGGCATAGGAGCAATCTTGGTATCCGAAATCGGTCAGCATTACCCGGTATCTTCAAAATCGGTCAGCATTACCCGGACTCAAACTGACCATTGACATGAATGTTCAGGAGTTACTAGTGCTTGGAGACTCGGACCTACTCATACATCAAGTTTGAGGAGAGTGGGAAACCAAGAATCCTATATACTCCCTTATCTGCATCACATATAGGAGTTGTGATACAAATTTCAACTCTTGTATGTGATGCAGATAAGGGAGTATATAGGATTCTTAGTTTCCCACTCCCAGCATGTTCTCATAATACAGAATGAGTTCGCAGACGCACTAGCCACCTTGTCATCCATGATTCAACATCCGGATACAAATTTCATTGATCCCATCCAAGTTAAAATATATGACCCACCAGCTTATTGTGCTCATGTCGAGGTAGAACCAGATGAAAAGCCTTGGTTCCTCAAAACCAAAGAGTATCTGACCACAGGAGAATATCCGAAGTTTGTCAATGCTACTCAGAAGCATACGATTCGCATATTATCCAACAACTTCTTTTACAGCGGGGGAATCCTGTACAGAAGGACTCCTGATTTGGGATTGCTAAGGTGTGTCGATTCAACAGAAGCAACTAAACTATTGGTGGAAGTGCATGCGGGGACCTGCGGACCGCACATAAATGGTTTCGTTCTGGCAAAGAAGATACTCTGAGTAGGGTATTTTTTGGATGACTATGGAAACGGACTGCATCCAGTATGTTCGAAGGTGCCATCACTGCCAGATACATGCTGATATGATTAAAGTACCTCCAAACGATCTTACTGCAACAAGCTCACCATGGTCGTTCGCCGCTTGGGGAATTGATGTTATTAGACCAATCGAGCCTGCCGCATCAAATGGGCACAGGTTTATCTTAGTGGCAATTGACTACTTTACCAAATGGGTGGAAGCGGCTTCATATAAAGCAGTAACCAAGAAAGTTATGGCAGACATTTTTCGCGACCATATTGTTTGTCGATTCGAAATCCTAGGATCAATCATCACTGATAATGGTTTCAATCTCAACAGTGACTTGATGAAGGCAATGTGTGAAATGTTCAAAATCAGGCACAAGAACTCTACAACTTATAGACCTCAGATGAATGTAGCTGTAGAAGTAGCCAATAAGAACATCAAGAAGATACTAAGAAAGATGATCAAAAGGCACAAGAAATGGCATGAGAAATTATCGTTTGCCTTATTGGGTTATCGTACCACGGTCCGCACATCAATTGGGGAAACTCCTTACATGTTGGTTTATGGTAAAGAGGCGGCCATTCCCACCGAAGTAGAAATTCCCTCCTTGAGGATCATACAGGAAGTAGAGTTAGATGACACAGAATGGATAAAAGGTCTCTACGAGCAGTTAGCCCTTATAGATAGGAAGAGAATGAATGCAGTCTGCCACTATCAGCTATATCATAACAGAATGTCCAAGGCCTTCAACAAAAAAGTTAAACCAAGGAAGTTTACACCAGGGCAGCTGGTGTTGAAAAAAATATTTCCACATCAACATGAAGCTAAGGGGAAATTCTCTCCCAATTGGCAGTGTCCATACATGGTTCACCGGGTTCTAACAGGGTGAACCCTTATTCTTGCAAAAATGGACGGAGAAGTCTGGACGAAGCCAATCAACTCAGACGTAGTGAAATGATACTACATTTGATCAAATGCTTTTTCTTCATGATGTAATTTGAACTACGCCTGATTTGATTCCCGTTTAAGAGGGGAACGTAGGAAGTCTTATGGTTTCGGTCACAATTAAATAAAATTTCCATTTTCTCCCGCTATTGGAACTAGGTCAGAATTTTGAGGAGGACCCTCAAAATTCCGAAGTCAGTTGGTCAGCCTCTTCATCAGCACAACCTAGTAAGCTGGGGTTGAATCAATCCATTTTCAGTTATTCAGCACAGTCAACAGCGCTAGCCCAGTAAACTGAGGCAGAATTTTGAGGAGGACCTCAAAATTTCGGGACAAGCGAGGTTTCCATTTCTTGAACCACGTTGCAGTCGTTGGTTCATACAAAATAAAATTGTTTTTCAAATATGTACTTATTTACTAGATCATGCATAAACATCATTTCATCATTTTCATTTAGCAACTCTACCCCAATGATACTCGACGTCAAAATCTAGGGGATACGAACTAACCTTCCCCCTCTACAGAACTCACGATTTTTCTTTGGATGCGAGTATTCAGGTCGCAAATCATTGAACACATTTGCTTTTCATCTTAGAACGATGGCTCATTCACGAGTCTACTATCTACACCCAACATTTCCTAGTAGTCACGATATCACAACCATCTATCAGCTAAGAAAACTTACTACTATTCGCTCCTTTACATTCCTGCATTGCATAAGGCTACTTATCTGCCTTTCGAGACTAAGCTCTGTCTCCATCTGCATTTTGCATTAGGCTACTTTTCTACCTTCCGAGGTTACTTTCTACCTCCATCCTGCATAAGGCTAACTATCTGCTTTTCGAGACTAAGCTCTGTCTTCATCTACATTTTGCATAAGGCTACTTTTCTGCCTTCTAAGGTTAAGCTCTACCTCCATCCTACATAAGGCTATTTTCTACCTTTCGAGACTAAGGTTTGTCTTCATCTACATTGCATAAGTCTACTTTTTTGCCTTTCAAGGTTAAAGCTCTACCTCCATCCTGCATAAGGCTACTTGTCTGCCTTTTGAGACTAAGCTTTGTCTCCATTTGAATTTTGCATAAGGTTATTTTCTACCTTTCGAGACTAAGCTCTGTTTCCATCTGCATTGCATAAGTCATCTTTTCTGCCATCCGAGGTTAAGCTCTACCTCCATCCGCATTGCATAAGGTTGCATATCTGCCTTCCAAGACTAAGCATTGTCTCCATCCTGCGTGGCTGAAATATCGCCCCTTTATTTTCGAACGGTTGAAATATCGCCACATGCATTTTAAATTTCTCGCCTCGGCTGAAATATTGCCACCGGCATTTAAGTTTTTCTTCAGCTGAAATATCGCCACCTGCATTTTAAATTCACGCTCTGGCTGAAAGATCGCCACTCTTTGCATTCATGTGGTGAAAGCTCGCCAACATATTCAAAGGTTTCATAGTTTGGAGGCACCATCTGCATATCCCGAGAACACCATTTCATGGACTGTGAATCTTTACTTTTATGCTCTTCATGGCCCAGGACAGTATGGTCCGAGGACGTCATCCTAACCGTCCGAAGACAGCATTCATGGTTCAACGGGAACTTGCATCATGTTTTAATTATGCACAGTATATGCTGTATTTCTTACTTGTAGGTACATCGGCTAGCAAACGGCCATCTCAGCAGGAGCGATCCTGCTCCGGTTCTCCGCAACCTGTCCTATTCCAAATGCCTTTTCAAACTTAACCATCGTGTCTGTCTTTTCAAATCTCCATCGATGTGTCCTAAACTACATATGGCATGATTTCTGTAAAACCAAGGAGGTGTAGGTAGCTTAGAAACCATAGAGCGGTCAAAGTTCTTTCACAATCGCCATTTCCGATCAAAATTGGCCATCTTATCTTTACACGACAACTCTTTCATCCTCTTCGGGTAAAGAGGGGCAGTTTTTGATACCCAATTTTTTCTACGTATTTTGTACTCAAAATACTTTCAAAATAGCATATATATACATATATAAGCATGCACAAAATAATTAGTATTTTTCCACAATTGTTAAGATTTTTTGAATCAAGTTATTGTCTATTTTAATAGTACAAAATCCAAAGTTATTCCCAAAATTATCATTTTTGGTAAATAACTTATTTCATTCTCATACTTACACCAAAAATATAATTAAAATAATTTTTGCATATGTTTACAAATTTATTTGGCATTTCTAAAGCTAAATTGCATGTAATTGCAATTATAGCCTATTTTACAGTTAACAATATTTTATAATTATAAAATTATCTCCAGTATTGTTAGATTGATATCTATATATTATTAATGGGTTCAGCATCTTTAATTTTCTTTTAAAATCATTTTCACTATTTTTATAAAACAAAAGGGAAAAACTCCCTAGTTAAAATGTAGTCTCATTCCGTTTCAACTGTAGCCTCGTTTACATTTCAATAGTAGCCTAAAATTGATCCAATTTCAAGCCCAAAATCGGACCATCCCAATCCCATTTAACCCAATCCAATAACCCATTTATCTAACCCGCCCCGAATTACCTTTTATTCCAGGCCGTTGATTATTTTGATCAACGGCCCAAACACGCCCTTTCCTTTTTTAATTTACCAAACCCCTCAACCCTAATTCATTTTCTTTCAGCAGCCTCTTTTGAACCCTCTGCTTCTCTCAAACTCTCTCTAGCACTTGAACCCTAGACGCCCTCTATCGTCTACTCCGACCAAATTCCACCGGCGCCCATGGCTTCTCAGGCCATGAATGGCCTGTGCTCACTCCCCTTCACCCCTAATCGTGGTTGTTCGAGGTTTTTGAGGTTCAACTATAACAATGTCTGTCCAGATACTCCACTGATCTGAGTTTCTATGGCTTCTCCGGCTCCGTTCCGACGTGTTTGAGCTTTGAAAGGCCTAGCTATGGTCCATACCTGTTAAAGGCCAGATCCTTTCCAAGCTTTCTCATCTCTCTAAAAGCCGTTCGAGGTTCTTTCTTCCTTTATTTTCTTAGATCTGTGTTACACTTGAGGTTTTAAAGCTTTTCCCTAGTCTTCTCTTTCAAAACTAGTCTGTTCAATCTAGGGTTTTCGAAAAACTCTTAAAAAGATTTCTGTTTCTTCTTCTTTCTATATGTGAATCGGCATGTATATGCTTCGTTCATATGAGTTTTCACTTGTGCATATCTTCTCTTATGTTCTTATGTTTTGCCATTATTATGCATGTTCTTCTACTTGTTATCTCTTCTACTGGTTTTCTACAGCATGCTTTACGTGTCTACTTTATGTGTGTTCCTTCACTATTTTTTTCTTACTCAGTTTGTTTGAGTTTTAAACCTATTCCATCTACTGTCGCATAAGTTCGATGTCACATATTTTCCCTCCTGAACTTGCTTGAGTTCTGGGCTTTTATTAAACCTGTTCTTTATGATTTTCTCACTCTGTTGCTTCAAACTTGCTATTGTATCCGTGTGTTTCTTCATGAGACTCTCTGAGACTGTTTCAAGGCCTTGCCCCCTCCTTTCTGTACCCTACTCAAATTCGAAACCCTAGGGTTTGGGGTTCCTACGAGATTTTGGCCTTTGATTTTGAACTAGGGTTCTACTTTGGACTAGACTGGAATCTTTTGCTTATGATTTGGAACTTTCTATGCAAGTCTTTCTTTTCTTGTTTGACACTTGTGTGCTTTATATATGAACGTTTTTCCTTTCAAAAGGATTCTGCCAACTTGTAATTGATTCCAATTTCCCTTTACTTAGGCTCATTTGATTGTTCCTTATTTTTCAAACCATGTACCATAGGATTCTTGCCTTAATTAAACTCTATGTACTTACCCTTTTTATGCTACTCTGAAAAGTTTTAATTATTTTCTCTTTCCTTAATTGTCTCATGCCCGTTTGAAATCTCTGTTAACCTATGGGAGATCCTTATGTGATTGACTGAAAATTATTTCTTACTTTCTGCTTACTCGGTTTTTTGCACTATAAAAGGGGACTACCCTTCCGCTATTAGACCATCCACACACTACTCTTTATGCACACTTTTGCAATAACAACCTTTACAAACAAACACATTTGTCTTAAAAACATACTACTTTCTCTTCTACTAGTATCTCCACAACTGCATTCTCTACTACTGCTTTCTCTGCTACTGCTATTGCCTTCTTTACTGAGCACCCTGCTCCTCTTCTCATTACTGTGAGAACATTCTTTGAGTTCCTTTGAATTCTCAAGTGCTGGCTGAAGTTTCTGAGTTTGATCCTCCTAACTCTCTGGTTGTTTACTTGCTATTGTGTTCTACTGTTCTAAAAATTACATCTGGTGTGTCTCCCTAGTTAAATACTACCCTCCTGAATATGTATTTATTTCCCTTCTTCTGTTATGCATTCTCCATTTAGTCTGTCATGCTCTCTTTCACTATGTTCTGCATCTTCAAGTCAGTATGCCTTCTTGCTTTCTGCATGTTTCTGTAAATGCTTTCTTATGTGGAATCCTTCCATTTGACCCCCTCTTATGTGTGAGTAATTCTTAGTCATGTTGGTATATTATTATTGCCACTCATGACTCAGAATCAGGTTCTCTCTTAAACATCTTCTCAAGTCACTTTCCCATTCCCTTTACCCCTTATGTGCTGAGCCTTAACTCAGGTCTGGTGGAGTCCTAATCACCATGCAGACCTAAGTTTGACTTTTAAAGTCTGATCTTTACTTGCGTGGACCAAATAGAGGGTCAGGGGTATGCCAGTCCATACCCATTACTGGGTATGACCACCCTCTGTTATGGCTCCCTCTCTTACTGTGCATTCATTCCTAGTTCTAAGTTCTACCCCCCTTTGGTAACCCATGCTTTGGGACCCTGGAGTTCCCTCTGAACTTGGATGCCTGAGGGTTGGCTATTCCACACTGCGCTTTTCTGTTACAACAATTTTTATTCAGAGTGTAAGCATTACCTGGGGCTCTTGAAGCTCCTTGGAACTTTGAAAAACTTTGAATAAGAGACGGCCTTGGAATCTGGAATCTGAATTTGGTGAAGCACATGTTATTGGATATTAAGATTAAATTAGGCTGCTCGGATCTAGCTGTAGGCTGTGATGTATTTTTATTGTTTTATTTTTTTATTTTGGTTCTGTAATAATCTTGTAAAGTAATTTGGGGAGTATTAGTAAATGGTGTGGGAGGGGTTTACTCTATTGCACAAACGGGTAGATACGATGCCGATAGGACCAATGTTTGTTATTCAGTCACTTAGATATCATGCCTATATGTCCAATGCTTTAATCACCTAGAGATCATGTCTACATGTTGTTAACATTTCTTAACTCAATCATTAGAAATCCTGCTTATAGGACCTAATAATCAAACAACAAGTTGCATATAGAAATCATGCCAATAGAAAATGCATAAATGTTAGGTAAACTGTAGGGTAATCAAATACTTACTTCTTACCGGTTTAATAATAGTAACGAGCCTTAAAAAATCAAGGTATAGATATCCCGCCTAGGGGTTCAAACTCACCTTAATTTGTATTGCTAATAATTTGGCAATTGGTTTCACTATTTTTCAACAAAACTCGTCCAAACCTGTTTATTTCAAAAATTCTTACTAGTCTGCAGTACTCTTAAATTCTCTAAACTTGCATCTTTTTCTGAAATAGTTTTCAACCTTCTATTTAAATTTTTAAATTCATCTCATGAAGCAACTATTTCAAAACAGTCTTTAACTTATTCTTGCTTTAAAAGTCTTTTCGATTTCGAAACTCTTCTTCATAACTCTACTGTATTTCATTCTCCTGATTTCAAAGCCATCTCTGAACTTTTGCAATTTTCAATCTGTTGTTTAAAACTCTTTTGTATTAGGTTCGTAATCAATAACCTGTTTTAAAACCCTCAATTTCTGACAATTGGATCCAGGTTGCCTAATGCAGACTTTTTATCCGACTCTATATGTTAAAATAGTCCGCTACTTAAGTCTTCAATTTAAAGACCAAATCAGTATATGCAAGGCATGCTAAACTAGATGCTATGTGACTTACGGGGTTTTGTGTGAGCCTTGTGTGTTTGTTTGTTCCCCATTACTTGCTATTGTTTTGGTTGTCACCAATAGTATTTTGTCCTTTTAAACCCCATATATGCCCCCTACCACTTCTTTCCATTTTTAGGATTAGAAGTCCTAATACCCCGGGATTGATAGTTTGGGACGGGTACTAGCATGCAATAAGTAAACGAGACTAATCGCGTTTAAATACCTTAACGGAGTGGGAAGGGTAGAATATGGATATGATGACCGGTGCGCTAATATCTCGTGCAACCTCTCTTTGAGGAGTGATTGTTGGGTATTGTATTGATGTGATTCATATTATATTTACACCTAGGATCTCCTTTTTTTCCTTTGTAATTTTATTTTCCTTAAGTGTATTCATTTCTCTACCTCAACTCATTTTTTTAAAGACTGTCTATTCTTCCTTTTCTTTTCCAAAGTTTTAAAACTTATTTCTAACTACTATGTGAAAACCTTACTTGTTTCCTTCTATTTCTTTTAAAATCACAATTATGTCACGACCCAAATTTTTCACCATCGGGTGTTGTGATGGCGCCTACTAATAGGAGCTAGGCAACCCAACTCTTACTTATATTTCCATCTTTAACAATACTTATTTGAAGCTATTATCTGTAGACGTGTCATTTTTTACCCTACCCAAGATTTTTCATATTTTTAGCGTAAAATATTTGTTTAGGCCTAATATAACAATTTTAGCTAATTTTGACTATCTTACTTTATTTTTTCATAAAAAGAAAATTACAAAAAAAGGGTATAAAGTTTAGTTTATGTATTTCTCATAAACTTGAAAAATACAAAAATAGCACCTTATTTTTAATTTTTATATAATTTCGAAAAAAAATATATATATATATTTATATATAGTTTCATTAATTTTTTTGTAGTTATTTTAAACATAAAAAATACAAAAAATGGTATGGACCAGAATTGCAAAACTATATATACTTATATATAGTTTCATTGCCTTTTTTAAAACAAAAATTGTAAAAAATAGTTTTATTTTGTAGTTATCTTGAAAAATATCAAAAATTATTTTGTTTTAATTGTTAATCTTATTTTGATAGTTATTTTGCATACGTATAATTAATTAAATAATACCGTTTTTTAGTCTCGGTTCCGGGCAAAGAATAATATTTGGGTTCAAACTACCTATTTGTAGGCCGAATTTTCGGACCTAGTCCATAATAATTTGAGTCCACCACACGTGGGGGACAAACACACAACACAAGAACATGGAAGACAAATTTTGCTCAAATTAAGAAGGGAAACAAGGAAAGCAAAATATGGATTAGTGGGTTTTCTTTTAATTAAGCAAAATCTGAAAATTTCGAGAAATCTTGATATAAATAGAAGAGAAACTTTAGGAAGAAATAGATAAAACCATAGAGGAGAAAATAGGAGGAAAAGGAAAAAAGAAGGGAGAGTTTCAGAAGTATACACTAGATATACACTCAAGATACACTTAGTACACATGTACAGAATTTAATTTTTAGAGTTTCTTTTGAGAGTTGAAGAGAGTTCAGAGCTAGAAAGAGAAAACAAAGAGAGATTTCCGAAATATTTTTCTTCTCTATATTTTATTGGTTTTTCTCCGTATTGCTGGGATTTTTTTGGATTGATGTGTTGAAGCTATTGCTGGTTGTTACTGTTGTTGTTGTTGATGTACTTTCACCTCCCTGTTGATTTTCCATCTCCCTCTTCTTTTCAATACCAGGTACATATTCTAAAAATCATGTGTTGACGTAAGCACGAATTGGAAATTGAAGTTTGAAATAAGTAGAAAAGCAAGTTGTTGATTAATATTTGTTGTTATTTTCTGTTTTATTAGTTTTATCAATTGCAGTTAGTTCTATAATTTGTAGAATAAATTCGTCATTTAATCAGTTTGTGAGGGAACACCTTTGGTACTAACATAGAGTAGCCTTTTAAGCATGTAATTAATTAAGAATTTTCTCTTCTATTTTTAGAGACGAACTTAAATAGAAAAAATATAGTCACTCTAGGATTAGCCTTAAAACTAAATGAGGCATGCCTCGCCAAATAAACATTCACAAACTGCGGTGCCCTCAGTAAAGGTTTAAAAATATTTAGAAAATCGGGAAGGATCGTTTAGCGAATTTCACGACCCTCCCAAAAGATTATAACGCGATAGACTCTATTGGACGCGCTTAATTAATCTTACATTCCTAAACTCGGGTGTGCATTTATGCAACCCAAATCCAAATCTCGACAGAGTCAAAATGTTTCGACGACCACGTGTACACTGGTTGTAACATGGTTCGAGAAACGTTTTTACGACGTTGCAATTCTCTGTAAAATAATAATAATAATAATAACGATAAAAGCGGCTAAAAGTTAGAATTCGCACACAAGTTACAACATGTTTAAAAATCAGATAAAAAAGCTGAATATGACAGTTGAGCGACCGTGCTAGAACCACGGAACTCGGGAATGCCTAACATCTTTTACCGGGTTAACAGAATTCCTTATCCGGATTTCTGATTCGCGGACTGTTAAATAAAGTCAATCTTTTCCTCGATTCGGGATTCAACCGGTGACTTGGGACACCATAAATCTCCCAAGTGGCGACTCTGAATTAAATAAACAAATCTTGTTTCGTTTGGCCTTTAATTGGAAAAACTCCCTTTACCCTCGCGGGGTGCGGAAAAAGGAGGTGTGACATTATCAACAATATTAAAATTTCTGGGGAATAATTAAATTTAGCGGAAGACTTAGTAAATGTTACTAGATGCAATACTGAAATCCCAACATGAACACTACGCAAGAAGTGGTGTCACAATGCTCACGAACTTATATGAATACTAAACACAACCGTTTGAAAGAAATGTAAAAATGTTTGTCCCGAGTACATGAGATAACAGACTGAAAATAAAGAGAGAAGAGACGTCGGGTCCTGCAAACGCCTGAAAGGCTACCTCGGTGTCTCGATGATCAAAATGCTAATACCCACACTACTGCTACTACTGCTACCCGTTACCTGTATTTGCGAAAAAAGAGCGCAGAGTGTAGAATCAGCACAGCCGACCCTATGTGTTGCTAAGTGTCTAGCCTATCCTGGCGAAGTAGTGAAAAGGCTAGGACCAGACACTCACATAAACTCTACAGTTCAAAATATATATATTTTTTTTGGCACCACTAGGCAAGAGCCTAGGGTTAGGTTTTTATTAATAGCAAACAAGAAAATACAACAGATAGGAAAAGTATAAATAAAGGGGGGCATTAGCACCGGTATTGTTACCCATATAACACATACCAAGCTAAAATTACCATACTAAATCCTATTGAGGCTTGACAACCTCACTTATTAACAGGAATGCAACACCACAAACTTGACAGGACCAGATATTTTATGATCATCACAGAGTTTGTAACATACTCTGTGATGAGATTACAAATGAGTATACTAACAAAGTGGCAGGTTATAATGATGAACAAATTACATTGATGTCCCCTTTTTGTCGATCCTTGCAATTTCTTCAATTTGTAATTCCTTATCAACATCGTCCCATTCTTCATGAAGTATTCAAAATTCATGATTTCTTTTTAGATTGATTGGACTTTGTTGACGTAGTTGGGCATCCTGCTTAAGCTTGGCATTTCTCATCGAAGGTCGTCTAACATTGTCGTTCATGTTCTTTTCCTCTGTTTGAGACTTTAGTTCCTTTGTAGCGTTAATTTGGACTGTTTCGATGCATTGTGGCAGCACTTCAATTAAGTCACCTTCTTCTGCTGCTCGATGATTTGGCATGTGTAAAACACCTTGTGCATCCAAGTTTGGTACATCTTGAGATTTAATATCACTTTGCTTGATTTGTTGTTGTACCTCATTCCTGCTCCTATTTGCACGTTTAGCGCTACAAGGATCACGACCCAAAAATTCAAGGGATGTGCATTTAGCATTGCATCCAACACTTGTTTATCATGGGATAAAAAATCTTTTGTACTGTCATCCTTATTGGTTTCTGCCCAGAATTGACAAGAAGCTGTGAATTACTACAGGATCCTACTTCCTCCGGTGTGCTCAATTCTTCATTACTTTCATATCCTCGTTTGTCACCGGCTCGAGACTCCACATTTTCCATAGAATCCAATAGTCTTCTTTCCCCTGCTGAAATGATTGCACTTCTTTCCTTGGCCATTTGCAATTTGTCTCTAGTGAAGATTCCATCGTCAATGTTGAAGTTTGAAAGTGCAGCAAAAGAGTTTGAGTTTGTATGAATAGCTGGATTCTTGTCAGCGATATGCATTTTGTTTTCGGATTTTGGAGATGCTTTTCTGTTGGAAATCGATAAGCAGTTGTTTGCATCAGCTTCAGTAGCATCCGTAGGCTGTAAATCCAAACCTCTTTGAAATAAGGCTTTATAATAAACTACACATGTTGCATCTGTCGAAGAGATCTCGCTGTCTTGTTGAACCATATCTGGCTGATGAGATATATCTTGACGATATGTGGTCTGCGCAATCTCTTCTTCTGTAGGACTTGCTGATATTTGAGCTAATTGACTCACAGAATCAAGATTATCATTTGTAGATATAGCTCGAACAACAGGACCTTGTCGAGGCAATATAAAATCCAGTTCTGAATAAATAGCAACTGCAGCATGTGATTCATTATCTACTGTCCTGTTGGTTCTGCTATTGCCCTTTGCAGCAACATCTTTGTTGGTATGCTCAGAGTTAACCAAAATAGATGCTTTATTCTGTTCTTTTTGATGTTGTTGTCCAGCCGTTTTTGAATCATCAAATTTGTTACAGTCAACTTCTCCCCTGATTGAACTGCCAGAGCATTGTGATCTGTAATAGATCTGAAGTTATCTGAGGCCTCCAAATTAGTTCCATTTGCTTGACCAAGCAGTGTAGTGTTTTTATTGTTGTAATTCTGCAATATCTGTTGTTGCTCGGTCAGCTTCTCTTCATTGCTTTTAACATTGTCATTTTCTGGCACAGTAGATGGATCACTAGGTTCCAAATTTGAAACCTTCTTTTCATTTACAACATTAAAAGGCAACTTCGATGGAACATTAACTTGCACTTTACAACAATGTGCAGAATCACCCTTTGACCTTTGAAGGGCTTCTGCAGTTGTACCATTTGTATGAAAGACAATTTTTTGGGCTCCTAACTGCTGCACGTTGCATCTGTGATGCTGACCATCAAGATCAACCAACTGCCCAGTCTGTGCAGTAGAAGTAGTATGATCTGCAGTAGTCTGATTTGCCTCGGCAATAGGCACATATGTTCTTGCATAAATAGTAGAGGCAGGTGCATCTCTAGAAGGTTTAGGGGGTCCTTTATCCAACTTCAATACCTCCTCCATATTCTCAACTGGAACTGCTGCATGTGGTGCATCTGCTACTCCAGCAACCCCAGCACTCCTATCGACTATATGTTGATCTGCTTCACCCCTATCATTCCCAGTAGGTAGTGTAATCTTAGAATTTTTCGAACCATCCTTTACACTACCATGATGTACTGCTGAATTAGTTGGACCAACACCTTCCTTGAAGCCTGCATTATTTTCCACATTCACACCTTCTTGTCCAGCTCTTAGCACATTGAACTTGTATTGTTGACCTTTCTCCACTGGTTCAGCTGATACAACAGTTGGATCTCTATCAACATTAAAAGAAACAGAATTCTCCAAGTAAGTACCATTTCCTTAGCCAGATAATGTACTCTTAGGATTGTTATTATTCTGTACCAAAAGCTGCTGCTCGATTGTTTTATCATGCATACAGACATCTATCAAAATCTGGACAGACCTTTTTGCAGTATCACCTGATGCTACAGAAGATGCAGCAGTAGGTTTCAAATTAGACACCACCATATCTAACTGTTTTTCACTTAAAATATTCAAAGGAGTATGTAATGGAACAGTACCATTTACAAATCTGCACCCCGACACCATTTGGCCTTGGAAGAGCTTTAGCAGTTTGAAGACTTGAGCCCGAAACATTTGTTTGTCTTGCATCGTGAATCACATTAGGTAGTTTCCTTTCTATTCAACGTCCTGCAAGATTAGCATTCGAATAATCCCTGGCACCACCTTCTAATTTAGCGACACTGCCCCTACCTTCAGATTAAGCACCATGAACTGCTTCTTCATTGTGTTCCTCTTTAATCCAGCGACACGATTTTATATTATGACCTTGATGATTACAATACGTGCAGTATTCAGGAACATTATCAAACACGATCTGCTGGTCGTATTCTGCAACTTTTCCAGATTTCGAATCTACTATCTTGATCGGTATTTTCTTTGGATGTTTGTCCAGTAAATTAATCAAGACTTTAACTCGGGCCGTACTACGTCGCGTTCGATCTTTAGTAGCCTTATCTACTGCAATAGACATTCCCATTGCAGATACAATGGACATTAAGGATTTTTTGGCGAACAGATTTGCTAGAATCGGGAAAGGAAATCCAAGCCACAGCTTTTGACGCTTCTTCTCGGGGATTAAATCCCGTTGTCCATGGGAATGTACTAAAGAAGAAGTCATCTCCTTTTGCCTTAATATAGCCAGTTGTTGTTGTTGATAACACCTGAGCATAATCATCAAACAGATCAAATACTACCAGAATGTGCCGATATTCTAGCTGTCCAATGTTGCAATTACCTTTGACACCGAGTTGCTTCGGCAAAATCTGCCTCAGCTCCTGAAGATCAGGTTTCCCATATGAAAATTTGAGTATTACTGCTTGATGAAGACCTTCCTCCTTAGTGAAAGAATTCACTTCATCCACTGTGAATTCAATAGTAGGAAATCCATTTTTAAACATTACTGGACAAAGTTCCAGCTTTGGATTTGTTGCGGCAAATTTATGACCAGAAAGAAGCGATGCGTATGACTGTTTGGAACCTTGAACAGTTCGATTTTCCGATATGTTTTAAGAAGCCTCTCCCACAGCATAAGGCTGGAGAGAGGGCGTCGCTTCCATGGTTGTCTCAAAACTCAAACAGAATTCATTACATTCATGCTATCGGAAGGATATGGTCCTGTAAAATTCAAATGTTGAGGAAGCTACAGTAAATCGTAAATTCAGATTTAAGATGTAGGAAAATTGGCCATAGATTTGATGAAAAACTCAATTGGGGATTGTTCGCAAAGAGAAGGGGATCTTGTGACACCAATTTTGGGACAATCCACCACCGAATTCCGGTGATATGTCCGATGAATAGTGACGGATTCACTATTCACAGATAGAGAGTCACTATTCACGATGATCTTTTAGATTTATATACATATACACAACAAAATCACAGGAAACAACATTTAATATTTGGGAAGGGAAAAAATGCTCTGGAGTAGCAACAAAATATAATAATTGGGGTAGAATAAATGAACTTCAATTAAGGAGAACGGGTAAATCAAAATCTGCATGGGACCAACCATCGTGCTTTTACTCTCATCTGCACCAATACAGTCAAAGAAGGTGCACAGTATCAACAGTCGTGCTTTTCCTCAAATACTCTCATATCAAGGCACTGAAAGACCCGTCGTGCGTAATCACTCTTCCTCACCTAATTAATAATCACAACCAAACAGAGCAAGGAAAATAGACATATAGTATTAAATTTTCCGACAAGGGAGAATACATTAATAACCGTATACACCTCCCAGCAAAGGAATATTTATATCTTTCTATCTTTGATTCACTTCTTAATCAATATCATATCATCATTCGAGCCAACGCTCCAGGGAATTCACAATTCATAATTTCCTTTTCACACCTTTCACGTTATTTAGCAATCAACAATTAGATGTGGAAGAGTTACATCAATATCAAATAATCACGAGTAAAGACTCACGGTCATACTAGACCTCCACGCATAGATACTTGTCACCATGCCTATACGTCGAACTCCGCACATAGCAATTAGCAAATAGACTCAACTCATACTCCCTCAAGCTAGGATAGATCAAACACTTACCTCGAAGGTTTACGGCAAACTAAATTCTTAAGCAATGCCATTTCCGTTTGAAATTGGCTCCAATCCAATCGTATCTATAAAAAATTGATTTAATATCATCAATACTTCTCAACAAAATAATCCAATGGTCTAAATATATATTTTACAACATTCTGCCCAGAATAGTAAAAATAGACCCCGGGCCCACGTGGTCAAAACCGAGGTTTGAACCAATTTTTCACAACCCATTCATGCACGAGCTCAAATATATAATTTGTTCTTAAGCTCAACCCCCAAAACAAGGCCTAAATCACAAATTATTTGAAAACCCTAACTACAACCAATTCTCTAATTTTTCTACCTATTTCACATGTTTAGGCCTAAGAATTTGATTGATGTTGAAGAAAAATGAAGGAAACGAGTTAAGAATCACTTACCCAAGAAGTTTGATGAAGAATCACCCCAAAATTACCCAAAGGAGCTGTTGAAGAAAAGAGAGTTGAGAAAATGGGATTTTATTTCCATTCTGATCTGTTTTTTCAGAACTTAAAATCACTGGGCGTATTTTGTTCATAGCGTTCGTAAAACTATGTCGCGTTCATGAAGGAGGATGGGTAGGAGAGCATTGCGTTCGCAAAGGGATCATTCGAACGCGGAAAAGGTAGGTGGGAGGGGTCAAGGCATTGGCCTACGCGTTCGCGACTGGGGTATGCGAACGTAAAAGAGAAGAAGCTGGGGGTTGGGCTGGCTTATACGCGAACATGAGGCTGTCTCGCGAACACGGTGAAAGGGGACACCTGGGTATCGCGAACGCGAAGGGAGTACGCGGACGCGAAGAAAGGGGCAGGTTGGGCATCACGAACGCGAGGCATGGCTGCGTTCATGAAGAAGAAAAAGCCTGTGCAAAAATTGCAGCAAATCTGCCACATTTCCTAAGTCCAAAACACCCCGAACCACCTCCAAAACACTCACGAGCCCTCGGGGCTCCAAAACAAATATGTACACTAACTCAATAACATCATGCGGACTTGCTCGAGCGATCAAATCGCTAAAATAACATCAAAATCAATGATTTGAGCCTTAAATCCAAGAAATCTTTCAAATTTCAGAAACTTTTAGATTTTCCAATTTAAGGCTGAAACACGTCAAACGACGTCCATTTTAAACCAAACTTTACACGATGCGCTTAACCAACATATATGACCTATACCGGGCGTCAGAACCAAAGTACGAGCTTGATACCATCACTTTTTGATCAATTCCTTAAACAACAACAACAACAACAACTACCCAGTATACTCCCACCAGATGGGGTCTGGGGAGGGTAATATGTAGGCAGTCTTACCCCTACCCAAAAGGGCAGAGAGGCTGCTTCCATGCGACCCTCGGCGCATAGGACTGCGCACGCAAATTGAGGCAACTAATAGTGAGGTTTTCAAGGCCCCTGAATCTCGAAATGACAAATAAAACAAGTGATTACCCTTTGGGTCGTCACAAATTAAGCATGGCCGGGAACCATACTAGTGGATCTTGAGGGTTACCTAACACCTTCCCCTCGAGATAATCTCATGCCCTTACCCGAACTCTGGTTTTCTTTCAAAATATTCTTCTCTTCTTTAATAGTGTCCTAATGCACTATAATCATTAGGGGGCGACTCTTCAAAGTCTATAACTCAATTCCTCAAAAGAGAATAAGAGTTATTCTGTCCATAATATCGTAAACCCGATTTTGCCTATCTTTTTTAGAAAAGAGGGCGTCGCCATCCCCCAGATTGTTTACTCTAAGAATCACTTATTGCAATTCCTTAAAGGGATGAAAATTACATAACCTAATAATTTGAGAGGTGGATTGATGTAAGCTATAATTACGTATTTTAGTCACTTATTACACTAGAGTTTACTGCACTTTAATTGAGTTTGCGCTTTAATCGCGAGTATTTTGCACTAACAGTATGTTTTATGCCTTGTAGGAGTGCTTCCAACATATATAGATGTTATAAAATAACATTAAGTTATTTGAAGCTTTGAAGTCTGACTAAGAGCTCAAGGAATTAAGCCATGATCGGGTTCAGGGGTCAAATTTGATAATTAAGTACGAACGAAGACTAGATGAGGCATATTGCATATTGTCTAGTACAATAGATATAAATTTTTTAAGAACTCCATTTGGGATCCACAATATATGGTTGAAAAGATAAATAAAAGGGATACAAAATTCATGTTTTACGTTTTCCCAAATTCCAAACGGAACGGGGTGCAAAGTGTGCGTCCATATGTGCTATCGCGCATGTATATGCGCAACCAAGACAGAATGTTTGGAAAATTAGCGTGATCGCGCTAGTGAAAATGAAAAAACATATCTGAACGGTACTTTTGGAAGTTCAAGACCAATCGCATCAACCTAAAAGAGTCTTGCTCGCCCACAACTAAGGATGTGCAGCTTTGGAGAGCTGGAGAGGAGCAAAAGGAGAGGAAGCAAGGAAGATAGCTCACCATTTGTATTTTTACCATTGTTCATGAATTCTTTTGTATTTTTTATCATTGTTATAAATAGCTAAATTTTCTAGTCTATGGTTTTGGATGAACCCATTGTGGATGGATTTATTGTGATATTAATATAGTTTTGAGTTAGTTGTTAATCTGTATTTGTTCAACTACATTTTGATTTTGGTTAGTTGAAAGGATACTCAATTAGCCATGCCTATTTATTATCTATCTACTTGAAAGTGAGTGCATATTTATGTAATTATTTGAACAATATCACTCTCGGAGTATAGGCGTGTGACGACCCGGACGGTCGTCTTTGGAATTTATGCACTGTTCCCCTATTAACTGCTACCCCTAAGTTCATTTATGCTAATGTGGTTTTCCGGGAAATTCAGTAATAGAATTCAGCGTGTTTTGGGACACTTAGTCCCTAAATGAGAGCTTAGGTGTTGGAAAATGGTCCGTAATTAGAATAATGTGAAAATGACCTTGGAATGGAAATTTGATGGTTTGGTTAGCTACGTTAGGTGATTTGGGCTTGGGTGCGTGTTCGAAATGTATTTTGGATGTCCGTAGCTCAATTAGGCTAGAAATGCCGAAAGTTAGAATTTTGAAGTTTCCGGTCCGATAGTGAATTTTTTATCCGAGGGCCGAACGGGGTTTCGGAAAGTTCTATAGCACCTTCATGTCATTTGGGATGCGCGTGCAAAATTTCAGGTCAATCGGATGTGTTTTGGTTAGGTTTTGAATCGAAAGCGAGTTTGGTTAAGTTTTTAAGTTCAAATCATTGATTAGTTTGTGTATCCGGCGTTGTTTTAGGTGATTTAAGGGTTAGTATAAGTATAATGATGTCATGGGATATGTCCATAGTTTGGTTGAGGTCCCGGGGGCCTCGGGTGTGTTTCAGATGCTCAACGGAGCAATTGGAGTTTTGAGATTACAGCAGAAAGTTGCAGGTCAGTGTTTCCTTCTTTGCGTTTGCGAAGAAGCCCCCGCGTTCGTGAAGCTTTTCCCTTCCCCTTCATCGGATCGCGTCCTTCACCCCGCGATCGCGAAGCCCAGCCAGTACCTCTTCCGCGTTCGCGTCCCTGCCAACGCGTTCGTGTAGGCCATTTTTGAACACCCTTGTTCTTCCTTCTACGTGATTACGTGAAATGCGTCACGTTCGAGTAGTGTCCGGTCCCACATCTTCATGTTTGCAGCCTACCATTTGCGATCGCGAAGGCCATTTTTTCAGCCACTTGAATTTTACTCTCCACGTACGCATGCCCATCCCCACGATCGCGATGTACAAATGTTCTGGGCAGTATTAATATTTAAAAAACGAGGGTTCTTCCATTTTTCATCAAACTCAAGCTAGAGAGCTCGATTTTGGTAGATTTTTCGAGGGATTTTCAGAGGCAAATATTGAATTTGGGCCACGCGAAGTCGGATACTCGTGGCAAGGGCATTGCTTCTTAGCGGTTTTGTACCGGTTCGAGGTACGTGACTTGTCTAACCTTGTGTGGCGGACCTCTCCCCTTAGGATATCTTTACTGTTGTTTAAATGCCTTGTGCGCTAGGTGACGAGCGTGTACTTGTGCTAGTTGTTTAAAATTCACCTTACTTGGCTTATTTAGACTGTGTTTCTTCGCATATATTTACTGTTAAAAATGCAATTTCACTTGTTTGAGCTTAGGAAAAGCATGTTAGTAACATATTTGCTCTATTTGACTACATCGCAATATCTATCTTCTGTGGTCATACTAGACTCTAGATTTTACCTGCTGCTTGTACTTAGCTTTTTTTGTTAAATATTGAATTGTTGTGATGTGTTTATTAATATATGCTGGACTATGGGTCCGATTCCTGGTAGATCCTTTGTTATTGATATGATGGACTATGGGTTCAATTCCTGGGAGATCCTCTGTTATTGATCTGATGGACTACGGGTTTAATTTCCGGGAGATCTTCTGTTATTGATATGATGGACTACTGGTCCAATTCCCGGGGAATCCTCTGTTATTGATCTGATGGACAATGGGTTCAATTCCCGGGAGATCCTCTATTATTGATCTGATGGACTACGGACGATTCTCAGGAGATCCTCTGTTATTAGTATGATGGACTGCGGTTCGATTCCCGGAGATCCTTGTATATTGGTAAAATGGACTGCGGGTTAAATTCCCAAAGCTCCATGTGGCATCCTGAATTTTGAGTGATTGTTCTTGTATTTGTAGCGCGTTCCGTTCTACTTATTGTTTTGTTAGATACTCGAGATTTACTGTATTTCCTATTGTCTACTCATTTCATATCTATTCTTATGTTTATCTCAGTAGGGCCTCAACCTTCCTTGTCACTACTCCGCTGAGGTTAGGCTTGGCACTTACTGAGTACCGATGTGGTGTACTCATGCTACTCTTCTGTACACTTTTATTGTGCAGATATAGGTACCTCTGGACGGGCGCACTATTAGTGATTTCGGAGTTACACTTGGAGATTTGAGGTATGCATCTGCCGCCTCCGCAGATCCGAAGAGTCTCCTTCTATTCTACCTTTTAGTTAGAAGTCTCATTCATGTAATCAGTTGTTGTAGACATTTTCGGATATTAGAGCTGTATGTTATGTTTTTACTCTTAGCCTGTGTTTCCCGTGGGTTTCCGGGTCTTGGAGGTCGTTACATTATTATGAGTTGAAGTGTATGTACCAAGAGGCACCCTATACATTTTCTTTTTTTATTCAGTATTGTTTATCATTTTCGTAAGGTTGTTGAATTTCCGCAATGTATTAGGCTTACCTAGTCGCGAAGACTGGGTGCCGTCATGAAAGGTTCCCGATTGGTGAACTAGGGTCGTGACAAGGCAAGAGTCACAAATAAGGGTTTAGAGGTTGGAATAGAAATAACGATACCTCGGGTGTGATATAAGTGAATTGTAATGCGAATCTAGCTCGCATAGCTTGAGAAAGTGCGTCTAGTAAATTATCATAATCTCTTGAGAGAGAGTAATGATAGTTGGAGAGTTCATGATTGATAGAAATAACTAATTCATAGCTATAAGAAATATACAATTAAGGAAATCTAGAACGGGTGAAGCCATTACCTTAGACCTTTATTCCAATTGTCTACACTTGTGTATTAATTAACCTTTGTTTTATTGCTTCCACTAGTTGTCGTAGTAATTATAACACCATTTGTTTTTATAAAGTTTGAGAAGGTTGACTAAGTAGAATTTAGTATTTAAAAGACTGTTTTTGATATGTTAATTCCTTATGGGATTCGACTCTGGGCATAATACCCCGGATTATATTTGCAATGCCCGCTTAATAATTTTATGAACAAGTTGAGCATGATCAAATTTTGGCATCGTTGCCAAAAAATTAATGGTATTATCAATTATAGTCGGAGGAAAATACAAAATTCTTCAATGTAGTCAATTTTCTTTGATTTCACTCATATATTAAATTTCTTTTATATGACTTGGTAAAAAAATTATTTTATTTATTTTTATTTGTTAATTTGAAAAAAAATGGCATCATGGAATTATGAGAATCTGGATGTGGGTAAATCTACTTTTGATCCTCGTTATGCATACTGTAGAGGAAACCATCCAGGAAAAAATTATCAAAATATTCCCGAGAGCGAGTTATGTGCACCAAATCAATATTATGTGTGGAATGTGTGTGATATGTGTGATGGTCAAGATGGTCACATTTATGGTTGTGCTTATATTTCTTATTTTCCCTCAACCGCTTACTTCGATGATTCTTCTTTTTATTGTCAAGTTAATAGGAATGAAGAACTCAGGTATGAGGACCTGAAAGAGATCCAGGATACGTTAAATTGACTCATGGAACAATATCATAAAATAATGTTGCAGATAGAAAGTCAAGAGACGACTACTCACATTGAACCTTGTAAAGTGCAATAAGCTTACATTGTGGACAATAGCCAAGAAGAAAATGAATTGGCTGCAGAAACTGCAATTATAATGGAGGATTTAAAAAAATAGGAGGATGCGCTAGAGGAGGAGGTCAGAGTAGAACACCAACAATCAATTGAACTAGATTTTGAGAATGTCGACGTTGAAGAAATGATCCTATAGTCAGCTAAGGGCGTTGAGGATATAAATTTTTTTGACTCTAGTATCATTGATGTTGAGGATGTTGAAAGTCCTGAAGTTCGTGTATTTGAGCGCATTGGTCCACACTCCGAGCATTTTTCCACATTATGTTTGGGTAATGATATAGAAATAAAGTCATCCGAACCAATTGAAGAGTCAAGGAATAAGGAACAAGGTGCATATATTCCGGAATTCTTCTTGCCACAAAAACAGGACTACATACCTCATCTAAAAGTCAAGAAGTGTAAAATAATACAATGGTTGCTTGGGCCAACTAGATTCGTTCCACCGCCCCATGACCATAATCATAAGTTTGAATCAAAACACGGGGTTCAATTTATAAGTTCGCGGTGGAGGCAAAGAAAAAGTGATTCACGTCGTGCCGTGACTTTAAATCAAGCGCTTGTTGGGAGGTAACCCAATTTTATTATTTTTTAAATTTTAGTTTATTTTTTATTATTGTATTATTCTTGTAGTGTCTATTTTTTTAATTTTAGGAACATGGAATGCAAAGCCATTGGAAGGATGCAATAACAAACTATTGGTTGGAACTAAGTGTGAGGTACACGCACGAAGGATCAAAATTGGGAGAATTCTGAGTACCCCATGAGCTACTAGTACTTTGGTCTTTGGCCTACCAGGGAATTTCTTTTACCCTCTTATTAGTATGATGTGCATTTGAAACAATGCACAATTTTAAGTGTGGGGTGAGGAGATCGTCTGGGTGACTTTCCATGATATTTTAGTTGTGTTAGTTTATTTGTTAGGTGATGTAATAACTTCCTCTTGGTTTTTCTTTGTGCCGCGTTTCTTTTCCAAGGGTTTTATTTGAACCGGGTATAGTTAGTTTTTTATTTAATTAGGAATATGCTTCATAGTTTTGTGCTTTGATTTGAAGCAATATCTCTTGACTTGGCTAGGCCTTGAGAATAGTGAGTACTTTGGTGGTGACGCTTAGACATTTTTTGACTCTTGTAAAAGCACCTTAAATTGTATTACCTTAACTTTGCTTAACTGCTTTGAATAGAGTGTCTATGAATCAAATCCTGAGTGAGTTATGTGTCGTGTGTGTAAGGATTTGCTATTCATTGCATTGCATTTGATACCTAGAACTTGCCTTGTGTGTTTGCAAAGCGAAATAGTAGTGTTGTTCAGTTTTGGAAGTGATATAGGTATTTCTTTGTTGAGTCACATATGTATATTTTACCCGCCTAATTATTATGTATCGTAGTTAACCCATTTGAGCCTCTAATCCTATTTCTTTGGCAACCACATTACAAGTCTTACCCAATTGTTTGAATGGACTATCTATTTGAACCTTTTAATCTCTCATAAGCACTTGAATTGTTATACATTGTGTAAAAGTTAAAATGTGGGGTGGTTAGTTTGGCATTTGAGTGGAACTAATAAAATTTGGAGATAGGTGCGTTGTTTTGAAAAAGTAAGAGTCGCTTAAATTGAAAAGATAGTTGGATTGTTAAAAGTTTTTGCAAATTTTCATAATGAGAATAGCACATTAGATGGATGAAAATATAAGAAAAGATAAGACCATGAAATAACAAGTACTCCCATCGTTTCAATTTATATGATATTGGGGTTGTGCATAGATCGGATTGAATTTCGGATTTTACAAAATGCAACAAAAATCTTATCAGATAATATTTGATTGGATTTTAAAATTTGGATCGGATCAATATTTCGGATTTCGGATCGAATTATATGTATTATTAAGGCTATTGCTAATTGAATCGGCTAATGCATCTACCTTATCTGCTTCTTCTGTGTTCTGTGCTAATATAAACATCTCTTTGCTTTTCATTCCTTTTATCAGCATTGCATCTCTAAGAAAATATTTCTCTCGAGGTTCGAGTTGTTATGCCTCAAAGTTGCAAACTCATACGTATATTTTCTTTGTAAGAGAGGCAATACAACAAGAAGAACTCATGTTTCTGCAATTATGAGGGTACTATGGTGCCAATATAGTTAAATCCAACAATTATAAAGGTAATAACTTGGAGGAATATGTAAAGTAAGTACTAACTGTACGAAACTAGAGTTTAGTATTTATATATACCCTAATAATTTCATATTTTGGATCAGATCTGCTTAAAATTATACCAATCTGAATCTGATCTGAATATCCGAAATTTTAATAAACATAACCCGAAATCCGATCCAAATATCTGAAATTCGAAATTGAGCGAATCGATTCAAATTTTGTATATCCGATCCAAATGAACAGCCCTAGATGACCCCTTGGCTTATTAATATTTAAAATATATTTTGTTATCATATTGATATGAGAAGAATTATAACTTACAGTACTTTTCATCTAATTTTTTAATATTTAATATTTTAAATTTAAAATATTAAGTTGAACTAAATTAGTTTAACTTCAAAATTTAGTTAAACTGACTCGCGATAAATAAAATGTGTTATCTAAATTGAAACGAAGGGAATATCTTTTAACGCAAAATGAACGCAACTAGTCTACGACTCTCCGTTGCTCAAAGGACAAAAGATTGAAAGGATAAACTAAGGTAATAGATACAATGTAAAATATGTGTCGTCTTCCGATTAATACGACACATATTCTTGCATCTTTTGCTAATTACTGCTCCTTTCGTTTTATTTTAACATAAAATCTATTTGACTTGACACAACTTCAGAAAGGATAAAATATTTTTGGAATTTATGATCCAAGTATATCATGATATTTCTATGATGATAAAATAATTTCACCGAAAGTATAACATATATTATAATATAAAATAAGAGGCATCAATTTTCCCGATCGATAGAAAAATAATGTATAAAACGTGGAGCTTCAAATAGACAAAATATGTATGATAATGTTACGATTCGAATTTTTTACTATCGGGAGTCGTGATGGGTTGGTATCAGGGCTATTCTTGTGTCATCCATGCCGATGGTGGGTCAGAGTTCAACTGAGTTTAGGCAAATCCCATGCGGAGGCAAACCTCAGCGAGGACGCTGAGTCCATAAGAGGGGGTGTATGTAACACCCCCAAGCTTTAGACAGAGTCTCACATCAGTAAAACACAAGGGGGATATTGGTATACAAGTTAACAAGCCTTAGACCTTAGTGACGTTTTTAAACACGTGAGGGCCTAGGTGCAGAGCGGACAATATCACTAGTAGACTGGGCTGTTACAGATGGTATCAGAGTCACCTTGTGTCGGTCATGCCGATAGTGGGTATAAAACGTGGAGCTTCAAATAGACAAAATATGTATGATAAATATATCTAGATATGGATATACAGTATATATCGATCATTAAACAGAAATTTATTAATCAACTTCTTCTATTTTAATTATACATCAGCTTAAGTAGCAATATGAATTTATGGTCCAAGTATACCATGACATTTCTATGGTGATAAAATAATGTCACAGAAAATATAACATAGATTATAATTGTGACGACCCAAAGGGTTATTACTAGTTTTATTAGTCATTTCAAGCTTCAGAGGCCTTGAAAACCTCAGTATTAGTTGCCTCAATTTGCATGCGCAGTCCGGACGCGAAGCCAAAAATTTTATGTTTGAAATATATGAATTATGTGAAAAATTTGAAGAATTTTTATATTAATACTGATAACATTGACTTTGGTAAATATTTTTGGTAAACGGGCCCGGACCTGTAATTCAACGGTCTCGGAAGGTCCGTAGAAAAATATGGGACTTGTGCATATGCCCGAAATCGAATTCCGAGGTCCCAGGTTCGAGAAAAGAATTTTTCCGTGAAATTGTTTTCTGAAAATGTTTAAGGAAAATGAAAATGAAATTTGATCAAAAAGTAATGGTATTGGGCTCGTATTTTGGTTTTGACGCCCGATACATGTCACATATGTTGGTTAAGCACTTCCTGTAAAGTTTGGTTAAAAACAGACGTAGTTTGACGTGTTTCGGTCTTAAATTGGAAAATTTGGAAGTTTATGAAATTTGAAAGATTTCTTGGATTTAAGGCTCAATTCATGAATTTTGATGTTATTTTGGCGATTTGATCGCTCGAACAAGTTCATATGATATTTTTGGGTCAGTGTACATATTTGGTTTGGAGCCCCGAGGGCTCGGATGAGTTTCGGATAGGTGTCGGAGTGCTTTTGGCCTTAGGAAATGCAGCATAAATTGCTGCTGCATTCTGCCCAGAAAATCCTTCTATGTGATCGCATAGGTACTGATGCGATCGCATAGAGCAAAATTGTAGGTCCAAAAATCCTTCTCTTGCTACGATCGCATAGAGTAAATGTTGAGGCCAAAAATTTCTTCTACGCGATCGTATAGTGTAAAGTCAGCCCACCTTCTTTCCTTCTATGCGTTTGCATTGCCCATCAGACCATACTATGTGATCGCACCCTAGGCCTTGCGATCGCATAGAGCAAATTCCGTCCAGTGATATTAAGTTCTGAAAAAAAATAGAACAGACCCGGATTAAAATCTCACTTTCTCAACTCTCTCTTCTTCAACAGCTCCTTTTTGCGATTTTGGGGCGATTCTTCATCAAACTTCTTGGGTATGTGATTCCTAACTCATTTCCTTCATTTTTCTTCAACATCAATCAAATTCTTAGGCCTAAACATGTGAAAATAGGTAGAAAATTAGAGAATTTGGTATAGTTAGGGTTTTCAAATAATTTGTGATTTAGACCTCGTTTTGGGGTCGAACTTAAGAATAAATTATATATTTGAACTCGTGGATGAATGGGTTGTCAGAAATTGGTTCGAACCTCGTGTTTTGACCACGTAGGCCCGGGGTCGATATTTACTATTTCGGGCAGAATGTTGTAAAGTATATATTTAGCCATTTGGGTTATTTTGTTGAGTAGTATTGATGATATTAAATTAATTGTGTATAGGTACAATTGAATTGGATCCAAATTCGAAAGGAAAGGGCATTGCTTAAGGATTGAGCTTCCCGTAAACCTTTGAGGCAAGTGTTTGATCTATCCTAACTTGAGGGAATAGGAGTTGAGTATATTTGCTAATTGCTATGTGCGAAATCCGACGTATAGGCATTGTGACGAGTATCTATACATTGGGGGTCTAGCATGACCGTGAGTCTTTACTCGTGATTATTTGATATTGTGTAACTCTTTCACACCTAATTTTTTATTTCTAAATAATGTGATAAGTGTGGGAAGGAAATCATAAATTGTGAATTCCTGGAGCGTGGGTTCGAACAATGACATGATAATTGAGTAAGAAGTGAATAAAAGATAAAAAATTAATTGTTGAGCCTTGGCACCGAGTTATTGTTTTCTCTTACCAATAATATATATTGTGGACTATCTTGAAATTGAAATATGATCGTGGGGCATGCCGACCACTTATATATTGAAATGGGATCGTGTGGCACGCCGACCACTTATATATTAAAATTGGATCGTGTGACACGCCGACAATTTATATATTGAAATAGGATCATGTGGCACGCCGACCACTTATATAGTAAAATGGAATCGTGTGGCACACCGACCACTTATATATTGAAAAGGAATTGTGTGGCACGATGTCTACTATATACATAATACATTGGGATCGTGTGATACGCCAACCACTTATATGGAAATGACATCGAATGGTACGTTTACTACATATTTATTGTGATGAAAACGGGTTGCACGCCTGCAGCAAGATGAGCTGAACTTGAAAGTGAATTAAATTCCATTATTCTATTTTTGACATTATATTTTTGTTGCTGCCCCAGAGCATGTTTCCCTTCCAAAATATTAAATGTTGCCTCATGTTATTTTGTTGTGTGTGTGTGTGCGCATATATATATATATATATATATATATATATATATATATATATATATATATATATATATATATATATGGGTTTATGTGAGCGTCTGGTTCTAGCATTGTCACTAGTTTGCCGGGATAGGCTAGACACTTACCAGCACATGGGGTCGGTTGTGCTGATTCTACACTATGCGCTCTTCTTGCGCGGATACATATTACGGACAACAGCAATAGTGTGGGTGTTAGAATCTTGATTATCGAGACACTGAGGTAGCCTTGCAGGCATCCCCAGGACCCGGCGTCTCCTCTATCTTTACTTTTCATACTGTTATCTCATGTATTCGAGACAAACAGTATTTTATTTCTTTCAGACAGTTTTGTGTATTATTCTTAGAAGTTCGTGAGTATTGTGACACTAGTTCTTGTGTAGTATTTTATGTTGGGATTTCAGTATCGCATCTGGTATAATTTATTAAGTCTTCCGCTAAATCTATTTATTCCAGTAATCGTATTATTATTATTGCTAATTTTTTTAAAATAGGTGTTGCAAAAAAATAGAAATATAAGTAAGAGTTGGTTTGTCTAGCTTCGATTAATAGGCGTCATCACGATTTTCGATGGTAAAAAATTTGAATCGGAACAATAATATATAATAAGAGGCATCAATTTTCGCGATCGAGAGAAAAATAATGTATAAATGCGGAGCTTCAAATAGACAAAATATGTTAGATAAATATATCTAGATATGGATATTAAGTATATATCGATAATTGAAACTGAATTTTATTCATGATAATCGATTTCTTTTATTTTAATTATACATCAGCTTAAGTAGCAATATGAATTAACATTATTTTTCTTGAAAATTAATCATTAATTAGTGACAACTAGCATGACACGTATCTGGAGAAACATAACATGCTTTATCCACAGTGCAACACCATTTAGGTGGTTCGCCTTGATCAACAATTTGGGATGCATGGATCGCTTGTAACTTCTCCTTTAACTCTTGTACTTTCATCACCTGCATTTGGTGAAAATAAGAAAAAATAGAAAAAGATATACATCACTTTAACTTCTATATATATACAGACATACCTATTTATTTATTTTTTATTGAAGAATTAATCCAAATAGTTGACCACCTAATTTCTAAAAATTAAAAATAGTTGGCGGATATATAATATATGTATAATTAATGTATAATCTATATAAACCAGCTAGAAAAAGTAAATATTAAATCTGACCGACTATTTGTATAACAGTCCTTTTTTTTTTACACTTTCCATTTACCTAAAAGATGATAATATCGTTTGTAAAAAGTGAAATCAATAACCTGAAAAACAAATCATGTTTATATATATATATATATATATATAAAATTTTGGATTAAAATTTTGAAATAAATATGGACATACAATGATGAAGAGCCAACCTGGAGAATAAAACCATGGAAAGTAGCAAAACTGACTGGGGAGAATTTTGTAGTGGCCATTAAAGATATAATTTAGTGCTAAAATGTCAAATGATGGTGACAAATAGTTATTGAATTTCCCAAATATATAATCCTATGAAAATACTTGATTTTGGTAACTAGTACAAACTAATGATTAAATTACCAAGTTATTTCCTAATTTATTTTTATAATTTAGAAACACAACATTGAAAATCTCGACTACTTACCTTTTATATCTATAGTTGAACACCGTCACTGTGGTAAATGATCAATAAGCAACAATATGGTAAAGTCAGACTTTTAGAAAACAATTAAATTGAGTAATTGATGGCAAAAAAATCAAAATTAAAATAAGCATTACACAAAAATGCAAAATATTAGGAAATCAATGAATTCAAGAAATGGTTTTAGATAATCTCTTTCAGAGCGTTAACGAAATATGGATTTAGATAATTTCTTCAACTCTCCATTGCCCCAATGACAAAAGATTTAAGAGATAAATATTAGGTGATTACTTCACATTACCTGAATTTTGGTGGACAGAGTGTTTCAATATCCATTAATAAATTATTAAATATCCAATAGAATAGTTCAAATGTGCTCGCAAACTGACCTAAATAGCATTAATTAATTTTTTTTCAAAAAAAGGAAAAGGGAACATATAGCCCAAGGACCACATTTGGCCTGTCTTCTTCATTTATAGATGCTAAGCCCAACAGCCACACACCGGGATAAAGCTTTAAAATGATAATGAAAATGATAGGGAATTGACTTCTATTGACTTATGTGACCAACGAAAAATTCAGAATTTAAAATTTATGTGTTCAATTTTTAAAGTTCTTACCACTGAATCTGATATATTTATTAAATTATGGGTTCATCTCTAATTTATTATATTTTTCGTGATTTTTATATATAAATTTATGATATACGCTGTTCAAATGAATTCGATAACAGTGAGCTGCATTCGCCCCTTTAATGGGACACTTCCCCATTAAATGTATATGCAAGAGAAATATAGCTATCAAATTCAATAATAACAGCAGTAACGCGCGTATATATATATATATATATATATATATATATATATATATATATATATATATATATATATATATATATATATATATATATATATATATATATATATATATATATATAATTAAAAGCCAAAGACAAAAACGTTTCATGAAGCCAAATGGCAGAACAATTGAATGACACATGTCATGTTAGGACATTGCTCGCTTCGGACTTCGGGAGTCGTTTGTTTTGCTGTACTTAAGAAGGCAATCACTGTATTTTGTGTATGTTGTTCATACTTTGCTTATACAACAACAACAACTCAGTATAATCTCACTTAGTGAGGTCTGGGGAGGGTAGTGTGTACGCAGACCTTACCCCTACCTTTGGGTAGAGAGGCTGTTTCCAAATAGACCCCCGGCATCTTTCCCTCCAAGAACTTCCCACCTTGCTCTTGGGAAGACTCGAACTCACAACCTCTCGGTTGGAAGTGGAGGTTTCTTCTTCTCTTTTGCTTTCTTTATTCTCAGAATCTCAGCAATGGTCGCAGCTTCAGAGGGAATGGCTTGATAAGATTCAAGATACATGTGAAGGTGAAAGATAATATCGGTGATATCACTTTTATTCTTTTTAATATAATGAAGAAGCTAATCGATGGGGAAAAGTTTAGAGGATCACAGTAAATCATTATCAAGTAATGTTCTTCTACAAGTTACATCATTGTGCAATTGTGTAACATTTATTTCCGAACTATATGATCACAATAATATATAATTTTTAAAACTTTTACGAAACATGGAACCATAACGGCTAATTATTGTAAGGACGCAGATGAAATTGTTGTAGCAAAAGTGTGTTTTTATAAACATATTTTTCTTGATGTTGTAATTGATATTTGTCTTTGTTCATATATTTGGTCAAGTATTTTTTATACCTTTCACCGCAAATCTCTTTCTTTATTTTCAAATCATTCTCTCCCTTTTTTTTTTGTCTTCTCGTTTAATCTTACTTTTTTTTTGTAATTTCTTTTGGCTATTTCTTTGTTTTTGTTTTTCCTGGTAAAATCAATAAACATTTAGGGTTTTGAACACCAAATTTGCTGATAACAAATACAAATCAAATCATTCTTCGGGAAATTCTCAGTGGCAAAGATCACGTGCGCACCTTCTCCTCAGTTCTGCGATTTTTCTCTTTCGCAAATTCTCACCATTGTTTAACTCTTTGCTCTGTTCCGGCGACCCCTGCTCTATTCTCTTTTTCCTCGCTCGCCTTTTTTCTTTCTTTTCTTCCTATTCTCTCTTCTGCTTTTTGTGGGTTTGTGTGGGTGTGTTCTGTTTTCTTGGACAGGTGCCTTATTTGTCCGGCGAGGATTTTCGGCAAGCTACAGTACTTCCAGCGACTCCCGTTCATGTTTCGGCAGGACGCAGCAGAACTACTCGTTCCAATAAGCTTCAGGAAAACTTGCCCCAGGTACTAGTCGCGCCGGCAAGGCCAGTTTGCGGCGTTTGGGAGTGAGGAGCTAAGCAACACCAGTCGGGACGTGCAAGAGTTGGTAGCAGTTGACCTCGGGCGGATCAAAGCCTACTTTCAGGTTTTTCCACCGGGAGTTGGTTCCTCCCGCTCTCTTGTTTACTTTGTACACCTTTTTACGTATTCTAGCTAGCATTCCGTGTGAGGTTTACTCTGTTGCTATCTAGTTTGCATCTTTTAGCGTATTCCGATATAGTGTGCGTCTGCGTCACTATTCTCCATAGTCGGTTGTAGAGATAGTGGCCGCGGTGGGGGATGATAGTGTAAATTCATGTCCTCGGGGGGTGGGGGCGGTGGCGGTGGCGGGGGTGAGTAGAGATGTAGGGAATGGTCATGTGGTTAGGGCGGGAGGTAAGGGTGGGAAGAGGGTAGCGGACGGTCATAGATTAAGGATTGGGCCGTGGAACATAGGCACTCTGATTCTTCAGAAGAGGAGGGTTAACATAGCCTGTGTCCAGGAGACTAGGTGGAAAGGGTCGAAAGCGAGGAATGTAGACGGGTTTAAGCTGTGGTATCTGGGGTCGTGAGAGGTAAGAATGGAGTGGGCATCTTGGTAGATAGGGATCTAAGGGAGTCCGTCGTCGAGGTTAGGCGAGTGAATGATAGGTTAATGTCTATTTAGTTGGTTATTGGGGGTTGTGTCCTCAACGTCATCAGTGCTTACGCGCCGCAAGCGGGCTTAGACAAGGAGGTTAAGAGGCGCTTTTGGGAGGACTTGGATGATCTGGTGAGTAGTATTCCTCAATCTGAGAAGTTAGTTATTGGAGGGGACTTTAATGGTCATATTGGGGCTGATGCTGGTGGTTATGGTGAGGTGCACGGTGGCTTCAGGTTTGGGGTTAGGAACGGAGGAGGCACGTTACTGCTTGATTTCGCCAGGGCTTCCAAGCTTCTGATTGCGAACTCGACATTTCAGAAGAGGGAGGAGCATTTAGTCACCTTCAAAAGTTCGGCGGCGAGGACTCAGATTGATTACCTCCACCTCAGAAGGAGCGATAGGGGTATGTGCAAGGACTGCAAGGTGATTCCGGGAGAGTCCCTTTCGACTCTTCCTAGACTCCTAGTGATGGATGTCGGTCTCTGGGTGAAGAGGAAGAGGAGGGGTGCTCCGGGACAACCCCGGATTATATGGGGTGTTTTGACTAAGGAGAAAGCACAGGAGTTGGAGAAGAGGTTAGCTGAGGGCGGAGCTTGGAGAAGTTCTGGTGAAGAGGACGCTATGTGGTCAGAGACGGCGAACTTGGTTAGGGAGGTAGCACGGGATTTGCTCGGGGTAGCCAAGGGCTATTCAGGCAGACATCAGGATGACTGGTGGTGGAACGATGTAGTCGAAGGAAAAGTGGAGATGAAGAAGGCGGTGTTTTCTAAGTTGGCAGGGAGCACAAGCGAGGAAGAACGGAGAGCGAACAGGGAGATCTACAAGGTGGCGAGGAAAGAAGCAAAGCTGGCGGTTACGGAAGCTAAAAACGCGGCGTTTGGTCGCATGTACGAGGAATTAGGGAAGAGAGGCGGGGACAGGAAGTTATTACGGTTAGCTAAAGCAAGGGAAAGGAAGGCGCGTGATCTTGACCAAGTTAGGTGCATCAAGGGCGAGGATGGTAGAGTTTTGATGGGGAGTCGCAAGTCAAGCAGAGGTGGCAGGCATACTTTCGAGACTTACTTAACGAGGAGGGGGATCACAACATAGAGCTAGGGGATTTGGGGCATTCAGAGAACCATAGAGACCTTGGGTACTGCAGGCGCATTAGGGCGGAGGAGGTCATGGGGGCTTTGCGTAGGATGAGTAGGGGTCGAGCGACCGGGCCTGACGAGATCCCGGTGGAGTTCTGGAAATGCATGGGTAGGTCAGGAGTGGAGTGGATCTCCAGGTTGCTCAATGCGATCTTCAGGACCAAAAGGATGTCGGAGGAGTGGAGGTGGAGTACAGTGGTGCCCTTGTACAAGAACAAAGGGGACATCCACTGTTGCAACAATTATAGGGGTATCAAATTAATAAGTCACACCATGAAGGTTTGGGAGCGGGTGATCGAGGCGAGGGTGAGGGAGATGACATATATATCTGTGTACCAGTTCGGTTTCATGCCGGATCGCTCAACTACAGAAGCTATCCACCTTGTCAGGAGGCTGGTGGAGCAGTTCAGGGGATAAGAAGAAGGACATGCACATGGTGCTTATCGACTTGGAGAAGGCGTATGACAAGGTCCCAAGGGAGGTGCTATGGAGGTGCTTGGAGGCGAAGAGCGTGCCGGAAGCCTGCATCAGAGTAATCAAGGACATGTACGATGGAGCTAAGACTAGGGTTAGGACGGTGGGTGGCGACTCAAATCATTTCCCAGTGGTTATGGGGTTCCATCAAGGATCAGCGCTTAGCACTCTCTTATTTGCCTTGGTGATGGATGCTCTAACCCGACATATTCAAAAGGATGTGCCTTGGTGTATGCTATTTGCTGATACATAGTCTTGATAGACGAGAAGAGGGTTGGTGTTATTGAGAGGTTAGAGGTATGGAGACAGACTCTCGAGTCTAAGGGTTTCAAAATAAGCAGATCTAAGACAGAATACTTGGAGTGCAAGTTTAGCGCCGAGCCGAGCGAAGTAGGAAGGGACGTGATGATTGGATCTCAGGTCATCGCCAAGAGGGACAGTGTCAAATATCTTGGGTCAGTGATTCAGGGGGACGGAGAGATTGATGGGGACGTCACTCATCGTATAGGAGCGGAGTGGTCTAAGTGGAGGCTTGCATCAGGAGTACTGTGTGACAAGAAAGTTCCACAGAAACTCAAGGAAAAATATTATAGAGCTGTGGTTAGACCTGCCATGTTGTATGGGGCGGAGTGCTGGCTAGTGAAGAACTCTCATGTTCAGAGAATGAAGGTTGCGGAGATGAGGATGCTTAGGTGGATGTGCGGGCTCACCAGGCTAGATAAGATCAAGAATGAGGTTATTCGAGAGAAGGTGGGGGTGGCCCCGGTGGATGAGAAGATGCGAGAAGCGAGGCTGAAGTGGTTCGGGCATGTGCGGAGGAGAAGTCCTGATGCCCCGGTGATGAGTTGTGAGCGGCTGGTGATGGTCGGCGTACGGCGAGGCAGAGGAAGGCCTAAGAGGTATTGGGGAGAGGTGATTAGGCATGACATGGCTAGAATGCGGGTTTCCGAGGACATGGCCCTTGATAGGAAAGTCTGGAGGTCTAGTATCAGGGTTGTAGGATAGGGGCTCCTAGAGTTTTGCACTCCTCACCCGGGGTTGGGTGTGGCTTGCCAGGGCTATCCATAGATGATTTGTGTATTGGATTGTGTCTCCCTTAGGGTAGTTATTTGTGATAGTTACTGTCTGATATTATTGCATGCTATTTTATTTATGGTTCTTATGTTTATATAATTATTTACGCAATTTCTGCTGGAATTATTAATGCTCTTTTGTTTTGTTTTTGTTTTTCCTTTCCTTCACTGAGCCGATGGTCGATTGGAAACAACCTCTCTGCCCTTTCGGGTAGGGGTAAGGCCCGTCTACATATTATCCTCCCCAGACCCCACGTTATGGGACTATACTGGGTAGTTGTTGTTGTTGTTGTTTGTTATTTTTTATTATTTTGTATCGAAAAAGTTATGATTATTTTAATGTTTGTGTTGCAATTTAAGCAACTTAGAGTCTTTATCATGTACTGATTACGAGGTTAATGATGAAGTCACAATAATTAAGCTATGATTTAGTAAACATTAAGCTTTGTAAATTGTTTAATATTCCGGGCATTAATTTTATGGGTTTTCCCGTTAGTTTTCTTTTCTAAGTTAATATTTTTATTAATCCATTTAATTTATTAATTTTAGAAAACCTCAACATAATTTAGTCAGGTCATTCAATGAAGATATATATGAGCATACAAATACGTTCAGAGGCTAAAATGAGAAATAATATACCAACTATTTTGTAAGATCATGAGCCATTTCAAGTTTATTTTTGAAAACTTTATTTTTATGTTGCATGTGATTTTAATATAATATTTTATAATATCGATATAACTTATAAGATAATAATAAATCAAAACATTGAAGTTATAAAAGTTCAAGCAATCAAGTGTAGTTCTGCTAAAAGATTGTCAAATTATTATGTTTGATTTCACCAATATTCTTTTTTTTTTTGGTAATTAATTTGCATTACAGTACCATAGTCTAGCTTATACTCAGCTGACTATCTACTATAATTCATCCAGTAACTACATATAATCAAACATATCTCCTGATGATACTAAAGCTTGAAATGCTGCAACTGTTTTCTAATTCTAGGGGTACCTCTAACATTACAAATGTACGCTATCTCCCTCATCAAAACTGCACAGTTACGAAAAATGTTGTTAAAAATCCTCGAGTTCCTTTCCATCCAGACAGCATATGTAACTTCAGCAATTACCATTTTGAAGATATTGGCTCGACAAGAATTCCCTTTAGCTTTACTTATGAACCATTGGAGTTTTTGGTCCCAAGTACGTGACTGGGGATGGCTCTCATGGATCCACTGCATTACTTGCTCCCACAGTTCAGATGAAAATGTATATGATAGCACAAGATGATCTCTGGTCTCTATGTGGTTCTGGCACAGAACACATTGCTGATCAACACGCAGTCCCCAGCTTGCTAATCTGTCTTTGGTTGGTAATCTTTCCTGTAGAACCAGCCACAGATTGAAGACAACTTTTGGTCTAGCATAATTCTTGATGATCAGATTCTTCCATGGTACTCTCGGCAGGTCTCCTAACTGCAAATGATATAGATGTCTAATGGAGCATTCCTGTCTCCTCCAGTTTTGAAATTTCTGCAGAACATCTTTAGAGGCTATAACTTTCCTGACCGTCCAGCTTGTCTGTGCAGGGATTGGCATGTCTTTTATCAGATTATGTTTTATATAGTAAATAGTTATCCACCCAATCCATAGTTTATCCTTTTTGTGAGCTAGATCCCAGCAAGTCTTTGCAATTGCAACTTTATTCCAGAGCATAAGATTAATAAGGTTCATTCCTCCTGCTGATTTGGGAGTGCACGTTCTGTCCCAAGAGACATAGGCTTTCTTAGTAATGGAGTTTAATTCAGACCAAACAAAGCTTCTACATATTGCTTCAATCATCTTAAGGACTTTAACAGGAATAATGAAAAGTTGGGCCCAGTATGCTTGAATGCCAAATAGAACAGATTGGACTAGTTGGATCCTCCCAGTGTAAAATAATTTCTTGGCAGTCCATGAAGAGATCTTACCAGTAATCCTCTCCACTAAAGACTGCCATTGGATCAAGGCAATCTTCTTGGTGGAAAGAGGAATACCTAGATATTTGAATGGTAGTTCACCATGAACATAACCAAGGTGGTATATAATCTGTGTCTGCACTTTCAGTGTAACACCACCAAAGTATATTGAACTCTTGGTCAGGTTTGCCTGCAGGCCTGAGGCTTCAGAAAATTGTGAGAAACATTTGGATATGGCTATGATAGAGGCAAGATCTCCTTTAGCAAACAGTAGCAAGTCATCAGCAAAGCACATGTGAGTAATTCCTAACTTTTTGCATCTAGGATGGAACTAGAAAGTTGGATCTTTCTTTAGTTCATTACATGATCTACTCAAGTACTCCATGAAAAGTGCAAATAGGAAGGGGAAAATTGGCTCCCCTTACCTAAGTCCTCTAGAAGCTTCAAAAGGTTCTGTTGCCTCTCCATTGACCAGTACTGAGAAGCTCACTGTTTTGATGCATTCCATAATCCAGTTAGTAAATCTACTTGGGAAGCCAATCCCCTCCGTAACCTGTTGTAGAAAATCTACTCAACTGAGTCATAGGCTTTTTGGAGATCAATCTTAATCATGCATCTAGGTGTCACATGGGCTCTGGTATAGCTTTTGACTAACTCATGTGTCAAGATGACATTATCAGCTATCTTTCTACCTGGGATAAAACCTGCTTGAGCTTCACTGATGATGTTGGGCATGACTTTTTGCAGTTTATTGGCCAGGATTTTTGATATCATTTTGTAGAGGACTGAGCAGCAAGCAATTGTCCTATACTATTTCACTATAATTGGTTTGGATACTTTAGGAATTAGAGTGATAGTGACATAGTTCATAGGCCTGTACATCATGGTTGTTAAGAAAAAATCCTTGATGGCACTTATAACTTGCCTGCTAATAGTGTTCCAAGACTTTTTGAAAAAAACAGCATTGTAACCATCTATTCCTGGGGCTTTATCATCTCCAATTGCTTTTAGACTCTCCACAATTTCATGATCAGTGATATCCACACATAATTCCCTTCTTTTCTGATGTGTTAGGACTGGACCATTTGTCATATACATTCTGTTTGTTGCTGGAAGAGATCAAGCTGATGATCCCATAAGTGTCTTATAGAAACCAGTGATCTCCTTTTTTTACATCTACAGATGTATTGACTTTGACTCCCATTACATTTGTGAGTTCTGTGATCTGTTTATTCTGAGTTCTTTCTTTCAGGACTACAGTAAAGTACTTGGTATTAGAATCTCCAAGTTGTATCCATTTTTCTCTAGCCTTCTGTTGTAATACACTTTCTTCAATTAGTGACCACTTTTCCAGATTCAAAACTATCTCTTTCTCTTTCTGCTGCAACTCATCAGAATATGCCTTTGTCATATTCTCTTGTACTTCTTTCAGCTCTTGTCTGCTATGTTCTATCCTCTGAGTATTAGTCTTGAACTCCTTAACATTTAAGGTCTTTAAAGGACCTTTCAATGCTTTGAGCTTGGACCATACTGCTTTCTTAGATCTTAGGTTGTCAAAATTCCAGACATTGGCCACAATCTGGTGAAACTCCTCATGTTCAGTCCATACATTGAAATATTTGAAGGTATCTTGCCTTTCCAGGAAGAAGATGCCAATGTCACTATCATGAAATTGTGATCAGAAATTAGTGGTTGATCATATATAGTTTCCACTTGGCTCCACTTGATCATCCACTCATAATTTCCAAATACTCTATCCAATCTGCTATATACTCTATCTACTCCAGTCTGCTTGTTTGTCCAGGTATAGTACTCACCCTTCCAAGGCAATTATGACAGTCCAGCTTGTTGAATGCATTGACTAAATTCTTGAATTTCAGAGTACCTAACATGGTTACAAAATTGTCTATCCTTGTCATATAAAACAGCATTGAAGTCCCCAGCAACTACCCATGCATCTGTTGTATCTGATGAAAGTGCCTATAGACTACTCCATAGAGACCTTCTTTGTTCCATTCCATTATACCCATACACCACAGTGAGGTAGCAAGTAATATCTCATTTTCTACTGCTAACCTTGCTATGTATCAATTGACCTTCCTCCTGAATACCAACAACTTCAAACATGGTTGTATCCCATAGTTTCCACACTCTTCCATTTCCAGCAGAGTCATAATTTGTTAGAGTACCCCATCCAGGAGCCAGCAGATTAGCAATTTTACTAGCATTTATTTGTTTGACCTTAGTTTCTACCAATCCAACAAGACTTATTTTATTTCTCCTAATATACTCCCTAACTTCCTTTTGCTTGTATCTTTTATTTACACCTCTTATATTCCAGAATAACCACTTCATTGATGAAAACTTGTTCCCCCCTTTTCCCTAGTGGAACCTCGTGCTTACTACCGGAGACTGCCTCAAATCTATTACTAACAGTAATGGGAGACAATGGTGGGAAATTAATGAAGTTGAATTCTGGACTCTGAGCGTTCTTCCCTTTCTCTTCCTGCTTTTCTTTCTCTGTCATCATATTTTGAGGTACAGTGATCTCTGTAGGGACTTCGTTTGGCACACTCTGTTGCACTATTATCTCTTTTTGTATAGGCACAGTTTGGACTGGGACCTTAGTTCTCCATTCTTGAACTACCTTGCCCTTCCTCACTTGATTAGGCTAGTTTGTGTTATGCTTTATTTGGACTGAACATTTATGGCCAATCATTTGACATTTTTCACAGTAGGAAGGTTTCCAATCATAAATCACCTCTTGTAAGAACTTCTTTCCATTTGGATCCATTACCCATATCTCTCTTGGTAATTCTTTAGTGACATTAACCTCTATAAGCATTTGGGCATAGGAAATTCTTGTCTGTTTAGCTGTACATTCATCTGCAAATATAGGTTTCCCTAAAACACTTGCAATCCTGCTTAATGATCTCATTCCCCAGCAAGACATTGGAAGCTTCGAAAACTTTACCCATAGAGGAATGTCAGTAGGGAATTCCGTAAAATCAAAATCTAGTGTTCATTGCTTAAGGATCATAGGTCTGTTAGCAATTGAATAGGGCCCTGCACATAGGATTTCCTTAGCATATTCAATTGTTCTGAATTTAACTATATAATAACCTTCCTCATGATAATACAAATCTGGCTCTGGGACATGTGACCAGTGAAGATTGATAAACCTCTTCATCGCATTGAAACCAGGCCCGTCCCCTAAGATATACACAACTAAGGCACATTTCCATTTTGTCTCTTCCCCTTCGACCTCTGATTTGTTCAACTGAACCACAGGTTGTCCATCAATCATTACATAAGGTATATAATCTAACGTCATTCCATGTGTCGCAAACCTATTTTTCTGAAATAGAGTAGACCAACTCTTTTTAGGTTCCTCCATTATGTTTCTGCTGGTCTCCGAGTTTTCCTTTGCTTCCATTGCTGGTTGAACTTGTAGTGACTGCTGCATGGCTACTATTCCAGTGGTTGTCATCTTCAATAGGTCTGAATCTGCCTCAATCGGAACTAGTGGGGCCAGATCTACTTCTGCTTCAATCGGAGCTAATGGAGGCAAATCAAGCTTCCTTGCGACTATATCGTGGTGCAATGTCATCTCACTTGCATCTTTCTCAGCTACAACTGAGAAATCGGAGATCTGTACATAGGGGGTTGGTACAGAGTTGGTAACGGTTTTCTCCAAAATTGGTTGTTTGATTGTTGTTATCATCTTCTCAAACGTTGCTAATGGTATTTTTCGGGGTCTTCCTCTACCTCTTCCTCTCCCTCTCGCCATTGTCACAAGCTCGGCATACGTTTAGCTAACGTGCGCCGAGAGTAAACGGAGAAAAAGATAATATTGGAATTTCACCAATATTCTTAGGCCTATCTCAAGTTTGGATTGATTTGTATTCTTTATAGCCGTTGAAAAAATATATTATATAAGTTTAAATGATGAAGCAATTTGGAGTATAATAAAATAAAAGTATGAAAGTAATTTAGATTTAAGGAGTATAAACTTTTTACTTGTATTATATTAAAAGAGGAATGATAGGCAAGAACATAAGTGGAAAAACTAATAAATAATTGTATGAGAAGGTATCTAAAATGCAAACATAATAAATGGAACAAGAACAATATATATATATATATATATATATATATATATATATATATATATATATATATATATATATATATATATATATATATATATATATATATATACTACGTGAAGGTAGTATGTTAGCAAAGTACCCGTTTTGCTTTACCCAAAATATCCTTTAACATAGTAGCAACAATTGAGTTAAAAGGGGGTCTTTTGTCTTTCGATCATCCAATTTTGTTCTTCTTCACAATCGGTGTTTCTCAAAGTAAAAAGGATCCAAACTTTAATTTCCTTTGCCCTTTGCAGATTTGAACCTATTTTCTTAGCTTCAATTCCTTCTTGATGGATTGTAAATTGTGCCTTTAAACTGATATTCCTCCATCTGTTAAACCAATATATTATTTCAACTCAAGAGCATAAATTTCTTGGTAAATAAAACTATGCACGCAATAATCTTTAACTCTTTAAAGAAAGTGGAAAAAGAGAGGGACGGGAAAATGGGGTAACAGATGCGTTGGATTGAGTGTTATTTGTGAAAAGACTAAAAAGCCTCCTACATAATGTGTTCCAATAAGCTATTAGGGATATTTTAGGTAAAGAGGAAATGGGCATCTTGCTAACATACTAACTTCATATATATATATATATATATATATATATATATATAGATAGATGGATAGATACATGTTACATATACAAATGGAGTATCCATTATCTGATCATAAAAGCAATACAACAACAACGAAATCAATAATTACGCCTCAATTCCGAACTCAAATGAGAGGGGTTGTATAAATTTTCATTGATCATATTACTCTATTAAGGTCATCTCAAGCCAACACTATACAGACAAGAAAGTGAACAATGCTAAGTCAACATACATACATAGCCAGGGTCAGCGGCAGCGCCGAATGAATATGGACACTTATGGGTGCTTAAGCACCCATTGACTTTGATCATATTTAGTAAATTTATATAAGCAATTATTGTACAAATATTTAGATAATATTAAGTGAGCACCTACAAGTAAATTCATTTTTCCTCTTCTTTTGGAGTCTTTATCAGCGAGCATCCATAACTTTAAAATTTTGAATCCGCCACTGGCCAGAGGCGAATTTATAGTCCAAATCACTGGTCACATGAACTCATGATCTCTCTGTCAAAAAGATTAATCTAATATTATCTACTGGTACTCATGCTTCAAAAGGACTGAACGGTGCGATACAATGAATATTTGGTTATTTATATAGAGTAATAAGGATCGATTCCCATTTAGTACTTTTTTTTATTTACCCTTTTTAATGGTTCACTCATGTTGAAGAAATCCTAAATCCGCCTCCTTATATAGCAGAAAACAAGTAAATGGCTCGAGAAATAAGAGAGCATTAAGGTTAAATAGCATCTTGATTCCAATAACTCTATGGACATATACTTATTTTCCTCTATTAGGTTATTATCTAATAAAAGGAGAGGGCAAAAGAGAGAATATAACTACTCTATAAATGTAGAAAAAAATTACATAACAAAGGATTTATTGATTATAATGATGTTTCATTCCTTCGTTTGCGCATACGTGCACCCCAAGACATATTGTTACAAGAATCCTTGTGCATATTTCTTCTCTTTAACTCTGATAACTGAGATTGCCAACAATTTTTCCATTCATCTTTGTCCGCCATTGACTAAAAATGTATAAAGAAACCATATTAGCAAAGACAATAGAAGATATCAAGAGTAGAAGTCGTGAATATATTATTGTATAATTAAAAAAAATTCAATTACATGAATGCAAAACCTAAATGGCGGAGGGTTCAACTTTTAAATTTTTTAGCATTGAACTCATTATAATTTTTAAGTTATAGGTTCATATCTATTATTTTTGTAATTTTAATAAATTTTTACATATGAATTTTTACCCAACGTCAAAAGTTATGGATTCAATTGAACTCATCCATAACTCATTGCATTCGCCCCTACAAGAGTTGTGATTCTATAAACAAATAATGTTGTAGAGATACATAGGCCACGGATTCGAATAGTGAAAGCAACACTAATGCTTATATTAGAGTAAACTATCTATATCACATTTCTTGGAATGCAGTCATTCTCCTGACCCCATATAAATACAAAATATATTATGCATCGGGATACCCTTCATATGCACGGAGGAGTAACTGGTCAAAGTCCTAACCCAGGGGTAATTTTATGGAAAAACTTAAACCTTTTCTTTTGGAAAATTTGGACACATGCGCATGGGTCCACCTCATCTGTTGCATGTTGTGGCGAGGTCATATTGAGAGACCCCTTCGTAGAAAAAATTATATTATATTGCTAGATAATTTTTTTAATTTATATATTTATTATATGTCAATTTTTTTTTATTTTTTAATATATTTAATTATTTATATTTTAATATCTCTTGACGAAAATTATGGCTCTGTCAGCAAGGCAGAAAAACGTTACTAAATGACAAGGGTATAAAAGAACCAATAGTTTAGCAGAAGCAAAAATAGAATAATTAAAATAGTACAAGAACAAATTTGAATCTTTTTACCAAATATTAAATTAATTTTTAAAAAAAATAACAAGCAAAATAAAATAATATAAAATAAAGCAAAAAACCAACCTCATCATTTTGGCTCCTCCTACGAGCAGAGAATGAGAAAGCAAAGTGAAGGCCTTTAGACATGTCTTTATCATACATAGCCTTTAACTTAGGATCCGATAATGTTTCATAAGCTTCTTGAACCCGAATAAATCTTTGGGTATATTCTTCGACCCGACCCGGAGGTGAAACATCCGGGTGGTACTTTCTAGCTAACTGCTTGTACGCTTGTTTAATTTCAGAAAAAGATTCAGTTTCTTGAATACCCAAAAGTTCATAAAAGCTTTTTGGCTCAGTAATTTCAATCACATTGTTTAGCTTTGAATGTACTTTTAATGAACCAATTTGGGTTTTTAGAATATGTGGATTTGATGGGAAAAATAGCTTAGTATTTGGGTTTATTGGGGTTCTTAGATACATTTTTTTGTGTGTGTGTGAGAGAGAAAATGGATTGAAGTTTGAAGTTTTTGAGATATGTGTGAAGGTGTATATATACGGAAGAGTGAAGGGTATTTGTGTCTTTTTACTACTTTTGTTTTTTATTTGATTTTTTAAATAAATTAACGGCTAAGCGATTTCATAATCTATTTGAAGCACTTAATAAGTTGTATTGCAAGTTGCGACAGGTATTTGCTAAGAATTAGTCCATCTATTTCAATTTAGATGACACATTATCTTTATTAGTCTATTCAAAAAAGAATGTCACATTTCTATAATGGGAAATAATTCAACTTTAAATTCTTCATTTTACCTATTTTACTCGTAATGAGAAGTTTTTATAACCATACAACTGTCATAGTCTCACAAAGCTTTTAAGATCATAAATTTTAAAAGTTATTTTTTAAAACTCTGTGTCAAGTCAAACTACCTCATCCAAATTAAAACAAAGAGAGTGTTGGTTATGTCGAGCTTTTCATAGAAATACAAGAACATATACTCACTATTCACTTCCTACAATAAGTGATTTCATATAACAAGCGCGTTGAGCTCGGCTCGAGTTGATGCTACAATAAGCTCGAATGGACTCCTTTGGCTCAATGTACCAACCTAAATAGAAGTTGCGGGTTTCATGAAACCTCTAATTATAGATACAAAAACGTGTCGCTCACTTCCTCTCATTTGATTTGAACTTTTGGATAGGTTATATGGAATCGACAACCATAACTATATCTTTCCCTAGCAGGGTCAGAATTAACTTACATCCATTCTCTAACTTGTCTTTCTTTTGCTCCATTCCCGAGCTCCTTGATCAATAGATCCGGGAGAGGAGTTGAAAGCCACTTGGCTGTAAGGAGAAGAATAGGGTAGAATTTCTAGTATTCTTGAAACCCATCCAAACATGACTTCTATACAATTCACATTTTTCTTTTTTGCTTTTTTTTTTTCTGGTATATTCACATCTTCTAAAGTATGTCAAATATCATGTCAAAACTCTATGTAAATGCAAGATTTTTGTTAGTTCAGTTTTTACTAGAGTTGAAGTGTTAAAACTACAAGAAACCAGTTTTTTGTTTTCTACCTAAAATTTATTATTTCTAGTCCCCTAAATAGTTAAATTGTAAGACAGTAGATGGAGTATTAATTATCTATGACCAATCACTTGATTTTGACTCCTGTGATATTTTTACCTCTACAAGACTGCAACTGCAAAATTCAATAGATAACTTTAGTGTGAGCACTTTATAAATCGTTAAGAAATGTTGGTCAATATTGGCGTCTTGGTAAAAGTTATTATTAAAGTACCCTCAAAGTAATACGTGGTGCAGTGAATGAAACATTTTTTTATTAATCAGAGATTTTGGATTCGAGCCTTGAGTAATGAAAAATTTTTTATAGGGAGTTCTTTTTCCTAAATGTGGCCCTACAAATTTAGATATAATCGGATTTCAATGCGCGAATACCAAACATCGGGTGAGAAGTAAAAAAAAGTTATTATTAAAATAAATTTTTTGTTATAAACTAAAGCAAAAGACAAGAACAATAGAGCAAGAACAATAGCAATAGAGAGAAGAGTAGAGAGAGTTCTTCTTATTGAGTTGAGAGGGGTGTATTACAATGGTAGAGAGCGCCTCTATTTATAGGGAGGAGGAAGATCTTGCTACCAATAATAGGACTCTAAAATCTCTCTAATTAAGTACATTAAAGACATTCACCTTAAATAGAAGTGTAAGAATCTTCTATTTCATAACACTCCCCCTTGAATGTCTATTCAATGATGTGCCTCGTTAAAACCTTAAAACAAAACCCAATGGGAAAAATTAAAGTAAGGAAAGAGTACACATGTTTGAATATGCACCTATTGGTTGCCTCGTTAAAAACCTTGCAAGGAAAACCCAGTGGGACAAAACCTTGTAAGGGAAAAAGAGTGCAACGCGCATTGACTCCCCCTAATGAGTACATCAATTTATATCCTTGAGCATTTGCATTCCAATCTTGTGCATCATCTTCAAAACGATCTTTGGTAGATATAAATCAACCATGTTGACTTGAATAAATATTCCGCACCTTGAAATCATCACTCTTGATAGATATGAACATCTTCATATAATGTCGTGGAATAGCTCTTCAATATCTCCATAGATTCATTCTGAATGCCATCATGCTTATAGTTATAGCAAGATACATATGTACACAAATTGTACTTAGGATGTGGTACTTCAGGACCAAGAATTGCATATGCTTCAAGCAACTTAAATCTTTCAAGTTAAGTCATGTAAGTCACATAATAGACTTTAGCTGCATATCAAAGTTTCATGTCATGCTAAACAAATAAGATATCGAAAATTGACTATACATACCTTTGCCTTTATACTTTCAAGCATATGAAATATAGGTTCAAAGCTACATGTCTTTCATATGGAATCAATTCTTCTTGAATTGTATCTCTTCCATTTAGTTACTTTCTTTGAGTCAGCAAATGCGTATAGCATGCTTTGCAATATGTTGCAATTGCATTTCCCTTTTTATGAACTACAGGTTCATATCATGATATTCGGGGATATACATATACAAATGAAAATTCATCCCATGTAACACTTTCTCAAATGTTTATCATGTCTCCCCCTCATGTTAGTAAAGCTAACATGTTTCCTCAACTTTGGGAAATCATCTTTGTGCATTATGTCAATATACACAGCACCTTAGTAATAAGATGAAATTATTTGGTTCCTGACCTTGAACCACTTGTGAGGGGAGAATATACTCTCGTATACAACTTATATCAAACTGATATATACAACTTCGTTCTCATAATGAACAGTTTAGCTATTAAGTGGAAGCACTCAATAATTATCTTGCTAAACCAACTTTGATATAAACCAACTTATCAAGATGAACTGTCTTGAGTAGAGAATCTGGAAACTATGCTCGAAGTTAGATTACTGAGCGATTTACCTTGCAAGCACTGCCAGGCTGCGGGTTAATAACAATGGCGCATGTAACCATATCATAGGTGCATCATATGTGGTATACATGGCAGGTGAATGGGCCCATATTCACCTTTGATATTTCCAGAATCAAGGGGCTTCAACCCGAACTCTTTAGTTGGTCAGTTCATTACTGAGAACAAGAACTTCTAGTTCTTTGATATTCACCTATGTGAATTTGCACATCATACTTCAAATGAGATGGCTAACACGAATGTCAACTGAATAAATTATTAATATTGGTAAATTTCAAATTTACACCATGACATGTGCACTTATCAATAAACTTCGGGTTTATTATGACATGGGTTTTATACCAATAGATATCCACTTTATTGTGGCATTCTTTCGTTTGTGTAGTACAAACCGGAGAACAAAGCGGGTAGCTTTTCATATACAAATTACCCCGCTACAAGTTGTAGTAATAGGAGAATCAAAGCCTTCCTTTATTTATAGTCTCAATATCATCAATCGCCTTCGCGTGTACTTTTGGAAACTGAATAAGTTTCTTTGAGACTTACTACAGCACAATACTCAATTGTGTTTCTCCAACATAGTAATAATTGGCTCTTCGAGAGCTCTCAATTAATTTTGTACTACCACAGACTGAGGTTCGAGATCCTCACATTCTTGCATTCCGTATTTTCAAGAGTCTCAGGCTCAATAGATTCTTCGTGAATCTCGGAATTAATCAAATCATGAGCGTCCTCATGTGATTCTTTCATAGTGTCATTTAGATCGTTCTTTTTCCTCTTTCTAGGATTTCGATTTTTGGAACCTAATGGTCTGCCACGCTTCTGGCGTGCATTTGACTCATTGGATATGACACTAGATATTTGTCCAATAGGGACTTCAATACGGATCGGAACATTTTCCCGCGTGAATGTGTGATTTCGTTATCCTCTTCAAGTCCGTAAATGCGTCAGGCATTTGATTTGCTATTCTTTGCAAATGGATAATCTTTTGTGCCTCTTTCTTTCAAATAGAGGTATGTGGATCAAGATGAGATAATGATGCATTTTTCCACAAAATTTCCCGTTTGGTTTCACCAACTTCTCCCCCTAATTTTGGGAAAAGTGTCTCATCAAATTGACAGTCTGCAAATAGTGCAGTGAACAAATCTCCTGTCAATGTTTCGAGGTAGCGAATAATGGAGGACGCGTCAAACTCAACATATATTCCTAACCTCCTTTGCAAACCCATTTTGGTGCGGGATGGCGGTGCTACAGGCACATATACTGCGCATCCAAAGCTTCTTAAATGGGATATATTGGGTTCATGACCCAAAACCAATTGCAATGGGGAATATTTGTGTCAATTCGTCAGTCAGAGACGAACTAGCATTGCTGCATGCAACATGGCGTGACCCCAAACCGAAGTGGGCAGCCGACGAACTAGCATTGCTTCATGCAAAATGGCGTGACCCCAAACCGAAGTGGGCAGCCGACAAACTAGTATTGTTGCATGCAAAATGGCGTGAACCCAAGTCGAAGCGGGCAGCCTCGTTTTCATGAAGAGTTCAAGATTATTCTCATCTATTGTCTCAATATGATATCCATTTTGAATGATATCTTTAAAACTCAACAAGTTCCTTTTAGACTTGGAGGAGAACATTGCATTCTCTAAGATAGATTCTCAAAACTCAACAAGTTCCTTTTAAACTTGGAGGAGAACGTTTTGATTGATATCATTAAAACTCAACAAGTTCTTCTTAGACTTGGAGGAGAACATTTCTCAATGATTAACGTCATGCCTTTGGGCAGAGTTAGATTTGCTCTTCCGGAGCCTTCAATCAATTTACTACTTCCATAGATTGTAGTAATGTTTGCCTTACACAATTACTCTTCTTTTCTTTGAGTATTGTATGTGTAGTACATGAATCAACTAGGCAAATACTTCTACAATTGGACGTTGGTCCAAGTTCGCTTTGTGAGATATCTATATTTGCTATCCCATAGTTTAACATACAAAAGAAATACACGAACATAAGAATAAACAAGTTCAATTCTTTTGTGTCACATAATATTTTCAAAATCTGCTACTAACAGTTGGCTAACAAAATCAGATATGTTATCCATAATCAATTACTTTGCAGTTTGAAAATTTCAGCGTTTTTCATGAGACAATCGATTATTAAACACACACAATCGATTGTTGGAACATAGACAATCGATTGTTAAACATAGACAATCGATTGTGGATGATTTTTGAAAAATTCCAGATTACACTGCCTAACGACAATCGATTGTTAGATATAGACAATCGATTGTGGGTGATTTTTGAAAAATTCCAGACCTCACTGTTTCAAGACAATCGATTGTTAGACAAAGACAATCGATTGTTGGCTATTTTTGAAAAATTCCAGAACACACTGTTTCAAGACAATCGATTGTTAGACAAAGACAATCGATTGTTGGCTATTTTTGAAAAAATTCCAGAACACACTGTTTCAAGACAATCGATTGTTAGCCAAAGACAATCGATTGTTGATCAATTGTTTTTCAACTTTAATGTGAAAATAGTTGATAATCGACTAGTTTTTCAGGCTAGTCGATTACCCCCACTGGAAAATAAAAGTTTTATTGATATTTGAACATATTGAAGATATTCTAAAGAACTACTGCTAACATTGCTTTATGAACTAACTAATACGAGCTAATGCTAATGACTATTAGTTTATTCACTAACTAATACAAATAAGTAGAACAAAATCAAATAACTCCATCTTCTTTCATCACGGATCCATCGCCGATTAGGTGGTCTATTTTTCTATCGGGTTGCTCAAAGAAGTCTGCCACATCCAGGTGGGTGATGTCCTCATTGTCGTCATAGACAAAGTTTGTTTCAGGGCCTTTTCTCTTTCGAGATGCTTGATAAAGGTCAACCAAGTGTCTTGGTATACGGCAAATCTTTGACCAGTGCCCTTTCCCACCGCAACGATAACATATAGTTTCTGAACTATTTGCCTTAGGATCTTCGGGATCCCGTTTCTGCTTTCGGTGGTTATCTCTCTTTGGGGGGTGACGGACTTCTTTGGAATTTCTTCCTTGTCCACGTCCTTGGCTTTGACCCCGTTTATGACCGTGATCATGGTCCCTTTTATGTTTGGCATAATGCGAGTGCACCATATCTGCTTCAGGCAGTGGTGTAGACTCAGTTGGTCTATTTTCGTGATTTCTCATGAGCAGATCATTATTTCGCTCAGCCACTAGTAAGAGAGAAATCAGTTCAGAGTACTTCGTAAAGCCTTTCTCTCGGTACTGTTGCTGCAGTACCATATTGGAGGCATGAAACGTTGTAAACGTTTTCTCAAGCATATCGTAATCGGAGATGTTATCTCCACATAGCTTCAGTTTAGAAGTAATTCTGAACATAGCAGAATTATATTCAGAAACGGACTTAAAGTCCTGTAGCCTCAGATGGGCCCAATCATATCGTGCTTGTGGCAGAGTGACCAACTTCAGGTTGTCATATCTCTCCTTTAAGCTGTTCCACAAAACGAGTGGATCCTTGACGGTGAGATATTCAATCTTCAAACCTTCGTCAAGGTGGTGGCGCAAGAAAATCAAGGCCTTCGCACAATCTTGGGTGGATGCTTTTTCTTTATCTTTGAGGGTGTCTCCGAGACCCATAGCATCTAGGTGGATTTCAGCATCCAACACCCATGTCATATAGTTCTTGCCCGAAATTTCAAGGGCAACGAACTTTCTTTTCATAATGTCAGACATACTCGAAAATTAAATTAGGAAGAGGGAAAATACCTTGGATTTTCGAGAATGATACTTGAGACGGTAGAGTCTCGTGCTGATAACGTGTTATAAACTAAAGCAAAAGACAAGAACAATAGAGCAAGAACAATAGCAATAGAGAGAAGAGTAGAGAGAGTTCTTCTTATTGAGTTGAGAGGGGTGTATTACAATGGTAGAGAGCACCTCTATTTATAGGGAGGAGGAAGATCTTACTACCAATAATAAGACTCTAATATCTCTCTAATTAAGTACATTAAAGACATTCACCTTAAATAGAAGTGTAAGAATCTTCTATCTCATAACATTTTTTTATTTCTCAGTAAATACTAAGAGAAAGTCAATTGTGGTTTTGTACCTTTTATTTCCGACAACATCTCTCTGTCTTTTCTACGTGGATGGATAAGATCTCACTCCTCTAAAATGCAAAACAAATACACAAAATTTTGAACATGATTGTGCTTCATGTTTGTATTATTTTAAAAGTTTTCACTTGTTATTTTTTACCAGACTATAGTTTATGACCAATTAAATTTATTTAAAATCAGGTTGATTTAGCCTTCTGTGGTATTTTAAAATTCAACAGATAACTTTGTATGTTGTTTGGAAATATTGGTCCATATTGATGACTTAGCAAGATCTATTCACCCTTATTCAAAATTTCTGATTCGAACTTTGATAATAGAGAAATTTCTTATAAGAAGCGTTTTTTTCTCTAATAGGTCCTTTGAGGTGTGACTATAATTAGTAGCGCTAAATAGTAATTTTGAATACCAAATGATTATTCATCTGTTATGAACCATACTGAATTCCCTGGTATTGTGGAAAGGGCATGGAATCAGCATCAGTAGGAAGGGCAAATGCACAGAATATGGAATAAGTTGAAGGCCCTAAAGGTGGGGTTAAAGGAGCTGAATACCTATATGGCAACGTATAGGTTACATCTCAATGAGGCAAGGCAGAAGCTAGAAACCATACAGAATCAACTGCAATCCAATTGTATGGACAAATGGTTGATTGACCAGGAGAGACTGCTACTTATGGAGGTGGAGAAGTGGAGCAATATTGAGGAGCAGATCTTACAACAGAAATCTAGAGCTCACTGGATTACCTGTGGAGATGCCAACACAAAATACTTTCATGCTCAACTAAAGATGAGGACAAGCTTTAACAATATCACCTCTATATATACTGAAGAGGGGGTTAAGCCATCTGATCTCAGGAAGGTGGAAGCAAAGTTTGTTACATGTTTCAAGTCACTACTGGGGGGAAACAATAGTATCATCCAACGTCCAAACACTGAAATAATTCACCAGGGTCCCTGTCTCACTTTACAACAGAAGAATGATCTTGTGCAACCAGTTACAAGGGAGGAATATCAAAGGCAATAAAAGACATGTCACATGACAAGGCACCAGGGGTGGATGGTTTCCCAGTGGAATTTTTTATAAGGCAATGGCATATAGTAGGAGATGACATTTGTGAAGCTGTGACAGAATTCTTTACTACAGGGAAATTACATACTGGAGTTAGCAGCACTGCACTAACTCTAATTCCCAAGGTACAGAATCCAACCAAAGTCAGGGACTACAGGCCAATTGCTTGATGTACAACACTGTACAAGATCATCACGAAGATTATTACAGCTAGGTTGAAAGAGGTGATTGACTCTCTGGTGGGCAGATCACAGTCAGCATTCATCGAGGGTCGAAGTATTATTGATAACATCTTATTCACACAAGAATATTCCAGGAAGGGCCTTTCTCCTAGATGTGTGCTTAAGGTGGATCTAAAGAAGGCTTACGACTCAGTTGAATGAGTTTTTCTTAATATACTGCTGCAGGATCTGGGGTTCCCATATAAATTTATCGGGTGGATTATGGAATGTATATCCTCTGTAACATATTCTCTCAATTTCAATGGAGGCCTCACTACTCCATTTAAAGGGAAAAGAGGTCTGCGACAAGGTGACCCGATGTCTCCATACCTCTTTGTTCTGGCAATGGAGTATTTACAAAGACAGCTTGTGCAAATGATGATGAGGAAAGACTTCAGGTTCCATCCTAAATGCAAGAAGTTGGGTGTAGCACATGTTTGTTTTGCGGATGATCTTCTTTTGTTCTGCAAGGCTGATTTTCAATCAGTCAGCTTACTGAAACAAACTCTTCAAGAGTTCTCTAAGGTCTCTGGTCTCCACGCAAATGTTGAGAAAATTGCAGTGTACTTAGCAGGAGTAACTAACTGGCAGAAACAGGAGATTCTACAGATGCTGGGATATCCTGAAGGCAGACTCCCTTTCAAGTATTTGGGGATGCCTGTGGATTCAAAGAAGCTGTCCATTGCTCAATGCTGGCCACTGGTGTAGAAAATTACACAGAAAATAAACTGTTGGTCGTCAAAGTTACTATCTTATGCTGGTCGGCTTCAATTGATTAAATCTGTTCTATTTGGTATTCAAGCTTACTGGTCGCAAATTTTTCTATTGCCTAAAAAATTTTTGAAGATGACAGAGGCTATCTGCAGATCATATGTGTGGACTGGTTCTGCCACAGTCTCAAGAAAGGCTCTGATTGCCCGGGATACTCTGTGTTTGCCTTACAGTGCAGGGGGACTGAATGTCTTAGACCTATCTAAATGGAACAAAGCCGTTGTGGTCAAGCATTTGTGGGCATTGACTAAGAAGAAGGATAGCCTATGGATAAAGTGGGTTCATATCTTCCATATCAAGGACCACTGTTTTGAAGACATGCTGGTGCCTGGGGCTACTGCCTGGGCAATCAGGAAAATTTTTGAGTCGGGGAGTTTGATTAAAGGCATTGCAACACTCAATGAAAATCTGGAAAACAGATTGAGGCAGGTTCAACAGGGAGAGTCGTTTAGCATCAACAAGTTATACAAACAGCTTCTTCCTCAATGCAGCAAAGTTCAGTGGAAATCCATCATATTGCAGCCTCAACTACATCCCAGGTATAAGTTTATATTGTGGCTAGCTTTGCATAAGCGACTTGCAACTGTGGAACGACTTCAGATGCTAAATATTTTGGTTCCACAAGATTGTATTTTTTGTGGTTTGTATCGAGAGACTTTTGAGAATCTTTTCTTTGACTGTTTGAAAATCAAAGAACTCTGGTATCGACTCCTTAGCTGGTTGGGCTATAAGCGAACCATTGCTGACTGGCAGGTGGAATGTGAATGGATTAGTAAGCTGGCGAAGAGTAGAAATGGGTTAGCAGAAATTACAGCTTGTCTCTTTGGGATCCTGGTGCCAACGATATAGAGGGAGCGGAATAAATTGAGATTCCAGGGAGGTAAGTTGATGAGCGACACTGTATGCAAGGAAATCGTTGTCCATCTCCATTTCAGATGGGCTTCAAGGCAAAAGTAGAGGGTTGTCCTACAAAGCTTAGATCATTTCCCCTAGAATTCAAATGAGATAGACTTTTCTCGAGATAGTTGTGTCACATGTATTATCAAAGAGTGTTTTTGTTTTTTTAGAATGATAATAGTGTAGCGCATGTGTATAGCATATGAGAATAGGTGATCAGCATCTATGCTTTGTACGTATACTTTTTTGACGGTATGAAATAGAAATTTGTTTATTCCAAAAAAAAAAAAGAGAATACCAAATGATTATACCTAAAAAACATTATGATTTTAATAAATTTCGCACCATCCTAAATATCAATAGAGAGTAAATTGTACCTTGGACTGTATCTTTTGTTTATGGACAATGATTCTGACATAGGAAACTTAGTGGCCACACTCTTCTCTGTCTTTTTTACGTGGATGGATAAGATCTTTACTTATCCAAAATGCAAAACACAAAAGCCAAAATATAAAAGCTGCCCGTTGACAAAGAAATATCCGTGTGCAACTTAGTCTGGATAAGACCATAACTTATAAGACAGTTAATTTTTATTTTTTTATTTTATGAATAAAGAAATTATTTACCGTGAATATATATACATATATAAGTTAGCGTTTGGATATAGATTTGATTGAAACTTAAAAAAAGAGTTTTTGAAGTTATGTTGAAAAATAATTTTTGAAAGTTGAATTTGTATTTAGATATGCATATTAGAGAAAATGACATTATATAATCACTCTCAAATTAATAGCTGAAATAATGTCTCTCTCTCCCTCTCTCTCTTTATATATATATATATATATATATATATATATATATATATATATATATATATATATATATATATATATATATATATGTAAATAATTTCTTTCGCTGGCTAAATATGATAATACCCCTACATTTTATTTGAAGAAAAGTTGAAATTTTATGAGTGGAAGAAAAAATTTCACCCAAAAAATAATTTTAAAACAATGTTTTCAATTTTTTTGAAAAACTGAAGCCAAAATCAATCCAAATGAGAGCTAAAAGTTTCGCGAATCTAGTCGGTTATAATAGTTGTATGTGTCACTAGTAAATGTTTTTTTGGTTACACGAACATGTACAAGAAAACTATTTATATAAAAGAAAGTTAATAACAGACATTGTTACTTTTAAATTGATGTTTACGCGGACCAGGCCATGATTTCTTTAGTCGTGCTGGTAAAATTATCTATACGGCTTTGTCAACATCAATGACGATCCAGTAAAATCTCATTAGTAGAATTTGAAAAGGTTAATGTGTACGCAAATCTTACACTTATCCCGAGGGGCTAGAGAGGTTGTTTCCGAAACACCATCGGCTCAAGAAGAAAAGCTATACAGCTATCGCTAAACATATATACAACCCTTTTTTTAGCAGATGTAAAAGCTCCCCTTCTATCGAATGAATCCTATATGTCTACGTGCAAATACTCTTGGCTTAAGGCTCTATTCCAATTAGCATCGAAAGTAAAGGAGACAAATAGAGCTAACAAATTGGTGACTTCGGATGCCATCATGCATTATCATTAAGCTTCCAGATTTCTATTCCAAAAACTCTTTAGCGCCGAAAACAGAGAAATCCACACAATGAGTAAGAGCAAGACTCGCCCGGGAAGAAATTTAGTGTGGCCCTTCCCCGGACATTTAGTGAATGATGGATGTTGTGCGCATCAGGCTGTCCTTTATTATTAAAAAGGCGAAATGACTTTCTGGCCACTCAAACTTGCAGCCGATTTCAAAGTCAATACACGAACTTTATATTTTCCCATTTAACCACTCTAACTCCTGAAACCTATAACTAATAAACACGTTTGATCGTTGACTATGCTTACATGGCGACTATATAGTTGAGTAGCCAAAATGCATGTGAATCACGTTACTTAGGCGCGTGAATGAATTAATTTAATATAAAAATTATAAAATAAAAAAAGAAAGATAAAATTGATTCCCACCCTTTTTAACGTCCTCATTCTTCATGTCGCCAGACACCAGTCGACCTTCACTGCCCAAACGACCGCCACCCCAGCTGTTGCCCGCCACCAGCTTCCCAAACAACCCCCAAAACCTCAAAACGACATAGCTGCCCAGCCACCAACGAACCAAACAGCCCCCACGACTACGAACCAGTGTCCAGTTCGTCTGCCATTGACAAGCAGTCCGTCAACCATACTGAAGGACGCACCAACAGTCTCGTCTCTAGCAAACAGCCCGACCGCTGTCACACCAATAACCCCATCGCTGCTCGTTCCTGCTCGACGACCACCACTGTCACGTCGTAGACCAGCCCCAAACGTCCAGCAACGTTGCTAACCACTCAAACGACCAAAACAGCCCTCGTCGTCGTTCCATCTAAGGTTGAAATTCAAGTGAAAAAAAATGGTCGTCATTTTTTCTGTAGAAATTTCGCCGGAATAATTTTGCTGGTTGCTACTCGTATTATAAATTTGACTTGCGAGTAAATTATTTTTTTTAAAAAGTGGGACCCATAAATTACACATGGCAATTAATAAGAGGATAAGTATGTGACATGTCATTTGTGTCATAACACTTGCAAACCACGCACAATCACATGTGTTTATTAATTATAGGTTTCAAGAGTTTGAGTGTTCAAATGGGAAATGCAAAGTTTGTGTATCTACTTTAAAATCGACTACAAGTTTGAATGGCCAGGAAGCCATTTCGCCTATTAAAAAAAAACTAAAAACGTAAACAGAAAAATCCCTCGTAACATACAGCTCAAATACAGAAAGCAGTTGGCTCTAGAAAAAAGTCTTGATGCAATTCATATATATAACGGATACACAATCACAATTTTTTTTATGGATTGTGTATTCTCAATGCACACGTATAACAAATAAATATTCAACTAAAACAGTTAACACTGTAACCCCAATGCATGGACAACATGAAGCCTAACCTGACAATTTCTGATGTTCTTCAAACAGAGCCAATGAGATACAACATCGATTAATTTCTCCATTGGACCACGCCAAAGTATAGTTACATCTAGAGATAATTCAATTAGTCCATATGAACATAACACACCACAAGCATCTTTATGGTCAAAGGGATGGGAACATCACAAATTCCAAGGTCAGAATCAAATTTACCCTAAAAATTAATCTAGCTATCAGGGACTGAAAATGGTTATCAGCTAACACCATTTGTTAACCAGGACAAAGACGACCACAACGGCCCACTGGTGAACAGGTAATTGACAGGAAAGAAGGTTATAAGCAATATGCGGGTGAAACTTCTGTATTGAAAACAAAACCTACAGAAAGTGTCTCTACTATGAGCTGTAATCCTTGCTAAAACAATTAAAGCACCCTAACAGTAATACATTGTGGAATCACCAGCCAAAATTGATGTTTCCTCGCCTTGCTGCTTGTGACTTTTTGCTAGTTATATAATCCTTATAGAACGCCAACCACCAGCCAAAAGAAAAAAAGGAAAGAGGAAAGCAAGGAAGAGAAAAGAGAAGCCAGTTGGAAAAATGGGGAAGAGTAAAAGTGAAAGGAAAGAGAAAAGGGGGAGCAAGGAAAGGGAAGGAAATGAGAAGTGTGGCGTCAACCAAATCTAGTTTGAGAAACAGGATACAGCTCTCAGTCCCATACATCCAGCACCACCTAGAAAAAAAAAGGAAAACCGAAAAAAAGAGGAAAAAAAAAAAAAAAAAAAACAGAAAACATGATGGGCAAATATTCTTCAGACAGTTAACAAAGAGTGCCTTCAGAATGACTAATGTATGCACCATGAAAAAATAGGAGTCAATGTAGCGATTAAAAAAGTATAACTTCCACAATCACATACAAGATACAGATCAAGGAATTGTTCAGATTAGGTTTTTCATACAAAGAATATAGCTTCTATATGTTATAGCATGCTATTAGCAAGTTCCAACACACAATGCAAACATAAACTTCATAGAAACCATCCCACCAAATAAATGGCTTCACATTTTCTGTTTTTCTAAAGCCTACTGTTTTTTGAAGTGGCAAATTTTTCCTAATATTTAAAGTAATTGCACGAGGTTTCAATTACCTTTATTAGTGTAACCCGCGAGGGACACAAAGCAACTAAAATACAAGCAAGAGACCCAGATAAACCACCTGTTAGTCATTTAGACTGCTGTGGCTACTTAATAGTGTGTGAACTAGAGCATTCAGCTATAACCACCAAGTCTTCCAGCTATTGCGTTTGCAAGGGTAAAAACTAGAAACTAGTAAATTCAGCAAAATTTTACCTGTTACGGAACAACAATTGAGTTCACCAATTAAAGAACAGATATGAGAATATCTGTTCATGCTCAATTCAGGGAGCATCATGATTCTACTGATCTCAGCAACACCTGGTTGCAATAGCCTTAATAGCAGCCTGCCTAACCAAACATTTTCAAGGGGAAAAAAAAAAAGAAAAAAAAAAGAAGCGAAAAAAAGAAGAAAATGAAAAAAAGGAAGGGCGAAGAAAAGATGAGGAAAGAGGCAATGAATGTGAAGATTAACTTTAACATATTTCTTCATCCAAACAATTTTCAGACAGCATTCTTAATATATTTGTTCCAACAGCAGCAATGCCCTCCCATTTAAACACAACCATAATTTTCAATTGCATACCTTCAAATACAATCAGATATAACTGTGCCCATTCATTTGATAAAGCGCCGACAAGAATCAGTCCCACAACCTGCATGTTTTTTGGAATTTAACAGGCCCACCAAGCCACTAAATGAAAATAAAATTGGATCCTCCTACAGAACTACCAGCATCACTAACTCATTATTGCAAAAATAGTAAATAAAATCACAAGACATCTAAGCCACTTAAGAAGCAACGCTTTTTCAAACCCTTTATCAATAATTCGCTTCAGTTAAGAGTAAAGTATATGAAGTCATCAAAAGCTCAAGGACGTTCAAATTCTTCAGGTGGAAGGCATAATTCCCTCACAAAAAAGGGCATCTGATATACCTTCCGTCACAGTACTGAGATTACTAAAAGGATAAGGAGTAATTAAGATCCTTAAACAGGCATACAATTAAGAAGTTACTACCTACTGATAGAGGTAAAAGTTCACCATACATGAGGCTCAAAAAGTAGTTCATAAGAAACTCAGCACAGTTGATCCAAGATGGTGCAGAAGCAAGCTTGATATTCAATCTTTCAACTAATGCTACTTCATTTCCTGCATATGTTCCATTGAAAGACCTGCAAAAGAAGCAAAATTATGTGCAACTGTCATACAAACTGCAACTAATTCACACTAAGAGATCTTGCTCATCAAAAGGAGTCAATCTGTGTCCTGCGGTCACGTTCTTCCAAGGCACCTTGCCTCCTCAAAACCTTCCATGTTTTCTGCAATGATAAAATAGAATGTTCACAAGATCAACAATCACAAGCCATAAACCATAGATTCAGAAACTCTTCGAATTGGAAGCTATCTGTTGCTGGTTCACATTCCCTTAGCAGGATCTTCTTCAATCAAGCTAGCTTCACTTGTTCCATTATTACTGTCATGCCGCCTGGAACTTTTCTGGTGACCCCTATGACCTCTCACTTCATCCTTTATGGTTTCATCTTAACCTGATCCATGCCTACTTTCAGTAGATTTTGATCTAGAGCGTCCCCTGTGTCTTGATCGTCGGTCATCGGAACGCCTTGTAGACTGTTTACTGCTGTGCTGCTTATCATCGACAGATCTTGACCTGGACCGCTTTTTACTACGACTCTTTGACTTCTCTTTTCTGCTCCTTTCCAGTTTATCACTTGAACGGTGTTTTTCTTCAGGAGATCTGGACCTTGACTTTGAATGCCTTCTACTTCGATGTTTTGGCTTATCTCCTTTACCTTTATCTAATTTATTACTCGAGTGATATTTCTCTTCAGGAGATTTGGACCTTGACTTGGAGCGCCTTCTAACATGATGCTTTCTTTTCTCTTCTCTGCTTCTTCCATAACGATGCTTCTCTTCTGGAGACCTGGACCTGGAGGTTCTTCCATGCTTTGACTTGCTTTCTTCCAGCACTTCTGGTGACATTTTCTTCTGTGCGTCCTCAACAACCTGTGGTGATGCTGACCTTTCCTGATCTTTCTCTTCAGGAGATTTGGACCTTGACTTGGATCGCCTTCTAGCATGATGCTTTCTTTTCTCTTCTCTGCTTCTGCTAGAATGATGCTTCTCTTCTGGAGAACTGGACCTGGAGGTTCTTCCATGCTTTGACTTGCTTTCTTCTGGGACTTCTGGTGACATTTTCTTCTGTGCATCCTCAACAACCTCTGGTGATGGTGACCTTCCCTGGTCCTTCTGCTTGGCTTTTTCACCCCTGCTTCCTTCAAGCTTGTCATCAGACTGGTCCCTACCTTCAGCAGACTTTGATCTCGATCGCCTGCTATATTTTGACTTTTTTTCACCATCTTTTGGGGATGACCTACTTCGTCGTCCATGTTCAGGAGATAGCGACTCACGGCGAGAAGCTCTACTTGTCTTGTGAACTGGACTTTTTCTGCTGCGTTTTGGTGAGCCTAAATCAGCACGGTAAGATTTTCTAGTTCGAGGACTTGTGCTCCTGCTTCGGTTTCTCCTTGAAACAGGAGAATGGCGATCATAGAATCTAACAGAATCCCGCCTTCTTCCTCTGTCACTAGCATATCTAACATCCCTATACGACCGCCTTTCATCTTCAATGCCTGAATAACGACGGGATCTTACTGGTGACCTTGATCTATAATCTCTTGATCTCCGCGGCAGAGGAGAGAAAGAGCGGGATCTTGGTCTTCGCCTATAACTTATTGGAGATCTGGACTTAGATCTTGATTTGGATGGTGACCTGGATCTTGACCTAGCACGATCGGCAGATGGTGACCTGTGGCAGTTCAGCTCATTAGTAGAAGTCAAATACAGTTAAACCAGCAAATAATGGTATTGAAGACAAACTCTATACACATTCGGACATCTGGAGACAATTCAATTCCAGAAAAAGAAATTGTCGCCTTCCTAGAAAAATTGCTCCAGATTAACATTTCTTCCCCTTGTTTTTCCATAATAAGGAACAACCACTACTAGGTATACATTAAAGCATCTCCTGCAGAACCAAAATAGATTATGCAACAGTTACTCAAGCTTATAAATTTTATGTAAATTATGCTTGACAGCTTCACTAAGGAAGCCGTGTGCTTGGTCCTCCCCCATGCCCAACATTGTAAGACGTATGATACTTGGGAGATTCAGCAGGCCAGGCTCATACTTAGGTTCCCCTCCTCCTAGAACCCATTTGCATATAACTTATACAGCCAGTCTAACAGTGGCCCCAAAAAGAGAGCTGGTGAACCTTATTATTTTAATTGTGCCATCATGCAAAAGAAAAATTCAAATCTAATTAAGCAAAGTAGATCCTAAACTTGAATTTGGTTTCTAGTTGCCTCTTTATCCCTCAAGTTTAAAGCCATCCAAGGGGACGCTTAAAGAGTCGCATGACTCACAACTATGTCTATTGCGTAGTCAATTATCATCAATGGATTGAAGATAGCCAGCTAAATGTCATCATCCTTGGTATCTGCAAGTATGGGCATTCATAGCTTACACTCGCTTAGAGCTGTTTCACAAGCTCAAGGCATGATGATGGTCTTCAGGTGTAAAAAGTCTTACTGCTAATAGCTAACCAGATAATCCTGACAGCAGTTAGATGAATTACCAAACACATAAGATAGATCATAAACATATGGGGGAAATCAGGTCACATACTTGGCCTTGTCATCAGTTTCCTTATCATCAGAAAGCAGACCATCAGCTTTCAACTTCTTGCTTATTTCTGCAGCTCTTGCGGCAGCCAAATCAGTGGCACTCTTCATGGTTGCAGCTCGATTAGCTGCTTGCTGCGCAGTCATAGCTTGCTGCATTAATAGAGCCTGTTGAAACTGCATCTGCTGCATAGCTACTGCTTGCTGCATCATCAAGGGCAAAGAGGATGAACCCATTGATGAATTTAAAACAGCTGGCTTTGGAGGAAGTTGCTTTGCCATTTCAACATTTAAGGGGCGACCACCAACTTCTATATTGTTCAACGCCAAAGCAGCAGTTGCTTCTTCAGGTTTTGAGTATTCAATGTAAGCAAAATGTTTGGATTCAGTAATGCTACAATCAATGATGGTACCATAGAAACCAAACAGTTGTTTCAACTGATCCACTGTCAGAAGTGGGCTGAGATTGCTGACTTGCAGAGTTCTTTTAAGGGAATCGGCCTTTCCATCTTGGTCACCTGTTCCTGAAGGAAAAGAACACAAATAGCAAAAACAGTAAGAATGAGGTACTCTTATGGACACCTAGGAGAATGTGTTATATGCTTTCTACAAATCATCTATCGTGATGAGTAGGTTGAGGGAAGTAGCAAAGAAAAAGTAGTAAGAGACTATCTGGAAGGAGCAAAGTAGGGGTACATCTCAGTCTTCTCTTTTAAGTTATTGCAGCAAACTATTTTGAAGAATATTTGTTTGAGTACGAAAAGTTTATGGATCACCGCAAGTAACCACCAAATACGAATTACTTATTGGACAATAAAGATAAAAGTAGCAGACAAATTTAAGAACCAATGTTTTAGAGGAGTATGAAAATTTTAAGAATCGCTCACAATAATTCATCAACAAATAGGAAGAATTTTAACCATGACGGGAGCTAAAAATACCCGAGGAATCTTTTGCAGACTGAGCTTGTGCATGCGCTTGAAGAGCTTGAGCAGCAACAATTGCCTGAGCAGCAGCCATTGCAGCCGCAGAAGGTGCCATGGGCACTTGACTAAGAGTTCCCATACTGGTAGTCGCAGCTAGAGCAGCCATTAGAAGATTGTGAGGGGGATGATTGAATTTGCAATCAGTTTTTGCACACCGTCCATAAAGGTATTCTCGACAAACTTCCCCAAGAGATGCCCCAATTCCAGGTAAAACTACTCCTCCCGAAGCTCCAGGAACAATACCTGGTATCATCCCGAGCAATCCTGGGACTGCCCCAGATACAGAACCAGAATAGTTTGGCATATTAGGCATGTTCTGGTTGACCATATTTGGAAAATTAGTTGATGGTGCTACACCCAATACTCCACCAGTAGTACTACCTGCATGATATAAATAAAATATTAAAATTTTCATCATCTAGAATACGATGTTGACTTTTCCGCATTCACTTAAGCAGAGTGAACACATACTGCATGAGAATCAGAGAATCAAATCCAAAACACTCCCCCTTTCCTTCCACATCACTCTACTGTGTTTTTGTTTTTGTTTTTGTTTGACACAGTACCAGGCTCGAAGTCTTGACCTAGTGGCATGAAGAAGACCTCAACCACTATGAACAAGAACGGTTGGTATCCACATCTCTACTGTTATCATTAAACAGGAGGAAAGGCTTCAACTTGAGAAACAAATATTTTATTATTTTCTCAAATATTAACTGCTATCAAATAGCAGTGCATCTACATTTTCTCGCCAATGCTCTGATTTATTTGTAAGGTTTGACTCTTCTATCACTTTTAAAAGAATACAACAGTAGATGTACATACTCATGGAAAGGGACAAGTATGATCACACAAGAAGACAACATTCTATTTTGGGGGCAGAGCAGAATAATTAGGGAGAAGAGGTAAACTGGATACAATTCGAGGCTACTGATGGGTGGTGAAAATTGTCCCAAAGGTGAAATCATATAGTCCAAAATCACATTGAGGTGTTACTTGTTTAGTTCATACTAAGAAGAATCTCAATTTAACACCAAACAACTTCGTTAAAATTGGAAAACAGAAACGGGTCTTTTTTTTAAAAAGAACTTTGCTAAAACTGGAAACAGCAATGGACTTTAAAACATCACAAGTAGGAGCCCCATAAATAGTAACTTACCAATTTACTAAGACCAATACAACAACTAAGTGAGCTCAACAAGCCATCCTAGTAAACACAGGAATTAAAAAGACAAACTAATTAAATATAGTCAACAATTGAATTGACCATCCTCAATCAAATGGAAACCTCATCTCAGCAACTCCATTGATACTAGATCACAAATAATTCAGCTTCTATTCCGTAGATGTGTGAAGTCTTTGAGAAGCTGGTTTGTGGCCTATTTGGTTTGGATTATCAGAACTATTTTGACTATGGGATGGTTTACTACAATGACTAATTTCATTTAGGTTATAGCTATCAGCTGCAAAGACCTTTTTTTGTGGTACAATAGCCATATAGTGACTCTGACCAATGAAATTAATTAACTTAGGTTAAATAATCCAAACAAGCCTTTATAAATTTACAATCAATTTACTAAAACAGATATCATAGCTTATATTGCAAGCTTGTAACCCAATCAACTATCTCATAACCACAGTTACAATAGAACACAGCCAGTTACAACTCACTCCGTCCCAAATCTTAAGTCAAATTAGACTTTGGTCAAAAGTATCTTTAGATAAATTACACTTTTTTAAGAAATTTGTAGGCTGTATAGGCGAAGAACTGGGTGCAAGAACAGCAACTACACCTTAATCGGTTAATCCTACTCTAGCTCAGGCTGGATTTACGAATCTCTGTGACCATTCTTCTCCATTGGGACCTATTTAATTCCAATGTTATATAATTCAGATTTTATAATACTAGATATCTCTACAATATACTTTTTATGACGGCATTGTCCGACCAGCTTGTGTGTCGACTATTCCACTGAGTACTTGCTACATAAAGACAGGTACCAACTAACTTTGCTCACCAAGATGTAGGCAGATGGAAAGAACTCAGCCGGTGGAAGAACTCATGATTCTCCCACACTTCATTGACCACTATGCCATATCATTGGGGGTAGTATCTCTACAACAGTTAAAAATATACAAATCTCTAGACAAACTTTAAAAAAAACTCCTCCTAGCAAATACTAAACAAGATATAAGCTTCTTATTGTGGCTAAACCTTTATCCCAACTAATTACTAGCATCTTTTGCTTCCATTTTTTTTTCTTTTTTTCACTACTGAACGAAGCAAGTATAAAGCAAAAATGAAAAAAAAAACTAACCTGTGCTGAAGAAAACAGGGAAAGGACTACCCATGATGGGCTTCCCATTACATTCCACATTCACCATATAATTCCCTCTCTTCTGAACAATATAACTCACTGTGTACGTCCCATCGCTCATATCCTTTACTATCCCTTCCAAATCCGATCCTCCAACTCCAACACCAGGTGAAATTCTAACCTTAACCTGGGCCCCACCATGCGGAATCTTACGACCGTCGGAGTCCTTCGTGACAACAGTGAACGTCGACGGAGCACAAGCCGTTCCGCCGGCGATCCCGGTGCCGGCGGCCGTGCATTTCGTAGGGTCAACCGGACCGATCGGCTTCTCGGCGAGCCTCTTCTGCTCGTACTCCTCATCATCTTCGTCGCTGTCGGATGCGGCGGCAGCGGCGGCCGCCACGGCTGAAGCTTCAACGTTTTTGAATGTGGCTTCGAATGCAGCTTTTGCGGCTGCGTCTTTTTCCGCTTCGCTCTTCAGCTTCGCTTCCTCGGCTTGCTTCACCCATATTGACTTCACCGCCGTCGTCGCCGCCGTAATCGCGGTTGAATTGGTCCGGTCAGCCATGTACTACTGTAGCTACACAAATGTCCTAACCCTAAATTTTGTGAGGGTGTCGGGTAAGGGATATCCCGGGTAAGAGAATTTCATAAAAGCCGAAGAGAAATAGAAAAAATAAGAGATGCAAATGTATAAAAACCTCAAACTTTTGGACTCGTATAGGATTTAAAGAAATAGCAGTACTTAAATAAACTATTGAAAACTATGTGGGCGTTTGGACATAAGCCGATAACACACCAACTCTAATATAGATGCATTTAGAGTGATGTAGAGAGAGAAAATTAGAGAGAGACCTGGCGACCCTCATGCAACCACTACCGGAGAAGGAGGAAAAAAGAAAGCAATCAAAGGAAACAGCGATAATCACAACAGCTAGAAAACTCACATATTCAGTTGAATCTCATAAGCAAACCTTTGCTGAAGTGGTTACAGGTAACAGAAACCAGAAGCAGGGCATGCAACTCAAGTAGTACTCTCCGATGGTCAAAGATGGAATGAAAATCGCAAAACTGAACCCCAAGGAGATAGAAGTTCAGACACATAAATGGAAGACTGCTTTAATAGGCTATGTGCTAGGAGGTAATCTGAATTTCAAAGATATGCTAAAATTTGTATACGGAGTCTGGATTGCTATTACGGTACCGACTGTACTGCTATATGATGATGGATATTTCATCTTTAAGTTCGAATCGATGGAGGACAAAAGCCTAATAATGCAAAAGGGGCCTTACACCTTTAAAGGTAAACCTGTGATATTGAAGAATTGGGATCCCAATTTCAAAATCCAAAATGAATCAATGAGAATTGTACCAATGTGGGTCAATTTCCCAGGACTACCAATCAAATGTTGGGCAGAAGAAAACTTAGAGAGAATAGCTAGCCTAATTGGAAAACCCTTATGTACTGACAAGCTCACCGTTGAATGTGAAAGTATTTCCTTTGCTAGAGTTCTTGTGGAAATGGATATCAGCCAGCCATTACCTGATGAAGTATACATTGAAATTCTGGATAGAAGAAGCTGGGCTCAACCAGTGGAATTTGAATGGAAACCAATTTTATGCCTAGAATGCAATTCATTTGGGCATAAAAATGGAGAATGTCGACAGAAAGAGAAACAGGATCACATACCACAGAATCAGAGAAAGAGAAACAAAAAGAAAAACACAATGAAATGGCAACCAAAACCTGTAATGGAAGAGGTTACTGCCAATCAACTTCAAGAGGAACAAACAGTTACACATGAGGTGGAAATATCAATGAACAGTCGAGGGAAACAGGTAGAAACTGTAAAGGGCCCTAAGGAAAATATAAACAAAGGGGAGATCAGCTATGATGAATTGGCTAGCAGGAATGCAGCTGTTGTTTTTATTATCCAGGAACCTGCTGACCAACAACAGAAGGAGAGCTGAAGAGAAACAGACATAAGGGATAAAGGGGGCAGCTCCAATAACCAATATCGATCATGATCATTGCGTCCTGGAATACTAGAGGACTGAATAAGTCCTATAAACAGGGATAACTAGTGAAATTCCTGAGGTTAAACAAAGTTGATATGATAGCTTGTCTTGAAACAAAAGTGAAACAGCAACATTCACAGACAATCTACAAGAAGTTGGGAGATGAATGGAAGATAGAAAATAACTATGTTGCTGCCCAAAATGGGAGGACTTGGATAATGTGGAAAAAGCTGAACATCCATGTTGTAATCCTAGAAACAACTGATCATATGATACATTGCCAGGTGATAGACAGAAACTCAACATTTACTAGCTACATAACTTTTGTCTATGGCTTACATTCAATCCAGCACAGAATACCCCTACGGAGGAGTTTGAGAACTGCCCAATACAGTGGTCCATGGCTGATATTGGGTGACTTTAATAGTGTACTGGAGGTGGATGACAGGATTAATGGGCAACCTATACACCAATCAGAGATAGCTAATTTCCAAAGCTGCATTGAGGACATTAGAGTAGGGCAGATTACCAAAAGAGGAAACAGATTCTCCTGGAGTAATAAGAGAGATGCTTAGGACAGGATTTACAGCCATATTGACTGGGCTTTTGGCAATGATGAATGGTTCAACTCCTATACTGGTGTGGAAGCAGTATACATGCTGCCCGGATGCTCAGATCATTCCCCCATACTGCTAGATACTGAAGTTGTAAAAACCATAGTGAACAAGCCATACAGATTACTCAATTCATTTATGAAACATCAAGATTACATGACAGCAGTTCATACAATCTGGAACCAGCAGATTCAAGGATGTACTATGTACTCTATTTGGAGCAAACTGAAACAGATTGAACAATCCACCAGACACATTCATCTGCTGAAAAAAAACTGCAATGATTGAAAGAGGAACTTAATGAAACCTAATACAAACTGAATGAAGACCAATTCAACAGGCAGGAGATTCAAAAAGAAAAACAACTCCTACAAAACATTGAAAAATGGGAAACCATTCAAGAACAAGTTCTGAGACAGAGATCAAGAGCAAACTGGATCCAACTGGGGGATAGTAATACCAAATACTTACATGCTTACATGAAATCCAGACAAGCAAGAAATAAAGTGAGTTGTATCCTCACGGAGAACCAAGTGAAGCTTACTGATCCACAACAGATTCAGCAAGAATTCATCCAATTCTTCCACAACCTACTGGGTACAGCAGCAGCTCAAAGTCCAGGCATTGACATCAATGTGGCCAGAGATGGCCCCTGCCTAAATCTGCACCAGCAACAACAAATGTTGACACCAGTGACTGCAGAGGAAATCAAACAGACAGTACATAATCTTCCTCAAGATAAAACTCCAGGTATTGACGGCTGCCCTGCTGAATTTTATAAAGAATTTTGGCCAATTGTTGGGGGGGGGGGGGGAGAATTACCATGGCAGTGAAGCAGTTCTTCCAAAATGGAAAAATCCTAAAACAGATTAACTGCACCACTGTTACTTTAATTCCAAAAGTGAAAAATCCTAGCTATGTCAAAGAGTTTCGTCCCATTGCATGTTGCTCTACTCTGTATAAAATCATCTCAAAGCTCCTAACAAATAGACTGAAATTGGTTGTGGATCATTTAGTCGGGCACGCTCACTCAGACTTCATAGAAGGAAGAAACATTCTGGATAATGTAATTATAGCCCACGAACTGATCAAAGGCTATACTCACAAGACAAAATCTCCTAGCTGCATGATCAAAGTTGACATTAGAAAGGCTTACGACTCTGTTGAATGGGATTTTCTGAAAGCAGTACTCCTAGAATTTGGAATTCCCTACAAACTAGTTGTGCTAATAATGAAATGTGTTTCCACTTTCAGCTACTCCCTTCTGATAAATGGAGGACTGACCAACACATTTGAATCAAGGAAAGGACTAAGACAGGGAGATTCAATGTCCCCCTACTTATTTGTCCTAGCCATGGAATATCTAACTAGATCTCTAAAGAAACTAAACAGGAATCCAGATTTCAACTTCCATCCTAAATGCACAAATCTACAAATCACACACATATGCTTTGCAGACGACCTTCTGATGTGCTGTAGGGCTGATGAAACTTCCATGAAATTATTGATGAACGAATTTGAACACTTCTCTAATGTGTCAGGACTTCAAGCCAATATGGATAAAAGCTCTTTATATATAGCAGGTGTTTCAACTGAATTCAAAAATAAAATTTGTTCTGAACTACACCTAACAAAGGGCACATTGCCTTTCAAATACCTAGGAGTTCCCCTATCTACAAGAAAACTCACTATATCACAGTGTATGCCCCTAGTGGAAAAGATAGTGGACAGAATCAGAAGCTGGACATCCAAACTCTTATCTTATGCGTAGACTGCAACTCATCAAAGATGTCCTGTTTGAAATGCAAACTTACTGGGCCAAGATATTCCTCATTCTAAAAATAATCGTAAAACTAGTTAATGGAATTTGCAGGAATTATCTGTGGACTGGTAGTCATGAAACTAGCCATAGGAACCCAATTGCCTGGGAAACATTGTGTAAAACAAAGGCAGCAAGAGGTTTGAACATTATTTCCTATGAAAGGTGGAATAAAGCAGCTCTGTCAAAACTTCTCTAGGCATTAATGGCAAAGAAAGACAAACTCTGGATCAAATGGATCCACTGTCACTACATAAAGAAGAGGGGCCTTAATACAATGGAAATTCCTAAACAAGCTAGCTGACTCGTTGGGAAATTGATTGGAGCAAGGGAATGGTGGGAAAATGATGGAACAAGAATGCAAACATGTACTCAAAATGGGCAATTTAGCATCAGAAAAGCATACATTCATACCACCCCGCAATACCCCAAGGTCCGATGGAAAAACTTAGTGATGGTGAATGGCATGCTCCCAAAACAGAAATACATTTTATGGATGGCAATGCATAAGCGATTGGCAACAGTTAACAGATTGGTCAAATGGGGACTTCAAATTAATACATCTTGCATATTATGTGCAAGAGATATTGAAGAAACACATGATCATTTATATTTTAACTGCTTATATTCCAGAGACCTGTGGTAAGGTATGTTACAATGGTTGAAGTATCAAAGAACAATTGGTACATGGGAATCAGAAGTGCAATGGTTATCAGATAATGACAATAGCAGGAAGCCCAGAAAAGCCATCCTCGGGGTGGTGTTTGTAGCAGTAGTCTACACCATCTGGATGAAAAGAAACAATAGAAGGTTTCAACAAATTGAACAAAAACATCCAAGATCGAGCAAAGGAGATTACAATTCAAGTGCACATTGCTGGAATGAAGAACTCTAAATGGAATCCCATTCTGCAGACTATGAATCACGATCCCTTGTGCGATTCTTCACAATCGTAACAAGTTTCATTTTGCTTGTAATAGAAGATTGTAGAGTTTACTATTTTCATTGTAATTTTGAGAACTGTTCTAGAGTCCAAATGAACAGCTGATGTAATTTGCCAATGGTTGAAATAAATTTTCATTTGACAAAAAAAAAATTGTAAATTTTAGAAATAAAAAATAAAATAAAATAAAAAATTCAAGAGAAAATGGTATTTGAAAATTAGATTTGTGTTTGAACATGAATATAATTTTGGGTTGTTTTTAAAACTTTTTTATAAGTGATTTGAGCTAGAATTTTGAAAAATTATTTTTTTTGGAATTTTTTAAATTTTGGAATAAGTCCAAAATATATCTCGAATGAAATTTGAAAATTTTATAGTGAAACAATGATTTCAAAAAAAATTGAAAAAGAGTGAAAAAATTATTATGTCCAAACGGGCTCTATTTTTATATAATTAAAGGAAAATTTTGGGCGATTTGCAGTCGTACCCCTATTTTAATGTCACATTTTAACCTATACCCGCTTTTTTAAAACTATTGATTTGGTAACCATATAACAAAAAATTCGTTATAATATGACAATTATACCCCTTCCAAAATATATAGAATTCTTCTCTCCTCCATATTCGCAGTTTCAAATTCCAGATCTCCTCTATATCTCCTTCATCAGTCCGCCTTTTCTGAAAATGCATCTCGCATTCAAATTCCAAATTCGAATTAAAATTCAAATACATTGTAAGTATTCAAAATTTTCTACAGAATTCAAAATAATTTTTGAATTATATGTTTTCTAATTGATTGTTGAGTTTTTTGACGAACTTCATTGATATACAATTCTAGCTGAAGTTGTTTAACGATCTGCCATTAGATGATTTATGGCCGAATATTTCCTCCTTAACTGGTGAAATTAAAAACTCATAACGCATAAAACCAGTTCGACCTATATTTAGTTGTTTATCAAATACTTCAGCTGGACGGCCGAAGTTTTCCTCCTTAACTGGCTAAATTGAAAAATCATGATGCACAAACAAAAGTTTGGCCTAGCGGCTAAAATTCTTTAGTTGTTTATTAAAAACTTCAGCTTTTCGGGCGAAGTGTTCGTACTTAAGTGGCTAGTTTAAGAGATCATGACGCACAAACACACTTCGGCCTGGCGGCTGAAGTTTCTTAATTGTTTATTAAAAACATAACATGCTAAATTAAGTAATCATGATTGTCAAACACACTTCGGCCTAGCGGCTGAAGTTTTTTAATTGTTTATTAAAAACTTCGGCCGTTATGCTGAAGTTTTTCTCCTTAACAAGCTAAAATTTAAAAATCATGATGCACAAACACACTTTGGCCCATCGGATGAAGTTTTTTAGTTGTTTATTAAAAACTTCAGCCGTTGGCCGAAGTTTTTCTCCTTAACAAACTAAATTAAAAAATATGGTCCTCAAACACATTTCGGCCTAGCGACTGAAGTTCTTTAATTGTTTATTAAACACTTCGGCTGTTAGGCCGAAGATTTTCTCCTTAATTGGCTAAATTGAAAAATCATGATGCACAAAAATACTTCGGTTTAGCGGCTGAAGTTCTTTATAAATTCATTTGTTCACTTTACTAATATTTGCCACTAAACATAAATCTACAGGATGAGTTCGATTTGCGTTGCTATAACTTTCAATGGGAGTTAGACTCATAATTACAAATACTTGGATCCTGATACAAAATTTGTTCTAGTTAATAAGGACATATCATTCAATACTTTCATATAGAAAATTAGTAAAGTTGCAAATATTGATTCAACCAGATATGCATTAAAAGTATGGTTTGATATCAAACTAAATACAAGCAAAAGAATGCTTGTAACTTCAGATGAAGAACTCAGTACGTGTATACATTTGCTTACAACTGATTCAGCCAACAAGAATTGCCATTTCGTCATCGAACAAATACAACCTTCAGAATCAGCAGGATTCAACAAATCTCTTACATATGCAATACATTCAAAACCTTTTGTCGACTATCAACATGAAGTAGGACAGGCAATAATGGAAGTAAACGATGGGAAACAACCTTCTAATATTACAGCTGCTTTAGAATACTTAGTGCTGCAACAATTACCCTCTCCTCCAATAAATTCATACCAGTTTGTTGATGACCAAGAAGAAGAAGGACAGCTAATAATGCAGATTGACAACCAACACATAATCCAACAAAGCTTTTCTTCACCTTCTGCAATCATAAACAACAATCAAGATGAATTAAACATGGAGTTTATACCGATAACATCACATAAAATTGAAGAAATTACTGAAAGTCCTTGTACTTCTCAGAAATCAAGAAAAAGAATGAGGAGACAGATGAAAGAATCTCCACCATGTAAAATACTTAGGCACGATGTGTTGCCTGAGGAAGTAAAAGTTGGATCAATCTTTGAGAACAAAAAAATCATGACTAAATTTTTCTATAGCTTGGAGATAAATCAAAGAGTTGAATTCACTGCAGTTAGATCATGTTCCAAAAGATACAAGCTGAAATGGATCGTGGACAAATGTGGTTGGAATGTACATGCTACCAGGATAAAAAATTCAACATTTTTCAGGGTGATAAAATATCATAACTTCCATGAATGCTCGATTGATGCAAGAAAACCAGATCAGAAGCGTGCTACACCAAATTTTATAAATGAAAAAATTATAGAATATGTTCGAGACAAAAATATAGAGGTTACACCAGCCTTTGTAGAAAATGAAATGAAAAAGAAATTTAGAATTGACATTGGTTATCACAAGGCATGGCGTGCTATTCAAAAAGTTGTTGCTTGCATAAGGGGAACACCTGAAGAGAACTACTAGATTCTTCCTTCATACCTACACATAATGGTGGACAAAAACCTAGGAACCTATACAAGCATAAAAAGAAATGCGGAGAATAGGTAAGCAAAATAATATTAACCATCAGCGTGAAGTTTTACTATTTGAAAATTTTCACACCTTATGGTTTGTTTTTTGCGTGTTTCAATGTACAGATTTGCTTACCTGTTCTTTGCTCTTGCGGCATCAGTAGCTGGTTGGCCCTACTGTAGACCCGTTATTGCAGTAGATTCAATATTTTTGAAGTCAAAATATCGTGATGTTCTATTTGTTGTTGTATCAAAGGATGCAAGCAATCAATTTTTTCTCTATGTTTTGGTGTAGCAGATTCAGAAAATAATGAGGCATACATTTGGTTTTTCAGGGAAATAAGAAAGGCAATTCAAGTCCGCCGTGAACTGCTTTTATTGTCAGATAGAAACCAATCGATAGCGAATGGTATTAGAAAGGTTTTTCCTGAAGCTTACCATGGTATGCCTCTATCACTTTGAGAAAAATTTAAAGCAAAGACATGCAAAGTCCATGGTGATAAATCTTTTTCAAAGTGCTACAATGTATTACAAACATAGAGATTTTAATCAGTTAATGTCCCAACTCAAAAGTATTGACAAGTAAACATACAATTGCATAATGGAAGAGCCTCCTGAGAGATGGGCTCGATCATGGTTCCCAAAGTGACATTATGATATACTAACAACAAACATGGTAGAATCAATGAATTCCATTTTACCAATAGGGAGAGAAATTCCTATTTTAAGAATGTTAGATTTCATCCAAAAAAAGCTAGGATAGTGGTTTTATGAACGGAGAAAAAAGGCAAATGAAACTTTTCACAAAGTATCTATATGGACAGAAGAAGAGATGACTAAGAAGATGGATTTGGCTTGCAAAATTTTTGTGAGTATATTTATTAACTTCAGTTTTTTATATCTGTTGCAGTGATTCACTGCTTACATTTAAAAATTTTCATACTTTTTTTTGAAGCAAAAATACGCTAATATAATTTGTTTTAATTTTTTATTCCTTGTTAGGTATTCAACCTTGACTCAATGTTGTTTAGAATAAATAGTGAAGGAATTGAATTCATTGTGGACTTAAAAAATAGAACTTGTGACTGCCTAGAATTCCAACTTGATGAATTGCCCTATCCACATGCAATTGCTGCTATTAATAAGAGATATTTGCAGAAATTTGATTATTGCTCAAATTGGTATTTAAGGGAAACATGGTTCAAATCATATGAAGGACAAGTGAAGACCGTGGGAGATCAAAAGTCCTAATAAATACCACAAAATGTATAATCTGAGATCACAAAATCCCCCGATGTAGAGATTTTACAAGGAAGAAGACAAAAGAAGAGGCATTTACCTGCGACTCAATCATCAGTACCATTCAAGTCTACAAAATATAGTCGATGTAAACAAGTCGGGCATAACAAAACAACTTGCTTGTCTTCTCCAGCACCTCATCCATATTCCAAGAAACATAATGAAAAATACTCCAAGCTTCAATAATCCTTGGTCTGAGTTTCGACTTTTTTTATTATATCACATAATTCAAATATAGTTTTTTACATAGGAATAAAAAATAAGCTCTTGACAATTTTATATACTGCTAAAGTACAAATCACTCATTTTTTGTTTCACAGGCTTACAAGTTTGGTTGCATTTTAAAAAAGTACGTAATGACTTCTGCGAGAAAAAACTTCAGGTTGCAGTATTTGAAATACGTATTCTTAATCAAACATACACATAATCACACATACAAACACTCGCACACCAACAAAAAATAAGGATAATGCAATATAAAGATAAGAACAAAAAGGGGGACACTTACAATGATATTAAAACAGGTCACAACAACACATATTTTACAAAAAAACTTCAGCTCTCCAGGCCGGAGTTATACAAAATTAAACTAAAAAACTTCAGCTTCATCGATGAAGTGAGAAAAGCAAAATACTGAAAAAAATAAAAAAAAACGATTACAAACATTAACAATCAACACCATCATCATCGTCAAACCCACTATCATCATCATCACAGTACTCCTCAATTTTCCTAAATATCTCATCATCATCACTATCGGAGATAACTATAGGGTTGCCAAGCAAAAGACCACTCAATTCAAGGAGATCAATCTTCAACTTGTCGAATTCATCACGCAGCTGACTCTGTTCGACGATTACTCTGTTCGTATGATCAATAAGAGTCCAGGTTGTTTTGCAGCTTCAAATAGTCATTTCAGATGGGAAACTCAAAACTATCAAACTGTTGCACAACCTTATCGAACCAGGTTGAATTATCTACACTATATTTCATGTTAAGCATGTTCTGGAATGATTGATTGGCACAGAGCTTTGGTCTGATTATCTTCCAATCAGCCTTAATTTCATCCCACAAACGCATAAGACCAGCCATAGGTTTGTTTTTGTGCCACTAACACTTCAAACTATGCCACTTCTTCATTATTTTATTCATATTAGGCTTACCACTGCCACTAGACATTTTTTCTTTAGCAAAAGCTGAAAGACCTGAATATAAATTTATAAATATGATAGAAGTCTATGAAAGTGTATGAAATGTTCAAGTAAAGAGATTGTTAATTTAGGCAAATAGTTCACCTAATCAATTCAATATCAGTAAATGTAAAAGTAACTTTTCAACTTTTTTTACTGTTTTACGTTCAGAGAAATTGAATGAAACAAGATAAGTAAGTAGTAAAAAAAAAGTATGTGGTAAATGCAAAAAGAATGTAACTTCAGCCCTAGTAAAACCCACAATTTTTCTATATTAAAAAAATAACTTTTCAGATCATTTACTATACAGTCAAAGAAATTTAAATGAAAGATGTAGTAGTTGACAAAATATAAAAAGTAGATAGCAAATGCAAAAAAAGATAAGTATCAAATTAAAAAAATACCAATGTTCTAAAAAGATGAGCACAATAAACCTAAATTTTTTGTTGGATTCCAGTCTGCTTAAGTTGTTTAGTATATTTCCAAAAAATTCAGCATTTGGTCGGCCTAAGTTTTTTTTTTTTTGGATTCAACAATTTTTCATTATTAAGATTTTTCTTGAATTTTAAGAGATAAAAAATAAAGAATATAAAACATTAACAAAAATATATTATATTAACAAAAATATATTACATTAAACAAACGATATTATATTTACATATAAAAAACAAAATACTTCAAAAAAACAAAAAAAAAACATACAACTAAAGAACTAGTCCATATCATCATAATTAAAAGAACTATCATCCAGAGTAGCTCCATTACGGGCAATGCTCTCCAGCCTATGCAGCTTGTCCTTGATTCTTCTCAAATCTCTCTCATACCTGTCCAGGAACTCATCAAACTTTATCTCAAAAGCTTATCTGATATCTTCCTTCAACTGATCGACTATGGCTTGGATAATTGCATCCATTTTGCTTTTTTTGTGTGTGTTTTATCTATTAAAATTAGATGAGTATGTGTGAATAAATCGGTAAAGGATATCCTCATTATATAGCAAAAAAACTGTATACGAAAAGACATAATGCAACTGGAACATCAGGGGTAATTACTACAATACAACTCCTAATGTGAAATGTAAATTAATTTTAGTGTTAAAAATGCATCAAACACTGCACCTATTAAATTAATTATTTGTATCACGTTAGATAAAATATAGGTGTTTAAAAACAGGAGAAAAAATTTGTATTTAATATAGGTACAGCATAATAAAATTCGGCCCTATGTCCTAAAGTTGCTTAGTATATTTCCAAAAACTTCGGTATATGATCAACCTAAGTTTTTTCTTGTATTTTAATAGATTTTTTCCTAAAGTTTTTTCAAAAAAATTTAAACAATTGAATATGAAAATATAGAAGGAAACTTGAACGTAGGGGTAAAAAGAAAGATTCATGAATAGAGAAAATATAATTATTATTTCAACACGACTCCCAATTAATTTTAGTAGTTAAAAATGCACCTAATAAATTAATTACTTTTATCACGTCATATAGTAAGTCAAATAATAACGTCATCTAATAGCTATTACGCGATAAAATATAAATTGATGTAGTCTGATTTGTATTACGTACACAGACATTTCGGCCTAGCGGCTGAAGTTTTTTAGTTGTTTATTAAAAACTCCTTAACAGGTTAAATTAAAAAAATCATGTTGCACAAACACACTTCGGCATAGTGGCTGAAGTTTTTTAGTTGTTTACAAAAAAATTCGGCCACTAGGCCGAAGTTTTTCTCCTTAACATGCTAAATTAATAAATTATGATGCCTAATCAAACACACTTCTACCTAACGCATGAAGTTTTTAAATTGTTTATTAGGCCAAAGTTTTTCTACTTAACTGACTAAAATTAAAAAATCATGATGCACAAACACACTTCGGCCTAGCGGCTGAAGTTTTTTAATTGTTTAGGCCGAAATTTTTCTCCTTAACTGTCTAAGTGTTGGTCGGCCTAAGTTTTTTGTTGTATTCAATAGTTTTTGTCCTAAAACTTTTTCGAATAACTTTGGTGTTATGTCCTTAAGTTTTTTAGTATATTTCCAAAAACTTAAGTATTTAATCAGCCTAAGTTTTTTGTTGGATTCAATAGTTTTTCTCCTAAAACTTTTTCGAATAACTTACGCACATACTGCTTAAGTTATTTAGTGTACTCAGATAATAAACTGAAACATAATTCACACAATAAATTAATTAGTGGTTAAAAATGCACCTAATAAATTAATTGCTTTTATCACATCATATAATACGTCAAAAAATAACATCATGTAATAGCTATTACGTGATAAAATATAAATTGATGTAGTCTGATTTATATCACTTCATAATTAGAATTTTCAAAAACTAACATATGAAAACAAACTTATTACACATAAATAAATATAATTGAATATGAAAACAAACTTCGGTCGTTAGCCCGAAGTTTTTCTCCTTAACATGCTAAATTAAAAAATTATGATGCTCAAATACACTTCGGCATAGCGGCTGAAGTTCTTTTGTTGTTTATTAAACACTTCGGTTGTTAGGCCGAAGTTTTTCTCCTTAACAGGCTAATTAAAAAATCATGATGCAGAAACACACGTCGGCCAAGCGGCTGAAGTTTTTTAGTTGTTTATTAAAAACTTCGGCCTAACTTAATAGGCTAAATTAAAAAAATCATGATGCACAAAAAACACTTCGCCCTAGCGGATGAAGTTCTTTAGTTGTTTATTAAACACTTCGGCTGTTAGGCCGAAGTTTTTCTCCTTAACTGGCTAAATTAAAAAATCATGATGCACAAAAAATATTTTGTCCTAGCGGCTGAAGTGCTTTAGTTTTTTATTAAACGCTTCGGCTGTTAGGCCAAAGTTTTTCTTCTTAACTGGCTAAATTAAAAAATCATGATGCACAAAAAATACTTCGGTCTAGCGGCCGAAGTTCTTAATAAATTCATCTGTTCACTTTACTAATACTTCCCATAAAAATTTGAACATCTAATCACAGAAGAATTTATAGAATTTTCATTAACAACATAAACAATAAAACTAATGAACTATCAAACACATAAAGAATATTAAACCCAAAACCAGAAATTAAATTAATTCAATGTACCTCTCATTAAATCGTAATGTGAAAACAACGACAACTAGCAGTTGAAAATTCGAAACAACGACGAAAACCCTTTGATTTCATAGAAGAGCAAATCAAAAAAATGCGAATAACGGGAGAGAGAGAGAGAGAGAGATAGAGAGAAGAGGACTAAAGTAAATATACTTGGACATAAAGTAGTATTTTAATAAAGAAGGGCAACATAGTCTTTTCAAATAGCTTTTAACAAAAAACGGGTAAGGATGCAAACGAAAAGATAAAACGGCTACAGGTTAAAAAGAGACGCCCAAATAGGGTGCCCCGTGCCATTTTTGCAAATATTTCTCATAAAACAAATGGGATGCCTCCTTTTCAACTTTATAGCCCATATTTAACTTTACAATTGAGTAGCCCAAAATTTAGATGCCCATATCCGTAAAATGGGCGTTATTTCCGGTATTTTGAGAGTAACAAACGCTATTTTCTCTCATTCAGCTGGATTTTCTCAGATTCTTTCCACTCTTCTTCCCCAAATACTTCAAAAATGAGATCCTGCGATAAATGCAGGTACGAAACCCTAGCATTTCTTCTTCATCTAGAATTTATTCAATTTTTTTGCTACGAAGCAATGGAATTCTCCTTTTTGCTGCAGTTTTGATTTCAATTTTTTGTTAAATGGAGATTTTTCCAGTTTACCTTCTTCATAGTGGTGAATGGGAAGAAAAAAGGTTTGTGAATTTCATCAGTGATTGTTTAATAATTGAGTCCACATTCAACTACAACAATTTAGTTGCAGCTATTTCGGAACATATTAGGATTGATAGTGATTTAAACACTATAGAGATTAACTTTGTGACAAATGTTGGTTTACCACCGATCATGATTTACAACGGTACAGGAGTTAATGTGTATATAGAATTAAAGAAAAAAAACTTGAATTTCACTGAATATCCCCTGTTTGTGACAGAGAAAGAGATTTAAGAAAACTATTTGGTTGTTACAAGTTCTGTGGTTGCTTCAAGTTCCAGTTGTTTGGTTTCTACAAATTCAAATAATAGAGATGTACCAACAATTGATAGCACTGAGATTATTGATATTGAATTGATTGAAAACACGAATTTTAGTGAAAACACAGGTATAATAGATAATATGTTGAACAAATTTGTTGACGAGGATCAAGTTTATAAGGATATAAGACACTTATGAATGTGATAAAGAACTTGGCTGTACGCGAGAGGTTCCAATTCAAGGTGAAGAGATCAAGCGCAACAAGGTATGTCATTAAATGTATATTCTGTTGTATAAATATGTATAAAGTTGTATATATTTGTATATAGGTATTAAATTAGTATATATGCAGTTTGTATACAAGTATATTTATAAGTTGAATAATGTATAATACTAGGTATCACCTTACATGTCTGGATGACAATTGTGCTTGGAGTTTCAAATTTTCTGCCGTTTTCAAGGCAGGCATATTCAAAGTGAGAAGTTACAATAATAATCACATGCGGCTACGATGAAAGATACTTAACACAACGTCAAGCTACTTCGGGTATAATTGCTAGTATAGTCAAGGACGAGTATGTTAATCCAAAAAAAGTTTACACCGCAAAAGATATAATAGAGGACATACAAAAAGCAACACATGATTGAAGTGAGCTACATGAAAGCATGGAGAGCTAAAGAAATAGCAATGGCAATGATAAAGAGGGAGTCTGAGTGATTCATATAAGTTTGAGTACCATATGAAAGAGTTATGCAAAATTGATCCGAGGGTGCAACCTTGCTTGTTTGAAATTGGGTACGAAAGGTGGTCTAGAGCATATTCCATGGTGAAAATGTCGAGGGTATTGACTTCCAATATTGCAGAGTCAATTAATGCAGCTAACAAGGATGCGAGAGAGTTACCAGTAATGCGGTTGCTGGAGTACATGACAAATTTGCTACAACCGTGGAACTACAAAAATAGAAAAATTGCAATGAAGACATCTATAGAGCTTGGCGAAAAGTACGACAAACTCCTTCGGGAAAATCTTATTGCATCGGAGCAAATGAAGGTAAAATGAATCAAATATAATGAATCGTGGCACTTTTGACTTGCATTTTACTGCTTGTATAAGGATGCATAACTCTGTATAATAATGTATAATGTTATTTAATTTTATTTTTCTTTAAAAAAACATTTGCAGGTGAGGCCTGCTACGTATAAGTTATATAGTGTGCTTGAAGGGGTAAGGAGAAACATATTGTGCCTTGAAGAGGGAACTTGCAGTTGCAGAAAATTTTTAATGGATGAACTTCCATGTCTGCATGTTTGGGTGGTTTTGAAGAACCGGCAGCTGACACCTGGCCATTATTGCTCTTTTTACTACAAGAAGGATAAAGTCCTTAACACTTATGAATTTTCAGGGAACTCGATGCCAGATGAGAGTTTATGGGTAATCCCAAGAGAGGTGATGGAAGATGTGGTCCTACTACCTAAAGGGAGAAGAAATGCAGGAAGGCCAAGAAAAGAACGCCTCAAGCCTGCTTCAGAGAAAGAGTCTAAGAGGGCATTTTCATGTTCGGTGTGTGGAAAAGGTGGTCACAATAGGAAAACATGTAGGAATCGACCAAAATAAATAGTTGGAAACAAAACGCTTCCTATTACATTTGTTGTCATGTTGAGTAGTTAAGTTTAACAAATAATAGAGTTACAAAGTTTGATTAGTTAAGTCTCACAAGCACTTGACATGTTTCATTATACATGTTTTGCTTATCCAATAATAGTATCTTCCTATTTTTAATGGTACTAAATATATTGATAGATTGTAGAAATACAAAACAGGACTGCAAACAATCACTGGTATTACATGTATACAGATGTATAAATGAGAGTATAAGTTTGTATTAATTTGTATAACTATGTATATTATTGTATACATATGTATAAAACTTGCTACATTACCAAAACTGCAACCATAATGAAAACACATACATTGTTGAAGGACAAAAACAACTAAATATATTCATTAAAATGTAATTCATTCATATCAACAATGTGTAATGACTACCCCAAATTACACAAAAATAAAAAATTTCTATAAAATCCTTTAAGGTTATCTCACAAGTAGAAGAATAGTTGCAAAATTTGGCAACAACTCCTTATACATATAACAACTGCAGTAAAATGAAAATAACAGAACGACTTTCTTGGTCGCCCCCTCTTCCTCTTCTTCAAAAGTCTCCCTGTGATTTCATCATCACTAATTGCACCAGACTGTTATTTTTAGTTCCATAATCCCATAACAGAGATCCCCACCTGGTGCGAAGTGTCTCAATGTCAAAATTAACCTTTCGAATTTCTTTACCAAGGATGAAATACTCAGCAAAGCCAGCAACAAAAGCACCACAATCACTATAATTAAAAAGAAACGAATCAGATTCAAATAGGTACACTAATAGTAAAATAGTAAAACAACTGAGATTTACCTACCATTTGATATGTTGGGGAACATTATTAACCAGATTAATCTGCAAAGCATCAGAATGATATTTATCGGTATATGCACCATTGTTCCAATCAATGCCCTTCTTATCGACATAAAAATCAGAACTCTTCAAGAAGTAAGGTATCAGAATTGCATAAGGTAATCCAGCATCCAAAACAAGTCTATCATCAAGAGCTCCATGGTTAGAGTCATAGATGTGGATGCATTTATCTACGAACGTAAACACCCCCAAAACCCAATGTCCTAATTTTGCTCTTCCGCGCTTCACAAAGATAGGGAATAAGACGTGGTCAACAGTGTGCCAGGGGACATTTGCATCACAATAATAACCTCTGATGTACTCTTCTATCTCATGCCCGTCAGGAATCACTAAAGGATCTTGATTCACTTTGAAATCTTTGTATAGGGAGTTGATTTTGTTACCAAAGGTATAGTTGGTTGTAGTAAACCGCATGGAAGCACTCGGCCCATATTTTCCCCTCTTCCTCAACTAATAAAAGAGGACATCCAGGTGCTGGGACAAGAAATAAAATAGAACAACCATCATTACCAGTTTTTTTAAATATAGAAGTTTATACATAGGTATACACATATTTATACAAGGTTATACAATCTTATACTGTGATTATACAAAGCTATGTATACACTATGGTGGTCTCAAAACAACAAAGATATGCAACAAAAATAAAAAAGGGAATTAGAACAGAAATTTATTAAAATACCGTGTCAGTCAAAGGTCGACCACAACATGCAAGTGAGTGGAACCAATCCTTCTTGGTCACATAACACGAGCCAAAAGTAAAACCTTCTGCAATATTATTTACTTCATCGGGATATATATGTTTGGCACTTCAAATCACAAAAAATAAAAAGTAATCAGAACTACATTCATTGACAAGTATAACATCATAACATGAAAGATTGAAGAAAGTGAAGATACATTCGCCTCGTATCCATCGCATTATCAACAAACGCGCAAAACTCTCTAGCCAATGGCGACAATGGATCAACAATATCAATTTCGATCGTGAAAGGATGCTTGATATCAAAAATGAGCTTGGCACCGATTTTGATACCCCAGAATCAAAAACTGGAAAATATGAAGATTTGGCATATTTTCCTGGTATTTTCTGTCGAACTAAGTGATCAGGAGAAATGTAATCATCTTCTACTTCTATGATGGATTGTTTGTGAACCACAAGTTGGGACATCTGTAGCGCAGCTAAATCTTCATCACCAATATCATCCCAAAAATGTGTCACCCTTGACATCACCTGCTGCCCCTTAGACATAGAAACACAAATAATACAGAACTTCAAAAAGAAGAAAAGAAAAATCAGACCAAAAAAATGAAGAAATCAGAACAAATACCATTATCAACACCATTAGTAACTCCCTCGTCAGCTACCACATTATCTTGATTGATTTGATTGACAAAGTTAGGAACAACATCATATTGATACCCATCAAATTCACTAAGACCAGATGTATTGTCATCAAACACATGCTGACGAATCTAATAAAAAATAATAGAAAGAGAAGGCATGTTGAGTTCAGAGAAGGCATAACTGTTGAGTGATTTGGTTTTATCACTAAACAATTACCTTAGAATTCGCAAAATCCTCGTTTGCTTGGGTTCCTTTATATTCAGAAAATTGAACACTTTTTCAAAGGAAGAAACTACATAACTGTTGAGTGTCGTCATTGTATCAGTCAACTACAACAAAAGCAAATAAAGAACCATGTTTATAACCAAAAGTAATTATAAACTACAGAAAAACTAAAGTTCCAGTACCTTTCCAACATCACTCCTCAGCTTCTCAACTTCATTATTCAAAATATCAAGGCACACAAAAAGGATCATAACTCGTATTATACTGTGGATTCATAGTCTAAGGACAAGGTCGTTTAGACTGTTGCTCTGGATTGTGAGGATAAGGTCGTGTAGACTGTTGCTCCATATGCTGAGGACAAGGTGAAGATGCAGCAACAAAATCATCAGTGTGAGAGGTAGAAACCACAGGCACCTCCCCTGATGCAACATCAACGACATTGACTTCAAAACGCGTGTCGATGTTCAGAATTGACATCTCTTCAGAAGTAGGGGAAATGTTCCTATAGTTCAACTACAAGAAGAAAAAAATAGGATTACAATAGTAGAAAAATACAGAAAAATTGAAATCATATATGAAGAAGTATTATGGTATAAAATGTTTACCTTGTTAACACTACACATGATCACGCCGCCGGTTAAATCCGCATATGATAGAGTGTTATTCACTTTCCAATTAAGAATGTGTGGTTCATTTGTGCCAATGCGAACAACTAGATTCTTATCAACCATTGATCAACACTCAAAAACTAAACCTGTAAAGCAAGCGGCAAACCTCCAAGCCTATACATTATCAAATAATCGCACTGCATGTCCCTCATTGTCTTTAAAACATCTTCAAATGACTTTTCCCCCGAGGAAACATCTTATATTGGCCACTTTCAATGATATCAAAATCATCTTTAGTGACACCATGATTATTGGCATCAGAGAAGATGAAATAATGGACAAACACCATCAAGGCCATCTTGAACACATCTTTATCCGACTTCCACTCCTTTTGCTTGAAGCGATCAATAAGCTCCCCCTTGTTATGGCCTTTTTTCCATCTCCTGAAAAATACTATTTCAGCAACCTATTAACTTCCGATTTGTCATAGAAAGTGGCGTCGTCGTCTTCACACTTCAAACCAGTGATAAGAGCAAACTCTCCAATGCCAAAATACAACAAACAACCATTAATTTTCATCCACAACTCTCTTTCAGGTCCTGGGACGAATTCCCTTAATAATATACCATGAATAAGTTGATTTTGAATTTTAAATTGAGGGAGGTCCAAGAAGTACCCAAAACAACTAGCACGTAACATTTGAAGCTGCGTGTCAGTCAAACATTGCTTCAAAATGCTCACAATATCAGGTTCGGTATGGGAACTAATCCTGTTGTGGAAATAATCAACTGGTTGTATATAGAAATCCCCAACCTGGCATATAGGAAAATAACCAGAAATAGATCAAGAACAAAAGATATACTAAAACATTTTATAAAACTGTATATACAAGTATATCAATGTTTGTATAAAGATGTATAAACAGATGTATAACTTTGTATAAAACTATATAAGCATGTATAAATAAATAGCAAAACAGGGAATACCTTCAACTTAGCTTTTCTCTTATTCAATTTCTAGCGAATAGCAACCCTTTGTTCTCTCGATTGTAAATCAAGGCAACTCTCACCATCATCCTTCATCCTTCTCCTTTTTCGTTTAACATTGCGGACTATATCATATTCATTAAACAAATCATCTTTCAGCTTTTCTGTTGATTTTGCAGGTCTGCCACATTCCTTACTCCTTTGTCTAACGATATTAACTGGAGTAGGAGTATTACTTGTTTGTGAACGAGTCATTCGACTGCTCCCTTGTTGCAATTTTTTTGGAGAAGGAGGAGACTCAAATTCATCATCATCGGGAGCCTGGACATGCTTATTCGCTTCAGAAGAAGAGGGTGAGGGCAAGTCCCTCGATGATTTAACTGGAGTGGGAGTATTTTTCATTTGAGAACGAGTCATCCGACTGCTCTCTGGTTGCAAGTTTTTTGAAGGAGCAGCAAAATCAAAATCATCAACTTCTGGCACTGGGCATTTACATTAGATTCTGGATCAGGGCTTGAGGGAACCTCCCTCAATCTTTTCGCGTAATCTAAGCTAACGCCTTTTCCGGCAATCTTCAGTTTGCTTTTAGAAGCATACATTTTTGAACGCATTTTCTACAATAAACCAAAGAAATAAAGCTTTAACAAAAATGAGGACAACTAAAGGAAAACAAACAAATCATACTGTAACAGAATTCAAAAGTTAACCCAAAATAAAAGTCATAAACATAAAGCAAGGGCCAAAACAAAGATTTAACAAAAGTGAAGACAACTGAAGGAAAACTACAAATCAAACTGTAACAAAACTCAAAAGCTAAACAAAATAAAAGTCATAAACTCAAAGCAGAGGCCAATTTTCCCAAATTTTAACAAAATACAAAAAACCAAAAATTCTACCTTAAAAGTTGAAATAACAAAGCATGCATTTCGTTTCATCAAGTTTAAGTCTCGAAAGCAGAAACAAGGAACACAAAATCATCCGAAAAAACACACAACATTGAAAAAATTGGCGTAATGAGAAAAAAGCAAAATAAAAAAAATAAAATCCAAAACCAACACTGTAGGAAAAGCATAAAATGAAACGAAAATTACCTCAAACTAAGACTGAAACCTCAAAAAGCAACTTAAACACAATAATGGAGTCGGTTATGGTCTGAGAAAATCGAGAGGAAGAGAGAGTGAGAAAAGCGCGAGGAAGAGAGCAATAGAGAAATTATTTAAAATATTAAAACGGTTATGTTAAGATGTGGGCTACCGGGTGAAAATAAAATTTCATAACATAGCCGTCTGAAGGTTCTTCCTTCTTCCGGGATTGCCTTGTGGAATGGAGAGTGTGTATTTTATATGATACTTTTGTATATCAATTCGTAAAGAGCGTTGAACTTTTGCTCGGATACGGGTGCAAATGTCCGAAAAAGGTGCGGATCTAGAGATCGGATCTTTTGAGATGTACATTCTAATTTTTGGGGATACGGATCCTACTATGGATACGGATGCGGAGAGTTGGCTAAAAATAATTCAAAAATATAAAAATATCTTTAAATTATGAGAAATTGTGTGGATTTATTTTTTATTTCAAGTTATAAATAAATAAGGGATTGATTTCCTAGATAAAGTATGCTATTTTCTTCAAATTTACCCTAGTTTTAGTTCTAATTTCGGGAATCAAGTTGAATCTCATCTCGAATTTTTTCATACGCCGTAGTCAAAGTACCCAAAATTATTTGACCAGATCCGATGCAGATTCCATACACACCTTGTTCAAAACAGATATGCCTAAGAAAATGAAGAGTTATGCAATATAGCTTTTGACTGCTTTGCCATTTGAATTTGTTGTAGTACTTCGTTATTTTAGCTATAGTCCTAAAATGTGGGAGAGCTAAACCAAATCATCCATAATATGTCCAACTTATTACATGTACGGGGTGCAGGGGCGAAGGTAGGGTATAATTTACGGATTCGGCTGAATTTAGTAAATTTTGTATAGATCCTTGTATTTGTATTAGAAAATGTATTAAGTTTATATTAATATATAATTGCAAACCCAGTAACTGCTATGAGTTCGCTGTCAAATTCAGAACCCACAAACTTTAAAAGAAACTTACTTTTTGATAAGGCCAAGTAGACTTTTCTTTATTTGATCAAATTTTTTCATTGTATAATGCTGATAGTTTGCACTAAGCTTAGTTAAAGTATGGAATTTGTATAGTGAATATAGTGTCCCTTTGATTAATCAACAATGCCAGAGAACATTGTAAGCGATTGAACAGTGTAATTTAAGGATTTCAAGTATAGGAATCAGTTTGTGTCAGATTTTTTCCCCTATTTTGGAGGGCAAATGAAAAAAATGTTACTCCCTTCGTTTACTTTTACTTTTTCACTATACTAAAATAAGAGAAAGTCTATTTTTTTCTTTTTTTTCTTATTATTTTATCCTTGTCATTAACTATTCATTTCCCAAGACTTCTGGTAATATTATCATTATTATGAGCAAAATTGTAAAATATATATTTTATTTATTATTTCTTAAAGTGCGTGAAAAATTTAAAGTGAAAACCTAAAAGTAAACTGAGGGAGTATATGATTTTATCCAAGCTTGGCAACATGAATTTGATGGAGCCAAAGTCTATGTAAAGTAAAGGGAAATTCAATCTCAAAATTGAATAGGTTTTGAAATCCTCATTACGTAAAATTTCGACTTGCAGAATTTTTCTTTAGACCAGATTTAATTGAGTAAAAACCACATAAACATTAATAACAATATATAATTACAGTTCAGTCCAGAGCAAATTGGGGACCGCTATAGGAATTAATGCTCCTCTTCTTTATTGGGGTTAAGGTCAGTTAAAAAGTGAATGGATTCTGAAATTTACATTGAGCATGAGAATAAAAATAGGGATTTTTACATATACATCCCATATAGCAAATCTTGTAACCACCCATGTTTAAGGTTTGTGTTTATTACATTTAAGTATACCACCTTTCAATTTATGTACCAAAATTATATTTAAGGTTTAATGATCAACTTATTAATTATTTGCTTGATTTGTGGAACAAAATCTTTTCATATTTTTTTTGCACGTTTTCTCTTTCTTCCAAACAAAATTGATGCATTTCTCCCCTTTTTTAATTACACCCCCCCACGTCTATTTACTAAAACAGAATTCTCTGGTTCTCTTCTTTAATTTCATCCTCCATTGTCATTCTCCATTGTCGAAGGTTGCCATTGTTTCAGGTCGAGAGTTTCATCCGCCATATTTTCAGTCCTACGGTTGCATCAAAGTCCCAAACCCTCTAAAAAACTATTTTCTCTCTCTCACTGCTTCAATTTCATTCGCCATTTCCGAACCCTCTGCAAAGTTTTCTCAAGAAAACACAGTTTCAGTCACTAAAATCGTATCCATAGTCAAAAATGATGAAAAAAGCTAGTACTCCCAAACGACAAAAAGTAGCCGATATTCCATCTTTTGATCTGGGTGTTTTAACACCTAATCACCAGTAAAAAGACAACAATCTGTCCATGCAAGTGGACAAAATTGGTTCCACAACAAATTTCATTGAAGGTAAACAAATTTTTTTTTCTCCTCAATGTGTTGTAGTTTAATATTTTTTTGCCAAAAAATAGAATGCAAGTGTTTGTTTGGTGTTTAAGTGTTTTTTGTCTAAATGTACTGTATTATTGCATACTAGGGTTGTTTATACAAATTGTAGTTAATTGTAGTTTTTTGGAGTTAATTTGTAGTTAATTGGCAAAATGTACTGTTGAATCAAATTTGTAGTTAATTGTAGTGTTTGTAGTTTAATGTAGTTTAATGTACTTTTTATTTGGAACTGTGACTGTTGACTCAAATTTGTAGTTAATTATAGTTTTTGTAGTTTAATGTAGTTTACTGTACATTTTATTTGAAACTATGATAAAAGTACAGTGTATAAAAGTAGTTACATTGTACATGCTCAATAATTTTATAGTTACAGTATAGTTGCTTGTAGTTATAATGTAGTTTAATGTTGTCTGTCACAATGTAGTTGATATGTGGTCTGCAATTCTATAGTGTTGTTTGGAACTGTGATTAGAAGACATGATATATATGTAGTTACAGTCTAGTTGATTTGTAATTTGTAAAGTAATTTTTAGTTATGCTTTTAGTAAAATAACTTGTCGTTAGAATGTACCTTCATGTATTCTGTCACAATGTAGTTTATCTGTGGTCTGCAATTTTATGGTGTTATTTGGATCTTTGATTATAAGTCAGGGTATATATGTAGTTACAGTGTAGTTGATTTGTAATTTGTAAAGTAAATTCTAGTTATGCTTTTAAAACTATAATTTGTAGTTAAAATGTAGTTTCATATAGTCTGTCACAATGTAGTAGATCTGTGTTCTGTAATTTTATAGTGTTATTTGGAACCCTGATTAAAATTCATGGTATATATCTAGTTACAGTGTAGTTGATTTAACATTTGTAAAGTAAATTCTAGTTATACTTTTTGTAAAACATTTCAGTCATTATTCCTCTTTATTTGTCATGCACTGGTTTCTATGGTAAACGCAAAGACATTGACTTCAAGACTATAAAGTCATACATAGAGAAGCCAGTTACGGACCCTCTCGACATACAATGGATGGTTGCTGAGATTCCACAACAAAAGGAAGGCTCACTGTAAATAACTAATCTCCCTTTCTATATGTCTAATTAAATATTTTTTATGGTTTGGTATTTAATGAAAAATTCTCATATTCTGCAGGGATTGTGGTGTATTTGTGGCTGTCTTTGTGGAGTATATTAGCAATGGTGATTTGTCTATACCAAAGGAAGATCTTACTGATATTGACAAACACCGTAGACGCTATAGAGCTCTGTTGTGAGACTACGCCACAAAGAAGCTAAATGATGGTTCAATCAGTGAGAGTGAGGTTGCCGGCAGGCTTGCAAGGAGGAAGGGTCCACCGCCAAAGAATGAGAGAACTAAAGTTGAACGAAAGAAGAAGCAGAGTATACTGTTCATATTTGGTAGTTGGATTTGAAAACAATTTAATCATTAGGTCATTTTGGTTGTAATGAACAATTTGTCATGAATACATTATACACGAGTATTCGAGTTATCTAATAGCATATTTGCCGTAACAACTATCTAATAGCATATATAATACATTCAGTTGCCATTTTATATAACTGTCAGTTCTTATATAAGTGTGGGAATAAATTATTTGTGCACAATGACTACAATTACCTACATTTGCATATAAATACACAAACTGCACTACATATAACTACAGTTGCATAACTACAAATTGTTGGAAGTCCAATGCTACAAACTACTGTTGCAGTACATTTGCGCTGTTGTGTTTTCGGATAAAACTTCTTATCTTGAACAATGAAGAATCATGAATTGACGTTGCATAGAAATGCCATTTGCAGTTTTCAGCTACTCATACCATCCAGTAGATACAAAAAAATACATTATTCAGACATATTTATTAAATACTACAATTAACTACAACTGACTACAATTAACTACAAAGTTCATATAACTACAAAATTTGTAATTAATTGGTTAGGCTTCATGAATAGGAACTACAAAGTTTTGTCTTTATCTACAAAGTTTTGTCTTTATCTATTATGTTTAGAACACATTTAGAAATCACTTACAGTACAATATAACTACAATCTGCCAACAGTTTACATTACTCAAATATATGAGTAAACTTCTTTATTATCGTCAAAACGTAGAACAGTTACACAATAAATTCCGATAATTTGGGATCACTAACATTTATTTTGAATAACTATTGTAGCTACATTATATTGATTTCTTTTTCGGCGCATTCTTGCAACTTCTTTTGTTATGCCCTTCACCTCCACAATTGCCACATGACACCTTGTACTTCTTTGAGTTTATTTCATCAAATTTTTTATATCTTTCCTTGTGAGGTCTACCTGGCTGCCTTTTATCTCCAGCCGGTGGCTTTACTACATCATCCAAAATATGTTGTGGAACATCCCATTTGGCTTCATCAGGAAGAGGATTAACTGACAATTCATATGTAAGAAGAAGGCTCTTCGTTGTGTAATAAGGTGAGCAATAGTTGTCCGGCCTTTCATTCCTATGCCTTAATGCTGCCAAAGCATGTGCACACGGAAGTTCATCAAGTTGGAATTGTCCACAGCTACATTTCTTGTTTTCTAAACATACAATGTACCGCTTCACACCATCTAACACAGTATGTATATGATCTGTTGAAGCCCTCACCTACAATTCAAGACCAAAAAGAAAATAATAAGGTGTCAATAAGTTAACTATGTTAGCAACAATCAGTTAACTACAAATCAGCTACAAACAAACTGCATATAAACGTTAACTACATTTACCCACATTTGACTACATTTTAAAAACACACTGGAAACACTGCATATAAACTTTAACTACATTTACCCACATTTGACAATATTATAAAAACACATTGGAAACACTGCATATAAACGTTAACTACATTTACCTACATTTGACTACATTTTAAAAACGCACTGGAAACACTCCATATAAACATTAACTACATTTACCCACATTTGATTACATTTTAAAAACACACTGGAAACACTGCAACAGCTACTATTTTTACCAGTTTTTTTTCCTGCACCAAACAAGAATATATTACCTTTAGTTTCTGGGATAATGTATTGTTATCTTCCAATTCTTTGTTGAATTTGTGCCCAAGTAATGTGAAAGTACCCTTTGCCTTCAATAACTTATCTTTTGTAGAAGAACGAGTGATTTCCGAAACTGAAATCTGGAAGAACTACAATTTTATTGACTATCACGCTGTAAATTCTAATTTTCAGTATTTGATGTAGAAAAATGAAAGATTTTCGAAACAGAAATCTGGAAGAACTACAAAATCTGGAAGATTTTCAGTATTTGATGTAGAAAAATGAAAGATTTTCGAAACTGAAATCTGGAAAAACAGATTTTCGGTGTTAGATGCGGAAGAATGACTGATTTTCGAAGCAGAAAACTGGAGAGATTCACGCCGATTAAGAGATTTTACCGTTTTTGATTGACCATTTAATTGGTACAGAATCAAAGATTAATTGGGAGCCTTAAAAACATGCGCTATTTTAGGCTACAAAATAGTTAATATCGTTGGGAGCCTTAAAAATAGGCGCTATTGTAGGCTACAAAATTAGATTGATTTCGTTTGGTACATTTTTGGTAACAAAAACATGGAATATGAGGGTAATAACCAAACAAGGCACAATAATGGTAATAAGGTTTGCTATATGGGATGTATAAGTAAAAATCCCATAAAAATATGCCAGTAAAGGATTCTCAATAGCCCGTTTGGTCATAATTTTTTTTTCCAAATCAATGTTTGGCCATAGTTTTTCAATTTTCACTTCAAGATAAATTTCAGAATTTTTTGAAAATTTGAAGAACTTCAAAAAGTTTTTCTTTTCAAAAATTTTACTTAGATCACTTACAAAAATTTAAAAATAGCCCAAAATAATATTCATGTCCAAATACAACTTTAATTTTTAAAAATCATTTTTACTTGATTTTTTCCCCATTTCCCCCCGAATTTACAATTCTTATGTCCAAACGCCTACCGAAAGTAGTATTACAGTTTTTACATTAAGGACTCTTAGCGTGTCTGCTTAGGATGTCAGTTTACTGATGTATTGTAACTAGCCAGAATGTTACGACTCTTTTATCATATTTTCTTGATTTTTTTGAGGTCGAAACGATACAATCTTCAAACTTTCGAATAGAAAAAAATCTAGAGTTGATTGAACAATAATGGATCTCGACTAATTTGGAATTGTGATGTACTAGTATTGATTGAATATTGGTGCAACTTTCTGTATACATATTAACACATACTCTATATCGTAACTCTTCGTATTTCCTTGCCTGTTGTTTAACCAAAAAATAATATTTTGGTCAAAGTTAAAATTTAAGATAAGAAATTGGGTTACTGATAATCAAGAGACAAAAAAGAATAATAGGCTTTCTGAGAATAAGAATAAGCAGTAAAGAAATTTGTATTTCGATATGATGTAGATGATATTTCGTGTCCTTACAAATGATGATACCTCCTCCTTTTATAGCTAATAAGGAGTAACGGCTCACTTCCTTAGTCTAAATAAGAATAATAACGGACATTTAATGAGGCGTTATACAATCATTGCTATTAAATACCAGTTTACTAACATATTCGATATTTAATACTGTATTTGGACCACTTTTCGTCATCACATTCATATCTTTTGAATCCTTACGAATCTCTGATCGTAAATGCCTTGTTTAGATACGAGATACGTTTCTGAATTGCATCCCGTGCCTATTTTGAGTTCTTCTTTCCGTGTCTACCGCTTCTCGTGTCTCTCATTTAATTATTGTCTGTTGATCTTTTGACCAATCCACGTGTCATGCCCCGTCATCCTTAATATAAACTCAGTTTTTTCCAATACAGATAGTCCCCCCCCCCCTCCCCCACTTTCCATTTATTTAATATAAACTCAGTTTTTTCCAATACAGATAGTCCCCCCCCCCCCCCCCCACTTTCCATTTATTTATCAATTAAATAATTGGGAAGTGGAAAAGGAATTTCTGACATAATCAATGCTTATGACAATTCTGATACCTCAGCTGTCTTTCTCATTTAATGTTTCACACACACGTGTCATCATCTGATTGGATCTGCAATTATGCGCCCTTCTTTCTAGGCTTCTTCAACCTCTTTTTTCACGAAATGATAGTTGCCTTTAATATAGACTTTCCATCATTATACTTCTTAGTTTGACGGTTGTTTCCATATACCTTTTTAATTCTCTCTTCCTTTGTCACCTTCTTCATAAATTTTCATCAAGTGTTTCCTTACTTTCTTTTACTTCTCGTTAGTTCAAACTCGTCCAAAAATTACATCCCAAACCCTAACCCTAGAAAAGTTCCAAATCTTGATCAATTCCCTAATGCCCCTGCTCCGATTAAGCATAAAAGAGGCAGATGAGGAAGGCTTCGGAGTTTAGGATCCACACGAGGAGGTTCGACTGACTCTGCTTCTCCTTCTTCAAGTTCAGGCATCAAAGTTTTCATTTCTAAAACTCCTTCTTCTAAAGGTAAAGAGGTTTCTGACCTTTCTCAAGAACCCTTAGTCAAAGAAATTATACCAAGTGATTTGTCTTTTGGGGGTGACAAAATATATCTTCAGAAGCAAGTTGCAAGATTAGAAAAGATTGATGCTTACCCTTCTCTTATGACTGAGCTTACAATCCCTGCCATTAGAAAAGGTTGTAATTGGAAGGAGAGTCTTCGCCTGTCAATTCCTACCATAAATCAAAGAATTTCTTCTTATAGAAGTGGGTATTCTTTCGTTTATACTTATCCCTTTACTTTGGGATTTAAACCTGCCATAGATCCAGTTATCCTTGATTTTTGTCGCTTCTTCAGTATTTTCTTAGCTCAAGTTGGCCCCTTAGTATGGAGGGCTGTGACTTGTTTGAGATATCTATCTACCAAATCCAAAATCAACTTTACTCTTTCCCACCTTATTCAATTATACCATCCCAACTTAATGTGTCATAGGGTTTTTACCTTAACTGCGAGGAGTAAGAAAGTTTTGGTAAACCCTGAAGATGACAAATACCAAGGGTGGTATCTTCGTTATATTGTTGTTCGTACATTGGATTTACTGGGTGAAACAAACATTCCCTTCCATGAGAAGTGGAACTTTGCACATAAGTTTCTATTTACTTTACCGTACCTATTTTTAGAAATTTTGATTTTCTCTCTAATTTCATCCCTTTTTGGTTTTTTGTATCAACCATGGGAGATGTGGAACCTATTCCCACCTTCCGTGGTTGGGTAGATTCGATTTTAAAATTGCTTCTAAAGAAGATATAACGTGGAAGTCTATTTCTTCTTTACATGGCTGGAGAGTGAAGACACACGGTATGCACCTCTTTACATATATATATTTTTAGATACATATGGTAAACCCCTTTCTTTTCAATGTTGAGTTCATATCCTTCTTTTTATCAGGATTTGGTGTGAGAGGAATGACGGCTGATGTAGCTTTGGATATGCGCACTTCTGCCAATGCCTCCCTTGATTTGGACAAGGCTAAAGCCTTGATAGCAAAGAGAAAAGCTATGGGAGTAGATACTGAGAATGAGGAAGGAGGAGGTACATCGTTGGTAATTAGACCTAGAGTTAGGAGACGCGTCATTATTAAGGATGAAGCTGAAGATACTCCTGCTCGCACCTCCACTGCCGAGCATGTTCTGATCCATTCTGATGAAGATGCCGCACCAAGGGACACTAGTGAATCTCTTCACCGTCTTTTTGTTGATTGTTTTGAAAGTTTGGAGCTCGGCCTTGTTTTAAACAAAATTCCTCTGTCTTCCTCAGTTCCCATTTCTCCTATTCCTTTTGTCTATTCACCAACCGTGAGTGTTTCTTCACCTGTGTTGACCTCTTCTGCTCTTTCATTTACTTTGAGTGCTCCTGCTCCCTTACCTATTCCTTTTGCTCATGCTTTGACTCTCGCGGCGACTCTTGCTATTTTCACCTCTTCTACTACTCCTCCTTCCACTGCTTCGTCTTCCTCTGTCGTGCATTCAAAAATTGGCCCCAATAACACATGCATGGCTATGAGAAAGGTTACACTTGAAGTACCTGCTACTCAGAGCCTTTTGAGAAAGACTGGTGGAGTTGATGTTTGGCTCGAGCCTGGATTCGGGGATATGGAGAGGACGAAGATGCAGATCCACAACTGCTATACTTTGATGAATGACATAGTTCATTCAACCTTGAAGGTAACTTATTTTAACCTGAACATTTTCTCTCCTTTTGCTTTAAGTTCTTATTTCTGTTCCTTATATTTGTAAGCTAACCTTATTGGGATCGAGCTAATGGGAAGGGTCTCTACTTTGGAAAGGAAAAATCGTGAGTTTGCAAAGGCCATTTCTGATGCTAAGAGAATAGCTGAGGAAGCCCAGCTTGAAGCTCAAAACTGGAAGGATCAGTTTGAAAGTGCTTTAGGGAGCATAAAAGAGTTACAAGATAGTAAAGCTCATTTGGAACAACAAAATCGTGCTTTATCCACAGACCTAGGAATTTCCAAGGCTTTATTAAGCAAGATAAAAAGGGATAAATAGCTTTTGAAGGGCTCATTATCAAAGGCTAATGAAGAAATTAAAGAGCTCAAAGCACTTATGGAGAAAAAAAAAAAGAATTTGCTAAGGAGTTCGTGCAGAGATTGAATCAGAATCGGGCTGATTTAAAGGATTCTTCAGATAAAGTTCGTGCTTTGGAGAGTTCCCATACCACTCTTGAGACTTCCCTTGATTACCACTTGGCTGAGCAAGAGATAATGAAAAATGACCTTGCTATGTGGGAAAGGGATTATGAAAACTTGGAGAAGGAATACAATTCTCTTGCGGAGAATTTTAATTATGATATTAATTGGGATTTTTTGAGGTCTCATCGTGATGCATTGCGGGAGGCTACTCAAGAAAATTTTAACTTGCAATCTGAATTAGCCAAAGTCTTAGACGCGATTGAGAAGAATAACCAACCTGTTGACACTCCTTCTCCAGAACAACCAATTGTTATTTCTTCTCCAGCACTTGGAACTCTTGGGGTAGAAGAGCCTTTGAATTCTGAAGCAGTTGCTAAAACAAGTGAAGTTGTGATTCCAGTGACCGAGGGTGAAACGTCTATAACACAGTCTATGGGAATTGAAGTTCCCGTGACTACTGCTTCCCTCGATGATGTTAATACTTTCAGCTCAGCTGAAACTGCTCCTGTTGCTGCTCCCTTAGAAGTTGTTATCGAGCCTATTGTTGCTTCTGAAAATGAGGCTACAACTTCTGATGTTCCAACCCCTTCAGTGACCAGTTAAAAGTGTTTCAGACTTTACCCTTTTTCTTTAATGATTGGTGATGTAATATCTTGTTAATTTTAAGGGATATTTTTGGTGAAGTTCCCAGTTTCTATAATGGGGCACTTGTTTTAAGACAATTGCATTTCAATGACTAAGTTTTTTCCTTAGTCTTTTATGTTAAGAAGTTTAATTAGTACTTCTTTATATTCTATTCTTGTCTATTTACTTTATTCAAGACTTTATAGAACAGTTTTCTACTTATTCTATTCTTGCCTATTTTTTACTTAGGAATTATAGAATAGTTTAGCATTTTTATCTTTTTTAAAAATTCTTTATGATTCTTCTCATGGATTATTATCATGAGGAAAATAAAAGAGGACCCATTTATTTATCGATACTTAATGAAGAAGATGTCTCAACTTCATAATGGTGTTATAATATGGTGAAAGAAATAGGAACACACATGTTTTGTATGAAATGACTTTGACAAGTTTTTACTCATGGACTCTAACAAGTTTTTTTTTGAGTATTGCATGTATTGAAGTACATCTATAACTTTCTCGTAACTGTTTTCTTGTAAAAGATTTATAAAATAAACAAGGTTTCCTTTTCATAACCCATTTTTAGTACATAGTCATGACCCTATATTTACATATTAGGAAGGGTTTGAGAGGTGAATCCATTTTTCTCATGGGAAAGAACACTATGATGAGTGCCTTTTGATTTCGTGATTTTTGCTTGACACTTGACTTCTTGTAGCTTGATTTTTCTTTTTAAATCTTGTTCGCTCATATCTATTCTTCTACACATACTTGTGTGTATATCATATAGTCCCTCAGTGTTTGAGCGGTGAAGTATGAAGCCTCGAGCCCTTGTGTGTTTTCTCCAATTTGGTCTTTTTCCTCAAACAGAAAAATATACGGGACTCGGAGGTGTGATTATAGATGAAGACTGTCTAGCTTTTGTGTATTTCCATCAGATTAATGTAACCCTGGGCTGGGAATTTAAGAGTTTTCCATTTTGCCGTGCAGGCCGTGACTCATCATTTGGCACGAGTTAGGATTTTTGCCTAGCATCTAAAATCGTTAGTAAAATTTTAACAATTAAAAAAAAAAATTCTAACATGGCGATACCTGACCGTGGGTATTTCCTTAGAAGTAATATCTTTTCAAATGAATAGCATTCTAATGTGAAGGTAAAACCTTGCCATCCATTGTCTACAACTCGTATGCTCATTTTCCCGCAATTTCACGAACTCTATAAGGTCCTTCCCTCGTTGGACTTCACTTTCCTGAATTAGCTGTATTTGTAGATTGGAACACTTTTTTGAGCATAAAGTCCCCAATTTTAAAGAACCTAAGACGTGCCTTCCTATTGTAATATCGCTCAATTACTTGCTTTCGAGCTGCCATCCTTATTAACGCAACTTCTCTTCTCCCTTCGAGTAGATCAAGATTTATCTGTAACTCTTCATTGTTTAAGTCTTCTGCTGCTTGAACACGACGTGCACTTGGTTAGCCTATCTCAACCTGTATTAAAGCTTCTGCACCATAAACCATAGAAAATGGTGTTTCTCCCGTACTTGTTTTTTCCGTTGTTCGATATGCCCATAATACTGCTGGTAATACTTCAGGCCAATTACCTTTTGAATCTTGTAACTTTTTCTTTAAGTTGTTGATGATTACCTTGTTTGTAGATTCCGCTTGTCCATTACCCACTGCTGATATGGTGTTGATGTTATTCTTTTAATTTGCCAACTTTGAAAGAATTCTGTGATTTGTGCTCCTATAAATTATGGGCCATTATCACACACGATCTCTTTTGGTACACCAAAGCGGCATATTATATTCCTCCAAATGAAGTCCTTAACTTCTTTCTCTCGCACCTGTTTCAATGCCCCTGCTTCTACCCATTTAGTGAAATAACTAGTAAGCACGAGTACTTTATCTGACCTTTTGCTTGTGGTAATGGACCTACGATATCCATTCCCCATTTCATGAAGGGCCACGAAGCTATAACAAGGTGTAATAGTTCAGATGGTCTATGCATATTATTTCCATACCTCTGACATTTGTCACACTTAGATACGAAATCATTTGCTTCCTCTTCCATTTTAGGCCAATAGTATCTTGCTCTAATCAATGTCTTTACAAGTGATCTGCCTCCTGCATGATTTCTACAATGTCCCTCATGTATTTCTCTCATCACATACTCCGTGTGAGAAGGTATGAGACACCTTGCTAATGGTCCACCAAACATTTTTCGGTAAAGGTTTCCTTGATATAAGCAAAAACAATCAGCTTTTTTCGAAGTGCACGAGCCTTTATTTTATCCTCAGGAACAGTTCCATGCTGCAAAAAAGCTACTATTTCATTTCTCCAATCCCAAGTAAAGTGATTAATGTTTACCTCATTTTTGTTAGGTTCAAGAACGGAATGGAATAAGTGTATGATTGAAGCATTTGCATCATTTTCTATGTCTGCTACGGTCGCAAGATTAGCTAAAGCATCTTCCTCCGCGTTCTCTTCTTTTGGGATTTGCATTACCTTCCAAGTTTGGAATTGTCTTATCAGTTCTCGTACCTTTTTAAGATACTCTTGCATTCGAGTTTCCCTGGCTACATAAGTCCCCAGCATTTAACTTACTACGAGCTGTGAATCACTTTTGAGTGATACCAATTTCCAGTGCCAGCTCTAAACCTACAATCACAACTTCATATTCTGCTTCATTGTTAGTTATAGGGTGACATTTTATAGCCTGTCTAATGGTCTCACCCGTAGGTGGTTTAAGATCAATTCCCAAGCCTGCTCCTTTTACAATAGATGAACCATTCGTACACAAAATCCAAGTTCTTGGGTTCATTCCATTAAAGACTTGTAATTCCTTTTCTGATTCTAAATGCATCCCTTGACTGAAATCTGCTACGAAATCTGCTACGAAATCTGCGAGAACTTGGGATTTTATAGCAGCCCTAGGTTGATAAATGATTTCATACTCACTTAATTCTATAGCCCATTTTGCTAATATTCCTAATAGTTCATGTTTATGCAAAATGTTTCGTAATGGAAAAGAAGTAACTACGACAATTGGATGACATTGAAAATAAATTCTTAATTTCCTAGATGCCATGATCAACACCAATGATAACTTTTCTAATTGTGGATATCGTGTCTCAGCATCTAATAAATATTTGCTTACATAATAAATAAGAGATTGCTTACCTTGGTCTTCTCGCACCAAAACAACACTTACCGCGACTTCCGATACTTCTAAGTAGATAATCAATGTTTCTCCCTTCTTTGGTTTCACTAACAGGGGAGGATTTGATAAGTAAGCTTTCAAGCTCTTAAGGGCCTATTGACAATCTTCATTCCACTCAAAATGGTCTTGCTTTTTGAGAGCAGAAAAGAAATTAAAACATTTTTCTGAAGATTTAGAAATAAATCTTCCCAAGGCAGCAATCCTTCCCGTTAACCTTTGAACCTCCTTCTTATTGGTAAGGATATCAGGTATTTCTTCTATTACTTTAATATGAGAAGGATTTACTTCAATGACACGGTTAGAAACAAGAAAACCCAAGAATTTACTTGAAGCAACCCCAAATGCACACTTTTTTGGGTTGAGTTTCATGTTAAATTTCCGTAAAATTTCAAATGTAATAGATAAGTGAGAAATATGATCATGAGAATGCTGGGTTTTTACAAGCATATCGTCAATATATACCTCCATAGTTTTTCCTATATGTTCTTGAAACATTTTGGTGACCAACCTTTGATAGGTCGCCCCAGCATTTTTGAGACCAAAAGGCATTACTTTATAATAGTAAGTCCCCCTGTCTGTGATGAAAAAAGTTTTTTCCTCATCACCAAGATCCAGTTTAATTTGATTATATCCCGAATAAGCATCTAAAAAGCTTAGAAGTTCATGACTTGCGGTTGCATCAATTAATTGATCTATATGTGGTAAAGGGAAAGAGTCTTTTGGGAAAGCTTTATTTAGATCTGTATAATCCACACAAACACGCCATTTACCATTCTTTTTAGGTACGAGTACCATATTAGCTAACCAATTAGAATACTTTACCTCACGGATTGACCCAATCTTTAATAATTTTTGGACTCATCTTGAATTACCTGATTCATGAATACACCTTGCTTTCTTTTCTTTTGCGTTATAGGTGTGAAAGATTGGTCCTCTTTGAGTTTGTGAGTCATCACATCAGGTGGTATTCCTGTCATATCAGAGTGTGACCAGGCAAAACAATCCACGTTAGCTTTTAAAAACTCAATCAACATACCTCGCATATCGGGATTTAGATTGGCTCATACGTATACTTTTTCTTTCAGGCCATTGCTCAAATAGCACCACAGCTTCGAGCTCCTCTATTGTTGTTTTAATGTTCTCATTTTCTTCAGGTTCTTGAATTACATCCGGTCTTGAGTCTAAATCTTTTTTTTCTCGTTCAGTTGAAGTTTGATTGCTGACACCTCCAACTATTTCCTTTAATTGCTATTTTTCTTTACTTACGGTGCTCGTATCTATTACGGCGTTGATACTCCTAGCTGTTTGTTGATCCCCTCGAATTTGACGTATTCCCCAGGGCGATGGAAACTTAATAACTTGATGCAAAGTTGATGGAACAACATCCATATCATGGATCCATGATCTCCCATGATTATGTTGTAGGCTATATCCATATCAACTACCTGAAATTTAGTTTCTTTAATAACACCTGCAGCAAAAGTTATTAGAATTACCTCACCTTTTGTTACCACTCTTGACTTGTCAAAGCATGACAAAGTATGTGCCTTGAGTATCATTTTATCTTCAGCTTGCATTTCCTGCAATACCCATAGTAGAATGATGTTTGCAGAACTTCCTGGATCAATTAAAACTCATTTTACATAAGTGTCATGTATAAGTAAGGATATTACCAACGCATCATTGTGATGAGTAAGCACTCCTTCTGTATCTGCATCAAAGCTTATGCTTTCGTGTTCTAAAGTTTGTCGTACTCGTTTCCTGTGTGTGATCGTCATTTTGGAAATCTTATTTGAAGCCGTGTACGTTACTCCATAAATATCTTCCCCTCCTCTTATGACATTCACTGTTCTCTTGGGTGATGGTGGTTTTGGTGGCTCTTGCCTATTTTTCATGTAAGCTTGTTTTCCCTTCTCACTAAACAACTCTGTGAGATACCCTTGCTTTAGTAGATGGTCCACTTCACTTTGTAGGAATCTGCATTCTGGCGTTTTATGCCCGTGGTCATTGTGAAACTCGCACCAATGGTCCGGGTTATGTCTGTTTGGATTTGACCGCATCTCTTTCGGCCACCGTACCTTATCTCTCATACTCCTTAGAATAACTACGAGCTCAGAATTAAATATATTAAAACTATGACCAGCGAATCGTGCGATTAAATTCCTATCATCATCACGTGGCTCTTGGTTGCTTTGATCGCCCCTGAACCTGGATGAAGACCCGGTTTCCCTGTCTCTTGACCTTTGGTCATATCGTTGGTTGTTCTTTCTATATCGCGAATTCTTTCCTGCAGGTCCCATATATGGATCGTACCTGTTCTTACCTGATCTTTTTTCAGCTTCTAATCTCATGGATCCACTCCTTTCTTCACGATGATGTTGAGGTACGGTATCCTCTTCAATTCTAAGCTTTGTATTGTACCTGCTATAAACATAGTTCCAAGTGGTTGCAGGAAACTCACGAAGGCTTTCTTTAAGGCTTCTCGTGGCTTCTGAACTTTTGTCATTCAAATTACTTGCAAAAGCTATCGCTACCCAGTTATCTGGTACACGGGTTAGAGTCATTCTTTCACGTTGGAATCTATCAACAAAATCTCTGAGCAACTCAGAGTTCCCTTGCTTGATTTTGAAGATATCCTCCATCCTTTTCTCAACATTCTGAGCTCCCGAGTGTGCTTTAATAAAAGAATCTGCAAGCTCAACAAAAGAATTTATAGAACTTTCAGGTAAAAGAGAATACCAGGTTAATGCACACTTGGTGAGCATCTCCCCAAACTTTTTGACCAACACTGACTCAATTTCTTGTTTGGTCAAATTGTTGCCTTTAACTCTTGTTGTAAATGCAGTTACATGGTCACGTGGGTCTGTTGTACCATCATATTTTGGGATGTCAGGCATTTTGAATTTTTTTCGGAATCGGTAAAGGAGAGACACTTGGATTCTAAGGTTGATGTGAGTATTTATCCACGTCTACTCCTTTTATTACAGGCGAAACTCCAGGAATTTGTTCGATACACTCGTTTTTCTCCTTGAGTTGTTTCTGCAAGGTTAGTACTAAATTTTGAAGTTGAGAATTATTTAAATTACCTGGTTCTCCTTCTTGTGAATCATTGGGGGTTGCTCCATTACCAGAATTAACTAGACCAGAGCGGGGGTTTTCCAAAGTGTTATTATTAGGCGTTGCTGGTGCAGCAGGCAATCGACTAACTAAAGCTTCCAAAGCTTTGTCAATTCGTGCATCAATTATTTTTTGTAAAAGTTCATCTCTTGTTTCAACTCCTCCATCAACATGTGCTGACATATCATTAGGAGTTCCTTCTCGAGATCCACATGAAGAAGCCTGAGGCATAACATTATTGAGCTCATCCCCCTTCAATTGATGGATCTGATTTTCCTGATTGTTGTTGTCGTTGTTGTTTGACATGATGTTAACAATGGGTAGAGTGTAACTTTAGAAAGAATGGATTATCAGATTTCCGGTAACGGAACCAATTTGTATAACCAAAAATAATATTTAGGTCAAAGCTAGAATTTAAGATAAGAAATTGAGTTACTGATAATCAAGAGACCAAAAAGAATAATAGGCTTTCTGAGAATAAGAATAAGCAGTAAAAAAATTTGTATTTTAATATGATGTAGATGATATTTTGTGTCCTTACAAATGATGATACCTCCTCCTTTTATAGCTAATAAGGAGTAACGACTCACTTCCTTAGTCTAAATAAGAATTTAACGGACATTTAATGAGGCGTTACACAATCAACAACAACAATAACAAACCCAGTATAATTTCACTTAGTGGGGTCTGGGGAGGGTAGTGTGTACGCAGACCTTACCCCTACCCTTGGGTAGAGAGGCGTTACACAATTATTGCTATTAAATACCAGTTTACTAATGTATTCGATATTTAATACTGTATTTGGACCACTTTTCTTCATCAGATTCATATCTTTTGAATCATTACGAATCCATGGTCTTAAATGCCTCGTTTAGATAAGAGATACGTATCTGAATTGCACACCGTGCCTGTTTTGAGTTCTTCTTTCCGTGTCTACCACTTCTCGTGTCTCTCAATTAATTATTGTTTGTTGACCTTTTGACCAATTCACGTGTCATGCCACGTCATTCTTAATATAAACTCAGTTTTTTTTTCAATACACCCGCTACTAGACGTGTCAAAGGGCAGGTTGAGTTGATTTTGGGCGAGTCAAAATTGGCTAAGTCAATTGACCCGCCCAAAAATAGCAAGAGTTGAGATGTGTCGGGTCATTTCTTACCAAACTTTAAATAATGTGTATGATTTTTTTATGAATTATTTAATTATCAAATAACACACACACACATACACACACATACACACACATACACATACACACACATACACATACATATACATATATATATATATATATATATATATATATATATATATATATATATATATATATATATATATATATATATATATATATATATATATATATATATATATATATATATATATATATATATATATATATATATATACATATAATATATAACATATCAAACAAAAACAAAAAATATTTTAGCAGAGTTACTCGTGAATCAATCTAGATTAAAAATCAGTCCAATTTTTGATGGATTGAAATGAATTGGGTCAAGATAAATTTAACAAATGGGTGGGTGTCATTAGTTTAGTTGAAAAATGGTTGTAGATGATGGATTTGTTTATATGATTATGGTTGAGATGCAAGATTGGGAAGTTCGGTACTGCATGAAAAAGAATGGAATGAGTAGCAAATGGAGTAAAATATTTGAAATTACAAATCTCTCCTCCTAATGCTCTTTAGGATTACAACTCTATTTTACTAGGTTCCTTCTAAGTTAGCTCAATCTGTGATGATAGCATTTTAAAACTAGGATCCAACTTGTTCCCACTTGACATTAATTTTCTTGTTCCTCGAGTCCCCTTAATTGAGTGATGGTGGTTGTTTACTTTCTTTTCTTTAATAAATAACTTTCATTTAGAAGGTAACAATGTAAGGTAGAATATTAATATTTTGGATCTACAATCACTATTTAAACTATTTAGAAAAGAAAATTTCTGAATTGTTAAAATTTCCATTACTCATTTTTCTGTTTGTTCCTTAGCTTTTGGATAGTACATGCGTTGGTTAAGAGTTTATTACGGCACCCTCCAAGTAGAGATGATAGGAGTTGCTTATATTTAGTGGCAATTAAGCCCTCCATTTTTTTAAGTCCTCTATTTATTACCCATTTACATAGATCAAACATTTGATACCATGCCACAATATTTACTATACAAGATGAAGAGAGTAAATATTTTCAGAGGCATTAATTACTTTACACATGAATGGAAAGAAAATAAGTTTGTGAATTTCGTTAGTGATTGTGTAATAATCGAGTCAACATTCAACTACAACAATTTAGTTGTAACTATTTCGGAACAGATAAGGATCGATAGTGATTTAAACACTATAGAGATTAACTTTGTCCCAAATGTTGGTTTGCCACCGATCATAATTTACAACGATACAGGAGTTAAGGTGTATATAGAATTAAAGAAGAAAAACTTGAATTTCAATGAATATCCCCCCTGTTTGTGGCAGTGAAAGAGATTTATGAAAAGCATTTGGTTGTTACAAGTTTTGTAGTTGCGTCAAGTTCCAATTGTTTGGTTGCTACAAATTCAAATTCTAGAGATGTATCAACAACTGATAGCACTGAGATTATTGATATTGAATTGATTGAAAACACAAAATTTAGTGAAAATATGGGTATAATAGATAATATGTTGAACGAATTTGTTGAGGAGGATCAAGTTTATAAGGATAAAGAGACACTTATGAATGTGATGAAGAACTTGGTTGTACGCAAGAGGATCCTATTCAAGGTAAAGAGATCAAGCGCAACAAGGTATGTCATTAATTGTATATTCTGTTGTACAAATATGCATAAAGTAGTATATATTTATATATAGGTATTAAAATTAGTATATATGCAGATTGTATACAAGTGTATTTAGAAGTTGAATGATGTATAATACTAGGTATCACCATACATGTCTGGATGTCAATTGTACTTGGAGTTTCAAATCTTCTGCCGCTTTCAAGGCAAATATATTCAAAGTGAGAAGTTACAATAATAATCATACATGCGGCTATGGTGAAATACACTTAACACAACGTCAAGCTACTTCGGGTATAATTGCTAGTATAGTCAAGGACAAGTATGTTAATCCAAAAAAGTTTACACTGCAATTGATATAATAGAGGACATACAAAAGCAACACAGGATTGAAGTAAGCTACATGAAAGCATGGAGAGCTAACGAAATAGCAATGGCAATGATAAAGAGGGAGTCCGAGTGATTCATATAAGGAGTTGCCGAAGTATTTTTATATATTGGAGCAAACAAATCCAGGAACGGTTACAAAGTTGCACAAATCAGAAGATGCTTTCTTTATGCATATGTTTCGCTATATGCATCTATCAAGGGCTGGGAGCATTGCAGACCGATAATGGTTGTTGATGGAAGCTTCCTTAAAGCAACATATAAGGGTACCATATTGACTGCCTGCACACAAGATGGAGCTGGTGAATTGACTGTATTTTCATTGTTCTGCAGTTTGTATAATGTTTTAGTTTCATGTATAAACGTGTATAGGATTTCACAGCTGTTGTTTTTATAAAATTTACAGTTGGTATAAATCTATATAATTGTGTATAACTGTGTATAAGATTTGTATAAAATTTGCAGTTGGTATATGCAGACTAATTTGTAGTGTGAATCCTAATATCTAATTTTGTATAAACAGGAAAAATTCTTCCACTTGCGTATGCAATTGTTTATTCAGAGAATAACAAATCTTGGGAGTGATTCTTTATCCAGATAAATGGTACTTTTGGTGTTAGAGAAGGGACGTGTATAGTTTCATATAGAAATGAAAGAATCTTCAATGCCACACAAGCTGTGTACCCAGAAGTACCACATAGTATTTGCATGTTTCACTTGTGGCAGAATGTAAAGCGCACATTCAAGAAACATCACAAACAATTGAAGGATATCTTCTTTGCTTTGGCAAGAGTTTACACGATAGAGAAGTTTGAGTACCATATGAAAGAGTTGTGCAAAATTGATCCGAGGGTGCAACCTTACTTGTTTGAAATTGGGTACGAAAGGTGGTCTAGAACATATTCCAAGGTGAAAAGGTCGATGGTAATGACTTCAAATATTGCAGAGACAATTAATGCAGCTAACAAGGATGCTAAAGATTTACCAGTAATGCGATTGCTGGAGTATATGACAAATTTGCTACAACAATGGAACAACAAAAATAGAAAAAGTGCAATGCAGACATCTACAGAGCTTGGCGAAAAGTACGACAAACTCCTTCGGAAAAATCTGACTGCATCAGAGCAAATGACGGTAAAATGAATCAAATATAATAAATATTGGCACTTATCACTTGCATTTTACTGCTTGTATAAGGAAGTATAACTCTGTATAATAATGTATAATGTTCTTTGATTTTTTAAAAAAAGTTTTACAAGTGAGACCTGCTACGGATCAGCTATATTCTGTGCTTGAGGGGTAAGGAGAAACATAGTGTGCCTTCAAGATTGAACATGCAGTTGCAGAAAATTTCAAATGGATGAACTTCCATGTCCGCATGCTTGGGCAGTTTTGAAGAACCAGCAGCTGAAACCTAGCCATTATTGCTCTTTTTACTACAAGAAGGATAAACTCCGTAGCACTTACGAGTTTTCAGTGAATCTGATTCCAGATGAGAGTTTATGGGTAAACCCAACAGAGGTGATGGAAGATGTGGTCCTACCACCTAAAAGGAGAAGGAATGCCGGAAGGCCAAGAAAGGAAAGACTCAAGCCTGCTTCAGAGAAAGAGTCTAAGAGGGTATTTTCATGTTCTGTGTGTGGACAAGGTGGTCACAATAAGAAAATATGTAGGAATCGACCAAAATAAATTGTTGGATTACATTTGTCTTCATATTGCGTAGTTAAGTTTCACAAACAATAGAGTTACAAATGCTTATTAGTTAAGTTTCACAAGCAATTGACATGTTCCATTATGCATGTTTTGCTTATCCGATAGTGTCTCTCTTGTTTTTAGTGGTACTAAATATATTGATAGATTGTAGAAATGCCAAATAGGACTGCAAACAATCACTTATATTACATGCATACAAATGTATAAATGAGAGTATAAATTTGTATATTATTTTATACATATGTATAAAACCTGCTACATTAGCAAAACTGCAACATAATAAAAATACATACTTTGTTAAAGGACAAAAGCAACTGAAAATATTCATTAAAATGTAATTCATTCACAACAACAATGTGTAATGGCTGCCTCAAATTACACAAAAATAAAAAATATCTATAATATCCTTTAAGGTTATCTCACAAGTAGCAGAATAGTTACAAAACTATGCAACAATTCCTTATACATAGAACAACTACAGTAAAATGAAAATAACAGAACTACTTTCTTGGTCGACCCCTCTTCCTCTTCTTCAAAAGTCTCTCTGTGATTTCATCATCACTGATTGCACCAGACTGTTATTTTTTCCTCCCATAATCCCATAACAGAGATCCCCACCTGGTGCGAAGTGTTTCAATGTCAAAATTATCCTTTCAAATTTCTTTACCAAGGATTAAATACTCTGCAAAGGCAGCAACAAATGTACCACAATAACTGTGATTAAAAAGAAACGAATCAGATTCAAATAGGTACACTAATAATAAAATAGTAAAACAATTGAGATTTACCTACCATTTGGTAGGTGTTTAATTTCTTTTCTTTAATAAATAATTTCACTTAGAAGGTAACAATGTAAGGTACACTTAATATTTTGGATCTATAATCACTATTTAAACTATTTAGAAAAGAAAATTTCTGAATTGTTAAATTTTTCATTTACTCATTTTCTGTTTGGTATTTAGCTTTCGGATGATACATGCGTTGGTTAAGAGTTTATTACGGCACCCTCCAAGTAGAGATGATAGGAGTCGCTTATATTCAGTGGCAATTAAGCCTTTCATTTTTTAAGCCCTCTATTTATTACCCATTTACATAGATCAAGCATTTGATCCCATGCCACAATATGTACTATAAAAGATGAAAAGAAAGTAAAGATTTTCAGAGGCATTAATTACTTTACACATGAATGGCAAGAAAACAAGTTTGTGAATTTCGTCAGTGATTGTATAATAATCGAGTCCACATTCAATTACAGTAATTTAGTTGCAACTATTTCGGAATAGATTAGGTTCGATAGTGATTTAAACACTATAGAGATTAACTTTGTCCCAAATGTTGGTTTGCCACCGATCATGATTTACAACGATACATGAGTTAAGGTGTATATAGAATTAAAGAATAAAAACTTGAATTTCACTGAATATCCCCTGTTTATGACAGTGAAAGAGATTTATGAAATCATTTGGTTGTTAAAAGTTCTGTGGTTGCTTCAAGTTCCAGCTGTTTGGTTGCTACAAATTCAAATTCTAGAGATGTATCAACAACTGATAGCATTGACATTATTGATATTGAATTGATTGAAAACACGAAATTTAGTGAAACCACGGGTATAATAGATAATACATTTAACGAATTTGTTGAGGAGGATCAAGTTTATAAGGATAAAGAGACACTTATGAATGTGATCAAGAACTTGGTTGTACGCGAGAAGTTCCAATTCAAGGTGAAGAGATCAAGCGCACCAAAATATGTCATTAATTGTATATTCTGTTGTATAAATATGTATAAAGTAGTATATATTTGTATATAGGTATTAAAATTAGTATATATCCAGATTGTATACAAGTCTATTTAGAAGTTGAATGATGTATAATACTAGGTATCACCTTACATGTATGGATGGCAATTGTGCTTGGAGTTTCAAATTTTCTGCCGTTTTCAAGGCAAACATATTCAAAGTGAGAAGTTACAATAATAATCACACATGCGGCTATGGTGAAAGATACTTAACACAATGTCAAGCTACTTCAGGTATAATTTCTAGTATAATCAAGGACAAGTATGTTAATCTAAAAAACGTTTACACCGCAATTGATATAATAGAGGGCATACAAAAAGCAACACATGATTGAAGTGAACTACATGAAAGCATGGAGAACTAAGAAAATAACAATAGCAATGATAAAGAGGGAGTCCGAGTGATTCATATAAGGAGTTGCCGAAGTATTTTTATATGTTAGAGAAAACAAATTCAGGAACGGTTACAAAGTTGCACAAATCAGAAGATGGATGCTTTTTTTATGCATATATTTCGCTATATGCATCTATCAAGGGATGGGATCATTGCAGACCGATAATGTTTGTTGATGCAAGCTTCCTTAAAGCAGTATATAAGGGTACCATATTGACTGCCTGCACACAAGATGGAGCTGATGAGTTGACTGCATTTACATTGTTTCTGCAGTTTGTATAATATTTTAGTTTCATGTACAAATGTGTATAGGATTTCACAACTACTGTTTTTATAAAATTTGCAGTTGGTATAAATCTGTATGATTATGTATGACTGTGTATAATCCTAATATCTATTTTTGTATAAACAGAAAAAATCCTTCCATGCAATTGAGGATTAAAAGAATAACAAATATTGGGAGTGGTTTTTTGTCCAGATAAAAGGGTACTTTTGAAGTTAGGGAAGGGATGTGTATAGTTTCAGATAGAAATGAAAGCATCTTCAATGTCACAAAAGCTGTGTACCCAGAAGTACCATATTGTATTTGCATGTTTCACTTGTGGGAGAATGTAAAGCGCACATTCAAGAAATATCACAAACAATTGAAGGATATCTTGTTTGCTTTGGCAAGAGCTTACACGATAGAGAAGTTTGAGTACCATATGATAGAGTTCTGCAAAATTGATCCGAGGGTGCAACCTTACTTGTTTGAAATTGGGTAGGAAAGGTGGTCTCGACCTTATTCCAAGGTGAAAAGGTCGATGATAATGACTTCAATATTGCAAAGTCAACTAATACATCTAACAAGGATGCTAAAGAGTTACCAGTAATGTGATTGCTGAAATACATAATAAATTTGCTACAACAATGGAACAACAAAAACAGAAAAGTGCAATGGAGACATCTACATAGTGTGGCGAAAAGTACGACAAACTCCTTCGGAAAAATCTAATTGCATCAGAGAAAATGACGGTAAAATAAATCAAATATAATGAATCTTGACACTTCTGACTTGCATTTTAATGCCTGTACAAGGATGCATAACTCTGTATAATAATGTATAATGTTCTTTAATTTTTTTTTTCAAAAAAAGCTTTTGCCGGTGAGGCCTGCTGCGGGTCAGTTATATACTGTGCTTGAAGGGGTAAGGAGAAACACAGAGTGCCTTGAAGAGGGAACATGCAGTTGCGAAAAATTTCAAAGGGATGAACTTCCATGTCCGCATGCTTGGGCAGTTTTGAAGAACCAACAGCTGAAAGCTAGCCATTATTGCTCTTTTTGCTATTAGAAGGATACACTCCTTAGCACTGATGAATTTTTAGTGAATCCGATGCCAGATGAGAGTTTATGGGTAATCCCAACAGAGGTAATGGAAGATGTTGTCCTACCACCTAAAGTGAGAAGGAATGCAGGAAGGCCAAGAAAGGAAAGACTCAAGCCTGCTTTAGAGAAAGAGTCTAAGAGAGTATTTTCATGTTCTATGTGTGGACAAGGTGGTCACAATAGAAAAACATGTAGGAATCGACCAAAATAAATAGTTGGAAACAAAACGCTTCCTATTACATTTGTCGTCATGTTGAGTAGTTAAGTTTCACAAACAATAGAGTTACAAATGCTGATTAGTTAAGTTTCACAAGCAATTGACATGTTTCATTATACATGTTTTGCTTATCCAATAATAGTGTCTTCCTGTTTTTAATGGTACTAAATATATTGATAGATTGTAGAAATACAAAACATGACTGCAAACAATCACTGGTATTACATGTTTACAGATGTATAAATGAAAGTATAAATTTGTATACATATGTATAAAACCTGCTACATTAACAAAACTGGAACCATAATAAAAATTCATACTTTGTTAAAGGACAAAAGCAACTGAAAATATTCATTAAAATGTAATTCATTCACAACAACAATGTGTAATGACTACCTCAAATTACACAAAAATAAAAAAACATCTATAATATCCTATAAGGTTATCTCACAAGTAGCAGAATAGTTACAAAATTAGGCAACAACTCCTTATACATAGAACAACTACAATAAAATGAAAATAACAGTATTACTTTCTTGGTCGCCCCCTCTTCCTCTTCTTCAAAAGTCTCCCTGTGATTTCATCATCACTAATTTCACCAGACTGTTATTTTTTCGTTCCATAATCCCATAACAAAGATCCCCACCTGGTGCGAAGTGTCTCAATGTCAAAATTATCCTTTTGAATTTCTTTACCAAGGATGAAATACTCAGCAAAGTCAGCAACCAAAGCACCACAATCATTGTAATTAAAAAGAAACGAATCAAATTCAAATAGGTACACTAATAGTAAAATAATAAAATAATTGAGATTAACCTACCATTTGATGATTGTTTACTTTCTTTTCTTTAATAAATAATTTTCACTTAGAAGGTAACAATGTAAGGTAGAATATTAATATTTGGATCTATAATCACTATTTAAACTATTTAGAAAAAAAAATATCTGAATTGTTAAATTTTTTATTACTCATTTTTCTATTTGTTATTTAGCTTTTGGATAATACATGCGTTGGTGAAGAGTTTATTACGGCATCCTCCAAGTAGAGATGATAGGAGTTGCTTATATTCAGTGGCAATTAAGCCCTCCATTTTTTAAACCCTCTATTTATTACCCATTTACATAGATCAAGCATTTGATCCCATGCCACAATATTTACTATAAAAGATGAAGAGAAAGTAAATGTTTTCAGAGGTATAAATTACTTTACACATAAAAGATTGTATTGATAGCCTATTTAACCAAGCATCTTTTTTTTTTTTTTTGGTTAAAAGTGTTTTTGTGTTTAATTTATCAAATTTTTTTAGCAAGTCATGTTTAAGCAGAACCAGTTAGTGCACAATTCAGAGGAACTAACCCTGTAAAGTGGCAACCAACATTATAATGTTGTGGCGTGCCATGACCTTCTAAGGCACTATAATAGGAAGACAATCCCAAGATGTATGACCAAAATAAATTTGAGGAAAGCATATGACATGGTGAGATAGGATTTTATCAAAGATATATTAGATGCGTATTGCTTTCCCAGGAAATTTACATAGTTGGTTATGGTAAGTATCAAATCAACAAAGTTCTATGTAAAAGTTAATGGAGTAGGGTATGGCTAACTTGAAAGCAGGACGGGGTTTTAGCTATATTGCTCGGATTCTCCCAAAATGTCGTTAGGTGTGTGTCAGATTCTCTAAAAGTAATGCATTTTTGGAGGATCCGACACGAGTGCGGCAACATTTTGGAGAGTCCGTACAACATAGGATTTTAGGCAGAGAGATCCAATATCTCCCCTCATATTTGTAATGGTCATGGAGTATCTGAACTGAGTGCTAAACAAGATCTCAATTGCCTGACTATAGGTTCCATCCTATGTGCAAGGGATTGAAACTGACTCTTCTTATCTTTGCAGATGATTTAATGATATTTCGTACGGAAATATAGCCTCTATTAGAAGGGTAATGGAAGCATTACAATACTTAAGTAATCGTGTTCGGGAATCAATGAATGATAGTTAAGAAGGAAACGAAAAATTGAGTTGACATACATCGCATTTTCTAATAAAATGTACTTAACTTTTCGCTCAGAATTCCGTTTGAGCTCTACAATATATCGTTGGGAAGCATACATGCAATATTCAGAATATCCATATGTGAAAGATAATCTTTCAACTTCTGTTCCTCCATATATGAAAAGTTTTCCATTTTGACTTCCTTGAATTTATTTTGCCTCCCACGTGTCAAAAGTAGAGATGCACAACAAGTTTTCTCATCTTCAGATACATCATCATATATAAACTTGAGGGTACTCTTTAAGTTATAGCCTCAAATTTCCAGCTTAGTATTCTAACGATTCTCAGTGTAGGAAATGGTCCTGTTATCCACATTTATCACCTGACTATTTCTTTTCAAGTTGTCCTTACCTCCTGCTTTAGCCTCATGTTCCGGCACTTGAAATGGATTCACATTGCTTCCCTGTTTTGTCACTAGTTGATGCTGTGATTGCTGGCTTCTTCCTGGTCTATGTGGTGTCATCCACACTGTCTCTACCTGTTTCTTTGTTGGTGAACCTTGTATTTTTGTGGAACACAAGTGCTGCTATCTGTTGTAACTGTATTTGTATTCCCCTGTTGCTTCTGTGTTTCTTGTCCAGCTACAGCTTTCCCCCTGGCCTGCACCTGTGCCCCCTCAGTTGCTGGCTTATTCTTCTCCACTGGACCCTCCTGTTTCTCTGCATTCCTCTTCTTCCTGCACATATCTGTTGCATGACCATACTTATTACAGTGAGTACATAATATTGGTTTCCAATCATAGGACACCTTCTGCTCAATTAGCATCCCTTTTACATTAACAAACCTCACATGTTCTGGTAAGTTACCCCCATTTCTACCTCAACTAGCATCCTCGCAAAGTTGAGTCCATTCTTCTTCTCAGTATTATGATCCACCATCATTGGCTTCCCTACCAAACTCCCTATTTCGCTCAAAGCCTTAGGACTCTAGTACTTAAAATTTAGTCCTGGAAACCTAATCCAAATAGGAACTGTATTTAGTTCATCTCTTGTGAACTCCATTTCCGGCTCCCATGCTTTCACAATGAACGACTTATTGTCAAAATGATATATTCCTCCTTGGATGGCATCATTCTTCCCTACTATTGTATCAAATCTTACTAAAATTATCCCATTCTTAAGCATAACAATTTTATTAATGTCATGTTTAGCCCATAGCCTTTGTATGAAGCCCTTGATTACTTCAAATGGAGGATGAGCCCCCAAAACATAGCATACAACAGCATTCTTCCATATTCTATCTCTGAACTTATATCTTCTATTTCAATGTCAACCTCAGGAGACTCGCCTTTCATTTTGGGAGCCACATACTCTAATTTGAATCCTGCATTTGACACTTTAGCAATGTCAAAATTGTCCCAAGCTGATTTCCTCGACTGCAATTGAGCTACTTCCTCTTCTATCTGATCTGTCCATAACTTCCTGCCACTGTTAATTTCACCATTCTGCTTGCTACTGGATGCATTCCCTACTACCTCCGCCCAAATTTGCTGAGCTTTTTCCATTGTTACATTAAGTTAAGGGGAAATTTGCTGAGCTTTTTCCACTGTTACATTGAGTTGAGGGGAAATTGGCTACCCAACTGGTATTTCCTTCACATTCTGTGTCTGCGAGCTTAGTTCCCTGCTTAATTCCACATTTCCAACCCTTTCCTTTTCTATCTTCTCAGATCGATGGTCGATTGGACTCAAAGTTGATGTCTCAACTGGTAATGAGTTTCCTTTCCTTCCTCGCTGTGTTGCTACCTGTGGTGCCTTTGATTCCTGAGCCATTAGAGCTTTTTGTGAAGGAATGCGCTCTCTCTTCCCATGGACGGCGTAGTTTAGTTAACGTACGCCCAGAGAGAAGCAACCATTCGAGAAAGCCCACATTCAGAACTTTTTCTTTTTTTTTTTTTAAATCTGGAAAATATTGCATATTTTTGTTCTTCTTTTAAAGTTATATATAAACAACAACAACTACCCAGTATAGTCCCACAAAATAAGGTTTGCGGACACAAAATAAGGTTTGGGGAAGATAATATATAGATGGGCCTTATCCCTACCCGAAAGGGCAGAGAGACTGTCTTCCATCGACCCCCGGCTTTTAAAGTTCTATATAGTATCATATATATAGGCATAAAACCCTAATTAAATAATGACTAGAACAGGAAAAAAAAAGATTTACCTGTTGAAGAAAAAATTTTCGATTCTATTAAATTCTTAATGATATAATAAATTGATAAGTCAAATTTTATAGGACTATAGAGCTAAAAAATCTAGCCAAAATCAACTAACTTAGGATTATTAGGGCTCTTATATGCTAATTCATGTGGGTTAGGACTCTTGTATTTAAAATAAGAGGAATATATACAGAGCAGTATGGATTCTTTCACTCGAAATAATATATCTAATAAGCAAACACAAATTATTTATTTTAAAATTACGTTTATCATCAAACAATGCTAGATAAAACAATCGAGAAAAGTACTTAACAATTTTAAAAGACATAAAAATGAAAATTGACCACATGATAAGTTGTAGTTTTGGTTTGATAATAAAAATCTATTGAATAGATAATATTGTAAGATCACATGCTCATCTTACAAGTGATGTACGTATCCTTTATATATATTCATCTTATTTTTATATATAGTAGATATAAACGTAGTAATCCTCTAGAGTTTAGTTCCTATTAATACTTTCCTCTGTTAAGTCGAATAAATACTTGAGGTTAGGGTAGAAAGAAATCGATAAATCGCACCAAATTGATAATTCGAATTAAATTGAAAAAAAAAATCGATTGTGGTTTGGTATTGGAAAATAACCCGACCATAATTAGTTTGATTTGATTTTAACTTAAAAAAGTCAAACCGAAATCAAACCGAATCGAAATTTATACAATTTTAAAAAATATTTTATATAAATAAATATTTATTGTAATGTAATTTATAAATATTTTTTAGACTTTTTCAGAGTTTTATCTTTTAGCGTATTATTTCAAGTTTGGACTTAACATTCTTGAATGATAAATAAATTTTGTTAGCCCATAAATGCAGTAACCCGAATAAATTAAAGTTCAAATCAATATAAATGCTAACAAAAGAAATTCAATTCAACATTAAAAATGATGACAGTGTTGGATATCTATTTAGTATTACATCGATTTATAACGAAAGTATAACTTAATTTATGTTTTCTTTAGTGCTTAGTTACGTATACCTTCAACAATAAATCTTCTCAAATGTTTCTGTAAGTTAATTTACAGCATGTATGATGGATTTAGAAAAGGTCCCCTCCCCCCTACAAGCTTGTTGTTCGCTATATATATATATATATATATATATATATATATAAGGAGTAAAACCTTCTAAGTTATAAAAGACAAGTTATAGAGAATATTCGAAGTAATATTCCTAATGTCCCCTAATGGGCCTACACTATTACAAGGGTCGTACAATCTCTTGTTTGCCTTAAGATCGTCCTCCACAGGATGTCGAATTATGAGAATTTCGTCGTTCGTCGTACTTATCGATGATTGTGATTGTTCAAATTTGAACCCATACAATCAAGAAAATGAATTACTATCCATAGCTTGATTCCTTCTTCTCCAACTAGGAGTAGTTTAGGTGGTTGTAGATCTCGGGATCATTGTAAACTTTGATTTTTTCTTTACGAAAGGTTTGTTTTTCGCAAACTCTGATCTTAGGGGTTGTTTGTTGGGAAACTTACAGAAATGTCTCATATAAGTTTCAACTTACCAAACTCTAGCCAATATTCCAAAAATAGAAACAAATAAGGAATTGTTATAAAACAATAAAAGAACAAGAGCAATATTGCAGAGAAAGAGAGAGAAAATTGTTATTGAATTTTGGGGTGATTTAAAATGGGGTAAGACCCCTCTATTTATAGGAGGAAAAATGACTTAGCCTTAAAGTAAAACTCTCTACAAGATAGACATTCACTCTAAATAGAATTGTGTTCTTAACACTCCCCCTTGAATGTCTACTCAATAAATAATGAGCCTCATTAAAAACATAACTAAAATAAAATCCAATGGGAAAAAAAAATTCTAGAAAAGGAAAAGAGTACACATATTTAGTAATGCGCCTATTGGTTGCCTCGTTAAAAACCTTGCAAGGAAAACCCAGTGGGACAAAATCTTGTAAGAGAAAAAGAGTGCAACGCGCATTAACTCCCCCTGAAAAGAGCATCAATTCACATCCTTGAGCCTTCGCATTCCAATCTTGTGTACCAGCTTCTTGAAGGTTGACGTTGGTAGAGATTTTGTGAACAAATCAGCCATATTATCACTTGAATGAATCTGTTGCACATTAATATCACCATTCTTTTGAAGATCATGTGTGAAAAATAACTTTGGTGAAATATGCTTTGTTCTGTCTCCTTTTATGAATCCTCCCTTCAATTGGGCTGTGCATGCTGCGTTGTCTTCATACAAAATCGTGGGTAGTTTGTCACATTTCAAACCACATTTGTCTTGAATATGATGTATTATAGACCTCAACCACACACACTCTCGACTTGCTTCATGAATAGCGATTATCTCAGCATGATTAGATGAAGTAGCCACAATTGATTGCTTAGTCGATCGCCAAGATATGGCAGTGCCTCCACAGATAAACACATAACCTGTTTGAGATCGAGCCTTGTGTGGGTCAGATAAATATCCAGCATCAGCATAACCAACAAGATCAGGACTGCAATTATTGCTATAAAATAAGCCCATATCGGTAGTCCCTTTTAGATACCGCAATATATGTTTGATTCCATTCCAATGTCTCCTTGTGGGAGCAGAGCTATATCCTGCTAAGACATTAACTGAAAAAGTTATGTCAGGCCTTGTAGTATTTGCAAGATACATTAGTGCGCCAATTGCACTAAGATATGGTACTTCAGGACCAAGTAGCTCTTCATTCTTTTCTTGCGGTCGGAATGGATCCTTATTCACATCAAGTGATCGAACAACCATCGGAGTACTTAAAGGATATGCTCCATCCATGTAAAACCGTTTCAATACCTTTTCTATATAGGCAGATTGATGAACAAAAATTCCGTTTGCCAAATACTCAATTTGCAAACCAAGACATAATTTTGTCTTTCCGAGATCTTTCATCTCGAATTCCTTCTTTAAATAATCAATTGCCTTTTGGAGTTCTATGGGAGTTCCAATAAGGTTTATGTCATCGACATATACGGCAAGTACAACAAATTCCGATGTTATTTTCTTTATAAAAACACATGGCAAATGGCATCATTTATATAGCCTTCCTTTAATAAATACTCACTAAGACGATTATACCACATTCGTCCTGATTGCTTTAGATCATACAAAGATCTTTGCAATTTGATTGAAACATTTCCCGGGACTTTGAATTATGAGTGTTTGGCATTTTGAATCCATCGGGAATTTTCATGTATATCTCATTATCAAGTGAGCCATAAAGATAGGCAGTAACCACAAGCTTTTCAAGGACAGCAAAACTAATGAGATAACGGAAAGTTATAGCATCCATTACGGGTGAATATGTCTCTTCATAATCGACACTAGGCCTTTGAGAAAATCCTTGTGCAACAAGGCGTGCCTTATATCTTTGTACCTTGTTTTTCTCATTTCTCTTGCGTACAAAAACCCATCTATAGCCAACAGGCTTAACACCATTAGGTGTTTCAACTATAGGCCCAAAAACTTCACGTTTTGCAAGTGAATTCAATTCTGATTGGATTGCTTCTTGCCATTTTGGCCAATCAAGTCTTTGTCGACATTCTCCAACAGATTGAGGTTCAAGATCCTCACTTTCTTGCATAATGCTAGATGCAACATTATATGCAAAGACATAATCCACCACTATATCTACTCGATTAAAATTTGTCTCAATATCGATTGGATTTATTGATATTTCCTTATTTTCCTGAGTCTCGGGCTCAATGGATTCTTCATGAATCTCAGAATTTATTAAATCGTGAATTTCCTCATGAGATTCTTTCATAGTGTCATTTTGATCATTTGCTTTCCTTTTTCTAGGATTTCGATCTTTGGAACCTAATGGCCTGCCACGTTTTAGGCGTGCTTTCGACTCATTAGATATGACACTAGAAGATTTTCCAATAGGGACATCAATACGGATTGGAACATTCTCTGCGGGGATGTGAGATTTTGTTATCCTTTTCAAGTCCGTGAATGCGCTAGGCATTTGATTTGCTATTCTTTGCAAATGGATAATATTTTGCACCTCTTTTTCACAAATAGAGGTATGTGGATCAAGATGAGATAATGATGGATTTTTCCACAAAATTTCCCGTTTGGTTTCACCAACTTCTCCCCCTAATCTTGGGAACATTGTCTCATCGAATCGACAGTCTGCAAATCGTGCAGTGAACAAATCCCCTGTCAATGTTTTGAGGTAGCAAATAATGGAGGGCGATTCAAACCCAACATATATTCCTAACCTTCTTTGCGGACCCATTTTGGTGCGATATGGCGGTGCTACAGGCACATATACTGCGCATCCAAAAATTCTTAAATGGGATATATTAGGTTCATGACCCAAAACTAATTACAAAGGGGAATATTTGTGATAATTCGTCGGTCTGAGACGAACTAGCATTGCTGCATGCAAAATGGCGTGACCCTAAACCGAAGTGGGCAGCCTCGTTTTCATGAGTAATGGTCTTGCAATCAACTGCAGACGTTTAATTAAAGATTCTGCAAGATCATTTTGAGTGTGAACATGAGCTACAGGATGTTCCACTTTTATCCCAATTGATAAGCAATAATCATTAAATGCTTGGGATGAAAACTCAGCAGCATTATCTAGTCTAATAGACTTAATTGGATTATCAGGAAATTGTGCTCGTAATCGAATTATTTGTGCCATTAATTTTGCAAACGCAAGGTTGCGTGATGACAATAGGCACACATGAGACCATCTAGAGGATGCGTCTATTAAGACCATAAAATATCTAAAGGACCCACTAGGTGGGTGAATATGTCCATAAATATCCCTTTGTATACGTTCCAAAAACGTAGGTGACTCAGTTCCAACCTTTGTTGGTGATGGTCTAATAATTAACTTGCCTTGATAACAAGAAGTGCAAGAAAATTCATTATTTAAAAGAATCTTTAAATTCTTTAATGGATGCTCATATGAGTTTTCTATAATCCGTCTCATCATAATTGATCCAGGATGTCCCAATCGATCATGCCAAAGTACAAAAGTATTGGAATCAGTAACCTTTTGGTTTACTGTGGAATGTGCCTCAATTGCATCCAATACAGGCCACAAGATAAAGATGAGAACTTCTCAATAACCCTCTCTTGGCCAGAGACATTCTTTGTAATGATGAGGTATTCAAGATTATTCTCATCTATTGTCTCAATATGATATCCATTTTGACGGATATCTTTAAAACTCAACAAGTTCCTCTTGGACTTGGAAGAGAACATTGCATTCTCTATGATAAATATTGTTCCTTTAGGCAGAGTTATAGTTGCTCTTCCGGAGCCTTCAATCAATTTACTACTACCAGAAATTGTAGTAACATCTGCCTTACACATACTTAAATGAGAGAAATATTTCTTCTCTTTGAATATCGTATGTGTGGTACATGAATCAATTAAACAAATATTTTTACAATTGGACGTTGATCCAAGTTTGCTTTGTGAGATATCCATATTTGCTTCCCATGGTTTGACATACAAAAGAAATATACGAAAAATAAGTCTATGATTCAACATAATAGTTTCAATGCAGTCATTATGAAAAAAAAAATATCTTTTATCATAGTTATTCTTCTTTTAATACTCTTGTATCCGTTGCTTAATAATTAAATAATATTTTCAAAATCTGCTGAGGTTAGTTGATTAACCAAATAGATAATCGACTAACCTGTTTCAACGTTTAAAAAACTAGTCGATAAACAGGCAACGGACATAAGGTTAATCGATTAACTAAAGTGATAATCGATTAACTAAGGTAACGGTCATTAGGTTAGTCGATTAACTAAATCGGATAGTCGACTAACATGCCTTGCAGAAAAGGTCCAGTTTAATAGAATATATTGGTTAATCGATTATCTGTTATGTTAATTGATTAACTTACTGAAAAATCATTACAAATAAAGCATAAGATGAATATGTAATCTAAAGTTATATAAAATTGAACCATATCACAATAATAGATAACTTATGTAAACTATGATAATTATTTTATTCATTAACTACTACGAATAAGTAAAAATAAAAATATCAAACTGCTCAATCTTCTTTAACCATGGATCCATCACCGATCAAGTGATCTATTTTCCCCTCAGGGTGCTCAAAGAAGTCTGCCACATCCAAGTGGGTGATGTCAAAATTATTGTCAGAGACAAAATTGGTTTCAGGGCCTTTACTCTTTAGAGATGCTTGATAAAGCTCAACCAAATGTCTTGGTACACGACAAATTTTGCCCAGTGTCCTTTTCCACCGCAACGATAACATATAGTTTCTGAACTATTTGCTTTTGGATCCTCATAATTCCATTTCCGCTTTTGGTGGTTATATCTCTTTGGGGGGTGACTAACACCAGGAAAATTTCTTCCTTGTCCACGTCCACAGCCATGACCCCGACCACGACCACGGCCATGATTAAAGCCATAGCCTTTTCCACGCTTAGCATAATGGGAATACACCTTATCTACTTCAGGCAATGGTGTAGACCCAGTGGGTCGATTTTCGTGATTTCTCATTAGCAGGTCATTGTTTCGCTCAGCCACAAGGAGAAGAGAAATCAGCTCAGAGTACTTTTTGAAACCTTCATCTCTGTACTGTTGTTGCAGAACCATATTGGAGGCATGAAACGTTGTAAACGTTTTTTCAAGCATATCATAATCAGTTATAGATTCTCCACAGAGTTTCAATTTAGAAGTAATTCTAAACATTGCAGAATTATATTCAGAAACAGACTTAAAGTCTTGGAGCCTCAGATGAGCCCAATCATATCGTGCTTGTGGCAGAGTGACCAACTTTAAGTTGTCATATCTCTCCTTTAAGCCATTCCACAAGATAAGTGGATCTTTGACTGTGAGATATTCAATTTTCAAACCTTCATCAAGGTGATGGCGCAAGAAAATCAAGGCCTTAGCACAGTCTTGGGTGGATGCATTATTTCTGTCTTTAATGGCGTCTCCAAGACCCATTGCATCCAAATGGATTTCAGCATCCAACACCCATGTCATGTAGTTCTTGCCCGAAATTTCAAGGGCAACGAACTTTCTTTTCATAATGTCAGACATAATTAAAACAAAATTAGGAGGAGAAAAAATACCTTAATTTTCTCAAAGAGATTCTTGAGATAGTAGAGCTTCGTGCTGATAACGTGTTATAAAACAATAAAAGAACAAGAGCAATATTGCAGAGAAAGAGAGAGAAAATTCTTATTGAATTTTGGGGTGATTTACAATGGGGTAAGACCCCTCTATTTATAGGAGAAAAAATGACTTAGCCTTAAAGTAAAACTCTCTACAAGATAGACATTCACTCTAAATAGAATTGTGTTCTTAACAGGAATTGTTTTAATGAGTATAATCACAAAGCTTTTATCCTTAAACCTTTTAAAACCACAAGTTTCAAAACAAAGGGAATAATAAACTCTAAATTACATCTAAAAAAATCTAGGGCTGCAACGCGCTTATAAAAAAAATTAAAATTTTAAAAAGAAAATTCGTACCCATCCAGCTGTCCAAAAGGACAAAACTTTAAACGGATATATAGCTTCAGTATCTAAAAAGCATTTAATTTCTACTCCTATGAACAAATTTAAAACCCTAGGTCCACACTCTACTCCCAGCTGCTGCTACTGACGACGTTGGCTTTCTCATTTTTGTTTTCCAAATACTTACAATAGAAATTGCTGTTGATCCTGCACATGCTGCTATTGATGCTGCACGTGTTTTTGATGCTGCACGTGCAGCTGTTGATGCTGCACTTGCTGCACGTGCTGATGTTGATGCTGCACGTGCTGCAGCTGCTTGACTTGACGATTAGTAGTGAAAGGGAAAAATTCATTTTCTAATAGTAGTAATTATAGTTAGAGGTGGATCTAGCCTTTTTATTATCGGGTTTAATTGAACCTATAACTTTGATAGAAGCACAAATTTATGAGTTAAAATTTGTTAAAATTGTAAAAAATAGTAAATGTGAACCTATAATTTTAGAAATACAATGGGTTCAATGGTGATAACCTTCAAAGCTAAACTCATAGAATTTTAGATTCGCCCCTGATTATAGTTATGATCTAAAAAGTTGGTTAGTTGTAGTAATATTAGTTTTATTACTACAAATTAAAGTTGTCTAGATTTTGCTGTTGTAATTACAAAGTGGTGTTTGTTGGTAAATAAAGTACTACTAATGAAAGTATTTTTCTTTTTGTAGTTATAACTTGTCAGTTAATTCAATTTCTTGATTCAAATCGACGACAAAGTTAATCATATTATAAGGCTAGCTAGTAGCTGAAGTAAGAAATAAAAAGATACTACAACAAGCTAAGTATTAGTACAAAAATCATAAAAAGCTATAGCATGCTTAAAGTTTACTAGTTTTGGTTTGGTGATTAGATAAAGTGATAAAGTTGAACAGAAAAAATGAAAGAGAAAAGGTATTTTGAGTAATTGGACAGATTGGTTTTGACCAATTAATTGTTTAACTTGGGGGGGGGGGGGGGGGGGGGGGGGGGGCTTCTTGCAGGTGCCAAATGAAGAAAAAGCAGACTGAGCTTATCTGTTCCTAGTTTGCATGCATTTGGAAAATACAAAAGTATACAATGTTTGATTCTATAATCTGGTTAATTTGGTAAATGAATTTGGAAAAGAGATTAATTGAGACTGGACAGTTTAAAAATGTAAGACTTAAAGATTTTATGAAACTTCTAACGTAAATTACATTTATTGAAGTGAAAAAATCAAAGACTGCATTATTGTTCAGCGGATCCAGAATTTTAGGTTTATGAGTTTCTACAAAAATTTGATTTAATATCCATACTAATTGTATAAACGGATTGGGTTCCAAGATAAATATTCTTTTACATTTAATGAATTTTTAATAAAAATAAAAATTCTAGACAAATGTTACTGGGTTCACGGGAATCCGTAGGTATTAAATCAAATCCGCCCCTATTCTTCAGAGTTCAAATGCTGCATTTTTTTTAGCACTCTAGCTCCGCCCTGAATTTATATATATAGTAAGACTAAGATACGCCTGGGAGATGAGAAAACTTCTTGTCCATCTCTACTTTTGAAACGTGCGAGGGAAGGAAAAATAAGTTGAAGTAAAAATGGATTTTTTTTTTCATGTACGAAGCAACAAAAGTTGAGAGATTATCATTATTGAAGTTTTTCTCTCTCTAAAAACAAACTTCTCTCCATGGATATCAAATCGTATGAATCTTCATCTTCAATCCCTTCCAAACCTCTAGACATTAACCTAGAAAACACTACCAAAATTAATTCACAGGCAACACCCTCGTTCAAAGACAAGCTTGTGGCTTCTAACCCAATGAACTTTGCCCAAAATCTAACCTTGTCGTATTTGAACCTATCTAATATCCATAGAAGAGGAAGCGTCCATGCTACTACCAGATAAGATTGCTCAAGGTATTAAATAAATAGCCCTTACAGAAGAAGATATGCAATGCATTTATGAGCCTTGGAAAAACTCCATTATCATAAAGCTGGTTGGGAAAAGAATGCTACACCAATACCTAAAGAAAAAAATCCAGGATCTTTGGAAACCATAGGAAGATCTCTCCCTTATAGACCTTTGAGGATTACTATATTATATTATTTCATAAAAAAGAACATGAAAATGGCTATCAACCAAGGTCCATGGTTTATTAATGGCCACTTTCTTTCAATCATCAAATGGAAACCAAACTGTGTTGCTACAAAGGAAAGACTAACAACCTCAGCAGTATGGATTAGGCTACCTCATCTTCCAACGGAGTTCTACGACTCCAAAATCTTAGAAAAAATTGGAAATGATATTGGAAAATTACTAAAGAATGATGTTTGTACATTAACCACTCTGAGAGGTCGTTATGCACGTATCTGTGTAGAAATATCATTAGAAGTCCTTGTCCAACCTTTCCTTTATATTGGACCTCATAAACAGTACATTTACTATGATAATTTACATAATATTAATCTTAAAAAAGAATTACACCTGTCCTCAATTGTTAAGATACCTGCCATGCAAATGTCAAACGTGGAAAAAAATTCGATTATAAAAGAAAACCAAATTCTCAATAAAAACCCTCCCATGCAAAATGACATCCAAATGGACAAAAATACCCCCCCTAAAAATGATTACTCCACTAATTCTCCTAAACCACGCAAGCAATTCACTCCTAATAATCTATTATCAAACACGATCCTTAACAGAAATCTTTTACTTGGATACGAAAATCCCCCCTTCCCTGAGCATGTTAGCAAAATGCCAGAAAGCATGCAAAGTATGGGACAAATGTCCAAAGAACTTAAACCAAATCGGGAAATCTCTACCATGGATGATATCCATCCAAGCCAATATATTGGGCAACCAAAGGACTTGCAATCATCACCTACATTTCCCCTAACAACCAATCACTTAGCTACTAACATTAGCCTGGATCCCACGCCAAACCTTTCTCCCATAAACTCTCAACCCACCCCAAAAAATTCCAAGCCTTCCCTCAACCCTAAGAAGGAAAAACAGACTAATTCAAATCCTACGACAACACGGACCAAACTCCATGGAGAATCTCCCACCATTCCCGCCACTAGAGGACCCTCAAATCATCTATGCTTAACCACCACATACACAAGACTATCGACCTTCATCGTGGATGGAACTGGGGCTCACAGGCCATGGAATCTCATTCAACATCCTAGTGAATGGACATGAAGCCATCGTAATACTCCATAATACCCAATACCTAGCCCAACTAGTGTCAGAGGGAATGAGATTAGCCATGAACAATTACCCCAACCAAATGTGGTTGAACAATATCCTTCAACCTCTTGCACCTTCCCTGAACCCAGCATTGATGCATGCAATGATGCACCAATGGAATATGCCCCCTCAATTCAACCCAATCCACCTCCAACATGCTCCAATGGAACTACCTTTCTTTCCAACGGAAATATACACTCACCTGAATCCTATCTTTCTACCATGGAAAGTGAATCCAAATCCACAATACCATCCTCAACCTCTTATGCAACAACAAGCACCAGCTCCACATGAATAAGAAAATCCAATACTAGGTCCAGTAGAAGCAACAATGGAGGAGGGGGAGGACGACCCCATCAACCTAGTCTTAGTGCGAGTCCTAGAGTTCTCAAGTCTAGACGGGATAAAAGTCTTACTCTTTAGGGAGATGCAGGAGAAGAGGCACGTATACAGTTGCCCCCTGGGACTTCACAAATTCTCGATGGACACCAGGACACCACAGAACCAAACTATGGGCAACAAGACCATGATTCTAGAAGCATCATTAAGAAGGATTCCAGTGTTCCCAGGAGGGATCATGGAGAATGGGGAAGCAACCAACCAAATCCTCAATCAAACCATGAATTGTGCCACTAATATAATTATCTGGAACATAAGCGGTGGGAATAATGACAATTTTAGAAGAAATTTTAGGGGAAATGATAGACACGCATAGCCCTTGCCTTGTGACACTCCTGGAAACAAGAATGCATAACCATGCTGCTATTCTAAATGACTTTGGTTTTTCGAAGATGATTGAAGTCCCGAATGAAGGTCAATCTGGTAGCATGATAATAATGTGGAACCATAAGATCGTCAGTGTCCATAATGATGTCCGTAGGAACCAAGAAATTCATGCAACAATTAAGGTAAACCCTATTCGAAAAAATGGCCTTTTTCTTCAATTTATGCCAGTACTAAGGTTCAAAATAGCAACCAAATGTGGGATAACCTAGAAAACATTAGTAATACTTATAAATGTCCTTGGATTGTTGGTGGTGATTTTAATGATGTTATTTCTACTAATGAGAAATTTAGTGGTCAAAGTATTAAAAACAGTAGTTAACTTCCTTTGGTCGAAGACTAACTCATGCAACCTCACAGACCTTGGCTATAAAGGTTGTAAGTATACTTGGTCCAACCATAGACGTGGTAAAAATCTTATTATGGAACGCTTGGATAAAGTTCTTGGTAATGAAGATCGCCTTGATTTATTCCTAAAAAGTTCTGTAAGCCACCTCCCAAAAACACACTCGGACCATAAACCTCTCCTTATTGAATTAATTCCAAAAAATAGATCACTTCATAATACTCCCTTTAGATTAGAAACCTTCTGGTGCAAACACTTTGACTTCCCTAATTTTGTGGAAAAAAATTGGACGAAAACTGACTATTTGAAAGGAAGTCAAAACCTCCTGAACAATATTAAAACCTGGAGAAACAATAATTTTGGTAACATATTGGGGAAAAAAGGAAAATTCTAGCTAGATTACAAGGTATCCAAAATTCCCCTAAATATACCACTAGTCCTCTCCTCCAATCTTTGGAGAAAGATTTAACTGAAGAATATAATGATTTCTTAAAAATAGAAGAAGATTATTGGAAACTCCGGTCAAGGATTTCTTGGCTTAATGAGGGTGACACTAACTCAAAATTTTTCCATATTGTTGCCACTAATAGGAGACAGAGAAACAAGATTAATTTCTTTAAAAGACAGTGATGATAATCGGATAAACGACCATGCTCAAACAATGGCCCATGTATTAAACCACTTTGAAAACTCCTTTAAAACGTCTCATCTTTCAAATGGGTGGACAAATCCTCTAGGATGTATTTCCCCTTCTCAAAATATCAATCTTACATCCTTAGATGCACCTCTACATGATTGTGAAATTAAAAGAGCATTGTTCTTTTTTAAACCTTTTAAAGCCTCTGGACCAGAGGCCTACACCCCCTTTTTCTCCAAAAATATTGGAAGATTATAGGTCAATCAATTACTAAGCTTTGTCACAATATTTTTGACACGCAAATTATACCAACAGAAATCAACAAAACATACCTTTGCCTTATCCCTAATGCCAATTGGTCTTTGTAATACGATCTATAAAATTGTTACAAAAATTCTATCCAATAGGCTAAAGCCTTATCTTGATAAATTGATTAGTCCCTTCCAAGCTAGTTTCATGAAGAATAGAAGGGCTTCTGATAATGCTATTATTATCCAAGAAATCATTACTAGGATTAATAAAATAAAAGGAAAACAAAGTCATATAATGTTAAAAATCGACCTTGAAAAAGCCTTTGACCATTAGAATGGTCCTTTATTCATTACACCCTAAAATTCTTTAATTTTCCTCCTAAATTTAGTAAAATCCTCCTTAGTTGCATTTCAACTAGCAATATATCTGTTTTAGTTAATGCTTCTGCCACAAGATTTTTTGAACCTAGTCGAGGCATCAGGCAAGCTGACATATCACCTTATATCTTCCAACTGTGCCTAGAATGACTCGATATATCAACCACCAAGTTGATACTAGTAATTGGGATACAATCTCCTTAGGAAAAAAATAGCCCTAGTTTCTCACACCTTTTTTTTGCTGATGATCTCGCTCTTATGGCCAAGGTTAACAACAAATCTTTCCATGCCATAAAACATGGACTTGACCTCTTTTGCAATCTATCTTGTCAATGCATTAACAACTCCAAATCAAAGATTCTCTTCTAAAAAAATTGCCCAACTACACTCGTTAGTTCCTCCTCCAATATCTTACGCATGAGAAACTGTAATCACTTCGGTACCTATTTGGGATTCCCCATTCTAAACAGGTCTCCTAGACCCAAGGACTACCAATTTGTTATTGATAAAATGAGGACTAGACTGGCGTCTTGGAAGCTAAAATTCTTTAACCTAGCAGGAAGAACCACCCTAGCTAACTCTTGTCTAAATTCTATCCAAATCATTATATGCAATACTCCCTTCTACCTAAAGCTACCCTCGATATGACTGATAAAACTCAAAGGGACTTCATCTGGGCCAGCTCTCTTGAAAAATGAAAGATTCATCTTGTTAGTTGGTCTAAGATATTCCAACCAAATAATCAAGGTGGCCTAGGTATTCATACGGCAAAATCAAAAAATTTGTGCACCTTAGCATCCCTCTCATGGAGACTTCTAACTAATCCTCTAACCCCTTGGGTGCACTAAATTATCAACTCTTATGGTCTTAACAAGAGTATTAATAACAACTATTTTATATGGAAAGGCATCCAAAAAGGGTGGGAGTTATGCTCAAAAGGAATCACTTGGTCACCTCACTACCTGTCAAATTTAAACATTTGGGAAACCAAGTGGATTAATAATTTGTCCACCCTAATAAGGGAGATAGAATGACCTTTACCCGTACAAACTTACTCTATTAAATTGAGAGAGATCTGGGATAAAAAGAATTGGCATTTTGATAAACTTAGCTTTGACCTCCCCAACTCTATAAAAGGAGATATCCTTAAAACTCACATTCGACAAAAATGACCCATCAGTGACATCCCCATATGGCCCCTAAATACTAAAGGTTTTTTCACTTCAAAGTCTTGTTATAAACTTATAGAAACATCATATCAACATGATCAAGACTTCTCTTGGATATGGGTTCTTAATTGCCCTAATAAGTTAAAATTCTTCCTTTGGAAATGTCTTTATAATAAGCTCCCATGCAGAAAATACCTATCACATATTGGCATGAACATTGATCCCATTTGTCCAATTTCTAACTCCAAGGAAGAAGAATCCCCCAGTCATATACTTCTTCATTGTCAAACGGTCAAAACCTTTTGGAGGAAACTAGGTTGTTTTGGTTTTGATACCAACTTGAAAACTCAGTGGCTCCTTCAAATAAAGAACTTAAATATCAATCTCCCCAACAAATTCTTTGATTGGCGTTTTATCTTTCCATTTGCCATTTGGCAAATCTGGATTAACAGAAATAACAACCACCTTAATAATGCAATCATTCCAACAAGCACTAATCAAGTTCTCCAAAAAGCTCATGAATTTTACTTCTTAACCGAAAAACTTTTATTAACTGTGTAAAATTCCTAGTCACTATCTATTGGAGCAAGCCTTCCAGTGGATGGTCAAACTAAACAGTGATGCCAACTTTAAAAATCATAATGATCATGTTGGCATTGGAGGATTGATTAGAGATACACATGGTAATTGGATGGTAGGCTTCGCAAAGATCACCACTGCTTCAGGCTCCTTACAGGCATAACTAAAAGCTCTCAAGGAAGGCTTAAAAACAACTCATCACTACAAAAAAAGACTTTTTAGCGACCAACAATTAGAGACGAGTTAAAAATTTGGTCCCTGAAGGTGTACTTATAAAGACGAGTTTCTTATCTGGTCCCTAAATCTCAATTTAATTACGAAGAGAATAAAGCTGGCCCCTATAACATAAACGTCTGGTCCCTAATTCTCTTAAATGTAGCGGGAGAAGGCGCGGGTACCAAATTTTTCTGGCAAAAGAAACAAATAATTAATATTCTTGAAAAAAAAGAAATAGATAAAATAAATAACTAAATGCTAAAAGCTAAAACGCTTCACACATTAAAAATCCCTTTTCTACAGATCTTAAACCCTAGAAACTCCAAAACACTCTAAAATTGTGCCACAACTATTATGTTTGAGTTTTCCCTTCTCGTTTGGAAGCATAGTCCTTGGTTAAGACTGAAGATGCTCGACTTTCTCAGTAAGTTCCTCAATTTCTAAAGCCATTTTTTCGTATTTCAATCATTTTCGCTTGTTGTACTCTATGTTTAGTTGCCCTGAGAATTAGGACGATTTTGCTCTTTTGCATTTCAACTGAGTTTCTAGTTTATTCCGTTTATTTTACAAAGGTTGGTCGAAACAGTTTCAATTTGATTCAGTTCTTCTGTTCGATTAGTTATTTTGGTTTTGGGATTGTTTGGTATTTTACAGATAGACAAGAGGGGTTGTTCTGATGGTAAGCAACCCCACTTCCAACCGAGAGTTTGTGAGTTCGAGTCTCCCCAAGAGCAAGGTGGGAAGTTCTTGGAGGGAAGTATGCCGGGGGTCTATTTGGAAACAGCCTCTCTACCCAAGGGTTAGGGTATGGTCTGCGTATACACTATTCTCCCCAGGCCCCACTAAGTGAGATTATACTGTGTTGTTGTTGGTATTTTACAGACCGTGAAAGATATTTGGCCGACTTATTGGGAGAGAGGCAAAAATTGGGGTCGTTCATGCAGATACTGCCTGTATGCAGTACGCTTCTAAACCAAGGTAGTAAAATGTAACCACAGGAACTTATCACATTCTGGGATGAATTCTTAATCCTAAAGAAGAATGAAGCTTGAAGTTCAAACATACCAAGGAGTAAATTTCTTCTTTTCCGATAAAAGAGATATTGTGTCTATGTGAAGGAGATTGTGTAAGAATGTTTTGGAGAGAGCATCTTGTGTAAGAATGCCTTCAAAGAAAGCATCTTATATTAGGTCAAATACCTATGACAAGGTAAAAAAAATTTCTGCTGAAGCATCTTAGGTAACAATTAATCTCCCCATTTTCATAGAAATTGAGGAACAAAGCAAATGATGTGTCAGTAGAATTTTACTATGAAACTCAAATGCAGCTCAATTTTATTAGGTATAAGTGTATAATTGCTTAGTATTTTATCTGCTCTATAACCTTACTTCCTAAGAAATGCAACTCGAAGTTAATGTATTCAGATCTTAATGTTAGAGTGTCCCACATGGGTTGAAGGGAGTGAGTTGTTGTCTTCTTGGTCTTAGATGATCCTCACCTCTGGAGCTAGCTTTGGGGACTGAGTTTAAGGACGAACATTGAGCTCGAGTTAAGATTCTATATTGGCGGTTGGGAGTATGGCTCATTCAGGTTCATTTTCTTCTGCATCTATCTAGGATATTAATGATCAACAGTACGATTCTGTAGATGTTGAGTAATAACCAATCAGGGTATTTGCCATGTTTTGGAGTCTCAATGAATTGAACAGTTATGTAGTAAAAACAAATAACAATACCCTGTTCAGTGACTTTATAAGAAAAACAATATCCTTTTTTGTGGCATTCAGGGTATAATAAAAATGAACAAGTCATCCTCTGTTTCTTCTATTATAGTGGAAACATGGTGTGACGACGGACATGCCATGGGCACATTCCTCAGTATAAACAGTGTGAACCATATTTAGTTACTACTGAAAAAGACTATTTTGGGCCAATTTCCAGTACAAGCGCGAACTTTGACTAACCTCCATCTTATTTGAATTTCAGCCTTAACAGTTCAGATCATTTTTTTTCAGCTAGTACTTTCCACTGATAGTTTCTCTGACAACAAATCACGTATATAGATTCTCTACCTAACAACGACAACAACAACAACAACCCAGTATAATCCCACTTAGTGGGGTCTGAGGAGGGTAGTGTGTACGCAGACCTTACCCCTACCCTTGGGTACAGAGGCTGTTTCCAAATAGACCCCCAGCATCCTTCCCTCCAAGAACTTACCACCTCGCTCTTGGGGAGACTCGAACTCTACCTAGGTCATCTTAAATCTTCTACAGAAAAAGGAAGTGTCTGAAATACTCTAGCTACATCTGGACACATGCTCAGTAACTGCAGTTAACCATTTCCTAATTCACCAAAGGTAGCTAGCCCCTGTTTACTAGTCAGTCGAAAAGTAAGAGTTAAGTTGGAATTCTTTAAGGTAGTAAGCCCCTGTTTACAAGTCATTTGAAAAGTAAAACTAAATTTTAGATTTCCTTGCTTGAAGCACACGAATATCCTGCAGGAGAGTACAGATCGCTACTTACATTTCTGGTAGAGTTTAATACTGATGCCGAATCTTGATTTATGGAGGCAGGTGATGCATGGTTCATGAACTCTGCTAGTGAGTCATTGGGCTTTATCCTTGCAGAACAAGGTTTTGATGTTTGGGTTGGAAATGTGCGTGGTACACGCTGGAGTCATGGACATGTATCTTTATCAGTGAAAAAAAAGGTAACATTGTATCTTGTGTTTAGGTCCCAAGGGAGGTGCTATGGAGGTGCTTGGAGGTGAAGAACGTGCCGGAAGCCTACATCAGAGTAATCAAGGACATGTACGATGGAGCTAAGACTAGGGTTAGGACGGTGGGTGGCGACTCAGACCATTTTCCAGTGGTTATGGGGCTCCATCAAGGATCAACGCTTAGCCCTCTCTTGTTTGTCTTGGTGATGGATGCTCTAACCCGACATATTCAAGGGGATGTGCCTTGATGTATGCTATTTGCTGATGACATAGTCTTGATAGACGAGACGAGGTTCGGTGTTATTGAGAGGTTAGAGGTATGAAGACAGACTCTCGAGTCTAAGGGTTTCAAAATAAGCAGATCTAAGACAGAATACCTGGAGTGCAAGTTTAGAGCCGAGCCGAGCGAAGTAGGCAGGGACGTGATGATTGGATCTCAAGCCATCGCCAAGAGGGACAGTGTCAGATATCTTGGGTAAGTAATTCGGGGGACGAAGAGACTGACAGGGACGTCACTCATCGCATAGGAGTGGGGTGGTCAAAGTGGAGGCTTGCATCAGGAGTCCTGTGTGACAAGAAAGTTCCACAGAAACTCAAGGGGAAATTTTATAGAGATGTGGTTAGACCTGCCATGTTGTATGGGGCGGAGTGCTGGCCAGTGAAGAACTCTCATGTTCAGAGAATGAAGGTTGCGGAGATGAGGATGCTCAGGTGAATGTGAAGATACGAGTAGCGAGGTTGAGGTGGTTCGGGCATGTGTGGAGGAGAAGTCCTGATGCCCTGGTGAGGAGTTGTGAGCGGCTGGCGATGGTCGGTGTTCGGCGAGGCAGAGGGAGGCCTAAGAGGTATTGGGGAGAAGTGATTAGGCATGACATGGCTAGTATGCGGGTTTCCGAGGACATGACTCTTGATAGGAAAGTCTGGAGGTCTAGTATCGGGGTCGTAGGATAGGGGCCCCTAGAGTTCTTCGTACTCCTCACCCGGGTTGGGTGATGCTTGTCAGGGCTATCCATAAATGATTTGTGTACTGGATTGTGTCTCCCTTATGGTAGTTATTTATGGTAGTTACTGTCTGATATTATTGCATGCTATTTTATTTATGATTCTTATGTTTAGATAATTATTTACGATATTTCTGCCGGTGATACTAATGCTCTTTTGTCTTTGTTTTGTTTTTCCTTTCCTTCACTGAGCCGAGGGTCGATTGGAAACAGCCTCTCTGCCCTTTCAGGTAGGGGTAAGGCTCGTCTACATATTACCCTTCCCAGACCCCACTGTGTGGAACTATACTGGGTAGTTGTTGTTGTTGTATTGTATCTTGTGTTTGTCAAATGAATATGATTATTCTCTGATTTTGCATATGTTTTGTCTTTCATGAGGTAGTCTAACAGTTGTCAAAAGCGAATACAGGATTTATACTTGATGGGTTCGAACTTTATTCTTTAGCACTTAACCAATTGACTTTCAAAATTGTAAGTTCAGATAGTGGCTATTTCAAGTGGTGGAAAAACTGTTTGCTGCTAGTGCTCTAACAGATAGATTGAAGTTATAGAGAAAAGTAAAGCTTCATCCACGCAAAGCCTTTGTGAATATGATAGATTGATATTTGGTAATTTAAATATGTTTTTGTGTGGTTTTAAGACATGTTTCAAAGAAAATATAGAAATTTTGGGAAAATGTGATATTAAAGTTGAACATCTTGAAAGAGATGAACGTGTTTCTGCTTTCTCCACAAAGATGTTACTTGAATAAGTGCATCAGTTTTGTACTTGTGGTTCTATAGGATTTTATGAAGTTTGGTGCAATGGTAAGTTATTTATTGAATAAGGTGGTGGTTCATTTGTGAGGGATGTTGCAAAGTTGAAACGATAGACGTAGACTTTTTTCTTACAATCTGGATAATTTTTTATAGTGTTTTAGTTGCAGACATGGCTATTTTTGTGTTTTATTTCATAATGTGGGTTTCTTATATGACCAAAACATTTTTATATTGCAATTAGTTTATGAAATATTGTAGGCCTCGCAATTAGTTACCCAATCTTTCTGCTTGATTATTGTAGTTTTTCTGAAGTGAATTCATTTCATACTTCTCACAGGTTTTGAAGACTTCAGTTTACAAGTGAAGATGTAGATATTGGAGACTTCAAGTTGACAAGATAATTAGCATTTGCCCAAAACTATAGACTACAATTCATTTATTTGCAAGTGATGTTAATTTGTTTTCTTCCTACGGGGTGTGTAAATGATACAGTACAAATGAAATAATGATCCTTTTTTTTTTTTTTGTAATTTTGCAAATATATATGAAGACATCATTGATAAGTTTATCTACATGCATTCATTATATACATTATGAATGGAATAATATTTCGGAAATGCAGGACATAAAATAGATTTGTTTTAGGAACCACATTTCATAAGATCTTTAAGGACCAGAAATTTTCGTCCTCAAAGCCTATTGGGACCTGTAAAATCTGGTCATTGTAAATTAATAGGCACCAGATGCAGCATCCAACAGTCTTTTTTATATATCATTCTTTAGGGATGGTCCCTCAAAGTTTATTAAGGACCATAATCACACCAGTCCTTAAAGGTTTATAAGGACCGGTCACTAAATCTCGTGTTATTGATCTTTTGCGGCGGAGCCTTTAGCGACCGGTGGCGACCAGATTTTTCTGGTCGCTAATGATATATAAGGACCATAATCAGACTTTTAGGGACCATTATTCTCGTCCCTAAAGGCGATTCTTTTTGTAGTACATGAAAGGGGCATGTTCCCACTTGAAGTAGAAACGGATTCTACAGAGGTTATTCAATCAATTCATCAAGGAAACAATCTTTATGATAACCTTATTGTTAAATGCAGGTTGTCAATGCACCAACAGAACGTAGTCCTCCAGCACACGTTCAGGCAAGGCAATAGAATTGCTCACAATCTGGCAGGGAAAGTATTACGCAAAAGAACAGAAGTTTTTGTTTTACCACCAAGCTATGTATACTCCCTAGTGGAGAATGAAAAATATAAACTTCCTTTATGTACTAAGACTTTATCTCTTGATGCTTGTAATATTCTAGCAAATCAAGGAAACAAAAGTGTCCTAAGAGACACTAACTATGAAAGCTTTGTAAGCAACAATTAGCTATTAATATATAATATTCCGTTTGCTCAAAAATAAAGTTGAGAGATTATCTTTCACATGTGAAGGTAAATTGTGTCGCTTGGATCCTTCAAAATTACCGTCGTAACATTCATTTTGAATCCTCCGAAAATGCATAACGACATACACCATAGAAGGTACATCATTGTTGTGTACTTGTTTTTAGTTTTCTTTTTTTTTCAGCTAATTTTACGTTTTGAATAAATTTGCTAAACCTTTGTTATTTATAAGGGTGTACATGGATCGGGCTGGTTCAAGTATTATCAAAATCAAATCAAACCAACTGTATCGGTTTGAATTGGTTCGGTTATTGGGGTTTTTGGGATTTTTTTACTTAAATATTATTTTAATTTTACTTTGGTAAATTTTTGATAAGAAAATATATGTTTAGTAAAAATATAAAAAATTGACAAACATAGTATCTATTAAAATATTCTCATGAGAGAATTTTTTTAGTAACATATAATACTTATTTTTTTAGTCATCTGACAATAGCGTGTTGTTGATGTACACTTTCAAGGTTAACCGAATTTAGTAATTAAAAATAAAAATTAATATGATACTGTATTGGTCAAAGTTTGACCACCTCGATTGGGGTGGCCATAACCCCGTCCTTACCGTCTTACAAAAGAAGTCAATAAAGTCAACTTCATCCCACCATTAAGACGTTCGACACAGCGACGACACATCAAGCGGGCTGTTATTTCGATAAGTTCGGAACACCCATAAGGCTAAGGGCCTTCGCCATCAAATATAGGTTCGACCTCGTTCGAACTCAGACGGACTGTTATTTCGATAAGTTCGAAATAATACCTTTAAGGCCAAGGGCCTTCGCCATCAAAGAAGGATAGGTTCGACCTCGTTTGGACACAGACATGCTGTTATTTCGATAAGTTCGAAATAATACCCTTAAGGCCAAGCTCCTTCACCATCAGAGAAAGATAGGTTCAACCTCGTTCGAATTCAGATGGGGTGTTATTTCGATAAGTTCGAAATAATACCCTTAAGGCTAAGGGCCTTCTCCATCAAAGAAATATAGGTTTGACCTCATTCGAACTGAGACGAGCTGTTATTTCAATAAGTTCGAAATAACACCTTTAAGGCCAATGCCTTCACCATCAAAGAAAGATAGGTTCGACCTCGTTCAAACTCAGATGGGCTGTTATTTCGATAAGTTCAAAATAACACCCATAAGGCCAAGAGACTTCACCATCAAAAATAGGTTCGACCTCGTTCGAACTCAAACGGGTTGTTATTTCAGTAAGTTCGAAATAACCCCTTGAGGCCAAGGGCCTTCGCCATCAAAAATAGGTTTGACCTCGTTAGAACTCAAACAGGCTGTTATTTTGATAAGTTTGAAATATCACCCGAGGCCAAGGGCCTTTGCCATCAAAGATAGGTTCGACTTCATTCGAACTCAGTCGGGCTGTTATTTCGAAAAGTTCGAAATAACACCCTTAAGGCCAATGGCCTTCGCCATCAAAGAAAGATAGGCTCGACGTCGATCGAACTCAAACGGGTTGTATTTTGATAAGTTCAAAATTATACCTTAAGTCCAAGAGCCTTCGTCAACAAAATAAAAAAAGGGGAGGAAAACCGGGACTCACCTGATGAGCCTCCATCTTGTGACGAGATCACAAATGGCCAGAAAGAAAGTCCAAACAAAAGACAAATAGTGAAGAAGAAAATTCTTTATTCATGAAGTCATAGGTGCGGGCTGTCGTCGCTTACATCCGGCCCAGGACAATCAACTAATGTAAAAAAACAAGAAACAAACAAACGCCAACCGACAAACAAAACAAAAAGAAAAAGTACAACTTTCTTCACTCAGCGTCATCACTGCCATCGTCATCATTATCACCATCCGCACCCCCATCGGCTTTGGGAGTCGGTGCATCATATCCACAGTTGGCATGAGCCTCGCGAACCTTCGCTCGCGCTTCCTCATAGGCAGCCTCAGTCACGATGCCTGCTTCCCACAAGCTCTTGAATATTTCCCGCTGGGATTTGATGTAGTCCTAGAGCTCGTGAGTTTGGAGGGGAACGACGGTGTAAGACGGTTCAGCCTTAGCCCTCAGCTGCAGATTCTCCACCTCCAAGGCCGTGACTCGATCTGCCAGAACCGAAGCCTCCTAATCAAATGTACCAATCCACTCCTCAAGCCTCGCTTCCATAAGGGTCGATGTCGCCCTCTTCAATTCTTGATGGGACTGGAGCACGCGAATGGTATTTCTAGATCCACCGCCCTTCTCAAAGCCTCAGACCAAACTCTATCAATATGTTCTAAACTCGCAACCTTGCTCTCCTTCGCAGTCAATTTTCCTCTTCACTCTGCGCTCATCTCCTCAACTCGAACCTGGATCTGATCCATCTCCGACTGCATTGATCTCAACTTGCCCTGTAGATACTCGCATTCAGTAGTGATCCCTACCCAATTCAAGCTCCTCGTCCTTGAGGCAGATTTGCTCTTCTAGCTCCTTCTTGCTATAGATCGTCTGCAGCAACTCTTGATCCCTTTTCTCAAATTCCTCGCCCAGAGTCCGATTAGGGGGATCTGTCCTCAGCCGTTCGTGCAACTCACGCCACCTATTTCGATAGCAACGATACTTCCCCAACATCTGCAAGAAAATCCTCGATCGGTGATTGCCCTTCGAATGCTTTCCACCTCCACTAGATACGTTTGAAAAATAAGAAAGCGGTTAAACTAATACTCTTTCGCATAAAGGGAAAGGCTGAAATAAGAGCCAAAGATAACATACCCTCAAACCCATGACGGCCTTCGTCCCTCAATTTGGCATCAGGGATATTTCGCAGGGACTCATTCTAAGCTTCCGAACACAGCAAGCTAAACTGTGACACCAAGTTATTCCCTTGTGCCAAAAGATTCACGTCAGAGGGAATTTCAAGAACACGAGCCGATCCCCCCACGTGGACCACCGAATGAGTGAGGCCCTCCTCGAACATCCGGACATCATGAGGATCCAAGTCAGACTTGGACTCACACTCATCAACCATTACACTCTTTCCTCTTTCTGCGGCCGAGGAGGGGACGCAACCCGTCGCAGGCAAAAAAGGTCCACTCGAGGTCACAATGGCGACACTAGGCATCTGGTTCTCTGCTCTGGCAGGGCATTGATCATCACCAGCAACGAGTAATCAGGGATGAGTCATTGCAACATCCAAATTTTTCGGGCACTGACTGTCAGCACCAACTTCAACAACTCGCTCTGCCTCTGCGGTGGACGTCGCAACAAATCCTTCCTCTTGGGCTGGCGGGGAAGAATCCCGGTTAATCACTGTTAGAGATGCCATCTCAAACTCCACCCTCCGTCTCTTCGACGGTCCTTCCTCCTCCTCAGTCTATGAAGATTCATTCTTAGGGCGGATGGCACTAGATGGGGTCTCGTCCTGAGAGGCGGCCCGTGCCGGAATAACTAAGGCCGCAGATTCGACCAATGCAACCCTCGACGATGGACGTGTAGCGGGCACCATGACGAGACGAGGATATGCGGCCGGATGACAAAAGGCTAGTTGAGGAGCTTTACCTCTCCGCACCCTCCCTGATAATGGCAAACAAATGCGTGAGAAGCGGAACAAAGATGACTAAACGAAATATAGTTGGGGGGGGCATTATCTCACCTATGAGAGGCCTACGTCCAAATCTCTCGTGAAAGGTCGACCAGGTACGAACCCCCACCGTGTGGGGAAGGATGGCCTCCACCCATTCATGGATACCTTCAAGGGGCGGCGGGGGAAATCTCTCAGTTGCAGAAAGACAAAGTAATTTAATACCCATAAAAAAAATCGAACATTCCACTAATTGAGGGCGCAAACTTACGTGCAAAATTCCATCTCTAAGGGAACCCTGTCGGGTCCGCCACGATGTGCTCGGTCCGCATGTAGAAAAAATTCTCATAGAAGCGATGATTATTTTGTCATCCATCTTCACCACCAAATCCTTCGACCCCCGAGGATGCGTATGCAACATTTTGCCTCGAATCAATGGGGGAGCGAAGAGGCTAAGAACATGGCCCAGAGTGACCTCACGACCGGCGAGCTCCGTGTATTTTAGTATCATGAGGAACAACTAGTATAAGTAAGGAGAAAGTTGGGTAGGGTGCACCTCGTAATGGCGGCATAAATTCACCATCAACATAGGAAGTGGGAGAGTGTACCCTACGATAAATGGGTAGGCATAGAACATGAAAAATCCGGGACAGTCGAATTGAATTCGGTCGTCCTTCCCCGCCGGTTGTATCTTGACGAAACTAGGGATTCCCCATCGCTCCCTCAATTCCGCGATCCCTCTCTCCCTTATCATGGGAGCATTGTTCTCCAGCCGTTCCACCACCGATAGTGAATTCAATCGCATCTTTTTTGGGGCGGGGCAAGATTTCGTCCACCGAGGGAACCTCCACCTCTTCCTCTTCCACCAAATCCACTCCACCGGTGGCCTGAACAGGATTCTCAGTTATTGGAGCTACGGCGGGAAGAGTGTCACGAGAAGAACTGCCGTCCATTTTTTGGTGAAAAAGGAAAACTTCCCAAAAAATTGATAAGATTGGGTGTTCCGATAAGCATAAAAATAAGCTAGAATCGAAGTATCAGACTGGAAATTCTCTCAAGATGAACAACAAAGTGTGAGAAGCAAATGGCAGGGTTTCCCTATTTATATGAGACATAAATTCCCCGAGCGTGAAACTCAATAGTCGCCATTCGAATATGACGGGACACGAAACATTTCAGATCCCCAGAAACGTGAGTCATAATGATAGCTTGCACGAAGTAACGGTTCGTTTACCAACCAGCATTTCGATTTCAAAACCATCGTAACGGTACATAAGTACTGAAAAGACAACTCGAAACAATCCCAAAATTCACAACGCGATTAAGGAACAAAATGGGGGTCAGATTTCTCTCGACTACTTTGTATACATGATCCGTCCGTCGAGTTTGACGAAACACGACCCCGACAAACGGATGGACTAACTGTATTGATCAAAATCTGACCACCTCGACTGGGGTGGCCACGACCCCATCCTTAACGTTTTACAAAAGAAGTCAATGAAGTCAACTTCATCCGACCATTAAGATGTTTGACACAGCGATGAGAGCAAGGCCTATCCATGACCAGGAAGCTCCCTCGACCCAGTCACGCCAAGTCGTGGCAAAGGCAAGAAGGTTTTCGACTATATATACCAGCGCAAGAAAACCTGGAAAGGGCTCTCTTCTCCTCCAGCACTCTGATAGGTTGAGAGAATGAACAGAACTCCACTTTCAAAGAAAAGAAGAAATAGAGTTCTTCGCCTATCGAAGGAAAAAGGGAGCTCCATCTTTGTATCTAAAAAGAGGGCGAAACAATTGTAATTCGCCTCCCCCCTCCAAGGAGAGGGAAGGCAGAGCTCTATTATAAATAAGATCTTTTGATAGTTTATTTGTCTAATACGTAACTGTAGGTATTTTGTCTTTCGATCCAATATTAATTATGGTTAACTATGATTTACTCCTTCATCTTTGATTGATTTTCTCAATAAGGGTTAAAAATCTTTTGAGTCAAACAGATACCTAAATAATTATAATCATTCACAGTCGGAAAAGATATAACAATTTAATAGATCTTAACATTTGATATGAATATAGAAGAACAAAGAGATTGACGTATTTCAGGAGCACTTGATGAGAAAGTGATTACACAATCCATTATTTAAGGTTAATAAAATGGAGCACCTCATATACTATTAAATGTTATATCCCGCAAGAGAATCCCAAATATTTCTAGAAATTTTTTTAATGAAAATTCTTTATAAAATTTTGAAAGTATATATAAAATTATATATTTATATGTCAGTTTGGTTCGTTTTTTTTATTCAATACCAAACCTAATCGGGGTTTTCAATCGATTTGGTTTGACTTTTCGATTTGGTGCGGTTTTTCGATTCGGTTTGTACGCCCCTAGTTATTTATATATGATGTCTAGTTGGGTAGCCTTTGATTTTACGGACTAAAGTAAATTAATTATACTTGATCTTACCATCATTCTCATTTTAATAGTCGAGCTAAACTAATTTGAAATTTAGGCGTCGTTGATTGATTGAAAGAAATTATCGATACAGGCATTTAAAAAAAATCTCTATAACATACCAGAACTAATTAATGGCTTGTTAAAGATTAAAAAACTATTATTCTCCTGAATTTCAGTTTGTATAATTCCATAATGGGACCCGTTGAAGATAAAAAAAATTCTACATATAAACTACATTAATTAAATTTTCTCGGTAAAGACTTACAAAATCAATAATCAGAGATCACTGTTCTAAACAAATGTTAATGACCGAGCATATCATTTTTGGCTGCTTTGAATTGGATCTATGTTGCGTGGGTTTTCAAAAATATTATCACATCAGTATCAAGACCCTCCAAAAATTAAATACGTTACTTTTTGGAGAATCCGACACGGATAAAAGTGCCCTGGTCTTTCTTTTTCGAGTTTTAACAAATTTGTGATTTTTTGGATATTTTTCACTCGTCTTACTACTATTTATACATTTTCAAAATATAATAATAATTTCATGAGTTGATTTACGATGAGTATTAGATTGAATTTCTCTTAAGAACGCCACAAACTCATGTCGTGATGAACTCATTCTTAAATCATCATCAAATTAATAAGCAATAATATCATTCCCGCGTCTTTATAGAGATATACTTGAATAGGAATTTATTAGCTCATTCTCGAGTTCTTCAAATATAATGAAAGGATAAACTTATTTCTTTAAAGCGCTCGATCCCGAATAATAAAAATGAAAGTGGCAAAAAATACATGCAAAAAAGGTGGGGAATTATGGGAGAAAAAAGAAGTGGCTAACGTAATTTGAAGCGATTTTATTTTTCTAAATTACAAAGTGTAACAGACTTTGTTTCTCTCTAAACCAAATAATACCATCAAAATATTCATTTCCTCCTTTCTCTCTTCCCTCTCTTTCTCTTCTCATTTCTGCAACTTTCTGCAGAAATTTTCTGCAGAGAGAAAGAGAGAAACCAAAAAGGGAAAAAAGAAAGAAAAAAACAAGCTGGTCAGAGAAATATTGAAAATCACTACAAAAAAATTGACGCTTTATTAAAGCAACCAAAATATATATTTTTTGGATAAATATTGGTGGTTTGGATATTTATCAACGTTTTTTCTCATGCAAACAAAAGCCAAGAAAAATGTTCGAGATTTATTTTTATTTACTCTGAAATTATTTTTCTTGTACGTAATTGATAATTTTGTTGTATTTGGTTTTATTTTAATGCAGGATTTTCAATTTGCATTAAAGAATTGGCTTTTAAATATCAAGAGTTCTTTTAATGTGATTATTCCTCTTCATTTTTAATAAAATGGAAGGAATATCTGATAATGTGCATGGAATTATATTAGCTTTATCATCCAGTATTTTCATTGGGTCTAGCTTTGTTATTAAGAAGCAAGGTCTAAAGAGGCCGATGCAAATGGAAAACGAGCAGGTTTACTCGCTTTTTTCCATTATTTCATTAGTTATTTTTTAATTTTTTAATTTTTTTTAATTCTTTTACATCGTTTAATCTCTATATATTGAGTTTCTGTTAAATTTATTGGTTTCATTACAATGGGGTAGTTTTTTTTTACTTGTTGGTAACCGAGAAATCCAAGGGCTAATTTGGTCCGAAATTCAATGGATAATTGGCTTGAACCCGTGATATGTGCCTAATCCAATAAGGTGGTTTATTTTATGTCAATTATTATGGGAATATGCTTAGTCCTTGTGGAGATTTGTTATTTTCTTGTACTCCCTCTAATTATTTTTACTTGTCTATTATAGACTTTGCACACCCCTTAAAAAAATCAAGTGCATAATTTACCATAATACCCATATTAATTGATGCATATTTTTAATAGATTTGAGAAAATGATTTGAAATGAGTAATTAATGTGAGTATAACAGGAAAAAGAAAACCGTCTTCTCTTAATATACTAAAAGTGACAAGTAAAATTGAAAATCTACTTATACAATACTGGACAAGTAAAAATGAACGGAGAGAGTATGTCTTACTCATCCGGTTTTGAAAATAGCCTCTTGCAAATATATAAGGTACTCAATATAGTCCAATTGTTCCACGGCCCCCCTCTCCCTCCGCACAATATAGTCCAACCATTCCACGATCCCCTCTCCCTTAGCATAGCCAGGAGCTCAGTGAACCGAGCTAGTCTTTTTTCGCCTCTTATCATCCTTCATGCTAAGGCTCCAGGGCAGATTAGCATGAGTTTCAGTGTTGTGACAACTTTAGCATACTTAAAGAGGTTTTGAATATTAAAACACACCCACACATAATCTTCGTTTCGCCATGATTGTTCCTCAGTTCTAGACGATTTAGGGCCATAAAACAAAAATTCAGGACGATTTCCAAATTTTCATGTGCTATAATCCACACCATCTACAAGAATTCAGGCGACCGACTCCGAATTCTGCTATCTGTTATTGCTTCTAAAGGAGATTTTGCTGTGCATAAGACCATATATTCTTGTAAACTATATCGATCGATTTTAATTGATGCTAGGCAAAATTGATCCTGTTATAATAACTACCAATTATGCTGAATTTTGAACAGGTTCAGGAGGCCACTCTTACTTGTTGGAACCTTGTTGGTGGGCTGGAATGTTATCTAGTAAGACACATAACTCATCCCAAAAATTTTGTTATTTTATACAGTTCTTGAATATATTAACGATCCCAACTTCCTTGGGATTGAGGCGTAGCTGTTGTTGTATGAGTCCTTGAGCATATGATATTCTGCGTCTGAGAAAACCTACATATATTGTAGAACACAAAGTTCTTTGAGCAAGCACCTAAAATAGGTGGTCATATATTTGCAATGCAGGTCAATATCTAACTTAAGAAATTAACATTTCTAATGTGCTAACACTACCAGAACTTCTGATACCCTAGGGCAGTGAACATTCTTATTCTTTTGACCTCAATGAATGCTGTAGAATTATGTTGCGCGGACTTTCCAAAATGCTGCCGCACCCGTATCAGAGGAGAAAAATATACTACTTTTGGAGTTCCCTACGTGCACCCGGCAACATTTTAGAGTCCTAGCAACGTAGCTGTAGAATTCTTGATTGATTACCCACTCAATAGCTAAGACAATTGATAACTGATGTTAGAATGAGATTTAACATTTATGTTATTGGCAAAAGCAGGTCCGCGCCAGGCTGCATTTCATAGCTAATTCCGTACTTAAGATTTATAACAATATCTCTATATAATAACCATTCACTATAAAAGCCAAGTTTTTCTCAAACCGATGTTTATATTATGTTATAATATATTTTCTCTATATAACAGCACTTCACTATAAAAGGTTATTATGCCCTTTTATAACAACACTTAACTATTGCAGCCCAAAAATATCGGAACAAACAAGGTTGTTATAGAGAGGTACTATATATCATCATAGAATGAGAAAGACTAGACATTTGTCAAATATAATAAGTAACTTACGGACAGGGTGAAAGTATCGATGACATTAACCTCTACAAAGACCATGACTTAGAGAACATGCATGAAGATGATGGAATGCAGTAATTATAAAACAGATACTTGCTATCTTCCTTTGGATATCTCCATGTTTTATTTATTGGAACTAACCAAAAGGTTTTTGCCAAGGACAGGGTTCCTCGCCTACGCTTTCACAGTTATGATTCTAGTACTTATCCTTCTTGTGCGGTTTGTGCCTCGTTATGGGCAGTCACATTTGGTTGTCTACATTGGAATCTGTTCTCTAGCGGGTTCTCTCACGGTACGTTGTTTTCTTTTTAGACAAGAGGGGTTGCTCTGATGTAAGCAACCCCACTTCCAACCGAAAGGTTGTGAGTTCGAGTCTCTCCAAAAACAAGGTGGGAAGTTCTTGGAGGGAAGGATGCCGGGGGTCTATTTGGAAACAACTTCTCTGCCCAAGGGTAGGGGTAAGGTCTGCGTACACACTACCCTCCCGAGACCCCACTAAGGGAGATTATACTGGGTTGTTGTTGTTGTTATACTATGGTCCAGTGTTTTAGGTGTGCAGTTCCTTCTATCTTATCTGTTGGCTGTTTCTTATGGTTAATTCAGGTTATGGGTGTCAAAGCAATTGGAATGGCTATGAAGCTCACATTTGGAGGACAAAATCAACTCAAGTATTTTGAGACATGGTTTTTCATAGTATTTGTCCTCTTCTTTTGCCTTTTGCAGCTGAACTATTTGAACAAGGTGTTTGTTCCATTCCCTAATAATTTTATAGAGTCCCGAGTGAAATTGGTTATCTTTGTTTTTTGATATATTCATATGGTTTGATAGTTTAGACATACCTACTATCCCTAAAACAATATCAATCGTCTCAATCTCAACTTTGTAGTTTCCTTTGAAACTATCATTACAAAACAAAGAATTCCGCTTTTACAAGTAAATACTCAAGACCCAAGTAGGTTTATAAATCAGATCGTGATATGATCAAGTGCTATTGGGTTGGGATGGCTCCTACTAGCTCCCCCCCCCCCCCCCAACCCCCAACCCAAAAGAACCGCATGTGCGAGTTCCCCCGCATACGGCTCAAGTGGCGAAGGTCCTTTCCTTCACGCTTGGTAAGCACTTCATTTTAGCCAAGCTTACCACTAGCCTATCGGCTAGAGCCAAGCTTCGACCGCGACTGCTCATCGCTTTTGGCCGCCTTATTTCATTGGCTGCGTTATTCTGTCACCCTAGATCCAATTCAGCAGCGGCAAAGATCTCTTGATTCCTCGCAGCCGGGTCGGCTTGGAACCAAGCTACCTCTTGCCTATCTTACCTCCTTCCTTCACCAGGAATTTATGTTGTCTCATCTTACTAACTATTTGTTTTTTTAAGATAAAATGTTATCATTCTTGTATTTTGCAGGCACTTGACACATTTAATACTGCTGTGGTTTTTTTTTTTTTTTTTGATTTAACATTTTGTATCCATTAATATCGAAAAAATGTACAAGGTAGAGCTCTAATAGTAGCTTTGACTTGCTACTACTCCTTTACATCACAATTATCTCTACTAAGTATCTAACTACTATTCACTAATTACAACTAAGTATAGAAGTTAGCTAGTACAAACTATTCTATGGAAAACTGTTAAGTTGCCTCAATCCATTTTGCCATCGACTACAATTCCTTCCTCGAATATGGATATGTAAAACAATTTCTCTGCAAATCTGATTCTCCTCATAAGCTTTCTTTTCAAATCTGATACTGTTTCTCTCCCTCCAGATTAATGCAATAGTACTGATAAACACACCAGCTGTTATAGCATTTAACCCCACTTTGTTCTTTGCTTTGTTGTTTACCCATTGCAGTTCAGTTGCCCAGTCTCCAACTAATCTTTGATGCCCCAGCCATAAACAGAGTCTAGTCCACAGAAGTCTCGTAATTGTGCATTCAAAAAATAAGTGTAAAGGATTCGACATTCTGCTTACAGAATACACATGTTGCAGGCACTTGGATGCCAATTTTCTGCAATCTGTCCACTGTTGGTAGCCTATGTTGTGCAGCTAACCACATAGTGAATCGATGTCTAGGATGAACATTGGCAAGCAACAGCAAGTTCTTCCATTCAACTTTGCTAAAATTAGGAATCAGAGTGAGATACATCTTCTTGATCTGAAAGTGATCTAGTTTGCACATACCTTGCAGTCTGCTAAACAAAGTCCCCTGAAGCAACTGATTCCCCATAATGGCATCTCTACTGTCCAGAATTTTCCTCACAACCCAAGAAGCAGCCTTAGGAGCGGTCATTGTTTCAATAGCTTCCTGTTTAATGTAGTAGCTGTGCACCCACTTTATCCAAAGGCAGTCCTTCTTTCTAGTTAAATCCCAAAGATGTTTACAGATTGTTGCTTTGTTCCATGCCTTCATGTCTGGGATATTCAGTCCACCTGCTGTACTTGGTCTGCATACCCTTTCCCAAGCAACTAGTGCCTTCCTGGATGGATTAGCACTTCCAGTCCACAAAAAAGTTCTGCATATAGTCTCAATAATTTTCATCACTTTCTTAGGCATAATGAAAATTTGAGCCCAGTAGGTTTAAATTAAAAATATGACAGCTTTGATCAGCTGACATCTTCCAGCATAAGAGAGTAATTTTGCAGACCAGCATGTTATCTTGGCTGTTATCTTCTCAATCAGTGGCAGATAGTGACAGATAGCCAGTTTCTTGGAGTCCAAGGGTATCCCCAGATATCTAAATGGCAGCTCTCCTTCAATAAAACCCAGTGCCCAGTGTTCCCAGAATTACCTCTCTGACATTCTGCTTTATTCCAGCCATATATATGGCACTCTTGTTAACATTTGCTTGCAGACCAGATGCTTCAGAGAATCTGTGGAAAGACTCCTTTAAAATTCTAATAGAGATAAGATCAGCTATGCAGAACATTAATAGGTCATCAGCAAAGCATACATGAATATTGTTAAACTTCCTGCATTTAGGATGAAAATTGAAATCACCATTCTTGTGTAGCTGTCCCAGTTCCCTATTCAAATACTCCATAGCAAGCACAAATAGATAAGGTGACATAGGGTCACCTTGCCTAATACCCCTCTTAGCTTTGAAAGGTTTTGCTAAACCCCCATTCAGAACTAGAGAATAAGAGACAGTAGTAACACATGCCATAATCCATTGCACAAATTTAGCAGGGAAACCTAAATCAATAAGAACATGCTTAAGGAAACTCCATTCCAAAGTATCATAAGCCTTTCTCAGATCCACTTTCAACACACATCTGGGAGAAACTCCTTTCCTAGAATATCCTTTGAAGATTTCATGGCTAAGAAGAATGTTATCAACTATGCTTTTTCCTTCAATGAAAGCTGATTGAGCCTATCCAATTAGATCACCAATAACACTCTTCATTCTATATACTACGTCATGTTTACAACACTGACCATCGTTGCAAGTATGATAATGTTTAAGATAATTCAAAATTCAGTTTTGTGGTTAGGGATAATCAGCACTCTTAGTTTTAACCAATTTTCATTTCTTTGAGATATCATGAATTGGTTATTATATTGCTGGAAACGAAACGTTTGTAGTTGCAAGAAAAAAAATAATGCAGATAGCTGGATAAATATGTTTTTCAAATTGACTGTTTTATAAGGGTAAGAAATGGAGCCGAGGGTCTATCGGAAACAACCTCTACCCCAGGGTAGGGGTAAGGTCTGCGTACACACTACCCTCCCCAGCCCCCATTTATGTGAATATGCTGAACTGTTTGTTGTTGTTGTATAAGGGTAAGAAATGATATTTGAGAGAAAAGAAAGTTAGCTTGTTTTTCAAGAAGAAAGGATTTCAAAACTTCTCTAATTTTGGTGATTTGTTTTTGGGATTAAGGAGACAAGAGGGGTTGCTCTGATGGTAAGCAACCCCCACTTCCAACCGAGAGGTTGTGAGTTCGAGTCTCCCCAAGAGCAAGGTGGGAAGTTCTTGGAGGGAAGGATATCGGGAGTCTATTTGGAAACAGCCTCTCTACCCAAGGGTAGGAGGGAAGGATGTCGGGGATCTATTTGGAAACAGCCTCTCTATCCAAGGGTAGGGGGTAAGGTCTGCGCACACACTACCCTCCCCAAACACCACTAAGTGGGATTATACTGGGTTGTTGTTGTTGTTGTTTTTGGGATTCAGGACTATGTTCATCAAAACGCAACACAGATAATTACAGAGTTATGTGGTTTTGTAACTATCCTCAGTGGTACTTTTCTTCTTCACAAAACAAAAGACATGGGAAGCAATCCATCCAAACCAATACCTGTTCTCCTTCCAAAAACGGACGCAGATTGTAAGCCAACAAATGAAACCACAAAAATTCCAGCTGAGGTTTGAAGGCAAAACTACTAGGAGATTCTTCTTTAACTGCATCATCAAGAGAGTATAAGCTTAGCGTTGGAAAGAGGTGATGTTTTTTGACAGGTTGAAGCCAATGTTATACTAGGAAGATATTTCGATATGATTCTTTTTTGTTATTTTGACTTTAGAAAGATTTTACAGTGTGGATACCGATATCGAAATTGACATTCTTCTTCGAATTATATACACAGATAATATGGAAACGAGTTGGACTTTGTTGCTTCAGGCTAGCATTTCTTTTGTGTATATAGGACATTGCCTGTATTGAGATTCTCTTGTTACTTTGTCTAGTTGGTTTTCAATGTCTTTCACTCTTTTTTTGGGGATTAAATTCTTGTTGTATCTGTAATAGATAGGGAAAGTGATTTTTTCTCGGTAATTTACATTGATTCTTTTAATATATTATGGTTGTTACATTATGAAGAATCTTGAGGACAACAAATTGATAATTCAGCAAGAATTGTGGCTGGAAGCATAAGAGAGTAGTGTTTCTTGAGTAGGAACTATAGATTGTCACAGATTGAGAATATCAAAGCGATATCCATTGGTGAGTTTTTTATAGTAACCGGAGATAACAGAATAAACTCATAAATATGACAACAGAAGTCAAGATTAAACTATTCCAGTCTCGATCACCATTCACCAGTATACCTTGGTCCAAGACCAGACTTTGTTCTCCCACTATGTCAACAAAGGTTTTTTGCAGTAATTCATATAGAGTCAGACCTCTCTATAACATCATCCCTATATAACAACACTTCACTATAAAACCCAAGCTTTTCCGGAACCAAACTTCATGTTATTTTATAATATATGTTCTTTATAAGAGCACTTTGCTACATCCAAAAATATTCGAAACAAACGATGTTGTTATAGAGAGATTTGACTGTATTAATTAATGATTATCTCAAAATAGTTGTTAGTGTTTCCAAATGAAAAGATAAAAGAAAAAAATGAATGTAAACAGAACTCTAACCAGTCATCAACAATCCCCTTTTTAGATTTCTAGAACATCACGAGAGGGTCAGAGGGGAAATGACATTTGTATGGTAAAGTATTTTTCGGAGCAAAATTGGCCTTTGCATCTATCATTTAGCGGCCTCTTGACTGTAGTTTCTATGTAGCTCCGACATGGCAATTCAGATGCACCACCCGTGTCGACACGATACTAGTATGGATGTGAGTATGGGATCCGTATCGGATTTGGTCAAACAACTTTGGGTACTTTGACCACGATCGACGAAAGAATTCGAGACGAGATACAATTTGATTACCGAAGTCGGAATCAAAAATGGGGTAAATTTGAAGAAAATAACATACCTTATCTAGGAAATCAATCATTTACTTATCTACAACATGAGAAAAATAAAGAAATTCATACTTTACAAGCTATATGTAAATATTCGACTAAATTTCTCGTAATTCAGAGATATTTTTATTTTTTAAAATTATTTTAAGGTGGATCCTCACACCCGTATCCGTACTAAGATCCGTATCCCCGAATCTTAGAATTTACATCTCGAAGGATCCGACCTCTAGATCTCCACCCGTGTCCGAGCAACCTAGGTAATTTTCATATTTTGACATCATTTTGGCCTAAGGGGCATTTGGTGATAACTAAGGAGTACATCCACACATTTCATACAAGATGTGATAACTAAGTTCTTGTACAAGGTGACATATGTTCCAATGCCCCTTCGTTATAACCAAATGGTGTTTTCCGGCAGCTAAATTGGGGTAATGGAACATAGTGATGCAAAATGGTCTAAACATGTATACGTTTCCTTAAAACAACATTCATAATAGTAGACATTCCGTTGTCACTCGGAGATGAGTCTTTGTTCTAACTATTTCATAATTCACTTGATAGTATTATGTTCATCTAGTTCTACTAAAATAATGTTGCAATTAAAAAGCAAATCCAGAGATCCGATCACACAAGTTGTAAAGGTGTGCCCTTAAAATGCATTTTTACAAAACCTAAACATCAAATGACCCCTATGAAAACATCAAAGACCCATATGACCAACAGCCCAATATCGACTAATATTCTACGAAGGAACTTAACAAATTGGAAATCAAAATGTAAGTGGTAATACAACCACCCAAGGTTTAAAAGTGTGCCTTTAACCAGCAATTTTAGGAAACTTAAGCAATTGATGACTGCTAAACTTGACCAATAGCTTATTATGGACTTACATTCTTTAATATAAACTTAAAGGACTAAGGTCAAACTGGAAGTAGTATTATGATCCCTATAAGCGCCCTAAACTGTGGCGAAGATAATAATTAATGATAATCAAATGTATCAGGATGGCAATAATAATCGAACTGCTAGCACCTTCGCTGGACAAGAATGTTATGAACATGCTATGTTGAGTCATCTGATTCTTATGAAGAGAGGATTACGTAATTGTGTCGTCCTGAACCTCAAAAGCATAAATCTTCTAGATTAGCAACAGTTGGTACATGGTCGAGTTGTTGAGAAGTACAGATCTCTTTGTAGATTTGAGCTGGCCTTTGTTGCTCATGCTTAGTTATGTTATCATTTCATAAAGATTATAAGAATACTGGGATATGAAACAAGAAAGAGCGGATATGAACAGTTAAATATATTCTTAGATTCTTTTTTCGGGGCGGGGCGGGGCGGGGGATCTCTTGCTTGTTTTTTGTGTCATTTAGAATCTTGATGGAAGAACAAAAGGAGGTAAAAGAATCACTGCAAAAATTATGGTATTATATAAAGATGTATATTGAACAATGACGATATAAAAACTTAAAGGGCTGAGAACTCTACATTCTGTACTGGCTACACTAAAAAGGTGATATAGGAAACATTATTCAAATACATAGGCTCTGAACAGAAACCTAATTTAAAATAATACAAATTACAAGTTACTGACCTTTACACTTGTTCACGTCTTGCAAGGCTAAATGCACCTTTCCTCTTCAGGCGGTCGATGTACATAATAGAAGAGCATCCTTCTATTCATCCATCCACAATAAATTGGTCTTCTTGGGTATCTCCTTCAACTCTTGCATCCCCGTGAATCATACCATTGACATGGTGCAAGTTTTGTATCATTTGTGAAAGATAATGGTTAGCTCCTGCGTGATCAGAAAGCCCGGTTGGATGACCAGTCCACTGAGAAAAAATTCCAACCAGCTGACTAGTAAGATTTTGCTGTTCGTGAAGTATTCGAGTCTGGATCTGGCTCATTTCAGCGCGATGCTGACCTAACGTCTCGTCAATCCTCTTCTTCCACTCTAGTCTCCTCTTGTTCATTCTTTCTTCACGTTCTCTTTCAAATATAAGTTGATCCTCCCTTCTCCTCCTCTCTCTCTCCTCACTTTCCTTCTCCATTATTTCCCATTCTTGAATTCTCTGTCTCTGCAACTTCTCCATCGTTTTCTCCCTTTCTACCCTCTCTCTTTCTCTTTCCTCCCATTTTCTCTCACGTTCTTGTTCAAGTTCCGTTTTACGATGTTCTCTCCTCTGCCTCTCCCGCTCTCTCTCAGCATCACGTTGCTCGAACCGAGCTTCCATTTCCTTTAAGTGTGCCAACTGCGTTGCAAGAAAACTCCATGCCCTCTTCTCTACCCCTTTCACCATCTTCTTCTTCTTTCTCGTATCGGATCCAGTTGCCTCGATATCTTCGTAAACAAATCCATCGTCCGCATCTTCCTTCATATGACTATTCCTCCTAATATTACCATTGAAATCCCCCTCTCCTTCTTCCCCACAATAATCAAACTCCATACCCGTAACACCATGATCAACCCCATTAATACCTCCGGCAAAATCACCGTCACCAGCATGACCTAGATGCCCGAATTGATCAATCCCGATATCATTACCACTCCCGTCAAATCCCACACCATTTTCAATCCCATCTCCTACAACCGCCATGGAGTCACCACAATTGAAAACAAGCGTATTCACATCCCCAAACACTTCCTTATACCTCAAAAAGTTCGACCAATGAGTTAACCCCTCCATCCAATCAAACTCCTCCCCAGCCGCCGACTCGTCCTCCCCAGAGTTTGGCTTCTTAATCTTCTGCTTCACTAAAGTATATTGGTGCCTCATATTCTGCACTTTAGTGGACACATCCTTCCAAGTCCATTGCCATGGAAACGTGATCGGATCACGAACATGGTGCACAGAATTTACATGTAAAGCAATAGGTCTATACTTCTTTTCCCTAGTTTTCATCTTAGCTAATGTCCCATCACATAACATTTCACCATATTTATCAATTAAAGTTCTTTCTTCTGCGTCAGTCCACTTTTTTCTTCTTGGTTGTGGCATCATCAAAATAAAACTAACTCCACTACTCAATTCAACAAACTTTAAGAAGCTCAAAAATCACATACACAACTTAAATGCCCAAAACCCCAAATTGCAGTTTTTTTTTTAAACCACAATTCCATATAAAATTGAATCAACACTCAAATTGGCCAAGAATTTGTCCAAGAAAAGCTAAATGGTATACTCAAAATCACAACTTTTTAGCAAATACCCAAACTTACAACTTTTTAGTAAATACTGAAAGTTACAACTTTTTGAGCAAATACCCAAAATCACAACGTTATAGCAAATACCAAAAATTACAACTTTTTAGAAAATACCCATATTAAATTGAGGAAGAACAATTGCATATATGTATAAATAAGACCAAAAAGAGTGATAAAGAACTGACCTTTAAACCAGTAATAGGTTTCTTGAATTGGGGAAGAAACACAGATAAAGGTGAGGAAATTTAGATGGTGAAAGTTAAAGGGAAAAAAAATGGAAAATTGGGATTTTCAGGTTTGGTTTGAGTTTTATTGGGGTGGGGGTGGGGGGGTGAGGGGGTTTGTGTAGTTAGTAGTTCAGCTGTGTCAAAAGCATTTCTTTCACTACTGGTCGAAACCCGAAAGAGCAGAGAGATTCGCAGGAGCTGAGCAGGATTCATGTGATGCAATTACCTTGTTGCCCCTAAGTTTTTTTTTTGTGCTTATTAATAATTTTTTGTTGATTCTTTTTCAATTAATTTTTGGTTTTGTTACTGTACTTGTAGGTCCAAATGCTAACTACAGTCTACAAACACATGGTATGATTCTATCTGTTTTTTTAAAAAATTATTTTTTGCAAGTAACATATATAAAAAAAATTTGCGAAAGTAACCATCTGTTGTTACAATTTGGCTTGTAACTGAGTGGGGAAAGTGCACGGTTGGCCACTAATAACACATATATTTACTTTTAAGCCACCATTTAAAATGTCTTAGTCTTTAGCATCTGCTTTAATAAAATTTAACTGCCTGGACAAAAATTTCCTTGTACTCATATCCTTAACTTCAGGACTACATGTCATTACTTTGAACTTGAAACTTTAAGTTCAGGACTTCAGGACAACATGTCCTTAACTTTTGAACCTGTAACTCTAAGTTCGGGACTTCAAGGCTACAAGTCCTTAACTTTTGAACTTGGAACTCAAACTTCAAGACCAAGCGTCCTTAACTATGAACTTGTAAGTCAATGTCCTTAACTTTTGAACTTGTAACTGTAAGTTAAGGACTGCTTGTCCTCACCTTTTGAACGTATAGGTGTAAGAAAAGGATTGTCTGTCCTTCCTTAACTTTTCAACTTGTAAGTCAAAGTTAAGGACCTATTCTCCTTACCTTTTAAACTTGTAACTGTAAGTTAAGGACAGCTTGTCCTTAACTTTTGAACGTGTAACTATAAGTTAAGGACTGCATGTCCTTAACTTTTGAACTTGGAAATCAAAGTTAAGGACCTATTGTCCTTACTTTTGAACTTGTAACTGTAAGTTAAGAACGGTCTGTCCTTAGCTTTTGAACTTGTAAGTCAAAGTTAAAGATCTATTGTCCTTAACTTTTGAACTTGTAACTGTAAGTTAAGGACAACTTGTCATTAACTTTTGATCGTGTAACTATAAGTTAAGGACTGCATTTCCTTAACTTTTGAACTTGGAAATCAAAGTTAAGGACCTATTGTCCTTTACTTTTGAACTTGTAACTATAAGTTAAGAATTGTTTATCCTTACCTTTTGAACTTGTAACTGTAAGTTCAATACTTATTGTCCTTAACTATTGTACAAATTAAGGGCTTTTAAAAAACGTTTGTCCTCAATAAGAGAATTTTATATAGTATAATAAATATCCAAACGAAGGTTAAAATTATAGTAACAAACTAATGGTAAAGTTCACGGGAAAAGGCATGATTCCCATGTAAAAAGAGAAAACATATTGTTTAGGTCAAAGTTATCGTATACTTTGTAAGCGTAAAACAATCAAAATAAACGAGGACCAATCATAGCAGATCGTAATAAATCAAAAGACCAAATGAAAGGCATGAGAAAGGAACTGACATTAGAAGTAAGGAGAAATATGTAAAGGGTTTTTATTGATGAAATCGATTTGGTCTGCCTCTCCATGGAGAGGTTCAGAGCCTTACAATTGTATGCTTTATGCCTCTCATAGAGGTTCTGTTGTGTCTTTCCGTTTTCTTGGGAGTAGTGGTGAAGAAGAAGAAACAGCCCCCTTTCTAGGGTTCTTTTGCTTAATATTTATAGTTGTGAGCTCGGTGAGCTGGCGATGAGTTGGTACTGAGTAGCTGGGACCATATTGAGGGAACGCCTTTGTAGTTGCCGGTACGCCGTGGCCTCATTGGTCAAATCGGGTAATCCTCAAATTTCATTATTAATAAATGGCCGTACCATTTATTAGTCGCAAATAAGCTTAAGGACAGGTTAATTCCGTTAATTATCGTAAAGTCAAGTTTTGACCCATACAGTTAGTCCCTCCGCTCGTTGAGGTTGTGCCCTGGCCGAGCTCGATGAGCGGACTTTGTCGACTGTAATTTGAGAAATTCGGAGATGGGGATCGAATACTATTTTGGCCATGACCACGAACGACCATAATCGTTTATGCATTGGCGGTTACACTGTTGAAATCGATGGCCTTAGCCATTTTATGCTTACGGCCCTGGGCAGAACCAAGTTGATGACCTTAGTCATCTTTCGTTAGTGGCCTTAGCCATTTATACACTGAGGTGACCGTGGCCATTCATTCATGGGAGAGGGCCATAGTGTTCATACATCGGAGATGGCCGTAGCCGTTTATACATGGGGAATGGCCGTAGCCGTTTATACATGCGGAATTGTCGTAGCCATTTACTTACTAGAGATGGCCATAGCCGTTTACACACTGGAGATGGCGTTAGCCATTTATATTCTGGAGATGGCATTAGCCATTTATATTTTGGAGATGGCTGTAGCCTTAATATTATGGACGGCCTTGGCCGTTTATATACTGGAGATGGCCATAGACTTACAATTGTGAACGACTTTAACCGCAATGGAGTCAAGTTGGTGATCTTGGTTGTATGTTGTTGGTCTTAAATGTTCATTCTTGGGAGAGGGCCGTAGCCGTGTATGCGTTAGAAATGGCCGTGGAGATTGAGAGGACGGTATTTGAAACCGCTCTTGGAGAAGCAACGGGGGGCTCGACCCGCGTGGAGATGAGGGAAGGCAGGTCTACTCGCTGTATCGTGATCCTTGGCAAGTATAATTTATTAGAAGACAGCGAGCAAGACAGAACGGACATGACCTTTCTATGTGTGGCTGCGGGACACGAGACACTGAGAAGTGTTAGCAACAGGGATTTGTCAAGGCGTATAGCCGACACTGCTTTGCAGGTATCTTTCAGTTATTTGTTGAGTCGTAAAAACTATTTTGGTACGTACTGACACGTTTCTTCTCTTCTTTTCAGACCCTCATCTTGGAGGTGGTGAGGAGGTGGCGTGAACAAAAGAGGGCGGCCACCTTTAATAAAAAGGCGAAGAAATATAAAGAGGTTCGTGCAAGCATCAGGCATTGGCGAACGTACTTAAGCAAGACCCCCAGCTCCGGACATTCCGTGAGGGCCTTGATGAATCAGAGGCTCTTTTGAAGAAGAAAACGGCCGAGCTGAAGGAGATTGATGAGCAGCTGATGGCTGCTTTGAATCGAAACATCGAGCTGGAGACCCTCCTCTAATCAAAAGAGGAGGACTTAGAGATAAGCCGTGGGTTGGCGGCAGAGGCTGCAGAACTATGGGCCCAGGTCACGGCCCTCGCAGCTGAGCTTGATGCTAGTATGGCCGATGTTGAAGTTCTCAGGAAAACTTCCCCACAAGATGCTGTGCATCGTGATGCGCATGAGATGTGGGTGTATCATGACGCCAGGTTAGTCGTTTTTGAGGAGTTTTTGATGGCAGGTCGAGCTTCCTAGGCAAAGGTTGAAAGGCAACGACACTTAACCCGTGTTGCTCGTGAAACGGCCAATTATAGCCATGACTCACCTAGTAGGGAGGGATGTAAATCTGAGGACATCAATCGTTTGGATTCAATTTCGTGGATTTCTAAGGATTATTAGCCTAGAGACACCAATGGACCGGATGGCGACCGGGCGGGTCGTGACAGGAGGAGCGGTGAAGGCTCTTAAGGCTTTTATGTATATATTTTTTCTGTAGATAGGGCCTTTTCTAAGGCCTGATGTATGTGTACCTTTGGAGATAATGAAATATGACTTTTTGCTGTTGCTGTTTTTCTTTCGTTCCATAAAGCTTTTATTGCATTTTCGGTTGACCATGACCGTTGATGGCCCTAGTCGGACTTAGATTGACGACTTTAGTCGTGATAGAGTCGATGCTCCTAGCCATAAAGGCGACTTCGACTGTCATCGAGTCATTTACTTACCGTAGTCGAATCTAGGTCGACCGTTGGCGGCGATGGCCTTAGCCATAATAGAATTGATGGCCTTAGCCATGATACAATTGATGGCCTTATCCATGTAGGCGACTTCGACTTTTGTTGAGTCATTTACTTACCATAGTCGAATCTAGGTCGACCGTTGGCGGCGATGGCCTTAGACATAATAGAATTGATGGCCTTGCCATGATTAAGCATTTTTTGTTTGCCATTTTTTATTTTACTTAGTGTAAACAAGTTGTGGCCATTATTTGGCGGTAGCAGCACTTAGCCTCAGTCCCAGTTCGGGCGTGGTTGAACTACTGGCCGTGATGGTAAGAAACACGACCTTGTAATTTGACCGGGGTCAAACTTTACGTGTCCCGAATCTTAGTTTGAGTTAGGCGTACTTACTTGCATGGTGTAGGTGCTTAACTTGTCTTTCCGTTCGTTGAGGAAAATGTCTCGCTGTGTCCAATGGTGAAGGCGCTTAACCTGAATCTTGGTTCAAAACAGGGTCGAACTTTTTTAGATTTGAGGGAGTAGGTGTCCAGCCTTGTTGTTCGAGCAGGATTGGGCTCGTGATGGAAAAAGCGTATGGCCTAAGTCCCGGTTCAACATGTATTTGAACTTGTTTGTGAAGGCACGTAGCCTGAATCGCTGTTCAACCGCAATTGAATCTTGTAATATTTTGATGGCGAAGGTGCATGGTCTGAGTCCCAGTCCAACTTGTAGTTGAACATTTTGGTGAAGGCACGTAGCCTGAGTCACTGTTCAACCGTAGTTGAATCTTTTAATTTTTTTATGGCGAAGGCGCGTAGCCTGAGTCGTTGATCAACCATAGTTGAATCTTGCCATTCTTGATGGCAGAGGCGCGTAGCCTGAATCGTTGTTCAGCCATAGTTGAATCTTGCCATTCTTGATGGCGGAGGCGCGTAGCCTGAATCGCTGTTCAACCGTAGTTAAATCTTGTAATATTTTAATGGCGAAGGCGCATGGCCTGAGTCCCACTCAAACTTGTAGTTGAACTTTTTGGTGAAGGCATGTATCCTGAGTCGTTATTCAACCGTAGTTGAATCTTGTAATTTTTTGGTGGCGAAGGCGCGTAGCATGAGTCGTGGTTCAACGATAGTTAAATCTTGCCATTCTTGATAGCGAAGGCGCGTAGCCTGAATCGTTGTTGGATCATAGTTGAATCCTGCCATCTTGAAGGAGGATGAGCATAGCCTGAATCGTTGTTCAACCGTAGTTAAATATTGTAATATTTTAATAGCGAAGATGCATGGCCTGAGTACCAAACCAACTTTTAGTTGAAATTTTTGGTGAAAGCACGTAGCCTGAGTCGATGTTCAATCGTAGTTAAATCTTTTAATTTTTTGATGGCGAAGGCGCGTAGCCTGAGTCGTTGTTCAACCGTAGCTGAATCTTGCCATTCTTGATGGCAGAGGCGCGTATCCTGAATCGTTTTTCAATAGTAGTTGAATCTTGCCATTCTTGATGGCGGAGGCGGGTAGCCTGAGTCCCAGTCCAACTTGTAGTTGAACGTTTTGGTGAAGGCACGTAGCCTGAGTTGCTGTTCAACTGTAGTTGAATCTTGTAATTTTTTGATGGCGAAGGCGCATAGCCTGATTCGTTGTTCAACCGTAGTTGAATCTTGCCATTCTTGATGGTGGAGGCGCGTAGCCTGAATCGTTGTTCAACCCTAGTTGAATCTTGCCATTCTTGATGGCGGAGGCGCGTAGCCTGAGTCTCAGTCCAACTTGTAGTTGAACTTTTTTGTGAAGACACGTAGCCTGAGTCACTGTTCAACCGTAGTTGAATCTTGTAATTTTTTGATAGTGAATGCGCGTAGCCTGAGTCATTGTTCAACCGTAGTTGAATCTTTCCATTCTTGATGGTGGAGGCTCGTAGCCTGAATCGTTGTTCAACCGTAGTTGAATCTTGACATTCTTGATGGTGGATGCGCATAGCCTGAATTGTTCTTCAACTTGTAGTTGAAAGTTTTGGTAAAGTCACATAGCCTATGTCGATGTTCAACCGTAGTTGAATCTTGTAATTTTTTTATGGAAAAGGAGCGTAGTTTGAGTCATTATTCAACCGTAGTTGAATCTTGCCATTCTTGATGGCGGAGGAGCGTAGCCTTAATCGTTGTTCAACTGTAGTTGAATCTTGTGATATTTTGATGGAAAAGGCGCATGGCCTGAGTCCTAGTTCAACTTGTAGTTGAAATTTTTGTGAAGGCACGTAGCCTGAGTTGTTGTTCAACCGTAGTTGAACCTTGTAATTTTTGTTGGCGAAGGCACATAGCCTGAGCCTTGTGACGTCGGTTTTGATTCGATATCATGAGCAGCTCACGCGTGCTTTTCCAGATCAGGGTATGTAGGCTTGAGGTGACTCTCGGTTCACGGTATCTTCGTGCCAATTTCCGGCCTGATCTCGCATGAGGGATGCGGGGGTTCCTTACAGAGATCCTCCCTCAGGGGGGATGCTTCTTCTTCTTGCTTGTGCTATCCAAGAGAGGAGTGACAGAGGAGTTGGATCTCGACTCGAGATCTTCAAGTTCCCTAATTTGTTTGATATATCGCTTCAGCTTGTTTGAGCTGGGTTGTTCTTCGGCGTTTCTTTCCTTTTGGCCCCGGGAATAACGCACGATTCTTCTATGAAATCCCCGCAGACGGCGCCAAATTGTTTAGCTCAAAGTCATCGTATACTTTGTAAGCGTAAAACAATGAAAATAAACGAGGGCCAATCATAGCAGATCGTAATAAATCCAAAGACCAAATGAAAGGCATGACAAAGGATCTGACATTAGAAGTAAGGAGAAATATGTAAAGGGTTTTTATTGATCAATTTGGTCTACCTCTCCATGGAGAGGTTCAGAGCCTTAAAATGGTATACTTTATGCCCCTCATAGAGGTTCTGTTGTGTCTTTCCCTTTTCTTGGGAGTAGTGGTGAAGAAGAAGAAGCAGCCCCCTTTCTAGAGTTCTTTTGCGTAATATTTATAGCTGTGAGCTGGGTGAGCTGGCACTGAGTAGCTGCGACCACATTGATAGGACGCCTTTGTAGTGGCGGGTAGGCCATGGCCTCATTGGTCAAATCGGGTAATCCTCAAATTCCATTATTAATAAATGGACGTACTATTTATTAGTCGCAAATAAGCTTAAGGACGGGTTAATTCCGTTAATTATCGTGAAGTTAAGTTTTGACCCATACAGTTAGTCCCTCCGCTCGTTGAGGTTGTGCCTTGGACGAGCTAGATGAGCAGATTTTGTCGACTGTAATTTGAAAAATTCGGAGTTCGGGGTCGAATACTATTTTGGCCGTGACCACAGACGACCGTAACCATTTATGCATTGGCGGTTACGCTACTAAAATCGATGGCCTTAGCCATTTTATGGTGACGTCCCTAGGCAGAATCAAGTTGATGACCTTAGTCATATTTCATTAGTGGCCTTAGCCATTTATACACTGGAGGTGACCGTAGCCGTTCATTCATGGGGGAAGGCCGTAACCGTTCATACATCGTAGATGGGCCGTTTATACATTGGGAATGACTGTAGCCGTTTACTTACTAGAGACGGCCATAGCCTTAATATTGTGGACGACCTTAACCGTTTACAAACTGGAGATGGCATTAGCCGTTTATGTTTTGGAGATGGCATTAGCCATTTATATTCTGGAGATGGTCGTAGTCTTAATATTTTGGACGGCCTTGGCCGTTAATATTAGAGATGGCCATAGCCTTACAATTGTGAACGGCCTTAGCTGCAATGGAGTCAAGGTGGTGATCTTGGTTGTATGTTGTTGGTCTTAAATGTTCATTCTTGGGAGAGGGTCGTAGCCGTGTATGCGTTAGGAATGGCTGTGGAGATTGAGAGGACGGGATCTGAAGCCGCTCTTGGAGAAGCAACGGGGGGCTCGGCCCGCGTGGAGATGAGGAAGGGCAGGTCTATTCGCCGTATCGTGATCCCTGGCGGGTATAATTTATTAGAAGACAGCGAGCAAGACGCAGCGGACATGACCTTTCTATGTGCGGCTGCGGGACACGATACGCTGAGAAGTGTTAGCAACAGGGATTTGTCAAGGAGGATAGCCGACGCTGCTGTGCAGGTATCTTTCAGTTTTTTTGTTTGAGTCGTAATAATGATTTTGGTACGTACTGTCGCATTTCTTCTCTTATTTTCAGACCCTCATCTTGGAGGTGGAGAGGAGGTGGCGTGAACAAAAGAGGGCGGCCACCTTTAATAAATTTGAAGAAATATAAAGAGGTTTGTGCCAAGCATCAGACATTGGCGGACGTACTTAAACAGGACACCCAGTTCCGTACGTTCCGCGAGGGCCTTGAGGAATCAGAGGCTCTTTTGAAGAAGAGAACGACCGAGCTGAAGGACATTGATAAGTAACTGATGGTTGCTTTGGCTCAATACATCGAGCTGTAGACCCTCCTCTAATCAAAAGAGGAGGACTTAGAGATAAGCCGTTGGGTGGCGGCAGAGGCTGCAGAACTGCATGCCCAGGTCACGGCCCTTGCAGCTGAGCTTGATGCTAGGATGGCCGAAGTTGAACTTCTCTGGCGAACTTCCCCATAAGATGTTGTGCATCGTGATGCGCATGAGATGTGGGTGTTTCATGACGCTAGGTTGGTCGCTTTTGAGGAGTTTTTGGTGGCAGGTCGAGCTTCCGAGGTAGAAGTTGAAAGGCAACGGTGCTTAACCCGTGTTCCTCGTCAAGCGACCGATTATAGCTTCGACTCACCTGGTAGGGAGGGCTGTAACTCTGAGGACGTCAACCGTTTGGATTCTAGTTCATGGATTTCTAAGGCTTATTAGCTTGGAGACAACAATGGACCGGACGGCGACCATGCGGGTTGTGATGGGAGGAGCGGTGAAGGCTCTTAAGGCTTTTATGTATATATTGTTTCTGTAGATGGGGCCTTTTCTAAGGCCAGATGTATGTGTACCTTTGGAGATAATGAAATATGACTTTTTGCTGTTGCTGTTTTTCTTTCATTCCATAAAGATTTTATTGCGTTTTCGGTTGACCATGACCGTTGATGGCCCTAGTCGGACTTAGATTGACGACTTTAGTCGTGATGGAGTCGATGGTCCAAGACATAAAGGCGACTTCGACTGTCATCGAGTCGTTTACTTACCGTAGTCGAATCTAGGTCGACCGTTGGCGGCGATGGCCTTAGCCATAATAGAATTGATGGCCTTAGCCATGATTGAATTGATGGCCTTATCCATGTAGGCGACTTCGACTTTTGTCGAGTCGTTTACTTACCGTAGTCGAATCTAGGTCGACCGTTGGCGGGGATGGCCTTAGCCATAATAGAATTGTTGGCCTTAGCCATGATTAAGCATTTTCTGTTTGTCATTTTTTTTATTTTACTTGGTGTAAACAAGTTGTGGCCATTATTTGGCGGTAGTGGTACTTAGCCTCAGTTCCAGTTCGGGCGTGGTCGAACTACTGGCCGTGATGGTAAGATAAACGGCCTTGTAATTTGACCGGGGCCGAACTTTACGTGGCCCAAATCATAGTTTGAGTTAGGCGTACTTACTTGCATGGCGTAGCTGCTTAACTTGTCTTTCCATTAGTTGAGGAACAGGACTCCCTGCGTCCAACGGTGAAGGCGTTTGACCTGATTCTTGGTTCAAAACGGGGTTGAACTCTTTTAGATTTGAGGGAGTAGGTGTCCAGCCCTGTTGTTCGAGCAGGATTGGGCTCGTGATGGCAAAGGGGCATGGCCTAAGTCTCGGTTCAACTTGTAGTTGAACATTTTGGTGAAGGCACGTAGCCTAAATCGCTGTTCAACCACAGATGAATCTTGTAATATTTTGATGGCGAAGGCGCATGGCCTAATACCCAGTTCAACTTGTAGTTGAATATTTTGGTGAAGGCACGTAGCCTGAATCGCTGTTCAACCGCAGTTGAATCTTGTAATATTTTAATGGCGAAGGCGCATGGCCTGAGTCCCAGTTTAATTGTAGTTGAACATTTTGGTGAAGGCACGTAGCCTGAGAAGCTATTCAAACGTAGTTGAATCTTGTAATTTTTTGATGGCGAAGGCGCGTAGCATGAGTCGTTGTTCAACCGTAGTTGAATCTTTCCATTCTTGATGGCGGAGGCGCGTAGCCTGAATCTTTGTTCAACCGTAGTTGAATCTTGCCATTCTTGATGGCAGAGGCGCATAGCCTGAATCGTGGTTCAACCGTAGTTAAATCTTGTAATATTTTAATGGCGAAGGCGCATGACTTGAGTCCCAGTCCAACTTATAGTTGAACGTTTTGATGAAGGCACGTAGCCTGACTCGCTATTCAACCGTATTTGAATCTTGTAATTTTTTGATGGCGAAGGCGCGTAGCATGAGTCGTTATTCAACCGTAGTTGAATCTTGCCATTCTTGATAGCGGAGGCGCGTAGCCTGAATCGTTGTTTAACCGTAGTTGAATCTTGCCATTCTTGATGGTAGATGCGCGTAGCCTGAGTTGTTGTTCAACCGAAGTTAAATATTGTAATATTTTAATGGCGAAGGAACATGGCCTGAGTCCCATTCTAACTTGTAGTTGAACTTTTTGGTGGAAGCACGTAGCATGAGTCGCTGTTCAACCATAGTTAAATCTTGTAATTTTTTTATGGTGAAGGCGCGTAGCCTGAGTCGTTGTTCTACCGTAGTTGAATCTTGCCTTTCTTGATGGCGGAGGCACGTAGCCTGAATCGTTGTTCAACCGTAGTTGAATCTTTCCATTCTTGATGGCGGAGGCGCGTAGCCTGAGTCCCAATCCAACTTGTAGTTGAACTTTTTGGTGAAGCCACGTAGCCTGAGTCGCTGTTCAACCGTAGTTGAATCTTGTAATTTTTTGAAAGCGAAGGCGTGTAGCCTTAGTCATTGTTCAACCGTAGTTGAATCTTGCCATTCTTGATGGCGGAGGCGCGTAGCCTGAATCGTTGTTCAACCATAGTTGAATCTTTCCATTCTTGATGGCGGAGGCGTGTAGCCTGAGTCCCAGTCCAACTTGTAGTTGAACTTTTTGGTGAAGGCACGTAGCATGAGTCGCTGTTCAACCGTAGTTGAATCTTGTAATTTTTTGATAGCGAAGATGCATAGCTCGATTCGTTGTTCAACCGTAGTTGAATCTTGCCATTCTTGATGGCGGAAGCGCATAGTATGAATCGTTGTTCAACTGTAGTTAAATCTTTCCATTCTTGATGGCGGATGCACGTAGCCTGAGTTCCAGTCCAACTTGTAGTTGAACTTTTTGGTGAAGGCACGTAGCCTGAGTCGATGTTCAACCATAGTTGAATCTTGTAATTTTTTGATGACAAAGGCGCGTAGCTTGAGTTATTATTCAATCGTAGTTGAATCTTGCCATTCTTGATGGCGGAGGCGCGTAGCCTGAATCGTTGTTCAACCTTAGTTGAATCTTGTAATATTTTGATGGCGAAGGCGCATGGCCTGAGTCCAAGTTCAACTTGTAGATTAACGTTTTGTGAAGGCATGTAGCCTGAGTTGCTGTTCAACCGTAGCTGAACCTTGTAATTTTTGTTGGCGAAGGCACATAGCCTGAGCCTTGTGACGTCGGTTTTGATTCGAGATCTTGAGCAGCTCACGCGTGCTTTTCATGATCAGGGTATGTAGGCTTGAGGTGACCTCAGTTCGAGGTATCTTCATTTCATTCACTCAAGCATCAATTTTAGCTCTCAAACTATCAAAACTCTTTTAAGTTTTCTTGCAAAGCTCATTACCTCCTATTAAAAATGTCGGGCCGTCACTCTAAACGTTCCCGTTCAGCTAGGCATGGTGCATCCTCCTCTGCTACCCTACCTCCTCCAAATTACCCTTATCAAGATGGGTCCATTTTACAATTTAATTCTGACACCGAGCTTACTCGGTTTTTGACAAAATTTGAAAAGCGCGACATTCTTCCTCCCCGCTTTTCAACAAGTAAGTATCTTGAATCATACGCCCCTGCTGCAAACATGCTTAAAGAATGTCAACTCCTTGACTTCCTATTTCTTACCTATCCTTACATCAATCCTCCATTGATTCAAGCGTTTTATTCAAACCTTCATGAGGATGATGATGGTGAGCTTGTGACAAATATTAATGGTGTTCAAATTCTTTTGTCCGATGAAAACCTGCATTCCATTGCCCATCTTCCTCGAAGTGGCGAAAACATTACTCGCTACATTAGAGAGGCCGGCGCCTTATTTGATGAGAAAGCTCTCCTAAACCAAATAGGTATTACATCTTATGATCCTAATCTATCCACTCGACGTCCTACTATCACGGGAATGCTCCCCGAGTATCGTTTGATTTTCTATTTCATCACCCGAGTCCTCAAACCTCGGAAGCATAATCACACCACTCTTTCCCAAGAAGACGCTAAGCTCATGCATGCAATTATAACCAGAGCTCACATCAATTGGTGTAAGTTCGTCAAGATTCACATGCGTGACGCCATCGGAGATGATAGACCTCTTCCCTATGCCCTCCTTATTATGAATTTTCTTGAAGATTGCGGATTCAACACTTCCATCGGTCCTCTCAAAGAGCACCAAGAAGTGGGAAATTTCAGAATCCTCCTTTCCCCATGACGGCGATCATGTAGCTCATGCTCCTCTTCCAACTCGTCGGTCGCGTCAGCCTCAAGAACCTACTCTTCAATCCATTTCCGACCAAATTGCTTCATTGACCACCTCTGTCGGTCAATTGACACATGAGATCCATGGATATTTTGACCATGTTCATTATCCATATGCCGGTCTTGTTCCCTTTGAAGCAGTGCCGGACGATGAGGCGGGAATTGATGATGAATAATTTCTTTATTTGTCTTTCTATTTTATTGTTCTATGTTTGTAGTGTTCCCATTATGTACCCGTGTTTTTTTTAATAAATAAACAACTTTTTTAATTTTTCCATATTTTTTGCTAATGGCAAAAGGGGGAAGATAACGGGTATGCACTATCAAGCACTTTCAATACTTATCGGCATAAATTGTGGGGGAATTCATATATTGAGGGGGAACTAATTGCATACTTGTTGCATATCTTTACTTGTCTTGAATCGTCATTATGAATTGTTTAATTTGCATATCCCGCTTAAAGTTTGCCATTATCATAAAGGGGGAAATTGTTGAAAACACGTTCTCAAAGCATTATACTAAAACGTGTGTTCATATGTGTAGGTTTTGATGAATGACAAACAAGCACAAATTGACATATGACGAAGTTCAAGTACAAGCGCACAATTGATATATATAACGAGATTCAAGCACAAGAGCAAGTTTTATAGTTTTACATGAGCCGTTCTTAATTGTGATCTTGATCCGACAACTTGACTCATGACATGGCTTCTCTCGTAAAATTATTTTTACAAAATCATGCATATTTAATTTAATGCTAAATGATTTTAAATCATGCATATTTACTTTAGTCAAAATAATTTTTAAACACGCCTCTTAAAACTGGACTAAGATAATCGATTATGTACTTATGATAATCGATTATGTTAAGCCAAGACTGCATGACAATCGATTGTGAACTAATGACAATCGATTGTGTTAAGGCAGTGAGCATCAGGTTTTTCAAACCTGCATGACAATCGATTGTGAACCTTATGACAATCGATTGTGATGAGGCAGTGTACATCAAAGTTTTTCAAAACTCAGAATAATCGATTGTGAAGCTAATGACAATTGATTGTGAAGAGACAGTGTCTATCAGATTTTTCAAAGTCACAAAATAATCGATTGTGTACATATGACAATCGATTGTGTTGAGGCAGTGTCTTCCAGACTATTTCAAAATTACTAAACAATCGATTGTGAGTTTATGACAATCGATTGTCAAGAGGCAGTATCTAAAATGATTTCAAAGACTGATAAATAATCGATTGTTAACATTGCACAATCGATTGTGAAGCTGACCGTTGTCGTAAAGTTTTCAAATACCGTCAGGTAATCGATTATTGATTTTGTATAATCGATTGTTGAAATTAAAATATGGAAAGGATTTTTTGAACGTTGCTGAATAATCGATTATTGATTTTGTATAATCGATTGTTTTACGTAAAATCTGGAAATGATTTTTTGAACGTTGCCAATAATCGATTGTTGATCTTGGATAATCGATTGTTAAGCGTAAAATCTGGGATTGATTTTTGGAACGATTGGCAAACAATCGATTGTGGCTTCTTGACAATCGATTGTCACACAGTTAAATCAGCAACTCTTAATTGGCAATTAGGCAACAGTAATGCCAAGTTTTTCAACTATAAATACAGCTTCATTTCAGTGTTTTAAGAACAACAACACACAACAATTGACCATAACATTGCTATAAGCTTGCATACTATTGCTTATCATTTTATATTCATTACATAAGTTTTTGAGAGCCAAATTCTTGTTCAAAGTTGTTGTGATCTTGAGCGTACTTCTTTTACTCATATCTACTCATTAAGGAGTGTCTTGTTTGAGTGCTTAGTGTTTTGTACACTTGAAGAGAATTGTTATTCTCTTGTTGTAAGAAGGAACTTGTGTTTCCTTGGTTGAAGTCTTGGAGTGTTGCATCTCCGAGCAAAGGTGTTGAGGCTTGTGTCCTCAAGTTGTAAAGGTTTGTTAAGCACCCGGAAGCTTGACAAGTTAGTGGAAATCTTGAGAGAGTCTCTCGGGGACTGGACTAGCCACGGGTTGTGGTGAACCAGAATACTTCGGTGTGTTCTTTCTTATTTATCGCACTTATTTATTTCCTGCAAATTTTAAATTCTGCAAGTTTACGCTAATTTTTATCATAACGCTATTCACCCCCCTCTAGCGCTAAGCGTATTATCTAACAGGCCAATCATAGCAGATCGTAAAAAATCCGAAGACCAAATGAAAGGCATGAGAAAGGAACTGACATTAGAAGTAAGGAGAAATATGTAAAGGGTTTTTATTGATGAGATCGATTTGGTCTGCCTCTCCATGGAGAGGTTCAGAGCCTTACAGTGGTATGCTTTATGCCCCTCATAGAGGTTCTGTTGTGTCTTTCCCTTTTCTTGGGAGTAGTGGTGAAGAAGAAGAAGCAACCCCCTTTCTAGGGTTCTTTCGCTTAATATTTATAGCTGTGAGCTGGGTGAGCTGGCGATGAGCTGGAACTGAGTAGCTGTGACCATATTGAGGCGACGCCTTTGTAGTGGCGGGTAGGCCGTGGCCTCATTGGTCAAATCGGGTAATCCTCAAATTACATTGTTAATAAATATCCATACCATTATTAGTCGCAAATAAGCTTAAGGACTGGTTAATTTCGTTAATTATCGTGGAGTCAAGTTTTGACCCATACGCATATATTTGGAGACAATGACAAATTTTGCTTTTAGCAATGATTTTTCCGACGTTGGTCTCGTCGATCAGGTCATTCAAATCCATCTCTCCTTCCCTCTTTTTTCACTTAGTGCTTCACGATCTAGAATTTTTCCCAATAAACTTTTTGTGTGTCATTCTGCTTCTTCGTTTTTCAGTTTGTACTGCATTCGAATCGGTTTATCGATAAATCGAATCGATTATTTGTTATCGAAATCGAAAAAATCGAAACCTTATTGAAACGATAACGATAAGCATATGTACAACCCGATAATCGATAAGTAATTATCGATAAGGGTCAAAATCAAATCGATAAATCGAATGCACACCCCTAGACTGTAGACATTTGTAAAATAAATAATTACCTATTTGTGTAGATTAATATAACATACAAAATGTATATATATTCCGCTACTATTTTGAAAGCGGCTATACAATATCATTTTCCCTAATCTATACCCTTTCCTTTACCCTAAGTACCTTACCCTACTATTTCCTCTACCACATTTAAGGAATGATAAAGATCAACGGAATGAAGTTCAAATTAATGGAAAATAAAATTAGCCGTGATGATGTATTTTGTTTTATTTTATTTTTTATACTGTTGGAGTGTTGGTGGCATACATTTGATCCCTTACTTTAGTTTTGTTGCATGTGCTTGTTGATACAATTTTTATGTTATAAATGGTGTTCGTCTTATTTTAGCTTCTTTTTGTCCATATAAATTAGGCGAGTTTATAGCGATATACTTTTCGTGGAATCCCGCAAATTTTCTTATTGGTGTAATCGTTAACCGAATCGATAAGTCTCCAAAATCGATAAATCGAAACCTTATTGAAACGATAACGATAAGCATATGTACAAATCGATAACCGATAAGTAATTATCGATAAGGGTCAAAATCGAATCGATAAATCGAACGCACACCCCTAGTTTATAGTACAATGTTTGGAAAGGAAAAAGAGATAGAAGAAAGGGTATATCGTCTTTCATATTAATTTTAATTAAGTAGTGGTTACTTTTGCTCAGCATTAATAATGATGGATAAAAAATAAATACCACTTGAAAAAGTGGTTACCCCACGCTATTGGCTATAATTGAGTTGGGTGAGTTTGTAGGTGTTTTAAGATTTTACGTCCCAAATATTATATTTACCTTGTATATTTTAATTGCATTGTTAGCCTATTATATATGTAATATGTATATGTTGCTTTTTAGAGAATTATTATTTGCACATTTATGAGAAAATCAGTGAAAATAGCACGAGCTAATCAATTTTTGAATTGGTAATTAAAAAATAGCCACTATTTTGTTGCAACACGGAAAGTTCCAGCATAATATACTGAAAATTGATGCACATGTGTATGAACTTCAAGGATATTATGCTGGAACTTCAACGCATGTAAAGTTCCAGCATAATATACTGGAGATTGGAGCACATGTGTACGAACTTCCAACATATTATGCTGGAATGCTGGAACTCTAGTATATTATGCTGGAAGATTTTTCGGATTTTGAATAGTATTTTCGTTTAGATTTATCTTTACATGAAAAGTAGCTAAATTTATATTACTTTTAAAACTATAACTATTTTCAATTGTCACTTGTAAATCTAGCTATTTTTGAATTTCACCCGAAAAATCAGCTAGAGCACTAGCGAGTAGTCTTTAAGAAGAAGAGTCGGGGTTTATCATAGATAAAAGTTAGTAGTATACTCCGAGTTTGAGTCTTATATTTTATTCGCAGAAATTTCTACGCACAATCGTAAATTGTGATTATATCTTGTTTTAGCTATTAAAGTTAAAGAAGATTGATTCCTAACAGCTGAGAATATAATTCCATTTCCAAGACAAGAAATAAAACACAAAAACAGAAATTGTTGATTTATCAAATTAATTATTATCTATTGAGCTGAAACAAATTTAATATCGTTTTATGTCAAGAAATGCATGACTTACTCCTACAATAACATTCAACGCATAATCTATAGGTTCGACTCATCAAGTTTCAATTAGCAAGTCATCTTTTAATTTGCAAATAAATAGAGATAAAGATATAAATAAATAATAGAGATAAAGATATAAAGAAATCACACGACACACACAATGCGACTATATTTTAGTTAACAATCAAAATAAATATTTAATTTAAACTGTTCGGAACATATATTTCAAATTCCATGAACCTGAAAAGAAACAAATCAACTAAAACTCGGAAAAACATAACCAACTCATCAAATTAGATCAACTAAAAATCAGAAACAAATCCATTATCTGTTTTATGTCAAACAATACGCGACTAACTTTCGATACAATAATAAAGCAAAACGTGTAGTTGGATCAACTCATCAAGTTCACGTGCAAAATTAACGCATCCCGGGCATACCGCCACTTGGCATCATCCTAACATTAGGCATTCCTCCTTTACCATTAGTATTAGCAGGAGAATTAGCAAAATGCTTAGCAATCTCAGGATTTTCTTCCATAATTTTCTTAACCATATCTTGATTTTGAATCTCATCACTAGTTGGTTTACCCAATGTTTTTTGTTTTTGATCAAACATCATCTTTTCCACAGCTGATCTTGTCTCCAAATCCAATTCTGATAACCTACTTGGCTCAGGCTCAGCTTTTTGTGTGTCAATTTCAGGTCCACCTTTGAATAAACTCTTCCACCAATCAGATTGATTTCTCTTTGTCATAAGAATTGTCACTTGTTTTTGATCTTCTAAACTCCATAAACATTCATCAGCTTTCACAGGCGCGAAAAGTTCACCTTAGTTAAGAAAATAAAATAACAAAAAATAAGAACAAAAGAAATACAGTCAGAATTCTCTATAACAATCATCATTATAAAAGTTAATTTTTTTAACCAATTTTCATGTTGAATTACAATATATGTTCTCTATAACAATAAAAAAATCTAGAACAAACAAGATTGTTATAGAGGGGTTTGACTGCATATTAAAATATCACTAAAATTTAGAAAAAAAGAATTTTAAAAAATAGTTTTTAACGCCAAAAGTGTAATATTTTAGTGGCAAGAATTTAAATGTTGAACTAATCAAATTTAACTCTTGGATCTACATTTTATTGGTCCACTTTTCGAATAGACATGTTCATTTAAATTTGGAAAAATGACACTATATAGTTAGCTCTCAAAATAATAGTCGAAAATATATATATATATATATATATATATATATATATATATATATATATATATATATGTTATATACAAAAATTATACAAATTTTATATATTTTTCGGTTACTGAAAAACAAATAGTTATCGGTGCGGACTACAAGGAAAAAAACCCTTTAAATTAAAACTAAAGCTTATATTTTAAATTAAATTTAGTGTATTTGAATGTGTAGATCCTCTAAACTCAATTTTCCCTTTTGAAGTGGGAACATCACACTTCATGTATATTCAGTGGCAAATCTAGTTAAAAAAGTATGATTTCACTTGAATCTGATATTTTTGACATGTAATATAGATATATATAAAAAGAAGGTTACTAAAATTTCAACAAATAAATCATGCATCTTCTTCTGTAAATATTACAAATTACTACTCTCTCCAATCCAATTTGATTGATGTTTTGATCTTTTAATATTTCATTTTTTAGATATCAAGAAGGAATTAATTTTTTTTTTAAAGTTTTCCTTTGATTAAAAATTTAGGAGTATTTGCTATATTTCTAATGAACAAATTAAGGTTAATACAATCAATTTTATTGTTAATTAATATTAAAAGGTGGATTCCTTAATATATGAGAAAAAGGGCAGCCCGATGCACTAGGTTTGGGAAGGGCCAGACCACAAGGGTCTATCTTACGCAGGCTTACCCTGCATTTCTGCAAGAGACTGTTTCCGCGGCTCAAACTCGTGACCTCTTGGTCGCATGGTAACAACTTTTCCAGTTACGACAAGGCTCCCCTTACTATGTATGCAAATAGCAAAAAAAAAAAAACAATTAAAATGAATCGAAGGGGTATATAATTATTAATTACAGACCTTCAACAATTGGTGGTTGATTCTTGAGACCAATTTTGATGAAATTGGTCTTGATATCCACAGCTAAAGATCTTGATTTTGTACCAAGTGGTACAAAAACATTAATAGTAACATCTTGAAGAGTTTGTCCCCATGTATAATTCTCCATATCAAGCCCATTAAATTTATTTGGCTTTAGTTTCTTGTTTTCGTCTTCTTCTTTTGCAGCTAAAGAAGAAGAAGAAGAAGTGTCTAATTCTTTCTGAGTTTTTTCTTGATTTTCATCTTCTTTTTCTTGTTGATTTTCTACTGGCTTTAATTGTTGTGCTTGATTATCTCCTTCTGTGTAGTCTGAAAGAATTGCCATTATTTTTTGTGTTGAAATGAATGAGTAAATTGGTGTGAGAATTTGGTAATTAAGAGTGAATTATATAGTAAATCATCAGAGAAAGAAAAGGAAAACTTGGTCTTAATAACAACATGCCGTGAGATTCGTAACAGATTGAATTAGCCTCTAAACATCAAATTAAAAAGTCTAGAAAATACCTTAGTTCTATATATTCATTTTTGTTAAGAATAGAATTTTAATCGTCTATCTTGCAGAGAGTTTTACTTTGAGCCTAAGTTATTTTCCTATAAAAGAGGGGTCTTACCCCATTGTAAACCAACCCAAAATTCAATAAGAATTCTCTCTCTTTCTCTTCAATATCGCTCTTCTTCTTTTATTATTTTATAACACGTTATCAGCACGAGACTCTAACCAATTGCAACCGGTCTACGCATTATAATTCGGAATTCCTTTGTGAAATCCCGATTAGTTTTTGCGAATTATAGATCATTTTGCGAATTATAAATCGCAATTAGCAGCTTAACCGTTTCTCTAAAATCTCATTTGATCACTGTATTTTTACATGATTGTTTCGCTAGCATAGATAAACAACCAACAACAGCAGATCTCAAATCTCCAGTACTCCAGCAACAGTCTTTAAAACTTCGACCAAAAAGGAACAAATCGTGAATTCAATAAAAACAAAAATGGGGGCAGAGGAAGATGTAGCAATGGACGATAAAGTCAAGAGAATAAGAGATCTATTATCAAGTTTCTACTCTCCATATCCTAATTCTACTTCTTCAACGCCGCCGCTCAATGCTGTTTCCAGATTCGCCACTTTGGATACCATCAATCCGCCTTCGACCCGATAAGTACATGAATTTACTTAATTATGGCTTGAAATGTCAGTCTTAAATTTAGGAGTACGTTCATGAAGAATATTACGCTTATCTCCATAAGAAGGGTTCACGCAAATCTTCAAAACTATGGCTTTGGATACATGCACGATACTCAATTTTTACATAATATTGGGCATAATGATTGTTAATCGTTTTATGAACTTCCTTCAAGATTAATTATGGATTTAAGGTAAGTATTTTACTTTTCTCTTTTAAATTCTTGACATTCTATAATTTGATTTTAAATACAAGCAAAGACTATATAAATTGTGATTGCAACTCTAATGGAGTTTGAAAGATATTATAACCACCCAACGTGGTAAATTTTCTATGTCTTGCCATGATCAAATTTATGTATGATTGTAGGCAAAGAATTAAAAATCCGTCCCATTGAATTTGCTCCATTCTCATTCCCTATAGAGAATGTGATAGCAGTATGTGATAAGTCTGAAATAAGACAAAATTATTACCGTGAAGGTATCGATGGATGTGGACGTGGCAATGGACGAAATTATAATCGTCATCATTGTGATAATGAAGATAATAAGGATTCTCAAAATAATCCTTCACTCTGTGAAAGTAATATTTGTCATCAATTTGACAATACGAGATTTTATAAAGCACATATAGATGATTATGGTCCATTCATGATGTGAGTGTCACAACATCTAATTTATGAATACATATTCATTCTTGGAAGAATATGAACGTGCTAGTGGTAGTGAATATACCACACCCGCGTCTAGAAGGAGGTTTGAGATGATATAAGAAAATAATATCATTATTATGGCATGAATGATCACGTACCTGTTGTACGCCAAAACATTTTGGTAATGTGATTATTAAAGGACAATAATAATGCAAGAAACATATCTTGCATATAATTTTGATCATGACCATAATGATATAACTTTCTCTTTAAAAGAGATATTCACCATATGGATGTTGATGAATATGTAGTAGTACCAAATTAATTGAGAATTCTGCAAGAGTCAATTATACTATTTTGAAAAAAACACAATTGATTACCAATAAGGTATTGTGTTTTAGTAAGTCTCAAAGAAACTTATTCAGTTTCCAAAGTATATGCGAAAGCGGTTGATTATATTGAGACTATAAATAAAGGAAAGATTTAATATCTTCTATTACTACAACTTGTAGCGTGGTAATATGTATGTGAAAAGTTACCCATTTTATCCTCCAGTTTGTACTACACAAATAAACAGATACCATAATAATGTGGATATTTATTGATATAAAAACCCATATCATAATAAACTTGGAGTTTATTTGTAATTGCACATGTCATGGTGTAAATCTGAACTTTATCAATATTGATAATTTATTCAGTTGAAATTTGTGTTAGCCATATCAATTTAAGTACGATGTGCAAAATAATAGAGAATTCACATGGGTAAATATTAAAGAACTAGAAAGCTCTGTATGAATTCTCTTATATTGCTTATTCTTATTAATTAATTGACCAACTAACGTTGGGGTTGAATCCCATGAATTCTGAAAATATCAAAGGTGAAAATGTGCCCATTCACCTGCCATGTACACCACATAAGATGCATCTATGAGATGGTTACATGTGCGATTATTGTTAACCTGCAACCTGGCCGGTGCTTGCGAGGTAACTTGCTCAGTAATCTAATTTCGAGCATAATTTCCAGATTTTCTATTCAAGAAGTTCATCTTGGTTTACATCATAATTTGTTTAGAAAAATAATTTATTGAGTGCCTCTACTTAATAGCTAAACTGTTTCTTATGAAATCAAAGTTATATATATCAATTTGATATGTGTTATATACAAAAGTATATTGCATTCTCCCATCACAAATGGTTCAGGGTCAGGAACCAAATAATTTTATCTTATTATTATTGATATGCGGTGTATAATTCATTAACACTATAATGCACAAAGATGGATTTCCAAAGTTGAGGAAGCAAGTTAGTTTTTCTAACATGTGGGGGAGACAAGATACAACAGTTGAGAAAAAAGTTACATGGAATTATAGATCCTCGAATAGGATAATATGAAGTTGAAGTTCATAAAGGATAATTTATTTGCAATATATTGCATAGCATGCCATACGCATTTGTTGACCCAAAAAAAGTAACTATATTCTCATTGCAAATGCTCATATTATGTCCCGGAAGGACAAAGTGTATGGTACACTTAAAGTGTATAGACAAATCGGTTTCAACTTTCAAATAGAACTTGTTGATAAAGAAGATGAGCAAATGATCAAAGTGATAAATGAGTCAAGTGATCTAGAAGGTCACATGACATAACACTTCATAAAATCTCATGAGAGATTCAGGTACCTGAAAATATGAATGAAGAGATCTCTATGTTATGCTTTTATGAAAATTTATTGGAACTGATATAATATGTTTGTCGACGACATCTATGATAGCACTAATATAATGAGGATCTTAAGTCTGTCGCCTACAGATACAAAAGTATTGGCCAAATGGAAGAGATACAATTCAAGTAGAATTGATTCCATATGAAAGACATGTAGTTTTGGACATGTAGTTCAAATACTTAAAAGTATAAAGTCAATGGTATGTGCAATCAGTTTTCGATATCTTATTTGTCTAGCATGACATGAAAACTTGATATTCATCTAAAGTCTATAATATGACTTATATGACTTAACTTATATGACAATCCATGGAGGATTTAAGTTGCTTGAAGCATATACAATTCTTGATCTTGAGGTACCATTTCCTTAATGCAATTTATGCACAAATATATCTTGCTATAACTATAAGCATGATAATGTGATAGCGAGGATACCTCTATGGAAATATTGAAGAGCCATTCCACGATATTTGTGAAGACGTTAAATATCTATCACGAGTGATGATTTCAAGGTGCAAAATATTCATTCAAGTTAATATGGCTGATTTATTTATCAAATCTCTACCAAAGATCGTTTTGAAGATGATGCACAAGATTGGAATGCAAAGGCTCAAAGATGTGAATTGCTGCTCTCATTAGGGGGAGTTAACGCGCGTTGCACTCTTTTTCTCTTTCAAGGTTTTGTCCCACTGGGTTTTCCTTGCAAAGTTTTTAACGAGGCAACCAATAGGCGCATTTCTAAACATGTGTACTCTTTTTCCTTTTCTAGAATTTTTTTCCCATTGGGTTTTATTTTAGTTAAGGTTTTAACGAGGCACATTATTTATTGGGTAGACATTCAAGGGGGAGTGTTAAGAATAGAATTCTAATTAGAGTGAATGTCTATCTTGTAGAGAGCTTTACTTTGAGGCTAAGTCATTTTTCTTCCTATAAATAGAGGGGTCTTACCCCATTGTAAACCACCCCAAAATTCAATAAGAATTCTCTCTTTTTTTCTGCAATATTGCTCTTCTTCTTTTATTATTTTATAGCAATTTTAGGAATTTAAGTTATGCACGCTTAATACAACTTAAGAATATTAACTAAATCAATTATTGTTAAGGACGGAGGCAAGAATTTCATCAAAAGATTAAATGCTCTTATTTAACAATATATATTGGTTGAATCCCCTTTGGTAAATGTAGCTCCACCACTGGTTATACCAGATTATATTATCATATATCAAAATTATATATATTAGACTTGCAATAAATGATTAACCGTTGCCAGTTATTATTATTCTAATATGATAGTATAAAAGTTTACACTCTAATTTTATAGACAAGAAAAAGATATAGGCTAGTTCAAATAAATAAATAAATAAAAGCCAAAAATATTAATTTGTAATGATTTGAGTTAGTTAGAACATTTAACCGTTCGCTTGAAATACGCTTGGATCAGTAATTGAAGATTTTGACCAAAGCATAGACATTAGGACAATCACTGTGAAAATTTCATATGATTTTCTTGGTAAAAGCTTACCCACACGAGTGTATATACCAAATTTAGTTAACATACTAAGAAATGTGAATTAATAAAATGACAAGTCATTTATTTATAGAGCGGGTGTAAACACCCTATGCGAGTAAGTGTCTATCGATTTCTTTCTAATATTATTTAGTACTTATTTGTGTATTAGAAGTAGTAATATTTACAGTTGAAAATGAAATTAGTTGCGCAAATTATATCAACTACTGTTTTAGGTTTAAACTTGTGTAGGGTTAAATTTGGCTTATAACGCCCCCACGCCAAGTGGGCACATCCCCTATAATAAGGGCGACACAAGTTGGCACGTCCCTTATAAGGGCGACCCAAGTGAAGGCACGACCCAAATTGGTGAAGAAGAAGGGACGTCGTTTAGTGCCTGACCTTTTTACTGAGTGGAAGCCACCAACTTTTGTACTGATTATTTCGAGGAAGGTCTCCTACTATATAAAGGAGACCTTCGTATTGTAATATGTATCATTGTTATTCTCGGATAATACAACTTCTCTATCTCTATCTCTTTCTTGCTTTTCCAGCTATTGCTTCTCTCACTTATACAGATCGACAATCATTTTGAAGCGATAATCATCTCTTGGGCTTATTATATTTGATTACGATTTACCCTTATATATTTTTGATTGTTTTTAAGCTTATAAAATAAGAATATAAGTTTTGAGATAAACAATTTGGTGCCGTCTATGGGAATTTCGAGAATAAATATCATAATTTGCACTAAGAGAACCGTCTAAAACCCCTCTCTACAACACAGAAACAAAATATGGCTGACAACAGCGCAAGAATGAAAACAATAGCAGATGTTGCAACCAATCTCATCGGTCCTCTCAATGAAGCCGGTGGAGAGGGGATTTTAATTGCAACCCCTAACACTACCACAAGCGGAGAAATCCCACCTCCACCACCCGAAGATCTAACGATCTTGCAGGAAAAGTCGCTTCTACATCCGCAACCAAAGAATCACCCCCAGAGGTCAAGAAACTACTGGAAGAGTGGTTAACAAGCACTCTAAGTGGCTTTGTTGAAAAGTCACATCAAAACAATGTCAGATGCACACCGACAGCAGATTTTGCAGCAGTCGAAAAAGAACCCTAGATGGCACAAGCAAACAATACGCTCATCGATACTCGGGCCAACGGTGGCACGCTCACAGCCATCCTCAAGAAGATGGAGGAAATGGAAAACGAAAACAGGTCACTCCGTGACCAGATGAAAGAACACCAGGAGAGGGTGGACAAGATCCATAGTGCTCCCAAACTGCTACCAAAGAGTGTTGTGGGGAGGTTTGTTGAACAACCCTACACGAAAGAGGTTGCACCATGCTCCATCGCCAAAACCTTCAAAATGCCTCCTTATTTGAGAGTGAACGACGGAAACTACATATCCCGAAGACCACTTGATCCACTCTGTCACTGCCGTAAAAGGCAACGAGTTATCGAAAGAACAGGTACCGTCTGTGCTGCCGAAGAAGATTGGCGAAACACTGACAGGAGGAGCACTGACCTGGTATTCCCAGCTACCAGCCAAAATCATTTCTACGTTCGAGGAAATGGCGGAAAAGTTTGTCACCGCCCATGCAGGAGCAAAGAAAGCCAAAGCGAGGGTCAACAACAGCTTCGTCGTTCGGCAAACTGTAGGAGAAGGACTCAGGGACTTCCTAACCATAATTAACATAGTAAGGATGAGCCTACCAAGTGTATTGGAAGGCATGACAGTCGCTGCTTTCCAGAACGGGTTAATTAGGGACGGCTCGAGGGCAACCAAAAAACTACTAAGTCGTCTCATGAAGCCCACCACGTGGGAAGAGATTCATAACGCCTATTGCGCTGAGGTACGGGCAGATGAGGACGACCTCAACGGGCCGACCCAATATAATTTTCAATTCTAATAAAGATAAAGTTGTTCTACAAAGTATGAAAGAGATTTCGCTGTCATGCATTTCAGATGGACTTGGTTAACGATCGATTTGGAAACTTTAATCGCTTTTTTATTTAATTGTTTAGGTAAACACATCCAAAAGTTCTCTTTTATTCTCAAAGACAACAAAGAGGCAACTTGTAGGTATCAAAATGCTATTTTCTAAATATTATTACTAGTATTAGGAACATTTGAAAATTGCCTAATACAAAAGCAAGGTGGGAAGTTTTTGGAGGAAGGATGTCGATGATTTATTTGGAAATAACCTCCCTACCTCAAAATAAGGGTAATGTCTGTATACATACCATCCTCCTCAGACTCCACTAAATGAAATTATACATAGTAGTTGTTGTTGTTGTATTAGGCACATAGCTGGGGTCAGGGGCGGAGCTAGGTGGATAAAACGGGCAGGGGCGGCTCGACATAATATGGGACTTAAGGCGAAAATAAAAAGTGAGGCCTTAAATTTTATTAATTTTTTAACTCTTATAATTATCGAAATCTAAAGAAGTTATAATCAGTTTTTACTATTGCAAATATCCAACCAATTTGTTTAATCTCTCTTGTGTTATTATGTTAAACTTTATTGATTTAGTTTTAAAAAACTTTTTCAACCGAGGCAACCGATATAGAAAACGATAATCAGTCACACCTCGCCGCTCGATCCTCGGAATACCCGGAAAAGCTAGTGTAACTGTCTTAGCATGAGAGTCCAGAATAGCATGGTACAGAGATAGCCAATCCATACCCAGAATCACGTCAAAATCTACCATGCCCAACAATAACAGGTCAACTTGGGTCTCCAGACCCAGTCACTAGAAAGGATCGATAGACATGATCCACAATAATAGTATCACCTACCGGGGTAGATACGTGCACGGGCAAGGAAAGACAACCATGGGTCGTACCCAAATGATGAGCAAAATAGGAAGATACATATGAATAGTTGGATTCGGGATCGAATAAAACAGAAGCATTCTTGTGGCAGACTGGGATAATACATGTGATAACTGCATCCGAGGCAATAACGTCCCTCATATGTAGAAGGGCACAGAAACGAGCCTGGCCACCGCCTGTACGATCCTCACCCCTGGGGCGACCTCTGGCTACATGGCCTCCACCCCTAGGTGACTGAGTGGGAGCTGAAGAAACCTAATCAGAAGACGAGGGTTGATCCCTCTGCTGAGACCACCTATTGCGGGGTCTAGGACACTGTCTCCTCATGTGACCCAACTCACCGCAATCATAGCAACAAACTGAAACTGGAGAAGGGGACTGATGAGAACCCCTCACTGCAGACAAACCCTGAGCTAGAGGAGCTGGAGCAGAGCTCTGGGCTGGAATAGCACTCAGTGCAGGCTTACTCTGCTGATGACTTTAATGGCCCCGGCCTGAAGAGGCTCCACTGGACTCTGTGCGTCCGGACTGAGGAGGCCTGAAAGAACGACCTCTACCATGCTGGAACTGGCCCCTAGACGGGGCACCGCTGAAATTACCTGAACCTCGAGGCCTCTTGTCCTCTCTCTCCATACGCTCCCGACGGCGATCTGTCTCAATCAGTCGAGCCGTATCAACAACCTCCTCAAATGTAGCTGCTGTATCCCTCTCTCTAGTCATCAATATACAGATCGGATAGTTGAGGCCATCTATAAACCTCCTGATCCTCTCTCTATTTGTCGGGATCATCCACATAGCATGCCTAGCCAGTTGAGTAAACCGCAACTCATACTAAGTCATTGTCTTATCTCTCTGAGTCAACCACTCGAACTGACGATGCAACTCCTTCGTGTGAGATTGGGGCACATATTTTTCTAAAAATACTGTGGAGAACTGCTGACAGGTGAGGGGCGCTACCCCAATAGGCCTACGCCTCTCGAACTCTTCCCACAAAGTAAATGCAACCCCTGTGAATTGGAAGGTAGTAAAAGCCACTCCATTAGACTTCATAATACCTGTAGTACGAAGCATACACTAGCATTTATCCAGAAAACCCTGGGCATCCTCGCCCTCAACACCACTGAATGTCAGAGGCTAAAGCCTACTGAACCTCTCCAAACACTGCTGCTCGTCGTCCGACATGACTGGGACCACATATGTTTAGGCCAGCGCGACTGGCACAACTGGAACAACCGGTGCAACTGGAGCAACGGGCTGAACTGGCTGAACTGGATAAACTTGAGCTACTTCAGGTATCTATAAACCCTGAACAACCTGCTCGTGTGTGCGAGCATCAGGGGTCTCATGACCATCCCCGATCTGAGAAGTAGCCGCTGCTATGGTGGCTAAAACCGTTTGAGCGAGGCCAGTGCAGACGGACAAAATCTGAGCCAAAGCCTCCTGAAGACCAGGAATCATGATGGGCACTGTCGGGGCCTGAGTAGGTGCTGCTGGAGTATCCATAGCTGGATGGTGATCCTGGACCTGGGCAGCTGGTGGGTCAGAAGGAGCTGCCCCTGCTGGTCCGCCTCGTCCAGCACCACGACCGCGTCCAGGGCCTCTAGCAGTTGGTACTGGGGGTCGTCCTCCACGTCCGTTAGCACGGGTTCTCGCCATCTGTGAGATAATAAAATACAGAGATTTAGTTTTCAAGTTAACAAACCACACGATACGAATTCCAAGAAAGTGAGGCGTTTCCTAAATGTTTTGTAGCCTCCTGCTTATAAGTGTGGTGCACGACACACCCATAAACATGACTCTACTAAACCGGCTCATGACTCGTGAGGCCTATTAACCTAGGCTCTGATACGAACTTGTCACGACCCAACCCGGTCGTGATGGCGCCCAACACTAAAGCTAGGCAATCCTGACCAACCATCGCTTTCCATTTAATACTAAATAAAAAAAATTGACAAAATTTAAGAATATGATAGCAATTTTAGAATAATAATACAAAAATATTAATAGAGTAATATGGAAAAACTACGAAAAAAACACACCCATAGATTTGGGGTCACGAGTCTAGAGCCTCTAAACAATACTGGATAATAATATCTCAATGAAAATATAAAAATCTGGAAAAGTATATAGTAATAATGAACTGGAATACGAAGAGCATTCAGGTCCTGCGAACGTCAAGCAGCTACCTCGACGACTCTAGAAAAATAACTGGAGACTATGAGTGTCAGATAAGCCTCCGGTGTACCTGAATCTGCACACAAGGTGCATGGAGTAGGGTGAGTACTACCGACTCAGTGAATAATAAACATAGAAAAATGTCTGAAAGTAAGAAATTCGCAAAATGCCACAAAGCAAAGCTAAAACTAACCGTCCTATACCTTATCTACGAACTAACATCACAGCAATATCAATTATAATAGTCAAGTATCAGATAAAGATGCAATGCAATGCACATGACTACGCTGCGGCGTGCAACCCGATCCGCTTAACGTCGACGATGCTCACTAGGGGTGTGCATAGACTCCGGAGGGGCTCCTTCAGCCCAAGCGCAATATTATCATATCACTGTTGCGGCGTGCAGCCTGACCCATGCTCAGTCCACAGTATGCATATGAGTCACATAACAGATTTAGTCAAATTTCCCATTTTCTTCCAATTATTAAGGTGAATGTAATTTAATTAATTAATTTCAGGAATAAGGTGACTTAGCATTTAACAACGGTGATTAAGCACAAGACTGAGATCAATGATTATGAAAATGATGGTATCACACAGATATTCACCCTAGAAGGGTTCTACAGATCGGCACAAGACCCCAAACCTGGCATTAAGCCCAATTATCAACAACACAACGTGCATATCAGCCACCAATAATTTATATTCAGCTCTCGGGATGGACCAAGTCACAATCCCCAATCATATACCATCCCGCACCTGCCATGGGGTACGAGTCACGCCCTAACATAGCGTCACGATGTGATAAACCAGGGTTTCAAACCCTCAGGCCATCATCTATACAAGCTACTCACCTCTAACCGGTCGTAGACTGGTCCGCGATGCCTTTTACCTTTGAATCTCTGTCTACGCGCGTCTAATATAGTCAAAACCGCAATGAATATGTTATTATAGGCTAAATAAACATAACCCAACTGAAATTATTCGAAAAATGCTAAAAATCACGAAGTTGGTAAAATCCGAGCCCCGGGCCCACTCTTGAAAAATTCTGAAAATCACATCTTTGGATTCCTCGTCTTGCCACGAGTCTGTACTTATAAAGTTTGTTGAAAACAGAGCTCTAATGACCTTTCAAATCCTCAAAATTCGTTTCTAAAAACTAAGCCCGAGTTCTCCAAAATTTCTACCTAATTTCATGGAATTAAGGGTTGATTCTTCCTAAAAATGGTGTTTCTAAGTAAAAAAAACTTACCTCCAATCAATACCCATTGAAAACACGCTTCAAATCGCTCAAAAAGCTCTCTTTGTTGCTTAACAATGGTGGAAATAATGTTGGGTTCGCGACTGAAATTACCCTTAAACATTCTGTTCAGTTGAACGACCCTTCTTCGCGAATGCGAGGCCCTTCCGCGTTCCCGATGATCAAAAATCCACTAGCCAATTTTTCCTTCTTCGCCAGCGCGGTGTCCAACCGCGAAAGCGATAGCCAATATACCAGCTGCCCAATTTTACCCTTCGTGAACGCGTTGCCTTCACAAGAACGTGAAGGTGTGGGCTCCTTCTTCCACGCGAACGCGACCCCCTTCATGCGATCGCGAAGCACTAGACTAGGCCCTTCCAAAACGATCCCTTTGCGAATGCATCCAGCCTACGCGAACGCGATGGCAAATGGAATCTAGGCCTACGAGAACGCGAGGTACCCCTGCAAACGCGAAGGCCAAGCTTCACGTGCAACAGCTGCTGTAATTTCTTCAGCACAAACCAACATCCAAACTCCCCGTTAGCCATCCAAAACCACCCCGAGGCCCTCGGGATCCCAAACAAAAGCATAGATATGTCCTAATACCTCATTCAAACTTTATTGAGCCATAAAATCACTATCATAAACACCACAATCATCAAATTACCACAGATTCGAGCCTAAGTTAAACTAAAACTTCTGAAACTTGCATTTGATCTAAAACCCGACCTAAACACCTCCGAATGACCTGAAAACTTGCACGCATATCCAAAATCTCCTAAAGGAGCTACTGCAACTGTCACTATTTCATTCCGACCCCCGGGTCAAAATCTTACCTATCGACCGGAATTCGCCAAAATTCAAACCTAGCCAATTCAAGCCTAATTCTACATCGGACCTCCAAATTCAGTTCTGATTGCGCTCCTAAGTCAGAAATCACCACCCGGAACTAGTGGAATCATCGGAAATCCATTCAAGCCCTCTAACTCATAAGTCAACATTAGGTTGACTTTTCCAAAATAACCTTCTCATAAAGAGACTAATTGTCTCATTTTTAACAAAACTCTATCCGAATTACTTCAAACTCTCCAAACACATATAATGGAACATATGAAAACATAAAATGGGGAAAATGGGCGATAATTCACGGGACGACGGGTCAGGTCGTCACAGAAGGGAAACTGGGCACCAACTAGGAAGGACCCTACAAAATCACAGCAGTAGCCAGCAAAGGGGCTTTCCAGTTAGAAATAATGGAAGGGAAAACGATCCAAAACAACTGAAACATTGCCCACCTTAAGTATTTCCACTTCTGAAAGGCGTCTCCCGAGTCGTACTATTTTCCCCTTACCCGAGTTTTGTCCCAATTGGGTTTTCTCGGGGAGGTTTTTAACGAGGCGACGGAGGGGACACTTGGAGATATTTTCGAAACAAGTTTATCATATCAACCTCTCCTTACGACCTCCAAGCCTACATGATAAAGGGACTGGACTAGCTTGATCTCCAATGTATGAAAGGCTACGACCATCTCCAATGTATGAAAGGATACGTCCATCTCCAATGTATGAAAGGCTACGGCCATCTCCAACGTACGAAAGGCTACGACCATCTCAAATTATTATGGCTAAGGCCATCGCATCCAATAGTCGACCTAGATTCGACTACGGTGAGTAAACAACTCGACGACAGTTGAAGTCGCCTAGATGGCTAAGGCCATCAGTTCTATTATGGATAAGGCCATCGCCGCCAACGATTAACCTAGATTCGACTACGCTGAGTAAACTACCTGACGATAGCCGAAGTCGCCTTTATGGCTAAGGCCATCAATTCCATCACGACCAAAAGTCGTAAATCTAAGTTTGACTAGGGCCACCAACGCCGACAGTCAACAAAAAGCGCAATAAAAGCTTTAAAGAACGAAATAAAAATAGTGACAAAAAAAAGAAAAAGAAAAGACATATTTAATTATCTCCAAAAGATATACATACATCTGGCCTTAAAAAAGGTCTCATCTACATATATATAAAAGCCCTAAGAGCCTTCGCCACCCCTCCTATCACGACCCACCTGGTCGCCATCCGGTCCGTTGCCGTCGCCAGATTGATAAGCCTTAGAAATCCACAAGCTGGAGTCCAAACGGTTGACGTCCTCAGAATTGCTACCCTTCCTACCAGGCGACTCGGAGCTATAACTGGCCGCTTCATGGGCAACGCGGGTTAAGTGTCGTTGCTTTTCAACTTACGCCTTGGAAACTCTACCTACCGCCAAAAACTCCTCAAAAACGACCAACCTGGCATCATGATACACCCACATCTCGTGTGCATCACGGTGCACAACATCTTGTGGGGAAGTTTGCCTGAGAGCTTCAACTTCGGCCGTCCTAGCACCAAGCTCAGCTGTAAGGGCCGTGACCTGGGCTCGCAGCTCCGCAGCCTCCGGCGCCACTCCACGGCTTATCTCCAAGTCCTCATATTTTGACTGCATGAGGGTCTCCAGCTCGACGTTCCAAGCCAAGGCGTCCATCATCTGCTCATCACTCTCCCTCAGCTCAGTCGTTCTCTTCTTCAAAAGAGCCTCTGATTCCTCAAGGCCCTCACGAAATGTCCGGAACTGGGGGTCCTACTTAATTTTGTCCGCCAACTCCTGAAGCTTGGCACAGACCTCTTTATATTTTTTCGCCATTTTATTGAAGGTTGCCGCCTTCTTTTGTTCATGCCACCTCCTCTCTACCTCCAAGATGAGGGTCTGAAAAGAATAGAAGAAACGCGTCAGTACGTGCCAAAATTGTTTTCACGACTCAAAATAAAAAAAAACTAAAAGCTACTTGTAAAGCCTCGACAGATCCCTATTGCTAACATTTCTCAGCGTCTCATGCTACGCTAACATTTCTCAGTGTCTCATGCTATGCAGCCGCACATAACAAGGTCATGTACGGTGCAGCTTGCTCGCTGTCTTCTAACAAATTATACCCGCCAGGGATCACAATACGGCGAGTAGATTGGTCCTCCCTCATCTCCACGCGAGCCGAGCTGCCCGGTGCTTCTCTAGGAGCAGCTTCAGAGCCTGTACTTTCAATCTCCACGGTCATTTCCCTAACCGCGGAATATGACCCGCCTCTTGAGGCACGGGCCGAGAGGACGGCGACAACCGTTCTCTGAGTAGCCATTCTCCCTGAACAGATGGCCTCAGCCATAAAAGTTGTCCTTGGCTCTTGGCGGGGCTCACTAGGCCTCGCGCCCTCGGTTGCAATTATTTTGCCAGTAATCAGTCGCAACCTCTTTCTCTCCGGTGGCTCCTCTTCTTCAGAAGCCGTCTCCGCTGCAACGACTTCAGATACCGGCACAGGAACAATTTCATGTGTCGCTAATGGTACGGCTTCAGGTATCTCTACGAAAGTAGCCTCATGCACCGCCTCTGATGCAACTACCAGTGTAGCCCCCTGCCGAGGAGTCGAAAGGGGGCCATCTCTAGGCGAGCCTCCCAAAAATATATCTCCCATGTCGGAGTCGGACTCTACCCTAGACGGGCCAGCGTCGGTTTTCTTCTTCTTCGTCCTTGTAGAAGAACCCCGACCTACCAAACGAAAGCACGTCATGTAAAAAGATCTCCAAGCCAAATCAAAATGAAAGAAAACATGGAAGGTTATTACTAGTTGGGTCGTACAATCTATGGAACTCACCCCAAGTACGACATCTCTACGCATGCGGTATCAACCCTGCCACCCACGACCTAATGTCGTCAACGGGACTGGGTGAGTGAGCCACCACTACAAAAGAAAAGAAAGTAAGTCAGAGTGATTGGTCTGTCAAAACAAGGCGTCGCAAAATTACATGTAGAGATACTTACATCCCGCATTCCACATATCTGGAAATCCTTCAGGATTGGACACCAGATGGCTCGTCTTACCGTAAAAGAATTTGCGCCAGAACTCGCGGTTAGCTTTGTCATCAGCCCTCACCATAAAGCTCTTCTTACCACGGCTCCTCAATTGAAGCATGGTACCCCTCATATAACTAGGGCTGAACATCTGCAGCAGGTGGTGAACGGAAACAATGGTCCCGCCCTCACCCGCAAGTGTGGTAATGATTCAACACACCTTCAGGGCGTAATGTGTGAGCTGAGCCGGGCATACATAATAGAAGCGACAAAGATCTTCCGCCAGGGGGTTAAGCGGAAAGCTATGTTCGATCCTAAGCGCGTACTCATAGAATGTACAGAACCCGAGCCTATATACATTGGCATAGTCCATCCCGGCCGAAGCCATTTCAATATGGCCGGGAATGTTGTATCTAGTTCTGATGGCATCCAGGTGAGACTGAAGTAACTAGCTATGCTCTCAGGGATACGAGGGGCATGTCGTATTGAAGTATTTTCGAACACTCAAATCCTTCGGTAAAACATTATTTACCGTTAAAGGAACGAGGGTTTTGCTCTGCTTCTTACCCTTCACCATTGCAAGAGGGCAGAACCCTAAAAGGAGCGTTGTCCTTAGTCTTTTTACTTTCTTGACGGCGTTTCACCATGATATATAATAAGAGAATGAATTTAGTAATGAGAGCTACAATTCTCAGAAATGGTATTTCTCTGAAAGCGATGCAACTATTGCAAGAAAGAAAGATGAAGAAAGAAATAAAGGGAAACTCTCTAAAGGTTCGAAAGATGAATCTCTTTGAACCACACCTCTATTTATAGGAGTAAGGCACACATAAATCGAAGAGGCACAATTCTGAAACTGGCGCGGGAAACCAAAACGTCACGTTATGTTCTGAACAGCCTCGGGAACAAGTATAACGATGACGCATATGACTGGTGACGTCACCTTAAAAAAGGGGGTCGCATGTCATCGACCCAACAAATATTATCCACGCTCATGCTCTGTGAAAGAGGCGCCTATGGGTGCGGCCAAATTTCCGTAAAAAGCAAATCGTGCATGTCCGTCCAGTGAAGACGATTATCGAGTACGTCTCTAACGAACAGAGGGACTAACTGTATAGGGTTAAATTTGGCTCATAACGCCCCCACGCCAAGTGGGCACGTCCCCTATAATAAGGGCGACCCAAGTGAGGGCACGACCCAAATTGGTGAAGAAGAAGTGACGTCGTTTAGTGCCCGACCTTTTTACTGAGTGGAAGCCACCAAATTTTGTACTTTTTGATTATTTCGAGGAATGACTCCTACTAAATAAAGGAGACCTTCGCATTATAATAAGCATCATTGTTATTCTCGGATAATACAACTTCTCTATCTCTATCTCTTTCTTGCTTTTCCAGCTATTGCTTCTCTATTAAGCTAAGTCTATTTTTCTACACTTTTACAGGTCGTCAAACATTTTGAAGCGATAATCATCTCTTGGGCTTATTATATTTGATTACGATTTACCCTATCTATTTTCGATTGTTTTTAAGCTTATAAAATACGAATATAATTTTTGAGCTAAACAAAACTAATAGATGAATATCGTGTGTTGCACATTCTCTTATCTAATAATGGTTAACTAATATATATTCTTATCTCTATAAATTACTTTACGGTAATAAATTTGTATATAATTTCGCGTGAATACTAAGAGCTGGTAAATATCGCTACTATGCACTTACTCTGCCCCATTCCTATCCCTAGTTGATTTGTGGTAATATAGGGTTTCTTGTAACTCCACTACGGATTCTAATTCCTAATTAAAAAAGGCTTTTATATCTTTCTCTTTATATATCTAATTATATAACACCCATTCTTCCTAAATCTCATATCTATTCACAAAATCTCCTCATTCTTTTCCTTTTCTACTTGTAAAATAATTTTTTGTTTTTTTTCTCAACGATGGGAATTTTCTCATACTTCAAAGACGAAGCACAAGAGCCACTCATAAAACATATAGAAAAAAAACAAGACAATTCATCATCATCATCTTCTTCTTCTCCAAAAAAAGAAGAAAAAAAGAATAAGTTGATAATACCAAACAAAGCCAATGGATTTGATATGGAAAATTATACATGGGGTCAATCACTTGAAGAAGTTACCATAAATATCAAACTACCACGTGGTGAAAGTGAAAACTATTTTACTGTAGCAATTGAGAATAGTAATTCTCTCAAAGTTGGACGACATCTTCAACCATTTATAATAGATGGTCAACTTTTCAAGGAAATTAATGCTGATAAATGGAGTTGGTGTTTTTCTAGTAAAGAAGAAATTTGTATTATTCTTCCTAAGAAAAATAAGAATTGGTGGAAAAGTTTGTTGAAAGGTGGTCCAGAAATTGACACACAAAATTTTGAGAATAAATGGAGGATTTTGACACAAACAGTATTGCAGCCTTGGAAAAGATGTATTTTTGGCTAGTTATGTCATTCACTTATTTTAGGTAGTAGTAATTAATTTCAATTTATTTTTGGTGGAACGTAATGTTTTTTTAATTGAGTTGAAGAAAATTGGATTTGAGTCAAAGATTATTCTTTATTTGATCGGGGTTCTAAATTGTTTTTCTATTCGTACCATATTTCTTATCTTTAGGTTTTATACTACTTTTTATTTCTCTTGTTTCGATTATCTTGCTGTTGTTTACAGCATTTTGTTCATGGCTTATGCATTATTATATTCCTTTTAAACAATTTCTCTTGTTTCGATTATCTTGCTGTTGTTTACAGCATTTTGTTCATGGCTTATGCATTATTATATTCCTTTTAAACAATTTCTCTTGTTTCGATTATCTTGCTGTTGTTTACAGCATTTTGTTCATGGCTTATGCATTATTATATTCCTTTTAAACAATTTCTCTTGTTTCGATTATCTTGCTGTTGTTTACAGCATTTTGTTCATGGCTTATGCATTATTATATTCCTTTTAAACAATTTCTCTTGTTTCGATTATCTTGCTGTTGTTTACAGCATTTTTTTCATGGCTTATGCACTATTATATTTCTTTTAAACAATGATGTTGTTGTGCTTTGCGTGAGTCGTCTATCAGAAACTTTCGTAAGATCGGGATAAGACTGTGTTAGTACTACCCTACTCAAACTTCACTCGTAGAATTACGCTAAATTTGTTATAGTATATTTCACATAAAGCTGTACTATTAAGCTGCTAAAACCAAACAAAGGCAAAGGCCTTAACATGGACAATTTTTTCACGGGTCAATCTCTTGAAGAAGTTACCATAAAAATCCCATTACCACCTGGTACAACGTCAGAAACTGTAAATTCAAGGCAGTAAAAAGCAAATAAACGTAGCTGCGGTTAGGAGTGTTTCCACAAATTCGAAAACCAAACGGATTGAAAATACTGATACTTTTTAGGTATGATTTTGAATTCTAAAAAACGATAAATTTGATTTGATTTTGATTTTAATAAAAAAATAAAAAAACCGAACCAAATCAAACCGGCTACAAAATAGCTATTTAAATTATTATATATATATATATATATATATATATATAAATTTTATATATATATATATATATATATATATATATATATATATATATATATATATATATATATATATATATATAAATTTTATATAAATTTTATAGTACATATTAGTCATTTGTATTTTAGACTAATTTTTTCCTATTATAATAATCTAATTCTTTGCTAGTTTGATTGGTATTTTTCTTTTGCTAAATACAAGAGTTTATTTCATGTTAAAAATAATCAATTTTTAATTGAGTAATTAAATTACTTATCACTATTTGATTGAATTATTATCAATATATCTTGGTAAATGATAGATTTATCAAAGAACAATTGGTTTAATGGTGTTACTTTGAAAATGTAATCGCCGGAATATATGTTTGGTAGTGTATATCTCATATTAAAAAAACCCCGATAAATAACCGAAAAAATTAAAAATCAATAAAACCCGACAAAAATCGAATCGATAAAAAACCGACTTAATTGATTTGGCGTGATTCTAATATTTGAAGAACCAACTTATTTAATTTAATTTCTTTTTTTTAAAAAATCGATCCAAATTGAACTATGCATGAACATCCCTAATTGCGATACAAATTAAGATTTGGTGGAATAGTCTGTTCAAGGGTGGTCCAGCAATTAATACACTAAAGCCATAGACTAGAAAACTTTGGAGGGTTTGACATAGATACAAGATACTATTACGCTCTAAGAAGTATTCTCTTGGTTTCAATTTAGATGCGGTAGCTTGATTCGGCTCAAAGTTTAACAAAAAATATAAAGATCTTTGACACTTGTGGTCTTAAAAATTTAATGATAAAATCTTTGTGAGATGATAATATTTATGTAGTTATAAAAACTTCTCGTTAAGAGTAAAAAGAATAAAATAAAAAATTTAAAATTAAATTATTTTCGATTATAGAAATATATCATTATTTTTGAAACACGTTAATAAAGAAATTGTGTCATTTAAAGAGGTTTTCTAGTAAATTTTGGAGGATTCTAATAATTCGAATTTTTAGAAAAAGTAATAAATAAATGAAAACTAGGAAAGAGGTCTTGAGTCGGTTTAGGAGCTTTCCAACTCAATTAAGGATTCTAATTCCTAATTAACACGGCTTTTTATCTCTATATACTCTCATTCTTTCCCCAAATTCTCACATCAATTCACATAATTTCATTCTCCTTCTACTTTTGCTCTTCTTTTTCAAATAGAATTGTTTTTCAAGTATGGCAATTCTCTCTGAATATACTGAAGAAAATCAAGAACAACCTATGAAGTCTACCGAAAAGAAAACAAGAAAAATCTTCTTCAGCCCCAAAAGAAGAAGAAAATTCATCTTCACCCCCAAAAGAAGAAGAAAACAAGAAGCTAAAGCCAATCAAGTCTAATGGCCTTGATATGGAAAATTATTCATGGGGACAATCTCTTCAAGAAGTCACCATCAATGTCCAAGTTCCTCCTGGTAAGATTTTTCGATAATTTATATATTAAAAGATTTTGTATTTACTGTTTTTATTCAAAAATATAATTTAAATATAAAAAAAAAGTTAAATTTGTAAGTTTTAACATGTTTCTAACCGTTTCTTTGGATTGTTGTTGCGTATTATATCATATCGTATTGTTACTTTAAATATAATATTTATTTTAATTTTATTGTGTCATATTATTACATCCATTGTTACATAAATATATCGTTACCTTATTTTTTTTATTTTTTTCTACATCAATTGTTCTTTGGGATTATAGAACAAATCTCAAACTTGATTAACTAGCTACTCTAACAACCTAAAAGGTTGTTTAACTAACTCCTAACATACAAAAATGTAGATATAGTCAAGGAGTACATTGGGGATAGAAATTTATGTACTGTAGGGTAGGCTGCCCATTTTGGCTTCTTCAGTCCAGTGATGTGCACTTGGATTGCGATCTGCCGTGCTCTGTCTGTAGCTTCTTTGCTCGATTGTCGAAATTTTCTTTCATTCATTTCCATCCAAATATTGTATACAACTGCTGCAAACACCACTCCTAGAATGGTTTCCCTTGGCTTTCTGTTGTTATTCTAGCAGAAATACATTGCACCTCTAGTTCCCAGTTGTTTATCAATCTGTTGAAGTTCAGCCACTTTAACAATCCTTGCCACAATTTTTGGGAATAAGAACAGTTAAAGAACATGTGATCGTGTGTCTCTACAATGTCTCTCCCACATAGTGAACAAGACTGGTCAGTGTGGATACCCCACTTTTCTAACATGTCAACTGTTGCCAATCGTCTATGCAATGTCATCCATAATATGAACTTCTATTTTGGCAGTAGTCCAGGAACCAACACTAATTTTTTCCAGTGAACTTTGAGATACTGTGGAGTAGAGTGTATATATACTTTCCTGATGCTGTAGCTTCCATTCTGGCAGCATGCTTGCATTGCTGCACTATTATGTGTCCACCATTCCCTTGCTCCAAATATTTTACTTACCAACCAGCTAGCCTGCTTTGGTGTTTTGCTTTGTCTTAAGTTCTTTAACCCTTCATCCTAACTTTTAATGATTATGCTACCATATACTTTATTTTTTCTATATAATATTTGTACCACTATTTTTTAAATAGTTGGAGCGTGAATGTATGAGACGATAACAAAGAATACAATATATTTAAATATTATATAAACTAAAATAATATAATACAATATGATACAGTACTTTAAGAAACAATATGTAGCAACTATCCAAACAAACTGTAATGACTTACAGGTCCTTTTGTCTTACCTTGTGGTATTTTACTTTTTATCAGGTACAAAATTGAGATTTGTGGTAGTAAAATGATACAATCTATTCATACATAATATAAATTGAAATAATATAATATAATACAATACGATATAATACATTAAGAAATAATACGTAATAACCATTCAAATGACCCCTAAGTTATTGTAGGTCTCTTTGTCTTACCTTGTGTTATTTTATTTTTTTATCAGGTACAAAATCAAAGATTTTTGGTTGTTGAAATCAAGAATAATTCCCTCAAAGTTGGACTCAAAGGTCAACCATTAATAATAGATGGTGAATATTTCAAGGCAATAAAAGCTGATGAATCTTATTGGAGTTTAGAAGATCAAAAAGAAATTTCAATTCTTTTAACTAAACAAAACAAATCTGATTGGTGGAAAAGTTTATTCAAAGGTGGACCAGAAATTGACACACAAAAAGTAGAACCACAACCAAGTAAATTGTCTGATTAGACACAGAAACAAGAGCAGCAGTTGAAAGAATGATGTTTGACCAAAGACAAAGGCAGATGGGACTTCCAACAAGTGAGGAAATTACAAATCAAGATATGCTTAAGAAATTTATGGAACAAAATCCTGATATGGCTAAGAATAACAACAATAACCCAGTATAGTCCCACAAAGTGGGGTCTGGGGAGGGTAATATGTAGACGCGCCTTACCCCTACCCGAAAGGGCAGAGAGGCTGTTTCCAATCGACCCTCGGCTCAGTGAAGGAAAGAAAAAAGAAAAACAAAAACAAAAGAGCAATAGTAACTCCAGTAGAAATAGCGTAAATGAATATATAAACATAACAATCATAAATAAAATGGTATGTAATAATATAATACAGTAATTACCATAAATAACTACCATAAGGGAGACACAATCTAAAACACAAATCATCTATGGGTATCCCTGCAAAGCCTCACCCAACCCCGGGTGAGCAGTACGAAAAACTCTAGGAGCCCCTATCCTACAATCCTGATACTAGATCTCCAGACTTTCCTATCAAGGGTCATGTCCTCGGAAACCCGCATTCTAGCCATGTCATGCCTAATCACCTCTCCTCAATACCTCTTAGGCCTCCCTCTGCCTCGCCGAACGCCGATAATCGTCAGCCGCTCACAATTCCTCACAGGGGCATCAAGACTTCTCCTCCGCACATGCCCGAACCACCTCAGTCTCGCTTCTCGCATCTTCTCATCCACGGGGGCCTCCCCCACCTTCTCTCGAATAACTTCATTCTTAATCTTATCTAACCTGGTGAGCCCGCACATCCACCTGAGCATCCTCATCTTCGCAACCTTCATTCTCTGGACATAAGAGTTCTTCACTGGCCAGCACTCCGCCTCATACAACATTACAGGTCTAACCACAACTCTATAAAATTTTCCCTTGAGTTTCTGTGGAACTTTCTTGTCACACAGGACTCATGATGCAAGCCTCCAATTTGACCACCCCGCTCCTATACGATGAGTGACGTCCCCATCAATCTCTCCGTCCCCCTGAATCACCGACCCACGATATCTGACACTGTCCCTCTTGGCGATGACCTGAGATCCAATCATTACGTCCCTGCTAACATCGCTCGCCTCGGCGCTAAACTTGCACTACAGGTATTATGTCTTAGATCTGCTTATTTTGAAACCCTTAGATTCGAGAGTCTGTCTCCATACCTCTAACCTCTCAATAACACCAACCCTCGTCTCGTCTATCAATACTATGTCATCAACAAATTGCATACACCAAGGCACATCCCCTTGGATATGTCGGGTTAGAGCATCCATCTCCAAGGCAAACTAGAGAAGGCTAAGCGCCGATCCTTGATGGAGCCCCATAACCACTAGAAAATGGTCTGAGTCACCACCCACCGTCCTAACCCTAGTCTTAGCTCCATCGTACATGTCCTTGATTACTCTGATGTAGGCTTCCGGCACACTCTTCGCCTCCAAGCACCTCCATAGCACCTCCCTTGGGACCTTGTCATACGCCTTCTCCAAGTCGATAAGCACCATGTGCAGGTCCTTCTTCTTATCCCTTAACTGCTCCACCAGCCGCCTGACAAGGTGGATAGCTTCTGTAGTGGAGTGACCCGACATGAAACCGAACTGGTTCACAGATATAGATGTCATATTCCTCACTCTCGCCTCGATCACCCGCTCCCGGACCTTCATGGTGTGACTTATTAATTTGATACCCATACAGTTATTGCAGCACTGGATATCCCATTTATTCTTGTAAAAGGGCACCACTGGATATCATGGGGGCTTTGCGTAGGATGAGTAGGGGTCCAATGACCGGGCCTGACGAGATCCTGGTGGAGTTCTGGAATTTTGCTAATTCTAAGATGATGCCAAATTCTAAGATGATGGGCATGGGCTAATTGCTTGGAAGAATTTTATTTTTGTTGATTTTTTAAAAATCTCTAGTAGATTTAGATTATTATTTTTCATACTAGTATGAGATAGGGGAACTATTGTTGGAGTTTTTATTTTATTTTTATTTTTTTGGGGATATTGTTTGGTCAATGCATAAATGAATAACTCTTAATTTTTTCTATGATTCATGTGATAGTTTGGGAATTTGATCCTGTGATAATTTTCTTTTTGACTATTTCTCTGGCTTGATTTTCCTTTTAATGTCTACTAGTAGAATTGGATTTTCTTTTTCATACGAGTAAAGAAGTTATATATATCCGAAACCGACAGAGATGGGAGCTATTGTTGCCTTTTTTTTTGGATGTGGCTTTATTGTTTGGTCACCATAAATCAATTAGTCTTAATATTTCTATTATGGGGTTCAATTGAACCCCTAGCCGAAAGGCTACATCCATCCCGGCTTAAATGCAAAAAACTTGAAGCAAAAGTCACACCTATTTGAAGAAGGCTTGATTGTTCTACTTGATAACAAGTAAGGGTGTGTTTGGTATAACAAAAAGCGTTTTTCAGAAAATATTTTCTTAAAAAATAAGTACTAATCGTATTTATTTTTTGGTATTTGGTACGCAAATTAAGGAAAATGACTTCTCAAGAGTATTTATAAATAATTTAGATATAATAAATATGAGCCATAAACTTTCAAACCAACAACCTTCCGGACCAACAAATTTCATAAACCTCGAACCGCTAAACATTCAAAACCGCAAAATTTCGAACCCGTAAACTTTATAATTTTTGAACCTGTACTTCCAAACACATAAAACTCCGAATTAATAATTTTGAAACTTGTAAAATTTTAGCCTTTAAATCGATGAATAATAAAACTAAAACTGAAAAATATATTTAAAATATTTTTTTTTGGGGTGAGGGGTGGTGGCAGGGCTGGGGCTAGGGGAGGGGGCAGTGAAATAAAAAAAAATAGAAATTTAAAATACCAAAAAAGTAAATTTTTTTTCCGAGGGGAGGGGGTAGGAGAGGGGATGGGGGTGTTGCGGGTGGGGGTTGGGGTGGGTGGTGCAAAAAAATAAAAATACAGAAATTTAAAATTGTAAAAAAAAAATTAAGTTAAAAAATATTTTTAGTAGGGAGGGGGGTTAGGTGGTAGGGAGGTGTAGTATGGTCGATAGTAACGGAAAAACTGAAATAAAAAAAATTAGAGAGGGGGTGGGGTGGGTTGGTGAGGGTGGAGAATGTTGAGAAAGTTGGAAAAACCCTTCTCTTGATAAGGAAAATATTTTCCTCCAATTGAAAATAAATAAATTGATAAGGAAAATATTTTTCAAAATATTTAAGCCAACCAAACATGGAAAAATTGCAAAACATTTTCCGAAAAACATTTTTCTTCGTACTAAACACACCCTAAATTTTCGTTGATGAATCCTATGTACTCCTAAGTTTGATAGAAGATACAAAATTACATAAATTACAATATGTGATAAAACAAACAAACTTGAGTTGCGATACCGAATCAATTGTTGGTCGTTGTAAAAATAGGCGATATGCATCAAATAAGGGGGAATGTATCTACGTTATAGTATGCCTTATTTGAGGGGGAATTATCATTAAGGGGAATTGTTTGCATGAATTGTATGTTGAGATATAGCATGAATTTAGGGGGAATCCGATATGCATATCTCCTGTTGTTTGTCATTATCAAAAAGGGGGAAATTGTAGAAAATCATTCTATCCATGATATGTGTGCTTTGGTTGTATTAGCAATGATTTTCAGGTATAGGTTTTGATGAATGACAAACAACAAAGTCGATGAATGACAAACAATGAAGTCAAGTGTCAAACAATGTTATTATATGACAAACAATCAAGATTGAATGCCGAGAAGCATATTGATGACGGAATTGCATAGACAAGCCAAAGACGAGCTCAAAGTTCAAGACCGAAGATCCAAGGCGTAGGTCGTTAGGTAGAACAAATGTAAGAGCAACGTTTAAAGTTATCTCGTCTTTTGGCTCAACATAGGTCATCATAAATATGCATAAAATCATTTTATCAAATCATATTTACAATACTTCAAACAAAATGATTTCAAACATTTTCATTTTAGCCAAAATGAATTTTAAACATGTCTTTCAAAGCTGGACAGAAATAATCGATTATGCTTATTGTGATAATCGATTATGTTAAGACAGTGTAAACCGGAATTTACAAAACAGCAAAGTAATCAATTATCAGAAGTGCATAATCGATTATCTTGTATCCGTTGCAAAGTTTTTAACACAGTAACAAAATAATCGATTATGCATATCAGAATAATCGATTATGTTGCATAAAATCAGCTTTCGATTTTGTAACGGTAAGCTGATAATCGATTATCCAAATCTGATAATCGATTATCTTGGCATAAAATCAGCATAATTGATTGCCAATTAAGCAACGGACATACAACTTATAACACCTATAAATAGAGGTCTTTTGAGCTGAATTGAAACACACAACACCTCTCATTGTTCATATACATATTGATATCATTTGTGCATCATTATAGAGCTTTTGTTGAGCCATTTGAGAGACAACTTTGAGTTGTTCATAGAGCTTATTTTGTATCTCTTTATCTACTCTTATTAGAGAGTTCTTGTTGTAAAAGAGAAAGGTGGTTGAGAAGACCATATCTTCTCATTGGTTGTCGGGTTTGCTAAGTACCCTCAATCTTAGTGGTTGAAGTCTTGTGGCGCGGTATCCATGAGCAAGGTGAAGTCTTGAGGTGCGGTATCCTCGAGCAAGTTGAATTCTTGTAGAGTGTACATCTACGAGCAAGTGTAACGATTTGTTAGGCACCCGTAAGCTTAACGGAGTTAGTGGAATCTCGAGAGAGTCTCTCGGGGACTGGACTAACCACAAGTTTGTTGGAAACACGTTCTCAATGCGATATACTAAACGTGTATTCTTTTGTAGGTTTTGATGAATGACAAACAAAGCAAAAATTGATATATGACGAAGTTCAAGTACAAGAGCACAAATGTTGAGATTGAAGCTCAAGACGTTGTTTTTAATTGTTATTATTGAGTTATTCTTAAATGTGATCTTGATCCTATAACTTGACTCCATAACATGGCTTCTCTCATAAAACTATTTTCCAAAATCATGCATACTAATTTCTGTATCAAATAATTTCAAATGATGCATATTTACATTAGACAAAATGTTTTATAAACATGCCTCAAAAATCTGGGCTAAAATAATCGATTATGAACTTATGATAATCGATTGTTTCTGAGCCAAGACTGCATGACAATCGATTATGAATTAATGGTAATCGATTGTGAGTAAGACAGTGAACATCAGGTTTTTCCAAATCTGCATGATAATCGATTGTGATCAAATGCCAATCGATTGTTGTTGAGGTAAAGTTTTTCAATACTCAAAATAATCGATTATGAACTAATGGTGATCGATTATGTTGAGACAATGTCTTCCAGTGATTTTAAATTTAATTAAGTAATCGATTATGTCTTTAGATAATCGATTATCACTGAGACAGTAAGTTTTATGATTTTCAGAAAATAACAAGTAATCGATTATGGCTTTAAATAATCGATTATCACTGAGACAGTAAGTTTCATGATTTTCAGAAAATAACAAGTAATCGATTGTTGCAAAGGACAATCGATTGTTGAAGCTGACCGTTGTCAAATGATTTTCAAATACCTCAAAGTAATCGATTATTGGTTTTCATATAATCGATGTTTTGCTTAAAATCTGGAAATAATTTTTAGAACGTTGCTGAGGTAATCGATTATAGATTTTATATAATCGATGTGTTGCTTAAAATCCGGAAATGATTTTTAGAACGTTGCCAATATAATCGATTATGGATTTGGTGTAATCGATTATCTGTTTTTGAATTTTGCTAGTAATCGATTATGGATTGTAAGTAATCGATTATTAAGCGTAAAATCTGGGATTGATTTTTGATCTGACTGGCAGATAATCGATTGTTCGGTCTTGACAATCGATTATCACTGAGTAAATTCAGCAATTCTTAATTGGCAATTAGACAACGGTAAGACCAAGTTTTGCACCTATAAATACAGCTTCAACTCAGTGTTTTACATACAACAACATACATTAACTGATCATTACATTGCTTTAAGCTTTCATTCAATTGTTCATCATTTTCTACTCATTTCTTAAAGCTTTTGAGAGCCATATTATTGTTCAAAGTTGTTGTGATCTTGAGCGTATTATTTTACTCATATCTACTCATCAAGGAGTACCTTTGTTAAGTGAGTGTTCAAGTATTTCAAATACTTGTAAGAGAATTTTGATTCTCTTGTGTTGAGGAACTTGTGCTTCCTCTGTTGAAGTCTTTGGGATTGTATCCCCGAGCAAGTGAAGTCTTTGAGGTGAGGAACCTCCGAGCAAGTGAAGTCTTTGGGATTGTATCCCCGAGCAAGTGAAGTCTTTGAGGTGAGGAACCTCCGAGCAAGTGAAGTCTTTGGGATTGTATCCCCGAGCAAGTGAAGTCTTTGAGGTGAGGAACCTCCGAGCAAGTGAAGTCTTTGAGATTGTATCTCCGAGCAACTGTAAAGGTTTGTTAAGCACCCGTAAGCTTAACAAGTTAGTAGAAAATCTCGAGAGAGTCTCTCGGGGACTGGACTAACCACTGTTGTGGCCAACCAGGATATATCCTTGTGTAAGTTATTTTTATTGCACTTATTTAGTTTCTGTAAAAATTTAAATTCCGCAAGAAAACGCTAAATTTCATTAAAACGCTACTCACCCCCCTCTAGCGTTAAGCGTTATTTCTAACAATTGGTATCAGAGCCATACTCTCTGAAAAACTTAACAGTTTGAGAGAACCATCCATGGCTTCTACTCGTGACTTTTTTGCAGGAATAGGTGAAGGTGAATGCAACACGTCGCCTCCAAAATTGGGTGAAAACAACTACTCAGTTTGGAAAGATCGAATGAGAGTTTTTACGATAGCAAACGACCTCTATCTATGGCAAATCATCAAGCATGGAAATCAAATGACTACAAAAGTTGGGAAAGCCAAGGTAAGTGAATACAACACTAATGCGATAAATATGTTGTATAAATCCTTGAACCAGGAAATCTGGCGAAAAATCTCCCACTACAAAACTGCTAAGGAAATGTGGGATAAGCTTGAAGAAATTCATGAAAGAACATCTCAAGTGGAAAAATGCTCAAATGATGAATCAAATATCCGATGTCTGATGGCCGACAAAGGAAACAACGAAGAAGAGGTAAGTATCTCTAATTCTCACTCGTTCGAAGAATTACAAAATGCATATGAAGATTTGTATGGTGAATTTGGTAATGCTGTCAAAATGATTAGAGATTTGAAGAAATCTCTTTCCCAGCAAGAATTAGATTTTCAGAAAAATCTCTCGTTAAAAGAAAAGGATTTTGAAGAACGTCTCTTATTGAAAGAAAAAGATTTCAAAAATCAACTTTCTTTAAAACAAAAAGATTTTGAAAATCTGTCTCTTGATAACGAGAATCTTGTAAAAGAAAATCAGTTTTTGCAAAATGATAGTGTAGAACTTATACAAGTCATTAAGACTATGCATGAAGCTTCTTATATTGATAAATGCTCTACTTGTACTTCCTGCGACTCTTTGAAGTTAGAAAACGCAGAACTTAGGAAAACTTTAGAATCACTTAGTGTAAACGTTCCTAAGACTGTTGAGGAAAAGGAAACGTCTAAGAATAATCAACGGCATAAAAGCAAAAATCACATTAGACATTTTACTGCTCCACCTAGAAATAACTCTAGGGCTGTAAACGAGTCTAGGACAAATTCCTTTAGACCACCTAGACACTACGCTAGGATGTATGAAAACAAGTCTAGGGCTAATAATTCTAGAACACCTAGATACAATTCTAGAAATTGGTACAATGAGTCTAGAATTAACCACTTTAGATCACCTAGAAGGAATTCTAGGATGAGTGTTAACGAATCTAGGATAAATCACCCTAGACAACCTAGAAATGATTCTAGAAATTTCAACGCATCTAGGAATGACTATAGATCACCCAGAACGTATTTTGCTCCACCTAGACACAGGCACAATCCGAACGCAACATGTCATTACTGCAATCGTATAGGTCACATTGCACCGATGTGTTTCGCAAAGCATAGAGACTTCTCGTATGACTATAATCATTATTTGTCTAACCCCCAAGGACCCAAGATGGCATGGGTACCTAAAGAATATTAAATTGTTTTGTAGGTGTGCTTGAAGGGATCAAGTGTACTATGGTACCTTGATAGTGGATGCTCCAAACATATGACGGGAGATGAATCCAAATTCCTTCAACTAGAGCACAAAGAAGGAGGAAACGTCATTTTCGGCGACAACAATAAAGGAAGAATAATCGGCATCGGATCGGTTGGTAAGGACGAAAACTCCTCTATTAAACATATATTGCTTGTGAAAGGATTGAAGCATAATCTCTTGAGCATAAGCCAATTATGTGACAAGGGAAATCTTGCTCTATTTGATTCGGATGAATGTCTTGTGTTTAGACGTAGTGACTTCAAGATCATACTGCGTGGTTTTAGAATTGATAATATCTATATGGTTGATCTTGCAAACTCCTCTCCCGAATATGTTGATTGCTTAATGAGCAAAGAGGATAATACTTGGTTGTGGCATCGTAGATTAGCACACATGAACATGCATCTTTTAAATAAATTGCTTTCTCAAAACTTAGTAGTTGGTCTTCCCAATTTAAAGTTTGAAAATGATTCTATGTGTGACTCTTGTCAAAAAGGGAAGCAAACCAAAGCATCTTTTAAATCCAAAAATATTGTTTCAACTTCTAGACCTTTACAATTACTTCATATGGATCTATTTGGACCTTCTCGTATTGAAAGTCTAGGAAGAAATAAATATGCTCTTGTAATTGTTGATGACTTTTCTAGATTTACATGGACGTTATTTCTTGCAAATAAAAGCGATGCTTTTTAAAATTTCAAGTATTTTCTTAAACGTGTTCAAAACGAAAAGGAATCTACCGTCACTTCAATTAGAAGTGATCATGTGGGAGAGTTTGATCACAATCTCTTTGCGGATCTTTGTGACGAACTCGGAATCGAGCATACCTTTTCCGCTCCACGTACACCACAACAAAATGGGGTGGTGGAAAGGAAAAATAGGTGTCTCGAAGAGATGGCAAGAATCATGCTCGACGAAGCTAAGATTCCCAAACATTTTTGGGCGGACGCCGTGAGTACCGCTTGCTATGTTTTAAATAGAGTAGCAATTCGACCGATACTCTTGAAAACCCCATATGAACTGTATAAGGGTAGAAAACCCAATATTTCCCACTTACGTGTTTTTGGTTGTAAATGTTTTGTTCATAATAACGGCAAAGACCAATTAGGTAAATTTGATGCAAAATCGGATGAAGCTATTTTCATTGGTTATTCCTCACGTAGTAAAGCATATAGGGTCTTTAACAAAAGAACCCAAATTGTGGAGGAATCCCCACATGTTGTGTTTTCCGAAGATAATGCTCGCTTGGCGAGAAAGGATTGTGGTTTTGATCTTGCAGATATCTTGAGTAATTTGAAAAACAAAATACATGAAGAACCGCCAAAGGAAAACAATGATGAAAGTATAGAACAATCAACGGAAGAAGCTCCACAATTGGAAAGTGAAACAAAAGAACAAAAGGAATGGAGGACGATCAAAGATCACCCTCTTGATCAAGTAATCGGCGATGTTGGAGGAAAGGTAAGTACTCGAAACTCCCTTAAAAACACCTTAGAACTTACTGCTTTTGTTTCTCAAATTGAACCCAAAACCATCTCTGAAGCAATTGGGGATGAATTTTGGACCTTGGCAATGCAAGAGGAGCTTAACCAATTCGAACGAAATGACGTTTGGGATTTGGTGCCAAGACCCGAAGATCATACCATAATTGGTACGAAATGGGTTTTTCGCAACAAACTAGATGAAAATGGTATAATCACTAGAAACAAAGCTAGGCTTGTGGCTCAAGGCTACAATCAAGAAGAAGGTATTGATTATGAGGAGACTTATGCTCCAGTAGCTAGATTAGAAGCTATTCGCTTATTGCTTGCTTTCGCTTCCTCTATGAATTTTGTCTTATATCAAATGGATGTGAAAAGTGCGTTTTTAAATGGTTTTATTGAAGAAGAAGTTTATGTCAAACAACCCCCTGGTTTTGAAAATTTTAAATATCCCGATCATGTTTTCAAACTCAAAAAGGCTCTCTATGGTTTAAAACAAGCTCCCCGAGCTTGGTATGATAGGTTGAGTAAATTTCTTTTGAAAAATGATTTCATTAGGGGAAAAGTTGACACAACTCTCTTTGTCAAACACAAAAACAATGATATTTTATTAGTTCAAATATATGTAGATGACATTATATTTGGTGCCACTAACAATGCTTTATGCAAGGATTTTTCAAATCTAATGACTAGCGAATTTGAGATGTCTATGATGGGCGAATTAACCTTCTTTTTGGGACTACAAGTAAAACAAATGAAGGAAGGTACATTCATTTGCCAAGCCAAATATTGCAAAGAATTGCTTAAACGCTTTGATATGAACAATGCAAAAGAAATGGCAACTCCCATGAGCACATCCGATCATCTAGACAAAGATGAAAAAGGTAAGGAAGTCGACACCAAAAAGTATCGAGGTATGATTGGCTCTCTACTTTATCTTACTGCTAGTCGTCCGGACATCATGTTTAGCGTGTGCCTATGCGCTCGTTATCAATCATGTCCGAAGGAGTCTCACCTTTTGGCAGTAAAACGAATTCTACGGTATCTTGTTGGTACCTCAAATGTGGGTCTATGGTACCCCAAAGGCTCTTCATGCCAACTCATTGGCTATACCGATTCTGATTTTGCTGGATGCAAATTGGACCGCAAGAGCACTAGTGGCACTTGCCATTTGCTCGGTAGCTCTCTCGTTTCTTGGTTTAGCAAGAAACAAGTAAGTGTTGCGTTGTCCACAACCGAGGCTGAATATGTAGCCGCGGGGAGTTGTTGCGCTCAAATCCTATGGATGAAACAACAACTCTTGGACTATGGCCTAAGACTTGATCACATTCCTCTTAGATGTGATAACACTAGTGCCATATGCTTGACGAAGAACCCCGTTCTTCATTCGCGAACAAAACACATTGAAGTTAGACATCATTTTATTAGAGATCACGTTCTCAAAGGCGATGTCGAAATTGAATTTGTTGAAACTAAAAGCCAATTGGCAGACATCTTTACAAAGCCTTTGGATAAAGAGTCCTTCTTCCGAATTCGCAATGAACTCGGGATCCTTGACTCCACATTGATCTAAGTCATGCATTGCATTTTTTTCTTTTCTAACTTGAGCATCGGAGGCGTCTAATTTCTTTTTGCAGGTATCGCCCTACAGAAAAAGAAAATTTTACTTGGGCAAACCGCAAATCATCGGACATATAATCGATTATCCCGTATCAATAATCGATTGTCACCTTTTTAATTTTCAATAAATAAACTTTGTTTTATTTCGTCTTTGTGTATCTTTCCTTACTATTTTTTTGCTAATGGCAAAAGGGGGAAGATAGGGATAACGGGTATGCACTACCTCTACATTGCTTAATTGCTTATAAGCTTAAATTGAGGGGGAATTCTTAAATTGAGGGGGAACAAGAACAAATGATGCATACTTGTTACTTGTCTTGAATCGTCAACATTATTTGTCAAAATTGCATATCCCGCTTAATGTTTGCCATTATCAAAAAGGGGGAAATTGTTGGAAACACGTTCTCAATGCGATATACTAAACGTGTATTCTTTTGTAGGTTTTGATAAATGACAAACAAAGCAAAAATTGATATATGACGAAGTTCAAGTACAAGAGCACAAATGTTGAGATTGAAGCTCAAGACGTTGTTTTTAATTGTTATTATTGAGTTATTCTTAAATGTGATCTTGATCCTATAACTTGACTCCATAACATGGCTTCTCTCATAAAACTATTTTCCAAAATCATGCATACTAATTTCTGTATCAAATAATTTCAAATGATGCATATTTACATTAGACAAAATGTTTTATAAACATGCCTCAAAAATCTGGGCTAAAATAATCGATTATGAACTTATGATAATCGATTGTTTCTGAGCCAAGACTGCATGACAATCGATTATGAATTAATGGTAATCGATTGTGAGTAAGACAGTGAACATCAGGTTTTTCCAAATCTGCATGATAATCGATTGTGATCAAATGCCAATCGATTGTTGTTGAGGTAAAGTTTTTCAATACTCAAAATAATCGATTATGAACTAATGGTGATCGATTATGTTGAGACAATGTCTTCCAGTGATTTTAAATTTAATTAAGTAATCGATTATGTCTTTAGATAATCGATTATCACTGAGACAGTAAGTTTTATGATTTTCAGAAAATAACAAGTAATCGATTATGGCTTTAAATAATCGATTATCACTGAGACAGTAAGTTTCATGATTTTCAGAAAATAACAAGTAATCGATTGTTGCAAAGGACAATCGATTGTTGAAGCTGACCGTTGTCAAATGATTTTCAAATACCTCAAAGTAATCGATTATTGGTTTTCATATAATCGATGTTTTGCTTAAAATCTGGAAATAATTTTTAGAACGTTGCTGAGGTAATCGATTATAGATTTTATATAATCGATGTGTTGCTTAAAATCCGGAAATGATTTTTAGAACGTTGCCAATATAATCGATTATGGATTTGGTGTAATCGATTATCTGTTTTTGAATTTTGCTAGTAATCGATTATGGATTGTAAGTAATCGATTATTAAGCGTAAAATCTGGGATTGATTTTTGATCTGACTGGCAGATAATCGATTGTTCGGTCTTGACAATCGATTATCACTGAGTAAATTCAGCAATTCTTAATTGGCAATTAGACAACGGTAAGACCAAGTTTTGCACCTATAAATACAGCTTCAACTCAGTGTTTTACATACAACAACATACATTAACTGATCATTACATTGCTTTAAGCTTTCATTCAATTGTTCATCATTTTCTACTCATTTCTTAAAGCTTTTGAGAGCCATATTATTGTTCAAAGTTGTTGTGATCTTGAGCGTATTATTTTACTCATATCTACTCATCAAGGAGTACCTTTGTTAAGTGAGTGTTCAAGTATTTCAAATACTTGTAAGAGAATTTTGATTCTCTTGTGTTGAGGAACTTGTGCTTCCTCTGTTGAAGTCTTTGGGATTGTATCCCCGAGCAAGTGAAGTCTTTGAGGTGAGGAACCTCCGAGCAAGTGAAGTCTTTGGGATTGTATCCCCGAGCAAGTGAAGTCTTTGAGGTGAGGAACCTCCGAGCAAGTGAAGTCTTTGGGATTGTATCCCCGAGCAAGTGAAGTCTTTGAGGTGAGGAACCTCCGAGCAAGTGAAGTCTTTGAGATTGTATCTCCGAGCAACTGTAAAGGTTTGTTAAGCACCCGTAAGCTTAACAAGTTAGTAGAAAATCTCGAGAGAGTCTCTCGGGGACTGGACTAACCACTGTTGTGGCCAACCAGGATATATCCTTGTGTAAGTTATTTTTATTGCACTTATTTACTTCCTGTAAAAATTTAAATTCCGCAAGAAAACGCTAAATTTCATTAAAACGCTATTCACCCCCCCTCTAGCGTTAAGCGTTATTTCTAACAAAGTTGTGGTGAACCAGGATAAATTCGGTGTGTTCTTTCCTTACTATTTTAGTTACCGAATTTATTTTATTCCTGCAATTTTAATTCCGCAATATTTATCAATATTCTCGTGCCGCACTATTCACCCCCCTCTAGTGACGGGCATAAATCCTAACACTTCAAAGAAGCAACAAGTAGTTGCTTTATCTACAGCTGAAGCAGAGTATATGGCAGCAACCTCTGCAGTGTGTCAAGCAGTTTGGCTTCGAAGAATGCTCGGTGAGCTGAACCACAGGCAAGATGGTCCGACAAAGATTATGTGTGATAATACGTCAGCGATTGCATTAGCCAAGAATCCAGTATTTCATGGCAGGAGCAAGCATATCGAGATTAAGTATCACTACATAAGAGATCTTGTCGAGAATGGAGAAATCGAACTTAAGTTCTGTGAACCAGAAGATCAGATAGCGGATATTCTGACTAAACCGCTTAATGCAGAAATGTTCGAGAAATTGAAATCGATGCTTGGTATACGTAAATTATTTTGATCAATTTAAGGGAGGCTGTTGAAATTATATAAATTGATAAAAAATAATTAAAATAGACTAGTTTTAAAAATAAAAGTCAAAAATGGTATTCAAGAACATTGATTGTCTTGCATGACAAAATTGATTTGTATAAGTTTGAATTTTCTTACATGCCATGTTTGATTATTTTTGTATGACAATGTTGAATTTTTGGTGTAAGGTTTTAGTATAAATAGGTTGTAGAACTCATTTGTAAAATCATCCCAAAACTTGTATTAGAAATTACAAGTGTAGTATTGTAAGCTTTGAGTTTGAGTTAGCAAATATATTTTTCTTTCTCGGTATTTTATTTTTCGGTTTCAAATCCCAAAGTTTATTTCCGAAAAATCATTATTTTTTTGGTTTATACACAAATGACCCCTAAGTTATTGTAGGTCTCTTTGTCTTACCTTGTGTTATTTTATTTTTTATCAGGTACAAAATCAAGATTCTTGGTTGTTGAAATCAAGAATAGTTCCCTCAAAGTTGGACTCAAAGGTCAACCATTAATAATAGATGGTGAATATTTCAAGGCAATAAAAGCTGATAAATGTTATTGGAGTTTAGAAGATCAAAAAGAAATTTCAATTCTTTCAACTAAACAAAACAAAATCTGATTGGTGGAAAAGTTTATTCAAAGGTGGACCAGAAATTGACACACAAAAAGTAGAACCAGAACCAAGTAAATTGTCTGATTAAGACACAGAAACAAGAGCAGCAGTTGAAAGAATGATGTTTGACCAAAGACAAAAGCAGATGGGACTTCCAACAAGTGAGGAAATTACAAATCAAGATATGCTTAAGAAACTTATGGAACAAAATCCTGATGTGGTTAAGAATTTTGCTAATTCCAGGATGATGCCAAATTCTAAGACGATGGGCATGGGCTAATTGCTTGGAATAATTTTATTTTTGTTGATTTTTTTTTTAGATCTCTAGTAGATTTAGATTATTATTTTTCATACTAGTAGGAGATAGGGGAACTATTGTTGGAGTTTTTATTTTATTTTTATTTTTTTGGGATATTGTTTGGTCAATGCATAAATGAATAACTCTTAATTTTTTCTATGATTCATGTGATAGTTTGGGAATTTGATCGTATGATAATTTTCTTTTTGACTATCTCTCTGGCTTGATTTTCCTTTAAATATCTACTAATAGAATTGGATTTTCTTTTTCATACGAGTAAAGAGGTTATATATATCCGAAACCGACAGAGATGGGAGCTATTGTTGCAGTTCTTTTTTTTTTTGGATATGGCTTTATTGTTTGGTCACCATAAATCAATTAGTCTTAATATTTCTATTATGGGGTTCAATTGAACCCCTAGCCGAAAGGCTACATCCATCCCGGCTTAAATGCAAAAAACTTGAAGCAAAAGTCACTCCTATTTGAAGAAGGCTTGATTGTTCTACTTGATAACAAGTAAGAGTGTGTTTGGTATAACAGAAAATATTTTCTAGAAAATATTTTCTTAAAAAATAAGTACTAATTTTATTTATTTTTCGGTATTTGGTACGCAAATTAAGAAAAATGACTTCTCAAGAGTATTTATAAATAATTTAGATATAATAAATATGAGCCATAAACTTTCAAACCAACAACCTTCTGGACCCACAAATTTCATGAACTTTCGAACCGCTAAACATTCAAGCCAGAGAGATAGTCAAAAAGAAAATTATCACATGATCAAATTCCCAAACTATCACATGAATCATAGAAAAAATTAAGAGTTATTCATTTATGCATTGACCAAACAATATCCCAAAAGAATAAAAATAAAATAAAAACTCCAACAATAGTTCCCCTATCTCCTACTAGTATGAAAAATAATAATCAAAATCTATTAGAGATTTAAAAAAAAATCAACAAAAATAAAATTATTCCAAGCAATTAGCCCATGCCCATCATCTTAGAATTTGGCATCATCCTGGAATTAGCAAAATTCTTAACCATATCAGGATTTTGTTCCATAAATTTCTTAAGCATATCTTGATTTGTAATTTCCTCACTTGTTGGAAGTCCCATCTGCTTTTGTCTTTGGTCAAACATCATTCTTTCAACTGCTTCTCTTGTTTCTGTGTCTTAATCAGACAATTTATTTGGTTCTGGTTCTACTTTTTGTGTGTCAATTTCTGGTCCACCTTTGAATAAACTTTTCCACCAATCAGATTTTGTTTTGTTTAGTTGAAAGAATTGAAATTTCTTTTTGATCTTCTAAACTCCAATAACATTTATCAGCTTTTATTGCCTTGAAATATTCACCATCTATTATTAATGGTTGACCTTTGAGTCCAACTTTGAGGGAACTATTCTTGATTTCAACAACCAAGAATCTTGATTTTGTACCTGATAAAAAAATAAAATAACACAAGGTAAGACAAAGAGACCTACAATAACTTAGGGGTCATTTGTGTATAAACCAAAAAAATAATAATTTTTCGGAAATAAACTTTGGGATTTGAAACCGAAAAATGAAATACCGAGAAAGAAAAATATATTTGCTAACTCAAACTCAAAGCATACAATATTACACTTGTAATTTCTAATACAAGTTTTGGGATGATTTTACAAATGAGTTCTACAACCTATTTATACTAAAACCTTACACAAAAAATTCAACATTGGCATACAAATATAATCAAACATGACATGTAAGAAAATTCAAACTTATACAAATCAATTTTGTCATGCAAGACAATCAATGTTCTTGAATACCATTTTTGACTTTTATTTTTAAAACTAGTCTATTTTAATTATTTTTTATCAATTTATATAATTTCAACAGCCTCCCTTAAATTGATCAAAACAATTTACATATACCAAGAATCGATTTCAATCTCTCGAACGTTTCTGCCTTAAGCGGTTTAGTCAGAATATCCGCTATCTGATCTTCTGGTTCACAGAACTTAAGTTCGATTTCTCCATTCTCGACAAGATCTCTTATGTAGTGATAATTAATCTCAATATGCTTGCTCCTGCCATGAAATACTGGATTCTTGGCTAATGCAATCGCTGACGTATTATCACACATAATCTTTGTCGGACCATCTTGCTCGTGGTTCAGCTCACCGAGCATTCTTCGAAGCCAAACTGCTTGATACACTGCAGAGGTTGCTGCCATATACTCTGCTTCAGCTGTAGATAAAGCAACTACTTGTTACTTCTTTGAAGTGTTAGGATTTATGCCCGTCACTAGAGGGGGGTGAATAGTGCGGCACGAGAATATTGATAAATATTGCGGAATTAAAATTACAGGAATAAAATAAATTCGGTAACTAAAATAGTAGGGAAAGAACACACTGAATTTATCCTGGTTCACCACAACTTGTGGTTAGTCCAGTCCCCGAGAGACTCTCTCGAGATTCTACTAACTCCGTTAAGCTTATGGGTGCCTAACAAATCGTTACACTTGCTCGTAGATATACACTCTACAAGACTTCAACTTGCTCGAGGATACCGCACCTCAAGACTTCACCTTGCTCGTGGATACCGCACCACAAGACTTCAACCATTAAGATTGAGGGTACTTAGCAAACCCGACAACCAATGAGAAGATATGGTCTTCTCAACCACCTTTCTCTTTTACAACAAGAACTCTCTAATAAGAGTAGATAAAGAGATACAAAATAAGCTCTATGAACAACTCAAAGTTGTCTCTCAAATGGCTCAACAAAAGCTCTATAATGATGCACAAATGAAATCAATATGTATATGAACAATGAGAGGTGTTGTGTGTTTCAATTCAGCTCAAAAGACCTCTATTTATTGGCGTTATAAGTTGCATGTCCGTTGCTTAATTGACAATCAATTATGTTGATTTTATGCCAAGATAATCGATTATCAGATTTGGATAATCGATTATCAGCTTACCGTTACAAAATCGAAAGCTGATTTTATGCAACATAATCGATTATTCTGATATGCATAATCGATTATTTTGTTACAGTGTTCAAAAACTTGGCAACGGATACAAGATAATCGATTATGCACTTCTGATAATCGATTACTTTGCTGTTTTGTAAATTCCGGTTTACACTGTCTTAACATAATCGATTATCACAATAAGCATAATCGATTATTTCTGTCCAGCTTTGAAAGACATGTTTAAAATTCATTTTGGCTAAAATGAAAATGTTTGAAATCATTTTGTTTGAAGTATTTGTAATATGATTTGATAAAATGATTTTATGCATATTTATGATGACCTATGTTGAGCCAAAAGACGAGATAACTTTAAACGTTGCTCTTACATTTGTTCTACCTAACGACCTACGCCTTGGGTCTTCGGTCTTGAACTTTTGAGCTCGTCTTTGGCTTGTCTATGCAATTCCGTCATCAATATGCTTCTCGGCATTCAATCTTGATTGTTTGTCATATAATAACATTGTTTGACACTTGACTTCATTGTTTGTCATTCATCGACTTTGTTGTTTGTCATTCATCAAAACCTATACCTGAAAATCATTGCTAATACAACCAAAGCACACATATCATGGATAGAATGATTTTCTACAATTTCCCCCTTTTTGATAATGACAAACAACATGAGATATGCATATCGGATCCCCCCAAAATTCATGCTATATCTCAACATACAATTCATGCAAACAATTCTCCTTAATGATAATTCCCCCTCAAATAAGGCATACTATAACGTAGATATATTCCCCCTTATTTGATGCATATCGCCTATCTTAGATCCATTCCCCCTTAAAAAATATTTTTAGTAGGGAGGGGGGGTAGGGGGTAGGGGGTAGGGAGGTGTAGTATGGTCGATCGTAACGGAAAAACTGAAATAAAAAAAATTAGAGAGGGGGGTGGGGTGGGTTGGTGAGGGTGGAGAATGTTGAGAAAGTTTGGAAAATGTTTTCCCTTCTCTTGATAAGGAAAATATTTTCCTCCAATTGAAAATAAATAAATTGATAAGGAAAATATTTTTCAAAATATTTAAGCCAACCAAACATGGAAAAATTTGAAAACATTTTCCGGAAAACATTTTCCTTCGTACTAAACACACCCTAAATTTGCGTTGATGAATCCTATGTACTCCTAAGTTTGATAGAAGATACAAAATTACATAAATTACAATATGTGATAAAACAAACAAACTTGAGTTGCGATACCGAATAAATTGTTGGTCGTTGTAAAAATAGCACGTACAAGCTAGTTTTCGGACTGATTATTCAAAAATAGCCAGCATTTATAAAGTTATTGAAAAATATCTACTATTTTGTTGTAACACGAAAAGTTTCGACATAATATACTGGAGATCGATACACCTTTGTATGAACTTCCAGCATATTATGCTAGAACTCCAACACACGAAATGTTCCAGTATATTACACTGGAATTATACTGGAGTTCCAGTATATTATACTGGAATACCAGTATATTATACTGGAGTATATTTTCGTATTTTGAACAGTATTTTTGTTCAAATTTATATTTACATGAAAAATGGCTAAATTTTAATTACTTCTGAAACTGTGGTTAGTTTTGAATAACCACTTATAAATCTGGCTATTTTTAAATTTCTCCCAAGCAGTCTGGACCGAGTGATAAAGCCATAATCTGCAGGAGAACATACCACTATATTTCCATAGGTACACGAACGATAACTTCAGAGGTAAACACATCTGCTGTTACATGGCATCTGCGGGATCCAACTAGGATAGTGCGTCTTTGTTCTTTTCCTTTCTCTCTTCCCGTTCTTCCCTCTATTTTATTCATCTTCTTCAACAAAAACAAAATCAGGAACAACCCAACGTTCAGAAGATCTCCAACCACAACACACCCATCAGACCCCCCATCAAATCATCTTCTTCAACAAAAATCGAAAGTAAAAATCAAAGAGCAGCTGTCGGAAACCAGTCCAAAAACAGCCTTTAAATCTAGCTGAAAACAGCTCCAAAACAAAGCGAAAATCAGCTCAAATCCAACCCCAAACGCAACTTTCTTTTTTTCAGCCCAAAAATGAGCTCAAACCCTCCCCAAAAAATGACACGAACACAGCTTTTCTTCCATCCCAGAGCTACAATGAAACAGCCTCAAAAACCAACAGCGTCGCAATGTGAAATAGCCGCAAAACTGCTTGTTCGAACTCCATTAAGACTACCCTAAATCCCGCTGCAAATCCAGCGAAATGCAGCTCCAAAAGATTGAGTTCGCCAGCGTCGAGGGAGCTGACTTGGTTTTCGGTTCGATGTTCAATTCGAATCATCATTATACTAAGCTTCGGGATAAAAGTGTTGGATTGTATTGAAGAAAGCATTCTCTCTACAAGGTTAACTTTTCTTTCCGTTTTGCTCGTTGCATTTCTACAAGCATTCTGCCGCTGCATTTCTTTCTGTAATTGACTCTTCAGAGTCTAAGATTTTATTTGCTGACTTTTCATTTTAACAATGTTTTACAAATCATATCTTAGCACTTTTTGTTATGAAATCTCCTATTTAAGGTGAATGTCTATAATTAGAGAGATTCTAGAGTTCTATTCTTGGTAGATAAATCATCCCCCTCCCTATAAATAAAGGGGTCTTCTACCATTGTAAACCATCCCTAACATTCTCTAAGTATCAATAAGAAGAACTCTCTCTACTCTTCTCTCTATTGCTCTTGTTCTTGCATTATTGTTCTTGTCTTTTATATTATTTCATAACACGTTATCAGCACGAGTCTCTACTATCTCAAGAATCTCTTTGAGAAAATTAAGTCGGCGGTAATGAAAGTTAGGGCAAGGGGCGAGAAACCAATTACCGATTAACGCTTCCGCTTAAGATAATGGCTCACGACTCAGGTATGTTTTCTATACGATTACATGTAAGATTATCATGTTCAAGATCCTGGTAGAATTAAAATTTATGCTTACATGTGGTATCATGAGCCTGGATATATGAACTGATATTCTTCGTTGATGAAAGACTATATTATGATGTGTGTATAAGTATGTTAACGGGATTTTGAATTGCTTTCAAAGTTATGACTGAAATCTGTAAAAGTTTTTGTTTCTTATCTTAGTTTATGTTTTAATCTGAACACAATAATAGAGGAAAATATTCTTTTTTCTTATGAAAGTAATGGTATAAGCGTAAACAACTTATGGCCAGAAGCCGTATGCGTCATTGCTTAAAGGGTTTTTTTGACCTTTTGTTGTTTCTTCTAAGTTGACATATAATAGAATTTGCTTATTTAACAAAACAGAAAAAAAAAAAAAACAAATTATGATTATGAAGTTATGAATAGCAAGCCTTCGGATTTTTGTTTACAGTAGAATCTTTTATTTAAAGTAGGCTTAAATTATATATGGCATGTTCCTTTAAATGTCCGATTTAGTCAAAAATTTTCAAGGATATTTGATTTTGACTAAATTTTCAAGGTTGTTTTGACTTTAGTTTTTTACCAACTAAGCCAAACACATCTAGTTACATAGAACTAGGTATAACGTATTAATATTTAAATCTGTAAAGGTGTTAGGTTCATAATTCAGCCATTAGGTGATAAAGTTTTATCTTAATATTTTGGACCTGTTATGGAATATTATACTTTGTAGTGGATGTCTATAACTCCTAAAGAAAGTTTGTTGCCCTTGAAATTTCGGGCAAGAACTACACGACATGGGTGTTGGATGCTGAAATCCATTTGGATGCAATGGGTCTTGGAGACGCCATTAAAGACAGAAATAATGCATCCACCCAAAACTATGCTAAGGCCTTGATTTTCTTGCGTCATCACCTTGATGAAGGTTTGAAACTGTGCTAAGGCCTTGATTTTCTTGCGCCATCACCTTGATGAAGGTTTGAAAATTGAATATATCACAGTCAAAGATCCACCCATCTTGTGGAATGGCTTAAAGAAGAGATATGACAACCTGAAGTTGGTCACTCTGCCACAAGCACGATACGATAAGAATCCAAAAGCAAATAGTTTATAAACTATATATTATCATTGCGGTGGAAACGGGCACTAGTCAAAGGCTTGCCGTATACCATGACATTTGGTTGACCTTTATCAAGCATCTCGAAAGAGTAAATGCCCTGAAACGAATTTTGTCTCTGACGACAACTTTGACATCACCCACTTGGATGTGGCAGACTTCTTTGAGCAACCCGAAGGGAAAATAGACCACCTAATCGGTGATGGATCCGTGATGAAAGAAGATGGAGTTATTTGATTTTGTTCTACTTATTTGTATTAGTTAGTGAATAAACTAATAGTCATTAGTATTAGCTCGTATTAGTTAGTTCATGATATAATGTTAGTATTAGTTCTTTAGAATGTATCAATATGCTCAAATATCAATAATATTTTTACTTTCCAGTAGAGGTAATCGACTAACCTGAAAAACTAGTCGGTTATCTCATATTTCGCATAAAAACTGCAAAACAATCGATTGTCAATGATCAACAATCGATTGTCTTTAAAATAGTGTAATCTGGAATTTTTCAAAAATCATCCACAATCGATTGTCTATGTCTAACAATCGATTGTCGTTAAGACAGTGTAATCTAGAATTTTTCAAAATAGTCAACAATCGATTGTCTATGCATAACAATCGATTGTCTTAAGACAGTATGCTCTGGAATTTTTCAAAATAGCCAACAATCGATTGTCTATGCATAACAATCGATTGTCTTAAGACAGTGTGCTCTGGAATTTTTCAAAATAAGCCAACAATCGATTGTCTATATTTAACAATCGATTGTCTTAAGACAGTGTGATCTGAAGTTTTTCAAAAATAGCAAATAATCGATTGTGTGTGTTTAACAATCAATTGTCAATGTTCAACAATCGATTGTGTGTGTTTAACAATCGATTGTTTTATGAAAATGCCTAAACTGAAATTTTCAAGCTGCATAGTAATCCATATAATCGACTATCTTATTTAGTTTGTCAACTGACCGCAGCAGATTTTGAAAATATTATTTAAATGTGACACAAACGGATTGAAGTTGTTTATTCTCATGTTCGTATATTTTCTTTTATATGTCAAACCATGGGAAGTAAATTGATTGAAGGCTCCGGAAGAGCAACTGTAACTCTGCCCAAAGGCACGACGTTTATCTTAGAGAATGCAATATTCTCCTCCAAGTCTAAGAAGAACTTGTTGAGTTTTAATGATATCAATCGCAATGTTCTCCTCCAAGTCTAAAAGGAACTTGTTGAGTTTTAAAGATATCATTCAAAATGGATATCATATTGAGACAATAGATGAGAATAATCTTGAATTCTTCATGAAAACGAGGCTGCCCATTTCGGTTTGGGTTCACGCCATTTTGCATGCAGCAATGCTAGTTCGTCGGCTGCCCACTTTGGTTTGGGTTCACGCCATTTTGCATGCAGCAATGCTAGTTTGTCGCCTGCCCACTTCGGTTTGGGGACACGCCATTTTGCATACAGCAATGCTAGTTCGTCTCTGACTGACGAATTGACACAAATATTCCCTGTTGCAATTGGTTTTGGGTCATGGACCCAATATATCCCATTTAAGAATCTTTGGATGCGCAGTATATGTGCCTGTAGCACCGCCATCCCGCACCAAAATGTGTCTGCAAAGAAGGTTAGGAATATATGTTGAGGTTGAATCGCCCTCCATTATTCGCTACCTCGAAACATTGACAGGAGATTTGTTCACTGCACGATTTGCAGACTGTCAATTTGATAAAACACTTTTCCCAAAATTAGGGGGAGAAGTTGGTGAAACCAAACGGAAAATTTTGTGAAAAAAATGCATCATTATCTCATCTAGATCCACATACCTCTATTTGTGAAAGAGGCACAAAAGATTATCCATTTGCAAAGAATAGCAAATCAAATGCCTGACGCATTTATAGATTTGAAAAGGATAACAAAATCACATATCCCCGAAGTGAATGTGACAAAATCTGATTCACGAATACATATTCATTATTTGAAGAATATGAACATGAAATTGGTATTAAATATACCACACTCACCCCTAGAAGGAGGTTTGAGATGATACCACACTCACCCCTAGAAGGAGGTTTGAGATGATATATGGCATGAATGATCGTTGGTCACGTACCTATTGTACGCTAAAGTATTTTGGAAATATGACTATTAAAGGACAACGATAATGCAAGAAACATATCTTGCATATAAGTTTGACATGACCATAATGGTATAACTTTCTCTTTAAGAAAGATATTCACCACATGGATGTTGATGAATCTGTGGTAGTACAAAATTAATTGAGAGCTCTAGAAGAGCCAATTATTACTATGTTGGAGAAACACAATTGAGTATTGTGCTGTAGTAAGTCTCAAAGAAACTTATTCAGTTTCCAAAGTATACGCGAAAGCGATTGATTATATTGAGACTATAAATAAAGGAAGGCTTTGATATCTCCTATTACTACAACTTGTAGCGGGGTAATTTGCATATGAAAAGCTACCAGCTTTGTTCTCCAGTTTGTACTACACAAAAGAAAGAATGCCACAATAAAGTGGATATCTATTGGTATAAAAACCCATGTCATAATAAACCTGAAGTTTATTGATAAGTGCACATGTCATGGTGTAAATTTGAAGTTTACCAATATTGATAATTTATTCAGTTGGCATTCGTGTTAGCCATCTCATTTTAAGTATGATGTGCAAATTCACATAGGTGAATATTAAAGAACTAGAAAGTTCTTTACGAATTCTCTTGTATTACTTGTTCTCATTAATGAACTGACCAACTAAAGAGTTCGGGTTGAAGCCCATAAATTCTGGAAATATCAAAGGTGAATATGGGCCCATTCACCTGCCATGTATACCACATATGATGCATCTATGATATGGTTACATGCGCAATTGTTATTAACCCGCAGCCTGGCCGGTGCTTGCGAGGTAAATTGCTCAGTAATCTAACTTCGAGCATAATTTCCAGATTCTCTACTCAAGATAGTTCATCTTGATAAGTTGGTTTATATCAAAGTTGGTTTAGCAAGATAATTATTGAGTGCTTCCACTTAATAGCTAAATTGTTTCTTATGAGAACAAAGTTATATATATCAGTTTGATATACGTTGTATACGAGAGTATATTATATTCTCCCCTCACAAGTGGTTCAGGGTCAGGAACCAAATAATTTCATCTTATTAATGTGCCGTGTATATTGACATAATAATGCACAAAGATGATTTCCCAAAGTTGAGGAAACAAGTTAGCTTTACTAACATGAGGGGGAGACATGATAAACACTTGAGAAAAGGTTACATGGGATGAATTATCATTTGTATATGTATATCCCCGAATATCATGATATGAACCTGAAGTTCATAAAAGGGATAATTCAATTGCAACATATTGCAAAGCATGCTATACGCATTTGCTGACCCAAAGAAAGTAACTAAATGGAAGAGATACAATTCAAGAAGAATTGATTCCATATGAAAGACATGTAGTTTTGAACCTATAGTTCAAATGCTTGAAAGTATAAAAGTCAAAGGTATGTATAGTCAGTTTTCGATATCTTATTTGTCTAGCATGACATGGAAAACTTGATATGCATCTAAAGTCTATTATATGGCTTATATGACTTAACTTGAAAGATTTAAGGTTCTTGAAGCATATGCAATTCTTGGTCCTGAAGTACCACATCCTTAGTACAATTTGTGTACATATGTATCTTGCTATAACTATAAGCATGATGGTATTGAGAATGCATCTATGGAGATATTGAAGAGTCATTTCACGACATTATATGAAGATGTTCATATCTATCAAGAATGATGATTTCAAGGTACGGAATATTTATTCAAGTCAATATGGTTGATTTGTCAAACGTCTACCAAAGATCGTTTTGAAGATGATGCACAAGATTGGAATGCAAATGCTCAAGGATATAAATTGATGTACTCATTAGGGGGAGTTAATGCGCGTTGCACTCTTTTTCCCTTACAAGGTTTTGTCCCACTGGGTTTTCCTTGCGAGGTTTTTAACGAGGTAACCAATAGGCGCATATTCAAACATGTGTACTCTTTTTCCTTTATTTAATTTTTTCCATTGGGTTTTGATTTTAAGGTTTTAATGAGGCACATTGTTGAATAGACATTCAAGGGGGAGTGTTATGAAATCTCCTATTTAAGGTGAATGTCTATAATTAGAGAGATTCTAGAGTTCTATTCTTGGTAGATAAATCATCCCCCTCCCTATAAATAAAGGGGTCTTCTACCATTGTAAACTGTCCCTAACATTCTCTAAGTATCAATAAAAAGAACTCTCTCTACTCTTCTCTCTATTGCTCTTGTTCTTGCATTATTGTTCTTGTCTTTTATATTATTTCATAACACTTTTCATGTTTTGTACGTTATTATTTGTTTTTTATTTATTTATTATCTTCTTTTATTACCTTGATGGGGATGTAGTTCTACATTAGATATTTTGTAAGATAAATAATTTGATAATTTATTAAGTCATGACTTTTAATAGCCCTAAAGTATAAATGACTCTCTTAATATTAATAAAGGCAATAATGTTATTTCATCTGCAGAGTGATTTTCATAATTTATGGCCCTCATGAGTTAGTTTAGAAATCCTTAAATTAGAATTCGAGGCGTGCTATTTATCAAATTTTTCATGGCCCTCGCAAAGTTAAACACGCATAGTTGTTTTAGGCGCGTTATTTGAATAACATTACCTTCCTAAATTCAGGTGTGCATTTCAAGTGATTCAAATCCAAATCTTAAATAATGTTGAATAAAATATGTTTCGGATTGCGGGTGCATTTCATGTGGCGCAATCTAAAGACATATTTTAGACGATGTTAAATCTTCTTAACAATTAATTAAAAGCGGTTAATAAAGTTAAGACTGTACCATAGGTTAAAATATGTATTAAAAATGAGATAATAGACCAATTATAATAGTTTGAACGACCGTGCTAGAACCACGGAATATGAGGGTGCCTAACACATTCCCCCGGGTTAACAAAATTCCTTATTCAGAATTTCTGGTTCGCAGACTTCAAAAGAAAAGTCGAAATCTTCCTCGATTTGGGATTTAAAATAAACCGGTGACTTGGGACACTAGAAAATAAACCATCCCAAGTGGCGACTCTGAATAAAACTAAATAAATAATCCTGTTTCGAATAATGTCACTTAAAGTGGAAAAACTCCCTTCTACATTTATCGTTCGGGGTAGATGTATAAAAAGGAGACGTGACAATTACTCATTAAGCATAAACTTAAGAAGAATAACCTAAATAGCTGCCCACCTAATTGCTTAAACTAAAAATAGCCCGCGGATGTATAATATATGTAAAAGTCATATTTCATATGTGTATAATCATTATATAACCTATCTATGCCGGCTAAAAAAATAAATATTAAATCTGATCGATTATTTGTGTTAAAAACTTAAAATCCCTAAAATTAAAGCACATTCACTAAGGAACAAGAAGCAAAATAACCAACACCATATTTTATACTCAATCCATGAGATCTCATAAAGCATATATAGAACCTCATATCTTGAAAATGCTACAATTTCATGGATTCGCTAAGGATTTGCAATATATCTTACTGGTTCACTTGCAACATATTTCACCGGCTCACTTGTGACATATTTTACTGGTTCACTTGCAGCATATTTCACCGGCTCACTTGTAACATATTTTACTGGCTCACTTGGAATATATCTCATCGGCTCACTTGCAATATATCTTACTGGTTCACTTGCAATGTATCTCGTTGGTTCACTCGCAACATATCTTACTGGCTCACTTGCAATATATCTCGTTAGTTTACTTGCGACATGTCTACTTGAGTCATCATCCCATACAAAGAGTTCACACCTCAATTTTACACTTACGCCAAGTATAATATATATCAGAGTTTTTTCATTTAAAGTAACATTATTCGAACCGGGATTATCTATGTAGAGTTGCTACTTGGAAAAATTTAACTTTTGGTGTCCCAAGTCACCGGTTTATCTTGAATCCCGAACCGAGGAAATTTTTTGACTTCCCAATTGGAGTCTGCGAACCAAAAATTCTATGCAAGGAATTTTGTTGACTCGAGGGAAGGAGTTAGGCACTCCCGGTTCCCGTGATTCTAGCACGGTCGCTTAAACTGTTGTAATGGCTAAATATCTGACTTTTAATACATGTTATAACTTATGTGCTTTTATTAACTTTAAACAACTTTTTTATTATTATTTTAAAATAATTGCAATGTCGTGAAAACGCGCCTCGAACCACGTCACATCAATTCACAAGTGGTTGTCAACACATTTCGACTCCGTTGAGATTTGAATTTGGGTCGCATAAATGCGCACCAAAATTTAGGAATGTAAGATTATTAAAGGCGCACCTAAAGACACTAGCACATTATTATATTTAGGGAAGACCGTGAAATTCACTAAACGACCCATTCCAAAATCTAATTATTTTAATATAATATTTATTGAGGGCCCCGCAATTTACGTGTTATATACGGCGAGGCTCATCTCATATTTTAAAAGGCAAACCTAAAAGCCACTAAAATTCTCTATTTCTACTTGTCTCTAATAAAACCTAGTTAGTCACCTAATTATGATACATGCCTCAATATTGGGGTAAAAGACACAGTCCCCTATCTTTGGACTTATTTAAACGGAACCAAATTCCGAGCAGAGCCCTTATCAAAATTGAGGCCTGACCTGCAATAGAGGGCTGAAATGACCCAAATGCTTTCAATGTTTTAACCATGGCCCAACAACATGCAGCTTTAAGTGAATTGGTATAGCTGGGCGCCATGTTTTGCGAGAATTACTTGGTATTTAAATACTGATCTACTTTATCTCATTTGACAGACCTTAACCAATCGCACTGTCCTCCATGGATTCAAACTTAAAGTAATACTAGTTCACATTTGATTTTATTCCCACGCTCGGCTCATTCCATTTGGAGTAAATTCCTGAAACTTTAATTAATCCTTATTGATAACTAGTGATATTAGTAAAGTTGGATTACCTATGACTAACTCTATTGAATCACGTACTCAACATCGATTTAGGACATTTAAATCACACAGGAAGTTACAGCTAATTTCTGGTTTCAGCTCAGGCGAATTAACTAACTAAGATCAACTACTTAGCATTATGGTCTTCTAATTTCAAAGATTAAACTATAAAAATCAAACTTAAACTAACTAAAAATAACGAACAAACTCCAGTTTTAAAACAGTCCTACTTTGGTTACAGAAACAACCAATAACACCACAAAAAAACTATCTAACATAACCAACTACTAACTACTGATTCACCTGCTCATAAAAGTCATAAATTCAATTCATAATCCACAAGTCAGGCTTAGTTTCAGAACAGCCCTATTACATTCCAATGTGTGTACAAATTAGAATTAAACTAAACAAGCATCTCTAACATCTAATTAACTATCAATACATCATAGTCCAAACTGGCGTGATTTTCTAAAGCAAATGAGCAAACATTTTATAGCATTTCCACTACAAAATTACATCAAGTCAAAATTAAGAACGTGTACCTGAGTATTTGAAATATAAGAAGAATAGTAAGTCAGCGGCAGTTCAACAGCAGAAATCAAATACAGGCTAGAGGTTGATCTCGATAGTCCAGGAGAAATTCAAAATCAAACAGAAATAGAAACTCGAACAACACACTTGAATACACTCAGATTGGCTTGAACTTAGACCAAAAATCACAGAAAACTTTAACTGAACAGTAAACCCTCTTGAACCTCAATAATCTGACTCGAAGTTCAACTAACAGATCTCTGAACTTTCAGCAATCAATGAGAGAACTAGGAGAGGAGGATTGATGACTAGAATATCAAAATTAACCTATAATTTCCAATAAAACAATGATCTTTTTTTATTTTTTGAAGTTTTTCTTGTTTGAAGCATTAGATCTAAGATTTTGATTTTGAAATTCAAACCTGGAATTCAGATTTGCAGAGAATGGATTTTGGGGGAAGATTTTCGGGGTCTGAAAAAACTTGTTCAACAAGATAGTGAAGGCAACCTTATATCGGCAAAACTAATGGGCAGCCCTCAAGTCCCTATTTATTTCCATATTAGTCCCTTACTTATTGACTTGTTTCTCAAGTTACCCTACTAAAATTGCTGAATTTTACACTTAAGCCCTACTTTAGAAAGTCCTGGAAGATTCTAGTTTAGACTACCACGTGCTACCCAATCCTAAATGTCTAAACTACCCTTGAATTTAACCTGAAATTACAAATCTTAATTAATTGACCCCAACCCCTTCTTTCCCTGATTAAAACTAAAAACTACCACCCAATTCATCTAATTATACCAGCTAATTGAACTGGGGCCTGAATTAGAGTGGTATTAACAGCAATTACCTGACTAACCTAAACTAAACTAGACTAAGTTAATTAGCAACAACTATAAGGAACAGATTAAAACTAACTAGTTTCAGCCAACTAATGTTAAACTTATCAATTACAACCAATCAGAGCTCAAACAGATCTTAATCTAACTAATCTGCTTAACCATAGAAAACCTAAATGTATTAAGAACTAAACCCATCAATTAACATCAAACATAGCCTAATTGAACCCAATTATGAAGACCAAACGAACAAAACTTAAAATACAAAACAACCATTAAACCTGGAATCATAATATTGAAATCTACAAACCAATTACTAAGAACAAATTAACTATATGGTGAAGAACAACCAGAAACTACATTGAAATTTTAAATCGCACAAATTAACAACAGAATTCCAAATGAAAACAAACAAAAACAGTAATAAAAATAAGAGAATGAAAGCGGAAAATAAAAGAAAAAACATGAGACTCACTAGTTCAAATCCCCTTCTTTGACTGAGTCTCGAAATTGACCTTTATTAATGTTATAGGTTTATATTGTTGAAATAAACATATTACATTATAAAAAAAATCAACCGAGAGCAGAAAATTCCAAAAAAAAAAATCATCGAGACTTAAAAATGCTAGATTTAAAATTTGGAAAGAGCCGGTATATTCGAGTCATTTCCGTTAAGGATTGGGGATGAGGGAGGTATAGGGTGTGAATTTGATGTTATTTGGACAACCTAATGTTTGGACCGGATTTTCAAGATGATATTCAAAAAGCTTGTGATTGATTCGAAGGAAACTATTTGGATACTTGGAATGAGGGTGTTGAGGAGAGGACGAGAGTGAGGTACATTGGAGGGGACGATAGAGGGGGGGGGGGGTCGAGTCCTCAAACAATCTTATATTAACTAAAAACCCACTTCTCCAACGTCCGATCCACTAATCTCGATGGCCAGGATCAATTGGCGATTTAAGCAACGTCGTTTGGCAAAAGAAAAGGGGCGAACCGGGTAAGGGATTGGACCTAGGTCAGACTGGGGTACAAGTTGATTTCTTTGGGCTGATAAAATGAAGCCCAAACGGGCAGCCTTTTTCCTTTTCTTCTTATTTGCTCTCTTTGTTTTCTTTCTTTTTATTTCATTTGGTATTTTATATTTTGTTTTCATTTTGAATATATATATATATATATATATATATATTTTAGTGTTTTGATTTTATAGAAATGCTAAATTAAAACTTAAAACCAAGTTAACACTAAGAATCAGATTTTCTATTTTTCCATACATTAATTCCTAATTAAAATGCAAACTAAGACAAATTTAAACTAAAAATGCAAAAGGACCATTTTTATTATTTTCATTGTACTATATTCTAATACAACTTAATCACTAATTAATCCTAAAATATGAAATTAAACCTTAAGTGTAAATGCCAAATGTATATTTTTTAATATTTTTATATGAATTAAAATGCATAAATAAATGCAAAAATTAGCATAAAATAACACAAAATTCACAAAATGGTAAAATAATGAAAGAAAAATCATTTTGTTTGATTTTTGGGAATAATTCATCTAGGGAAAAAATCACGTGTTCACACCTGCCCCTCTTTGCCCGAAAAAATAGAGAATTTTTGTGCAAAGATAAGTGAGCGGAAACGAGCAATTTTTTCCTGTTTGAATATTCCGTTGTGAAGCATTTTTTAAAGAGTTGACAACACCCTACTTCAGAGGTTGCCTACATATCCTTGGCTAAAAAGGTATCAGGTTTGTGTAGTTTAGGAGTGTCTGGTAGCTGGGACTACCAGGAGCTGTGATTTTGCTGCTGTTTCTGCTGGTTGAGCTCCTTATTACACCAAAATGGAAAGTAAAAGGCTAAACTAGCTAATCTTATCAACTACGAGTTACAATATTCCTATCTATAAATCTCTTGAATCTTGATCTTGAGTATTAGTTGGTTCTTGCTGTGGACTCCGATCCGGATCTTGATGTTTGTTAGCTATAGGTGCTGATTCATTCTTCAGCTTTGGATCAAGACGAGACATGCGAAGCTTGTGACTTCAATCATATCTTGAGCAGTCTGCGTCCTTCTCCACTTCAGCACTTTGGGTTCAACCCTTTTTTTGTTCTTTTTCTTCTCTTCTTTATTTTGGATTGAGAATCATTCTTTTGGTCATCTCGAATCCTCTGCCTCGAGGTCAAACCTACTCAGACATCAAAAAAACAAACGAACAAAATTTTTCTGCACCAATTTTCACTAGGAAAATTCGTAAGTTAGTTGTGGCACATATCTAAGCGATAAAATTAGGATTGTGTATCCTTGGGAAATGAAGCCAGGTTATGCTGGGAAATGGCCGGGTTATGTCGGAAGAAAGAGGGCCTCGGGTTATGTCAGGACGGAAAGAAAAAGGCTTCCTAGGTTATGCCAGGGAGGCCCACAGGTTATGCCGGGACTTGGAAAGAACAAGCTCCTTGGGTTATGCCAGGGAGATCCTCGGTTTTTTGGTCGGGAATTGGAAAGAACAAGCTCTTTGGGTTATGCTAGGGAGATCCTCGGTTTTTTGGCTGGGATTTGGAAAGAAAAAGCCTTGGGTTATGCCAGGGAGATCCTCGATTTTTTGGCCGGGATTTGAATAGAAAAAAGCTCCATGGGCTATGCCAGAGAGATCCTCAGTTTTTTGGCCGGGATTTGGAAAGAGTAAGCTCCTTGGGTTATGCCAGGGAGATCCTCAATTTTTTGGCCTAGATTTGGAATGAAAAAGCTCCTTGGGTTATGCCAGGGAGATCCTCAGTTTTTTGGCCAGGATTTAAAAAAAAAGCTCATTGGGTTATGCCAGGGGAGATCCTCGATTTTTTGGCTGGTATTTGGAAAGAAAACGCTCCTTGGGTTATGCTAGGGAGATCCACGGGTTATGCCGAGATTATCTAGGGAATGGGACCCTATGCTACCATGATATTTTTTTCTTTTTGGGATTTTCACTTTCTTTTATTTCCTTCTTTCTTCCTCCTTCTCTATTTTTATTCTTTTTCTTCCTTTATTTAATAAAACGCATGAAAGAATTTGAGGAGAAACTTCCTTTTTGGTCAATTTCCTGCTGCAAAGCTGTTTCAGTGCTTGCATCTTTCTTCTTCCTTTGGGTTGCACCTGGTTCTTTCCAGGTTGCCCAAATTACACCTGTTTTATTTTTCAATAAAGAACAATTTGTTAGTTTGAATGGCGGTTGGTTTTGTGGCCTTGATCATCTCCATTTCTTGATCCCGACCTCATGTCCGTTGAGAGCTTTTGCTGCTTGCTAGCTTTGACAACGAATTCCTTTTTGACATTTAAGACTAAATTTCAAGATTTCATAATGGCTCGCCCACGTAGGGCTCTGGCTTTTCACTTTATTTGCTTCTCAGACCTTTTGCCTTTGACTTTCTTTCTTTTCCGATGTCTTTAGTTTGGAAGCAATCAACCACCATGGTTAGTCGGGATTGGATTGACGCACTGCTGAGGCTGGGTATTTTCTTCGACTCTTGCCAGGCGAAGTCCTATAAAACTTGTCCAACCTCATTTTCTTTGTAATTGTTACGGAATTAGAGTTAAACCGAAATGGATTCAAAGAAAAGTATGCAAATGGCAAGCATATGAGTTTAAAGAGAAGTGTCCCTTTCGGTGGACAAGAAGGACTTATCTGGGGTACATGCTGGCTTCAAATGAACATGACATGCTTCTTGGACTGGACGCTTGACCCACACAAAATTTCTAGCTTCTCGCGAACCACATTTCCATATTCCAAAACCAGGGAACCTTGCCAGGACTCCTTTGGTGGTGAGATGTCTTCTTTTCGATGGACTACACCCTTTGCGGGTTTTCGCCAATCGACCTCTCTTATTTCTCTTCTCACCATCGCCCGATAGTGCTCTTTGCGAGTTTTCACTAAACGAACTCTCTTATTTTCATTTTCTCTACTCACCGTCGCCTTATAATGCTCGAAGGTTTTCACCGATAAGACTCTTTTATTTTATTTCTCTCAATGTATCAGATTCCAACAATGACGTTTTCCACTTTCCTATCTTTGCCAATTGATCAGAAGGACTTGGACAAGGTCTTTGGGGTAAAAGGATTTTGGGCGGAACTACAACTTTTGGAACCATTTCGGCGGTCTCATGGCCGAACCATTATATTATCTGCCCCAGTTTCAATTTTTGAAGGAAATTTTATTTTGGTGTGACTGAACTTCAGAGAGAGGCTTCCTACGTATCTTTTCGGAATCAAGTCAAACGTAGTTCAGGTAAATAATTTTTTTTGTTGTTTTTGTTTTTGTTTCTGTTTTGTTTTTCTTTTCTTTCTTTTTTTTCTTTTTTTCTTTTTTTTCTTTTTCTTTTATTTTCTTTGTCTTTCCTTTTCTTTTTTTTTTCCTTTTTTTTCTTTGTCTTTTCTTTTATTTCCCTTTTTCTTTTCTTTGTTTTCTTTTTCTTTTTATACTTCCGGGTTTCAAATAGGGTAATCAAAGAAAGGTAAGCGGCTCAAAGGGTTTCGCGAAGGATTGATGGTATTTGGATAGCGAAAATGAAAGCCTTTGTCATCTCAACTGTTCAAAGTCATTATCGGCGCGGATTCAGACATAGTACTGTTTTACATCATCTGCATTCACAGCTGCTTCAAGGTTATTTCTTTCGATGTCATCCAGATACAATGCTCCTCTTGACAATATATTCTAATGATGTATGGGCCCTTCCGATTACGAGCAAACTTTCTTTTTGTTTCCTGGTGATGAGGAAGAATACGCCTTCAACACTAGTTGCCCTATTTTAAAATGTATAGGCGCGGGCTATTCTTTGTTATTACAACTGCCCGTGACAAAGTGCAGTCATCCGTTTCAATTAAGGTCAACGTTCCATACGAGTCTAGACTCACTCACTGTCCTCAAACTCTGCTTCAATGACAGACCTTTCCCAAACCACTAACCAATTTTCTTCAGTTGTTCCGATTCTTTTCTTTTAATTTTCTCAAACTTAACTTCTTTTTATTTCAAATTTTGATTCATTATTTCGAAGTCTGACAGAGTTCTTGGGATCTAGGCATGAAGTCTGCAAGCATGTCAAGTTATTTAAAGCTGCATTATTAGAATTGAAGAGAAATAAAAGAGAAAACATATCAAAACTTTGAAAAAAGAAAAAAAATGAACGATGAAATATTGATTTCATTTCTTGGAATTGGGAAGATAACATGGTTGACATTCTGGAATTTAAAGACAGGAAACTAAAGAAAACATCCGAGTTACACCCTGGGATAACTGGCGATGCAGAAAAAGGCGGTAGGACAAGTCTACTGGGACTCCCGTCTGATCAGGAATGGCATAGCTTTCCAGTTTCGAAGCTTGGCTCCTGGTCCCATGGAAAACCCCTTAGCGGTGGTAATGCCCTCTCCTGGCTGGAACATGTGGGTTTCGCAGAGCATTTTCCTCATTGCCCCACGTATTCCCTCACTCTATTCTGCCGTGAAAACCTCATCATCTTCCTTTTTACTGTACTTAGGCTTCTGTGGTATGCGTCCAATTACCACTGGCTCATTCAGCCGAGGTGGTTTGATTATCCTCCATACCACATAGGCTTGCTTGGGTACATCAATTTTCTTTTCCGGTTATGTCTTGGTGATTTTGCTCTTCTTTTCCTCTTTCTCTTGTTTTGGGACTGCCTTGGGTTTCCTTTCCGCATCAGCAATAACAATTATGGCCTTAAGCACCAGAATTCTTTTTCTTCACAAATCATCCCAATTACTGGCCCGTTGTTGTGGGCTGGCAATGGACTATTGGTCACATTTGGTACATTCTCATCCCTTAGCACTATTTTGCCTTGCTCTATCAAGTTCTCCACCGCTGTTTTCAAAGTCCAACAATTATTTGTATCGTGTCCTTATTCCTCTGAATGATAGGCACATCTGACACCCTGCTGATAGGAAGGTGATTCCGGGTTCTGCCTGTTTGGAGGTATGGGCTGTAGCAAATTCATCTGAACAAGCTTAGGGAATAGACTGGAGTAGGATTCACCAATGTGTGTGTTTGTCTCCTGAATGGCTCACGAGGAGGAAAATTATTCTTTGGAGGACTGGGATTATAGTTGTTCTGGTGAGGAGGCCGATATCTTAGGAATAAAGGCTGAATTCTGTTGGTCTGTGGTTGGGATCGGGCATAGGGTTGAGCGTTCATGACCGCATAAGGTGTTGGAGCATATATAATATCGGGATAAGGATAGTAGTGTTGAGGGGTTCTTTCGAACAACACAGGTCTAGGAGCCCGGTATCTTCTTCCCCCTAATGCTGCCATGGTTGTTTCTTCTCTTGTCCCGCTCTTTGCCATTCCTCCAGACCCGCCTTGGATGGCTTGAGAGGTTGCTCTAATGGCTGACTAACTCAAAATACTATCCGTTTTCAAACAGTTTTCTACCATTTCACCAATTTTGATGGTCTCTGCTAAAGGCTTGCCCATGGCCGACATCATGTTTTGGAAGTAATATGGTTACTGAGCCTGGAGGAAAACAATGACCATTTCTACTTCATCCATGGGAGGTTTCACTCTTGATGTCTGTTCGCGCCACTTAATAGCATATTCTCTAAAGCTTTCTGATGGTTTCTTCTTTAGATTTACCAAATAGTTTCTATCCAGCACAATGTCTATGTTGTATTGAAATTGTCGATCAAAGTCTCTGGCAAGATCATCCCAGATATGCCAACTTGAGATGTCTTGATCCATATACCACTCTGACGCAATGCTGATTAAGCCTTCCCCGAAATATGCCATCAACAATTCTTCTTTGCCACCGGCCCCCCTAACTGATTGCATTTGTGAGCACGTAATTTTTACCATGCTTTAGTTACTCCTTGAAATTCCTATAAATTAGATTTTTTTTCTTTTATATTTGAATTTTTAGGAATTAATTGTGTCCATTTTGTATTTTTGTGCATTTTGTTGTTGCCATAATTCATAAAATATATAAAATAGTGTATTGGAATTATTGAGTTCGATTTTTAGCTTATTAGTTAATTAGTATTGTTAAAACAAGGAAAATAACAAAAATAACTCATCTTTGCATTTTTAGTTATTAATCGTTAAATTTGTCGTCAAAATAGTTTTAAACAATTCTAGAAATTAATTAGTTTAGTTTGAGAAATAAATTAGGTTTCATTTTAATTTTTTGCATTTTTGGAAACACGTGAAAATACAAAAGGATTTAAAAAAAGGGAATTAAATAAAAGAAATGAAAAAAAACAAAAGAAAATTAATTGAAAAAAGGAAAAGAAAGTTTGGACTGATGGTGGGCTGATGGTGTTTAAGAAAATAGAGGCCCAAACGGAAAATCAAATGGGATTTTTACCTATACATCCCATATAGCAAACCTTATTACCATTATTGTGCCTTGCTTGGTTATTACCCTCATATTCCATGTTTTTGTTACCAAAAATGTACCAAACGAAATCAATCTAATTTTGTAGCCTGCAATAGCGCCTGTTTTTAAGGCTCCCAATGATATTAACTATTTGTAGCCTAAAATAACGCATTTTGTTAAGGCACCCAATTAATCTTTGATTCTGTACCAATTAAATGGTCAATCAAAAACGGTAAAATCTCTTAACCAGCGTGAATCTCTCCAGTTTTCTGTTTCGCAAATCAGTCATTCTTCCGCATCTAACACCGAAAATCTGTTTTTCCATATTTCAGTTTCGAAAATCTTTCATTTTTCTACATCAAATACTGAAAATCTTCCAGATTTTGTAGTTCTTCCAGATTTCTGTTTCGAAAATCTTTTATTTTTCTACATCAAATATTGAAAATCAGAATTTACAGCGTGATAGTCAATAAAATTGTAGTTCTTCCAGATTTCAGTTTCGGAAATCACTCATTCTTCTACAAAAGATAAGTTATTGAAGGCAAAGGGTACTTTCACATTACTTGGGCACAAATTCAACGAAGAATTGGATGATAACAATACATTATCCCAGAAGCTAAAGGTAATATATTCTTGTTTGGTGCAGGAAAAAAAAACAAAAAATTGTAGCTGTTGCAGTGTTTCCAGTGTGTTTTTAAAATGTAGTCAAATGTGGGTAAATGTAGTTAACGTTTATATGCAGTGTTTCCAGTGTGTTTTTAAAATGTAGTCAAGTGGGTAAATGTAGTTAAGGTTTATATGCAGTGTTTCCAGTGTGTTTTTAAAAAGTAGTCAAATGTGGGTAAATGTAGTTAAAGTTTATATGCAGTGTTTCCAGTGTGTTTTTAAAATGTAGTCAAATGTGGGTAAATGTAGTTAACGTTTATATGCAGTTTGTTTGTAGCTGATTTGCAGTTAACTGATTGTTGCTAACATAGTTAATTTATTGACACCTTATTATTTTCTTTTTGGTCTTGAATTGTAGGTGAGGGATCCAACAGATCATATACATACTGTGTTAGATGGTGTGAAGCGGTACATTGTATGTTTAGAAAACAAGAAATGTAGCTGTGGACAATTATAACTTGATGAACTTCCATGTGCACATGCTTTGGCAGCATTAAGGCATAGGAATGAAAGGCCGGACAACTATTGCTCACCGTATTACACAACGAAGAGCCTTTTTCTTACATATGAATTGCCAGTTAATCCTCTTCCTGATGAAGCCAAATGGGATGTTCCACAACATATTTTGGATGATGTAGTAAAGCTACCGGCTGGAGATAAAAGGCAGCCAGGTAGACCTCACAAGGAAAGATATAAAAATTTGATGAAATAAACTCAAAGAAGTACAAGGTGTCATGTGGCAATTGTGAAGGTGAAGGTCATAACAACTAAAGTTGCAAGAATGCGCCGAAAAAGAAATCAATATAATGTAGCTACAATAGTTATTCAAAATAAATTTTAGTGATCCCAAATTATCGGAATTTATTGTGTAACTGTTCTACGTTTTGACGATAATAAAGAAGTTTACTCATATATTTGAGTAATGTAAACTGTTGGCAGATTGTAGTTATAATGTAGTGTAAGTGATTTCTAAATGGGTTCTAAACATAATAGATAAAGACAAAACTTTGTAGATAAAGACAAAACTTTGTAGTTCCTATTCATGAAGCCTAAGCAATTAATAACAAATTTTGTAGTTATATGAACTTTGTAGTTAATTGTAGTCAGTTGTAGTTAATTGTAGTATTTAATAAATATGTCTGAATAATGTATCTTTTTGTATCTACTGGATGGTATGAGTAGCTGAAAACTGCAAATGGCATTTCTATGCAACGTCAATTCATGATTCTTCATTGTTCAAGATAAGAAGTTTTATCCGAAAACACAACAGCGCAAATGTACTGCAACAGTAGTTTGTAGCATTGGACTTCCAACAATTTGTAGTTATGCAATTGTAGTTATATGTAGTGCAGTTTGTGTAGTTATATGCAAATGTAGGTAATTGTAGTCATTGTACACAAATAATTTATTCCCACACTTATATAAGAACTGACAGTTATATAAAATGGCAACTGAAGGTATTATATATGCTATTAGATAGCTGTTACGGCAAATATGCTATTAGATAGTCCGAATACTCGTGTATAATGTATTCATGATAAATTGTTCACTCAGTAACATATAATTGTTTTCAAATCCAACTACCAAATATGACCTAATGATTAATTTGTTTTAAAATCCAACTACCAAATATGAACGGTATACTCTACTTCTTATTTCGTTCAACTTTAGTTCTCTCATTCTTTGGCGGTGGACCCTTCCTCCTTGCAAGCCTGCCGGTAACCTCACTCTCACTGATTGAACCATCATTTAGCTTCTTTGTGGCGTAGTCCCACAACAGAGCTCCATAGCGTCTACGGTGTTTGTCAATATCAGTAAGATCTTCCTTTGGTATAGACAAATCACCATTGCTAATATACTCCGCAAAGGCAGCCACAAATACACCACAATACCTGCAGAATATGAGAATTTTTCATTAAATACCAAACCATAAAAAATATTTAATTAAACATATAGAAAGGGAGATTAGTTATTTACAGTGAGCCTTCCTTTTGTTGTGGAATCTCAGCAACCATCCATTGTATGTCGAGAGGGTCCGTAACTGGCTTCTCTATGTATGACTTTGTAGTCTTGAAGTCAATGTCTTTGTGTTTACCGTAAAAACCAGTGCATGACAAATAAAGAGGAATAATGACTGAAAATTTTTACAAAAAGTATAACTAGAATTTACTTTACAAATGTTAAATCAACTACACTGTAACTAGATATATACCATGAATTTTAATCAGGGTTCCAAATAACACTATAAATTTGCGGAACACAGATCTACTACATTGTGACAGACTATAAAAAACTACATTTTAACTACAAATTATAGTTTTAAAAGCATAACTAGAATTTACTTTACAAATTACAAATCAACTACACTGTAACTACATATATACCCTGACTTATAATCAAAGATCCAAATAACACCATAAACTTGCAGACCACAGATAAACAACATTGTGACAGAATACATGAAACTACATTCTAACGACAAGTTATTTTACTAAAAGCATAACTAAAAATTACTTTACAAATTACAAATCAACTAGACTGTAACTACATATATATCATGTCATCTAATCACAGTTCCAAACAACACTATAAAATTGCAGACCACATATCAACTACATTGTGACAGACAACATTAAACTACATTATAACTACAAGCAACTATACTGTAACTATAGAATTATTGAGCATGTACAATGTAACTACTTTTATACACTGTATTTTTATCACAGTTCCAAATAAAAAGTACAGTAAACTACATTAAACTACAAAAACTATTATTAACTACAAATTTGAGTCAACAGTCACAGTTCCAAATAAAAAGTACATTAAACTACATTAAACTACAAACACTACAATTAACTACAAATTTGATTCAACAGTACATTTTGCCAATTAACAACACCAAAAAACTACAATTAACTACAATTTGTATAAACAACCCTAGTATGCAATAATACAGTACATTTAGACAAAAAACACTTAAACACTAAACGAACACTTGTATTCTGTTTTTTGGTAAAAAATATTAAACTACACACATTGAGGAGAAAAAAAAAATTTGTTTACCTTCAATGAAATTTGCTGTGGAACCAATTTTGTCCACTTGCATGGACAGATTGTTGTCTTTTTACTGGTGATTTAGGTGTTAAAACACCCAAATCAAAAGGTGGAATATCGGCTACTTTTTATCGTTTAGGAGTACTAGCTTTTTTCACTATTTTTTACTATGGATACGATTTTAGTGACTGAAACTGTGTTTTCTTGAGAAAACTTTGCAGAGGGTTCGGAAATGGCGGATGAAATTGAAGCAGTGAGAGAGAGAAAATGGTTTTGTAGAGGGTTTGGGACTTTGATGCAACCGTAGGACTGAAAATATGGCGGATGAAACTCTCGATCTGAAATAATTGCAACCTTCGACAATGGAGGATGACAATGGAGGATGAAATTAAAGAAGAGAACCAGAGAATTCTGTTTTAGTAAATAGACGTGTGGGGGGGGGGGGTGTAATTAAAAAAGGGGAGAAATGCATCGGTTTTGCTTGGAAGAAAGAGAAAACGTGTAAAAAAAATGAAAAGATTTTGTTCCACAAATCAAGCAAATAATTAATAAGTTGATCACTAAACCTTAAATATAATTTTGGTATATAAATTGAAAGGTGGTATACTTAAATGTAATAAACATAAACCTTAAGCATGGGTGGTTATATGGTTTGCTATATGGGATGTATATGTAAAAATCCCAAATCAAATCCCCGCCCCAGTCCAGCCTAATTCATTATCTGGTCCCAACGACCACTTTAATAAAACAATGCCATTTTAGTGTCCTTCATCTGAGCCGTCCATGCCGCTCCATCAAACGGCCACAACAATCCATGCATTCACATAAAATTGTCAGAAGAACCTCAGAACCCTAAAGACCGCACTCATCCTCCTCGTACCTTCTTCTGTAACGCCACCGCTGGCGAACGCCGCCGTCTCCAATCCGTACCAAAAAAACACTAAAGACTCCCCATGAACACCCCTTTCCAACCCCCACAATGTTTTCCTTCGAATCATAGTCAATCAAGTCAAATATTGATTCTAAATTTTTTGGCCATGACACAAAGTTAGCCAAGTCCGACCAATCCACACCTCTGAACCGCCTCAACTCCCTCATCCTTAATCTCCAACCGGTTTTCCTCGAATCACCTTCCATCTGCTCGAATTTCAAATTTTTCAGACGAGCAAAACCCTAAAATTCCATTGAGTTCGACTTTGGCCAATTCCTTACGTCCTGTATTGGATTTGAGTTCCGAAATAATATTTTCATTCATATTGACAAAGAACGAATGATTATATTAAATCGAGTTTCCAGGGTCCGGTCTAGGCCCCTCAGGTAATATCTTCTTGGTTTTTTCTTTCCATTATTTTTCTGCTTATTTGATATCTCTTGCCGTTTAATCAATTTAGGATTTATTTGTTTTAAATTCCGAATAGGCATTTTGTTATCCGATTATCTTTCTTTTAATACTAATTAGTTTACATGCTTTCCAAAGTTCCTGCTTAGGTTTCTTCATGCATGATAGTCTGAAATTTGTTCAATTTAAGCATTAGCCTTGCCTGAGAATATGTTTGATATATTTTTTAATTGAGTCTGTTTAGATATTGTTTGATCCTTATTTTTGTTAAGTATTTGGCTCGTTAGTTCTTGATTAGTTAATTCAGTTTGGTGTGAGTTATAATCAGCAAATGTCATGAGTTAATTAAGTTCATATGTTCATTGGGTTTAGATTAGTTGTTTGTTTATAACTGGTAGGTTTATTGAGGGTCAGTAGTTTTAGAAGTATTTCAGGGGTAGTTTGGGTATAGAAAGGGGTTATTTTAGGAAGAATAGTAAATTCAAAACTAAGATAAGGGTAGTATGCGCATTGTATAATTAAGAGAATACCGTAGGGCCTTCTAGAATAGGACTTTAGTGTAGAATTCAGTAAACTTATGGCAGTAACTTGAGAAACAAGTCATAAATTGAAGAACTAATAGGTAAAATCTGAAATTAAAAGAAGGGAAAATGTGTGAGTGCCATCTAAAACGTTCTACCCTATTTTTTGCCTATAAAAGGTAACCCAATGCCTTGGATTAGAAGTTTTTACACTCCCCGATAAATTCCAGCCTCTAAATAGCTTTTTCTTCCTAATTTTTAGATCTGGGTTTGAAATTAAAAAAAACACAAAATCCAAAAATATTAGAAAAAACAGAAAAAAAAATCAAAAACAGTCTACTATTTCATTACTTAGTTTCAATTCCTACTTGGATTTCTCCATTGCTGTTCTAATTTCGAGTGTTTAAGGCAGTCAGGAGTATTTGGTAATTGGTTTGAGTGAATTTGAGTTTGCTTGAGTTGGTCTTTGGTTGATTTTGCTTTACTGAAGTGGCAGAAGTATTATTCTGGTTTTCTCCTTTGGTTTTTGAATCTCTCCTGGATTTTGAATTCATATTCTGGGTTGCTAATTAATCCCTGCTCACTGTTGCATTGCTGCCGACCTCTTCTTCTCCTTCTATATATCCAGGTACACACTCACAACAAACGAATCAGCAAGGATTTAGGCAATTAGATGCTCGAACGCAGCATCCCTGGATAAACGATACTTGGGCTTGTGCTTGTTTAAAGCCCAATATCAGGCAGCCCTCATTCCCTATTGGATTAAGTAACTGTCCTTCTTTTGGGCTGCTCTGAAGTCCATCTGCTGGAAAGCCTGTGCTATCTATTAATACTATTAGTTGATTAGGACCTTTTCTTTATTATTAGAGACGAATAATTAGAAAAATCATAGTCGTTTTAGGATCGGCCTATTAATAAAATTGATGAGCCTCGCGTCGCCTCGCCAAACAAAATACAAAATTGAGGGGCCCTAATTCAATGCTTAATTAAAAAAATATTTAGAATCCTGGATGGGTCGTTTAATTAATTTCACGGCCCTCCAAAAGATAATAACGCGTTAGACGCTTTAGACGCGCTTTTAATATTTTACCTTCTTAAACTCGGGTGCACATTTATGTGACCCAAATCCAAATCTCAACGAAGTCGAAGTGTGTTAAGAACCACGGGTGCATTGATTGCGACATGGTTCGAGACACATTTTCACGATATTGCAATTCTATTATAAATAATAATAAAAGTGGTTTAAAATTAATAAAAGCACATAAGTTATAACATGTATTAAAATTAGATTTTTAACTATAATAATTTAAGGGACCATGCTAGAACCACGGGACCTGGGGTTGCCTAACACCTTCCCGCGAGTCAACACAATTCCTTGTTTAGAATTTCTGGTTCGCAGACTCCAATTGGGAAGTCAAAATTTTCCTTGGTTCGGGATTCAAGATAAACCGGTGACTTGGGACACCAAAAGCCAAACCTTTCCCAAGTGGCGACTCTAAATAGATAATCACGATCAGAATAATGTCACTTTAAATGGAAAAACTTCCTTATACATTATCCTTCGGGGTAGTGTGTAAAAAGGAGGTGTGACAGTAATATTTCTTCAAATGAGCAATGTGGTCGCCGTGCCCGTCATACTTTTCAAATTTCGGTGTTTTGAACCTTGACGGCAACTGTATATGCAGGAACATACAGAAATATATATAGGAGACACTCTTTGCCCGCTCAAACCTTGCATGTTTTTTAAGCTTTGTTCAAGGCTTCTCATTCTCTTGGCTACCTCATCTTACTCTAGGGCTTTAGGGGTTTTGTCTTGTCCCGGTGTAAGCTGATATGGTGGTGGCTGAGAATAAGCATATGTGGGGTATTGAGATGAGTCTGGCTGGTAAGTGGGTGTTTGATATGTGAGTGCCGATGGATTAAATACGGGTCTTGGGACTCCAGGCTGTATTGTAGTAGAGGATGGTGGAGTAGTGAAGGTGTTAGGAGCTGCCCTAAGTATGAATGCCTGGGGGCGAACCTCAGAAGTTGCTCCCACAAAATTAGCGGATATAGTAAGTTGTCCCAGCGGGACGTTTGGGTGGCTAATGGGGACGTCGGCAATATCCTCGGATCTAAGAAATAGTTCAGGAAATTCAGGGATGGCGTTTGGAGGTTATCTTCCATTGGTCCAGACGTCCCACATATCCATCACTCGGAGGCGTAACATTTGATTTTCTTCCACTGTGGCAGACTCGGAGGTCGGGATCCATGAGATGGGGTTTCTTCAGATATAGTAACTGCGGGCAAAGTCATTTATGTAGATATTTCCACACCGTCTTTCGATATGGTAAAGTATTGATGCGATGCCAGTGTACCACAACCAACCACCGTTTCTAAAAGCTAAGCTGAAATTTGACAGCAATGAACCGTTAGTTTGAGACAAGTAACAGATAAGGAATCATACATTGGGGTGTGATGCACATATACAGTTAAGTGCGTATCTACAAGTTTTCCATGGTTGCATGCATTATCCCGGCTTTTTTCTTTTGTTTTCCTTGCTTTTCTTTCTCTCATTTTGTTTTTCCCTCTATTTTCTCATTTTCTGCTTTTCCTTTTTTCTTTTGTCATGGTTTTTCTCCATACTTCTTTTTCCTTTTTTTGCGTTTCTTTCTCTCTCTTGTTTCCTGTTATTTGCTTCCCTCGTATTTCTTTTTTCCTTCTCTTTTTTTCTCTTTTCTTTAGGGTTACGGTCGAACCATATAGAGACTACCTAATATCATGACCTCGCATGAATCAGACCAAGCGTAGTTACTTGCAAATAAGGTAAATAAGCTAATTTCTTTTTTTGGAATTTTGAAAGAAATGCTTTAAGGGAAATATTTTTTATTTTGATTTTTTGGTTTTAAAAGAGACTTAAAAAAAGAATTTCCTTTTAAAAATCTGTATATTTCTTTTTTTTTTTCTATTAATAAAGGACATCTAAGGAGTATTTGTGACGACCCGGCCGGTCGTCTTTGGAATATATGCCCTGTTTCCCCATTAACTGCTTCCCCTAAGTTCATTTCTGCTATTTTGATTTGCCGGGATCTTCGGTAATAGAATTTGGAGTATTTTGGAAAGTTCCGGTCCGATAGTGAATTTAGGCTAGAAATGCCGAAAGTTAGAATTTTGAAGTTCCGATCCGATAGTGAATTTTTTATCCGAGGATCAGAACGGATTTCCGGAAGTTGTTGTGGCACCTTCATGACATTTGGGACGTGCGTGCAAAATTTTAGGTTAATCGGACGTGTTTCAGTTAGGTTTTGAATCGAAAGCGAGTTTGGTTAAGTTTTGAAAATTTTAAGTTCAAATCATTGGTTAAATTGAGTTTCCGGCGTTGGTTTAGGTGGTGTAAGGATTGATACAAGTTTGAATGATGTTAAGGGATATGTTTGTAGGTTTGGTTGAGGTTTTGGGAGCCTCGGGTGTGTTTCGAATCGCGACGGGTTGGTTTTGGAGTTTTTGGATGAAGTTCATGTGCTGCTTCTGTTGTTTCCGCTTCTACGGCTTGGGGAATGCAGAAGCGGCGCCGCGAAAGCGGCTCAGAGGTTGCAAAAGCGGAAGTGGCCCTGGGCCAGTAGACCGGAGAAGCGTAGGCCTTTCCGCGGAAGCGGGGGTCGCCTTCGCGATATATGTCCGCAGAAACAGAAATCGAGATCTTAAGTGAAACCGCTGAAGCGGCTATTTGACCACGAAAGCGGGACCGCAGAACCGGTCCCTGGATCCGAAAAAGCGGAAACCGCAGTAGAGAAAAGGGTTTATCCGAGGCTTAAATTTCATAAGTTAAAAAATCAATTGAGAGCTTAGACCAAGGCGATTTCGAGTGTGTTTTGAAGAAGAGATTATTGAGTAATGTTTTCTATGATCCTTTCTAGCTTTAACCCATCATTTAGTTGTTAAATTCATCTTTTAAATTCAAATTAAGGTCCAAGAATGGAGAAATTTAAGTAGAAGTTCTTTGACTAAACAATTGGGATTTGAGGGAGTATTTGACCTCATATTTGGGAGATATTTATATGGTTAGACTCATGAGAGTACGAGGTTTCTGAAAATGTAAAAATTATTCGAATCTGAGATGTTGGTCTGAGGGGCATTTTGATCATTTCATCTAGTTTCGCGCTTTAGCTTTAATTTTAACCGTGTAATTAGTTACTTGTGATGTTATTTATAATATGTATTTGGTTTGAATAGATTTTGGCCACTCGGAGTCGGATACTCGTGGCAAAGGCATTGTTTCTTAGTGGTTTTATACCAATTCGAGGTAAGTGGCTTGTCTAACTTTGTGTGGGGGATCTCTCCCCCTAAGATATCTTGCTGTTGTTTAAATGCCTTGTGCGGGAGGTGACGGGCGTGTACTTGTGTTAATTATTGAGAAATCACCTTACTTGACTTATTTAGACTGTGTTTCTTCACGTATTTAGCTGTTAAAAATGTTATTTCACTTGTTTCAGCTTAGGAAAAACATGTTAGTAACTTATTTGCTCTATTTGACTAAATTGCAATACCTGTCTTTTCTTGCGAGCATGCTAGACTCAAGATTCTTTCATGTTGCTTGTACTTAGCTTCTTTAAGTTAAATATTGAATTGTTGTGATGTATTTATTGATCTAAAGGACTAGGGGTTCAATTCCCGGGAGATCCTCTGTTGTTGATCTAATGGACTACTGGTTCAATTCTCGGGAGATCCTCTGTTATTCATCTAATAGACTACGGGTTCAATTCCCGGGAGATCCTTTGTTATTGTTCTAATGGACTACGGGTTCAACTCCCGGGAGATCCTCTATTATTGATCTAAAGAACGACCGGTTCAATTCCCGGGAGATCCTCTATTATTGATCAAATGGACTACGGGTTAAATTTCTGGAAGATCCTATGTTATTGATACGATGGACTGCGGGTTAAAATCCCGGAGCTCCATGTGGCGATGGATTGCTGGTTCGATTCCCGAAGATCCTCGGATATTGGTAGAGTGGACTGCGGGTTCAATTCCCGGAGCTCCATGTGGCATCATGAGTTTTGAGTGTTTGAACTTGCATTCGTAGATTGTATTTGTTGCATACTCCGTTCTACTTATTGTTTGTTAGATACTCGATATTTACTATATTTCTTATCGTCTATTAATTTCACATCTTTTCTTATGTTTATCTCAGTAGGGCCTCGACCTCCCTCGTCACTACTCCACTGAGGTTAGGCTTGGCACTTACTGAGTACCGCTGTGGTGTACTCATGACTCTTCTGCACACTTTTGTTGTGCAGATCTAGGTACATCCGGCCAGGGGCATCGTCAGTGAGTTCGGAACTTGCTACCGGAGACTTGAGGTATACTGCTGCGTCCGCAGACCAGAGAGTCTCCACCCTTCGTATCTTAGTTAGCAGTACTGTTCCTTATTATTTCCGTTGTACTAGACTCTTTCAGACATTAGAGCTGTATTTAGTTTCTCTTAGACGTGTGTTGCCCGTGGGAATCAGGTTTTAGAATACTATCTTCAGAAGTGGTGTATGCAGTGTATGTGCCAAGCGGCACCGTATACATTTCATGTTCAATTTAGCATTTGATATTGTTTTATTTCCGCACTGTTAAATTTCGTAATGTGTTAAGGCTTACCTAGTCGCGAAGACTGGGTGCCGTCATGACAGGTTCACAATTGGTGAACTAGGGTCGTGACAAGTTGGTATCAGAGCTCTAGGTTCATAGGAGTCACGGGACACATGCCGGTTTATTAGAGTCTCACTGATTGGTACGGAGATGTCTGTACTTATTTACGAGTGGCTATGTAACTGTTTAGGAAAAATCTTCACTTCATTGAATTCCTTACTGTGCTATGTTTTTGACACCGATTCTAAACTTCTGTATTCTATTCTCTCACAGATGGTGAGACATGCACGACCCAGGATGATCAGGCACCCGCACCCCCTCACGTGCGTGGGGTGTAGCCAGAGCACCTGCGGGAGCAGCTGCCGAGGTACCACCAGCGGATCCAGTTAGGACTCAGGCACCAGAGACGCCCACAACCACCACTATTCCAGATGTTCAGGAGGCATTGGCGCAGTTTATGAGCATGTATACTACGCTGTCGCATGCAGGGTTACTTCCACTTCCTGCAGCTACTTCCTAGGCCGGGGGAGGAGCCCAGACTCCCGCAGCCCGCACTCCAGAGCAGAGGGTGCATATGGGACCGATTCCAGATATTGTTCCTACCCAGCCTACAGCACCGGTTCAGCCCGAGGATGGGGCACCTGCTTTGGAAGATGAGCAACGTTGATTGGAGCGGTTCAAGAAGTATGACCCTCCTATTTTCAGTGGACTGGATACAGATAATGCTTTGGGGGCTTTTGGAGGATCGTCCCGCATCTTTCGCACCATGGGTATTACTGCTTCGAGTGGGGTTTCCTTTGCATCTTTCCATCTTCGGGGAGCCGCATATGGCTAGTGGCGCACCTTTGAGCTAGACAGTCCGGATGAGGCTGCCTCCCTGACTTGGACTCAGTTTTCAGATATGTTTCAGAGGGAGTTTGTTCCCCAGAACCTCCGAGATGCATGGCGCGCGGAGTTTGAGCACTTGCGCCGTGGTCCTATGACTGTCTCTGAGTATGCCATCCGCTACACTTGGTTGGCCAGGCATGCGCCTGCTTTGGTGGCTACTGTTCGTGAGAAGGTTCGCAGGTTTATCGAGGGTCTTATTCCTTCCATCAGGTCTGGCATGGCGCGAGAGTTGGAGATGGATATACCCTATCGGCATGTGGAGAGTATAGCCAGGAGGATAGAGGGTATGCATGCTAGAGAGCGAGAGGAGAGAAAGGCCAAGAGGTCTCGAGAGTCTGGTCATTTCTCTGGTACCCGTACTTCAGGAGTAGGACGTCATGGTAGGGGCTATACTGGTTGCCCAGTTCACTCAGCTCTTCCTTCATCCAGCAGTACTCCAACTCCTCTTAGGTCTCAGGAGCCTTATAATGCTCCTCGGGTTTCTAGTGTGCCTCCTGCGCATGGTACCTCCAGAGGTGAGTCTAGCAGGGATGGATCTAGTTAGTCACAGCCGCTGCGCCCTCCTAGAGCTTGTTATGAGTGCGGGGACACCCTCCACTTTGTTAGAGAGTGCCTTGACATGGTAGGGGTGTGCCTTCTCAGACTCCACAGCCTCAACATGCTCCACAGGGTCAGCAGGCCATTGTTCCCGCTCTAGCCGCCACCCTACCTGCCCAGCCATTCAGGGGCGGGGATCGAGGAGATAGAGGTAGCCCTCGAGGGAGGGCCCGAGCCAGATTTTATGCCATTCTTTATCGAGCCAAGACTGTCTTCTCCGATTCTGTTATCACATGTATTATATTGGTTAGCCACATAGAGGCATCGGTTCAATTCGATCCAGGCTCTACTTATTCTTATGTATCATCTTATTTTGCTCTGTATTTGGGTACATCCCGAGAGACCTTGAGCTCTCATGTTTATGTTTTTTCTCCCGTGGGAGATTCTCTTGTTATGGACTGTGTGTATCGATCAAGTTTGGTTACTATTCATGGTTTTTAGACCAGGGTAGATCTTTTATTACTTGATGTGGTTGATTTCGATATTATCTTGGGCATGGACTGGTTTTCGCCCAAGTATGCTATTCTTGATTGTTATGCTTAGACCGTGACGCTGGCTATGCCAGGTATTCCACGTATTGAGTGGAGTGGTACTTTTGATCACACTCCCAGTAGAGTTATATCCTTTCTTAAAGCTCGCCGTATGGTTGAGAAGGGGAACGCCGCGTATTTAGCCTATGTGAGAGATGTCAGTGCTGATACCCCTTCTGTTGACTCTGTCCCAATAGTACGGGATTTCCCCGATGTGTTTCTAACTGATCTTTTGGGTATGCCGCCCAATCGGGACATTGATTTTGGTATTGATTTGTTGCCGGGCACTCAACCCATATCTATTCCTCCTTATCGTATGGCTCCTCCTGAGTTGAAGGAGTTGAAGGATCAGTTACAGGAATTGCTTGATAAGGGTTTTATTCCACCCAGTGTTTCACCCTGGGATGCTCCTGTATTGTTCGTAGATAAAAAGGATGGTTCTATGCGCATGTGTATCGATTATCGTCAGTTGAACAAAGTTCTAGTGAAGAACCGGTAACCTTTTCCTTGTATTGATGATCTATTTGACCATCTTCAGGGCGCACATGTGTTTTCTAAGATTGATTTGCGCTCAAGTTATCACCAGCTAAAGATTCGGGAGCTGGATTTCCCAAAGACTGTTTTCAGGACTCGGTATGGTCATTACGAGTTTCTTGTCATGTCATTTGGGTTGACCAACGCCCCCGCAGCTTTTATGGATTTGATGCACAGTGTATTCAGGCCCTATCTCGACTCATTTTCCATTGTTTTCATAGATGACATCCTTGTATACTCCCGGAGCCGGGAAGATCATGAGCAGCACCCGAGGACAGTGCTTTAGACTCTGAGGGAAGAGAAATTATATGCAAAGTTCTCAAAATGTAAGTTTTGGTTGAGTTCTATGGCATTCCTAGGCCACGTGATATCGAGTGAGGGCATTCGGGTAGATTCGAAGAAGGTGGAGGCCGTGCAGAGTTTGCCTAGGCCCTCCTCAGCCACAGAGATCCGCAGTTTCCTTGGCTTGGCGGGGTATTACCGTCATTTTGTGGAGGGGTTATCATCGATTGCAGCCCCTATGACTAGATTGACCCAAAAGGGTGCTCCTTTTCAGTGATCGGACGAGTGTGAGGCGAGCTTCCAAATGCTCAAGACGGCTTTGACTTCATCCCTTCTTCTAATTTTGCCTACTGGTTCGAGGTCATATACAGTATATTGTGATGCCATACGAGTTGCACTTGGGGCGGTATTGATGCAGGACGGTAGGGTGATTGCCTACGCGTCCAAACAGTTGAAGGTGCATGAAAAGAACTATCCTATCCATGACCTTGAGTTAGCTGCTATTGTTCAAGCCTTAAAGATCTGGCGCCATTATTTGTATGGTGTGCCTTGTGAGATTTATACAGATCATCGGAGTTTGCAGCACTTGTTCAAGCAGAAGGATTTGAACTTGCGCCAGAGGAGATGGTTGGAGCTACTGAAGGATTATGATATTACTTTTCTTTATCACCGGGGCAAGGCCAACGTGGTAGTCGATGCTTTGAGTCGCCGGGCGGAGAGTTTTGGGAGTTTGGCATATTTACCAGCTTCAGAGAGACCAATGGCGATGGATGTTCATGCCTTAGCCATTCAGTTCGTGAGAGTGGACCTTTCGGAGCCCAGTCGGGTTCTAGCTGTATGGTTTCTCGGTCTTCATTGTTTGATCGTATCACGGAGCGGCAATATGATGACCCTCATTTGCTTGTCCTCAAGGATAGAGTTCAGCATGGCGATGCTAAGGATGTGACTGTTGGAGATGATGGGGGTATTGAGGATGCAGGGTCGGATTTGTGTACCCAATGTGGATGATATTTGGGAGTTGATATTGACTGAGGCCCATAGCTTGCGGTTCTCCATCCATCCAGGTGCCGCATAGATGTATCAGGATCTGAGGCAGCATTACTGGTGGAGGCAGATGAAGAAGGACATAGTAGAGTTTGTAGCTAGATGCCTCAACTGTCAGCAGGTAAAGGCTGAGCACCAGAGACTGGGAGGGTTACTCCAGCAGATGGAGATTCCGGAGTGAAAATGGGAGAATATCACTATGGATTTTGTGACTGGTCTCCCTCTGACGACGAGGAAATTTGATTCTATTTGGGTTGTTGTGGATCGGTTGACCAAGTCCGCTCATTTCATTCCAGTTAGTACATTTTACTCAGCAGAGCGGTTAGCAGGGATTTATATCAAAGAGATTGTCCGTCTGCATGGCATTCCAGTTTCTATCATCTCAGACAGGCGTTTAGTGTTTACATCACGGTTCTGGTGAGCTGTCCAGCATGAGTTGGGTACCCGGGTGACCATGAGACAACTTTTTACCTTCAGACGGACGGACAGGCGCACTATTCAGATTCTTGAGGATATGCTCCATACGTGCGCGATTGAGTTTAAAGGGTCTTGGGACCAGTTCTTGCCACTGGCTGAGTTTGCGTACAACAACAGTTATCTGTCCAGTATTTAGATGACGCCTTATGAGGCCTTATATGGTAAGAGATGCAGATCACTGGTGGGTTGGTTCGAGCCTGGTGAGGCCAGATTACTGGGCACTGATTTGGTTTAGGATGCTATTGAGAAGGTTAAGGTGATTCAGGATAGACTCTGTGCGGCCCAGTCCGGAAAGAAGAGTTATGCGGACCAGAAGGTTTGTGATATTTCCTTTATGGTTGGTGAGCGGGTTTTGCTTCGGGTCTCATCTATGAAAGGCGTCATGAGGTATGGCAAGAAAGGGAAGTTGAGCCCGAGGTTCATTGGCCCATTTGAGATTTTGAAACAAATTGGGAAGGTTGCTTATGAGCTTGCTTTACCTCCTAGTTTGGCCGGGGTTCATCCAGTTTTCATGTTTCGATGCTTCGGAGGTATCACGGTGACCTGTCTCTCGTGTTGGAGTTCACTTCAATCCAGTTGGACAACGACTTGTCCTATGTTGTGGAGCCAGTGGCAATATTGGATAAACAGGTTTGAAAGCTCATGTCAAAGGATATAGCCTCAGTAAAGGTTCAGTGGCGGGGTCAGCCGGCCAAAGAGGCGACTTGGGAGAATGAGCGAGATATGCGCAGCCAATACCCTCATCTTTTTGCTACTACAGGTATGTTTTCTATGCTCGTTCGAGCATGAACGAATGTTTAACTGTAGGAGGATGTGACGACTCGACCGGTCGTCTTTGGAATTTATACCCTGTTTCCCCATTAACTGCTTCCCCTAAGTTTATTTCTGCTATTTTGATTTGCCGGGATGTTCGGTAATCGAATTCGGAGTGTTTTCCGATACTTAGTCCCTAAATGAGAGCATTAGTATTGGAAAATAGTCCGTAATCAGAACAGTGTGAAGACGATCTCGAAATTCTGATCTAATGTTCGGAATGTATTTTGGACATCCGTAGCTCATTTAGGCTAGAAATGCCAAAAGTTAGAATTTTGAAGTTCCGGTCCGTTAGTGAATATTTGATCCGAGGGTCGGAACGGATTTCTGGAAGTTGCTTTAGCACCTTCATGTCATTTGGGACGTGCGTGCAAAATTTCAGGTTATCGGACGTATTGATGTTATATCGAAAGTGAGTTTGGTTATGTTTTGGAAATTTTATGTTCAAATAATTGATTAAATTGTGTTTCCAACATTATGTTAGGTGGTTTAACGATTGGTACAAGTTTGAATGATAAGGGATATGTTTGTAGGTTTGGTTGAGGTTCCGGGGGCCTCAGGTGTGTTTCGGATGCTCGACGGGTTGGTATTGGAATTTTTGGATGAAGTTCATGTGTTGCTTCTGTTGTTTCCGCATCTTTGGCTTGGGGACCGCAGAAGTGGCGCCGCGAAAGTGGCTCAGAGGTCGCAAAAGTGGAAGGGACCCTAGGCAAGGAGACCGCATAAGAGGTAGGCCTTTCCGCAGAAGCGGGGGTCGCCTTCGCGATATATGTCCGCAGAAGCAAAAATTGAGATCTTAAGTGAAACTGCTGAAGCGGCTATTTGACCACGAAAGCGGGACCGCAAAAGCGGTCCTTGGATCCGCAAAAGCGGAAATCACTATAGAGAAAAAGGTTTTTTTTTTAATCTAAACTGTCATCTTTATATTAATATCAACGAAAGGGATATACAATATGATCCTAAAGTAGTAGTATGGACTTCTACTACTCACTATTCCTCATCTAGTTACAGTATGCATCTAAACTTTAACATAGAAATTAAATGTGCATAGTCTATACAATTTCTAAAATGCATCTATGGAAAACTATTTAATTGTTGTAACCCCTTTGTCCATTTACTACTGTGTTTGCCTCGAATGTGGATCAACATGGCAACTTCTCTGACAGCTCGATCCTCATCATATACTGTATTTTGAAACCTCATTGTGTTCCTTGCCTTCCAAATCACAGCAATTACATTTATATATGCAGCAGCTGTAATTGAGTTCCTCCATGCAGCACTTCTAGCACTTCTGCAGATCATTGTTAGCTCCTCCTCCCAGGTGAGAATTTGTCTAGGACATCCCAGCCAATAACATATACGAGACCACAACTTTCTAGTAACAAAACAATCAAAGAAAAGATGATGGAATGTTTCCTCTAACTGTTTGCAGAACACACACAGTAGAGGAATTTGGATTCCAACTTTGGCCAACCTATCCACAGTGGGAAGTCTTTGATGTGCAGCCAACCAAGCAGTGAATTTGTGTCTAGGGATCACATTTTTAACTAGTAACAAATTCCTCCAATTGACTCTGTCAAAACTAGGCAGCATAGCAATGTAACATTTGTGAATTAGGAACTTGCCCATACAACAGACTGATTGTAGTCTGTCATACAGGTTGCCTGCCATCTGCATATTCTCCATGACATTTTCTCTACACTGCATGATTTTTCTAATTACCCATGCAGCTTGTTTAGGAACATTGGAAGGTTTATCCGAGGCTTAAATTTCATAAGATATAAAATCAATTGAGAGCTCGGACCGAGGCGATTTCGATTGAGTTTTCAAGAAGAGATTATTGGGTAACATTTGTATGATCCTCTATAGCTTTAATCCATAATTTAGTTGTTAAATTCATATTTTAAATTCAAATTAAAGTCCAAAAACGGAGAAATTTGAGTAGAAGTTCTTTGACTAAACAATTGGGATTTGAGGGAGCATTTGACCTTCGATTTGGGAGATTTTGATATGGTTAGACTCGTGAGAGTACAATGTTTCTGAAAGTGTAAAAATTATTCGAATCCGAGATGTTGACTTGAGGGGCATTTTAGTTATTTTACCTATTTTCGCGCTTAGCTTTAATTTTAACCGTGTAATTAGTTACTTGCGATGTTATTTACAATATGTAATTGGTTCGAATAGATTTGGGGCACTCGGAGTCGGATACTCGTGGCAAGGGCATTGTTTCTTAGCGATTTTGTACAAATTCGAGGTAAGTGGCTTGCCTAACTTTGTGTGGGGGATCTCTCCCCCTAGGATATCTTGCTATTGTTTATATGCCTTGTGCGCGAGGTGACGGGCATGTACTTGTGCTAATTGTTAAAAATTCACCTTACTTGACTTATTTAGGCTGTGTTTCTTCACGTAATTAGCTGTTAAAAATGTTATTTTACTTGTTTCAGCTTAGGAAAAGCATGTTAGTAACTTATTTGCTCTATTTGACTAAATTATTACCCTCCCCAGACCCCACCTGGTGGGAATATACTGGGTAGTTGTTGTTATTGTTGCAATACCTGTCTTTTTTATTATTATTTTTATTTATATTTATATTTTTATTTATATTTTTTTTTATCCCATGCGCCGAGGGTCGATTGAAAACAGCCTCCCTGCTCTTTCGGGTAGGGGTAAGGCTCGTCTACATATTACCCTCCCCAGACCCCACCTGGTGGGAATATACTGGGTAGTTGTTGTTGTTGTTGTTGCAATACCTGTCTTTTCTTGCGAGCATGCTAGACTCTAGATTCTTTCATGTTGCTTATACATAGCTTCTTTATGTTAGTTAATGAATTTTTGTGATGTGTTTATTGATCTAAAGGACTACGGGTTCAATTCCCGGGATATCATCTGTTATTGATCTAATGGACTACGGGTTCAATTCCCGGGAGATCCTCAGTTATTGATCTAAAGGACTACATGTTCAATTCCCGGGAGATCCTCTGTTATTGATCTAGTGGACTACAGGTTCAATCCCTAGGAGATCCTCTGTTATTGATTTAATGGACTACGGGTCCAATTCCTTGAAGATTCTCTATTATTGATACGATGGACTGCGAGTTAAATTCCCGAAGCTCCATATGGCGATGGACTGCAAGTTCGATTCCCGGAGATCCTCGAATATTGGTAGAGTGGACTGCGTGTTCAATTACCGGAGCTCCATGTGGCATCCTGAGGTTTGAGTGTATGAACTTGTATTCGTAGATTGTATTTGTAGCCTACTCCGTTCTACTTATTGTTTTTTAGACACCCGATATTTACTGTGTTTCTTATCATCTATTCATTTCACATCTATTCTTATGTTTATCTCAGTAGGGCCTCGACCTTTATCGTCACTACTTCACCGAGGTTAGGCTTGGCACGTACTGATGCTACTCTTTTGCACACTTTTGTTGTGCAGATCCAGGTACATCCGACCAGGGGCATCGTCAGTGAGTTCGGAGCTTGCTACCGGAGACTTGAGGTATACTGCTGCGTCCGCAGACCAGAGAGTCTCCATCCTTCCTATCTTAGTTAGCAGTACTGTTCCTTATTATTTCCGTTGTACTAGACTCTTTCAGACGTTAGAGCTGTATTTACGTTTCTCTTAGACCTGTGTTACCCGTGGAATTCCGGATTTTAGGATGTTATCTTCAGAAGTCGTGTATGCAATGTATGTGGCAAACATCACCGTATACAGTTCATGTTCTATTTAGCATTTGATATTGTTTTATTTTTGCACTGTTAAATTCCGCAATGTGTTAAGGCTTACCTAGTCGTGAAGACAAGGTGCCGTCATGACAGGTTCACAATTGGTGAACTAGGGCCGTGACAGAATTTTAATGATTTATTTTGACTTTAAAATAAAAAGTGGCTATTTTTCTAAAATTTTCTTTATTTAGAAAAAAGAGGGCTTGGTTTTGCAGATCCGACCTTTCAGCACTTCTGGAGAAAGATTTTAAGGTTGTGCCCCCAAACCATTTAAAAATGACTCAGGGTGGTTGTTCCTGCAAAAATGGCCTTTCGTTGTTCAAGTTAGACCCGATGGGTGTTGCCTACGTATCCCACATCCGGTGAGAATCAAACTAGCATAGTTTGGGACGATAAAACTAACCATTTTCGAAAGCAAGACTCTTTTTCATTGACAAATACACTATTTAAGAAAACAATACTCTTTTTGTATTTTCTTTTCCAATAAAATCTTTTAAAATAAAATTTTTTCTTTTTTTTTTCTTGACCAATAAACAAACCATTTTTAAAAACAAACTTTCTTTTCCCTTTCATTTTTCATTTTTCATTTTTCTCAAAAACTCAGTAGAATTTCGACACTATTTTGACATTGGTTATTTTTCTAAAACAGATAATCAACTCTCTGCACTACTATTTCTCTCCTTTTTTTCAACTATTTTTTCAAATACTCTAATGCTGATCAGCATGCAAGTCCGAGCAAATAAATGTCTATGCGGCACATAAGATGCATCGGGATGATCTTTTTTATTTCGGGTTACTTGTCCTAGACGGACCCAACTGAGTCTCCTAAGTCAAATGTAACATGATGCAAATAAGTGTTCCTACTAGGGATCTGGCATGAAGTCACGTTATTCTAGTTTCAAAACCTGAGTATGTGTTCTAAACAGTGTACCTGAGCGGACAACTCAAGTCGAGGAGGGGGATACGTACCAGGGACCCGCGCGATCGTCCGTCCTTGTAGCTTATCCGAGCCTCTTTCTTATTTCAAGGTACGACACTAACAGAATAAGGAGTCTCAAAGTAAGCACATCCCTGGAGATGAGAAGAGAAGGGTTTCAACACAGTTTATATACAGTTCAGATAATATCAAAGCGGTAAACATTTAGCACATTAAACATGAAATATGTATGGAAATCAGATATAACCAAATACATCAATTTATCTAAGCTCGAATTCTGAACTCTGAACAAAATATTCTAGGTTCTTGTCGCCAGCAGAGTCGCCAGAGCTGTCACACCTCCTTTTTATACTTACCCCGAAGGATAATGTATAAGGGAGTTTTTCCATTTAAAGTGACGTTAATCAGATCGGGATTATTTATTTAGAGTCGCCATTTGGAAAACGTTTGGCTTTTGGTGTCCCAAGTCACCGGTTTATCTTGAATCCCGAACCGAGGAAAATCTTTGACTTCCCAATTGGAGTCTCTGAACAAGAAATTTTAACCAAGGAATTAATGTTGACTCGAGGGAAGGTGTTAGCCCCCGGATCCCGTGGTTCTAGCACATTCGCTTAAACTATTGTAATGTCTAAATATCTAGTTTTAATACATGTTATAACTTATGTGCTTTTATTAACTTTTAACCGCTTTTTATCATTATTTTAAAAGAATTACGACGCCGTAAAAATGCGCCTTGAACCACATCACATCAATGCACCTGTGGTTTTCAACACGTTTCGACTCCGTTGAGATTTGAATTTGGGTCGCATAAATGCGCACCCAAATTTAGAAATGTAAGATTATTAAAGGCGCTCCTAAAGAGACTAGCACATTATTATATTTAGGGAAGGCCGTAAAATTCACTAAACGGCACATTCCATAATTTATTTATTTTAATATAATATTTATTTAGGGCCCCACAATTTAAGTATTGTATTCGGCGAGGCTCATCTCATATTTTAAAAGGAAAACCTAAAAGCCACTAAAGTTATCTATTTCTACTTGTCTCTAATAAAACCTAGTTAGTCACCTAATTATGATATAGGCCTCAATACTGGGGTAAAAGACACAGTCCTCTATCTTTGGACTTATTTAAATAGAACCAAATTCCAAGCAGGGCCGAAATTGAGGCCTGACCTGCAATAGAGGGCCGAAATGACCCAAATGGTTTCAATGTTTTAACCAAGGCCCAACAGCCTGTAGCTTTAAGTGAATTGGTATAGCTGGGCGCCATGTTTAGTGAGAATTACTTGGCAGTTAAATACTGCTATACTTAAGCTCATTTGACACACCTTAACCAATCGCACTGTCCTCCATGGATTCAAACTCAAATTAATAGTAGTTCACTTTCGATTTTATTCCCATTCTCGGCTCATTCCATTTTGAGTAGATTCCTGAAACATTAATTGATTCTTATTGATAGCTAGTGATATTAGTGAAGTTTGATTACCTATGACCAACTCTATTGAATCACGTACTCAACATCGATTTAGGACATTTAAATCACACATGAAGTTACAGCTAATTTCTGGTTTCAGATAAAGCGAATTAACTAAGATCAACTACTTAGCATTATGGTCTTCTAATTTCAAAGATTAAAACAGTCCTACTTTGGTTACAGTAAACAACCAATAATAGCACAAAAAAATATCTAACATAACAAACTACTAACTACTGATTCAGCTGCTTATAAACAGTCATAAATTCAATTCATAATCCACAAGTCAGGCTTAGTTTCAGAACAATCCTATTACAGTCCAATGTGTGTACAAATCAAAATTAAAATAAACAAGCATCTATAACATCTAATTAACTATCAATACATCATAGTCCAAACTGGCGTGATTTCCAGGAGCAAATGAGCGAACATTTTATAGCATTTCCACTTCGAAATTACATCAAGTAAAAATTGAGAACGTGTACCTGAGTATTTGAAATATAAGAAGAACAGGAAGTTAGCGACAATTCAACAGAAAAAATCAAATATAGTCCAGAGGTTTAACTCGACAGCCCAGGAGAAATTCAAAATCAAATAGAAATAGAAACTCGAACAACACACTTGAATACACTCAGATTGGCTTGAACTTAGACCAAAAATTCCAGAAAACTTCAACTGAACTGTTAACCCTCTTGAACCTCAATAATCTGACTCAAAGTTCAACTAACAGATCTCTGAACTTTCAGCAATCAATTAGAGAACTAGGAGAGGTAGATTAATGACTAGAATATAAAAATTAACCTACAATTTCCAATGAAACAGTGACCTTTTTTGACTTTTTGAAGTTTTTGTTGTTTGAAGCATTAGATCTAAGATCTGATTTTGAAATTCAAACCTGAAATTCAGATTTGCAGAGAATGGATTTTGGGGGGAATTTTTGGGGTCTGAAAAAACTTGTCCAACAAGGTAGTGAAGACTGCCTTATATAGGCAAACCTAATGGGCAACCCTCAATTTTCTGTTTGCATTTAAGTCCCTATATATTTCCATATTAGCCCCGTAATTATTGACGTGTTTCTTATGTGATCCTACTAAAATTGCTGATTTTTACACTTAAGCCTACTTTGGAAAGTCCTGGAAGATTGTAGTTTATACTACCATGTGCTTCCCAATCCTAAATATCTAAACTACCCTTGATTTTAACCTGAAATTACAAATCTTATCTAATTGACCCCAACCCCTTCTTTCCTTGATTAAAACTAACAACTACCACCCAATTCATCTAGTTATACTAGCTAATTGAACAGGGCCCTAAAGGCCCTAAATTAAAGTGGTATTAACAACAATTACCTGACTAATCTAAACTAAACTAGACTAAGTTAATTAGTAACAACTATAAGGAACAGATTAAAACTAACTAGTTTCAGTCAACTAATGTTAAACATATCAATTACAACTAATCAGAGCTCAAACAAATCTTAATCTAACTAATCTGATTAACCATAGAAAACCTAAATGTATTAAGAACTAACACATCACTGGACCCATCAATTAACATCAAACATGGCCTAGTTGAACCCAATTATGAAGACCAAACGAACAAAAATCAAAATACAAAATGACCATTAAACCTGGAATCATAATATTGAAATCTACAAACTAATTACTAAGAACAAATTAACTATATGGTGAAGAACAACCATAAACTACATGGCAATTTTAAATCGCACAAACTAACAACAAATTTCCAAATGAAAACAAACAAAAATAATAATAAAAATAAGAGAATGAAAGCGGAAAAGAAAAGAAAAAACACGAGACTCACTGGTTCAAATCTCCTTCTTTGACTGAGTCTCTAAATTGACTTTTTATTAATGTTACAGGTTTATTTTGATGAAATAAACATATAACATTATAAAAAAAATCTACCGAGTGTAGAAAATTCCAAAACAACATCGAGACTTGAAAACCCTAGATTTAAAATTTGGAAAGAGCCGGTGGTATTCGAGTCATTTCCGTTAAGGATTGGGGATGAGGGAGGTCAGGGGAGGTTATAGGGTGTGAATTTGGGGTTATTTGGACAACTTAATGTTTTAGACCGGAACCTCAAGATGATATTCAAAAAGCTCGTGATTGATTCGAAGGAAACTATTTGGATATTTGGAATGAGGGTATTGAGGAGAGTTAGGGGTGTTATTTTGGGGCTTGTTGGTGGTGGCGCTGCCACCCCAAGGTGGTGAGAGAAAGGGGGCGGCAGCTAGGTGTCACGACCCAAATCCACTAAGGGTAGTAGTGGCGCCGTACACCGCTGTCAGGCCAACCAACTCAAATGCTAAAGTAAATCCAGTTTTATCACATTTGAAAATACATGATCTTTCTTTCATTATTTAGAAAATTTTAAAGTGCATGAGCATCTGCAGTTAAGAGAAATAAAATACAACACCCGTCCGGAATACAATGAACGGAAAGTAAATATAGTATAAAGGAAGGGACTACTCTAGCTGCGGCCATCTCGAATGATGCAACTCACCTAATCCCAGAATCATCCATGCTGGTATGCCTAGAAGACCACTGTAGTCACATATAACTGTGCAACAAGATGCACAGAAAGTGTAGTATGAGTACAAAAATAACGTGTACTCAATGAGTATCCCGCCTAATCCCGAAGGGTTATGGACGAGATGGTCAACTTTGACACTCACTAGCAGTCCAATGATTATTTATCCATAATAAATATATTAAATAGTGGATTTATTTTATAGACATGATTCTAATCCAGATAGAGGAAACAAGCAAGCATATAATTCTTCCATGGAATATTTTCTTAGGTTTCTTGTTATTATCAATAGTATAATCTCGATCCATAGTGTGGCGCAACACGACTCAAATGAGTCCAGGCAGCAATACAAGCATCCGCAAATCATACCGAGGTGACGACCCGATCCAACAAAAATAAATATGCACTTACCGAGGGTCGACATCGCGCCTATAGATACATCTATTAACATGCTGAGGCGTACGGCCTGTTCCAAAATAAACATACGCAGACAGACAATCAGTGAAACAGTCAACAAGGAGCAAATATCCAAGAAAGATCAATTCTCTTTAATAATTTAGAAAACAAAGCTTAAGTCTTTCTTTTTGAAATCCATTTATAGACTTAATATGATTTAAGCAATTCAAGCCATCAATGGGTTCATAATTAATCCAAGTAGAACATGATTTTGGGTCCTCGACTACCCGGATAATAGCATAATAGTAGCTACGCACGGACTCGCGTCACCTCGTGCATACGTAGCTCCCACAAATAGGAGCACAAAATTAATTTGACTCACCTACGGGGTAAATTTCCCCTCACAAGATTAGAAAGGAGACTCACCTCGCTCTGAAGATCCATAACCGACATTCTACATTCTTTCGAAGGCTTGAACCAACGTAAAATGCTCCAAAACTAGCCAAATAACGGGAAACTAATGAGAATATACGCAAATACTTGATAACAATTCAAATTGTACCATTTCCCAACTTTACTTTGTGAAATGACCAAAATTCCCTCGGGTCCACGTGCCCGGAATCCATTTTTTTATAAGATAAAGGTTACCCATGACCTTAGGAAATCAAATATATAATTTTCTCATAATTCCATACTCAAAATCGTGGTCAAAATCCAAAAATCTCAATTTCTAGGTTTTTCTTTAAAACCCAAATCCACTCTCAAAATCGCCCATTCTCGTACCTAGGGCTCAAAATATGATAAAATGAAGCAAAAACTCGAGGTACACAGCTAACATCAAGCTGCAGAAGTCGCATTTGCGATCCAGGGTTCGCAATTGCGAACCCTCGCAAAAGCGAAGAAGTCCTTCGCAATTGCAAACAAAGAGAGGCTGGGAAGGGTAACACTTGTGACAAAAAAGTTCGCAATTGCGAACTGGCATCGCAATTTCGATGGAAATGTTCGCAATTGCGAGCATACCAGAAGCAGCAGTTTTCCCCGACACAATAATGAGCATAACATCCTCATATGATGTCAAAATTCGATAATTCTTTTTCCTATAGCTCCGTAATTTTGATTCGGATCTAATGGTTTAAACGAAACTGAATTTGGAGCTCATTAGCTTAATATAGTACTCCTTTATGTCCAAAGCAATGACGTTAAAACATCAAATAAGAGTGTGATCACAACCTGAAACGTTCCCGAGGACCCCGGTACCCCGACCAATAACACCAACCAGTCCCAAAACACATTACGAACTTGCTCGAGCCCTCAAATCATATCAAACAATGCTAAAATCATGAATTACACCTCAATTCAAGCTTGAAGAGCTTTGAAGTTTCCAACTTCTATTTCCGATGCTGAAACCTATCAAATCATGTCCGATTAACTTCAAATTTTGCACAAAAGTAAAAAATGACATAACAAAGCTACAACAATTCTGACCCTCGGATCAAAATCTCAGCTATCAATAGGAATTCGCCAAAATTCTAACTTTGCCAATTCAAGCTTATTTCTATATCGGTCATCACAAAAATATTCTAGACACACTCCTAAGTCCCAAATCACCTAATGAAGCTATCCGAACCATAAAATTCACATTTCGAGCCCGATATCAAAATTTCCACTTTCAGTCGAATTTTTGCAAAAACCTTCAAATTTATATCTTTAGCCAAACGACTACAAAATGACCTAGGGACCTCCGAATTCACTTTCGATCACACTCGCAAGTCCAAAATCACTATACGGAGCTACTCTCAGTCTCGAAATCCCAAACGGACATCAATAACACTAAAATGCATTTTAAGCCAAACTGATGCAATTCTTCTAAAATGCTTACTTCCACAATAGGCGCCAAAACTCTCCCGGGTTATCCAAAACTCGATCCGGGCAAACTCCTAAGTCTGAAATCATCATACGAACCTGCTAGAACCGTTGGATCCCAATTCTGAGGTTGTTTACTCAAAATTCCAATCTTAGCCATTTTCTCCAACTTAAGGCTTCTGAAATGAGAATTTTTATTTAGATTTGACTCCAAACTTAGTGAATTTTGAATTTTGACAATACACACAAGTCAATATACCTGAAATGAAGCTGCTCATGGCCTCAGACTGCTGAATGACGCGCCGGAGCTCAAAACGACTGGCCGGGTCATTACAATCTCCCCCACTTAAACATACATTCGTCCTCGAACGTGCTGAGAACTACACTGAAGTAGTTTGAAATCACTTGTTTAATACCTCATGCACCTTCCTGTGATACCACAACTCAGTTGAGCACATTAGCTCGATAATTCTATAGATACACTCCTTTATTCAAGCAAATAAGCCTTAAAGCCTAATTCCAACATCTGGAATGTCCTGCCAAGCTTGTTTCCAACATACGATCACCATATCGATCACTATACGCTGTATCCAAACATAATCGCGTAACTTTCTGAGTTCGCACTTTGCATCACTTTACTCATAGGACCACAATAACATTCTCTGATCGAATAAATCAAAATTTCACGAATCCGGTGCTCCCGTTGCACCTCATGGCCTACATAGGTCTTGCTCTAACTTTTACAACACCTACACGACGAAAGAGATGTGTAGAAATTCATAACAAAATGCTGAATCAACAAATCATTGGGTCTATACTCCTGACAAGCATCATCGCCTCATCATGAACCATCTAATGCTATTAGCTCCTTTATATATTTCATATAATCAAATTACACTGATCCTACACCCCATAATCTCGTCTCACCCAGTACGAACTGCTCAGGCAATAAACCATCTCGGGCATAAACAAAAGCCTCACATGATGCCACAATGTGCCAATAGGCTACCAATTCAAACGCGATACAACAAGAAGGAGAACTCTAGAAGGAATTACCTAATCCCGCACTACTACAGACTTTCCTAGAAGATAGGAAACAAAACACACAAAAATAGCATATAGGAAACCGGACTCGACATCACACTGTTGCGGCGCACAACCCAATTCGAATAACATAGCACTCAATAAAGGAGATGCACATCGAGCTAGATAGCTTATTAAAATAAAATATCGAATATCGGTCATAGACATAATACCATCCCCGAGGACACATATAGAGCTATAGGCTACAAAACTCAAGCACAACTGAGGTGCAATACATGATCTAAATCTCAAGAGCCATCCTGCTCATATGAAATCATCGCTCAACACATGAGAAATTTACCAAGCCATCTCACAACTCATACGACACAATATATCATTACATGGCTGCGACTACGCTTCCACAAAGAGCGCATTGCTGAAAAGAGCACAACTGGCCTGATGTAAGGCTCATTTTCCCATTTAAATCCACCCATCGACCTCAAGTCGATCCTGATTATGCCAAACTAGGCCAATAACCTTTCAAAGGTCCATATTAACTTCCCTCTTCTTATAATACACAGAAACATCCATCATGACTGGAGCAGACCTTCACAGTCCATAACCTAATAAACCGAGTGCCCTTCAGGCATAAATTCTCAAATAACAAAATTCCTCATACTTGGTTTAAATCTCTAATCAATCAGGTGACTACACGTCACACTTATAAGATCTTCCTATGGGACACGCTCCTACAACCTCCCAAATTAATTAATGGGTCTGTACATTCAAACCACCGGCTGCACTAACGCTGGAAAGCGATCAAGAATCCCTAACTAGGATGCAAAGCCTTTTTCACAAAACACCGATCTCAGGTGACTCTGAAGATAATACTAGCTTATTCTAAACACAGAAACTTCTTTTGCTCATACGAGCTCGTGACATCACCGTCATTTACCATACTGCAACCTTGGTCCTTACTTCAAATTCCATACCACTCGCTGCACCACGTGCCGATATGCGATAGACACGATTTCCATCACAGCTCTGGAACCGTCCATAGACTAACACTTCATCATATGAAACTTTTCATTTTAACTCACTTCCGGAGAACTATAGCAATATACAGGCGAATTCACATAACTATCGAATATGCCAATCTCTAAGTAGTGGTCCATGCCACCATAGCCCTTCAGGGATCCGCATACTTATAACATGCCATAACAGAAGAAGGCTTCTGAATAAAATCAATTACTGCGGCCGACAAGCCTCACATGCACCGCCGTAAATCACATGCATGACTTGATCACGCTGGATGAGATGATCACCACTACCAATATGCCAAGTTAACCAAGGCTTCATCAATCCACTTCCTTCCAATTTATCCTTGATTGCTTTAGAAATAATATATTTCCATCCAACACATAACATGCTCCATCTGCACTCGTCCCGAGTGACCAAAACCCACGAGACCATGCTTAATTGATGTTTGGTGCCAAAGAAAATCATTATACCCATGGTATACAAATAAAAAACACTACACAACCCTGATAGAACATAACCGATATGGAACAAATGGTAGAAACCTCTGCGCTAACATCCATCATGAAGGCCCGATAAATAGTGTTGATTCACATTATCCACAATAATATCTGTGTTGTCTCAAATCCATGAACCATTTCATGTCTCTCAAATGCTACACCGCCAGTCAAAATATCATAATACATTCTGGGCCTCTTCTCATAATCTGCTACAAAAGCTTGACTCTTAGTTGTACCTATAGACTCAAAAAGCATTAGGCACCACACTTTACCTCTTGAATTCACTAGGCTGTTATTGAGAGACACCCAGTCTGACTAGGTCCCAGATATCTCCAGCTCCACCAAATTTTATAACATATGAATACTCTATTGATGAAGCGGACGGTGAAATCACTTCCTGTGAAGCCCACATATATACAAGGCATAAATCATGAATCCTTCCCCAAATCGGAGAATGAGCCAATAAGGCTAACCATACATGCATTTAACAATTCATTTGCTCAAATTACCACTCGTGGTCCTTTTCTGTAGCATCAATAACCCGACAATACGATAATAACTGGAAACCCCGCCAGTAATTCACCATGCAACTCAATCGTAAGTGGTGGGACTCCCCCACTTAGCTGGAAGCCACTATTACACAACTTTTGAATTCACCAGAATCCTTTATCTGTCATTGACATAACCTTGTGCAATCAACCGCCAAAATTCTCGAAATCATTCGGTACAACCCTCTTTTGGACTCCGAATCATCAACCACATTCACACGGTCGATCACTTCGCTGAACAACCGATAAAATTCCTTGCAGAAGCTTCGCCAACCACACGACCGCTAACCTGATCACATGGAATATCCCACCTGTAGAAGCCAGTTCCCAACATCCTTTAATGCTGCTGCACGGGGTACATTCATTACAACCCCAATAACCCCTCTTGGGTCTGAGCGCACCCTTCAACTGCACCAGTCCATTCGCCTTTTGTGGACGTTAATTAAATGTGCGACAATATACTCCAAATTCAGAGTTATGCTGCATCTTCCTTCAAGTCAAGCAGCTTCTCCCCATTGTTAAATCTTCTGCCGCATAATGGCCATTGCTTCAAGCTCGCTCCGTTGGCCCTAATCACTAACCCCTGCAATTCTCCATTCATTCCAAACTCTCCTTAAGGCGCGTAGTCATCCTACTACCGAGCCCATATACTACGCATGCCGCTGCCCCACTTTGGCAGAACTCATCCCTTTAATCAACCACTTAACCTTGCCCCTCGCACTTGGCCTTCTAGGAGTTCTTAAACAGTGCTTGACATTCCCCACACATCGTTCCTCACACTTTGTTGCTCAATTGTTTCCTTAAGTAAAATCTATCTTCATAGCACTTGAACCTACAAGCCTCTACTAACTTTAAACCTTTCCGAAAATCACCTTTCCTGAGTTATCAACATAATGGATTCCGATTCCATCTTGAACCCCCACATCCCGCGATCTCCGACTGTCGCTTCTTCATTATTGACTTGCAATATCCTGCCCCAAAGGCGAATAGAAGAAAACAATAACTCTGGCAATCTTAACACATTCAATCGAGGACGACGATACCACGCCGCCGATGGAGACTCCATCACACTTGAAAACACCAAGTCTCATCATCACAACTTGAACATCCTCAACCTGATGACCTTTCCCCCTACCGGGAATAAATACTGAATCTTCAGATCACAAACCAAGAAAACTTCCCTTCAAGTCATTCACTGCCTCTACATGTGGGCAAACATCCTGCCATCATATCAATACCGCGAAAAATCATTCATAAGCATCATGACAACATGTTCCTATCCCCAAGGCTCCATGAAATATCGCAACCGAGCCAAAACAATAAGATATCCTTCCATAGGGCGAGTATAATAGTCCATTCAGCCATACCGGGAGAAACATCCCGCACCACATCTGCAGTGCCATTACAATTCTTCTATTCTCGATTTACAACAAGCACTTCGCATCGCATAAGATTGAGTATGAAGGAAACAATGGCATAAGCTTTAAGGGAATCAAATCGCACTATAAGGAAATCGAGAAGGGAAGTACTCCTAACAACCCTATAGCCTCTCGATGATAAGTACAGACGTTTTTGTACTGATCCGCGAGATTCTACTAGACTTGCTCATAACTGTGAGATCGACGGGAACCTAGTGCTATGATACCATATTGTCATGACCCAAAATCCACAAAGGGTCATGGTGGCGCCGGACACCGCTGTCAGGCCAACCAACTTAAATGCTAAAGGAAATCTCGTTTTATCACTTTTGAAATACAAGATTTTTCTTTCATTATTTAAATTTTTTTAAAGAATAAAGTTTCAAATAAAATTTAAAAGTTAAGCAATGATACAATATTTTAAACCATCCCAGAACCCGGTGTTATATGTGCATGAGCATCTACGGATAAGAGCAATAAAATACAACACCCATCCAGAATACAATGGATAGAAAGTAAATATAGTACAAAGAAAGAGACTACTCTAGTTGCGGCCGTCTCAAATGATGCAACTCACCTAGTCCCAGAATCATCCATGCCGCTATTCCTAGCAGACCACTAGAGTCACATATACCTGTGCAACAAGATGCACAACAAGTGTAGTATGAGTACAAAAACAATATGTTCCCATTGAGTGTCCCGCCTAATCCCGAAGGGGTAGAGACGAGATGGTAAACTTTGACACTCACTAGAAGTCCAATGATTATTTATCCATAATAAATATATTAAACAGTGGATTTATTTTATAGACATGATTCTTATCCAGATAGAGGAAACAAGCAAGAATATAATTCTTTCATGGAAAATTTCCTTTGGTTTCTTGTTATTTTAAACAGTATAATCTTGAGCCATAGTGTGGCGTAACACGACTCAAATGAGTCCAGGCAACAATACAAGCATGCGCAAATCATATCGAGGTGATGACCCGATCCAACAAAAATAAACGTGCACTTGCCGAGGGTCAACGGCGTGCTCATAGATGCATCTACTAATCTGCCAAGGCGTACACCCCTTTCCAAAATAAACATACACAGACAGACAATTAGTGAAACAGTCGACGTGGAGCAAATATCCAAAAAGATCAATTCTCTTTAATAATTGAGAAAACAAAGCTTAAGTCTTTCTTTTTTAAATCCATTAATAGATTTAATATGATTTAAGCAATTCTAGCCATTAATGGTTTCACAATTAATCCAAGTATAACATGCTTTTGGGTTATAGACTAACCGGAAAATAGCATAATTGTAGCAACGTACGGACTCTCTTCACCTCGTGAATATGTAGGCCCCACAAATAGGAGCACATAATTAATTTAGCTCACGTATGGGGTAAATTCACCCTCACAAGATTAGAAAGGAGACTCACCTCGCTCCCAAGATCCATAACCTACATTCTACATTCTTTCAAAGGCTTGAACAAACGTAAAATGCTCCAAAACTAGCGAAATAACGGCAAACTAATGAGAATATATGCAAATACTTACTAACAATTCAAATTACACCATTTCCCAACTTCGCTTTATGAAATGACCAAAATGCCCTCGGGCCCACGTGCCCGAAATCCAAAATTTTTCGAAGATAAAGGTTACTCATGATCTTAGGAACTCAAATATATAATTTTCTCTTAATTCCGTATTCAAAATTGTGGTCAAAATTCAAAAATATCAATTTCTAGGTTTTTTTTCAAACCCAAATTCTCCTTTAGATTCTCATGAATTTTGATGTTAAATCTAAGGTATAATCACATAATATAATTGAAAACTAGTTAGAGGAACTTACCCAATGATTTGATACAAAAATCCACTCTCAAAATCGCCCATTCTCGGACCTAGGGCTCAAAATATGATAAAATGAAGCAAAAACTCGAGGTACACAGCTAAAATCAAGCTGCACAAGTCGCATTTGCGATCCAGGGTTCACAATTGCGAACCATCGCAAAAGCAAAGAAGTCCTTCACAATTGCAAACAAAGAGAGGCTGGGAAGGGTCACATTTGCGACAAAAAAGTACGCAATTGCAAACTGGCATCGCAATTATGGAAATGTTCGCAATTGCGAGCATACCAGAAGCAGCAGTTTTTTCCGACACGAAAATGAGCATAACATCCTCATACGATGTCCAAATTCGATAATTCTTTTTCCTATAGCTCCGTAATTTTGATTAGGATATAATAGTTTAAACAAAAAGGAATTTGGAGCTCATTAGCTTAACATAGGACTCCTTTATGTCCAAAGCAATGACGTTAAAACATCAAATAAGAGTGTGATCACAACATGAAACATTCCCGAGGACCCCGGGACCCCGACCAATAACACCAACCAGTCTCAAAATACATTACGGACATGATCGAGGACTCAAATCACGTAAAAAATGCTAAAATTATGAATTACACCTAAATTCAAGCTTGAAAAATTTTGAAGTTTCCAACTTCTATTTCCGATGCTGAAACCTATCATATCATGTCCGATTAACTTCAAATTTTTCACACAAGTCCAAAATGAAATAAAAAAGCTACAACAATTCCGACCCTCGGATCAAAATCTCACCTATCAACCGCAATTCACCAAAATACTAACTTTTCCAATTCAAGCTTAATTCTACACCGATCATCACAAAAATATTCCGGACACACTCCTAAGTCCCAAATCACCTAATGAAGCTATCCGAACCATTAAATTTGTATTTCGAGCCCGATATCAAAATTTCTACTTCCGGTCGAATTTTCTCAAAAACCTTCAAATTTCTATCTTTAGCCAAACGGCTCCAAAATGACCTACGGACCTCCTAATTCACTTCCGATCGCGCTCCAAACTCCAAAATCACTATGCGGAGCTACTCCAGTCTCAAAATCCCAAACGGAAATCATTAACTCTGAAATGCATTTTAAGTTAAACTGATGCAATTCTTCTAAAATGCTAACTTCCACAATAGGCGCCAAAATGCTCCCAGGTTATCCAAAACCCGATTCGGGCATACGCCCAAGTCCAAAATCATCATACGAACCTGCTGGAACCTTCAGATCTCAATTCGTAGGTCGTTTACTCAAAATTCCAATCTTTGCTATTTTCTCCAACTTAAGGCTTCAGAAATGAGAATCTTCATTTAGATTTGACTCCAAACTTCCTTAATTTTAATTTTGACCATACACACAAGTCAATATACCTGAAATGTAGCTGCTCATGACCTCAGACTGTTGAATGACATGCCGTAGCTTAAAATGACTGGTCGGATCGTTACACTTGGATTATGGCTGATCTTCAGAGTGAGGTACATTGGAGGGGATGATAGAAGGGGTAGGGGATCATGTCATCAGACAATATTATATTAACTAAAAACCCAAATCTCCACCGTACGATCCACTAACCTCGATAGCCAGGATCAATTGGCGATTTAAGCGACGTCGTTTGGCTAAAGAAAAGGGGCGGACCGAGAAAGGGATTGGGCCTGGGTCGAACTGGGGTAGATGTCGATTTTTTTGGGCTGGGATAAAATTAAGCACAAAAGGATAGCCCTTTTCCCTTTCTTCTTATTTGCTCTCTTTGTTTTCTTTCTTTTTATTTCATTTGGTATTTTATATTTTGTTTTCATTTTGTATATACTTTTATTATTTTTTTCTGATTTTATAGAAATGCTAAATTAAAACTTAAAACCAAGTTAACACTTAGAATTAGATTTACTATTTTCCCATACGTTAATTCCTAATTAAAATACAAACTAAGATAAATTTAAACTAAAAATACAAAAGGACTATTTTTATTATTTTCATTGTATTTTATTCTAAAACAACTTAATCACTAATTAATCCTAAAATATGAAATTAAACCTTAAAATGCAAATGCCAAATGTATATTCTTTACATATTTTTATATGAATTAAAATGCACAAATAAATGCAACAATTAGTAGAAAATAACACAACATTATAAAATAATGAAAGAAAAAATTATTTTGTTTGATTTTTGGGGAATAATTCATTTATGCAAAAACCACGTGCTCACATGCCCCATACCAATTATTATGAGCAGTAATAAATTATATTGAGTGCCATAGCATTCCTGCGATCGCCAAATTCCGGGTCCACCTCTGCATATGCATATGCATAATTCAATTGAGCAAGACTTTTAAGTTTGTCCTGTTTCTCCAGTTAGGAAGGTTAATATACATACAATAATTTTTTTGATTTTTCAAGATGTTCGATACTCGCATTGAAATTCGATTAAATTCGAATATGCGTTTGAGAAATTCCATATTGACGATAAAATGTTCACTAATAAAGGTAACTATATACCTATATAAAACAGTTTCATTTCACAATCAGAAAAATAAAAAAATAGAACTAATTGAATAAAGTGCTACCTTCTGTGATTTCACATGCATGCCTATCTCTTTTATGCAAAATGTTGAATTCCAAGATGTCTATTATGATTCCACATCATGTGTAGTAAAATGGTAATTAAATTTTTTCCTCTCAATATTTTCTCATACATAATTCAATGTTGTGTATAAATTATAGCCATATTTTGTTGCCAAGATTAATTGAGATTGCCCATCTCAAATGAGAAATAATCTCATGTTTAATCGGGCCAAAGAAACTCTAGCAGATCCATACCTCGCAGCACACTTCAATTGCCTTCTAGATTCTCAACATATTATTATTCGACAAAAAAATATGAATCTCAGTTCAAATAATTAATTTATGTAAAAGAAAATTAATCTTAACTACCAATAATATTGCTACGATTGAATTCCACAATAAAGCAACAATTATTATGGAGATATATTCCAATGGCAGCGGCAGTATGCAATAACTATTCTAGAGATAACATTCAATATTAATTAATAGCATATAAGTAAATAACATGAATGAGTCATCCAAGAAAAGATGGAATCAGTGAATGTCTTTCAGATAATGATGAGTGATGGATAATCCTTTGAATATTTGAATTATTCTAGGATCTTGTAAAAAAGTGTAGACAAGAATCTCAGTGAAAAGGTGATATTTGTATATTAGCAATGAGATCCGATTCTCTTTCTCAAGTCAAAGTATACTTTCACAGAAAAATATCAGGTGTCCCCTATCATTATATTTTTTTTTCTAGGAAACATGTTCCTAAAAAAAACTCTAGAAGTACAAGTGCAGAGAATATTCACTAGAATATTCTCTCTAATGTCCTATCTTCAAAACTAGTCGTTATAATTTTGTCAAGAGTCCTCGACCTTGGCCCTAGTACTTGTTGACTCCTCAACCACGACCTTTACTGATAATTAGGTTACTTCGACACACAGCGTCCCAAGAATGCTTTACTAACACCATTTTTAACTAATAATTGATTTTGACCCATATAATTACAATATGTGTAATTCTAAGATGTTCTTGATGAATGAAATTCAATGTTTTCACAGACCACCATCTATAAAAAATAATCATAACAGAGGAAGCCTTCCCTCTAACACCAAGAGGAATACCAAAGAATTTCTAAAGCTTGACTGCCAATTCACCTAAAGAGAAAGTATGTTGGCACATCGTGATTAGTTTCTTTTGCTTTGATTCTCATGTTGGAATGTTTCACATAGTTGTGAAGTTTATGGAGCAAAGGAAGAGGAGTCATTGACACCACCATCGCCTTGAGTGCCTTATCTGCTTCTTCACAAACAAACTTCTTGTCTTGAAAAGCCTTCAATAGAAACTGCCAAAACACATTTTCAAATGCATTAGAAATAGGTGATTCGAATAACTTATCACCAAAAGCTTACATGTATAAACACTGTAACCTATTCAAGTATCATCAATGGAGAACCTACCTAGCCATTCCTAGTTGCAAAGGGACTGAGACAGGGAGATCATATATTTCCTTTCCTCTTTGCAATTGCTATGGAATATTTGAGTAGAAGCTTGAATTGGCTGAAGAAGGAAAGAGAATTCAAATATATGAACCTGTGATTTCCACTGTTCGGAAAGATTATAATTGGAGAGATATTCTTCGTATGATGATTCCTAACCCAAACCAGAAAATGTCTTATTTCAGAATTGGATTCTCTTTTGTTTATACCTATCCCTTCACTTTGGGATTAATCTTGCTATTGACCCAGTCATACTTGAATTTTGCCGCTTTTTTAAAATTTGCTTAGCACAAGTAGGCCCTCTTATTTGGAGAGCTGTGGCTTGTTTGAGGTATTTGTCTTTTCCCTATCTTATTCACTTATACTATCCCAAATTATTTCACCATGGAGTTTTTACCTTGACTGCAAGAAACAAGAAGGTTTTGGTAAACCCCGAGGATGACAAGGATCACTGGTGGTATACTCGTTACGTTGTTGTACGTGCAGTGGATTTGTTGGGTGAAACAAATATCCCCTTCCTTGAGAAGTGGAACTTTGCACGTAAGTTTTCTTTTACTTACCGCATCTATTTTTAAGAATACTTCTTTTCTAATTTTGTTTCTATTTGTTTTTTCGTAGCAACCATGGGAGATGTGGAACCCGTTTCTAATTTTCGTGGTTGGGTAGATTCAATTTTGAAAACTGCACTGATGAAGGCGAGAACTTGAAAATCAATTTTCCATTACATGGTCGGAGAGTGAAGACCCACAGTATGCATTTCCTTATGCTTTGGCGTATTTGAAATCACTCTTTTTATCAGGATTTGGTATGAGGGGTATGACATCTGAGGTAGACATTGCCCTTCGAGCTTCTTCTAGCTCTTCACTTTCTTTGGAAAAAACAAAACTCATGCTGTCAAAGAGGAATGTTATAGAAGAAGAACCCGAGAATGACGAAGAAGAAGATACCTCCTTAATTGCTAGGCCAAAATCCAGGAGACATATCATTTCTAAAGATGAAGCTGAAGATACTCCTGCTCGAACCTCTATCTTTGAGCCTGTTCAGATTCCTTTTTATGAGGACACCACTCCAAGGGACTCTAATGAATCTATTTGACATCTCTTTTTTAGTGGTTTTGAGAGTGGAGAGCTTGGGCCAGTTCTTGATGAAACTCCCCTCTTCTTCTATTCCCTTTTCTTCTATTCCTCTTTCAGTTACGTGTGTTCCCTTGCCTGTTTTATCTACTCCTACCTATTTACCTGTTTTGATTCCCTTGTCTATTTCTTCTGTCTCAATTTGACTCCTGTTTAAACTACTTCTACTGCTCCTCCTTATATTGCTCCCCCTTTCTCTGTTCAACACGCAGAAGTGGGTTCCAGTAGCAAAGGTTTGACTATGAGGAGCGTTACCCTTGAGGTTCCTGCTAATCACAGCCTCTTAAGGAAGTTAGGTGGAGCAAATGTATGGCTTGAGCCATTGATTGGAGATATTGAGAAGAATACGATGAAGAGCCACAGTTGTTTGACTCTAATGAATAACATAGTTCATTCTACTTTGAAGGTACTTTTCCTTTAATTAACAAAAGTTTTTTTTATATATCTTTCTAAATTCTCATATTTGCTGCCTTTCCCTTTTAGGCTAATTTTGATTGGTACTGAGTTGATGGGAAGGATCTCCCTTTTGGAAAAGAAAGCCCGTGCGTCTGATAAGGCTATCGACGAGGCTGAGGAAATAGCCAAGGGAGCCCCGTTAGAAGCAACTAATTGGAAGGAGCAGTTTGAGAATGCTCAGAGAACCATAGAGGAATTACAAGAAACTAGAAATCACTTGGAGCAGCAAAAGCGTGGTTTGACTTCTGAGCTAGCAGTTGCTAAGGCTTCTTCAAGCTAGTTTGAAAAAGATAAGGAGCTTTTGGATTGCTTTTTTTTCTGAACAATTATCAAAATCCAGTGAGGAGATCATAGAACTTAAGGCACTTTTGGGCAAGAAAGAAGAATATGCAGGGGAATTAGTGCAAAGCTTGACTCAGGCTCAGGCTGACTTAAGGATCTCTGCTGACAAGATACGTGCTTTAGAGAGTTCTCATGCCTCCCTCGAAGCTTCCCTTGATTTTTAGCTGAACACCAAATATTGAAGAATGATCTGGCTATGTGGGAAGCGGAGTATGGGCTTCTTGAGGAGAATTTCAATATAGAAGTGAGTTGGGCTTTTCTAAATTCCCATTGTGATGCTTTAATGGAGGCCAGTCAAGAAAAAAATTGATTTACAATTAGAATTGGCCAATGTCTTGAAAACGATTGAAGAAAGCCAACAACCACTTGACTCTCATTCTCCAGTACTCGGAGCTCCTGTGGCAGAAGAACCGTTGAATGATGAAGTTAGTGTTGTGGCACTTGAAGTTGAAAACGTTGTAATTCCAGCTCCGGAGGGTGAAATTTCTACGACACAGTCTATGGAAGCTGAAGCTCCCGTGACTCTTGCTTCCTTCGGTGACCTTAACACTTTAATCCCAGCTGAAACCGCTCCTACTGTTGCTTCTTCAAAAGTCACTACCGTGTCTGTGGCTGCCCCTGAAAATGAGATCGCAACTTCTAATGTTCCAACCCCTTCAGAGTGACTAGTTGAATATGTTTCAAACTTTACTGTTGTCTTTTTTTTATTGATTGGTGGTTTTATCCCTTGACAATTTTAAGAGATTATTTGGTGAAGTCCCAATTATCATAATGGGGAAATTGTAAAATGATATTTTGCTGAATAAGTTTTACTTAGTCTTTCTAATTATATTAAGAAGTTTTCTCGATACTTCTATATGTTATATTCATGCCTATATATTTATTTAGGACTTATAGAATAGATTAGCATTTTTAACCTTTAAAAATGCTTTATGATTCTTCTCATGAGTTATTAACATGAGGTTTATAAAATAGGGCCCTTTTATATAAATCGACACTTAACGAAGAAGACGTATCAACTTTGCCGTATAGGTTGTGACTCATAATTTGGCATGAGTTAGGGTTTTTGCCTAGCATCTAAAATCATTAGTAAAACATTAATAATTCAAAATAAAAAATTTTAACATGGCAATACCTGACCATGGGTACTTTCTCGGAAGTAATATCTCTTTAAGTGGACAGCATTCCAATGTGAGGGTAAAACTTTGCCATCCATTGTCTCCAACTCGTATGTTCCTTTTCCCGCAATGTCACGAACTCTGTATGGTCCTTCCCCCGTTGGACTTAGCTTTCCTAAATTAGCAGCCTTTGCATATTGGAATACCTTTTTAAGCACGAAGTCCCCAATTTTGAAAAATCTTAGGCGTGCTTTCCTATTGTAATATCGTTCAATTACTTGCTTTTGCGCTACCATTCTTATTAATGCAGCTTCTCTTCTTCTTTCAAGCAAATCAAGATTGATCAGCGTCTCTTCATCATTAGATTCCTCCGTTGCTTGAATGCACTGTGTGCTTGGTTCTCCTATTTCAACTAGTATTAAGGCCTCCTCACCATAAACCATTGAAAATGGTGTTTCTCTAGTGCTTGTTTTTGTCGTTGTACGATAAGCCCATAATACTCCAGGTAATATCTCAAGGCAATTACCTTTTGAATCCTGTAACCTCTTCTTCAAGTTGTTGATAATGACTTTGTTTGTGGATTCCGCTTGTCCATTACCCACTAGATGGTATGGCGTAGACGTTATCCTTTTAATCTGCCAACTTTGAAGAAATTTTGTGATTTGAGCTCCTATGAATTGCGGTCCATTGTCACACACAATTTCCTTTGGTACTCCAAAATTGCATAATATATTTTGCCATATGAAGTCTTTAACTTCCTTCTCTCGTACCTGTTTAAATGCTTCTTCTTCTACCCATTTAGTGAAATAATCTGTAAGTACAAATAGAAACTTCACCTGACCTTTTGCTTGTAATAGTGGACCTACGATATCCATTCCCTATTTCATAAAGGGCCACGGGGCTATAACAGGGTGTAGTAACTCAGTGGTCTATACATATTATTGCCGTATCTTTGACATTTATCACATTTGGACACGAAACTGTTTTCCTCCTCTTCTATCTTAGGCCAATAATACCCTGCTCGAATCAATGTTCTTACCAGCGACCTTCCCCTTGCGTGATTTACACAATGTCCTTCATGTACTTCCCTCATCACATATTCTGTTTGAGATGGTCCGAGACACCTTGCTAGTGGTCCACCAAACATATTTTGATAAAGAATTCCTTGATATAAACAATAACGAGCAGTTTTTTTGCGAAATGCGTGAGCCTTTCCTTTGTCATTAGGCACGGCTCCGTGCTGTAAAAAAGAAATAATTTCGTTTCTCCAATCCCATGTTAAATGATTAAAATTTACCTCATTGTTATCAAGTTCGAGAACGGATGACATAAATGTACGACTGAAGCATTTGCGTCATTTGCTATGTCAGCTGCAGATGCGAGATTAGCTAAAGCATCTACCTCTATATTCTCATCTCCTGGGATATGCATTACCTTCCAAGTTTGGAATTGCTTTATTAGTTCCCGTACCTTTTCGAGATATTCTTGCATTCGAGTTTCCCTGGCTGTATAAGTCCCTAGCATTTAATTGAGCACGAGTTAAGAATCACTCTTGATTATAATCTGTGTTATGCCGAGTTTTCGTGCCACTTCTAAACCTGCAATTACAGCCTCGTACTCTGCTTCATTGTTAGTTATAGAATGATATTTTATAGCCTGTCTAATAGTTTCACCCGTAGGTGGTATGAGAAATATCCCCAGGCCCGATCCTTTTACATTAGATAAACCATCATTGAATAAAATCCGAGTCCTCGGGTTTGCACCATTAGAAACTTGTAATTCTTTTTCTGCTTCTAAATTCATCCCCTGACTAAAATCAACTACGAAATCAGCTTGTACTTGAGATTTTATAGTGGTCCTAGGTTGATAAATGATTTAGTTTTCACTTAGTTCTATAGCTCATTTTGCTAATCTCCCTGAAAGTTCATATTTATGCAAAAATTTTCGTAATGGAAAAGCAATAACTACAGCAATGGGATGACATTGAAAATAAGGTTTTAATTTCCTAGATGCCATGATCAAAGGTAATGCTAACTTTTCTAGTTGTAGGTATCGTGTTTCAGCATCTAGTAAATACTTGCTTACATAATAAATAGGAGATTGTTTACCTTGGTCCTCACTGACTAAAACAACACTTACCGCAACTTCAGATACAGCCAGATAGATGAGAAGCTTTTCTCCTACCTTTGGTTTTGCCAATAACGGCGGGTTTGACAAGTAAGACTTCAAATTTATAAGGGCTCATTGACAATCTTCATTCTATTCAAAATGATCTTGCTTTTTGAATGCGGAGAAATTTTTTAATATTTCTCTGAAGATTTGAAAATAAATCTTCCCAATGCTGCAATTCTTCCCGTTAACCTTTGAACTTCGTTTTTATTTTTAAGGATATCAGGGACTTATTATATCGCTTCGATATAAGAAGGATTTACCTCAATACCACAGTTATAAATGGGAAAACCCAAAAACTTACCTGATGCAACTCCAAATTCATATTTTTTTGGATTGAGTTTCATATTAAATTTTCGTAAAATTTCAAATGTAACAGATAGATTAGAAATATGATCATGAGAATGCTGGGTTTTGACAAGCATATCGTCTATATATACCTCCAGTGTCTTTCCTAAATATTCTTGGAACATTTTGGTGACCAATCTTTTATAGGTTGCTCCAGCATTTTGAGACCAAAGGGCATTACCTTATAACAGTAAGTCCCCCTATTTGTGATGAAAAAAGTTTTTTCTTCATCACTTGGGTCCATTTTAATTTGGTTGTACCCTGAATATGCATCTAAAAAACTTAAAAGTTCATGTCCTGCAGTTGCATTAATTAATTGATCTATATGCGATAAAGGGAAAGAATCTTTTGGACAGGCTTTATTAAGATCTGTATAATCTACACAAACCTGCTACTTACCATTTTTCTTAGGTACAACAACTGTGTTAGCTAACCAATTATGGTACTTTACCTCGTGGATTGACCCAATTTTTAATAGCTTTTGGACCTCATCTTACATCACCTGGTTTTTGAAAGACCCTTGCTTTCTTTTCTTTTTATTTACTGGTGTAAATGATGGGTCTTCGTTTAGTTTGTGAGTCATCACATCCGTGGGTATCCCTGTCATGTCAGCATGGGACCAAGCAAAATAGTCCACGTTAGATTTTAGAAATTCAATTTACATACCTCGCATGTTTGAGTTTAAATTAGCTCCAACATACACTTTCCGTTCAGGCCACTGTTCAAATAATATCACAGCCTCGAGTTCTTCTATTGTTGTTTTGATATTTTCATTCTCTTCAAGTTCTTGAATTGTATCAGGTCACGAGTCTAAATCTATTTTTGCTCGCTCAGTTGAGGTTTGGTTGCTGACACCTTCAACGTTTTCCTGTAATTGCTATTTTTCTTTATTTACGGTGCTTGTATCTGTTACAAAGTTGATACTCTTGGCTGTTTGCTGATCCCCCCGAATTTGACAAATCCCCACGGTGATGGAAATTTAATAACTTGATGTAGAGTTAGTGGAACAACATCCATATCATGGATCCAAGGCCTCCCCATGATCATATTGTAAGTCATTTCCATATTACCTGAAATTTGGTTTCTTTAACAACAATGCAGCAAATGTTGTTAGAATTACCTCTACTTTTGTTACCACACTTGAATTGTCGAACCCCGACAAGGTTATGCACCTTGGGTATCATTTTGTCTTCAGCTTGCATTTCACGTAGTACCCTTAGTAGTATAATATTTATTGAACTTCTCGGATCAATCAAAACTCATTTTATATTATTATCATGTACAAGTAAAGATATTACCAGTGTGTCATTATGTGGGGTTATTACTCCTTCGGTATCGCCATCATCTAATGAAATACTTTTGTTTTCTAAAACCTGCCGTACACATTTCCCGTGTGTAATTGTTACTTTAGAACCCTGTTGGAAGCTGTATAGGTTATGCCGTGAATATCTTCTCCCCCACGTATCACATTCATTGTTCTCTTGGCTGTGGGGGGATTTGGCGGCTCTTACCTATTTTTCATATGGGCTTGTTTACCTTTCTTACTAAATAACTCGGTGAGATACGCTTGCTTCAATAGATGATCCACTTCACTTTGTAAGAATTTACGTTCTGAAGTTTTGTGCCCGTGATAATTGTGGAATTCACACTAATGGTCAGGATTACATCTATTTGGATTTGACCGCATCTCTTTTGACCATCGTACCTTATCTCCCATGCTCCTCAAAACAGCCATGAGCTCGGAGGTAGTGACATTAATGTTATATCCACCGAACCTTGCCTTTAAACTTTTGTCATCATCTCGTGACTCTTGTTTGTTCCAATCATTTCTGAACCTTGATGAAGAACTAGATTCCCTATTTCTCGATTTTTGATCATATTGTTGGTTATCCTGTTTTGACCGTGAGTCTTTTCATGCAGGTCCCATATATGGATCGTACCTGTTTTTACCTAATCTATTTTCGGTTTTTGATCTTCTGGAACCGCTCTTGATCTTCTTCAATTCACAGCTTCGTACTGTACCTGTTGTAAAGATCATTCCACATGGTTGCAGGGAATTCTCGAAGGCTTTCTTTGACTCTTCTCGTGGCTTCAGAACATTTGTCATTAAATTTCTTTTAAAAACTATTGCAGCCCAGTTGTCAGGTACACGGGGTAGAGTCATTCTTTAATGCTGGAATCTATCAACAAAATCTCTGAGCTACTCTGAATCCCCTTGCATGATTTTGAAAATATCTTCCATTATTTCCTCAACCTTTTGATATCCCGAGTGTGATTTAATAAAAGGATCTGCAAGTTCAGCAAAAGAATTAATAGAATTTTCAGGTAAAAGAGAATAACATGTTAATGCACCCTTACTAAGTGTTTCTCCAAATATTTTGACCAGTACTGATTCAATTTCTTGTTTGGTCAAGTCGTTACCTTTCACGCCTGCTGTAAATGCAGTCACGTGGTCACGTGAATCTGTTGTTCCATCGTATTTTGGGATGTCAGGCTGTTGCGACCAAAACACTCTTGCAAGTGTATGCGATCGACAAGTAATATAGTAGTAAGTAAAGTATCGTTCCCACGGGGAATTGTGATAAAATTCTCGAATGATGTAGACTCAAAAAATTATCAATACAAGCTAAATTATCACAAAATATATAAAGAACCAATTTACAGTTTAATTAGTAATTCAACAATAATTCAACACAAAATTACTACATCAATTACACAATATTTTGATAACAATTTGGATAAAGATATTCCAGGGTCATTGACTTGCTAGAGATCTTGCTACTACCTTAGCTTAAGATTGATTTATTAAATTATTCGGGTTATTGATTATAGGGTTAATAATACTCATAACAATCAGTCGAGTTCTTATTCACCTATTCAACTTATATTAATACCTATATGTATATGGTATTAATATTAACAAAAATGCAATTACAACTCCTATTTTTCAACCAAACAAGACAATTAAGTATATGTCTATCTTAATTGCAAATCTTTCACCCGATGCTCAGATACAGATCTTGTTCTATTTGATTCTATATGCAACCAAGAATTTCGTTTGTCAAGTTTAACTCAAGATTCGTAAATAATATTTCATTGTTAGCTACACAGTAAAATAATTAAAAGAAAAATCAAATAAACAACTCATATCCATAAATTAAAGATCTTCAATCTAAGCTTCAAACAACATAATCATCTAACATCCATGACACCAGAATATTTTAGGCTTTTAGCTACTCATATTTATACAAAAATAAACAATAAAAGTATTAAACATAATATAAGTAAATACTAGAAGAAAGTTTAGAAAAACTCTTTAAGTTTTTGCTTCAAGATTGTAATCTTCTTCTCTTCAAAAATGAGTCTTGTTCTTCACTTTCTCTCTCTAAAATGATTTCTTCACCTAACAATCTGATCCACAACAATAATGGAGTTTTTACTTTATGTAAATTGAGTGGGAGCCAGAGGAAATTCCAATTCTACCCCTTAAATAGTAAATTACGAAATCTGGGCTAGCGCTTTCGCGCATCTGGGCGCGCTAGCCTAGTTGTTTCTATTTCTTGATTATTTTCTTGCTCTTCCACCAAATTTAGCCGCGAGGGATTTTATTGCTCCAAAATGGTTCCAATCCTATATTTTTTTTACATAATACAAGCTCCTTTACCTGAAATATATACAATTTACTATTAAAGCCCATAATTCATCAATTAATCACAATATATCATTGGAATATAATCAAGCATAAGCATAAAAAATAGCTAAATCACCCAAATTTTTGCCTATTATCAACACCCCACATTTAATCCATTGCTAGTCCTTGAGAAATCAAACTATTATATTAGAACTATCTCTAGAAATTCCTTCACTCAATTATTTCCCCTAGCGCATTACACCTAGAACAATGTACAAATGTTGCGCCTAGTAGTGAGCAATCCTAGCCTCAAAATTGAATCTCAAGTGCCATGCAATAGTTAAACTTCGTCAACTTACTCTACACAGAAATGAATAATTGCTTTGTCATCAGAAGTCATATACCCTCACCATCACGCCGACAAGAGAGATTTGGAATTTACTCCGCACTTCAAATCATATACTTACATAAATCAACGAAAGCACTCACCGTCACAATAGAGTCACAAACATGCAATTGGTACCATAAGCTTGTTGTAATGTAAATTTCTACTAATGTAGGCTAGCTCGACTCAAAATCAATTAGGACTTTTTCATGGTTGTAATGTAGGCTAAAGGACAGGTAGGATACATTTAGGAATAGTGACTAACTCCCTTAACCACTTTAACACATCACATGTTACTTTCATTTTTCCAACTCATTTTCATTCACAAACAATATATCACCCAAATATTCCCTTCATTTTTAAGCACTCTATTAATTTATACCTACTAGCTAGAACAAAACATCATGTATTTATTCATTCAATTTCCGCTAGTGGTGTATATGTTACAAAACAAGTGCATTTTGTAATTTTTCATTCGCTCCACTCAAAATCCACCCCACACTTAATTCCTTCTTAATTCTTTTAGCATACTTTTCACAATTAAAGGGCCTTAAGAGGAAAAAGGTTCAAAACAAGATCAATGAAGAACAAAAGGGTATAGTCTTGTAATGTGGTTGCCAAACAAAAGTTTATAGGCTCAATAGGGTTAACTAGGGATAAATTTTATTTGTGATAAGCAATTAATCTCAAAAGGGTCAAAGAAAGCCTAAAATCATTTTCAAATCGAGCATCACCTAATATTTTGCTTTAATTCACATATCGGGCAAGTTCTAGACACAAATACAATGCATGGACACACAATTCTCACCACACATGGCATATAACTCATTCAGATTAGCTCATCAAGACACTTCATTATGAGAAGTCAATTCAGTAACAAACATACAATTTAAGGCACTTTCCATGAGATTCAACAGTTAGGATTTAGCGTTGAACTCTAGGGTCTATTGTGTTCAGGCGTGTCAACGCTATGGGTTCACTTTTGTTTTCCTTATAACTCCTTATTTTAATCTACAATCAAAATAAAAACAAAAATTAAAAAACTACCTATGCCCGGTTCAAGATAAACCCGATGAAAAGAACCGTGGCTTAAGGAAATCCAAGGGGATGTTGTTACATTATCCTAAAAATAAAAACAAAAATGAATTTTTTTAATTTTTTTCTATACTCATTCCCTCAAGAACTCTTTTTAAATGAAAACCGTCATCATGCCGAACCATTTTATTGAAAAAAAGTTCTACTCCACTTGGCTAACTATCTTAGCCAAATAATACCAAACAAATAAAATAATTTAACAATTAACTGAAATAGCATAAACAACTTACATAATATACCAATCCAACAAAAACAAACCAAACAATTCAAAATAATCCTACAATCCATAATACTTAAAATAACCCCACACCCCACACTTAAATTTCAGGCATGTCCCCATGACTTTCATTGCTAAAAAGAAAAGAGGCAAAGATACATCCCCGTAACTTCATTCCTGATCTGAGACAGTCTCAGGATTCACATTACATGCACGCCCCAATGCTCTAAGCCAGCCCATAAATTTCTTCTCCGACTTGACTTGTCGGTCAGCAATCTCCTCCACACGCTTGCCCAACCCAATCATAGTGGTGCGAAGATCCTCCACCTCTTTCTTCAATGTGTTTTGACGAGGCAATCTGGTACATCGAGAAGATGAAGCTGCTCGTGACAGTATTGCTGCTGATGCTGCTTGTGATGCTAATCGTGAAAGTCATGCAGCTGATGCATGGGGTGCTTCTGGCTGCATCTCACCTTGAACATTCATTGCGTCATTTTCCTCCTCATCATCATCGTCGTCATCATCAGAGCTGCTTGATTCTTCCACCTCTACTACTTCTGGCTCTTTCCCCGTTGTCACTTTATCAGCTCGGAACTTGCTCTCCTAGTCATCAGCAGGCTGATATTCTGGCACACGGGGCATCCCTGCATAGTTGAGTAACTAGTGAAGGGAAAAATAATCCATACCTCTTGATCTTGCTGCGAGTGAACATCTCATCATACATGACTTTATCTACATCAAAGTCGTGACCATTAACAAAATACCAGACAAGAGCAGCACGAGGTCCATTGACCTCCGTTTTATTGTGTGATGGGATTAATCGGGTGCATATGAGATGCAGCCAACACTTTGTTTCAAATGTGAGTGCATTAGAATGGAATTTCTGCCCATAAGTCATCTAGGATACTTCTTTGCCGGGTACTACAATGATCTCAGAGAATCTTGCCCAAATTTCGTATGTTGGTTTCTTACCACAGTTATAGAAGTCATTATACCCCTCTGGAGGTGCATACAGCTGGTAAGCAGTACGAATCACCTCGACTAAAGCATTCACTACCCTTTTCGGTGGACTGTGACTATTCCATTGGTATGCTCTGGAGCATTGTAATAAAATTCTCTTACAACCATGAGATTTGCCTCACCGGATTTGTTGACGAATATGTGCAAGCCCCTTCTTAGTAACTCATCATGCATATGAGGGCACAAACACTGAAGTTTTCTCATGTCAACACATCTCTCCGTAATTGGCATCTTTTGAGCCTTTTCTGCAAATCAGTCCTGAGCTTTGGCCGAAACAAACTTTGTATCATCAAATGGGCGTGGAGTTGCTACCCCTCTTGACCTAGCTATGCCTGCTTGGCTGCTCGATGAAGTACCTATGGTACGTCTTTTACTGGAGTTAGTCATGTTACCTGCAAAACAATAGCATATTAACAAAACCCAATCCAAAATTTGTGACTCAATGGGGTTACTTAGACTTCACACGCATTATTGATCACAAACTATAATTTTTTATTTATTGAGGATTTTTCACAAACACATCAAGCCATTTGATCACCTCTTATCTTACCACCTCTTTCATGTTAGGATTGAGGCGGCATTTTTGTTCTATGCTTGGCTTGTGTCCTTCCTCCATGAGGATTTTGTGCATGCATAAAGCAGGACTAATACCTTTGATATCGGACATTGTACACCCAATTGCTTTCTTATGCTCTCGCAATACTCTCAACAATTTTTCCTCCTTCAATTTAGATAAATCAGAGGAAATAATAACAGGTAATGTATCAGAACTACCCAAATAAGCATAAAGAAGGTGAGACAGTAAAGGCTTCAGTTCCAATTTTGGAGCTTCTTCAATTGATGGCTTCGGAGGAGGGCCACCTGGCCTGTTCAAAGGTTCAAAAGGAATTAATCCTTTCAGGTATTCACAAGATGCATTCATAATATGCTTCATCTCTTCAACCTCGTCATCTATCTCCAAACTATCAAACAACACAATTGCCTTCTCTAAAGAATCCTTCAAGTATACACTTGGGGCTATGAGTTTCTCATCCATCTCCATGACAGAGATCATATACCATTCTTCATAATGGCGAGGAAGTTGCATAGCTTCATATACATTAAGCACAACTTCCTCGTTGTCAACTCTTATGATCATTTTTTCTTCTCTGACTTTAATTATAGCATCACATGTGGCCAAAAGAGGTCTTCCTAAAATAATAGGAACTATTTCATCATCTTCAAAATCCAAGATAATAAAATCAGCTGGAAAATAAATTTTCCAATTTTCTGTGGCACATCTTCAATCACTCCTTCCGGGTAAGCTATGGACCTGTTTGCAAGTTGCAATATAACAGTGGTGGGTTTTGTATCTCCCAAACCGAATTGCTTGTACAAGGACAACTGCATCAAATTTATACTTGCTCCCAAATCACAAAGTGCATGGCCTACATCAACATTACCAATCCTCACCAGCATAGTAAAGCTGCCTGGATCCTTAAGCATTTGAGGAAGCTTATTTTGAACCCTTGAAGTGCACTCCTCAGTAAGTGCAACAGTTTCAAATTCTGTCAATCTCCTCTTGTTAGCCACAATATCTTTCAAGTATTTGGCACACTTTGGAATGTCCTGAATCGCATCTACCAAAGGAATGTTCGATTGAATTTGATTCAACATAGTGAGAAATTTATTGAGCATGCGATCATCATTCTTTTTCTGCAGCCTTTGTGGAGATGGTGGTGGTGGTATTGGAATGTTCACAGGTGCTGGAAATGTATCATCTTTCTTTTCGTCTTGTGTTGCTTGGGTAATTAATTCACCTTCAGGTATTTGCTTGTTCTTTTTCTTCGATGGAACTTCTTCTAACTTCCTTCCTGTTCTAAGTGTAATTGCACTCACTTGAGAATTTTTTCTGTATCACGTGGAAGAGCACCTGCAGGTCTAGTATTTTGATTTGTAGCCAGCTGTCGCATTTGCCTTTCAAGATTCCTGAAGTGTGTTCTGAGTTGTTGATTGTCTTGCAACAATTTCTTCAACAAGTCATTTGTACTTTCTTCTACTTGTTGTGGAGGCCTTTGAGGTTGATTACAATTTCCTTGGGGTCTAAATTGATTCTGAATTGGTTGATTCCCACCCCAAGAGAAATTAGGATGATTCCTCCAATTTGGGTTTTAAGTGTTCCCACATTGGGCTTGTTGATTCATCGGACCTCTGTTTTGTAACCCCACATAATAAATAGATTCAAGATTCATGGGGAACATGTCACTCATGTGATTATCACCACACATTTCACAACAAACAGACATTTGTTGAACCTGCTGCATTGGTTGTGATGGTCCCATTGTCATTCTGGTCATTTGATTTGCCAATTTTGCTAAATCTGCTCTCATAGCGAAAATGTCATCTAGTTCAAGTAACTCTGCTTTCTGTTTCATTACTCTCCTTGGTTCTCCTTCACCTTTCCAATTATGATCATTAGAAGTCAAGTTATTCAGCAGAAGTTGTATTTCCTTGTATGGTTTCGCCACACAACTACCTCCACAAACTGAATCAAGATTTATTTTGGAAGTCTCAACTAATCCATCAACAAAATTATGACCCAATACTTCATCAGTTTGACAATGATGAGGACAATCTCGAAGTAGTTTCTTGTATCTTTCCTAAGTTTGGCGAATAGTTTCACCATCACGTTGTTGAAACCCAAGAATCCGACTTCGCAAAAACTTTGTCTTTTTGGTAGGGAAAAACTTGATAAGGAATTTCTTTGCCAAATCATCCCAATTATGGATTGAATTAGCGGGCTCCTTTTGCAACCATTTAATAGCCTCCCCCAACAATGAAAAAGGAAATAAGGTCAGCCTGACATAATCCTTTGAAACATTTGGATAGTTGTAGGTATATGTTATTTCCAAAAAAATTTGAATGTGCATTTGTGGATCTTCATGAGATAGACCAACATATTGCCCAGTGGACTGTATCAGCAGCACCATGTACTGCTTAAGCTCAAAGTGACAAGTAATTTTAGGCTTCACAATGGCCTGAGTCATATTAGCAAGGTTTGGCCTTTATACTTCTATCACCGGACATTCTTGATTACCTGCCATCACTGTTGGTTGTAGTTGAACTTGAATGTCTAACTCTCCTTTTGTTATGTTTCTAACTTCCACTCTTTCCTTGTTCAATAAAGTGTTCTTTCATTGCAGGATCAAGAGGGAGGGGGTTGTTTGTGCTTCTACTCTCCCGCATTCAAGAGAAGAGCCTGCGCAACACAAACAAAGTAGATAAAAAGTTTATGTTTTTATTAACAGCTAATAAAATCTTAAAACAGTCAAGTAGGTAATTTGAAATTCCTTGGTGACGGCGCCAAAACTTGTTGTGACCAAAAGACTCACGCAAGTGTACGCGATCGACAAGTAATATAGTGGTAAGTAAAGTATCGTTCCCACGAAGAATTGTGATAAACTTCTGGATTGATGTAGACACAAACAATTATCAATACAAGCTCAATTATCACAAAATATATAAACAACCAATTTATAATTTACTTAGTATTTAAACAATAATTCAACGAAACATTACTACACCAATTACACAATATTTTGATAACAATTTGGATAGAGATATTCCAGGGTCATGGAATTGCTAGAGATCATGCTACTATCTTAGCTTAAGATTGATTTATTGAATTATCCGGGTTATTGATTATAGGGTTAATAATACTCATTAGAATCTGTCCAGTTCTTATGCACCTATTCAACTTAAGTTAATACCTATATGTCTATGGTATTAATATTAACAAATGCATTTACAACTCCTATTTTTCAACCAAACAAGGCAATTAAGTATATGTCTATCTTAATTGCAAATCTTTCACCCGATGCCCAGGATTCAGATTTTGTTCTATTTGATTTTATATGCAACCAAGAATTTCCTTTGCCAAGTTTAACTCAAGATTCGTAAATAATCACTGTTAGCTATGCAGTAAAATAATTAAAAGCAAAATCAAATAAACATCATATCGATAAATTCAAGATCTTCAATCTAAGCTTCAGACAACATAATCATCTAACATTCATGACCCCATAATATTTTGGGTTTTTAGCTACTCATATTCACACAAAATCAACAATAGAAGTCATAAACATAATATAAGTAAATATTATATGAAAGTTTAGAAAAACTCTTTAAGCTCTTGCTTCAAGATTGTAATCTTCTTCTCTTCTTCTCATCAAAAATGAGTCTTGTTCTTCACTTTCTCTCTCTAAAATGATTTCTTCATCTAACAATCTGTTCCACATCAATAATGGAGTTTTTACTTTACGTAAATTGAGTGGGATCCATAGGAAATTCTTATTTTACCCCTTAAATCGTAAATTCCGGAATCAGGGCTAGCGCGGCCATGCATATGGGCGCGCTAGCCCAGTTGTTTCAATTTCTTGATTCTTTTCTTGATCTTCCACCATATTTAGCCCCGAGGGATTTTTATTGCTCCAAAATGGTTCCATCCTTTTTTACATAATATAGGCTCCTTAACCTAAAATATATACAATTCACCATTAAATCTCATAATTCATCAGTTAATCACAATATATCAATGGAATATAATCAAGCATAAGCATAAACAATAGCTAAATCACACAAATTTTGCCGATTATCACAGGCATTTTGAACTTTTTCGGAATTGGAAGGGGAGCAATACTTGGCTTCCAAGGTTGGTATGAGTATTTGTCCATATCAACTCATTTGATTACAAGCGGAACTCTAGGGATTTGCTCAATATGCTCATTTTTTTCCTTAATCTGTTTCTGCAAGGTTAGTACTAATTTTGCAAATAAGAATTATTTGAATTACCTGGTTCCCTTTCTTGTGGTTCACTGGTGGTTCCTCCATTTCCATAATTAACAAGACCAGAGCGAGAATTCTCCAATGTATTATTATTAGGCGTTGGTGTGGGTGGTGCAGCAGGGAATCGACTAACTAGAGCAAGAAGAGCTTTGCTGACTTGTGCATCAATTAATTTTTGTAAAGCTTCATTTGCACCTCCTTCAAAATGTTCAGATTGCTCTTGTTGATCAGCACGAGATTCAGGATCAGGAGTGCCTTCACGAGATTGACGTGGTGAGTTTTGAGGGGAGGGAACCACGTAAATATTTGGTAGATCTCCTTGATTTTGCTGGATTTGATTTTCATGATTTCCCAAGGTGTTTTCACTGTTACTGTTGATGTTGTTGTTTGACATGTTGATAAAAACGGATAGAAAGTAGCTTAAAAGAAAAGATTATCAAATTTCCGGTAACAGAGCCAATTTGTTTAACTAAAAATATGATTCTTTGGTCAACGCTAAAGATAAATAGAAATTCAGGTTACTGATAATCAGGAGACAAAAAAAATAATAGACTTTTGAGAATAAAAATAAAATAGTAAATAAGTTTGTATTTCAGTGTAATATCAATGATATTCTGTGTCCTTACAAATGCTGAGACATCCTCGTTTTTAGTTGATTCTAGGAAAATGTATAATGACTTAGTCTTAATTAGGCAATTATGAGCAAATAAAGACATTTAATGAAACGTTACATAATAATTCTATTTAATACCAATTCTCTAACGTATTGAGTATTTAATACTGAGTTGGACTCCTTTTCGTCATCAGATCCATATATTTAATGCCTTCTGATTTTCTGGCTTTAAATAACTTAAATAGGTACGAAGCTTGTATTATTCGAATTGCTTCTCGTGCCTACTTAACTTTCTTCTCCCGTATATGTTGTCACTCGTGCCTCTTAACTGATCATCATGTTTTGACCATTTGATCAGTCCACGTGTCATGCCACGTCAGCTTCAATATAAATTCAGTTTTTTCCCAATACCGGTTGGACCACTCACCAAAGAAGGGAAGAATTCCAAAGTAGCACAAATGATTTAAGAACAATAACTGCATATGGGACCTTAATAATATATCCTTGACCTTATTCCAAGTACCTACATTCCTCAACTAGGAAATGATAATGACTATTTTTATTAATTATATTGGGGTTATACGGGCAATGGGCCATATGGAAATTCTGTGTTTAATTTCTCTTCTTGGGTTTAAAGAAAACAAGATCACAATCTAAAGATATAATAAGACGTGAAAATAGCACAAATTAATCAGTTTTTGGATTGGTAATTGAAAATAGCCCGCGTTTTACAAAATTATTAAAAAATAGTTACTATTTTGCTGCAATACGGAAAGTTCCAGCATAATATATTTGAGATTGGTGTACCTATATATAAACTTTCAGAATATTATGTTGGAGCTACAGTATATAATGCTGCAAGTCTAGTAGATTATGTTGGAACTCAAGTATACTATGTTGAAGTATACATGTAAAAAATTCGAACTCCAATATATTATACTGAAATATTTTTTGGATTTCGAACAATATTTTCTTTCAGATTTATTTTTACATAAAAATGGCTAAATTCGATTACTTTTGAAACTATTGCATTTTTCAATTACCACTTATAAATCTTGCTATTTTTGAATTTCACCCTAACGGGAAGAAAGAAAATCCATGATTAATTTAACAATTTACTACCTATTATATGTACCTTATGAGTTATAAGTATCATATATGCATTTGATGTTCAATATTATATAATATTTTTAATCATATGTTGCAATAAAGATAATTAATCAACTTCTTGCTATAAGGTTGCGCAAAACACGATCCATAAATACTATTTTTGGGGGGTCAAATACAGAAATATTTATATATACTTATGCATATCATTAAGCAAAGTAGTCCTAGTAAAGTAGAAACATGCGCCATTAATAGCATTACAATTATCCAAATTAAACATTAACTGGCCTAGAAGATGCCCCTAATGCCTCTGCTTCAATAATATTTATAGCAAACAATTAGTAGATACACAAAATGACTAAAGTTTTGCACCCTCAAACAATTATGCTTGAATTAAGGGATCGTCCAACAGTTCCCTGCAATATAATCATTTATTGTATTAGTAAACGTCATTACATTACCATAAGTACAATTTAACAAAGAAAATTAAAGGCTGTACCATTGTACTCAAGTTTTTATGATAGCAGAATTGAGACCCCTTCTAATTATGTAGGGTGGATGAAGACGACCAACTGGTAATTCGTCAAATACGTTAATACTAGTAGTAGGGTATTTGGTGCAACGACGTATCTATTAATATAGAATAGGAGAAACAAATCTATATTATTATGACAAATGTCAAAGTAATAATTAAACATGTGTCCACTTTAGGACAAACCTCCAACTAACTTGAAGGTTAAAAAATAATTTTAAATAAAGAAATATTTACAAAGAAATAGGGAAAAATCCTCCCAAAAAAATATTTGAAAAAAAATCTTTCACAATTTCAGATTTCTTTATTTTTAAAAATTAAATTATTTTCAAATATGTTATAAATACACTTCTATTTAAGGTGAATGTCTTTAATTAGAGAGATTCTAGAGTTCTATTCTTGGTAGCTAAATCATCCTCCTCCCTATAAATAGAGGTGCCCTCTACCATTGTAAATCACTCCTAACATTCTCTAAGTATCAATAAGAAGAACTCTCTCTACTCTTCTCTCTATTGCTCTTGTTCTTGCATTATTGTTCTTGTCTTTTATATTATTTCATAACACGTTATCAGCACGAGACTCTACCGTCTCAAGAACCATTCTCGAAAAATCTAAGGTATTTCCCTCTTCCTAATTTAATTTTCGATTATGTCTGACATTACGAAAAGAAAGTTCGTTGCCCTTGAAATTTCGGGCAAGAACTATATGACATGGGTGTTGGATGCTGAAATTCACTTAGATGCTATGGGTCTCGGAGACACCACCAAAGATAGAGAAAAAGCATCCACCCAAGACTGTGCGAAGGCCTTGATTTTCTTGCGCCATCACCTTGATGAAGGTTTGAAGATTGAATATCTCACCGTCAAGGATCCACTCATCTTGTGGAACGGCTTAAAGGAGAGATATGACAACCTGAAGTTGGTCACTCTGCCACAAGCACGATATGATTGGGCTCATCTGAGGCTCCAGGACTTTAAGTCCGTTTCTGAATATAATTCTGTAATGTTCAGAATTACTTCTAAATTGAAGCTATGCCGGGATAATATCTCCGATTATGATATGCTTGAGAAAACGTTTACAATGTTTCATGCCTCCAATATGGTACTGCAACAACAGTACAGAGAGAAAGGCTTTACAAAGTACTCTGAACTGATTTCTCTTCTACTAGTGGCTGAGCGAAATAATGACCTGCTCATGAGAAATCATGAAAATCGACCCACTGGGTCTACACCACTGCCTGAAGCAGATAAGGTGCACTCTCATTATGCCAAACATGAAAAGGACCATGGTCATGGTCGTAAACGGGGTCATAGCCAGGGACGTAGACAAGGAAGAAATTCCAATGAAGTCCGTCAACCCCCAAGGAGAGATAACCGCCGAAAGCAGAAACGGGGTCATGAAGATCCTAAGGCAAATGGTTCAGAAACTATATGTTATCGTTGCGGTGGGAAAGGGCACTGGTCAAAGACTTGCCGTATACCAAGACACTTGGTTGACCTTTATCAAGCATCTCGAAAGAGAAAAGGCCCTGAAACAAATTTTGTCTATGACGACAACTCGGACATCACCCACCTGGATGTGGCAGACTTCTTTGAGCAACCCGAGGGGAAAATAGACCACCTAATCGGCGATGGATCCGTGATGAAAGAAGATGGAGTTATTTGATTTTATTCTACTTATTTGTATTAGTTAGTGAATAAACTAATAGTCATTAGTATTAGCTCGTATTAGTTAGTTCATGATGCAATGTTAGCAGTAGTTCTTTAGAATATCTTCAATATACTCAAATATCAATAAAATTTTTATTTTCCAGTAGGGGTAATCGACTAGCCTGAAAAACTAGTCGATTATCTACTATTTTCGCATTAAAGCTGAAAAATAATTGATCAACAATCGATTGTCGTTAAGACAGTGTAATCTGGAATTTTTCAAAAATCATCCACAATCGATTGTCTTTGTCTAACAATCGATTGTCGTTAAGACAGTGTAATCTGGAATTTTTCAAAAATCATCCACAATCGATTGTCTATGCATAACAATCGATTGTCTTAAAACAGTGTGCTCTGGAATTTTTCAAAATAGCCAACAATCGATTGTCTATACTTAACAATCGATTGTCTTAAAACAGTGTGCTCTGGAATTTTTCAAAATAGCCAACAATCGATTGTCTATGCATAACAATCGATTGTCTTAAGACAGTGTGATCTGAAGTTTTTCAAAATAGCAAATAATCGATTGTGTGTGTTTAACAATCGATTGTCAATGTTCAACAATCGATTATTTGTGTTTAACAATCGATTGTTTGAAGAAAATGCTTAAACTGAAATTTTCAAACTGCAAAGTAATCAATTATGGATAACATATCTGATTTTGTTAGTCAACTGTTAGCAGCAGATTTTGAAAATATTATGTGACACAAACGAATTGAACTTGTTTATTCTTATGTTCGTGTATCTCTTTTGTATGTCAAACTATGGGATAGCGAAAATGGATATCTCACAAAGCGAACTTGGATCAACGTCCAACTGTAAAAGTATTTGCCTAGTTGATTCATGTACTACACATACAATACTCAAAGAAAAGAAATATTTCTCTCAACTAAATATGTGTAAGGCAAACGTTCCTACAATCTCTGGAAGTAGTAAATTGATTGAAGGCTCCGGAAGAGCAATTGTAACTATGCCCAAAGGCACGACGTTAAACATAGAGAATGCAATATTCTCCTCCAAGTCTAAGAGAAACTTGTTGAGTTTTAAAGATGTACGCCGGAATGGCTATCATATTGAGACAATGGATGAAGATAATCTTGAATATCTCGTCATCACAAAGAATGTCTCCGGCCAAAAGAGAGTTATTGAGAAATTCTCGTCTTTATCTTGTGGCCTGTATTGGACAAGAATTAGTGCAATTGAGGCACATTCAACAGTAAACCAAAGGGTTACTGATTCCAATACCTTTGTACTTTGGCATGATCGATTGGGACACCCAGGATCGGTCATGATGAGACGGATTATAGAAAGCTCATATGGGCATCCGTTAAAGAATTTCAAAATTCTTTCGAATAATGAATATCCTTGCACTTCGTGTTATCAAGGCAAGTTGATTATCAGGCCATCACCAACAAAGGTTGGGACTGAGTCACCCACGTTTCTGGAGCGTATACAAGGGGACATTTGTGGACCTATTCACCCCCTAGTGGGTCGTTTAGGTATTTCATGGTCTTGATAGACGCATCCTGTAGATGGTCTCATGTGTGCCTGTTGTCATCACGCAACCTTGCGTTTGCGAAATTAATGGCACAAATAATTCGACTACGAGCACAATTTCCAGATAATCCAATCAAGTCCATTAGACTGGATAATGCTGCTGAGTTTACATCCCAAGCATTTAATGATTATTGCTTATCAATCGGGATAAAAGTTGAACATTCTGTAGCTCATGTTCACACTCAAAACGGTCTTGCAGAGTCGTTAATTAAACACCTGCAGTTGATTGTAAGGCCATTACTTATGAGAACGAGGCTGCCCACTTCGGTATGGGGTCACGCCATCTTACATGCAGCAATGCTAATTCGTCTCAGACCGACGAATTACCACAAGTATTCCCCGTTGCAATTGGTTTTGGGTCATGAACCCAATATATCCCATTTAAGAATTTTTGGATGCGCAGTATATGTGCCTATAGCACCGCCATCCCGCACCAAAATGGGTCCGCAAAGAAGGTTAGGAATATATGTTGGGTTTGAATCGCCCTCCATCATTCGCTACCTCGAAACATTGACAGGCGACTTGTTTACTGCACGATTTGCAGACTGTCGATTTGATGAGACACTTTTCCCAAAATTAGGGGGAGAAGTTGGTGAAACCAAACGGGAAATTTTGTGGAAAAATGCATCATTATCTCATCTTGATCCACATACCTCTATTTGTGAAAGAGAGGTACAAAAGATTATCCATTTGCAAAGAATAGCAAATCAAATGCCTGACGCATTTACGAACTTGAAAAGGATAACGAAATCCAATATTCCCGCGGAAAATGTTCCAATCCGTATTGATGTCCCTGTTGGACAATCATCTAGTGTCATATCCAATGAGTCGAATGCACGCCTGAAGCGTGGCAGACCATTAGGCTCCAAAGATCGAAATCCTAGAAAGAGGAAAAAGAACGATCAAAATGACACCACGAAAGAATCTCATGATTTAACAAATTTTGAGATTCATGAAGAATCCATTGAGCCCGAGACTCTGGAAAATACGGAACTATCCCTAAATCCAATTAATATTGAGGCAAATATTAATCGAGTGGATATTGTGGTGGATAATGCCTTTGCTTATAATGTCGCATCTAGCATTATGCAAGAATGTGAGGATCTCGAACCTCAATCTGTTGAAGAATGTCGAAAAAGACAGGATTGGCCAAAGTGGCAAGAAGCAATTCAATCAGAATTGAATTCGCTGGCAAAACGTGAAGTTTTTGGCCCTATAGTTGAAACACCTAATGGTGTTAAGCCTATCGGCTATAAATGGGTCTTTGTACGCAAAAGAAATGAGAAAAACGAGGTACAAAGATATAAGGCACGCCTTGTTGCACAAGGTTTTTCTCTAAGGCCTGGTGTCGATTATGAAGAGACATATTCGCCTGTAATGGATGCGATAACCTTTCGTTATCTCATAAGTTTTGCTGTCCATGAAAAGCTTGACATGCACTTAATGGATGTGGTTACTGCCTATCTTTATGGCTCACTTGATAATGAGATATACATGAAAATTCCCGATGGACTCAAGATGCCAAACGCGCATAACTCAAAATCTCGGGAAATGTTCTCAATTAAATTGCAAAGATCCTTGTATGGTCTAAAGCAATCTGGACGAATGTGGTATAATCGTCTTAGTGAGTACTTGTTAAAAGAAGGCTATATAAATGACGCCATTTGCCCGTGTGTTTTTATAAAGAAAACAACATCGGAATTTGTTGTACTTGCCGTATATGTTGATGACATAAACCTTATTGGAACCCATATAGAACTCCAAAAGGCAATTGATTATCTAAAGGATGAATTCGAGATGAAAGATCTCGGAAAGACTAAACTATGTCTTGGTTTGCAAATTGAATATTTGGCAAACGGAATTCTTGTTCATCAATCTACCTATACAGAAAAGGTACTGAAACAGTTTTACATGGATGAAGCACATCCTTTAAGTACACCGATGGTTGTTCGATCACTTGATGTGAACAAAGATCCATTCCGACCACAAGAAAGGAATGAAGAGCTACTTGGTCCTGAAGTACCATATCTTAGCGCAATTGGCGCACTAATGTACCTTGCAAATACTACAAGACCTGACATATCCTTTTCAGTTAATGTCTTAGCAAGATTTAGCTCGGCTCTTACGAGGAGACATTGGAATGGGATCAAACACATATTGCGGTACCTAAAGGGAACTACCGATATGAGCTTATTTTATGGCAAGAATTGCAGCCCGGATCTTGTTGGTTATGCTGATGCTGGATATTTATCCGACCCACACAAGGCTCGATCTCAAACGGGTTATGTGTTTACCTGTGGAGAAAAGTTCTTTATTTAATTCAAATTTTATATTTCATTAATTTTAAAAAACTAACTGATTAAACATAGGTTGTTTACTTAAAAAAGAAAATTGCTTTCCCTAAACTTTCTCAGCAAACCTACATTGATAGAGCGCAGTTGCTCAACCATAACATACGCACGATTGAAACCAAAATCAACTCTGAAATCATATGGAACTGCTCCAAACTGCGTTCAACTTCTATGGTACTCGGAGTATTTTGCGAGGGAGAAATGTATCGACATTGAAAAGGCAAAAATCCTCCGTAAAAAGCTGGATTGGTTTTATCGTATATTTGGGCCCCTTACATTGGTGAATGAACATGTCACTTTGGTTTACCAGACACACGCCCTTCACTACTTCACAGAATATTACTTTACTTTGTTTGTCCAGTTTTTCACTCCTCTAATTCTCTCTCCTTTCCTTGCTCTTTGCAATTTTTTGGCCACTTTGCTACTTCAACAGTTCAACGTGTAATCTTTCTTTAGATGAGTTTTTCAATTCTCCTGGGCTTCTCTGTGTTTATATGTTTAACTTTTCTCCTTTCATTGTTCAGATTTTTTCGTGACTTGTGTTGTTTCCTGATTCTAAACTTAATAATACAATGGATTTTTGTTTTTGTTTAGTCATTGTTATATGTAGATCTGTGAAGGTTGTCTAGGTGCATAATTTTTTTTTTAAATCTTTGTTTGCCTTGATGCATGGGTTGTTTGCATTAATTTTATCGGAAGACACTAAAAAATAAATCATTGTACTCAACAAAGTAGTTTTTCCAATTGTGAAGAGATGATGCACTCATATTCCTCAATTTTCGTTAAGAAGGACGTTATTGTTTGTCCAGTGCCCCGACCTATTCTTTTATGAGATCTCTCAGATGGAATGTCAGGTAATCCATTTACTTAATTTTTCGGTATGGTAAGATTTTTCCCCTGTTTCTTTCTTTTGTGGATGCATTCTGGGTTCATTTCAGGATTTCTTTGAAAGTTTTGTCCATTTTTTGTTATTTGCTTGAATAATTTCTTCCTAAATTTTCTACATGCATATTTGGAATGTAATAATGTTCTTTATTTTTTTTTGGGTAGTATTAAATGAGGCTTTTAGTGAAAATATTTTTATTTATAAGGTGCAGAATGAGGGTGAAATAAGTGCGCTAACAAAGCAAATTATCCAATATATTAAGGAAGTTAAGAACTACCAGTATAGAGTACTGTGTGAAGAAATTGAGAATACTTTCTTTTAGCAATAACGACGAAATATTATTACTGAATTTCATTAGCATGTAGAAGCTTTTGGACTATCGCAGAGAACAAACAAGTTATTTTTATTCACTTTAAAAAGACTCCGTCATTCTTTCAAAATCTGGTACCGTGCTTACTATTATTTTCTTAGTTCTTATAGGTCTAGAAAGTTGAGTAAGATCTACAATATGATCCCACAAAAGACTAATTGATTTTGACAGTGGCAAATTTTTTATTATGAGAAAGAAAAAAGATGTCAAATGGTATTTCGAGAGTGCCTCTAAGTTGTTTTTGAAGAATGGTAACACTTTACATGGTGAAATCATTAGAGGTGGGTAGATAAAGCTTTGTATTTATGAGTTTCTTTCAATAATTTCTATTCAAAATGTGGGGATTTAGCTTTTGTGTGTTTGATTTAATTTTTAAGAGCGATATTGTGTCATGAAAATATTGTGATCTCGAGTTTGCCATTCAAATATTTAATGGATACGTCACACAACGTCAGGGAACAACAAAGTAAAATTAACCAGATAACGCCTGAACTTGCAAAATTCAAGTTGTGGACAAAACATGAGAACGCGAAAGAAGAGGTAATTTCTTATATCTTTTTAACTACATGAGCAATTTTTTAAATACATGTAAATAAACTTTCAGAATCTTATTTTACAAGGATGAGGAGGTAATTATTTTATCATTTATCTTTTATCTACACGATCAAATATTTTTCAATTACATGTCCATTTTTTCTTTAACATATGCTAATAATTTACGGAAACAACAAATCAAAGGAGTCGTATTTGGTGATGCCATCCCATATTATGCTGCAAAGTTTAAGGTACTTAAGATATAAGTAACCTCAGTTGCAATAGTTAAAGAAACGCCGAATATGTTTGAAAGGCCAATACACAAATTTTACTAGGTACTTGATAAGAAAACTATAATTGAACCTGTCGAACCAAGTGATCAGAGGGAGGAAACATTACCACCATCAACAGCCCCTTTTACTCTTTAATATTGGTTTAGTTTAATAATTTGAGATGCAAAATTGCAGATTTTATTATTATTTGTTAGTGTACATGCAAATTTTGCTTCTTCCAGTGAGGTATTTCAGGAAGTTGAAGGAGGAAGTCCAGAAAGACGAAGAGCTAGATTGAAACATCATGCGTAGATCTCAGAGCACATAGTAATTTCTCTACTTAAAGGTTCCTTTTAATTGTCCTTTAGTTGTATATGCTATCTCGTCCTCATAACTTGCAATAGTCTTCTTATTGTTGGATGTATTAAATCATATCTGATTCTGCTGAAAGTAAATAATTTATAAGTTGGTTTTAACATGTACCTGTATGAAAAATTTATTTATGTTGGAAGAGCAAAATCTATATACGAGTTCGTTAAAGATTTCTCATTATATGTTGGCCTTTATATTTATCTTTAGTCCACTAAATCGGCCTTTAGTTTGATAGAAGATGTGCGCGCACGCTCACACATACACATATATATCACCGCATCTATATTCTATATCTACTTAAAAGGAAGAAAGTCAGCCATGAGATTTTTCCATCTGTCACGTGCATAAAATGCCATATGGCATTTTTGGAATAAATTAGTTAATTTAGGTAAAAGTAGTTTTCCTTTTAAATATAGATTTGAAAATAATTAATTAGTTATTTTATATTTTAAACAAAAAGTAGTTTCTAATGTTTTATTGGGAAATTGTAGCGCTTCAATCCTACGTCATTAGTTAGTATAGGTGAAATTACTTTCTTTTTTAAAATTTTAAATTTAATTTAAAAACAATTAATAGGTATATTATTAAATAGTTAGTTAGTTTCTTTTTTAAGAAATTGTATTTTTTATAAGAAAGAGGAATTGGTAATTCGGCGCTTCAGACCCACGCCCTTCCTTCACATATTTTCCCTATAAATAGCAATCTTACAAATTCGGCTTCTATCCCACGATCTCTTACCATAATTTCAACTCCTCACCTACGCATGCTTCTATCCTACATTCTCAGTAACATAATTTTACAGCTTTCTCAATTCAGTTTTCTACTTTTATAATATATAATTCTATTCTTTTTCCCTCTTGTGCATATCAAGCAACAATTGTGGACTACAAGAGGTATCAGTATGATTTGTATTTCATATACAATCTTTATTACTGTTCAAATTGTATTTCTTGATAGATTTTTTTGTGAAGTTTGTTCACGGCGTAACTCCTATGACAACTGTTGTTTACCAATCTTAGGGTTATACCAGAGACACTTGCTGATGATTGTTTGTAGAATCGCTAGGAAAAAATTAATTATTTCACATGATCTATTACTTCATATGTGTTTCTATAAGCATTTTGTTGGAGTTTGTACTGATATTTGTGTATACCTCTATCTATTTACATGACTTAATGGCAGCTCAACTAAATTTCGTTGCGAAACTAATAGCAATTCAATAAATTGGAAATTAAAGGATTGTGTTGTCAGGTTTTGAAAAATTCGGACCGCTACAGACCTGATACTAGGTAAGGCAAGCACTCCCGGTTTTCTTTAGTCATATAATGATAGGTGTATGTAGTGCTGCACCTACTGAATGAATTTACTTCCTATACACCTTAAAGCTATTTAACACCTAACTAAAGATATATCATTGTTTGATTACTTTCATACTCAGGCATGGTGGTACTGTCCTTGAACTATGCATTGTACATACCCTTGTGAGTTCAACTCTTTCCCCTTTCAAATAAATAAGTTTCGAAATTTGAGACTTCGAATTCGCAAGAAAAAATATTTCAATTTGGATTTGATTTAAAAAATAGTTCAGGTTCTATTATGATTTTCTTAAGCCCATTACAAGCCAAAGGATGGCATAAACATCAACTGGCAAACAAAAACTACACACGATTTATCATTACTAAGAAAGTTCCCTTGGAATAGGCTTTAAGCATACAATTGAAGAATATTTAACTGTCTTGGCAGTTTCTAATGATAAAGGATGATATGCAAGCAAAAAAAATGGGTGGAAAGATTAAAGTTGTAAAGAAAAATGGACTAAGGATAGTGATGCAACTATACCTTCAACTAAACTGTCCTGCACAGTCACTTGACACCACTATCAGTTCAATTTTGAAGAACATAAACTTAGGGTAAGCAAAACTATGAAATGATGTGTATATAGTGCCGCACCTAAAGAATAATGTATTTGTAGGAATATGTGGAGTTTAACCAAATCATTTTAGGCTAACTTATTCATTTTATCTTATTCATTTACGCGAGTTAGTTGCATTATGTGTGAATGTAATATAATCATCTCTAATCCTATATAATTTGGTATTACCCATCATAGCCTTCAAATTTCTAAGATACCTAGGTCCAGAATTTACACACATGTGACATTGTTGGTCTTCCAATTATTATAACAAGTCGCACTCACTTTTCTAGCTCGCAAAGCTCCTCCATTTCAGTGATCCTATTTGAATTCTATGTATTACATCTTAATCAACCATAACGTTCTTCTAATGACTGAGCCTGGATATCTAACTTGTCTTCATTTTATGGACGCAATTTGGTGCACCTCTACAAGTGAAGTTGGCAGTTCAAATCTCACTCTGAATTATTTATTTGCAATTCTATTTAACCAATTCATTTGCTTCATGTTTTTAGTATTCCAATTAGACGAAGGTGGTGTAAATCTTGTTTTGTAGGCTGAATTTCATATTGTAGTCTTATATTATTTGTCATGTAATCACTTTTTAGCTTTCCATAAATTGCAAAGTATTTCTTGCAGACAAGTGCTATTCTTTTAGCATTGTTTGATATCGTTAATGAAGTAAGCGTTAAAAAGACAATTGTAATTCGTCTTCTCCAGTAAATTACATCTATTCTTTAAAATCGAATACCTCCATATCCCACTAGCAGTTTTGTACTTACAAGATTCTGAGCAGACTATAGCCGTCAATAGAGCAGGTTACAATGAAGTAGTTCTTATCCAATTTAGGTACTTAAAAATTCTATTGATAATAATTCAAGTAAGTTGGTTGATTTATTTGATAAATTAATGCAGAAGTATACTATAAGTCCTTATGGATTAGTACGGGTATTTATTTTGTCTCTCTTTAATTTTCTTTTTATTTTGAGGTAACTTAAAAGAAAGTGGCAAGCCGCTGGATATATTAGCAAAGCTAATTGAGTTAGTTGGTTTTTAGCCTTACGAAGAAATTAAATTTTTTGAGGTTAATTCTTTTTTTCTTCTTCTTTTCTCTTGCTGCTAAGTTTATAACTCGGGCCTTTTTTTAAAAAAGTCACTTGGGATTGGTAGTCATTGACAACAATAATATAGAGACAACCCGATGAAATTTATCCATTTGTTTTTTGTCTTAATTGTTTTGATTGTGATCACTAAATTTAATCTGCAATATACATGTTTTTACTATCTCTCTTAACTTTTTTTTCTTTAAATCGATCCGCGCATTGTGCGGGTACGTATACTAATATAAATGGAGAGACATGCTACGAATACGATAGCACATACGAGTATTATTACAGCGAATTTTAAGCTGATTTCATCGGCTGAGTCCTGTGGGTTTGCTAACGTTATTGGAGCCAGCGACGATGGTGTAAACGTCGTCGCTGACACTGTGCGACCATTTGCTATGATGCAAATTAGTAAGCACAAGCAGAAACCCATGATATATGAATAGAAAAATAAGTACTGAATAGTAAGTGAATGAAGAAAAAGAAAGAAATACGATGATTACAACTTAACTCGAATGAAACAACAATAATAACAATCCACTAGAATTCCACTTAGTGGAATTTGGGGAGGGTAGTGTGTACGCAGACCGTACCCCTATCCTGGGATTAAGGCTATATGGTGTCTCGGTTCTGGGCCTATTTGTACCTCACGGTTCTGGGCCTGGCGTGCCGGGCATGGCGGTCCTCCAGGTTGGGACCGGCCCGTGACGGGCCTAAGCACACTGCGGTCCCGGGCCGGGTCTGGCGGGCCTGGCGGCCTAATGGGCCTGACATGGTTTTTTTTAAGTCAATATCTTGTATAGTAGTCATTAGTATAGTGTAGAATATATTTTATATGGTGTACTAAGTTATTAGTATAGTATATATTGTGTTGTAGTAATTAGTATATATTGTATATTATGTATATATTGTGTTGTAGTAATTAGTATATATTGTATGTTATATATATATGGAGATATGTTATGTATATAATGTGTTGTAGTAAATTAGTAATTAGTATATATTGTATGTTATGTATATATTGTGTTGTAGTAATTAGTATATATTGTATATTATGTATATAGTGTGTTGTAGTAAGTAGTATATATTGTATATAATGTATATAAAAGAATGTTGTAATTAGTATATTGTGTTGTATGTTATATATTGTATGTTATATAAATATTCAAGGATTTATATCGAAGTAAAGACAAAGAAATATTGATAAAAAAGTTATTCAAGGATATGATAAAGAGTATATTTATTGACCAAAATGGCATATCTTTCTTAGTCTTCCTTCCCCCAATGGAATGAGCACAAAAAGGTACTAATACCACCATTAAAAGTAAAAAAAACTAAAAGAAGACGTGTCAATATACAAGTTACATCATAATTTATGTTGTATTTCTAACAAATCTCATAAATCCGTCAAGGTTGGGAGGAGGTTGTGTTGGCGGTGGTGGAAATGAAGCTTGTTCATCACCACTTCCGGGTGAAGTCGCTTCCTCAGCAAGTTATGCTATCATTTCTTCATATGCCTCATCTATTGCCGGTTGTGATTCTGCTATGCCAAAGTTCCTTCTTTCCGCGCGGATCCAATCTCTAAAAAGTACTGATTTTTCCAAGCTCTCCCGCATCGACGCTCTGTGATCACCGATTTGTAGTCTTGCTTGACTGAAAGCGCTCTCCGATGCAACATTTGACGCTTGAATTGACAGAACATCCCGAGCCATCCTTGCAAGAACGGGAAAATGCTTTCCCTTGACTTCCACCATTCCAAAAGGTCGAAAGAGCCGTCTGGATTCTCCTTTTCTAGTCCCTGTGACAAGTAAACTTGAAGCTCATATAGATGGGAAATTTCATCAATATTATCACCTTGAGAACCCCTGAACTCCGTCCACGATTTAAGAGCTGTTAAGCCAGCAGCTCTTTTAGACGATTGTGATGTAGACGAAGTAGGGGTTGGAATATTTGGCCTAGCATGCTCTAACACCTGTTTATAAGCGTTATAAACAGTTTGAGCATTAATTTTAATTGATGCTTTCGCATCAGCTAGTGTAGCAATTTCGTCTTCTGAAAGATGTAAAGCTTTATAAATATTAGAATACCAAAAGTGAGGACCTCCTAACTTCATTATTGGATTTAACATAGCAGCTACACCAAAAATAGGAGAAATTGGAAAAAAAAATTTTTTAAACTTTTGTTTCATTTTATTTATTGCAAGTTCATAAATATCTCCACCCTCGCTAAATTCAAAAAACAAATCAGCTAGTGCGGCAATTGGGTTTCTATATTCATACGCTACTACTAAACTTTCGTACATGTAATTCCACCTAGTCGGGCAAGGTTTAGGAAACTTTCTTTCTCTAAGTCCATATTCGTCATATTTTTTAAAATATTCTCTAAGTCTAGTTTTACAGTTTGAATAAAATAGCCAATTAAGAGCTATTTTCACCTTTTCAATTTCTATGTTTAATATTCGCATAACATCACCAACAATTAAATGATAAATATGACAAATACATCTAACATGGAAAATATTACTAAATGCGGGATTAAGGGTTTGTGTTAGCATGCCTATTGCACTAGTGTTGCTAGAAGCATTATCCATAGAGATTGCCATTATTTTATCACTAAAGCAAAAATATCTACGTATATCTGAAACAGTGTTAGCTATAAACCTACCCGTGTGCCGTGAATTAATTATGCTATATGCAATTATGCGTTTTTGCATTGTCCAGTCTTCATCTATCCAATGACTTGTTACAGTTAGATAATCACAGTCATTATTACTTCTACCAATATCAGTAGTAATAGAAATACGATTAGGTATATGAGTAAATAAATAGTGCAAATATTGTTCATATTCATGCTTGAATTTATAAATATCGGCCTTAACTGTTGCGCGAGGCCAACCTTTATAAGTAGGATTAAAGACTCTTCTAATATAATGAATCCAATTAGGATTAGAAGCAAAAGTATCAGGCAAGCACATAACATTAATCATTTTCGCTAATTTTTCACGATCCTTATTTGGATCGTAATATAAAATACCTCGGGTGACAGTGTTTATTCCTGGTTGAACTAGATTTGAACCAGTACTTGGGTTAACTTGAGAATACACACTTGTCCCCCCCCCCCCCCCCCCTCCTCTTGTTGCGCTTTCATTTGCAAAAATCTAGCTTTATCTCTAGGGTGTAATTTTATATGCTTAGTCAAACTACCCGTGCCGCTACGGTCTCCAGTATACCTATGAACAAGTAATTTCTCACAAGTTTTACACTTAGCCTTGTCGTGCTTTCTTACTTGAGTAAAAAAATGCCAAACTAATGATGTTTCTTGACGTTTAGCAGGTTGTTTATTAAAAGTGGGAGTTTGTACAGGTGAGTGGTCCGGTTCATTACCTAAGTTATGAGCAGGACTAGTAGATGTATCATCTAAATCTGGTGCTTGGGTTTCATCATCATCATCATCATCTTCATCATCCTCATTTTCCTCTAAGATAGGTTTATTAGGATAAAGAGCATTCATAATATCATCATCTAATCTATCACCTACTGCAACATCATGTAGAAATTCACTATCGGTAAATTGAAAACAAGGGTGATCACTATCAAGCATTACGGAAGGCGGATTAGGACGTCTAGGTTGGCTACTACTTTCAACTTGCTTATCTTTTTTTAGGTCAGGGAGCCGGGGGAATGGTAGTATTATGACCACTACTTTCACCGGTTTTACCTTTTCCTTTACCGAATATTTTTTTCAAAGAAAATGCCATACTAATTAGAATTATGCAAACTAAAAAAACAAAAATATACTATTAGCACGTAAGAGTTGAAACGAGTTTACCGGATTGCCGAACAACTTCTTCAAAATTGAAAATCGTTGAACTTGAACACTTGAAAACTTCAATTCAATAACTTTACAATTTTTCACGATTTTTCAACAATAAATTAAGCACTTGTACTAGAAAGATTGAAAGAGCGCTTGAGAGAGATATTGATGAATTGGTGAATAAAATTGAAAGAATGAGGGGGTATTTATAGTTGAGAAATGAAAAAAAGTGTAATTATATAAAGTTTGGGGGCCAAATGGCTATTTTTCAAACTTGCAAACGGCTACTTTTTGCAAAGAGCCGTTACTGAATTAAAAAAAAAAATTAAAAAAAATAGCCGTTAAGCCCGCCAGGACCGGCTCAGGCCCGCCAGGACCGGTCCAGGCCAGCCAGCCGGTCCCGGGCCTAACGGTTCGACGTAAAGGACCGGCCCGTCACGGATTTTTGGGAACATCAGGACCGGACCGCCGAGACCGGCCCAGCAGGACGGTAGCCCCGCTAGGCACACGGTCTCGGTCCGGTCCCGGGCCCGAACAGGGACACCAAACAACCTTACCTGGGATAGAGATGTTGTTTCCAAATAGATCATCGGCATTCTTTCATCTAAAAACTTCTCACCTTACTCTTGAAGAGATTCGAACTCACAATATTTCGATTGGAAGTGGAGGCTGCTTACCCGGAGCACTCTTTACTCGAATGAAAGTAGAATGAAATTACGTAGTAGAATTGTAAATACAGGAAATACTGATAGAGAGAAGAAGGGATATGTGGATATATTAAGCTGAGAAAATAAGAATGAAGTAAGACTGTAATCTTTATAGCAAACCCATTTGCACGGCTGGGTCCCACACGGAATTACCCTTGTGAAAGTGGACCCACAAATAAGTGATATGGCATGATATTTTTATATGAATCATCGATTTTTAGTGGGCGTAGAACAAAAGAAAAGTAAAATTTTTTTAAAAAAGTGTATTTTTTTAAAAATGAAATATTATTTAAAAATTAAAATTGTGTTTGGACATAAATATATTTTGATTGGTTTTGAAATTTTGAGCGAGCTTAGAAAAAATTTAAAACACAACTTTTTGAAGTTTTTTATATTTTCAAAATACTTCAAAATATACTTTCAAGTGAACTGAAAATTTAGGATCAATCACTATTTTCAAGTGAAAATATGGAGTCACTTTCTATTTTTCAAATTTTTTCATTTGATTTTCAAATATGTAGGGTGGATGAGGACGACCAACTGGTAATTCGTCAAATATGTTACTACTAGTAGTTGCAGTGATGGAAGGAAAGAATATTATGAATAGAAGAGACATATATGATATATATAAAGGGCAGAAAATGGAGAAAGAAATACGTAAATAAAAAGATGCATGTATTTGATGTATGGAGAAAATTGAGTTTATATATTGGAGATTACGTGTCATGATACGTATATTAGTTAAACGGTTAAAGAATTATAATTAGCCAAGAGGTACGAGCAGTAACGGATACGAGTAAAGGTAACAGAAGAGGCACGACCAGTTATTCAAGTAATAATTCAGCGCTCGTACCTATTATGTTACCTTTGCTCGTATCTGTTGCTGCTCGTGCATCTTGGCTAATTATAATTCTTTGACCATTTGACTAGTCTATGTGTCATGACATGTTATCTCCAATGTGTAAATTCAATTTTTTCTAATACAAATATTCCCCCACTTTCCATTTATTCGAAGTGAATTTTTTTGGTTTCGTAAATCCATGTACTGTACTTGTTATGTTTGGTTTAATTTCTTGTTAATGCAGGACAAATTTATAGGATTGTTGTTTATCATATGGTCTTACCGAGAAGTCATACCAACTTGGATATTTACTGTCGACTATTTTTTTTTCTTAAATTAAAAATAACTGGTAGATATATAATATATATAGTTCATGTATGTATATAAATAAATGTGTCTATAATTTATATATACTGACTAATAAAATATACATTATATTTTACCGACTATTTGTATAACAATCTCAAGCAAAAAATTCAACTAACTTTTGGTGTGGGCTTATTCCTTATGAACTTTTGCCTCTTATTGGAAACTAGGAAAATTCTGCAAAAAAAAAAAGGAGGGAAATTATGTAGGCGTTTGGACATAAAATTATAATTTTTGAAAAAAAAAGTAGTATGTGGAGTTAAGTTAAAGAATAACATTTAAAATTTAAAATTGTGTTTGGGCATACATTTTACTTAAAAAAATAATACAGTTTTTGTGAGTGAAAAAAAAATAATTTTTTTTTTGAACAAACAGATTTTCTATTTCATTCCGTCAAAAAAGTACACGTACAAACATAGATGCTGACCATCTATTCTCATATGCTATACAATCACTACACTATTATCACTCTAAAAAAACAATATCACTATTTGATAATATGTGTGACAAAACTGTCTCAAGAGAAGCCTATCTCAAGAGAAGCCTAGGGGTAATGGTTTAAACTTTGTAGGACAGTCCTCCATATCTGAATTGAAGCCCCTCTTGAGTGGAGATGGACTACAATTTCCTTACAAACAGTATCGCTCATCAACTTACCTCCCTGAAATCTCATTTTATTCTGCTCCCTCCACATCACTGTCACCAGGATCCCAAACAGACAGGCAGCGATTTCTTCTACTCCAGTTCTACTTTTTGCCAGCTTAGTAACCCAGTCACATTCCTCCTTCCAGTCAGCAATGGAATGTTTATAGCCCAACCAGCTTAGGAGTCGATTCTAGATTTCTTTGGTCTTCAAGCAATCAAAGAACAGATGCTCAAAGGTTTCACGATGCATACCACAGAAAATACAGTCCTGTGGAACCAGGATATTTAACTCCTGGAGTCTGTCCACAGTTGCTAATCTCTTGTGCAGAGCCAACCACAGAATAAATTTATACCTGGGATGCAGTTGAGTCTGCAATATGATTGTCTTCCATTAGACTTTGCTGTACCGAGGGTGTAGTTGTCTGTACAACTTCTTGATGCTAAAAGAATCACCCTGCTGAAGCTGAAACAATCTACTGTCCAGGTTATCATTGAGAGTTGCTATGCCATTTATCAACTCTCTCGACTCAAATATTTTCCTTATTGCCCAAGCAGCAGACCCAGGAACTGGCATGTCTTCAATACAGTAGTTTTTAATAAAGAAGGTATGCACCCAATTTATCCATAGGCTATCATTCTTCTTAGTCAGTGCCCATAAATGCTTTACAACAGCAGCCTTATTTCATTTAAACAGATTCAATACATTCAACCCCCTTGCACTGTATGGCATACAGAGAGTATCCCAGGCAACCATAGCTTTCCTTGAAACTGTAGCTGAACCTATCCAAAGGTATAATCTGCATATTGCTTCAATCATTCTCAGAATTTTTTTAGGCAGTAGGAATATTTGGGACCAATAAGCTTGAATACCAAGCAGAACTGATTTTAATCAGTTGAAGTCGACCAGCATAAGAGAGCAACTGTGATGACCAGCGGCTTATTTTCTGTGTGATTTTCTCCACCAGTGGCCAACATTGAGCAATGGACAACTTCTTTGAATCCAAAGGCATCCCCAAATATTTAAATGGAAGCCTGCCTTCAGGAAATCCTAACACCTGTAAACTCTCCTCCTTCTGCCAGTTTGTTACCCCTGCTATGTACACTGCACTTTTATCATTATTTACTTGAAGTCTAGAAACTTTAGAGAATTTCTGGAGAGTCTGTTTCAGTAAGCTTACATACTGAATATCTGCCTTACAGGACATAAGAAGATCATTCGCGAAGCAAACATGTGCTACACCCAACTTCATGCATCTAGGATGGAATTTGAACTCTTTCCTCATCATCATTTGCACAAATTCTCTTTGTAGATACTCCATGGCCAGAACAAATAGGTATGGAGACATCGGGTCACCTTCCCTTAAGCCTCTTCTTCCTTTAAATGGTGTAGTGAGACCACCATTGATATTGAGAGAGTAGGTAACAGAGGATATGCACTCCATAACCCACCCAATAAATTTATAAGGAAAGCCCAAGTCCTGCAGCAGTCTTTAAAGGAAGCACCATTCAACTGAGTCGTAGGCCTTCTTTAAATCTACCTTAAGCATACATCTAGGAGAAATGTCCTTCCTGAAATAGCCTTTGAACAGTTCTTGTGTAAATAAAATGTTATCAATAATACTACGACCCTCAATGAATGCTGACTGTGATCTACCCACCAGGTGGTCAATAACTACTTTTAGCCTAGCTGTAATGATCTTTGTGATGTTTTTGTACACCGTTGTACAACAGGCAATGGGTCTGTAATCCTTCACTTTGCTTGGATTCTGTACTTTAGGAATTAGATTTAGTGCAGTGCTGCTAACTCCATTATGTAACTTCCCAATGAGAAAGAATTCTCTCACAACTTCACAGATGTCTTCCCCCACTACATGCCACTGCCTTATAAAAAATTCAATTGGGAAACCATCCACCCCTAGTGCCTTATCATAAGGCATATCCTTAATTGCCCTTAGTATTTCCTCTCTTGTGTCTGGCTTCACTAGATCATCTTTCTGTTGTAAGTTGAGACAAGGGCCCTGATGGATTACTTCAGTATATGGACATTGGCAGAAGCTATTGTTTCCCCCAGTATACTCTTGAAGCAAGTAATAAACTCTTCTTCCACCTTCCTGGAATCAGACAATTTTACTCCCTCTTCAGTATATATAGAGTTTATAGTGTTAAAGTTTGTCCTCATCTTTTGTTGAGCATGAAAATATTTAGTGTTGCAATCTCCACAAGCAATCCAGTGAACTCTAGATTTCTGTTGTAAGATCTGCTCCTCTATATTACTCCATTTCTCCACCTCCATAAGTAGCATCCTCTCCTGGTCAATCAGCCTTTGGTCCATACAATTGAACTACATCTGATTTTGTATAGTTTCCAGCTTCTGCCTTGCCTCACTGAGGTGTATCCTATAGTTTGCCATATAGGTATTCAACTCCTTTAACCCCACTTTTAGGGCCTTCAGTTTATTCCATACTTTATACATTCTCCCTCCATGCTGGTGTTGGTTCCATACCCTTTCCACAATGCTAGGGAATTCATCATGGTCCATGACAGATGTATACAGTTTGAATGGCTTAGGATGAATGTTCCTTCTTTGTTCCTCAGGGTTACACAGCAAAAGGATAGTGGAATGATCTGAAACTCCCGGGGTCAACACATCAGCTTCAATGTGACTGTATTCCTGCATCCAGTTCACATTCCCAAAATCCCAATCAATTATGCTATATACTCTTGTCTCTAATTTTTGTTTATTGCACCATGTATAAAAACAGCCCAAACTCTTCAACTGAGTGAGTTGAAGAGCAATGAGTGTGTCTTGGAAACCTTGAATCTCCTGCTGCATAACTGGAGCGCCTATCTTATCATCAGTGTGGAGAACATTATTGAAGTCTCCACTGAGAAGCCAGCTCTCCTGAATAGTTGCACCTAAGGTCAACAATTTGGCCCAAAGTTGTTGTTCTTGTTCAGCTCATTATTTGCATACACGACTGTTATTAGTGTTCTGAAATTTGTACCTCTTTCTTTAACCTCACAGTGTATAAACTGTTCATTAGTCTTCAATACCTGCATCCCAACTTTTGAATTCCACAGTATCTAGATTCTCCCATTTGAATGCTCATTGCAATTCCCAGTATGTCTCCAATCATTCCCGAGTTTTGTAACAATCTTTTGCACCTTTGCTACCTTCACTCTAGTTTCTATACATCCCATATAATCTAATTTATGCTTTTTCAGAAAGAGTTTCAGCTCCTTCTGTATATGGGCCTTATTAAGACCCCTAATATTCCATGTGCTGAAAATCATGTTGTGGTGAAGCTGGATGGGCCAGCGCCCCCTGGATCATCACCTATCTGTAGCAAGGAGAAACTGTTTGTCATGTTCAATGAGGCTCCAGCATAATGTTGTATATTTTTTTAAAAATAGTAAAAACCACTTTTTGGTTTTTGAAAAACTCATTATCAAAAACTTATAAAATTTCATAGATAAAGATGTTTTGGAAAAAAAATTCGGGAAAAAAGAAAAAAAAAATCCATGGACAAACGGGTAATTTCCTAACTGACAGAGTCTTCACATCTTATATTGATAGTGAACACAACTAACCGTCAAACAAAAATACAATACACGTGAATACATATGCCAGAAGAACTTCTGTTCATCTTTTTTAATAAATAATTTTACATTATCTTTAATTTGTGGAATTTATTGTACTCGTCACTTGGTAGTTGAGCTTTTCAAATATAATTATTACAAATGAAATATAGTCAGACAAACCCATTTAATAGTTAAACTTCCATCTTCTTCTTCTTTTGTAATTTTTTTTTGGGGGGGGTGGGGGGGTGTGTGAATGTGCATAATCATTTACACTCGTAAGTTGCTTCCTTAGCTATATTCTTTCAAGAAAATTCGACGAACCACGTAAACCCATTCTTATATATATTAGTAATCGTATCCGTGCAATACGCGATTAGTAATAAAAAATATTAATTAAATTAAATTATGATCGAGCTTGTTTGATCCTATTAGATTATATTATTTTAATAAAATTCAATAATCATCTTACTTGTCAATACGATATATCCAATAATGAAATTTTTATAAAATCAAAGGTACTTATATAGTTAGTGAATAACTTTTTTGTTCTATATTTTTTTATTATATTAATCAATATTTAATACTCGCTTTCTTTTTGTCATATATGAGAAGATTTATAATTTATCACTTTTAAAATATTTTTTTATTTTAAATTTTATTCTATTGTTCTTCATAATATTATCTAAATTTTAATGAACAGAATCTCTGTTAAACTAACGGGACTTATACAGGTGTATATATATATATATATATATATTATATCATCTAATATTTAATATTATTACATTGTTAATAGAAAGTTTTATTAGCATATTACTTTATTAAATATTTTTTTCAGAAATTTTATTTATTTTAAAATAATTTAAACTCCAACTTGAAACTAATCCCCAATTTGAATTGGTAATTTATTATTTTTTTAATTTCAATTTTATTTTAAATTATTTTAGAACTCCAGCTTGAAACTACATCCCGATTTGAATGGGTAGTTTTTCTTCTCTTTCTTTGAATTTTTTATAGCTAATTTTTTTTTCCTTTTTGATTTTAAGATTATGTAATTTATTATTTTTTAATTTCAATTTTATTTTAAATTATTTTAGAACTCCAGCTTGAAACTACATCCCGATTTGAATGGGTAGTTTTTCTTCTTTCTTTGAATTTTTTATAGCTAATTTTTTTTCCTTTTTGATTTTAAGATTATTTATATACTCCAACTTGAAACTACTCCCACCTAATTTAAACGGGTAGTTATTATATTATTATTATTATTATTATTATTATTATTATTATTATTATATATGTTTAATTATAAGATATCTATATTTATTAATTAAAATAAAATAACCAATTAATATATATATATATATATATATATATGTTAGTTTTTATTTTATTTTATTATTAATTTTTTATATATTTAAATTTAAAAATAATAACCAATAACTTTTGTTCTATATTTTTTTTTACTATATTAGCCAATTTTTAGTATTCGCTTTCTTTTTTTAATATATAAGAAGATATATAATTTATTAATGATAAAATATCGGAGAGTATTTGGCTTTTGGATGTTGCAGAAATGCAACAGAAATATTGCAGAAGAATTCCTCTATGCGATCGCATAGGTGGTATTGTGATTGCATAGAAGGCTGGGAGATGGGCCTGTTTTTGTTCTATGCGGTCGCATTAAGGTCCATGCGATTGCATAGGTCTGGGAGCTTCAGCTGTGCATTCGCACAAGGTGGATGCGATCGCGTAGGGTAGTTGGGCCTGGAGTCCTTGGCAGAGGTTTGGTCTATGCAAACGCATGGGTTATTTTGGGAAGGTAAAAATTTATGCTATGCGATCGCAGTGGTTGTGATGTGATCACATAGAGTAATAACTAGGCAGACATAATGGTTTTTAAGTGTTATTTCGTCCGCGACCTATCTCACTTTTCCTCCATTTTTGCACCACCTTGAGAGCTTGTTGGTAGATTTTGAAGGGGAGTTTGACGGGAAGTGATTGAAGGTAAGTCTCAAGGCCTAGAAACACCATTTAATTAAAGATTTATCCTTTGATTCTCTAAAATTTGGGTAAAATTTGAAGAAACTAGGGCTTGGTTTTTGAAATGTAAACTTGGGATTTGATGGCCTATTTGAACTCCGATTTTGATGAACTTTATATGTACGGAATTGTGGAGAGACAAGGAATCCGTTGATGTGAATTTTGTAATTTTTTGAGAAGTGGGCCTGGGACTCAAGTTTTTTCAACTTCGTATTTTTGAGTGTTTTTCGAGTTCTTTCAATTTGGTTATGTCCCATTACCCTATTATAACATATTCCTTGTGGTTTTGGTAAGATTCTGGACTCAATGAGGTCGATTTGCAAGGAAAGTGCAAGGCGAGCAAGGATTTTGGCTGGTTTGAGGTGAGTAATGGTTATAAATGATATACCGAGGGTTTGAAACCTCATATTTGCACTATGCGGTGCTATGTTCAGATGAAACATGCATCATGTGATGAGCGTGGTGATGTTACTGCTGGGGACTCAGACTTGGTCCATCCTGATTTTTGACTGGGACTGAGCTTGTACCCATATATCCTGGGCTAGTTGCCATGTTTGGGGCCTTGTGCCGATCTGTAGAACTCTTAGGGAGCATATTGAGTTTATTGACCTCACTTTAGTAACTTGCATCCTAAATGAGCAATACCTAGGGTTGAATACCCTGTGTTAGTTGAGTGGGCTTAAGAGGCCAAGTCTATATTGACTGAGACGGGTTAAGGACCCCGTAGTGAGGGTATTTGATATATACCAGATCTGGCTACACGCTGCAGCAATATATACACATACATGTATTGGATCAGACTGCACGCCACGGTAATATATTATACGGATCGGACTGCACACTACAGTGATATATTATATAGATCACACTGCAAGCTGTTGTATTATAGCGCTTGGGTTGGAGGAGCCCCTCCGGAGTCTGCACACACCCCCAGTGAGCGCATTCGACTATACTTATTATATCGGGCTGCCTGCCGCATTATTATATATATAATATTGGATCGGGCTGTGCACCGCAGCAGTGTTAGTAGCTTGTCAAACGAAACAGAGAAGTTTTTATTAGTTTCTTTTCCCTGCTTAGCATATATTCACTACCTTCACTACTGATTTTAGAACTGTGTAGTGTTCTTATCGAATTTCTTCCATTTAGTTGTTATTTATTGTTATTACTCACTGCGTTGGAGTACTCACTCTACTCCCTGCATCCTGTGTGCAGATACAGGGATCCCCGAGGCTTAGCTGTGATTATTTGCTGCTGTCCAATTCAGTACCGGAGTGATCGAGGTAGCTGCTGGTGTCCGCAGGACCCGATTTCTCCTCTTATCTATCTTTTGCTTCTACATCTAGATTTCCTTTGTATAGGATATTGATCAGTTGTATTTAGAGGCTCTGACTATGACGCCAGATCCTTTGGGCTGTTATTACTTTTGGTTACGGTTTCCGCAGTGTTACTATTATTATCAAACTAAACATTTTATGCTAAACCTGGTATTTTAAGTTTATTATTTAGCTGGGGATGTTTTAATGGTCGGGCTTGCCTAACAAGGTGTTGGGCGCCATCACAACCGGGTTTTGGGTCGTGACAAGTTGGTATCAGAGCCTAGGTTATCAGGCCTCGCGAGTCATGAGTCTGTTTAGTAGAGTCTCGCAGATCGGTACGGAGATGTCTGTACTTATCCTCAAGAGGCTACAGAACCATTAGGAAAAACTTCATATTCTTAAAAATCTTGTCATGCGACTTTGATGATCCGAGAACTAAACTTTTGCATTCTATTCTTTTGCAGATAGAGAGAACGCGTGCTACTGGGCGTGGCGGATGACCACCATTGCCACCCACTAGAGGCCGAGGACGCGCCCATGGTCGTGGTCGAGGTAGAGCAGCAGGGGAAGCACCAGTTGACCCACCAGTTGCCCCCATTCAGGATCAGCCTCTAGCTGTAGAGGTTCCAGCAGCACCTGTGCAAGCACCAGCAGTGCCTATTGTGATTCCAGGTATTCAGAAGGCCCTGGCTCAGATATTATCGGTTTGCACTCGCCTGGCTCAGGCAGTCTCGGCCACTACTACGGTAGCTACATCTCAGACCGAGGGTGGACATCAGAGCCCCGCAGCTTGCACTCCGGAACAGGGTGTATAGGATTTGCAGACCACAGAGGCACCACCAGTTCAGCCAGTTTCCCCTTTTCATCCAGTTGTTCGGGTTCAGGGCGATGGGGTGCCAGTGATGCCAGATGACGAGTAGTGTCATCTTGAGAGGTTCAGCAGGCTTTTCCCTCCTACTTTCAGCGGTATTCCAGGCGAGGATGCCCAGGGGTTTCTCGACAAGTGTCGATGCATACTTCAGACAGCAGGGATCTTAGAGACTAGTGGGGTATCTTTTACCACTTTTCAGTTCTCAGGAGCAGCCTTTACATGGTGGGAGGCATATGAGCGGCGTAGGCCGGTAGGTGCAGCGCCATTTTCTTGACAGGAGCTCTCCACCATCTTTCTAGAGAAGTGGGTACCGTGGTCGCAGAGGAAGGAGTTACGTAGGCAGTTTGAGTGGCTTTGTCAGAGGGATATGTCTGTGACACAATATGAGGTGAGATTTGCAGAGTTAGCTCGTTATGCCTCATGGATGGTTCTGGCGGATCAGGAGAGGATCAGACGATTTGTGGACGAATTCATTTATCTCATCCGTATTCTGATGACTTGAGAAAGGGTCTTGAGTCACACCTTTGAGGAGGCGGTGGATATAGCTTGTGATATTGAGACGGCTCGCCATCAGGAGAGAGAGGAGGGAGGCCAAGAGGCCTCGAGGATCAAGTAGCTCCGATGGCGCTCTGTCTAAAGGCCAGTTTCAGCAGAGCAGGGGTCGTTCTTTCAGGCCTCCACAGCCAGGTCGGCTAGAGAACCGTGGTTCATCTTCTGGTCGGGGTTCTCAGGGCTCTCAGCAGGGTCAGCCATCTCTCAGTTCACTTCCAGCGCAGAGTTTGTCTCATGCCCCATATGTTTAGGGTTTCTCTTTAACGGGTTCTTCAGCCCGCTACTCTAGTGATAGGGGTTCCCTTCAGTCTCAGCCCCCAGCGCCAAGGAGTTTCTATGAGTGTGGCGAGTTTGGGCATATGCGGAGGGAGTGTCCCTACCATTCATCCAGTTCATCTCAGCAGAGGGGCCAGCCCTCATCTTCTGTACCAGTGTCTTCAGCACCCGCCTAGTCAGCTAGGGGTGACGGTCAGGCAGTTAGGGGTCTCCCTAGAGGGGGAGGCCGATTCGATGGTGGTCAGGCTCATTGCTACGCTCTTCAGGGCAGGTCAGATGTTATTGCTTTGAATGTTGTTATCACAAGTATTATTTTAGTCTGCCACAGGTATGCCTTAGTCTTATTTGATCTCGGATCCACTTATTCCTATGTATCTTCATACTTTGCTCATCATTTAGGTACTACCCAAGGGTGTCTTGAGTTACCTGTGCACGTATCTACCCCGGTGGGTGATACTATTATTGTGGACCACGTGTATCAATTATGTCTAGTTACTATTGGGAGTCTGGAGACCTGAGTTGACTTCCTGCTATTGAGCATAGTAGATTAGATGTTATTCTGGGCATGTATTGGCTATCACCGTGCCATGCTATTTTGGACTGTCACGCCAATATGGTCACATTGGCTATGCCGGGTATTCCGAGGATCGAGTGGTGTGGTATGACTGATTATGTACCCAGAAGAGTAATTTCCTTCTTAAAGGCCCAGCGGATGGTTGGTAAGGGATGTTTATCATATCTAGCATTTGTGAGGGATGTTGGAGCTGAGGCTCCTAGTCTTGATCCGGTTCCCGTGGTAAGGGAATTTCCTGATGTATTTCCAGCAGACCTATCGGGCATGCCGCCGGACAGGGATATTGACTTCGGTATTGATTTTGTGCCGGGCGCTCAGACCATCTCTATTCCTCCCTATCGTATGGCAGCAGCAGAGCTAGAGGAGTTGAAGGAGCAGCTGCAGGAACTCCTAGATAAGGGGTTCATTCGCCCGAGTGCGTCGCCATGGGGGGCACTGGTATTATTTGTAAAGAAGAAGGATGGCACAATGAGAATGTGCATTGATTATATACAGTTGAACAAAGTGACAGTAAAGAACAAGTATCCACTACCCCGTATTGAGGATTTGTTTCACCAGCTTCATGGGGTAAAGGTATTCTCTAAGATTGATCTCCGTTCAGGCTATCACCAGCTGAAGATTAGGGATTCTAATATCATGAAGACAGCTTTCAGGACGAGATATGGGCATTATAAGTTTCTGGTTATGTCATTTGGGCTGACTAACGCCCCAGCCGCATTCATGCACTTGATAAACAGTGTATTTTTGCTGTATCTGGATTCTTTTGTGATCGTGTTTATTGATGATATTCTGGTGTACTCCCGTAGCTAGGAGGAGCACGCACATCACTTGAGGGTGGTATTGTAGAGGTTGGGAGAGGAGAAGCTTTATTCAAAGTTCTCCAAGTATGAGTTTTGGCTCAGTTCCGTGGCTTTTCTGGGACATGTGGTGTCCAGTGATGGTATTCATGTTGACCCAAAGAAGATTGAGGCGGTGCAGAGTTGGCCCAGGCCGTCCTCAGCTACTGAGATTCGGAGCTTCCTCGTTTTGGCGGGTTATTACCGCAGGTTCGTTAAGGTTTTTTCATCTATTGCTTCGCCTTTGACGAAGTTGACGCAGAAGAATGCTCTGTTTGAGTGGTCGGATGAGTGCGAGGAGAGATTCCAAAAGCTCAAGTCAGTTTTTACTATAGCTCTGGTACTAGGATTGCCATCAGCTTCAGGATCTTACTCGTTATATTGTGATACTTTGAGGGTTGGGATCGGATGTGTATTGATGCAGGAGGGTATAGTTATTGCGTATTCTTCGCGTCAGCTAAAGCCTCATGAGAAGAACTACCTTGTTCATGACTTGGAGTTGGCTGCTATAGTTCATGCTTTTAAGATTTGGAGGCACTATCTATATGGCGTATCATGTGAGATGTTCACAGACCATCGCAATCTTAAGCACTTGTTTAGTAGAAGGACCTCAATTTTAGACAGCGGAGATGGCTTGTTACTCAAGGATTATGACATCACCATTTTGTATCATCCGGGGAAGGCCAATGTAGGGGCCGATGCTTTGAGCTGGAAGGCGGTTAGTATGGGTAGCTTGGCATCCATTCTAGTTGGGAGAGACCCCTTGCAGTTGATGTTCAGGCTTTGGCTAATCGGATGGTGAGGTTAGATATTTCTTAGCCCAGTCGGGTGTTGGCTTGTGTGGTTTCCCGGTCTTCTTTGTATGATCTCATTAGGGAGCGCCAGTATCATGACCCGCATTTACTTGTCCTGAAGGATAGGATCCAGCATGATGATGGCAGAGATGTGACTATTGGCAATGATGGTGTGTTGTGGATGTAGGGCCGGATTTGCACGCCCAATGTGTATGGGCTCAGAGAGTTGATATTAGAAGAGGCCCACTGCTCGCGGTATTCTATTCATCCGGGTGCCGCGACAATGTACCAGGACTTGAGACAACATTATTGGTGGAGGAGAATGAAAAAGGACATTGTGAGTTATGTGGCTTGGTGCCTTAATTGTCAGCAGGTCAGGTATGAACATTAGCGACCCGATGGTGTACTTCAGCAGATGGATATTTCGGAGTGGAAATGGGAGAGGATTACTATGGACTTTGTGAGTGGTCTCCCTCGTACCTCAAAGAACTTTGATTCTATTTGGGTGATTGTGGATAGACTGACCAAGTTTGTGCACTTCATTCCGGTGTGTACCACCTATTCTTCGGAGCGTTAGCAGAGATTTTCATCCTGGAGATCATGCGCTTGCATGGGGTTTCGATTTCTATTGTCTCAGATATGGGGTTTTCTTCCCAGTTCTGGAGGACTTTCCATCAGGAGTTGGGCACTCAGATACATATGAGCACAGCTTTTCATCCTCAGATGGACGGGCAGTCCGAGCACACTATCAAGATATTGGATGACATGTTGCGTGCATGTGCTATTGATTTTGGAGGTTCTTGGGCTGAGTTCTTTCCACTTGCAGAATTTACTTATAACAACAGCTATCATTCCAGTATTCAGATGGCGCCGTATGAGGCTTTATATGGGAGACGGTGTAGGTCTCCGGTTGGCTGGTTTGAGCCCAGCAAGGATAGACTATTGGGGACCGAGTTAGTCCAGGATGCCATAGAGAAGGTGAAAGTGATTCAGGAGAGACTTCGTACGGCTCAGTCGTGTTAGAAGAGTTTTGCGGACTGGAAGGTTTGAGATGTATCTTATATGGTGGGCGAGAAGGTCTTGTTGAAAGTCTCACCTATGAAAAGCGTTATGAGGTTTGGAAAGAAGGGAAAGCTGAGTCTGCGGTTCATTGGACCTTTTGAGATACTTATGAGGATTGGGGAGGTGGCCTACATGCTTGCTTTGCCACCCAGCTTGTCGGGAGTTCACCCGGTGTTCCATGTTTTCATGCTCAGGAAGTATGTTGGGGACCCGTCTCATGTATTAGACTTCAGCATGATCCAGTTGGATGAGGACTTGACCTATGATAAGGAGCCAGTGGCTATCTTGGGTTGTCAGGTTCAAAAGTTGAGATCAAAGGACATAGCTTCAGTGAAGGTGTAATGGAGAGATCGGCCCGTGGCGAAGGCCACTTGAGAGACCGAGAAGGAGATGCAGAGCAGATATCCTCATTTGTTTGAGGCTCCAGATGTGTTTCTTGACCTGCTCGAGGACGAGCGTTTGTTTTAGTTGGGGAGGATGTGACGACCCGGCCCGTTGTCACGTGAGTTACCGCCCTGTATTCCCCGTTTTATACTTCTATATGTTTCATTATGTCTGTTTGAAGAGTTTGAAGTAATTCGGGCAGAGTTTAGTTGGAAATGAGACAATTAATCTCTTTAGGAGAAGGTTAGATTGGAAAAGTCAACCGGATCTTGACTTATGAGTTATAGTGCTCGAAATAGATTTCCGGCGATTCGAGTAGTTTCAGGTAGTGATTTATGACTTGGGAGTGAAATCTTAACTGAATTTGGAGGTCCGGTGTAGAATTAGGCTTGAATTGGCTAAGTTTGCTTTTCGACGAATTCCAGTTGATAGGTGAGATTTTTATCTGGGGTCGGAATGGAATTCCGAGAGTTGCAGTAGCTTTTTTTGGTGATTTTGGATATGTGTGCAAAATTTCAAGTCATTTGGACACCGTTTGATCAGGCTTTTTATCAAGTGCAAGTTTCGAAAGTTTTAGTTTAACTTAGGCTTGAATCTGTCGTGAATTGATGATTATTGTGTTTTCGGGCGTATTTTATGATTGAAAAAAGTTTGTATGATGTTTTGGAGTATGTTGGTGCTTTTGGTTGAGGCCCTGAGGGCCTCGAGGTGGTTTCGAGTGGTTAATCGATGTGTATTTGGCATGTGGAAGTTGCAGAAATGTTGCAGAATTCCTCTATGCGATCGCATAGGTGGCATTGCAATCGCGTAGAAGGCTGGGAGAGGGGCCTGTTTTTGTTTTATGCGTTCGCATTAAGATCCATGCGATCGCATAGGTCTGTGAGCTTGAGCTGTGCATTCGCACAAGGTGGATGCGATCGAGTAGGGTAGTAGGGCCTGGGGTCCTTGGCAGAGGTTTCCCAAAAAAAAAAGAATGCATGGGGTTATTTTGGGAAGGTGGAAATTTGTGCTATGCGACCGCAATGGTTGTGATGCAATCGCATAGAGTAATAACTAGGCAGACAGAATGGTTTTTAAGTGTTATTTCATCCGCGGCCTATCTCACTTTTCCTCAATTTGTTCACAACTTTGCGAGCTTGTTGGTAGATTTTGAAGGGAAGTGATTGGAGGTAAGTCTCGAGGCCTAGAAACACCATTTAATTGAAGATTTATCCTTTGATTCTCTGAAATTTGGGTAAACATTTAAGAAACTAGGGCTTGATTTTTGAAATGTAAAATTGGGATTTGATGGCCCATTTGAACTCCGATTTTGATGAACTTTATATGTACGGACTCGTGACGAGACAAGAAATTCAGTGATGTGAATTTTGTAATTTTTTTAAAAGTGGGCCCGGGGCTCGGGCTTTGCCAACTTCGTGTTTTTGGGTGTTTTTTGAGTTCTTTCAATTGGGTTATGTCCCATTAGCCTATTATAACATATTCCTTGTGGTTTTAGTCAGATTCTGCACTCAAGGAGGTCGATTTGCGAGGAAAGCGCAAGGCGAGCTCGGATTTTGGCCGGTTAGAGTTTAGTAATGGTTATGAATGATATACTGAGGGTTAGAAACCACGTATTTGCGCTGTGCAGTGCTATGTTGAGATGAAACATGCACCGTGTGATGAGCGTGGTGATGTTACTGCTGGGGACTCGGACTTGGTCCATCCCGATTGATGACTTACTGCACTTTTTGATTGGGACTAAACTTGTGCCGATTTGTAGAACTCTTAGGGAGCATGTTGAGTTGATTGACCTCACTTTACTTATTGAACACCCACTTTCTAGCATGTCCTTAATTGTGAATCATGAAATAAACCGAACTTAGTAACTTGCATCCTAAATGAGCAATACCTAGGGTTGAATACCCTGTCTTAGCTGAGTGGGCCCGAGAGGCCAAGTCTATATTGACTGAGAGAGGTCAAGGACCCCGTAGTGAGGTTATTTGATATATACCGGATCGGGCTGCACGACGCAGTAGTATATACACATACATGTATTGGATCGGACTGCACGCCGCAGTGATATATTATATGGATCGTACTGCACGCTGCAATAATATATTATATGGATCGGACTGCGTGCTGTAGTATTATAGCACTTGGGCTGAAGGAGCCCCTCCAGAGTCTGAACAAACCCCTAGTGAGGGAAGTCGACTATATTTATTGGATTGGGCTACGCGCCGCAGTATTATACATATTATATTGGAACGGGCTGCGCGCCACAACAGTGTTAGTAGCTTGTCGAATGGAACAAAGAAGTTTTTATTAGTTTCTTTTCCCTGCTTAGCATATATTCACTACCTTCATATCTGATTTTAGAACTGTGTAGTGTTCTTACCAGATTTTTTACATTCAATTGTTATTTATTTCTATTACTCACTAAGCTGTACCCTGTGTGCAGATACAGGGATCCCGGAGGCTTAGCTGTGATTATTTGCTGATGTCCAGTTCAGTACCGGAGTGATCAAGGTAGCTGCTGGCGTTCGCAGGACCCGATTTCTCCTCTTATCTATCTTTTAGTTCCGCATCTAGATTTGCTTTATATAGGACATTGATCAGCTATATTTAGAGGCTCTGACTTGTGATTCCGGATCCTTTGGGCTGTTATTACTTTTGGTTACGGTTTCCGTAGTGTTTCTATTATTATCAAACTGAGAATTTTATGCTAAGCCTGGTATTTCACGTTTATGATATTGCTGGGGATGTTTTAATGGTCGGGCTTGCCAAACAAGGTGTTGGGCGCCATCACGACCGGGTTTTGGATCGTGACAGTGTCGAGCCTAACCTTGACTAGGTAGTGACGAAGCTACATGCAAGGCAATTACAATATAACCTGCAGATAGTGTATAATAAAAGCAAAAAGTGTTAAATTCTTACAATTGAATTGATGTTATGATCTAGAATAGATATAGAAGAGAAAGCAATTTGAGAGAAGAAGAGCAGAGGAGGAAATTTTCTTCTTCAATATCTCTGAAATGAACGATGTACAGTACATATAACCACTTCCAACTAACTACTGCCAACTCATGTATAGCTGTACAAGTATTAACTAATTGAACTTACTAGAATTATAATAATCTAACTATAGTTAAGTTAAGAGCATATGTGCTAAGGCACTGCCTGCGTGGACACCTCCTTTACACCCCCCTCAAGCTAGGTCCACTAAAGATATTCTTTGGTCCTATCTTGGAAACCAAATAATCATGTTGAGATCGCCTGAGGCCCTTGTTCAGCAAGTCAGCTTCATGTTCAGCAGTAGGAATATAGACAACGCTAACTAGCCCTTGTTGAACCTTTTCTCAAATGAAATGGCAATCAATATCAATGTGTTTCGTGCGTTCATGAAAGAATTGGTTTGCTGCTATTTGAATAGCAGACTTACTATCACAGTAGAGAGGAATTGGAGAAGAATGAGGGATTTCCAACTCCTTGAACAGACTTAGCTGAGCTATGTGAGATGGTGGACTGCTTCTTGGACTTCAAAAAAATCATAGAGCTGCCAAATTTGAAAAATATCTAGTGACTGATTTGCGTGTGTTGGACAAGCAGCCCAATCTGCATCACAAAAGGCTGAAAGAGACGTTGAGCAATCAGCACTGAGCAACACACCCATCCCAGGACAAGAATTGATATATTTCATGACCCTCATAGAAGCCTCCATATGGGAGGACTTGGGTGCACGCATGAATTGACTCAAGCATTGCACAACAAAAGAAATGTCAAGACGAGTGATAGTCAAGTAGACCAATTTCCCCAATAAACGTTGGTATGGTCCGGGATCGGGAAGAATAGAATCATCAGCTGAGTGTGTGTGAGCATCAAACTCAACGGTAGTCAGTATGTGATTAATCTCCATAGGGTAGTGGAGTGGATTTGACCCTGCTAATCCCAAATAAGATATCAACTCCAGGGCATACTTGCGTTGATGCATCAGAATTCCTTTGTCACTCCTATCAGATTCAATGCCCAAGAAAAACGCTAACTAGGGTCTTTGACCTTAAAACTAGATTGTAGATCATTCTTTGTTTGTCGTTTAAGCAATATATTAATTCATGTGATTAATAAGTCATCAATATACACTAGAACCACCACTAACTTGTTGTTAGAAAATACGCTTAACGCTAGAGGGGGGGGGGTGAATAGCGTTATAATATAAAACACCGTAAACTTGCGGAATTTAAAAATTGCAGGAATTAAATAAGTGCGATAAGTAAATAAATAGGAACGAACGCACCGATGTATCCTGGTTCACCACAACCCGTGGCTAGTCCAGTCCCCGAGAGACTCTCTCGAGATTTCCACTATCTTCGTCAAGCTTACGGGTGCTTAACAAACCGTTACAGTTGCTCAAGAATACCACACCTTAAGACTTCACTTGCTTGAGGATACCTCACCCCAAGACTTCAACCACTAAGACTTTGGGTACTTAGCAAACCCGACAAATGAGAAGATATGTTCTTCTCAAACAACTCTCTTATACAACAAATACTCTCTCAATAGAGTGGATAAAGAGATACACAATAAGCTCTATGAACAACACAAAGTTGTCTATCAAATGGCTCAACAAAAGCTCTAAAATGATGCTTGAAAATGATCAATATGTATAACAATGTATGGAGGAGTTGTGTGTTTTAAAATCAGCTCAAAAGACCTCTTTTTATAGGTGAAAAAGTGGTGCTGACCGTTGCTTAATTGATAAATAAAATCCCTAATTCTGTGCTCAGACAATCGATTGTTTGACCAACGTTCAAAAAACAGATTCCTGATTTTAGGCTAAACAATCGATTGTTAACCCTGAATAATCGATTGTTCTTCAACGTTCAAAAATCAATTTAGGATTCTGTGGGAACGGTCAAAATATAATCGATTGCATGAAAATGACAATCGATTGTTTATGAATATAATCAATTGTATGACAAAAACAATCGATTGTTTAGATGTTTAAAAACTTCGGTTGCACACTGTCTCAAAATAATCGATTGTTAAAAGTAGACAATCGATTGTTTGCTATTTTGAAAAACTTCAGATCACAGTGTCTTAATACAATCGATTGATAAAACTGTATAATCGATTGTTTGCTATTTTGAAAAACACAATCGATTGTAAGGAGCATATAATCAATTGTCTAGGTCCAGATTTAAAAGACATGTTTAAAAACCATTTTGACTAAAATACAAATCATTTTGGTTTAACACAAAGATGCATGTTTATGATAAATATGATTTAATAAAACATTTTATGCATGTTTATGATGACCTAATGTTGAGCCAAAGGATAAGATAACTTAAACGTTGTCCTTACATTGGTTCTACCAAACGACCTACGTCTTGGGTCTTCGGTCTTGAACTCTTTCGCTCGTTCATGCAATTCCGTCATCAGTATGCTTCTCGCCATTTGATTGATTGTCATATTATATCGTTGTTTGACACTTGACTTCATTGTTTGTCATTCATCAAAACCTATACCTGAAAATCATGCTCATACAACCAAAGCGCACATATCATAGATATACATGATTTCCAACAATTTCCCCCTTTTTGATAATGACAAACAACGGAAGATATGCATATTGAATTCCCCCTAAATAGATGCTATATCTCAACATACAATTTATGCAACCAATTCAATTCAATATAATTCCCCCTTAATTGAATATTCCCCCTCAATTAAAGCATGCATATCGCCCATATTCTTCCCCCTTTTGGCATTAGCAAAAAGAGTATACCAAAAGTTATTTAAACCATTGACGATACCAATCGTTATAGACAAGATCATATAAAAAGTTGGCATACGATCATTTTTCTCAACTATGCCAATTGTTATTTAAACTAAAAAATATTCATCAAACATGAATTAATCATTTATTATAAAACCAATTGATACTAATTGTTATTCAATATAAAACTTGTTAAAGCATGTATCAACCAAAGCTGATATAGATTATTTGCACATATCAACTCATTGCGTTTTTTATTCAAAATACGATAACTAACCGACGTTCCCCCTTAATGCATTAAGGTTTCGTGCTTGGTGCATCCACTACAATATTGTAGTCTTCAAGCACACCTGCAAAAAGAACCTAAAAATAGGTTTTTGGTACCCAACTTCTTTTGGGTCCTTCGGGGTTAGGATAACAATAGTCATAATCAACACATAAATCTCTATGTTTAGCAAAACAAACGGGTGCAATGTGTCCTACCCGATTACAATAGTGACATATAACATTAGGATTGTGCATATGTCTAGGTTGAGCCAAATGCGTTCTAGGTGATCTAAAGTTGTTCCCCCTAGAAGCGTTGAATTTCCTAGAGTCATGTCTAAGCGGTCTAAAATTATTCATCTAGACTCATTTATAAGATTCCTAGAATTGTGTCTAGGTGGTCTAGAATTATTCATTCTAGACTCATTAACAAACTTCCTAGAGTTGTTTCTAGGTGGTCTAAAACAATTAATCTTAGACTCATTAGTGAGGTTCCGAGAATTCTTTCTAGATGGTCCGACCTCATTACTTTCATCCTTTTTAATATCTTCAATTTTAGGACTATCAACACTACGTGTTTCTAGTGCTTTCCTAAGTTCTGTGTTCTCTAGTTTTAAAGAACTACAAGAAGAACAATTGGAACATTTATCAATAGAAGGGGCTTCATTCAATTCCTTGATTTTATTTTTAAAATCAACAATGTCATTTTTCAAAAATTTATTTTCTTTTTCTAAAACTTCAATTTTATTTTTAAGAACACCATTTTCATTAGTCAATTTTTCAAAAACTATTTCTTTCAAAGAAGAGGATTTTTCAAACTCTTTTTCTTGTAAAGAAAGTATTTTCTGAAAATCTGTTTCTTGCAAAGAAAGTGTTTTCTGCAAAGAAAGTGCTTTCTTCAATTCTATGATAGTTTTGGAAGCATTAACAAATTCACCATACAATTCATCATAGGCATTTTGTAATTCTTCAAACGAGTGAGAGTTAGATGTACTTACCTCTTCTCCTTCGTTAGCCATGAGACACAATGGGGCGGTTTCATCCCTTGAGCTGTCCGAATCCCGTGATAAGCGCCTATGGTGTTTCTTCTTTTTCTTGTCCTTCTTCGTAGACTCACAAGACTTTTCAATTATATCTTTTGAAATATTATCATCATCCCTTTCCGAATCACTTACCTCTTCTCGTTTAGAGGATGAGGCTTTGAAGGCAAAATTTGAATTGCTTCTAAGATAAGGATTAAGAATTGTGCTATCATAAGTTTCGAGGTTACCTCTTAGCCCATCAATTGTGATATCCGTGAATTCCATCGACTCCTGGATGGCATTGGCTTTGGAGCGCCATTCGGGAGTGAGACTCCGTAGGACTTTTCGAACAAGATCTTTGTTCGTGTAAACTTTCCCAAGAGCATGGAGATCGTTGACGATTCTTAAAAATCGTTCAAACATAACACCAATGGGTTCCTTCTCCATTTTAAAGATTTCATATTTATGTGTTAGAAAATCAATTTTGGCTTCTCGGACTTGAGGCGTACCTTCATAAATGATCTCGAGCTTATCCCACATCTCCTTAGCGGTTGTGCAGCAAGAGATTTTTCGATAAACATCTGGATTCACCACACAATATAATACATGGATGGCCCTTGCATTATTCTCAACTTTCTTGATGTCCTCGGCATCATATTCATCTTCCTTCTTTGGAACTGTGGTTTCTCCAACTTTCTTTGTCGGCATTGGTTCACCATTTTTGATGATTTGCCACAAACAAAAACTGTTTGCTTTGAGGAAGATACTCATCCATTCTTTCCAATATGTATAGTTTGTTCCGTCAAATAGTGGAGCACAAGTGGTGGACTGTCCTTCATCCATCGTTCCTGCGTTCAATATTCTCAACAGAAAAATATATATTTCTCTCAACCGGTTAAGGCTTTCAGAGAGTTAGGCTCCGATACCAATTGTTAGAAAATACGCTTAACGCTAGAGGGGGGGTGAATAGCGTTATAATATAAAACAGCGTAAAGTTGCGGAATTTAAAAATTGCAGGAATTAAATAAGTGCGATAAGTAAATAAATAGGAACGAACGCACCGATGTATCCTGGTTCACCACAACCCGTAGCTAGTCCAGTCCCCGAGAGACTCTCTCGAGATTTCCACTATCTTCGTCAAGCTTACGGGTGCTTAACAAACCGTTACAGTTGCTCAAGGATACCACACCTTAAGACTTCACTTGCTTGAGGATACCTCACCCCAAGACATCAACCACTAAGACTTTGGGTACTTAGCAAACCCGACAAATGAGAAGATATGTTCTTCTCAAACAACTCTATTTTACAACAAATACTCTCTCAATAGAGTGGATAAAGAGATACACAATAAGCTCTATGAACAACACAAAGTTGTCTATCAAATGGCTCAACAAAAGCTCTAAAATGATGCTTGAAAATGATCAATATGTATAACAATGTATGGAGGAGCTGTGTGTTTTAAAATCAGCTCAAAAGACCTCTTTTTATAGGTGAAAAAGTGGTGCTGACCGTTGCTTAATTGATAAAAAATCCCTGATTCTGTGCTCAGACAATCGATTGTTTGGAGTAGACAATCGATTGTTTGACCAACGTTCAAAAAACAGATTCATGATTTTAGGCTAAACAATCGATTGTTAACCCTGAATAATCGATTGTTCTTCAACGTTAAATCAATTTAGGATTCTTTGGGAACGGTCAAAATATAATCGATTGCATGAAAATGACAATCGATTGTTTATGAATATAATCGATTGTATGACAAAAATAATCGATTGTTTAGATGTTTAAAAACTTCGGTTGCACACTGTCTAAAAATAATCGATTGTTAAAAGTAGACAATCGATTGTTTGCTATTTTAAAAAACTTCAGATCACACTATCTTAATACAATCGATTGATAAAATTGTATAATCGATTGTTTGCTATTTTGAAAAACACAATCGATTGTAAGGAGCATATAATCGATTGTCTAGGTCCAGATTTAAAAGACATGTTTAAAAACCATTTTGACTAAAATACAAATCATTTTGGTTTAACACAAAGATGCATGTTTATGATAAATATGATTTAATAAAATATTTTATGCATGTTTATGATGACCTAATGTTGAGCCAAAGGATAAGATAACTTAAACGTTGTCCTTACATTGGTTCTACCAAACGACCTACGTCTTGGGTCTTCGGTCTTGAACTCTTTCGCTCGTTCATGCAATTCCGTCATCAGTATGCTTCTCGCCATTTGATTGATTGTCATATTATATCGTTGTTTGACACTTGACTTCATTGTTTGTCATTCATCAAAACCTATACCTGAAAATCATGCTCATACAACCAAAGCGCACATATCATAGATATACATGATTTCCAACACTTGTCTCCAACTTGTTTGAGGAACAAGGAATAATCTAGGTGACATTGTGTGAAACCAGAATTCTACAATGCTATTGTCAACTTGATATTTCATTGTCTGGAAGCTTTTTTGAGTCCACAAAGGGACTTGAGCAATTTTTAGACTAAGGACCTATTAATGGAATCATTGAAACTTTGTGGGACAATGTTATACACCTCTTCAAAAAGTTTACCTTCCAAAAATACATTGTACACATCCATTTGGTAGATGGTCCAATGCCGGGAAGCTGCTATGGAAAGCACACTTCTGACAGTCACCATTTTAACAACTGGTGAAAAAGTCTCCTGGTAATCTAACCCCTCTCTTTGATTATACTCTCTTGCCACAAGTCTGGCTTTAAGCCTTGTATTTAATATTGTACACCCATTTGCATCCAACGGCCTTCTTACCCTTTGGTAATGGGACAAGAGTCCATGTGTTGTTATCTTCCAAAGCCTTGATCTCAGACTTCATGGCTTCTACCCACTTTTTATCTTTAACTGCTTCTTGGTAGGTCACTAGTTCCACTTCAACAGAAAATTGGGACAAGTAACTTTGATACTTGGGTGTAATATGATCATAAGTGAGTACCACAGAGGGTGGATATTTACAGCATCCTGCATACTTTCCTTTAGTAGGCTGAACATAATCTTGTATCCAAATAGGAGGTTTGGATACTCCCTGATATTCTAACATCCTGCCCAACAGTGGGTGGATCACAATTAGGCACTATAACATCAATAGTAGAACTAGCAATTGTGAGATCATCATTGGGAGCTGAGGCAAGTATTGCATCTGTGGAGCAGGAAATCTCAGGTAAATGTGGAGAACAGGTAACTATGTGGAAGATTCATTGTGTGTCACATATGAACATGTAGGGGAGATAAATCTACAATAATATCATGTCTAGGAATAGTAGTTGAGTCAAGAAAGAAATCTGGTGAAGCATTGTCTAAAGATTGAAATGGAAACACATCTTCATATATAAAACACTACATCCCTACTAATAAAGAATACTTTGTGTTCCAAATCCAATAGCATGTAACCCTTCTGATGTTCTGCATACCCCAACCGGACAGATCTCACTGCCCTTGGCTCAAACTTATCATACTTGATCAAGTTTGGTTCAAAACATAAGCATCCTACCACCCTCAAATGAGAAATAGAGGGTGGTTTCCCATGTAGTATTTCATAAGGAGATGTACCTGCAAGTAGGGGTGTTCAAAACCGATCCGAAACCGAAAACCAATCCAAACCGAAGCTTAACGGCTTACTGGTAACGGCTTAACGACTTAACGGACGGGGAACGGATTGAATTTTTTTTATTAACGGCTTATCGGTTTGGGGATGGATTATTCAATTTTCTTAACGGCTAATCCGTTAACCCGTTAAGAATATAAATATATATTATGTATATATATATATATATATATATATATATATATATATATATATATATATAATTTATTTTTATTTATATATATTAAATATAAAAAAACTAAAACCCTTAAAAATGATTAACAAAAGTTTATTTCTACTTCTAAGCATTTTTAATCTCGGGATCTAGATGATTTGCAGGTACCCGCCCAACATAAAGGAGATGAAGGTGATGGACAAGAAAAAAGTGAGGAGGGCAAAGCTATACTACCTCAGGGATAAAATGAATGCCCTGAAATGACATTAACAAGCTAGCTCATATGAAGGTATACTGGAATAGATGTTTGATCTATAATTGCCTGAAGAGATCTATCAAATTCTAGTAAACATGTATATTAGGCCGATAATCCGCCCAATAACCGCCCTATAAGAGCTAACCCGATACCAATCCGCCCGATATCTTATCGGGTGGCTAACGGATTAATACATTTAAAAGCCGATAACCGTTAAGCCAAACCGTTAAGAGTAAAAGCCGCCCAATCCGCCCAATGAACACCCCTACCTGCAAGTATAGAGGAAGGTATCATGTTGATGATATGAATTGTTGTATAAGTACAATGGCCCCAGTATTTAACAAGTAGATGCCCCTAAAATCGAATAGCTCTGGCAGTCTCAAGTATATGCCTATGTCTTTGTTCAACTACCCCATTTTGCTGGGGACTGTATGGGCAAGAACTCTGGTTTACAATGCTATGCAACTAAAATAAATCCTTGTGTAAGTTGACATTCTCCCATGTGTGAGATACTGGCTGAATCTCCAGTAGGCAACTGAATTTTTCATGTGTTTCCTACTGATTTTTTATTATGTAAAATTCTTTAGAACCAATCATATGATTCGTAGCTCCGGTATCTACTATCCACTTACAAAGTACCATATTTTCACATAACTCTACATTTCCACAAAAGCATTTACCTGTCATGTGAGCACTGACATCTCCAACAAAAAATTTTCTCAGCAATTGTAACAACTAGTTGTACTAGTCTTGTGTGAAGAACTGAGCTGGTATTGTTCCATTTCTCGTTTGTTGACTAGCTACCTGTGTGCTTTGAGGCTGTTCACTGAAAAGTGCAGCATTTGCCTTTCCCTTTGGCTTGAAATCTGGAGGATAACCCACAATTTTGTAGCATTTGTCCTTCAAGTGTCATGTTTTATTACAAAAATCACACTTCATTAGTTTATAACAGTCTTTTCTAGTATGTCATTTTAAGTGACAAAAATCACACTCCAAACTATAATTTCTCCTTTGCTTTATTCTTGATTGTGCACCGAATAGAGCAGTAGGCTCAATGTTCCCTGCATTTTCATAATTGGCACCAGTAATCATCCTCCTACTTTCGTCTTGAACTACCATGGCATATGCTTTGTTGATAGACACTTAATCCCATGAGAAACTGCAACAAACGTTGGTACTCCAGCTGCTCAACATACACAGCTGCTGGAGGTGGTGGAATAATGGAGTCATAATCTGCCCATAGATCTCCGAGCTTTGTAAAATAGGTAGAAACAGAACAAATTCCTTGAGTCATAGTAAAAATTTCCTTGTGTAGATAGTACAATCTCGATCCATTTACTTTATCAAATCGCTCCTTAAATGCAGCCCACACTGTACAAGCATTAGACCAAAACAGTTCTCCAATAACTAAATCCTTACTGATGTCGATCCATCGACAAGGCACAAGTTATTTTTTCCTAACACAGCTACTTTCATAGCTCGACTCCCGAGAGTGTAATTCTCCATTCCCGTAAGTATAAGCCCTATCGACAAGGATCTGGGTCCATCAGAAGGATGTAAATATGGCGGATGATTATGATCGAGAATCGTTGATCCTCCAGCTGAATTGACTACGTCGTTAGTAGTACGACTCGATTCTTCAGAAACCGCCATGGATTAGGTTAAATCAAGAGCTAAAAAATTGCAATTTGCAAAAAAAATAGGGTTCCATCGAATGCAGAAATGAGTGAATTCCTTTGAATTTTCCTTAATTGCTCGAAAATTCTTGGAATTACTCAATTAAATGCTCTGATACCATGTGAAATTCTTACAATTGAATTGATGCTATGATATAGAACGGAGAAAGAAAAGAAGCAATTTCAGAGAAGAAGAGTAGAGGATGAAGTTTTCTTCTTCAATATCTTTGAAATGAATGCTGTACAGTACATATAACCACTTCCAACTAACTAGAACAGAGATAGAAGAGAAAGCAATTTGAGAAAAGAAGAGCAGAGGAGGAAATTTTCTTCTTCAATATCTCTAAAATGAACGATGTACAATACATATAACCACTTCCAACCAACTACTGCCAACTCGTGTACAGTTGTACAAGTATTAACTAATTGAACTAATTAAATTAGACTAATCTAACCATAGTTAAGTTAAGAGCACATGCGCTAAGGCACTGCCTGCGTGGACACCTGCTTTACAGAAAGAAGGACATGACAAAATAAAGTAGTAACTTGCAAGGAATGAATACAGAACTCAAGTGTCTTATCAGTATCCAGTTATAACCGATCCTTACGTAAAATACAAAGCTACAGAATAACTTACACAATAAAAGAAAGATACATAAACATATAAATAGGTGTCACGCACGTCCCGATCCCATCCCCTCGTTGTAGTTATCTAAAGACATAAACTACTACTATTACTACCGTGTAAACACGTATACATTCAACTATTATGTTCAACCATTTGGGAATTATGAATATAAAACAACAAACCAGACATTATGGCATCAGATGTGTGGTTTGCGTGTGTGTATGTATTATGTGTGTATTGATAATTTGAGGCAATGCCACATAAAATTGCATGTAGTAGAACTATTCTTTTGAGTGTCTTAATTTTCTTGGATAATTACTCTTTATTTCATTCAAAATCTGGTAAAGAAAGAGTAATTAACCTTTTCAGAAAACGACCAGAAACTTCTAGGAGAAAAAAATCTCTTTTTTATTTTTCAGAAGAAAAAAAAATTACTATATCAATGGGGAAATCCTGGATAATTTGGGATCCTTTAAAAATTTTATGAGTGATCTTAAGTGAAAAATAACTTTTTGAGTTTTTAAAATTTTCGAGATTAATTTTTAAGTGAAACTTAAATTTTATAACCAAATATTAATTTCAAAAATAAATGAAATTTCAGTAGTCGTTTCTTTTCAAATCCAGGTATAACCTTCCCAAAATGATACAACTACATTACTTGACAGACAATATTTACAGCGTGCTTTTTCCATCAGATGGAGATAAAATGCTTCCACTTTTACATGAATTAATGTCATGGACCTAAATTAATAATTAGGAATGTTGACTTTTTAGTATAAAGTACATTTATCATATATTCATGTAAATGCATTTTAGATTTATCAACAAGATTTTACCGATCAAAAGTAAAGAAAAAGATTCGTGATTTGAGATATTCACGTGATATTAAACAAAGGTTTCACTATCATATATATATAAATGGATTATTCTAGTATAATAATACTATAGCTCCAAAAGCAGCTAAGATCCTACAACATAAGCTAAAACATGCTATTATATTTTTATTAAATAGAGACATAAATCAATTGGGATTCCATTTGTTTTTTAGTTTCTTATTAAATGTTCGATATCCGTATTAGGATCTGAATAAATTCTTATTTTTGTCAAAAAATCCCATATTGAAGGGCAGAGCGGATGTTACGACCCGGAATTCTTATCATCGAAACTGTGATGGCGCCTAACATTACATTTGCTTGGCAAGCCAACGTTAGAGTTTTATGAACCAATTTCCTTTACTATTCAGTGATAAAAAAAACAAGCTAAACAAGTAAAAATAAATGCGGAATTAAGTAAATAGCCTCTTTGTTTATATAGTATTACCAATACTATTGCTATTACTACGCAGAATTCTGTGTCACAATCCACGAACACACTAAGATTTTCTATAGACATTTGTTCGAAAGAAGATACAACTGTTTATAAAGAAAAGTAAAAAATAGTAAATGTAGGAGCATAGAAGGCGACGCTAGGGCCTGCGGACGCCAGCAGGACTACGTTGGGTCTCCCTAGCTTAAAATGTTTGCACCCAACATCTCGATCAGCCACTACCTGCTCCAAAATCTGCACAGAAAGTGCAGAGTGCAGCATCAGTACAACCGACCCCATGTACTGGTGTCATGACCCAGCCCCGATCGTGATGGCGCCAAACACCTTGTAAGGCAAGCCCGACCATTTAAACATTTCCAGCTAAAAACATTAACTTAATTTCCATTTTTAAGATAAAATATCAGTTTGATAACAATAGAAATACTACGGAAAAAATAATCAACAGTTATAACAGCCCAAAAGATTCGGCGTCACGAGTCCGAGCTTCAAAGTACACTGAACAGTATCTTAAACATAGAAAAGTCTAGATATGATAGCAAAAGATAGATAAGAAGAGACATCAGGTTTTGCGGACGCCAGCAGCTACCTTGATAACTCCGGAACGGATCTAGGCAACAGCAAATAAGCACAGCTAAGCCTCCGGGATCTCTGTATCTGCACACAAGGTGCAGAGAGTAGAGTGAGTACTTCAAACTCAGTGAGTAATAGCAATAAATAATAACTAAATGTAAGAAACCCGATAAAAACATTATACAGTTCTATTTTCAACAGCAAGAATAGTAAATAAGTACCAAACAGGGAGAAGAATCTAATAGATACTTTCCTTTCCGTCAGACCAGTTACTAACCACTGCTGCGGCGCACACCCCGATCCAACACCAGATATATACACTGCTACTGCGCACAGCCCAATCCAATATAATATATATAATGCTGCGGCGCGCAGCCCGATCCAATATATATAGTCGACTGCGCTCACTAGGGGTGTGTACAGACTCCGGAGGGGCTTCATCAACCCAAGCGCTAAAATACTGCGGCGTGCAGTCCGATCCATATATAACTGCAGCCTGCAGTCCGATCCATATAATATACTACTGTGGCGTGCATTCCAATCTATATAATATACTAATGCGGCGTGCAGTCCGATCCAATACATGTATATGTATATATTGTTGCGGCGTGCAGCTCGACCCGATATATATGTATATATATCATATAGCCTCACTACGGGGTCCTTGACCCCTCTCAGTCAATATAGACTTGGCCTCTTGGGCCCTCTCATCTAAGACAGGGTATTCAACCATAGGTATTGCTCATTTAGGGTGCAAGTTACAAAGTCCGGTTTATTTCATGATGTACAGTTAAAATCAAGACAGATGGTATGTGTCCAATAGGTAAAGTGAGGTCAAACAGCTCAACATGCTCCCTAGGAGTTCTACAGATCGGCACAATGCCCTAGACATGGCAACTAGCTCAAAATATACGAGCACAAGCTCAGTCTCAGCCAAGAAGTACAAGAAGTCATCAATCGGGATGGACCAAGTCTGAGTCCCAAGCAGATACATCACCACGCTCATCATGAGACGTGTGTCTCATCTCAACATAGCACTGCATAGTACAAATATGGGGCTTCAAACCCTCAGTATATTATTCATAACCATTACTCGCCTCAAATCGGAAAAAATCCTAGCTCGCCTTGCGCTTTCCTCGTGAATCGACCTCCTCGGGTACAGAATCTGACCAAAACCACAAGGAATATGTCATAATAGGCTAATGGGACATAACCCAATAGAAAGGACTCGAAAAACACCCAAAAATACGAAGTTGGCAAAACCCGAGCACCGGGGCCACTTCTCGAAAAAATACAAAATTCTCATTTTCGGAATCCTCGTCTTGCCACGAGTCCGTACATATAAAGTTCATCAAAATCGAAGTCTAAATGGGCCATCAAATCTCCAGTTTTCATTTCAAAAACCAAACCCTAGTTTCTTCAATGTTTTCCCAAATTTCATAGAATTAATGGTTGATTCTTCCATAAAATCACGTAATTAGCACATAATCTTACCTCAAGTCGAAACCTAGGTGAAATCCTCTTACTTCCTCGTCTAATAGCTCCAAAATGTGCTCAACAATGGTGGAAAACATATTAGCTCGCAGATGAAATGTTTATAAACCCTTCCGTCCGCCCAGCAATTCCTTCTTCGTGTTGCGCCCTTAGCCACGCGAATGCGATGCCTTATTTGATCTTGCTCCCAGGCCCTCATACGCGAACGCGACAACCACAACGCGAATGTGATGGCCTACATGACCGCATCACCACTTCATGTGAACGCGATCAACAATATTCCACATCTACGCGATCGTGGCCTCTCCTTCGCTAACGCGAAGGAAAAATCCCAGGCTTCCTCAAAATACCCTACGCGTTCGCGTTACTCCTCATGCGAACACGATGAACAAAAGTTTGCAACACCCAACAGCCAAAAATCTGTTATCTCCCAACGCCAAAACTAGTCCGATTGAACACTTGAAATCATCCCGAGGCCTCCGGGACCCCAACAAAAAATACCAACCTACTCCAAAAAATCGTACGAACTTGTTCCAATCATAAACACACGTCCCTAAACAAAAAAATCATCAAATCATGACAGATTCAAGCCTAAGTTTCAACTATAACTTCCAAAATTAACATTTGATCAAAACGCGACCAAACGACGTCCGATTGACCTGAAAATTTGCAGACATACCCAAAATCACCTAACGAAGCTGTAGCAACTCTCGAAATTTCATTCCAACCCCCGAATCAAAATCTCACGTATCAACCGGAATTCAACGAAATTCAAACTTATCCAATTCAATCTTAATTCTACACCGGACCTCCAAATTCAGTTCCTTTTTCACACCCAAGTAACAAATCACCACCCAAAATTAGCCAAATCGTCGAAAATCCATTCAGAGCCCTATAACTCATAAGTCAACATCCGATTGACTTTAGCCTTCTCTTAAAGAGACTAATTGTCTCAATTTCAACCAAACTCTGAGCAAAACACTTCAAACTTTACAAACACATAAAAATGAACATATAGAAGCATAAGACGGGGAAAATGGGGCGGTAACTCACGTGACGACGGGTCGGGTCGTCACATCCTCCCCAACTAAAAACTAACTCTCGTCCTCGAGCGGGTCAAGAAACATACATGGAGCCTCAAACAAACGAGGATATATGTTGTGCATCTCCTGCTCGATCTCCCAAGTGGCCTCCTCCACGGGCCGACCTCTCCACTGCACCTTCACCGAAGCTATGTCCTTTGATCTCAACTTTCAAACCTGTCGACCCAAAATAGCCACTGGCTCCACGTCATAGGTCAAATCATTATCTAACTGGATCGTGCCGAAGTCTAATACATGAGACGGGTCCCTAACATACTTCCTGAGCATAGAAACATGGAACACCGGGTGAACCCCCGATAAGGTGGGTGGCAAAGCAAGCATATAGGCCACCTCCCTAATACTCCTGAGTATCTCAAAAGGTCCGATGAACCGCTAACTCAGCTTCCGTTTCTTTCCCAACCACCTTTCATAGGCGAAATTTTCAACAAAACCTTCTCACCCACCATATAAGATACATTCTGAACCTTCCGGTCCTCATAACTCTTCTGCCGCGACTGAGCCGTACGATGTCTCTCCTGGATAACTTTCACTTTCTCCAAGGCATCCTGAACTAACTCTGTCCCCAATAGTCTACCCTCGCCTGGCTCAAACCAGTCAACTGGAGATCTACACTGTCTCCCATATAAAACCTCATACGGCGCCATCTGAATGCTGGACTGATAACTGATGTTATAAGCAAACTCCCCAAGTGGCAAGAACTCATCCCAAGAACCTCCAAAATCAATAACACAGGCACGTAACATGTCCTCCAATATCTGGATAGTACACTCGGACTGGCTGTCTGTCTGAGGATGAAAAGTCGTGCTCATCTGTATCTGAGTGCCCAATTCCTGATGAAAAGTCCTCCAGAACTGGGAAGAAAACAGAGTACCCCTGTCTGAGACAATAGAAACCGGAACTCTATGCAACCGCACAATCTCTCAGATGAAAATCTTTGCTAACCGCTCCGATGAATAGGTGGTACACAACGGAATGAAGTGCGCAGACTTGGTCGGTCTATGAACAATCACCAAAATAGAATCAAAGTTCCTCGAGGTACGATGGAGACCACTCACAAAGTCTATAGTAATCCTCTCCCATTTCCACTATGGAATATCCATCTGCTGAAGTACACCACCGGGTCTCTGATGTTCATACTTGACCTGCTGACAATTGAGACACCTAGCCACATAACTCACAATGTCCTTTTTCATTCTCCTCCACCAATAATGCTGTCTTAAGTCCTGGTACATCTTCGCGGCACCCGGATGAATAGAATACCGCAAGCTGTGGGCCTCCTCTAATATCAACTCTCGGAGCCCATCCACATTGGGCATGCAAATCCGTCCCTGCATCCACAACACACCATCACTACCAATAGTCACATCTCTGACATCATCATGCTGGACCTTGTCCTTCAGGACAAGAAAATGCGGGTCATCATACTGGGCTCCCTGATGCGATCATACAAAGAAGACTGGGAAACCACACAATCCAACACCCGTCTTGGATCTAAAATATCCAACGTCACCATCCGATTAGCCAAGGCCTGAACATCAACTGCAAGGGGCCTCTCCCCAACTGGAATGTACGCCAAGCTACCCATACTCACCGCCTTCCGGCTCAAAGCATCGGCCACTACATTGGCCTTCCCCGGATGATACAATATGGTAATATCATAATCCTTGAGTAACTTAAGCCACCTCCGCTGTCTCAAATTGATGTCCTTCTGCTTAAACAAGTGCTAAAGAATGCCACGGTCTGTGAACACCTCACAGGACACGCCATATAGATAGTGCCTCCAAATCTTCAAAGCATGAACTACTGCATCCAACTCCAAGTCATGAAAAAGGTAGTTCTTCTCATGGGGATTTAGCTGACATGAAGCATACGCAATAACTTTACCCTCATGCATCAATACACATCCGATCCCAACTCTCGAAGCATCGCAATATACCGAGTAAGAGACTGAAGTTGATGGAAACACTAGGACAGGAGCTGTAGTCAACACTGACTTGAGCTTTTCAAAGCTCTCCTCGCAGTCATCTGACAACACAAATGGTGCATTCTTCTGCGTCAACTTCGTCAAAGGCGAAGCAATAGATGAAAAACCCTGAACGAACCTACGGTAATAACCTGCCAAACCGAGGAAACCCTGAATCTCAGTAGCTGAGGACAGTCTGGGCCAACTTTGCACCGCCTCAATCTTCTTTGGATCAACCTGAATACCATCACTGAACACCGTGTGTCCCAGAAAAGCCAAGAAACTGCGCCAAAACTCACACTTGGAGAACTTCGCATAGAGCTTCTCCTCTCTCAACCTCTGCAATACCACCCTCAAGTGTTGTGCGTGCTCCTTCTAGCTACGCGAGTACACAAGTATATCATCAATAAACACGATCACAAAAGAATCTAGATACGGCCAGAATAAACTGTTCATCAGGTGTATGAATGCGGTTGGGGCATTAGTCAGCCCAAATGACATAACCAGAAACTCATAATGCCCATATCTCGTCGAGAAAGTTGTCTTCATAATATTAGAATCTCTAATCTTCAACTGGTGATAGCCTGAATGGAGACCAATATTCGAGAATACCTTTGCCCCCTGAAACTGGTCAAACAAATCCTCAATACGAGGTAGTAGATACTTGTTCTTCACTGTCACTTTGTTCAACTGTCTGTAATCAATGCACATTCTCATTGTGTCATCCTTCTTCTTTGCAAATAACACGGGTGCGCCCCACAGCGATACACTCGGACGAATGAACCCCTTATCTAGGAGTTCTTGTAGCTGCTCATTCAACTCTTTTAACTCTGTTGGTGCCATACGATAGGGAGGAATAGAGATGGGTTGAGTGTCGGGCACCAAATCAATACCGAAGTCAATATCCCTGTCTGGCGGCATGCCCGACAGGTCTGCTGGAAACACATCAGTGAATTCCCTCACTACGCGTACTGAATCAAGACTAGGAGTCTCTGCTCCAACATCCCTCACAAATGCTAGATATGATAAACATCACTTCCCAACCTTCCGCTTGGCCTTTAGGAAAGAGATTACCCTGCTGGGTACATAATCAGTCGTACCACGCCACACGATATCCTCGAGATACCTGGCATAGCCAACGTGACTGTCTTGGCGTGACAGCCTAGAATAGCATGGCACGGTGATAGCCAATCGATGCCCAGAATAACATCAAAATCTACCATGCTCAATAGCAGCAAGTCAACTCGGGTCTCCAGACCCCCAATAGTAACAAGACAGGACCGATACACGTGGTCACAATAATAGTATCACCCATCGGGGTAGATACATGCACATGTAACGCAAGACACCCTCGGGTAGTCCCAAAATGATGAGAAAAGTAAGAAGATACATAAGAATATGTGGATATGGGATGAAATAAAACTGAGGCATCCGTGTGGCAGAAGATGAGGGTTGACCCCTCTGCTGATATGAATTGGAAGAACGACGGGGCAACTGCCTGAACTGGTGGTGCCTCTAGGGTCTGCAAACCCTGTGCACCATACTCTGGAGTGCAAGCTACGGGGGTCTAATGACCACCCCCCGGTCTGGGATGTAGGTGCGGTAGTAGCTGAGACTGCATGAGCCAGGCCGGTGCAAACCGATAAGATCTGAGCCAGGGCCTCTTGAAGACCCTGAATCACAATAGGCACTGTTAGTGCCTGCGGAGGTGCTACTTGAACCTCTACAGCTGGAGGCTGATCCTGAATGGGGCAACGAGTGGGTCAACTGGTACTGCCCTTGCAGCTCTGCCTTGACCATGACTACGGTCGCGTCCCCAGCCTCTAGTGGATGGCAATGGTGGTTGTCCTTCACGTCCGGTCGCACACGTTCTCGCCATCTATGAGATAATAGAATGCAGAAGTTTAGTTCTCGGATCAACAAAGTTGCATGACAAGAATTTCAAGAATATGACGATTTTTTTCCTAAAGGTTCTACAGCCTCTCGAGACTACGTGCAGACGTCTCCGTACCGATCCGCGAAACTGTATTGCACCGGCTCATGACTCGCGAGGCCCAGTAAACTAGGCTTTGATACCAACTTGTCACGACCCAACCCCGTTCGTGATGGCGCCAAACACCTTATAAGGCAAGCCCGACAATTTAAACATTTCCAGCTAAAAACATTAACTTAATTTCCTTTTTTAAGATAAAATCTCAGTTTGATAACAATAGAAATACTGTGGAAAACATAATCAACAGTTATAACAGCCCAAAAGATCTGGCGTCACGAGTATGAGCCTCTAAGTACACTGAAAGGTATCTTAAACATAGAAAAGTCTAGATATAGAAGCAAAAGATAGATAAGAAGAGACATCAAGTTCTGCGAATGCCATCAGCTACCTTGATAACTCCGGAACCGATCTAGGCAACAGCAAATAAGCACAGCTAAGCCTTTGGGATCCCTCTATCTGTACACAAGGTGAAGGGAGTAGAGTGAGTACTTACAACTCAGTGAGTAATAGCAATAATAATAACTGAATGAAAGAAATCCGATAAAAACACTATAAAATTCTATTTTGAACAGCAAGAATAGTAAATAAGTACTAAACAGGGAGAAGAATTTGATAGATACTTTCCTTTCCGTGCGACCAGTTACTAACACTGCTGCGGCGCACAGCCCGATCCAACACCAGATATATACACTAATGCGACGCGCAGCCCGATCCAATATAATATATATAATGTTGCGGTGCGTAGCCCGATCCAATATATATAGTCGACTGCGTTCACTGGGGGTGTGTACAGACTCCGGAGGGGCTTCATCAGCCCAAGCGCTAAAATACTGCGGCGTGCAGTCCGATCCATATATAACTGCAGTGTGCAGTCCGATCCATATAATATACTACTGCGGCGTGCATTTCGATCCATATAATATACTAATGCGGCGTGCAGTCCGATCCAATACATGTATATGTATATATTGTTGCGGCGTGCATTTCGATCCATATAATATACTAATGCGGCGTGCAGTCCGATCCAATATATGTATATGTATATATTGTTCCGGTGTGCAGCCCGACCCGATATATGTATAAATATCATGTAGCCTCACTACGGGGTCCTTGACCCCTCTCAGTCAATATAGACTTGGCCTCTCGGGCCCTCTCAGCTAAGACAGGGTATTCAACCCTAGGTATTGCTCATTTAGGGTGCAAGTTACAAAGTCCTGTTTATTTCATGATGTACAGTTAAAATCAAGACAGATGGTATGTGTCCGATAGGTAAAGTGAGGTCAAACAGCTCAACATGCTCCTTAGGAGTTCTACAGATGCAACTAGCCCAAAATATATGAGCACAAGCTCAGTCTTAGTTAAGAAGTACAGTAAGTCATCAATTAAGATGGACCAAGTCCGAGTCCACAGCAGATACATCACCACGCTCATCACGAGACGCGTGTCTCATCTCAACATAGCACCGCATAGTGCAAATACGGGGTATCAAACCCTCAGTATATCATTCATAACCATTACTCACCTCAAACCAGCCAAAATCCTAGCTCGCCTTGCTCTTTCCTCGCGAATCGACCTCCTCGGGGGCAGAATCTGACTAAACTAACAAGGAATATGTCATAATAGGATAATGGGACATAACCCAATAGAAAGGACTCGAAAAACACCCAAAAACATGAGGTTGGCAAAACCCGAGCCCCGGGCCCACTTCTTAAAAAATTACAAATCCCCATTTTCAGAATACTCATCCGCCACGAGTCCGTACATATAAAGTTCATCAAACTCTGAGTCCAAGTGGGCCATCAAATCCCCAATTTTCATTTCAAAAACCAAGCCCTAGTTTCTTCAAATTTTCCCCAAATTTCAGAGAATTAATGGATGATTCTTCAATAAAATCACGTAATTAGCTCATAAATACCTGAAGTCAAAACCTAGGTGAAATCCTCTTACTCCCTCGTCCAATAGCTCCAAAATCTTCTCAACAATGGTGAAAAATGATATTAGCTCGCGGATGAAATGTTTATTAACCCTTCTGTCCGCTCAGCAATTCCTTCATCGCGTTCGTGACCTTAGCCACGCAAACGCGATGCCTTATTTGATCTTGCTCCAAGGCCCTCATACGCGAACGCGACAACCACAACGCCCACTTCCCTGGCCTATGTGAACGCGTCACAACTTCACGCAAACGCGATCAACAATATTCCACATCTACGCGATCACGGCCTCTCCTTCGCGAAAGCGAAGGAAAAATCCCAGGCTCCCTCAAAATACCCCACGCGTTCGCGTTACTCCTCATGCGAATGTGATGAACAAAAGTCTGCAACACCCAACAGCAAAAATTTGCTATCTCCCAAGGCCAAAACTGGTCCGATTGAACACTCGGAATCACCCCGAGGCCCCCGGGACCCCAACCAAAAATACCAACCTACTCCAAAACATCATACAAACTTGTTCCAATCATAAAAACATGTCCCTAAACACAAAAATCATCAAATCATGACGGATTCAAGCCTAAGTTTCACTATAACTACCAAAACTAATATTCAATCAAAACCCGACCAAACAACGTCTGATTGACCTGAAATTTTGCAGACATACCCAAAATAACCTAACGAAGCTACAGCAACTCTCGGAATTCTATTCTGACCCCCAGATCAAAATCTCACCTATCAACCGGAATTTGACGAAATTCAAACATAGCCAATTCAAGCCTAATTCTACACCAGACCTCCAAATTCAGTTTCATTTTCACACCCAAGTCATAAATCACCACCCAAAACTAGCTGAATCTCATAGTCAACATCTGGTTGACTTTTCAAACTAGCCTTCTCTTAAAGAGACTAAATGTCTCAATTTCAACCAAACTCTAACCGAATCACTTCAAACTTTACAAACACATAAAAATGAGCATATAGAAGCATAAGATGGGGAAAACGGGGCGGTAACTCACGTGACGACAGCCAGGTCATCACAACTGGTAAGTTTTGAGTCTAACCTCAACGAGGTAGTGACATTCTACTAGCGAGGCAATTACAATATAACCTACCTATAGTGTATAATAAAATCAGAAAGAAGGATAGGACAAAATAAAGAAGTAACCTTCAAGGAATGAATATACAACTCAAGTGTCTTATCAGTATCCAGTTATAATCAATCCTTAAGTAAAATGCAAAGCTACAGAATAACTTACACAATAGAAGAAATATACATAAACATATAAATAGATGCAGCGTGCATCCTGATCCACCTTAGATCAATATCAAATGATTATTCACCCTTATTACTCCATATCATCCACCCTTATTACTACATTCTGTTGCAGCGCACAACCCGATCCCATTGTATAGTAGCATGTCACCCTTATTTCTCCTCAATATATAACTCTTATTCCTCATGTTGCAGCGTGTAATCCGATCCCACCATACCATCATCAATTACTCAATAAGTACAGAATTTTCACAAATTTAGCTCAAAATTCATCACAATATTTAAACCTCAAACCAAAGCAAACGGAAAGCTTATACATTATAAAACTTTACACAAATAATACTACTCATCAAAACCAATCCAAAGTGTACCATAAAACATCGATAAACAAGCTTAATCCAATAATATGAGACAAAAAACTAATGGGTAGCTAATACCTTCAACAATGAAAAACAATGTCTAACAATATCAATTAAGCATGGAAATGCATGTAAAGCATGTAGCAGTTAAGCCAGCGAAAGGGCAATATAAGAAGAATGGAAAGGAAAAAAATAAAATAAATAAGTTGGCAGTGCAAAGGTACTCGTCACCTAACCTATACACCACTCACATGTATTTTCACATAGCAAATAAGTCAAGGGATCCTAATCCCTCGAGTCAAAGTTAGACACGATACTTACCTCGATCCACAGGCCACTTAGTACTCAATTACTGTTTTTCCTCTAAATTCTACCTCCAAAACACTTGTATCTAGCCATAATTAACTTAATTACATCAAATATTACTAAAGAAATCAATTTCAATACATAAATATACGTTTCCCAAACTTACCCCCCAAAAAGTCAAAAATTGACCCCGGGCCCTCTTGGTCAAAGCTCGAGGTTCGGACCAAAACCCATTCATCCATTCACCCGTAGCCTGAATATAAAATTTGTTCCAGAATCCGCCCCAAATCAAGGTCTAAATTCCTAATTTGCAAAAACTCCCAATTCTTCCAAAAATCCCTAATTCTACAATGAAAGAACAAGGTTTAAGACTAGGAATCTAATGGGTGATGATGAAAATTGAATGTAATGAATTAAATAGTACAAACCTATGATTTGCTATTGAATTCCCCCTACAAAAATCCCCCTATATCGAGTTCTAATGAAAGAGATGTGATATTTTAAAGGAATTGCCCTTTCAAGTCTATTCTAAAATCATAGGCGGGCCTTCTTCGAGTTCGCAAATGGCATGCCGTGATGGCGAAGCAACGACTCTATTAGCCTATGCGTTTGCAAGATACACTTCGCGTTTGCGAAGACTTAGTCCCGCCATCCTACGCGTTCGTGATACACGTGCCACGTTCGCGAAGAGTATACTTCCCCTCCCCCAGGTCCCTAAGCCATCTTGTTCGCATCGAGCTGGCTGCATTCACGAAGGGTAAGACTCCCATTGCTCCGCATTCGCGAACCAGTCTTCGCATTTGTAAAGAGTAAATTCATCCCCAACCACATTTCCCCTTCACGATCGCATGAGTGGCATCGCGATCGTGAAGCACAAAGCACCAACACACCAGTAGAAGCAAAACACTCTAGATTTCTAAGTTTCAAAGTACCTATAGCCTATCCGAAACTCACCCGATCTCCTGGGTATCCACACCAAACATGCACATAAGTGTAAAAATATCATACGGAGTTTCTCATGTGATCATATAGCCAAAATAACACCTAAATCTACGAATTTAGCACCAAACCGCATGAAATTGTTAAGAACACTTTGAAATTCCTATTTTCACAACCGGACGTACGAATCACGTCAAATCAGTTCCGCTTCTCAAAAAATTTGCAACTAAGGTATAAATATTATTTTGGCCCTGTACCGCGCTCCGGAAATAACATACGGGGCCGATTCTAACAAGATCAAACATTAACCAAATTCTTAAGACCATTAAATTTTTAGTTTTATAATTTTCATCAAAAATTCATATCTCGAGCAGGGGACATCAAAATTCGATTTCGGGAATACACCTAGGTCCAATATTTCAATAAGAACCCACCGGGACTATTAAAATATGAGTTCAGTTCTGTTTACTGAAACATTGACCGAAGTCAACTAAATCAACTTTAAAGGCAAAAATGTTATTATTTTTATCAATTTTCAACATAAAAACTTTTCGAATATACGCCCGGACTATGCACACAAATCGAAGAGGAAAAAATAAGATTTTGAATTTCATAGAATACAGAATCGAGTTTTAAGTCATAGGATGACCCTTTTGGGTCATCACAGCGGAGCCAGAATTTCAACCTTATTGATTCTGAATATTGGGACAACAACTTCAAATATTAATGTCTAAGTTCCAGATTTAATATTTATAGATATTTCATGAATTAAAAATAGCAAATACACTATCTGAGCAAAAGCTACTGAGTTCGGGAAATTCGTAGGTTGGGTTGTGTCTTCGCCCCTGTTGGGGGTAAAGCACTTCCTTACAAATACAACTCATTTACAAGACTCGAACCCAAGACCTTACCATTCCACAACAATCGTGATTTCATTTGTTGAACTTGAATAAACATCATTAATTTAATGAATAGTAAAATGTTAAATCCCTTGTTTAAAAATTGAAACTAGTAACCAATAAATCTCCAGTTGGTATGACTTGTTAGTAAGACCGTGGCAAACACAGTTCCAATTAAAGTTGCCAAACCGTTCGGACTTCCCTGATTCCAAACCTGTCCTGGCCAAATTTAGACCATCCCCGTAATAAGGGGGTAGGGCTAGGTTAGGACGGGAACTTGCCTGTGCCCGATTAAATTTTTGATACCGGTTAATCGGACAGAAGGTTATGTTAGTTGGGAAACGATTAACCGGACTGGCTCAGCGACTAGTTCAAAGAAAAATTTATAATGTTGACTGTTGGCAACAGTCAGTTGACATTTTGATCGTTGTCCAATGGCTAATTTGCAAGAGTAGCCCTTTTTGGGCATTTCCTTTCAAAAATAATACTTTTATTATTTACTAATTTAGCCCTTTGAAAAACTACAAATACAAATAGATCATTCCCCCACCCCTCCCCCTCCCCCCCCCCCCCACTTCAATTCTTCACTCATCTCTCAATTCTCAAACCTAAATTCTCAATTCAAGTAAAATCAAACCTTGTGCGTCGAGTCATAAATGTCTGTAGAAAGTGGAATGGCACAGGCTGTTTAAACAGACATATGAAGAGTTGTCTTGAGCGTCCTCTAGAAATTCGTATTTAAGTTGATTAGACAATTTGTGTTATTTTTAAAAATTTTAGATTTATTTAAGCTTAATGTTTTAGTTTGTTAGACAAGTAAATTTTAAGTGTTATTATGAAATAAAAATATAAAATGAAAGCCTTTGAGGTTTGATCCTTACATATCATATCAAGTTATCAACACTCCAGTATAAGACGTATAGTATGAGTTATATGTTTTTCTTTCTCATTGTATTATCTTAAATTACTAATAAATTTTTCAAATATAAGGCGTTTAAAGCCTTTGAAATTTATTCAAACATTCTTTCTATATATTAGTTTTTAGTTTTTTTACATTTTTACTTCATTTTAATATAAATTATGATTTTTATACAAAATTAAAAACAAATTAAATAAAATCGGCCCGGCCCTTTAGGCCAGGAACCGTCCCCGTTCAATTTTGCATAAGGGGATCCCGAATCAATAAAGCCAGTGTCTGTTCCGGTATTGAAACTGGACGATTCCCTTTTCCTGTACCCCAACCGATCTGTCCTAGCCCATTGTGTTATATTTTTTAAATTTTTTTTTGGGATAGTAAGATGTTAATATATCACTATGATCACAAATGAAGAAGTTGATCTAAAATCACAGGAGACACATTAATCACTATAAAATCGTTAATATCATTTGTCTATCAGAAATAATTTCTCTACATTTTCAAAGGTAGAGGAAAAGTCTATGTGTACACTACCCTCCTCAGACCCCACTTGTAAAAATACATTGAATTTGTTGGTGGTGGTGGTCATGTGAAATCTTATTTTCAAGTAGTGCTCTGCCTGATCCAGCAGGTCGTTTTGAGTATTACAGCCTTGATTCCCCAGTTTCCACTTATTCTCTATTTAGTTACAATTATGTAACTTGACGGAAAGGTTTTGAAATAAATTGTAACATTTGGTTCCAAGGTTTAAACATAAGTTGAAAAGGTTGACTGAATGTTGACTTATGAGTAAACAATCTTGGAAACATTTTCTAAGAAAATTAAGTTTTTGTGGTGCAGAGGTAGAGTAATCAGTACAAAGGTATATTTTGGGTTGAAGAAAGCACCAAATTGTTAATAAATAATTTTGGCAGAAAAAGGAATTTCCGCGATCCACTTTACGGATGCAGAACCACTCTACGGGCGCAGAACGGCCGTAGAGGAGGAAGGACTCGGCAGGTTTAGATGTTATTATGCGGACAATTTTGCAACCTCAGAACAGGTTTGGGGGTCGCATAGTGACCATACATCCGGGAAGAAGATGCCCAGCTCAGAGGAGAAATTTTGCGGGCGCAGAATCATTATGTAGTCACATATGCGGCCGCAGAGGGTATTTTGAAGCGTCATTTTTCTGATTTTATAACCCGACCCAACTTCTATATATAGCCTTTGAAGCTCATTTTGGAGCAAAAATCTAATATTTTTACAGAGAAGGGGGAGTGTACTAGAGAGATGAAAAAGCTCAAGAGCTCTGTTCATCAAGATTTTGTTCAAGCTTTGAAATCCAACAAGGAAATATCACAAGATCTTCACCCAAGAGGTAAGGTTATAACGCTAATCTTCAATTTTGAGTTTGGTTAAATATGGGTGATTAGGAGTATGATTCTTGGGTGTGAGAGTATAACTTATACATGCTAGTACCAATAAGGCTTGTGGGAAGATTACTGAGTTCAAATGGGTAAAGATTGGGTTGAAAATGGTAGAAAACTTCACATATTTTAATTGAAGATTTGAGGACCGAGTTGATGGAGGAATTTAGTGAAATATATGGTTGGACTCGTGGTGGAATGGACATTCATATTCTGTAACTTTTGTCGGGTTCCGAGATGTGATCCCCACAGGCGAATTTTTAGTCAAATTTCAAATTTTGTTGGAAAATTAGTGTTTTCATATGGAATTAATTCCCATAATTTGAATTGACTGAATCGAATTAATTGTGACTAGATTCGAAAATTTCAGAGGTCGATTCGTGAGGCAACGGCATAGCGGAGTAAAGAACTATACGGTTTGAGATAAGTAACATTTCTAGGCTTGGTTTTGAGGGTATGAATCCCTGAATTTTGCGCTATATCAATTGTTAGAGGTGACGCACATGTTAGGTAACAAGCTTGTGGGCGTTCATAATAGAAATAGTGACATAAATAAATTATGTGGAGTTATAAAATAAAAGAATCATGTTATTATCCGCCTATCATCCACTTGTTAGAGAAATTGAGCTGAGACTCGTATTAAAGATCATGTTTAGGATACATGCCGATATTTTGGGACCCATAGGGTTGTGCTACTGTTGAATTAATAGTTTTTAAAATGTACATTTAGTACTTAGTCATGTTCATTAAATATGAGGATATTTATGGGACCGGGGCTGTCCGCCTACAGCAGGCCACATCGTCTTTATATATTATTATTATTATTATTATTATTATTATTATTATTATTATTATTATTATTATTATTATTATTATTATTATTATTATGGGATTGGGTAGCACGCAGCAGGTCTTATAGGATTTATTGTTCTAGTTCGGGGCTGCACGCCGCAGCAGGCCTTATTGGCTTTATTATTATATGGATCGAGGCTGCCTGCCTACAGCAGGAAACATTGGCTTTATATCACGCTTGGCTAAAGGATCCCCTCCAGAGTATGCACCCCACACAGTGAGCGTAATTGATTACATATTCGGGATGGACTTCCCAGGGCATGGACTTGCCTAATCATTTATATGTTTGGGGATAAACTACCCCGGGGCTGGATTGGTCTTATACAGTACTGAGTGACTGACTGATTGACTGTTGATGTATTCATGTATATATGGGATGGATCTTCACTGGGCTGGATTGGCCATATACAGTACTGAGTGAGCGAATAACTTGTGAGCGTAAGTACACGAGATTATCTACTAAGATGTCATATTCCTCATATTATTTAGAATTGATCTATTTTACTTTTACTGAGTTTAACTATTGAACTTGAAATCATGCCTACATTATTGAATTGTTATTTCTATACTGGACTGTATGTTACGACCCATTTTAAAAATAGGTCATGATGGCGCCTGACCCCATTGTCAGGCAAACCGACGCAGAAACATAATTAAGTTCATATTGTACTTTTACCAAATATAAGTGTAGCAGATTCTCAAATTAAATTTATGACCAGAAATGATAAATAATGTATCCAAATAATTATACAATCCAAACAAAATGCCCACTAATGTGTGTGCCAAGACCCGGTATCACAAGTAATAGGCAACTAGTAGAATGTATAAAAGAATAACTCTATCCTACTGTCTAAGTTAGAATAGACAGCAAAAGTAAGAAAACACTCCATCCGGCTGCTGAACGACATGGAAAGGGAGAAGTTCACCGTGGAAGCTCGTTCGATGAATCAGGGGCGCGCACCAGACTGATAGCCAGATGTACCTGCCCCAAATCCTGTACAATTAAGTACACAAGTATAGTATGAGTACATAAATAATATGTAACCAGTAAGAATCACGTCTAATATCGAAAAAGTAGAGAAGAGAGGTCGACTTGATACTTACTAGGGTTAAATAATATAATAAAGTGCTATGCTAAGCATGGAGATCACCAATAATTAACAGTTTATAACAAGAGGTAAAAATTATGTTCTTAAAAATATTTCAGTTAGCTATTGGCATTTTGAAATACTTAGCAAAACAAGTCATGTATAAGATTTCAGATAGATATCATGCGCACATTATGCCGATTTCGATGGCCCGATCCAATAGAAAATAAAATGTGCACTACCAGAGGGTCGAATGGTGCAAACCGTAGATGCATCAATTTATGCCGAAGCGATCGGCCCATCCACAAATATCAAGAAATATAAAGAATATACACGAAGTTGTATGTGACGATCCAAAGGATCATCATTTAGTTCCTTAAGCATTTTGTATCTCTAAGGCCTTAAAAACCTCATTTAGGGTTGCCTAGATTTGTGTTTGTAACCCGAGCGCGTAGCCGGAAATCTTAAATATGAATTTTGTGATAAAAATGCTAAATTTTGATATTATGATGATTAAATTTGACTTCGGTCAACATTTTGGGTAAACGGACCCTAACCTGTGATTTGACGGTTCCGGAGGGTCCATAGAAAAATATGGGACTTGGGCATGTGCCCGGAATCAAATTCTGAGGTCCCAATCCCGAGAAATAAATTTTTCTATGAAATTATTTTCTGGAATTAATTAAGGAAAATGGAAATGAAATTTGATTAGAAGACTATGGTATCAGGCTCATATTTTGGTTCTGGTGCTCGTAGAAGTCTTATAAATGATTTAAGCACTTTCTGTGAAGTTTGGTTGAAAACGGATGTCAGTTGACGTATTTTGGACTCAAAAATGGAAATTTGATGTTCTATGAAAGTTTGAAAGAAATCATGAGTTTTAAGGCTTGATTCGATGTATATGATGTTATTTTGGCGATTTTATCGCACAAGTAAGTCTGGAAGATGTTTTTTAGGTTGTGTGTATGATTGGTTTGGATTCCCGAGGGATTGGGTGAGTTTTGGATAGGCGTTGAGTTTCATTTAGATCTTGGAAGTTTGCAGAAAATTAGCCGGTATGATCTGACCTGTAGGCTTCGCAAATGCGATATCGTAAATGTGAATGGCTTATTGCAATTGTGAAGTTAGCCCAGGTCTAACCCTCCTCGCAAATTCAAGGCATTTCTTCGCAAATGTGAGTGTGCTCCTGTTGTCTATGGATCACACATGCGATCACACGGCTCGCAAATGCGAAACAGGGATTATCGCAAATGCGATGTATTGGTCGCAAATGTGAAGTCCCTCGATTTGTTCTGTGTTCGCAAATGTGAAAAGCTCCTTCACAATTCCCATGCCTGTTGGTTCGCAATTGCGAACCCAAGTTCGCATTTCCCATATCACACACCTGCATTTTTCATACTTAGCCAATTTTGAACTTCAGTTTTCACATTTTCTCAAACTCAAACACCCATATGCTATTTTCCAAGAAATCTTTCTTCTCCAAATCAATTGTAAGTTAGTTTCTAATCATTTCTTTTAATCATTAACATCATTTAACATGTTTTCAACTTGAAATTAAAGATTTTCATCGATGAAATTGGGGATTTTGGGTAGAACTTAGGTTTTTCTCAAATTGGGAATTTGGACCTCAATTTGAGGTCCAATTTCAAAACAAATCATAGATATAGATTTATGGGGGAATGGGTAACCGGGTTTTGGTTTGAACCTTGGGTTTTGACCATGTGGGCATGGGGGCGTTTTGGACTTTTTGGGTAAAACTTTGGGAAATTCATTTTTATTCATTCAAATTGATTCATTTAGCATTTGTTGATATATTAAAGTAATTTTTTACTAGATTCGAGCGGTTTTGTGGTGGAATTGAGGGGTAAACCTATACTTAAGGCTTGAGTTGAGTTTAAGGCATTGAGGTAAGTGTTCAGTCTAACTTTGGCTTGAGGGATTAGGAGTTGAATCATAATTACTACTTATTATGTGTTGAGTACGACGTACGGTCATGGTGACGATTATCCATATGTTGGTATCGAGCATGATCGTGGGTATTAAAATGATAATTGTGTATTCTTAATTAATTCTATGAAAGACTTGTGTGATGAGACTTGCTACTGAGTATTGGTTTTAACTGTGCTACGTAGAAATTGAATAGGATTGGCTATAGCTGATTCTCCCTTGCCGGTCTTTTGATTAGTTGTTATTGTTTTCCCTTGCCGGTAAGTTATTACATTGTCTTGCTGGGATTATATTATGTATTGTATATAAATAAATGGGAGCGGGTGGTACACCTACCATAAGATATTGAAATGGCAGCAGGTGGTACATCTACCACGAGATATTGATTCAAATGGGAGCGGGGGGTACGCCTACCATGAGTCATGATTAAATGGGAGCAAGTGGTACGCCTACCACGAGATATTGAGAAATGGGATCAGGTTGCACGCCTGCAACGAGATGAGCATTAAAAGTGAAAGTTATATTATCTATTCTTATCCGTGTTAGTAGCTTTATAGTTGTTCCATTGTCAGATTCTGAGAATCCTTTTTATTTTGCTATCCCCAGAGAATGTTTGCCCTCCTTAGTTTTACTTGTTATTTCCTGCTATTTCTTTCCCCATATATTATATAACTGCACGGGTTTATCTAGAGTCAGGTCCTAACCTCGTCACTACCTCGCGAGGTTAGGATAGACACTTACCAGCACATGGGGTCGATTATGTTGATGCTACACTCTGTGCTTTCTTGCACAGCTGCCGGTGATGTAGCAGCATTTGAGCAGCAGTAGAAGTCTGGGAGCGATCCTTCAATCCAGAAACACCGAGGTAGCCTTGCTGACATCCATAGGCCTGGATTCTTCTCTATCGTTTTACTTACCCTTGTTATCTCATGTATTTCAAGAAGCAGCTTATATTTTCTTTCAAACGATTGTATTTAGTATTCTTAGTAGTCTGTGAGTGATGTGACACCGATTCTTGGGTAGAGATGTATGGTGTATTCCGTGTTATTGTTCAATGAATTTAACTTAAATCTTCCGCAGTAATTTTCATGTTTCCGTAGTTGTTTAATTATTGAACATTTGTTATTATTTTTGGTAAGAATGGCTTAAAATAAAGGAGAAGAATATAAGTATGTGGCTTGCCTAGCTTCTACGAGTAGGCACCGTCACGACTCCCAAAGATAGGAATTCTGGGTCGTGATAAGTTGATATCAGAGCACTATGTTACATAGGTCTCACAACTCACGGACAAACTTAGTAGAGTCTGAGGGATCGGTACGGAGACTTCTGTATTTATCCCGATAGGCTACAGAGTTAGGAAAACTTCACATTTTCTCTTTCTTGTCGTGTGGTTCTGTTTCTAAAATATTGTTTGTCTTTCTACTCTGTTCTTACGCAGATGGCAAGAACACGCACTTTCTCTTCTATCGCTCAGCTTCCCAAGCCCCCAGTAGCATCTCCCACTAGGGGCAGAGGGCGAGGCCAAGGCCGCGCCAAAGGCCAAGGTAGGGGCAGAGCTCAGCCATGAGCAGCAGCCCCAATGGAGGAGCCTCAGGTTGATTATTGCGAGGAGGTCCAAGTCCCAGCAGCTCCGGTGGGCCTAGCTCAGGTCCTATAGGGGTATATTGCCACCCCGGTTCTTCAGGATGCTCTAGTCTGATTTGTGGGCCTCATGGAGAGTGTCACACGAGCGGGATTGCTTTCAGTAGCACTAGCCACTTCTCAGATTGGAAGAGGGGTTTGACTCCTCATACACATACTCCGGAGCAGGTAGCTCCCCAGGTTCATGTTCCAGTGGTGCAGCCAACTATGGCAGTTCACCCGGGTATAGTGACTCAGACCAGCGATGGTGCGGCTATGTCTATCGATGCTCTGTGGAGATTGGATAGATTTACCAAGATCTTCACTACCATATTCAGCGGTGCTTCTTTAGAGGATCCCCGGGATTTCTTATATAGCTGCCACGAGGTTCTTCGGAACATGGGCATTGTTGAGACCCATGGGGTCGATTTTTCTACCTTTCACTTATCTGGATCCGCCAAGACTTAGTGGATAGACTATTGCCTAGCTAGCCCAGCAGTGTCGTCGTCTTTGACTTGAGAGCAATTTTTAGAGTTGTTTATGGACAAGTTTCTCCCCGTTACTTAGAGAGAGGCTCTTCTTAGTCAGTTCGAGCGCCTCCAGTATGGTTCTCTAACGGTCACTCAGTATAAGACTAGGTTCATTGATCTAGCTCGCCATGCTCTTGTTATACTCCCCATAATTAGAGAGAGGGCAAGGAAGTTTATTGATGGTTTGATTCATCCGATTCGTCTCCAGATAGCTGAAGGGACCGGGAGTGAGATCACTTTTTCGGTGGCGGCCAATACTGTCCACAGATTTGAGATGGATCTATCATAAGGAGGTGGATATGGGTCAGATAATAGGCCCCGTCATTCAGGTAGATTCAGTGGTACCTCGTCTGGAAGTAGAGATTCTTATGGTAAAGGCTATCCTCCTAGGCCCTTTCAGTTAGCTCTCCATTTCTCTCATGGTACTTCAGGTGGTCGTGGTTCTCAGCCGCATTTTTCTGATCAGCAGCCTATTAGTGCACCACCACTTTAGAGTTTCCAGGGTTTTCATCCCCAGCAGCCGAGGGCTTGTTTCACTTGTAGCGAACGAGGCACATTGCCAGGTATTGCCCTCAAGCTTCGAGTAGCTCTCAGCATCAAAGTTGGCGTGCTATGATTCAAGAACTAGAGGTTCCACATCCTGCCCAACCAGCTAGAGGTGGTGGCATGGGTGTTAGATGTAGAGGTAGAGGTCATATAGGTGGAGCTCAAGCCGCCAGGGTTGGAGGACAGCCTGTAGCAGGTCGTCCCAGAGAGGCACTTTAGGTAAAGGGGCCTAGCCCCGATGTTATGCTCTTCCAGCCAGGTCATAGGTTGAGTCTTCATATGAAGTCATTACAAGTACTATTCTGGTTTGTAATAGAGATTCTTCGGTGCTATTTGACCCTGGATTTACGCATTCGTTTGTGTCATATTATTTTTTACCGTATCTAGTCATGCCTAGTGATGCATTGGGTATTTATGTCTATGTGACTACACCAGTGGGTGATTTTATAATGGTCGACCGGGTTCATTGTTCCTATGTTGTAGTGTTTTGGGTTCTTGAGGCCCGTGTTGATTTGTTGCTCTTAGAAATGGTCGACTTCGATGTCATATTAGGGATGTATTGGTTGTCCCTGTATCATGCTCTTGGATTTCCATGCCAAGACCGTGACCTTAGTTTTACCGGATTTGACCCATTTGGAGTAGAGAGAGACCCTAGGTCATTCCACTCGCAGTGTTATCTCATATGTGAAGGCTCAACACGTGGTCGAAAAGAGGTGTTTAGCTTATTTGGCGTATGTTCGCGATTCCAGTGCAGAGGTCCCTATTCATTATGTACCCATTGTTCGGGAGTTCCCTGAGGTTTTACCTTTAGACCTGCCGAGTTTGACGCCCGACAGGGATATTGACTTTTGTATTGATCTGGCTCCAGGCACTCAGCCCATTTCTATTCTGTCATATCACATGGCCACGTCAGAGCTGAAAAAGATAAAGGATTAGTTCCAGGATTTGCTTGAGAAGGGTTTCATTAGACTTAGTGTTTCTCCTTGGGGTGGACCAGTGTTATTTGTTAAGAAAAAGGATGGTTCAATGAGAATGTGCATTGATTACCGACAATTGAACAAAGTTAAGATCAAGAATAAGTATCCACTGTCGATGATTGACAATTTGTTCGACCTGCTTCAAGGTGACAGGGTGTTTTCAAAGATAGACTTGAGATCTGGCTACTATTAGATAAGAATTAGGGCATCTGATGTCCCTAAGACAGCATTCTACACTCGGTGCGGGCATTATGAGTTCTTGGTCATGTCGTTCGGGTTTACCAATGCCCCAACAACATTCATGGAGTTGATGAACTGAGTGTTAGGCCTTATTTGAACTTGTTCGTGATATTCTTTATTGATGATATTCTGATATACTCCCGCAGCCAGGAGGAGCACGAGCAGCACCTTAGAGTAGCTCTTTCGACTCTGAAGGATAGTCAGCTATATAAGTTCTCGAAGTGTGAGTTCTGATTGAGTTTGGTTGCATTTTTGGGGCACGTTGTATCAGCAAAGGGTATTCATGTGGACCCGAAAAAGAGTATGGCATTCAAGAACTGGCCCCGACCAGCATCAGCTATAAAGATTCGGGGTTTCTTGGGGTTGGCATGCTACTATCGTCAGTTCGATGAGGGGTTTTCATCTATTGTAGCCCGATGACCAGACTAACCCTAAAGGGTGCCCAAGTCAGATGGTCAGATGAGTGTGAGCCGTGCTTTCAGAAGCTCAAGACAATTGTGACTACAGCACCAGTTTTGGTTTTGTCCACAGGTTTAGGGCCTTATAAAGTCTATTGTGATGCTTCCTGTATCGGGCTTGTTGCAGCATTGATGCAGGAAGTCAGAGTCATTTTCTATGCTTCTAGGCAGTTGAAGATCCACGAGAAAAATTATCCGGTTCATGATCTAGAGGTGGCAGCCTTCGTTCATGCACAAAAACATTGGAGGCATTATCTATATGGTGTGACGTGTGAAGTGCACACTGATCCCAAAAGTAGTATCTATTCAAGAAAAAGGAGTTGAATTTAAGGTAGAGGTGTGGTTGGAGTTGTTGAAAGATTATGATGTTACTATCATGTATCACCCAGGGAAGGCCAATGTGGTGGCTGATGCGTTGAGTAGGAAGTCCGCCAGCATGGGCAGCCTTGCTTATATTCCGATCAGCCAGAGACCGCTTGCTTTGGATTTTCAGGCCTTGGCCAATAGATTTATGAGGTTGGATATTTCTGAGCCTATTCGAGTGTTAGCTTGCACGGTTGCTCATTCTTCATTATTGGAGCGTATCCGTGATCGGCTGTTTGATGATCCCCATTTGTATGTCCTGAGAGACACAGTGCAACATGGAGGTGCCAAGCAGGTGACCTTAGATTATGATGGCATTTTAAGATTGCACCGCGAGTTTGTATGCCTATTGTTTATGGGATTCGAGAGTTGATCTTAGCGGAGGCCCATAGTTCCCGGTATTCTGTTCACCCAAGCGCCATGAAGATGTATCAGGATCTGAGGTAGCATTATTGGTGGCGTAGAATGAAGAAAGATATAGTTGCATATGTGGATCGATGTTTAAACTGTCAGCAGGTTAAGTATAAGCATCAGACGCCGGGTGGATTGTTTCGGAGGATAGAGATTCCTGAGTGGAAGTGGGAGAGGATTACCATGGATTTCGTTACTGGACTTTTGTTGACCCAAAAGAAGTTTGATGCAGTGTCATTGTTGATAGGCTGACCAAGTAGCGCATTTCATTCCTCTTGCAGCTACCTATTCATCAAAGAGGTTAGCTGAGGTCTATATCCGAGAGATTGCTCGTCTTCATGGTGTGCAGGTATTTATCATTTCGGACTTGGGTACACAGTTTACCTCGCAATCTTAGAGAGTCGTTCAGCGAGAGTAAGGTACCCAGGTTGAGCTGAGTACAACGTTTCATCACCATACGGATGGTCAGTCCGAGAGGACTATTCAAAACCTAGAGGATATGCTCCGAGCCTGTGTCATTGATTTTTGAGGTTTGTGGGACCAATTTTTACCTTAGCAGAGTTTTCCTACAACAACAGCTACCAGTCCAGCATTCAGATGGCTCGTTTTGAGGCGTAGAATGGTAGGCGATGTCGGTCTCCAGTAGGATGGTTTGAGCCGGGAGAGGCTCGGTTATTGGGTACGGATCTGGTTCAGGAGGCCTTAGATAAGGTCCGGATATTCAGGATAGGCTTCATACAGCTCAGTCCAGGCAGAAGAGTTATGCAGACCACAAGGTTGAAGATGTGGCTTTTGTGATTGGTCAGCGGGTATTTCTCTGAGTGTCGCCTATGAAGGGCGTGATGAGATTCGGGAAGAAGGCCAGGCTTAGCCCTAGGTTTACTTGTCCATTTGAGATTCTCGATCGCGTGGGAGAGGTAGCTTATAGACTTGCATTGCCGCCTAGCTTGTCAGGCGTGCATCTAGTGTTTCAAGTGTCCATGCTTTGGAAGTATCACGATGATCCATCTCACATGTTAGATTTCAGCATTGTCCAGTTGGAGAAGGATCTGTCTGATGAGGAGGAGCCGGTGGCTATTCTAGATCGGCAGGTTCGACGGTTGAGGTCGAAGAGTTTTCCTTCTATGCATGTTCAGTGGAGAGGTCAGCCTCCTGAGGCATCGGCCTGGGAGTCCAAGTCTGACATTCTGAGCCGTTATCCTCATCTATTTCCCGACTTAGTTACTTCTTTCTTTTGTTTGTTCGAGGATGAACGATTGTTTTAGAGGTGGATAATGTGACGATCTAAAGGGTCATCACCTATTTACATAAGCATTTTGTGTCTCTAACGCCTTGAAAACCACATTTAGGGTTTCTTCAATTTGCATAACAAAGTTCGGGTGCATAGCCGGAAAGCTTAAATATGAATTCTGTGAGAAAAAATACTAAATTTTGATATTAAGATGATTAAATTTAACTTCAGTCATTATTTTAAGCAAATGGACCCGTAGCCAGGATTTGACGGTCTCGGAGGGTCTGTAGGAAAATATGAGACTTGGATGTGTGCCCGGAATCAATTCCGAGGTCCCAAGCCATTGAAATGATTTTTTGTGTGAAATTGATTTCTTGAATTAATAAAGGAAAACTAAAATGGAATTTGATTAGTAGACTATCTTATCGGGACTGTATTTTGGTTTCGGTGCACGGTACAAGTCTTATAAATGATTTAAGCACTTTCTGTGAAGTTTGGTTGATAACTAACGTCATTTGACGTATTTCGGACATAAAAATGGAAATTTTATTTTCTAAGAAAGTTTGAAAGAAATCAAGAGTTTTGAGGCTTGATTCGATGTATATGATGTTATTTTGGCAATTTGATCACACGAGTAAGTCTGTAGGATATTTTTAAGGTTGTGTGTATGTATGGTTTGGAGGCCCGAGGGCTCCGGTGAGTTTTGGATAGGCCTCGAGTTGCATTTTTATCTTGGAAGATTGCAGAAAAGTAGCTATTGTGAATCCTGGTTCGTAAATGCGATATCGCAAATGCGAATGGCTTCTCCTAATTGAAAAGTTAGCCTAGGTCTGACCCTCCTCGCAAATGCGAGGCATTTCTTCGCATATGCGAATGTGCTCTTGTTGGCCAGGGATAGAAAATGTGACCACACGGCTCGCAAATGCGAAGCAGGGATTACCGCAAGTGCGATGTATTGGTCGCAAATGAGAAGTCCCTCGAATTGTTCTGTGTTCGCAAATGTGAACAGATCCTTCTCAATTCCCATGCCTGTTTGGTTTGCTATTGCGGATCCAAGTTCGTATTTCCCATATCACAGACCTACATTTTTCATACTTAGCCGATTTTGAACTTCAGTTTTCACATTTTCTCAAACCCAAAAACCCATAGACGATTTTCCAAGAAATCTTTCTTCTCCAAATCAATTGTAAGTTAGTTTTTACTCATTTAGTTTCAATCATTAACATCATTTAACATGTTTTCAACTTGAAATCAAGGATTTCCATGGGTAAAATTGGGGATTTTGGGAAAAACATAAGTTTTTATAAAATTGGTGATTTGGACCTCATTTGAGGTCTGATTTATAAAACAAATCATAGATATGGATTTTTGGGGGAATGAGTGACTCTGTTTTGGTTCGAACCTCTAGTTCTGACGATGTGGGCCCGGGGGCATTTTGGACTTTTTGGGCAAAGCTTTGGGAAATTCATTTTTATGCATTCAAATTGATTCATTTAGTATTTGTTGATGTATTTAAGTAACTTATGACTATATTTTAGCGATTTTGTGGTAGAATCGAGGGGTAAAGCTATATTTGAGCCTTGAGTTCAGTTGAAGGCATCGAGGTAATTGTTCCGTCTAACTTTGGCTTGAGGTATTAGGAGTTGAGTCATAATTTTTACTTGTAATGTGTTGATTACGACGTATGGCCATGGTGACGAGTATCCATATGGTTGTGTCGAGCATGACCGTGGATCTTAAAATGATAATTGTGTATTCTTAATTGATTCTATGAAAGACTTGTTTGATGAGCCTTGATTCTGAGTATTAGTTTTAACTTTGCTAAGTAGAAATTGAATAGGATTGATTATAGCTGATTTTCCCTTGTTGGGACGTTTGATTAGTAGTTATTGTTTTCCCTTTCGAGGAAGTTATTATATTGTCTTGCACCCTTGCCGGGATTATATTATGTATTGTGTTGAAAGAAATGGGAGTGGGTAGTACGCCTAACACAAGATATTGAAATGGGAGCGGGTGGTATGACTATATCATAATATTGAAATGGGAGCGGATGGTATGCCAACCACGAGATGTAGATTGAAATGGAAGCGGGTGGTACGCCTACCATGAGATATTGATTAAAATGGGAGCGGGTGATATGCCTACCACAAGTCATGATGAAATGGGAAAGGGTGGTACGCTTACCACGAGATATTGAGAAATGGGATCGAGTTGCACGCCTGCAACGAGATGAGCATTAAAAGTGAAAGTTGTTTTATCTATTCTTATCCGTGTTACTAGCTTTATAGTTGTTCCATTGTCAGATTATGAGAATCATGTTTACTTTGCTATCCCCAAGGCATGTTTCCCATCCTTAGTTTTACTTGTTATTTCCTGCTATTTCTTTCCCAGAATATTATATAACTGCACAGGTTTATCTGGAGTCTAGTCATAGCCTCATCACTACCTCGTCGGGGTTAGGACAGACACTTACCAGCACATGGGGTCGGTTCTGCTGATACTACACTCTGTGCTCATTTGCACGGATCCCGGTGTTGGAGCAACATTTGAGCAGCTGCAGTAGTCTAGGAGAGAGCCTTCAGTCCAGAGACACCGAGGTATCCTTGTTGCCGTCTGCAGGCCCGGAGTCTCATCTATCGTTTACTTCTCCCTGTTATCTCGTTTATTTTGAGACAAACAGTTTACATTTCCTTTCAAATAATTATATTTAGTATTCTTAGTAGTCTGTGAGTGATGTGACACCGAATCTTTGGTAGAGATGTATGGTAATTCCGTGTTATTGTTCAGTTAATTTAACTTAAATCTTCCGCATTAATTTTCATGTTTTCACAGTTGTTCAATTATTCAACACTTGTTGTTATTTTTTGTAAGAATGGCCTAAAATAAAGGAGAAGAATATAAGGATGTGGCTTCTATAGCTTCTATGAGTAGGCGCCTTCACGACTCCCGAAGGTTGGAATTCCAGGTCGTGACAGCGCATTTATATTCAAATAAATTCATAGAAGGGTTCCACAAGTATAAATGTTCACTCTTATTCCTTTTCAAATCTCTAGCATATCCTAAGTGATCACATTAGCAAGAAAATATAGAGATATTCACAAATATGGCATGATGTGGGTCCTATACTACCTGGGCAATTAACATAATAAGAGCTACGTACGGACTCTCATCACCAAGTGCATACGTAGACCTCACATTTAGTACCAATTACTCAATAATATGCATACGGTAACACTCTCTCTTACAAAGTTAGAAATGAGACTTACCTCGCTCCAAAGTATACTTCAAATTCCAAGAACGAGCCCAAACCCTCAATTCGGAGCCGAACGATCCCAAACTAGTTAAATGAAGTAGAAACTGGTCAATACTCACAAGATTGAATTCTAACTATTTAAGCAATTTCCCAACCCTTAACACAAGTTTCCTAAAATCCGACCCCGGGCCCACGTGCCCGTATTCTAAAACTTTTCGAAGGAAGTTGTTCTCAGCAACCTAAGGATCAATAATATATGATTTCTAATCAATTCCATAACAATTTTCATAGTTAAATCTAACTTTTGTTAAAACCCTAGGTCTTGCTCTTACCCCTTGATTTTACCTAATTTCTACTGTTTAATCTACCTAATATGCAAGAATTAAACTAAGGATGGGTGGGATAAAATTACCTCACAATTCTAAGTGGAAGTGTTCTCTCCAAAACTCCGAAAATCGCCAATGGAAGAGTCTATTAATGATAAAAATGGCTTATAACCCGTATTGAATGAACCTCACTGCCTCAGCAATTTTTGCATCTGCGATCCCGCATCTGTGAGGAGATGATCGCATCTGCGGCTTGAGAGTCGCTTCTGTAGTTCCTGGCCTGGCCTCCCTGGGCCTCTTTTGTGGCCTCTTTTGTGATACAAGGACCGCATCTACGGTCCCTCACCTGCGGTCCACCAACCGTAGGTACAGTTATGACAGAAGGACCAACCTTAACTATTTCTCCAAGATTTCCACTTCACTCGAGCCTCGTCTGATTGACGCTCGGGGATCCCGGGCCCTTCCCGAACATACCGGCACGTCTGAAATCACAAAATGAACCTACTCAAACATTCGGAATGCCCAAAACAACGCCAAATCTACTAATCACGCCCTAAAACCATTTGAATCTTCAATTCTTAATTTTTCTCTAACGGGTCAAAACACCCTTAAACTACTCGCATTGACACCAAATTTTATGGATAAGTCCTAAATGATATTTCGCACCTGTAGCAGGCATCGGAACCAACATACAATCCCGATATTCATGAAATCAATCATTACTTAGTTTATTTAAATCCTTAAAACTTCAAATTAACAATTTCTAATAAAATATTTATTACCTGGGCTAGGGAGCTCGGAATTCAATTTTGGGCATACGCCCAAGTCCCGTTTTTTCCAACGGACCCTCCGAGACTGTCAAATCATGAATTTGGGTCCGTTTGCTCAAAATATTGACCAAATTCACACTTACTCTTTTAAGAAAATTCTAAGAACTCAAATGGGCATATTTCACTCAAAACTCCTCCAAGCCTCGAACTAACCATCCCTGCAAGTCGTAAATTAGTTGAAGCAAGCATGGAAAGTTTTTATTTAGGGTAACGGGGTCCTAAAAGTCAAAACGACCAGTCGGGTCATTACATTCTCCGTTGTAAGGCCCCGGAAAATTTCGCTAAATAACCTAGAATTTCATGGTGCCACATAGGCTTATTATAATATTTTATGTGCTATTAACATGGTTTGCATCAATTGTATTATGTATATATGTGTATAAGTCTAATGGTAAGTAATTTGGGGTCCAAGTAAAGTCCTAGGTCTAAGAGATATTAAAAAGGTTCACAATAGGCTAAAATTCCAAATGAGCTTGCACTAGTCCATACTTTGAACAACCACACCTAATTATGAATAATATTTTTTGTGGTTAATAACATGTCAAATGAAAGGTCTTTGAGTCTATTTTCCAATGCTTTAAACCGTTAGTCATTCGGATATTCCTACACAAAGTTATGATCAAATTACCAAAAGCAACAAAGAATTTTACATTACCGCGCCGCACCATGCGTCGTCCCATGCCTCATGACTGTGCAAATTATCAGAGCACCTCCAATTTCATTTCTGAAAACATTTTCCATTGCCACGGCGCACCGTGTGTCGTCCCATGCGGCGCTACAGCACAAAAAATAGGTTTTTAAAACCCGAACTCCATTTCATTTAACTCGTTTAGGGTTCATATTTTTGGGTATTTTCTTCTAATTTTATAGAGAAGTGAGAGCATCTAGAGAGAGAAAGAAGGGGCCTAACTCTTAATCATCCAAATCTTCCTTAAGTCTTCAAGAATCAAGAAAGATAACCTTAGACTGTCTTCCATCCGGGTAAGTTCTGCTTCTAAAAATTTCATACAAGAAGTTATGAGTTCAAAGTATATAGTTGGTCTAGAAATAGGCCATGCATGTGTTACTAAGCTATAGTATGTGGAATAAATGCACTAGTTTGGGTAGTTCTTGATGAAATTGGGTAAGGGAAGAAGGAGTCTCCATTTTCTTCCACTATTTCCTTAGAGATTATGATTGCTAGATGTGTTAGTGTATTCGAAAAATTTAAGGGAAAGCTCTTCAAGGTATGTATGGATAACTTTGACATTTGTAGAGTCACCTTGTTTGGTATACGACTATTTGGTATGTGATATATATGTGGACTATTTGTAAAATTCTTGTGATTGGTTTGATTTGAGTATTTGTGGTTAAGCTTAAAGATAAAATGGTGTACGCAATTGGCAATAAACTAAATGAGTGATTGTGAAAGTGTTATGTGGTAAGAGCTGAGAAACAAATGAAGGAAGGAAATCGTAAATGATGCAATTGGAACAACTGTGGTGATAACATATTTGGCTTGTTGTGGGTAGTTATTGTGGTGATAACATATTTGGTTGTTCTTAAGAAGTGTTGTTGTTGATCTTTCTGAATTGTTGATTATTTTTGTGTTGTTTGTGAATTGTAATTGTGCGGTAGGATCAGTTTGCGCGCCGTAACACAAAGTTATAAGGTGTGGGTTGTGGTGATAAGGGTGGCCGAGTTAATAAGGGTGGAAAGTGATCGAAATCACTATTGAAATGATAATATGAGCATATTGTGAAATCAATGATGTGGAAATATGGAATGGAAAACATGAGAGTTTGTAAACCTTTTTGGCTTGATTGTTCCTTACATGTGTGTTTCGTTGCTGCTTTTGTTATTTTTTTCTACTTGCATATGGTTTGATCTTATTTGGGGAAAAGTATTGATGTGATAGTGTTGTAAGGGAAAAGAAGAGATTATAAACTTGTTTGGGTTGATTGTTCCTTAAATGTGTATTCGATTGTTGACTCTGTTATTGCTTGCTACTTGTGTATGGTTTGAGATTACTTAGGGAAAGGTTTGTTCATACATACCAATACAATTCTGATGTACTGACATCCCTTTTGCTGGCGTGCTACATTCGTGTTATGATTGTAGGTGGATCCATAGCAGGTACTCCAGTCCACCGACCGTAGCTCCCCTTCACTTTCTGTCAGATTTATTGGTGAGCCCCTTTCATCTCAGGGCCCTGCGTAGCTCGTGTCGCTTTTTATTTCGGAGTCTTGTTTTGATTTTTAGTGAAAGGTATAGCTAGATCCTTATTGCCGGCAAGTATTTATCACCCTTCTGTATCCTTAGAGGCTCCGTAGACAGTAAATGTGGGTTGCAAACTTATGTAAATATTTATTTTGTATATTGGCGATGTAAGTTAAAAACCTCATTATGTGACTATGTATGTTTAGTAAAAAGGTATTTTAATTATTAATGGCTAATTCCTTTGATTAATGAGTAATGACAACACGGGGTAATACGTGGGATAGGAAAGGCACCTAGGTCCGCTTGACTAGGGCTACCCGGTCAGGCGCCATTCATGTCTCTCGAATTTGGAGTGTGACAAACTTGGTATCAGATCCTAAGGTTTTAGAGTGTCCTAGAATGTCTCAGAGCCGTTTCTAGAAGAGTCCTTCTTATCGGTGTGTTGTCGACCACATCTATAAGTTGGATGCTATTCAAACATTTAGGAATTTCACCCTTCTTTGATACTCCAATCCTGCGATAGAGCACAAGTTAGGGAGTTGATTTCCTCTCTAAGTCTTATTCTAAAGATTAGTATCCTTGATACCATAATCCGCGAATCTGAAGCATGTATGGAGGAATTGATCCCACCATTGAGTCCAAGTGGATTGCCCAAGGACTTGTTAGGAGAATGTATTGGGTTGTGGATGGATCGGTAAATCATATCGCTAAGAGGGTAGTGTCCTTGTCCCTATTGATGTCTCTGTACCACCACATCATGTAGTATATCAGTATGTTACCTACGTACGTAAGGGATGTGGAGTCGAGGGGTATCGATTAAGCTATTTCCCTATCAAGTTAACGTCATTAAGGGAGTCAAATGAAAATTTCTACTCATTGTATATGTACGTATATATTGAAGAGTCCTCATGAACATGGTCTTAAGAAGGTGTTGAATAATAGAACATTGCGTGTATCGACTCTTTGAACGAGATGCACTACTCGTGAATCCACTCTATTATGAATTCTATTATTTACATTCTTGTGGAATTAAGTTCTATAATTATGCCCTTGAATTGAGTTGTAAATCTAGGATTGATATTTCCCACTTGCTTTTCCTAAATTCTCACCAAGGGACTATATCCGATGAATTTCTTACAGAATATTTTTATTTAAATGGATAAAATCTACTTGCTTGTGCCTATACATGCACCATCGTAAAGTTTACCTATGTGGTGTCAAGTTCCATGCAAAGCATTCAAGTGATATGATCTTTCTCGAGTCACTCTTTTACTCAGTTGTGTATATGGCTTATATGGTTCGAACACTTAATCTGCTCTCTTGCGAACATCATCATGAAATCTTTTCACTGCCTAGTAACATAAGAACATATCCTTATATGGGTCAACGTAACACTTCCTTTCTCGTAAGGAGCCTTACTAGGCTCTCCATCAAGCCTAAGCACACCTTTGGGGATATTATATCACAACGCTTGTTTCTCATACTCTTCTGTATTTCATTAGCATCTGGGTGGTTCTCAAGTTAAAATCCATGAAGAACTAATTATGAACATCTGCAAACCCTCAATGATTATTCTATACTAACCCATTGGGTTCCCATATCACTTCAAGTTCATCAAGGGTTGATAGCATGCCACAATTACTGGAATTGAATGATCTCTTTTCGATCAAGGATTATCTACACCGATGCTAGTCCAACGATCTGTTGTCAATCTAACTCTCGCCTTTAGGTTTTGGGTTGACAAAGGAGAAATACACCTAGTAACACATTTGTATGTCAAATCCATTCTCTCTGTTAAGTCTTGTAGCATCTCCCAATATGGTTTTCAATAGTTGGTTATATAGAAGTGTTGTAGTGATTCATTATGAAGCATAGTTGCTAAACATAATTGGATTTTAGAATCCTAGAGCTATTCATCACGTGAATTCATACAGACATCTTCATTCAAAAAAATGTACCTTCTCGTAATCGCTTTATATTACCACCATTCCTAGTGGATACAATGTAAAGGTTACTCCCATAAGGCCCTTTCACTTTCTTTTCATTTGTCTTGCGTGGTGTGTTGTTTACCCGTAATTTTCGATGCGATATTATCTCAATGTCTTGGCTAGTCATCCAACTATACAATTCGATTAAATTCACCTCATCTTTACACTCTACAAGTACCCTTTACTAAAAGGACACTGAAAGTAGGTAAATTCCCCTTTACAATGGACTTCTAATATTTTCGACTTAGTTTAAGCTTGTTTGTTCCAAATGGTGCTCATTAGTTTTGCTACACTACTATATATTTCATCTAATAACTCTCATAATAAAAGTCATTTACGTTTCATGGCATCAAAGAGGAAGTATTGGAGCATTAAGGAAGGGGAACATATTCCTTTAGTTGGAATAAATAAATATTGTTGGTATTCTTTGTAGATGTTCTTCTAACAACCATTGACCCGCTCTGCTTATCCATGTGATTAGATAACCCAGGTTACTTCTCCTAGATAAATGCACTGAGACATCTCATTCATTCAAACATATCTATGTAGGCACTTTGAGGCCTTGTTTCATAGCAACTCGTAATGCTTTTAAGTACTTTCTTGCCATTGTCGACGATTTTCTAGGACTAATACGGCTTGTCTCTTGGAAAGTAATGATTTTCCTTAAAGTTCGAGATTAAGTTGCCATAATTTCAAACAAAAGTTTGTATTTTTTCCAAAGTCTTAAATGGGTCGGATTGGATGGGTTACGTGGCTTTCTTCTCACTCGGCTTCTAGAATAATTGACTATATCATTGTCATGTGAAGGGATTTTTGCTACCCTTGGTATTCCACCTCCTTTGGTGGATAAGATTGTCATTTATCTTTCTCCCCAGAGCATCATGTTAACCATTAAAAATGCATCTAACCAATACATAATTTCGTGCCAATATTTAGTTGTTCTAGCTATGTGGTTTTACTCGTGAAAGGGTGAAATTAGATGCCTTCAGATTATTTTTTTGCACATATCATGAGCATATTGATTTGAAATACTAAGTTGTCGTATATTTAGTTCTCTCATATAGGATCAACGGTCATGGCGGGTTAAGTTATTTGAGAATATGATGATCTCATAAATGTACAGCTCCTTTTCATCCTCATGGGCTTGTGGCCTAGATTTCGCGTGTCAGGTAATTACTAAGAGTGTAATTCAACTTCATGTGTTTTGAAACCCAGATCGCATTTAAGGTGCTAGAGTATTCTTATTCTTGATAAATGGATTTTCCCTTCACCCTAGGAAACGACTGGGTCATGTATTTGAATATTCCTCCTTAATGATTCCTATTGCCAATGTAATACTTACCCCTATGCCTCATTTGTGTAATAATGGACGTCGTCACAGTGATTAACCATGTCAGTATTGTTGGTTATAACTTTCGTGTCACTTAGCATATAACCTCAGAAAGCACTCTACTCAGTGCACTAATGGATTCCTGAATAACCCCAGCCTGATCTTGAACTCTGTTGTTCCTCTTTGTACTAGATCCATTGGGTATTGTAAGTTCAGACAAGTCAAAGATGAAGCTTCAGAGTGTGATCACATATAATTGATGGGTAATTTCATGGTAAGTTTATGATATCACATATTAGACTAATTGTTAAAGGTCATCAAGGGTTTAGTGTGAGTGTTCTCCTAGAAATTTAGAGATTGGAGGGTGAGCAGGCTATTCTCAATATTTTTCCCTGAAGATGTTATGTGAGTTGATGATAAAGGTTGCATAAGTGTATCCCACATTAGGTCGCTCTAGGAGTGTGAAGTGTCCCCATAGTTGTTCGCCATATATTTTGTGGATTCACATGTCTATGTCCAAGAAAGTAGGTGGAAATCAATTGTGTATCATTCCGGGGGAAATTATTGAATGTGAAGTTAGTGAAAAGTTAGCTTATGTGAGATATCTACTTGTTATCCTCGTTAAGTAAGTTTAGGGGTCGAAATTGTTTTTGTGAATATATTCTGGCGATTGTAAATATAACAGTCCATTGAAGGCTGAGGGTGTTGTGGAAATAAAATATGCTCTTGATTGCATAGCCTTGGTTTTGGATTCGAAAGGTACCTCCTATGTGACATGGTTTAAAAATGTGCAGTCAATGCCCAGGTATCATCGTGATAAAGTAGTGTTTGTAATGATGAGTTTCTTGTCATCAATATATAAATATTTTGGTGTGTTATCGAGTTGAGGAAGCCACATGGTAAACGAAAGATGAAATAAAAGAAAAATATCCCCATCTATTTGAACAAGTCTAGTGGGTATTGTGCGAACTCTTATCTCTAAGCAAACTATTGTTGTGTTCTATTTGGTGCAAAGACACCCCATATCTCCCTAAATGCTTTACTATTGTAACTTCTTAAGTTGTGCAAGAATTATATGTGTTGTGATTATTTGAGTCATGTGCAAACCCTTTTTTGGTAAATGAAACTTTTGTAAGAACTCTTGTGATAAGTGAATGATTAATGGTAGTATAGATTGGTAATGATTAATAAAAATGTGTATAGTGTATTGGTTGAACTGTATGGGGCTCGTTGAAGTGACCAAACTATGTGCTAAAAATGTGTCAAGTAATTGAATATATGCAAGTGTTGAAAATGAAGAGTATATCAGTTGTAGGGATAATAGGAGTTGTGTAATGTCGATTGAAAATATGTTTCGGGGACTCTATGATAGGTAGATATGTCCAAATTACAAAGGAAACTCTGGAAAAATTTTGTAAAAATAGGGGAGTTAAAGAAACATTTGGGACATGATAGGGGAGTTAGTGGAAAATTTGGAAGTTCGCATACCATGTTTTTTGTTATTTTCAAAACCTACTTATTCTCAAAATCTTCATTCGAGGACGAATGATCCTGAGGGGGGGGGGAGAATGTAAGGCCCCGGAAAATTTCGCTCAGTAACCTAGGATTTCGTGGTTCCACGTAGGTTTATTATAATATTTTATATGATATTAACATGGTGTGTATCAATTTAATTTTGTAGATATGTGTATAAGTTATATGGTAAGTAATTTGGGGTCCAAGGAAAGTCCTAGGTCTAAGAGATATTGGAAAGGTTCATAATAGGCTAAAATTTCCAATGAGCTTGCACTAGTCCATACTTTGAACAAGCACACCTAATTATGAATAAGGTTTTATGTGGTTAATAACATATCAAATGAAAGGTCTTTCAGTCTAGTTTTCAACGCTTTAAACTGTTCGTCATTCGGACATTCCTACACAAAGTTATGATCAAATTACCAAAAGCATCGAAGCATTTTACACTACCACACCGCACCATGCGCCATGACTGTGCAAATTATCAAAGCACCTCCAATTTCGTTTCTGAAAACATTTTCTATTACCATGGCGCACCATGCGCCGTCCCATGCGGCGCGACAGTACAAAAAATGGGTTTTTAAGACCCAAACTCCATTTCATTTAACTCGTTTAGGGTTCATATTATTGGGTATTTTCTTCTGATTTTAGAGAGAAGTGAGAGCATATAGAGAGATAAAGAATGGGCCTAACTCGTAATCATCCATATCTTCCTCAAGTCTTCAAGAATGAAGAAAAATAACCTTAGATTGTCTTCCATCCGGGTAAGTTCTACTTTTAAAAATATGGTACAAGAAGTTATGAGTTCAAAGTATATAGTTGGGCTAGAAATAGGCCATGCATGTGTCACTAAGATATAGTATATGGAATTAATGCACTATTTTGGGTAGTTCTTGATGAAATTGGGCAAGGGAAGAAGGAGTCTCTATTGTAGAACCTTGTAGTCTACTTCACTTATTAGGTGTTTGCTGAAATTCCTAAGAGGGTTACAACATGGGTAATCTTTCTAATTATTGGTCGATTTCCGCTATTTCATTATAGATTGTGATTGCTAGATGTGTTGGTGTATTCGAAAAAAATTTAAGGGAAAGCTCTTCGAGGTATGTAAGGCTAACTTTGACCTTTGTAGAGTCACCTTGTTTGGTGTATGACTATTTGGTATGTGATATATATGTGGACTATTTGTAAAATTCTTATTATTGGTTTGATTTGAGTGTTTGTGGTTAAGACTCAAGATATAATGGTGCAAGTAATTGGCAATAAACTAAATGTGTGATTGTGAAAGTATTATGTGGTAAGAGCTGAGAAACAAATTATGGAAAGAAATCGTAAATGATGCAATTGAAACAACTGTGGTGATAATATATTTGGCTTGTTGTGGGTAATTATTGTGAGGACTTAAATTGCATATGAATTGTTGAAAATGACGGAAAATGGTATTGATGGTTATGGAAATAATTGTAAATTGTTGTGGTTTTTCTTAAGAAGTGTTGTTGTCGATATTTCTGAATTGTTGATTGTTGTTGTGTTGTTTGTGAATTGTAATTGTACTGTGGGATCGGGTTGCGCGCCGCAACACAAAGTTATAAGGCGTGGGTTGTGGTGATAAGGGTGGTCGAGGTAATAAGAGTGGCCGAGGTAATAAGGGTGGAAAGTGATCAAAATCACTATTGAAATGAAAATATGAGCAAATTTTGAAATCGTTGATGTGGAAATGTGGAAGGGGAAACAGGAGAGTTTGTAAATTTGTTTGGCTTGATTGTTCCTTACATGTGTGTTTCGTTGCTGCTTCTATAATTGTTTTCTACTTGCATATGGTTTTATTTTACTTGGGGCAAAGTATCGAAATGAAAATTTGAGAAAAATTATGAAATCATTGATGTGATAATGTTGAAAGGGAAAAAAAAGAGATTTTAAACTTGTTTGTCTTGATAGTTCATTAAATGTCTAGTCGATTGTTGACTCTGTTATTGCTTGCCACTTGTGTATGGTTTGAGTTTACTTAGGGCAAGCTTTGTTCATACATACCATTACAATTCAGATGTACTGACGTCCCTTTTGTCGGGGGTGCTACATTCGTGTTATGATTGTAGGTGGATTCATAGCAGGATTTACTCCAGTCTACCGACCGTAGTTCCCCTTCACTTTCCGTCAGATGTATGGGTGAGCCCCTTTCCTCTCGGGGCATTGTGTGGCTCACGTTGCTTTTTATTTCGGAGTCTTGTTTTGATTTTTAGTGAAAGGTATAGTCGGAGCCTTGTTACCGGCAAGTATTGTATCACCCTTTTGTATACTTAGAGTCTCCATAGACAGTAAATGTGGGTTGCGAACTTATGTAAATATGTATTTTGTATATTGGGCGATGTAAGTTGTAAACCTCATTAACTGACTATGTATGTTTTGTAAAGGTGTTTTAATTATAAATGGCAAATTCCTTTGATTAATGAGTAATGTGAACGCGGGGTAATACGTGGCAGATGAAAGGCACCTAGGTCCGCTTGACTGGGGCTACCCAGTCGGGCGCCGGTCATGTTCCTCGAATTTGGGGCGTGACATCCATATATTAAACAAACGTTCGTCCTCAGACATACATAGAAAAGTATCTGAGCTGCTGAATAAATGTTGATATCTGCTCCACATGTCCTCCTTGGACTCCCAAGTCGCCTCATCGGCTTGTTGGCCCCTCCACTGGACATTTACAATAGAAACCCTCTTTGATCTCAATTAGAGATCCTGTCTATCAATAATGGCAACTGGGTCCTCCTCATAACCCAAACTCTCATCCAGCTGAATAGTACCAAAGTCCAATATTGAAGACTGTGCAACCATACAAGCAAGAACTCGGCTGGGCTCTGAAATGTCCAACCTCACAAGTCTGTTAGCCAAGGACTGGATGTCCAAAGCTAGTGGCCTCTCCTCTGCTGGAATGAATGCCAAACTATCCATGCTCTTTGTCTTTCTGCTTAAGGCATTCGCGACCACATTTGTCTTTCCCGGATGATAAAGAATGGTGAGATCGTAATCCTTCAGTAACTCAAGCCACCTGAGCTGCCTCAAATTAAGATCTCTCTGCTTGAACAGATGTTTCAAGCTACGATGATCGGTATAAACCTCACATGACACCCCATACAGATAATGCATCCATATCTTAAGACCATGAACAATCGCGGCCAACTCTAGATCGTGCACAGGTTAATTCTTTCCTGAAACTTCAGCTAACGTGAATTATATGCAATAACTCGCCCCTCCTACATCAATACACACCCCAAACCAATGCGTGAAGTGTCGCAATATATCGTATGCATCCCCGAGCCGGAAGGCAATACAAGAACTGGTATTGTAGTCAAAGTTGTCTTGAGCTTCTGAAATCTCTCCTCACAATCATAAGACTAAAGGAATGGAGTACCCTTCTGGGTCAATCTGGTCAAAGGTTATGCAATAGATGAAAAGCCTTGCACAAATCATCGGTAATAACCTGCTAGCCCTAGGAAACTTCTGATCTCAATCACCGAAGTAGGATGTGTCCAACTCAGAACTACCTCAATCATCTTGGGATCAACCTTAATACCCTCTCTTGACACAACATGCCCCGAGAATGCCACTGAGTCTAGCCAAAACTCACACTTGGAGAACTTAGAATATAGTTTCTGCTCTTGCAAGGTCTGAAGCACTACTCTCAAATGTTGCCCGTGCTCCCCTAGGCCATGTGAGTATATCAAGATGTCGTCAATGAATAAGATAACAAAGGAATCAATATAAGGCCTGAATACTATGTTCATCAAATCCATAAATGCTTCTGGAGCATTAGTCAAGCCAAAGGACATCACCAAAAACTCATAATGGCCATATCTAGTCCAGATTGCACTCTTCGGAACATCCAAGTCTCGAAACTTCAGTTGATGATACCCTGACCTCAGTTCTATCTTAGAGAACACCCTATCACCCTGCAACTGGTTAAACAAATCATCAATACGAGGCAATGGATACTTGTTTTTTATGATGACTTTGTTCAACTGGCGGTAATCAATGCACATCCACGTAGTACCATCCTTCTTCTTCACAAATAACACTAGTGCGCCCCAAGGCGATACACTTGGCCTAAAAAACCCCTTCGCCAACAACTCTTCAAGCTGCTACTTCAACTCTTTATGAGCCATACAATACGGTGGAATAGATATAGGCTGGGTTCCTAGAGCCAAATCAATAAAAAAATTTAATATCATGATCCGGTGGCATGCCAGGAAGATTAGAAGGAAACACATCGGCGAAATCTCGCACCACTGGAACCGAATCAATCGTCAGAGACTTTGTGGTGGTGTCCCGAACATAAACTAGATAAGATAAATAACCCTTCTTGAACATATGCCGAGCCTTCAGGAAATAAATAACCTGACTAGGTGTATCAACTGTGGAACCCTTCCACTCCAACCGTGGCAACCCTAGAATCACTAGTGAAACAGTCTTGATATGGCAATCTCGGATGGCGTGATATGGAGACAACCAATCCATGCTCAGGATGGCCTCAAAACCGATCATATCAAGAAACAAGAGATCTACTATGGTCTAGAAATCACAGAATATGACCCTATAGGACGGTAGATCCGATCCACAACCATAGAATCACCCACAGGCGTAGACACTTGAACAGGAGTGCCCAAGGGCTCAGGATAAACAACTAGGAAACGAGAAAATAGAGATGATATATATGAATAAGTGGACCCCGGATCAAATAATATCGAAGCACCTCAACCACCAATGGAAGTAATACTTGTGATGACAACATCTGAGACCAATGCATCTGGCCTGGCCGGAAGGGCATAGAATCTGGTTGGAGCGCCAGCTGGATGGCCTCCACCTAACTGAGCAGTAGTTGGCTGACCTCTACCTCTAAGACGGCCTTTACCAGCCTGCCCTCCACCTCTAGGTGGATGCGCAACTGATCTTGAGATCATGGGCTACTGACCCTACTGCACTGCCTTGCCCTGAAGTCTGGGGCAGTATATCCTCATATGACCAGAAAATAACTACGTGGTGCGGCGACCTGCTGCTCTGATGGCTGACTCTGATAACCCGTAAATCCACTAGAATAAGCTAGGATAGCAGGTGGACGGTATGAACTCTCCGGCATAGGACTGAAATAGGAACCAGAAGAACCCTTAGGACTTAAATACCCACCAAAATAATCCTGAATAGATGGAGGGCGATAAGAAATCTCTGCTATGGTACTGAAATAGGGGCGCGCTGGAGCACCCCGAGCAGGTGGTGGTGCTTAATATGGGGGTATGCTGATTGACCCCTCCCAAACTGACCTCTACCCCTAGCCGGGGCACCTATGAACTCTCCGGAGAATCTAGACCTCTTATCCTGTTGCATATGCTCTCTACCCCTCTAGCGATATCCCTCAATTGTGCGAGCAATCTCAACCACTAGCTGATACTCTGTACCCTTCTCTACCTCTATGCACTCTCTCTGTATCTATGGGAAGTATCATGAGTGCAAGGAGAGAACACTCATAAAACCTCGTCTCATAATTGGTCACATACATCTGACCCTGCTCAAGATGCTCAAACTGATACCGTAGATCCTCCCTCTCAGAAGGCAAAATGTCCCTATCCAAGAATAACTATGCAAACAGACCCCAAGTGATGGGAGGAGAACCTGCTGGCCTGCCAAGAACATAGGACTGCCACCATCAATGGGCCCTGCACTCAAGCTAAAAAGTAGTGAAGTCAACAACATGAGACTCCAACATCCTCATATTGTGCAGTCTGTCCCTGCACCTATGTAAAAGTCCTGAGAATCCTCATGACGCTCACCCCCAAATATTGGAGGGTGAAGTCGAGTTCATCTGTCCAATAGATTTAGTGAGTCACCATCTGTAGCTGGTCTGGGCTGGGGCGCCACTACGGCAACTATCTGGGCCCTATATGCAGGTAGTGCACCCAGAGTCTGATACACTACAGTTGCAAGACCGGGAGCTTGAGCAGTAGGGGTCTGTGCTCCCCCTCCCGCCTGTGATTAGCTGGATCTATTGGAAATAAACCAGCCTGAGTCATAGAATCCATGAACCGTAGAATACAACCCATGACCTCCTGGAATCCAGGTACTATCATAAAGTTTGTTGGTGTAGGATAAGTTGTGGTTACCTCGCCCTACTCCTCAATAATAAGATCTCCCTCAGGATCTGGTGGTGGTGCTACCGGAATAGCTTTGTGACGCCCTCATCCCCTACCATGTGTTCATTCCCTCCCCTAGCCTCTACCTCGGCATCTAGCAACGGGGGGGAACAGCTCTTCCTGGGTCTGGAACATTAGTCATGCGTGTCCTTACCATCTGCGAGAGAATAGAAGAGGGAATTTTAGTACAACACCCACTGCACAATAGGAAATGAATAAAGAGTAGTCTTTCCTAATACCATATAGCCTCTCGAAGATAAATACAGACGTTTTCGTACCGATCTACAAGACTCTATTAGGTTTTCCCATGACTTGTAAAACCTACGTGAACCTAGTGCTTTGTTACCATGTTGTCACGACCCATTTCCAAAATAGGTCATGATAGCGCCCGACCCCATTGTCAGGAAAGCCGATGCGGAAACATAATTAAGTTCTTATTTTACTTTTATCAAAAAAAAGTGTAGCAGATTCTCAAATTAAAGTAAAGACCAGAAGCGACCAATAATGTATCCAAATGATTATACAATCCTAAAAAAATAAATGTCTGCTAATGTGTGTGCCAAGACCTGATGCCACAACTAATGTGCAACTAGTATAATGTACAAAAGAATAACTCTATCATACTGTCTGAGATAGAATAGGCAGCAAAAGTAAGAAAAGACTCCATCCGGCTGCTCAATGAAATAGGAAGGGAGCAACTCATTGTGGAAGTCTCGGTCTATGAATCAGGGACGCGCACCAGACCGATAGCCAGATGTACCTGCCTCAGATCCTATACTATTAAGTACAGAAGTATAGTATGAATACATAAACAATACGTACCTAGTAAGTATCTCATCTAATCTCGAAGAAGTAGAGATGAGAGATTGACTTGTTACTTACTAGAGTCAAATAATATAATAAAGTGATATGCTAAGCATGGATACCACCAATAATCAACAGTTTATAACAAGAGGTAAAATACTGTTTTTAACAATATTTCAGTTAGCCATTGACATTTCGAAATACTAAGCAAAACAAGTCATGCATAAGATTTCACATAGATATCATGCGCACATTATGTCGAGGTCAACGGCCCGATCCAACAAAAAATAAATTGTGCAATGTCGGAGGGTCGAATGGCGCAAACCATAGATGCATCTATTTAAACTGAGGCGATAGGCCCGATCCACAAATATCAAGAAATATCAAGAATACACACAAAGGTGCATTTATATACAAATAAATTCATCGGAAAAGGGCCTAAAATACCCCTTTTCTATATGAAATAGGACATCAAAGCCCTCCGTTAAAAGTTGGCCCCTTAAATGCCCTTGCCGTCTAAAAATTGGCTCAAAATGCCCTTATCCACTAAGGGAAGACATGTAAATCCTGGTGGAATTATATTTGTCTATTTAAAAACATAGAAGGGCATATTAGACCCTTTTTGGATTGTACAAGGTCATATACGAGTCAGTTATAGCACTCAATTCCCAAGCACTTCACACCATATCAGTTTACTCACACACCTTTTTAGACCAATTTTATAATTATCACAGCAAGTAACTCAATCATAGACACAAACTAATTATCACAGCAAGTAACTCAATCATAGACAGCAACATTCAAGTGAATGGGAATGACTTCATTGAATCCTTACACAAAAATATAAATTTTTATTATATATAAAAATTAAGGCACAATAACACTAACATTGCATATAATTTCCCCTTAATGCAAAGAACATAACAAAACATCACAATACCACACAAACGAAAATTCACGTCTTCTTCCGACATTTAGCATCACGCAGAGCTGAGTACTCTAAATCAACCACTTTGTTCAATAGAACATTTCTTTCCAATTCCAAGGATTCTATTCCTCCATGATCGACGTGCATCATAACATTCTCAAGATCGATAACTTTTCTTTGGAGTACATTTCTTTCAAGAAGTAGAGCTTCCTTCTCCTTCTTTAAGCTGCATATGAGATTTTTTTTTGGACTATCGACTTGCCTATTGAGATAGGCGTCATCACGAAAGGTAAATTTTGGATCATGGCATGATCGAAATGGGAGTGGTTCTGCTTGTGTTGGGTTATCATTAGGGATTCAAATGGTAAGTTGATCATGGTGTATGCTCAGCCTGTGGGGAAAGGTAGGGACTAACTGGAGGATTTCACATTGTTATAGGGAGGCGAACCAAGTTGCCGATGCTCTTGCTAAGTGTGATGTGATAAATAAAGCTAAGTCTCGAAATTTTAAATTATATGCCAAACTGCAGAAGTTGCATTTGCGATCTTGGGTTCGCAAATGCGACCCATTGTCCGCAAAAGCAAACACTGCCAAACCCACCCAGAAGTCTTGGTTAGGTTAAAGTGAACACTATGTATATAGATGAAATATTACGTTTTAGGGGTATATAACACATATTGAATATTCTTTGTCGGAATTTTTATTTTCTTTCAAATTTGAATACCCTTGAATAAATTTCTAATATTTCCACTAATGAGTACTGTGTATAATATATACTCTTATTTGCAACTCTGATAGTTGTTAGTTTTCTATAGCTTATAAATAACATTTAATGGATAACATATTATTAACTATTGGCTGCCATTTTTCTGCTGCTAGTAAGTAGTGCATTTAATTAGGATGCATTAATAGCAGAATTTTGTGGACTGAATTATTATAATTGATTAGACATCATTCATTCTGCAGTTGATGATTATTCAATTTGGCTGATGAGATCAAATATTGTTAACTGTTTGTATACAACAGTCGTAGCCAATGTGCTATATATAGTTTTCCTTACTTATAGATGATCATTTTATATCGCAAACATGTTACTTCCTCCATCTCATACTTACCGTCGTGTTTCTTTTACATACCTCTTAAAAAATATTAATTAAAAAATAAATTAGATTATTATATTCTTATTTATATCTTAACATAAAATCTCTTCATTAAATATCTTTTCTATTTATGTATTATCTCTATCTTCCAGAACAATTATTATTAAGGGTAAAAACGAAAAAATAATAATAATTTTGTCTTAAATTTTGAAGTGACAAATAATTTGAGACAACTATTTTTAGTAACAACGTCTCTTAATACGAGAGGGAGGGACTTCATGTCAAACATATATTTGTATAACTCGGAAATTCAAGAGTGAATACTGGAGTTTTCCTTCATATCATGTAAATCAATTACTAATATTTCTAGTATTTATAAATTTTTTGTTACGATAAAATGAGTGCAATTCGTGGAATTTTCTTGAAAGACTATAGCTAAGAAAAAAGTGTCGAGTGAAATTAATTATTATGCATGCACGCTCGTCCTCCCTTAAAATGATGAAGTTTTAACGATTAAATGGGTTTCCCTAATATATTATTCATTTGCAGTAGATAAAATATTAATAGCCTAAAATAGTTTAGTGGGCGTATGGACATAACAATTATAAAATTCCGAACGAAAGTGATTTTTTTCTATGTAAAAATGATATTTGAAAATTAGAGTTTTGTTTGGACGTGAATATAATCTTAGGTTGTTTTTAAATTTTGAGTGATCTGAAGTGCAAATTTTGAAAAAAAACTTTTGAAGCTTTTCACATTTTTGAAAAAACTAAAAAATTTATGGACAAACATTAATTTTGAAAAAAAGTAAAATTTTCTTTATGGCCAAACGGACCCTTAATTCATGAAAGCTCAACTACCTCGTTGTGAGCAATAAATTGCATTTTTGTTTGACGGTTAGTTGTGTTTAATAATTACTTTATATTCAAATAAGATACATATTTTTTTCTACGATGTGAAAACTAAGTTAATTAAGAAATTTAATTTCCTTCTTTTAGCATAATTTTCCTAGTTTCCAACAAGGGACAAAAGTTCATAAGGAATAAGCCCACACCAAAAATTAGTTGAATTTTTCACTTTATTTCAAAAAAAAATATAGTCAACAGAAAATATCCAAGTTGGTATGACTTCTTGGTAAGATCATATGATACACAAAAATCCTATAAATTTGGCCTGCATTAACAAGAAATTAAACCAAACATAACAAGAAAGAAAGAGAGAAAAAAAAAAATCACCATGTTTTCCTCATCACATCACTTTCTCCTTTGCCTTTTCATACTTAGTTTTTTAACAATTTCATCAGTTAATTCTGAAAATTCCCCTATTAATTTTGTTGTTATTGTTAAAAATGAAACTCCAAATATAGTTGAAGCAAGATGTTATATATATGGAAATGATAGTGGTGATTACTCAATGAAACCAGGATGGACTGATCAATTTTATGTACCTATTGTTCAAGGAGGAAATAACACTCTTTCTTGTGACATGAAATTAGGGGAGAAACATGGGTTTTTTGAGTTGTTTAACTTGAATAATACTCATATTTGTCATACTACTGAGGTTTGTTTTTGGAAAATACATGAAGATGGACCATGCATGTTGTTTGCAGGCAAATGTGTTCTCTTCAAATGGGGTGCTAACTCAACTAGGGATACTGCAAGTGAACCAACGAGATATGTTGCAAGTGAACCAGTGAGATATATTGTAAGTGAACCGGTCACACATGTTGCAAGTGAACCGGTCACATATGTTGCAACTGAATCGGTCACACATGTTGCAAGTGAACCGGTGAGATATATTGCAAGTGAACCGGTGAGATATATTGCAAATCCTTAGTAAAACCATAAAAATGTAGGATTTGTTTTCATGATATGAAGTTTTATGAAATTAATGAGAAAACTGATAGATTGATTATAAAGATATGATACTTGTTATTTTGCTTGTTCTTCCCAAGCTTCAAATCTCATTGGGGTTTATCTGAAAATGATTACATTCACATTAAATCTTGAGAACCTTGTATATCCTGATCATATAATATTTTCAGAAGAAGGCCTGTTTTTTTTATTATGAAAAATAAAATAGGAGAAGGCTTTTATTAACTAAGGGTTGGTTTAGCCTGTCTTATGTTAAGCAATTTATATTGACAAGAATAAAGTTACAAGAGAACAATTTTTAATTATAAAGGATCAAAACTGATTAAGAATATTTTTAAAGGATCACATTATACCTACCTTCGAACATAACAAACATTTTAGTTATTTTTTCTTCTTTTTAGTGTGAAACCATTTTTGACAGGGAATCCATTTTTTTACTCGATTTTAAAACAATTAGTTATCCAACAATCAGTTAAATCATATCACAACACCAACAATTCTCGATTTCTTGGATGCTTCAAAAAACTGTAAGATATATGGACTTATATCTACATACATATGAACAATATATGGATAAATTATATGTTATGTGCTATCTTTTGGTTTAGCCTAATTTTGTGGTCTTATGGACATTATGTTAAGGGGGCCAATGTATTGTCATAAAAAGTGTAGGACTAATGTGTAGATACCCAAAAGGGTAACCTTAGTTAATGATGGGCTAACTAAGGTTACATATATGTAACCATGGTTACATGCTTGTGACTCTTGAGTTTTGACTCATGAGTTATAAAGTGGGGGTTATGGTTCCCACATTATTGCAAGACATAATCTCTTCTTCCTCCCATTGAATCAAGAGAAAAAACTCCATTGTTGTCTTGCAAATTCTTGTGGAAAGCCATACACCAATTTGGTTATTGTCATATTATTGTTGTTGTGAAACCATTCACATATTTTAGTCTTGTGAGGAATTCTTGTGGAAACATCAACTTCAAGACAATCTTGAAGGAAGGATCAAGGAGCAATCTTCATAAGGACATTTGGACAATCATCAAAGGAGGTTCAAAGATTTGCACAAATAGATTCAAGTAAGCTTCCGCTCATGTAGTTGTAATTCCGAATTATTCGATATGAAGGATATTGTATTTTAATGGGAATTATTATTCTAACAATTGGTATAAGAGCCACCTTCATATCTGGATAATTTGGATGTTTATAAGTTTCATGTTATGTTAGGTTCATGTTCAAGTAAAGTTAGAATTTTATTTTTGAAATTCTAGTACCATGAAGTAGCATGATTTTATGAATGTTATGGTTTTTGATGAAATTTGATGTTTTAATATCATGTTATCTTTACCTGATTTAAAACATTGAATTTTGCATGATTTTGGTTGATGAACAACATGTTTTCTTGCTTAAGATTCTTGTTGAGACTGCCAGAATAATCGATTATCTGTTTAACATAATCGATTATCCTGGACCAGTAAGGTTGAAACGTTTTTTAATGCCAGAATAATCGATTATCTGTTTAAGATAATCGATTATCCTGGACCAGTAAGGTTGAAACATTTTTTTAATGCCAGAATAATCGATTATCTGTTTAAGATAATCGATTATCCTGGACCAGTAAGATTGAAACGTTTTTTTTTAAATTAATAAAACGTTTCAAGTCTTTTAAGTTTCAGATTTTAGTTGAATATTAATAATATGTCAATTAACATTAAGTTTTTAATATAATTAATGTATTATACATTAATATTTAAGTTTTGAATATTAATTGTTTTAGTCCATCAATTTTCAGATTTTGGAATTGTCCAACTAAGAATATAACAATTAATATTCAGTTGTTGCATGTCAAAACATGTAACATATTAAGTTAAGATTCATAATATGGCTTAAGGAACTAAAGTTTTTTAGCATCTGATATTTTAAATTAGTCAATTGAAGCATTATGTTGCCAAAGTAACCTCTATTGTGTAGATTGATTGATCTTGAAATATAAGATGACTGTGGATGTTAGTCTTCCATGCGTTTAACACCGGCCCAAAGGAAAGTTGTTATTTGGCAGGAATTCGAACATGCTTGTGGTGATAAATATGAGACAATTATTTGGTTTTCCATGTGAATATTAAGTCGGCCCAAAGGAAGGCTTGATATTTGACAGGAGTTTATTGTCTATATTTGATCACTACACCAAGAGTACCACTTACAAGTTGATTTTCTGTCCAAAGACTAAAATCAATGTTCTGCTAGGTATCTTGTAATGGGATTTGCTTATTTTGAATCTATAAAGTAAAGTTAAAGTTCAATTAATAGTAAGCATGTATTAAGTAATCCTTTTGTTCTATTTTCAGTTAATTCTTCTGCTGCTTCGATATCTGCCAACATCAATAGCATCCCTGTGCTTAACGGCACAAACTTTAAGGAATGGAAAGAGAACATCATGATCGTTCTCGGTTGCATGGATCTTGACCTTGCACTTCGGAATGAGCAACCTGCTTCTCTTGAGGATACATCCTCTCCTGATGAAAGGAGGGAGATGGAGAAGTGGGAACGCTCGAATCGCATGAGTCTAATGATCATGAAGCGTGCAATTCCAGAATCATTCAGGGGCACTGTGAATGATGAAGCTAATGCCAAAGTTTTCCTTGAAACCTTGAAAAGCATTTTATGCAAAACGAAAAGGCGGAAACAAGTACACTATTGAGTAAACTTGTTTCCATGAGGTATAAGGGCAAGGGAAACATTAGGGAGTACATTTTGGAAATGTCTCATCTTGCTTCGAAACTTAAGTCACTCAAGCTAGTATTACCTGAGGAACTGCTTGTGTACTTTGTTTTGATATCTCTTCCTACACACTTTAATCAGTTTAAGGTCAGTTACAACTGCCTGAAGGAGAAATGGACTTTTAATGAGCTCATTTCACATTGTGTGCAAGAAGAGGAAAGGATAAATCAAGATAAGACTGAAAGTGCTCATTTGGCATCCTCTTCTAAGGAAACTAAGAAGAGGAAAGGTAAGGAAGTTGCGGTTGCAAGACCCAAGATTAAGCAACATAAGGAACCTAAGGTTGAAATTACTGAATTAGGTTGCTTTTTCTGTAAGGGGACTAATCATGTGAAGAAAGATTGTACCAAGTACCATGTCTGGCGTGCGAAAAAAGGTACATTTCTTTCTCTTGTTTGTTCTGAAGTTAATTTAATTTCGGTACCTAAGGATACTTGGTGGGTAGATTCTGCTGCTACTACTCACATAAGTATATCTATGCAGGGTTGCCTGAACTGCCGAAAACAAAATGATGGTGAAAGATACATCTATGTGGGTGATGGCAAGAAGGTGCCAGTTGAGGCTATTGGCAAATTTAGGCTGTTGTTTAAGACCGGTTTTCATTTAGATTTGGATGAGACTTTTGTTGTACCGTCTTTTAGACGGAATTTAATTTCTGTTCCCAAATTGGACATATCCGGTTATTCATGTTCTTTTGGTGATAATAAAGTTAGTCTCTTTCAGAAGTCAAGTCTTATTGGTACTGGTCTTTTATCAACATTTGATAGCCTATATTTGGTTGACACAATAACCTCACATAATGAAACCTTGCATACAAGTTTAAGTGGTACCAAAAGAAAATTGACTAATGAGAATTCTATATCACTCTGGCATAAGTGTTTGGGTCACATATCCATTCAAAGAATTCAGAAACTCGTGTCAGATGAAATTCTTGATTCTCTTGATTACTCAAATTCGGATATTTGTGTTGAGTGTATCAAGGGTAAACAAACAAACAAGACGAGATTAGGTGCTAAGAGAGCTTCGGACGTCTTAGAATTGATACATACAGATATTTGTGGGCCATTTCCTACTCATTGTAGGAATGGTCAACAATACTTTATCACATTCATAGACGATTACTCTCGTTATGGTTACCTATATCTTATTCATGAAAAGTCCCAATCCATAGACGTGTTCAAATCATTTAAGGCTGAAGTTGAAAATCAACTAAGCAAAAGAATTAAATCCGTTAGATCTGACCGTGGTGGTGAATACTATGGTCGATATGATGGTTCAAGTGAACAACGTCCAGGGCCATTTGCTAAATTCCTAGATGAGTGTGGGATCGTCCCTCAGTATACTATGCCAGGAAGTCCTACGATGAATGGTGTAGCTGAGAGACGAAATCGGACCCTTAAGGATATGGTAAGAAGTATGATTTGTCGTACTACTTTGCCAGACTCACTCTGGGGTGAAGCATTAAAAACCGCAGCTTATATTCTTAATAGAGTGCCAACTAAAGCTACAATCAAAACTCCATATGAACTTTGGACTGGGCATAAACCCAGTATTAGGCATTTACACATTTGGGGTTGTCCAGCTGAGGCAAGGCCTTATAGGCCGAATGAAAGGAAACTGGATGCTAAGACAGTTAGTAGCTATTTTGTTGGATACTCTGAAAGGTCCAGGGGTTATAAGTTTTATGATCCCACTTCTAGAACTATTTTTGAGACGGGTAATGCTAGGTTTTTTGAGGATATTGAGTTTGGGGGGTGGGGAGATAAAGTTGTTAGAGATTTTGTCTTTGAGGAAGAACATGTGTCTTTCCCTCAAGTTGTTGATCTTGGTCAGGGTGTTATCATTCCTGACACGGATCATACAACTCCAGTTCAAGACAATCTCGAAAATCTCCCCAATCAGGATCCTGAAATTACTAATGAAAATCAAACTCAACAACCTCAAGAAACTGAAATGCCATTAAGGAGATCCACTAGAGAGAGGAGAAATGCAATTCCGGATGATTATGTTGTATTTCTCCAAGAACAAGAAAGTGATACTGGACTTGAGGAAGATGATCCAATCAACTTCCGTCAAGTCATTAAGGGTTCTAGCTCTCAAAAGTGGATTGATGCCATGAATGATGAGATGAAGTCTATGAGCGATAATGACGTTTGGGAGCTTGTTACATTGCCCGAAGGTATTAAACCTATTGTTTGTAAATGGATTTTTAAAACCAAAAGGGATTCAGGGGGCAATGTTATTAAGTATAAAGCTCGTCTTGTCGCAAAAGGCTACACTCAGAAGGAAGGCATTGATTATAAAGAGACTTTCTCTCCAGTTTCATCGAAAGACTCTTTCAGGACTATAATGGCATTAGTAGCACATTTTGATCTTGAGCTTCATCAGATGGATGTTAAGACAGCGTTTCTCAATGGTGACATTGAGGAAACAATTTATATGGTGCAACCTGAAAACTTTGTTTCGGATGAATCAGAGAAAAAGGTTTGCAAATTAAAGAAATCCATCTATGGGCTCAAGCAGGCTTCCCGTCAATGGTATTATAAGTTTCATGCAGTCATTAAATCTTTTGGTTTTGAACCGAATATTGCTGATGACTGTATATACCATAAGTTCAGTGGGAGTAAGTATATTTTTCTGGTTTTATATGTCGATGACATACTGCTTGCCTGTAATGATATAGAATTATTGCATGAAACTAAGAAATTTCTTTCAAAGAAATTTGAATTGAAAGATCTTGGTGAAGCTTCTTTTGTATTACGAATTCAGATACAACGAGATCGCTCCAAAGGTGTTCTCGGTCTGTCACAAAAGGGCTATATCGATAAGGTTCTGAAAAGATTTGGCATGCAGGATTGTAAACCAGGCAACACCCCTGTTGCTAAGAGAGACAAGTTTAGTCTCAAACAGTGCCTAAATAATAATTATGAAATTTCAGAAATGCAGAAGACGCCTTATGCTTCGGCTGTAGGTAGTCTGATGTATGCTCAGGTATGTACACGACCTGATATAGCATACATTGTTGGGATGTTAGGCAGATATCTAAGCAATCCCGGAATGGACCATTGGAAGGCAGCCAAACGGGTCATGAGGTACTTACAGAGAACAAAGGATTACATGCTTACATATCGGAAATCGGACCAGCTTGAGATCATTGGGTATACCGATTCCAATTTTGCTGGATGTCAGGATAGTTTGAAGTCTACTTCATGCTATATTTTCATGCTTGCTGGCGGTGCTATCTCTTGGAGAAGCATCAAGCAAACTCTTACGGCCACTTCCACCATGGAAGCGGAATTTTTGGCATGTTATGAAGCATCTAATGAGGCATTATGGCTGCGGAATTTTGTTGGTGGACTGTGCGTTGTTGATAGCATTAAAAGGCCATTTAGGCTATTATGTGATAACAGATCGGCAGTCCTTTATGCTAATAACAACAGTAGTTTGACGAAAGCAAAACATATGGACGTCAAATTTCAGGTTGTTAAAGAAAGAGTACAAAATGGACAGTTGTGCATTGAGTACATTAGTACAAACTCCATGCTTGCGGATCCGCTCACTAAGGGATTGACACCAAAAGTATTTCATGAGCATATTGCTTGTATGGGTGTCAAATCAGATAAGGATTATGTATTTTAGTGGGAGTTTGTATTATACAATTATGTATTGTCCATTATATTTAGAAATTCAGTAATTCAGTTATATCTGCAGATATTCAGTTTTAAAATTTTTGTACTCTTACAGTTTATGATTGATCTCAATAAAGAGAACCAGTTGGAAATAGACATTCTATTGACCACACTTTATGTTATTTCCATGCTACATACCTACACTTGATCCATGTCGTTGGTTATATTGATATACGTGATCTATGTTGGTTCTAGTTACGAATGAGTAACGAAGAGCTCTTAGTTCCTATGTTGGTATTATTGATGGACCGGATTGTTCATGACAATTTTATTGTGATAGCAATTTTGAGCTCCTAAGGTTATATTGTAACATATAATGCTAAGGTTTGTACATATGTATGTGTATCTCGTCCAAGTGGGAGATTGTAAGATATATGGACTTATATCTACATACATATGAACAATATATGGATAAATTATATGTTATGTGCTATCTTTTGGTTTGGCCTAATTTTGTGGTCTTATGGACATTATGGTAAGGGGGCCAATGTATTGTCATAAAAAGTGTAGGACTAATGTGTAGATACCCAAAAGGGTAACCTTAGTTAATGATGGGCTAACTAAGGTTACATATATGTAACCATGGTTACATGCTTGTGACTCTTGAGTTTTGTAACTCATGAGTTATAAAGTGGGGGTTATGGTTCCCACATTATTGCAAGACATTAATCTCTTCTTCCTCCCATTGAATCAAGAGAAAAAACTCCATTGTTGTCTTGCAAATTCTTGTGGAAAGCCATACACCAATTTGGTTATTGTCATATTATTGTTGTTGTGAAACCATTCACATATTTTAGTCTTGTGAGGAATTCTTGTGGAAACATCAACTTCAAGACAATCTTGAAGGAAGGATCAAGGAGCAATCTTTATAAGGACATTTGGACAATCATCAAAGGAGGTTCAAAGATTTTCACAAATGGATTCAAGTAAGCTTCCGCTCATGTAGTTGTAATTCCGAATTATTCGATATGAAGGATATTGTATTTTAATTGGAATCATTATTCTAACAAAAACAACAACAACAACCTAGCATAATCCCACTTAGTGGGGTCTGGGGAGGGTAGTGTGTACGAAATCTTACCCCTACTCTGAGGTAGAGAGGTTGCTTCCAAATAGACCCCCGGCATCCTTCCTTCCAAGAACTTCCCACCTTGCTCTTGAGGAGACTCGAACTCATAACCTCTCGGTTGGAAGTAGAGGTTGCTTACCATCAGAGCAACCCCTCTTGTCTAGATGAAAAAAAAAAGACAAAATTAGGCCTAACTTGGCAAATACAGTATACCTTTTTTTTTTGTTGACAATCAATTAAATCACTTCATAAAAACCACCAATTATTTTGCATAATATATTTTCATTTCTTAAATGCTTGAAACAAAAAAGTAAGGGAAATTTAGGCCTGACTTGGCATGTATCACTTTTTTGGCTTTCCTTCTTTCATTTGGTTGCTCTGATTTCTCCTATAATTGTTTGATTTATTTTCCTTCACGTGGTTGTCCTTCTCAATGATGGACAATCAAAAATAACTGTAAGATAAACTTTTAGTACCGCCTTATGTTTTATTTAGTAATCAATTTTGGGTAAGTTATTTCAGGATTAAAATAGTATTGAGATAATTTATAAGGAAAATTTTATATTAGAAAAATTGGGTTCCATACTTTTCAATTTTATAGCTTATATTTTAATTTACAACCAACTAGTCCAAACATAATAGGCTAAGATTCAATATCCAATTTCAATATGTTCTCAAACATTTAAGTTTTAAAAAAGATTCCTTAAGCTTTTAAATTAATTTTCGAATCAGCAACTGCGACTCAAATATTAATTCAACAAACCAAATCCATTAGTTTGTTGAAAATTAGATTTTTAACAGACTTAAATATGTGGGTTTAAATTCCGAATTTAATTTTTGAGAAATTTGGAGTGAGCACTATTTAGACTTATTAGAAATAGTATAAGGAGATTGTATATAAAATTTGAAGTCATTTAATGGAGATTTGGACAGGTTTGAATAAGAATTGCAATTGAAAATCGTGGAAGAAGTTCGTCTACAGACGCTTGTATAAAGGTGTATAAAAGTGTATAATAGTATATAAGGTGTGTTTCTACACTCATATATACTATTATACAAGATTATACATAATTATACAAAAAACTGACTTCGTATTTTTCTTTACGTCTTTTCTGAAATTTAACTCAAATCTACTCCAAATCATTTCAAATTTAAATTTTGAACTCCTTTTGATATTTTCAATCAATTGGAACAACACCCAATCCAAATAACAAACAAGTTCAAAAAAAAAAACTATTTTCAAAAGCAAAGTTTTGAATGGTCTTCAATGGTGGATTTCTTCTCTTTAATTTTTTTACATTGCAAGAAGGTGACACAAAAGGAGAAGCAGAAAATACACGGCCCCTTGAAGCATACGTAGAAGATGTGAGAAGAAGAGAGAGTGAAAGCAATGGTTGTGAAAACAAAGAATTAACTCAATAGCTTTTAGAAGCAATGATTGTAAGAGCACAGATTTAATTTGCAAGTGCTTTCAAAATATGTACAATGTGGATTAGGTGGGGTAAAACTTAAAAACAAGGTCCATTTTTTGTTATGGTGTGAAGTCATGTGTATTTTCTTATAATTCTTTCTAATTTATACGCCTACCAGATGATGGAATACTAATCTCAAAATAAGTTATCACAGGATAAAGCAGTAAAATTAACAATCGCAAGATTAATACAATATACCAAACAATCAATAAGAAATAATAGAAGGATATATAATTAAGTTCAGCATACTTAATCCTAACATAACTTGTCTTCGAACCAAACGAACCCCAAGGAAATTGGAGGCCTAGCTAGGCATTACCAAATTGAGCGAGAATATCTCATCCCTCACTCCTTGAAGTACGAGCGCTTTCTAATTTCACTATCCGAACATATCTCTATCGAAGAGAGTCTTGGAGTAATGGTAAAGTTTTCTCTGTATAATTTATAGGTCGTGGGTTCAAGTCGTGAAAAAGTTACTAATATTTGCATTAAGGTAGGCAGTTTACATTACACCTCTTGGGAGGCACCCTTTCTCCCAACCTCCTGAACATAAAATGCTTTGTGCACCGAGTTATGTTAAAGAGATGATTATGAGACTAGTGCAAACAATATATTGAAATAGTAGATTTAGTAGTGTGCTTTCTGGAGCCAATGACCCACTAAGACTAACCTATCTGCAAGGCGTAAATACAAGATGCCAGCGGAATGATTGGCGGGACAGAGGCTAGGGCTGGTTCCTTCCCACAGTGTCCTTCCTTGTGTATCGGAGAAATAATGTCTTACGTGCATCAATTTTCCGAGAATCATTTTGTACGTTATATATAAAAAATATAATTTTATACACTTTTGTGTTTATAAAATATAAATAATTTTGACTATGGGCTAAAAAGTGAACTTTGCCAATTATCTTGGCTAGGGGTGTGCATTCGAATCGGTTTATCGATAAATCGAATCGATTATTTGTTATCGGTTTATCGATATCGGTTTAACGGTTTATCGATTCGATTTCGATTTCGAATATTTTCTTTATCGGTTTACCGATTCGATTTCGATTTTGACCATTCGATTTATCGATTTATCGATAAATCGATAAGATATATTAAAAAGACAAATATACCCTTATTTTATAATACTATTACTACCCTATCCCTATCCTTTCATTTTCATTATGGATTTCAAGGCTCTCCCTCCTCTACAAAACTTTAAAGAATTAATTAGCACCATAATTAAAAAATATTAGTACCATAACAAAAAGAAATATAGTAGACCGACATAAACCCTATAAAATGTCTAAGAAATTTCTCACACATACATTTTACACAAAGAAAGAGTAAATACACTAAAAAATAATTGAAAGTCAAACAAGATGAAATATTGCAGTGAATTAAGAGAATAATTTGCATCTTTATCTCTGCTAGGATAGTAAGGACAGCGGTTATCAATCTCCATGTACCTGTTGTTGCTGCCATGTTATAGTAGAAAAGAAAACAAACAAATCGATACGTGCAAGAGGAAGAGAAATCAAATAAAAAAGATAATATTAAATATAAATATAAATATAAATAAAATAACCGAACATAAAAGAGAGAATAAGCAAATAACAAAAAAAAAATGAAGGCATTTTCCTTGGGCAATTGGCGGAAAAAATCGGAACAGAGAAATTTACAAAGTGTGCAGCCCACCTCTTGGCTTATTAGTGTTATCGATAATCGAATCGATAAGCCCCAAAAATCGATAAATCGAAATCGAAAAAATCAAAACCTTATTGGAACGATAACGATAAGCATATGTAAAAATCGATAATCGATAAGTAATTATCGATAAAGATAAAAATCGAATCGATAAATCGAATGCACTCCCCTAATCTTGGCTGTACTAGAGTCATGATTATGGCTCCAGCAATTGTGGCAATTGTCCCAATTATTTTGGCCTGGCTGCGAGGGCTTGTAAGTTTCACCTTATAATCAAAATAAGATAAACAAAAAAATATGCAAATTAAAAAAATATTAGTATCTCATTATTTGGGAATTCTTAATGATATGGGAATATTTAGGCTTGAATATTGGTCTAGCATTGAAGGATATGGATTTGAAGCTAATTAAGAAGGATTCTACATATAATTTCAACAAATATTTGGGAATTTCTTCTACTGGCATTGATCTACGAGATCATTTTTTTTAATATAATCGAATGATTCTACCAGAGGAATCACAAAATATAACGATATGGTGCTTGTAATTTTGCTTTTTTCTTCCTTATTGAATATGCCTCAAGCTTTATGCTCAATGAGTAATGATCAATTTCAAATATCATTCTGTTTGTGTGAAAATATTCAAGATCGATGTCTCGATTTAAATAAAAAAACTATGCATAATTTGTCTCTACCTCAATTGTAATGAGTAAAGAAATGTCGAGAGAAAGTCATAGCCTTTGAGATGCATCGCGAAGAGAGATACTTCCAATAGACATGAGTAACATTTATATTATATGGAGATAAACAGCAAACGATTTTGTGACATGAGATTGGAAGCTCATTACACGTTGAACACACAGTTTGGCACATCCATTCACATAATACCTGAATTTTCTTAATCAATTTCATAGAACATTAGTAAAAATTTCATGGATTTACTAAGGACTTCTCTTCAAAATTAAGGATCCAGTTGTAGCATATCTCAGTTTTTCAGTTGCAATGTCTAGTTGAAGGGAGTTTTTCTTTGACTTGGTGACTCAAACTGGGAAGAACTGTAGAGTTAGCATCCCATTTGAAGAGCACACATTTACCTGCAACAAACATACATAATCCATCTTCATGTACATTGCAATAACAAGATACATCAAGGGTGTGACAAATATTAGTACTATTCAAGTTAAACAACTCGAAAAACCCATGCTTCTCCCCTAATTTCACGTCACTAGAAAGGGTGTTATCCTCTCCAGGAAAGGAATAATGTTCAAAATCTGGTGTCATTATGATTTCGCCGCCAGTCTCAATTCCATGTATATAACATCTTGCCGATGCTGTACTTGGAGTTTCATTTGTCACAATAACCTCAATCGGGTAATCAACGGGGATCTGTGAATTAACTGATGAAAATGCTAAGAAACTAAGTAGTGTGATGAGGAAGCATGATGTTTTGGTTTATTGTTATTGTTGGTCCAATTTATAGTGATTATTGTGTGTTCATATGGTTTTGGATAAACTTCTTCATTAATGATTACAGGGATAACTTCTTATTGAAACTGTTTAACCAGTCCTACCAAGAAGTCTTACCAACTTGGAGATTTTCTGTTGACTAGTTTCAATTTAAATTTACTTTTAGTATGAGCTTAGTAACTTTTTGCCCCTCGTTGGGAAGTAGGAAAAAAATGCTAAAAAAAGGGAAAACTGGTAGAAAGTTGCATATCTTGTTCAGTTTAACAAAGCATAAAAGGAAGGTAATTAGTGTTCCTAATTGACAAAATTCCATATTTAAGTGACACAAATGCATATTGTTGGAACACAAAGTTAATACCTGTAAGTTTTCAACTAACAGTCAAACAACAAAGCACTACATAATACATATGAACACATAGGCTGAAAAGAACTCATATTAATTGTTTACAAATGAAGTTGCATCATCTTTGCGGAGTTCATTTCTCATTACTGGGTAATCGAAATTCTCATATATTATACTCTTTTAGGCTAAAAACATTTAATCTACTGTAAATTAGACACAACTATATCAGGCAAGCCCATTTAATCTGGCATTTGGGCTAAAAATTTACCTCTTCTTAGTTTTCTTGAAGAGGAAAATCAAAATACCTCTTTGAACCTGCTAAAGTAACGATGCACTAACATAATTTTTAAATAAATTAGATTCACTTTTTTCTCTTTTGATAAGGTTAAATTAGATTCCCAGAAATATGTCTGGGAAGAATAGTAGAGGTAGAACTATGACAGAAACGTAGATTCTCAGCTATATACCTTGATATGAATTAAAATCCTGTCATACATCCATAATGATACTAAGCTCACACAAATAATAATTTGCACTCGAGTTAATTTACATCCGAGTGATGCTTTAACACATTTATGAGAAACCTACATCAGCATTATACTAACTCTCCACTTCTGTTCAAATGTCTGAAAAATTCAGTGAGATAAATTAGGACATACTAATTCAAATGTTTTTTATAGAAACCATCTCCATAGCTGGAAAATTTACGGAGTGATTCCGAGAACTAGCAGCTGGCATCAGTACTATTGAATGTAAACAGTATTATGACATTGATAAACCTTACCAAAATGAGTACAGACACAAAGCAGGGAAGAAGTCATATTCTGGAATATTTTCAGTTTGAAGTTACTGCACTCATTTGCTGCATAAGTATCTCTTCAACTCTATCCGCGAAGACTGAGATAGTCTGTCGTGAAATTGTATCCAACGAGTTTGCAACTTCCTAAAAACGTTAAATGAAGCAAAGATCAGAAAGCCAAAAAACTTAAATCGTACCAAATCAGTCAAATAGTTTTCTAACTTTATGGTTGTACTAGACTCATAACATCATAGAGACAATAGCCCAGCCTTCCCTTTCTTTCCACAAGAAAAACCACAGTAGCATGAAATTTTGCATTCATATAAACCCATTCTAACCTTTTTCCTATCAATTGGAAAATGCTATGCGGACCATTTGAATACTTTAACCTATTATGCAGTAAATACCTAATATCAGAAAATTTGGACTTTAGTGGGCTAGCTAGGTCCCAACCAGCACTATGTACTATCAGCACTGCACAATTATGTTTAACTAAAATGACCTTCCATGTGAACAATCTGAATTAAATTCCCTTTTTTTATGGCATGCTAGGTCCAATTCAGAATTACATAGCATCACTACTACACAATCATTCAACTGAAATGACCTTTCATGTGAAAACTCAGAATTTAAATTTTTTTTGTTTGATTGCATGCTTAACAAGCTTACTGGAAATCGGTGTTGTTAGAGGCAAATGATAAGGAAAGAAAGACTTCTCATTCTTTCAAACTAAAAGTTAATAAACTAGCTCAACACAGATGTCGGAGTCAAGCATGACAAGAGCTACATGTCCATATAGTCAAAGGTCAAGTGTGAAATCGATCTTCCCTTCAAGGCTGTCGCTTCATGGTGCACATTACCTCATTATTTCCATCTTTTTTAATTCTTAGAGAGCACTGAGAATTTGTAGTCATATTTTCTTTTCCCTTTAACCTTTACAGACCTTACAAATTCAGGTTAAATTACCATTCACGACAAAGGGAGGCTTGCTTCAGGGGTCCTGTGTGACAAGAAAATTCCACACAAACTCAAGGGGAAATTCTACAGAGCCGTTGTTCGACCTGCGATGTTGTATGGGGCGGAGTGCTGACCCGTGAAGAACTCCTATGTTCAGAGAATGAAGGTTGCGGAGATGAGGATGCTTCGGTGGATGTGTGGGCACACCAGGCAAGATAAGAGTAAGAATGAAGTTATTCGACAGAAGGTAGGGGTGGCCCCGGTGGATGAGAAGATGCGGGAAGCGAGGCTGAGGTGGTTCGGGCATGTACGGAGGAGGGGTCCCGATGCCCCGGTGAGGAGCTGCGAGCGGCTGGAGATTGTTGGCGGTCGGCGAGGCAGAGGGAGGCCTAAGAAGCATTGGGGAGAGGTGATTAGGCAGGACATGACTAGAATGCAGGTTTCCGAGGACATGACCCTTGATAGGGGAGTGTGGAGGTCTAGAATCAGTGTTGTAGGCTAGGGGCTCATAGAGTGCTTCGTACGCCTCTCCCGGGGTTGGGTGTGGGACAGCAAGGTTACCCATAGATGATTTGTGTTTTAGCTTATGTCCCCCTTATGGTTGTTAGTATGGTAGTTACCGTTTGTTATTATTGCATGCGATTGTATTTATGTTTCTTATGTTTACATAATTATTTACGTTATTTCTGCGGGATTTACTAATGCTTTATTGTTTTGTTTTGTTTTGTTTTGTTTTGTTTTTGTTTCTAATTTTGTCTTTGTTTTTGTTTTAATGCTGCTTTCCATTTTATCCTATGCGCCGAGGGTCGATTGGAAACAGCCTCTCTGCCCTTTCGGGTAGGGGTAAGGCTCGTCTACATATTACCCTCCCCAGACCCCACCTGGTGGGAATATACTGGGTAGTTGTTGTTGTTGTTGTTGTTGTTGATGTAAATGTTACATCTATTATTGGTTAACAATTCAAACCCAATAGGACTTTCAACAGAACACAAAACTTTCCAGCACTGATTTGAAACAGCTAGTCTACAACAGCCCTATCAATGAACAACTTACCGCAACCTTGCAAAGGACGGTCAAAGGTATTTCTTTTGAGGAGTGACTTGAGCTCTTCAGAGACATAAGCGTTAAACCAGAGCTGGTTAGTGGCCAACCTTGAAGTGGCTTTATGAAAGCATCGATTCCACCAATCATATGAGCTACTATCATCTCCTCTCTATCCACGTATTCAAATGAATGCCTGTTTGATTTGAGTAGATATAAGTACATAATCTAAAAGAGATGAAATAAATGCGACATCAGACAACAAGAGAAAAAACAATCAACACAACTATAAGATATATTTGTGGGTGAACGGTTTTTGTTAACTAGACAATATACAAACATCCAACATTTTAAATCTATTACCGTTGACATATCTACACTCCACATAGTGAACTTGGGTTCACGTGAACCCATGCTTACACCCCCAACTTCTATATAGTAGTGTATATAATTTCTGGGAACAAAATTGGGGACCATTGTCAAGAATGTGGTGCAATGGTTATGAATTGGAAACTTCAGTGGAGAACTGGTTATGTTGGCAGTATGTTTAATTTGCTTTCAGGAGTAGGATCGATCTACCATACAGAACTTGTTCATTTTTAGTTTTCTTTTCTTTTCTTTCAGTTCTTTCAAGTAATTTTTTTTCTAATCACTATTTCTTCCCGACCCCTGTCCCAGGAACTATATTTTTGCTAGTGGTGCACTGATCCTTTAGAAATCCCAGATCCACCACAGTCTATTACCTGCCATCAAACACAAACTGTCTTAGAAAGATCTCTAACACATGGGAAAACAACTCAAGATGTCATGTTAAGTGGTATGACCAATTCTTCTGACCAAACATCTCCGCACAGAGTAAATTCTCCATTTAATAGACCATTTATCAACTGGAATTTTGTTGCCCTTTCCCCCGTGTTCTGTGATGGTTCTCTGTGGGCCACTCCTTCATGGCAGCAACCCGGGTATAATTCTGCTTCCTTGTTGATTTTGTATTTGATCTGTTCCTTTCCACACGAACTTCGAAATTTATTGGCAATGTTCTCCATCCCCCATCTTGAAATACTTCTGAGTAATGATCACCAATTTTCTGCTCTCTTGAGTCGGCTTGACATGTGCATACCCATTGTATCTGTTAAAGTTATTGAAGTTTTCATATGTATAAATTTTATAGCTTTTCTCCACCTTCTGAAAAATTCTCTGGTCCCTTCTAAAGTCAGGACTAGGATTTTACATGTTCACCCTTATTCAATTTATGAAGCTTCTCCTCCTTTCATCACGTTCATACAATTTAGCACTTCTTCTACTCCATTAATTTCTAAGCATTCCGCAGCGATAGGAAGAATGACTTCCTTAACATGATATCAATGTAAATATAGACTTTGATCACCTTTCCATAGCTGCAGAGTAGGCTTATGTTACTCATTGATCTAATCTATTGCTCACATTAAGATTCTGATCAATGATATCTCGGAGAATATCGGTTATAAACTGAATCTCTCTCTCTCTCTCTCAACACGAATAGAGGAAGACAAGAATATTTAACAGCCAAAGATATAAGAAAATAATTAAGAAATAAAACAGTTGTACTCCATCTACCACTTCAGATTCCATTACATAGTTAAGTCACAGTTATGAACTCCACTTTGAACTCTTAAACGGTTTCATATTTATCCCAATAGCCCACTTACTAAACCACCCATTCAACACAATACTTCAGCGCTGCTCCAAAGCCATAAACCCCTCAACGAGATGCACATGATAAAAATCCATCCCTTGCTTCTTCTCAGATCTCTCACATACTAGCATAACTCACACCATTTTCAGTAGAGCAGAATTTTCCAACTAGTCTTGAGATTTAAATCTGACTTACTTGAATTGAGCTGTTTTAGTGTGTTATTAACAAGTTGCATCTTGTGCTGCTCATCTTAAGACTTGTAATTCCTAAGATAGGCCCCATGCCACACTCCTGAATTTTGTCCTTTGGAAGCAATGAAAACCCGTTTGATATGTAATAAAAGCACGGAAAACGAGATGTAGCTCTCCCTCTGTAGCATACAAGCAGTGCATCCTAAGGTACAAATAAATCATCTGTTGGAGGGCGTCTTTTTATTTAGGTGTAACAAACATGATCAATGCACCAGATACTGATGAATTAAGTGAAATCATGATTAACATAATTTGGGGGGGGGGGGGGGGGGGGGTGTGGAAGCACGACAACAACTCTGCAGAAAGATCTAACTCAAATTGCATGCATAAAGAATAAAATAAGGACTAACCTTGCATTATTTGCGCTCTTCACCAGAAATTGCCTTAATGTGCAAAGAACAATTCGATCTTGCACCCTTCTAACCAACCACTCCAAAGAACATCTATTTTCAAGAACTGCCACAGAATAGGCCTGTCTGGAAGCAGTGGCACTGTGTGAGTTTTCATAGTAGCAAGATTAATATCGAATAAACCACAGATAGATCAGGCTCTAACTTAAAAGAGTTTTTGGTCCATCTACCTCTCAGGAATTGGAACTTCTCATTCAGTCTTACTTAGGCCAAGATAAAATTCTTCATATCTGGAGAGCTTCATAACTTATACTTCTAAAATACTTTGCAACAGAGGACATTTAACCTAAGGATTTATTGTTAAACATATGAGTGCAAATTAACCAAAACTTGGACAATGATGTCAGACTAGTCTAATCTATTGAAAGAAAGAGCACGCCACTAGCCAAAACAACGTCAATGAGCATCTTTCCCTAAACATATATCTCCTAAAATATCTATCGTGTGGAACTCATTGAGCATGCACACGTTAACATAGTGAAACTTGCAAAATCTATCTGTACTCATGCTGAGCTGCTGAGTTCATAGTTGCAGCGAACTGGAAATAACCCCGAAAAGTTACATGGGGCCTCACGTACATATTCCAAGATCATGTTACAAATTACTTCCAAAATAAAAAAGAGAATATGAATTACTCTGCAAAAATCAACTAAAACTTCGCATCAAATTTTATGTTAAATACTAAAGGATAAATTTCTATGCTCAGTCATCAAACAAATGAATATTTCAGTGCTTTTATATAAATTTACACATGCCAAAAAAGACCACTACAGTGTAAGAGAAATATGAAAAAGGAAACACACCTGAAGGATTTTGCAGCATCAGTTAATTCATTTATATATACATCATTTGGGAAAATCTGAAGAGCATCACCAAAAAGTAGATTAAGGTTACAATAGATCAGAAATGGCAGCTTTATATCTTAATGACCAGTAAAAACTACATAAACGGTCAGTTCAACAAATAAAGAAAAGCAAAGCAGCTTAAGGTAAAGCAATGAGACAGTCGGTTAAGCACTCAAATATACTGGATAACATGAAATGATAGGTTTTTCAATTTCTGCATATGGCTTGTTGTATCTCATCTAACATACTCTTCATAAGCACAAAACGAATTGTCTTAGACTAATTTGTTTCAATACTTCAACACCAGCCATATTTAGTCTTTGACTGTTTGCTACAGAATATCCGTTACCAATGTATCAAAAAGCGGCCACGTATTTTAATTTGTGGCAGATATGGAGAAGGTTAATAAATCTACTTTGAGCTAACGTCCTGTCATGAGAGGTTAAGTGTAGCTTAGATTTTTTTTCTGTGACATGCTAGCATTTCATGCTTATTTATGCCACTGTGTACTCTTTTGAAATATCATCTTGTCAGTAGAAAGAAAATTGAGTTATTCGTAATTTTTATGTCACAAACTGCTGATAAACTATACCTCGGCATGTTTTAGCTCCTTGGTTCCGTCCATCAGTTCAATTAACAAATCATGATTCTTCTCTGGTGTTTCGACATCAACTATAGTTTGGTTATGCAACAAGCTTTCTAAGTTTGGGATAGAAGTTCTCAAAGATAATCTGATGCAATTCCCCTCAAATTCAACTATCTTAAGACCAGAACATGCATCTTCAAACTCCTCCATAGCCTCAAGCCTGATTATATTGTAAAATTAAATGCACCAAAATTAGATAAGAGAGAGCACAGAGAACTATGCAAAGTTTATTTTGGAAAATACCTGTTGAAAGTACTCTCGAGATCTTGCAATGACTTCAAATTCGTTTCGCTCTCCTCAAGCTGATTGCCTAATTCTAAGATCTACATATAAACAGAGTAAAACGATGAGCAAAAGGGGTATCTTTCAGTTTTCTTTTAAAGAAATAACGGAGCAACAACAAATATGCTTTGGCAGTTCGCCAGTAGAAAGGTTGTTATACAATGTGATAACTGAGACCACCAATAGATTAAAAAATTATTGATGCATCAGCAACTTCTTTTTTTATACAAGTAATATTAATGTATCAGCAACTGACAGCAAGATAACTGATTTTTCTCAATAAGAACGTGCTCAAATTGTAAGGCCGAAACTGCATTTAGATAATGATATCTAGCTAATCTAAGTTGTCTTGAAATACTGAAAAGATGTAAGAACCTTAAAGTTATATTCCACAGATGTATTTGACAAGTTTCCATTATTTTCTCCAGTTGTCGAACAAGCAAAATTTGCCAGTACTCTTCCTTGTTCAAGTCCCTGATATATAAAATATAAAATACAATAAGTCTAACAATAACGAGCATTTGAGCTAAGAAAAAGAGGAAGCATGATAAAATTGACACATTAGACTTGACAAGTAAAAGTGAAGAAGATAGAAAAAGGGCAAGAAATTGTTCACCAAGCAAGAAAAACTCAACTTCTGATAAAAGTGAAACTTTCTCTAAGGCAGTTTGATCAAAATTAACTGCTTCAGTAGTATAGCAAAAGTATCCATGCTAATCTTCCACTAAAAAGATTCCATAATTGACAACTTACCATTATTTTTCAAATGGAAAGAGCACACAGTAGAATTATGTAATGATTGCAACTGGAAAGAAGTGAGACACATAAAGCTAATGAATTGTCCCTTCCAGATCCCATAAAGAATATGCAAGTTCCAATTATGCAATTCATTAGCTGTTGGTCAAATTTTAAGTTTCTTGCCACAATATTCTTCACATAGAACTTGAAACTGCAGAGGCGACTCACTACCAAATAGAAGGCAAACACAAACTTTCTTTTTCACTCATTTTCTTAAGAACATAAACACAACTTTTGAACTTACTTCCAGCTAAATAAGAGATATTAAACAAAAATCAATGGGCAGAGAAAGCTAAAAATTTAGAAGTCCCTGCTTCGTAACGTTTGTTCCATTTCACATTCATCACTACTAATCATGCCGAGAAAATTGATCCCAAAGCATAAAACAGGCTATCTTCCACAACACCTCCCTGTGTTTTCAGACTTCTCCCATTATTCATAGAATTTATAGGAAGCTAGTGAGGAAAATAATTTATTCATTTCTAATTATCCCCAAACTATCGCATTCTATTGGTATTAGGTTTTTATGACTACATGTCGTTTCTTTCACTTCGTTCATCTTACTATCTTGTTGTTATATATGCTGCTTTTACATAGCTTTTCGGTGTTGTCCCTTCTTGTTTTTCTTTTCATTAATCCGGTGCTTATGCTTTCTTGAGCTAAGGGTCTATTGGAAAGAGTCTCTCTATCTCCATCTCTACAAGGCAGAGGTAATGTCTGCGTACACACTACCTTTCCCGGACCCCACTATATGATTATACTGGGTATGTGGTTGTTGTAAGTATCACCAAACTTCTACATGTGTTTTCTTATCAATGAAACAACCAAATTTTTTTTTGATTTGCACCGGGTGTCCGAGTCTCTTCGAGCCCCGACTAATCCCGGGGGTGCACAGGCCCTCGGCAAGGAGTTTCCCGCAAGTGCAACCACAGTTAATTCAGGTTTTACCCGATCCGATGGCCCTCAGAAATTGTTTGCACCCAGTGGGTTTCGAACTTGAGACCTTGAAAGGGAACAAACCCCAAAGCTCAAGTCAATTGCCACCAGGCCAACCCCTGAGGGCTATGAAACAACCAAATTTATCCACCATGTCACCAAATAAGAGCATGATGATCCCACTTAATATCTTCATGGAAGCAGCATCATGAAAACTCTGCCAAGGCTCAAGTCAATTGCCACCAAGCCAACCCCTGAGGGTTATGAAACAACCAAATTTATCCACCATGTCACCAAATAAGAGCATGATGATCCCACTTAATATCTTCATGGAAGCAGCATCATGAAAACTCTGCGCTTAAGTGCTCCCTATAAATGGAAGATAAGGTAAACATGCAACAGAAATGAAGCCCATTACCGCCAAATAAGCTTGAAAAATTATCAAAAACTTATGCACTACCATAAATAATTGCAACTTCAATCAATATAGAATAAGATCACACGGAAGTGTTAGAAATTATCATAGTTTACATTCTTCCACCCACCTGAGGTTTATTTGGTATTTCACCTTTAACGTTTTAGTTCAGTAGCTACACGAACAAGACAGCCAGATAACATAAAACTATAGCAAGTCCAGTTTCCTAAGGAACCAACAAGTAGACGTGTCTACTAAACCTGCAAGTAATCCCCCTCAAGCCCTCCCTAATCAAAACACTCAGTTTATATTTAAGTAGAATCAGGGGATAATAATAAAAACCTGTGATTCAATGAGCTCCAAAGAACAACTTAGGCCTTCAATCCCGTTCACCAATTTGCTATAACCTACAGACAGAGTAAACATATCAAAATCAGAGCTCAAGCAATATCTTATTAGTCCCACATATATCTGAATTTTCCAAAACCACCATGAATTCTCAGCACCTTCAACGTATTCCCTTGAAAGCCCCTCAATTTCATCTCCTATTTTTGCATTCTTAGCCTCCTCAGTGCCTAGCTCATTCTTCAAATATTCCCAAAATTCATCTGAAGTTGCAAAAACGAGGTTTAAATGGAAGATAAGCTCCCTCCAAAGGTATGTGTGTGTGCATGTGTGCTGTAGTAAGTTCCTTCCAAACATATATGTGTACGTATGTGTGTAAGTGTCTGTAATACATTGATACACACACACATGGAGCACAAAAAAAAGATATGAACAACTCTTCTTCTACCTATATCCTGACCAGACGAGAAGCTGATCTCTGAAGCATCATACAATATCTGTTCCACTTTGCTCTGCAAAATCATACACAGTGAACAAACACAAAATTGACAGAAAAATATAGCGAACATTTCAATCCGTCAAAGAAAACAAATCAAATTAGAAAAGAAGAACCTCTCTTGGTCCCAATTTATTCATTCATTGTCTCTTATCGAGAGTCAAGTTGATCATTTTCGGAGCTAACATGTTTGGTATGGTTAGAAATGTCTTGTTTGATGAAATCATTTTTAATTATTTGGTTATCTTAAATAGGGAACAATGTTTTCTTCAATGAATTGGTATTTTCAGAATATACCAATTCAGAATGATTTTCAGTTATTATTACAAATACAAGGCCTGACAACTTATTGTGTGAATTGGTATTTTCAGAATATATCGTGCATATGATCTGCTGATATTCGTTGCTACTTGGTTGCTTTATCTTCATTATTCCTTGAACCGAGGGTCTATCGGAATCAGCCTCTCAATCTCCATGAGTTAGGGGTAAGGTCTAGGTAGACATTACCCTCCCCAGACCCCATTTATGGGATCAAACTGGGTTTTTTGTTGTTGTTGTTGTTGTTGTTTTTGGCGAAAATAATTTCCACATAAAAGTGGAAAATGGCTTCTTTAGCTTATGACAAAAGTCATTTTTCTTTCCAGATATCCCAACTCTTACTCCATGTTACTTGTTTCAATAACTCTTAGACATTGTTTTCAACTTTTAATATTCAAAAATATATCCAACTAACACTGGAAAATAATCCAGAACATTTTCCTCAACCAACCGCAGAACTGAAAACAGTTAACTTATTTTCCTTCAAGCTATATACACTGACAACAACAACAACTACCCAGTAAAATTCTACCATGTGTACGCAAACCTTACCCCTACCCCGATAGGGCAGAGAGGTTGTTTCCGATAGACCCTCGGCTCAGAACTATATACACTGACAGTGTAAAGGAATTTTTAAACCACCAGTATAATTTAACCTATAGGTTAATCAACTTTTATGCTAGTTAACAATCAATACTGTTAATAGAATTACCTCCAATTTCCTTTTAAGTGAATTGTATGAATTTTTTTTAAACTTAAACTCTTTAAATATTTAGTGTGTGCTTAGTATGGAGGAAAATAATTTTCAAAAATATTTTCAAATTTTCTCATGTTTGATTGGCCAAAATATATTTTATAGGAAAATAACTTCCCTAGTGAGGGGGAAAACAAGTTATATGAGTGGCATTCCACGTTGATTGTCTCCTCCCCACCCCCATCACCCATCACCCTTAACACCCAAACCCTCCTCCTCCTACCCTGCCCTTGCCCCACCCCCCCTTCCCCGCCCCACCCCTGAACCCATGACCCCCCACCCTCGACCACACCCTAGACCCCATAGTATTTTCCTAAACTATATATAAATGCTCTTGGCACAATATTTTCTTCTCACTTACCAAACATCAGAAAATAAGTAAAAACCCACTTTACACATTTTCTATATACCAAACACCCTTAGAAACTACAATAACTGCACATTCTAATATCAAAATGATAAACGAGTATGCTCAAATAGTCAATTTAACCTGACCAACTTCTGGAGCTAAATCACATAAATGTTAACACAATACACTCATTTTTAACTAAATTTTGAATTTCTACAAACTATCCATAAAGCATTAAAAAATAAAAAGGAAGTGCTACAAAGGTCGACAATCTTCCAAAATTCTCTTATTTTCTTTTACATTTACCTTAAATTGAAGTGTAGAATCTTCCAGTAATTTCTTCAATTCTAAATCGCAGGACTCTGTATCTTCAATACAACTTCTTTGAATATCTCTAAGCTCTTGAATATTCCTATTACAACCATAATATTCAAAAAAATAATCAGAAATACGCATAAATATATTATTGTAGCTTGAAATTGAGAAAATAAAAAATAAGAAACCTGCGAAGAGAATCAACATCATTGTGACTTGGATTTTCCATTTTTAGTCTCGAATTTGTAGCTGTCACTGATTTTTTCCTTCCATTTTTTTTTTTTTGGCTGCAATTCAAACTCCCGCCATTGTTATACGGTTTGTCATTTGTGGTTGTGTTTATATGGAGGAAGAAGAAAATTGTAAAATATGGATCAGTAAGTTAGGCCCATTTATAAGCCCATACATTTGAGCCCAACATGCCCTCTGTTCGAAGAAGAAAACGGCAAGTTAAACATTTTACTGGTCGGTCAAAACTAATTACATTAATTAGCCAAAAATTCAAAAAAAAAATATGTATATTATACGTTAATATACAAAAACTATATACTTCTTCGGCTTTTACTTTTTGCAGAAATAATGTGTAGTTTTCGCACTAAGAAGTGACATCAAGTAGCTTTGAGCACTATTAGGATCGTTTGGTTGGAATACGATTTGTATCGGTATAAGTTATGCCGGTATAAGTTATATTGGGATAAGTTATGGTGGGATTGTTGTTTATTCATTGTTTGATATGGTGTATTAAGAAAGACAATTGCATAATTTCTAAAGAAGGTGTAAGTTATAGTGGTGCTAATTACCCCACCTTCTATAAGGTATAAGTTATACTAGTGTTAAAATTAACACCGGGATAACTTATACCTGTTTTGCTAACCAACAGAGTATTAAGGTGATATTAAATTTTTATACCACATTTATATCTTGTTATACCTCATACCAAACGACCCCTTATAGTAGTAATGTACTCCCTCTGTTCCCAATACATGATTTTTTTAGTTGTTTTCATAAAGATTAAAAAAATAAATTTTTAACATTAATTAGCAATAAAATTGAACATATTAACCTTTGATATCTATTCATATAAATACTCCTAACACATATTCCAACACTATTTACTCAAAGGGCAATGTAGGAAAAGTACAATTCATTCACCCTTGAATCTAAAAAAATCTGATATTTAGAACACACAAAAAAAATCTATTGTGGATCAGAGAGAGTAATTTTTAAAAATTATTTAAGTTTAGTCAGTTTTGACAAAGATTATAGGCGAGTTCTAAATGCTCCTTCGTTCTAAAGTTCGAACATAATTGAAAAGGGCAAATTAAGAGGATATGTGGGACTAATTTTAAGGCATAGTGTCTTTGGTTGAGTAAAGAGTCACTAATAAACTTCTAGTTCAAACCAATAAAACTAATAAAACAAGTGTTTATAGCTCTTATTTGCCTTAATTATGTAAGAAATTGTAGTTTTTTTAACCTTGTTTTGTTAGTAAAATAATTGTCTGTGGTATTTTATAGCAGCCCTTTTCTTTTAGTTAGCTCTTAATTCAGTGGGATATTATACCAATGCATCATATATTCAAGGAGGTTGACTTTAATACCTTTAGCAACTTTCCAAGGTTGGAAGGTAATATGTGTACAACAAATTATCGTATCTAAGAAAATAAAAAATTAAAAATTAAAAAAAAGTGCCTAATTGTATTACGGAATATAATAGAGGTTGCTCTGATGGTAAGCAACATTCACTTTCAACCAAGAGATTGTAAGTTTGAGTCTCCCCAAGAGCAATGTGGGAAGTTCTTGGAGGGAAGGATGTCGATGGTCTATTTGAAAGCAATCTTTTTATTCCAAGGTAAGGCTAGGGTCTGCGTACACGCTACCCTTTCCACCCCACTAAATAAAATATATTGGATTGTTGTTATTGTTGTAATTGTTATGAAATAATATAAGAACAAGAACAATAATAGAGAATAGGGAGAGGAGTATTCTTATTGATACTTGGGGATGGTTTACAATGGTATAGAACCCCTATATTTATAGGGAGGTGGTGACTTAGCCACCAAGAAGTAAACCCTAGAATCTCTCTAATTATGGACATTCACCTAAAATAGGAGATTTTATAACTCCCCCTTGAATGTCTATTCAATAATGTGCCTCGTTAAAACCTTAACTAAAACAAAACCCAATGGGAAAAAATTTAAAGAAAAAGAAAAAGAGTACACATGTTTGAATATGCGCCTATTGGTTGCCTCGTTAAAAACCTCGCAAGAAAAATCCGGTGGGACAAAACCTTGTAAGGGAAAAAGTGTGCAACGCGCATTAACTCCCCCTGATAAGAACATCAATTTATATCCTTAAGTCTTCGCATTCCGATCTTGTGAACTAGCTTCTTGAAGGTTGACGTTGGTAGAGATTCTGTGAACAAATCAGCCATATTATCGCTTGAACGAATCTGTTGTACATTGATATCACCATTCTTTTGAAGATCATGTGTGAAGAATAACTTTGGTGAAATATGCTTTGTTCTATCTCCTTTTATGAATCCTCCCTTCAATTGAGCTATACATGCTGCATTGTCTTCATACAAAGTCGTGGGTAGTTTATTACACTTCAAACCACATTTGTCTTGAATATGATGTATTATAGACCTCAACCACACACACTCCCGACTTGCTTCATGAATAGCAATTATCTCGGCATGATTAGATGAAGTAGCCACAATTGATTGCTTAGTCGATCGCCAAGATATGGCGGTGCCTCCACAGGTAAACACATAACCCGTTTGAGATCGAGCCTTGTGTGGGTCGGATAAATATCCAGCATCAGCGTAACCAACAAGATCAGGACTGCAATTCTTGCCATAAAATAAGCCCATATCGGTAGTCCCCTTTAGGTACCGCAATATGTGTTTGATCCCATTCCAATGTCTCCTTGTAGGAGCCGAGCTAAATCTTGCTAAGACATTAACTGAAAAGGATATGTCAGGCCTTGTAGTATTTGCAAGATACATCAGTGCGCCAATTGCGCTAAGATATGGTACTTCAGGACCAAGTAGCTCTTCATTCCTTTCTTGCGGTCGGAATGGATTTTTATTCACATCAAGTGATCGAACAACCATCGGTGTACTTTAGGATGTGCTCCATCCATGTAAAACCATTTCAGTACCTTTTCTATATAGGTAGATTGATGAACAAAAATTCCGTTTGCTAAATATTCAATTTGCAAACCAAGACATAATTTTGTCTTTCCGAGATCTTTCATCTCGAATTCATCCTTTAGATAATCAATTGCCTTTTGGAGTTCTATGGGGGTTCCAATAAGGTTTATGTCATCGACATATACGGCAAGTACAACAAATTCCGATGTTGTTTTCTTTATAAAAACACACGGGCAAATGGTGTCATTTATATAGCCTTCTTTTAACAAATACTCACTAAGACGATTATACCACATTCGTCCTGATTGCTTTAGACCATACAAAGATCTTTGCAATTTAATTGAAAACATTTCCCGAGACTTTGAATTATGAGCGTTTGGCACTTTGAGTCCATCGGGAATTTTCATGTATATCTCATTATCACGTGAGCCATAAAGATAGGCAGTAACCACATCCATTAAATGCATGTCAAGCTTTTCAAGGAAAGCAAATCTGATGAGATAACGAAAGGTTATCGCATCCATTACAGGCGAATATATCTCTTCATAATCGACACCAGGCCTTTGAGAAAAACCTTGTGCAACAAGGCGTGCCTTATATCTTTGTACCTCGTTTTTCTCATTTCTCTTGCGTACAAAGACCCATTTATAGCCAACAGGCTTAACACCATTATGTGTTTCAACTACAGGGCCAAAAACTTCACGTTTTGCCAGCGAATTCAATTCTGATTGAATTGCTTCTTGCCATTTTGGCCAAACATGTCTTTTTCGACATTCTTCAACAGATTGAGGTTCGAGATCCTCACATTCTTGCATAATGCTAGATGCGACATTCTAAGCAAAGACATTATCCATCACTATATCCACTCGATTAATATTTGCCTCAATATTAATTGGATTTATGGATAGTTCCGTATTTTCCAGAGTCTCGGGCTCAATAGATTCTTCATGAATCTCAGAATTTGTTAAATCATGAATTTCCTCATGAGATTCTTTCGTAGTGTCATTTTTATCATTTGCTTTCCTCTTTCTAGGATTTCGATCTTTAGAACCTAATGGCCTGCCACGCTTCAGGCGTGCATTCGACTCATTGGTTATGACACTAGATGATTGTCCAACAGGGACATCAATACGGATTGGAACATTTTCCGCGGGGATGTGTGATTTCGTTATCCTTTTCAAGCCCGTAAATGCGTCAGGCATTTGATTTGCTATTCTTTGCAAATGGATAATCTTTTGTACCTCTCTTTCACAAATAGAGGTATGTGGATCAAGATGAGATAATGATGCATTTTTCCATAAAATTTCCCGTTTGGTTTCACCAACTTCTCCCCCTAATTTTGGGAAAAGTGTCTCATCAAATCGACAGTCTGCAAATCGTGCAGTAAACAAGTCCCCTGTCAATGTTTCGAGGTAGCGAATGATGGAGGGCGATTCAAACCCAACATATATTCCTAACCTTCTTTGCGGACCCATTTTGGTGCGGGATGGCGGTGCTATAGGCACATATACTGCGCATCCAAAGATTCTTAAATGGGATATATTGGGTTCATGACCCAAACCAATTGCAACGGGGAATATTTGTGATAATTCGTCGGTCTGAGACGAATTAGCATTGCTGCATGCAAAATGGCGTGACCCCATACCGAAGTGGGCAGCCTCGTTTTCATGAGTAATGGCCTTGCAATCAACTGCAGGCGTTTAATTAACGATTCTGCAAGACCGTTTTGAGTGTGAACATGAGCTACAGAATGTTCCACTTTTATCCCAATTGATAAGCAATAATCATTAAATGCTTGGGATGAAAACTCAGCAGCATTATCCAGTCTAATAGACTTGATTGGATTATCAGGAAATTGTGCTCGTAGTCGAATTATTTGTGCCATTAATTTTGCAAACGCAAGGTTGCGTGATGACAACAGGCACACATGAGACCATCTACAGGATGCGTCTATCAAGACCATAAAGTACCTAAAGGACCCACTGGGTGGGTGAATAGGTCCACAAATGTCCCCTTGTATACCTTCCAAAAACATGGGTGACTCAGTCCCAACCTTTGTTGGTGATGGTCTGATAATCAACTTGCCTTGGTAACAGGAAGTGCAAGGATATTCATTATTTGAAAGAATTTTGAAATTCTTTAACGGCTGCCCATATGAGCTTTCTATAATCCGTCTCATCATGATTGATCCAGGGTGTCCCAATCGATCATGCCAAAGTACAAAAGTATTGGAATCAGTAACCCTTCGGTTTACTGTGGAGTGTGCCTCAATTGCACTAATTCTTGTCCAATACAGGCCACAAGATGAAGATGGGAATTTCTCAATAACTCTCTTTTGGCCGGAGACATTCTTTGTAATGATGAGATATTCAAGATTATCTTCATCTATTATCTCAATATGATAGCCACTCCGGCGTATATCTTTAAAACTCAACAAGTTTCTCTTAGACTTGGAGGAGAACATTGCATTCTCTATGATAAACATCGTGCCTTTGGGCAGAGTTACAGTTGCTCTTCCGGAGCCTTCAATCAATTTACTACTACCAGAGATTGTAGTAACATTTGCCTTACACATATTTAGTTGAGAGAAATATTTCTTTTCTTTGAGTATCGTATGTGTAGTACATGAATCAACTAAACAAATATTTTTACAGTTGGACGTTGATCCAAGCTTGCTTTGTGAGATATCCATATTTGCTTTCCCATGGTTTGACATACAAGAGAAATACACGAACATGAGAATAAACAACTTCAATTCGTTTGTTTCACATTTAAACAATATTTGGGAAGCAGTCATTTAGGATAGTCGACTAACTGAATCAGATAGTCGACTATCATGCCTTGCGGAAAAGTCCAGTTTTAATGCGAAAATATTAGATAGTCGACTAACCAAGTTGATATTCGACTATCTCAGAAAACAGTTATCAGGATAGTCGACTATCTAAATCAGATAGTCGACTATCTTAGCTTGCGGAAAAATTTAGTTTTATTGCGAAATATTGGATAATCGACTAACTGTTAGGTTAGTCGATTACCTCTACTTGAAAATAAAAATATTATTGAAATTTGAGCTTATTGAAACATTCTAACGAACTAATACTAACATTATATCATAAACTAACTAATACGAGCAGATACTAATGACTATTAGTTTATTCACTAGCTACTACAAATAAGTGAAATAAAATCAAACAACTCCATCTTCTTTCATCACGGATCCATCACCGATTAGGTGGTCTATTTTCCCATCAGGTTGCTCAAAGAAGTCTACCACATCCAAGTGGGTGATGTCAAAGTTGTCGTCAGAGACAAAATTTGTTTCAGGGCCTTTACTCTTTCGAGATGCTTGATAAAGGTCAACCAAATGTCTTGGTATACGGCAAGCTTTTGACCAGTGCCCTTTTCCACCGCAACGATAACATATAGTTTCTGAACTATTTGCCTTAGGATCCTCATAATCCCGTTTCTGCTTTCGGCGGTTATCTCTCCTCGGGGGGTGACGGACATCATGGAGATTTCTTCCTTGTCTACGTCCACGGCTATGACCCCGATTATGACCACGACCATGATTAGATCCATGGCCCTTTTCATGATTGGCATAATGAGAATACACCTTATCTGCTTCAGGCAGTGGTGTAGACCCAGTGGGTCGATTTTCGTGATTTCTCATGAGCAGATCATTATTTCGCTCAGCCACAAGTAGAAGAGAAATCAGTTCAGAGTACTTTGTGAAGCCTTTCTCTCTGTACTGTTGTTGCAGTACCATATTGTAGGCTTGAAACATTGTAAACGTTTTCTCAAGCATATCATAATCGGTTTATCTCCACATAGCTTCAATTTAGAAGTAATTCTGAACATTGCAGAATTATATTCAGAAACAGACTTAAAGTCTTGGAGCCTCAGATGAGCCCAATCATATCGTGCTTGTGGCAGAGTGACCAACTTCAGGTTGTCATATCTCTCCTTTAAGCCTTTCCACAAGATGAGTGGATCCTTGACAGTGAGATATTCAATTTTCAAACCTTCATCAAGGTGATGGCGCAAGAAAATCAAGGCCTTAGCACAGTCTTGGGTGGATGCTTTATCTCTATCTTTAATAGAGTCTCCAAGACCCATAGCATCTAAGTGGATTTCAGCATCCAACACCCATGTCATATAGTTCTTGCCCGAAATTTCAAGGGCAACGAACTTTCTTTTCGTAATGTCAGACATAATCGAAAATCAAATTAGGAAGAGAGAAATACCTTAGTTTTTCTCGAGAATCGATTCTTGAGATGGTAGAGTCTCGTGCTGATAACGTGTTATGAAATAATATAAGAACAAGAACAATAATAGAGAATAGGGAGAGGAGTATTCTTATTGATACTTGGGGATGGTTTACAATGGTATAGAACCCCTATATTTATAGGGAGGTGGTGACTTAGCCACCAAGAAGTAAACCCTAGAATCTCTCTAATTATGGACATTCACCTAAAATAGGAGATTTTATACCAGTAATATAATTGTTGGAATTAGAGATAAGTTAAATTCTAGCTTTGGAAACTCAATAATTTCATGGTCTCCGACTCTCCATAAGCATATTTTGCAGCTGACATTGGGAAATATAATTTGTGGACATGTTTTTAATATTTCAATAATTATGCCTCAATTCCAACTTTGTTATTGTCCTTCTCGTCCGCGAGGTCCTATCGCGTTCGCGTAGAAGAAATTGGCTTCTGAGACGTTTGGTCTTCGCGTTAGCGATAGTGCTACGCGTTCGCTAAGAAGGAATTTTCTGTCGCGCAGGTCATACTTCAGAAGCTCATATCTTTTTATCTACATGGAATTGTGAGGTGATTCAAAAACGAAAGTTGTAGTCCTTCGTGTCTAGGTTTCATAAAGCTAAAGAAAATGTAATTTGGACATCTGTAGCAAAACGTATGGACATTTTACTAGAGGTTGTCCGAGAAGAGTAAATTATGCCTTGAACATTTTTGTTCTTCGCGTTCGCGACAGGGCATCGCGTTCGCGAAGAACAATTTTTGAACCTAAACAGTTTGTTCTTTGCGTTTGCGACAAGCCATCACTTTCGCGAAGAAGGGTTTACCTAGACAGAATGCTTAAGTTCTAGAAATTGGACTTCGTTCCCATTTCCCATTTTTGACGATTTGGAGCTCGGATTGGACGATATTTGGACAAAGTTTCTTAGAGAATAATAGGGTAAGTGTTCTTAACTCAATTTTGGTTGTATAACTCGAATCTATTGCAAGTTTTGGTGTTTAATTTGAGAATTTTTGTTCAAAATGGTAGAAAACCCTATTGGATAGAAATGGTGATTTGAGGGGTCATATAGAATTCGATTTTTGTGAATTTGATATGTATAGACTCGTGGAGAGATAAGAATCGTATTAATGTAAAAAAATCTGGATTTTGAGACGTTGGCTCGGAGCTCGGGTTTTGCTAATTTCGCGATTTTTAATTTTTTTCGAGTCTTTTCGATTGGGGTATATTCCCTTATCCTATTGTAATGTATTCGTTGTGATTTTGGCTAGATTCGACGCGTGAGAAGGTCGATACAAAAGGGAAGGGCATTGCGAAGTAGTATTTGACAAGCTAGAGGTGAGTAATAGATGTAAATGTTGTTATGGGGGTTAGAAACCCTGAATTTTCACATCATAACGCTATATTTAGGCGTGACACACACTCTATGACGAGTGCAGGGTCGATTACTATTGGGGATCGTGACTTGGTCCATCCCTCATGATATTTATGCTATACTGGTGATCGATACACACACTTTATTGATTATTTCTGGGCTCGATGCCATATTTGGGGCCTTGTGCCGACTTGTAGAATCTTCGGGGATCGATACTACTTCTTTGGCATGATTTTCATATCATTTGATTTCAGTCCAAGATTTTAAATACTATTTTGCAAACTCAACCATAATTGTAAGTGTTGAAAACTCAAAAGATAATTTAAATGTTACTTCGGGTTGAGAACTACTATTTTATAAAAGCCCAAGGGGCTTATTATATTATTTTCTAGACTTATTATAAATGACTTGAAACAGTGGTAACAATGACACTGTATGATATACTTGAAACATTGCTAACAATGACACTGTATGATACACTAGAAACAGTGTAACAATGACACTATATGATATACTTGGAACAGTGGTATGACACTGTATGATATAAATTGGCCAGGTAACAATGACTGACCGGTCAGGTAATAATGACTGACCAAGATATTACGCTTGGGCTGTAGGAGCCCCTCCAGAGTCTGTACACACTCCTAGTGAGCTTCGTTGACGATAAATAAATATGGATGGCTCGGGTTGCGCGCCGCAGTGGGTACTGGAATGTACCATCATATGCATTGCATTGCATTCATGTATTTGTATCTATACTTGTTGTTCAGATGTTCAGTTTCATACATTGCAGTACATTTGAATTATAGCTTACTTTGGGTACTTACTGTGTTTTCTTATCTTCGGACTGTAGTTATTTTTATTACTCACAGGGTCGGAGTACTCAGTTTACTCCCTGCACCTTATGTGCAGATCTAGGGCAGTATCAGGCTGAGTAGATGCAGCAGTTCAACAATTTGAGCTTATCGGGAGTATCGAGGTAGCTACACGACGTTCGCAGCCATTGATCTTCTCCATTCTATTCTATCCTTTTATTTCCGCATTATCAGACTTTAGACATACTATGTATTAGGATGATATTATGTTATTCTAGAGGCTCAGGTTCGTGCTACCGAGTCCTAGTGGGAGTACGTTGTATGTTTTTGTTAAATTCTTTAGTACTTTTGATCTTGGCTTGATTGATGTTTCCACTATTTTGATAAATTGGGATAAGTATTGAATAATGGTCGGGCTTGCGTAATAGTATACTGGGCGCCATCACGACCGGGTTAGGGTCGTGACAAGTTGGTATCAGAGCCTAGGTTACTTGGTCTCGCGAGTCATGATCCGGTTTAGTAGGGTCTCGCAGATTGGTACGGTGACGTTTGTACTTATCCTCGGGAGGCTGTAGAACCTTTAGGAAAATTTCACATTCTTGAAATCTTATCGAGCATTATTGATTCAACTTGAAAGGTATCTTTTGAAATTACCTCCATGCATTCGTATGCGCGCATGAGTGCTCAGTATCATATGTGCCTCGATGGCTTTTGATTCCGGGATCGAGGCCGAGGTGTAATCTCTATGAGTTTGATGTTAGGCTAGTCTGGAGGACTTTAGGCTGGATCTTTGCATGTGGATTGAGCACCGATGTGATGATAATGTGAGTAAGTGCTTTAAACGTATATGTTCGGTATTGTCCCTATAAGTGAGAATGATAGATGAATAGCTACGTGATGAGTATGTTACAGCTGTGAGATGTATCGATATGGCTTGGAAGTGAAGATAGAGACATGATGGATGTAGGTGAACTATTAAGTGTTTGATATACATTGTGATGCTTTGTCAAGTTGTGGATATGTTGTTAGGATGGTTTAGGTGATTCTATGGCAGGTGGATAGGCCTAATTACAAAGGAGACTCTGCCGATTTTTTTTTTAAAAAATTGGGACTTAGTAAAAATTTTATCGCCTTAATAGTGGGCTTAAATGTTGTGTGAGTGATTGACAAAACAAATTGCAGAAGAGTTAAAAATTCCGATGATTTGTGTTTCCACAAGCTTATGAAGGGGTGAGTTTAATCTCACCATGGTATTACGGTAGCAATATAGTATATGTGTTGTGATCTATAGCTTCGAGACAAGATTGGGAGCTTATTGTTGGTTAGCGGATTGTACAGTTGTGTACTATATTAGTTCCGATTTGATGCATGCTGGTGAATTAGTTCTGGTTGTGGAAATTGGGCTGAGAATGGCACGAGTGAAGGAAAGTGTTTGACAAGATGTCATGAGCTCAGATGAGCAGGATATAAGTTTCGATATTTACGGTAAGTTGGCATTGTCTTCAGCGCCACCTAAGATCGGTGTTTTGTAAAAAGGGTTTTGCGTCCTGGTTAATGATTCTTGATCGCTTTACAGCGTTAGTGCGGCCGGTGGTTTGGAGGTAGGCCCCAGATATTGTTGTAGTAGGTTGTGGGAGTGTGTCCCACGGGAAGATTATATAAGTGTGGTATGTGATCACCTGATTGATTAAAGATGTAAACCAAGTATGAAGTTTGTGATGGTATCTTTAAATTAAAGATTCATGCCTGTAGAGCACTTAGCATATTGGGTTGTGAACTTGGGAGGATTACCCCGATTGTGATGGTTGTTCTTGTGTTTTATGAAGGAAATGGAAGTTATTATGGACCTTTGAAAGGTTATCATGCTAGTTCAGTATGATCAGAATCAGCTTGAAGTCGGTAGATAGATTTAATGTGAATAGTGGCTCAATATCAGTCCAGATGTGTGCATATTTGTAACGCGATCCTCGTTGAAGAGCAGTTAGGTTGATGCTTATTTGTCAGATATTTTGCATAGTGATGCATTGGCTATGAGAGTTGTGAGACGACTTGAGAAATTGCTATGTGTTAAGAATCCGCTTAGGAATGACGTCATATGAGCTTCTTGGCTCTTGAAATTCAGATCTCTACATCGCACCTCAGTTGTGCTTGAGTTTTCTAGCTTATCACGCTATATGTCCCTCGGATATATTATTATGCACTTAGCATGCGTACGACCGATACTCGATATTATGTTGTAATGAGCAAATTTGGCTCGATGTGCATCTCCTTATGTGAGATCTATGTGTGGATCGGGTGGCACGCCGCCATGGGTATGTTATCTGGATTAGGTTGCACGCCGCAACAGTGTGATGTTGAGTATAGTTTTCTATATGATATTTTGTATGCCTTGCTTCCTGTTTTCTAAGGAAAGTCCGTATTAGTGCGTGGGATTGGAAATTCTTTCTAGAGTTCATTTTCCTCTTGTATCGCGTTCGAGTTAGTATCCTATTGGCATATTGGGGCATCACATGCGGCTTTTGATTATGTCTGAGGTGGCTTATTGCCTGAGTTGTTAGTAATGGGTGAGACGAGATCATTAAATTCGAGATTAGTGCAATCTGAGTATATGAAGTAAATTAAGGGGGCTAAGACCATTGTTTGGTCCAGAATGAGGTGATAGTTCTTGCAAGAAGCATAGACCCAATGAATTGTTGATTCGGTGGTGTTATGAATTTATACAAATCTTATCCATCATGTTGGTATTGTAAGAATTTGAACAAGACCTATGTATATCATGCAGAGTATGAGATGTGTAATGATTTTTCTAGATGGGATCAATGGAAGTTCTTGACTAGTTAAGTACGTTAACGTTCACGGTTTGGGAGGGAGGTGAATTCCTCATGTTTCCTTAGGATGATATGGTATATGCGATATGTTGTGAAGGATTGAGATTTGCGTGTGCAAGGTTATGGTTTGGTTTTAAATGGGAATTCATAACATTCTCAGGCGGTACGGGCAGCTGTAGGCGATAAGAGAAATAAGCTTCAAATGATTAAGGAAGTTGTATTTCTAATCATAGTAATTTGTAGAGGGTACATGTTTAAGAAAAAGACCAATGTGATTAAGTTGATGACACTTCAATAGTATTGCGGCACTTTTAAGGCTGGATTGACTGCTAATATTCGGGTTGCTTGTATGGCACATGGAAATTTTAGAGTAATTATCGTGGAATGAATATGTATTGAAGGGGTGCATGTATTCACACAGTGGAAATTGGGGTCAGGTATGATTATGCGTGTGCTCTATGGAGTTGGAGACTGGGAGTTCTCATGTACATTCTATTTTGTGGTTGTGGATCGTATGCGTCGATATTGTTTAGCAGCTATCAGGATTTGGAGGCTCGAGTGGATCTTTACTTGCTGGTATGTTAGATTTTGTATGTGATTTCAGAATTTGGACTCGTTGTCTTAGCGCCGGGAAATTCTGAACTATTGTGCCATGGGCTATGCCTGAAATGCCATAGGTTGAGTGGCGATTTGAGTTGGATTATGTTCTATCAGGTTTGCGTGGTATGTGTTAATTGTTTCACCGTGGGTGTAATGAGTTAATCTGACTCCAGCCATCAAATGTGCATGGCTGTCGATTTTGATCATAGTGACTTGTGGTGCTTCATATGTAACAATGTTTGGATAGGATCGCGCATTGTAGCGAGGCTACGTGGAGTTATGACCCTTCGAGATAGATTCATATATTCTATTTCTATGATGTGGGAAGGGGTCCCAGCCTTGTGTTGTGATGGTACTGAGGAATTTGAGTTATAGCTATTTTGTTTGAGTCATTTTTCATGATTTGAGTACGTTCGAACTGTATCTTATTGGTGCATGTATTATGCAAGTTGTGGCTTAGGCCTGTATTGAGGTGTCATATTACCAGAGTGGTGTTTTGGATTCGAGGGGATCGTTGGGGGCAGCGATGAATATGAACAAATTTGGTTTCGGCTTGTTAGAAGGATAATATCGAGGTTCGGCTCGGAAATCTGTTCTGGTATTAGTCAAAAGGGAAGTGGCTTCATAAGTGGTTGATATAAGAAATGGTTATAGTTTTTTGCGTGACTCATTTATCGTTCGCGAAGAAGGAATTGTCATCTGGGACTTTTGTTCTTCGCGTTCGCGACAGTGCTTCGCGTTCACCAAGAAGGAATTTTCTGTCACACAGGTCATACTTCGGAAGCTCATATCTTTTTATCTACATGAAATTTTGAGGTAATTCAAAAACGAAAGTTGTAACTTCGTGTCTAGTTTTAATAAAGCTAAAGAAAATGTAATTTGGACATCTATAGTAAAAGGTATGGACATTTTACTAGAGGTTGTCTGGGAAGAGTAAATTATGCCTTGAAAATTTTGTTCTTCGCGTTCGCGATAGGGCATCACGTTCGCGAAGAACAATTTTTGAACCTAAAACGTTTGTTCTTTGTGTTTGCGACAAGCCATCACTTTCGCGAAGAAGGGTTTACCTAGACAGAATGTTTGAGTTCTAGAAATTGGACTTTGTTCCCATTTTCCATTTTTGACGATTTGGAGCTCGGATTGGGCGATTTTTGGACAATGTTTCTTAGAGAATAACGAGGTAAGTGTTCTCAACTCAATTTTGGTTGTATAACTCGAATCTATTGCAACTTTTGGTATTTAATTTGAGAATTTTTGTTCAAAATGGTAGAAAACCCTATTGGATAGAAATGGTGATTTGAGGGGTCAAATGGACTCCAATTTTTGTGAATTTGATATGTATAGACTCGTGGAGAGATAAGAATCGTATTAATGTAAAAAAAATATGGATTTTGAGACGTTGGCCCGGAGCTCGGGTTTTGCTAATTTCGCGATTTTTAATTTTTTCGAGTCTTTTCGATTGGGGTATATTCCCTTATCCTATTGTATTGTATTCATTGTGATTTTGGATAGATTCGACGCGTGAGAAGGTCGATACGAAAGGGAAGGGCATTGCGAAGTTGTATTTGACAAGCTAGAGGTGAGTAATAGATGTATTTGTTATGAGGGTTTGAAACCACAAATTTTCACATCATAACACTATATTTAGGTGTGACACACACTCTATGACGAGTGCGGGGTCGATTACTATTGGGGATCATGACTTGGTCCATCCAGCATGATATTTATGATATACCGGTGATCGATACACACACTTTATTGATAATTTCTGGGCTCGATGCCATGTTTGGGGTCTTGTGCCGACTTGTAGAATCCTTCAGGGATCGATACTAATGCTTTAACATGATTTGCATATCATTTGGTTTCAGTCACAGGTTTTAAATACTGTTTGGCAAACTCAGCCATAATTTTAAGTTTTGAAAACTCAAAAGATAACTTAAAAGTTATTTCGGGCTGAGAACTACTATTTTATAAATGCCCAAGGGGCTTATTATATTATTTTCTGGACTTATTATAAATGACTTGAAACAGTGGTAACAATGACACTGTATGATATACTTGAAACATTGGTAACAATGACCATGTATGTTATACTTGAAACAGTGGTAACAATGACCGGTCAGGTAATAATGACTGACCAAGATATTGCCTTTGGGCTGTAGGAGCCCCTCCGGAGTCTGTACATACCCCTAGTGAGCGTCGTCGACGATAAATAAATATGAATGGCTCGAGCCCGCTTCCGCCTTTCTAGGTTTCACAATAGCGCCACAGTGGGTAATGGAATGTACCATCATATGCATTGCATTGCATTCATGCATTTGTATCTATACTTGTTGTTCAGCTGTTCAGTTTCATACATTTCAGTACATTTGGATTATAGCTTACTTTGTGGACTTACTATGTTTTCTTATCTTCGGTCTGTAGTTATTTTTATTACTCACTGGGTCAGAGTACTCACTTTACTCCCTACACCTTGTGTACAGATCCAGGGCAGTATCAAGCTGAGTAGATCCAGCAGTTCAACAATTTGAGCTTATCGGGAGTATCAAGGTAGCTGCACGACGTTCACAACCATTGATCTTCTCCCTTTTGTTCTATCATTTTATTTTGCGCATTACCATAATTTAGACATACTATGTATTAGGATGATATTATGTATTCTAGAGGCTCAGATTCGTGACACCGGGTCCTAGTGGGATTACGTTGTATGTTTTTGTTAAATTCTTCAGTAATTCTGATCTTGGCTTGATTGATGTTTCTCTCTGCTATTTTGATAAATTGGGATAAGTGTTGAATAATGGTCGAGCTTGCCTAGTAGTGTACTGGGTGCCATCACGACCGGGTTAGGATCGTGACAATTTCTCCATTAAAATTAATCTCAAACTAACAATATACATAAAAACTAAAATATCAAATGCATTATAGTATATTTTTAATTACTTAAATTATATTATTTCTCAACATGTACGATAGCGTTTTGGGGCCATTTGTTACCGCCTTAGATGACCTTCAAGAGAAGAAGTTAGAATCAACGAGCAATGGTGTTGAATTTGCTAATGATTATGCCATGCATTGTGAATAGTTTTTTTCGTTACCCATCCGGTGCTGGGTACTCGCATAGGAGTCCGATTATATTCAGATTCGCACCGTGTAGGGCCTCTTTTGGGGGTGAAAGGTGGGGGAGGGAGGGGAGAGCGCTCCCTATACTCAGGACGTGAACCTGAGACCTTTAATTAAGGGAAGAACAATCTCATCCACTGTAGCACATTCTTGTGGTGGCATGAATAGGCTTTTGTTTCAAGAGATGGTCATGATGATGGAATTTCAAAGGATAATAATCTTGTTATGTATTTCAGTTTATCTACCGGAGTGGTTATCAATGTAATTGGAGAAACAACTCGTACCCCATTTTGATCTTTTTGTTGTTTACCTTTAGCATTTATGGGAAATAATCTATTTTATTTAAGTGCACAATAAATATTTTACTTTTCTCAACTAGTTCGATTTGACTTTATTATTTTATATGGTGCTCACCTTGTTAAGCAAGTCCATAGACATTTAAATGCCATAAGTAATTGATATCCGTAGATAAAACTAAGGTTAACAAACTCATTGCTGCAGTCGAGGACCTGTCTGCGACGTAGCTTGTTTTTTTAAACGGTTAAGGGTTAGATTTGCCCTTGTACTATTCAAAATAAGCTACATTTATCCTCCGTTTGAATTCTTTAACAAATATACCCCCACCGTTACACATTCGGGCCACATATACCCTTCCACCGTTAAAATTTATTTCCTCAATATTTTTAGACACGTGGCAGTCTTATATTGGTCCAGATTAGCCCATCCAGTCAATTGTTTAAACCCGCCCGACCCAAATTTATAACCCGCCCCGACCCCAGTTATTTAAATACTCCAGCGTTAATTTCCAAGATATGCAGATTGTCTTGAGGGACCAACCCCATGGAAAACCTGAAATTCTTGAAGATTTGAAAAAGATGAATCTTAAAATTGAAATGAATGTGAAACATATTCTCTGTAATGCTATGAAGAATTTAAAAGTTAACTGCTTATATTGATGGCAAGAAGCCAAATAAAGGTTTCAGCACTCCTATGTAGTAGCTGTACGACGAGGAATCTTGTGTAGATAGCCATGTCAAAGAAGAAAAAAAATTTCATTACTTTCATCCATCAAAATTGGACGACAAGCTAGGCTTCTTTCTATGAAGCTAGAGAAAAAGATAATAATGATAAAGATGACAACAACGAGTGGATATACAATGAAGAATTGATAGATGAAGGGGTCATTGCACAACTTTTACGATTCTTCGATGTAAGGATTTACTTATGTTGTTGTCGCTACTGACCTATGAAGTGGAAGCAGAAACAAAGCTTTCTTGAAGGATAAAGATGAGACCGTAAATATATGATGAATTAGGGAAGATTGAGGAAAGAAGTTGAGCTCGAGTTTGTGACGTCATAAGGCCAAGTTATGTATATCTTCACCAAGCTATGACTACCTCGATTCATCTCCAGTATATGTATTTACTTTGTTCGTGTATTACAATATTAATATAAGAATGAATACATGATTCTATACATGTATTCGGAAAAAAAGGTGCACGTTAGAACAGTGTTGATAAGTATTGAGGAAGATGAAGGGGAAGAGTTTGGAAAAGGCTCTGGAAATTAACGCTGGAGTATATAAATAACTGGGGTCGGGGCGGGTTATAAATTTGGGTCGGGCGGGTTTAAACAATTGACTCGGTGGGCTAATCTGGACCAATGTAAGACTGCCACGTGTTTAAAAATATTGAGGAAACAAGTTTTAACGGTGAAAGGGTATATGTGGCCCGAATGTGTAACGGTGGGGGTATATTTGTTAAAGAATTCAAACGGAGGATAAATGTAACTTATTTTGAATAGTACAAGGGCAAATCTGACCCTTAACCATTTTTTAAATTGAAGTGATAAGTCTCCGGTACAAAGAATGGCCTATTATTAAATAGACAGAAAAATATGATAGAAGACTTTAGTACTTAATACTTATAGTTAGACCTGTCTAACGGGCCGGTTTGACCCGGGACCGGACCGGACCGGCCCGGCCCGGTATAAATCGGGACCGGCCTGGCCCGGTTCTTAAGGGGTGGGCTGGGTTGGGTTGGGGGGGGGGACGGGTTAGAACGGTTAGGATTTTAGAAGTAGGACCCGGGACCGGGACCGGACTGGTACAACGGTCAAAAAATTTTTTTTAAAAAAAAAAAAAAAAATTCTGCACATGTGGGCCCCACAGGACCGTTGGCAACGGTCCAGAACTGTTGGCAACGGTCCAGAACCGTTGGCCAACGGGAGTACTTTCAGAAATGGCCACTTTTTGTTTTTTTTTGTATTTATTAAATTACATTATTAACCCTTCTTAAAATCTATAAATACCCTCCCCTCTTCTTCATTTCCTCACTCAAAATTATCAATCTCTCTCTCAATTCTCAAATTATCAATCACTCTCTTCTCTTCAATTTTCAATAATTCATATTCTAATTTTATAATGTTATTGTCTTTGTTTTCCCGAATTTAATTTATCGTAATTTCTCATTCGGAAATCGGAATTCTAAGCTTGAAGTTCAAGTGTTCAACATTGAAATACTTGCTTGACGTTTGTTCGTGGTAACACCGGATTTGCGTAATCAAGTGCTCAATTTATTGTCGAATTCGGTGCACTCTTTCCAACTCTTTCTCTTATTTAATATTTTAATTGCATATTTAATTTAAGCTTATATTTTCATTTTTACAATATGTTTAATGATGCTAGTCCTGTAGCTTTTGGTAGTAATAGTAATGACCCGACTTCTAATCGTAAAAGAAGAAGTCCGGTATGGAATTTTTTTGAAATAATAGAAGGTACTAATAATGTTAAGTGCAAATTTTGTAACGAAACTTTTCAATATTTGACCGAAGGAAATTTAGGAGGGACTGGACCATTTGCAAGACATATGAGAGCTGTCCATCCTATTGAATGGGTCAATAATGATGCTAATCCTGTAGCTTCTGGTAGTACTAGTAATAATGATGACCCGACTTCCAAGAAGAAGTCGGGTATGGAATTTTTTTGAAATAATAGAAGGTACTAATAGTATTAAGTGCAAAATTTGTAACGAAACTTTTCAACATTTGACCGAAGGAAATTTAGGAGGGACTAGACCATTTACAAGACATATGAGAGCTGTCCATCCTATAGAATGGGTCAATAATTATGGGAAGCAATGATTTGTAAGTTTTAGACTTTTAGTATGTTTGATTGTTTGTACTTTGTTTCAGAGATTGGATTAGATAGATCGGAACGAAGAAATCAGGAAAGGAAGATGTTCACACTTCACAGTTCATACTTTATAGCCCAGAAGACGAAGAACTTTAACTTGGAGATATTGATTATGATGAAGATGAAGTGATGAACTGATGAAGTGATGCAAAACATTTGAAATTACTACTTCACTATAAAAAATGTAAACATTTCATTATCTACTTATTAATTTGCAATTGAGAAATAAAGTAGCACTTGCAATAAGTGCAATTTTTTCCCCATCTTTTGTTGTGTTCATTCAATTATTACAAAGTATTAATATAACTTAATATTTATACATAATTCTAAAAAAAAAATACAAAATAACGAAACCCGGCCCGACCCGGACCATTACAACCCGTAACCCGTATGGTTCAATCTTAATACAACCCAGCCCGGTTAAACCCGGCACTGTTTGGACCCGGCCCGACCTGGACCGGTAACCGGACGGGTCGAAAAAAAATTGACCCGGACCGGACGGGACCGGTGGAACCGGTTGACACCTTTACTTATAGTTCACTTTGCAGCCTAAAAAAAGTAAGCAGTGAATCTAGCTGGTTATTTATGCAAAGCTGGTTATTTATGTAAAGATCCTAATATAAACAGGCCCAAACCAGATCGGCCCAAAATTTATCGCAGCTCGCCCCGAATGGTGAGATGATAATAATTATTTTAGCAAATACACTCTTAGAAATTTCTTTTATTTCGAAAATACCCTCGCTATAAACATATAAAGGTTCTTGCACCAAGTTTATTGCAACTCCAACTCCATTAACCGCCGAATTTCAGCCTCCATTGAACAATTTTCATTTTTCGCTTTGTTTGTGGTTGTAGATAAAAGTTGTTTAAAATGATAACAGCTATTTCGTGGGTTGCCTAAGGGGTTGCAAAAGCAGTTCCGGGGATGAGAGCTACTCCAACAACAACAACAACTCAGTATAATCCACTTAGTGTGGTCTGGGGAGGATAGTGTGTACGCAGATTTTATACTTCCCTCCAAAAATCTTGTTCTTGGGAGACTCGAATTCACAACTTCTCGGTTGGAAGTGGGAGTTGCTTACCATCAGAGCAATCCATCTTAACTACTCCAATGGTTGTTAATTCAAATAATGTGCTGCAAGTTAAACTATGGGATTTGAGCAAGAATCAACCTTCTTGTATTGCAACAAGTAATCCAAAAGCTGTATGTGATTTGCAAATTTTTTGTGGTTGAATATTCATTTGATATATATATTTCTCTTTCAACCTTTCAAGAACACTAGATTTTAGGGGTTTATACATTTTGATTGATGTACTTATCATGATGATTACTATGTTTTATTTTATAATCAGGGAGCCGTCTTCTCTGTTTCCTTCTCGGATGATTGCCCCTTTTTTCTTGCTATTGGTGGTTCTAAAGGGAAGTTGCAGGTAAGTTGTGTTCTCTTTAAAAGGATTGGAGTCAGCCCTCAGCTCTTCTTTCGAAATTATCGAACGGTTTGGACGTAAGATTTTTTTTTTCTCGAAATTAGTGATTGACCATAAAATTTTTAATTTTTACTCGAAGATGAATTTTGGATTTTTTTTTCGAAAATTTGAAAAAATACAAAAAATTGTTTTTCAAGATTTGCTCAGATCACTCACAAAACTTCAAAAACAACCTAAAATGTATTCATGTCCAAACACAACTCTAATTTTCAAATACTATTTTTTTCTTGAATTTTTTTTTGTTTTTACTTTTTTGTTTTTTTTTGGGAATTTTACAATTCTTATGTCAAAATGCCCACTTAGCTTGTTGTAGTTCTAGTTTCTGTGGTTTTTGGGATGTAAATGACTGAGAATTTGTCTTTGCTTATCATTTGCAGCTATGGGATGTTTCTTCAGAAGATGCAGTGTTGAAGAGGTACGGGAAGTTTGTCGCGCAAAAAGGACCGTTGCCAAAATCATAATGTATATATAGTTTCTAAAATATTGGTTTTGAGTTATATAGTGAAAATATTAGCTAATCTGTCAATTTTGATTTGTGTTTTGGTAGGATGGTTTTTGGCTATCCTTATTTATTAACATGAGCATGGTTAATTTTTACTGTTGCTGCACATTGCCGTGACAAAGGGACAAAGGAAGGGAAAGAGTTTGGTCGAATCAAGATAGCAAATCATCTCCCCCTACATATTGAGTTGAGATATCAGTTATACATTCTAATGGCCTTTATAAAATGGTAACAACAACGACAACAAACCCAGTGCGATCCCCCACATAGCAAAGATGACACTGAAATGTATGCAAGCTCTGCTTAGGGTGCAGGCTCGGGTTCGCGATCAGCGTGCTCGCCTTTCACAAGATGGAGGCCGCAGGTCTATGTTTGCTGAAACCACTAACTTATGGGACTCTAAATATTTTCATGACATCCGAGGCAGGAAGTCCAGAGTAAGCTCTACTTTCCACCTTAGGTAGTGTAATAAACATAACACTCAGAAGTTAGAACCTCCTAACTAATCTCTAACAGTAAATTTTATGTACTAACTACAGTCTAAAGATGGAAGCTCCATTGCTGATGATTGGAGGGATTGCCCGAGATCGCTTCTAGAGCTGGAATCAATGTTACAAGCCAGAAAAAAAGCTGCCTTTAATAGGGAAAAATCCCTTGCTCATGCTTTTACTCAACAGGTTGAACTTTCTGTATCCAATAGTTCTTGTGTTAAACATGAATCCACATTCTATTCTTTCAAGAAGTAAGCACTCAATTACTTAAGTATTTAGGTATGGGATGAGATGGATCTTGGCAGTGAAGAAAGAAATGAGAGGGAACTAGAAGAGACAGCAAATTGGCTAGATGATTGGATGTCGTCCAAACAATGGAACCTTACTCTCTCTTTCTCTCTTTGTTGGTATATGGAAGTGAAAGTTAAAGCTCTCCTTTTATAGCCAAAATCTCACTCTCTAAAGCCTACAATATTTGATAATTTACACACCCTTTTCACAATTCAATAAAGTTGGCTACCAACCCAAAGAAATTTAACAAGGTTGGCTACCAAACCAAACTAATTCAACAAAGTTGCCTACCTAACCGAACCAAGTCAACAAGGTTGGCTACTAAACCAAGAAACTTTTATTAGGCACATGCCTAATACTTCTTCAATGAGGAAATACGAGACTTTTACATATGAGGCTGGACCCCACAAACTCCCCCTTCTAGTCCCATTCACCAGAAGGAGGTAACACTGGAGATTCTAGTTTGAGCGCATGCCGACAAGTTCTTTGCAAAATTCGAACTTGTCTCTTGGTACCACCTTGGTTAACATACAGCAGGATTTTCACTCGTGTGAATCTTTTTGACCTGTAAAGATTCGTTCTCCACCTGATCACTAATCCAATAATATCTCACATCTATATGCTTTGTTCTTGCATGGTACATGGAGTTTTTGCTTAGGTCTATTGCACTCTGACTGTCGCAATAGACACCAAACTCCATCTGTCGCAATCCAAGTTCTTGAAGAAATCTCTTGAGCCATATCATTTCTTTGACAGCTTCAGTAGCCGCAGTATACTCTGCTTCAGTTGTAGATTGCGACACACTTCTGCAACTTCGACTGCCATGATATAGCTCCTCCTGAAAAAGTAAACAAATATCGAGTAGTGGATTTTTTATTATCAAGCTAGCCTGCCATATCAGAATCTGTATAGCCCTTTAAAGTTGGATTTGATCCTCCAAAATATAAGCATTCATGTGAGCTTCCTCTTAGATACTTGAGTATCCATTTTACAGCTTCCCAATGCTCTTTTCTTAGATTTTCAAGAAATCTGCTAACAACACCGACTGTATGAGCAATATCTGGTCGAGTGCATACCATTGCATACATCAAACTTCCGACGGTAGATGAATAAGGAATTATGGCCATCTCTCTTTTTCCTCTGTTGTTGTTGGACACATCTTCTTGTTCAACTTCAGATGACTAGGAAGGGGTGTGCGAACCAACTTAGAACTTTTCATATTGAAGCGCTCCAGTACACCTTCTATGTACTTCTCATGTGACAAGTAAAGTTTCCTTTCGTTTCTCGAACGAGTAATTCTCATGCCCAAAATCTGCTTAGCATGACCCAAGTCTTTCATTGCAAAAGACTTGTTCAACTGTTTCTTCAACTCGTCAATCTTGGAGGTATTTCTGGCCACAATCAACATATCATCTACATATAGCAAGAGGATGATAAAGCCATCATCAGAAAATCTTTGTACAAATAGACAGTGATCTGAAGAACTCTTCTTGTAGCCTTGCTCCTCCATAACAGACTCAAACTTCTTGTACCTCTGCCTGGGAGCTTGCTTCAGTCCATATAGGCTCTTTTTAAGTTTGCATACAAGATTTTCTTTACCTTTTGCCTTGAAGCCCTCAGGTTATTCCATATAAATCTCCTATTCTAAGTCACCATGAAGAAAAGTAGCCTTTACATCCATATGCTCAATCTCCAAATCAAGACTAGGAGTCAAACCAAGAACTGTCCGAATGGAGGACATTTTCACAACAGGAGAAAATATTTCGTCAAAGTCAATACATTTCCTTTGACCAAATCCCTTGACAACCCATCTAACTTTGTATATGGGCTTCAAACTATAGTCTTCAGCTTTAACTTTGAAAACCCACTTATTTTTCAAGGCTCTCATGCTCTTAGGCAATTTCACCAACTCATAAGTGTGGTTCTCATGCAGAGCTTTCATCTCATCTTGCGTGGCTTCAATCCATTAATCCTTGTGCTCATCCTCTATGGCCTCCGCATAACATTCAGGTTCTCCACCATCAGTGAGTAATACATACTCATTAGGTGAATAACGGGTGGAATGAGTACGAGGTCTAGAAAACCTCCTGAGTGGAATATCTAACTCTTCCACAGCTTCGTGAGTAGGAGCATCTACCTCATCAACATTAGCATCTACGATTTCTCCTCCATATTTAGAAAATTTTAAAGAATAAAGTTTCAAATCAAATTTAAAATTTAAAAAGTTAATACAATAATTCAAACCCTCTCAGAACCCTGAGTTACAAGTGCATGAGCATCTACTGATAATAGAAATAAAATTCAACATTTTGTTCGGAATACAGTGGGCGAAAGTAAATACAGAACACTGAAAGGGACTTAGCGGTGGCTTTCTCGAATAATGCAGCTCCTCTAGTCCCAAAAATCATCCGTGCTGCTATGCCAGTACACCACTGGAGCCACATAATAAACCTGTGTAATAAAATGCACAACAAGTATAGTATGAGTACATAAACAACTTGTACCCAATGAGTGTCCCACCTAATCCCGAAGGGGTAGAGACGAGATGGTCAACTTTGACACTCACTAGTAGTCCAATGATTATTATCCATAATAAATATATTAAACATTTGATTTGTTTTATAAACATGTTTCTAATTCAACCAATTTCGTGGTTGAATCTTGTTTTTAACAAAACCCTAGGTTTTACTCTATTCCCATAATTTTCACTAATTTACATGGGTAAATCTACCCCAAACTCAAGTATTAAACTAGGAATAAGTGGGATGACTTACCTCAAGGTACTAGGTGGAAGTCTTCTCTCAAAAGTTTCCAAAATCGCCCAAGAAACGAGTGGAAAAATGAGCAAAAATGGCCTAGGGAGCGAATAAATAAAGGCCAATGCCTTCTGTGATTTCCGCATGTGCGGATACTGGGCTGCACCTGCGACCATCGCTTCTACGGAATGAAGACCGCATCTGCGATCTGGGGTGCTTCTGCGGTCTGGGGCGCTTCTGCGGACTAGCTCACCGCTTTTGCGATTCCGCTCCTACGGATATAGGGCCGCATCTGCGGTCCTAGGCTGCCTGGCCTTGGGCCGCTTATGCGATCTCAAGGCTCTTAGAAGTTCTGTTACTGAGCTGAACAATAGAATATCCTTCCATGAGGCGACTATACTAGTCCAATCAATTATACCGAGAAAAATCATCCCGCACCACATTCCTAGTGCCATTCCAATTCTTCAAATTCTCGATTTCTAGCAAGCGCTCGCGTCATGTAAGATTGAGTGGGAAGGAATCAAAGGCATAAGCCTCAACAGAATCGAACGGCACGATAAAGAAATCAAGAAGGGAAGTACTCCTAACAACCCTGTAGCCTCCCGAGCATAAGTACAGACGTCTCCGTACCGATCTGCGAGACTCTACTAGACTTGCTCATGAATCGTGAGACCGACAGGAACCTAGTGCTCTGATACCATGTCGTCATGATCCACTGAGGGTCGTGATAGTGACGGACACCGCTGTCAGCCAAGCCAACCAAATTACTTAAATAAAATCTCGTTTTAACACTTTTAAAATCTAGGATTTCTCCTCCATATTTAGAAAATTTTAAAGAATAAAGTTTCAAATAAAATTTTAAACTACAAACCCTCCTAGAATCCGGAGTCACAAGTGCATGAGCATCTACTGATAAGAGAAATAAAATACAACATTCCGTCCGGAGTACAGTGGGCGAAAGTAAATACCGAAGACTGAAAGGGTCTACCCTAGCTGCGGCCGTCTCGAATAATGCAGCTCATCTAGTCCGAAAAACCATCCGTGCTGCTATGCCAGTAGACCACTGGAGCCATATAATAAACCTGTGCAACAAAATGCACAGTAAGTGTAGTATGAGTATATAAACAACGTGTACCCAATGAGTGTTCCGCCTAATCCCGAAGGGGTAGAGACGAGATGGTCAACTTTGACACTCATTAGCAGTCCAATGATTATTATCCATGATAAATATATTAAACAATTAATTTGTTTTATAAATATGTTTCTAATCCAGATAGAGGAAACAAGTAAGCATCTAATTCTTTCATGGAAAATTTCCTTAGGTTTCTTGTTAACAGTATAATCTCGAGCCATAGTATGGCATAACACGACTCAAATGAGTCCAGGCAGCAATTCAAGCATGCGCAAATCATACCGAGGCGACGACCCGATCCAACAGAAATAAATTTGCACTTGTCGAGGGTCGACAACGCGCCTATAAATGCATCTATTAATCTGCCGAGGCGTACGACCCGTTCCAAAATAAACATACGCAGACATACAATCGGTCAAACAGTCAACATGGAGCAAATATCTAAGAAAGGTCAATTCTCTTTAATAATTTGAGAACACAAAGCTTAAGTCTTTCTTTTTGAAATCCATTTATAAATTTAATATGATTTAAGCAATTCAAGCCATCAATGAGTTCATAATTAATCCAAGTATAACATGCTTCTGGGTCCTAGACTACCCGGACAATAACATAATAGTAGCTACGCACAGACTCTCATCACCTCGTACGTACGTAGCTCCCCCCACAAATAGGAGCTCATAATCAATTTAACTCACCTATGGGGTAATTCCCCCTCACAAGATTAGAAAGAAGACTCACCTCGCTCCGAAGCCTATATTCCGATTCAAGAACGCGCTCTAACCTCCAATTTGGGGCCGAACGATCCACAACTCTTCAAATAGGGTAAGAACTAGTCAATACATGCTTAAAAGTTCATTTTCTAACTTTAAACCAATTTCCCAACACCAAATCCAAGGTTCCTATAATCCGACCCCGGGCCTACATGCCCGGACTCTGAAACTTTTCAAAGGAAATTGTTCTTTATAACCTAAGGATAAAAAATATATTATTTCTACTCCATTCTATAACCTATTTTGTGGTTGAATCTTGTTTTTAACAAAACCCTAGGTTTTACTCTGTTCCCATGATTTTCATTAATTTACATGTGTTAATCTACCCCAAACTCAAGTATTAAACTAGGAATAAGTGGGATGACTTACCTCAAGGTGCAAGGTGGAAGTCATCTCTCAAAAGCTTCCAAAACCGGCCAAGAAACGAGTGAAAAAATGAGCAAAAATGGCCTAGAGACTGAATAAATAAAGACCATTGCCTTCTGCGATTTCCACATGTGCGGATACTGGGCCGCACCTGCAACCACCATTTCTACAGAATGAAGACCGCATCTGCGGTCTGGGGCACTTTTGCGGACTAGTCCACCGCTTTTGTGGTCTGAAGTCCGAAATCATCATACAAAACTTCCGGAACCTTCAGATCTTGATTCCGAGGTCGTTTACTCAAAATTCTAATCCTAGTTCATTCTTTCAACTTTAAGCTTCTCAAATGAGAATTTTTATTTAAATTTAAATCCGATCTCACTGAATTTAAATTTTGACCACAAGAACAAGTCATAATACCCGAAGTGAAGCTGTTCACGGCCTCTTACTGCTGAACGTAGTGCTGGTACTCAAAAAGACCGGTTGGGTCGTTACAGTAACCAAACTCATCAATGTCATAACCAATGAAGATGCACTGCCTTGTCTTGGTAGTTAATTTTGACCTCTCCTCTTTAGCCACATGTACAAAAGCTTTGCAACCAAATACTTTCAAGTGGTCATAGGAAACATCCTTGCTATACCAAACTCTGTTTGGAACGTCACTTTACAAAGCAACTGCAGCGGATAGATTAATAACATGTGCGGCGGTCAACAAATCCTCACCCCAAAAAGAATATGGCATATTTGCTTTAGAAAGCAAATATCTGACTCTTTCCATCAATGTCTTATTCATCCTTTCTTTTCTGCTAAACCATTAAGGTGCGGAGTCTTTGGAGGAGTCTTCTGGTGTCTGATAACCTGCTGCTTATAGTATTCGTCAAACGGTCCACAATATTCACCACCGTTATCAGTACGAATACACATCAACTTCTTTCCAGTTTCTTTTTCAACTGAATCCTGAAACTGCTTAAAGACACCCGACACTTGGTCTTTGCTCTTTAAATGTAGGCCCAAAGTTTTCTTGAAAAAAGGTAGCAAAATAAAGTGCACCACCCACAGTCCTTGTCTTCATTGGACCACATAAGTCTGAATGCACCAACTCAAGAAAATCTGTCTTTCTTGAAGGAGGATGAGATTGGAAAGAAACTCTTTTTGTTTTCCAGCCAAGCAGTGCTCACATCTTTCTAATTTTGCACTTTCAAAATTTGACAACAATTTCTTCTTGGCCAGAACATTTAGTCATTTATCGCTAATGTGGGTAAGCCTCTTATGCCATAATGTAGAAGAGTTATGGCTCTCAACGACATTCACCATATCAACACAGGTAGAGGTCGTAGTCCAGCATAGACCACGGCATTTTTCCCCACGAGCCACAATCATGGAGCCCCTAGTGAGCTTCCACTTTCCACCACCATTGGTACTAACATATCCCTCATAATACAAAACACCAACAGAGATCAGGTGCAGACGAACATCAGGTGCATGCTATACATTGTTTAAAACTAGTTTAGTTCCAATACTAGTTTCCAAACAAATCATTCCAACACAGCCACCCTAGATACAGTCTCATTACCCATACTCAAAGTTCCATAGTCACCCTGAGTATAGGATGAGAAAAATTCCTTCCTTGATGTCACATGAGATGCGGCACCACTGTTCACAACCCAGCTTGACTCATCACAAGCAATATTTAGCCGATCCGCATCAAGGACAGTAACAAGATCTTCTGTAGTGACGGTGGCCACATGATTGCCATCTTCTTTTTGTTCTTCCTTGTCTCTATTCTCTTTTTTCAAAATCCGACAGAACTTCTTTTTGTGCCTTTTCTTCCCGCAGTGATAGCACTCAATATCTTTAAGTTTGCTTCTGGATTTGCTTCTATTATGTTCTCTATTTTGAGAACCCCGATTCTTGTTTCTCCCCTAGAATCAGTTACCAAGACATCTGATGAGGAGGAACCTTGAGATTTTCTTCTCATCTCTTCATTTAGAAGGCTGCTCTTGGCAAGATCCATAGAGGTCACACCATCCGGATCAGAATTTGATAATGAAGTTCTAAGAATTTTCCAAGAATCTGGTAGGGAACCAAGTAGAAACAAGCCTTGAATTTCTTCGTCAAATTTAATGTCCATAGCAGATAACTGGTTCATGATCTCCTGAAAATTATTCAGATGACATCGCAGAACCATGATGGTATTTTAAACCAAACATCTGTTTTATCAGAAACATCTTGTTTTTTCTAGTTTTTCGAGCATACAAACTTTCAAGGTGCTCCCATAGGGTCCGAGCATGTATCTCTCCAGAAATATGGTTCAAAACATTATCGTCATCCCATTGTCTAATAAAGTCGCAAACCTGCCTGTGTAACAAACTCCACTCTTCATCTGGTTTATTATCAGGCTTTATAGTCGTGAAGACAGGTTGATGAAAATTCTTGACATAGAGAAAATCTTCCATTTTGCCCCCCATATGGTATAATTTGTGCCATTCAAAGTAACCATTCTATTAGTGTTATCTTCCACCGTTTATCACAACTACAAGTACTATTTGTTATGAGACCAAAGTAATTCTTTTCTGATGTGGAAGATCAGACTGTGCTGCAACCACAGAGCGTACTTAGATAAAACCTTGGCTCTAACCAGTTGTTGGGCATAAACCCCGTAAAAATAGTATTCACAGTATTAGTGATAAACGCCGAACACTAAATTATGGTTAATCTATCAAGAATAAAAATGCAACAAAATGACACCAAGATTTTACGTAGAAACCCTTCTGAATAAAGGAAAACCACGGCCAAGAGGAGCAACTGATATCACTATAGCGAGGAACTTTACACTGTGTAGTAACGAGTAAAAATACTCCTAAGACAACTACATCCTCAAAATAAGTAAACACTCTTTTGCTTTTTTCACCTCACTACAATATCTCTCACACTCAATTTTTCTTCACAAACTATTTTTTTTATAGTTTATGGAATACCTTACTCTCTCTTTTCTCTCTTTGTTGGTGTATGGAAATGAGAGTTAATGCTCTCCTTTTTTTAGCCAAAACCTCACTCTAAAGCCTACAATATTTGACAATTTGCACACCCTTTTTACAATTCAGCCAAGTTGGCTACCAACCCAAAGAAATTCAACAAGGTTGACTACCAAACCAAACTAATTTAACAAAGTTGGCTACCTAACCAAACCAAGTCAACAAGATTCACTACCAAGCCAAAGAAACTTTTATTAGGCACATGCCTAATACTTCTTCAATGAGGAAATAAGAGACTTTTACATTGGGGCTTGAGCCCACAAGCATAATATGCTGAAAGTTCATACACAGGTGCTCCAATCTCTAGTATATTATGCTGGAACTTTCCGCGTGTTGGATCCAACATAATATGCTGGAAGTTCATGCACATAAGCACCAATCTCCAGTATATTTTGCTAGAACTTTTTGTGTTTCAGCAAAATAATAACTATTTTTTAATGATCAGTACGAAAACTAGCTAGCCCGTGATATTTTTACAGAAAAAAACAACTATTCTGAAAATCAGGAGATCCAACACCACCAAGGAAGATCTTTTACATTTATGTTGATAAGTCAAATGATTTCCTAAACATACCACCAAAAAACACTTCTGTAAATAGAGAAGTTATGAGCGAAGCAAAAATTGGTAACAAAAAGAAGTGGCTATAAACTAGAGAGTTTGACCCTAAAGACTCTCTCTGTATCTTTAGAACTATTGTCCTCAAACTAAAGAAAAAATAGGCACATTTGGTTTTCTTTTGGTGTCCAATTACAAACTTTATTCTATTCCTAGGACATATTCTGACAATAACAAAGTAAACTAAAACATTGGGAATTATATGTCAAGTGTTAATGTTCAATTCTAGCACACATATAAATATGCAGCTATAGGTTTAACATTTGCGCTTTGTAAATGGTACATGTACATACACAGAGTTTTTACTGCTTATATAATTTGTACTTGTATTGTCAATAAATTATCTGTTGTTTGTATTTGTATGTTTCAAATAGGGGTGTACAAAGAAAACCGACAAATCGCACCAATCCGATAATTCGAGATAAACCGAGAAAAAAAACACGATTATGATTTAGTTTAATTTGTTTTGGTGTTTAAATAAAAACCCCCGACCATAATTGGTTTGGTTTAGTTTTAACTAAAGAAAGTCAAACCGAAACAAAACCAACCCGCCATTTATATATATATATATATATATATATATATATATATATATATATATATATATATATATATATATATATATATATATATATATATATATATATATATACATAATTTTGATATATTTAATATATAAATTTACTTATTATGATGTAATTTACAAATATTTCTTAAACTTTTTCATAATTTTATCTTTTAAGGTATTATTCAAGGTTGGACTTGGAACTTTTGAATGTTCCAATAAGTTTTATAGCCATTAATATTAATAACTTAAATAATTCTAAAATAATCAATATTAATGCTAAAAAAGACATTCAATTAATACTACGAGCGATAACGTATTGAATATCTATTTTTTATTTTGCAATAAATTAGATAAAAATGTATAATTTATTTTTGTTTTTTCTTTACCGTTTAGTCATATAATTAATACTCCCTTATTATTCTACTTATTTAGCATGATTTAGTACTTCTAGTTTATGTTTATTTTTATTATGGCTTTTTAATTAGCAATATTTATATTACATAATTTTATTGTCTTTATTGTTGAATATTTTAGGATAATGCCATGACACATCTCATAATTTGAATTATTTTCTTGGAATATACCTTATATAATTGTATCTTACTAGGATTAAAGAAATATTTTGAGCACAAGTTATATGTTTTGTGCTACGTGAATTTTACCGAGAAAAAATCCGAATAACTCGAAAACCCGAGAAAAATCAAGATTGGAAAATCCGAGTTTTATTGGTTTAATTTGGTATTTAGATTTAATAACCCGACATAATTGGTTTGATTTAGTAATTGCAAAAGCCGAACCATCCCGACCTATGTACACCCCTAGTTTCAAATCCAAACTATGCGATAAAAAGATGTATGATAACTTGACTGTTTTGACTGAGAGATATTCCTTCATATTAGAGAAATATGTTTGCTGCTTGACTGCAAAAACATTGTTAAATTTTTAACGGTCACTATCTTTGGGACAGGGGAATGACTACTTGCAATAAAGCACATGCGAATACTTACGAGCTGACCAGAAGAAACAAGGCTTAGATTATCAGATCGTGGACACAATTTTCCTAGAGAAAGAGAGCCCCTTGCCTCACCTTTTTGCACCTATCCTCCTTGCTTGCTTACCTATAGCTCTCTTGGAGACAAAAAGATGACGTTTTTTTATTGGTAACGTAGTGTAGAATAGGGTTCTTCTGCAGTGAAGCAAATGTGTAGGCTCTGCCACAAAGTTGAAGTGAACCGTGAATCTCTATCTGATACTATGGATGATGGTATCCAGTGTAGACACACTATCTCATCAATATATATCGAACATGATGGGTGGTGGTTTGAGTTTGGTGAAGACAGTGTTCATTTCATCTGTCAAATACTAAGAGTGTCTTAATCAAAATTTCATCTTTTTAAAGGCTTGTAAGGGAAGAAATAGTTGCATCATTGGCATTTCCAATGCTGTATTTGGAGATCCATGTCGACACGACACGTTGTGAAGAGTTTGGCCACCACCACCACCACCACCACAACAACAATCCATTAGGATCCCACTAGCTAGTGGAGTCTGGGGAGGGTAAAGTGTACACAAAAGCCATTTATTATAAAAGCCGAGTTATTCTCGGAACTCAGAGAACCACATCTCATATTGCTTCGCTGACATCTCCCCATAACACAACTGCTTAAACTGTCTGTGCAGCTCCTCTCGGCGCGCCTGAGGTACATACTTCTCTAGGAAGAGAACATAGTACTGCTTCCAAGTAAGGGGCGCTACACCAACAGGCCTACGCCTCTCATACGCCTCCCACCAAGTGAAGGCAACCCCAGAAAACTTAAATGTGGTAAATGCCACACCACTAGCCTCAAGAATCCCTGCTGTCTAAAGCATCCGCTGGCACTTATCGAGAAAACCCTGGGCATCTTCGCCCTCTGTGTCACGACCCAATTCCCGAACCCGATCGTGATGACACCTCTCGTGTAGACAAGGCTAGCCAACAAAACAACGATGCCTTATTTAACAACTAATAACTATAAATGAATGAACCATACGACTGATTTAGCATTAATAACTGATATTTATCACTCAACTCAACCCGACTGGGATGTCATATGTCACGAGCATCTAAGAAGTAGGAACAGTACTATAGGGACAATAATTTATATATAAGAGATAGAAACCGAAATTCAAAGATGAAGTGCGGTGCCGGGAACGCTGGCGGTCACCTTGCTCAACTACCATAATAAGGCCTTCAGTCCGCTAATAACTCGCTACCAGGTGAGCAACACCTGCAACTGCACGCGAGGTACATGGATTAAAGTGAGTACTCCAGCTCAGCGAGTAATAAGAGCAAATAATACCTGAGCGGCAAGAAATCACGTATGAGCACTCCATCATGCAATATGGGACAACACAACCCTTTTAGAAAACAGTAAGTCCGGGAAAAATATCTGTTAGAAATATCTGGCTTAGTTTAAAAGCTCTTTTGAAAATATCTCTTTCTTTTTTTTTTAGCAGTTAAACATATGAATTCGATATCAAGTAGTGCAAGTCCGCATACAAATCAGCCCCTCGGGCACAACACTCTATTTATAAATAATACCAGGGTGTCTGGTACACAGTGCAAGATATAACATGGATGCCAATGATATGAGAGTGCTAAATATCATGCCACGTAGTACAAACAGGAACCAATGCGTGAATGTAATGCAATGCACATGACCACTGCAGTGTACAACCCAATCCATTTGGGTACCCGCGCTCACTGTGGGGGTTCAGACTCCGGAGGAGCTCCTACATCCCAAGCTCCATATCACTGCGGTGTGCAGTCCGATCCGTTGTATATACACTGATGCGGCACGAGGCCCGATCCATGCACAGTCTAAAAATACACATAAGCCACTTGGGCAATATCAAAATAACAGTTCACAGTTCAAAACGTCAATAACATGTGATTTAAGTTCTCAAATCTTAGAAAAATGGCTGAACTTACAAAATCAGTATTAAAAACCTTGGACCGAAATCATATGATATGCAAAATATGCTAAAACAGTAATATCTATCCCCTAAGGGGTCCACTAGTTCTTGCAAGGCCCCAAACAATGGCAACAAGCCCAATTCACAGTAATAAAGTATGCGTCTCAATCGCCAATATAGTAGAAATAACACTCGGGATGGACCATGTCACAATATTCAATGGTGCTCTACCTCACGCTCGTATTCGGTGTGCAAGTCACCTCAATACAACACTATGATGTGCAAATTCGGGGTTTCAAACCCTCAGAATATCATTTACAAGTATTACTCACCTCGAACCGGTGAAATCTCTAGCTTGCGACGCCTTTGCCCATAATATTGACCTCCACGCGTGTCGAATCTAACCAAAATCATAGCGAATACATTACAATATGCTAAGGGAACAATACCCAATCGAAAACAATCAAGAAATAGCAAAAATCGCGTTCACGTGACCAACAGAATCATGCCTACTCGAACGCGAAGGCAAAATTTTGCCTGCAACTGTTGTTGAGAATCTGCAACACTCCAAGACCAAAATTCTTCCGTTTTATCACCCGAAATCACCCCGAGGCCCCTGGGACCTTAACCAAAAGCACCATCATATTACATAACGTCATTTTAAACTTGTTCCAATCATCAAAATACATCAAACAACGCTAAAACCATTAATTCACATCGGATTCAAGCCATAGTTACTTCAAAACTTTCGAAATGCGCATTCGACCAAAAATCCAACCAAACGATGTCCGAATCACCTGAAAATTTGCGCACATATCCAAAATCACCCAAAGAAACTACAACAACTCTCGAATTCCATTCCGACCCTTGGATAAAAATCTCACCTAACAACCGGAATTTGCCAAAATTCTAACTTCGCTAATTCAAGTCTAATTCTACATTGGGTCTCCAAAATCACTTCCGATCACGCTCCTAAGTCACAAATCATTCCCCGAAGCTAAGCAAATCACCGAAAATCACATCCGATCCCTATAGCTCATTAGTTAACGTCCGGTTGACTTTTCCAACTTAAGCCTTCCTTAAAGAGACTAAGTGTCTCATTTCTTATCAAAATCAGTCCAAACCACTCTAACACAACACATACCGATAACAACATATGAAGAAGCTTAACATGGGGAAACAGAGTAGTAACACTTGAGACGACGGGTCGGGTCATCACATCCTCCCCAACTTAAACAAACGCTCGTCCTCGAGCGTGCCAAGAGTTCCACTAGAAGCCAACCAATAACTGAATGATCTTACCAACATATACCCGGGGTGATCCCACGTCACCCTAACTCATATAGGCACTGATAATACAACACAACTGAAATCTCACAGTCCATCTAGACCACAAATCGTAGAACCACATTGCACTTCCAAAATCATACCCAGAATAAACCCTAACCAACGGTAATAACCCACGCCTACAACCTCAAGTGAAATTACATGACACAACACATGACTTAAACGCTCGCAGTGATAACTCCCATTAACGACAGCTGAACACAAAGGTCTGAATATCGGTATAAAAACTTCTTAACAACTAAAGTTTCTTGCCAACACTTATACATATGCTGCAACTGATAACTAAAACACGTAGTAAGCCATCACCATTTCTCGGATCAACTATTCATGGAACCACTTCTCCTTTGGCAAATACTACATCAAATTTCTAAGTCGAAGCTCTATATTATCCTTCCAACACACTAAAATCGAATCCGCTCGTACTCATTAAAGATCACAATGATCTCATTCAATTAACACACTACTCTGGTGATATTACACATTAATACAAGACAAAGCCACAACTCACATAATACATGCACCAACGAGAAACGGCCTAAACATACTCAAGTCATGACAAATGACGCAAAACGAAAGAGCTGTAACTCAAATTCCTCAGTACCATCACAACTCAAGGCTTGCACCCCGTCTCATATCATAAAAATTGAATACCTGAATCTACCCCAAAGGGTCATAACTCCACATAGCCTCACTACAACGCGCGATCCTATCCAAACACTGTTACACATGAAGCACCTCAAGTCACTATGATCAAAATTGGCAGCCACACATATTTGATGTCTGAAACTAAAGCAATTCTTAGCTCTCCATAGATCACTAGAAAGCTCAATAACTATCGAATTAACCTATCCCTCATCAACACAATTCGGGGCCAACCAAGCTAACTCAAGCCAAATACATAACCACATTGGTCTGCCCACGAACTCAATACCAAGAAGCCTTAAGCTGCTTCTCCCACTACTCTAACTCCTGCCAGAGCTGTACGATACGGTGCCTGGCACCAGATAAATACCGAAATCTACATTCTCGCCCAGTGACATGCCTGACTACAAGAAAAGCATCCGAAAAAGTCCCTCAGTACAGGAACTGAATCAATGGTAGAAACCTTTACACTGACATTTTCCATGAAGGCCCAATTAAGACAAGCAATCCTTCCCAATCGTCCGCTAGTCTTTGAAATACAACCACTTTGCTAGAACATAATCTGATGCACTCCACCACACAACTTGTGGCATTTCTGAAATAACCCATAGCGTAATAGTCTATAATAACCCAACACTAAGACAACCAGTCTACACTCCAACCTTATGCCCGTAATCTAATATTGCAAACAAATAGAGGTCCACATGAGCATCCAAATCCCAATTGCCGCTTACAGTACCAATACAATACACACAATCCACAACCACTACATAGCCTGCACCGGAGAACTCCCAGTATCCGACTACTCATAGCACACAAATCACTGTACCCGGTCCCAAATTCCACCATACGAATACATAGTACACCTGAAGTACCCAATTATTCCACGAGAGATATTCTAAAATTCCCCTGTGCCATCAGACAACCTCTGATATCAACATTCGCTCTAGCAAAGAATACACCACATTAATAACATAATATCATCAGTCTGACCACATTACCCTTCCGAGACATTTACTCTCGTCCAAATCACTCCCGATTATCAATACCATTTCCTTGATTACCTTATGCTACTCTTTACTTAAGAGTTTTATGAACTTCTTTTTAAAACTAAACTGCAACTCATCTAGCCAAGACCTTCCGTCGATCCCATCTAGGAGAGAATCATTACACACTCCATGCTTTGCATACCCATAGAAAATATATCCATCTCCAAACCACGATAAAACCCAGCAAGGACATCTCTGCCAATTCCATTTGTACAAGCTAAACTGCTAGGACTGAATCCTTCTATCTAAACCAAGTTGAGCAAGCCATCAAAACCTAAGAGCATTGCTGCAAAATGCCTGAAAACGCTCATTACCTCAAACACATACAAGGGATTAATCATACCCTTCCCATACAGATTCGGTCTATTATCAAGCTATTTCGTCTATCAATTTCTCTCTTTATTCATCATCCACTTGATATTTCTCCCTCGCTGTAGCATCACAATGCATCAACCCAGGCTCATCATAGGAGATTCTAACATAAGACCGCACTGTCTAAGACCCATAGGCCACTGAATACTCTCTCTAATGTTCCCAGGGATACCACATTCCCAAAATACTTTACTTGAAGAACTTCTTGCGAATCGGAATTCGTTACCATTACTTCCTAGATACTGATACAAAGAATCATATAATTAGCATAAAATACCACAAGTCTTGATCTTTTCTAATGAAAGCATAGTCCCTAACCACATAGCCAACCGTAAGACACATGATTATTACATGCCAAATCTTGGACACAATAAAACCATTCTCGAGAGTCATTCACTCTTACACAGCTGTAAATTTCCTAACTTAACGAACAGAACTACTCGTGCCTTATTAGGACTCTAACACCGCCGGATATGATCTCACTCCAATACCAACAAACATCTTCCTTCTCTATACACTGAGCATTCTTTATCATCAACAACCCAAGACATCCTATTATTTCCATAATCTACGAAACACCATATAAGCTTTGTCTGATTTGTGCCATCCTCAGCTCAATTTCCGCGACCAGAACTTATTCTCTAGCATACCTCGAAACGAAATCACATTACACATATTCGTGCAATCAGCTACTCAAAAACAACCTCCCCAACTTGGTTTGAAGCCATATATCAAGACACACTCCACAACCCATAATACCTTTACTCTATTGTTACCACCATGGCATAGTGAGATTAAACTCAAATCACTTACTAGTTTATGAAAACACAGATCATCTTAGCACTGTAATCCTATACCAATCCCGCGTTCGTCCCCACATCAGTTAAGTCCACACTCTTAAGTGACCCAGATTCTCAATTTCAACACGTACCCTTCAACTACACATGAGACCTCCTAACATACACATAAGGATCGTACCACCTAAGAACAACTCGCAGGAGATAACCCACATTCTTTGCCTCGATTTAGAACTCAGCATACCTTCCACCATCATACACACTACACAGTCAATTTAGTCTTCCTGGGTTAGAACTCATACTGTAATATGCCATTTACTTCACTTCCAATTAGGAGATCTGGAAAGGTTCTTCACGCACCCATAACTCGGGGTGACACATCCAATCACAATGGAAATCAAACACTTAATGATTCATCTATTACTTAGCAGACCTGCTTCGACACACTTCCAAGTCATATAGACGCATCACACAACACCAACATTCCCATGATGTATCTATCCGACCGCCATTCCCACAATTAGAGACAATACTGAATATATAGGTTCATAAAACCAGCTCACAAAATTAGAGCTCCGGTGATCAAGCCATAGGCGAAGATTCGGCCTTAAGTCCTGTAGATCGGCCCAACATCAACTTATAGAAATTGCATCTCACCCCTCGATCGGGGAATCACAACTATCAAAGCACATAAAATACCGAGCGCTCATGCGCGCATAAAAACGTGAGGAAAGAATTTCAAGAGTTATATTCCAAGATGAATCAAGTACGCACGATAAGAATTCCAAGAAAGTGATGTTTTTCCTTAAGGTTCTGCAGCCTCTCGAGGATAAATACAGACGTCTCCGTACCGATCTGCGAGACTCTACTAAACCTTCTCATCACTCGTGAGAACTACTAACCTAGGTTCTAATACCAACTTGTCACGACCCAATTCCCGAATCTGGCCGTGATGGCACCTCTCATGAAGACAAAGCCAGCAAACAAAACAACGATGACTTATTTAACAATTAATAACTATAAATGAATGAACCATACAACTGATTAGCATTAATAACTGATATTTATCACTTAACTCAACCCGATCGGGGTGTCACAAGTCACGAGCATCTAAGAAGTAGGAACATTAATATAGGGCCAATAATTTATATATACAAGATAGAAACCGAAATTCAAAGATGATGTGCGGTGCCGCGAACGCTGGTGGTCACCTTTCTCAACTACTATAATAAGGCCTTCAGTCCAGTAATAACCCGCTACCAGGTGAACAATACCTGCAACTGAACCGAGGTGCATGGAGTAATGTGAGTACTCCAACTCAGTGAGTAATAAAAGAAAATACTAACTGAGCGGCAAGAAATCACGTAAGAGTGCTCCATCATGCAATATGGGACAATACAACCCTCTTAGAAAACAATAAGTCCGGGAATAAAATTCATTAGAAAATATCTGGCTCAGTTTAAAACCTCTTTTAGAAATATCTCTTTCTTTTCTTTTTAGCAGTTAAGCATATGAATGCGATATCAAGTAGTGCAAGTCCGCACACAAATCAGCCCCTCGGGCACAACACTCTATTAACAAATATTACCAGGGTGTCTGGTACGCAGTGCAAGATATAGCATGGATGCCAATGATATGAGAGTGCTGAATGTCATGCCACATAGTACAAACAGGAGCCAATGCGTGAATGCAATGCAATGCACATGACCGCTAAGGCGTACATCCCGATCCATTTGGGTACCCGTGCTCACTGTGGGGGTTCAGACTCCGGAGGGGCTCCTACAGTACAAACACAATATCACTGCAGCGTGAAGTCTGATCCGTCGTATATACACTGCTGTGGCGCACAGCCCGATCCATGCACAGTCCAGAAATGCACAAAAGCCACTTGGGCAATATTAAAATAACAGTTGACAGTTCAAAACGTCAATAACATGTGGTGTAAGTTATCAAATCTTAGAAAAATGGATGAGCTTACAAAATCAGTATAAAAAACCTTGGACCAAAATCATATGATATGTAAAATATGCTAAAACACTAATATCCATCCCCGAAGGGGTCTACTGGTCGGCACAAGACCCCAAACAATGGCAACAAGCGCAATTCACAATAATAAAGTATGCGTCTTAATTGCCAATGTAGTAGAAATAACACTCGGGACGGACCAGGCCACAATCCCCAATGGTGCTCTACCCCACGCTTGTATCCGGCATGCAAGTCACCTCAATACAACATTATGATGTCCAAATTTGGGGTTTCAAACCCTCAAAATATCATTTACAAGTATTACTTACCTCGAACCAGTGAAATCTCTAGCTCGGGACGCGTTTGCCCCTCAAATTGGCCTCCACGCATGTCGAATCTAACCAAAATTAGAGCAAATACATTACAATATGCTAAGGGAACAATACCCAATCGAAAACAATCGAGAAATAACAGAAATCTCCAAACTAGCAAAACCCGAGCCTCGATACTACTTCTCAAAAATTACAAAACTTACATTACCGGAATCCTCGTCTAGCCACGAGTCCGTAGTTACCAAGAACTCCAAATCTGAGCTCAAATGACCTATCAAATCCCAATTTGAAATATGAAAACTCAAGCCCTACTTCTTCAAGTTTTCACCCAATGTTTCCAAGAGTTAAAGGTGGATTCATCAATAAAATAGCGTTTCTAGGTCACGAGACGTACCTCCAATCATTTCCCAGCCATAACCCTCCAAAAAGCTCGACAAAAGCTCCCAAGCTCGCCAAAAGATGGTGGAAAATGAACTTGGTTCGCGGATGAAATGTTATTGAACCTTTCTGCCTAGCTGACAATTCCTTCTACGCGAACGCGATGGTCCTCTCGCGTTCGCGATGGCAAAAAATCCAATGGGACACTTTACCCTATGTGAACGCGGATTCCATCCCGCAAATGCGATGCACCTCTAGGCCCAACTATGTCAACGCATACCCCTTGTCACGAATGCGAAGAGCAATGACACGGGGCCCGAAACTCTTTCTACGCAAATGCGGGATTCCACCCGCGAACGCGATGACCAACAGAATCAGGCCTATGCAAACGGGAAGGCTAACCTATACCTACGTGAATGCGAAGGCAAAACTTTGCCTCCAACTGGTGCTGAGAATTTGCAACACTCCGAGACAAAAATTCTTCCGTTTGATCACCCGGCATCACCCCGAGGCCCCCGAGACCTCAACCAAAAGCACCAACATATTCCATAGCGTCATTCAAACTTGTTCCAATCATCAAAACACATCAAACAACGCTAAAACCATCAATTCACATCGGATTTAAGCCTTAGATTCTTCAAAACATCCAAAATGCGCATTTGACCAAAAACACAACCAAACGATGTCCAAATTACCTGACAATTTGCCCCCATATCCAATATCGTCCAATGAAACTAAAGAAACTCTCGGAATCTCATTCCGCTCCTCATATCAAAATCTCACCTAACAACCAGAATTTGCCAAAATTCTAACTTCGCTAATTCAACCCTAATTCTACACCAGGTCTCCAAAATCACTTACGATCACTCTCCTAAGTCACAAATCATTCCCCAAAGCTAAACTAATCCCCAAAAATCACATACGAGCCCTATGACTCATTAGTCAACGTCCAATTGACTTTTTCAACTTAAGCCTTCCTTAAAGAGACTAAGTGTCTCATTTCTTATCAAAACCAGTCCAAACTACTCTAACACACCACATACCAATAACAACATATGAAGAAGCTTTACATGGGGAAACGGATCAGTAACACTTGAGACAACAGGTCGAGTCATCACACTCTGCACCACTGAATGCCGGAGGGTGGAGTCTACCAAACCTCTCAAGTTGACGCTGCTTATCATCTAGCATAACTGGTACCAAAAACTCCTATGCTAGTGCAACCGGCTGGGCTGGAGGTGCCTCCGGTGTCTGAAGTACTTGCACAACCTGCTCAGGTGTGAGGGAAACAGGAGTTTAGGTGCCTCCCCATGCTTGAGATGCAGATGCATTTGTATTAATCGAGACCACTTGAGCCACACCGGTACATACTGATAATATCTTATCTATGGCCTCCTGAAGGCATGGAATCACGATAGGCACAACTGCTGCCTGCACTGGTGGTGCTGTAGCATCCACAACTAGGACCTAATTGAGAGAGGGGGTGACAAGTTCTACCTTCGAGGATGTTGTTGACATCGCCTATGAGATTGATTCGATTGGCCAGTAGGAGGAAGATGAGAGGGAGGACATGAGGCCTCGACGATCTTGTAGCTTCAGTAGTGCTCCTTCGAGGGGTCAGTTCCAGAAAGGCAGAGGCCGTTCTTTTAGGCAGGTACATTCAGCTCGCCCAGGTTACCATGGCGCATTTTTGGGTCATGGTTATCATAGGTCTCATCAGGTCCAGTCATCACTTAGTGCCCTCCCAATTTAAAGCTCTTCTCCTTCTCCATCAGTCTAGGGTTCTTCCATGCCAGATCCTTCTACTGGTCATTCTGGTGCCAGGGGTTCCCTTCAATCCCCATCTCAAATATAGGGGAGTTGCTTTGAGTGTGGAGGGTTTGGTATATGAGGAGGCAATGTCCTCTTCTTCAGGATAGACAGCCTCAGCAGAGGGGTCAGTCCTCGACTTCTACTTCGATTAGTTCACCACCCGCCCAGCCAGCTAGGGGTGGAGGTCAAGCAACCAGGGGTCGCTCTAGAGGGGAAGATCGATCAGGGGGCAGTCAGGCCCGTTTTAATGCTATTCCACGCACACCAGATGCTATTGCTTCCGATGTTGTCTTTACATGTATTGTTTGAGTCTGCCACAGAGATGCCTCTCTATTATTTGATCATGGTTCTACCTTTTCTTATGTGTCCTCGTATTTTGCTCGTTATTTGGGTATGCCCCGAGATTTTCTTGATTTACCTGTTCATGTATCTACAACAGTGGGCGATACTGTTATTATAGTTCGTGTGTACCGGTCATGTGTGGTGCCTTTCGGGGGTTTGGAGACCCGAGTAGATCCTTTACTACTAAGTATGGTGGACTTCGATGTCATTCTAGGCATGAATTGGTTATTTTTGTGTCGTTCTATTCTGAACTGTCATGCAAAGACAGTCACGTTGGCTATGCCAGATGTGCCACACATCGAGTGGCGAGGTGTGAATGATTATGTTCCTAGTAGAGTGATCTCTTTCTTGAAGGCCCAGCTTATGTTTGGGAAGGGTTTTCTTTCATATCTAGCTTTTGTGAGGGATGTCGGAGATGAGACTCCCAGTATTGATTCTATTCCATTTATAGGGGATTTTCCCATTATGTTTCCCACAAACCTGCGAGGCATGCCATCAGACAGGGATATTGATTTTGGTATTGACTTGCTGCCAGGAACTCAACCTATTTCTATTCCGCCGTATCGTATGCCACCAGCGGAGTTGAAAGAGTAGCTTTAGGAACTTATTGATAAGGGGTTTATTCGGCTTCGTATGTCACCTTGGGGTGCGCCGGTTCTATTTGTGTAGAAGAAGGATGGCATGATGAGAATGTGCACTGATTATAGACAATTGAACAAGGTAACAGTGAAGAAAAAGTATCTTTTTCCACACATTGATGATTTATTCGACTAGCTTCAAGAAACGAATATGTTCTCCAAGATTGATCTCCGTTCAGGCTATCACCAGTTGAAGATCAGGGCCTCGAATATTCTCAAGACCGCATTCAAGGCTAGATATGGTCATTATTATTTCCTTCTCATGCCTTTCGGGATGAACAATGCCCCAACATCGTTCATGCATCTGATGAACATCACGTTCTGACCTTATCTTGATTCGTCCATGATTGTCCTTATTGATGATATTCTGGTGTACTCGTGTAGTCAGGAGGAGCACACGGAGCATTTGAGATTTGTGTTGCAGAGATTGAGGGAGGAGAATTTTTATGCAAAGTTCTCCAAATGTGAGTTCTAGCTCAATTCAGGGCATGTGGTGTCCTACGGGGGTATTGAGGTTGATCTGAAGAAGATAAAGGCGGTCTAGGGTTGGCCCAGACCGTCCTCAGCCACATAGATTCGCAGCTTCCTTGGTTTGGCGGTATTATCGTCGGTTTGTTTAGGGATTTCCATATATTGCATTTCCCTTGACCAAGTTGACTCAGAAGGGTGCTCCATTTGTATGGTCGAATGAGTATGAGGAGAGCTTCCACAAGCTGAAGACAACTTTGACCACAACTCCAGTGTTGGTTTTGCCATCATCTTTAGGTTCATATACCGTGTATTGTGATTCTTCGAGAGTTGGGATTGGTTGTGTGTTGATGCAGGAGGGTAGAGTTATTGCTTATTCTTCTCGTCAGTTGAAGCCACATGAGATGAACTACCCTATTCATGATTTGGAGTTGGATTTCATAGTTCATGCATTGAAGATTTGGAGGCATTACTTGTATGGCATATCTTGTGAGGTATTCACTGATCGTCGCAATCTTTAACATTTGTTCAAGCAAAAGGATTTTAATTTGAGGCAGCGGAGATGGTTGGAGTTGCTTACGGATTACGATATCACTTTATTGTACCATCCGGGGAAGGCCAATGAGGCGGCCGATGCTTTAAGCCGAAATGAAGTGAGTATGGGGAGCTTGGTGTATATTCCAGTTGGGGAGATACCCTTTGCAGTTGATGTTCAAGGCTTTGGCCAATCAGTTCATGAGATAAGATATTTTAGAGCCTAGTCAGGTATTGGCTTGCGTGATTTTTCGGTCTTCCTTATATGATCGTATCAAAGAGCGCTTTTATGATGATCCACACTTGCTTGTCCTTAAGGACAAAGTCCAATATGATGATTCCAGAGACGTGACCATTGGTGATGATGGTGTGTTGAGGATGAAGGGCTAGATATGTATGCCCAATGTGGATGGGCTTCAGGATTTGATTCTGGAGGAGGCATATATCTCGTGGTATTCCATTCATCCAGGTGCCGCAAAGATGTATCAGGATTTCAGGTAGCACTATTGGTGGCGGAGAATGAAGAAAGACATTATGGGAATCGTGGCTAGGTGTCTAAATTGTCAGTAGGTGAAATATAAGCATCAGAGACCGGGTGGCTTACTTTAGCAGATGGTTATTCCCGAGTGGAAATGGGAGAGAGTCACTATGGATTTTGTAGTCGGACTTCCTCGGACTTTGAATAAATTTGATGCTATTTGGGTGATCGTAGATCGGCTGACCAAGACCCTACACTTCATTCCTATGTGTAGTACCTATTCTTCAGAGTGGATGGTAGGGATCAGTATCCAAGAGATCGTTCAGTTTCATGGTTTTTTAGTTTCCATCATCTCAGATAGAGGTACTAGTTTCACTTTGCAGTTTTGGAGAGCCGTGCAGAGAGAGTTGGGTATTCGAGTGGAGTTAAGCACAACGTTTCACCCTCAGACAGATGGGCAGTCCGAGCGTACTATCCGGATATTGGAGGACATGTTGCGTGCTTGTGTCATTGATTTTGGAGGGTTATGGGATGAGTTTCTACCGCTTGCATAGTTTGATTATAATAACATTTACCAGTCGTATCCAAATGGCTCCGTATGAGGCTTTATATGGGACATGGTGTATATCTCCGGTTGGTTGGTTCGAGCCCGATGAAGAGAGACTATTGGATACAAACTTGGTTCAGGATGCCTTAGAGAAGGTGAATGTGAAGGTGATTCAGGAGAGGCTTCGTATAGCGGATTCGACAGAAGAGTTATGCTGATCGAAAGGTTCGAGATGTGTCCTATATGGTTGGAGAGAAGGTCTTGCTGAAGGTTTCGCCCATGAAGGGTGTTATGAGATTTGGAAAGAAAGGGAAGTTCAGTGTGAGGTTCATTGGGCCTTTTGAGCTGCTTCGGAGGATTGGGGAGGTGTCTTATGTTGCCTCGCCACCTAGATTGTCGACTTTGCATCCGGTATTTAATGTTTCTATGCTCCGGAAGTATGTTGGGGATCTGTCTCATGTTTTAGATTTCAGCACAGTCAGTTGGATGATGATTTGACCTATGATGTGGAGCCAGTGGCAATTTTGGGTCGTCAGGTTCGAAAGTTGAGATCAAAGGATATAGCTTCAATGAAAAAGCAGTGGAGAGGTCGGCCCATGGAGGAGGCTACCTGGGAGACCGAGCGGGAGATGCGGAGCAGATATCCTCACCTGTTTGAGGCTTCAGGTATGTTTCTTGACTCGTTCGAGGACAAACGTTTGTTTAAGTTGGGGAGGATGTGACGATCCGGCCAGTCCTCTCCTGAGTTACCGCTCCATTTTCCCTATTTTCTGCTTCTTTATCCGTATTTTATGTGATCGAGTTGATTAGTTTGGGTTCATAGAGGAATTGGTATGAAATGAGATACTTAGTCTCTTTTAGGAAAGTTTAAGTGCGAAATGTCAACCGGATGTTTACTTATATGTTAGAGGACTCGGATGTGGGTTCCTATGTTTTTGTTAGCTCCGGGAGGTGATTTATGAATTAGGAGCGCGATCAGAATGGGTTTTGGAGGTGTAGAAAAGATTTAGGCTTGAATTGGCGAAGTTGAGATTTTGGCGATTTCCGGTCGATAGGCGAGATTTTAATATACAGGTCGGAATTGAATTCAAAGAGTTGTAGTAGCTTCATTGTATCATTTTAGATGTGTATGTAAAATTGCTGGTCATTCGGAGGTGGTTTGGTTGTTTTTTTTTTATTTTATCAAAAGCGTGATTCGAAAGATTTTAGAAAGTTAGGCTTGAAGTGGATGTGTTTTGGTAAATTTGATTTTGTTTGAGGTGTTTTGAGAATTGAAAAAAGTTTAAATAAGGTTTTAGGATTTGTTGGTTCCTTTGGTTGAGGTCCCGGGGGCCTCGGGTGAGTTTCAGATGGTCAATTTTGCTATTTCGTGGATAAAGATTGCAGAAAAATTTGTTTAGTTGCTGCAGAGAAATACTTAATTGAGATCGCGTAGTGGTTGATGTGATCGTGTAGAGATTTTGAGGGGGCATTACTTTTGTTCTATGCGTTCGCGGTGAAGGGGATGCAATCGCATAGTTGGAGAAGTTTGGCCATCGCGAACGCAGGCATGTAATCGCGATCGCATTGAGTTGAGCGGGCTAAGAGTCTTGGATGGTTTTGTTCATTGCGAACACGGAGGGGTGTTCGCAATCACATACAGTAAGAAGACTGGGCATTGATTTCGTAGGTGATTTAATGCGATCGCATAGGGTGAATTTTAAAAGTTGGATTTTTGTGCATCACGATCGCGAAGGTTTTCCGCGATCGCATAGAAGGAAATAAGGCTTGAGCAGAACATTTTTATGTCGTCTCTTTGGCGAATGTGTGTCTAATTTCACCCATAGATGCTCATTTTTGGAGATTCTTGAAGGAGATTAAAGATGGATTCAAGGGAAATCGATTGAATGTAAGAATTTCGAACCTAAAACTTGATTGTATTGTGAAATCTACCTGGAAATTCATGGGAACTTAAGCTAAAAATGGAAGAATTAGGGCATGGAATTTTGGACTTTTGGACGGGGATTTAAGGGGTCATTTGGACTACGATTTCGATGCTTTTGATATGTATGAACTCGTGGAGAGAACCCGTTGATGTGAAAATTTCTGAGTTTCGAGAAGTGGGTCGGGGGCCCGGATTTTGGCCAATTTCAGGATTTTTGATATTTTTCAATTATTTTCGCTTGGGCTTTGTTCCCTTGGCAGATATTGATGTATCGTTATGATTTTGATTAGATTGTATGCGAGCAGAGGCCGATTCGAGGGGCAAAGGCGTCGCAGAGTAGTATTTTCATTGGTTTGAGGTATGTAACCACTGTAAATTTGGAACTGAGGGTGCAAACCCCGATATTTGACTTGATTTAGTAAATGCAGTGACTCACATGCTAGGTGAAGAGCGTGTGGGCATGCACCAGTAGGGATTGTGATTTGGTCTATCCCGTAGCGACTATTAAGCCGCGTATTTGATTTGAAATTCTTATATTACTCTGTATTTCATTCATTTATACTATATTATGGGCTGTAAGCCATGTTGGGAGTTTGTGTCGATCTGTAGAGACCCTTAGGGGCATTTCAAATATTTTTCCTCACTTTACTTGTTAAAAGCATATCCTCAGCCATGTTACATGTTTAATATTTAAAATTGATTTGATCACTCTACTCCTATTGTGAGGACTATTTGGGCTGAATTTCCTAATTTCTTTGATTGTGCCCGAGAGGCTGTAAGATTAATGACTTAGAGAGGTTGAGAACCTAATTGTGAGGAAAATTACATAAATGTGATTTATGGATTGGACTGCACGCCGCATCGATACTTATATATTGGATCATGCTGCACGCCGCAACGATATGACGCTTAGGCCGTAGGAGCTCCTCCAGAGTCTGCACACCCCTAGTGAGCATAGTCGACTATAAATAATGGGTCAGGCTGTACGCCGCAGCGGTTAATATGAATTCTACTATCGTGATATGTTAATGAGCTTGAGTGCTGAGAGGCTGACCGAGGGGCCATATTCTGAGTGATTTCTTGCCCGAATGGCCTTATTACACTATTTTCACTGTATCACTCTTCTTTTAAACTAAGCCTATGTTGGATATATTCTTTAAGTAATTGATTTCAAAGCTTTACACTGAAAATGATGAATTTATGACAGAACTGATTTAAAAGTTATATGTTTTGAACTGCTCATTACTGCTTTTAGTCCATTATTTATTTTAGTTATTTACTCAGTTGGCGTACTCACGTTACTCCCTGCACCTTCTGTGCAGATACAGGTGCCCGAGGGGCAGAGTGAGAGCTTTAGTTGTTATCCAGTATTTGCCAGGAGTTTCGAGGTAGCTGCATGACGTTCACAACCCTAATTTCTCCCTTCTATCTTATTACTTTCCGCATTTCTAGACTATCTATGTAGTAGGAAGTTTAGACTTGTACTAGAGGCGTTAGACTCGTGACACGAGATTGTTAGGGCTATGTAGAATTTGCTATACTGGCATTTCCGCATATTTTCTGTCATTTTAATACTTATAATGAATTCTGCATTTTAAACTTATGTTAGAAAAAGGGCCTAAAGTTATTGGAAAACGGGTTGTGATTATGGTTTTGACGGCTTGCCTAGTACTGTGATAAACGCCATCACTATCGGTATTTGGGGTCGTGACAATACCTAGCCCGTATAGGAATTAATATTGACCCCATATGTCCTATTTGTGGTTCAAGAGTAGAAGAAACTATCACTCACATTTTCTTTGACTGTATAACAACAAATCTCCTTTGGAACAATTTGGGTTGGCCAAATAGTTATGATCCAGTAGGTGATCACTGGCTTCTTCAACTAAAAAATTTTAATTGCTCTTTGCAAAATGAGTTTATTACGTGGAACTCGCTCCTTCCTTTTGTCATATGAGATATTTGGATAAATAGAAATTCAAATAATCAAAACAACAGTAGACACCCTCTTAACATAAACAACACTATTCAAAAGGCACGGAATTCAGTCTTCTTACTGAAAAAAGCCTTGTGCCAAAAAAAATAATTATACTACATGTTAAGTGGCAGAAACCCCCTAAAGACTGGTAAAATTTAAATATTGTTGCCATTTTCAAGGACATCTATTAGAAAAGTGGTCTGGGAGGAGTTTTTCGCAGTACACAAGGTCATTGGATGGTTGGTTTTACAAGATCAATACATGCAAGGGGTTCTCTGGAAGCAGAAATAAGAGCGCTACTGGAGGGGCTTCAGATTGCTCATGAATGGGGCTTATTCCCTCTGGAAATAGAAACAAATTGCACAGAGGCAATACAGAATAGTAACTGCTTATTTAACGATCTTATTAATGACTGCAGGTTGTTAATGCATCATAAGAAGGTGATGCTCCTCCGGCATGTATTTAGGCAAGGGAATGAAGTCACACATCAACTGGCTAAGAAGGCAATGGTGCAAACAAAAGGAAAAAAGTTTTTGGTAGATCTCCGGATTACGCTGAATCTTTTGTAAACAATGATCTAGAAGAACAAAATATTTTTGTGAATTACTTAACTCTAGATGCTTGTAATATATTAGCAAGCTTAGACAATCAAAGTATCCTCATTGACACTAACTATGACTATAATATACCAAGCGTTACTTAACTTTTAATATAAGTATTTCCTGCTTGCTAAAAAAAACATAATCTAAGGTGGAGGAAGATTAAAAAAATAAAATAAAAAAAATGGCACACTAAGAGATTGTTGCTGCTAGACTAAATAACTTTTTCATATTCTTCATATTGATTTGGTAAGTAAATCCTCCTCTAGTTGTCTATTGGTCAAAATAATGACATGATCAAAATTTGACTATCATCAACAAATTAAATTCCTACTACAAATTTGGAATTTTACACTATACAGATAAGATTGATGTTGTTACAATTAATAGTTTTCTAAATTCTTCATATTGATTTAAAAAGTAAATCCTCCTCTAGTTGTATATTTGCTAAGCTAATCATGACATGATAGTTAAGTTTGATTTTCATCAAGAAAATTCATATTATAAATTATTTCTATTACTGCAATTTCTCAAATTCTACAACTATAAAAGATAGGTGAAGTCACTACTTTATTCACTAAATAAATATACAATGGAAAACTTTGGTATATCTTTTCGTTGCTCTATTTTGCTCATTGCTTACATTTGTGGTATGTATGCAACTATAATTGCTATTTTCTTTCCAACTTGAATATACAATTTTTTTTCAGTCACCTTTGAATTTTTTTCGAGAAAATGAAATTGTATTGCCGCTATAAAAATAATAACCATATATATATGTATGTATGCGCATACACACATTATGTATGTTATATACAAAAATATACATATTTTATATATTTTCGACTACTAGATATTAATGGTTTCCGACGGAGCGAAAAGTAATAATGCCTTTGTTTTCCTTGTTGTGATTATGGTGATTAAAAAAAGTAGACGAAGATCTATTTGTTATGGTGATTCGACAAAACTTGAGTTTCATTGAAATGTTTTTGCAGGCATGTTTGTGATGACACAGGTTTTCTCAGCAAATGCTCAGAACGTATGTACAGCACGTATTGAAGGTTATACTCCTTGTTGGCTAGAATTACCAAGGTGCCAAAAATTTTGCCGCAAACTTTATGGACGTTTTTATGTTAATTCAGAGTGTCAAGATGAAGGCCTAGGACAGACTACTTGTGTGTGCTACTACAACAATAACAACCCTTGTTCTTGATCAAAGATTCATTAGAATTTATTTACTTTTTTTTGTGTGTGGTTACTACCCAAAAAGAAAAATCAAGAAGAAAAAAAGAAGACTACTATTAGATGACACCACCCAAGATTGAAAATGATGTTTTGATCTAATTTTTCTTATATTTGTAATTGCACCGAAAAATGTTGTGATGACCCAAAAAGTCATCTTTTATTTTAGAAATAAATTCTGCATTCCGAGACCTTAAAACCCTCTTTTTATAATACCTCGATTTGCATGCACAGTTCGAGCGTGAAGCTGCAAGACCTATATGTGAAAAATATATGAAAATTGACTTTAAATGAATTTAAGTTGACTTCGGTCAACTTTTTGGGTAAACAGACCCGTGATTTGATGGTCCCGTAGGGTCCGTAGAAAAATTTGGTACTTGGGCGTATGCCCGAAAGCGAATTCCGAGGTCTAAAGCCCCAGAAATAAATTTTTAAAGAAAATTGTTTTCTGGAATATTTATGAGTTTTGAAAATAAATTGTGATTAAAACGTGATGGTATGAGGCTCGTATTTTGGTTCCGGCGCACGGTACATGTCTAATATGTGATTTAAGATAAGTGTATGAAATTTGGTAAGAAACGGACTTGAAACAACGTGAATTGGATCATTTTTGAGAAAATTAGCAAATTTGAAGTTCTTAAGAAAATTTCATGATTTTGATGCTAAATTCATAGTTTTTGATGTTATATTGGCGATTTGAATGCACAAATAAGTTCGTTGGGTATTTTTGAGGTAGTGTGCATGTTTGGTTTGGAACCCCGAGGGCTCGAGTGAGTTTCAGATAGGTCTCGGAAGGATTTTGAACTTAGAAAAATTGCTGAATCTGCAATCTGCTGGTGTCTAGGTGTTGGTGCTATGCGATCGCATAGGAAGGTTCGCGATTGCATAGTCTAAATTTTAGGGGTCCTACTTTGTGCTATGCGATCGCATAGCTCCTTCCGCGATCACGTAGAGTAAAATCTGAGAGGTCCATTTTTTTTCTATGCGATTGCACTGTTTCCTCCGTGATACCAATGTGTTAGCTTCAGCCTGGGAATGGAATCATTTTCTTCTATGCGATCGCAATGAACGGTCCCCTTTACCCTATGCAATCGCATTCCCTTGTCCGCGATTTTGTAGATCCAATTCGGCCAGTTCTTTTTAAAGTTCAAAAATAGAATGCATTACGGGAATTCCTCTATTTTTCAAAAACTTCATCTTCTCCACACCTTTTTGTTGGACAATACGCTTTACGCTAGAGGGGGGGGGGGTGAATAGCGTTTTTAAAAATATTAAGCGTTTTAGTGCGGAATTTAAAAACCTTGCAGAAATTAAAACAAGTGCAGTAGAATAAACTTACACAATGATGTATCCTGGTTGGCCACAAACGTGGTTAGTCCAGTCCCCGAGAGACTCTCTCGAGATTTCCACTAAACTTGTCAAGCTTACGGGTGCTTAACAAACCGTTACAGCTGAGGACACAAGCCTCACCCAGGTGCTCGGGGATCACAATCCCAAAGACTTCAATTGCTCGGGGATACCAATCCCAAAGACTTCAATTGCTCGGGGATAACAATCCCAAAGACTTCAACTGCTCGGGGATAACAATCCCAAAGACTTCAACTGCTCGGGGATAACAATCCCAAAGACTTCAACTGCTCGGGGATAACAATCCCAAAGACTTCAACTGCTCGGGGATAACAATCCCAAAGACTTCAACCGAGGAATCACAAGTTCCTCAACAAACGAGAATCGCAATTCTCTTACAAACACAAAACACACTCACTTTACAAAGCACTCCTTAATGAGTAGATATGAGTAGAAATAGTACGCTCAAGATCACAACAACTTAGCTCAATAGAATGGCTCTTCAAAAAGCTTTATGGATGAATGGAAAATGATGATCAATGTAAGAAAGCTTTTAGCAATGAAAATACTCAAAGTGTATATGTTGTTGTTGTGAAAACACTGAGTTGAAGCTGTATTTATAGGTGAAAAACTCAGTCTTACCGTTGTCTAATTGCCAATTAAGGATTGCTGAAATTACTCAGTGACAATCGATTGTCAAGACTAAACAATCGATTGTTTGCCTATCAGATTAAAAATTCAATCCCAGATTTTACGTCAACAATCGATTACTTCAAATCAATAATCGATTATTTATAACGTTAAGAAATCCTTTCCAATTTTTGGCATAAAACATCGATTGTCCGGAAATCAACAATCGATTATTTTAACAACGTTCAGAAAATCTTTTCCAGACTTTAAGCAAAACATCGATTGTTAAATATCAATAATCGATTACCTGAAGGTAATTGAAAATATATGACAACGGTCAGCTTCAACAATCGATTATCAAATGGAATAATCGATTATTAATTAATTTCAAAACTCTCTGTCTCATATATAATCGATTATCAAAAGCCACAATCGATTATCATTTTATTTAAAATCACTGGGAGACATTTTTCTCATTCTAATCGATTACCATTAGTTCATAATCGATTTTTATGAGTTTTGAAAACTTTGCCTCAGTTAACAATCGATTATCATAAGTACACAATCGATTGTTATGCAGTTTGCAAAAACCTGATGTTAACTGACTTACTCACAATCGATTATCATTAATTCACAATCGATTGTCATGCAGTCTTGGCTTAGAGATACTCGATTATCATAAGTACATAATCGATTATCTTAGCCCAGATTTTTGAGGCATGCTTGGAAAACATTTTAACAAATGTAAATATGCATAGTTTAAAATCATTTGACACTTAATTTAAATATGCATGATTTTGGAAAAATAATTTTAGTAGAGAAGCCATGTTATGAGCCAAGTTGAGGAATCAAGATCACAATTAATATTGACTCAATTATAACATTTCTAAACTTTGTCTTGAGCTTCTTGTAATGCATCCATTTTGTGCTTGTCCTTGAGTACTGCTATATATCGCTTTTTGCTTTGTTTGACATTCATCAAAACCTACAAAAGAACACACGTTTAGTATATTGCATTTGAAACGTGTTTCCAACAATTTCCCCCTTTTTGATAATGGCAAACATAAGCGGGATATATGCAATAATTATTTTGATAATCCAAGACAAGTGTAAAGTATGCAATTTGATGTTCCCCCTCAATTCATGTTCCCCCTCACTTTAAGCATGAATGAAGTTGAGAGTGATATAGCATACTTCTTGATATCCCGTTTCTTCCCCCTTTTGCCATTAGCAAAAATATATACAAGGGAAGAATATGCAAAAAAACATATGAAATAAACAAAAGTTTATTTATTGGAAAATAACATTACATGGGTGGAGCCAAACACAATAAAACGAACAACAACTAACCAACCAAGGAAAAACAAATCAAAAACAACAATTTCACATCATCAAAAACAACAATTTCATCATTCATCACCCCCATCCCCTTCATCATCATTGGGAGGCGCTTGATATGGCACCACCTGAGCATAGGCATAATGCACGTGATCAAAGTGACCATGGACCTCACGGGTTAATTGAGTAATTTGGTCAGAGATAGTCCGGAGGGTAGGCTCCTGAGGAGGATGAGCACGACGGGCTTGTCGATTTTGAGGAGGAGCGGGAGCATGATCACCATCATGATGAAAGGAAGACTCCGAAATTTCCCAGATTTTGGTGCTCTTTTTGAGAGGACCATTAGCAATATTGACCCCGGAAGCTTCAAGAAATTTCATTATTAAGAGGGCATAGGGGAGAGGTATGTCATCTCTGGTGGCATTGAACATATGAGATTGAATAAGCTTGCACCAATTGATTTTAACACCGGTGATAATGGCATGAAGAAATTTGGCATCCTCTTGGGAAATGGTGGTGTGATTGAGTTTACGGGGTTTGAGAACACGAGTGATGAAATAGAGAATGAAACGATAATTCGGGTCCATACCCTTTATGGTGGGACGACGGGAAGAAGACTCATCATAGGCGACTCCGGCTTGGCGGAAGAGATTAGCTTCATCAATCATGTCCCCGGCATCATTTATGTATTGGTAGATGTCTTCACCATCATGCGGAATGCCGGCAATGAGGTGGAGGTTATCTTCAGAAACATTGGTAACGAGTTCACCCTCATCATCTTTGTGAAGGTTGGAGTAAAAAGCTTCAACCAAAGTAATGTTGTAGTAGGGGTGAGTAAGGAGTAGGAAATTGAAAAGTTGGCACTCTCTTAGCATATTCGCGGCTGGAATGAATGGTGCAACAAGAGCGTTTGTTGAAAAGCGAGGAGGGAGAATAAGGCGTTTCTCAAATTTGGTTAAGAAACGGGTGAGCTCTTCATCGGATTCAAAGAATAGAACCGATCCATCTTGATATGGATGGCGAGAAGAAGAAGCACCTTGTTTGGAACGAGCACGTTTGGAGTTGCGGCTTGACATTTTTGAAAAAGATGTGCTAGGATTTTTCAAAGATAACAAGATAATTTGATGCTTGGGAGGCTTGAGTGAGTATACAAGAGCATATGTGCAGCCTATATATAGAGAAGGAATGAATCTTACACTTATTTGAAAAGATTTGAAGAGATTTGAAGAGCTTTGAAGTCTGAAACGGTAAAAATAAATTCACTGACCGTTCAATAATCGATTGTTTGAATAGAATAATCGATTGTCATTAATGAAAATGATCTGACACATCGATTACATGCCAGAACGGTAAAAAAAATTTGAAAAAGATAGTCGATTGTCAAACTTGGTAATCGATTGTTTTTCATATTTATGACCTGACAGGAATTGATTGTAGAGCCAAAACGGTAACATAAGTTTAAAACAGATAATCGATTGTCAATATATAGTAATCGATTATTTCACTCACAGAGAGTTTGGATTTTGGCAAATAATCGATTGGCAGAACAAATAATCGATTGTTTGGAAGGGGGATGCTAAAATGATGAGACTTAATTCTATCAAGCAATGTAAACATTCAACAAGATTTCATGACAAAAAAATTGAATCAACAAATAATCGATTATTGATACTGATAATCGATTGTAAGCATAAATAATCGATTATGATCGATTTTTCTTGTATCAAGACAATTTATACTTTCCTCTTACCTTTTGGGGGATACCTGCAAAATAGAATTAAACATCTCCGACGCTCAAGTCAGTAATCTATAAATGAAATAATAACTTTGAAACTAGTGTAGTCGGGTGAAAAACGTGAACTCTTAAGAATTTTGTCCTAGGATGTTCTTAAGAGGGTTTAGGGTACTTACCTTCCCTTCGACTTTGCCAATTACCTGATTTTGAACATCCTCCGTTCATTTTGGTCTTTTGGCTCATTCTTCAATTTAAGAAGCTTCTTCCACAATTTTGCCTTTGTCTTCCTTGTATTTTGTCTTTTAAATTTTTCGAAAATACTTCCGATTTTGAAAAAAAATGCCTAAATCGACTTTTCCGTCTCTTCCTCCTTCTTTGTGCTTTAATTTAAGGAATTTTGAATTCGTCTCCCGTCAAGTGTTTGGAGCATCCACTGTCAAGGTACCATAGTACACTTGATCCCTTCAAGCACACCTACAAAGCAAATTAATATTCTTTAGGTACCCATACCATTTTGGGTCCTTGGGGATTAGGCAAATAACGACCATAATAATATGAAGAATCTCTATGCTTTGTAAAACACATAGGTGCAATATGACCTATATGATTGCAGTAATGACATACTACGTTCGGGTTGTGTTGATGCCTAGGTTGAGCCAACAAAGTTCTAGGCGAATGAAAAAGATGAACACTAGACATATTGTTCCCATTTCTAGTATAATATCTAGATGGTCTAAAGTTATTAGTGCTAGACTTGTTGAAGGACCTAGTGTCATGTCTAGGTGGTCTAAGCTCGTTCCTAGAGTTATTTCTTGGTTGCCGAAAATTACTATTTGTAGGCTTGTTTGCAAGAATCCTAGATTCGGATCTAGGTTGTCTAAAGATATTAGTTCTACCCTTATTTTCATACATTCTAGCATAATGTCTAGGTGGTCTAAAAGAATTTGTTCTAGGCTTGTTTAATACCTTAGAGTTATTTCTAGGTGGAGTAGTGAAGTTTTTGTTTTTATGCCGTTGATATTTCTTAGGCATTTCTTTTTCAACAACTTTAGGAACTTCTTTACTACGTGTTTCTAATGTTTTCCTAAGTTCTGTGTTTTCTAGTTTTAAGGACTCACAAGCAGTACAAGTAGAGCATTTATCAACACAAGAGGCTTCATGCATAGTCTTGATGACTTGTCTAAGTTCTATACTATCATTTAACAAAAATTGATTTTCATTTGCAAGATTCTCGTTATCACGAGACAGATTTTCAACACCTTTTTGAGCTAAAGAAAGACGTTCTTCAAAGTCCTTGTCTTTTAAAAAGAGTTGTTTTTGAAAATCCTCTTCTTGTAAAGAAAGAGTTCTTTGTAAATCTTTAATAGTCTTAGAAGCATTTACCAACTCATCATGCAGTTTGTTATAAGCAATTTGCATATCGTTAGATGTACTTACCTCGTCTTTTTCGTCTGCCATGAGGCACTGACCAGTTGATTCATCGTTTGTGCTGACCGCTTTTTGAGGCGTGTTTTCGTGCAATTCCTCAAGTTTGTCCCACATTTCCTTAGCAGTTTTATAGTGGGAGATTTTTCGCCAAAGTTCCTGGTTCAAGGCGTTATGTAATATATTCATAGCTTTAGTGTTGTATTCACTTACCTTATCTTTCCCGACTTTTGTCGTCAGTTGATCACTGTGTTTAATAGCTTGCCATAGATACAAATCGTTTGCCATTGTAAAAACTTGCATCCGATATTTCCAGACTAAGTAGTCGTTTTCGTCTAATATTGGAGGCGACATGCTGCATTCTCCTTCACCTATTCCTGCAAAGAAATTTAGAGTAGAAGCCATGGATGGTTCTCTCAAACGGTTAAGTTTTTCAGAGAGTATGGCTCTGATACCAATTGTTGGACAATACGCTTTACGCTAGAGGGGGGGGGGGTGAATAGCGTTTTTAAAAATATTAAGCGTTTTAGTGCGGAATTTAAAAACTTTGCAGAAATTAAAACAAGTGCAGTAGAATAAACTTACACAATGATGTATCCTGGTTGGCCACAAACGTGGTTAGTCCAGTCCCCGAGAGACTCTCTCGTGATTTCCACTAAACTTGTCAAGCTTACGGGTGCTTAACAAACCGTTACAGCTGAGGACACAAGCCTCACCCAGGTGCTCGGGGATCACAATCCCAAAGACTTCAATTGCTCGGGGATACCAATCCCAAAGACTTCAATTGCTCGGGGATAACAATCCCAAAGACTTCAACTGCTCGGGGATAACAATCCCAAAGACTTCAACTGCTCGGGGATAACAATCCCAAAGACTTCAACTGCTCGGGGATAACAATCCCAAAGACTTCAACTGCTCGGGGATAACAATCCCAAAGACTTCAACCGAGGAATCACAAGTTCCTCAACAAACGAGAATCGCAATTCTCTTACAAACACAAAACACACTCACTTTACAAAGCACTCCTTAATGAGTAGATATGAGTAGAAATAGTACGCTCAAGATCACAACAACTTAGCTCAATAGAATGGCTCTTCAAAAAGCTTTATGGATGAATGGAAAATGATGATCAATGTAAGAAAGCTTTTAGCAATGAAAATACTCAAAGTGTATATGTTGTTGTTGTGAAAACACTGAGTTGAAGCTGTATTTATAGGTGAAAAACTCAGTCTTACCGTTGTCTAATTGCCAATTGAGGATTGCTGAAATTACTCAGTGACAATCGATTGTCAAGACTAAACAATCGATTGTTTGCCTATCAGATTAAAAATTCAATCCCAGATTTTACGTCAACAATCGATTACTTCAAATCAATAATCGATTATTTATAACGTTAAGAAATCCTTTCCAATTTTTGGCATAAAACATCGATTGTCCGGAAATCAACAATCGATTATTTTAACAACGTTCAGAAAATCTTTTCCAGATTTTAAGCAAAACATCGATTGTTAAATATCAACAATCGATTACCTGAAGGTAATTGAAAATATATGACAACGGTCAGCTTCAACAATCGATTATCAAATGGAATAATCGATTATTAATTAATTTCAAAACTCTCTGTCTCATATATAATCGATTATCAAAAGCCACAATCGATTATCATTTTATTTAAAATCACTGGGAGACATTTTTCTCATTCTAATCGATTACCATTAGTTCATAATCGATTTTTATGAGTTTTGAAAACTTTGCCTCAGTTAACAATCGATTATCATAAGTACACAATCGATTGTTATGCAGTTTGCAAAAACCTGATGTTAACTGACTTACTCACAATCGATTATCATTAATTCACAATCGATTGTCATGCAGTCTTGGCTTAGAGATACTCGATTATCATAAGTACATAATCGATTATCTTAGCCCAGATTTTTGAGGCATGCTTGGAAAACATTTTAACAAATGTAAATATGCATAGTTTAAAATCATTTGACACTTAATTTAAATATGCATGATTTTGGAAAAATAATTTTAGTAGAGAAGCCATGTTATGAGCCAAGTTGAGGAATCAAGATCACAATTAATATTGACTCAATTATAACATTTCTAAACTTTGTCTTGAGCTTCTTGTAATGCATCCATTTTGTGCTTGTCCTTGAGTACTGCTATATATCGCTTTTTGCTTTGTTTGACATTCATCAAAACCTACAAAAGAACACACGTTTAGTATATTGCATTTGAAACGTGTTTCCAACACTTTTAGGGAATTATTTGAAGAGGAATTTCACCATAACTTCATAGGTATGCAATCCTAAGCTCATTTTCTTCCATTTTTATCAACACCCACTAAATTTCTAAGCCTAAAACACGAGATTAAAGTTAGAAAAGTAGGGATCTGGGTAGAGTTAAGGATTTTTGATTATTTGGGAATTTGACCTCGTTTTGGGGTCGAATTTCAAAACAAATTACATATTCAAGCTCGTGGGTGAATGGGTGATCAGGTTTTTGGTCCGAACCTCATATTTTGACCAAGCAGGCCCAGAGTCGATTTTTTACTTTTTTGGAAGAATGATGGGAAAGCTATAATTAAGCATTGGAATTGAATTTTTAGCATTTACTGATGTTATTAAGTTGATTATGTCTAGATACAACTGATTTGAAGCCAAATTCAAAAGAAAAGCGATATTTGAGGCTTGAGTTGTCCGTGGAAGTTCGAGGTAAGTGTTTGGTCTAACCTTAGCTTGAGGAATTAGGAGTCGGGTCTTATTTTCTATGTGATAATTGTTGATGATGTTTTAAGCTTTAATGCCACACAAGAGGGGGAGAGGGGGGGAGTGATTTGTGTGGTGCCCAATTTTCGATCTAGAAGAACCTGGTTTTTCTAGGTGTTATAACTACGACTGTTGTGGAATAATAAGTTCAGAAATTAAAGAACATAGAGATTTTTACCACGACCTACTACTAAGTAGAATTTTCCCAAACTTCCATTAAAATTACTGAGCCAAAACAACATTTACAAAAACTCTTTATAAATCTAAGGATTTACTCTAATCCCGTTGTATCTACTAGCCTCTAACAGCTGCGACAACTTCAAGTTAACTCTAACAAGAATACACAAAGTACCTATTACAATTATTTCTAGTAAAGATGAAAAGTGCAATATGAAAACACCTACTACAATTGAACTAGACATAAAGAAAGACACATAAAACTCTTTATGGAGTTGGTTCTTCAATCTGGTTCATGTAGCTTCAGGTTTGCACACTTAATTCATACACAAACTGCTTGCAAAAACCCTTGCTATTTTGCTCTCAATTCACGTTTAACTTATACATTTTTGTGCAACCCCTTTAATGTGAGAACATCCTGCAATTTATAGAGTTAGTATATGAAGAAATAACTAGAGTTCTGATGCAACTCTTCCTTTGTGGAAGAGTTCTAGTTGATTTCAACTTCTAGCTCCTTCCCTATTTTGGATACTGTTCTCTTTAGTTAAGGACTCATTATCCTTATCAATTATGCAACCTTTTCGATCAGGAGATATTAAATACACCAAGTTAAGCTTATCTCCTTCACGTGCAACCCACATGCTCGAATCTGCCCGTTTTCGTGCACCTAAGTTATGGACCTGGTTCATCCTAAGTTTCTTTGTCAGTCTTCAAAGCTAACCTTTACTTGGGCCAATAGTTGAGTACGACGTATAAGAATTGTGACGAGCATCTATACGTTGGTGTCAAGCATGCCCGTGAGTTTTGTGCTATAAATTGTTATCACTCCGTTGTGGTTTATTGTGCCTCACATGTTATTATCATTATTGTTCTCTTACCGGGATGTTTGTTTGATAGTATTGTTCCATTGCCGGGATATTGTCTAGATATCATTGTTATTTTGCCGGGATGTTTGTTTGATATTCTTGTTCCCTTGTTGGGATATCGTTGAGACATCATTGTTCCCTTTCCGGGAAGTTATTATGTTATTCTTGTTCCCTTGTCGGGACTCCTTGTGATTACTGTTGGCATGTAACTGGGAGCGGGTGGTTCGTCTACTACAAGATATAATAAAATGGGAGCGGGTGGTACGCCTACCACAAGATATAATAAAATGGGAGCGGGTGTTACGCCGATCACAAGATATAACGAAATGGGAGCGGGTGGTAGGCCTACCACAAGATAAATAAAATGGGAGCGGGTGGTACGCCTACCACCAGATAGATGAAATAAGAGCGGGTGGAACGAATGCCAGGAGATAAATGAAATTGTAATGGGTGGCACGCCTGCCACGAAATACATGACATGGGAGCGGGTGGCACACCTGCCATGAGATACAGGAAATGGGATCGGGTTGTACGACTGCAACAAGATGTGAAAAGAAAGTGAAATTTTCCTTTGTTTTCCATACTCTTGTTAGTGGTTGGACTTTGATTCCTTTATAATTCTCTTGATATTCTGTTTTTACCCGTTATTCCCCGAAGCATGTTTCCCTCTCCCATTTTTATTTGTTTATTGCCGTATTTTCTTTTTCGCTGTATATATTTGAACTGCACAGGTTTACATCACTACTTCGCCGATGTTAGGCTAAACACTTACAACACATTGGGGTCGGTTGTGCTGATACTACACTCCACACTATGTGCAAATACCGAAGAAGCTCTTGGACTGTAGTTGGAGGCTACCTTCAGTCCACGCGGAGATCCAAGGTAGACCTGCAGGCGTCCGCAGGCCCTGGCGTCTCCCTCTATCCCTATTTCCTTTTTCATTTCCCTTATGTTCAGAAATAGTGTATTGTTATTTCTTCAGACTTTGTATATAGTAAATCTTAGACCGTATGCGATACTGTGACACCAGGTTTTGGGTGATTAAGGCTTGAGTAATTGTAATAGAACGTAAAATTCAGATATTTTATTGATGTCTTCCGCTCTAAATTTAAAGTTCTGCTATTTGTATGTTATCGCCTTATATTTGTTAAATAGAATAATTGAATAATGAAGTAAGTAGTAAAGGATTGGCTTGCCTAGCTCACATTAGTATGCGCCATCACGATTCTCGAGGGTGGGTAATCCGGATTGTGACAAATGCCTTTAGTTAGGGTTTAGGGTTTAGGGTCCTACTCTTTTCCGTTGCACTTTCTCATTGTTTCCTAAGTTTCCAAAATTCAAGACTGTCACAACCTAATTCTAAGATTAAGTGACCCGCAATTAATTACCCCAAATCTAGCAAACCATATTAGATAACTTAAAACACAGGGGCGGAGGGTGAAATCAAGCTACGGGTTCGGCCGAACTTCGTAGCGTTTGTTCAAACAATATATTTTATGTTTAGACTTTATTAAATTTATACAAATATTACATAAGCTGGTCAAACTGGTTTGTAAGTATCTTTTGGCTTATCTACGAGTTTGGCAAATGCCCAAAGTGCTTATAAGCCCATGTGTTTATAAGCTAAAATAAGTCATAAGTCATAAGTTGTCATCCCAACCAACGACTTTTTAGCTTATAAGTACTTTTAGTTTGACCAAGACCTTTACTTTTTTATCCTTAATATATACATTGTAATTGAATAAATACTTTTTCCCAAATAAATTTTTTGACTTTCTCTTCATTCCATATTCCTTGTTCACCCTTTTCTTTACAAAAAAAACTTTTTAATTTATAATCTTTTGTAAAGTTTTAAAGCGTATTTTAGTCATATTTTTTGTAATTAATCACTTTTATATTAATCACCAATAAAACTGTACAAATCCATAACATCGCTTATCCAGCTAGCTATCTCATTACAACTATATCTCCTATGTAATGAGAAACTCTATACACTCAAACAAAAATATAACTCTCTGAATGCCACTAGTAGCTCTAATGTTGCATATGTATGCTACCTCACGTGCAATAGCCTTCCAGTCTCGTGATCTCTTTTCAAAGATCCTCAGATTCCTCTCAATTCATATTGTATGTGATATTTTTGTATATACCATCATGAATATCTTTGCTCTATTGTTCTTGCCTTTAGCATGTTGCAAACTCCATTCAAGATGCTGCTATTCCGTTTTTCTTTAAAGGGTGTGAATGAAAAATGGAAGAGGCACCTTTTGGATTTCACCTCTCCATCTCACCCTTCCTTTGTCTATAAATTTAGAGGCTTGGTCTCATTTTTAAGATATAGAAAAATCTGAATTTCTCTCCTCTTTTCTGTTTGCATTATTTTCAAATAAACATAAGTATCAAGTGTGATTTTCTCCGTCTGTTAAGTTCACTGAAATTCTGTAATTTTGATTGCCAGTATTGCGGAATAGTATTCCGTTCTATCCTGGGAGGAATTAATCCAAAACCTTGGGTAATAATAAGGGGATTAAATTGCTTAAGGACACACAAACAACTTGTTGGCTCGGAATTATTTTTTCTGTTTTATTTATTAAACTAATGTTTCTCTTCTTCTATGATTTTCTGATTTTTAACACATTAATACCAATAGCCACTCCCACGACTTTGTAGTTTTATATTCATGCTGCATCCATTGTATGATCTTCTTCCACGGATTCTTGCTATATTCACTATTGACAAACAAATGTTCCCTGTTTTCCTCATGGTTGTGGCACTTTGAGTATCCACTGCCATTCCCCATTTTTGCAGTCTATCTATAGAGAGTAGCCTTCCATGTAGTAACATCCACATGGTAAATTATGTTTTAGGCCTCGCAATGTTCTGAAACATTAGGAATTATTAGGTCACCCGAGGTCTTTGTCCCAGTAGCTGCAGATATATGTGCCTAATCATTCTTATTTTAGTCATTTTAATACAACTTATCAGCATTTCTTTAATACTTATTATTGATCAGTTTCAACACTTCTATCTAAATACATAAATGCTTATTTAAAAAATCAGCTTCAGCACTTAAAAATATGTTTTAGCATTTCAAGTTTATCAATCGTTTACAATTAGTTAATCCAAGCGGGCTCTAAATTTACACTCAATCATTAAATAAACTTAAAAAACTCATACGCGCAGAGGACAAAAGAAAACATAAGTCTCACACAACTCGAAACACGAAAATATCTTAAAATCAATTCTAGGTCTGAATTAATACAACTCTATGAGTTGTGTTATGGAAACATCGACTGAATATTACGGGACATATGTAAGCCACCATAAAAAGAGTATGGCCGGCTCACCACTGAAGAACCGGGTATATTTTGATTTTGATTCTTTAGGAATATTTATTGCCCGCCCCCACAAATAATAGTGAACAGATGTATTTTTTTATATTAATATATATTATATATAATTATATATCACGGCACCGGTCATGGTAGCGGTGGTACTTCTCCAACAATCACAGAAAAACCATCGAGCGGATGTTAGCCCGCCTGATGCTCTCCACCTCCAATTAATATGACTACAACAAGCAGAGAAACAGTTAATACAAGAAACGTACTAAGAAAGAAAACAAACCAAGGTTCCATACGTACCTTTATACTCAGGGCGGCCACCTCGCCCATCAACCCAACATCCGAGATGCCCCTCAAAGACGTACTCTCCGCCTCCGAGCACATAACCTCAAACATCGTCACCAGATTCACCTCCTCAAGCAGCATGTTCTGATCGTTGGAAATCTCCACGTCGCGGTAACTTCCTTCGGCCTGCACCGCTGGTAGGGTATAACCTTCCTGGAATAGACGAATGTCCTCAGGGTCCATGCCGGACTCAGAATCGTCCCCCTCTCCTGAGGCTCCCCTTCCACCCGCCGCTCTGGAAGTCGAGGCCTCTGCTGCTCGGGAAGTTGAAGCGCCCATATCCTCCACCAAAATGGTTGCTGAGGAACTACCTTTCCTATCAGTAAGGAACTGAAATTTGTATCGTCGAAGCGATTGTGTCACCTTGGCCTGAGCCAACCGAGGCAACCCCCACTGAATGCTCACCCATGGGGGCAAGGTTCGCTGCGCCCCCTCCCCTTTCAATGACGAAGAATCCAAACTAATCACCACCGTAAGGGCTGGGGTAAACGCCACCCCGAGCCTTACTAGTAGCCTCCCGTCTTCTTCCTCATATCCGTTTGGCAGCAGCTCCGCCTTGGAACGCACAACCCCTGGAGATTCTTCAACTCGATGCCCGGACCGCCCGAAGAGTGAGCCGTTGAGGATTCCACTAAGGTCTCCCTCGGGACCGGGCGAGGTGCCGACATTGCAACCAATCGGGCAGTCGACCCCGGTCTGCGAAAAGCAAGCTGAGGAGCCCTCATGCGACGTGGTCGTTCTAACCAGCAAAGGAATAAGGGTCAAGGAAAATAAACTAAGGACTATGAAATAAGAGCAATAACAGCAAGTCAGATTCGTACGAACAGCCGGCCTACGGCCATGGGCTTCCCAGAAGGACGCCCACGTGCGAATTCCCGTTATGACATGAAGCACGACCTCAACCCATTCGATGGTCGACATGTAACCTCTCCCAGCTCCCAGCAAGGACGATGTCGGTAAAGCGAGAGATGTCAGATTGATCCTTCAGTTGGGCGATGCATGCCTCCCCCATCAATTGGGCCTCATCCACTTGGTCCTCTCCTTCGAGGTCGTAGAAATCAGTTGCCGGACCGCTGAGCAGAGAGAGAATGTTAGTCACCGACGGGAGCCGGTCAACATTTGGCAAATCGTTGGTTCTCACCACCGTAGATGGACCCTCAACCGCCATAACCGCCATCGGAGCAATATCGGAACGGGAACTGCTCGCCATTGTCGGTATAATGAAAGAGAGATAGAAAAATTCACTGGAAAAGCAAGAGAAGACGAAGATCCAACGATAAACGACGAAGAATGAATTAACAAGGAGCAAAAGACTAAATAATCTAAGAATAAGAAGAGCTATCTCTCTCGGAATTTCACTTAGAGAAATATCGGAAAAGTGAGAACTGAACAATACAACCCCTTATTTATAGACGAAGCATAAATGACCTTCACGGATCCCAAAGATCACCATTAACTACCTGACCAACCGCAAAACGGTTCAGGCCTACAGTAACGGGCACCATTATGATAGATACCACGGAACGGTCATTCAATCGTTAATCGGCAAGCCTCCTATGAAATGGTTGTAACGGCCCCTAGGTACCATGAGCACACCCCATGCGTCACCATGCATATGACGTCACCCTTACACGCGGTAAGCATGATCGTATTCTCTCCAGGCACGTGGGATCGGCTACGGCCATCTCTAAACCATTAGTAGCCATGACCATCTTCCAAATAATCTTGGCCGCGGCCGCCTCCGGGAGTAGTATTGGTTGCACCCGTCCCTGAAGTAATAACGGCCACGACCCTCTCCCGAATACGAAAGCGGCTACGGCCATTCTCGGAGTAAGAACGGCCACAGTCCGCTCAAAATAACGGCAGTCTCCGTCCCTTGACAACGAGGAGACTACGATCTCCTACTATAAAGAGAGTACGCGCAAATAAAAGGCTACGGTCATCACCAAAGTATAAAAGGCTAAGGCCATCTCCAAAGTATAAAAGTCTACAACCATCTCTAAAAGAATAAAAGGCTACGACCGTCTCCAAAATATAAATGGCTACGACCATTTCCAAAGATTAAAAGGCTACGAACATCTCCAAAGAGTAAAAGGATACGACCGTCTCTAAAACATAAATGACTACGATCATCTCCAAAGAATAAAAGGCTATGGACATCTCTAAAATCAAATGGTTACGACCATCCTCAAAAAATAAAGGGCTACGACCGTCCCCAAGGCATAAACGGCAAGGGTTATCGGCAGAATCCTCTCATCGAGGTCGGCCAGGGCACAACCTCAATAAGCAGAGGGACTATCTGTATGGGTCAAAACTTGACTTCATGATAATTAATGGGACCGACGCATTTAATAAAACCTATTTGTGATTAATAAATGGTATGACCATTTATTAAAAATATTATCGGGTAGTTACCTGATTTGACGACTAACGCCACGACCTGTCCGTCCTTGTGAATGCGTCCCCTCAGTGTGGTCACAACCACTTGGCGCCAGCTGGCAGGTCTCCTAGCTATAAATACTAAGAGAAAGAACCCTAAATGGGGGGAGGGGGGGCTGCTTATTCTTCTTTATATCTACTTCTAAAAAAAGAGATGATTCATCATTTTAAGGTTCTGAACCTCTCCATGGAGAGGCAGACCAAATCAATATTATTAATAAAAAATCTTCACCTTCTCCTTTTAACTAATAACTATTGTCTCTCACATCTTGCTTATATTAGTCTTTTGGATTATTACGATCTGATATGATTGACCCTTCGTTTATTTTGATTGTTTTGTACTATGAAAACTTTTTAATCAAACACATATCTTGTTGAACATGAAAAGATTGTAATTATTACTGCTCTTTCCAGTAATAGAACAGTAAAGGAGTATAATGCAACAGAGGGGCAATTTTTTGGCCGAAACTCAAATGTTCTTTTTCTTCTTTCTTTTTGTTTGCAAGGAGGGGGAGAAATTTGTCTATTGTTTCCATAGGAACTTTCTGGTCAAAGTACAAGACGAGCTAACTAATCTATTTTCTTTATAATGCAGTTTATTTAACTATAGTAAAAATAAATTTAATTCAACTAATTATATATATTATATAATTTATTTATAATTTTCGCGTATTATTTTTACCTAGTCAAATACAACTACAATAACATAAAACTTAAATAAATATTTTATAAAAAATTTATACAATGACTTTTGTATATTTTGTATATGATTTATACATAATAAAAATAAATTTCATACAACCAATTATATATTATACAACATATCTAAAACTTATCTACAATTTTCATACATTATTTATACTTAGTTATATGCAACTACAATATCAAACAATTTAAATATAATTTTTTGCCACGATCCGGAATTTCCACCCTCGGGAGTGGTAATGACGCCTACTCGTGGAGCAAGCCATGAACATTTGCAACATTGTCCTATCTCATTTTATGCATGATTAAAACTATTAAATAACTGATGAATAAGAAATTAAAAGACAGTGATTAATAAAAGATAGCGGAAGTCTGAACTAATATAGAAACAACGTCGAAAACATCAATACAAGTCTCTACACAATACCTGGTGTCACAATATTTCACGGACCATCTAGGAATGCTAAATACAAAGTCTGAAACAATTTAATAAAACTCTATCTCGATACAAGGGAAACAGGGCAGGAAAAGGTAGAAGAGATGTCGGGCATACAGATGCCTGCAGGACTACCGTGGAAATCTTGTGGACTAAAGGACTACTCCTGGCTACTGCTGCACACCGTAAGCTGCTCTGACACCTGGATATGTGCAAGAAAGCACAGAGTGTAGCATCAACACAACCAACCCCATGTTCTGGTAAGTGACTGGCCTACCCCCAACGAGGTAGTGACGAGGCTAAGATCAGACTCCAGATAAACCTGTGCATATATATATATATATATATATATATATATATATATATATATATATATATATATATATATATATATACACACACACACACACACACACAAATACAACGGAGAAACAATAGAAATAAATAATTAAAGCTGGGAGGGAGAACATGCTTCGGGGGTAGCAGATAAAAGCATAATCTCAAGAATAATATGGAAATACTACAATTTAATTTCTAACACAGAATAAAAACGTAAAAAAAACTTTCATTTTTAAGTTTCATCTTGTTGCAGGTATGCAACTCGATCCTATTTCTCATATATCGTAGTAGGCGTACCATCCACTCCCATTTCATAATATCATGTGGTAGGCGTATCACCATCTCCAATTTCATAATATCATGTGGTAGGCATACCAGCCGCTTCCATTTCATAAATCTTGTGGTAGGCGTACCACCCGCTCCCATCTCAATCCAAAACAGTATTAAAAAGAGAATCCCGACAAAGAAACAAGATAATATAATGATTTCCCCAGCAAGGGAACAAGATAACATAATGATTTCCGGGCAAGGGAATAAGAATATCAAATAAACTATCCCAACAAGGGAGATTCATCTATAACCAATCTTATTCAATTTCTATTTAACACAATTAACACTAATACTCAGTCATAACCCAAGTCCACGAAAATAACTAATTACTTGCTCAGTATCAAAGATCATCAATCAAAGTTCTCATAATATCATTTAAGAATACAACAATTTAGAAATTTTGAACTCACGGTCATGCTCGATACCAACGAATAGATAATTGTTACCATGCCTATATATCGTACTCAACACAGAACAAGTAGCAAATATGACTTGACTCCTAATCTCTCAAGTTACGGTTAGAACGAACACTTACCTCAAACTTCCACGGCCAAATCAATCCACAACTACCGCATTCTCTCTCGAATTCGACTCCAACTCAATCAAATCTATGCAATAATGACTTCATAATATCAACATATGCTAAACAAATCAAACCTAATGCATAATTATAGATTTCCAAGATTTTTTCCCAAAATTCCAAAAATCAACCCCGAGCCCACCTGATCAAAACACGAGGTTCGTACCAAATTCATATCACCCATTCACCCACGAGGCCGGAATGTATAATTTGTTTTTAAATTTGACCCCAAAAAAGTCTAAGTCAAGAAAAACCAAAAAACACTAACTCTACCCAAATCCCTCAATTTCTACCCTAAATTACATGTTTAAGCTTAGGATTTCATTAGATGTTGATGAAAAATAAAGAAAACGAGTTAAGGATTACTAACCCACAAAGTATTGGTGAAAGAAAGCTTCAATGGACGCCTAAGGACCGGAGAAGAGGGAGCTCGTAAAAACTTATGAAAAAACCCGTAATACACTATTTTGGAAATTTAATTTTAGCTGGGCAAAATTGTCCTTCGCGTTCGCGAAAGGCTAGTCGCGTTTGTGAAGGGTAGTTCTCAACAGGTCATCGCATTTGCGATATGAAGAATGCGAACACGGAGAGAAAAGGCTGGGAGTCCAGGATTTGTTCTATGCGAACGCATGGGACCTTACTCGAACACGGTGAAGGAGTTCCGCAAAACTACACGATTGCAAGTGGGAGAATGCGAACGCTAAAAGGAGATGGAGATTAAGCCCCAGGGTCAATTGACACTACGTGAACACGAGGACAAGGGTTCGAACGATGCAGAAAATACTCAGAGCTTCGCAAACGCAGTAGAGACGTCGCGAACGTGAAGAACAACGGGACCTGCAATAGCTGAAGCCAAATTATGCAATTTCTCTATGTTTGAAACCACTCCGAAATACCTCTGGAATACTCCTGATAGCTCGGGGCTCCTAACCAAACAGATACACTAACTCAACAACATCCTACGAACTTAACCGTGAGATCAAACCTCCAAAATAACATAAAAAACAATGAACCAAACCATAAAATTAATAATTTTTCCTCAAACTTCATTAACTTTCAAATTTAGAACTTTAAGTCCGAAACACGTCAAACAACGTTCGATTTCAACCAAACCTTACAGAAACATCTTATTTCACATAAAAGACCTGTACCGAGTGCCGGAACCAAAATACGGTCCCGATAGCAACACGTTCTAATCAATTTTCATTTCAATTTTTCTTAATAATTTCAAAAAATAATTTTACTCAAAAATTTATATCTCGGTCTTGGGACCTCGGAATTCGATTTTGGGCATACGCCTAAGTCCCATATTATCCTACGGACCCTCCGGAACAGTCTAATCATGGGCCCGGGTCCGTTTACCCAAAATGTTGACCGAAGTCAAATCTATTCATTTTAATAATAAATTTTAGTATTTTCCACAAAATTTCATATTTAAGCTTTTTGGCTACGCGCTTGGACTGCGCACTCAAATCGAGGTGAATATTAATGAGATTTTGAAGGCCTCAGAAGTACGGAATGGATAAGAAAACAGGTGATGGCCCTTTGGGTCGTCACATTTTTATACAATGTTGTTCAACTTTCATACAGTAGTTAAATAAAAAATATATATTTAAGCAAAACAATTCAATTTTTCTTTAAAGTTTCTACTATTTTACTATAATTTCGTAAATATAATGTATATCATGGCTTCTTCTTCTTCTTCTTCTTCTTCTTCTTCTTCTTCTTCTTCTTCTTCCTCTTCTTCTTCCTCTTCGACCAGTTTCAATGTGAAATTAAGCCAAAATTAAGTCTAATATTCACCAAAATACCCTCAAAATTGAGATATAAATTTCAAACCATCTTTTTCAATTATTTACAGCAACACCCAATCCAAACAAATAATGGTTTTTAATAATTCAAATTCGAATTCAAAGTTTCAAAGCTTTTTAATGGTTGTCGATGGTGGAACTGTTGCTATATTTTCCTTTGTTTTACATTACTGAAATTAGGGATTGAGAGATAGAAAGAGATGTCGAGATAATTCTCAATTCTTTGCAACAACACCCAATTCAAACAAATAATATTTTTTGAAAACCCAAATTCGAATTCAAAGCTTCAAAACTTTTTAATGGTTGTCAATGGTGGAATCGTGGGTGAGTGCAAGATATGTGGGGGAGAGGGTGAGATGTGGAGAGTGAAATGTGAAGGGAGTGGAAGATACCTTAGAGTTATTTTAGGACACTAATTATTATCATTAATTCCCTTAAAATATACATAAATGATAACTAGGTATATAAAATATAGTTATAGTAAAACTTGTGTTGGCAGAACAATATTATTTCATATAGTGTATAAGAATTTAAAAATTCCTTTTGATTAAGTCATGCAAAGAAAGAAAAGGTTTCTATTAAATTACATGGACGACATATTGGTTTTTGCTCTAATTTAAAGAGATCATTTAGATCCTTTGGTGTAGAAGTAATAGGTAATAAATCATATAGTACTATTACTTTTTCTTTTCGGGGCAGTGAAGATCAAACTCACAACTATTATGTGAAAAATTCTCATCAGTATCACTAGATTATAAACTTGGACCTTAACTCAAACTAACTTCCGGTAATTTGATTGTAACTAATTAATTAACTCAACAAAATTTAACCCAATAATTACTATAAAAAAAAGAAGAATGGGATGAATTGGATAAATATACAGACCCCCTTCTATTATATATATAACCCTTTCCTGACTTAATTGGAAGTTCCTATAATAAATTGATAGCTTTTGAAAATGGAATAAAAACAAAAGAATAGGGAAAAGCCGATTGAGCTTTTGGTATAGGTGTTCCGGGGCTAATAATCTACGAAGAAAGGAGGGGAAAGGGCAGATCAACCAAAGATCCTACTCCTCTTATAAAGGGGAATGAATCATTTTTCCGATTTTTCATTTTGTTTTAAGGCCCCATCGACGAAAGAGCAAATCGGAAAATAGTAAATTTGATGAATTTTCATTTTATATGGTCTCATCTTTATCACACTTCTTTGTCTTCCAAGTCAAAAATAGTTTAGTTCTAAACTCCTTTCTTTTTCCATTTAGGTTTTATTGTTTGTTTGGGTTTGTAACTATGTTACCACTGGAAGTGGAAGAGCTAAATTTCCAAATAAAATCCGTTCATTTGACAATCCTGTCTGAATGTCTAGAATTACTATTAAACACGCACTTAAAAAATGTTAAAATCTCTATCGTAAAGTAACACCCACACTATCAGATTATTACTGCTACAAAAAGATCATTCCATTTTGCATTTGTTGGTGAAGACCAAATAAGCTGCCATATGGCATATAATTTAGTTGCCATATGGCATATAATTTAGCTGCCCAATATTGGTGCTTTCTATGTCACAACCAAGATTTTCTATCCTCGTGAGTTGTGATGGTGTCTACTCAAAAAAGCTAGGCAAGCCACTAAACATAGAAATTACTAACTCTTTCATTTATAAAACTTTTAACAATCGAATTAACCGGTAACCAACATTTAGATATTAACGATAAATAAAATCAAGCTAATCTAATATAATAACCAAAACCAGTACGATAATGACAAAACACATCTCTATCCGGAATCCGGTGTCACAATATCATAGACGTACTAAGATTACTACAATAAATATCTGAAAGAAATACAATCTGTCTCGAAATCTAATGAAAACAGAGTACATAATAAAGGAGAAGAGAACGACGGGACTGCGGACGCCTGTAAGACTACCTCAGGATCTCTGGCTGGACTGAAGGCATGCTCCCAAAGTGCTACTATCCAAAAGCTGCTTCGGAATCTGCACATAGTGCAGAGTTTAGTATCAGCACAATCGACCCCATATGCTGGTAAGTGCCTGGCCTAACCCCGACGAGGTAGTGACGAGGTTAGGACTAAACTCCAGATAAGCCTGTGCAGTTATATAATATATAGCGGAAAATATGTAGGAATAAACAGTTAAAATGGGAGGGGGTACATGCTATGGGGAAATATCAAATCCAGCAGAAACTTAAGAGACATATGAGAGAACAATTCAATATCTACAACAAACAATAATAACACTGTTACGACGCGTAACCCGATCCCTATCATTTAATACTGTTGCGACGTGCAACCCGATCCCTATACTTTAACACCTTTGTGACGTGCAACCCGATCCCTATCATTTAACACTGTTGCGGCGTGCAACCCGATCCATTTATATCACTGTTGCAGCGTGCAACCCGATCCAATATAACATAGTTGTGGCGTGCAACCGATCCATATATAGTATTGTTGTGGCATGCAACCCGATCCATATATTTATATACCTTTAACAACAACCATACTAAGAGTCCCGGCAAGGGATCAACAATAAACTACACTATTCCGGCAAAGGCCGAGATTCGACAGTAATAGTAAATACGTCCCGGCAAGGGAGAAACAACTATAACTAATCTTAACCCAACATATACTCATCTCAGCTAGCACCAATATTCAATCATAAGTAATTTCCACGAAAACAATCTTAATCCTTGTTCAATACCGAGAATCATCAGCTAAAGCATTTGTAGTTTTATTTAGGTGCACAATAAATTACAATTTAAGACTCAGGGTCATGATTGAAACCAACATATAGATACTCGTCGCCATGCCTATACGCCGTACATCAACAAGAAGCAAATAGCAAATAGGACACAAATCCTAATCCCTCAAGCTAAGGTTAGAACAAACACTTATCTCGATGCCTCGAACACAACTCAAGTTTAAATTATAGCTTTACCCCTTGATTCCACCGCCAATTCGCTCGTATCTAGTCACAAGTTACTTAATTACATCAATAAATGCTAAATGAATCAATTTGAATGCATGTAAAATGAATTTTCCAAAGTTTTGCCCAAAAGTCAAAAATTGCTGTCACGACCCAAAATATACTAAGGGTCGTGGTGGCGCCGGACACCGCTGCTAGGCAAGCCAACTGAAATACATAATTAAATTCTTGCTTTAATAATTTCGAAAATACTTCTTTATTATGATTAACACAATAATCAGTATATTCCTCCGAATAAATAATAAATTTTTTTATTTAATAACTTTTAAAAATTTCTGAATAAACCCAAATACACTCCAGAACCTGGTGTCACAAGTACATGAGTAATTTCTAAGAGAAAGCAAATAAGTACAATAACTGTCCGGAATACAATTGGATAGAAATGAATAAAATCCTGAAAGAGACTATCTAGCTGCGGAACCACCTCGAGGAAATACAGCTCACCTAGTCTTTTTCTCAACGATGCTACTGTGCATCTAAGTCACGAGCCACACAATAATCCTGTGCAACAAAAATGCACAGCAAGTGTAGTATGAGTACAAAAACAACGTGTACTCAGCAAGTATCCCGTCTAATCTCGAAGAAGTAGAGAAAAGATGTCGACTTTTACACTTACTAGCGGTCAAATAATAATATACCAAAATGTGAGGAAATCATTGATTTATATAGCATGTTCTAACTCACAAAGCTATAAAACAGGTAAACACCTTTAATAATTAACAAAGGATTTTCAAGATTTACTTTTCATTATCTTTATTCATGTGTAGCGGCCAAGAAGGCAATATTAACTCTAATAAGTTTCCAGTAAACAATGCAAGCATGCGCATATCATGCTTATGCGACGACCCGATCCAACAAAAATAACTGTGTACTTGCCGAGGGTCGACGGCGTGCCTATAGATGCATCTACTTATTATGCCCAGGCATTTCGGCCCGTTCCAAAAATAACCACACACAGACAGACAGTCAATCAAGAAGTCAACATGGAGCAATTATCCAAAGAAAGGCCAATTCTCTTTAATAGTTTGAGAAAATGAAGTTTGTACCTTTTTGAAATTCATTTACTAATTCAATGTCATTTAAGCAATTCAAATGTCAATATGATTACACACATTTCAAGAATAGCATGCTTTTGGGTCCTAGACTACCCGGACAATAGCATGATAGTAGCTATGCATGGACTCTCGTCACCTCGTACGTATGTAGCCCGCACAATTAGGAGCACACAACCAATTAACTCACATATGGGGACAATTCCCTCTTATAAGGTTACAAATGAGACTCACCTCGCTCCGAAGATCTATTACCGGCATTCTACATTCTTCCGAAGACTCGAACCCACGCACAATTCTCCAAAACTAGCAAATAATTATGTAAATCCATTTTCTAAGATACTCATTATAATCCAATTTATAGCAATTCCTAAATCCGATCGAAAAGTTGACAAAAAATCCCTCGTGCCCACGTGCCCAAAACCTAAAATTTCTCGAAGATAAAGTTTGCCCATGAACTCATGAACTAAAATATATGATTTTCTATTAACTCCATATCCAAAGTCGTGGTCAAAATCCAAGAACACAAATTTTCTAGGTCTTCCTCAAACCCTCAATTTTCTACCCATTTTAATGCTAAAATCTATACATAATTATTGTACTTAACTCAAAATTAGATGGGGATAACTTACCTTAATTTTTATGGAAAAAATCCTCTCTTGAAACCCCTCCAAGAATCTCCGAAGCCAAGAAAATATGAGAGGAAATGGCGAAAAATCCGACTTTTAAAACCCCTATGCCTCTAGCTATTTTCGCTTCCGCGGTCCCACTTTTGCGGACAAAACGCCGCTTCTGCGGACACGAGGCTCCAGCCCATTTTTCGCTTCTGCGGAGGGCCCACAGCTTCTGCGGTTCCGCTTCAGTGGATCTAGGGCCGCTTCTGCGGTACTGGCTGCCTTTGTGTCCAACCACTTTTGCGGCTTCTTCCTCGCTTCTGCGGGGCCGTTTTTGCGGCCCATTTCTGCAGCGGCGAAAATACCGGCAACCAGATCCTTCAGCTATTCAAAATACCAAATTTCAATCCGTTTGCCATCCGTAATTCATCCGAGGCTCCCGTGACCCCAACCAATCATACCAACCAGTCCGTACACACATTACGGACATGCTCGAGGCCTCAAATCACATCAAACAATGCTAAAATCATGAATCATGCTTTAAGAACTTTAAAAGTTCAAACTTCTACTTTCAATGCTGAAACCTATCAAATCATGTCCGATTGACCCCAAATTTTGCACACAAGTCATATTTGACATTACGAACCTACTGCAACATCCGAAATCGGATTCTGTCTTCGATATTAAAAAGTCCACCTCCGGTCAAACTTCTAAAAAACCTTCAAATTTCTATCTTTAGCCAAATGGCTCCAAAATGACTTACAGACTTCCGAAATCACTTACGATTGTTCTCCCAACTCCAAAATCACCATACAGAGCTACTCCCAGAATCGGAATCCCAAACGTACATCAATAATGCTGAAATGCACTTCAAGCCAAACTTATGAAATTTCTTCCAAAATGTTAACTTCTACAAAAGGCGCCAAAACGCTCCCGGGTCATCCAAAACCCGATCTGGACATACGCCTAAGTCGGAAATCATCATACGAACCAGTTGGAACCTTCGGATCCCGATTTCGAGGTCGTTTGGTCACAAATCTAATATTAGTCAATTCTTTCAACTTTAAGCTTCCGAAATAATAATTCTCTTGCCAAATCAACTACGAACTTCCCGAAATTCAATTCCGACCACGCGTACCAATCATAATACCCGAGATGAAGCTGCTCATGGACTCAGACTGCAGAACGCCGTGCTAGAGCTCAAAACGACTAGTCAGGTCGTTACATTCTCTCCCACTTAAATATACGTTCGTCCTCGAGCGTGCTGAGAACTACACTGAAGTAGTCTGTAATCACTGTTTAACTTTTCATGCACCTTCTTGTGCTTTTACAACTCAGTTGAGCACATCGGCTCGATAAATTCTGAAGATATTCCCTTTTATTCAAGCGAATAAGCCTTAGAGTCCAAATTCCAACATCCGGAATTTTATGCCAGACTTCATAGGGTAACTGTAACACTCACTACACGCAGCACCAAAACATGACTACGTACCTTAGCTGAATTCACACCTTCACCATTTTACTCATAGTACCACCATTACATTCTCTGATCAAATTAATCGAAATTCCATGAATCCTATGCTCCCATTGCACCTCATGACCTACATAGGTCTTACTGTAACTCTTACAATACCGCCACGATGGAAAAGATGTGGTAAAATTCATAACCAACCGCTGAATCAACAAATTACTGGGTCTATTCTCCTGCCAAGAATCATTGCCTCATCCTGAACCATATAATGGTCTTAGCTCCTTAATATACTTAATATGATTAGATTGCACTGGTCCTAAGTCCAATAACCTCGTCTCGCCCAGTACGAACTGCTCAGGCAATAAGCTATCTCGGACATAATCAAAAGTCCCATATGACGCTACCATGTGCCAATAGGCTACCCATGAAAATGCGATACAAAAAGGAAAACGAACTCTGAAAAGGAGATCGAATCACCCCGATCGCGAATCATACATGCGACGATGGAAACATACTAAGTAGACTCCCACTCGCGAATCAAACATATGACGTGGGCTCACAGCTAATACGAGCTTTTCTCAGAAAATGGGAAATGAAACACATAAGAACATATATAAGGGACTATACAGAACATCATACTATTGCGGCACGCGTCCGATCCGAACAATATACCTATGGCGGCATGCCACCCGATCCACATATAGAACTCACATAAGGAGATACATCGAGTTAAATAGCTCATTACATCAAAACATCGAATATCGTTCATAAACACGCTAAGTGCATAATACCATCCCTGAGGGGACATATAGCGCTATAGGCCACAAAACTCAAGCACAAATGAGGTGGTATACATGATCTGAATCTCAAGAGCCATCCTGCTCATATAACTTCATCGCTACGCAGAACCTCAAACACATAAGAAATTCACCAAGCAATGTCACCACTCATAGTGCGTAGTACATCATTATATGAAATAGCTGACAATGAAATAACATCGCGACTACTCTTCCATAAAGAGCGCATTGCTGATATGATCATATCTAGCATGCTATAAAGCCCATGTTCACAATAAAATCCATCCACTGAACTCAAGCCAATCTCTAATTGCACCAACTAGGCCAATAACATTTCAAAGGTCCATAATAACTCCCGTTCTCTCATAACACATAAGAACAAACCTCATAGCCGGAGCGAACCTCCACAGTCCATAACCCAATAAACAAAGTGCCTTTCAGGCATAAATTCTCAAATCAACGATATTACCACAATCCCCAAACTTGGTTTAAATATTTAATTAATCAAGTGACTACATGTGACACTTATACAATCCTCCTATGTGACACGCTCCCACAACCTTCCGAAATAATTAACGGGTCTGCACATTCAAACCACCGGCCGCACTAACGCTGGAAAGCGATCAAGAATCCCTAACCAGGATGCAAAGGTTTTTTTTCAAAAAACACCGATCTCAGGTGACACTGATGGTTGTGAGCACGTAATTTTTGCTTCACAGAAATTACTCCAAAAGAAATCATAAAAAAAAGCAAGTTGCCTTCGGGTATAATTTTGAGAGTTTGCGTGACATTTTGGTAATTATTTTGTCCGTAAATGTTTAACTTGCTGTAGTTAACTAAAAAATACAAAGATACATGTTGCATGCATATTTATGATTTAATTGTGCATTTAGGAATTAATTAAACCATGATTTGGTTTTAAAAGTGAAAATCACAAAAATATATATTTTTATTCTATTTGTTGTCATTGTGTGATTTTATTTTTATTAAATGTGTGTTAATCGTTGTTAAGTATTAATTAATATTTATGTAATTTTATTTTGATTTTTACCAATTAATTAGGAATTTTGTTTAATTATAAAGAAGGAAAATAAAAGAGATGAAAATTGAAGAGAAATTCGGATTTCGGCTTAAATTTGAGACCAAGAATCATGCCCAATTCATTTCATGACCCAGTCCGATCTCTTGATCCATCAGACCTCACCAAAAGATGCTGTATTGGCACCTCAAATCTGAGCCATCAATCAAGCTAATTGAACAGTCCAGTGCAACTCCCGTCTAAGGCCAAATGACGACGTTTCAGGAGCTTTGATCGGGGCCATTCATCTTATTCAATCCAACGGCCTCAATCAATCCTTTATAGCCGACCCATTTCACCCCCAAGATTGACCCAATCTTTACTTAATCAAAACGGCACCGTTCCCCTTAATGAAGAGATCCTGGCCATCAATCTCATTTGATCCAACGGCCAGGACCAAACCACCCACCTTCGTATATAAACCCCGGTCTCTCACCATAACCAAACACCCCCTTCCTCTCTCTTTCTCTCATTTAGAGACGGAGCTTGGGGTTCAAACCCTATCCGCCTTAGTTCACCTTTGCCTGAAACCCGGCAGCATCAACACCGCCGGCCACCGCCTTAACACCATAGATACATCTAACAAACATGAATCCAAGTCCAGTGTTAGTTTGGCTCAAATCAACCTACATCTTCTTGAATCTTCATATGAAGATTCGAGCCAAAACCTACTCTATGCCATTCCCTCCCAAAATCACACCAGTTACTCCCCTGACCTCCCTCTTAACCAAACAGAGCTTGGTTTGGTTCGAATCTAACCAGAAAGCTTCAAGCCCCAAATAAAACCGTATGAACCCTAGAATTCAAAACTATGGAATCCGCCCAATTAAAAGAGGGATTGGGGTCTAATAGACCTTAATCGAGGTGTTATCAGTTGAGAACACTTCGATTAAAGTCCGTTCGACCTCAAAGAGGTCAAGTCCGGTTCAAGCCTGGGTCATCTGTGTTCTTTGAGTGCCTAAGGTACCTTTTCTTTTTTCCTTCTGTTTTATATGCGTGATTCTTATCTGCTACATGTTTAGTTTAGTTTATTTAATTTTTCAATTTTTCTTTCATTTTTGTTCATCCCTAACAGACCTTTTATTTGGTCGATCTTCTTTGTTTATAAATTATATCTATTTGTGATCAATTGTGTATTCAACTTGGTTAAAAGTGATCGATTAGTTAATAAGTTCTTTGGTTACTGTCAAAACCACTCAATCACTTGTTGACCTGTTTAGTCTGCTTGTTTGTTGTTAACTATTGAAATGTCATAGCTTGTTAGTCGATTAAATAAGTGTCGTCAACTGAATTCACTTGGAAAAACTAGAAAAACATAGTCACTATAGGATGATCCTTTAACATAAGATGCGGACCCCTCGATAATTAGGTATAATATTTGTTAGATTTCGAGATATGCTGTATAGCAAATTTCGCGGCTCTTCTAAAAAATAATAACGAGTTAGCATCTTTAGGTGTGTATTTAATAATTATATCTCCCTAAAATCGGGTGCACATTTATGTGACCCAAATCCAAATCTCAACGAAGTTGGAACGTACCAAAAATTACGGATATTTATGTGACACAGTTCGAGGTGCATTCTCACGACTTTGTAATAATAATAATAATAATAATAATAATAATAATAATAATAATAATAATAATAATAATAATAATAATAATAATAATAAAAGCGTTAAAAATTTAAATTTGCACGTAAGTTCTCATGTTTTAAAAATCATATAAATAAGCCGAATATGACAGTTGAGCAACCGTGCTAGAACCAAATAACTTGGGAATGCCTAACACCTTCTCTCGGATTTCGGGTGCGTAGACTGTAATATAGAGTCATTCTTTCCTCGATTCGGGATTCAACTGGTGATTTGGGACACCCTAAATCTCCCAAGTGGCGACTCTGAATCTTTAATAATAAATCTCGTTTCGATTGTCCTTTAACTGAAAAAAATCCCCTAAACCCTATGCGTCATCGCGGGGCAAAAAAAGGAGGTGTGACAGCTCTGGAAACTCTGCTGGGGGACGAACCTAGAATGTTTTGTTCAGGGTTCAGAATTTGAGCTTAGATAAATTGTCGTATTTGGTTATATCTGATTTTTTCTACATGCTTCATGCTTCATCTGCTTACCGCTTTGATAATTGGTGAATTGTACTTATGAACTGTTACGAAACCCATTTTCCCTTTGAGTCTTCAGTTATGTTGTGTTTGCCTACCAGCATCACAAAGCTTCTGTCTTGAGATAAATCCAGTTATCCTACCAGCTTCTGGTGAAGGATTTAGTCACACATGTTTAGGCGGGAGAGCAGTTAGCTAGCTAGTGTTGTTCTACTACTGGTGACGCTTGACGCTCCTCAGCTCGGGTTGTCCGCCCGGGTAAGCCAGGTCTAGTTTCTCGTACACTCAGGGGGTGCGGACACACATGTGCGGATTAAAGTGACACTTACAAGAATGGCGGGGAAGTTAACAGTACCCGACGACATTCAGGATACCATCTCATTTAGAATTTGAGAACCTATAAAATTGTGACTTCATGCCGGATCCCTAGTAGGAACGCTTATTTTCATCATGTTGCATTTGACTTAGGGGACTCAATACAGGGGTTGGGACCGTTTAGGAAAAATAACCTGAAACGAAAAAGACTATCCTGATGCATCTTGTTTATTTTGCATTTATTTGCTTCAAACTTGCATGTTGACCAGCTTGTGAAATCGGGAATTTTGAAAGATTTAAAAAACGAGAGAAGAAAGTAGAAGTGTAGAGAGATAACTACTCATTCTTTTAAAAGAACCAATGTCCAAGTAGTGTCAAGACTCTGCCAAAATTTTGATTTTTGAAAAAAAGGAAAATGGGGTGTTTACTTGAAATAAACAAAAGAGTCTTGTTTTAATTTATTTTCCTTACCCGAACTACGCCGGTTTGATTCTCACCGTGTGTGAGATACGTAGGCAACCCTCAACGGGTCCAACCTCCCCTTTGCAAAAAATAGCAAAAAATGTCAAAGTTTTAATTTTTATCATGAAGAAGTCGGGTGATGTTGTTTTTTGTCAAAAATCGCCGAATATTCCCGAAAAGGGTGCCGGAAGGCTAACTTTGCATAAATAGCTACCTTTGGGTCATTTTTTTAGATTTTGGCAAATTGACCCACATAGCCTTAAAATCTTCATCCCCGAAGTGCTCAAAAGGCCGTCTTTGCAAAACCTGGCCTTTTTATTTTAATTTGAAGAAAAAGAGTCAGTGACTAAGTGATTGCCATTTGAATTTTTTGGTCAAAATAAGCCGAGCCAGCTTCGGCAATGTACTAAACCGTTCTTGCCGAGATAGACTTATAATATCTTTCAGTTGTTGAAAGGCTATTTTTGTAAAAGAACGAACAAGTTTGTGAAATGTTATAAAATAATCCTCCTCGGCCTTAAAATTCATGTGAAAGGGCCATGTTTACAAAAACAGCCATTTGGTTGAATTTGGCAAACAAGGAAAGGTAGCTGGTTTGTTGTTCTTAAGTTTGTAATTCTTTTGGCTAGAATATATGGATTGTTTGATTTTCGAGTTTGTAGGTCATCTTTGAACCTTTGAAACCCAATTTGTTTTTATGGAAAACTCCAAAAAAATATTTTACTGTTGTTTAACTTTTATTGGCCCGAACTACGCAAGGTCTAATTCATGCAGAGTCATGATACGTAGGCAATCTCCATAATATTCGACCACCACGAAAAGAATATCATATAAAAAAAGTGGAAATGAAAGAAACAAAAGATGTTAATAATGAGCACCGACTAAGTCCATTCTAACATATTTTGTTTTGAATTTTGAGAAAGATGGGGTGATCGGTTTGTGGTAAGCTGGAAGCACAAGATCCAGGAAAATTTGATTCAAGACAGTGACACCCAGAATATCATGCTGAATCCTTTACATACACATGATGATGCATACTTTGTGGGGATGATGTCTGGTGACACGAGGTATGAGAATGTACTGACTAAAGCTGAAGGTCTTGAAGCAGATAATCGTCTTGGCAATATGGATGCGAAGTTCAATGGCTAAAAATGCCGTGCTTGTTAATTGGAAAAACGCTCCATGTCTGGGTCAGCTGGAGGGAGTCTTGGTAGTGGGCTCTGATTTTCCTTCTAGATTTCTGGATCATTCCGGGTTTGTAATCCGGTTTCTTTTATTTTTGTCATTATAAAAGGGTGAAACCTTGTTTCCCGTAATTCAATGAAAAATGAAAAAAATTTCTTTTTCGCTTTTACTTTAGTTTAATTTTGTTTTGTTGTTCTCTCTTTCTGAGCAGTTCTCTTTATACTGGTTCTAATGACATGACATGCACGATGGATCTTCAACCCAGTCTAAAAAATCAATCTGATTATGAACTAAAAGTAGATTGATGATAATGAGTGGGTCAAAACCCGAATGGAGCGGTTGAGGCGGCCAACAATAATATAAACAAGATATTGAGGAAAATGGTAGAAGGATCCAGGCAATGGCATGAAAAGCTACCATTTGCATTGTTGGGTTATCGCACTACTATTCCTACTTCAGTAGGTGCAACTCATTATCTGTTGGTATACAGAACTGAAATAGGGATACCGGCAGAGGTTGAAATTCCGCCTCTCCGAATTGTCGCTGAGGCTGAGATTGATGATGATGAATGGGTCAAAGCCTGATTGGAGTAGTTTAGCTTAATTGATGAAAAGAGATTGGCAGCAGCATGTCATGTTCAGTTGTATCGAAAGAGAATGGCAAGAGCAATAATAAGAATGTGCGTCCCAGAAAATTTGAAGTAGGGCAGCAAGTGTTGAAACGAATCCTACCACATCAGGCCGAAGTAAAGGGTAAGTTCGCCCAGAACTGGCAAGGGCCATTCATTGTGACCAGAGTGTTATCCAATAGCGCTTTATGTTTGACAGATGTCGAGGGAAGATGTATCGACATGGCTATCAATTCTGACGCAGTCAAGAGGTATTTTGTATGATTTCTTTGATTATAATTGTTTATTTGTTTGCACTTGCCATTAATCGGAGAATGAAATGACAAAGGTAATTTTTTGTACTATCCAAACACTTTTAACCTTTTCTTCCACTTTGAGGCTTATTTATTCTTTCATCCCTCTCTCTTAGAATAAAAAAAATGAAAAGAAAATGAAAAAAGTGGAAAAAAGGAAGAAAGAAAAATGATAACAAAAACAAAAAGGAAAGTCACAAGAAAAACAAAGGAATTAAGTGAACTACGTTCAACCTGATTCCTCAAAGAGGATACGTAGGCGCCTCACGACTTGGTCATAGTGTGATAAAATGTCACAAAAAATCGAAAATCCATGAAGCAAGAAAACTGGGACAGAAGTTATGTTTTAATATTTTGGAAAAGGTTTGATTTCGAGAGTAGCAATATCTTACCCATCAATATTATTTTGGATTTCTTGATAGCCTTTTCTTTTCTTTACCTACACAAAAAACCCACAGGTAATGTTCCAAAAAGACCACTCGATTAATATCCGAGAGGTGCTGAGTCAGGAAAATGAAAGCCAAGAATAATAGTCTGATCCCCGCTTGAACATGGATCATGAGCTAAAGGAATTGATAGCCAAAAGAATTCCCAGTAGAGAGAATCTTATCAGGTATACTCCAATCCCCAGCTGAGAAAATAAAATGAGAGAGTCTTATCAGTGAATACCTTCACAGGCACCATAAGGCGACGTAAGCTGAGAGAAACAAATGAGAGAGTCTTGTGGTGAAAACCTTCATGGGCACCATAAGGCGGCAGAAGCTGAGAGAAATGAGAGAGTCTTAGTAGTGAAAACCCTCAAAGGGCACTATGAGGCGACAAGATAAGATTGGCGGAAAGGAATCACATCTGGCAAAGGGTTGGACATCTATTTATCTCCAGCGAATGAGTCCATTAGAAAGATTCATACAAATAGACTGGGTCGATTAATCCGGAATGCACGACATGATCGTTGGGACCCGTTATACCACCCAGATATGTTCTTTTCTTTTCTTTTCCCCAGAATTTGTTCAGAAAGATTTTCTCTTTTTCTATCTTTTCATTTTGCTTAAAAGACTTTGTCCAAAAATTTATTTTTGAGAAAGGCCTTTCAAAGCTTACTACTAGTTTCCAAAATGGTACAAAGCAAAATGTGAAGAGGAAATGCCAGAGACAAGTCAATAAGACGAAAAGACATTTATTACAAGGCCGAATATTAAATTGGTCTATAATGTAAAGGAAAATATAGATAAAAGCGGGAAAAACAGCATGCTGAGGAAATTGTGGACGGCCCTCGAATAGGATATTTTGGGTTCATCCTCCCTTGAATATGATATGTCGGGTTCATCCGCCCTCGAATAGGATATTTCGGGTTTATCCGCCCTCGAATAGGATATTTTGGGTTCATCTCGAATAGGATATTTTGGGTTCATCCGCCCTCGAATAGGATATTTTTTGGTTAGTCCTCCCTCGAATAGGATATTTTGGGTTCATCCGCCCTAGAATAAGATATTTTGGGTTCATCCGCCTCGAATAGGATATGATGGGTCTATCCGCCCTCGAATAGGATATGATGGGTCTATTCGCCCTCGAATAGGATATGATGGGTCTATCCTCCCTCGAATAGGATATGATGGGTCTATCCACCCTCGAATAGAATATGATGGGTCTATCCGCCCTCGAATAGGATATTATGGGTCTATCCACCCTCGAATAGGATATGATGGGTCTGTCCACCCTCGAATATGATATTGAATTTAATCCTTTCTCAAAAGTACATTTAATTTATTTCGACCCGAGTGGTCCTTCTTGTATAAACATTGCCAAAATATATATTCCATATATTATTGCCAAATGCATTTTTTTTTCAAAATTGTTGATGAAGTCGGAAGCCCGCCCGTATAATAGAGGAATACAGTTCAGTCTTTACATTTTAGTCTTTTACATTTCAATTCTTGAAGTCAGGAGCCCTCCCGAAGAGCGGAGCGTTGCCACAAAAATCCCCAGCATAAATCCAAATTCAGAAGCCATAAGGAAGGCAACAATGGTCAGAAAGAAGGCAGTTCAAGCTTTGAAGGAAAAATAATTCGAAGCTCATAAGAAGGAAGTAATCAGTTCAAGTTCAAGTCAACAAAAATTAGTCACAATAAAGAAAAAACGAGAAAAAGAAAAAAGATAAAGGCAAGAAATTAATCCAAATGCAGAAATGGATAAATGCTCAAGATATGGCTGAAGTCGCAAGCTCTGCATGTCCCGTTTTGATTTTGAAATAGCTGAAAAAGATTGAACCAACACCTGCAGCTAACAAGTATCAATGTTAATATCCAAGTCTGCATGAAGGACCATTAAAAATTATAGACCAAGCTTCAGAAGACTCATAGATATGAACCTTGTAACTAGTAGCTGATGTGCTTAGTTAGTATTTTTCAAATTTTGATTTTGATGTAAGAAAAGGGCCTCGGACCGGAACCTCGGCAGAACGGAACCTCGATCGAATCTTCACCTTAGCATACTCCATATTCTCACTCACTTGGGAACTACGTTTGGCCTGATTCCTCAAACGAGGATACATAGGCTCTTCAAAGCTCGGTCATAGTGTAATAAAAATTAAAAAATCCCCAAGCAAGAAACTGGGGAAAAGTGTTTGTTGTAATAAATCTAGTTCCTAAGGTTATAATTTTGAACCAAAAATTGATTTGATTTGAGCCTTTATATACCCTTTCTTTCTAGCCCTACCAAAATTCCACATTACGGTCCAAAGAAAGACCTTTTTACTAGTCTCCAAAAGATGCCAAGTGAGACAAATGAGTGCCTTATCAGAACATAACACTCTGATTCTCAACAAAAAAGACTATGATCCCCAGCAGATAAGATGCATGAAAGATTCTTATCAGTAACACCCCTAAATCCTCTACACCCTCGCGGGGTGGAAAAAGGAGGTGTGACAAATATTAATTAAATGTGCGGCAACATCCTTCCAATTCAAAGTTATGCTGCACCGTTCTTCATTCCATGCAACTCCTTTTCACTACATCAACTCCCCTGCCGCATAATAACCCATACTCAAATTACACCTGCAAACCCCCATTGCCAGTCACTAAAATTCTCAAATCGATCCAAACTCTCCTTAAGGTGTGCATTCATCCTACTACCAAGCCCATATGCAATATCCGTCGCTCCCCCACTTCGGGCAAAATAGAATCAACCAATCGACCTGCGCTTCTCATACCTGATCTTGTAGAAGTTTAACCATTGTCTGACACTTCCCAAATGTCCTTCCTTATACTTTGCTGCTCAATTGTTGTCTTGTGAAATCTATCTTCGTAGCACTTGAACCCACGAGTCGTTACTAACATTAAACCTTTCCGAAGATCATCTTTCCCGAGTTACCAATATTAGAAATGCCGATTCAATCTTGAACCGCCTTACCTTGCAATATCTAACAACCACTTCTTCAATTCTAACCCGTAATAACCTACTCCAGAGGCGAATAATAGAAGATCATAACAACGGCAAATTTCCTACATTCCATAAGGACAACGACATCTCATTGTAGAAGAAAACTCCACCATGCTAGCAAATGCCGAGTCTCGATACATCATCAACCCAAACCTGAATATTCTCTATCTGATCGTCTTTCCCCTGCCGGGAATAAAACACTGAATCTCTAGATCATGCAGTGAGTAAACCTCTCTTCGAGTCATTCATTTCCTCGTCTCGCAGGCAATCATCCTACCATCATAACAAAACTACAGAAATAATCGCTCATAAGCATCATGGCAACATATGCCTAGCCTTCAGGATCTCAAAAGTACTGTTACTGAGCTGAAATAATAAAATATCTTTCGATAAGGTGATTATAATAGTCCAATCAACTACACTGGGAGAATCATCCTGCACCACATTTGTAGTACCATTACAATTCTTCATCTCTTGATTTCCAACAAGCGATTCACGTCGCTAAGATTGAGTAGGAAGGAATCAAAGGCATAAGCCTCGCAGGAATCAAATCGCACGATAGGGAATCAAGAAGCGAAATACTCCTAACAGCCATGTAGCCTCCCGAAGATAAGTACAGACGTCTTGGTACCGATACGCAATACTCTACTAGACTTGCTCATGACTTGTGAGACCAATGGGAACCTGGCTCTGATACCACGTTCTCACGATCCAAAATCTAGTAAGGGTCGTGGTAGCACTGGACACCGCTGTCAGGCAAGCCAATTGAAATACTTAATGAAATTATTGTTTTATTAATTTTGAAAATACTTCTTTATTATGTTTAACCAATAATGAGTATATTCTTCTGAATAAATAATTAAATATTTAACAACTTTTAAAATTTTTGAATAAACCCAAACACATCCCAGAACCCGGTGTCACAAGTACATGAGAAATTTTTAAGAGAAACCAAATAAGTACAATAACTGTCCGGAATGCAATTAGACAGAAATGAGTAAAATCCTGAAAGAGACTATACTAGCTGCGGAACCGCCTCGAGGAAATACAACTCACCTAGTCTCTGTGCCAACCATGATGCTGTGCCACTAAGCCACTAGCCACACAATAATCCTGTGCAACAAAAAATGCACAAAAAGTGTAGTATGAGTACGAAAATAATGTGTACTCAAGAAGTATCATGTCTAATCTTGAACAACTAGAGACAAGAGGTCGACTTTAACACTTGCTAGTGGTCAAATAATAATATACTAAAATGGGAGGAAATCATGGTTTTATATAGCAGGTTCTAACTCACATGCTACAAAACAGGTAAATACCTTTAACAATTAACAAAGGATTTTCAAGATTTACTTTTCATTATCATTATTCATGTGTAGCGGCCAAAAAGGCAATATTAACTCCAATAGGTTTCCACTAAACAATGCAAGCATGTGCATATCATACCGAGGCGACGGACCGATCCAAAAGAAATAACTGTGCACTTGCCGAGGGTCGACGAAGAGCCTATAGATGCATCTATTTATTCTGTCGAGGCATTCAGCCCGTTCAAAAAATAACCTCACACATACAGACAATCAATCAAGAAGTCAACATGGAGCAATTATCCAAAGAAAGACCAGTTCTTTTTAATAGTTTGAGAAAATGAAGTTTATACCTTTTAGAAATTTATTTACTAATTCAATGTTATTTAAGAAATTCAAATGTCAATACGATTACACATATTCCAGGTATAACATGCTTTTGAGTCCTAGACTACTCGGACAATAGCATGATAGTAGCTACACACAGACTCTTGTCACCTCGTGCGTACGTAGCCCCCATAATTAGGAGCACATAACCAATCAACTCACCTCTGGGGACAATTCTCTCTTAAAAGGTTAGAATTCCGACCACGCGTACAAATCATAATACCTGAGATGAAGCTGCTCATGGCCTGAGACTGCAGAACGCTACGCTAGAGCTCAAAATGATCGGTTCGGTCCTTACAATTGCCCCCGGGACCATATAGTCAAAACTCATGGTTTGAACCAAAACCCGAATACCCATTCCCTCACGAACTCAAATATATAATTTGTTTTGAAATCGGACCTTAAACCAAGGTCCAAATACCCAATTTTTTAAAAACCTAGGTTGTACCCAAAACACCCAATTCTCCCCCCGTGAAAATCATTGATTTTAAGTTGAAATCATGTTAAAAGATGTTAATGATTGAAGAAAACTAGTTAAAAATGTCTTACAATTTATTTGGAGAAGAGAAAGTCATTGAAAAATCGCTCTAGTGTGTTTATGTTTTAGAGGATATGAAAAATGGGTTTAAAATTGGCTAAGTATAAAAGTTGCAGGTCTCAGGTATGGGAATTGCGAACAGGGGTTTGCAGTTTCTACTGGTTTGGGAATTGTGAAGGGAAGTGGGAGATGCGAACTTGGAATTATGAAGGGAAGTTGTGAAATACAAACTTGGAATTGTGAAGGAAAGTTGGGAAAAACGAACTGGGAATTGCGAAGGGAGGTTGGAAAATGCGAAGCCTGCAAGCCTGCAATACCATAAGTCTAAAATTTTGCCCTGTGGCCGATAAAAAACTCACCCGAGTCCTCGGGGCTCCAAACGAAACATTCACACCATCCTAAAAACATCCCATGGACTTGTTCGTGTAATCAAATCACCAAAATAACATCATGAACATCGAATTAAACCTTAAAATCAATGAAATTTCTCAAAACTTCTTTAAACATCAAATTTTGCATTTAAGGTCCGAATCACGTCAAACGGATTCCGTTTCTTACCAAACGTCACAAAATTATCTTAAATTACACATAAGACCTAGACCGGGCGACGAAACCAAAATACGGGCCCAATACCAACAATTTCTAATTAAAGTTAATTTCCAAATCCTTTATACAATTTTAGAAAACAATTTTTTTTTAAAAATTTATTTCTCGGTCTTGGGACATCGGAATTCGAGTCCGGTCATACGCCCAAGTCCTATGTTTTCTTACGGACCCTCCGGGACAGTAAAATCATGGGTTTGGGTCCGTTTACCTAAAAAATTGGTTGAAGTAAAATTAATCTATATTATTGTTAAAATTTATCATTTTTCATAAATTTTAATATATTGGCTTCAGGCTACGCGCTCGTACTGCGCATGAAAATCGAGGTGATGCTAAAAGAGGGTTTTAAAACCTCGGAAAATAGAATTTCATTTTAAAACAAGTGATGACTTCTTGGAGGAGGTCATCACATTGTCCACCTATAAAACAACCGTTCGTCCTTGAACGGAGAAAAAAGAAGGAAGTACCTGGTCGATGCCTCAGGAGGCTGACCTCTCCACTGGACACGAACAGAAGGAGAACTCTTCGATCTCAACTGATGAACCTTCCGGTTCAGAATAACTACCAGCTCCTCCTTATAGGACAAGTCCTTGTCCAATTGAACAATGCTGCAATCTAACACATAGGATGGATCGTCGTGATACTTTCGAACCATGGACACATGAAACACTAGATGCAAAGCTGATAAGCTCGGTGACAACTTAAGTATATAAGCCACCTCTCCCCTCTATCAAGAATCTCAAACAGTCCAATGAACCTAGGGCTAAGCTTGCCCTTCTTCCCAAATGTCATCACGCCCTTCATAGGCAACACTCGAAGCAATACCCGCTCACCGACTATAAATGATAAATCACAAACCTTATGGTCGGAATAACTCTTTTGCATGGACCGAGCTGTACGAAGGCTATCCTGAATAATCATGACCTTGTCCAAGGCATCCTGAACCAGATCCGTACCCAACAATCGAGCCTCTCCCGGCTCAAACCATCCAACCGGAGACAAACATCGCCTACCATATAAAGCCTCATAAGGAGCCATCTGGATACTCAAATGGTATCATTTGTTGTAGGAAAACTTTGCTAAAGGCAAAAACTAATCCCATGAGCCTCCAAAGTCAATGACACAAGCTCGGAGCATATCCTCCAAAAACTGAATGGTCCGCTCGGACTGTCCGTCCGTTTGAGGATGAAACGATTTGCTCAACTCAACCCACGTTCCTAACTCTTGCTGAACTGTTCTACAGAAACTTGAGGTAAACTGCGTACCTATGTCCAAAATGATAGACACGGGCACACTATGAAGGCGAACAATCTCCCGGATGTAGATCTGAGCTAACCTCTCAGAAGAATAGGAGACTGTCATAGGAATAAAATGCGCTGACTTGATCAGCTTATCAACAATATCCCACAATACATCAAACTTCCTCCGAGTCTGTGGAAGTCCAACAACGAAATCCATAGTGATCCTCATCCATTTTCGCTCGGGAAGCTCAATCCTATGAAATCAACTACCGGGCCTCTGATGCTCGTACTTAACCTGCTGAAAATTCAAACACCAAGCCACATATGCAACGATATCCTTATTCATTCTCTGCCACCAATAATGTTGCCGCAAATACTAATATATTTTTGCGGCCCCCCGGATGAATAGAGTACCGGGAACTATGGGCCTCCTCTAAAATCAACTGTCAGAGCCTATCCACATTAGGCACACAAACTCGACCCTGCAATCTCAAAACTCCATAATCCCCTAAGGTAACCTGCTTGGCACCTCCGTGCTACACCGTGTCTCTAAGGAATCACAAATGAGGATCATCATATTGCCGATCTCGGATACGCTCCGATAATGAAGAACGAGTAACTGTGCAAGCTAACACATGGCTGGGCTCAGAAATATCCAACCTCACAAACTGATTGGTCAATGCCTGAACATCCAAAGCAAGCGGTCTCTCACCGACCGGAAGATAAACAAGACCGTGACTTCCAACTCAAAGCATCGGCCACCACATTTTCCTTTGCCGGATGATATAAGATAGTGATATCATAGTCCTTCAACAACTCCAACCACCTCCCCTGCCTCAAATTCAACTCCTTTTGCTTGAACAAATACTGAAGACTCTTGTGATCCGTGAACACCTTACATGCCAAGCTATACAGATAATGCCTCCAAATATTCAAAGCGTGAACAATAGCAGCCAACTCCAAATCATGAACTGAATAGTTCTTCTCAAGAATCTTCAGCTGCCGTGAAGCATTTGCAATGACCTTGCCATCGTGCATCAACAGTGAATAAAGTCCAATACGAGATGCATCAAAATAAACTGTATAAGGCCCTGAACCTGTGGGGAAAACCAACACCGATGTTGTATTCAGAGCTGTCTTGAGCTTCTGAAAGCTCGCCTCACACTTGTCCGACCATCTGAACTGGGAACCCTTCTAGGTCAGCTTGGTCATCGGGGCTGCAATAGATGAGAACCCCTCCATGAACAGATGATAGTAGCCTTCCAATCCCAAGAAACTCCGAATCTCTGTAGCTGATGCTGGTCTAGGCCAGTTCTTGACTGCCTCAATCTTATTTGGATCAACCTGAATACCCTCTGCTGATACAACATGACCTAGAATTGCAATTGAACTCAAGCAGAACTCACACTTCGAGAACTTAACATATAATCGACTATCCCTCAAGGTCTAAAGAACCACTCTAGGATGTTGCTCATGCTCCCGCCAACTGTGGGAATAAATCAATATATCATTAATGAAGACTATCACGAATGAATCCAAATAAGGCCTGAATACTCGGTTCAGCAAATCCATAAAAGTTGCTGGGCATTTGTCAATCTGAATGACATCACCAAGAACACATAATGCCCGTACTGAGTGCGAAAAGCTATCTTAGGGACATCGGATGCCCTAATCCTCAACTGATGGTAGCCTGATCTCAAGTCAATCTTTCAAAATACCTTGGCACCCTGAAGCTGATTAAACAAATCATCAATCGTAGGAAATGGATACTTATTCTTGATTATAACCTTGTCCAACTGCCGGTAATCAATACACATTCTCATCGATCCGTCCTTCTTCTTAACAAACAATACCGGTGCATCCCATGGTAAAACTCGACCTAATGAAACCCTTCTCAAGCAAGTCTTGAAGCTGCTCCTTCAATTATTTCAACTCAAGCGGGGCTATACGATACAGAGGGATAGAAATGGGCTAAGTGCCTGGAGCGAAATTAATACAAAAGTTAATATCCCTGTCGAGTGGAATACCTGAAGGTAAAACCTTAGGAACAATGAGCACGTAATCAATAGAGAGAACTTCAGCACTAGAAGCACGAAAATATTCAAAATAGGCCAAACACCCCTTCTCTACCATACACCGAGCCTTTACATAAGAGATAACACTACGGGTAGAATGACCAGGAGTCCCTCTCCACTCTAAACAGGCAAACCCGGCAAGGCAAAGGTCACAATATTGTCATGACAGTCCAAGATAGCGTGGTATGGTGATAACTAGTCCATCCCCAATTTGACATAAAAATCAACCATGTCCAGAAGCAACAAATCTACACGAGTCTCAAGACATCCAATCACAACTTTACATGGAAGATGGACTCAATCTACCACTATAGAATCACCTACCGGTGCAGACACATAAACAAGATCATTCAAAGAATCACTAGCCATAGCTAGATACAACGCAAATATCGTGACACATACGAGTACGTAGATCCTGGATCAAATAACACTGAAGCATCTCTATCACAAACTAGAACCGTACCTATAATAACTACATATGAAGCCTCAGCCTCGGGTCTGGCTGGAAGAGCATAACATCGTGGCTGGGACCCACCTTCTGGACTACATCTCTAGGACGGCCTTCTGTTGGCTGGCCTCTACCTCTAGCGGTCTACCCCACCTCTAGTTGGCTAGGCGGTCTGTGGAACACCTGGTGCTTGAAGATAGCACGGGAACCTTGCTGCCGTGGGTGAGTACCCACCAACCTCAAAGAAGCCCTCCTAATATGACCATACTTACCACACTCAAAACAACCACCTGAGTGCCGCGGCTGAGGAAATTGAGACTAACCTTGGAGACCTGAATTACCACCCCAAAAACTCTAGAGCGGCGGTGCACTGATGAGAGCTGGTGGTGCACTATAGGGTTGCTGATCAAAATACTACATGTGAGAACCACGGCCAGCTGAAGCACCGTGAGAAACCTGAAGCGCTGACTGAAAGGGCCTAAGAGGATGGCCTCTACCATACGAATCATTGCCTCCAGACGAGGCACCACTGAATCTTTTTAAATGACGAGGCCTCTTGTCCCACCCATGACAACCTCCGTGCGACAGAACCATCTCCACTCTCCTGGCCACATTGGGCGCCTCCTGGAAAGTAATCTCACTTCCGGCCTCCTTAGCCATCTGAAGACGAATTGGCTGAATAAGTCAATCAATAAACCTCCTCAGCCTCTCTTTCTCTCTCAGTGGGAAATATGACAAGAGCATGATTAGCCAAATTAATGAATCTGGTCTCATACTAGGTAACAGTCAAAAAACCTTGCTGGGGACGCTCAAACTACCCCCTATAGGCCTCTCTATGAGTTATGGGGAGAAATTTCTCCAAAAATAGCTGTGAAAACTGCTCCCAAGTCAAAGAAGGCAATTCGGATGGTCTAGCCAAATAGAAATCCCTCCACCAAGTCTTGGTGGATCCAGACCTGTGAAAAGTACCAAAATCAGCCCCATTGATCTCAACTATCCATATGTTCCTGAGAACCTCATAACTGTTGTCTAAATAATCCTAGGAATCTTCAGTAGATACACCACTAAAAGTAGTTGTAAAGAGCTTTGAGAACCTATCCAATGTCCAAAAAGCATCGGCGGACAGAGCTTCTCCATCACCGGTCTAAGCTACCACACCCCAATGAACTACTCAAACTGGCAGAACCGCTAGAGTCTGGAACTGGGAAGCTACGTGCTCCGGAATGCGAGTAGCAGGAGTCTGAGCTCCTCCTCCAGCCTGAGAGACGGCTGGTACTACAGGAGGTAAGCCTGATCGGGTGATGCTCTCCATAAGGACCACTAGATAGACCAGAGCATCCTGAAGCACTGGGATAGCAATACACCCCTTTGTGACCTGAACTGGGCCCACCGGAACCGCTGGGGCCAGAACCTCATCATAAAAATTAACCTGAGGCTCTGCCATTGGTGCTCCTGCTCGAGGCTGAGCTCTACCCTTACCTCGACCTCTAGCACGGCCTCGACCTCACCCTTTGCCCCTCATGAGAGTTACTACTGTGGGCTTGGGCTGCAGGTCAGTGGATGAGAAAGCGTGTGTTCTCGCCATCTGCGAAAGTACAGAGTAGAATTTCAATTAGAATTGAGAAACCAATCCACACGACAGGAAAGATTAAATGTGAAGTTTTTCCTAACTCTACTGCCTCTATGGGATAAATACAGACGTCTTTGTACCAATCCCTCAGACTCTACTAAGCTTGTCCGTGAATTGTGAGACCTATGTAACCTAGAGCTCTGATACCAACGTGTCATGATTAGGATTTTTCACCCTCGGGAGTCGTGATGGCGCTTACTCGTAGAAGCTAGGCAAGCCACTAAACATAGAAATTGCTAGCTCTTTCATTTTTAACTCTTTTAACAATTCGAATTAACAGGTAACTAACATCTAGATATTAACGATAAATGAAATCAAGAGGAATTCTTAATCAAATATAATAACCAAAACCAGTACGATAATGATAACACACATCTCTAAGAATCCGGTATCACAATATCACAGACGACCTAAGATTACTAAAAAAATGTCTGAAAGAAATGCAATCTGTCTCAAAATCTAATGAAAACAGAGTACATAATAAAGGAGAAGAGAACGACGGGCTTGCGGATGCCTGCAAGACAACCTCGGGATCTCTGGCTGGACTGAAGGCAGGCTCCCCAAGTGCTACTATCCAAAAGCTACTTCGGAATCTGCACATAGTGCAGAGTGTAGCCTCAGCACAACCGACCCCATGTGCTGGTAAGTGCCTGGACTAACCCTGACGAGGTAGTGACGAGGCTAGGACAAAACTCCAGATAAACTTGTGCAGATATATAATATACAGTGGAAAATAAATAGGAATAAACAATTAAAATGGAAGGGGGTACATGCTATGGGGAAATATCAAATCCAGCAAGAACTTAAGAGAAATATGAGAGAACAATTCAAGATCTACAACAAACAATAATTACACTGTTACAGCGCGCAACCCGACCCCTATTATTTATACTGTTGTGATGTGCAACCCGATCCCTATACTTTCACACGTTGTGGCATGAAACCCGATCCCTATAATTTAACACTATTGCGGCGTGCAACCCGATGCATTTTTGTTACTATTGCAGCATGAAACCCGATCCAATATAACATAGTTGTTTCGTGCAACCCAATCCAATATAACATAGGTGCAACGTGCAACCGATCCATATATAGTATTGTGTTGGCTTGCAACCCGATCCATATATTTATATACGTTTAACAATAACCATACTAAGAGTCCCGGCAAGGGATCAACAATAAACTACACTATTTTGGCAAGGTATTCGACAGTTACAGTAAATACGTCCCGGCAAGGGAGAAAGAACTATGACTAATCTTAACACATTATCTACTCATCTCAGCTAGCACCAATACTCAATCATAAGTAATTTCCACTAAAAAATATTAATCCTTGCTCAATACCGAGAATCATCAACTAAAGCATTTGTAGTATTATTTAGGTACACAATAATCTACAATTTAAGACTCACGGTCATGCTCGACACTAACGTATAGATACTCGTCACCATTCCTATACATCGTACATCAACATGAAGCAAATAGCAATAAGACACAATTCCTAATCCTTCAAGATAAGGTTATACCGAACACTTACCTCAATGTCTCAAACACAACTCAAGTTTCAATTATAGCTTTACCCCTTGATTCCACCGCCAATTCGCTCGTAGCTAGTCACAAGTTACATAATTACATCAATAAACACTAAATGAATCAATTTGAATGCATGAAAAATTAATTTCCCAAAGTTTTTTCCAACAGTAAAAAATAGCCACTGGGCTCACATGGTCAAAACCTGAGATCCGAACCAAACCAAATACACATTCCCCCACGAACCAAAATATATAATTTATTTTCAAATCGGACCTCAAATTAAGGTCCAAATCCTCAATTTTTGAAAAACCTAGGTTATACCCAAAACACCTAATTTCCCCCCATGAAAATCATTGATTTTAAGTTGAAATCATGTTAAATGATGTTAATGATTAAAGAAAACTAGTTAAAAATGACTTACAATTGATTTGGAGAAGAAAAAGTCTTTGAAAAATCGCTCTAGTATATTTATGTTTTGAGAGGCTATGAAAAATAGGTTTAAAATTGGTTAAGTACAAATGTTGCAGGTCCAGGTATGGGAAATGCGAACAGGGGTTAGCAATCGCGAACCCCGACCTCTGTTGGCTTGGGAATTGCGAAAGGAAGTTAGGAAATGCAAACTGGGAATTGATAAGGGAAGTTGGGAAATACGAACTGGGAAATGCGAACTGAGAATTGCGAAGGGAGGTTGAAAAATGTGAGCTGGAAATTGCGAAGGGAGGTTGGGAAATGAGAAGCCTGCAGGCATGCAATTCCTTAAGTCCAAAATTTTACCCCATGCCCTATCCAAAACTCACTTGAGCCCTCGGGGCTCCAAACCAAAATGCACACCACCCTAAAAACATCCAATAGACTTATTCATGTAATCAAATCACCAAAATAACATCATGAACATCGAATTAAACCTCAAAACTAATGAAATTTCTTCTATAATTATCAAATCTGACATTTAAGGTCTGAATCTCGTCAAACAGATTCCGTTTCTCACCAAACTTCACAGAACTATCCTAAATCACATATAAGACATGTACTGGACGCCAGAATCAAAATTCATTTTTAAATTAATTAAATAATTTCAGAAAATAATTTTTTTAAAAATTCAGTTCTCGGGCTTGGACCTCGGAATTCGATTCTGGTCATACAACCAAGTCCCATATTTCCTACGGACCCTCCGGAATCGTCAAATCATGAATCCGGGTCCGTTTACCCAAAATGTTGAACGAAGTCAATTTAATTTTATTTTATAGTCAAAATTTATTATTTTTCACAGATTTCACATATAGACTTTTTGGCTACGCATTCAGACTGCGCACACAAATGGAGGTGATGCTAAAAGAGAATTTTAAAGTCTCACAACGCAGAATTTAATTTTAAAATAAGAGATGACCTCTTGGGTCATCACATTCTATTAGAAAACAGATCATTGATAGTGCACATTCTAACAGTTAGCCATCATCCTAGAGTTTCTTTTGGATACAATTAGTGTATTCAAAATTAGGAAATCAGAGAAGAAAAAATATTAGTTCAATAAACAAAACATAAAATAATTCTGAACTCACAAGTTATTTGTATGTCCTTAAGGAATTTAATTCCCTCACTGTTGTCTAGGGTTATGGATTAATTACTCTCAGCATAGAACATAATAACTATTCTATAATAGCGGTACTACAAATCACAGAATTTCAGCGAACTCAACAAATGTTACACACAACGCTTATATTTATTTAAGAATAATGCATCAATATAGAAAAGAGAGAAAACCTTTTCAGATTTTTCATCACTATAGAATGAGGCTAAGCCTCTAAATTTATAAACAATAAAAGAGTGAGATAAAGAGGTGCAATTCAAAAGATGCCTCTTTCATTTTCATTCACGCTCATTCACTAAACCTAACAATATGCGTAGTCAATAAGCGCACATAGTATAAGATCATTTGATCTGATTCACATTGTGTGTTCTTTCTCCAGGTATTTTCTCACAAAAAAAGCCGAACTACTTTTTAAGATAAAGGTTAGCTCATTTTTCTGATAGATAAATTTAAAAAGTTAAATAAAATAAGGCCATATAGTGCAAATAATCTAATAAAATTGTTTCTTATTTCATGTTAACCCAAACTTCTTTGAGAGGTTAGAGGACAGGTTCAGCGAGGCCAATGACTTTTCCACGTCATCTGCAGTTAATTTTTAACAATATAATTCGGAAAATCACAAATATATATGCAACTATATTTTAAAGGCATGGATTTAGGATGAGTTAGTATTATATATAATCAAACCTCTTTATAATAGTTTCATTTGTTTCAGAAAAATTTGGTTGCTATGGTAAAGTATTATTATAAAGGATATATATTACTACATAACATAATAATCGATTTCGAGAAAAAAATGACTTTTATAATGAATGACTGTTATACGTGGATTCTATTTGTCACGACCCGAAATTTCCACCTTCGGGATTGTGATAGCGCCGAACATTTCACTTCCTAGGCACGCCAACATTAGAGAAATTCTTTGCCAATTATAAACACTTGGAACAGTTTAACCAATTAAATAAAATTGAAGCCAAAATAAAGTACGAAATAACATAATAATCCAAAATCTAGTACAACCCGGATATGGAGTCACGAGCACACAAGCTTTTAGAGTCTCTACAAATAGGGTTTGAAATAAGACAACTGTCTCGAATGAAATGAACACTAAATCGGGAAAGTGGAACGTGACTTCAAGATTTGTGGACGCCAGCAGATCTTCCTAGAGTCTCCAAATGGTAATCTTAGCTAATGCACCTCACGTACAACCTGAACCAGTACCAAAATCTGCACAAGAAGTACAGAGTGTAGTGTAAGTACAATTAACCAATGTACTCCGTAATTATCGAGCCTAACCTTGACTAGGTATAACGAGGCTATGACAGGACACCCACGTCAATAAACCTGTGCAGATGGAAATATACGAACAACACAATAGTAAATAAAAATTAAATATGTACTATTGGGAGAGGATATGCGAAAGGGTTACAAGATACGGTAACTACAACAGGAAATGACAACATTAAACAATCAATAAACCCTCAGCCAACGAAATGGATAAACATAATTAATAAACAAACACGCCATCACCCTTCGTGCTTTTACTCTCAATCTCACCATGAAATAGAAATAATGACACGGCATCACTCTTCATGCTTTTACTCTCAAGCTCTCCATAAAATGATAAATACGACACGATATCACCCTTCATGGTTTTTCTTTCAGTTTCATCATGAAAAAACTAAATACGACACAACATCACCATTCGTACTTTAAATCTCTGCCCCTCACAATATATAAATAAATAAATGAAACAATAATCAGCACAACATCACCCTTTGTGCTTTAATACTTCCCCTTACCATGAAACAATGAACATATAACAATTGGCAGATAGAAAAGAGCAAGAATAAACCTTACGTCAACAACAATTCCAAAATACTAAGTTTAACGTCAATCCATACTCAATTATCACGAATAGCCCATAAGTGCAAAAATGACGACCAATTTAGTAGCAAACTAGCCTAAGCATGGATATCATGATCAAGAATAAAGTAAATTATAAGAAACAAGTCCCACCAGCTTGCTTTTACCCAACAACAACGCATAAGTAATCGTCACCTCACATACGTTGTATCTAATATTTAAACATATAGGATATAGGCAAACAAGTCCTAATACCTTAAGTCAAGGTTAATCATGATATTTACATTGCTCCAAAAATAAATTCAAAGCTCAACCACGGCTTTTCCTTTCGAGGAAGCCTCCGAGGCAACCAAATCGAGAAAATTATCAACTAAATAATTCAAAATGAACCTTAGGAACTATCCACGAATAAAAAAGTCTCAATTTAGGACATTATTGAAAAAGTTAACAAAAGTCAACTCCCGGTTCTATCTGCCAAACCTGAAATTCGGACCAAAACCCAATTACCCATTCACCCCCGAGCTTGGTTATGTAATTTATTTTGAAATCCGACCCTAATTTGAAGCCTAAATTTCAATTTTACAAAACCCCTAATTCTACGCATCCCCGATTTCTACCATGAAAATCTTAGATTTTAGGCCGAAATCTTATGAAATGTAATGGCTAATTGAAAGAAAGTAGGTTAGAATTACGTACCAACGAATTGGAGAAGAAGAAACGTTGGAAGAATTGCCTCTAAGGTTTCTAGGTTTGAAAATATGAAAGAAAGAACAAAATCTCGTTTTGTGAGTGTTTTAATCACTGACTCTAGGTGGTCATCGCGTTTGTGAAACCTGACACATTTGCAATGAGTAGCAGCCCAAGGGGCCTACGTGTTCACAAGTTCCCTCACACGTTTGCAAAGGCTGTTCCCCGGGTCCTTAGCGTTCGCGAGCCAATGTCCATATTCATGTAGAAGAAACATTGATCCCCCTTCCTAGGCCCCAAGCCTACACGCTCGCTAGAAGCTAGTCGCGTTCGCGAAGGGTGAGGCCCTCATTGCTCCACATTCACGACCCAGCTATCGCATTCGTGATGAAGGAAATTCCATATCACCCCAGTTTACTCCTCGCGATCGTGAAGAAGGATATATCAACTGGCACTAACAGCATAAACTTAATTTTCTATGTTCAAATGGTTTGTAGGTTATCGAAAACTCACCCGAGCCCTCGGTGCTTCAAACCAAATATACAAACAAGTCCAAAAACCTCATGCAAACTCGTTCACGTGATAAAAAACTAAAATAAAACTTAGAACTACGAATCAGACACCAAATCAAATGTAATTTTCAATCAAACTCATAAGTATCGTAACGAACCTATATCAAGTTCCGGAACACAAATCCAAATACGGTATCAACAAAATCAAAAAGTGGTCAATATACAAAGTTTTTAAACCTTTAAACTTTAAATTTTCGATAAAATGCGATAACTCGAGTTACAGACCTCCAAATTCAGTTTCGGGCATAGTCCCAGGTCCCCGATAATGACACGGACCTGTCGGAGCTGTCAAAATATGGATTCAGGTTCATTTGCTCAAAATATTGACTGAAGTCAAGTCAATTAAATTTTTAAGGCTTAATGTAACATTTTATTAATTTTTATCGTAAAAGCCTTCCGAAAAATGATACGAACTATGCACAGAACCGAGGAAGGCAAAAATGAGATATTTGAGGTTTCGAAATATAGAATTATGTTTTAAAAATCCAAATGACCTATGGGGTCATCACATTCTCTACCTTTAAAATAATCGTTTGTCCTTGAGCGGACATAGAAAAGTACCTAGACTGGTAAAAAAGTGTGGATATCTATTTTGCATGTCCGACTCGGACTCCCAAGTAAGTGCCTCGACCGGCCGACCTCTCCAATGCACTTGACTTGAAGGATAACTCTTTGAACTCAACTATCAAAACTGCCGAGCTAGAATAGTCACCGGCTCCTTCTCGTAAGTCAAATCCTTGTTTAATTGGACTAAGCTGAAATCCTACACATGGGACAGATCACCATAATAATTCTGAAGCATGGGCACATGGAAATCTGGGTGGACAATTGAAAAACTATGTGGCAATACGAGCCTGTAAGCCCTCTCACCCACTCTTTCTAGAATCTCAAAGGGTCTGATGTACCTAGGGCTCAGCTTGCTCTTTTTTCTGAACCTTATCACACTGTTCATGGGTGAAACCCGAAGCAACACCCTCTCTCTGACCATGAATGCAACATCACGAACTCTATGGTCGGCATAATGTTTCTGCCTGGATTGAGCTGTGTGAAGTTGATCTTGAATAATATTGACCTTATCAAAGGCATCTCGTACCAAATATGTAACCAACAATTGATCCTCCTCCGGCTTGAACCACCGAACTACGATCGGCATGCCTCCCGTATACTGCCTCATAGAGAGCCATATAAATGCTCAACTGGTAGTTTTTATTGTAGGAAAACTCGATAAGTGGCAAGAACTAATCCCAAGAACCTCCAAAATCTATAACACAAGCGCGAAATATATCACCCCAATATCTGAATAGTGCACTTGGACTATCTGTCCATCTATCTAAGGATGGAATGTTGTGATCAACTCAACCTACGTGCCTAGATCATGCTGTACTGCCCTCAAAAAGTGCAAGGTGAATTGTGTACCTCGAGCAAAAATTATAGACACTGTCACACCGTGAAGATGGACGATCTCGCAGATGTAACTCTCACCCAACCACTATGAAGAATAGGTAACTGCCATAGGAATTAGATGCACTGACTTAGTCAGGCTGCCTACAATAACCCTTACCACGTTGAACTTCCTTTGAGTCCGTGGGAGTCCGATGACAAAATCCATAGTGATACGGTCTCATTTCCACTCAGGAATCTCTAATTTCTTAAGCAAACCACCAGGCCTCTAATGCTCGTACTTAAATTGCTGACAATTTAGACACCGAGGTACATATGCAACTATATCTTTCTTTATCCTTCTCCATCAATAATGCTGCTGCAATTCTTAAAAAATCTTGGAGACACCTAGATAAATAGAATACTGAGAACTGTGGGCCTCTTAAAGAATCAACTCACGAAGTCCATCTACATTGGGCACACAAATACAACCCTTCCTCCACAAAACTCCATCATCTCCAATAGTAATCTACTTGGAACCACCATGTCGCATCGGGCCCCTTAGGACAAGCAAATGAGGATCATCATTTTGCTGCTCTCTGATGCGCTCAGACAAGGAATACCGAGCGGTTGTACAAGCTAGAACACAAATGGGATCTGAAACATCTAACTTCACAGGTTGATTGGCCAAGGCATGAACATCTCATGCAAGCGGTCTCTTACATTTCGGAATGTATGCAAGGCTGCTCATACTCATTACCTTTTTACTCAAGGCATCAACCACCATAATGGCCTTCCCTGGATGATACAAAATTGTGATATCATAATATTTCAAAAGCTCCACTCACCTCCTCTGCCTCAAATTGAGATCCTTTTGTTTGAACAAATATTGTAGGCTCTGATGATCTGTGAATACCTCGCACGACAGGCACATAAAGATAATGCCTCAAAATCTTCAGTGTATGAACAATGGCTGCCAACTCTAAGTCATGAACAAGGTAATTCTTGTCATGAACCTTCAACTATTGCGATGCATATGTGATCACCCTGCCATCCTGCATCAATATTGAACCGAGCCCAACACGAGATACATCAAAATAAACCGTGTTAGATCCTAAACCTTTGGGAAACACCAACATTGGCAACATAGTCAAAATAGTCTTGAGCTTCTAAAAGCTTGACTCATACTCGTCTGACAATCTGAAAGGGACACCCTTCTGGCTCAATATGGTCAATGGCACTGTTATGGATGAAAAACCCTCCATGAACCAATGGTAACAACCTGCCAAACCCAGGAAACTTTGAATCTCCGTAGAAGAAGTGGGTCTAAACAAGTCTTGAACTGCCTGAACCTTCTTGGGATCCACCCTTATGCCCTCTACTGATGCGACGTGCCCCAAAAAGGCGATTGAGTCTAACCAAAACTCGCACTTTGAAAACTTGGCATATAACTGGCTGTCTCTCAGGGTCTAAAGTACAATCAGGATATGCTGCTCGTGCTCCTATCACCTGCGGGGAGGAATACAATCATGAAAGAATCCAAGTAAGGCTTGAACACCCGGTTCATCAAGTCCATGAATGTTGTTGGGGTATTTTTTCATGCCAAGTGACATCACTAGAAATACAAAATTCCCATACCGAGTCTGAAAAGTTGTTTTAGGGATTAGATGCCCTAATCTTCCACTGATGGTAGCCAGACCTCAAATCAATCTTCGAAAACACCTTGTCACCCTGGAGATGATCAAATAAGTCATCAATCCTGGGTAATGGATACTTTTTCTTGACGATGACTTTGTTCAACTATAGATAATCTACGCACATCCTCATCGATTCATCTTTCTTCTTCATGAACAACACAGGCGCACCCCAAGGCAAGACACTAGGTATAATGAAGCCCTTATCAAGCAAATCTTACACTTGCTCATTCAATTCTTTCAACTCTAGTGGGGCCATACGGTATGGCAAAATAGAAATGGGTTGATTGCCTAAAGCCAAATCAATACAGAAGTCAATATCCCTGTCAGGTGGCATCTCGGCCAGATCTATTAGAAATACTTCTGGAAACTCATGAACAACAGGTAGAGAATCCATGGAAGGAACCTCCACACAAGAATCGGGGGCATAAGACAAAAAGCTAGACACCCTTTCTCGACAATATGTCAAGCCTTCATATAATAGATAACCCTGCTGGTAAAATAGACTGGAGTCCCCCTTCACTCTAATCGAGGCAACCCCAGCAAGGCTAAGGTCACTGTCTTGGAATGACAATCCAATATAGCATGATAAGTTGACAGCCAATCCATACCCAAGATGACATCTAATTTTATGATGTCAAGAAGTAGAAGGTCTACGCTAGTCTTGAGACTCCCAATATTAACCATAAATGAACGATAGACACGATCTAAAATAATAGAATCTACCACAGGTGTGGACACATACAAAGGAGCACTCAAATAATCATGAGGCACAATCAAATGCAAAGCAAAATAGGATGACGCGTAGGAATAAGTAGAGCCCGGATCAAATAGAACTGAAGTATCTCTACGGAAAATTGGAACAATACCTGTGATAACAACGTTAGATGACTCATCCTCAGACCTAGTTGGGAAAGCATAACTTCGAGGTTGGGCCCTACCACTCTGAACCACGTCTCTGGGATGGCCTCTAACTGGATGGCTTCCACCTCTAGCTGTCTGACCCTTACCTTTAGCTAGCTGAGCGGGTGGTGAAGCAACTAGTGCTTGGACAATGGCACGAGAACCCTGCTATTGTGAGCTACTCGATGCTCGAGGGCAAAATCTAGAAATGTGCCTCAGGTCACCACAAGTATAACAGGACATCGGCTGATGTGACTACTGTTTGGATTTATGCCAGTCACTAGAGGGGGGGGGGGTGAATAGTGCGGCACGAGAATATTGATAAATATTGCGGAATTAAAATTGCAGTAGTAAAGTAAATGCAGTAATTAAAAGATTAAGGAAAGGACACACCGAATTTATACTGGTTCACCACAACGTGTGGTTAGTCCAGTCCCCGAGAGACTCTCTCGAGTTTCCACTAACTCCGTTAAGCTTACGGGTGCCTAAAAAACCGTTACACTTGCTCGTAGATGTACACTCTACATGACTTCAACTTGCTCGAGGATACCTCACCTCAAGACTTCACCTTTCTCGTGGATACCGCACCACAAGACTTCACACACTAAGATTGAGGGTACTTAGCAAACCCGACAATCAATGAGAAGATATGGTCTTCTCAAACACCTTTCTCTTTTACAACAAGAACTCTCTAAAAAGAGTAGATAAAGAGATACAATATTAGCTCTATGAACAACTCAAAGTTGTCTCTCAATTGGCTCAACAAAAGCTCTAAAATGATGCACAAATAATATCAATATGTACATGAATAATGACAGGTGTTGTGTGTATCAAATCAGCTCAAAAGACCTCTATTTATAGGTGGTAGAAGTAGTATGTCCGTTGCTTAATTGGCAATCAATTATGCTGATTTTACGCCAAGATAATCGATTATCAGATTTGCATAATCGATTATCAGCTTACTGTTACAAAATCGGAAGCTGATTTTGTGCTAGAATAATCGATTATTGGATTTGCATAATCGATTATCTGCCTGTCGTTCAAAAACTTTGGCAACGGATACAAGATAATCGATTATGCCCAAGTGTATAATCGATTATCCTACTCTGCGGAAATTTCCAATAAATGGAATTTCCCAGAATAATCGATTATCACTTTTGCATAATCGATTATTCACCTATGCTGTCCAGAATTGAAACTTACTTCAAAAACCATTTTGGTTAAAATAAAACGTTAAAATCATTTTGTTTGAAGTATTTGAAATATGTTTATGATAAATATGATTTGATAAAATAATTTTATACATATTTATGATGACCTATGTTGAGCCAAAAGACGAGATAACTTAAGCGTTGCTCTTACATTGGTTCTACCTAACGACCTACGCCTTGGGTCTTCGGTCTTGAACTTTTGAGCTCTTCTTTGGGTTTTCCATGCAATCCATTCATCAATATGCTTCTCGGCATTCAATCTTGATTGTTTGTCATATAATAACGTTGTTTGACACTTGACAACATTGTTTGTCATTCATCAAAACCTGTACCTGAAAATCATGCTAATACAACCAAAGCACACATATCATGGATAGAATGATTTTCTACAATTTCCCCCTTTTTGATAATGACAAACAACAGGAGATATGCATATCGGATTCCCCCTAAATTCATGCTATATCTCAACATACAATTCATGCATCGGATTCCCCTTAATGATAATTCCCCCTCAAATAAGGCATACTATAACGTAGATACATTCCCCTTATTTGATGCATATCGCCTAAACTCTTCCCCCTTTTGGCATTAGCAAAAAGAGAGTATACACAGGCTACTTTCCCCATTTGACACTTCCCCCTTTTGGGAATACCAACTGTTAGTGTCAAACATAAAATAGGAAATATAATGAGGAATATACATTGATGATAAAAAAAATCATACAAACATAAAATAATACCAAATGTTAGTAAAACCATAACAACCATAATAACGGTTATTTTTGGCAAATCATATTACTTAAAAACATATCAACTATTAAATTTTTTTTTTAACACACCAATAGTTGTATTAAAAACATGAATCATTTATTTTTCAAGATTATACCAACTGTTATTCAAACCAAAAATAATATTCATCAAAACATGAATCAATCATTATTTTTAACACAAAAATAATTGATACCAATTGTTATTCAAAATAAAATTTATCAAAACATAAAAAAAATACTTAATACCAATTGTTAACAAGGACATATCAATCGTTAACACGTATCAACTATTACGTTTTTATTAAAAATATGATAACTAACCGAAATTCCCCCTCGATGCAATAAGGTTTCGTGCTTGGTGCATCTACTACGATATTGTAGTCTTCAAGCACACCTGCAAACGTACCTAAAAATAGGTTTTAGGTGCCCAAACACTTTTGGGTCCTTGGGGGTTAGGCAAATAATAATCATAGCTAAAAGATAAATCCCTATGTTTTGCAAAACATACGGGTGCTATGTGTCCTACCCGGTTGCAATAATGACATATAACATTCGGGTTGTGCATATGTTTTGGTTGAGTTAAAACCGTTCTAGGTGATCTAAAGTCGTTATTCCTAGACGTATTGCGATTCCTGGAGTTATTTCTAGGTGGTCTAAAATGATTCATTTTAGACTCATTACCAAAATTCCTAGAGTTGTTTCTAGGTGGTCTAAAATGATTAATTTTAGACTCATTAGTGAAGTTCCTAGAATTATTTCTAGGTGGTCAAACTTCATTTCTATCATCCTTTCTAATATTCTTTTTAATTTCTTCAATTGTTTTAGGATCATCAACACTACGTTTTTCTAGTGTGTTCCTAAGTTCTATGTTCTCTATTTTCAAAGAACTACAAGAAGAACAATTGGAACTTTGATCAATTGAATAGGCTTCATTCATCTCCTTAATTTTATTTTTAAGATCAAGATTATCATTTTCAAAAAATTTATTTTCTTCTTCTAAGACTTTAATTCTAGCCTTGGCCTCTTTGGAGATTTTTGAAATCTTTTTCAATTCAACACATAATTCTTGAAAGGCTTTTTGTAATTCTTCAAAAGAATAAGAGTTAGAATTACTTACCTCTTCTTCCTCGTTGGCCATGAGGCATAGTGCGGCAGTTTCATCGTCCTAGCTGTCCGAATCCCATGTCACACGCCTTTGGTGTTTGTTCTTCTTCTTGTCCTTGGATTTTGGACAATGTGATTTGGTGTGGCCAAGTTTTCCACAATTTTGGTATGAAGGACTTGGTTCTTCCTTCTTTATTTCCTTTTTCATAAACTTATAAAACTTTTCGATCAAGGCATTGGAAATATTATCATCATCGCTATCCGAATCACTTACCTCTTCTCTTTTAGAGGATGAGGCTTTGAAGGAAATACCTGGACCTTTATTTCCAAGATAAGGATTAAGAATAGTGCTTTCACAAGTTTTGAGGTTACCTCTTAGTCCATCAATTGTGACGTCCGTGATTCCTATCGACTCTTAGATGGCATTGGCTTTTGATCGCCATTCGGGAGTGAGACTCCGCAAGATTTTTTGAACAAGATCTTTGTTCGAGTATACTTTCCCGAGAGCATGGAGATTGTTGATGATCATTGAGAATCGATCGAACATAATATCGATGCTTTCATTCTCCCTCATTCTAAAGAGTTCATATTCATGTGTTAGAAAATCAACTTTTGATTCTCGGACTTGAGGCGTACCTTCATAAGTGATTTCAAGTTTATCCCACATCTCCTTGGCGGTTGTGCAGCAAGAAATCTTCCGATAGTCATCCGGATTCACCGCACAATATAATAAATTGACGGCCTTTGCGTTATTTTCAACTTTCTTGATGTCCTCGGCAGTATATTCATCTTCCTCCTTTGGAACCGTGGTTTCTCCAACTTTCTTTGTCGGCATTTGTTCACCGTTCTTGATGATTTACCATAGACGAAAGTTATTTGATTGGATAAAGATTCTCATCCGCTCTTTCCAATATGTGTAATTTGTTCCGTCAAATAGTGGAGGCCTATTGGTGGAGTGTCCTTCGCTCATCATTCCTGCGTTCAATATTCTCAACAAAAAAATATATCGTTCTCTCAACCGGTTATGGCTTTCAGAGAGTTAGGCTCTGATACCAATTGTTAGGATTTATGCCCGTCACTAGAGGGGGGGTGAATAGTGCGGCACGAGAATATTGATAAATATTGCAGAATTAAAATTGCAGGAGTAAAGTAAATGCAGTAATTAAAAGATTAAGGAAAGGACACACCGAATTTATACTGGTTCACCACGTGTGGTTAGTCCAGTCCCCGAGAGACTCTCTCGAGTTTCCACTAACTCCGTTAAGCTTACGGGTGCCTAACAAACCGTTACACTTGCTCGTAGATGTACACTCTACAAGACCTCAACTTGCTTGAGGATACCTCACCTCAATACTTCACCTTGCTCGTGGATACCGCACCACAAGACTTCACACACTAAGATTGAGGGTACTTAGCAAACCCGACAATCAATGAGAAGATATGGTCTTCTCAAACACCTTTCTCTTTTACAACAAGAACTCTCTAAAAAGAGTAGATAAAGAGATACAATATTAGCTCTCTGAACAACTCAATGTTGTCTCTCAATTGGCTCAGCAAAAGCTCTAAAATGATGCACAAATAATATCAATATGTATATGAATAATGAGAGGTGTTATGTGTATCAAATCAGCTCAAAAGACCTCTATTTATAGGTGGTAGAATTAGTATGTCCGTTGCTTAGTTGGCAATCAATTATGCTGATTTTATGCCAAGATAATCGATTATCAGATTTGCATAATCGATTATCAGCTTACCGTTACAAAATCGGAAGCTGATTTTGTGCTAGAATAATCAATTATTGGATTTGCATAATCGATTATCTGCCTGTCGTTCAAAAACTTTGGCAACGGATACAAGATAATCGAATATGCCCAAGTGTGTAATCGATTATCCTACTCTGCGGAAATTTCCAATAAATGGAATTTCCCAGAATAATCGATTATCACTTTTGCATAATCGATGATTCACCTATGCTGTCCAGAATTGAAAACTTACTTCAAAAACCATTTTGGTTAAAATGAAAACGTTAAAATCATTTAGTTTGAAGTATTTGAAATATGTTTATGATAAATATGATTTGACAAAATGATTTTATGCATATTTATGATGACCTATGTTGAGCCAAAAGACGAGATAACTTAAGCGTTGCTCTTACATTGGTTCTACCTAACGACTTACGCCTTGGGTCTTCGGTCTTGAACTTTTGAGCTCGTCTTTGGCTTTTCCATGCAATCCATTCATCAATATGCTTCTCGGCATTCAATCTTGATTGTTTGTCATTTAATAACGTTGTTTGACACTTGACAATATTGTTTGTCATTCATCAAAACCTATACCTGAAAATCATGCTAATACAACCAAAGCACATATATCATGGATAGAATGATTTTCTACAACTACTGATCCTGAAATTTACCATGTCGACTTGAGTAACCACTCTGAAAACTCTAGAGCGGAGAAGCACTAATAGGAGTTGGTGATGCAATGTAGGCAAGCTAGTCGAGATGAGAGATATTATGGTCGCGATCACTTAAAGCACTGAGTGAAATGTCATGGGAGGATGGCCCCGACCAAAAGTACCCCTGCCTCCAAACAAAGCGGTATTGAATCCACCAAAATGAAGAAGCCTCTTATTAGACCCCCGCCCTCTCTCCTATGCAAGAACCATCTCGATCCACCTTGTAATATTAGAAATAATCTGAAAGGAAATCTCACCACGGTCTCATTGGCCATCTGAAGCCTGATAGAGTGAGAGTCAATCAATAAACCTCCTCAATATCTCTCTCTCTCTCTCTAAGTAAGAAGCAGAAGTAGAGCATGACGGGCTAGATCCATAAAATGGGTCTCGTATCGAGTAACAATCATACTGCCATGTAGAAACACTCGAACTATCCACAATAATCCTCTCTCAATTTGATAGGGAGGAACTTCTCTAGAAAAACTTGTGAGAACTGATCCCAAGTAAGTGCAGGAGAACCAGTTGGTCTTGTCATTATATAATCTCTCCACCACCTCTTGGCATAACCCGTCATCAAAAATACAACAAAATCGACCCTATTGGTCTCAACTATACCCATGTTCCGCAACATGTTATTGCAGCAGTCAGATAATCCTGTGGGTCCTTAAAAGGTGTACCACTAAAGTGAACAAGAAAGAGCTTAGCATACTTGTCCAACATCAATAAAGCCTCAGAAGACATGGTGTAGACACCCTCTTTTTCTAAGGTGAAATCAGGTTTACGACATTATGGTCAAAACAACTTTTATTCCCTTTTGAGGAATCGAGTTATGGAATTTGAAACCAGAGTTCGGGTAAGGGCTTGAGAGTATCTCAAGGGAAAGGTGTTAGGCACCCCTCAAGATCCACTAGTGTGGTTCCCGGCCATGCTTATGTGACTTTAAAAAAAGAGTAGAAGTAAACAAACAATGTTTGCACATAAGGAATACAAATAAGTCGAAAGTTTTGAAAGATGAAAAAGACATAAGTGATTTTGGAAAGAGAAAGATTAATTGAAGAAAACATCATATAAATAAAGAAAAATAAAGGGGTCCTACGTTTAAATACAATAAGGATCACCTCGGCGAAATATTCCGCACACACTCCTCAAAAGAGGGATCTCCTATGGTATTAGTGCACCGGTCATCATCTCCATATTCTACCCTTCCCACCCCTCTAAAGTATTAAACACGATTAATCTCGTTTACTTATTGCATGCTAATACCCATCCCAACCTGTCAGTCCCAAGATATCTAGGACTTCTAATCCTAATGGGAAGGAAAAGGAGTATAGGCATATATGGAGTTTCAAAATGATAGAATACAAGGGCTTCAATCAAAACAAAGAGCAGATGAATTGAGAATGAAACAATCACAAAAAGGGCTCATATAAACCCCATAAATCATATAGCAACTAGTTTAGCATGTCTTGCATATACTGATTTGGTTTTTAAAAGTTAAGCAGCAAACAGTTTGGTTCAACACATACAGTTGGATAAAAAGTTTGCATTAGGCAACACAGATCCAATTGTTAGAAATTGAGGTATTTTGAACAGGTTATTGATTAAGAACCTAATGCGGAAGAGTTTGAAACAACAAACTGAAAATTGCAGAAGTTCAGAGATGGATTTGAAATCAGAAGTGAAATACAATAGAGTTGTTAAGAAAAGTTTCAAAAGTTAAAGGACCTTAAAAGTAAGAGAGTAAAGACTGTTTTGTAATAGCAGTTTCATTAGATGAACTAAAATTCAGGCAGAAGGTTAAGGGGTTGGTTGCAACATGATTGAATATTAAAACCTACAAACATAGTATCTAAATGATTGACTTATGAAATATTAAAAAGCCTATAGTCATGATCTCTAGGTGCTTTTAAGCATTGAACTTATAAGCATGATATCTAAGTGATTGAATAACAACATTGGTCCTATTAGGCATGGTATCTGCCCTTTAGTATATAAATATAAACCCTTCCCACACCCTTTACTAATATTCCCTGAGTTCTTTTACAAGATTATTACAGAACCAGAAATAACAGAAAGTAAACAATAAAATACATCACAGGCTACAACTAGATCCAAGAAGCCTAATTCAATCTTAATATCCAATAACATGTGATTCATCAGATCCGGATTTCAGATTTCGAGGCCTTCTCTTATTCAAAGTATTTCAATGTTCCATGGAGCTTCAAGAGACCCAGGCAATGCTTACACTCTGAATAACAAAATATTGTAACAGAATAGTGCAGTGTGGAATTAAAAGCCCTCAGGCATCCAAGTACAAAGGGATATCAAGGGTCCCAAAGCATTGCTTGTAAAAAAGGTGGTCATACCCAGCCATAGTTATAGACTGGCACACCCCTGACCCCTTACTTGGTCCAAACAAATAAAGAGCAGACTTTAGAAGTGAGACTTGGGTCTTGATGGTGATTAGGACACCATCTGGCTCTAGTCAAGGCTTATCATATAAAAGGGAAGAGGGAATGAGGATTGATTTGAGTAGAGGTTCAAGAGAACCTAGTCGTAAATCATGGGTAACAATAGGATGCTACCATGATTCAGAACATTACTCACACAAAAATGGTTCAGAAGAGTTGGGACTCACATGGAAAAACATATACAGAAAACATTAAGGAAGGACAAGAAAGCATAACAGAACTAAAGATGCAGAAGCATAAAGAAAGAACATAACTGACTAGGGTGCAGATGCATAGCATAACGTAAACACATGGTAAAGAGTGCTTAACAAAAGAGGAGAAGTAAATACATAGATTTGGCGTGTGTTGTTTAACTAAAACGACATACCTGTTGCAAGTTTTTAGAAAGAAAGAACAACCAAAGCAGATAAACAGCCAGAAATCAACAAGATCACACTCAAATCCTTGAGAAAATATTTGAGATCTCAAGAGGAACTCAAGAGTATCTCAGACAGTAGAAGAGCAGGGCAAGGTGCTCAATAGAGAAAGTATGGTAGTAGTAGAGAGAGTAGCAGAGAAAGTAGTAGTAAAATGTATTTCAAGACATAGATGTATGTGTCGAATCGTTGTTTTATGAAGTGAATGATGAATGAGTGAAGAGAGGAGCATGTATTTATACTTGAAGTCATGTAGGTAAACAAGGAAAGAAAATAATCTAGTATCAATCAAAAAACAATCTGTAGAAGGGAATTCCTTTCATTAAGGAGTTCAAATTTGAACGGTAAAAGGGCATAAGCTATTTAAGGAAAGGGAATCAAGTAGCATATCATGCACAACATGCAAATAATGGGTAAATACATAGGGGAAAGTTTTGAAACACACGGTTAAGTAAATAAGGTAAGAAGTAAATCAACTAGTACATAGTAAATCGGGGATTCAAATATTCGAAATCAGTAATGAACCAAGTACTAAAATGAGGGAATCAGAAGGTTTAAATTAGACAAGGAAAGAATCAATCCAGTTCACACAATGGCAGTCTGAAATCAATCCCCAAAATCAGAGGTTATTCCGAGAGGAAAAATCTACATATAAAGAGTGCATAAGTTTTGAACATGCGAGGCTAGTCAAAACAAAGAAAAGTGTCATCCAACAAAAATCAGTGAGCAGGGAACTATTAGGTAAGGGGGAACATCAGATGGAATGCAAAAAGTCAGGTAAAAGGTCTTGCAAAGCTTAGCAAGAGTGAGAATCACATAGACAAACAAAGATGAGTTCGAAAATTAGGGTTTTGAAATAAAATTAAATCAGAGAAGGGAAAAAAACAAAATCACATACAAGTGGTCTGAAAAACCCTAAATTTTAGGGTTTTTGCCATTAATCAGGTGTAAAGACGAAAACAGAAAAATCAGGAAAACGTAACAATGAAACAAGTCCAAAATACCCAAAGGAACTAAAACCTTAAACATTTTAGGAAAACATAATAAGGGAAAAAAATACTGTAAAAGAACTCACAGAGTAATAGTCGAAGATAACATGGTAGAAGAAAACACATAGAAATCACAGTAGAAATACATAGGAGTCACAGTAAAGTAATATTAACACATAAGAATCATAGCAGTACAAGTAAAATCAAAGAAACCCTAAGTCGGAGAAGATGAACAGTTTTGAAATAAAATTTTAAAAAGAAACTTAGGGGAATCATTTGAAAACTTTAAAATAAACACATATCTGGAGCAAATCAAGAGAAATTAGGAGAACCTCGAAAGGCTAGGGTTTCAAAAGAACCCTAGAATAGAGAAAGGCCTGGAAAAGGTCTGTTCCGAGTTGAATGAGTCAGAGATGAACTCCTAGGGCTAGGATATGCCGGAACCAAGCTGAAAATGGCCATAGAACTCGAATCGGCGGAGATCTGAGCAAAGTCCTTCATGGACGAACCTTGAGTCTTCCAGCAACAGGGGTATATGGGCACATGGAGGTGAGTATAGGTTACCTAGGGCTTGGGATGCCATGGATTCTGGTGAAACAAGGTGGAACCGGCATAATAGGGCTAGGGTTTCGGAGAGGGTTAGAGAGAGTTTGAGATACAAAGGGATTCTAGGGGCAGCTATTTTGGATAAATGACTAGTGTTAGGGTGGGCTGGTGAATTAATAAGGAAAAAGAGAATCGTGGCCGTTGATCAAAATGATCAACGACCTAGATTAAAAGGACGACTTAATGGGTTTGAAATTAGGTCAAGGGGTCAGGTAAATGGGTTGTTTTAATTGGGCCGAATTGGGGTTTAATTTGGGGTGCAATTAGGGCTATAATTGCAATGGAATATGGTTAGGGTTTAAATAGCCACTATCTCCCTTCTTAATTATTTAAATAGTTAACAATAATTTAAAAATAAGTTAAAAGCACTAAACTAGTTAATAATATATAAACATTAATCTAAAAATACTAGGAATAATTTTATTTCTTTAAAGTTGTAATAACCATAATATAGGCTATAATTGCAATTGTATGCAATTTAGCTTGAAAATACCAAATAAATTTATAAAAATATGCAAAAATCGCCTCAATTATATTTTGGTGTAAACATGAGAATGAAAAAGTTATTCACCAAAATGATAATGTTGGGAATATTTTTGGATTTTGTACTGTTAAAAATAGACAATAAATTGACTTTGAAAAATCATAAAACTTGGGAAAAATACCAAAACATTTGGGCATGCTTATACATGCATACATATGCTATTTTGAAAGTATTTTGAGTGAAAAAATATATAGCAAAAAAATTGGGTATCAACAGCTGCCCCTCTTTACTCGAGGAGGATGAAAGAGTTGCCGGGTAAAGATAAGATAGCCAATTTTGACCGAGAAAGGAGGTTGAAAAAGGAGTTTGTCCAAGCTTTGGCTTCTGAGCTGCCTACATATCAATGGTTTTACAAGAATCAGGTCATATGTAGTTCAGTAACCATTGGTGGAGTATGTCAATGGAAATTTGAAAAGGCGGACACGATGGTTAAGTTTGAAAAGGTGTTTGGAATCGAACAGGTTGTGGAGAACCAGAGCGCGATCGCTCCTGCTGAGGCGGTATTAGGCAGAAAATGTACCTGGAAGTGTGCATCGTGGTGTATATTGTGCGAAATTTAAACATGATGCAAGTTCCCGTTGGACCATGAAAGCTGTCTTTGGAAGGTTAAGATGATGTCCTCAGACTATGATGTCCTGGGCCATGAAGAGCATAAAAGTAATGAGTTGTAGGCCATGAAATGGTTTTCTCGTGCTATGCAGATGGTGCTTCCGAACTATGAAGCCTTGGAATAGGTTGGCGATCTTTCATCCCATGAGAAGGTGACAATCTTTCAGCCGAATGAATGCAAAGGGTGGCGATCTTTCAGCCAAAGCGAAAATTTAAATGCAGGTGGTGATATTTCAGCGAAAATGAGAACATAAACGCAAGTGGCGATATTTCAGCGATTAGAAAAGTAAAGTGTCAATAATTCAGCCGAATAAATGCAAAGGGTGGTGACCTTTCAGCAAAAGCGAAAATTTAAACAGTACATCTCAAATCTTCCATATGATCTGCAGCTTTGTGGACTTGATGATGGTATTATACACATACGCCTCGATCTCTCTATGTACATATCATGAGAATAGTGGTCATGGCCCTCATGTATGTAGCACCAACATTATTCAAACCAAACGACATCATTTTGTAATAGTAAATCCCCCACGGCGTGATGAAATCAGTTTTCTCTGCATCTTCTTCATCCATCCATATATGATGGTATCCATAAATAAATCAACGAATGACTGCAGCTCATGCTTGGCACAGTTGTCGATTAAGATATGCCTGTTTGGAAAAGGGAAGTCGTCTTTGGGACTGGCCGGGTTGAGATCCCGGTAGTCGACACAAACTCTAACCTTTTTGTCTTTCTTTGGTACTGGAACGTTGTTTGCTAACCATGTTGGATACTCTACAACTCTGAGAACCCTGGCTTTGCTCTGCTTGGTGACCTCCTCTTTGATTTTCAGACTCATGGCTGGCTTGAACTTTCTGAGCTTCTGTTTTACTGGCGGACATGCCGAATCTGTTGGCAACTTGTGAGCTACGATAGATGTGCTGGATATCATATCATCATAGGACCATGCGAAGATATCCCCCAAGTGCTAGATGTGTTTCCTTTGACATTCTCTGTATCCCCCAAGTTAACAATCTCAGTTTCGTCCAAATTAGAAATGGGTCTATTCTCAAAGTTCTTGACCTTTCTGACAACCTCTTATGGTATATCATCTTCTTCTGAGTCTATATCCGTTTGTTGCATTGCCTTGTTTCAAGGCACAGTCGTTGGTCCATCATCAAGATATGTAATAAAAATGCTGTGTAAAGTAAAGTAAATGATAAAGAAAAGTAATGAGAGCGAGATATATAATAAACTTGGGAAATGCTTTGATTAAATTATTAATTGTTCGAAACATCGGAGCTCTTTTCAAAAGTAAAGACTATGTAGAAAGTAAAAAATCAACTAGTAAAATAAAGATGCGATGCATAATGCTCGCTTAGCCTTGCTATACCGAAGCTTTTCGGGCACTGGTGGTCCTTATCGACCAATTGGTGAGGTGTTCCCCTCGGTTCATAGATTGAATTGAAGGGCCTTACTCCCCTTCCTTGTCGAAGATAATGCAACAGTCCATGTCATCCTCCAGAAACAAGTTCTTCATCGCTGCTTGAGCCTCGTCTTCCTTGGATCCGTATAAAGTGTCAGCTGGCTGAAAGGTCTGCTCCAGCTGAGGTATAGGGTTCTCTAGTGGATGGTATGGGCGCTCCATCGTGGAGACCAATGGATGAACTCCTCCCAGGTGTACTCATACCCTAAGCCAAAAGTGGTGCCGTGCTTCTTTAGTTTGATAGGTTTGGTGATGCCCTGGAGATTCTTGCCAAGTCCTTTTCCGGTATCATACTCGCTCCAATTCAGGATGCTCTCAATCTTGTTATCCCACCACTTGTCTTTATCTACAGCATTGAGTCGCTCGATGTGATGGTATGTTTCTTCACCAATTTTCCTTCTACCTCCGATCATCGGGATGGTTTGGAGATTGTATATACGGTTGCTACCGTCACCATGGATAATCACTTCTTGATGGTTCCTTTAAAATTTCATAGCCTGATGTAAGGTCGATGCCATAGCCCCAGCAGCGTGGATCCAAGGTCGTCCCAACAATAAATTGTAAGATGCCGGCACGTCTATAACTTGGAAGTCAACATCGAACCAAGTGGACATCTGCAAGCACATGCTAATTTCTCCAATGGTGGACCTTTGAGACCCATCAAAAGCTTTGACATTGATAGCTCCATCTTCAATTTTGTGCAAACCCTTACCCAATGTACGAAGAGTAATCAGTGGACAAATGTTGAGACTAGATCCTCCGTCGACCAAGATTCTGGGGATGAAATAATCTTCGCATTGCATGGTGATATGCAATGCCTTGTTGTGACTAAGTCCTTCTGGCGGTAACTCATCTTCGTGGAAAGTAATCTTGTGACTCTCCAGCACTTGTCCTACCATTTTTCCCATCTCGCCTCCCGTTATATTTTGGGAACATAGGCTTTGCTCAATATCTTCATCAAGGCATTTTTATATGCCTCTGAGCTTTGCAGAAGAGCCAAGATGGAAATCTGCGCTGGTGCTTCGTTCAGTTGCTCAATGACCGAGTATTCTTTGGCCTGTATCTTTCTCCAAAGGTCATCGGGTCCAGTTTCAATAGTCCGTCCAGATGCTTGTTTGCTGGACTCGACTAAGTGTTCTGGAGTATATACCATGCCAGTTCTAGTGATGCCCTGTGCGACGATCGTTTCTCTGGTACGTGCTTTCCCTTTTATTCTAGCTTCTATTGTGTCATCCCAAGGTAAGGAATTCGAATTGAATGGTATTACTTCTGTCATGGAAACCAGAATAGGCACCCTCAGGGTTAACACATCAACTTCGAATAGTGCATGTGCTTTTGGGATACCGAACTCAACCTCTATTAGTTTTGGTGCCTTCGCAGGAGGCACTTCAAACTCGATTGGTACAAACACATCTATCACGTTGCCCTCAAAGGGATGGATCTGAACAACAATGGGATTGAGGGTAACCGCCGGCTTCTTAGGATCATCTCCTTCAGTAATCAATCTGATTGACCCTTTGGGGTCCCAATCATCTTCAATCTCGATCATATGGACGCCTCACCTCTGTTGTCAGGTAGAGGGTTGTTGAGAACATTGGGAGCGCGGTCCTTTGCTACATGACTTCGTTATCAATCAAAGTCTGAATCTTGTCCTTCAATGAGCGACACTCGTCGATGGTATGTCCTTTCATCCCGTAATGGTATGCACAAGTTTTGTTTGGGTTGACCCAGTGGGAGGGATTTTCAAAGTTATGGCTGGGATAAGGGTGACATAACCGGTTGCTTTGAGTTTTTCATATAGTTGGTCGATTGCTTCGGCAATGGCGGTATACAGTCTGGGAGGGTTTCAGTCGAAATTTGGCCTGGGTCGAGGAAAGTTTTTGCGGGTAGGTGGTGATGGGCAATGAGAAGGTTGGGAGTTATATGCTTGGTACACAGGTGCGGGTTGGGAATATATTGGTGATGCGGGTTGATATATGGGTGGTGGCAGATATGATATGTCGGTGGGTGGTGGAATTTGGTAAGTCGGTGGTGGTGCTTGGTAATTTAAGGAACGTTATATGTGAGTGGAGTTGAGGGATATGGTTGGTATTTCATAGAGGAATTGGTTCTTTGTGCAGCCATTACGGAATTCATGTCCTTTTTCTTTGACGTGCCTACAGACTATGAGGCCTTGTTGGTGGCACGAAATGCCTCGAGATCAGTGACCATACCGTTTTTGATACCTATTTCTATCCTTTCTCCCAACTTAATGATGTTAGAGAATTTCTGACCCTCTATCAACATCAACCTCTCATAGTATTGCGGGTACTGAGCCTGGACAAAGAATCTCTTCATCTGCTATTCCTCTAAGGCTGGCCTGGCCTTAGCAGCTTCTGACCTCCAACGAGTAGCATACTCGGGAAAGGTTTTTGTGGGCTTTTTCTTTAGATTATGGATATAGAACACATTTGGTGCATTCTTAGTGTTGAACCTGAATCGCTCCATAAAATCAGATGCAATGTTCACCCAACTTGTCCATTTCTTTGCATCCTGGCTGATATACCAAGATAAGGCATCGCCTCTCATACTCCTCATGAACAGCTTTATGTGGATTTTCTCGTCCCTTCCACCTCCTACCAGCTTGTCACAATACATTAATAAATTGACCCTGGGATCACCTGTACCATCGAACATTTCGAACTTGGGAGGTTTGTACCCCTCCGGAAGTTCAACATCTGGCTGAACACAAAGATCTTCATAGTTCAACCCTTCAACACCTTTGCTACCTTTGACACCTTGGACCCGACTAGTTAACTTCTTGAGTTACGTGGCCAAATTCTTGGTCAGGGTGTCCTTGTCATCTTGTTTAGTTGCACTTGAGATTGGCTGGGTATAGTGGGATATAGTATCCACAAAGATAGGAGTGTTATGGTCGTTTGTGGTGTTTTGGGGTTCGGGAATGAGAAATGGAGTATTGTTGCATGTGTTGCAGGCTTGGGTGTGAGCAGGTTGTACTGGTGGTTGTGGGGTATTCTGTGGAAGTACGGGGTTCTGGTTGTTGACATCAGCAGTGGCAAGAGTGATTGATAGGCTTGCCAGGTTCCGGACTTGTTCTAATTCTTCCTGAAATCTTAGTAAAGTCTGCTAAAGATGAGCGACAGCTTCTTTGGAAATTGGAGTATCCTGAGTAGTCTCCCCGATTTCCTTTCGAGCAGTTACATCTCCCATTTTGCCTTTGTTCCTGTTTCTGGTAGGACTCTGAGGTGGAGGAGGTAGAGGGCCCTTGGATCTTGTTAAGTATGCTGGTGGTGCCAGAATGCATGAACTAACCTTTGGGAAGGGGAATAAAAAAAAATGAAAAACAAAACGATAAAAAGTTAGTGCGGATTCTAAAACAATAATGCGATATTTAAACAAGTTGTGCTAGAATATAAGACGTTTCCTAATTTGGGTGCCTCATTGTGCCCGAGGTAGGCCTAGCGACAAGTAAGATTTGGAGAACATATAACACTAAATGCCTCATTTTAATGATAAAAACAAGACGAGTCTTAAAACAACTGAATAATAAAATGTTACTAATGGCCAGTGGCCTTATTACATTATGAAAGCAGTAAAATAATAGATCCTAACTACTTGGTCCCAGAAGGACCTTCCCTAGATTTGGTATTCTTGCCTCCCTCGTACAACTACACTAGTTCGCGCAGTCCCAGCAACAAGTAGGCTCGGGCCAGATGCCCACCTTCATTACCCTCAGCATCCTGACGGTCGTCGATCCTCTTCAGAAACTTACCTTCCAGTTCCACTAAGCCTCGTTATAGATACCCTAGCCGGTTGTTGGTGTTGACAGCCATATCTTTCCACTCATTGATCAGATTCTCGTGGTCTTCTTGTATTTCCCGGTGCTCATTTTCACATTCTCGCATCCTTTTGCGCAATTGATTGTATTTGACTTGCGCTGCAGTTTTCTCATCAATAATCCTATGACCATGGACAAACCCTGGGTGATCCAAACCAATGTGATCGTCTTCCAACCAACCTGTGTAGTGTGGCACACACCCGTCATGATACCTGTCTGGTTCAATAGATTCTCTCCCTAAGACGAGCTTGCAGTACCACATGTGCTGAGGTTGACACCTGTGCGGGCTATCATTGTCTTGAATTTAGCCCTGAAATGACTCATTTTCTCTATCCTTGGTATGATCTGCGTCCTCCCTGCTTTCCTAATGGCTCGGAGAGGAACATAAGGGTAAGTTCCTCTTAAGCCAATGAGTATAAGCAACGGTGTATTCCGAGAAAGAACAATTAACTCCCCGGTTGGGAACCACTCATACATCCACTGTACCTCATCTTCTTTTAGGTTCTCAAATAGCTCTACCCATCCACTGGCGTCTTCTTGCTGAGCAAACATGTTGGGCATAAAGTTCATTCGTTTTGGATGGTGAAAAGAGATATGGTAATCCCAATCCCTGGGTATGGTTTCCTGTCTATAGTGGCCTTTCTGAAGGTGTTCTAAAAGCCAAAGCTGGAGTAATAGATTGCACCTTTCAAAGTGCGGGGCCCCTTGCTGACACTTTTCTAAAGCTTGGTTTATCTCGGCAATGATCATGGGCACTATGATGAAAGTCTGCCCATCAATACCCTCCATCAAGGTTTTAGTCACCATAGCAAGTCTGGTGTGGATCCTAGGCTTCTTCATGGGAAAGATCATCATACCCAAGAAGCAGAACATGAATACAAAGACCGTTCTATGTATGTGCCCTAAAGATGTAAGGGCGAACTCATGGGGTAGGTGCGGAAGGACTTTCTATGGCCAAACCTCTCATATAGGAAGTCAAATGGTATGTAGGACTCTTTCAGAAAAGTCAGATCTGGATTCTTCTTGAGTCCCGTCATTTTGAGAAAACCCCTACCCTTACGATTCTCTGGCATAAGTAGATCCGGAGTCTCCCAAGTAATTCCAGCTAGATACCCCATTTCTTCCAGCAAAGGGGTCGTTTCGAGGTCCCCGAACCGAAAAACTGACCGACCACTGTCCCAGAATAGAGTAGTAGCTTCAATAAACTTTTGTCAGGCTTAACTTCCAAGAGTGAAGGAAGGTTTCCTAAGTACTTGCGGACAAGGGTTCGATCACTGGCATGAAGGTCCTCCCACCAGCTTAACAACCTTGGATGGATGTTGGTAACCATACCGAATCTAGGGACTTCATGCCTCATTTTATGCAAAACAAAATGTTAGGCCCTTAGCCCCACCAGTCTCGACTATTTGAATCAATAATTAGCAATAAAGACATTTAGTTCTCCAAATAAATGCACATAACGTGGAGGTGTCCGTTTGGGTTTAAGGGAAACCCAATGGACTTTGGCTTAGGCTATCTTAATGAGTCATTATGTGGACACCATAACTGACTCAGCTAAGTTTGACCATGATGCATGAAAAATTTAACGGAATAAGGCTTCTACTTTTCAAGTGTTAGACAAAGTACCCCTGAGCGGACAACTCAAGAGGGAAATGCGTGGAACCGTCGAATACACCGTTGATTGACTGGTTTTACACCAAATATGCCTTTCCCATATTTAGGGGGTTATAATATCGGAAGGGCGCAATCACTTATTATAAGCGTTGCAATAAGATTTGTTTTGGCACGAGTGAATATGATGTTGAAGAATGCAGTTACAAGAATAAAACAGATAGCATTTATTTTCACGTTCATAAAGTAAAGATTACATTAAATGCTCAAAAATTACAACGGAATCGAAATAATGATAAGGCAGTAAAGGGAAAATCAGTTAAAAGAAAAGAAAAACATGAAGAGCCAAGTTAGTAATCACGATGAAATAATTCTAATCAGGAAATAAAAGCAATTAAGGAAGAAATAAAGTCACAAAAACATGTAATGGTAAAAGCCTTAAAAAATATCCCCAACAGATTTGCCATGCTGTCGACGCCCCCTTTTTCTAAGGCGAAATTGGATTTACAACATTATGGGAAAAACAGCTCTTACTCCCTATTGAGAAATTGGGTTATGGATTTTGATGAGTCGCCACCTAATGATTATAGTGCATTAGGATACTTTAAATAAAAGAAGAAGATTTCAAAAGAAAATCAGGGTTTGGGTAAGGGCTTGAGATTATCTCGAGGGGAAGGTGTAAGGCACCCCTCAAGATCCACTAGTGTGGTTCCCGACCATGCTTAACTGTGACTTTAAAAAAAGAGTAGAAGTAAACAAACAATGTTTGCACATAGGGAATACAAACAAGTTGAAAGTTTTGAAAGAGGAAAAAGACACAAGTGATTTTTGAAAGAGAAAGATTAATTGAAGAAAATATTAATTTTTAAGAAAACATCATATAAATAAAGAAAAAGAAAGGGGTCCTAAGTTTAAATATAATATGGATCATCTCGGTGCGATACCCTGCACACACTCCTCAGAAGAGGGGTCGCCTATGATATTAGCGTACCGGTCGTCATCTCCATATTCCATTAAGGTATTAAACCCGATTAGTATCGTTTACTTATTGCATGCTAATACCTGTCACAACCTATCAGTCCTGGGGTATTTAGGACTTCTAATCCTAAGTGGAAGGAAAGGGAGTATAGGCATATATGGAGTTTTAAAAGTATAAAATACTAGGGCGGCAATCAAAACAAATAGCAGATGAATGGAGAATGAAATAAACACACAAAAGGCTCATATAAACCCCATAAACCACATAGCAACTAGTTTAGCATGTCTTGAATATACTAATTTGGTCTTTAACAATTAAACAGCGAACATATTGGTTCAACACATAGAGTTGGCCAAAAAGTCTGTACTAGGCAACCATGATCCAATTGTCAGACATTGAGGTATTTTGAATAGGTTATTGATTAAGAACCTAATGCAGAAGGGTTGAAACAGGAAATTGAAAATTGCAGAAGTTCAGAGATAGCTTTGAAATCAGAAGTGAAATACAGAAGAGTTGTAAATAAAAGTTTCAAAAGTGAAGAGACCTTAAAAGTAAGAGAGTAAAGACTGTTTTGTAATAGCAATTTCATGAGATGAACTAAAATTCAGGCAGAAGGTTAAGGGATTGGTTTCAGAATAAAATGCAAGTTTGGGAAATTTAAGAACGCTACAGCTTTACAAGCGTTTTAAAATAAACAGACTTTTGATGAGTTTCAAAAGCAGACAGGGTTGGACAATTTTTTGTGGAAAACTTTTGTGGCCAACTGTCAGATTATTAAACACATTAAGCGAGTTCGAGCTCCTATAGGCATGGTATCTACGTCTTGATTTTAGGACTTGTTATTGTTTTCAAACTGACGAGGGAATGTGTATTTGATTACCCTACAGTTTGCCTAGCGTACATGCACTTCCTATAGACATGATTTCTATATGCAACTGGTTACATGCATATTAGGTCCTATATGCAATATTTCTAACAATTTGCAACATGATTGAATATTAAAACCTACAAGCATGGTATCTAAATGATTGAATTATGAAATGTTAAAAAGCCTATTGACATGATCTCTAGGTGGTTCAAAGCATTGAACTTATATGCATGATATCTAAGTGATTGAATAACAACATTGGTCCTATAGGCATCATATCTACGCATTAGCATATAAATATAACCCTTCCCACACCCATTAGTAATATTCCCCGAGTTCTTTTACAAGATTATTACAGAACCAGAAAACAAAATAGAAAGTAAAAAATAAAATACATCACAACCTACAGCTAGATCCGATAAGCCTAATTCAATCTTAATATCCAATAACATGCGTTTCACCAGATCCGAATTCCAGATACCGAGGCCTTCTCTTATTCAAAGTGTTTCAAAGTTCTAAGGAGCTTCAAGAACACCACGCAATGCTTATACTCTGAATAACAAAATATTGTAACAGAATAGTGCAATATGGAATTACCAGCCCTCAGGCATCAAAGTACAGAGGGAGCTCAAGGCTCCCAAAGTATGGCTTGTCAAAGGGGGGCAGAACTTAGAAACTAGGAATACGTGCAAAGTGAGAGGTATTAGCAAACCATAGCACAAATTGGTCATACCCATCCATAGGTATAGATTGGCACACCCCTGACCTCTTACTTGGTCCAAACAAATAAAGAGCAGACTTTAGAAGTCCGAATTGGGCATAGTTGGTGATTAGGACACCATCAAGCTTTAGTCAAGGCTTATCACATAAAAGGGAAGAGGGAATGGGGATTGATTTGAGTAGAGGTTCAAGGGAACCTAGTCCTAAATCATGGGTAACAATAGGATGCTACCATGATTCAGAACATTACTAACACAAAAATGGGTCAAAAGAGATGGGACTCACATGGAAAAACATATACAGAAACATTAAGGAAGGACAAGAAAGCATAACAGAACTAAAGATGCAGAAGCATAAAGAAAGAGCATAACAGACTAGCGTGTAGATGCATAGCATAAAGTAAATACATTGTGAATAGTGCTTAACAGAAGAGGAGAAGTAAACACAGAGTTTTGGGGTGTGTTATTTAACTAGAAGGACGTACCAGTTGCAAGCTTTTAGAACAGCAGAACAACCAAAGCAGATAAACAGCAAGAAATCAGCAAGATCACACTCAAATCCTTGAGAAAATATTTGGGAGCTCAAGGGGAACTCAGGAGAATTTCAGACAGTAGAAGAGTAGGGAATTGTGCTCGGTAGAGAAAGTAGGGTAGTAGTAGAGAGAGTAGTAAAGAAAGTAGTAGAGAGAGTAGTAGTAAAATGTATTTCAAGACAGAGATGTCTGTGTCGAATTGTTGTTTTCTTAAGTGAATGATGAATGAATGAAGAGAGGAGCATGTATTTATACTTGAAGCTAGGCAGGTAAGCAAGGAAAGAAAATAATCAACTATCAATCAGAAACCAATCAGTAGAAGGGAATTCCTTTAATTAAGGAATTCAAATTTGAACGGTAATAGGGTAGAAGTCAAGTCGCATATCGTGCATAGCTTGCAAATAAGGGGTAAATACATAGGGGAAAGTCTTGAAGCACACAGTTAAGTAAATAAGGAAAGAAGTAAATCAACTAGCACATTGTAAATCAGGGAATCAAAGATTCGAAATCAATAATGAACCAAGTCAGAAAATGAGGGAATCGGAAGGTTCAAATTAGACAAGGAAAGAATCAATCCAATTCACACAATGGCAGTCTGAAATCAATCCCCAAAATCAGAGGTTATTCTGAGAGAAAAAATCTACATATAAAGAGTGTATAAGTTTCAAACATGCGAGGCTAGATTCAAAACAAAGAAAAGTGTCATGCAAACAAAATCAGTGAGTAGGGAACTATTAGGTAAGGAGGAACATCAGATGGCATGCAAAAAGTCAGGTAAAAGGTCTTGCAAAGTTTAACAAGAGTCAGAATCACATAGAGAATTAAAGATGAGTTCGGAAATTAGAGTTTTCAAATCAAATTAACTCAAAGAAGAGAAACAAATAAAATCACATACAGGTGGTCTGAAAATCCCAAAATTCTAGGGTTTCCGCCATTAGTGAGGTGTAAAGACGAAACCAGACAAATCAGGAAAAAGTAACAACGAAACAAGTCGAAATGACCCAAAGGAACTAAAACCTTAAACAAATCAGGAAAACATAATAACGGAACAAAATACTGTAAAAGAACTCACAGAGTGATGGTAGAAGATAGGATGGTAGAAGAAAACACATAGAAATCACAGTAGAAACACATAGGAGTCACAATAGGGAAAATACAGTAAGAGTAACACATAGGAATCACAGTAGAACAAGTAAAATCAAAGAAACCCTAAGTCGGAGAAGATGAACAGTTTTGAAATCAAAATTTTAAAAAGAAACTTAGGGGAATCATTTGAAAACAGTAAAATAAACACAGATCTGGAGCAGATCTAGAGAAATTAGGAGAACCTCTAAAGGCTTGGGTTTTAGAAGAACCCTAGAAGCGAGAAAAGCCTGGAAAATATCTGTTTCGGAGCCAAGCCGGAGATGGCCATGGAACTGGAATTGGCGGAGATCAGAGCAATGGCCTTCATGGTCGAACCTTGAATCTTCCAACAACAGGTGTATACGGGAACATGTAGGTGAGTATAGGTCACCTAGGTCTTGGGATGCGATGGATTCTAGTGAAACAAGGTGGAAACCGGCGGAGTAGGGCTAGGGTTTCGGAGAGGGTTAGAGAGAGTTTGAGAGACAAAGGGATTCTAGGGGCGACTGTTTTGGATAAATGACAAGGGTTAGGGCAGGCTGGTGAATTAAAAAGGAAAGAGAGAATCGTGGCCGCTGATCAAAATGATCAACGGATTAGATTAAAAGGACGACCGGGTGGGTTTGAAATTTGGTCAAGGGGTCGGGTAATTGGGTCATTTGAATTGGGCGGAATTGGGGTCTAATTTGGGGTGCAACTAGGGCTAAAATTACAATGGACTAGGGCGAGATTTTAAATAGCCACTTACTCCCTTCTTTATTAATAAAAATAGTTAAAAATAATTTAAAAATAAGTTAAAAGTACTGAACTAGTTAATAATATAGAAACATTAATATAAAAATACTAACCATAATTTTATAATTATAAAGTTGTATTAATCATAATATAGACTATAATTGAAATTTTATGCAATTTAGTTTGAAAATATCAGATAAATTTATAAAAATATGCAAATAACCTTAATTATATTTTAGTATAAATTTGAGAACGAAATAAGTTATTCACCAAATATGATAATTCTGGGAATAATTTTGGATTTTGTGCTGTTAAAAATAGACAATAAATTGACTTTGAAAAATCTAAAAACTTGGAAAAAAATACCAAAACATTTGGGCATTCTTATATATGCCTACATATGCTATTTTGAAAGTATTTTTAGTATATAAAATATATAGGGAAAAAATGGGTATCAACACATGGCGGGTCCATCACCGGCATGTGCCCTTGTGCCGCAACAACTGACTGGACTACCCCAACTAGCGAGGCTGCAAGAGTGTGATACGGGGGAGCCATCTGTTATAGAGTGTGAGTAGCGGGAGTTTTTGCATCTTTTCCATCTCGAGAGACATTGGTGCCATCGGTAAGGTACCGGTTGGGCTACACTCTCCATAAAGCCCACCAAATGGACTAGAGCGTCCTGAAGCACTATAGTCGATATGAACCCCCTCCAGGACCTGAGCTGGTCCAACAGATACAGTCTTAGATGGAATCTCCTCATCAATATGTACCTGGGGCTCCATTGTTGGTGCTACTACTCGATCTCGAGGCTGAGCTCTGCCTCGGCCTCTAGTGCGATCTCAGCCTCGACCTCTGCCCCTAGTAAGAGCTGCCACTGGGGATTCGGCTGTTGTCCAGCTGAAGATACAGTACGTGTTCTCGCCATCTGCGATAGAAAAAGAATAGAAGTGTTCAACCAACAATAATAGAATAAAATCGCATGGTAGAGAAGAATGGAAGTGAAATTGTTCCTAAACTCCATAGCTAATAGAATATAAGAACATACGTCTCCGTACCAACCCTCCAGACTCTATTAAGTCTGCTCGTGACTCATGAGACCTAGGCAACCTAGTGATCTGATACCAACTTGTCACGATCCAAATTTTCCACGTTTGGGATCGTGATAACGCCTAACATTTCAAGCCAATTTTAGAGAAATTATTTTCCAATTTTAAACATTTCGAACAATTTAACCAACTAAATAAAATAGAAGCCAAAATAAAATACTAAATATCACAATATTACAAAATCTTGTATAACCCGGATCTGGAGTCACAAGTACACGAGCTTCTGGAGTCTCTACAAATAGGTATTCAAATAATTACAATTGTCTCGAATGAAAAGAACAGTAAATGGGGAGAGTGGAGGGGGACTTCAAGGTCTGCAGACGATGTTAGATCTACCTCAAGTGTCCAAATGCTAATTCGAGCATATGCACCTCACGTACAACTAGGACCAATATCGGAATTTACACAAGAAGTGAAGAGTATAGTATGTCAATTGACTCAATGTACTTCGTATGTATCGAGCCTAACCTCAACGAGGTAGCGACGAGGCTATGACGGGATACCAATGTAAATAAACTCGTGTAGATGGAAATATACGAACAACATAAATAGCAATAAATATTAAATATATATTATTGGGAGGGGACATGCGAAAAGGGGTACAAGATACGGTAACTATAATAGGAAATGACAACATAAAACAATCCACAACCTTCAGCTAACGAAATGGATAAACATAATGAATGAACACTGTGTGGAATAACTCTTCGTGCTTTTACTGGCGATCTCACCATGAAATAGAAGAAATGGCACGGCATCACCTTTTGTGTTTTTACTCTCTATCTCTTCATAAAATGATAAATACAGAATGACATTAGCCTTCGTGCTTTTACTCTCAATTTCATCATGAAGCAATAAATATGGCACGACATCACCATTCGTGTTATAACTCTCTCTCCCTCACAGTGAATAAATCAATAAATGAAATAATAATCAGCACGACATCAACCTTTGTACTGTAACACTCTCCATTACCAAATAACAATGAACATATAAGAATTGAGAGATACAACAGAGAAAGAATAAACCTTACGTCAACAACGATTCCACGATACTAAGATTAAGTTCAATCCATACTCAATTATCACAAATAGCCCATAAATTCGGAAAGGATGATCAATTTACTAGTAAACTAGCCTAAGCATGGATATCATGATAAAAAAGGAAGTAAATTACAAGAAACAAGTCTCACCCGCATGCCTTAACCTAACAACAACGCATAAGTACTCGTCACCTTACATATACGTTGTTACAAAACATTTAAACATGTCGAAAATAGACAACCAGGTCGTAATCCCTCAAGTAAAGGTTAACCATGATACATACCCTGCTCCAAAAATCAACTCAAAGCTCAACGACAGATTTTCAAATTATCAACAAAACAATTCAAAATAAGCATTAGAAACTACCCACGAATGAAAAAGGTTCAAGTTTGGTCATTATTAAAAAAGTCAAAAAAAGTTAACCCCCGGCCCCGCTTAGTCCAAACCCAAAATTCGGACTAAAATTCGATTACTCATTTACCCCCGTGCCCGGTTATACGATTTATTTCGAAATCTGACCTCAATTTTTTGTCTAAATTCTAATTTTAAAAAAATTCCTAATTCTACCAAAATCCCATATTTCAACCATTTAAAACCTAGATTTTAGGTTGAAATCTTATTAAATGCAATGGGTAATTGAAAAAAGTAGGTTAGAATCACTTATCAATGAATTTGAGAAGAAGAGCCTTTAAAAGAATCGCCTCTAAGAATTCTAGGTTTGAAAATTTGAAAGAATGAATAAAATCTTGTTTTGAGACTATTAAAATCTTTGGTGTTAGGTGTTCATCGCGTTCGTGTGAAACCTGATGCGTTCGTGAAGAGCAACAACCCAAGTGGCCTACGCATTCACGAAGGTTGTTCCTCCTAGCCTTCGCGTTCGCGTAGATGAAACACTAATCCTCCCTTGCTATGCCCCAAGCCTACACGTTCACGAGAAGCTCGTTACATTCGTGAAGGGTGAGGCCCCCATTGCTTCGCGTTCGCGACCCAGCTGCATCGGCAATGAAGGAAATTCCACCGCTGCCAGGTTCACTCTTCAGGACCGCGAAGAATGAAGTACCAGATGGCACCAGCAGTCGAAATCTAGATTGTTCTAAGTTCAAATGTTCTGTAGGCTATCCGAAACTCACTCGAGCCCTCGGGACTCCAAACCATATATGCGCACAAGTCCAAAAACCTCATACGAACTCGCTAGTGCGATCAAACACCAAAATAACTCCTAGAACTACGAATCGAACACCAAGTCAAATGAAATTTTCATGGAAACTTAAGAACTTTTATTTTTCCAACGGGATGTCCGAATCACGTCAAATCACCTCCGTTTTGCACTAAATTTTGACAAGTCATAAGTATCATAACGGACTTATACCAAATTTTGGAAGCAAAATCCGGATCTGGTATCAACAAAATCAAACATTGATCAAATTTATAAAGTCTTTAAACTTTTAATTATTAAATTTTCGACAAAATGGGATAACTCGAGCTAGGGACCTCCGAAATCAATTCCCGGCATACGTCCAGATCCTAAATTACAATATGGACCCCGTCAAAATACGGATCCTGGGTCTGTTTGCTCAAAATATTTACCTAAGTCAATTCAAATGGATTTTTAAGGCATAATTTCACATTCTATCATTTTTTATCATAAAAAATTTTCGGAAAAAGACACAGACGATGCATGCAAATCGAGGAAGGCTAAAATGAGATATTTGAGGTTTCAAACATAGAATTATTGTTTGAGGCGGATGATGATAAAAAAATGTCATACTAAAAGATTGTTGCTGCTAGAATTGATAAGTTTTCCATATTCTTCATATTGATTTGGTAAGTAAATCCTCCTCTAGTTGTCTATTTGTCAGAATAATGACATGATCTGGAATTGACTACCATCAACAAATTAAAATTCCTACGATAAATGAATAATTTACACAATACACATAAGATTGATGGTATTATTATTAATAGTTTTCCATATTCTTCATATTGATTTCAAAGCAAATCCACCTCTAGCTGTATATTTGTTAACTTAATCATGACATGATAATTAAGTATGAATTAAGCCAAAAAAATTTCAATTATAAATTCTCTCTATTATTGCAATCTCTAAAATTCTACTACTATAAAAGAGAGGTGAACTGACTACTTTAATCACTAAATTATACAATGGAAAACTTTGGTATAACTTTTCGCTGTTCTATCTTGCTCATTGCTTATATTTGTGGTATGTACGCATCTATAATTGCTATTTGCTTTACAAAATTAATATTCCTTCTTTTGTTTTTACATTTTATATTACAAAATGAGGAGAACTTTGTGATTTTCCCCCTTATGTTTAAGTTTTGTTAAGCTGGGTTATTCACAATTATCAAAAAAAAATAATACATACACATAAACACTTATATATACATTCTTGGATGTGAATTTGTTCGACAAAAACTTGATTATCATTGAAATGTTTTCTCTTTATATATGAATTAATAAGAATATTATTTCGGTAACACTCACATATATATAAAAGATTTATAAGAATATTGATTTTTCAGGCGTGTTTGTGATGACACAAGTTTTCTCAGCAAATGCTCAAAATGTATGTACCCAACGTGTTGATGGTATGACTCCTTGTTCGGTAGAATTACCACTTTGCCAACAACATTGCCACAAATTTTTTGGACCACTTTATGTTAATTCAGAGTGTGAGGATCAAGGCCTAGGGCATACTACTTGTGTGTGTTACTACAATAGTAACTTCCCTTGTAAACTTAATTAGTTCTGTTTTTTTTTTTAAATCAAGAAAATAAGATTAATATTTGATGATGTCACCCAAGATTGAATATTTGATCTATTTTTGCCACGATACAAAATCTAATTATAGTCGTGATGGCACCTATCATGTTATAAGGCAAGCGTACTTCCCAAAATATTACTACTAAGCCGATTATAAGAAATTAATAAAATATTTTAACATTTAAATCTCTCATAAACTAAGTCAACTTTTAATATAATTAATATAAAATACGGAGACGAGTCAAAACATCGGGGTGTCACTAAGTCATGAGCGTCTAAAACTATGAACTAAGAAATATAGTTGCCTAATTGACCAAAAGAAAAAAAATGACAAAAGGAGTAACAAGGCCCTGCGGACACTAACGGCTACCTTGCAATCTCCACAGATAGCCGGCCTGAACTCAACGATCGCAGTGCTCTAACTCACCTGGATTACATAAAGTCTAGGGCGTACTATTGTTAGATAAAGCGCTTAACGCTAGAGGGGGGTGAATAGCGTTATAATAAAATTTAGCGTAAACTTGCGGAAATTAAAATTTGCAGGAAATAAATAAGTGCGTTAAATAAACAAAAAGGAAAGAACGCACCGATATATTCTGGTTCACCACAACACGTGGCTAGTCCAGTCCCCGAGAGACTCTCTCGAGATTTTCCACTAACTTGTTAAGCTTACGGGTGCTCAACAAACCTTTACAACTTAAGGACACAAGCCTTAACACCTTTGCTCGGAGATACAACACTCCAAGACTTCAACCAAGGAAACACAAGTTCCTTACAACAAGAGAATTATAATTCTCTTACAAGTGTATAAAACACTAAACACTCAAACAAAATACTTCTTAATGAGTAGATATGAGTAAAAGAAGTAAGCTCTAGATCACAACAACTTTGGACAAGAATATGGCTCTCAAAAGCTTTATGAAATTGAATATAAAATGATAAACAAAAGTATGCAAGCTTATAGCAATGTAATGATCAGTTGTAGTATGTTGTTGTGTTTAAAACACTGAAATGAAGCTGTATTTATAGTTGAAAAACTTGGCATTACCGTTGCCTAATTGCCATTTAAGAGTTGCTGATTTTACTCACTGACAATCGATTGTCAAACCCCAACAATCGATTGTCTGCCAGCCAGATCAAAATTCAATCCCAGATTTTACGCTTGATAATCGATTACTTACAATCCATAATCGATTACTGGCAACGTTCAAAAAATACTTTTCAGATTTTAGCACAAACAATCGATTGTCCAGAATCAACAATCGATTACTCAGCAACGTTCAAAAAATCTTTTCTGGATTTTAATCAAAACAATCGATTATACAAAATCAATAATCGATTACCCAATAACGTTCAAAAAATCTTTTCCGGATTTTAATCAAAACAATCGATTATACAGAATCAATAATCGATTACCTGACGGTATTTGAAAACTTTACGACAACGGTCAGCTTCACAATCGATTGCACAAAGTCAACAATCGATTACTTATCAGCTTTTGAAAAATATTTTAGACACTGTCTCTTTGACAATCGATAGTCCAATGTAACAATCGATTATTTAATAAATTTGAAAATCACTGGAAGACATTGTCTCAACATAATCGATTACCATTAGTTCATAATCAATTATTCTGAGTTTTGAAAAACTTTGATAGACACTGCCTCAGTTACAATCGATTGTCATTAGTTCACAATCGATTGTCATGCAGGTTTGAAAAACCTGATGCTCACTGTCTTACTCACAATCGATTGTCATTAGTTCACAATCGATTGTCATGCAGTCTTGGCTTAAAACAATCGATTATCATAAGTACATAATCGATTATCTTAGTCCAGATTTCATGATTTAATATCATTTGACATTAAATTAAATATGCATGATTTTGGAAAATAGTTTAATGAGAGAAGCCATGTTACGAGTCAAGTTGTAGGATCAAGATCACAATTAAGAATGACTCAATTAAACTATAAAACTTTGTCTTGAGCTTGAATCTCGTTGTATATCAATTGTGCGCTTGTTTCTTGAACTTCGTCATATATCAATTTTCGCTTCGTTTGTCATTCATCAAAACCTATACAAAAGAACACACGTTTTAGTATATTGCATTGAGAACGTGTTTCCAACAACTATGAGTACAACCACCTCAGTAGTAACAGAAATAACTAAGTAACTGAGCAGTAGTGACGAGCTATGTAAAACAGTCAAATTATTTATTTTTCACAATTTTAAAAATAATAGGAATAAACAGGTAAATTCCATAACTTAGTAAATACCACAAAGAAATTTAACAGATAAATACAACAACGACAAAAGAAAATGCAACTCCACGGCAATGTTACTCCATCACTCAGCACTCACACTCAGCACTTAACAGTCAACACTCAACACCTAATACAGTCAACACTCTGCGCTCAGTGGGGGTGTGTACATACTCTGGAGGGGCTCCCAAAGCCCAAGCGCTAAGCACAGACAACTCACGTGCTACCATATCAATACCTGGATCCACACGGCCAACTCACATGATATGGGACAACTCACACGCTATGGCATCAATACCTGGACCTGCACGGTCAGCTCACGTGCTACGCAGACAACTCACGAATAATGGTATTAATATCCTTACAACCAGTCCATCAGTCTCACTCAATCATGTACCTCACTAGACTCACCATCATCAACAAATAAGGGAACACAACCCACATCAAGTATCACAGCATATTAGCAAATAACAGGAACTGAGGTAAACATGTACAATAATTTCTATGACTGAGTACAAATAATTTGAGCATGAATAAAGCCTAAGCTTGATTTATTACATGAAGGTAGACAAGTTCAACAACAAGTAACTACTTATACATGAATGATGGCCATGAGGCCTCACAGGACGGACCAAGTCTCCATCACTAGAGGTATACACCCACAAACCTGTCACCTTGCGTGAGTATCACCTTCAAACAGTCACATGATAACAAATTCTCTGGGTGTATACCCTCAAGCCAGAGTTAAAACTATTACTTACCTCACTAACCTCAAGTTCTCCGTCCTTGCAACGTATAGAACACCAACCAAACGGCCTTCAATGGCCTCGATCTACGGGAAAATATTAATTATTGATATCAATTATGCTAGTCAGAATTAAATACGAGTTCTCCTGAATTTTAAACTTACCGACAAATATTAATATTTCGCTCAACAAATCATGAATTTTAAAAGTATAACCATACTTCAATATCACAATTCAACTCAATCTCCAAATTTAAACAGTAGCTACTATATTCAAGTCAAAATATGTTCGTTCACTAACGCACTGTAACTACATGAGTATGCATTGATCAACTATTTCCAGATCTTAAAAGTTTTTAATACTCGAAACTCAATCATCTCATAATTATTCCTCCTTATTATTGACTGAGTTATATGTCTGGTAGTTATTTCCTTGTCAGTAAATTATTATTGTTTCACCATTCTACTTCTGTGATAATAGTATCACCACAATAAACTTAGTCAAATTATATATACTAATAGACCCAAAGGAATCTTAATACCATATTTAATACCGTGGTGGTTATGTCAAAAAATAAACTATATAGCCAGAGGAGAAGGAAAGGTTGTCACGTTTGAATCTGCAAGTTAAATGCGTAGTGAAGACAAAAAAAAAGTAGTTTGTGATAAATCTCCCATCAATTTACACTTTCACTCAAATTAGATGTATCCACTTAAGTTCAAGGTGAGAAGTGCTAATCTTGCACAAAAAATATCAAAAAAAAAAAGAATGAGGTTAATACCAGGAAAGAATGAGGTTAATACCTTAGAAATCAATTTGCTGTCACTGAAATCAAACCTATCACTCTGATACGACTGAACACAGCTGAATAACACATAAATAAGTATAGATAGGAAAAATGGGGCTATAATTATCAGAACGAACAACCAAGTCGTTACAATATTTTTCGTTTTTTGTAACTAAAATTGCACCTAATTCTAATATAGGATTAAGTGACCCGCACTTAGTTACCCTAAATCTAGCGAACCATATCTGATAACTGTTAGAATATACGCTTAACGCTAGAGGGGGGGGGGTTGAATAGCGTTGTAATAAAAAACAGCGTAAACTTGCGGAATTTAAAAATTACAGGAATGAAATAAGTGTGATAAGTAAATAATAAGGAACGAACGCACCGATGTTATCCTGGTTCACCACAACCCGTGGCTAGTCCAGTCCCCGAGAGACTCTCTCGAGATTTCCACTAACTTCGTTAAGCTTACGGGTGCTTAACAAACCGTTACAAACTGAGAACTTGAGTCACACAAGCCTCAACAACCTTTGCTCGAAGATACCACACTTCAAGACTTCAACCAAAGGAATCACAACGTTCCTTCTTATAATACAAGGGATTAACACTTCCCTTCAAGTGTATAAAAACACTTTGCACTCAAAACAAGACTCTCCTCAAGAGTAGATATGAGTAAAATAAATACGCTCAAGAACGCAACAACTTTCGTCAAGAATTTGGCTCTCAAGAACTTATGTAATGAATAGAAAATGATGAATAAGAGAGTATGCAAGCTTTAGCAACAATATGATCAGTTGTGTACTTAAAAGACTGATTTTAAGATGTATTTATAGTGTTGAAAACATGCACAACCGTTGCCTAATTGCCAAATAAGAATTGGTGATTTTGTGCTAAAACAATCGATTGTCTAAGTTGCATAATCGATTGTTTTCCAATCGTCCAAAAATCATTCCCAGATTTTACGCATAATAATCGATTATCTAAATCGTATAATCGATTATCTGGCAACGTTCAAAAAATCTTTTTCAGATTTTACTTAAAACAATCGATTATCGAAATCATATAATCGATTACTTGGCAACGTTCAAAAAATCTTTTTCAGATTTTACTTAAAACAATCGATTATCAAAATCATATAATCGATTACTTGGCAACGTTCAAAAAATAATATTCAGATTTTACTTAGGAGAATCGATTATCAGAATCATATAATCGATTACCAGACAGAGTTTGAAAATATTTTGGCAACGGTCATTTACATAATCGATTATGCTATATGTATAATCGATTATATTACAGTCTTGACACTGCCTCAACACAATCGATTGTCATAAGGTGCACAATCGATTATTTTGTAGCTTTGAAAAATCTGATGGACACTGCCTCAACACAATCGATTATCATAAGGTACACAATCGATCGTCTTGCAGCTTTGAAAAATCTGATGGACACTGCCTCAACACAATCGATTATCATAAGGTACACAATCGATTGTCTTGCAGCTGCCTTAACATAATCGATTATCATAAGTACATAATCGATTATCTTTGTCCAGATTTTAGAGGCATGTTTAAAAATCATTTTGGTTAAAATAAATATGCATGATTTAAAATCATTTTGTTTTAAATTAAATATGCATGATTTGATAAAAATGATTTTACGAGAGAAGCCAAGTCTTGAGTCAATTGTCGGATCAAGATCACAATTAAAGAATGACTCATGTATAACTTTATTTCTTTGCTTAATCTTGATCTTTGTTTGTCTTGTGCTTGAATCTCGTTATGTATCAATTGCGCGCTTGTGCTTGGACCTCGTCATATGTCAATTGCGCATCGTTTGTCATTTATCAAAACCTACAAATATGAACACACGTTTAGTTTAGTGCCTTGTGAGAACGTGTTTCAACAATTTCCCCCTTTTTGATAATGGCAAACCTTAATCGGGATATGCATATTAGATAATTCATAATGACGATCCAAGACAAGTAAATAGATATGCAATTAATTCCCCCTCAATTTATGCCAATAAATATTAAGTGCATAGCCCTTATTCTTCCCCCTTTTGACATTAGCAAAAAAGAATAAGCAAATAACTTGTTTATTGATTAACTAGAATTGCAATTTCATAAAAGGAATAATAAAACAAATAATGTCAACATAATCGATTAGTGATACTTGATAATCGATTATATATTAAAGAGAAATCGATTACTCTGAAGAGGAATCGATTATTCTGCACCAATCTTTTATAATTCCCCCTGCCTTTAGGGTGATACCTGCAAAAATAAGTTAGGCTCCTCCGACGCTCAAGTTAGTAATTATGTGAATAAAAAAAATGCAATGCATGCCTTAGATCAACGTGGAGTCAAGAATCCCGAGTTCACTACGAATTCGGAAGAAGGACTCTTTCTCTAAAGGCTTTGTAAAGATGTCGGCCAACTGATGTTTGGTTTCAACAAATTCAATTTCGACATCACCTTTGAGAACGTGATCTCTTATAAAATGATGCCTAATTTCAATGTGTTTTGTTCTTGAATGAAGAACGGGGTTCTTCGTCAAGCATATGGCACTAGTATTATCACATCTAAGAGGGATATGATCGATACTTAGGCCATAGTCCAAGAGTTGCTGTTTCATCCAAAGGATTTGAGCGCAATAACTCCCCGCGGCTACATATTCAGCCTCGGTTGTGGACAACGCAACACTTAATTGTTTCTTGCTAAACCAAGAAACTAGAGAGCTACCGAGCAAATGGCAAGTGCCACTAGTGCTCTTGCGGTCCAATTTGCATCCAGCAAAATCGGAGTCGGAATAGCCAACAAGTTGGCGTGAAGAACCTTTGGGGTACCATAGACCCACATTTACAGTACCAACAAGATACTTCAATATCCGTTTCACCGCAGTTAGGTGAGACTCCTTAGGACATGATTGATAACGAGCGCATAAGCACACACTAAACATGATGTCTGGTCTACTAGCAGTAAGATAAAGGAGAGATCCAATCATACCTCGATACTTCTTGGTGTCGACTTCCTTACCTTTCACATCTTTGTCTAGATGGTCGGATGTGTTCATGGGAGTGGCCATTGCTTTTGCGTTGCTCATTTCAAATCGTTTTAGCAATTCTTTGCAATATTTAGCTTGACAAATGAAGGTTCCTTCTTCCATTTGCTTTACTTGCAGCCCCAAAAAGAAGGTTAGCTCACCCATCATAGACATCTCAAATTCGCTTGTCATTAAATCAGAAAATTCCTTGCACAAAGCATTGTTAGTAGCACCAAAAATAATATCATCCACATAGATTTGAACTAATAAAATATCATTGTTTTTATGCTTAACAAATAGAGTGGTGTCAACTTTTCCCCTAATGAATTCATTTTCCAAAAGAAATTTGCTCAATCGTTCATACCAAGCTCGGGGAGCTTGTTTATGACCATAAAGTGCCTTTTTAAGCTTGAAAACATGATCGGGAGATTTAAAATCTTCAAAGCCCGGGGGTTGTTCAACATAAACTTCTTCTTGAATGTCACCATTTAGAAAAGTGCTTTTTACATCCATTTGATATAAATTGAAACTCATAGAAGAGGCAAAAGCAAGTAATAAACGAATAGCTTCTAACCTTGCTACAGGTGCATATGTTTCTTCATAGTCAGTTCTCTCTTCTTGAATATAGCCTTTTGCTACAAGCCTAGCTTTGTTTCTAGTGATTACACCATTTTCATCTAATTTATTTCGAAAAACCCATTTCGTACCAATTATGGTATGATTTTCGGGTCTTGGCACCAAATCCCAAACGTCATTTCGTTTGAATTGGTTAAGCTCCTCTTGCATTGCCAAGGTCCAAAATTCATCCCCAATTGCTTCGGAGATGGTTGAGGGTTCAATTTGAGAGACGAAAGCAGTATGACCTAAGGTGTTCTTAAGAGCGTTTCGAGTACTTACCTGTTGTTCAATGTCGCCAATTACCTGGTCGAGAGGATGGTCTTTGATTGTCCTCCACGCGTTAGGCAGTTTCGTTTCTTTCTCCAGTTGGGGCGCTTCTTCCGATAATTGTTCCAAGGTTTCATTTTGAATTTCCTTTGGATTTTCCTCTTGTACTTTGTCATAAGGACTTATTGAGTTTAAAATACCTGCAAGATCAAAACCAGAATCCTTTCTCGCCAAGCGAGCATTATTTTCGGAAAACACAATATGAGGGGATTCCTCCACAGTTTCGGTTCTATTGTTGAATACTCTATATGCTTTGCTACGTGAAGAGTAACCAATAAAAATTCCTTCATCGGATTTTGCATCAAATTTTCCCAAATTGTCTTTTCCATTGTTATGAATAAAACATTTACAATCGAATACTCTAAGATGGGAGATATTTGGTTTCCTTCCCTTCTAGAGTTCATAGGGAGTTTTCATGAGTATTGGCCTTATGACTACTCTGTTTAAAACGTAGCATGCGGTACTCACGGCATCCGCCCAAAAATGTTTGGGAATCTTAGCCTCATCGAGCATGGTTCTAGCCATCTCTTCGAGACACCTATTTTTCCTTTCCACCACTCCATTTTGTTGTGGTGTACGTGGAGCAGAGAAGGTGTGCTCGACACCGAGTTCGTCACAAAAGTCCGCGAAGAGATTGTGATCGAACTCTCCCCCATGATCACTTCTTATTGAAGTGACGATTGTGTCCTTTTCATTTTGAACACGTTTAAGAAAGCATTTAAAATTATGAAAAGCCTCACTTTTGTGAGCAAGAAATAGTGTCCATGTAAATCTAGAATAATCATCAACAATAACAAAAGCATAACGATTTCTACCAAGACTTTCAATGCGAGATGGTCCAAAGAGATCCATGTGGAGAAGTTGCAAAGGTCTAGTAGTTGAAACAATATTTTTCGATTTAAAAGATGCTTTTGTTTGCTTCCCTTTTTGACAAGAATCACAGATAGAGTCTTTTTCAAATTTCAAATTTGGAAGACCAATAACTAAATTTTGTGAAACTAATTTGTTTAAAAGATGCATGTTGATGTGAGCTACTCTACGATGCCATAACCACATATCATCTTCTTTGCTCATAAGACAATTCACATATTCAGATGAAGAATTTTCGAGATCAACCATATAGATGTTATCCGTTCTAAAACCACGAAGAATAATTTTAAAATCGCTACGGCGAAAAACTAAGCATTCATCCGAATCAAATAAAACAAGATTTCCCTTGTCACATAATTGACTTATGCTCAAGAGATTATGTTTTAGACCTTTAACTAGCAAAATATGCTTAATGGAAGAAGGTTCATCCTTACCGACCGATCCAATGCCGATAATTTTTCCTTTGTTGTTATCTCCAAAAATAACGCTTCCTCCTTCCTTGTGTTCTAGTTGAAGGAACTTGGATTCGTCTCCGGTCATGTGTTTGGAGCATCCACTATCAAGGTACCAAAGTACACTTGATCCCTTCAAACATACCTACAAGACAAATTAATGAGTCTTTGGTACCCAAGCTGTTTTGGGTCCTTGAGAGTTAGGTGTAACATGCTGTTGTGCTTGACATGCAGTTAAGTGTCTATGTCTAGTGAAACAAGCAGGAGCAATATGTCCAATTCGATTGCAATAATGACGAATGACATTAGGATTATGCATTCGTCTAGGTTGATAGTAGTTGGACGGACGAAATTTGTTTACTCTATTTTCGACAATATGACTATTGCGCATTTCATGAAAATCATTTCTCCTACTATTTGTTCTAGGATATGCAGCATTTCTAGAATAGTTATTTCTAGGTTGAAAGCCATTTCTAGGTGTCCTGAAAAGTTCAAAGTTTCTTCTAGTGTTTGGTCTAGGATATGCATCATTTCTAGAATAGTTATTTCTAGGTTGAAGGCCATTTCTAGGTGTCCTAAAATGTTCAAAGTTTCTTCTAGTGTTTGGTCTAGCATGCATGTTGATTCTAGGATTGTTATCTCTAGGATGAACATTTGTTTTATTTATCCTAGGTTGAGCCTTAGGTGGTTGGGGTTTGGCTTCAACTTTTTCTTTAGGCTCGTTTTTAAAACCTATCCCATGTTTGGTCGATTTTAAATTAACAAGAACTTCATTCAAATTTTTATGAGAAGAATTGAACTTATCTAGGGTGCCCTTAAGTCTTTCTACCTCAATTTTTAGATGCATGCAAGAAATACAATTTTTACTAGAGCTCTCGGGTTTGTCGGCGCTTCTCTTGCCGAAAAAATTGTTTTCTTCTTTCAACTTCTCATTTTCCAAAATCAATTTTTCCAAATCTTTTTCTTTCAAAGAGAGTTGTCTTTCAAAATCTTTTTGTTTCAAAGAAGCATTTTCCTTAGTGTTTTTAACAGTTTTGGAAGCTTTAATGAATTCACTATACAACTCATCAAAGGAATTTTGCATTTCCTCAAGAGAATAGAAGTTTTTGGAAGAAATTTGACATACCTCTTCTTGATTGTCTTCGTGTGCCATAAGACAAAGATTTGCGGTTTCGTCTTCTTCTTCCCCACTTGACTCATCTCCGGAGTCGCCTCCCCAAGATATGTATGCTCGTTGTTTCTTGAAGGGTTTCTTCTCCTTTTTGACATTTGGGCAATTTGATTTAATGTGCCCGATTTCTCCGCATCCATAGCACTTTACTTGATCTCCTTGTTGTTTGCCTTTTCGTTCATACTCTTTTCGCATGAACTTTTGAAATCTCTTAATAACGAGTACAAACTCGTTATCTCCGTCCTCATCATTTTGAGGTTGACTTGTGCTTGCCTTGAGGGCGATTCTTTGTTTCCTTTGATCATTAACAAGAGGGTTAAGTATAGTAGATTCATAAGTTTTAAGATTACCTCTTAATCCGTCGATGGTGACATTTGAAATGCCAATAGACTCTTGAATCGCGTCGGCCTTGGAGCGCCATTCCAGAGTGAGACTTCGGAGAATTTTTCGGACAAGTTCCTTATCCGTGAAGGTCTTCTTAAGAGCATGTAAGTCATTAACGATTTTTGAAAATCGTTCGAACATGTCATCTACCCTTTCGCCTTCCTTAATGTGAAACAGTTCATATGCATGGGTTAGAAAATCAACTTTAGCCTCTCTTACCTGGTCCATACCTTCGTACGTGATTTCCAGCTTATCCCACATTTGCTTCGCCGTTGTGCAACATGATATTTTTCTGTAATCATCAGTGTTTATAGCACAATACAATAAGTTGATGGCTTTAGCGTTGTTCTGCACTTTTCGGATATCATCCGCATCGTATTCATCTTCGGATTTTGGAACCCACTCATTTTCAACCTTTTTGGTTGGAATTTGTTCTCCTTCATTATCACCTTCCACAGATGAAAATTATTCGATTGAATGAATATTCTCATCCTCTCCTTCCAGTACGTATAGTTTGTGCCATCGAATAGTGGTGGTCGGGTGGAGCATTGTCCTTCACCTATTCTTGCAAAAGAATCACGAGTAGAAGCCATGGATTGTTTCTCTCAAACGGTTAAGTTTTTCAGAGAGTTGGGCTCGGATACCAATTGTTTGAATATACACTTAACGCTAGAGGGGGGGGGGGTGAATAGCGTTGTAATAAAAAACAGCGTAAACTTGCGGAATTTAAAAATTGCAGGAATGAAATAAGTGCGATAAGTAAATAATAAGGAACGAACGCACCGATGTTATCCTGGTTCACCACAACCCGTGGCTAGTCCAGTCACCGAAAGACTCTCTCGAGATTTCCACTAACTTCGTTAAGCTTACGGGTGCTTAACAAACCGTTACAAACTGAGAACTTGAGTCACACAAGCCTCAACAACCTTTGCTCGAAGATACCACACTTCAAGACTTCAACCAAAGGAATCACAGCGTTCCTTCATACAATACAAGGGATTAACACTTCCCTTCAAGTGTATAAAAACACTTTGCACTCAAAACAAGACTCTCCTCAATAGTAGATATGAGTAAAAAAAATACGCTCAAGAATGCAACAACTTTCGTCAAGAATTTGGCTCTCAAAAACTTATGTAATGAATAGAAAATGATGAGTAAGAGAGTATGCAAGCTTTAGCAATAATATGATCAGTTGTGTACTTAAAAGACTGATTTTAAGATGTATTTATAGTGTTGAAAACATGCACAACCGTTGCCTAATTGCCAATTAAGAATTGCTGATTTTGTGCTAAAACAATCGATTGTCTAAGTTGCATAATCGATTGTTTTCCAATCGTCCAAAAATCATTCCCAGATTTTACGCATAATAATCGATTATCTAAATCGCATAATCGATTATCTGGCAACGTTCAAAAAATCTTTTTCAGATTTTACTTAAAACAATCGATTATCGAAATCATATAATCGATTACTTGGCAACGTTCAAAAAATCTTTTTCAGATTTTTCTTAAAACAATCGATTATCAAAATCATATAATCGATTACTTGGCAACGTTCAAAAAATCATATTCAGATTTTACTTAGGAGAATCGATTATCAGAATCATACAATCGATTACCAGACAGAGTTTGAAAATATTTTGGCAACGGTCATTTACATAATCGATTATGCTATATGTATAATCGATTATATTACAGTCTTGAAAAATCGAATAGACACTGCCTCAACACAATCGATTGTCATAAGGTGCACAATCGATTATTTTGTAGCTTTGAAAAATCTGATGGACACTGCCTCAACACAATCGATTATCATAAGGTACACAATCGATTGTCTTGCAGCTTTGAAAAATCTGATGGACTTTGCCTCAACACAATCGATTATCATAAGGTACACAATCGATTGTCTTGCAGCTGCCTTAACATAATCAATTATCATAAGTACATAATCGATTATCTTTTTCCAGATTTTAGAGGCATGTTTAAAAATCATTTTGGTTAAAATAAATATGCATGATTTAAAATCATTTTGCTTTAAATTAAATATGCATGATTTGATAAAAATGATTTTACGAGAGAAGCAAAGTCTTGAGTCAATTGTCGGATCAAGATCACAATTAAAGAACGACTCATGTATAACTTTATTTCTCTGCTTAATCTTGATCTTTGTTTGTCTTGTGCTTGAATCTCGTTATGTATCAATTGCGCGCTTGTGCTTGGACCTCGTCATATGTCGATTCCGCATCGTTTGTCATTTATCAAAACCTACAAATATGAATACACGTTTAGTTAGTGCCTTGTGAGAACGTGTTTCAACAATAACTTAAGCATGATTAAATAAACTAAAATAAAATTTATAAACAGTGGACAGCAAAAAAACATAAGTCTAACATAGATCAAAATGAGTATATCTTCCGTCAATGTTCTTTGGGTCTGAGCCTGTCGCACAGGGCTTGCCTTGTGCGCTTTACATCTGCTGTATGATTTGCAAACTATTACATAGTGGGGGTTTTACCCACTGCGCACATGGTGCTCACCATAGAGTGCTCACCCGAAGGGCAAAGGTTATGGCAGAGACTATAGCGGTTGCGAGTTTTCCTAAATTTCCGAAAAAAAATAAATTAGAATATCTTAAAAGTTCCAAAAGTGCTAAGTCTAAATTAATGAACAATAGAAATGACACGATGTAGCCACTTTATAGGGCTGCAATTTAGGAATTAGACCAGTACATCCTGAATTTCAGTTTTTCAATTTAATTTTTAGTTTAAAATTTCAGGACAAAATAAGTATTAACTAATATCTATATAATATCCCTAAGAATAACTATATGTTCACTTGCCCCTTGTATCAACTAATATGTTATGTAAATATCTACTGAATATATATATATACAATGGGACATGCCTGCTAAATAAAATTGTTAATTTATTTAACACAAAAATTAAAAAGCCTTTTCTTCTTCACCACAATGTTCATTTTTTCAATATACTTTGAGAAATTATTAATTAGCAGTATTGATGCATACTGCACTGTTGTCTGTTGCACAGAATTGTGCCCTTGTTAAGCTTTTAATTCCTTTGCTCTTTGAATGCTTCAAGCAAGCTTAAAGCCCTCGTGAAATTCCTTTGCTCTTTGTATGCACACAGCACTGTTGAGTGTTGTCTGTTGCACAAAATAGGCTTAATACATATTTTGGTGCAGTATAGTTGAGTTTTATTCTGCACTGTTGAGTTTAATTCTACAAGTTGAAAATTGATCCAAGTTTAGGAAGTTTTATATATAGTTTGTTATTATTAATATGCTTCTGAAGTGAGCCTTTTCATAATACATATTTTGGTGCCACCGCTTCTTTTACCACTTACCAACTGCATAGAAGTTTAACTTATTCAAAAGAAGTGAAGGTACTTTCATTTTTTTCCTTGTTCTCGTTACAAGCATTTCTTCCTAATTTGTTCATTTTGAATGTGCTAGAAAATGCAGGTGATGCAATTGGAAATGGTGGCCACAAATCAATTTGAATCATTAAAGTGAATGGTCAAAACCTTTGGAACAAGATGTTTATTGTGACGACCCGGCCGGTCTTCTTTGGAATTTACGCCCTATTTCCCCATTAACTACTTTTCCTAAGTTCATTTCTGCTATTTTGGTTTGCCGGGATGTTCGGTAGAATTCAGAGTGTTTTGGGACACTTAGTCCCTAAATGAGAGATTAAGTGTTGGAAAATGGTCCATAATCAGAACAGTGTGAAGATGACCTCGGAATAGAAATCTGATAGTTCTGTTAGCTCCGTTAGGTAATTTTGAGGTTGGGAGCTTATTCAGAATGTATTGTGGATGTCCGTAGCTCATTTAGGCTAGAAATGCCGAAAGTTAGAAGTTATAAGATTCCGGTCCGATCGTGAATTTTTGATCCGAGGGTCGGAACGGGATTCCGAAAGTTTCTGTAGCACCATCATGTCATTTGAGATGTGCGTGCAAAATATCAGGTCAATCGGACGTGTTTTGGCTAGGTTTTGAATCGAAAGCGAGTTTGGTTAAGTTTTGAAGTTTTAAGTTCAAATTATGGATTATTAGTGTTTCCGGTGTTGTTTTGGTTGGTACAAGTTTAAATGATGCTATGGGATATGTCTGTAAGTTTGGTTGAGGTCCCTGGGGCCTCAAGTGTGTTTCAGATGCTCAACAGAGCAATTGGAGTTTTGAGATTTGCAGTAGAAAACTGTAGGTCAGTGATTCCTTCTTCGCGTTCGTGAAGAAGCCCCGCATTCGCGAAGCTTTTCCCTTCCCCTTCATCTTGATCGCATCTCTCAGCCCGCGATCTCAAAGCCCAACCAGTACCTCTTCCGTGTTCGCGTCCCTGCTAACGCATTCGCGTAGGCCATTTCTGAACACCCATGTTCTTCCTTCTACACGATCGCGTGAAACGTCTCGCGTTCGCCTAGCAACAAGTCCCAGCTCATCGCGTTCATAGCCTACCCTTCGCGATCGCAAAGGCCATTTTTTCAGCCACTTGAATTTTATTCTCCGTGAACGCGTGCCCATATCTGCTATCGCGATGTACAAATGTTCTAGGCAGTTATAAACTTTTCAAAAACGAGGGTTCTTCCATATTTATAAAACTCAAACTAGAGAGCTCGGTTTTGGGAGATATTTTGAGGAATTTTCAGTGAAAAAGATTGGGTAATGATTCCTTACTCTCTTATGATTATTACCCACTAATCTAATCTCAAATTCAAGCTTTAATTTCAGATTTTGAATGAAAATTGGAGTAAAGTTCTTAGACCTAACTTTGATGATTTGAATGGGCATTTGACCTCCGATTTGAGAGATTTTTATATTGTTAGACTCTTGAGAGTACGAGGTTTCTGAAAATATGGAAAATTATTCGATTACGATACGTTGGCCTTAGGGGAATTTGTGTCATTTCACCTATTTTCGTGCCTTAGCTTTGATTTTAATAGTGTAATTAGTTACTTACGATGTTATTGAGAATATATAATTGGTTTGAATAGATTTGGGCCACTCGGAGTCTGATACTCGTGGCAAGAGCATTGTTTCTTAGCGGTTTTGTACTAGTTCGAGGTAAGTGGCTTGTCTAACTTTGTGTGGGGGACCTCTCCCCTTAGGATATCTCTATTGTGGTTTAAATGCCTTGTGCGCGAGGGGACGGGCGTGTACTTGTAGTAATTTTTGAAATTCACCTTACTTGACTTGTTTAGACTGTGTTCTTCACGTATTTAGCTGTTAAAAATGTTATTTCACTTGTTTGAGCTTAGGAAAAGCATGTTAGTAACTTATTTGCTCTATTTGACTAAATTGCAATATTTTTCTTTTCTTGCGAGCATGCTAAACTATATATTCTTACAGGTTGCTTGTAGTTAGCTTCTTTCTGGTAAATATTGAATTGTTGTGATGTGTTTATTGATATGATGGACTACGGGTTCAAGTCCCGGGAGATTCTCTGTTATTGATCTGATGGACTACGGGTTGCCGAGAGATCCTCTGTTTATTGATCTAATGGATTACTGGTTCAATTCCCGGGAGATCCTCTGTTATTGATATGATGGACTACCGGTTCGATTCCCAGAAGATCCACTTATATTGGTATGATGGACTGTGGATTCGATTCGTAGAAGATTCTCTGATATTGGTATGATGGACTGTGGGTTTTATCCCGGAGCTCCATGTGGCGATGGACTGCGGGTTTGATTCCCGGAGATCCTCGGATATTTGTAAAATAGAATGCGGGTTCAATTCCCGGAGCTCCATGTGGCATTCTGATTTTTGAGTGTTTATCTTATATTCGTAGATTGTATTTGTAGCCTATTCCGTTCAACTTATTGTTTTGTTAGACACTCTAGATTTACTATATTTCCTATTGTCTATTCATTTCACATCTATTCTTATGTTTATCTCAGTTGGGCCTCGACCTTCCTCATCAGTACTCCACCGAGGTTATGCTTGGCACTTACTGAGTACCGCTATGGTGAACTCATGCTACTCTTCTGCACACTTTTGCTGTTCAGATCCAGGTACTTCTGGTCGGGCGCACTAGCAGTGATTTCAGAGTTACACTTGGAGACTTGAGGTATGCATCAGCCGCGTCCATAGATCCGAAGAGTGTCCTTCTATTGTACCTTTTAGTTAGCAGTTTCATTCATGTATTTAATTGTTGTAGACATTTTCGGATATTAGAGCTGTATGTTATGTTTTTACTCTTAGCCTGCATTGCCCGTTTCCGTGTCTTGGAGGTTACATTATTATGAGATAAGGTGTATGTTCCAGGCGACACTCTATACATTTTCTTATGTTATTCAGTATTGCTTATCGTTTTCGTAAAGGTTGTTGAATTTCCGGAATGTGTTAGGCTTACCAAGTCGCAAAGACTGGGTGCCGTCATGACAGTTCACGATTGGTGAACTAGGGTCGTGACAAGTTGGTACCAGAGCTCTAGGTTCATAGGAGTTACGGGTCACATGTCGATTTATTAGAGTCTCGCTGATCGGAATGGAGATGCCTGTACTTATCTACGATGAGCTATGTAACTGTTTAGCAAACCTCTTCACTTCATTTGGCTCTCTGTCGTGCGAGACATTTTGACACAACAATTCTAAACTTTGCTTCCTATTCTCTCACAGAGGATATGCGCTACTCGAGACAATCGGACACCCGTGCCCCCTACTGCAGCTGCCAGGGGCCAGGGACGGGGTAGAGGTCGAGGACGCGCACGTGGCGTAGCGAGGGAACCTACACAGGCTGCCGCCGAGGTTCCACCAGCGGATCCAGCCAGGACTCAGCACCTGAAACGCCCACAACCACCACTACTCTAGTTGTTCATGAGGCATTGGCACAATTCTTGAGCATGTTTGGTACCTTGATCTAGGTGGGATTGATTCAGGTTGTGCCGACTACTTCAAAGATCGAGGGAGGGACCTAGACTCCCGCCGCCCCCACTCAAGGACAACGAGTTCCCATTAGTCAGATTTCAGGTTTCATGCGAGCACAGCTTGTGGTTCTAGTGCAGTGGGTGGTGAGGACCTCTCGCCAAGTAGAGGACAGACGAGGTTAGAAGGGAGAGTACATAGGAGTGAGTAGACCTCGTGGACTGGGGAGATATACTGGTCCTTATCTTGGAGGCAAGGTGAGTCATGGTAGAGGTTTTGTGGGTCAGCTAGTTGAGTTTGCATCTTAGAGATTCCATAGAGTTTCGGGTGTTCAGGGGTCTTGGAGTACCCGTACCGCACAGTTCCCACTGCCACGTCAGTCACGGGGTTGATTTGAGTGTGGTGACACATGCCACATGGTTACGGGATGCCCCTGACTTGGGAGGGGTATGCCTTCTCAAACTTCTCAGCTACAGTGTGCCTCGCAGGTTTCTCAGGTCATGGGTACAGCGCCAGATGCTACCCCACCTACCCGTACTGAGGGGGTTGTCTCCAATTCTGCCGTCCCAGGTATTTTCATAGTTTGTTATAGAGGCTCGCCGATTCTATTCGACCCAGTCTACACTTACTCTTATGTTTCTTCTTATTTTACTCCGCATTTGGGTAGAGCCCAAGAGGCCTTGAGCTCTCCTGTTTATGTGTCTACTCCCGTGGGAGATTCCCTTGCTGTGGACATCGTATATTGGTCGCATTTTGTTACTATTCGTGGTTTTGAGACCAGGGCAGATCTTTTATTACTTGATATGGTTGATTTTGATATTACTTGGGCAAGGACTGGTTGTCGCTCCTGTATGCTATTCTTGACTATCACGCTAAGACCGTAACGCTAGCTATGCCAGGTATTGCACGTATTGAGTGGAGTGGTACTTTTGATCACACTAGGGCGTCAATAAAAACAAATAGCAGATGAATGGAGAATGAAACAAACACACAAAAGGCTCATATAAACCCGATAAATCACATAGCAACTAGTTTAGCATGTCTTGCATATGATTTGGTTTTAAGAATTAAACAGCGAACAGATTGGTTCAACATATAGAGTTGGATAAAAAGTATGTATTAGGCAACCCTGATCCAATTGTCAGACATTGAGGTATTTTGAACGGGTTATTGATTAAGAACCTAATGCAGAAGGGTTTGAAACAGGAAATTCAAAATTGCAGAAGTTCAAAGATAGCTTTGAAATCAGATGTGAAATACAGTAGAGTTGTAAAGAAAAGTTTCAAAAGCGAAGAGACCTTAAAAGTAAGAGAGTAAAAACTGTTTTGTAATAGCAGTTTCATGAGATGAACTAATATTCAGGCAGAAGGTTAAGGGTTTGGTTTCAGAATAAAATGCAAGTTTGGGAAATTTCAGAACGTTACAGCTTTACAAGCGTTTTAAAATAGACAGACTTTTGATGAGTATCAAAATTAGACAGGTTTGGACAATTTTTTGTTGAAAACTTTTGAGGCCAACTGTCAGATTATTAAACACATTAAGCGAGTTCGAGCTTCTATAGGCATGGTATCTACGTCTTGATTTAGGAATGGTTACCGTTTTCAAACTGATAAGGGAATGAGTATTTGATTACCCTACAGTTTGCCTAGCGTTCATGCACTTCCTATAGACATGATTTCTATACGCAGCTGGTTACATGCATATTAGGTCCTATAGACAGTATTTCTAACAATTTGCAACATGATTGAATATTAAAACCTACAAGTATGGCATCAAAACCCCAAGCAATGCTTACACTCCAAATAACAAAATATTGTAACAGAATAGTGCAATATGGAATTACCATCCCTCAGGCATCCAAGTTCGGAGGGAGCTCAGGGGTCCCAAAGCATGGCTTGTCAAAGGGGGGCAGAATTAGAAACTAGGAATACGTGCAAAGTGAGAGGGATTAGGGAACCATAGAAAAAGTTGGTCATACCCATCAATAGGTATAGATTGGCACACCCCAGACCTCTTACTTGGTCCAAACAAATAAAGAGTAGACTTTAAAAGTCCGACTTGGGCAGGTTGGTGATTAGGACACCGTCAGGCTCTAGTCAAAGCTTATCACATAAAAGGGAAGAGGGAATGGGCATTGATTTGAGTAGAGGTTCAAGAGAAACTAGTCCTTAATCATGGGTAACAATAGGATGCTACCATGATTCAGAACATTACTCACACAAAAAGGGGTCAAAAGAGATGGGACTCACATGGAAAAACATATACAGAAAACAATAAGGAAGGACAAGAAAGCATAACAGAACTAAAGATGAAGAAGCATAAAGAAAGAGCATAACAGACTAACGTGTAGATGCATAGCATAAAGTAAACACATGGTGAAGAGTGCTTAACAGAAGAGGAGAAGTAAACACACAGTTTTGGGGTGTGTTATTTAACCAGAAGGACATACCAGTTGCAAGCTTTTAGAACAGTAGAACAACCAAAGCATATAAACTGCCAGAAATCAACAAGATCACACTGAAATCCTTGAGCAAATATTTGAGAGCTGAAGAGGAACTCAGGAGTATCTCAGACATTAGAAGAGCAGGGTGCTTGGTAGAGAAAGAAGGGTAGTAGTGGAGAGAGTAGTAAAGAAAGTAGTAGAGAAAGTAGTAGTAAAATGTATTTCAAGACAGAGATGTATGTGTCGAATTGTTGTTTTCTGAAGTGAATGATGAATGAGTGAAGAGAGGAGCATGTATTTATACTTGAAGTCAGGCAGGTAAGCAAGGAAAGAAAATAATCAAGTATCAATCAGAAACAAATCAGTAGAAGGGAATTCCTTTAATTAAGGAGTTCAAATTTGAACGGTAAAAGGGCAGAAGCTATTTAAGGAAATAGAATCAAGTAGCATATCGTGCATAGCTTGCAAATAAGGGTTAAATACATAGGGGAAAGTTTTGAAGCACACAGTTAAGTAAATAAGGCAAGAAGTAAATCAACTAGTACATAGTAAATCAGGGAATCAAAGATTCGAAATCAATAATGAACCAAGTTAGAAAATGAGGGAATCGGAAGGTTCAAATTAGACAAGGAAAGAATCAATCCAGTTCACACAATGGCAATATGAAATCAATCCCCAAAATCAGAGGTTATTCTGAGAGAAAAAATCACATATAAAGAGTGCATAAGTTTTGAACATGCGAGGCTAGATTCAAAATAAAGAAAAGTATCATGCAACCAAAATCAGTGAGTAGGGAACTATTAGGTAAGGGGGAACATCAGATGGCATGCAAAAGGTCAGGTAATAGGTCTTGCAAAGCTTAGCAAGAGTCACAATCACATAGAGAAACAAAGATGATTTCGGAAATTAGAGTTTTCAAATCAAATTAACTCAAAGAAGAGAAACAAATAAAATCACATACAGGTGGTCTGAAAATCCCCAAATTCTAGGGTTTCCGCCGTTAATCAGGTGTAAAGACGAAACCAGACAAATCAGGCAAAAGTAACAACGAAACAAGTCGAAAAGACCCAAAGGAACTAAAACATTAAACATTTCAGGAAGCATAATAAGGGAACAAAATACAGTAAAAGAACTCACAGAGTGATGGTAGAAGATAAGATGGTAGAAGAAAACACATAGATATCACAGTAGAAACACATAGGAGTCACAGTAGGGAAATACGGTCAGAGTAACACATAGGAATCACAATAGAACAAGTAAAATCAAAGAAGCCCCAAGTCGGAGAAGATGAACAGTTTTGAAATCAAAATTTCAAAAAGAAACTTAGGGGAATCGTTCGAAAACTTTAAAATAAACACAAATATGTAGAAATCTAGAGAAATTAGGAGAACCTCTAAAGGCTAGGGTTTTAGAAGAATCCTAGAAGCTAGAAAAGCCTGGAAAAGGTCTGTTCCAAGTCGAATGAATCAGAGATGAACTCATAGGGCTAGGATATGCCAGAGCCAAGCCAGAGATGGTCGTGGAACTCGAATCGGCAGAGATCTGAGCAATGGCCTTCATGGTCAGGCTTTGAATCTTCCAACAACAGGGGCATAAGGGCACATGGAGGTGAGTATAGGTCACCTAGGTCTTGGGATGCGATGGATTCCGGTGAAACAAGGTGGAAACCGACGGAGTAGGGCTAGGGTTTCGGAGAGGGTTCTAGAGAGTATGAGAGACAAAGGGATTCTAGGGGCGGCTGTTTTGGATAAATGACTAGGGTTAGGGTAGGTTGGTGAATTAAAAAGGAAAGATAGAATCGTGGTCATTGATCAAAATGATCAACGATCTAGATTAAAAGGAAGGTTGGGTGGGTTGGAAATTGGGTCAAGGGGTCGGGTAATTGGTTTATTTTAATTGGGCAGAATTGGGGTCTAATTTGGGGGGCAATTAGAGCTAAAATTACAATGGAATAGAGCCAGATTTTAAATAGTCACTTTCTCCCTTCTGAATTAATTACAATAGTTAAAAAAAAATTTAAAAACAAGTTAAAACTACAGAACTAGTTAATAATATATAAACACTAATATAAAAATACTAAGAATAATTTTATAATTGCAAAGCTGTATGAATCATAATATAGGCTATAATTGCAATTTTATACAAATTAGCTTGAAAATATCAAATAAATTTACAAAAATAGGCAAATCACCTTAATTATATTTTAGTGTAAATTTGAGAACGCAATAAGTTATTCACCGAAAATGATAATCCTGGGAATAATTTTGGATTTTGTACTATTAAAAATAGAAAATAAATTGACTTTGAAAAATCATAAAACTTCGGAAAAAATACCAAAACATTTGGGCATACTGATATATGCATACATATTCTATTTTGAAAGTATTTTTAGTATAAAAAATATATAGGGAAAAAATTAGGTATCAACACATGGAGGGTCCATCACCGGCATGTACCCTTGTGCCGCAACAACTGACTAAACTACCCCAACTAGCGAGGCTGCAAGGGTCTGATACTGGGGAGCCATCTGCTATAGAGTGTGAGTAGCGGGAGTTTGTGCTCCTTTTCCATCTCGAGAGACATTGGTGCCATCGGTAAGGTACCAGTTTGGGCCACACTCTCCATAAGGCCCACCAAATGGACTAGAGCGTGCTGAAGCACTATAGTCGATATGAACCCCCTCCAGGACCTGAGCTGGCCCAACAGATACAGTCTTAGCTGGAATCTCCTCATCGCAATGTACTTGGGTCTCCATTGTTGGAGCTACTACTCGATCTCGAGGCTGAGCTCAGCCTCGGCCTCTAGTCCGACCTCAGCCTCGACCTCTGCCCCTAGTATGAGCTGCCACTGGGGCTTCAGCTGTTGTCCAGCTGAAGATGCAGTACATGTTCTCGGCATCTGCGATAGAACAAGAATAGAAGTGTTCAATCAACAATAATAGAATAAAATCGCACGGTAGAAAAGAATGGAAGTGAAATTGTTCCTAAACTCCAAAGCTTCTAAAATATAAGAACATACGTCGCCGCACCAACCCTCCAGACTCTATTAAGTCCGCTCGTGACTCATGAGACCAAGGCAACCTAGTGCGCTGATACCAACTTGTCACGATCCAAAATTTCCACGTCTGGGATCGTATAATGCCTAACATTTCAAGCCAATATTAGAGAAATTATTTGCCAATTTTAAACACTTCGAAAAATTTAACCAACTAAATAAAATAGAAGCCAAAATAAAATACTAAGTAGCATAATAATCCTAAATCTAGTATAACCCGGATCTGGAGTCACTAGTACACGAGCTTCTAGATTCTCTATAAATAGGTATTCAAAAAAGTACAATTGTCTTGAATGAAAAGAATACTAAATGGGGAGAGTGGAGGGGGACTTCAATGTCCAGAAGCGGTTAGATCTACCTCAAGTGTCCAAATGCTTATTCGAGCATATGGACCTCACGTACAGCTAGGACCAATATCGGAATTAACACAAGAAGTGAAGAGTATAGTATGAGTGCAATTGACTCAATGCAAGTGTCGAGCCTAACCTCGACGAGGTAGTGACGAGGCAATGACGGGACACCCACGTAAATAAACTCGTGTAGATGGAAATATACGAACAACATAACAACAAATAAATACTAAATATATATTTTGGGAGGGGACATGCGAAAAGGGGTACAAGATACGGTAACTATTACAGGAAATGACAACATAAAACAATCCATAAACCTTCAGCTAACAAAATGGATAAACATAATGAATGAACACTGCGTGGAATAACTCTTCGTGCTTTTACTGTCAATCTCACTATGAAATAGAAGAAATGGCACGGCATCACCTTTTGTGTTTTTACTCTCAATATCTTCATAAAATGATAAATACAGAATGACATTAGCCTTCGTGCTTTTACTCTCAATTTCATCATGAAGCAATAAATATGGCACGACATCACCCTTCGTGTTATAACTCTCTTTCCCTCACAGTGTATAAATCAATAAATGAAATAATAATCAGCACGACATCACCCTTTGTACTGTAACACTCTCCATTACCAAAAAAAATGAACATATAAGAATTGATCAATTCAAAAGAGAAAGAATAAACCTTACGTCAACAACGGTTCCACGATACTAAGATTAAGTTCAATCCATACTCAATTATCACAAATAGCCCATAAATTCGGAAAGGATGATCAATTTACTAGTAAACTAGCCTAAGCATGGATATCATGATAAAAAAGAAGTAAATTACAAGAAAAAAGTCTCACCTGCATGACTTAACCTAACAACAACGCATAAGTACTCGTCACCTCACATATACGTTAATACAAAACATTTAAACATGTAGAAAATAGGCAAACAGGTCCTAACCCCTCAAGTAAAGGTTAACCACGATACTTACCTTGCTCCAAAAATCAACTCAAAGCTCAACGACGGATTTGCAAATTATCAACAAAACAATTCAAAATAAGCATTAGAAACTACCCACGATGAAAAAGGCTCAATTTAGGTCATTATTTAAAAAGTCAAAAAAAGTTAGCCCCTGGCCCCGCTTAGTCCAAACAAAAAATTCGAACTAAAATTCGATTACCCATTTACCACCGTGGCCGGTTATACGATTTATTTCGAAATATGACCCAAATTTTTTGTCTAAATTCTAATTTTACAAAAATTCCGAATTCTACCAAATCCCCAATTTCTACCATTTAAATCCTAGATTTTATGTTGAAATCTTATGAAATGTAATGGATAATTGAAAAAATTAGGTTAGAATCACTTATCAACGAATTGGAGAAGAAGAGGCTTCAGAAGAATCGCCTCTAAGGTTTCTAGGTTTGAAAATTTGAAAGAATGAACAAAATCTTGTTTTGAGACTATTAAAATCTCTAGCGTTAGGTGTTCATCGCGTTCGTGTGAAACCTGATGCATTCGTGAAAAGCAACAACCCAAGTGGTCTACGCATTCACGAAGGCTGTTCCTCATAGCCTTTGCGTTCGCGTAGATGAAACACTAATCCTCCCTTGCTATGCCCCAAGCCTACACGTTCACGAGAAGCTCGTTACATTCGTGAAGGGTAAGGCCTCCATTGCTTCGCGTTCGCGACCCAGCTGCAGTGGCGATGAAGGAAATTCCACCGCAGCCCAGTTCACTCTTCGCGGCCACGAAGAATGAAATACCATATGGCACCAGCAGTCGAAATCTAGATTTTTCTAAGTTCAAATGGTCTGTAGGCTATCTTAAACTCACTCGAGCCCTCGGGACTCCAAACCATATATGCGCAAAAGTCCAAAAACCTTATACGAACTCGCTAGTGCGATCAAACACCAAATAACTCCTAAAACTATGAATCGAACACCAAGTCAAATGAAATTTTCATTGAAACATAAGAACTTTTATTTTTCCAACGGGATGTCCGAATCACGTCAAATCACCTTTGTTTTGCATAGAATTTTGACAAGTCATAAGTATCATAATGGACCTATACAAAATTTCTGAAGCAGAATCCGGATCCGGTATCAACAAAATCAAACTTTGATCAAATTTATAAAGTCTTTAAACTTTTAAACTTTAAAGTTTCGACAAAATATGATAACTCCAACTAGGGACCTCCGAATTCAATTCCGGACATACGTCCACATCGTAAATTACGATATGGACCCCGTCAAAATACGGATCCGGGGTCTGTTTGCTCAAAATATTGACCTAAGTCAAATCAAATGGATTTTTAAGGCATAATTTCACATTTTATCAATTTTTATCATAAAAGCTTTTCGGAAAAAAACACAGACCGCGCATGCAAATCAAGGAAGGCTAAAATGAGATATTTGAGGTTTCAAAACATAGAATTATTATTTGAGGCGGATGATGATAAAAAAATGTCATACTAAAAGATTGTTGCTGCTAGAATTGATAAGTTCTCCATATTCTTTATATTGATTTGGTAAGTAAATCCTCCTCTACTTGTCTATTTGTCAGAATAATGACATGATCTGGATTTGACTACCATCAACAAATTAAAATTCCTACGATAAATGAAAAATTTACACAATACACATAAGATTGATGTTATTACTATTAATAGTTTTCCATATTCTTCATATTGATTTCAAAAGCAAATCCACCTCTGGCTGTATATTTGTTAACTTAATCATGACATGATAATTAAGTATGACATAAGCCAAAAAAATTCCTATTATAAATTCTCTCTATTATTGCAATTTCTAAAATTCTACTACTATAAAAGAGAGGTGAACTGACTACTTTAATCACTAAATTATACAATGGAAAACTTTGGTATAACTTTTCGCTGTTCTATCTTGCTCGTTGCTTATATTTGTGGTAGGTACGCATGTATAATTGCTATTTGTTTTATAAAATTAATATTCCTTCTTTTGTTTGTACATTTTATATTAAATAATGAGCAGAAAAAAAATGTGGTCCAGTGGTATATGACAACAAAATCAAACTTTTAAATCCTCAATAAAAATTAAAAAAATTAACTTTGTGTTTTTTCCCCTTATGTTAAAGTTTTGTTAAGCTGGGTTATTCCTTACCCGTGTTTATGCGAGATGGGATATACACAGACCGACTGAAATTCACAATTATCAAAAAAATATATATACACACATAAACACTTATATATACATTCTTGAATGTGAATTTGTTCGACAAATACTTGAGTATCATTGAAATGTTTTCTCTTTATATATGAATTAATAAGAATATTATTTCAGTAACACTCACATATATATAAAATATATATATATACTTCTTGATTTTCCAGGCATGTTTGTGATGACACAAGTTTTCTCAGCAAATGCTCAAAATGTATGTACCCAACGTGTTGATGGTATGACTCCTTGTTCGGTAGAATTACCACTTTGCCAACAACATTGCCACAAATTTTTTGGACCACTTTATGTTAATTCAGAGTGTGAGGATCAAGGCCTAGGGCATACTACTTGTGTGTGTTACTACAATAGTAACTTCCCTTGTAAACTTAATTAGTTTTTTTTTTTTTAATCATGAAAATAAGATTAATATTTGATGATATCACCCAAGATTGAATATTTGATCTTTTTTTGTCACGATACAAAATCTAACTATGATCGCGATGGAGCCTATCATGTTACAAGGCAAGCATACTTCTACTACTAAGCTGATTATAAGAAATTAATAAAATATTTTAACATTTAAATCTCTCATAAACTAAATCAACATTAAATATAATTAATATAAAATACAGAAACAAGTCCCAAATATCGGGTTGTCACTAAGTCATGAGCGTCTAAAACTATGAACTAAGAAATATAGTTGCCTAACTGTCCAAAAGAAAAAAAATGACTAAAGGAGTAACAAGGCCCTGCGGACACTAGAAGCTACCTTGCAATCTCCACAGATAGCCGGCCTGAATTCAACGATAGCTGCGCTCTAACTCACCTGGATATGCACATAAAGTCTAGGGTGTACTATGAGTACAACCACCTCAGTAGTAACAAAAATAACTAAGTAACTGAGCAGTAATGACGAGCTATGTAAAACAGTCCAATTATTTATTTTTCACAATTTTAAAAAATAATAGGAATAAACAGGTAAATTCCATAACTCAGTAAATACCACAAAGAAATTTGACAGATAAATACAGCAACGGAAAAAGAAAATGCAACTCCACAGCAATGTTACTCCATCACTCAGCACTCACACTCAGCACTTAACACTCAACATTTAACACTCAATACACTCTACACTCTGCGCTCACTAGGGGGTGTGTACAGACTCCGGAGGGGCTCCCAAATCCCAAGCGCTAAGTACAGACAACTCACGTGCTACCATATCAATACCTGGATCCACATGGTCAACTCACATGCTACGGGACAACTCACACGCTATGGCATCAATACCTGGACACGCACGGTCAGCTCACGCGCTACGCAGATAACTCATGCGCTATGGTATTGATATCCTTACAACCAGTCCATCAGTCTCACTGAATCATGTACCTCACTAGCCTCACCATCATCAACAAATAAGGGAACACAACCCACATCAAGTATCACAACATATTAGCAAATAATAGGAACTGAGGTAAACATGTACAATAATTTTTATGACTGAGTAAAAATAATGTCAGCATGAATAAAGCCTAAACATGATTTATAACATGAAGGTAGACAAGTTCAACAACAAGTAACTACTTAAACACAAATGATGGCCATGAGACCTCACGGGACGGACCAAGTCTCCATCACTCGAGGTATACACCCACAAACCTGTCACCTAGCGTGGGTATCACCTTCAAACAGTCACATGATAACAAATTCTCTGAGTGTATACCCTCAAGCCTGAGTTAAAACTGTTACTTACCTCACTAACCGCAAGTTCTCCGTCCTTGCAACGTATAGAACACCAACAAAACGGCCTCCAATGGCCTCAATCTACGTGAAAATATTATTAATTGATATCAATTACGCTAGTCGGAGTCAAATACAAGTTCTCCTGAATTTCAAACTTACCGACAAATATTGATATTTCATTCAACAAATCATGAATTTTAAAAGTATAACCATACTTCAGTATCACAATTCAACTCAATCTCCAATTAAATTTCTGTAAGATAGTATTTGTATTCCAATGGCATTAACCAAAGTAGAATCTATCCAAATTAAGAGCAAGGATTCGAAACGGTAGCTATTATATTCACGTCAAAATATGTTCGTTCACTAATGCACTGTAACTACATGAGTATGCATTGATAAACTATTTCCAGATCTTAAAAGTTTTTAATCCTTGAAACCCAATCATCTCATAATTATTCCTCCTTATTATTGACTGAGTTATATGTCTGGTAGTTATTTCCTTGTCAGTAAATTATTATTGTTTCACCATTCTACTTCTGTGATAATAGTATCACCACAATAAACTTAGTCAAATTATATATACTAATAGACCCAAAGGAATCTTAATACCATATTTAATACCATGGTGGTTATGTCCAAAAAAAAGTAGTATCCACTTTCACTCATCAATTTACACTTTCACTCAAATTAGATGTATCCACTTAAGTTCAAGGTGAGAAGTGCTAATCTTGCACAAAAAATATCAAAAAAAAGAAAAGAGTGAAGTTAATACTTAGAAATCAATTTGCTGTCACTGAACTGCCGAGACTACTACTTTTCTTGACTTCTAGGGTGGAATATAAATACGACTTCTCTCCCAATCCAATTTGTCCATGGTAAGGTAAACTAATGAATATTGGAAAGCCTCAATTAGGTTGTCGTTTTCAAACTATAGGTGACCAACGGGTGAGCCGGGCCGGGTCCGGGTCCAAATTTTATGACCCGTCCGGGTCCGGGCCGGTCCGGTCCGGGTTCAATTGGGGGCGGGTTGCAATTGGACTGGGTTGATCCGGTCCGGGCCGGGCCGGGTTTATCTTTTTTTTTTTTTTTTGAATTACGTATAGTATAAATATTAAGTTATATTAATACTTTGTAATAATTGAATGAACACAACAAAAGATGGGGAAAAAATTGCACTTATTGCAAGTGCTACTTTATTTCTTAAATTCAAAATTTCAAACTGAAAAACTAAAATGTATCATAATTAGTTTACAATTTACATCAAATGGCTTGCATTGCAATAGCAAGTTCTTCCATATTAATATGAACCTCTGGACCTTCTTCTGGAGTGTTAAATTCGGATGGGTTTCCGTGCGTTAATATATCTCCAAGTTCTTCGTCTTCCGGGCTATCAAGATCTTCCTTTCCTTGATTTCTTCGTTCAGATCTTATCCAATCTCTTAGACACACTAAGACTTCAAAAGCATTGCTTCCCAATGAGTGCCGCGTGTCTCCAAGTTGTTGTCTTGCTTGGCTAAATGCACTCTCGGATGCAACAGTGGAAATTGGGACATTCAGGACATCCCGCGCCATAGCGTAAAGAACGGGAAATTGCTTTGAATTTTCCTGCCACCAGCCTAACGGTGAAAATTCCTTGGTGGATGTAAATTCAATTTTAAAATTGAAACTGCAGCATTGTTGTTTGAAGCATTATCAAAAGACATACACAAAACTTTTTGGTTTAGATTATAAAATTCGACAACTTCAACAATTGTACTACTAATAAATGTTGCAGTATGGCTCTGATCTTCATCATATTTAAAAGCAATAATACGTTTTTGCATACAAGTATTGTCATCTATCCAATGACATGTAATTGTTAAATAATCATTTCCATTTACAGCATGGCCAATATCAGAAGTTAGACATACTCTAGAAGGAAGGTGACTAAACAAATAACGTATGTATGTTTGATATTGGCCGTGAAGTCTAAAGATGTCAGATCTACAGGTACTTCTAGGGATACCTTTAAACATAGGGTTGTATATCCTTTGAATATACGTAACAAGATAAGAGGAAGAAGCAAAAGAAAAAGGTAGACAACCCAAAGCGATCATTTTCGCTAATTCCTCTCGATCCCTCATTTTATCATATTTTAGGAGACCTGCAGTAGTAGGGTTACGGGTTGTTTGACTTCCATCCCCATTAACCCCTCATTCTATAGGATGATAATTTTGCATATGTCTAATTAGTGTGCCAGTCCCCCATAAATTACCTCCGGTCAAATGTTTAAACGTTTCGTTACAAAGTCTGCACTTAACTCTATCACTATCTTCTATCTCATCAAAAAATTTCCAAACAGGACTTCTTTTTCTACGATTAGATTTAGAAGTTGGAGCGACTGGTGGTCTTCTACCCCTTGTTGCACTAGCAACTCCAACTCCAATACTACCAACATTTGCACTAGTAGGTGTAGGTGGTATCTCATCTTCTATTCCAATTTCGTTATCTTCTATTCCGAAATCTTGGTGTAATTGTTCATAATCAATATTTACATCTTGCAAATTAGGCGATGATTCAGAAACATGTGTTATTAGTTCATTATTACTATTACTACCAGAAGCTATAGGACTTTTTTTACTACTTCCACTACCACTTCCACTCCTACCAGTAACTTTTCTACACGCTCTTTTAGCAGCATTCAACATATTGGAAAATTTAATATATAAGCTAAAATCAAATATGCAATTAAAATATTAAATAAGAGAAAGAGTTGGAGAGAGTGCACCGAATTCGACAATAAATTGAGCACTTGAACAGTTGAACTTCAAGAATGTTGAACACTTGAACTTCAAGAATCAAGCTTCGAATGCCGATTTCCAAATAAGAAATTACGATAAATTAAATTCGGAAAAATAAAGACAATAAAATTATGAAAGTAGAATATGAATTCTTGAAAATTGAAGAGAAGAGAGTGATTGATATTTGCTAATTTGAGAATTGAGAGAGAGATAGATAATTTTGAGTGAGGAAATGAAGAAGAGGGGAGGGTATTTATAGATTTTTAGAAGGGTTATTAATGTAATTTAATAAAAACAAAAAAAACAAAAAAGGGCCAAAAATGCAAAAAGACCCGTTGGCCAACGGTTTTGGACCGTTGCCAACGGGCAAGTGGGCCCCAGCAGTTAAAAAATTTTTTTTTTTTTTAAAAAAAAAAAATTTACCGTTATAACCGGTCCGGGCCGGGCCGGGTTGGCCGGTTCGCCCGGTATTTCTCTTCCCGGGCCGGTCCGGTACGGGTTAATTGCCCGGTAAGGCCTTACGTCCCAACCCCCTTCCCCCCCCTAACCCAGCCCGGCCCCCCCCGCGCTAAACCGGTCCGGTCCGGGCCGGTTTTGACCGGGCCGGTCCGTGCCGGTCCCGGGTCAACCCGGCCCGGTTGACACCTTTATTTCAAACTCATCATATTTTTTTTATATTTTTTATCACATTTGTAAAGTAGTCCCACTATCTATTTAAATAATATATACACGTAGTAAAGCCCAACTTCTAACTTCTGCCAAGTCAAACCTAATTCTACCATAGGCCTCCAAATTACATTTCGAAAATACTCCTAAGTCTAAAATCACCCTAAATCTAGCATAGGATTAAGTGACCCGCACTTAGTTACCCTAAATCTAGCGAACCATAAATGATAATTTAAGCATGATTAAATAAACTAAAATAAAATTTATAAACAGTGGACAGCAAAAAAACATAAGTCTAACATAGCTCAAAATGAGTATATCTTCCCTCAATGTCCTTTGGGTCTGAGCATGTCGCACGGGGCTTGCCTAGTGCGATTTACATCCTCTGTATGATTTACAGGCTATTACATAGTAGAGGTTTTACCCATGCCCACATAGTGCTCACCCAAAGGGCAAAGGTTGTGGCAGAGACCATAGCGGCGGCAAGTTTTCCTAGATTTCCAAAAAAAAAAAATAGAATATCTTAAAAGTTCCAAAAGTGCTAAGTCTAAATTAATGAACAATAGAAATGACACGATGTAGCCATTTTATAGGGCTGCAATTTAGGAATTAGCCCAGTACATCCTGAATTTCACATTTCAATTTAATTTTAGTTTAATATTTCAGGACGAAATAAGTATTAACTAATATCTATATAATATCCCTAAGAATAGCTATATGTGCACTTGCCCCTCGTATCAACTAATATGTTATGTAAATATCTACTATATATATATATATACACACAACGGGACATGCCTGCAAAATAAAATTGTCAATTCAGTTAACACAAAAATTGAAAAGCCATTTCTTCTTCACCACAATGTTCATTTTTTCAATATACTTTGGGAAATTATTTATATCTATATAACGTTGCATCTGCTAAAGTGTTAATTAACAGTATTGATGCATACTGCACTGTTGTCTGTTGCACAGAATTGTGCCCTTGTTAAGCTTTTAATTCCTTTGCTCTTTGAATGCTTCAAGCAAGCTTAAAGTCCCCGTGCAACTCCTTTGCTCTTTGTATGCACACAGCACTGTTGAGTGTTGTCTGTTGCAAAAAATAGGCTTAATACATATTTTGGTGCAGTATAGTTGAGTTTTATTCTGCACTGTTGAGTTTAATTCTACAAGTTGAAAATTGATCCAAGTTTAGAAAGTTTTATATATAGTTTGTTATTATTAATATGCTTCTGAAATGAGCATTTTCATAATACATATTTTGGTTCCCCCGCTTCTTTTACCACTTACCGACTGCATAGAAGTTTAACTGATTCAGAAGAAGTGAAGGTATTTTCAGGCTTTTTTTTTCCTTGTTCTCGTTACATCACTTGTTCCTAATTCTTTCATTTTGAATGTGTAGGAAAATGCATGTGATGCAATTGGAAATGGTGTCTCCAAATCAATTTGAATCATTAAAGTGAATGGTCAAGACCATTGGAACAAGATGTTTATTGTGACGACCCGTCCGGTCTTCTTTGGAATTTACGCCCTATTTCCCCATTAACTACTTTTCCTAAGTTCATTTATGCTATTTTGGTTTGCCGGGATGTTCGGTAATAGAATTCAGAGTGTTTAGGGACACTTAGTCCCTAAATGAGAGCTTAAGTGTTGGAAAATGGTCCATAATACAATGTGAAGACAACCTCGGAATAGAAATCCGATTGTTCCGTTAGCTCCAGCATATTCAGAATGTATTTTGGATGTCCGTAGCTCATATAGGCTAGAAATGCCGAAAGCTAGAATATTTAAGATTCCGGTCCATAGTGAATTTTTGATCTGAGGGTCGAAAGGGATTCCGGAAGTTGCTGTAGCACCATCATGTCATTTGAGATGTGCGTGCAAAATATTAGGTCAATCGGACGTGTTTTGGCTTGGTTTTGAATCGAAAGCGAGTTTGGTTAAGTTTTGAAGTTTTAAGTTCAAATTATTGATTAATTTGTGTTTCTGGCGTTGTTTTAGGTGGTTTATGGGTTGGTACAAGTTTAAATGATGTTAAGAGATATGTCTGTAGGTTTGGTTGAGGTCTGGGGGGCCTCAGGTGTGTTTCAGATGCTCAACAGAGCAATTGGAGTTTTGAGATTTGCCGCAGAAAACTGCAGGTCAGTGATTCCTTCTTCGCGTTCCGGACGTTTTTCCCTTCCCCTTCATCTTGATCGCGTCCCTCACCCCACGATCGCGAAGCAACGTAATAATTTGAACAGCTAAGCTCGATGAAAAGGCAAACCTGCTCTCCCTTCGGGTCACCCATTCAAGACCTTTTGGATCCAGTCTAGGAAAGCAGAAAGCAAAGCCTGGTTCAAGCATGACTGGCATCTGTTTCTATTAACTATATCTGCTAATCAGCAACGCAAGTTTAAATATAACTTATCCTTCAATCAATCTCTATGCTTCATTTTAATTAGCTATAAGCGTAACAATTCCATGCTAGCATTATCAACAAATCAAGAATGGAAGAATGATCCAATCAACTTTGGTATAAAATATCTCTTTCAATCTTCTCCCGGTCTTTCATTTTAGGCAAGAAATCTGTTTACTAGTAACAGTTTATAGATAAGCTATCTTAGAATGTAGAACTCAGATGGGCCTTCCAATCCTATGGATTTTAGCTGCGTGGGATATGAGTTATGCTTTTCCCATTTTTGTTGGAAAGTATCTTTCACTTTCATTGGCATGCAGGATTCACTTCACAGTCAATTTTTTTCTTCTTGGCAGAAAGCATTCCATCCTTCCCTTCCTTCATTGATTGATTCTACACCGACTGGAATTGGAATGACCTGGCTACGACCGGTGGGATTGGTTCGCTGGCAAAACTCTCTTACCGACTCTAATATTCCAACACCTGTTGTATCTGATATAGCTCTATCATGCCTGCTTATGAATGTAATTATGTAAGATGAAGCATGGAAAGAGCAACCTATTCTTCCACTTTTTTTTCTGAGATTGTTTTTCATCCTTCCTTGCTACCGTTGAGGGATAGAACTCTCCCAATGAAGTAGGTGATACATCCGAACAAGAAGAATTTAAGCAGACTAAGACAGTGATTCAGATCTCACACCTTACACCAGCCTGGTAAGAGGCTAACAGGGAAAAGATGGTGGTTGAAGCATAGAGCACATTTCCTCTTTCAGATAGACTTTTCTCTTTGCTAACTCGATTGACTAGTTCACGAAGAAAGTCATAGTATAGAAAGGCGAGAAAGACCCAGCGCAAGGGAAATGCTATCCAATCCCTCTCTATTTGGGTTACGGCGCAATGCCAGCCTTAAATAGAATATTCCCCGTCCCAGCCTTTAGTGATTAGTTATTGGTCTCCCCCTTCCAGTAAGTAAATGATCTGTCTCTGGTTGTCTTCTGTGCCCCCTTTCGGGGTGATATCATCCTTTTCACAGGGCAGGGGTGCAATTGATGGGGCCAATTGCATTCCCTTTCTCCTTCGGGCGCTACGTACCCTCACTAAGTTGTCTGGTTTGATGCAACTATTGAAACTGCTTTCCAATCGCCAGGTAAGCAAGTTCCTTTTCTAAAGAAAGTAGAAAAAATCATAAGAGAAAAACGGTCATCGTAAGTGAGACCCATATTTTATTGAGAAGAAGTTTGACGCCTCTCTTATTTTGTAAGACCTGTTCCGCCTCCTCTGTTATTCAGTCAGCATGGTGCCCTATTCTTGCCGTATAGCAGTTGATCTATTTTCCCTCGTTAGCTCATAAGGAAGTCTAGCTATACGCTTAACACATGCAGGTTGATCAGTTCGCCCTTAAGAAATAGGCTGCGCTGACTTCTCAATGAAAGAACCTATTTCCTGTCAGATATAAAGAAAATTCCCCTTATTTACCAATTTTGACAAGAGGTGTTGCTCTGATGGTAAGCAACCCCCATTCCAATCGAGAGGTTGTGAGTTCGAGTCTCCCCAAGAGCAAGGTGGGAAGTTCTTGGAGGGAAGGATGTCGGGGGTCTACTTGGAAACAGCCTCTCTATCCAAGGGTAGGGGTAAGGTCTGCATACATACTACCCTCCCCATACCCCACTAAGTGGGATTATACTGGGTTGTTGTTTTTGTTGTTGTAGAAGCTGGGGAGAAATATCCAAGTGCAAGCTATACAGCATCCAATCTAAGGGAAGTGAACAAGATTTTTAAAGCGGGTAAACTCTTTATCAAGGTAAGCAGGAGGGGTTGACAAGTTGAAGAATAATAAAGTATACCCGGCCATGCTCTTCACGCCCATAAGCCGGACCCTCTTGTGGAAGCAGGAAGGAGGATTACTTTTCCATTTGACGGCACTCTAGCTAACAAATAGCTTGAATGTCTTTTGCTTTACCATCTCTTCCGGGCGCACCTCTTCTGAAGTCGGGTTTTAATCGCGAATTTCCACTGCTTAGTATGGTAATGATTGTCCAATAGTTCATTCATGAATGAGAACTGGCAGAATAGATTCATGAAGATTGACTTGGTGTTCAAAGAACTAGTAGAGTTGAAGTTCGAAATAAGGTGGTATTTCCTACTCATAAATCCAATGACATACCATCAGTTCAATTATTATTTCGTTTTTAGTGCAAGTATCTACTACACAAGCATTCCCTTACTCGGCATAGGTTTCTCAAGAAAAAGGAAATAACTACGACGTAGAATCTTTGATCTTCCATAGGCTCTTTTCGGACTACACGCCAGTCTTTTTCACCAAGAGCTTGTTCCTAAATGGGGCGCATGGGCGAAGTACTTTGGAATGAGTTGATGGAACCATGCAAACAGTGCTCATTAACTCACTAGCGTCCCAATCAAATTCACTTCCATCAACCCTTTCTTGCGTGTTCTGAATCGACTTCCTCATCTAGATGCCCCCGAAGCTAACAAAAGGCTAAGGAGACCCATTTAGTTGTTTGTTCTTATGCCGACTAAAGTTAATTTGGAACCATCCATGGTAGGTGAGGACGTCCGCCCTCACGCACTGGTTTTCTGAGCACATAACGTGTTAAGAACACTAGTGTTAGCTAGAAGCATGGTAATTGGTTATCTTTGATAATAATGTAATGTCAATCCTATTATCAAATATAAAATAGATAAGTAAAGATTGAGAACATGTTTGGAAGACAGGTTCCTTCCCACGTAGGATCTTCGTGATCTCAATAAAGGAGAGTATAATGATTAGAGTTCATCTCAGCATTAGCAGCAGGGGGTCATATTCTAAGTAAAAAAACGTATTATGAAGCTATTGAAACTGTTTTCTAGTGCTGAGAATGTCCCTATGATTTCTTGGAGAGGCATTTTTGAAAGTTCCCGACAATTGAAGGGCCTCCTATTACGAGTCCCTTTAATTGTATCCATGTCTCTATAAGTTGAAGTCGGCTTAGCTTCTGTTCATTTTGCGAGAACTGTAGTTGGCATGGTGCGAAAGACCGGTCTGCTATTCATGGTATTATACCTAAAGCTGTGTGGCATTTGTCTACAGCGATATTATGCTAATTCATACTCCAGGCATGATCAACTATCATTACATGTGTCTTTCACTCGAACAGGGGTCCCTAGAATCATACCCCCTTTTTTAAGAAGAGTAATCAGGGGTCGTGATTCCAGGGCAGAAACTTCATTCGTCGAGTTGCAGCCTGCAATCCGAGTTGAGGACGGGTTTTTGGGGTTATCTCACCCTAGCAGGATTGCAATCCTTTGTTCCAGCCATTGTAGCACGTGTGTCTCCCAGGGCATAAGGGGCATGTTGACTTGACGTCATCCTCACCTTCCTCCAGCTTATCACCGGCAGTCTGTTCAGGGTTCCAAACTCAACGATTGAAACTAAACATGAGGGTTGCGCTCGTTGCGGGACCTAACACAACACCTTACGGCACGAGCTGACGACAGCCATGCACCACCCGTGTCCGCGTTCCCAAAGGCACCCTTTTCTTTTAAGATGATTCGCGGCATGTCAAGCCCTGGTAAGGTTCTTATCTTTTCATCAAATTAAATCACATGCTCCACCGCTTGTGCGGGACCCCATCAATTCCTTTGAGTTTCATTCTTGCGAACGTACTCCCCAGGAGCGATATTTAACACGTTAGCTACAGCACTGCACGGGTCGATCCGCATAGCACCTAGTATCCACCGTTTACGGCTAGAACTATTGGGGTATCTAATCCCGTTCGCTCCCCTAGCTTTCATCTCTCAGTGTCAGTGTTGGCTCAGCAGAGTGCTTTCGCCGTTGGTGTTCTTTTTGATCTCTACGCATTTCACCGCTCCAATCAAAACTTCCCTCTGCCCCTACCGTACTCCAGCTTGGTAGTTTCCACCGCCTATCCAGGGTTGAGCCCTGGGATTTGACGGCGGACTTAAAAAGCCACCTACATACGCTTTACTCCAAATCATTCCAGAGAATGCTTGCCCCCCTCCCCCCGTCTTATCGCGGCTGCTGGCACGGAGTTAGCCAGGGGTTCTTCATCGAGTCCTGTCTTGATCGTGCACTCGACGAAAGAGCATTAAAAGCGGCATTGCCCTTCTTCACTCACGAGATATTGCTGGATCGGGCATTTGCCAATTGTCCTAGATTCCCCACTGTTGCCCCCCGTGTGAGTCCGGGCCCTGTCTCAATCCCATTGTGGCTGATCATCTGAAAAGAACAGCTAAGCATCATTGGCTTAGTCAGCCTTTACTTGACCAACTACCTAATACTACGCAGGCTCATCAAATAGTGCTTTTTAGCTTTCTTCAGGATTTGGCCCGAACTGTTTGGCAGATTCCCATGCGTTACACACCCCTTCGCCACTTTGTTCTCAACTCTTCTCACCTTCCTGGCAAGACAAACTACCTTTAGCTAGGAGCCTCTTTTCCTTCTGCCCAGCTCCCCGAAATCAACGTTCGACTTGCATGTGTTAAGCATGTAGCTAGCGTTCCTTCTGAGCCAGGATCAAACTCTTCTTTTGAGAATGATTGGGCCCTGCAGTGGTAGAACCTAGAGAATCGGGCGTGCTATTTCCCAACCTTCTGTGAACTTTTCTTCTCTTATGATTTTTGCTGCTTTCTTTTTGATAGTATTGGTCTCGTTTAGGGTATCAGTCTAGTCACTCAACTAATCCACTTGTGGAGTGCATTTTGTATTGTATTTGTCTGGTAGTTGAGACTTCGCCCTTTCTTCTTCAGTAAAGCCGAGCCCAACTATTATATTGATTACTCCAAATTTAGCTTTAGAGGCTCTTACTAGATAGGGCGCTAGAATAGAAGTCTCACTATTAGCTTTTAGTCTTAAGCAGACAGCGGCGGTCAGGAATGAATGTTATATTAAACCATCTGCCATTTCATTGCTTAGTCTTTTTCTAGCTTGATTACAAAGCATGGTTTGCAAAGGTTAGCTGAAAGACGGTATATATCAACATTCAAACCTATTCCTTTATGGTTGGTCCTAGTGCTTAACGTCAAGTTCCCTCTACATACATATGAAAAGTAAGCCAGCCGTATTAGCTCATCAACTCGCCTTAATGCACCCTCACTATATAGGTGCGGACTTGCGTACGGTATCACTTGCCTAACCGTTTCAAAAAATGGAAGCTTCAATGTTGTCGTGCTTATTGTCTCCTTTCGTATCTTAAAAAAGGGAAAATATGAGAGGTATTACTCCTCGGGTAGTCGCGAACCGTTGTGCCTTCCCTTCTTCTTACACCATTTCTTTGTGAATGCTTCGCTTTTCTCTTTGTCACGCTACTTCTGCTAGCAACCAGCTTCGGATTCTCCTTAAGGCACCTTGTTAAGTAGGGATTTGAATAGAAACTCTATTTTGGGGCTCAATGTTGCTAGACTCTACTCCTCTCCTCGGGCTCGCTCCGCTCTATGCCTAAAGCTTCAACTCAATCACTTGGACAGAAGGATTTGACCTACCAACTGCAGGCTGAGGTGCGAGAAAGTTATCTTGCCTGCTGCCCCCTCCCAATAATATATGTTTCTCAACCACCCGCTTACTACAAGAATGTATCATGATGAGAATCAAAGAAGTCTTGTGAATGCCCAGTTCTCCTATCTTCTTCGGGTCCTTAATAGAACTCAAAACTAGGTTTCCTCTGTATATAAACTATATCTTTCTCTTCCTCAGAGATTGAATTGAAAGGCGACTGAATGTGATGAAAGGTTATATGCTTACCACATACAAGTTGAATATAGTATGAAGGCTTTCTCTTCTAAAGGTAGGGGTGAGGACTCCATTGCGGCATTAAGTAAGGAGTTGGAGGAAATCAAGGCGCATCCACTTCGTCATCTCAGTCTCTTTTTTTGCAAAGAGGTAGAAAATATTCCGCCCTTCTAGCCTCAAGTAGTGGAAAGTGTATCATTGATAGCGGTTCTATTGATCACTACTCTGGTATGAGTACCATTTTCTCTTCACTTAACCTATCAACATCATTGGGTAAGCTAAGCTTGTTGTTGGCTCTACTACTCCCGTTGTTGGGAGTGGTACTTACCCTTGAATTCTCTTTTATATGTTCCATCTTTTAATCTTTTGTCTGTGAGCTCCTTAACAAAAAAACCCTGAACTCCAATGTAACTTTCGTCTCTGATCGGTCTCTTTTAAGGACCCGAGGACGAGGGGATCCTTTGGAGTGGACGTGAGGACAAGGGGCTCTACAAAACATCCTTGAGACTTCTGGTCTTATGTCCTCCACACAGGCCTTGAATGTTTCTTCTTATAATGAATTCGAGTTATGGCATTGTAGATTAGGGCATCTTCATGTGTCAAAGATGTGAGTCTTAGTTACCAGTTTATCTGAATCATGTGTGTCTGCATTGCACTGCATTGCAGTCTTATGTATGGCCTTCTTCGCCCTCCACCTGAGCTGTGCAGGAGAAGCCCAAAGCCAATCCCATAGAATAGTTAAGCTTCAATCAGTCTTTCTGTAAAGGTGGAGGTAGTCCTTATCTTCACAGACATGTCTATTTCACCGAGCCTCTCTCCGAGACAGTGCCTAGATCGTTACGCCTCTCGTGCTCAGGAAGGTCTGAACAGAAAATCCTTCAAGTTCCAAAGCGGATACGCTTTCAGTTACCTTTCCTTTCGCGAATTCGTCTTCCTTTACTGTAAAGTGAGGCACTTATTGACTCCTCCGACATTCACTATGTCAGTTGCTTCTATCTTCTCCCTCACAGCGCATTCTATAAGAACTTCCTAATGCAAAGCCACACCTGAAGGAGGAAGATTTTGCTCATTTTCTTTTTAGGCCTTAACACTAGACTATTATGACTATATTATTATAAGACAGTCTGAGAGTCGGGTCAAGCCTGTCTGTTTACGAATCAGATGTGGGAATTTTACTAGTCCTATGGCAAGTTGAGATGGAAGTAACAATAGTAAAAGGCATTCCTTTAAAAGCAATGTAGGGTTAGCCAGTTCAACCAAGCCAGCAGAAAAAGTAGACCTATATTCTAATGCAGTCATTCTTTCAGTTCCATTCCCCCACCTAACCTTAATGAGACACGGATACTAGTAGGGAAGAGTGCGTTAAGTAATCGATATGAATTGCTTTAGAAAGCTCTTTCTTTCCCTAAAAGGAGAAAAGAGTGGAGTAAGGGAAGCGTAAGACACTCTACCAACTGAAAGGTACATAGTTCCTTTACCGATAGTGAGAGGATTGAGGAAAGCTACAGTTCTGGAAAAGCATAGGGAGAGGATGAAGGCTTATTTAGTGCTTGTGGAAAGGCTGAGGTACGATAGCGAGAGCAAGAAAACTCCAGCGTTTACGCTTGCTATTCCAAATTGGAATGGAGAATTACTTCGGGACAAAAACAAAAGAAAAAGAAAAGGCCTTCTTCTTCTCAATACCAATACCTAAAACTCAGTGAAATTGATCTATCGTAACTCAGTTTTTGCAATCCCTCTCCCCTTTCCCGATCGGTGGAGTAACTGCGTACCTCTATAGAGATTTCGAATGCGTTTTCTGGACATCATATGATCGTTCTTTCTTAAACGTAGTTTTATCCGTAACAAGATGCCTATTCTCTTTAGGGATAGGTAGCTTAGCATACCTAGCAAGATACTTTAGCCAACGTATAGACCGGGAGTACTTACTCATAGGATGCTTGACTCGTGCCTATCACATCACAGCTTATACCCTTAAAGGCGAAAGCTCGTCCTCCCCCTCCACCATCTGCTCTCTAGTTAAGAAAGGTGAAAGCATCGATCAGGGGGATTAGGTAGTTATAAAAGAAAATCCCTTCCTTAGAAGAATAAACCAAGGCATTCTATTTCTAATACTCAAATCAAAAGGCTAGTCTTCTTTTCTACATTATACAGGCCCAGCTTCTTCTAAGAAGTTTGGCAGCAAGGAAGTCTATTCCATTGGATTCAATTTTGATTCCTTACCACCGGGGATTCCCCTATCCTCACTCTAGGAACACTAGGAACATAGTGAGGCTAAAGTAGCGCAGTCTTTTAGTAAGTTGCTATTGAGCTCAGCCCCTGGTAACATACTAAAGAATCATATCCCGAGGACTAAAGAAAAGCTACCTTGGAATCGAATCTGAAACTTTGAAATAAAGACCTGTGAAAATTTCTTGTTTTAAAAGCTAGTAGATCCTTAGTGTATTCTCTGCCAACCTCACCATTTCGTCAGCATGTGATAACTGCCATTTTTTTAGGTTTTTAAACCATCAGGACAGAATGCTTTTAGCGGACAATATAACGCAATCTATCAATTATTGAGCTAAACCATCCTTTTACCCTAAAGAATAACTAGATTTAGGGATCTCTTGCTTTACGGGGCATATCTGCCCTGATATTTCCTATAGACTCAAGAGAAGCTGTAGGCCTTACTACGCTAATTCAGTAAGCTATTCAAGCTCCTAGACCTTCGTCTATCTAGTCCTGTCCTTAATAGACTTCCGCTTTAGGACTTCTCGGAGATTAATCGATCAAATCTTAGTTACGACCAGAGACAGATCGGGACGAGCTGAATCCTATAAAGATTTAGATGACTTAGTTAGGGCGCAAAGCTACCTATCTTCTTCTGTCCTTGTCTTCAATGCTAAATTTCGGAAGTTACTTTGAAACATCAACATCATCAAATACGGCTACTTCCGAATCCCTGTGATGAACTGAAACTGAGTCTGATTCCACTTCTTTCATTTTCTTTAGCAAGTAATTCATCTATCTATTTGACTCTCTCAGTTGGTTAGCTAGTGTCATTGTCCTTCTGCCTGGGTAATTGGTTGCTGCTGGACCCTCCGTATAATCTTTGATTATTGACTTCTCCGTAATCGAACCTGCCATCCACTAACCTCTTCCCATTAACTTCCAGAGTCCCTATCTAATAGTCACCCCCTTAGGCTAAGGTGGTGTCGACCAAAGGGGCAAGAAGTTCTCACATAAATAGACGTTTAAATATTTGCTCAGTAACTCCATTCTCTTATTCCAACCTTATCTCAATTCCCTTCTTTGCCTCAACAACTAAAGCATCCCTTTCTGCAGCTCCTAGAACAACCGAAGAATCTGGAGTTTATGATTCCAATCCTGAGGTAGGAGAGGGATCCTTATAGCTCAGCTGGAGTTGATTATTCTACTATTTTTCAGTTAGTTCCGCTACTGATAAACCTTTTCATGTTGAATTAAGAGGACTTTCCGATACAACAATTAAAGAAAGAACATCTGGTGAATGCCTGACCGGTGAAGCCTTTACAACGGCAACATCCGAGACTTATTCAGCGCCTGCTAAACAATTCGTTACCCCTCCTTCTGTGAAAGTCTTTCTGGGAACCTGTCGGAGCCCTCTTACTGTAGATGGCAAGGAATCAGTCATGGAATTTCCTCTTATTTAAGAGGGAAATCTTTGACTTGATGCCTCCCATTCCTACTACTCGCGTTAAACCATCTCCCGGTAGAGAAAGTCCTACTATAAGTCTTGAATTGACTACTCTAAACCTGTTCATGGAATTGAAATACATTACTTTCATTTTAAGTGAAATCTGGCCCTCTCTTCTATGCAATTTTCTTGCCCTAGTTTCGTCAGCCCCTGTAAAGGCTTCATGCTCAGAATCCGATAGCGGAACTGGAATTTCCTTCTCTATCCACTGGTACTCCTCCTTGAGACGGCCTGCTTTCTGCACCTATTTCATTGACTTCCATACGCCAGTTTCACCTTCCGTTGTTGATTCCTCTTCCGGGACTCCTACTTCAGGCTCCCCTTTTATGATAGTATTTCACCTGGAGTAGAATAATGAAGAATATGGAAAGGTTTCGAGGCCTACTATAGATGGTAAGCTAGAAGCCTCATAGTTAGGGCTCTTCCCCAGCTTATAGAATTGGAAGTTTCCGGATCCATCATCCGATACTCTTACTTCTCCTAGTGGTTTTATAAGCATGTATCCACTTTAACTATAGCTATGGCTATCTTAACTCACTCCTTTATTGGAATCTTCCTTTACTCCAAGCTTTTCCATTACAATTCAAGCATAGAATATCGATAGATTTGTCCTATAAAGGTTACAATACCTACTATCTACTACTCTCTATAAGGTTACTCCTTTACCCTATTTATCCAAGATATAGCGGAGTGCTTATCTTCTTTTAGCATCTCCCGTAGCGGAGAAGGGACCATTGACTTTGCTTCGAATAAATCCTATCATCAGTAGAGGCCTAATTCCAGTCTTTGAGGCAAGAGAATTGAATCAGACTAAAACGAATAGGTTGACTTTCCTTCATTTTTGTTATGGAAAGTGAAAGTTGTTTCATTTAGTATGAGATCGCTTCACACCTCGCGGTGCTTACACCTCTTGCCTATCGAAGTTTTGTTCAAAACCTTGTCCGAGAACGTGTATAGATAAGGATTTCCCGCGGAGCAGCAGTTCTTCCACACCAACTTAGCTGCCCGGCACTGCTATTGGCATAACAACCGGTACACCATAGGTTAGCCCAACCCAGTCCTCTCGTACTAGGGTTGGCTCCTCGCAGTTCTAGCTTTAACACCAATGGTATATAGGAACTAAGCTGTCTCATGACGTTCTAATCCCAACTCACGTACCACTTCAATCGACGAACAACCGAACCCTTGGGACCTTCTTCAACCCCAGGATATTATGAGTCAACATCGAGGTGCCAAATGACTCCATCGATAAGAGCTCTTGGGAGTCATTAGCCTGTTATCCCTAGCGTACCTTTGATCCGTTGAGCAAAAGCCCTTCAACACAGGACTCCCGGATCCTTATGGCCGACTTTCATCTATGTTCGACTAGTCGGTCTCATAGTCAGGCAGGCTTATACCATTACGCTCACGAGCAGAATCTTAGCTTGAGCCTACCTTCGCACACCTCCGTTACTCTTTAGGAGGCATGCGCCCCAGATAAACTACCCACCTCGTAGTGTCCCGCCTCCCCTGAATGATCGGTGTGGCGGTTAGGCATCCTTAGATGAAAGAGTGGTCTTTCAAGATTGGTCGTTGTGTGTCACCACCTCCCACCTATCATACACATTCGGTTAAGGTTGTCACCGCGAAACTATAGTTAAGGTTCACGGGGTCTTATCGTCTTGTCATTGGTACTCCGCATCTTCACTGAGAATTCAATTTCACCGGGTCCATATCGAAGACTGCGGGGCAGTCGTTACACCATTCCTGCAGGTCGCTACTTATGAGACAATGAATATTGCTACCTTAGGACAGTTAGAGTTATTGTCGCCATTTACCGTTGCTTCTATTCAAAGCTTATAACACTTCTCCTTCCGACCTTCCAGCACCAGGCAGGTGTCAGACTCTATACATCGTGTTACCACTTAGCAGAATCCTGTGTTTTCATAAACAATCGCTACCCCCTGGTATGTGCCGCTTTACTAATCAAAAGATAGGAGAGCACCCCTTCTCCCAAAGTTATGGGGTCATTTTTCCGAGTTCCTTTCACATGGTTCTCTCAAGCGCCCTAGTATACTCTACTTGTTCTCCTTTGTCAGTTTGGGGTACGGTCAGTTCACCGTGAGGATCGCCCTCCCAATTCGAAGTTTTTTCCTGGAAGTTTCAACCTTGTTGACTATGACAACAGTCGCGACTACAAACAGACTCGTGACTATGGCTGGGCGGTACGCTATGCTCTCTCGCGACCCTTACTCTAATCAAAAGACAAAAGGCCCCTGCTGAAGATAGGTCGCCAAACTACGACCAAGAGTTTCGCCTTTTGAAGCACCAGTCGCGTAGGGCGACCAGACAAGGCCGAGTCAGAAAGGCTTTGATGACTCAAGGTTTATATTAAGGAAAGCAGAGTGAGGGGAAGAGGGGGCAGCCCTCGTCCCGATCATCCTAATCGCTCCAACAGACAGGCATGGTTCTGTAGTCAAAGCAACTTCGTCACTTCCGTGTACCCATCGGACGACAGCCTTTTTGGGGGTTCCTTAGGGACCGATTCACTCTGATTAGATTGACCAAATGATGAAAACCTTCCACTAGCAGGCGATCGTGTTTTTCACAGGATTTTTCGTTACTCATGTCAGCATTCTCACTTCTGATATCTCCAGGTCTTGTCACCAAAAACCTTTCCCGATTGATAGAATGTTCCGCTACTGACACTTGAAAAAGCAGCTTTCAAGGTCTCGTCGCTTCGGTGAATCATTTGAGCCTTGATACATTTTCGGTGCCATGGAGCTAGACCAGTTAGTTATTACGCTTTCTTTAAAGGATGGCTGCTTCCAAGCTCACCTCCTGGTATTCATCGCTCGATCACTTCCTTTTCCACTAAATGATTGCTTAGGGACCTTAGCGTGTGATCTGGGTTGTTTCCCTCTCGACTTTCGATCTTAGCACCCAAAAATTTCCATCTGTACAAACGATCTAGGCCTGTATTCGGTGTTTCCCTGGGGTTGGTTAGGCGAAATGAGACCACCCTAGCCCATTGAGTGCTCTACCTCGGGCCATCGATATCATACGCTCTACAGAAATAGATTTTGCAGAAAACCAGCTATATCCGATCATGGTTGGCCTTTCACCCCTAGCCACAAGTCATCCCCGTATTTTGACACATACGTGGGTTCGGTCCTCCAAGGCCTGTTAGAGCTCTCTTCAACCTACTCATGGCTAGATCGATCGGTTTCGGGTCAAATAGGAAGCACTAGAAGATTCCACCTCTGGAAAGCGCCTACACCTAATGGCTTAAGCCGTTGTTCCCATTTCCTCCCTGACCCATCATGCAAAAGGTACGCCGTTAGAGTGGGTGTGCTTTACATAAAGAAAAGGCTCTAAGCGCCGCTCCTTCAACTGATTGTTCGCATCGGATCTCAGGTTCTCTATTGCACTCGCTAAATAGGGTTCTTTTCACATTTCCCTCACTGTACTTGTACGCTATCAGTCATTGAGGAATACTTAGGCTTATAGAGTGGTCCTCCTTTCTCACGTAAAATCGATCAGAATTCGAACACACCGCGTTTTACTGGGAAGGATCGAACCATGGGAACCAGGGTTATCACCTTCTTTGGCCAGATCTTCCAATCTTTTCACAATTACAGTTCACTAAGCTCGCTCCTTTAAAGGGCGGCGCCTTGAAAGCTTACCTTATTTTTAGAGAAAGGTTTGGAACCCTAACCAACGTTTTGTATTTTGGAGTTTTCGCCCAAACCTAGGTTAGGGGGTCGTTAGACCGTAGCTTGCTGCTGAAAAACGTTGCTAGGCTAGCGCGGCTACCTTCGCTCTTCAAGCTCCGCTCCCCTTACTCAACCTCAACATCTACAAAAAATCCCTTTCTGCTTTTCTAAATAAGGTAAGATTTGAAGTCGTAGCTTGTTGGTTTTTCTATCATCCAATCCACAACAAATCGAATGAAACCTGGCGAAAAAGAAGTGAACACTTTGCTGAGGAACGAAGCTTCGTGTTTGTTTTTCTTCAAACCCCCAATCCGCTCTCGCTCGCCGCTACTAACGGGGTCTCGGTTAATTTCCCTTCCTTTAGATACTAAGATATTTCTGTTCGCTAAGTTTGAAAAGTCCAAAGAGCGCAGACTAGCCACGGAGCTTGGATACGGTTTCCCAATCGGAGATCCATGGATCACAGATGGTATCTCCCCATGGCCTTTCGCCTCTCAAAGCGTCCATGCTTCTCAATGACCGAGCATCCATCCAATGCATTCTTTTCGATCGTGTACCCTATGTAGGCTTGCAAAGCATAGGCGTCACATGCGGTACACTGAACACCAACACAATCTCGACGAAAAAAAAAGTAAGTACATCCTTAACGGCCTCTATTCCTGACGTGAACGGCCGCTTTGTTGGAACTAATTCACAAGCACTTTCAATTAGTTAGACTTCACACACTATATAAACAAATAGTTGAAGCGTGCAATAAAAGGCGGAAAAATGAATTAATTGACTATTGAGTGCAATCCCGTAAATAGACGACTATGGGTAGTTCAGGTGCGCTTAAAGTCAACTACAACTAGAAGGCATGCCGATCCTGCCACCAATAAACCTTTGCCTTTGACTATGAAAAGCAGAAAATAGGCACACAGTAGTTTAGAGTAGAAGGAGTGAAAGCCACTTGACTGTAAGGAGAGGAGCTCTAAGTTGGAATTTAATAGTCTAAGAAATGTTCATATGTGCGTGACAGCAAGTGGTGTCATCACCCTACAAAGAGGTGGAACCAACCAAGACTAAACACTAGCCCCATTTTGTAGAAGGGTTGGGACCGGCCTTCTATCCCGGTGAACAATGTTCCACTGATTAGGCGGGGACAGGATTTGAACTTGCAGTCTTCAGGCCATTAGCCTGATGAGTTGACCAATTCCTCTACCCCGCTTCTTCCCCTTCTCTTTCGAACTCCAATAACCAAGGTTCGACTTGCATGTGTTAAGCATATAGTCTGAGTAGCATGATTGGAGCTTCTTAGCGCTTAGGCCACTACGTAAAAGTAAGCTTTTCGCTCTTTTCCTCTTACATAACGTAGATGGAGGAGATAGTAAGAAAGAATTTCTGCGCAATGATTTCTTCTTCTCTTATTATTTATCAAGTTACAGGGGGGAGACCAAAAAAAGGATAGTAGATTGGCTGGTTTTTCCAGTCAAGTATAGTTGATAATCCCATTTTCTAATATGAATTTTAATAGATTCTCTTTATTATTATAAATATAGCTTTTTTATATTCCACCTTATCTCCACATCTTTAGGTGACCCCCTTCCCCTTCCTCTTTTTCTTTCAAGCATGGACCTTAACTTAGCGAAATGGCTTAGTAAAGTAGAAATAATTAGCTGTCAACTGTTCATCATCAGCAGTGGAAGAGGGCGTAGCTTTGATTGCTCAAGTTGCCCTCTCATGGTTGAATATGAAAAAGAATTACTTTTGTTTAGCAACAGTCTTATAAGGATGATGCTTCCCTTGTGCCTTATTAATAATTAATAAGGAAGACCGGGCTAAAGGTAACTACTTTTTGCTCACCCGGTGAAAGGCATAGTAGGTAAAAATGCTATTGGTTGTTTTACTTCCTTACCTAGGGTAGGTTGAAAAAGCTGCTAAGAAGAAAAGTTTTCTTTTCTCTTGCGACCTTCCACGCCAAGGAGGGTTGAAGGGATCGATCCTAATAGCCTTTCACTTGGGGAAAGACCCATTCTTTATGGACATTACGAAAGCTCCCGAAGAGAAAGAGGTCTTTGCTGCTTGACTGCGTGAACCAGGTCCAGGTCTTGCATTTGGCATTCCCGATGTTGACGTCCCATCGAGTTAGCTAGTTAAGGGTGAAAGGGATTTAGGAATGAATAGCAGGCAAAGTCCTTGCTAGGAATTTCGGGTAACTTTCTGTATTCATTAAGGTTACAGGTGAAGCTCACTTCCTGCGGTAGCCCCTTGGACCTTAGCATCATAAGGGTTGGGTTCTAGTGGCGGGCTCTTGGGTCGTCCGGACCCATATCTGGTAAAAGTGGTGGCCTGGTTGTCCCCATACCCCCTTATCATACGTGTCTGTGGGAGCAGTTTGTGCTTGTCCCCATACCCTCTTATCATACGTGTCTGTGGGAGCAGTTTGTGCTAGCGTTTTGGCGCTCGCCTTATGGTTCTGAGTCCTCTTTCGTTGAGATGCCGTTTAAAAAGATTTTTTCCCGCATCGGAACAAGACCCACTATACTAGATTTAGCCAATTCGGGTGCGGATGGGGATTACCCAATAGATTCTACATATTCGGATTTGGATGCCCCTGCACATAAACATATGTATAGGGATGCCGATTCAGATACAGCTAGAAAGGCTCGTTTGAGTGATTCATAAACCCTATTTGGGATAACAATCAAGGGTTTCATCCTCTACTTATGATAATGCTACTTCGAGAAATGCTGCTTCAGGATATACTAGATATGATGCAAGAGAAACTGGATAATTTCCTATGGCTTGGACCCTTTCACTCGAGAACTCAAAGGGGGGAAAGAATTCATCAACATAGTCACACGAAGGTGGTCTACAACCATTAGATCCCTAGAAAGAGGAGCAACTAAGAAGAAAGGGCATAAAAGAATGAAAGGAATGTCTTCGATGTAGCTCTTGTTCCCTGTAGGTTTCTAGCACGCTAGGCTAGCTAAGAAAGGTGTTCTATCTTACTCTTTTTGTTGTTCGGCTTGATAGAATTGTTTTGAATCCTCTCCTAGCTTCCTCTTTCCATATATGTGCAGACGATAAAACGTCGATCAGAGAGCAGGGTTGTTCTAAGATATAGAAGTAGTTAAGGGTTTGACTAAGTAGTAGACATGAGATTTAGGGGCGCAGGAGTAGGGTTTACGAAAAGAAGGCTCCGGGTTGTACTCGAGAGGTAATGCTATACTCCATTTTTCCTCTCGGCTTCCTTGCTATTCTCACTCTCATCCGACTGATGAATGCAATTGGAGTAGAATCGCTTTCCCTTAAAAGGTTTAGGAATCCGTCATTCTTCAAGAAGACGAGATTAACCCAGATCAAAATAAAGCTTCTTATCGAGAGACAGATTACAAGAGAAAGCCCTATATCAGATGGCTTTCACTGCCCTTAGAGAAGAAGAGAAGAAAAGCCCTAGAGTAAGGGAAGGGAATCCTCACAATAAGAGAGACTTTCTATCTTTCCTAAGCTATTCGATATCGGACATAGTGGATTAGTTAGTAATGCCTAAGGTAACCCATTCAAAAAGTAAGGGTGCCCCATACCTACTCCCTCAGTAAAGAAGAAGACATCTATCTAATACCATTCATATGTTTCTTATATTGATCTAACGGCCTGGGAAGACCCATAAAGAAAGAAAGAGAGAACTCAAAGAGCAACTGCAACCTAAGAGCGGATAACAGCAGCGGATATATCCCTTTCTGTTTCCGCTCTATCTTCCAAGGGGAAATCCCGGTAAAGGGAACCCCGACCCCGAGAAGACTGTACTCATGTGCAACTAATTCAATAGGACCGGTTATGAACCCAAGAGAGGATAGTATTGCTCATACTCAAGGACCGGAAGCTCTTACAGCGTGAAGGAAAAGAATAACTCCTATTGGAAGAAGAGCGTTTACGATCAGAGCTAAAAGAGTGGGAGGGAATGAAATAGCAATAGCCGCTACTTCTGTCTGCGGCTATCTTCTCCTACTGATTAAGCCCTTCAAAGGAATTTTTTATATTTCTTCTTTCTAAAGGAAAGGCTAATCCATCCGCCCTTCATCGCAGGGTAACAGGGGAGACGGTTCCAGAGGGGTGGCTAGTTCGAGTAAGAGAGACACATACAGATAAGGTCCTTTTTTCTAAGAGACCCGCTCTTGACTTTATTCATATCCACTAGTAAGCGCAGTGGATGCTCCTTTATGCAGGGCGCGGAGAGGCAAGTGATGGGCACTACTAATCATAAGAAAGCAGTCATGCAGATAGAAAGAGTAAAACAATGACTCTGACTAAGTAAAGAGATAAGGTTTTTTTTTCTCATCTATTTTCCATACCACAGCTCTAGACTTGTGCCCTATTCAAACTATGTTTCAATCATACAACCCTTGTGGGTTGTCTGCAATTCACATTAAAAACCCTTTCCAAAGGTTGAGTACCTTGGCTCGGGTAGGTGGTGCTGGGTTCCGTGTCCTTGGCAGGCTCGACTATCAGATATCCGTTCATTATGAACGTTTTTTCTCGATATCGACCAAGCTCTGACTTCCTTTTTAGTTTTGGCTCGGAAGAGGTCGACCTTTGAGCCCGTAGTGGAAGGGGATCTTGGGTTTTGTATTATCAAAGAAATCCCAGGAGTTATGTCTTATTCCCGAGGAGATGTTTGATCTCTCTAGTCTAGGGACTTCTTGTAAGGGCCCCTTATTTATGGAATGGGTAATGTGTTAAAGGATAGCTTAGGTACTGCAGTTGGTTTGGAATTATACTACCTTAATATCAGACATCAAAGACAACACAGAATCTAAGTCCAAGACTTGAGTGATAATGCTAGAGAGTGTATCCTTCTTGGCAAGGCAAACAACCTTTTCCAAGCTTCCGAAGGAAAGATAGATCTGAACTAACACAATCACTATAATCATCCCTCTTGTATGTATATAAGTTTTTCGATGAAAAAGGGGGATTATGATAACCTAGGAGCATGTCAGAAAGATGGGTGCGAGAAGTAAGTAATGGTTAAATTCTCCGCCACAAGCCCTCTGAACCGAGGGTGCACACTGCTTTAAATAGAAAGCGCAATGCAACATCCCCGAACATCGGGCCGTCCTCATTACCGTAAGAGAAAACAGGTAAGCTCCAATACATATCTCCTTAGTACGTCAACAGCTATGAAGATCGCTTTTTTAAGCACTGACCTTAATAACCGAGACTCTTCTAAAACTCTCTGCCACAAACTAAAGAATTGAATTACCTTGCGCCGGTATCATTTCGCTTGAGCCGGGAACTCCTGTTTACCTTGAGACAGGTATTCTTTCTTATAGATATCACCGAAAAACCTTAAGACTATGAAGACTTTGTCTCGCCCACGCCCAGGAAAGGAATGATCAGATCAGCATGGACTTTCGAGTAGAGGATTTTTTTGCTTTTCATTATTCCCTCGGAGTTGAGTTATAGTTAGCAGATGGGATCTATTTCATTAAAGGTAGGGATAGTGATTAACTGATGGAACCTCTTCTCTTCTTTCAAATCGCATCTCTCAAGTGAGAAGAAAAGGCCCCCCACGGAGCGGTGGGAAAGCGAGGGCGTAGCAGGAAGAAAAAGTATGAAAGCAACAAATCTTTCCTCCTCTGATGAGGCTTAGTTCAACTAGCCCTGGAAAGATCACATCTCATTTGAAAGGCAGGTATTTTCTTTTTTATTTAGGATCTTTCTTATTTACCTTTAAGGCATCATATTCCCCGTTTTGACTTTCTTTTGGAATCGTCTTCTTTTAAATAAGATCTTCTCCATTGTTCTTCCCTCTTCCTATGATGAAGACCTACTAAGTGATTTCTGTAAGCTCCCACTATGACAAAAAAGCTCCCAATAAGACACGTAGCAGCTTAAGCTTATATTATAATAAAGTAAGTAGGAAGGAGCGAAAGCTACTCTACCAGACGGGAGAGGCGACCAAAGGAAGCTGGTTAACCTTCTCTCCTCCGTTACAACATAGGTCGTTCCAATCCCGGATGAAAATATTACTAAACCGAAGTCAAGGAGGAAAGATCCATCGTTTCCTTCATAGATCGATCTGATAATTGCGTATATCAGGTTTTACCTAACTAGCCCTAATGGTAACTTAAAATCCTCCATCTCTTCTAGATACGTTTTCTCGGGAATTTTGCTTTCATTAGAGTGGTATCAGAGCTCTATTCTGAAGATTACATATAGAATAGTTCCTCTTACGATTAGTCATAATTATTTATTTCATAGTTAGATTGGAATTTACCCTAATGAAATCCCTTGTGGGCTTACAAAAAGAAAGATATCCTTAAAGAAAGCATTACACATGAAGAAGAGTAGGCTTGCTTCTTTAAAGGCCACTCTACTGAATTCCAGACAGCAAATGAGCGGAATACTTGACCCAGGAAATACCCCGAGAAAGAGGGATCTCCGAGATCCACGGGAGATATGTCTTTTGTAGGTGATGAAAAGGTGTAGTTAATTCACTACAAATAGACTAAACACCGTATTAGGAGCTACATCTCTCAAAGATCGACTCGAAGTTAGCCATACTTATCTCACGATATAAGTGGACTACCCGCGATATCGAAAACCATGAGTTATAAAGCAGAACTGGTCGATCTGACCGCTAATCTCCACAGTGAAGCTTCCGGCTACATCTTCCACTGCAGGACAAGAGTTGAAGTGAGTGCTTCAGGAGGATAAGCTTCGGCGCTCTCAACCTGGTTTGGATCGTTTCACTATGTCTCCGTGTTCTTTACAATCATAAGCTCGATCACGAGGGTCCAAATCAGGGTCTCCATCTCGTCTTATTTATTAACAAAGTTTGGGAAAATAAAATTTGCATAAGTTATAGTTATAGCTCAGGAGATGAGATTGGATCTGAATCATCTGGAACTAAAGAAGCTTCGGGGTTTCGATTTCAATTCTATTCTTCATATGGAATTAGAATCGGGCAACCCCATGATCGTGATTTGATCATCATTAGGTGGTGAGAAAGCATGCCTTATGACGAAGGGGGAGCATTACGCCCGATCAAGACAGCCGTTTTCCCTCTAATAGAGGGTTCTATGAAATAAATTAGGCACCAAACTGAGGTTTAGTAATGCTTATCACTCAGGACAGCCATACTCTAGTCGTTGGTTTACTGGAAGACTTGCTGAAGAGCTTAGTGCTATGGAGACCGAGCAAGGGGGATAATTTCTTCCAACTGCTGAGTTTGCCTATAAAAACGATGTTTCCTTGGCCGTGTGGAACATGGATTAGAATTATGTCATTCTTACAAGTGATGACCCATCCAGGATTTCTATGTAAGGACTTAGAGATCAAATAGAATATGTTTCTTTCCATTCCTCTGGCGCAAGGGCAAAAGCTTGCTACTTTCAGTTCATGTTCTTTGGAAGAGAGTATGCGCTTTCAATCCAAAAAGAAGAAAGAGAGTAGCAAAGGCAACTTGATATTTGTTACAGTGAGAAGCCAGACCTTCAGAGATAGACTCAGGTAAAGCACCCACACCAACGAGTGGAATACATGTAAGGAGTCCAAGAAATGGGGCGAGTATATAAACTATATCTTTCTCTTCCTCAGAGATTGAATTGAAAGGCGACTGAATGTGATGAAAGGTTATATGCTTACCACATACAAGTTGAATATAGTATGAAGGCTTTCTCTTCTAAAGGTAGGGGTGAGGACTCCATTGCGGCATTAAGTAAGGAGTTGGAGGAAATCAAGGCGCATCCACTTCGTCATCTCAGTCTCTTTTTTTGCAAAGAGGTAGAAAATATTCCGCCCTTCTAGCCTCAAGTAGTGGAAAGTGTATCATTGATAGCGGTTCTATTGATCACTACTCTGGTATGAGTACCATTTTCTCTTCACTTAACCTATCAACATCATTGGGTAAGCTAAGCTTGTTGTTGGCTCTACTACTCCCGTTGTTGGGAGTGGTACTTACCCTTGAATTCTCTTTTATATGTTCCATCTTTTAATCTTTTGTCTGTGAGCTCCTTAACAAAAAAACCCTGAACTCCAATGTAACTTTCGTCTCTGATCGGTCTCTTTTAAGGACCCGAGGACGAGGGGATCCTTTGGAGTGGACGTGAGGACAAGGGGCTCTACAAAACATCCTTGAGACTTCTGGTCTTATGTCCTCCACACAGGCCTTGAATGTTTCTTCTTATAATGAATTCGAGTTATGGCATTGTAGATTAGGGCATCTTCATGTGTCAAAGATGTGAGTCTTAGTTACCAGTTTATCTGAATCATGTGTGTCTGCATTGCACTGCATTGCAGTCTTATGTATGGCCTTCTTCGCCCTCCACCTGAGCTGTGCAGGAGAAGCCCAAAGCCAATCCCATAGAATAGTTAAGCTTCAATCAGTCTTTCTGTAAAGGTGGAGGTAGTCCTTATCTTCACAGACATGTCTATTTCACCGAGCCTCTCTCCGAGACAGTGCCTAGATCGTTACGCCTCTCGTGCTCAGGAAGGTCTGAACAGAAAATCCTTCAAGTTCCAAAGCGGATACGCTTTCAGTTACCTTTCCTTTCGCGAATTCGTCTTCCTTTACTGTAAAGTGAGGCACTTATTGACTCCTCCGACATTCACTATGTCAGTTGCTTCTATCTTCTCCCTCACAGCGCATTCTATAAGAACTTCCTAATGCAAAGCCACACCTGAAGGAGGAAGATTTTGCTCATTTTCTTTTTAGGCCTTAACACTAGACTATTATGACTATATTATTATAAGACAGTCTGAGAGTCGGGTCAAGCCTGTCTGTTTACGAATCAGATGTGGGAATTTTACAAGTCCTATGGCAAGTTGAGATGGAAGTAACAATAGTAAAAGGCATTCCTTTAAAAGCAATGTAGGGTTAGCCAGTTCAACCAAGCCAGCAGAAAAAGTAGACCTATATTCTAATGCAGTCATTCTTTCAGTTCCATTCCCCCACCTAACCTTAATGAGACACGGATACTAGTAGGGAAGAGTGCGTTAAGTAATCGATATGAATTGCTTTAGAAAGCTCTTTCTTTCCCTAAAAGGAGAAAAGAGTGGAGTAAGGGAAGCGAAAGACACTCTACCAACTGAAAGGTACATAGTTCCTTTACCGATAGTGAGAGGATTGAGGAAAGCTACAGTTCTGGAAAAGCATAGGGAGAGGATGAAGGCTTATTTAGTGCTTGTGGAAAGGCTGAGGTACGATAGCGAGAGCAAGAAAACTCCAGCGTTTACGCTTGCTATTCCAAATTGGAATGGAGAATTACTTCGGGACAAAAACAAAAGAAAAAGAAAAGGCCTTCTTCTTCTCAATACCAATACCTAAAACTCAGTGAAATTGATCTATCGTAACTCAGTTTTTGCAATCCCTCTCCCCTTTCCCGATCGGTGGAGTAACTGCGTACCTCTATAGAGATTTCGAATGCGTTTTCTGGACATCATATGATCGTTCTTTCTTAAACGTAGTTTTATCCGTAACAAGATGCCTATTCTCTTTAGGGATAGGTAGCTTAGCATACCTAGCAAGATACTTTAGCCAACGTATAGACCGGGAGTACTTACTCATAGGATGCTTGACTCGTGCCTATCACATCACAGCTTATACCCTTAAAGGCGAAAGCTCGTCCTCCCCCTCCACCATCTGCTCTCTAGTTAAGAAAGGTGAAAGCATCGATCAGGGGGATTAGGTAGTTATAAAAGAAAATCCCTTCCTTAGAAGAATAAACCAAGGCATTCTATTTCTAATACTCAAATCAAAAGGCTAGTCTTCTTTTCTACATTATACAGGCCCAGCTTCTTCTAAGAAGTTTGGCAGCAAGGAAGTCTATTCCATTGGATTCAATTTTGATTCCTTACCACCGGGGATTCCCCTATCCTCACTCTAGGAACACTAGGAACATAGTGAGGCTAAAGTAGCGCAGTCTTTTAGTAAGTTGCTATTGAGCTCAGCCCCTGGTAACATACTAAAGAATCATATCCCGAGGACTAAAGAAAAGCTACCTTGGAATCGAATCTGAAACTTTGAAATAAAGACCTGTGAAAATTTCTTGTTTTAAAAGCTAGTAGATCCTTAGTGTATTCTCTGCCAACCTCACCATTTCGTCAGCATGTGATAACTGCCATTTTTTTAGGTTTTTAAACCATCAGGACAGAATGCTTTTAGCGGACAATATAACGCAATCTATCAATTATTGAGCTAAACCATCCTTTTACCCTAAAGAATAACTAGATTTAGGGATCTCTTGCTTTACGGGGCATATCTGCCCTGATATTTCCTATAGACTCAAGAGAAGCTGTAGGCCTTACTACGCTAATTCAGTAAGCTATTCAAGCTCCTAGACCTTCGTCTATCTAGTCCTGTCCTTAATAGACTTCCGCTTTAGGACTTCTCGGAGATTAATCGATCAAATCTTAGTTACGACCAGAGACAGATCGGGACGAGCTGAATCCTATAAAGATTTAGATGACTTAGTTAGGGCGCAAAGCTACCTATCTTCTTCTGTCCTTGTCTTCAATGCTAAATTTCGGAAGTTACTTTGAAACATCAACATCATCAAATACGGCTACTTCCGAATCCCTGTGATGAACTGAAACTGAGTCTGATTCCACTTCTTTCATTTTCTTTAGCAAGTAATTCATCTATCTATTTGACTCTCTCAGTTGGTTAGCTAGTGTCATTGTCCTTCTGCCTGGGTAATTGGTTGCTGCTGGACCCTCCGTATAATCTTTGATTATTGACTTCTCCGTAATCGAACCTGCCATCCACTAACCTCTTCCCATTAACTTCCAGAGTCCCTATCTAATAGTCACCCCCTTAGGCTAAGGTGGTGTCGACCAAAGGGGCAAGAAGTTCTCAGATAAATAGACGTTTAAATATTTGCTCAGTAACTCCATTCTCTTATTCCAACCTTATCTCAATTCCCTTCTTTGCCTCAACAACTAAAGCATCCCTTTCTGCAGCTCCTAGAACAACCGAAGAATCTGGAGTTTATGATTCCAATCCTGAGGTAGGAGAGGGATCCTTATAGCTCAGCTGGAGTTGATTATTCTACTATTTTTCAGTTAGTTCCGCTACTGATAAACCTTTTCATGTTGAATTAAGAGGACTTTCCGATACAACAATTAAAGAAAGAACATCTGGTGAATGCCTGACCGGTGAAGCCTTTACAACGGCAACATCCGAGACTTATTCAGCGCCTGCTAAACAATTCGTTACCCCTCCTTCTGTGAAAGTCTTTCTGGGAACCTGTCGGAGCCCTCTTACTGTAGATGGCAAGGAATCAGTCATGGAATTTCCTCTTATTTAAGAGGGAAATCTTTGACTTGATGCCTCCCATTCCTACTACTCGCGTTAAACCATCTCCCGGTAGAGAAAGTCCTACTATAAGTCTTGAATTGACTACTCTAAACCTGTTCATGGAATTGAAATACATTACTTTCATTTTAAGTGAAATCTGGCCCTCTCTTCTATGCAATTTTCTTGCCCTAGTTTCGTCAGCCCCTGTAAAGGCTTCATGCTCAGAATCCGATAGCGGAACTGGAATTTCCTTCTCTATCCACTGGTACTCCTCCTTGAGACGGCCTGCTTTCTGCACCTATTTCATTGACTTCCATACGCCAGTTTCACCTTCCGTTGTTGATTCCTCTTCCGGGACTCCTACTTCAGGCTCCCCTTTTATGATAGTATTTCACCTGGAGTAGAATAATGAAGAATATGGAAAGGTTTCGAGGCCTACTATAGATGGTAAGCTAGAAGCCTCATAGTTAGGGCTCTTCCCCAGCTTATAGAATTGGAAGTTTCCGGATCCATCATCCGATACTCTTACTTCTCCTAGTGGTTTTATAAGCATGTATCCACTTTAACTATAGCTATGGCTATCTTAACTCACTCCTTTATTGGAATCTTCCTTTACTCCAAGCTTTTCCATTACAATTCAAGCATAGAATATCGATAGATTTGTCCTATAAAGGTTACAATACCTACTATCTACTACTCTCTATAAGGTTACTCCTTTACCCTATTTATCCAAGATATAGCGGAGTGCTTATCTTCTTTTAGCATCTCCCGTAGCGGAGAAGGGACCATTGACTTTGCTTCGAATAAATCCTATCATCAGTAGAGGCCTAATTCCAGTCTTTGAGGCAAGAGAATTGAATCAGACTAAAACGAATAGGTTGACTTTCCTTCATTTTTGTTATGGAAAGTGAAAGTTGTTTCATTTAGTATGAGATCGCTTCACACCTCGCGGTGCTTACACCTCTTGCCTATCGAAGTTTTGTTCAAAACCTTGTCCGAGAACGTGTATAGATAAGGATTTCCCGCAGAGCAGCAGTTCTTCCACACCAACTTAGCTGCCCGGCACTGCTATTGGCATAACAACCGGTACACCATAGGTTAGCCCAACCCAGTCCTCTCGTACTAGGGTTGGCTCCTCGCAGTTCTAGCTTTAACACCAATGGTATATAGGAACTAAACTGTCTCATGACGTTCTAATCCCAACTCACGTACCACTTCAATCGACGAACAACCGAACCCTTGGGACCTTCTTCAACCCCAGGATATTATGAGTCAACATCGAGGTGCCAAATGACTCCATCGATAAGAGCTCTTGGGAGTCATTAGCCTGTTATCCCTAGCGTACCTTTGATCCGTTGAGCAAAAGCCCTTCGACACAGGACTCCCGGATCCTTATGGCCGACTTTCATCTATGTTCGACTAGTCGGTCTCATAGTCAGGCAGGCTTATACCATTACGCTCACGAGCAGAATCTTAGCTTGAGCCTACCTTCGCACACCTCCGTTACTCTTTAGGAGGCATGCGCCCCAGATAAACTACCCACCTCGTAGTGTCCCGCCTCCCCTGAATGATCGGTGTGGCGGTTAGGCATCCTTAGATGAAAGAGTGGTCTTTCAAGATTGGTCGTTGTGTGTCACCACCTCCCACCTATCATACACATTCGGTTAAGGTTGTCACCGCGAAACTATAGTTAAGGTTCACGGGGTCTTATCGTCTTGTCATTGGTACTCCGCATCTTCACTGAGAATTCAATTTCACCGGGTCCATATCGAAGACTACGGGGCAGTCGTTACACCATTCCTGCAGGTCGCTACTTATGAGACAATGAATATTGCTACCTTAGGACAGTTAGAGTTATTGTCGCCATTTACCGTTGCTTCTATTCAAAGCTTATAACACTTCTCCTTCCGACCTTCCAGCACCAGGCAGGTGTCAGACTCTATACATCGTGTTACCACTTAGCAGAATCCTGTGTTTTCATAAACAATCGCTACCCCCTGGTATGTGCCGCTTTACTAATCAAAAGATAGGAGAGCACCCCTTCTCCCAAAGTTATGGGGTCATTTTTCCGAGTTCCTTTCACATGGTTCTCTCAAGCGCCCTAGTATACTCTACTTGTTCTCCTTTGTCAGTTTGGGGTACGGTCGGTTCACCGTGAGGATCGCCCTCCCAATTCGAAGTTTTTTCCTGGAAGTTTCAACCTTGTTGACTATGACAACAGTCGCGACTACAAACAGACTCGTGACTATGGCTGGGCGGTACGCTATGCTCTCTCGCGACCCTTACTCTAATCAAAAGACAAAAGGCCCCTGCTGAAGATAGGTCGCCAAACTACGACCAAGAGTTTCGCCTTTTGAAGCACCAGTCGCGTAGGGCGACCAGACAAGGCCGAGTCAGAAAGGCTTTGATGACTCAAGGTTTATATTAAGGAAAGCAGAGTGAGGGGAAGAGGGGGCAGCCCTCGTCCCGATCATCCTAATCGCTCCAACAGACAGGCATGGTTCTGTAGTCAAAGCAACTTCGTCACTTCCGTGTACCCATCGGACGACAGCCTTTTTGGGGGTTCCTTAGGGACCGATTCACTCTGATTAGATTGACCAAATGATGAAAACCTTCCACTAGCAGGCGATCGTGGTTTTCACAGGATTTTTCGTTACTCATGTCAGCATTCTCACTTCTGATATCTCCAGGTCTTGTCACCAAAAATCTTTCCCGATTGACAGAATGTTCCGCTACTGACACTTGAAAAAGCAGCTTTCAAGGTCTCGTCGCTTCGGTGAATCATTTGAGCCTTGATACATTTTCGGTGCCATGGAGCTAGACCAGTTAGTTATTACGCTTTCTTTAAAGGATGGCTGCTTCCAAGCTCACCTCCTGGTATTCATCGCTCGATCACTTCCTTTTCCACTAAATGATTGCTTAGGGACCTTAGCGTGTGATCTGGGTTGTTTCCCTCTCGACTTTCGATCTTAGCACCCAAAAATTCCATCTGTACAAACGATCTAGGCCTGTATTCGGTGTTTCCCTGGGGTTGGTTAGGCGAAATGAGACCACCCTAGCCCATTGAGTGCTCTACCTCGGGCCATCGATATCATACGCTCTACAGAAATAGATTTTGCAGAAAACCAGCTATATCCGATCATGGTTGGCCTTTCACCCCTAGCCACAAGTCATCCCCGTATTTTGACACATACGTGGGTTCGGTCCTCCAAGGCCTGTTAGAGCTCTCTTCAACCTACTCATGGCTAGATCGATCGGTTTCGGGTCAAATAGGAAGCACTAGAAGATTCCACCTCTGGAAAGCGCCTACACCTAATGGCTTAAGCCGTTGTTCCCATTTCCTCCCTGACCCATCATGCAAAAGGTACGCCGTTAGAGTGGGTGTGCTTTACATAAAGAAAAGGCTCTAAGCGCCGCTCCTTCAACTGATTGTTCGCATCGGATCTCAGGTTCTCTATTGCACTCGCTAAATAGGGTTCTTTTCACATTTCCCTCACTGTACTTGTACGCTATCAGTCATTGAGGAATACTTAGGCTTATAGAGTGGTCCTCCTTTCTCACGTAAAATCGATCAGAATTCGAACACACCGCGTTTTACTGGGAAGGATCGAACCATGGGAACCAGGGTTATCACCTTCTTTGGCCAGATCTTCCAATCTTTTCACAATTACAGTTCACTAAGCTCGCTCCTTTAAAGGGCGGCGCCTTGAAAGCTTACCTTATTTTTAGAGAAAGGTTTGGAACCCTAACCAACGTTTTGTATTTTGGAGTTTTCGCCCAAACCTAGGTTAGGGGGTCGTTAGACCGTAGCTTGCTGCTGAAAAACGTTGCTAGGCTAGCGCGGCTACCTTCTCTCTTCAAGCTCCGCTCCCCTTACTCAACCTCAACATCTACAAAAAATCCCTTTCTGCTTTTCTAAATAAGGTAAGATTTGAAGTCGTAGCTTGTTGGTTTTTCTATCATCCAATCCACAACAAATCGAATGAAACCTGGCGAAAAAGAAGTGAACACTTTGCTGAGGAACGAAGCTTCGTGTTTGTTTTTCTTCAAACCCCCAATCCGCTCTCGCTCGCCGCTACTAACGGGGTCTCGGTTAATTTCCCTTCCTTTAGATACTAAGATATTTCTGTTCGCTAAGTTTGAAAAGTCCAAAGAGCGCAGACTAGCCACGGAGCTTGGATACGGTTTCCCAATCGGAGATCCATGGATCACAGATGGTATCTCCCCATGGCCTTTCGCCTCTCAAAGCGTCCATGCTTCTCAATGACCGAGCATCCATCCAATGCATTCTTTTCGATCGTGTACCCTATGTAGGCTTGCAAAGCATAGGCGTCACATGCGGTACACTGAACACCAACCCAATCTCGACGAAAAAAAAAGTAAGTACATCCTTAACGGCCTCTATTCCTGACGTGAACGGCCGCTTTGTTGGAACTAATTCACAAGCACTTTCAATTAGTTAGACTTCACACACTATATAAACAAATAGTTGAAGCGTGCAATAAAAAGCGGAAAAATGAATTAATTGACTATTGAGTGCAATCCCGTAAATAGACGACTATGGGTAGTTCAGGTGCGCTTAAAGTCAACTACAACTAGAAGGCATGCCGATCCTGCCACCAATAAACCTTTGCCTTTGACTATGAAAAGCAGAAAATAGGCACACAGTAGTTTAGAGTAGAAGGAGTGAAAGCCACTTGACTGTAAGGAGAGGAGCTCTAAGTTGGAATTTAATAGTCTAAGAAATGTTCATATGTGCGTGACAGCAAGTGGTGTCATCAACCTACAAAGAGGTGGAACCAACCAAGACTAAACACTAGCCCCATTTTGTAGAAGGGTTGGGACCGGCCTTCTATCCCGGTGAACAATGTTCCACTGATTAGGCGGGGACAGGATTTGAACTTGCAGTCTTCAGGCCATTAGCCTGATGAGTTGACCAATTCCTCTACCCCGCTTCTTCCCCTTCTCTTTCGAACTCCAATAACCAAGGTTCGACTTGCATGTGTTAAGCATATAGTCTGAGTAGCATGATTGGAGCTTCTTAGCGCTTAGGCCACTACGTAAAAGTAAGCTTTTCGCTCTTTTCCTCTTACATAACGTAGATGGAGGAGATAGTAAGAAAGAATTTCTGCGCAATGATTTCTTCTTCTCTTATTATTTATCAAGTTACAGGGGGGAGACCAAAAAAAGGATAGTAGATTGGCTGGTTTTTCCAGTCAAGTATAGTTGATAATCCCATTTTCTAATATGAATTTTAATAGATTCTCTTTATTATTATAAATATAGCTTTTTTATATTCCACCTTATCTCCACATCTTTAGGTGACCCCCTTCCCCTTCCTCTTTTTCTTTCAAGCATGGACCTTAACTTAGCGAAATGGCTTAGTAAAGTAGAAATAATTAGCTGTCAACTGTTCATCATCAGCAGTGGAAGAGGGCGTAGCTTTGATTGCTCAAGTTGCCCTCTCATGGTTGAATATGAAAAAGAATTACTTTTGTTTAGCAACAGTCTTATAAGGATGATGCTTCCCTTGTGCCTTATTAATAATTAATAAGGAAGACCGGGCTAAAGGTAACTACTTTTTGCTCACCCGGTGAAAGGCATAGTAGGTAAAAATGCTATTGGTTGTTTTACTTCCTTACCTAGGGTAGGTTGAAAAAGCTGCTAAGAAGAAAAGTTTTCTTTTCTCTTGCGACCTTCCACGCCAAGGAGGGTTGAAGGGATCGATCCTAATAGCCTTTCACTTGGGGAAAGACCCATTCTTTATGGACATTACGAAAGCTCCCGAAGAGAAAGAGGTCTTTGCTGCTTGACTGCGTGAACCAGGTCCAGGTCTTGCATTTGGCATTCCCGATGTTGACGTCCCATCGAGTTAGCTAGTTAAGGGTGAAAGGGATTTAGGAATGAATAGCAGGCAAAGTCCTTGCTAGGAATTTCGGGTAACTTTCTGTATTCATTAAGGTTACAGGTGAAGCTCACTTCCTGCGGTAGCCCCTTGGACCTTAGCATCATAAGGGTTGGGTTCTAGTGGCGGGCTCTTGGGTCGTCCGGACCCATATCTGGTAAAAGTGGTGGCCTGGTTGTCCCCATACCCCCTTATCATACGTGTCTGTGGGAGCAGTTTGTGCTTGTCCCCATACCCCCTTATCATACGTGTCTGTGGGAGCAGTTTGTGCTAGCGTTTTGGCGCTCGCCTTATGGTTCTGAGTCCTCTTTCGTTGAGATGCCGTTTAAAAAGATTTTTTCCCGCATCGGAACAAGACCCACTATACTAGATTTATCCAATTCGGGTGCGGATGGGGATTACCCAATAGATTCTACATATTCGGATTTGGATGCCCCTGCACATAAACATATGTATAGGGATGCCGATTCAGATACAGCTAGAAAGGCTCGTTTGAGTGATTCATAAACCCTATTTGGGATAACAATCAAGGGTTTCATCCTCTACTTATGATAATGCTACTTCGAGAAATGCTGCTTCAGGATATACTAGATATGATGCAAGAGAAACTGGATATTTTCCTATGGCTTGGACCCTTTCACTCGAGAACTCAAATGGGGGAAAGAATTCATCAACATAGTCACACGAAGGTGGTCTACAACCATTAGATCCCTAGAAAGAGGAGCAACTAATAAGAAAGGGCATAAAAGAATGAAAGGAATGTCTTCGATGTAGCTCTTGTTCCCTGTAGGTTTCTAGCACGCTAGGCTAGCTAAGAAAGGTGTTCTATCTTACTCTTTTTGTTGTTCGGCTTGATAGAATTGTTTTGAATCCTCTCCTAGCTTCCTCTTTCCATATATGTGCAGACGATAAAACGTCGATCAGAGAGCAGGGTTGTTCTAAGATATAGAAGTAGTTAAGGGTTTGACTAAGTAGTAGACATGAGATTTAGGGGCGCAGGAGTAGGGTTTACGAAAAGAAGGCTCCGGGTTGTACTCGAGAGGTAATGCTATACTCCATTTTTCCTCTCGGCTTCCTTGCTATTCTCACTCTCATCCGACTGATGAATGCAATTGGAGTAGAATTGCTTTCCCTTAAAAGGTTTAGGAATCCGTCATTCTTCAAGAAGACGAGATTAACCCAGATCAAAATAAAGCTTCTTATCGAGAGACAGATTACAAGAGAAAGCCCTATATCAGATGGCTTTCACTGCCCTTAGAGAAGAAGAGAAGAAAAGCCCTAGAGTAAGGGAAGGGAATCCTCACAATAAGAGAGACTTTCTATCTTTCCTAAGCTATTCGATATCGGACATAGTGGATTAGTTAGTAATGCCTAAGGTAACCCATTCAAAAAGTAAGGGTGCCCCATACCTACTCCCTCAGTAAAGAAGAAGACATCTATCTAATACCATTCATATGTTTCTTATATTGATCTAACGGCCTGGGAAGACCCATAAAGAAAGAAAGAGAGAACTCAAAGAGCAACTGCAACCTAAGAGCGGATAATAGCAGCGGATATATCCCTTTCTGTTTCCGCTCTATCTTCCAAGGGGAAATCCCGGTAAAGGGAACCCCGACCCCGAGAAGACTGTACTCATGTGCAACTAATTCAATAGGACCGGTTATGAACCCAAGAGAGGATAGTATTGCTCATACTCAAGGACCGGAAGCTCTTACAGCGTGAAGGAAAAGAATAACTCCTATTGGAAGAAGAGCATTTACGATCAGAGCTAAAAGAGTGGGAGGGAATGAAATAGCAATAGCCGCTACTTCTGTCTGCGGCTATCTTCTCCTACTGATTAAGCCCTTCAAAGGAATTTTTTATATTTCTTCTTTCTAAAGGAAAGGCTAATCCATCCGCCCTTCATCGCAGGGTAACAGGGGAGACGGTTCCAGAGGGGTGGCTAGTTCGAGTAAGAGAGACACATACAGATAAGGTCCTTTTTTCTAAGAGACCCGCTCTTGACTTTATTCATATCCACTAGTAAGCGCAGTGGATGCTCCTTTATGCAGGGCGCGGAGAGGCAAGTGATGGGCACTACTAATCATAAGAAAGCAGTCATGCAGATAGAAAGAGTAAAACAATGACTCTGACTAAGTAAAGAGATAAGGTTTTTTTTTCTCATCTATTTTCCATACCACAGCTCTAGACTTGTGCCCTATTCAAACTATGTTTCAATCATACAACCCTTGTGGGTTGTCTGCAATTCACATTAAAAACCCTTTCCAAAGGTTGAGTACCTTGGCTCGGGTAGGTGGTGCTGGGTTCCGTGTCCTTGGCAGGCTCGACTATCAGATATCCGTTCATTATGAACGTTTTTTCTCGATATCGACCAAGCTCTGACTTCCTTTTTAGTTTTGGCTCGGAAGAGGTCGACCTTTGAGCCCGTAGTGGAAGGGGATCTTGGGTTTTGTATTATCAAAGAAATCCCAGGAGTTATGTCTTATTCCCGAGGAGATGTTTGATCTCTCTAGTCTAGGGACTTCTTGTAAGGGCCCCTTATTTATGGAATGGGTAATGTGTTAAAGGATAGCTTAGGTACTGCAGTTGGTTTGGAATTAGACTACCTTAATATCAGACATCAAAGACAACACAGAATCTAAGTCCAAGACTTGAGTGATAATGCTAGAGAGTGTATCCTTCTTGGCAAGGCAAACAACCTTTTCCAAGCTTCCGAAGGAAAGATAGATCTGAACTAACACAATCACTATAATCATCCCTCTTGTATGTATATAAGTTTTTCGATGAAAAAGGGGGATTATGATAACCTAGGAGCATGTCAGAAAGATGGGTGCGAGAAGTAAGTAATGGTTAAATTCTCCGCCACAAGCCCTCTGAACCGAGGGTGCACACTGCTTTAAATAGAAAGCGCAATGCAACATCCCCGAACATCGGGCCGTCCTCATTACCGTAAGAGAAAACAGGTAAGCTCCAATACATATCTCCTTAGTACGTCAACAGCTATGAAGATCGCTTTTTTAAGCACTGACCTTAATAACCGAGACTCTTCTAAAACTCTCTGCCACAAACTAAAGAATTGAATTACCTTGCGCCGGTATCATTTCGCTTGAGCCGGGAACTCCTGTTTACCTTGAGACAGGTATTCTTTCTTATAGATATCACCGAAAAACCTTAAGACTATGAAGACTTTGTCTCGCCCACGCCCAGGAAAGGAATGATCAGATCAGCATGGACTTTCGAGTAGAGGATTTTTTTGCTTTTCATTATTCCCTCGGAGTTGAGTTATAGTTAGCAGATGGGATCTATTTCATTAAAGGTAGGGATAGTGATTAACTGATGGAACCTCTTCTCTTCTTTCAAATCGCATCTCTCAAGTGAGAAGAAAAGGCCCCCCACGGAGCGGTGGGAAAGCGAGGGCGTAGCAGGAAGAAAAAGTATGAAAGCAACAAATCTTTCCTCCTCTGATGAGGCTTAGTTCAACTAGCCCTGGAAAGATCACATCTCATTTGAAAGGCAGGTATTTTCTTTTTTATTTAGGATCTTTCTTATTTACCTTTAAGGCATCATATTCCCCGTTTTGACTTTCTTTTGGAATCGTCTTCTTTTAAATAAGATCTTCTCCATTGTTCTTCCCTCTTCCTATGATGAAGACCTACTAAGTGATTTCTGTAAGCTCCCACTATGACAAAAAAGCTCCCAATAAGACACGTAGCAGCTTAAGCTTATATTATAATAAAGTAAGTAGGAAGGAGCGAAAGCTACTCTACCAGACGGGAGAGGCGACCAAAGGAAGCTGGTTAACCTTCTCTCCTCCGTTACAACATAGGTCGTTCCAATCCCGGATGAAAATATTACTAAACCGAAGTCAAGGAGGAAAGATCCATCGTTTCCTTCATAGATCGATCTGATAATTGCGTATATCAGGTTTTACCTAACTAGCCCTAATGGTAACTTAAAATCCTCCATCTCTTCTAGATACGTTTTCTCGGGAATTTTGCTTTCATTAGAGTGGTATCAGAGCTCTATTCTGAAGATTACATATAGAATAGTTCCTCTTACGATTAGTCATAATTATTTATTTCATAGTTAGATTGGAATTTACCCTAATGAAATCCCTTGTGGGCTTACAAAAAGAAAGATATCCTTAAAGAAAGCATTACACATGAAGAAGAGTAGGCTTGCTTCTTTAAAGGCCACTCTACTGAATTCCAGACAGCAAATGAGCGGAATACTTGACCCAGGAAATACCCCGAGAAAGAGGGATCTCCGAGATCCACGGGAGATATGTCTTTTGTAGGTGATGAAAAGGTGTAGTTAATTCACTACAAATAGACTAAACACCGTATTAGGAGCTACATCTCTCAAAGATCGACTCGAAGTTAGCCATACTTATCTCACGATATAAGTGGACTACCCGCGATATCGAAAACCATGAGTTATAAAGCAGAACTGGTCGATCTGACCGCTAATCTCCACAGTGAAGCTTCCGGCTACATCTTCCACTGCAGGACAAGAGTTGAAGTGAGTGCTTCAGGAGGATAAGCTTCGGCGCTCTCAACCTGGTTTGGATCGTTTCACTATGTCTCCGTGTTCTTTACAATCATAAGCTCGATCACGAGGGTCCAAATCAGGGTCTCCATCTCGTCTTATTTATTAACAAAGTTTGGGAAAATAAAATTTGCATAAGTTATAGTTATAGCTCAGGAGATGAGATTGGATCTGAATCATCTGGAACTAAAGAAGCTTCGGGGTTTCGATTTCAATTCTATTCTTCATATGGAATTAGAATCGGGCAACCCCATGATCGTGATTTGATCATCATTAGGTGGTGAGAAAGCATGCCTTATGACGAAGGGGGAGCATTACGCCCGATCAAGACAGCCGTTTTCCCTCTAATAGAGGGTTCTATGAAATAAATTAGGCACCAAACTGAGGTTTAGTAATGCTTATCACTCAGGACAGCCATACTCTAGTCGTTGGTTTACTGGAAGACTTGCTGAAGAGCTTAGTGCTATGGAGACCGAGCAAGGGGGATAATTGCTTCCAACTGCTGAGTTTGCCTATAAAAACGATGTTTCCTTGGCCGTGTGGAACATGGATTAGAATTATGTCATTCTTACAAGTGATGACCCATCCAGGATTTCTATGTAAGGACTTAGAGATCAAATAGAATATGTTTCTTTCCATTCCTCTGGCGCAAGGGCAAAAGCTTGCTACTTTCAGTTCATGTTCTTTGGAAGAGAGTACGCGCTTTCAATCCAAAAAGAAGAAAGAGAGTAGCAAAGGCAACTTGATATTTGTTACAGTGAGAAGCCAGACCTTCAGAGATAGACTCAGGTAAAGCACCCACACCAACGAGTGGAATACATGTAAGGAGTCCAAGAAATGGGGCGAGTATAAAGATTAGGTCAAAGGCTAAATACAAACAAAAATGTGACATTCTAAAATCTTTTGTTTTGCGCCACTTTACACAACTTATGCCTACCAAGCGGATACTTTCTTCCCGGGATTTAGAAAGAGTTATAGGAAGCTATCTCGTAATTCTCTAGTCTTATGTTTTGCTCGAGGCTTATTTGAGGTTTGGAGTTACGCTTGCTTTCCTCAGTCAAACTTACTGAATGAGGAAGGGATATTGAAATTGTGGAGCTTTCCTAACTACCTGTTGTATCCATTCTTTACTTTCTAGCCCGTTAGATTTTTTTGGCGAAAGCAGCTTATCTTCATCTAGCGGATAAAGTAGTTAAGCCCTAAGAAGCTAGATAGTGAGCTTATGGCTTACTTGCCTTTTCCTTAAGGAAGAATCGAAGAGTGGATGCTTTCTACTTGAGTTAGAACCCATTATTAGTGTATTCTAAGTCCTGGTTGTATCCATTATAGACGGGGAAAGAGATTCCATGGTAGGAGGCCCCAAAAAATGAATAGATTTTTAGAGTTCTCTCCATCTCTTTCCGGCCTTGTAAGCCCTGAGTCTTGAAATAGATTAAAAAGCTTTCAGATTCCTAGGCTTTCACCAATAATTTTAGTTACGGTTAGTTTTCTCTCCGTTGGAATGGAATCAAAGGGATACGGATATGATGACTACTCAACTTACTCCTCAATACTAGCTTCTTCCTTAACATACCGAGGATCTGTTACCGGTGAATATCTTGGTTTAGGAATGGCTTACCCAGGTTTATAAATGCAATTTAACTCAGGACGTATATGAAGATACACCCAATCAAAGTCTTTCTTCTATATCATCTAGATAATCTAGGGCACGAACAATATATTCTTAGTTGTTTTCCCCAGTCTTAGCCTAAGTATTGTTAGTGGAGTTACCTGGCCATTCTTTCGGCCTGTATGGTATCAACTAAATAGAATGAGTTTCCTTCGAAAACTGAGGATTTGATTAGACAAATTGAAGTCTAAATCTTAGTAGCACAAATTACACTCTCAAGATTAGTAACCTAGTTCAGGATTGTAATCTCTACATACGTAATTTAAACAACTGTGAATAAGTCCTATGCTATCTTAACATGAGGCCGTGTATTTAAATACTATGTATTCAGATACTACTTTCTTTGATTCCCCAGTAACTAATTAGAAGCTGACTCTTTCTCCTGCTAACTACTTTATCCTACTTCCGATTGATCTATTCCCCGATGCAGCTACTAAAACTTTATTTAATGACATAAGGACTTACGATTGCTCTATGCACCGGACGGGATCAGAGATAGGAGCTAGATGGAGGAATATCAAGGATTGATGTGTAACCCAATCCAATAGAAGTGTATAAGTAGGCCTTTCTATCAATCTATGCTTGTATGTCAGTCTATGCTATGAAGGTGTTTTAGTTGTCTGAACAAAGACTCATAAGCACGATTTGACTCCCTCTTAAAGGCTTGCCTTGGAAGAGAAATCTTCATACTTGCTTCCTTCTCAATCTATAGGGCTTAGGCCCAGGGTTCCTAGTTGTGTTGAGATTTCCGGTTTGGATCTGTCTTAGTTACCTTCGAGCTCAATAGCTGAAATAGACAGAACTCAACCCACTATGTAGGACTAGGCAGATCTTAGGAAAAGATTCTATGGGATTGGAAATGGAATTACAGGGCATATGCAGTTATTCGAACTTCCTAGACCTTCTTCCCATGGTAATTAAACTGTCAAGATTATAGCAGCTCTCTTCTATGTTATTTATAATGAGTTACGGATCTAAGTGACACCAGCCTTAAACACTCTTAAGTGGCTTTCATACTTAGTTGTTGTTCTCTTAGGCTTAACTCCCGTTTATCTGTATAAGTTGTATAAGTAAGGGATTAACCAGGTGTTGGATGAGAAGCATCCTAGGTGAGATCCATTTGTTTATTTAGCTGGTAATGGATTCTATCGTCATTTTGACAGTGAAATAAATCTTCCGAAAGACAGTAGTTAACCTTGGTTAGGAAGAAGATTCGATTCTAAGGCATTTATTCTAGCTGATAAAGTAGCTGATTCTAGAGTATGTTTCCGAGGGATTAGGAAGAGCCAGGAGGATTTAGCCCAGAGCAGAAGAGAGGATCTGATTCTCGCTTTTCCCCCGAAAGAGTCAGAATCCATTCTGACTTCTAGGCCATTTCATTCAACTGAAGATAAATCTACTACTACTGTAAGAGTTCCGGGTGAAGTTCATAAAAAGAGATTTTTATAGTACCTAATTCCATGGTATTAGGAAGATTTTCTGCGGGACTGAGAAATGATGCATAGTATTTCTATGTTTACCGCTTCGAAAGGAAATCATAAACAAATGCCCTTTTTCTTACTTTTTATATGATATTTACTTTCAATTATTATATATTTTTAGATTTACCATAGAATCTATTCTCAGGCGTGTCAGAGAGAAAATGTAGTAGTTTCTTCCAGCCTCGAAGCGGATACAAAGGATCATCAAACAACAACAAATAACCCTTGGGCTCGGAAAAGTATGGCAAAAAGAAGTTTTTGTCTTGTTTTCGGCTTCTAAATAACAGTACGGGAATGCAAAAAAAATCGAAAGAATCTTCCTGGCCTCTAAGACTTCCGTGGCTTAGATTACTATCAGAAGTTCCCGAGGAGCTGAGAAGAGAGACCATAGCCAATTAGAAAACTCATGCGCGAAGGATGTGAAGTCTACTTTTTTTTACTGCTGATATATATCTAGACCAATCTTTTAGCTATCCTTCTACTCTCCTGCCTACCGTCATCCTTATTCTACCTTTGTTAGCTCAGAGTTTCTCTCTTGGATAGCGATCGTAAGGGCTTTGAGAGCATTGGCAGCCTCAATACGGACGGGCAGATACAGTTCAGGAGCCCATCGAAAGACGATTCGTGCTACGAAATGAAGACCCAGCCTTTGGGTAGTCCCACTTTCTGGTTCCCCTGAACACCTCAAAGCTAGATCAGCCATTAAAATGCATTATATATATAAATTTTCCTTCTTCATCACTAGTTAACGAATGTTGGCTGTAATCGATTGTTAACACTCAATCAAGTACGACTTGAAAGTCAGGATTGGTGAATATCTCAGTTAGTACGTTGTAAACAAGCACTCGCTCCTCTCCTATAAGTCGACTATCTTTGTTCGTCGATCTTCTTCTACAGTAAGGGGCGCCGCCCTCCCCCGATGCATGAAGAAATGGAGCGACCACCCTTTGAAGTTCATCCATAAAGAGGTATCCAAGCGAGACTCCTACTTTAGGGAGAACTAGATAAATGAAAAAGCATAGAGATATATACACCTTGGGTGAGATCCTATTTATGAGGGGAAATCGTCGCAACATTCTTTGCTTCCAAAAAAGAAGAAAAATCAAAAAAATACTTGTAAATCGATAAGTATAACCAGGATAAAGGAGAGGGGAACACCTACGACCAGTAACAACTTCCGATACATAACGAATACTATTAAGACGAGCACAAAGAGGAGGGCAGTAAATCGGTATATTCATCATATTCGGAAAAACTTATGTTCATTCGCTCTGCTCGTAGAGCGGTATACCGGAAAAAGAGGCGACTACCTTACTTAAGCAATTCTGCTTATTCTTATTCCATCTTAGAAGAAGTGGAACTTTTCTTTGCATTTCTTGATAGCTATATTCTTTTCGCTTTCATGCGGAAGGTTCCCCTACTTCTTGAGCAACTAGTTCGAGTGTAGGATAATTGGGACCCTGCGGTGGTTGAACCTGAGAGGGAAAAGGTAGGGAATCGGGACCCTGCGGGAGCGCCCCTTGTCTCCCGCTCAAACTTTCTTGTAAAGGATTCACGAAAGGCATTACAGCTTCCAAGAATTCTTGCATTGTCTATCTAATATATTTGAGTAATCCTCCTCTTCCAGTTCTATTGATCCAAGAACCCGATCTTATAGCACTATCAGTTGTTAACAAATGCATTTTCCTTTTTTCGATCTTGTACCTTAGTACACTGAACACCAACCCAATCTCGACGAAAAAAAGCAAAAGCAAGTACATCCTTAACAGCCTCTATTTTTTAGGTGAACAGACACTTTGTCATTAGAGTTCAAAATTACGAAAAAGCTTTTTTTTCTCCTCTCTTCAATAAGTTGTCTATCAACGATGTGTTAAGCATCGTGACATCAATCCAAACTCTACAGTCCACATCTTTCTATAAATAGATATAGCAATTTCGTCGTCCTTTTTGTTTGTTTTAGAGGTAGATGTAAAGAGAAGAACTACAAGAAAGCAAAAGCCTAGTACTGGAAAAACCAATCAATCTCTAGGATGCTTTTCAACTAAGTTGACACTGAAGAACTGCTACGAACCAGAGGCACCCTCCGCCGCCGTTACAATGGGAATGCATCTGCCTTAATGGAAATGAGAGGCCTTATCTCTTCACTTGCTGCTTTCAGGGTATTTTGAAATAGATTTAGAAGTTTAAAAAGTCATATATTTTGATCTTATTTTCCCTCTTCACTAGGTTATAGGGAAAGGTACCTTATCTATTGGATGTGGGAACCTTATAAAAAATGATTTCTATGCAATGCTTCCTTCAATACTGGAAATGGACCTCTAGGGTCTTAGGCTGACCAGCATTGTATTGATCTAGTTCCAACAGTTGTCCTTTCTTTCCTCATTGCCACCTTGCCTACCTCCGCTCAACCTTTCTGCCCTACCTATCCTAATATTGGAGGATATTTTCTTATTTGGTAGATTTAGATGACTTCTCTAATGCTAGGAAGAGAGTACAGAAAGGCTTGTTAATCCGTATAGGAATGCGGATAAAGAGAAAGAGACTGAAGCAGCGGGGCCTGATAGAGAGAATGCCGCCCTGAGCTGAGCTTAAACCTTCTGTGTCATGGTCATCTCACTGAGCTGCAACAAAAAGTTGAATACCCAAAAGTCAACCTTCCGCTATGAAATGAAGGAAGAAAACCACGGCTTTAGCGCTAGCGCTCATCCCTTGCTTGGTTTTCCTGTGAGGGAAGGTCTAGTATATAATTTTCTTCTTCTTGATCAAAGCTCTATCTCTCATTCAGCTCTTCGCAAGCTTCATTTAAAAGGGGAGTCCATAGGCGCGAATACTCGGATTGGACTTGGAAACCCCCGCGCAGTTGAACACTAACTTCAGCCAGGAGATTGATAGAGACCATCTTTTGATTGAGAGAGCCAGAGCCCTTCAGTGGTACAAGGATATAAAATTCCCAATGGGAGAGCATGCGCCCAGAGAAGAGAAGCGCTTAGGCAAAGAAGGTTGACTTGGAAGTTGTTCAGTTAGCGGAGGACGTCCCAAGCCAATGGTGACCGAAAAGCACCTTTTTGGGGTTCTATCGAAGACTTATAGTGCATCTACTAAGTACATCTATAAGACGATGAAACTATATATGATATGCCAGTAGATTAGTTGCTTCAATTTCATCAGATGTGAAATGACATTCGCCCCTTCGTAGTGGAGCCTTCTATGATAACCTATTTCTGACCAGTCAGTCTTCTAAGGAGTTTCGAGCGTAGATCGGTTGGTTTATCCTTGGTGATAAGTCTACCTTTGAAAGGAGACTGGAAAGCAAGCCTTTAAGCCAGAAGTGCTGATGTTCCAGTGGAAATCTACCAGTACCCATTGAAGTGAAATCCGCTTCAGCATCAACAACAGATGCAGAAGAAATGGAAAAAATTTGATTTGTGGACTCGCCTCAGGATGGAGGGTAAGCTATGGTGGAAGAAGGCAGTTGTTGAGCAAGTGAGATTGGTCGAAGTTCAACATGAATATGCATCATCAACTAGAGAAGAAAGATGAAGATTCCGCTGAAGATGTCGAGATTTAGAAGAAAGATACGATCGAATATGATTAAGATGAATATGTCAAGTTAGAGCATGGATTGAAATTTTTCCCTTACAGTTCCTCCACCGAACTCTTGTACAGAAGGAATGGAATAGCCGTGACGTGGTCTGTCGCCAAGCCCACTGCTTAGCAGCAGTCGGACAAGTGGGGAATGTTGGGGTGAACCAGAAAAGTTTGGGTAGAGCCGGATCTAAGTGTTGGCTTGGTAAGCGTCCTGTAGTAAGAGGAGTAGTTATGAATCCTGTAGACCATCCGCATAGGGGTGGTGAAGGGAGAGCCCCAATTGGTAGAAAAAAACCCACAACCCCTTGGGGTTATCCTGCACTTGGAAAAAGAAGTAGAAAAAGGAATAAATATAGTGATAATTTGATTCTTCGTCGCCGTAGTAAATAGGAGATAAAATTGAATTAACTTCTTCATTTTTACAACAATAAAAATAGGAGTAAGCTTGTGACACGTTCACATAAAAACATCCTTTTGTAGCCAATCATTTATTTAAAAAAAATGATAAGCTTAACACAAAAGCAAAAAAAAAAAATAATAGTAACTTGGTCTCGGGCATCTACCATTATACCCACAATGATCGGTCATACTATTTATATCCACAATGGAAAAAAGCATTTGCCTATTTATATAACGGATAGTATGGTAGGCCACAAATTGGGAGAATTTGCACCTACATTAAATTTTAGAGGACATGAAAAAAGAGATAATAGATCTCGTTGTTAATATTAATAAAAAAATAGATGCTTATGATTCAATAG